>CM055119.1:27085512-29978012 GCA_029206835.1 Rana muscosa
TGTGATTCTGCTACTCCTCTCTCCTCCACCCCCTTCTCTTCTTCCTTTATGGCCTCTTCCTGTGCAGATTTGTCCTCAGAACCAGCGGTGCTCTGTACGCGTTCTAGGGGCTACGCAAGCACTCAGGCAAAAAGATGCCATGCGGTGCTTGATTTGGTCTGTTTAGGGGACAGGAGCCACACTGGGGCAGAGATTCTGACAGCTTTGCAGGGGTAGGCTCAGAGGTGGTTGAAACCATGCCAGCTTCAGCCAGGAATGGTGGTTTGCGACAATGGCACCAACCTCCTCCTTTATCCAGACAGCATTCCTGCAGGCCCGCCGATCTCACAGGAAGAGGAGGAGGAGGATGAAGATTGTGTCAGCATGGAGGTGGAGCCTAGCACTCAGCATCAGTAGCAGTCTTCAAGGGATAATTTTAAGTCCCCAGAAACCCATGGACTTGTACGTGGCTGGGAGGAGGTGGCTGCGGATCATGTCGTCCTTAGTGACCCAGAGGACTCCGGACTGAATGCCTCAGCAAACCTACGCTGCATGGCCTCCCTGATCCTGCAAAAGGACCCTTGGATTTGTGGTATTAAGGAGAGGGATCATTACTGGCTGGCAATCCTTCTTGATCCACATTACAAGGGTAAGGTTGCGGAACTTATCCAGCCATCACAGAGGGAGCAGAGGATGAAACATCTTCGGGAGGCCTTGCAGAAAGGTTTGTGCAACGCGTTTCCAGAGCCTGGGAGGTTACATATTCCTGGTCCTGGACAACATGTTGCTGAGGCTTCGGTCAGTCACAGAAGGAGCGGTGGAGAAGGTGGCCGTCTGACTGATGCATTCAGACAATTTTTTAGTCCGCAGCCCCATCGCCAGGGTCTGATTTACATGGTGCAGGAATACCTAGGGGCAAGATCAGACTTGGACACCTTTCCCAGCGAAAATCCTCTGGGTTACTGGGTCTTGAGGAGGGATCACTGGCCAGAGCTTGCACAGTATGCAATTGAGCTACTGGCATGTCCTGCATCCAGCCTTCTGTCGGAACGCGCATTCAGTGCTGCTGGAGGCTTTGTAACCGATCACAGAGTGCGCCTGTCCACCGACTCGGTAGATCGGCTCACCTTCATAAAAATGAACCAATCAGTCTTGGATGACCAGCTACCAAGCACCTGATGCTGATGTAACCGATTTTTTTTCTTTTTATGAATGTGAGATCCCTTAAAGACTGCCTATGCTGATGCTGAGTGACTATCCTGTTATGCTGAGTGACTATCCTATTCCTCCTCAATGTTCATGTTGATAGCTTCTTAGAACATTTTTGGTTCTGGGCACCACCACCAGTGGCTAAGGCCCAATTTTTCTGCCCCTGTTTAACACGGGCGGGCGTTGTAATTACAATTTTTGCTGTAATATTTTGCAGCAGGGCTCGTTCCTGCGCTCAACTAGAGTATCTGTGAGGGGTTGCAGTGTTTGTGGCACCAGCACCACTGCCTAATGCCCAATTTTTCTGCCCCTCTTTAACAGGGCGTGTAATTACAGTTTTTGATCCAATATTTCACAGCAGGGCCCGTTCCTGCGCCCACCAAGAGTAACTGAGGACTTACAGTGTTCTGGTACCACCAAAACCTAAGGCCCAAATTTCTGCAGAGTATATAGGGCAGCCCGTATAGTATATACAGGCAGTCCCCTACTTTCAAACATCCGACTTACAAACGGAGGGAAACAACAGGAAGTGAGAGGAAATCTACCCCTAGGAAGGGAAATTCTCTCCTGTAAGAGTTAATATGGGGAAAAAGGTGTCTCCACTGATGCTTTATCACCAATTCTTGTTTCACTAATAACCAAAATTTTCTAAATCCAATTGTCATTGTGACAGAAAGTGAGGTGAAATCTTCTGAACAGGGGCACAGACAGCAAAACAAATGTTACAAGGGTGATGATAACCCTTCCCTATGTTATCCAAAAAGCTTAAAAATAGATTTTTTGGCTGGAGCTACACTTACAAAATGTACCTGTTCCAAATTACAAACAGATTCAACTTAAGAACCAACCTACAGTCCATGTCTTGTTTGGACCGCCTGTATACTGCTGTTCAGAGTATATAGGGCCTGGGGGCCCCGCGCCTTTTTTTTTAATTTGGGTGCAAGGGGGTTCCCCTTAATATCCATAAAAGACCCGTAGGGCCTGGTAATGGGCTGGGGGGGGGGGGTACCCATGTAGTTTTTTCTCAATGATTTTCATCCATATTGCCGGGACCCGACATTACATTAAATCCACAAGCAGTTTTAAATGACTTTTATTCCTTTAGAAATGTCATTTTGTGCAGGGGCTGTTCTAAACACGGGAAACACATGCCACTTTACAGGCATACTATAGACACCCCCAGGTACAACATTTAAAGGAATATTTAACTTTTATTTTTTCACTTTAACCACTTCAAAAGCAGGCACTTACGCCCCTTCCTGCCCAGGACAATTTTCAGCTTTCAGTGCTGTCACACTTTGAATGACAATTGCGGTCATGCAACACTGTACCCAAACTAACTTTTTATAATTTTCTTCCCACAAATAGAGCTTTCTTTTGGTGGTATTTGATCACCTCTGCGGTTTTTATTTTTTGCTAAACAAACTAAAAGACTTTTTTTTTTAATATTTTTTTTTAGTTTGTCATAAAATTTTGTTTTACCCTTCCCTGACGGGCACTGATGAGGCGGCACTGATGGGCACTGATGGGCCCTGATGAGTTGGCACTGATAAAGTGGCACTGATAGGCACTGATATGTAGAATTGATGGGCACGGATAGGTGGCACTGATAGGCACCAATATACGGCACTGATATGCAGCACTGATGGGCACTGACAGGCCGCACTGATGGTCACTGACTGGCGGATGTGATGGGAACTGACTGGCGCCACTGATTGGCCGTACTGATTGGCACTGATGGGCAGCACTGATGAGGTACTGACAGGTGTTACTGCTGGGCAGTGATTGGCACTGTGGTGGGCAGTGATTGGCACTGTGGTGGGCACTTGCAGAGTTTTTTTATTGGGGCACTGCTGGGCACTGGTTTGCAGGTGATTGGTACATTTGAGGGGGCTGTGCTGATAATCAATGTGCTTATTATCAGCACAGACCCCCCCCCTCTGACAGGGAGAGCCGCCGATCGGCTCTACCTGTCAGCGTGAACCGAGAAATGCAGTTTACCAGCACTTCCTGGTTCACGTGATGATCAGCTGTGATTGGTCACAGCTGATCGCGTCGTAAGAAGCCTTTGACAGAGGCTTCTTATCACGATCGGAGATGCGGGGTGTCAGACTGACACGCCGCACTCGCAATCCCCGCGATGTGTGCCGGCATGTTATCCTGCTGGACGTCAATAGACGTCTGGTCAGGAAAACAGAAGCACTTCCAGGACGTCAATTTGCTATTGACCGGGCGGGAAGTGGTTAAGCATCATTAAAATCACTGTTACCGAAAAAACTGCAGTTTTTAAAACTTTTTTTTGCATTGATATATGTCCCCTGGGGCAGGACCCGGGTACCCAAACCCTTTTTAGGACAATAACTTGCATATTAGCCTTTAAAATTCACACTTTTGATTTCTCACGAGTCCCATAGACTTTAACGGTGTTCGAATGTTCGAACAAACTTTCGGTCTGTTCGCATGTTCTGGATGCAAACCGAACCGGGGGGTGTTCGGCCCATCCCTAATCTCCGTGATGGTCCTCACCCAGCAATCAATCTGAGCAGCTCCAAGCTGACAAAAATAGGCAGGCCATTTGTATCAACCACATTGGAGCAAGAAAACAAGCCTCTCGCAACACACTTCTAGGCAGAGCATGGGAGAATAGGAGCATGCACCAGAGACACCATGTTCAGAATATTTAAACGCATCCATCCATGTGACCCAGCATATGCAATCCCCGTAGGGTAAAGAAATCATCGAAAAGATGGTGCCGGCCGCAGACCAAACTGAGACAATTGACTTGCCTTCACACACACCAGGTGAGTAACAATCAATACCAACCAATTTTAAAGAGGAAAGATCACCATTGTGATAGGAGCAAAAATGTTTCAACCAAACAGGGATTGATTTACTAAAACTAGAGCATGCAAAATCTGGTTTAGCTCTGCATAGAAACCAATTAGTTTCCAGGTTTTCTTGTTAAAGCTTAATTGAACAAGCTGATGTTAGAAGCTGATTGGTAACCATGCACGGCTGCACCAGATTTTTCACTCTCCAGTTTTTGTAAATTAACCCCAGTGTGTCCTTTGTACCCTTTACAAATGTTAACTAGGTGTTCATTGATTCTAACTCTCAATGGGCATTGAAAAGATAGACCAAGCCCTTGGTGTTACTTGAAATAAAGTGATCTATATCATATTACTTAGATGTACTATACGAATAGGGATGAGCCGAACACTTGCGAACAGCCCAAAAATTTGTGCGAACACCGTTAAAGTCTATGGGACACGAACATGAAAAATCAAAAGTGCTAATTTTAAAGGCTTATATGCAAGTTATTGCCATAAAAAGTGTTTGGGGACCTGAGTCCTGCCACACAGGTTTTTGCAGGAGCAGTGATTTTAATAATGCTTAAAGTAAATCAATAAAAATGAAATATTCCTTTAAATATCGTGCCTGGGGGTGTCCTTAGTCTGCCTGTAAAGTAGCGCATCTTTCCCATGTTTAGAACAGTACCACATCAAAATGACATTTCTAAAGGAAAAAAATATAATTTAAAACTGCTTGCGGCTGTGATTGGCCAAAGAATGCAGGTCAGGCGCATGCTTTGGCCAATCAGCAGCCGTCAATGTACTGCCATCTTGCAGTGCATTGACGGTCTCAACAATCATTATGGGGCATTCCTCAGGCACTCAATTTTCTCACGAACGCCCCATACTGTTCTAAATTCGGCAAACGGGCGAACACCCGATGTTCGAGTTAAACTTACGTTGAACTTACGACTCGAACATCGGGCTCATCCCTGTATACGAAACAAAGGACTTCATTCTGGTGGTGTCCAGCAGGGAAAAAAATTTTTTAGACCCCAAATAAAGAAATTTTAGAAGAAAATTCCACTATGTTAGGTGTAGTAAGGTCTCTTAGGGTTTGAACTTTGCGAAAAATGATCTTAGGGCGATCTGGTAATATAGGCCCCAGGATCCTATTTTTTTAAACTTTCCAATATTTTTGGAAAAGTTTGTTGATCGAAACATGATGACTAGAGAAAGTTGTAATAAAAGACAATTGATGATCATTCATAGTTAAGAAAGAAAGTGCAGGGTCCTTTTTCAATAAACAATCTCACATTATATTAGAAACTAGGTTAATGACTAGGGATGAGCTTCGAGTTCGAGTCAAGCTCATGTTCGACTCGAACATTGCCTGTTCGCCCGTTCGGCGAACAGCAAACAATTTGGGGTGTTCGCGGCAAATTCGAAAAGCTGCGGAACACCCTGTAAAAATCTATAGGAGAAATCGAAAGTGCTAATTTTAAAGGCTTATATGCAAGTTATTGTCATAAATAGTGTTTTGGGACCTGGGTCCTGCCCCAGGGGACATGTAGCAATGCAAAAAAAAGTTTTAAAAATTGACGTTTTTCGGGAGCAGTGATTTTAATAATGCTTAAAGTGAAATATTCCTTTAAATTTCGTACCTGGGGGGTGTATATATTATGCATGTAAAGCAGCGATTGCTTCCCGTGCTTAGAAGAGTCTCTGCACAAAATATCATTTCTGAAGGAAAAAAAGTAATTTAAAAGTACTCGCGGCTGTAATGAATTACAATACAGAAAAAAGTAATTGAAATCATTGATAAAAAAATAAAAAAAATGTGTGGGGTCCCCCCAAATTCAATTACCAGGCCCTTCAGGTCTGGTACGGATATTAAGGGGAACCCTGCGCCAAATAAAAAAATAATGGCGTGGAGTTCCCCCCAAAAATCCATACCAGACCCTTATCGCAACCTGGCAGGCCGCAGTAAAAGAGGGGGTGACAAGAGAGCGCCCCCCTTCCTGAACCGTACAAGGCCACATGCCCTCAACATGGGGAGGATGTCCCCATGTTGATGGGGACAAGGGCCTCATCCCAACAACCCTTGCCGGGTAGTTGTGGGGGTCTGCGGCCGGGGGGCTTATCAGAATCTGGAAGATCCCTTTAACAAATGGGACCCCCAGATCCCGCCCCCCCATGTGAATTGGTAACAGGGTACATTGTACCCCTACCATTTCACAAAGAAAGTGTAAAAAAATTGTAAAAAAACACACAGTTGGGATAAGTTCTTTGTTAAAAATAATACTCCAGCGGTGGTAATCCACTCTCGATCTCCACTCCTGCGATGGATGATCTATCTAGGCTTCAGCGACGAGGAACAGCACACGATCCTCTCTTCACCAGAGTGGAGACACCTTGGGAATGACGCCGCCGAAGCCTGACAGGTCTTATGTAGCCGAGGACGGGGCCACCCGTCACGTGACCCCGTCCCCCTCTGACGCAAGGGGAAACCCAGACTTTCCCAGTGATGTGCAGGTGACCCCGCCCCCCTCTGATGCAACGCAGGTTTCCCTTGCATCAGGGGGGGGTCACCCGTCACATCATTGGGGAAGCCCAGGTTTCCCCTTGCGTCAGAGGGGGACGGGGTCACGTGACGGGTGGCCCCCGCCCTCAGCTACATAAGAGCTGTCACTGGCTGAAGCCGCGTTATTCCCGGGGTGTCTCCGCTCCGGTGAAGAGAGGATCGTGTGCTGTTCTTTGTAGCTGGACATCATAGCTGGAGCCTGGAGAGATCATCCATCGCAGGATACCGACATCGCTGGAGTGGAGATCGAGAGTGGATTACCAATGCTGGAATCTTTTTTTTTTATTCTTTTTTTATTTTTAATAAAAGGACTTGTCCCAACTGTGTCTGTTTTTTTAAAAATTTTTTACACTTTCTTTGTGAAATGGTAGGGGTACAATGTACCCCGTAACCAATCCACATAGGGGGGCGGGATCTGGGGGTCCCCTTTGTTAAAGGGGTCTTCCAGATTCTGATAAGCCCCCCACCCGCAGACCCCCACAACCACCGGGCAAGGGTTGTGGGGATGAGCCCCTTGTCCCCATTAACATGGGGACATCCTCCCCATGTTGAGGGCATGTGCCCTGGTACGGTTCAGGGGGGGGGGGAGCTCTCTCATCCACCCCTCTTTTCCTGCGGCCTGCCAGGTTGCGTGCTTGGATAAGGGTTTGGTATGGATTTTTGGGGGGAACCCCACGCCATTTTTTTAAAATTTGGCACGGAGTTCCCCTTAAAATCCATACCAGACCTGAAGGGCCTGGTAATTGAATTTGGGGGGACCCTCACGCATTTTTTTTTTTTTTTATCAAAGACTTTCAATGACTTTTCTCTGTATTGCCGGGACCGACAATTCATTACAGCCGCGAGTACTTTTAAATTACTTTTTTTGCCTTCAGAAATGACATTTTGTGCAGAGACTATTTTAAGCACGGGAAACAAGCGCTGGTTTACAGGCACCCCCCATGTACGAAATTTCAAGGAATATTTCACTTTTATTGTTTCACTTTAAGCATTATTAAAATCACTGCTCCCGAAAAAACATCAATTTTTAAAAAAAAATTTTTGCATTGATACATGTCCCCTGGGGCAGGACCCTGGTCCCCAAACACTTTTTATGACAATAACTCTATTTTTCATGTTCGTGTCCCATAGATTTTAATGGGGTTCGGATGTTCGAACAAATTTATTGCCTGTTCTGGTGCGAACCAAACTGGGGGGTGTTCGGCTTATCCCTATTAATGACACAATTCCATTCCTACTCATGATATCCCTTTTCAACAAAAAGATTTGTCAGGATCTGGGACTGAGACTGAAAATCTACCATATTAGAACAATTGCATCTGATTCTAAAAAACTGGTCTTTCGAAATGGCTTTAAGCCAGGATGGATGATGGCAACTACCTTGGGGAATATATCCACTGTGATCTGTTTCCTTAAAAAAAAGGTACACATCACAAAATGGTTCCCATCTCTATGGATGGTTAAAGCTAAAAAGTTAATCTGTCCATAAACTATGTTCATAGGAAAAGCCTGTGTCCACCAAATGCAGCCCGTGTCCACCAAATGCAGCCCGTGTCCACCAAATGCAGCCCGTGTCCACCAAATGCAGCCCGTGTCCACTATGCAGCCTACCTGTGCAGGGGAGGAGAGGAAAAGGAGAGCCGCCCAGGTGATCAGAGCGCAGCGCAGGGAACACAGGATAACAGTTTTCATTTTAATTGCCGCGTTCCCGCCGCTCAACGTCATTGATTGACAGATCACCCGTCGCCAGGATTGTATCTGACAGCGAGCGGCGGGGAACACGGCAATTAAAAAAAGGAAACAGTTATCGCTGTGACCGTTCCCCGTGCTGCGCTCTAAACATCCGGGCGGCTCCCTCTCTCTTTCCCTCCGCGATCACTGGGAGAATGACTCCCATTCCACACAGGCTGCCGGCAGTGCTCGCCCCCCGGCTCCAAGGCAGCCCTTCCTCACCAGCCCTCAAAATCCACTTGCAAAATGCGAGCAGATTTTTTGAGGGCTGATCTATCTGATCATAGACCACACCCTCCTCCCACTTTGCCATGAACAAATTTGTGAGGCTGGGGGCAAATTTAGCCACGCTAGTTTCTTGAAGATAAAATTGTCCTCCAAACTAGAAATATTTATGTTCCATGTGGAAAGAGAGGAGCTGTAAGATCATTCAAAATATAATAAAATTTGGCCACCTGTAATCTCAAATCATGTGGGATAAAAGAATAAAGGAAAGCCACATCTGCTTTCACGATCAGACATTGGCCTTCCATCTGCAAATAAAAAATGCAGCGCTAGTAGCAGTGAAGTTACTAAGTATTGTTCTGTAATAAAATAGAACCTCCACTTAGACGTAACCACAGTGTAGAAGCGCCATATAATAGTGCTAGTGAGTGTGAATAATATCAACCAGTATGGTCACATAAATAAAACATATGATTCAATGATGAAACCCGTAACATAAGGTGCACTCATGTATATCAATCATCAATGTGTCCAAAAAATGTAATGCTTTAAAGAAAACAAAAAAATGGAAGAGTCTCTGCTGTGCAGCTGTGATGAACGTGCTGGATGAACTGTGTCAAACCATAGGGATCACACTTAGTGTGTACTCCAACATCTGAGACATAAAAGTTAAGGAATGGGTACTCTTACCATAAACCAGGGGCCCACACGTCAGCGACGGTGTGCCAGATAAGCTAGGACGGAAACTCCTGAACAGGACCTCTGGTTTGCTGAGGATTTGGTCCATTCTGTTCCATATCTCCTATCTGGGGTCGATAACATTGGTTCGTGACAACGTCCCTTGTGGTATCCGGAAGCCTTATCGTGACTACTTCCCCCGGAGGTCCTGTTCAGGAGTTTCTGTTCAAGCCTATCTGGCACACCATCGCTGACGTGTGGGCCCCTGATTTATGGTGTTCCTCTCCCCTGCCAGAGCATGGATTTGTGTGTTTACACCAGGCCCGGACTGGCCATAGGGCATACCGGGAAAATGCCCGGTGGGCCGCCGGACAGCATGTCACATCTCCCCATCAGGGGCGGGCTGGGCCGGGATGCAAGGGGCCCTCGCTGCCATTTTTTTTAATGAAGTCGGCCAGATGAACGGCCGCATGCTGTGGCATTCTGGGACTTGTAGGCGGCAGGCTACACAAACGCCCTGTGATTGGCCGAACAGGGTCATGTGCGGCCGCACGCTGTGGAATTCTGGGACTTGTAGTCATGATGCGAGACTCGCATCATAAGTCATGATGCGAGCCTCGCATCATGACTACAAGTCCCAGAATTCCACAGCGTGCGGCCGCACATGACCCTGTTCGGCCAATCACAGGGCGTTTGTGTTGCACGCGCCCTGCAAATGGATCGGCGGAGCTGGTCACGTGTGGATGCGGCCAAGCGGGGCTGGTCGTGACCACTTGCTGGAGTCCTGCCTCTCTGCATGTTTCTGAGGTCTCTAAGTCTCATCTACCCCCCCTCTCTGTCAGCACCCCTCCCCTAGCCTCCTCTCTGTTAACCCACCTCCTCTCTGTCAGCCCACCCTCCCTTTGTCAGCCCACCCCCCCTTTGTCAGCCCACCTCCTCTCTGTCAGCCCACCCCCTATCTCAGCCCACCCCAACAGCCCTGCTCTGTCAGCCCCCCCCTCTGTCATTCCACCCCCCCATCTCAGCCCACCCCGTCAGCCCTGCTCTGTCAGCCCACCCCAACTCTCAGCCCACCCCTCCTCTATCAGCTCCCCCTGTCAGTCCACCCCCCCCCTCTGTCAGCTCACTCCCCCCTCTGTCAGTCCACCCCCTCTCTGTCAGCCACAGCAGGGAGCCAGGCCAGCCACCTGCAGCAGGGTGCACTGTGCCAGCCAGCCAGCCACCCACCCACTGACCCACAGCAGGGAGCCAGGCCAGCACCCACCCACCCACAGCAGGGTGCACCGTGCAAGCCAGCCACGGACCCACAGCAGGGTGCACCGTGCAAGCCAGCCACTGACCCACAGCAGGGTGCACCGTGCAAGCCAGCCACTGACCCACAGCAGGGTGCACCGTGTAAGCCAGCCACTGACCCACAGCAGGGTGCACCGTGCAAGCCAGCCACTGACCCACAGCAGGGAGCCAGGCCAGCCACCAGCAGCAAAGTGCACTGTGCCAGCCAGCCACCCACCCACCCACTGACCCACAGCAGGGAGCCAGGCCAGTCACCCACAGCAGGTTGCACAGTGCAAGCCACCCACAGCAGGAAGCCAGGCCAGTCACCCACAGCATGCTGCACCGTGCCAGCCAGCCAGCCACCGACCCACCCACTGACCCACGGCAGAGAGCCAGGCCAGCCACCAACAGCAGGGTGCCAGGCAGCCACCCACAGAAGCCAGCCACCCACAGTGACCCACCCAGAGCAGGGCCAGGGTGCCAGACAGCCATCCACGGTGACCCACCCACACCAGCAAACCCCCCCATACACCCTATTTACCCTGCCCCAGGCAAGTGCCCACCCAGTAACTTAAAAATCGCCCTCAACACTGTGGGTCCTGCTGGGAGCTGGCCATGGCCAGCAGGACCCACAGGCCATAGCCAGCAGGACCCACAGTTCTGCAGCCAGCAGGACCCCCAGGTGCACAGGCAGATCCCAGCAAGACCCACATGTGTGGGTCCTGCTGGGAGCTGGCCACTGACCTGGGGGTCCTGCTGGCCACTGACCTGGGGGTCCTGCTGGCCACTGACCTGGGGGTCCTGCTGGCCACTGACCTGGGGGTCCTGCTGGCCACTAGCCTAGGGTGACCAGACATCCCCGGACTGAGGACACTGTCCCTGGACCAAGTATGGCCAATTGGGAGCGGGTGCACTGCGAGATGGGGCAGTGAGAGGGCGCCCAGGGTCTGTGCCCATTGGGCTGCCTCGGAGGGGGAGCGCCACCAGATTTCACCGAGCGGGGATCTCCCACTTACCTGGCGGCCACTGTCATACAAAGTCCCGCCTCCTGGACTGGCTCTTATGATAGACAGCACACTGATGACTTCCATCATGGCCACGCTGGGCAAGTGGGAGATCTCCGCTTTGTGTAATCCGGCTGCTCTCCTCTCTAATCCCTATGCACTGAACAGACTGTGCTGATGGGCACTGGTGAGGCTGCGCTGATGGGCACTGGGGATGGTGAGCTTATTCGATGTTTCAAAGTGCCACTTGACTGGACTTGCCCCCCAGGCCTAAGGCTGCCAGCCCTCCCCTGCTCCCCATCATCTCCAATGTCTCTGGAGTCAGCCGGGGTTGGAGGGCGGAGCTGGGGGTGTGGCTGCCCCTCCACTCCTCCCACAGACTCGTTCACTTAGCTGAAGGAGAAAGAAAAGAGGACACAGCAGCCAGAGTGTCTTCATCTCCAGGCATGCTGTAAGTTACTGCTGCACATGTCACTACATAGGGGGGGTTCTGTATTGTAGGGGGTTCTGTATTGTAGGGGGGTTCTGTATTGTAGGGGGGTTCTGTATTGTAGGGGGTCTGTGTAACATGCAGGGGGTCCAGAACTGTTAGGGGGTGTCTGTGTAACAAACTGTGGGGGGCGGTGTAATGTAAAGGGGTCCAGAGGTGCGGTGCTATGTAATGTAAAGGGGTCCAGAGGTGCAGGGTGCTGTGTAATGTAAAGGGGTCCAGAGGTGCAGGGTGCTGTGTAATGTAAAGGGGTCCAGAGGTGCAAGGTGCTGTCTAATGTAAAGGGGTCCAGAGGTGCAAGGTGCTGTGTAATGTAAAGGGGTCCAGAGTGCTGTGTAATGTAAAGGGGTCCAGAGGTGCAAGGTGCTGTGTAATGTAAAGGGGTCCAGAGGTGCAAGGTGCTGTGTAATGTAAAGGGGTCCAGAGTGCTGTGTAATGTAAAGGGGTCCAGAGGTACAAGGTGCTGGAACCCCACATCCCATTATTAACCACCGCCGCAAAGGGGAGCCATTCTGCCGCCCGCGGGCAGTCGGCAAGCGGTTAAGAATAAACTATTTGACTTTTACTGGAAGAAATAGATATTTCTGCTGCATTCAAAGTAGTGTTCAAAGGTTTACTATTATCCAAATGATGAATATGCATGAAATGTAATACATACATAGCACAGACTTAGTTCTGTCTCCCCGTGTTATGGGGAGTTAATGTATAGGACTATTATGTGTTTATACCTATTCATGAATCAATTTGGAGGGAATTTTTTCCCCAGGGACACTTCCTGGGGACTGCTGCACCTTGCAGTCCTTTGGGGGCACTGGGGTTCTAGATATCAGCCAACACTTGGAGGACACCAAAATGGACGACTACCTTTCTGAGGTATGCCTTGGCAGCCAGCTAGGGACAGATAGGGATCTTCTCATGGTAATGTTCCTCATGGACTGTAATAATGAAAAACTTTTAGGTAAAGTTGCATCAACTCTTCCGAGTCTGGCCTGAAGTTTTTTAAAGGAGTGCATGTGGGTTCTGGCGTATCAAAATAACTTGGGTCAGTAAAGCACAAATGGACTATGATGCAGAGCCACTACAAAAGGTTGACTCTGCAAAACAAGCAGGAGAAATGTAATTGCTATAGGTAACCAAGGACTAGTGCAGGGCACATTAACCACATGCCGACTGGGCCATACAGCAGCTACAGCGCGGTCGGCTTATTCTGGGAGGGCATCCATGGAGAATAGCGGCGCATCACGGATCACAGTAAACGGCCGCTGATAGTGGCCGTTTACCACGTGATCGCTCCGGAGCGATCACTTGTAAACAAACCGGTGTCATGTCATGTTCCTCTCTCCCCTCTCTGTACCGATCGGTACAGTGTGAGAGGACAGGGGGAGAGATCATTTACAGCAGCGCTGTGGGCTGGATCTGTCGTGTCCACAGCGCTGCTCAGTGCCCATTCCAGCCATGCCCATACTCTGCAATAATCTGAAATACATTGCATCACTCTGCAAATGCTCAAATACTCTGCCAATACCCTGCCAATACTCTGCCAATACTCATCCGTCCATCCATACTCTGCAATACTCATCCATCCATCTATACTCTGCAATACTCATCCATCCATCCATACTCAGCCATACCCAGCTATATATACTCAGCCATACCCAGTCATCCCACCCACACTCAGCCATACCCACCCGGCCATACTCAGCCATCCCATCCATACACAGCCATCCACATCCATGGCTCATCCATGCCACATCAGTGCTTCAAAGTGTAATTAGATAGTCAAATTAGACTTGAAATCTATGCCCCTAGAACGCCTGCTGGTGTTCCCTGCTTTTTGGGCCTCTGTATGGGGCCACGCTGTGTAAAAGTCTCATGCCGCATACACACAACCATTTTTCATGACGTTAAAAATGACATTTTTTAAATTGGTCATTAACCACTTCCCTACCCAGCCATAGTCAAATGACGTCCACAGATGGGATCTCCTGGCTTTGTAAGGGGGATATCTGAATGATGCCTGCAGCTAGAGGCATCATTCAGATATCCTTTTAAAGTGCCGGCGATTCTGTGCACCATAAGAATGATCATAGCGGCGATTCCGCCGCTTGATCTTCTTATAGGCGGCGGGGGGGGGACCCCCCCCCCTCCCGCCGCCATTCGGTGCTTATCCGGTCTCTCCCGTGCGATCAGGGACCCGGAGCGAATCTTCCGGCGCCGTTGGTGGGTCCCGTGACGAGCATATAGAGAACACTGGTGACCAGATGGTCACCAGTCATCTCTATGATCGTTGGAGGCCCGGGCGCGATGTGATGACGTCACGCCCGGGTCCTCAAATGTAAACAAAGCCGCCATTGCGGCTAGTAAGTATGAGATCGGTGAAATTTTTTTCACTGATCTCATGCTTTCCAGCCTGAAGGAGAGATGTGGGGTCTTATTGACCCCGCATCTCTCAATAAAGAGGACCTGTCACACACATTCCTATTACAAGGGATGTTTACATTCCTTGTAATAGGAATAAAAGTGATCAAAAACTAAAAAAAAAGTTAAATAAATTGTAAAAAAATAAATAAATAATAAAAAAAATAATAGTTAAAACGCCCCTGTCCCCGGTAGCTCGCGATCAGAAGCGAATGCACACGTAAGTCGCCCACATATGTAAACGCCGTTCAAACAACACATGTGAGGTATCGCCGCGTGCGTTAGAGCGCGTGAAACAATTATGGCACTAGACCTCCTCTGTAATTCTAACCTGGTAACCTGTAAAAAAAAATAAAGCGTCACCTATGGAGATTTTTAAGTACCGAAGTTTGGCGCCATTCCACGAGTGTGCGCAATTTTAAAGCGTGACATGTTAGGTATCTATTTACTCGGCGTAACATCATCTTTCATATTTTCACAAAAAATTTGGCTAACTTTACTGTTTTGTTATTTTTTAATTCATGAAACCATTTTTTTTTTTAAAAGGTGTTTGAAAAATTATTGCGCAAAGATCGTGCAAGAAAAAAAGTTGCAATGACCGTCATTTTATTCCATAGGGTGTCTGCTAAAAAAACATATATAATGTTTCGGGGTTCTGAGTAATTTTCTAGCAAAAGAACGATGATTTGTACATGTAGGAGAGAAGTGCTAGAATAGGCCCGGTATGGAAGTGGTACAAAAAGCCCTGTATTGAAGTGGTTAAAACTATCGTGTGTAGGCTCCAGAGCATTTTTAATGACGTTGTTCTTTTTAACGTCGTGAAAATCGGTAGTGTGTATGCTTTTACGAGGGGAAAAAAACGCGCATGCTTAGAATTAAGTATGAGACGGGAGCGCTCGTTCTGGTAAAACTAGCGTTCGTAATGGAGATAGCACATTCGTCATGCTGTAATGGACTGAAGAGCACGAGGCTGAAAAGCGCGAATCGTCTCTCACCAAACTTTACTAACACAAGGATCAGCAAAAGCAGCCCAAAGGTTGGCGCCATCCGAATGGAACTTCCCCTTTATAGCGCCGTCGTACATTTCGTACGTCACCGCGCTTTGCTCTAGCATTTTTTTTTCATGATTGTGTGTAGGCAAGGCAGGCTTGAGAGGAAACAAGAAAAATAACGTCGAGAAAAACGTCGGTTTTTTCAATGACATTAAAAATGTCCGTGTGTACGAGGCATCACACACGTGGTATCGCCATACTCGGAAGTAACAGCAGAATGTATTTTGGGGTGTAATTTGTGGTATGCATATGCTGTGTATGAGAAATAACCTGATAATGACAATTTTGTGGGGGGAAAAAATGAAAAAAAATATTTTTCAAAGAATTGTGGGGAAAAAAATACAACTTCAAAAACCTCACCGTGCCTCTTTCTAAATACCTTGGAATGTCTACTTTCCAAAAAGGGGTCATTTGGGGGGTAATTGTACTTTCCTGGCATGTTAGGGTCTCAAGAAATGAGAGGCCGTCAGTACTTCAGGTGTGATAAATTTTCAGAGATTGGCACCATAGCTTGCGGACTCTATACCTTTCTCACCGACCAAATAATATACACCAATTTTTATTATTTTTACCAAAGATATGTAGCAGTATAAATTTTGGGCAAAATTTATGAAGAAAAATTACAAATTTGCTAAATTTTTAACAGAAACAAGGAATTTTTTTTTTTTTTTACAGAATTTTCAGTATTTTTTGATTTATAGCGCAACAAATAAAAACCCAGCGGTAATTAATTACCACCAAAAGAAATCTTTATTTGTGTGAAAAAAAGGACAAACATTTCATATGGGTACAGTGTTGCATGACTGAGTAGTTGTCATTCAAAGTGTGAGAGCACCGAAAACTGAAAATTGGTCTGGTTAGGAAGGGGGTTTAAGTGCCCAGTGGTCAAGTGGTTAAAGCGTTGTACCTGGTATAAGTGACAGGTTCTCCGGTAGTGAGGGTGTGGATGTTCTGGCTCCCTCCCCAGCATCTCATCTCTCGAGTCCTGGTATTCACCTGTTTCATTCCCCATATGGGGTTCTTGGCCTAACTCTTCCTCGTGCCTGGTCCTTATCCAGTGAATATACATATGTCCAAGAAATGCATATGTTGTGGAAAATTTTATTTATGTTGTCAGATGTCCCCCAGTGTTGGTTTTGCTGTAATGCGCTCATGTGAGCATATTCGGACATACAGACGTTGGTGGAAGACCGGTGGCGTGAAAATCTCCCTGTGGACATAGCGATGTTTGCTCTTTTAGGGATGTTTGTTTTATGCATCACCAAGGGACTGGCCACTTCTTGGCGTTGGCATTGAATGACTCCGAGCGGACAGATCTGCATCCACGAGAACTATAGTATAACTATACGATAATTGTGGCCCATTGAGCCATAGCGTTCGTATGGTTCCCGTCATTGGATGCGATGCACGTCACTGCTAGTCTATTTGAATGTCTACATGTCTGGGATTGGTTCTTTTGTTGTATTCATGTACAGTATTGTATTAGCTGTATTTAACATATCCTTATATGGTCATCTGCTGGGTGGAGCTCACACCCTGTGAGCTCACTTCCTATGGAGGAGGTCACATGCTGTGACTTCACTTCCTGCTGGGATTATAATAAAACAGCCTGTGAGGGCGTTGGAAGTCAGTGTGATGCTGAGATGAACCTAACAATGTGGTGATGCTTCTTGATTTGAATGAATGGGAATCGAATGGAAGGTGAGTGAATTTTAGCTTAAGATGCATTATATCATTGAGACAAAATGTGTTACGAATAGAGACACGAAATCTGGCTGTGTGCTCTGTGTACAGCCTAATTTCTATGACAGCGTGACGAGTCAGGACCCAGGAATAGATAGGGCCCCCTTAAGCATCAGGTCGAGATGGGAGAGAGTGAATCTACGTTCCGATGCGGGGGGGGGGGGGGCTCTGCTCTGTAAAATAACAGATTTTTCGTCTTTTTGAAATAATGCAGCTGGAAGAGATCATATGTGTGTGTGAGTGATTTTGTTGGGAGTTTGATCGTATGCCTGTGAATTTGATCGTGTGTGTATGTGCCTGTGTGGGTATGCCTGCGTGTGCCTGGATGTTTGTGTGGGGAAGCTGCGGGCTGTATGGAGACTGTGTGTGATTGGATTGTTTGTCCGATGCAGGACACGTGTCCCCATGAGTGAGATTGAACTTGTGTAGAGATGGCTGTTTGGAAAAGTGACCTTTGTGCGATGTATTGAGCAGCTTGCACAGCCAGTCATTGCTGCTGCATTGTTAAAGATGGCCACTGCATTGAGCCATGTGCTTGAATGGGGGCGGGGGAGACCAGAGTTGGTGGGTCTCTGTGTATCTTTTGACTACAAGTTTATGATGCATATGGAAACTGTATATTGTGTATGAAATGTAGGTATATATGTGGGATTATTCAGCCTGCAATGTGTGTGTTTGCTTGAGCTGTTTGGATTTCTCAAAGTCTTGTTCCTGTGTGCCATGTGCTTTAGTGGGGGAGTGGCAGCCAGCATGGCTATCATTTACAATGGTGAAAGTTGGTTACTCTCTGTAAACAATAGCATGCAGGAGTTTTGTGATGGAGGGGTTATGCCCTGAGGGATGATAATCTGATGTTCTGAGAAAGCATACAAGCAACATTGTGATGACTAATTCAGAGTATATGAACTTTGAGAAAAGAGTGTTGTTTTTAATGTTGCGCATTTAACTAACAATTATTGAATGAGCTGTTTAGTTGGCCAAAGGGTCTGAGTTGAAGTAGCCTAAAGTGTGTGTCTACACAATTGAGATTCACACTCAATCATAGTCTGTCTTTGTGGAAAAAAACTTTTTTGATTTTCTAGTGAAGAGATCCTGGTTTTGGCAGGAAAAACTGCCTTTTGTTGTTGTCCATGCGGCTTGTCGGCCATCTTGCGGTGGTCAAGATTTCATCCACCACTTTGCTGCGGCCTGTTGTCGGCCATCTTGAGAGGCGCAGTTTCTCTGCAGCCTGTGGGTCATCCTATAAGGAAACAGGGTTGCCAACGTTCAGTAAATTTACGAACAGTTTGTAAAATCCATAATTGTTGCATCTGTCCATGAATGTCAGTTACGGACATGCAGCTTACATGTCCGTAATGGACATTCAAGGACAGATGCAAAAAGTACAGATTTTACAAACTGTTTGTAAATTTACTGAAAGTTGGCAACCCTGTAAGGAAAGGTCCTTTGGGTGTGATGCCATGTGACCGTGCTGTGGCATTCGTCGGCTATCTTGTTGGTGGAATTTCGCAGCTTTTGGGTCAGATTTCGATGTTTGGTGCGAATTTAGTAGTGCGGTCTTTTCTGTGTTGGAATCTGGTGGACACCATTTTTGTTTTCCTTTGTGTGTGGGACCCATGTGGTCTTGTGTTTTTTTTGTATTTAGGTGTTCATTTGATGTCCCATGTTTGTCAGTTTTTGGCTAGTAGGGAAGTTTGTGCTGATTTTGGCGAAATCCAAAACTGCATTGCATGCGTTAATGGCGCCATTTTGTTGTGGCCTGGCTTTTTGTCGGCCATCTTGAGAGGCTGTTTTGTTTGATGATGAATTCACTAGTTTGAATGGTTTTTCTAAGCATCGCCTCTTGAGTTGAGTAGAGTGGTATCTCGATATAGCGCGGTCTTACCCCGAGGGGTCCCAACTCGCTTGCAGACACATGCACATGCTGGGGCCAATTTATAGACAGGATCTGATTAGCCTACCAGTATGTCTTTGGAGTGTGGGAGGAAACCAACGCAGGCACAGGGAGAACATACAAACTCCAGGCAGATGGTGTCGGGATATCTCTGTTTTCATTTATGAGAATATAAGCTATTGTGGGTTTTTTGTAGGTCTCGGAACTTATAGTTTGACCTCCAGGGGATGTGTGGGTCAGGGTGGATTCCCTCCCTTTTGAAAAGGGGGGGTTTATTCCATCATTTCCTTGACAAGGTTTTTTTAAATTGTTGAAATATATATGATGCTTAGCCATGGATTTTTTGGTGTGTTGATAACAAGGCGTGTTGTAACAAGGCATGTGTGTCATGGTGTGTTGTAACAAGGCAATTGGCTCCCCCCTCCCCCTCCCTCCTTCTGTACATTGATGTGTAAATAAACCAGTTTGTTTTTTTTTGAGAGCTGAGCATGCAACAGGTAGTTCTTTTCAGCATTTATGTATCAGCTGGAAGTTGGTGGGAGGAGCTAGGGGTCTTCTGAAAGGTTGATTTGTGCTTGGAAGGAAGATGGAAAACTTTTTGGCGAAAAAAAGTGTTTTATATTTTGTTCCAGTTTTGTGAAGTTTCATACTGAAATACAGTTTTGGGTAGAGAGCAAACAGGGGGGCATCACCATTATTGTTGTAACATCTAGATACAGAGAGAAGCCACATTGTTCTGCAGGTGGTAAGCAGGCATAAGTGTTCTGTGTGGTTTAGTCTGGCGACGGAGTGTATGGGTGTATAGCGGAAAACACTGATGGGGAACTTTAGAAGGGGCGGGTCTATACATTTAAAACACAGCGGAGGAAGTTCCCCATCAGGTCCGCACAGGCACAACCAATGACGGACAGCGCTGGACATCGGGATCGCCGCGGGACACTGGATTTCATCGCTGGAATGTTTTTATTTTTTTATTATTTTTTTATTTTTTAATAAAGGACTTTTCCAAGGTGTGTGTGTTTTTATTTACATTTTTTGACACTTTCTTCGTGAAATGGTAGGAGTACAATGTACCCCTTACCAATTCACATAGGGGGGGGCGGGATCTGGGGGTCCCCTTTGTTAAAGGGGTCTTCCAGATTCCGATAAGCCCCCCGCCCACAGACCCCCACAACCACCGGGCAAGGGTTGTGGGGATGAGGCCCTTGTCCCAATCAACATGGGAACATCCTCCCCATGTTGAGGGCATGTGGCCTGGTACGGTTCAGGAGGGAGGGGGGCCGCTCTCTCGTCCCCCCCTCTTCCCCTGCGGCCGGCCAGGTTGCGTGCTCGGATAAGGGTCTGGTATGGATTTTTTGGGGGGACTCCACGCCATTTTTTTTTACATTTGGAGTGGAGTTCCCCTTAAAATCCATGCCAGATCTCAAGGGCCTGGTATGGATATTTAGGGGGAACCCCACGCCATTTTTTTTTAAATTTGCGGCGGGGTTCCCCTTAATATCCATTCCAGATCTAAAGGGCCTGGTAATTGAATTTGGGGGAACCCCCACGCTTTTTTTTTTTTTTATCAATGACTTTTCTATGTATTGATAAAAGTCGACAATTCATTAATAGCCGCGAGTGAGTTTTAAATGACTTTTTTTCCTTCAAAAATGACACTTTGTGCAGAGACAGTTCTAAGCACGGGAAACATGCGCGACTTTACATGCATATCATAGACACCCCCCAGGTACGAAATTTAAAGGAATATTTCACTTTTATTTTTTTCATTTTAAGCATTATTAAAATCACCGCTCCCGTAAAAACGTCTATTTTTTAAACCTTTTTTTGCATTGATACATGTCCCCTGGGGCAGGACCCGGGTCCCCAAACACTTTTTAGGACAATAAATTGCATATTAGCCTTTATAATTAGCACTTTAGATTTCGAACGTTCGAGTCCATTGTATTTAATAGGGTTCTAAAGTTCACACGAATATTCTGTCTGTTCGCAGGTTCTGGTGCGAACCGAACAGGGGGGTGTTCGGCTCATCCCTGATCACGGGCTATTTCATTGTTTGTTTCCTGCACCACTCTAAATCCTGCAGTTCTTCCTTCAGTCTGTAATGAAGAAGAAAATGGGGTGAATGATAAATGTAAGAATGTTTTTTTTTTTCAAATTAATAATGTTAACCTCTGTAATTCTAACCAAGTTTGTGCCAAGACTGTCTTTGATAGAATTTGAATCGACAAGCAGCAGTCTGGTGAAGTAGGTTCCCATCCCAGATGCTAATAACCTTTTGTCAATGGTTCCAGGTATTGTAAATTATAGCGCTTACCACCCTCTCCTTCTTGTCTTTCGGCTCCTCGCATGAGGAAAGGGCACACCCAGTTCTATATGCCTGTACCCTCCTATGTGAGGAGGTTGAGCGGTGTTGTGATGGGTCTCCGCAGCCAGATACTCCCTCCGAATGGTTCTTATCTCTATAGCTAATAAAGACAAGTCTCTATTTCCCCCAATGACTTCAATGTCCACACCTGCTGCAACTCCAACGTAGAGTTTATTTCTTTTAAACGACAGTCTCTGATAGGAAAGGTTGGAGAAAGAACAGGACAGCATAAGGTGTGGGAGAGGTGCAGGCACAAACGCAATACACTTCACTGCTTGGCTTCTCAAGCAGACTTAGTCCATTTGGATAGTCTCCCTAGATACGGACTAGCAGCCAAAATAGTACTCAAACTGTTCACCCAATCACTATTCAACTTGCACATGGGTCTCTGCCACAGACCTGGTGAACCTGGTCTCTGCCACAGACCTGGTGAACTTGGTTTCCTTAAAGCTTGGCCTCTTTGTAAGGAGAAGACATCCCTCCAGAGAGTTACCAGGCCCCTTCCTTTACTGTGACTTCTCACCAGTCCCTCGGAACGGTCCTCCCCGGCCTCCTCGTCTAAGATACGGGTCCCCTCGCAATGCGGCACCCTGAGATTCCTCGATCCTTGATGGGTCCCAGCCGAAGATGCTGGGCCCAAGGCCTTTAGTTGCAGCCCCAGGACTAAAGGTGCCTGGGACTGATTCACCGACCTCCGCCCCTGGACCAAAGGTGCCCAGGGCAGACAGGAACACACACTCCCTGGGAGTAGGACTCCCGACGATAACGACGACCCCCGAACAGGCAGCGTCTGCCCCTTTTATATCCTCTCCCAGCATACACAGCATGCCGACCACTCCCACTGTATAGTTGCCGAGAGGGGACACACAAGGCACAGCACTGTATCAGAAGTTCAACCCTGGCCCACTCTGGCAGTGCCACCTGCAGGCCACAGGGAACAGTACACCGATACTCTTCCTGCAGACAAAATGGTTAATAATGTCCTAACAATTTAGGTGTTTGAGCATAACTACCACTCAAACACTACCCCTAAATTGAGGACCCCACTACACAAGCCACGCACAGGTTATGCAGTGACCACAGTCCCGATGTCTGGGTTATTGTCATACGAGGGTTGTTTGGAGGTCAATCAAAGCCAGGGTCGTACTTTACTCATTAGCTGCACTTACATTCTCAGCTGATGGGGTGGGTGCGATCACTGTAACATGAACTTCAAAATGTCTACCACAGGGTTCACAAGTCCCTCCTGGACCCTGACACAATAACTGGTTTACATTCTTTCTAACCAGGTGACTGGGTTGTTGTAAAGAAGCTTGAGGGATGAGACCACGCCAGCCACTGCATGAAGCGGCTTAACCACACCAAAGAGTTGAGTAGTATCTTTGTTTATTTATATTTTTTGTTTGTTTAGTAAATTTTAGCAAGGGCAACGATGAAAAGCATCCCAAGTTATTATTTAAAGTGTATTTCCTGACTAGCTAAGAAAGCGAACAGGACCAATTTCTGGGTCTGTTCTGAGTCTCCACCGAGTTTTAGCCCCCAGCGATGACAGCGGTACATGCTATATATCATATTATTATGGGTATGAGGAGTTTTGACAAACTAGTGAAGACTCCAAACAGACACTTGTCAATGGAGTTTAACAATGCATTTTTAGAGGGTAAAATTGGTTATAATTTTAATAGCTCTGCCTCTTGTCGGTTTGGGTATTGGGACAACTAGGTAGCCCACAAGTGTGTTTGAACTTTAGTTTGGTGCTTATGCGGATCTGCAGCTTATAAAAAAGGTAATTTCCCCAATGCAAGAGGTTCATGCGTGCTGGTGAAGCTGTCCCAGCATCTTATGTCGAAGCCGATCACGAGGATCCGATGGCGCGAGAAGTTAAGAATGGCAGGGACAGCTGGAAGGGAATTGTTCACCAACCCCGACCAGGTCTGGGCATGGTGTCCTGCAGGAACAAGGTGGGGGAGGCTTGAGCTTATGATACGATTTGAACAATTCTCCTCCATTGAGGATGGGATATTTCATCTAACTGTTGAAGCCAGAGCTGTAGCTAAGTGAAGATTGGGAATCCTTTTAAGGGTCTGGGAATCTTTGGATCTAATTTTTATTTTACAGTGGATCGTGGTTAAAGGAAGTAGGGAGAATGGATGTGAGAACGTGACGCTCTCACTATGAGGGAGTGGCCTGACCTTGCAGCTGGTTGAGATGTGCAGGAAGAGCTCGGATGGAACCGTGGAGACCTTGCAGCATGCAGCGTGAGAGGCTGCCGCTGCGTGGATGAAGCTCTGAGCTCTGATCTCCCCCCCTCCTTCTCCCGGACAGCAAGCCTGCAATCGAACATAAGCAGGCACAGCAGTAGCTTTTTTGATCCAACGCCGTCGTACTTCGTGGACCCCCCTACAGTACCCCTTCCCCTATCTTCATTGCCTCCATCGCCTCCACCCTTCACCCCCTCCCCTCCCCTTGGAGCATTGCATACAGCATCAGAAGCCTGATAATAAGCAGAAACACAGGAACCACAGGACAGTGCACGGGATAGGTGAGAAATCCTCCCAGATGAACAGAGAAGACAAGGTAAAATCGTTTAAAGATAAATAGACCTGTGCCTCTGTTTAATAGAAGACTGAAGTAAAAGGGAACAAGTGGACCTGCCAAAGTATGTCAATGTTAAAGTAACAAAGTAACACCTATTTACATATCTCCAGGGCTTATGTTATAAGCCAATTTAAGTGCCAATAATGAACAATTGATTTCTACCTATGGTATAGATGAAGGGAATCAGGTGAAACCAGAAATGTGTGTATAACAGGAAATGTGAAATGTGAACATTGTACTGAGAGATCTGTCCATATCCACTGGTTTTCTTCCGTTAATATGATAAATGTTTGCCTGAGACACATGGAAGTAGATAAAACTAATGGACTACATATGAAATAAATAGGCATGTATTGAAAACACACACAGAGGGGGAGGTGAAAGAGGCGATATATTTGGATATCCAGCTATATAGGATTAAATACAAAGTGAAGCAAGTCTCCGCTTGGAAATAAAGTATACCTAAAACGCAGTTTAGCGCTTACGGATTAACTCGAGGTCTGACATTGTCTGATACTGGTAGAAAATATCTAAACACCCAGAGAGGGGAAGAGACGGGAGATCAAATAACTCAGAAAGTATCTGACACATACATTGAATAACATACATTGAATAACAAATGAAATATTCGAAGGGACTCTGAAAAGGACTCTGAGTGAACCCAAAAGCGCTGGAAGGGGCACATGAATGTCTAGAGACTCTGGGTCAAATAAAGAATAGACCTTATACCAATTCGATAAAACACCTGCACAGAGGGGACTGACCTTAATTTTTTTTTTTTTTTGGGTCCATGTTTGTAAGATGCTCTATTTTTCATCTTCCCCTCTCTTCCTCCTTTAAATGGGAATATACATATATATATACTGAAGACCTTTACCACACCTCCTCTTTCCTAAACTTCTTTCCTGTTCCCCCCTCTTAAAAAGGAACCCTGGGATCTGGAATAAAATCTGATGTACACAGGCCCTTTTTGGTAAGGTTGTAACCCTAGGGGTGAGTACAACAGATCTACCCCGAAAAGAAGAAGGGTATAACATTTAATTAAAAAGTAAAACTGGGGAAACGAATAAGGCCGGCTACTAAAAACAAGATGAGCAGAAACACAAGGGGGACGGCCCCCCAAGACTCCTAGGAATAGCACAGCAAATAGTACAATCAAACAGTACATGACCCAGGAGGCAAGCTCAAAGAGCCCAGTAATAGTAGCACAAAAACAGGATAAAGGTGATAAACAGAAAGAGGATCAAGGAGTACGGAGAAGAAGGGAGGAGGAACAACAGACCGATCTAAAGGAGATCGAACAACAGAAAGTGAAACAAGTAGAGCAGAAGAGCAATGGGCAGATGCACAAATCCCTACAAAAGGAGAAATGACTGAGATGCTGACGAAACTGGAAAACGCAATAAAAGTAGAAATCAATACTTTAAGAACAGACTTCGGACATCTCTTGTCAAGAGTGGAGGAGACGGAAGAAAGAGCGGATAAACAGGGCCAGGAACTAAGTAAATTAAGGGAACAGAATAAAATACTACAATATAATCAGAGAATGATCCTTTATCGACTAGAAGACCAAGAGAACAGAAACAGAAGACAGAATTTAAGAATTCGCTCTTTACCAGAGGAAAAAGGAGAAGATCTGAAGAAAATTATGAACATAATACTCAAGCCCATATTAGATATGGGAGTAGAAGACCCTCTTAATATAGAGCGAGTGCATCGTATCGGTAAACCAAGAAATGGAGAAAACGACTGGCCAAGAGACATTATTGTAAGGTTCCGGTATTATGAAGAAAAAGCAGAAATCTTAACGAAAGCAAGAGGAAAACCCCCTATCCAATTCCAAGGAAAGGAGCTTCAGATCTTCACAGATCTAGCACCCGAGACACTGGCAAGGAGGCGATTATTGAAGCCACTCCTGGAGCAAATGAAGACACAGAATATCAAATATAACTGGGGATTCCCGGCCTGTCTTATAGGCCAGAAAGAAGGAAAATCAGCAAGATTAAGGTTCCCCGAGGAACTTGTGGGATTCTGTAATAAATTAGATTTGCAGGTCCCAGACCTACCTGGATGGATAGAGAAAGATAATTAAAATTAACATCATAAGAGGCTTAGGAAGGGGGGGATATGGGGGGTCCTTTGGAGGGGGCGGGGGGTGGGAGAGGGAGGAGAGGGAGGGGGGGAGAGGTGTAGGAGGTGGGAAAGGGTAGACCGGCCCACCATGCAGCGTCTCCGGACCTCCCTCACCCTCCCTAAATTTAAAGGAAGGAGGGGGGCTAAGCGGCAGTGTTAGAGTTGCGCCTCTAAAATGGGAGAACCAGGAGAAAAGATCATTGATGGTTCTAAGGCCAATAATGGGCCAAAAGGGAAATGGGGGGAGGAGGGAAGGGATTAGCAATGGGAAAGGTGGGGGGAGGGAGAGGGGTTTTGTAATGGGGAGAAAGGAGGGGATTCTACCTTTTTGACTCTACAAAAAAGAAAGGGAAAAGGGGATGAAAGACAGATATGACAGCGATAAATTTCCTGTCCTATAATGTGAGAGGGCTCAATATACCTACCAAAAGACATAAGGTCTTGAGAGCTTAAATATTATAGAGCAGATGTAGTCTTCCTACAGGAGACACATCTGACCCTAGAATCAAATATTAAATTACACTCACCCAATTTTCCAAATTGGTTCTATGGAGACACTATCTCAAAAAGGGCAAGGGGGGTCGCAATAGGGTTTTCAAGGGAAATGAGGTTCACATTGGAGGAAAGAATGATGGATAAAGACGGTAGATATATTTTTCTAAAAGGGAAGTTGGGGGAAATGAAATGTACCCTGGCAAATATATACGCCCCTAATGTGAACCCCATTAATTACCTTATTGAGACTCTGGGGAAACTGAAGGATTTTGGGGAGGGATATATAATATTGATGGGAGATATGAACTTCTGTTTGGATCCGGCCGTAGATAGTACGTCCCGGACACAGGGGACAAATAACGTACAATTAACAAGGATAAAACAAAAAATGCATAGCAGTCAGATGGTCGATATATGGAGGATTATGCATCCAAAATCAAAGGATTATATGTTTTTCTCCCCTGTGCACAGGACGTACTCGAGGATAGACCACATAATGGTTGAACATAGAATGCTGGATATGGTCACGGAATCAAATATAGGAATTGCCTCACTCTCTGACCATGCCCCAGTAAGCATGAAAGTAAAAGTACCCGAATATCATAAACAACCCTATACTTGGCGTTTAAATGAAGAATTGCTCCGGGATGAGGGAGGATTAAAGAGGGTGAAAGAGGAATTAGAGCATTACTTCCAGGTAAACGATACGGAAGGGATATCGGGGGCAACTTTATGGGAGGCACATAAAGCCTATATCAGGGGGATTTTGGTCTCGGAAGGGGCAAGGAAAAAAAAAAAGAGAAACAGAAAATTTAATGTGTTAATAGAATAAATATTCAAAATTGAGCAAGAACACAAAAAACAACAGGGACAACAACAAGAGTTATACCATGAACTAGTGATGAAAAGGGATGAACTTAAAGAACTAATGGAACAAGAGACAAAAATAAAACTACATCGCATAGCAAAAGAAAGATATAAGTGGGGGAATAAGTCTAGTAAACACCTTGCAAGAATGGTACAAAATAAAAAGACTAGAAATTTCATAGAAAAGATAAAAAAAAAGAACGGAGAGGAAGTATATAGAACTAAGGACATAGCAGATGCATTTAAAAACTACTATGAGGGGCTGTACTCAGTGGAGCAGAACAGATGGGGAGTAGGAGAGAAACAACTGAAAATTAAAGAATTTTTAAACAAGGCAGGATTGCATAGGATTAATGAAGAGGAAAGAACAGCATTAGATAAACCCATAACGGAAGAAGAAATAAGTAAGGCACTAAAAGACTCAGCCCTAGGGAAAAGTCCCGGCCCTGACGGGTTTACAGCTCTATACTTCAAAAAATGTAAGGAAATACTGGTACCCAGGATATGCAACTACATGAATGGATTAGGGACGGACTATGAAATGGGAAGGGAAGCCTCAGTGGCCATAATAATGGTCATACCAAAAGAGGGGAAAGATGAAAACTTATGTTCCGGATATAGACCAATCTCGCTATTAAATGCGGATGTAAAATTATACGCGAAAGTCCTGGCAGAAAGAATGAAGGGATTTATGCCCTCACTGGTACATCCGGATCAGGTGGGGTTCATCCCAGGTAGGGAGGGGAGGGACAATGGTGTGAGAGCATTGCTCCTCCTCCAGAAAATAAAAGAGAATGGGTCCCCAAGTCTACTCCTGTCAGTAGATGCAGAGAAGGCATTTGACAGGGTAGACTGGGGACTCATGATACAAACCCTGGAAACTATGGGCCTAGGAGCCAGGATGATACAGTGGATTAAAACATTGTACCAACATCCTATGGGTAGAGTTAAAATAAATGGCACACTGTCTCAAGCTTTTGAGATGAAAAATGGGACAAGGCAGGGATGTCCCCTGTCCCCCCTCTTATTTGTCCTGTCCCTAGAACCTTTACTTGCGATGGTACGGAATAATCCAGACATTAAAGGGATTAGATTGGAGGAAGATGAACACAAACTCGCAGCTTTTGCGGACGATGTCTTGTTCTTTATTAACAAACCCAGGACCACATTACCGAACTTACTCAAAACACTTAAACAATATGGAGAAATATCAAACTTTAAAATCAATATAGCTAAAACTGAGATTCTAAATGTCAATATTGGAAAGGTAGAAGAACAGAGCTTAAGAAAAGAGTACAACTTCCCTTGGCAGAAGGAACTTAAGTACTTAGGGGTAAAACTTGCCAACTCAATAAAAAAAATATACAAGATAAATTATATCCCTCTGTTAAATGAAATAAAAAGTGAATTAGAAAAATGATAAACCGCCCGATATCATGGATAGGAAGAATTAACATCTTAAAGATGGTCCTGCTGCCGAAAATCTTGTATAAGTTCCAGATGTTACCAGTTGCAATACCTCAACCGTACTTCAGAGTGTTAAAAAAGATGCTAATGAACTTTGTATGGAATAATAAAAAACATAGAATCTCCTTCTCTGTATTAAAACAGGAAAAAAAGCATGGAGGCTGGCAGTGGCAGACATTAAAAAATATTATGACACAGTGGTGTTGTCCCGGGTAGTGGAGTGGGCCAAAGATAGGCACGAAAAAAGGTGGGTAAAAATTGAAAAGGCAATGGCAAAAACACAATTAGGAGGTGTAAAATGGAACCCACCCCAGTTTAGAGCACTAGGTGAAAACACTCACGTCATGACACGAATAGCACTGAAAATTTGGGATAGATTACATAAACAAATAGATAGGGAATATAACTCTCCCCTTATAGAATTAAAAGAAAACGAATATTTTGCACCGGGAAAAAAAACAGTGGGAGGAAATTGGATTAAAAAAGAGAGGGCACACTTAAGAGATATAATAAAAAAAAAAAAAAGGGAAAATTATACCACTTCAAGAATTGAGACACAATAGGGAATTAATGATAGAAGATGAATGGAGGTACCGCCAGTTGGCCCACTTTGTACAAAGCCTTCCCCAGCCAATTAGGTCTGGGGAGGAACTTACAACGGTGGAACGGCTTTGTATGGCCGATAACCTAACAGGATCTATATCAAAACTCTATAAATTACTGATGACGGTGGATGAACTGGCGATGCCCCCATTTATAAAGAAATGGGAAATTGAATTGGGAACATGTAGGGATAAAAGGACTATAGAGAAAATAATAAAATTGGCCCACTCGTCTGCCATGGACAACAGGACCGCAGAGATGAATTATAAATGTATTACAGGCTGGTATGCCACACCAGATAAATTGAGTAAATTTCAAGTAGAACAGAAGGCAGAATGCTGGAGAGAATGTGGGGGGAGGGGAACAATGGCCCACATATGGTGGCAATGCCCTAAAATTCAAACATATTGGGAAAAGATACTGGAAATGATAAAAATAATTACAGAGAAGGAGATTAAAAAAGATCCTTGGACAGTTTTATTCCATGGAGGTGATGGAGGAATGAAACAGTATAAAGATTCACTGATCCCACATCTATTAAACGCGGCCAAAAGGTTGATCCCAAAAAAATGGTGAAAAGTGGAAAGTCCATCTATATGGGAGTGGGTAGATTCCGTGGAAGAAACATACAGTATGGAGGGACTGAAGTACGGCGTAGAGGAGGAAAAAAAAAGGATTTAAAAACAAGTGTGAATGTTGGAAAGATTTTAAGAAAACATGGAGCTATGTAGAAAATCTGAGAAAGTAGTAGAGAAATGGTAGAAAATAAGAGGTAGAAGGGGGGGAGGGGGATACAAAGGGGAAAGGGGGGGGGGGTGAAATCGAGATTTTAGAAATGTGAGTATAAGGAGAAGAGCCAAGAATCCCTTAGTACTCAGTATTATTTTTGTATGTTTATTATCTTGGCTGGATCAATGGAAATGTATTGATGTAACATAATTGAAATCTTGATAAAACAAAATAAAGAATAAAAAAAAAAAAAAAAAAAAATATAAAAAATAAATAAAGGAAGTAGGGATATATATACTCATGTTTTTTTATTTGTATTCTTTCTATTTGTCGTGACGAGGTGCTCCTGTTGCCTGATTGGACGCGTGACCAGAGCCCGAGCAGATGACCACATCTTCCTTGATGAGACGCCCCGACGCCCGACCCACATACAAGACAGAGGATCCCAGACGGATCGACGATTACTACAGCTCACCATGTCGTGTCCTCCTTATAAGTTATGCTCCTGAAGAACAGAGTCTACATGTCAAGCCGTGTTTTCATTTTTATGGACTCATAGGGACTGTAAGGACTGATTCATGTCCAGGTGTAAGAAGGAGATCAAGTTTCATCAAAGGACACGTGGGGGCATATGACAAAAAAAAAGGGAGGACTGTTGTGGAAAATGTTATTAATGTATGTTGTCAGATGTCCCCCAGTGTCGGTTTTGCTGTAATGCGCTCATGTGAGCGTATTCGCACATACAGACGTTGGTGGAAGACCGGTGGCGTGAAAATCTTCCTGTGGACACAGCGATGTTTGCTCTTTTAGGGATGTTTGTTTTATGCCTCACCAAGGGACTGGCCACTTCTTGGCGTTGGCATTGAATGACTCTGAGCGGACAGATCTGCGTCCACGAGAACTATAGTATAACTATACGACAATTGTGTCCCATTGAGCCATAGCTTTCGTATGGTTCCCATCATTGGAAGCGGTGCACGTCACTGCTAGTCTATTTGAATGTATACATGTCTGTGATTGGTTCTTTTGTTGTATTCATGTATTGTATTAGCTGTATTTAACATATCCTTATATGGTCATCTGCTGGGTGGAGCTCACTTCCTATGCAGGAGGTCACATGCTGTGACATCACTTCCTGCTGGGATTATAATAAAAACAGCCTGTGAGGGCGTCGGCAGTCAGTGTGATGCTGTGATGAACCTAACAGTGTGGTGATGCTTCTTGATTTGAATGAATGGGAATCGAATGGAAGGTGAGTGAATTTTAGCTTAAGATGCATTATATCATTGAGACGAAATGGGTTACGATTAGAGACACGATGTCTGGCTGTGTGCTCTGCGTGCGTACAGCCTAATTTCTATGACACATATATTGAAAATCATATGAAAAATTCATATTGCTTAGACATATCACTGGACATACACACTATATTACTAAAAGTATTGGGATGCCTGCCTTTACACACACATAAACTTTAATGGCATCCCAGTCTTAGTCCGTAGGGTTCAATATTGAGTTGGCCCACCCATTGCAGCTATAACAGCATCATCAACTCTTAGGAGTGTGTTTTCGGGAATGTTTGACCATTCTTTCAGAGGAGCATTTGTGATGTCAGTCACTGATGTGATTGAGAAGGCCTGGCTCGCAGTCTCCTCTCTAATTCATCCCAAAGGTGTAGAAAAGGAGCTGTTGGACTTTGAGTGAGGCAACTGCCATGTCAGATATAAACAGAAACATAAAATTTACAGTACATAATTTATTTTTACATTGTAAAAAAATATTGTATCAAATAAATAGGTAGTCACATGACTTACACTAAATATGCTGCTATATGGCATGCAATACAACTAGGAATTCAACATAATAACTGTACATAGTAAGATAGATGGGTTGAAAAACATTGTAGGGACAGGTAGCTTAGGGCATCTAGTGGCACTCAACGCGTTTCCTGGCATTACAGCCATTCATCAGGAGTGTTGTAACATAATATACTGGAAAGGAAAGGGACAAGGATTAATAATGATACCATTAGAATAAGGGAGGACAGAGAGACTGTGTCCCAACAAAGTGGGGACAATCTGGGATACTCACTGCACAGCCCCAAGGCCAGGCCTGGTGTCCGCCAGGGAAGATGGGGTTGACAGGCATGATGTCTCCCCTGGGGTTGAGATGGGGGAACCCTCCAAGGACGAAGAACAGCGCCCAGAGCATAACACGGTGGCCACAGCCTGATCCAATGGACTATGTGTGCACAAAAAGTGCATAGTGTTCCTGGAAAAAATGTGTATCAAAAAGGGGAAGATTAATTGAATGTGTAAAAGTGTAAAGTGTGTGAAATCATGGCAAATATCTATGTGTTCCCACAAGGGGACTACATGAGGGGGTGTATGTGAAATGAAACCAATTAAGGGGGAAAAAGAAAACATACCAAAAAAGGATTGCTGAGCTCCCAACAAATGTAACCTATGTGTGGATTCAGTGTGCTGTCCTTGTGATTGAGTCAAGCAAATGAACCATCGGCTGCTCCAAGGCTACTATATACTCCCATTCCAAGGGAGGGACCCCGTCAACGTCATGCCTGATTGGCCATACTGCACAAGAGAGGTGGGGAGGGGATTCCCAGCTGCATGTGGAGGAGCCATCAGCAGTGGGTCCCCACCCACCTCGTGCATGGCTAAGGATGGAAAAAAGACGTTTAAACACTATGCACTTTTTGTGCACACATAGTCCATTGGATCAGGCTGTGGCCACCGTGTTATGCTCTGGGCGCTGTTCTTCGTCCTTGGAGGGTTCCCCCATCTCAACCCCAGGGGAGACATCATGCCTGTCACCCTCATCAGACACCGGGCCTGGCCTTGGGGCTGTGCAGTGAGTATCCCAGATTGTCCCCACTTTGTTGGGACACAGTCTCTCTGTCCTCCCTTATTCTAAGGGTATCATTATTAATCCTTGTCCCTTTCCTTTCCAGTATATTACGTTACAACACTCCTGATGAATGGCTGTAATGCCAGGAAACGCAAGTGCCACTAGATGCCCTAAGTTACCTTTCCCTACAATGTTTTTCAACCCATCTATCTTAATATGTACAGTTATTATGTTGAATTCCTATTTGTATTGCATGCTATATAGCAGCATATTTAGGGTAAGTCACGTGACTACCTATTTATTTGATACAATATTTTTTTACAATGTAACAATAAATTATGTACTGTAAATTTTATGTTTCTGTTTATATCTGACATCTCGGTTGCCTCACGCAAAGTCCCACAGCTCTCCTTTTCTACAAATTAATTTAGGGATGGAGGTCGCCATGTTGTGCTATAGTGTGTGTCAGGTCACATCCAATTCACTGTCATCCCAAAGGTGTTCTATCAGGTTGAGGTCAGGACAGTGCAGGGCAAGTTCCTCCACCTTAAACTCGCTCATCCATGTCTTTATGGACCTTGCTTTGTGCACTGGTGCGCAGTCATGTTGGAACAGGAAGGGGCCATCCCCAGACTGTTCCCACACAATTGGGAGCATGACATTGTCCAAAATGTCTTGGTATCCTGACGCCTTAAGAGTTCACTTCACTGAAACTAAGGGGCCAAGCCCAACCCCTGAAAACAACCCCACACCATAATCCCCCTCCACTAAATGATTTGGATAAATTAGAGCCGAGACTGTGAGCCAGGCCTTCTCATCAAGCATCAGTGCCTGACCTCACCTACGCTTCTGGAAGAATGGTCAAACATTTCCTTAGACACACTCCTAAGGCTGGGTTCACACTATTGCAAATTGGATGCGACTTTCCCCGCATCCAATTTGCGCCTCTATAAGTGTAGTATTAAAACTGTATAATTTATTGCACAACATTAAAAACACTTACAAGATATAAGTGGGAGTCATGCTCATCATAAGTATGTAGTCCTGGCAGTTCTACTGTGTACCACAGGCTCCTCGCACAATCTGGGTAGCTGGGAAAGGTTCTGGTGTGATGTGCTGAATAGCTGTACATTCAGGAAAACCAGGAAGTAGTCAGCTCCATGCTGTCCAGCTTGAACCGGAAGCAGAAATGATGTCACCAGCAGGGGGCAGGAGGAAGGCATCAGGACTGTCTCTGTGGAATGAAAGGCAACTCGCTCGGAGCTCACAGCTCCTTCTACTGGCCTTCTGCCAGTAGAAGGAGCTGTGAGCTCCGAGCGTGTAGCCTTTCATTCCACAGAGACAGTCCTGACCCCTTCCTCCCACCCCCTGCTGAAGAATAATTTCCACTTCCGGTTCAAGCTGGACAGCATGGAACTGACTACTTCCTGGTCTTCCTGAATATACAGCACAACATCACACCAGTGTGAACCAGGGCTCAGTTTGATCAAGATTCACTTCCCTTCTCTTGGACACCTCATAGACTTCCATACCTAGGAATACAACTTACTCCTAAGATAACTGACATACTCAGCTAACTTCCCTCCATTACTAAAACAGGTTACTGAATTATTCATGCAGTTGTCCTCTATCCTGTATAGGCACAATTAATGTAATTAAGATAGCTATATTGCCCAAGTTTTTATATATTTTTAGAGTATTGCCCATCCCAGTTCCATCTAATTTTTTACGACTTGTACAGCACGGAATTATCTTCTTTATCTGGGGTAAAAAGAAACCTTGAACCTCTAAATCCACTCTCTGTCTCCCACAATGTTGCAGAGGTTTAGTCTCCCAAATATTTCTGCTTACTATCATGCTGCACACCTTGCACATTTACCAAAATACCATGCAATCAAAGAAATTCCTTTATGGGTAACGAGTCTATTGACTATGAGGCCCCTTTCACACGGGTGCTCCGATCAGGTCCGCCTGTCAGTTTTTCAGGCGGACCTGATCGGACGCTCCATTCACCTCTATGGAGCGCCAAGTCAGTGGTGACATGTTCACTGACATCAGCCAATATCCGATCCGATCCTGTCTGTGAAATCCAGACGGATTGAAAACCTATTTTCCATCCATCTGGAGGATCGGATTGGATGGGATCGGATGAAAACGGACAGGTGGTCTGTTTTCATCCGATCTCCCATAGAGTACAGCGAGGCTCTGACAGGTCTGTCTCTGCACAGTGAGCGGAGATTGACCTGTCATCCGCCTGCTCAGCAGTGATCAGCAGATAGATCCCCCGCTGAGCATTAATTGTTATATGTTTGCATGAGTGTTAGCTGCTATTCACAGTCTCTGAGCGCAGTTTTTACTTTCTTTAATCCATTTCACTCCTATTTTTTTGTTTTCTTCCGTTCTTAACTTAATATTGTGTGGTACTTATAAACACATTGGATTGGTTTGCTGGAGCTGGGGAGTGCAAATCTTGTGCAGCTGTGCGTGGTAGTCAGTTTCTAACTTCAACTTGTGAATTTAAGCTTTGACAATAAAACCTTGCAGCTGGTTGGTTTCTTTTTTTCAAATATTTTATAATTAATAAAATTCCATTAACAGAGCATGTACAATAATAATAGAAATAGATATTCCATTAACATAACATGTACAATAGTAGAGTAGAAAAAGGCGTAATCATTCAGGAAAGTAACTCTTATAAATGTAAATGAAAATAGATAACCTAGCGGATTGGAGGATAAGATTATGTAACATGAAATGTCATAATCATAGCTTCATGGCAGCTATTTGATGACAAGTAATTGAGAAATTAAGTTGATTGAAATAGTATAATATAATTATGTCATCTATGAAGAGAATAGAATAGAATGAACCTATAAAGAAATATAAAGTTAATGTGTTGTAGAATAGCTGGGGGAGTAAATTAGGCTAAACCAGGGCCAAGTTCCTTCTTTTGGCATGGCTTTATCTGGTGTGAAGGTCAAAAATCCCAACCATTCAAAGCATCTTCTATTATAGTTGGTATATCAGATAATTAACAAGAATAAACCTAGTAGAGGGGATAGGGCACAGAGGGGAGAGAGAAAGAAATGTTCAGGGGAACCAATGGTTAGGGAATCAAGTGAAGGTAATCATAGTAGCGGGTGGATATTATAATCTCTCAGGGAGAAAATAGTGAACAGTCCAAACCAGGGGGTAAATAGTGTTTGATCCAAGGTCTCCATAAGGATTCAAAATTAGAAACTTTATCTAGTAGTATAGCTTCAGTTTTAGCATGTATCATAGATTGTGTGACTCTTATGCCCCATACACATGATCGTGTGTATGCTCCAGAGCATTTTTAACGACGTGAAAAACGGCCATTAAAAATTTCGAACATGCTCTATTTTTTCACGTCGTTTTTCATGTCGTTGATGGTGTGTATGCTTTGACGAGGTGAAAAAAAAACGCGCATGCTCAGAATCAAGTATGAGACGGGAGCACACGTTCTGGTAAAACTAGCATTTGTAATGGAGATAGCACATTCGTCACGCTGTAACGGACTGAAAAGCAGGAGGCTGAAAAGCGCGAATCGTCACTCAACAAACTTTACTAACATGAAGGGTGGCACCATCCGAACAGAACTTCCCCTTTATAGTGCCGTCGTATGTGTTGTACGTCACTGCGCTTTGCTTGAACGTTTTTTAAAATGATCGTGTGTACGCAAGACAGGCTTGAGAGGAAACCTGAAAAAAAAACGACGAGAAAAACGTTGGTTTAAAAAATGGCATGAAAAACGATCGTGTGTACGCCGCATAAGTTTGACTGACTATGCAGAGAGTTTGATTTCCACACTTTTGCTACAGTTTTGCTGCCGTGGTTATAAAAAATAAGGGGGCGCATGCGTGGCGCGATGCTGGACGGACGCTTCTGAGCTGAGTTCCGTCTGACCAGGTCTGCCAGGCAGGAATCCCGGGGGATAATTCTACACAAAATACAGCCAAAACTACTCAGCACCCCCGCGGGACATCCTGGTACATGCCAACAGGAAAAAAAGGGTGCAAAGTCGCTCCCAGCACTCGCTGACAAACTTTCTCCTGGGTATAGAGCCCTCCACTCTAGCAGGGAAGATGACCCAAAATGGCGCTGGCACACACGCGGCCTCCAGCAGCTTCACGCAGACACAGGCCTTGCCAGCTACTAACTGTGTACACTCTCCCCCTCACTAAGGCCGATCTGGATGCCAGCTTAACAGCCATTTATGATAAACTAGTGGGGAAGCTGGAATCTGAGCTGCACATATCTACCAGTGCCTTAACACAAGAGATAGCCAGCATTGGAGGCCGCACGGATATCTTAGAAACTAAGCATGGCGAGTTATCCTTGGCCCACAATGACCTTAGAAAAGATTATGAGACTCTTGCAGACAGCTTTTCTTTCATGCAGGCACACGTGGAAGATTTAGACAACAGAAACAGACGCAACAATATAAGGGTGCGTGGTGTCCCTGAATCTATCACAGATCTGAATCAGGCTATCACTAAACTGTTTCATAACCAACCTTGTCCCTGACAAGCCTCTGTCTGCCTTTGCCTGTGACAGACTGCACAGGGCTCTACGACCCAAACTAACCCCAGACAAGCCTCCACGTGATATCATAATGTGTATGAAGGACTTTGTCACTAAAGAAGACATTATGAGGGCTTCTAGAAATACACATAATATTGAGCTGGATGGGATCAAACTTCAGATCTCCTGCAACTCTGGATAGAAGACGCAGGATGAAGGAGGTCACTAACATCCTTCAGTCTGCCAGAATTAAGTACCAATGGGGATTCCCCTTCAAATTATCTATTATGCATAATGGCACCACCTATACGATACACAATGTTATAGAAGGAAAATAATTGCTAGTCAAATTGGGTTTATTGGAACAAGCTCAACACCGCTTCCCATCTACCCCCAGGTGCGCTCAGAAGGATCAAAGAAGATGGAATCAACCCTTTCAAGACCATGCTGCATGATTTCCATAAACTGACCTTACTAGTCTTATACGGATCCATTTTTTGACAGCTACATACCTTGTTTATGCTGGTAGCATTTTTGTGTTGATACCCTTTTGTCCTTTTGTTATTTTTTATCCTGATTAAGGACTCTACCTCTGTTATTGGGCTGTCTGTCCCATACTCCAGTAATATAGAGACAGATCCTAACATACTAGGCAATGTCATGGGAAATTTTAGGCTACTTTTTGATTGTCTCCTTTGTTTAAATGTGTTTTTATTTTTTTTGGCTCTACCCTTTAAATTTTTTATTTTTTTATTAACAAGACTCCTGATCAGCTTTACACAAGGAGAACAAATACTACTACAACTACTGTTGATCTTCCGCTTGATCTTCCAGAAATAATAACGCTGAACGTAGTAGCTTCTACTTAAACTTTCAAAATAAGGGTAAATATTGCGCTAATGTGAAAAATAAAAAACAAAAAAGTGTATATCAAAACAAGCAGCTACACAACAATGTGACTAAGATTACAAACAAAATGGGTATAGAAAAAGTAGCGCTGTGCAGTGTAAGTGAAAACAAATCAATGTCTCTCTAGGAAAGTGACACCTTAGTGAAAAAATATTAATGAATATCTAATCCTAAAGTGTATACGTAAGTGTAAAGTCCATGATATCTATCATAGAAAATCATGAAATAAAGAAAAAATGTCCATTCAAAACATATATCCCTTGTGATGAAAAAAAGGACGTGCAGGCTTTATGGGTCATCAAGGAAAAGACATCTTCCAACTCTATATAGAATTAGGTGGAGTACTCTTACCAGAACCCGTGGATCTGCCTGTCGATGACAGCAGATCACGTAAGCATAGAGAATCCAACACCGGGACCAGTCAGCTTGTCTGATGACTCGTAGATAGAGTTGAGCGGACACCTGGATGTTCGGGTTCGACGGGTTCGGCCGAACTTCGGAAAAAAGTTCGGGTTCGGGACCGAACTTTAACCCGAACCCGGACCCGAACCCGAACCCATTGAAGTCAATGGGGACCTGGACTTCTAAGGACTAAAAAGGCTCTAAAAAGGTAATGGAAAGGGCTAGAGGGCTGCAAATGGCAGCAAAATGTTGTTAAGAGCATGGCAAGTGCTCTGCAAACAAATGTGGATAGGGAAATAACTTAAAATAACATAAAAAATATAAAAATAAAAAATAATAATCTTGACCTAGGAGGACGAGGTCCATATGGAGTAGGAGGTTGAAGTGGCGGTGGATGTGGCTGTGTAGGTGGAAGCGGCGGTGGAGGAGGACGAGGTAGCCAACACTGATTCAAAAATACAACAATGGCTGTGTAATACTGGTGATGTGTCGAATTCTGTCCCCCGTCAAATAGTGTCCACCCTGTACTGCGCTTGCTCAGTATGTAGGACAAGGCGATTTCTAAAATCTCCCAAGACGAACGGCGCCTGCGTGGTGAGTTCAGGTGAAGGCCACACCATCCCTGGTTCAAGACGAGCCAAGTGAGGCCGTGCCCGAAGCGTGGCGATCGAACCGAGCCCTTGAGGGGCCCTGTTACTATGTGCTACCGTATGTCCACTTGGATGGTGGGGCTTGAACCTGCACTCACAGCGCAGGCGCCGTTCATCTTCGGAGATTTTGTGAATCTCCTTGTCCTCTGTACTGCGCAAGCGCTGCGCCTTCGCAGTATGGGCCGGACACAATCCGATGGCCGGACAGTTTTTGTCACAACACCGGTATACATGTCTATTCTGCACAAAGTACGGACAAGTCCTGTGGGATCCATGCCTGGTTCATTTTAATGAACGTGAGCTTGTCCACATTGGCTCTGGACAGGCGGCTGCGCTTGTCTGTGATAACGCCCCCTGCCGTGCTAAATACACGTTCAGATAATACACTGGCTGCAGGGCAGGCCAGCACCTCCAAGGCATAAAGGGCAAGCTCAGGCCATGTGCCCAATTTGGAGACCCAGAAGTTAAAGGGGGCAGACCCGTCATCCAGTACGTGTAGGCCTGTGGACACATACTGCTCAACCATGTTGGTGAAATGCTGCCTCCTGCTAAGACGTTCCATCTCAGCTGGTGGTGCTGGTTGTTGTGGCGTGCTGACAAAGCTTTTCCACATTTCAGCCATGCTAACCCTGCCTTCTGAGGTGCTGCCGGTGCCCCGGCTGCGTTGGCGACCTCTTCCTCCTCCTCTGCCTTCGCCTTGTGCTTCCACCGTACGCCCGCTGTCAGGTGGGAATGCCACCAGCAGCGCGTCTACCAGCGTGCGCTTGTACTCGCGCATCTTACGATCCCGCTCCAGTGAGGGAATTAAGGACGGTACGTTGTCCTTGTAACGGGGATCCAGCAGGGTGGCCACCCAGTAATCAGCACCAGTTAAAATGTGGGCAACTCGGCGGTCATTGCGGAAACACTGCAGCATGTAATCGCTCATGTGTGCCAGGCTGCCCAGAGGCAAAGAAAAGCTGTCCTCTGTGGGAGGTGTATCGTCTGTGTCCTCTGTATCCCCCCAGCCACGCACCAGTGATGGCCACGAGCTGGTCTGGGTGCCACCCTGCTGTGAAAATGCCTCCTCCTCCTCCTCCTCCTCCTCCTCCATCTCCTCCTCCACCTCGTCATCCTCCAGAACTGTTCCCTTTCTGCCGGACAATTGTGTACCTGGCGTTTGTTGGAACAGGAACCCACCCTCGTAGCCACTTGTGAAAGACTGCCCTGAAAGCCTTTGAAATGATCCCGCTTCCTCCTCCTCCTCCTCATCCTCCTGTGCCACATCCTCTTCCATCATCGCCCGAAGCGTTTTTTCAAGGAGGCATAGAACTGGGATAGTAACGCTAAGAACGGCGTCATTGGCACTGGACATGTTGGTGGAGTACTCGAAACAGCGCAACAAGGCACACAGGTCTCGCATGGAGGCCCAGTTATTGGTGGTGAAGTGGTGCTGTTCCGCAGAGCGACTCACGCGTGATTGCTGCAGCTGAAACTCCACTATTGCCTGCTGCTGCTCGCACAGTCTGGCCAGCATGTGCAAGGTGGAGTTCCACCTTGTGGGCACGTCACATATGAGGCGGTGAGCGGGAAGGCCAAAGTTACGCTGCAGCGCTGACAGGCGAGCAGCAGCAGGGTGAGAACGCCGAAAGTGCGCACACACAGCCCGCACTTTCTGCAGCAGCTCTGGCATATTGGGGTAATTTTTAAGGAACCTCTGGACCACCAAGTTCAGCACATGCGCCAGGCAAGGTATGTGCGTCAAACCGGCTAGGCCCAGAGCTGCTACGAGATTTCGCCCATTATCGCACACCACCAGGCCGGGCTTGAGGCTCACTGACAGCAACCACTCATTGGTCTGTTGTTCCATGTCCCTCCACAACTCCTGCGCGGTGTGGGGTTTTTCCCCCCAAACAGGAAAGTTTTAAAACTGCCTGCTGTCGTTTACCCCTGGCTGTGCTGAAGTTGGTGGTGAAGGTGTTACGCTGACCGGATGAGGAGGCGGTAGAGGATGAGGAAGCGGAGTAGGAGGAGTTAGCAACAGGAGGCAAACTGAAGCGCCCTGCAATCCTCGGTGGTGGAAGGAAATGCGCCAAACTGCTATCTGCCTCAGGCCCAGCCGCCACTGCATTTACCCAGTGTGCTGTTAGGGAGATATAACGTCCCTGACCGTGCTTACTGGTCCACGCATCCGTAGTTAGGTGGACCTTGCCACAGATGGCGTTGCGCAGTGCACACCTGATTTTGTCCCCCACTTGGTTGTGCAGGGAAGGGTTGGCTCGCCTGGAAAAATAGTGGCGGCTGGGCACGACGTACTGTGGGACAGCCAATGCCATCAGGCTTTTAAAACTCTGCGTCTCCACCAGACGGAATGACAGCATTTCAAAGGCCAGGAGTTTTGAAATGCTGGCATTCAGGGCCAGGGATCGCGGGTGGCTAGGGGGGTACTTCCTCTTCCGCTCCAATGTTTGGGAGATAGAGAGCTGAACGCTTCCATGGGACATTGTGGAGATGGTTGGTGACCCAGGTGGTAGTGTTGCTGGCAGATGCTCTGTTTGCGGGGTGGCAGGTGCCACTGTCACTACAGAGGTGGATGAAGAGGCCGAGACTGCAGCAGAAGAGGAAGCAGGAGGAGCCAGAGACCTTTCTTGGTTTTTGAGGTGTCTACTCCACTGCAGCTCGTGCTTTGCACTTAGATGCCTGGTCATGCAGGTTGTGCTCAGGTTGAGAACGTTTATGCCTCGCTTCAGGCTCTGATTGCACAGCGTGCAAACCACTCGTGTCTTGTCATCAGCACATTGTGTGAAGAACTGCCACGCTGGGGAACTCCTTGGACCTGGCTTTGGTGTGCTCGGTCCCTTGCTGCGTTGGGCAGTAGCAGACATACTGTCTAGCTGACAGACGCTCCGCTTTTGCACCCTGCTCCCTCTTCTGCTGTGCTGGTGGCTCTGTGCGACCACCACCTCTTCCTCCAAACTACACTGGTCACCTGCATAATGTTGATTCCATGTGGGGTCGAGGACCTCATCGTCCTCCACATCATCTTCCACCCAGTCTTCACCCCTGCCCTCCTTGTCTGTCTGCACAATTGCGAAAGCAGCAGCAGTTGGCACCTGTGTTTCGTCATCATCCGAGACGTACTGCGATGGTCCTCCCATGTACTCATCATGAAACATAAGTGGTTGGGCATCGGTGCACTCAATCTCTTCCACTTCTGGGGCAGGGCTAGGTGGATGGCCCTGGGAAACCCTGCTAACAGAGTCATCAAAAAGCAGAAGAGACTGCTGCATGATTTGGGGCTCAGACTGCTTGGCTGATTTGCAAGGGGGTGAGGTGAAAGACTGATGGACATGGGTTTCAGGTGCCAACTCTGTTCTTTCATCAGAAGAGTGGGTGGGAGACAATGTGAAGGAACCCGAGGCACTGTCAGCAACCCAATCTACTATCGCCTGTACTTGTCCTGGCCTAAACATTCGTACAGCCTCATTAGGCGCGACAAAATACCGCCGCAGGCTCGGTCGCCTACTCGCACCTGAGGAAGGTGTTTCACTTGTGCGTGTATCTGGCACAGATCCACCACGTCCTCTCCCTGCAACAGGAGCACCAGCAGCACCACGACCGGGGCCACCACGTCCCTTTGACCTTCTCCTCATATTTTCAAAATTTAGGATCTTGCCCTAAATGGGTGTTTTTGGAAGCGCAGAACACACCCACAGTACGTAACCGCTGAATCGCACAGCTACAGAACTGCAGAAAATGCTATTCCAAAAAAAATGTTGTTTTTTTAGTATAGCACAGTAGGAGAAAACTATATAGAAATTGTTTATTTCACACACCTCAAAATATGTATAACACACTGCAAACTTTTTTTTGTGCCCCTGAACGGCGTTTTTTGCAAGCGTACATTAAAGTGCAAATTTTTTTTAAATTTTTTTTTTGCCCTAAACGGGTCTTTTTTTGCACGAGCAAAATAAAATGCTTTTTTTTTTTTTTTTTTGCCCTATGGGTTTTTTGGAAAAGAGAACAATAAAGTGCCTTTTTTTTCCCCTAAAAGTTAGATTTTCTCTGACACTGGGCTCATGGCAGTGTAAAAAGACTGCACTGCAACACAAATAGGTAGACCTATGCAGATCGCTGATTTTAATCTCTGAATCTGGACTCCTATATAATATTCTCTCTCCCTGAAAGCACCAACACAGGAACCTGGCCCTACACTACACTATCTCTCTATCTTTTCCCTCAGATTGTAGAATCAGGACTACCTCATCTATCTTTCTATCTCTCCCTAAAAGCAGCAGCAGCAGACTAGATCCTCTCCCTATCTATTCTGAAGCAGAGTGTCATGTGTGCTGTGTGCCTCTAGCTTATATGTTACATGTTGCACTGACCAATCACAGCCATGCCATTAGTAGGCATGGCTATGATGGCTTCTAAGGGCACACCAGCTAATCAAAAGGTGATTGGCTGGCCCCTGAAGCATTTCTAAATGCGTTAGATTGCCGAACCCGAACTTTTGGGCAAAGTCCGGATTCGGGTTCGGGAAAAAGCTAAAGTTCGGTACGGACCCGAACTTTACAGTTCGGGTTCGCTCAACACTACTCGTAGATTTTGGGATCTCAATCTCAGTCGTGACAACTCCAGTAGTCCTCAGCTCCAAATCTTGGTAGAAAATCCAGAGTATTAGGGACCAACCTGGATTCACCGGATGTCAGCCGTATTCACGTTGGTGTCGAGGGGGTTAAACCCAAACGTACCCCCAATGGGGGTTGACTTAAAATGTAAAGTGGTTCCAAAGGAAGCTCTCTCCGACTCACATGCAGAAAGAAAGAGACAATGCTCCAATGGTGCAGGTCAAAAAATATAGTATACGGTTTTATTGAAATAAAACCACAAAATTTGACATTGTAAAAAAGTGATCACATAGAACAGAATAAAAAGCAGTATGGGAAGTGGTGTACCAAGCCCTATGCGTTTCGTCCAAGTGGGACTTCTACTGGGGCATCAACCTGCTCCCCCATACTGCACATGTATTTATACAACAAACACCAAGCTAAAAGGAAAACCAGCCAATCAGATGGCCTTCCACTGAATAAGTTCACGATAGGAGAGTGGACCGGATCACCAATCAGACTCGCAGCCTCCAACAATAAACCAATTGAATACGGCATTGATGAAAGACTCCTCCCAGGTCGGCTGTCCCAGCCCTTTCGACCCCGGAAGTAGTATTACACCAGCCAATGGTAACCGTTAAAAGACCCGCCAAAAGAAAAAGGGAGTGGCGATGTGCAGTATGGACCACCTACACACTCAACCCCCGTTCCCTTATTGGTCAGGTCCCGTGTAATGTATGGCATATACCACCCATCAACCCTGAGTGGATGGACAGAATATGGGGGTATGTCAAAGAAATATGGCAAAATACCTGCATAATGAAACAGTAAATGGGTACCATACCTTCTATGAACCCATCGAGCATGTATGTGCTCGTGTGAGCGTTAAATGGCATGTCCCGAGATCTTCCCTCGCCGGGACAGCCAAACGCTGTAATAGTCTGATGACGTCACGGCGCATAAGACGCGACAGTCATATGGACCGCAGCGCCGGCCGAAAGAAATTCGGCCGCGTCGCGAACCGATCCCGTGACATCACGACGTATGAGACGTGACAGTCACATGGACCGCAGCGATGGAACGCAACGCAGGCCGAAAGAAAATCGGTCGCGTCGCGAACGTCTCACCATTACAAGGAGAGAGGGACATCTCTCTCCCCCACAAGTCCGCCCTGATGGGAGCGGAACGCCTCCATCGGTCATGTGATGCCCCTCGGCAGGTAAACGAGAGGCACACATAAACCTAAGATGTGACGGCGCGTACCCACAGGTGGAAACAAATATAAGGAATGCCATCTAGAACCTCCTATCACTATATTGCCATCTTGTGGACAAACAAGAAATGAAGCAAAAAATCTATTTCTTCCTTATAATCACTAATGAATAGTACCCTAATCTTTAGAGCCAGAGTCCAACATGCACCTTCAGGCATACTTGCAGTGCTGGAAACTGGCATAATCCCTATTTATAGCCCAGACACTAGGGATGAGCTTCGTGTTCGAGTCGAACATACGTTCGACTCGAACATCGGCTGTTCGATCGTTCGACGAAGATCGAACGATTTGGGCCGTTCGCGCCAAATTCGAGTGACGCGAACGGCCCACAATGCACTACGCCATCGCAGTGTCATCCAGGCGCTGTGATTGGCCAAGCATGCACTGTGACCCCGCATGCTTGGCCAATCACAGCGCCGGCAGCGAGGAGAGCAATGATTGGCCACAGGCAGGATGCCTGTGGCCAATTATTCTTGAGGGGGTTTAGTACACGCCCCACACTATAAAAGGCCGCCAGCGCGGCGGCCTTGTGTAGTGTGTTCCGGAGCAGGGAAAGAGAAGCATAGGCAGGGACAGTGTCATTTTTTTTCCTTTACTAATCCTGGATTCCTTGTGTTTAGGGACAAATAAGGATAGGTAGGGAGAGTGTCAGTGTGTTATTCTGTGCTAAACCTTGTTTGTAGGGACAGAGAGGTACAGTGAGGGAAAGTGTCAGTGTGCTATTCTGTTCTAAACCAATCTTGCTGAACCATATTTGAAATCCTTGAGTTTAGGGACAGAGAAGGACACTCGTGGAAACTATCAGTGTGCTATTCTGTGCTAAATCTTGTTTGTAGGGACAGAGAGGTCCCATCTCCCTGCAGGCCATCCATTAAAATGTCTGGAAGGCAAACAAGGAGAGGCAGGCAGTCAGGAGGCAAAAAAAGAGGGCAAGCAGGCTCTGTGTCTGGGGGCAACAGAGCTGGTCGTGGACGCGGTGCATTGTCATCAGCACATGGCCATGGGACACGCTTGTCCTTCTTTTCGGCAGCTGGACATGTTGAGCCACATCATGCCGAAGACTTGGTAGAGTGGATGACCAAGCCCACCTCATCCTCCTCATCCTCTCTCACCCAGGCTCAGGGTACTGGCAAAGCAGCTGCCAAAGCGTCCTCTTCTCTGGTATCATTATCTCATTAGTCAATCCTTCCCTAGACCCACCATGTCCTCCTCCTGAGGAGTCCCCCGAACTGTTTGAGCACAGTGTTGGGTACATGCTCCAGGAGGATGCCCAGCGTTTCGAAGGATCTGATGATGATACCCAGCTAGAGGAAGGCAGTAGCGTGAGAGCAGAGAGAGGGGATGCTCAAGAAGGACACCAATCTGGCAGTCATGCTGCAGCATACTGCCAGATTGGCTCCAGTGATGAGGAGGGAGGGGATGATGAGGTCACTGACTCCACGTGGGTGCCTAATAGGAGAGAGGAGGAGGAGGAGGATGAGGAGGAGGCACATCTCCAATGAGGCAGGATGCCCTTGAGTGGCCAGCGTATGGGCAGCACACCGACGGAATCACACCGCAGAGCTCCGCCTGTGCAGGGCGCTGCCTCTGCCCGTCATTCAAAAAGTTCTTTGGTGTGGGCCTTTTTTGAGGCGAGTGCATCAGATCGCACAGCTGCTGTTTGCAACATATGTCTCAAGCGTATATCGCGTGGCCAAAACATCAGCCGCTTGGGCACCACATGCTTGATCAGACATATGTTGACCTGCCATGCAGCTCGTTGGCAAGCCTACCTTAAAGACCCACACCAAAGAACAAAGCGGACCTCTCCTTGCACCGCATCAGCTGGGATCTCAAAACCCACTATACCTTCAGTCCTCTCTGAAACCTGCACTGAGAGGAATGAAGGTGTAGAATTAGGTGTGTCACAGCCCAGTACTTGCGGCCACTTTGCTAGCAGTACACCGACGTCCGATTCTAGCAGGCAAATTTCCCTGCCCCAACTGCTGGACTGTCGAAAGAAGTTCACTCCCAGCCATCCACATGCCCAGCGGTTGAATGCTAGCTTGGCTAAATTGCTAGCGCTTCAACTGCTGCCTTTTCAGTTGGTAGACTCGGCCCCCTTCCGTGAGTTTGTGCAATGTGCGGTTCCTCAGTGGCAGGTTCCCAAACGCCACTTTTTCTCACGGAAGGCGATTCCGGCTCTCTACAGGCATGTGGAAGGCAATGTCTTGGCCTCGCTGGACAGGGCGGTCAGCGGTAAGGTGCATATTACCGCTGACTCATGGTCCAGCAGGCATGGACAGGGACGTTACCTTTCTTTCACGGCCCATTGGGTCACTCTTTTGGCAGCTGGGAAGGATGCAGGACAAGGTGCAGTAGTGTTGGAGGTTGTTCCACCGCCACGCCTCCAAAATGCTACTACTGGTTGTGACACACCTCTCTCCTCCACCCCCTCTTCTTCTTCCTCCATGGCCTCTTCCTGTGGTTTGTCCTCGGAACCAGCGGTGCTCCGTAGGCGTTCAAGGGGCTACGCAAGTACGCAGGCAAAAAGATGCCATGCCGTGCTTGCGCTGGTGTGTTTGGGGGACAGGAGCCACACTGGGGCAGAGGTCCTGTCTGCTCTGCAGGGGCAGGCCGAGAGGTGGTTGACGCCACGCCAGCTTAAGCCAGGAATGGTGGTTTGCGACAATGGCACCAACCTCCTCTCCGCCCTCCGACAGGGACAACTGACCCATGTGCCCTGTATGGCTCACGTCCTTAACCTGGTGGTGCAGCAGTTCTTGGGCAGGTACCCGGGCTTACAGGATGTCCTGAGGCAGGCCAGGAAAGTCTGTGTTCATTTCCGCAGATCTTATAATGCCAGTGCTCGCCTGGCTGAGCTGCAAAAGGAGTTCAACCTGCCCAAGAACCGCCTTATATGTGACATGCCCACCAGGTGGAACTCAACGTTGGCCATGCTGCAGCGGCTGCACACGCAGCAGAGGGCCATCAATGAGTACCTGTGCGACTACGGCACCAGGACAGGGTCAGGGGAGCTTGGTTTTTTTTCACCCCGCCAGTGGGGCATGATCAGGGATGCATGCACTGTCCTGGCACCATTTGAGGAGGCCACGAGGATGGTGAGCAGTGACAGTGCATGCATCAGTGACACTGTACCTCTTGTCCACCTGTTGGAGCACACACTGCGTGGAATAATGGACAGGGCACTTGAGGCAGAACAGAGGCAGGAAGAGGAGGACTTCCTTGCCTCTCAAGGCCCCCTTTACCCAGTGTTCCTTCTGTCCCACCCATCGCACAGGAAGAGGAGGAGGAGGAGGAGGAGGAGGATTGTGTCAGCATGGAGGTGGAGGCTGGCACTCAGCATCATCAGCAGCAGTCTTTTAGGGATGATTTACAGTCCCAAGAAACCAGTGGACTTGTACGTGGCTGGGAGGAGGTGGCTGCGGATCATGTCGTCCTTAGTGACCCAGAGGACTCCGGACTGAATGCCTCAGCTAACCTACGCTTCATGGCCTCCCTGATCCTGCAAAGTCTGCGGAAGGATCCTCGTATTCTTCGGATCAAGGAGAGGGACCATTACTGGCTGGCCACTCTCCTTGATCCACGGTACAAGGGTAAGGTTGCGGACCTTATCTTACCGTCGCAGAGGGAGCAGAGGATGAGACAACTCCGGGAGGCCTTGCAGAAAGGTCTGTGCAACGCGTTCCCAGAGACTGGGAGGTTACAAACTCCTGGTCCTGGACAACGAGTTGCTGAGGCTTCGGGCAGTCAAAGAAGGAGCGGTGGGGAAGGTGGCTGTCTGACCGATGCGTTCAGACAATTCTTTAGTCCGCAGCCCCAAAGTATGATCGTTTCCAGCAACCATCGCCAGCGTCTGATATACATGGTGCAGGAATACCTAGGGGCAAGGTCAGACTTGGACACCTTCCCCACCAAAAATCCTCTGGCTTACTGGGTCTTGAGGATGGATCACTGGCCAGAGCTTGCACAGTATGCAATTGAGCTACTGGCCTGTCCTGCATCCAGCGTTCTTTCAGAACGCACATTCAGTGCTGCTGGAGGATTTGTCACGGATCACAGGGTGCGCCTGTCCACCGACTCGGTTGATCGACTGACTTTCATCAAGATGAACCAGTCTTGGATCACCACCAGCTACCACACACCTGATGCTGATATAACAGACTAATTGATTTTAAAATGTCACATCCCTTCAAGACTGATGCTGATGCTGAGTTCCTGTGCTGTTATGTTGACTAGCTATCCTCCTCCTCCTCCTCAATGATCCGATTAATGATGATAGCTTGGAAGATCATTTTGGTTTATGGGTGCCGCCACCAGTGGCTAAGGCCCAATTTTTCAGCCCCTGTTTAACAGGGGCGTGTAATTACAATTTTTGATGCAATACTTTGCAACAGGCCTCATTGCTGTGCTCCAAGTACAGTATCTGTGAGGGGTTGCAGTGTTGTGCCACCAGTGCCTAAGGCCCAATTTTTCAGCCCCTGTTCAACATGGGCATGCAATTATAATTATTGATCTAATAATTCACAGCAGGGCCCATTGCTGCGCCCACCAAGAGTAACTGTCAGGCCTTACAGTGTTGTGTCAACACCACCACCACCACCACCACCAAAGGCCCAATTTTTCAGCCCCTGTTCAACAGGGGCATGCAATTATAGTTATTGAGCTAATAATTCACAGCAGGGCCCATTGCTGCACCCACCAAGAGTAACTGTCAGGCCTTACAGTGTTGTGGCACCAGCACCACCATCAAAGGCCCAATTTTTACTACCACTGTTCAACAATTATATGTTATTACAATTCCTGATATAATAGTTGACAGCAGGGCGTTCCAGCACCCACCAAGAGTAACTGTGAGTGCTTACAGTGTTGTGCCAACACCAACACCTAAGGGGCCAATTTCTGCAGAGTATATACGGCAGGTCCCTACTTTCAAACATCCAACTTACAAACGACTACTACTTGCAAACGGAAGAAGACAACAGGAAGTGAGAGGAAATCTACCCCTTGGAATGAAAATTCTCTCCTGTAAGAATTAATATGGGAGAAAGGTGTCTCCTCTCTACTGATGCTTTATCACCAATCCTTGTTTCAATAAAAACACCACATTTCAAAATCAGTTGTCATTGGGACGCAAAGTGAGGTGAAATGTTCTGAACAGGGGCACAGACAGCAAAACAAATGTTATAGGGGTGATAACCCTTCCCTATGTTTTCCAAAAAGCTTAAAAATAGGTATTTGGGCTGGAGCTACACTTAAACAATGTAGCTGTTCAAAATTACAAACAGATTCTACATAAGAACAAACCTACAGTCCCTGTCTTGTATGCACCGCCTGTATACGGCTGTTCAGAGTATATAGGGCCTTTTTTATTTTGTGTGCGGGGTTCCCCTTAATATCCATACAAGACCCAAAGGGGCTGGTAATGGGCTGGGGTAGGAGGGGGGGGGGGGGTTTGATGGGGTAGCTATGCCATTTTTCTTAAAGATTTTCATCCATATTACCGGGACCAGACATTACATTAAAGCCGCAAGCAGTTTTAAATGGCTTTTTTATCCCTTTAGAAATGTTATTTTGTGCAGGGACAGTTCTAAACACGGGAAACACGTGGCACTTCACAGGCATACTTTAGACCAGTGTTTCTCAACTCCAGTCCTCAAGGCGCACCAACAGGTCATGTTTTTGGGATTTCCATTGATTTTCACAGGTGATTTGAGCAGTTTCACTGCCTTAGTAATTATCACAGCTGTTTTATCTGCAGGAAATCCCAAAAACATGACCTGTTGGTGCGCCTTGAGGACTGGAGTTGAGAAACACTGCTTTAGACACCCCCCAGGTACAATATTTAAAGGAATATTTGACTTTTTTTTTTTCACTTTATGCATCATTAAAATGACTGCTCCCGGAAAACGTCCGTTTTTAAAACTTCTTTTTGCATTGATGCATGTCCCCTGGTGCAGAACCCAGGTTCCCAAACTCTGTTTAGGACAATAACATGGATAATAGTCGTTATAATTAGCACTTTAGAATCCGAACGTTCGCATCCATTGTATTTAATAGGGTTCTAATGTTCGTGCGAACTTTCGGTCCGTTCGCGGGTTCTGGTGCGAACCGAACCCGGGGGTGTTCGGCTCATCACTACCAGACACACATGAATCGAAAAGTTTGTGGGGAGTTAGCCGCCAACTGGATGTAGATAGCAATAAAGCAGTGATATTAGAATTGGAGATGGAAATTAAATAAGTAGACCCAAAGTAAACAATGATGTCCCGCATGGTCGTATATAAAATGGTCATGCCAAATTAATAAACGAATTTATATCCCATTCGACATTCATACCAAAAGGTTGGTACGTGCGGAGTTTGTAAATCCAAAAAGTTTCCAAATGGGATACTCCACGTATGCGAGACTCGCCCCTCCAATGTGGGACAAATTGATCGATCACCAGAAATTGTGTCCCCATAGGGTCCCGATTGTGGTGTTGTAAATAGTGCTGTGGAACACTATGATTTGTTTTCCTTAACTTGATTTTGTTAATATGTTCATTGACCCGGATGGAAAAGGTCCTGATGGTGCGGCCAATGTATTGTTTTTTACAAGGGCAAGTCAGAAGATACACAATGAATTGTGTGGCGCATGTGGTAAAACGTTTCATCTGGTATACACGTAAAGTAACCATAGATTGAAAGGTCTCACTTTTCCGTCTACCATGGGTGTTGTGTAAACACACATTACACTTACGGCAAGGGAAATATCCCTTGCAATCCTGAAAGAAGGTTACCCTTTTGGGAGGGTCAATAATATTAGGGGCGATCTGACCTTGAATAGATCTAGCCCCCCTAAAGATAACATTGGACCGTTCCGGTAGGGCCGGTCCCAATATTTTATCATTTTGGAGGACACCCCAATGTTTTTTGAGTATACTCTTGATTAATCTAGATTGGACCGAATATGTGGTGAAGAAGGACCACTTAAACCTGTCGTCCTTCACTTTTTTTGGGCGCTCCTGGAGTAATGTACTACGATCAATCCGTAAGATCCAATCAATTTCCATATCCAGAGCGCCTACCTCATAGCCTTTCTCCACAAACCGTTCCTTCAGGATAGCAGATTGAGTGATAAAATCTTCGACCCTGGTGCAGTTCCATCTTAGCCGAAGGAACTGTCCACCGGGTATCGATTTAAGCCACTGTGGATGATGGCAACTGTCTATTGGGATATACCCATTGCGATCTGTGGGCTTGAAGTAGGTATTAAACTCAAGATGTTGGTCGACGACTTTGATCTCCAAGTCCAAAAAATGTATAGAGGAAGAGCTAGCCGCATGGCTCAGCTTAATCCCTCTATCATTGGAGTTAAGCATGGACATGAATTGGCCAAGGGACTCATAGTCGCCCTTCCATAGGAGGAGGATGTGGTCTATATATCTAGCCCAGAGAACCAACTCGGGTCTCTGAAGGGCATAGACGACATCCTCCTCCCATTTGGCCATAAATAAATTGGCCAAACTGGGGGCAAATTTTGCCCCCATAGCAACTCCCTTGGTCTGCAAATAAAAATTGTTCTGAAACCAGAAATTATTATGTTTAGCCGCAAACCTCAGAAGCTGCATGATAAAATTCCGTTGGATAATTGAAAGGGTGCTATTAGTGGATAAATAATGTTCGACGGCATTGAACCCCAACTCGTGGGGAATACTAGTATACAATGCCGTCACATCCGCTGTAACCAAGATGGTGCCTACCTGGAAGTCAACAGATTCCAAAAGTCTAATAGTATCACCGTTCAAGAAGGATGGTGTAAGCTTGACGAGCGGTTGAAGGTGAAAATCTATTTATTTTCCTATTCTGGCTGTCACAGAGTCGATTCCGCTCACTATGGGGCGGCCAGGCGGATTAACAGGATCTTTGTGTACCTTAGGAAGGTAATATATAGCTGGAATCCTAGGTGAAACTGGTACCAAATAACTCCTTTCTTTTTTATCCAGAATCCCCAGAGAGAAACCCTCGTCAATCAGTTCTACTAGAGCCTTCTTATAGGTAATAGTGGGATTCTTATTTATTAAAGTGTACGTTTCTGAATCACCCAATATTTTATCCATCTCTTTGATATAATCAATTTTGTCCAGTACGACAATTGCACCGCCTTTGTCGGCCGGACGAATGATTAAATCTTTTTGCTCACAAAGTTGCTTCAAACCAGTCTTAACTTTAGGATTCATGTGTGTCTTTTTATTGGGCAATTTTTCTAAATCTTCTAAAACCAAACTGCGGAAAACACTTATAGCGGGAGCTATGTTTCCCGGAGGGTTAAACAAGGAAGGGTTGGCCAACCCTGTGTGTACATGATCATTAGATACCGTTGGAACAGTAGTAACTGTATAGGTGGGAGGAGCCAAAAAATGTCTTTGAATACTCCGTTTACGGACAAATTTTTGTACATCCACAAATGTGGAGAACTTGTTTAATGTCCTAGGGGGGACATATTTCAAACCTTTATCAAGGACAAGTTTCTCCTCGTCTGTTAGACTAACCGAACTGAGATTAAAGACACCTGAGCCACTTAGACTCTTTGTCTTTTTGGCTTGGGCCCTCCACCCGCCTCGGGTACCTCTTTTTCTTCTGGGCTTCCTGGGTATTCCTGCATTACTCTGTGAAAACCCGATCGATAAGAGGACACTGGAGGGTTGTGATTATAATTATACGGAGATCTGGAGAGTAAGTCATCATCTCTATTGTAATAACCACGGGGTCCATAGTGTTCCTCTCTCCTATAATCCTCTTGTGGGGGGAGGGACCTATTCTGGACCCGGATAGGTGTTCTATACTGATAGTCACGATCATCGCGGTGATAGTCGCCACGGTGATCAGGCCATCCAAACGACAGCCTTCGAGGGCTCCTATAATGATAGGTATCCCCCGAATGACCCCGTTGTGCACCCCTTCCTCTGTTGTTAGAACCTCTACCCCTGTTAGGAGGAGGGTAATTGGGGTGAGGCTTGGGTATTTGGGGTTTGTTACGAACATCAGAAACCTTTGAAGGTCTCGCCTTCGGAGGCTGAGAAAGATTAGTCATCCGTGCGGGACCCTCCTTTACTGTAGGCTCAAAGGTGAGTACTCTTTCCTTTTAGCTTGGTGTTTGTTGTATAAATACATGTGCAGTATGGGGGAGCAGGTTGATGCCCCAGTAGAAGTCCCACTTGGACGAAACGCGTAGGGCTTGGTACGCCACTTCCCATACTGCTTTTTATTCTGTTCTATGTGATCACTTTTTTACAATGTCAAATTTTGTGGTTTTATTTCAATAAAACCGTATACTATATTTTTTGACCTGCACCATTGGAGCATTGTCTCTTTCTTTCTGCATGTGAGTCGGAGAGAGCTTCCTTTGAAACCTCTTTACATTTTAAGTCAACCCCCATTGGGGGTACGTTTGGGTTTAACCCCCTCGACACCTACATGAATACGGCTGACATCAGGTGAATCCAGGTTGGTCCCTAATACTCTGGATTTTCTACCAAGATTTGGAGCTGAGGACTACTTAAACTTTCAACATGTTATCGATACTAATTATTCATGTTTTTTGTCATAACAGTTTTCTTCCGCACCCCTCAGCCTACATCCTTTACAGGAAGACAAGATCCAGTCATTCACATCCATTCATCCAGTATGGACTTTCAAATTATATGACCCTTGAAGCTGGACAAATGGGGCTGCACGTGAGACGTTCTAATTAATAAGCAACTTCCCAACTTCTAATTAATAAGCATCTTTTTTTTGGAGCTAAATGCCCTTATATCTAAATGTAAGGTGTTGCAATTCTATATAACCATGTACACTTTTTGTTATACATAAGTATTATTCAGTTGCCAGGCGTATCCGCCGTTGCTGGTTTGTTCCCCATTCTACCCCCATGGTCAGCTACCTCACCTCATTGAGATGGCGTGGCTGGATTCGTCGGTGGATACAGGACTGGATTGTCCTCAAGTTGTATTCGATGGGCTAGGTGACCCCCTGTCCCCTGGCCCCCTTTTTTTCTACTTTTATTTTATTATAATTTTTGCCGTTTTGGATACAGTTATGGTTAAAAATGTTAATGGAAGACTTCATTTTGCCTCTTATGGTAGTTCACTTAAGATGGGTACAATGACAAAAAGCAATAGAATGACACAAATACATCAATATTCTACTAATACAACTGTCATGCACACAAAAAAAGTATATATAATGAGGATTTCAACTCTCCCCTTAGGCACACCGTACACCCCTGCTTAATGAGTAGGAATAGTCTGTCATCTGGCAGCACATATTACCCACCTAGCTTGAGTAGCTTGGGTATTAAAATTTTCTTCCACAATGTACAGGGTTTTAACTCTCCCAATAAGCGCAAGAAGGCCTTTAGACACTATAAGAGACTGGGAGCAGACATAATAATGTTACAAGAAACCCACTTTTCTTCAGCCAACCACCCTCAGTATTTTGACAAAAACCTTTAAAGCAATTCCATTACACGACTTTTGCTAATATAGAGGGGTTGCTATATTTATTCGTAACTCAATCATTTTTGAACTCTATAACATATATAAAGATGTGGAAAGCCGCTTTGTCATTATGAAAGGTAGTATAAAGGTAGTATAAAGAGACGCAACCTCACAATAGCTTCAGTTTATGCCCCAAATGAATCACAATCCATTTAACAATTTCTTTGACACTCTTGATCAATACAGGTCACCTCATGATAATCGGGGGAGATTTTAACTTAGCGGCTCATCCTTCGTTAGATTGAAGCAAAACGGTCCCCTCTTCCAAAGCCTTTACCAAATCTATTAACCGCTCCCTGAGCAAACTCCAACTGATTGACACTTGGAGATCACATAATATAGGCATTAAAGCATACACCCACTATTCCCATCCACATGATTGCTACGCCCATCTTGATTATATTTTTAGCACTCCTATACTTTTAGCTAATTCCTCCACAGCCTCGATCCACCCTTGCCCATGGTCAGACCATGACATAGTGGTCTTTGAAACCTCACACATTGGATTAGCTCCCACCACCTTCAACTGGCACCTCAACGACTCACTACTTACTGACCCCTCCATTCATCAACAAATAAACACATATTGAAGAATACTTAACAGACATAAAAATAACAGACGAAGTACTCCCTACCTCTATTTGGGCTGCTCACAAAGCGGTTATGAGAGGCCACCTTATCAACATTGCTGCGGCTAAGAATAAAGCGAAACTAACTGACATTAAATGTCTTACTAAAGAACTAAATGATCTATACAACAAACTGAATCACTCAGTTAACCAATCTTATTCAAATCAAAACGTCAAGCACTGAACACAATTATCAGAAGACACTGAAAAATCATTACGATTCTCAAAAGCTAAATTTTTACTATACAGCAATTCTGCCTCAGCAATGTTCACTAGGAAACGAAAACACGACACTAATCCTCCACACGTCTATAAACTACGCAACCAAAAAGGTAACCTGGTAACTCATCCTCAGGATGTGTTACAAATCTTTACATCCTTTTATAAAAATCTTCTTTCGGGTACCCAAACACGCCTTAATCCCTCTTCCTTAGAATGGCTGAACAATCTTCACCTCCCCAAACTCAATGAACAGACCTCTTCTCTTAGTGAACCCTGTACAGACACAGAAATCACAAGTATAATCAAATCCCTCAAAACTTCTACAGCCCCAGGCCCTGATGGTTTTTCATCATCCTACTACAAAAAATTTGCCCCTTTGCTGGTCCCCAATCTCACTAGACTATTTAATCACATCCTACTCGGAGGCCAATTCCCAGACGAGATGTTATTAGCTAATCTCTCCCTAATACCAAAACAAAAAGATCATTCCCTGCCACAGAATTTTCATCCCATATCAGTCCTCAATAATGATATTAAGCTATTTGGGAAACTATTGGCCAACAGGCTTGCCTCTGTCATCACTACATTAATACACACGGACCAGACAGGCTTTATCCCAGGCAGACAAATAATAGACAATATCAGATTAGTTCTAACGTTGTACAAGACGCTAATCTCTACTCCCACCCCGTATATCTTTTGAGCCTTGATATACACAAGGCCTTTGACAGTGTCAACTGGTCATATTTGAACCACCTCCTTCCAAGATTTGGCATATCTGAAAAATTCATCCATGGCTTTAACGCACTCTACCACTCTACACAGACTAGAATCAAAATCCCAGGCATCAACTCTGATTTTTTTCCCTTAAGTAGAGGTACCAGACAGGGCTGCCCACTCTCCCCTCTCCTATTTGCACTTGCAATAGAACCCCTTGCACTAGCCATTAGACAAAATATCAACATAAAGGGATATCGGAAAAGCTCTGCTCAATTTAAACTATGGTAAGTCTTTATGCTGATGATGCCCTTTTATTCTTAACTGACCCACTTATATCAATACCCAACCTCCTCACAGAACTAAACTCTTTTCACAAACTCTCAGGCCTATTTAACACGAATAAATGTTCAGCTTTGCCAATAAAGTGCCCACCTAACTTACTATCCTCTCTGCAATTTTTTTTAACTTTACATGGTCCTCTAGCTCATTTAAATATTTAGAAGTACACATCACACCCTCCCATAAACTTTTATATAAAGCTAACTATATTCCTCTCTTCTCCCACGTAAGCTCATTACTCAAATCATGGTCCTCCCACCACATCTTTTTTGGGCAAAATTTGTGCCTTTAAAATGACCATCCTCCCCAAGCTCCTCTATCACTTTAGAACACTTCCTATCAATATATCAAAATCAAGAATAGAAGCCCTCCAACGGGAAATCAATAAATTCATCTGGAACAACAAGAAACCCAGATGCAGTTACATGCTCATGCATAATACACAAAATAAAGGGGGTCTGGGTCTTCCACACCTCTGGCATTATTACTTAGTAGCCAGACTCTCACATATGGCCCAATGGCATTCCTCTACCACTCACATCCCCTGGCTGGTTTTTGAATCCTCCTCAATCTACCCCTTATCCTTAAAAGGTATCCTATGGTCTAATACAAAACCATACCACACTTTACTCAAAAAAAAAAAAAAACACGATAGTGGCCCATTCCTTACCAGACCGAGCGCTTCCGTCTCGTACTTGATTCAGAGCATGCGTGGAATTGTGCGTCGGAATAGTCTACACGCGCTCGGAATTTAAGAGAACGGATTTTGTTGTCGGAAAATTTGAGAACCAGCTCTCAAATTTTTGGTGTTGGAAATTCCGACAGCAAATGTCCAATGGGGCCTACACACGGTCAGAATTTCCGAAAACAAGCTCCCATCGAACATTTGTTGTCGGAAATTCCGAGCATGTGTACACAGCATAATTAAATCTACATTTGACCATGCTGAAAAATATAATTTTGGAAGGACCAGGCTGGGTAGAAGGAAGGGTTACGTAAGAATGAAAGGAGGGGATTATGTTTGGTTAGGAGTCCAAATCTGCTTTTCAATCTGTCCCAAATGGAAAGGCTTTGTTTGGTAATGGGATTTGTGATTTTCTTCCGCTGTGTAGGAGTTAACCATAGTAAATTTGCAATAGAAAGAGGGTCACAGTCGATTGACTCCAATGATACCCATAATGGAATTTCCTTTATAGCGTGATATTTGGGTAATTGTGCTAATATTTGGTGAAATCTGGCACACTAAGACTGCCTCTAATATGGGGGAAATATAAGGTTAATTTGGGTAAACAAGGTTTGAGTGAGCCCCAAATGAATCGATTGGTTTTTCGTTGTAAAATATGTAGAAAATGTGAAGGGATTGTTATGGGTAGTACTCTAAAGAGGTATAAAACTTTAGGGAGGATAGACATTTTGATCACTGTTATTCTACCCATCCATGCCAATGGTAGAGAAGACCAATTAGCTAGGAGTTTAGTATGTTGTGTAAGCATAGGTGGGGTAGTGGATTGTGTAGAGGTCAGATGGATTTGCTGTAAAATGTATGCCTAGATAAGAAATATGTGAGGTCGACCAGACAAACAGGAGAGAATCATGAAGTTGAGTTTGGAGAGTAGGTGATAAAGAAATGTTGGGAAGTTTGTTAGGCCTGATAATTGTCTGAATTTGGAAAGAATGTCCATGAGAGGCGGTGCTGATAACAGGGGCGAAGTAAGAAATATCAGGACATCATCTGCAAATAGGCATAATTTGTGGTGATGACCCCCAAGTTCCAATCCTTTGATGTTTGGGTAAGATCGAATGAGTTGTGCTAGGGGTTCAATGGCTAGGGCAAAAAGGAGAGGGTATAATGGGCATCCCTGCCTGGTACCTCTCGATATTAAAGGGGTCAGAACGGTATCCTGAATAATAAATATAAGCTTTTGGGTTTTGATATAAGGGATCAATCCAACGCAAGAAATTTGCTCCGAATCCCCAACTCTGGAGAATTGTATGAAGATAAGGCCAAGATAGCGAGTCAAAAGCTTTTTGTATATCTAACGAGAGGAAACAGGGATATGACGAGAGCGGGCTGTATGTACTGTACCAGAAGTGTAGCTCGGTGAATATTGTCACCAGTTTGTCTGAAAAGGATAAAGCCAGTTTTATCCTTGTGGATCAAAGTTCCTATTATGGGATTAAGTCAGGTTGCAAGAATTTTGGCCAATTTCTTTATATCTAGGTTAAGAATGGAAATCGTTCTGTAATTTGACCATGAGGTATCATCAGTATTTTGTTTGGGTATCATGGAGATGGAAGCTGTGAGAGATTCAGTATGAAAGGATTGTCCATTAAGCAGAGAGTTGAAGGACTTAACCATAAGTGTAAAACCGTTTATAATAGGCAGATGAAAAGCCATCTACACCAGGGCATTTACGGGGTTTCAATGTTTTTATTGCGGTCTGAATTTCTGTTAGTGTGATAGGTTTGTCTATATTTTCCTGATGTGTTAGGGAGAGAGAAGGAAGATTAAAATTTATTAAAAAAATAAAAAAATAAAAAACCCATTCCAGCGATGTAATCCAGTGTCCCGCGGTGATCCGATGTCCAGCGCTGCAGTCTCCCTCGCCCCCTCGTACCTCAGACCCCGCCTACGTCATTGGCTGAGCGGACCTGATGGGGAACTTCCTCTGCAGTGTAATAAATGAATAGACCCGCCCCTTCTCACGTTCCCCATCAGGTCCGCTCAGCCTTACACCTACGTCATTGGCTGAGCTGACCTGATGGGGAACGTGGGAAGGGGCGGGGTCTATTTATTTATTACACTGCGGAGGAAGTTCCCCATCAGGTCCGCTCAGCCAATGACATTTCGTGTGGAGTGGAGACTGCAGCGCTGGACATCGGATCACCGCGGGACACTGGATTACATCGCTGGAATGGGTTTTATATTTTTAATTTTTTTATTTTTAATAAAGGACTTTCCCAACTGTGTCTGTGTTTTTTTTTTACATTTTACACATTCTTTGTGAAATGGTAGGGGTACACTGTACCCCTTACCAATTCACATAGGGGGCCGGGATCTGGGGGTCCCCTTTGTTAAAGGGGTCTTCCAGATTCCGATAAGCCCCCGGTCACAGACCCCCAAAGCATCCTCCCCATGTTGAGGGCATGTGGCCTGGTACGGTTCAGAAGGGGGGGGCGCTCTCTCGACCCCCCTCTTTTCCTGCGGCCTGCCAGGTTGCGTGCTCGGATAAAGGGTCTGGTATGGATTTTTGGGGGGAACTCCACGCCATTTTGTTTTTAGTTTGGCATGGAGTTCCCCTTAAAATCCATACCAGACCTGAAGGGTCTGGTATGGATATTTGGGGGGAACCCCACATCATTTTTTTTTAAAATTTGATGCAGGGTTCCCCTTAATATCCATACCAGACCTGAAGGGCCTGGTAATGGAATTTGGGGGGACCCCCACGCATTTTTTTTTTTATCAATGACTTTTCTCTGTCTTGCCGGGAGCCGACAATTCATTATAGCTGCGAGTGCTTTTAAATGACTTTTTTTTCCTTCAGAAATTACACTTTGTGCAGGGACAGTTCTAAGCACGGGAAACAAGCACTGCTTTACAGGCATACTATACATCCCCCAGGTACAAAATTTAAAGGAATATTTTACTTTTATTGTTTCACTTTAAGCATTATTAAAATCACTGCTCCTGAAAAAATTTCAGTTTTTAAAACTTTTTTTTGCATTGATACAAGTCCCCTGGGGCAGGACCCGGGTTCCCTAACCCTATTTAGGACAATAACTTGCATATTAGCCTTGATAATTAGCACTTTTGATTTCGAACGTTCGAGTCCATTGTATTTAATAGGGTTCTAAAGTTTGCGCAAACTCTAGGTCTATTCGCAGGTTTTGGTGCGAACCGAACAGGGGGGTGTTCGGCTCATCCCTATTTTTGATGCAGTCCATTTGCATTCCCCCCTTTTTTTTTAACCTAAAGAGCCAGTTAACACCACATGCAGTCCAGTGCGTTTTTTTTTCGCATCAAAAAGCATGAAAAATAGGTTATATGGTTTCCAATGGCATAGTTCACACCAGTGCTTGCAGTTCCAATGTGTTCCAGTTCCAGAAAAAAAAGTAGAACATGCTGCATTTTTCCTGCTCTGGACTGTACTGGAACGCTGTAAAATGCATCAAAACATACTTAACCACTTCCCGCCCAGTCAATAGCATATTGACGTCCGGGAAGTGGTTCTGTTATCCACACTGGACGTCTATTGCATCGCGGCGATCGGTGGAGCGGTGTGTCAGTCTGACACACCGCTACACTGATCTCGGTAAAGAGCCTCCGGCGGAGGCTTTTTACCACGTGATCAGCCGTGTCCAATCACGGCTGATCACGATGTAAACAGGAAGAGCCGTTGATCGGCTCTTCCTCACTCGCGTCTGACAGACGCGAGTAGAGGAGAGCCGATCGGCGGCTCTCCTGACAGGGGGGGTTTGCGCTGATTGTTTATCAGCGCAGCCCCCCCTCGGATACCCACACTAGACCACCAGGATGCCGCCCAGGACCACCAGGGAAGCCCCAAGCAAGTGGATGGCCCCCATGGCCATCCACATGTAGTAAAACATAAAAAAACATATGCCAATCAGTGCCCACAAATGGGCACTGACTGGCACCATCATGGCACGACCACAATGTGTGGTGGCTGGCATTGCTGGGCATCAGTGTCATCAGTGACATCTACTAGTGTCCATCAGTGCCACCTATCAGTGCCCATCTGTGCCCATAAGTGCCCACCTATCAGTGCCCGTCCGTGCCACCTATCAGTGCCACCCATAAGTGCCCATCAGTGCTGCCTATAAGTGCCCATCAGTGCTGCCTATGAGTGCCCATCAGTGTCGCCTATGAGTGCCAATCAGTGCCGCCTATGAGTGCCAATCAGTGCCGCCTATGAGTGCCCATCAGTGCCACATACCAGTGCCCATCAGTGCCGCCTATCAGTGCCACCTATCAGTGCCCATCATCAGTGCCCATCAGTGCCACCTCATCAGGGCCACCTCATTGATGCCACCTCATCGGTGCCCATCAGTGTCGCCTTATCAGTGCCCGTCAGTGCCGTCTTATCAGTGCCCGTCATTGAAGTAGAAAAGGTACTTATTTACAAAAAAATTAACAGAAACAAAGAAAAACTTAGTTTTTTTCTAAATTTTCGCTCTTTTTTTATTTGTTGTGCAAAAAATAAAAATTGCAGAGGCGATCAAATACCACCGAAAGAAAGCTCTATTTGTGGGAACAAAATGATAAAAAAATTGTTTGGATACAGTGTAGCATGACCGCGCAATTGTCATTCAAATTGCGACAGCGCTGAAAGCTCAAAATTGGCTTGAGCAGGAAGGTGTCTAAGTGCATGGTATTGAAGTGGTTAAACACACATGTCTTTATTTAAGGTTAAGAAAAAAGAGGACAGGGAACGCACTGGAGGACTGCATCAAAAACACACTGGACTACATCAAAAACGTGTCATAAACACACACTGGAACGCATCCAGACTGCGTTTCCATGGTATGAACTGGCCCTTAACCGCTTCCCGACCGCCGCACGACTTTGTACGTCGACAGAATGGCACGGCTGCGCACAAGGGGGTACAGGTACGTCCCCTTTAAGATGCGAGCCGTGTGGTCACGCAAGCTCCGTGACCACGCCCGCGGGACCCGTGGACCCGATCACCGCCGGTGTCCCGCGATCGGGTCACAGAGCTTGAAGAACGGGAAGATGTTAGTGTAAACACAACATCTCCCTGTTCTGCCTAGTGACACTGTCACTGATCGTGTTCCCTGTCATTGGGAACAGCGATCAGTGACGTGCCACGGCAATCCACGACCCCTAACAGTTAGAAGCACTGCCTAAGTCACACTTAACCCCTTCAGCACCCACTACAGGTGAACCCCTTCACTGCCAGGGTAATTTTTACAGTAATCAGTGCATTTTTATAGCACTGATCGCTGTAAAAATGACAATGGTGTCAAAAGTGTCAGATGTGTCTGCCATAATGTCGCAGTCACGCTAAAAATCGCTGATCGCCGCCATTATTAGTAAAAAAAAATATATATTAATAAAAATGCCATAAAACTACCCCCTATTTTGTAGACGCTATAACTTTTGTGCAAACCAATCAAATATAACCAAAAATATGTAGAAGAATACATATCGGCCTAAACTGAGAAAAAAATAAATTATATATTTTTTGGGGATATTTATTATAGTAAAAAGTAAAAAATATTGCATTTTTTTCAAAATTGTCGCTCTATTTTTGTTTATAGCGCAAAAAATAAAAACCGCAGAGGTGATCAAATACCACCAAAAGAAAGGTCTATTTGTGGGAAAAAAGGACGTCAATTTTGTTTGGGAGCCACATCGCACGACTGTGCAATTGTCAGTTAAAGCGACGCAGTGCCGAATCACAAAAAGTGGCCTGGTCTTTGGCCAGCAAAATGGTCCAGGGCTGAAGTGGTTAATAAGGACATGTGTGTTACAGTGCATTTTTGGTCCAGTACAGGCTAGTGCAGAAAAATGCAGCAGTTTTGGTAAGTAGAAAAAGGGGATTTTTAAGGTGCCAAGAATATTAATACCACGTAGGTAAAATCAAGAAATTTATATTTATCCATTAATAAAATCATTGTATAGGAAGAACAAGAACAGTGATATTTTATAAAATCAAATAGCAATTCCATACAGTCATCTTGTAAGTACAGTGGTTTCCGCTCTACATGTTTCACCAAGACAAAGTGGCTTCTTCAGGAGACTTATGAAGCCATGTATGTTACTGGCTCTATGGATAGAATAGGAAACATATACAGATTATAGATTTATTTTCACAAAATACAAATATATATTTATATTATTACATCAAAAAACATTTTTTTACAACACATTACAATTGAAACAGATCAACTGTTAGGTATAGTCTCACCCTGGATGGAGGTACAGTTTAAATCAAATTGAAAATACTCTTTGCACCGCTCTGTGGAGCACTGGTGTGTCATAGAAGGAGTATAACCAACTTTGGGGCCAAGATATTATATAATTGAAAATGAAAAAGACTCAGAACATCTACCCTAATCAAGAAGTCAAACATTATATATCTTGATATTAATACCCACCTAGTAATAAAGACACTAGTGGGAAAAAGAAGGACAGTTTTCACTGCTGCATATGCCATCCACATTCAGGTTCACCTCCAAATGCTTACAAGTCAACAGATATCTGCATGGGAGGAATAACCAATTATAACTAGATCAAGACTCTCCTACAGTGAGTATAGATTTTACAAATCTCAAACGGAAACAAATCTCAGAGTTTTATCTCACCTTAATCTTAATTACAATAGAATAATAACCAACTACAACAGAGAAACTCTATAAGCAGCCCAAGGAGGATTAAAGGGGTTGTAAACCCTCCTGTTTTTTCACCTTAATTCACCTGAGCCCTGGAATGTCCCACAGCGAGGACGCGCTGTCTCTCTGCCCGGGGTTCTCGGCTCTTGATTGGATAGATTGATAGCAGCGCATTGGCTCCCGCTGCTGTCAATCAAATCCAATGAAAAGGGCGCCAGGAGGCGGGTCCTGCATTCGCCGAACTCTGGACTCGGGAGCGTGCCCACAAGGTAACCCCCCCGGGAGAGCGCTTCTCCTAGGGGGTTATCTGATGCGGGGAGGAGCCGCAAGAGATGCCGGGGGACCCCAGAAGACAGCGTTCGGGGCCACACTGTGCAAAATGAACTGCACATTGAAGGTATAATGTTTGTTATTAAAAACATAAAAAATCAAACCTTTACAATCACTTTAAATGCACTCCTCCATAGGAGCCAAGCCAGCTAATTCCAATCCAACAAACATGGGATGTCTGCAAAGGCAAACAAACAGACCAGTGTAAATATCATAGGTCTGACAGAGGATTATACCTGCCTTCATCCAGTATAGAAGACAAATATTCACCTGCAAAACTTCATTACAGGGAAACCTCCAGACATCCACCATGGCCACCATTGGAGCACTGCAATGTGGGTCCTTATATACTCCTTCCAACCCCAAAAGTGTATGACACCATTAGGGGTGTGGATGCCCATTGAATGCCTCCTCCTAGTATGGCCAGAAAAGCGTGACTTTTCACGCAAGCGTGGTCCCATCCAGGCCGACGATCAACTACCACGCATGCATGATACTCCAACGGCCATCTTTGAAAATCTGCATGATATTTCAAGCATGCGTGGCCCCGTCCAAACCGACGGTTGTTTACCGCGCATGCGTGATCCCACCACAGCCATTTTTGCAACAACTTATCAACATCACCTCCTCTTTAGAACTTAATATTAGCAGCATCAAATTTATGCTACATGCCCATATGACAACTTATTAGACATGTGCATTTAGTTTCATTCCGAATCGAAATTCGGACAAATTTTTCATTATTCAGAATTCGCATCCGAATTTCCGAATTACAAAAGTAAGGAATTTAAACAAATCCGAAAAAAAGCGAACAAAATTCTATTCGAATCGAATGCAAAAACAAATTTGAATCGAATTTGAAAACAAATTTGAATCTAATTCAAAAACCAATTTGAATCAAATTAGAAAAATAGAAATCGATTTTCTAAAAAATACAATAAAATTGAATATAAAACAATAAAGCAATAGAATAAAAAAAAAGAATAGAAAAGAATAGAATAGAATTTAATAGAATGTAATCAAATAGAACATGACCGTCTTTCGAAATTCGAATAGTATAAATTCGAATTCGAGAATAGATTGGAAAATAATTCAAAACAATGGAAACTAAATTAGAAAAGAATAGAAAAACAATAGAACAGAATAGAATAAAATATAATATATAAAATATATTATAATATATAATATATTTAAAATATATATTATATTTTATTCTATTCTGATATATATATATATATGAATATAAATATATAATATATTTAAAATATATATTATATTTTATTCTATTCTGTTCTATTGTTTTTCTTTTCTAATCTTTTCTATTCGAATTTGAATTCATTCTATACTAAATTTGAATTTTATATACAATGGAATCGAATTTGAATAGAAAAGCTTATAATAGATTAGTTTCGTATTAGAATTTGAACATTTTTAGACCAAATTCAAAAAAAGTCGATCAAATTTAATTTTTTTTATCAAATTCAAAAAAAATCTACCCCATTTGAAAACATTTGACTGCATTTAAAAAAAATCTACGGAATTCGAAAAAAAAATCAAATTCAAAAAAATTCTACCGCATTCGATTTTTTTTTTACCGAATTAGAAAAAGTAAGCTATATATAACCATTTTCCAAAATTTGAATTTTGTATAGAATGAAATCGAATTAGAATAGAAAAGATTAGAATAGAATAGAAAATAATAGAAAATAATAAGCTAGAAAAACAATAGAACAGAATAGAATAAAAGATAATATATATTATATTTATGGTTGAGCGGACACCTGGAAGTTCGGGTTCAACGGGTTCGGCCGAACTTCAGAAAAAAGTTTGAGTTCGGGACCCGAACTTGACCCGAACTTGACCCCGAACCCGAACCCCATTGAGGTCAATGGGGACCCGAACTTTTGAGGACTAAAATGGCTCTAAAATAGTAATGGAAAGGGCTAGAAGGCTGCAAATAGCAGCAAAATGTTGTTAAGAGCATGGCAAGTGCTCTGCAAACAAATGTGGATAGGGAAATAATAACTTAAAATAACATAAAATACATAAAAATAAAAAATAATAATCTTGACCTAGGAGGACGAGGTCCATATGGAGTAGGAGGTTGAGGTAGCGGTGGATGTGGCGGTGTAGGTGGAAGCGGCGGTGGAGGAGGACGAGGTAGCCAACACTGGTTTTTGTTTCAATTTTTTTTTTTTTTAATTAGGTTACACCCCAAAAAAAGTGAGAGAGATCAAAAATACAACAATGGCTGGGTAAGGCCAGTATACATGTCTATTCTGCACAAGGTACGGACAAGTCCTGTGGGATCCATGCCTGGTTAATTTTAATGAATGTGAGCTTGTCCACATTGGCTCTGGACAGGTGGCTGCGCTTGTCTGTGATAACACCCCCTTCCGTGCTAAATACATGTTCAGATAATACACTGGCTGTAGGGCAGGCCAGCACCTCCAAGGCGTAAAGGGCAAGCTCAGGCCATGTGCCCAATTTGGAGACCCAGAAGTTGAAGGGGGCAGACCCATCATTCAGTATGTGTAGGCGTGTGCACACATACTGCTCCACCATGTTGGTGAAATGCTGCCTCCTGCTAAGACGTTCCATCTCAGCTGGTGGTGCTGGTTGTTGTGGCGTGCTTTTCCACATTTCGGCCATGCCTTCTGAGGTGCTGGCGGTGCCCCGGCTGCATTGGCGACCTCTTCCTCCTCCTCTGCCTTCGCCTTGTGCTTCCACTGTGCCCCCGCTGTCAGGTGGGAATGCCACCAGCAGCACGTCTACCAGCGTGCACTTGTACTCGTGCATCTTACAATCACGCTCCAGTGAGGGAATTAAGGACGGTATGTTGTCCTTGTAATGAGGATCCAGCAGCGTGGCCACCCAGTAATCAGCACCTGTTAGAATGTGGGCAACTTGGTGGTCATTGCGGAGACACTGCAGCATGTAATCGCTCATGTGTGCCAGGCTGCCCAGAGGCAACGAAAAGCTGTCCTCTGTGGGAGGTGTATCGTCTGTGTCCTCTGTATCCCCCCAGCCACGCACCAGTTATGGCCATGAGCTGGTCTGGGTGCCACCCTGCTGTGAACATGCTTCCTCCTCCTCCATCTCCTCCTCCTCATCCTCCACCTCGTCATCCTCCAGAACTGTGCCCTTGCTAGACAATTGTGTACCTGCCGTTTGTTGGTGCAGGAACCCACCCTCGGAATGACTGCCCTGAAAGCCTTGGAAATTATCCCTCTTCCTCCTCCTCCTCCTCCTCCTGTGCCACATCCTCTTCCATCATCGCCCGAAGCGTTTTTTCAAGGAGGCATAGAATTGGGATAGTAACGCTGAGAACGGCATCATTGGCACTGGCCATGTTGGTGGAGTACTCGAAACAGCGCAACAAGGCACACAGGTCTCGCATGGAGGCCCAGTTATTGGTGGTGAAGTGGTGCTGTTACGCAGAGCGACGCATGCGTGCGTGCTGCAGCTGAAACTCCACTATCGCCTGCTGCTGCTCGCACAGTCTGGCCAGCATGTGCAAGATGGAGTTCCACCTTGTGGGCACGTTACATAGGAGGCGGTGAGCGGATGGCCGAAGTTGCGCTGCAGCGCTGACAAGTGAGCAGCAGCAGGGTGAGAACGCCGAAAGTGCGCACAGACGGCCCACACTTTCTGCAGCAGCTCTGGCATATCGGGGTAATTTTTAAGGAACCCCTGCACCACCAAATTCAGCACATGCGCCAGGCAAGGGATGTGCGTCAAACCGGCTAGGCCCAGAGCTGCTACGAGATTTCGCCCATTATCAAACACCACCAGGCCGGGCTTAAGGCTCACTGCCACCAACCACTCATCGGTCTGTTGTTCCATGTCCCTCCACAACTCCTGCGCGGTGTGGCGTTTTTCCCCCAATAAGGAAAGTTTTAAAACTGCCTGCTGTCATTTACTCCTGGCTGTGCTGAAGTTGGTGGTGAAGGTGTTACGCCAACCGGATGAGGAGGCGGTAGAGGATGAGGAAGCGGAGTAGGAGGAGTTAGCAACAGGAGGCAAACTGAAGCGCCCTGCAATCCTCGGTGGTGGAAGAACATGCTCCAAACTGCTATCCGCCTCAGGCCCAGCCGCCACTGCATTTACCCAGTGTGCTGTTAGGGAGATATAACGTCCCTGACCGTGCTTACTGGTCCACGTATCCGTAGTTAGGTGGACCTTGCCACAGATGGCGTTGCGCAGTGCACACCTGATTTTGTCCCCCACTTGGTTGTGTAGGGAACGAATGGCTCACCTGGAAAAGTAGTGGCGGCTGGGCATGACGTACTGTGGGACAGCCAATGCCATCAGGCTTTTAAAACTCTGCGTCTCCACCAGACGGAATGACAGCATTTCAAAGGCCAGGAATTTTGCAATGTTGGCAATTAGGGCCAGGGATCGCGGGTGGGTAGGGGGGACTGCTTGGCTGATTTGCAAGGGGGTGAGGTGAAAGACTGATGGACATCGGCTGCAGGTGCCAACTCTGATCTTTCAGCAGTAGACTGGGTGGGAGACAATGTGAAGGAACTGGAGGCACTGTCAGCAACCCAATCTACTATCGCCTGTACTTGTCCTGGGCCTGGCCTCAACATTCGTAGAGCCGCATTAGGCCCGACCAAATGCCGCTGCAGGCTCTGTCGCCTACTCGCACCTAAGGAAGGTGTTTCACTTGTGTGTGTAGCTGGCACAGATCGACCACATTCTCTCCCTGCAACAGGAGCTCCACCAGCAGCACCACGACCAGGGGCCACGTCCCTTATTTGATGGTCTCCTCATATTTCTCAAATTTAGGATCTTGCCCTAAATGGGTGTTTTTTGAATAGCAGAATAGAGCAACAGTATCTAAAGGGTGTATCTCACAGGTACAGATATGCAGAAAATGCACCAATTATTATTTTTTGCCCTAAATTATTATTTTTTTGAAGATCAGAATAGGAGAACAGTATCTAAAGTGTGTATATCACACGTACAGATGTGCAGAAAATGCACTAAAAAAAATTTTTGGTCAGAAAACGCACCAACATTTTTTTTTGGGCCCTAAATTATTATATTTTTGGAAGATCAGAATAGGAGAACAGTATCTAAATTGTGTATCTCACACGTACAGATATGCAGAAAATGCACCAATTTTTTTTTTTTTTTGCCAGAAAACGCACCAAAATTTTTTTTTGAGCCCTAAATTATTACTTTTTTTGAAGAGCAGAATAGGAGAACAATATCTAAAGCGTGTATCTCACACGTACAGATATGCAGAAAATGCACCAAAAAAAGTTTTTTGGGCTGAAAACGCACAAAAAAAAAAAAGAATTTGCCCTAAATTATTATATGTTTTGAAGATCAGAATAGGAGAACAGTATCTAAAGTGTGTATCTCACACATACAGATATGCAGAAAATGCACCAAATTTTTTTTCTTTGCCCTAAATTATTATATTTTTTGAAGATCAGAATAGGAGAACAGTATCTAAAGTGTCTATCCCACACATACAGAAATGCAGAAAATGCACCAAAATAAAGTTTTATGGCAGAAAATACACCAAAAAAAAAATTTGCCCTAATTTTTTTTTTTTGAAGAGCAGAATAGGAGAACAGTATCTAAAGTGTCTATCTCACACGTACAGATATGCAGAAAATGCGCCAAAATAAATTTTTATGGCAGAAAACGCACCAAAAAAACGTTTTGCCCTAAATTTTTTTTTTTTTTGAAGAGCAGAATAGGAATCCAGTATCTAAAGTGTCTATCTCACACGTACAGATATGCAGAAAATGCACCAAAAAATATTTTTTTTGCCCTAATTTTTTATTTCTTTTTTAATAGTAGAATAGGAGAACAGCATCTAAAGAGTGTATCTCACAGTAACATATGCAGTGCTTGTGCACTGAGCTTGCATAAAATGCCCGCCGAAGCCAACCTAACTAACAGACGGATACAAGTTATCTTTTCTCTGGCACTGGGCTCAGGGCAGGATAAAAAGATTGTGCACTGCACCCACACAACAAAAGCAAGGTAGATCACTGAGTAATTTGATTTCTGAATCAGGACAGGTCTCATATCTAATTCTCTCCCTCAAAGCAGCAGCAGCAACCTTTCCCTACACTAACTGAAGCAGAGTGACATGCTGTGCTATGTGCCTCTAGCTTATATAGAGGCTGGGTCACATGCTGCACTGGCCAATCACAGCCATGCCATTAGTAGGCATGGCTGTGATGGCTTCTAAGGGCACACAAGTTAACCAAATGTTGATTGGCTGCCCTGCAGCTTTTTAAAATGCGCCATTACATTGCCGAACACCGAACCTGAACCCGAACATACAGTAAAACTTTACAGTTCGGGTTCGCTCAACCCTAATTATATTATATTCTATTTTGTTCTATTGTTTTTCTAGTCTATTATTTTCTATTATTTTCTATTCAAATCTTTTCTATTTGAATTCAAATTAATTTTACACGAAATTCGAACTTCTGAAGCCATCTTCCGAAATTTTAATTTCGTATAGAATGAATCTGAATAGAAAAGATTACTATAGAATAGAAAATAAAATAATGGAAAAGAATAGCATAGAAAAACAATAGAACAGACTAAAAAAAATATTATATATATATATATATATATATATATATATTTTTTTTTTTTTATTCTGTTCTATTGTTTTTCTATGCTATTCTTTTCTATTCTATTCTAATCTTTTCTATTCAAATTTTAATTCATTCTATACAAAATTTGAATTTCGGAAGATGGCTTCTGAAGTTCGAATTTTGTATAGAATGAATTTGAATTTGAATAGAACAGATTTGAATAGACTAGAAAAACACTAGAACAGAACAGAAAAATATATAATATATATATAAAAAACCTTCCGAAATTAGAATTTCGTATAGAATGAAATCGAATTTGAATAGAAAAGATTAGAATAGAATAGAAAGGAATAGCATAAAAAAACAATAAAACAGAACAGAAAATATATATATATATATATATGTGTGTGTGTGTATATACCATCTTCCGAAATTCGAATTTAGTATAGAATGAATTTCAATTTGAATACAAAAGATTAGAATATAAAAAAATAATAAAATAATAAACTAGAAAAACATATATTATATTTTATTCTATTGTTTTTCTATTCTATTCTTTTCTATTTACTATTCTATTCTGATCTTTTCTATTCTAATTCAAAATCATTCTATACAAAATTTGAATTTCGGAAAATGGTTATATATATATATAAATATTAGGGTTAAGGTTAACCCTAACCCTAACCCTATTATATATATATATATATAACCATTTTCCGAAATTCGAATTTCGTATAGAATGAATTTGAATTTTTTTTTTTTTATTATTTTTTTTTTTTTTTTTAAATAGATTTTATTGAAGGCATAAGTCATACAGATTACTACAGCAATAGAAGTAATCCTATTTTAACATATCAATAGTTGTGTCGAACCAGTAAATATGGTAAAAGAAGACAACAATGCATAGACAACAATACGCATCCTAGGAGACAAAAGAGACAAAAGAACAAGGTCCCATGCGAGGGATGCATAAACAATGTAGGAGGTAAGAGCTTTCAAAGCTAAACATCCCTATGTAAGGATGAATTTGAATTTGAATAGAAAGGATTAGAATAGAAAATAATAGAAAAGAATAGACTAGAAAAACAATAGAACAGAATAAAATAAAATATAATATATGTTATATTTTATTCTATTCTGTTCTATTGTTTTTCTATTTTATTATTTTCTTTTCTATTCTAATCTTTTCTATTCTAATTCAAAATCATTCTATACGAAATTAGATTTTCGGAAAATGGTTATATATATAAATATTAGGGTTAGGGTTAACCCTAACCCTAACCCTATTACAGGGATATGCAATTAGCGGACCTCCAGCTGTTGCCAAACTACAAGTCCCATGAGGCATAGCGAGACTCTGACAGCATCAAGCATGACAACCAGAGGCAGAGGCATGATAGGACTTGTAGTTCGGCAACAACTGGAGGTCCGCTAATTGCATATCCCTGCCCTATTATATATATACAAAGCTGGGATGTATATACAGTGGGTACGGAAAGTATTCAGACCCCCTTAAATTTTTCACTCTTTGTTATATTGCAGCCATTTGCTAAAATCATTTAAGTTCATTTTTTTCCTCATTAATGTACACACTGCACCCCATATTGACAGAAAAACACAGAATTGTTGACATTTTTGCAGATTTATTAAAAAATAAAAACTGAAATATCACATGGTCCTAAGTATTCAGACCCTTTGCTGTGACACTCATATATTTAACTCAGGTGCTGTCCATTTCTTCTGATCATCCTTAAGATGGTTCTACAGCTTCATTTGAGTCCAGCTGTGTTTTATTATACTGATTGGATTTGATTAGGAAAGCCACACACCTGTCTATATAAGACCTTACAGCTCACAGTGCATGTCAGAGCAAATGAGAATCATGAGGTCAAAGGAACTGCCTGAAAAGCTCAGAGACAGAATTGTGGCAAGGCACAGATCTGGCCAAGGTTACAAAAAATATTTCTGCTGAACTTAAGGTTCCTAAGAGCACAGTGGCCTCCATAATCCTTAAATGGAAGACGTTTGGGACAAACAGAACCCTTCCTAGAGCAGTCGGGAGATGGGAGAAAGTTGTAGAAAGTCAACCATCACTGCAGCCCTCCAACAGTCGGGGCTTTATGGCAGAGTGGCCCGATGGAAGCCTCTCCTCAGTGCAAGACACATGAAAGCCCACATGGAGTTTGATAAAAAACACCTGAAGGACTCCAAGATGGTGAGAAATACGATTCTCTGGTTTGATGAGACCAAGATAGAACTTTTTGGCCCTAATTCTAAGCGGTATGTGTGGAGAAAACCAGGCACTGCTCACCTGACCAATACAGTCCCAGCAGTGAAGCATGGTGGTGGCAGCATCATGCTGTGGGGGTGTTTTTCAGCTGCAGGGAAAGGACGACTGGTTACAATTGAGGGAAAGATGAATGCAGCCAAGTACAGGGATATCCTGGACGAAAACCTTCTCCAGAGTGCTCAGGACCTCAGACTGGGCCGAAGGTTTACCTTCCAACAAGACAAAGACCCTTAGCACACAGCTAAAATAACGAAGGAGTGGCTTCACAACAACTCCGTGAATGTTCTTGAATGGCCCAGCCAGAGCCCTGACTTAAACCCAAATTGAGCATCTCTGGAGAGACCTAAAAAGGGCTGTCCACCAACGTTTACCATCCAACCTGACAGAACTGGAGAGGATCTGCAAGGAGGAATGGCAGAGGATCCCCAAATCCAGGTGTGAAAAACTTGTTGTATCTTTCCCAAAAAGACTCGTGGCTGTATTAGATCAAAAGGGTGCTTCTACTAAATACTGAGCAAAGGGTCTGAATACTTAGGACCAGGTGATATTTCAGTTTTCTTTTTTAATAAATCTGTGTTTTTCTGTCAATATGGGGTGCTGTGTGTACATTAATGAGGGAAACAATTAACTTAAATGATTTTAGAAAATGGCTGCAATATAACAAAGAGTGAAAAATTTAAGGGGGTCTGAATACTTTCCGTAACCACTGTATATAACCATTTTCCGAAATTCGAATTTTGTATAGAATGAATTTGAATTTGAATAGAAAAGATTAGAATAGAAAATAATAGAAAATAATAGACTAGAAAAACAATAGAACAGAATAGAATAAAATATAATATATATGTATTATATTTTGTTCTATTCTGTTCTATTGTTTTTCTAGTCTATTCTTTTCTACTCTATTCTAATCTTTTCTATTCAAATTCAAATTCATTGTATGCAAAATTCGAATTTCGGAAGATGTTTTTTTTATATATATATTTATTATATTTTTTTCTGTTCTATTGTTTTTCTATGCTATTCTTTTCTATTATTTTACATTCTATTCTAATCTCTTCTATTCAAGTTCATTCTATACAAAATTCCAATTTCAGAAGATGGTTATATATATATATATATATATATATATTGTGACAGCAGGAAGGTAAAGTCACCTGGTTGCATCCAGGGGGGTAGATATATTTCGCCCAGATTCAGGCTTTACGCCGACTTATACAACTAGGTGGAGAGTTGTATAAGGCTAGTGGGCTCATGGATGACTCATACCTCTAGGGAGAGGGCTGGGCGTCGTGCAGACAGGGAGTTGATGAGACCAGCTGAAGCTTGTCAGCTCATTTAGGCCTCTATAAGAACTCCCAGCTTCATTAGATGTTAGCTCATGCCTGGAACCAGACCTGTGTGGACTGTCTAGGGAGAGTGAACCCCTGTGCGGTGAGACAAAGCCTGTGTGGCTATTTGCTTGGACATTTAAAACCAGGGACTTAGGGACTAGGACAGCACTAGGCTGATCCCAGTTGTTAGTTAGGAAACCTGTATGTTTAGTCAGAGGTCAACTTGACCAGGATTTATTTTGTTTATGTTTCTTTTGCTTTGCTGTGTTTTGTCACTGTAAATAGAAAATAAACCGCACCTTTTTGATTTTGAAAACCACAACCTCCGTTTGCTGGGCCTGTTTTGTGTGGGGAGCCCATCCCGGGGGTCACACACACCCGCTGCCGAGCTAACCCCCTCACAGTTGGTGGAGAATGCGGGCAGTTTTTTTTAAGCCAGCATGGAGGAGATACTGAAGCAGCTGGCTCTAGCAAATGCCAATCAACAGCAGACAAATGCAGGTTTGCAAAAGAGCCTTGCAGCTCATCAACAGAGCCTTGCAGCTCAACAACAGAACTTCGCAGCCCAGCAGCAAGCTCATCAACAGAGCCTTGCAGCCCAGCAGCAGACAAACGCAACTTTGCAACAGAGTCTGGAGGCTCAGCAACGAGCCCAGCAGCAATCTGAGGCCCGCTTCATAGACCTGTTGCAGAAGCAAGAGCAGAGACTACAACAACAGATGGAAGCAGTAATGCAGCAACGTCCGCAGACCAGTGATGAAAGCCGTCCCACTAATACCGCGTCCTTTGGGGTGAGTCGTTTATTGACAAAAATGACTGGAGAGGATGATCCAGAGGTATTTTTGACCACATTTGAAAGGACCGCTGAAAGAGAAAAGTGGCCTGAGGAGCAGTGGGCTGGACTGGTGGCTCCTCTGTTAACTGGTGAATCGCAGAAAGCTTACTATGACCTAGAGCCTAACCAAGCAAAAGACTATGTGATGCTAAAAGCTGAAATATTGGCAAGGCTGGGTGTCACCCAGGCTGTCCGGGCTCAGCGTGTGCATAACTGGACTTTCCAGCTTGGAAAACCCCCCAGGTCTCAAATGTATGATCTCATTCACCTGAGCAGAAAGTGGCTACAGCCAGAGACTTTGTCCGCACCAAAGATTGTGGAACGTGTTGTAATGGATCGGTTTTTGAGAGCTCTTCCTACTGCCATCCAAAAGTGGGTAAGCCATGGAGACCCAGAGACGGCCGATGGTCTTGTGGATCGTGTGGAGAAATACTTGGCTACAGAGAACCTGACGGCCTCTTCCAGAGACACTCGGACTTTCCACCCTAAGACCAGACCATCCCCAGGGGCGGATAAGAGGATTCCAAGGGGTGAGGGTGGAGAGAGTGAGAGGGTGGGAGCTCTACCCCAAGCTTGGCGAGAACAGCCTGGGAAATCAGCGGCTCAAGAGGCGGCAAGAAGGATCGTTTGCTACCGCTGCCGGCAAGCGGGACATATTGCAGCCAATTGCCCGGTTGTGGAGGAACCCATGCAGTGTGACTTTCTGACGGGCAGACGTCAGTCGCTGTGTGCGACAGTCGCATGCACTGCCATTCGAGGAACTGAGAAACATTTATGCAAAATGTGTGTTAATGGTAGAAATGTTGTGGTATTGCTGGATTCAGGTAGCCTTGTGACCCTGATAAAGGCTGAGTTAGTTAAAACAGAGGTCTCTGGGAATAGCAAGGTAGCTGTTATTTGTGTGCATGGGGACACCCGAGAGTATCCAGTGACTACAGTGTGTTTCGAGACCCCCAAAGGTACCCTCTCTCATCCAGTGGGCTTAGTATCTCAGTTACCGCATGACGCCATTGTGGGAAGGGATTTTCCGAAGTTCTGGGAACTGTGGGATGATCCTGAGCCCCTCACTGGTGCCCCTATGTACCAGGAATGTGATAGCCAGAACTCCCCTGAGAGTGGTGAGGACTCTCCGGAATTTCCCTTATCAGTATTGGCAGGGGGGACTCAAGAAACTGGAGAGGAGCCCACCTCCTCAGACGAAAACCTACCGTCTGTGGAGTTTTCTGATCTTGAGGTTCACAGGGAAAACTTTGCCACAGAACAGTTGAAAGACCCCGCCCTAATAAAGGCACGGGAAAACGTAGTGAAAATAGATGGCGAGTTAGTGAACCCAGATAATACCTGCACTTACCCATACTTCAGCGTAGAGAAGGACCTACTGTATCGGGTGGCAAAAAGGGCAGAAGAAACCGTTGAGCAGCTTGTGGTGCCCAAACCTTACAGGAAGTTGGTGTTGGAGTTGGCCCATGGGCACATTCTTGGAGGTCATCTGGGGACAGAGAAAACCCGAGAGAGGGTATTACAGAGATTCTATTGGCCGGGGGTGATGAAGGACGTAGAAAATTATTGTTCCTCCTGCCCTGTGTGTCAGAGGTCGGCCCCGATGCCACATTTCCGTAGCCCGCTGGTCCCTCTACCCATCATTGAGGTCCCGTTTGAGAGGATCGCCATGGATTTGGTAGGTCCTATAATCAAGTCCGCTAGGGGGCACCAGTACATATTAGTTATAATGGACTATGCCACCCGTTATCCAGAAGCGATCCCTCTCCGAAATACCTCGGCCAAAACCATAGCCAAAGAGCTATCTCTTGTGTTTAGCCGGGTGGGTATTTGTAAAGAACTGCTTACGGACCAAGGTACACCCTTTATGTCCCGGGTTATGAAGGAGCTGTGTAAATTATTCAAAGTGACGCAATTACGTACATCTGTGTATCACCCCCAAACCGATGGGCTGGTTGAAAGATTCAACAAAACCCTAAAACAAATGTTGAAGAAAGTGGTGGATAGAGATGGAAAGGATTGGGACTATCTACTTCCTTATCTGATGTTTGCTATTAGGGAGGTGCCCCAATCCTCTACGGGATTCTCCCCCTTTGAGTTACTGTATGGGAGACACCCAAGAGGGCTGTTGGATATTGCCAAGGAAACTTGGGAAAGTGAGAGTTCTCCCCACAGGAGTGTGATTGAGCATGTCGCCCTGATGCAAGACCGAATTGCACAGGTAATGCCCATCGTGAAGGAACATTTGGCCCAAGCGCAGTTAGCACAGCAGAGAGTGTACAACCGTGGAGCCAAGACCCGTACCTTTTCCCCGGGGGATAGGATACTGGTACTTGTCCCTACGGTTGAAAGTAAATTCCTTGCCAAATGGCAAGGCCCCTACGAGATAATGGAAAAAGTGAGCGAAGTGAATTACAAGGTCAGACAACCAGGAAGGCGAAAGCCCGAACAGATCTATCACGTTAATCTGTTGAAAGCCTGGAGGGATAGAGAGTCCCTAGTCGCAGACACTTGGTCACCAGCTCAAACTGGTTGCGTGATTCCTGAGGTTGGAATAGCAGCCACCTTGTCACAACCCCAACAACAGGAGGTTAAGGAGTTTGTGCTTCGCAACAAGGAGGTATTCTCTGAGCTGCCGGGACAAACATCTGGGGTAGAGCATGACATCATTACCCCGCCCGGTGAAAGGGTTAAGTTAAAACCCTATCGGATCCCAGAGGCCCGACGGTAGGCAATACGGGAGGAAGTACAGAAAATGCTGAACTTAGGGGTGATAGAGGAGTCCCAAAGTGATTGGTCTAGTCCCATCGTGTTGGTGCCTAAACCGGATGGGAGCTGGCGATTTTGTAACGATTTTCGTCAGTTGAACAAAGTTACAAAATTTGACACCTACCCCATGCCACGTATAGATGATTTGATCGACCGGCTGGGAACAGCCCGATACATGACGACTCTTGACCTCACAAAAGGGTATTGGCAAATCCCCCTGGCCAAGTCGGCCAAAGAGAAAACCGCATTTGTAACCCCAGACGGGGCGTTCCAATATAAAAGAATGCCGTTTGGGTTACAGAATGCGCCGGCCACATTCCAGCGGAAAATGGACCAGATGCTGAGGCCCCATCGGAAGTATGCTGCGGCTTACCTGGATGACGTAATTGTCCATAGCACAGATTGGGCCTCACATCTGCCAAAAGTGCAAGCAGTCCTGGACTCTGTTCGGGAAGCGGGGTTTACGGCTAACCCCAAGAAGTGTACCATTGGGCAGGAGGAGGCCAAATATCTTGGGTACACCATTGGGAGGGGAGTAATAAAACCCCAACTCAACAAAGTCGAGGCCATCCAGAGTTGGCCACGTCCCAACAGCAAGAAGCAGGTACGAGCTTTTCTGGGAATCGCTGGGTATTATCGGCGATTCATTCCCCACTTTGCTTCTAAGGCTGTGCCCCTAACCAACCTGACGAAGGGGAAAGGGTCGGTCATGATTAAATGGACCCCCGAGGCTGAGGCAGCATTCCAATTCTTGAAACAAGCCTTATGTAGCCAGCCAGTGTTGTACTCACCCGACTTCTCTAAAGACTTTGTCGTACAAAGTGATGCGTCAGATGTGGGGTTAGGAGCAGTATTGTCCCAGGTCTGGAACGGGGAAGAGCACCCAGTCATTTACCTCAGCAGGAAGTTGAAGTCCCATGAGGTAAATTACGCCACCGTTGAAAAGGAGTGTTTAGCGGTGAAGTGGGCTCTAGATTCCCTTCGGTACTACCTGCTAGGTAGGCACTTTGACATGGTTACGGATCACGCTCCGTTAAAGTGGATGGCTCAAAACAAGGAAACAAATAGAAGAGTGAATAGGTGGTTCCTGGCCCTCCAGGAATTCAACTTCACAGTAAAGCATCGCCCTGGCGTTCAAATGGGGAATATGGATGCTTTGTCTCGAGTACATGAATGCCTGATTGCTGGTGTTCCAACCCCGAGGTTAAAACAAGAGGGGGGGGTATGTGACAGCAGGAAGGTAAAGTCACCTGGTTGCATCCAGGGGGGTAGATATATTTCGCCCAGATTCAGGCTTTACGCCGACTTATACAACTAGGTGGAGAGTTGTATAAGGCTAGTGGGCTCATGGATGACTCATACCTCTAGGGAGAGGGCTGGGCGTCGTGCAGACAGGGAGTTGATGAGACCAGCTGAAGCTTGTCAGCTCATTTAGGCCTCTATAAGAACTCCCAGCTTCATTAGATGTTAGCTCATGCCTGGAACCAGACCTGTGTGGACTGTCTAGGGAGAGTGAACCCCTGTGCGGTGAGACAAAGCCTGTGTGGCTATTTGCTTGGACATTTAAAACCAGGGACTTAGGGACTAGGACAGCACTAGGCTGATCCCAGTTGTTAGTTAGGAAACCTGTATGTTTAGTCAGAGGTCAACTTGACCAGGATTTATTTTGTTTATGTTTCTTTTGCTTTGCTGTGTTTTGTCACTGTAAATAGAAAATAAACCGCACCTTTTTGATTTTGAAAACCACAACCTCCGTTTGCTGGGCCTGTTTTGTGTGGGGAGCCCATCCCGGGGGTCACACACACCCGCTGTCGAGCTAACCCCCTCACAATATATAAAATAAAAATTCTATTCTGCTCTATTGTTTTTCTATTATTTTCAATTCTATTCTAATCTTTTCTATCCAAATTCGAATTTTGAAAGATGTTAGAATTTATTTATTTTTATATATATATATATATATATATATAGAAAGCGAGGTAAATCAATAAAACAGATAAAAACTGCAACATTAATTTACACCAAACAGCGCTAAAAAATTAAACCTAAAATAATAAATAGACTCGTGGACAAGCCACTGATAAAAGTCTCAAACGTAGTGTTATGACAGAGTCAGTCCAGAGAATAATGAGGTGAGTATCAACAATTTTCCATATGTGTGCACCTTCCACCAACACAGAAATCAATTGTAATCCACCGCGTGATGTAATAATCCCCTCTGGGATTCAAACTCACCGGAACCACAATAAAAATGTGCCTTCAGTAATAAGGAAACATCTGCTACTCTGTTGTGGCTCGTCACTCCTTACAAAGATCCACCAATGCACTGGGCTCCACAGCAGCTCATATAATAATAGAAAATAACAGCGAACATAGCGTAATCCTGTTTATTAAACAAACTGCTTCCCATACATCAGGAGACCCCTTTAATAAACTACGTACAAAAATTAAGCATAAAAATGAGCATATCGTGGCCTCAGAGGGCGCTATCACCGTAATCAGCCATCACTCAGAGCGTTTGCAAGTCCTGCAGACACTTCCTGGGTAGAGGTGAAGGGCGGTGGAACGCAACCTTGGAGTGCACTCGTCACTTCCGGGTCGTGTGTTGTCGTAGTTACCGAGTGACGTGAACACGATCCATAAATCCCCCTGCTCATAGAGTAATCGCCAATCAGCGTCCGCGGCAACAGATGACAGGTACTAGCATCTGTCGCCTGATAGGTCGCTGATGACATACCCTCTTATACATAGAGCGCGGAGGTGAATATTAAAAACAATGTAAACATACATCATACGGTAAAAATGGCTGCTGGATAACACAATATACAAAACCATAGCTGGAAAAACATGTTAGAATAAGCGGAACTGACAGAGAGATATGTTAATATTAATCATCTTCAGTGTATATGTACCATAGTCGCTGATAATACTATGAAGTATATATATATATACATATATATCAGAGTCACTAATACTCATACCATGAATATCCATGGCTAAAAGTGCATAGTGATATGGTAATTGCTTTATCATCAGATAATCGATGAAAAGTTATTATCTATAATTTTACATCTATTAAACACAGCACATGCTGAATATATTAAAAATGTCAGTGGGAGAGTTTGGAAAACGCATAGCCAAACAATATCACCAATGACATACTGTCAGCAGGGCCGGCTGGGGCTAATGTAGCAGATAGCAGTGAACCAATCAATAGATAATAATCAATAGATAAAAATAGATAATAGGAATATGGCCAATATCTTGAATAAAAGACAGCCAAAAATAGCTAACCATGATAAAAATAAATTAAATCATGACGGACAATGAATAAAATATATATATATATATAAAATAATTATAAAAATATTTATAAAAATATGGGAGTACCCCACATATATATATATATATATATATATATATATATATATATATATATATATATGTAAAATAAAGGTAGAAATAGGATCACAATATATAAGATAACATATAAAATAAATAAATATGTGTCTTATAAAAATGACAGTAGTGCCTATAGGTTTAATTTTGATAAACTGATATTAAATATCAAATAAAACCAGAAAATAAAATGTTGCCTACCCTAAAAAGGATAAGACTTAAAGATCACTAATAAAACAATTTATGTCTAAGTCAACATTCAACCCTTTCGGAGAGAGTGTGTCAATCAAGAAGATCCACTGGGTTTCACATTTAGAGAGTTCTTGTACAAGATTTGATCCTCTCCAAAAGGGTTTGAGATGATCAATACCCCAAAATTTTAACCCAGAGGGGTCCTGATTGTGGTACAGCTTAAAATGTAGTGACACATTGTGGTCCTTGAAGCCTAACTTAATGTTGGCTATGTGCTCAGCAATACGGATTCGCAGAAGTCTCTTAGTACGGCCAATATAAATTAAACCACATGGGCATTGCAAGGCATATACTACATAGGCTGTATTGCAGGTAATGAATTCTTTTATCCTGAATTCTTTCTGGTTTGAGGTAGATGTAAAGCTATTTAATGCTCTTATCGGTGTTCTAACCTCTTTGCATGCACGACATCTTCTACATGAATAAAAACCATCATGATCCCAGATGGAGGGAGGTCTGGGTGGAGGATCTATGACTTTTTTAACGATTTTATCTGCATAGTTAGGAGATCTTCTATAAATGAAGCCAGGGAATGATGGTAATGAGGGTTTCAATATTCTATCCATTAATAGAATATGCCAGTGGTTGATGAAGATAGCTTCCACTTCTTTGTACTGGGAATGGAAGCCAGACACAAAACTCCATTCCTGTTTGTTACTATTAGGTGCCTGGATTATATCAGCCAAGAGATTTGTTCTGGGTACCAGAGAGATATCTTCAATAATTCGATCAAGTATGTGTTCCTGGTAGCCCTTTTCAATAAATTTATTCCTTATGACCAACGCCTGTGTCTTGTAGTCAGCTATTTCTGTACAATTTCTTCTTATTCTAGTCAATTGGCCCTTAGGAATATTTCTTAGCCACAACGGATGATGCCCACTTTGCATAGGGAGGTAACTGTTAGAGTCTGTAGGTTTAAAATATACTGAGGTACCAAGTTTATCACCACATCTATATATATTAACATCAAGAAAATGGATATTGTTATCACTGATTTCATAAGTGAGTTTAATATTATTGGTGTTATCGTTTAGCTCTTCTAGGAATGATTGTAGAGTAGATAGAGATCCTGACCATATAAAGATGAGATCATCAATATAGCGTTTATACAGTAGTAATGCATCTCTTTTCACAGCAAAAATGGTTTTATCCTCCCATTCCCCCATAAAGAGGTTAGCAATACTCGGGGCGAACTTCGCGCCCATTGCAACGCCTCGTTTCTGTAGGTAAAAATTACCATCATACCAGAAATAGTTATGTCCTAAGCAGAAATCCAGAGCATTTTGTCTCTTTTTCAACGGCTGCTTAGTTATTTAAAATATTTTGAGTTGATCATTATATTTTATGTATATTTAGATATACTGCTGCTAATATTGTGGGATTGAATTGGCGCTAAGTGTGTGCTCCACTAGGCCTTTCATTGAACATACATCCTCCATTTCATTTTATTTAATTTTCTTGGCTGCCATGGATGCCCTACAATTTCTTAGCAGTAGAAATATAGATATCAATAGTATTTTTGCAGTCAATGAGCTCACTACAGCACAAACTAATTTTAATGGAGCTATTACTGCTCTTGGTAACATTTTGGAAAAACAAGTTCGCACATGGTGGGATATTTTTACTTTGGAACAATATATAAAGGATAGAATTATTATTAGAAGCCTGCGTTGGGAAGTGATCCCACAGGACGGTCTAGATGACCCAGAATCTATGCATGAATGGCTTGAATTTTTTAATGGGATGGGTCTTAAGCTCCAAGAACTCATTTTAAAAAGAAAACACACAAAAATGACACGTTTAGAAACAAGAATTAACAAGCTTAAGGCACAACTTGAACCCATTAAAGATTCACAGCAAGTCATTGATTTTAATATACGAATAAAAAAGAAACTTGAGAAGGTAGATAAGGACACACAGAGAAAGAAAATCAAGAAGTTCCACAGGGACATGGGAGATTTCCAGACAAATACAATCTATTTATGGCAACAAGCAAAAGGTCCTACGACTGGTGATTTGAATATGGAAGTGGCACAAGTTGGCAACCTGATAGAGCAACCACAACCATCTAACACCCAAGCTATACCCCCTGGTATCCAACAGAGAGCAACTGTACCCCCATATCCTCCAGTAGGACATTCCACTCCTATAAGGAATGGTACCTACCAAGGAAGAGGTAGACCATCCAGGGGGGGGCCTGTAAATTCACAGTATCATAATAACCAATACCAAGTACCAGTTACTAATAGATATGATACCTTACAACAATATGAAGATAGGGAACGTTACCAATCCCCACATCCTTTTTTAGGGAGGGGGAGAGGCTGGCAGAGAAGGGGTCGAGGTTACCCCCCACGCAGAGGGAGGAACCTGATGCAGCCACAACTTACAAACGACCAAAGGGGACCCCAATGGAGGGAACCACCCTGGTGGGAGAGAGAACAAGCCTCCTATCAAGACCCATGGAGAGGAGATCAAGAGGGTGCAGAGCCGGGAGAAGGCTCCAGAAAAAGAAGAAGAGGAGACAAGGATTAGGTGGCATTTTCAACTTAACAGACGTCCAATTGACCCACAAAGAAACCAACATTTTACATCTGGGCCTCAAATGTGGTCTGAAAAGACCAGTCAATAAGTTTGACGTATTCATTGATGTCCATAGATATGTAAGGAAATTAAATATGAAGAAATACTTCCTAAATAAGAATTCACAACCAACTACTAATTTAGCATCTGTATCTACTGATAGTGGACTTCAAAATAAGTCACTATTCAATCCCTTGAATGCGGCTAATCAACAAGTGGATGTTTTTAAAGGTTTAGTACTCCGTGATCTGGAAGACCTTGTCCCTAAGAAAGATGTGAACCCACGCCATATACAGCAGGGGATTGAACTATTGGAGAAACGAAAAGATTTGGTGATACGACCGGCTGATAAAGGAGGAGGCATTGTTATACTGAGTAAGGAGTTTTATCATAAACAATTACTGGGAATGCTAACTGAGGATGACACATATAAAAAGTTAGAAAGAGATCCCACCCCACAATATGAAGCTGATCTAGAATTACTTATTCGGTCTGGTTATTTCAAGTGGGTATTGACAGACAAGGAAAGAAGATACCTTGTCCCAAGCAGCTGTAGGATACCGACAATCTATACGTTACCGAAGATCCATAAAGATATCCATTCCCCTCCTGGGAGACCCATAGTGAATGGAATAGGCTCTGTTTCATCACGTGTTGGACAATATCTAGATGTGTTTCTTCAAAAGAGTGTTGTTATGACCAAGGCTTATCTTCGCAATACTAAAAACCTATTACAACTTTTGGAAGCAATAGATCTAACAGGAAAAACAGAGGTATATTTGATAACCGCAGATGTCTCCTCCTTATATACAGTGATTCAGCATGACGATGCTCTTTTAGCCCTGAACTGGGCCCTCAGTCAAAGAGATGATTTAACACATAATCACAAGATCTTCTTAAGGAATGCTCTGGATTAGGACATAACTATTTCTGGTATGATGGTAATTTTTACCTACAGAAACGAGGCGTTGCAATGGGCGCGAAGTTCGCCCCGAGTATTGCTAACCTCTTTATGGGGGAATGGGAGGATAAAACCATTTTTGCTGTGAAAAGAGATGCATTACTACTGTATACACGCTATATTGATGATCTCATCTTTATATGGTCAGGATCTCTATCTACTCTACAATCATTCCTAGAAGAGCTAAACGATAACACCAATAATATTAAACTCACTTATGAAATCAGTGATAACAATATCCATTTTCTTGATGTTAATATATATAGATGTGGTGATAAACTTGGTACCTCAGTATATTTTAAACCTACAGACTCTAACAGTTACCTCCCTATGCAAAGTGGGCATCATCCGTTGTGGCTAAGAAATATTCCTAAGGGCCAATTGACTAGAATAAGAAGAAATTGTACAGAAATAGCTGACTACAAGACACAGGCGTTGGTCATAAGGAATAAATTTATTGAAAAGGGCTACCAGGAACACATACTTGATCGAATTATTGAAGATATGTCTCTGGTACCCAGAACAAATCTCTTGGCTGATATAATCCAGGCACCTAATAGTAACAAACAGGAATGGAGTTTTGTGTCTGGCTTCTATTCCCAGTACAAAGAAGTGGAAGCTATCTTCATCAACCACTGGCATATTCTATTAATGGATAGAATATTGAAACCCTCATTACCATCATTCCCTGGCTTCATTTATAGAAGATCTCCTAACTATGCAGATAAAATCGTTAAAAAAGTCATAGATCCTCCACCCAGACCTCCCTCCATCTGGGATCATGATGGTTTTTATTCATGTAGAAGATGTCGTGCATGCAAAGAGGTTAGAACACCGATAAGAGCATTAAATAGCTTTACATCTACCTCAAACCAGAAAGAATTCAGGATAAAAGAATTCATTACCTGCAATACAGCCTATGTAGTATATGCCTTGCAATGCCCATGTGGTTTAATTTATATTGGCCGTACTAAGAGACTTCTGCAAATCTGTATTGCTGAGCACATAGCCAACATTAAGTTAGGCTTCAAGGACCACAATGTGTCACTACATTTTAAGCTGTACCACAATCAGGACCCCTCTGGGTTAAAATTTTGGGGTATTGATCATCTCAAACCCTTTTGGAGAGGATCAAATCTTGTACGAGAACTCTCTAAACGTGAAACCCAGTGGATCTTCTTGATTGACACACTCTCTCCGAAAGGGTTGAATGTTGACTTAGACATAAATTGTTTTATTAGTGATCTTTAAGTCTTATCCTTTTTAGGGTAGGCAACATTTTATTTTCTGGTTTTATTTGATATTTAATATCAGTTTATCAAAATTAAACCTATAGGCACTACTGTCATTTTTATAAGACACATATTTATTTATTTTATATGTTATCTTATATATTGTGATCCTATTTCTACCTTTATTTTACATATATATATAGATATATATATATATATATATATCTATATATGTGGGGTACTCCCATATTTTTAAAAATATTTTTATAATTATTTTATATATATATATTGTTTATTCATTGTCCGTCATGATTTAATTTATTTTTATCATGGTTAGCTATTTTTGGCTGTCTTTTATTCAAGATATTGGCCATATTCCTATTATCTATTTTTATTTATTGATTATTATCTATTGATTGGTTCACTGCTATCTGCTACATTAGCCCCAGCCGGCCCTGCTGACAGTATGTCATTGGTGATATTGTTTGGCTATGCTTTTTCCGCACTCTCCCACTGACATTTTTAATATATTCAGCATGTGCTGTGTTTAATAGATGTAACATTATAGATAATAACTCTTCATCGATTATCTGATGATAAAGCAATTACCATATCACTATGCACTTTTAGCCATGGATATTCATGGTATGAGTATTAGTGACTCTGATATATATGTATATATATATATATACTTCATAGTATTATCAGCGACTATGGTACATATACACTGAAGATGATTAATATTAACATATCTCTCTGTCAGTTCCGCTTATTCTAACATTGTTTTTCCAGCTATGGTTTTGTATATTGTGTTATCCAGCAGCCATTGTTACCGTATGATGTATGTTTACATTGTTTTTAATATTCACCTCCGCGCTCTATGTATAAGAGGGTATGTCATCAGCGACCTATCAGGCGACAGATGCTAGTACCTGTCATCTGTTGCCGCGGACGCTGATTGGCGATTACTCTATGAGCAGGGGGATTTATGGATCGTGTTCACGTCGCTCGGTTACGCCCTCTGTCGAAGTCAGATGACGAAACGCGTCAGGGCGTAACTACGACAACACACGACCCGGAAGTGACGAGTGCGCTCCAAGGTTGCATTCCACCGCCCTTCACCTCTACCCAGGAAGTGTCTGCAGGACTTGCAAACGCTCTGAGTGACGGCTGATTACGGTGATAGCGCCCTCTGAGGCCACGATATGCTCATTTTTATGCTTAATTTTTGTACGTAGTTTATTAAAGGGGTCTCCTGATGTATGGGAAGCAGTTTGTTTAATAAACAGGATTACACTATGTTCGCTGTTATTTTCTATTATTATATGAGCTGCTGTGGAGCCCAGTGCATTGGTGGATCTTTGTAAGGAGTGACGAGCCACAACAGAGTAGCAGATGTTTCCTTATTACTGAAGGCACATTTTTATTGTGGTTCCGGTGAGTTTGAACCCCAGAGGGGATTATTACATCACGCGGTGGATTACAATTGATTTCTGTGTTGGTGGAAGGTGCACACATATGGACAATTGTTGATACTCACCTCATTATTCTCTGGACTGACTCTGTCATAACACTATGTTTGAGACTTTTATCAGTGGCTTGTCCACGAGTCTATTTATTATTTTAGGTTTAATTTTTTAGCGCTGTTTGGTGTAAATTAATGTTGCAGTTTTTATCTGTTTTATTGATTTACCTCGCTTTCTACATTTTGTCTCTTTTTCAACGGCTGCTTAGTTATTTAAAATATTTTGAGTTGATCATTATATTTTATGTATATTTAGATATACTGCTGCTAATATTGTGGGATTGAATTGGCGCTAAGTGTGTGCTCCACTAGGCCTTTCATTGAACATACATCCTCCATTTCATTTTATTTAATTTTCTTGGCTGCCATGGATGCCCTACAATTTCTTAGCAGTAGAAATATAGATATCAATAGTATTTTTGCAGTCAATGAGCTCACTACAGCACAAACTAATTTTAATGGAGCTATTACTGCTCTTGGTAACATTTTGGAAAAACAAGTTCGCACATGGTGGGATATTTTTACTTTGGAACAATATATAAAGGATAGAATTATTATTAGAAGCCTGCGTTGGGAAGTGATCCCACAGGACGGTCTAGATGACCCAGAATCTATGCATGAATGGCTTGAATTTTTTAATGGGATGGGTCTTAAGCTCCAAGAACTCATTTTAAAAAGAAAACACACAAAAATGACACGTTTAGAAACAAGAATTAACAAGCTTAAGGCACAACTTGAACCCATTAAAGATTCACAGCAAGTCATTGATTTTAATATACGAATAAAAAAGAAACTTGAGAAGGTAGATAAGGACACACAGAGAAAGAAAATCAAGAAGTTCCACAGGGACATGGGAGATTTCCAGACAAATACAATCTATTTATGGCAACAAGCAAAAGGTCCTACGACTGGTGATTTGAATATGGAAGTGGCACAAGTTGGCAACCTGATAGAGCAACCACAACCATCTAACACCCAAGCTATACCCCCTGGTATCCAACAGAGAGCAACTGTGCCCCCATATCCTCCAGTAGGACATTCCACTCCTATAAGGAATGGTACCTACCAAGGAAGAGGTAGACCATCCAGGGGGGGGCCTGTAAATTCACAGTATCATAATAACCAATACCAAGTACCAGTTACTAATAGATATGATACCTTACAACAATATGAAGATAGGGAACGTTACCAATCCCCACATCCTTTTTTAGGGAGGGGGAGAGGCTGGCAGAGAAGGGGTCGAGGTTACCCCCCACGCAGAGGGAGGAACCCGATGCAGCCACAACTTACAAACGACCAAAGGGGACCCCAATGGAGGGAACCACCCTGGTGGGAGAGAGAACAAGCCTCCTATCCAGACCCATGGAGAGGAGATCAAGAGGGTGCAGAGCCGGGAGAAGGCTCCAGAAAAAGAAGAAGAGGAGACAAGGATTAGGTGGCATTTTCAACTTAACAGACGTCCAATTGACCCACAAAGAAACCAACATTTTACATCTGGGCCTCAAATGTGGTCTGAAAAGACCAGTCAATAAGTTTGACGTATTCATTGATGTCCATAGATATGTAAGGAAATTAAATATGAAGAAATACTTCCTAAATAAGAATTCACAACCAACTACTAATTTAGCATCTGTATCTACTGATAGTGGACTTCAAAATAAGTCACTATTCAATCCCTTGAATGCGGCTAATCAACAAGTGGATGTTTTTAAAGGTTTAGTACTCCGTAATCTGGATGACCTTGTCCCTAAGAAAGATGTGAACCCACGCCATATACAGCAGGGGATTGAACTATTGGAGAAACGAAAAGATTTGGTGATACGACCGGCTGATAAAGGAGGAGGCATTGTTATACTGAGTAAGGAGTTTTATCATAAACAATTACTGGGAATGCTAACTGAGGATGACACATATAAAAAGTTAGAAAGAGATCCCACCCCACAATATGAAGCTGATCTAGAAATACTTATTCGGTCTGGTTATTTCAAGTGGGTATTGACAGACAAGGAAAGAAGATACCTTGTCCCAAGCAGCTGTAGGATACCGACGATCTATACGTTACCGAAGATCCATAAAGATATCCATTCCCCTCCTGGGAGACCCATAGTGAATGGAATAGGCTCTGTTTCATCACGTGTTGGACAATATCTAGATGTGTTTCTTCAAAAGAGTGTTGTTATGACCAAGGCTTATCTTCGCGATACTAAAAACTTATTACAACTTTTGGAAGCAATAGATCTAACAGGAAAAACAGAGGTATATTTGATAACCGCAGATGTCTCCTCCTTATATACAGTGATTCAGCATGACAATGCTCTTTTAGCCCTGAACTGGGCCCTCAGTCAAAGAGATGATTTAACACATAATCACAAGATCTTCTTAAGGAATGCTCTGGATTTCTGCTTAGGACATAACTATTTCTGGTATGATGGTAATTTTTACCTACAGAAACGAGGCGTTGCAATGGGCGCGAAGTTCGCCCCGAGTATTGCTAACCTCTTTATGGGTGAATGGGAGGATAAAACCATTTTTGCTGTGAAAAGAGATGCATTACTACTGTATAAACGCTATATTGATGATCTCATCTTTATATGGTCAGGATCTCTATCTACTCTACAATCATTCCTAGAAGAGCTAAACGATAACACCAATAATATTAAACTCACTTATGAAATCAGTGATAACAATATCCATTTTCTTGATGTTAATATATATATAGATGTGGTGATAAACTTGGTACCTCAGTATATTTTAAACCTACAGACTCTAACAGTTACCTCCCTATGCAAAGTGGGCATCATCCGTTTTGGCTAAGAAATATTCCTAAGGGCCAATTGACTAGAATAAGAAGAAATTGTACAGAAATAGCTGACTACAAGACACAGGCGTTGGTCATAAGGAATAAATTTATTGAAAAGGGCTACCAGGAACACATACTTGATCGAATTATTGAAGATATCTCTCTGGTACCCAGAACAAATCTCTTGGCTGATATAATCCAGGCACCTAATAGTAACAAACAGGAATGGAGTTTTGTGTCTGGCTTCCATTCCCAGTACAAAGAAGTGGAAGCTATCTTCATCAACCACTGGCATATTCTATTAATGGATAGAATATTGAAACCCTCATTACCATCATTCCCTGGCTTCATTTATAGAAGATCTCCTAACTATGCAGATAAAATCGTTAAAAAAGTCATAGATCCTCCACCCAGACCTCCCTCCATCTGGGATCATGATGGTTTTTATTCATGTAGAAGATGTCGTGCATGCAAAGAGGTTAGAACACCGATAAGAGCATTAAATAGCTTTACATCTACCTCAAACCAGAAAGAATTCAGGATAAAAGAATTCATTACCTGCAATACAGCCTATGTAGTATATGCCTTGCAATGCCCATGTGGTTTTATTTATATTGGCCGTACTAAGAGACTTCTGCAAATCCGTATTGCTGAGCACATAGCCAACATTAAGTTAGGCTTCAAGGACCACAATGTGTCACTACATTTTAAGCTGTACCACAATCAGGACCCCTCTGGGTTAAAATTTTGGGTTATTGATCATCTCAAACCCTTTTGGAGAGGATCAAATCTTGTACGAGAACTCTCTAAACGTGAAACCCAGTGGATCTTCTTGATTGACACACTCTCTCCGAAAGGGTTGAATGTTGACTTAGACATAAATTGTTTTATTAGTGATCTTTAAGTCTTATCCTTTTTAGGGTAGGCAACATTTTATTTTCTGGTTTTATTTGATATTTACTATCAGTTTATCAAAATTAAACCTATAGGCACTACTGTCATTTTTATAAGACACATATTTATTTATTTATGTTATATGTTATCTTATATATTGTGATCCTATTTCTACCTTTATTTTACACATATATATATATATATATATATATATATATATATATATATATATATATATATATATATATATGTGGGGTACTCCCATATTTTTATAAATATTTTTATAATTATTTTATATATATATATTTTTTATTCATTGTCCGTCATGATTTAATTTATTTTTATCATGGTTAGCTATTTTTGGCTGTCTTTTATTCAAGATATTGGCCATATTCCTATTATCTATTTTTATCTATTGATTACTATCTATTGATTGGTTCACTGCTATCTGCTACATTAGCCCCAGCCGGCCCTGCTGACAGTATGTCATTGGTGATATTGTTTGGCTATGCGTTTTCCGCACTCTCCCACTGACATTTTTAATATATTCAGCATGTGCTGTGTTTAATAGATGTAACATTATAGATAATAACTCTTCATCGATTATCTGATGATAAAGCAATTACGATATCACTATGCACTTTTAGCCATGGATATTCATGGTATGAGTATTAGTGACTCTGATATATATGTATATATATATATATACTTCATAGTATTATCAGCGACTATGGTACATATACACTGAAGATGATTAATATTAACATATCTCTCTGTCAGTTCCGCTTATTCTAACATTGTTTTTCCAGCTATGGTTTTGTATATTGTGTTATCCAGCAGCCATTGTTACCGTATGATGTATGTTTACATTGTTTTTAATATTCACCTCCGAGCTCTATGTATAAGAGGGTATGTCATCAGCGACCTATCAGGCGACAGATGCTAGTACCTGTCATCTGTTGCCGCGGACGCTGATTGGCGATTACTCTATGAGCAGGGGGATTTATGGATCGTGTTCACGTCGCTCGGTTACGCCCTCTGTCGAAGTCAGATGACGAAACGCGTCAGGGCGTAACTACGACAACACACGACCCGGAAGTGACGAGTGCGCTCCAAGGTTGCGTTCCACCGCCCTTCACCTCTACCCAGGAAGTGTCTGCAGGACTTGCGAACGCTCTGAGTGACGGCTGATTACGGTGATAGAGCCCTCTGAGGCCACGATATGCTCATTTTTATGCTTAATTTTTGTATGTAGTTTATTAAAGGGGTCTCCTGATGTATGGGAAGCAGTTTGTTTAATAAACAGGATTACGCTATGTTCGCTGTTATTTTCTATTATTATATGAGCTGCTGTGGAGCCCAGTGCATTGGTGGATCTTTGTAAGGAGTGACGAGCCACAACAGAGTAGCAGATGTTTCCTTATTACTGAAGGCACATTTTTATTGTGGTTCCGGTGAGTTTGAACCCCAGAGGGGATTATTACATCACGCGGTGGATTACAATTGATTTCTGTGTTGGTGGAAGGTGCACACATATGGACAATTGTTGATACTCACCTCATTATTCTCTGGACTGACTCTGTCATAACACTACGTTTGAGACTTTTATCAGTGGCTTGTCCACGAGTCTATTTATTATTTTAGGTTTAATTTTTTAGCGCTGTTTGGTGTAAATTAATGTTGCAGTTTTTATCTGTTTTATTGATTTACCTCGCTTTCTACATTTTGTCTCTTTTTCAACGGCTGCTTAGTTATTTAAAATATTTTGAGTTGATCATTATATTTTATGTATATTTAGATATACTGCTGCTAATATTGTGGGATTGAATTGGCGCTAAGTGTGCGCTCCACTAGGCCTTTCATTGAACATACATCCTCCATTTCATATATATTGTGAGGGGGTTAACTCGGTAGCGGGTGTGTGTGACCCCCTGGTTGGGCTCCCCACACAAAAACAGGGCCAGCAGACGGAGGTTGTGGTTTTCAAAATCAAAAGGTGCGGTTTATTTCTCTATGTACAGTGACAAAAACACAGCAAAGCCAAAAAGAAACAAACAAAATAAATCCTGGTCAGTTTGACCTCTGACTAAACATGCAGGTTTCCTAAACTAACAACTGGGATCAGCCTGGTGCTGTCCTAGTCCCTAAGTCCCTGGTTTAGTAAAAGTCCAAACAAATAGCCACACAGGCTTTGCCTCACCGCACAGGGGTTCACTCTCCCTAGACAGTCCACACAGGTCTGGTTCCAGGCATGAGCTAACATCTAATGAAGCTGGGAGTTCTTATAGAGGCCTAAATGAGCTGACAAGCTTCAGCTGGTCTCATCAACTCCCTGTCTCACGACGCCCAGCACTCTCCCTAGAGGTATGAGTCATTCATGAGCCCACTAGCCTCAGCTGGGCTTCATCAACTCCCTAGTTGTATAAGTCGGCATAAAGCCTGAATCTGGGAGAAATATATCTACCCCCCTGGATGCAACCAGGTGACTTTACCTTCCTGCTGTCACATACCCCCCCTCTTGTTTTAACCTCGGGGTTGGAACACCAGCAATCAGGCATTCATGTACTCGAGACAAAGCATCCACATTCCCCATTTGAACGCCAGGGCGATGCTTTACTGTGAAGTTGAATTCCTGTAGGGCCAGGAACCACCTATTCACTCTTCTATTTGTCTCCTTGTTTTGAGCCATCCACTTTAACGGAGCGTGATCCGTAACCATGTCAAAGTGCCTACCTAGCAGATAGTACCGAAGGGAATCTAGAGCCCACTTCACCGCTAAACACTCCTTTTCAACCGTGGCGTAATTTACCTCATGGGACTTCAACTTCCTGCTGAGGTAAATGACTGGGTGCTCTTCCCCGTTCCAGACCTGGGACAATACTGCTCCTAACCCCACATCTGACGCATCACTTTGTACGACAAAGTCTTTAGAGAAGTCGGGTGAGTACAACACTGGCTGGCTACATAAGGCTTGTTTCAAGAATTGGAATGCTGCCTCAGCCTCGGGGGTCCATTTAATCATGACCGACCCTTTCCCTTTCGTCAGGTTGGTTAGGGGCACAGCCTTAGAAGCAAAGTGGGGAATGAAGCGCCGATAATAACCCGCGATTCCCAGAAAGGCTCGTACCTGCTTCTTGCTGTTGGGACGTGGCCAACTCTGGATGGCCTCGACTTTGTTGAGTTGGGGTTTTATTACTCCCCTGCCAATGGTGTACCCAAGATATTTGGCCTCCTCCTGCCCAATGGTACACTTCTTGGGGTTAGCCGTAAACCCCGCTTCCCGGATAGAGTCTAGGACTGCTTGCACTTTTGGCAGATGTGAGGCCCAATCTGTGCTATGGACAATTACGTCATCCAGGTAAGCCGCAGCATACTTCCGATGGGGCCTCAGTATCTGGTCCATTTTCCGCTGGAATGTGGCCGGCGCATTCTGTAACCCGAACGGCATTCTCTTATATTGGAACGCCCCGTCTGGGGTTACAAATGCGGTTTTCTCTTTGGCCGACTTGGCCAGGGGAATTTGCCAATACCCTTTTGTGAGGTCAAGAGTCGTCATGTATCGGGCTGTTCCCAGCCGGTCGATCAACTCATCTATACGTGGCATGGGGTAGGTGTCAAATTTTGTAACTTTGTTCAACTGACGAAAATCGTTACAAAATCGCCAGCTCCCATCCGGTTTAGGCACCAACACAATGGGACTAGACCAATCACTTTGGGACTCCTCTATCACCCCTAAGTTCAGCATTTTCTGTACTTCCTCCCGTATTGCCTCCCGTCGGGCCTCTGGGATCCGATAGGGTTTTAACTTCACCCTTTCACCGGGCGGGGTAATAATATCATGCTCTACCCCAGATGTTTGTCCCGGCAGCTCAGAGAACACCTCCTTGTTGCGAAGCACAAACTCCTTAACTTCCTGTTGTTGGGGTTGTGACAAGGTGGCTGCTATTCCAACCTCCGGAATCACGCAACCAGTTTGAGCTGGTGACCAAGTTTCTGCGACTAGGGACTCTCTATCCCTCCAGGCTTTCAACAGATTAACGTGATATATCTGTTCGGGCTTTCGCCTTCCTGGTTGTCTGACCTTGTAATTCACTTCGCTCACTTTTTCCATTATCTCGTAGGGGCCTTGCCATTTGGCAAGGAATTTACTTTCAACCGTAGGGACAAGTACCAATATCCTATCCCCCGGGGAAAAGGTACGGGTCTTTGCTCCACGGTTGTACACTCTCTGCTGTGCCAACTGCGCTTGGGCCAAATGTTCCTTCACGATGGGCATTACCTGTGCAATTCGATCTTGCATCAGGGCGACATGCTCAATCACACTCCTGTGGGGAGAACTCTCACTTTCCCAAGTTTCCTTGGCAATATCCAACAGCCCTCTTGGGTGTCTCCCATACAGTAACTCAAAGGGGGAGAATCCCGTAGAGGATTGGGGCACCTCCCTAATAGCAAACATCAAATAAGGAAGTAGACAGTCCCAATTAGTGATGAGCCGAACACCCCCGGGTTCGGTTCGCACCAGAACCCGCGAACGGACCGAAAGTTCGAACGAACATTAGAACCCTATTAAATACAATGGATGCGAACGTTCGAATTCTAAAGTGCTAATTATAACAACTATTATGCATGTTATTGTCATAAATAGGGTTTGGGAACCCGGGTTGTGCACCAGGGGACATGTATCAATGCAAAAAGAAGTTTTAAAAACGGTCGTTTTTCGGGAGCAGTCATTTTAATGATGCATAAAGTGAAAAAAAAAAAGTCAAATATTCCTTTAAATATCGTACCTGGGGGGTGTCTAAAGTATGCCTGTGAAGTGCCACGTGTTTCCCGTGTTTAGAACTGTCCCTGCACAAAATGACACTTTTAAAGGAAAAAAAAGCCATTTAAAACTGCTTGCGGCTTTAATGTAATGTCTGGTCCCGGTAATATGGATGAAAATCTTTAAGAAAAATGGCATAGCTACCCCATGACCCCCCCCCCACCCCAGCCCATTACCAGCCCCTTTGGGTCTTGTATGGATATTAAGGGGAACCCCGCACATAAAATAAAAAAGGCCCTATATACTCTGAACAGCCGTATACAGGTGGTGCATACAAGACAGGGACTGTAGGTTTGTTCTTATGTAGAATCTGTTTGTAATTTTGAACAGGTACATTGTTGAAGTGTAGCTCCAGCCCAAAAATCTATTTTTAAACTTTTTGGGAAACATAGGTAAGGGTTATCACCCCTGTAACATTTGTTTTGCTGTCTGTGCCCCTGTTCAGAACATTTCACCTCACTTTCCGTCCCAATGACAACTGTTTTTGAAATGTGGTGTTTTTCTTGAAACAAGGATTGCTGATAAAGCATCAGTACAGATGAGACCCCTTTCTCCCATATTTATTCTTACAGGAGAGAATTTTCCTTTCTAGGGGTAGATTTCCTCTCACTTCCTGTTGTCTTCTTTCGTTTGCAAGTAGGAGTCGTTTGTAAGTTGGATGTTTGAAAGTAGGGACCTGCCGTATATACTCTGCAGAAATAGGCCCCTTAGTTGTTGGTGTTGGCACAACACTGTAAGCACTCAGTTACTCTTGGTTGGTGCTGGAACGCCCTGCTGTCAACTATTATATCAGGAATTTTAATTACATATAATTGTTGAACAGTGGTAGTAAAAATTGGGGCTTTGATGGTGGTGCTGGTGCCACAACACTGTAAGCCCTGACAGTTACTCTTGGTGGGTGCAGCAATGGGCCCTGCTGTGAATTATTAGATCAAGAATTGTAATTACATGCCCCTTTTGAACAGGGGCTGAAAAATTGGGCCTTTCGTGGTGGTGGTGGTGGTGGCGTTGCCACAAGACTGTAAGCCCTCAGAGTTACTCTTGGTGGGTGCAGCAATGGACCCTGCTGTGAATTATTAGATCAAGAATTGTAATTGCATGCCCCTGTTGAACAGGGGCTGAAAAATTGGGCCTTAGGCACTGGTGGCACAACACTACAACCCCTCACAGATACTGTACTTGGAGCACAGCAATGAGCCCTGTTGCAAAGTATTGCTTCAAAAATTGTAATGACACGCCCCTGTTAAACAGGGGCTGAAAAATTGGGCCTTAGGCACTGGTGCCACAACACTCCAACCCCTCACAGATACTGTACTTGGAGCACAGCAATGAGCCCTATGGCAAATTATTGCTAAAAAAATTGTAATTACACGCCCCTGTAAAACAGGGGCTGAAAAATTGGGCCTTAGCCACTGGTGGCGGCACCCATAAACAAAAATGATCTTCCAAGCTATCATCATCAATCGTATCATTGAGGACTCGGAGGAGGAGGATAGCCAGTCAACATAACAGCACAGGCACTCAGCATCAGCATCAGTCTTGAAGGGATGTGACATGTTAAAATCAATTAGTCTGTTATATCAGCATCAGGTGTGTGGTAGCTGGTGGTGATCCAAGACTGGTTCATCTTGATGAAAGTCAGTCGATCAACCGAGTCGGTGGACAGGCGCACCCTGTGATCCGTGACAAATCCTCCAGCAGCACTGAATGTGCGTTCCGAAAGAACGCTGGATGCAGGACAGGCCAGTAGCTCAATTGCATACTGTGCAAGCTCTGGCCAGTGATCCATCCTCAAGACCCAGTAAGCCAGAGGATTTTCGGTGGGGAAGGTGTCCAAGTCTGACCTTGCCCCTAGATATTCCTGCACCATGTTTATCAGACGCTGGCGATGGTTGCTGGAACCGATCATACTTTGGGGCTGCGGACTAAAGAATTGTCTGAACGCATCGGTCAGACGGCCACCTTCCCCACCGCTCCTTCTTTGACTGGCCGAAGCCTCAGCAACTCGTTGTCCAGGACCAGGAGTTTGTAACCTCCCAGTCTCTGGGAACGCGTTGCACAGACCTTTCTGCAAGGCCTCCCGGAGTTGTCTCATCCTCTGCTCCCTCTGCGACGGTAACATAAGGTCCGCAACCTTACCCTTGTACCGTGGATCAAGGAGAGTGGCCATCCAGTAATGGTCCCTCTCCTTGATCCGAAGAATACGAGGATCCTTCCGCAGACTTTGCAGGATCAGGGAGGCCATGCAGCGTAGGTTTGCTGAGGCATTCGCTCCGGAGTCCTCTGGGTCACTAAGGACGACATGATCCGCAGCCACCTCCTCCCAGCCACGTACAAGTCCACTGGTTTCTTGGGACTGTAAATCATCCCTAAAAGACTGCTGCTGATGATGCTGAGTGCCAGCCTCCACCTCCATGCTGACACAATCCTCCTCCTCCTCCTCCTCCTCCTCCTCCTCCTCTTCCTGTGCGATGGGTGGGACAGAAGGAACACTGTCTGGGTAAAGGGGGCCTTGAGAGGCAAGGAAGTCCTCCTCTTCCTGCCTCTGTTCTGCCTCAAGTGCCCTGTCCATTATTCCACGCAGCGTGTGCTCCAACAGGTGGACAAGAGGTACAGTGTCACTGATGCATGCACTGTCACTGCTCACCATCCTCGTGGCCTCCTCAAATGGTGCCAGGACAGTGCATGCATCCCTGATCATGCCCCACTGGCGTGGAGAAAAAAAACCAAGCTCCCCTGACCCTGTCCTGGTGCCGTAGTCGCACAGGTACTCATTGATGGCCCTCTGCTGCGTGTGCAGCCGCTGCAGCATGGCCAACGTTGAGTTCCACCTGGTGGGCATGTCACATATAAGGCGGTTCTTGGGCAGGTTCAACTCCTTTTGCAGCTCAGCCAGGCGAGCACTGGCATTATAAGATCTGCGGAAATGCACACAGACTTTCCTGGCCTGCCTCAGGACATCCTGTAAGCCCGGGTACCTGCCCAAGAACCGCTGCACCACCAGGTTAAGGACGTGAGCCACACAGGGCACATGGGTCAGTTGTCCCTGTCGGAGGGCGGAGAGGAGGTTGGTGCCATTGTCGCAAACCACCATTCCTGGCTTAAGCTGGCGTGGCGTCAACCACCTCTCGGCCTGGCCCTGCAGAGCAGACAGGACCTCTGCCCCAGTGTGGCTTCTGTCCCCCAAACACACCAGCGCAAGCACGGCATGGCATCTTTTTGCCTGCGTACTTGCGTAGCCCCGTGAACGGCTACGGAGCACCGCTGGTTCATAGGACAAACCACAGGAAGAGGCCATGGAGGAAGAAGAAGAGGAGGGGGTGGAGGAGAGAGGTGTGTCACAACCAGTAGTAGCATTTTGGAGGCGTGGCGGTGGGACAACCTCCAACACTACTGCACCTTGTCCTGCATCCTTCCCAGCTGCCAAAAGAGTGACCCAATGGGCCGTGAAAGAAAGGTAACGTCCCTGTCCATGCCTGCTGGACCATGAGTCAGCGGTAATATGCACCTTACCGCTGACCGCCCTGTCCAGCGAGGCCAAGACATTGCCTTCCACATGCCGGTAGAGAGCCGGAATAGCCTTCCGTGAGAAAAAGTGGCGTTTGGGAACCTGCCACTGAGGAACCGCACATTGCACAAACTCACGGAAGGGGGCCGAGTCTACCAACTGAAAAGGCAGCAGTTGAAGCGCTAGCAATTTAGCCAAGCTAGCATTCAACCGCTGGGCATGTGGATGGCTGGGAGTGAACTTCTTTCGACGGTCCAGCAGCTGGGGCAGGGAAATTTGCCTGCTAGAATCGGACGTCGGTGTACTGCTAGCAGAGTGGCCGCAAGTACTTGGCTGTGACACACCTAATTCTACACCTTCATTCCTCTCAGTGCATGTTTCAGAGAGGACTGAAGTTATAGTGGGGTTGGAGATCCCAGCTGATGCGGTGCAAGGAGAGGTCCGCTTTGTTCTTTGGTGTGGGTCTTTGAGGTAGGCTTGCCAACGAGCTGCATGGCAGGTCAACATATGTCTGGTCAGGCATGTGGTACCCAAGCGGCTGATGTTTTGGCCACGCGATATACGCTTGAGACATATGTTGCAAACAGCAGCTGTGCGATCTGATGCACTAGCCTCAAAAAAGGCCCACACCAAAGAACTTTTTGAATGACGGGCAGAGGCAGCGCCCTGCACAGGCGGAGCTCTGCGGTGTGATTCCGTCGGTGTACTGCCCTTACGCTGGCCACCAAAGGGCATCCTGCCTCGTTGGAGATGTGCCTCCTCCTCATCCTCCTCCTCCTCCTCTCTCCTATTAGGCACCCACGTGGAGTCAGTGACCTCATCATCACCTCCCTCCTCATCACTGGAGGCAATCTGGCAGTATGCTGCAGCTGCTGGAACATGACTGCCAGATTGGTGTCCTTCTTGAGCATCCCCTCTGTCTGCTCTCACGCTACTGCCTTCCTCTAGCTGGGTTTCATCATCAGACCCTTCGAAACGCTGGGCATCCTCCTGGAGCATGTACCCAACACTGTGCTGAAACAGTTCGGGGGACTCCTCAGGAGGAGGACATGGTGGGTCTAGGGAAGGAGTGACTGATGATGAGTCTGACATTGATACCAGGGAAGAGGACGCTTTGGCAGCTGCTTTTCCAGTACCCTGAGCCTGGGTGAGAGAGGATGAGGAGGAGGAGGAGGGCTTGGTCATCCACTCTACCAAGTCTTCGGCATGATGTGGCTCAACATGTCCAGCTGCCGAAAAGAAGGACAAGCGTGTCCCATGGCCATGTGCTGATGACAATGCACCGCGTCCACGACCAGCACTGTTGCCCCCAGACACAGAGCCTGCTTGCCCTCTTTTATTGCCTCCTGACTGTCTGCCTCTCCTTGTTTGCCTTCCAGACATTCTAATAGATGGCCTGCAGGGAGATGGGAAAAAAGCAATAAGGGCTACCTTCAGGTGTCCTTCTCTGTCCCTTGAAACAAGGACTTTGACAGTGAAAGAAACTGACACACTCTCCCTACCTACAGTTTTCTGTCCCTAGAAAAAATGTTTTTTTTAAGCACAATTTAGCACAAGGAGAATTACCTCACTGTCCTTCCAGGTCCCTGGAAACAAGGACTTTGACAGTGAAAGAAACTGACACACTCTCCCTACCTACAGTTTTCTGTCCCTAGAAAAAATGTTTTTTTTAAGCACAATTTAGCACAAGGAGAATTACCTCACTGTCCTTCCAGGTCCCTGGAAACAAGGACTTTGACAGTGAAAGAAACTGACACACTCTCCCTACCTACAGTTTTCTGTCCCTAGAAAAAATGTTTTTTTTAAGCACAATTTAGCACAAGGAGAATTACCTCACTGTCCTTCCAGGTCCCTGGAAACAAGGACTTTGACAGTGAAAGAAACTGACACACTCTCCCTACCTACAGTTTTCTGTCCCTAGAAAAAATGTTTTTTTTAAGCACAATTTAGCACAAGGAGAATTACCTCACTGTCCTTCCAGGTCCCTGGAAACAAGGACTTTGACAGTGAAAGAAACTGACACACTCTCCCTACCTACAGTTTTCTGTCCCTAGAAAAAATGTTTTTTTTAAGCACAATATAGCACAAGGAGAATTCACTCACTGTCCTTCCAGGTCCCTGGAAACAAGGACTTTGACAGTGAAAGAAACTGACACACTCTCCCTACCTACAGTTTTCTGTCCCTAGAAAAAATGTTTTTTTTAAGCACAATATAGCACAAGGAGAATTCACTCACTGTCCTTCCAGGTCCCTGGAAACAAGGACTTTGACAGTGAAAGAAACTGACACACTCTCCCTACCTACAGTTTTCTGTCCCTAGAAAAAATGTTTTTTTTAAGCACAATTTAGCACAAGGAGAATTACCTCACTGTCCTTCCAGGTCCCTGGAAACAAGGACTTTGACAGTGAAAGAAACTGACACACTCTCCCTACCTACAGTTTTCTGTCCCTAGAAAAAATGTTTTTTTTAAGCACAATTTAGCACAAGGAGAATTACCTCACTGTCCTTCCAGGTCCCTGGAAACAAGGACTTTGACAGTGAAAGAAACTGACACACTCTCCCTACCTACAGTTTTCTGTCCCTAGAAAAAATGTTTTTTTTTAAGCACAATTTAGCACAAGGAGAATTACCTCACTGTCCTTCCAGGTCCCTGGAAACAAGGACTTTGACAGTGAAAGAAACTGACACACTCTCCCTACCTACAGTTTTCTGTCCCTAGAAAAAATGTTTTTTTTAAGCACAATTTAGCACAAGGAGAATTACCTCACTGTCCTTCCAGGTCCCTGGAAACAAGGACTTTGACAGTGAAAGAAACTGACACACTCTCCCTACCTACAGTTTTCTGTCCCTAGAAAAAATGTTTTTTTTAAGCACAATTTAGCACAAGGAGAATTACCTCACTGTCCTTCCAGGTCCCTGGAAACAAGGACTTTGACAGTGAAAGAAACTGACACACTCTCCCTACCTACAGTTTTCTGTCCCTAGAAAAAATGTTTTTTTTTAAGCACAATTTAGCACAAGGAGAATTACCTCACTGTCCTTCCAGGTCCCTGGAAACAAGGACTTTGACAGTGAAAGAAACTGACACACTCTCCCTACCTACAGTTTTCTGTCCCTAGAAAAAATGTTTTTTTTAAGCACAATTTAGCACAAGGAGAATTACCTCACTGTCCTTCCAGGTCCCTGGAAACAAGGACTTTGACAGTGAAAGAAACTGACACACTCTCCCTACCTACAGTTTTCTGTCCCTAGAAAAAATGTTTTTTTTAAGCACAATTTAGCACAAGGAGAATTACCTCACTGTCCTTCCAGGTCCCTGGAAACAAGGACTTTGACAGTGAAAGAAACTGACACACTCTCCCTACCTACAGTTTTCTGTCCCTAGAAAAAATGTTTTTTTTAAGCACAATATAGCACAAGGAGAATTCACTCACTGTCCTTCCAGGTCCCTGGAAACAAGGACTTTGACAGTGAAAGAAACTGACACACTCTCCCTACCTACAGTTTTCTGTCCCTAGAAAAAATGTTTTTTTTAAGCACAATTTAGCACAAGGAGAATTACCTCACTGTCCTTCCAGGTCCCTGGAAACAAGGACTTTGACAGTGAAAGAAACTGACACACTCTCCCTACCTACAGTTTTCTGTCCCTAGAAAAAATGTTTTTTTTAAGCACAATATAGCACAAGGAGAATTCACTCACTGTCCTTCCAGGTCCCTGGAAACAAGGACTTTGACAGTGAAAGAAACTGACACACTCTCCCTACCTACAGTTTTCTGTCCCTAGAAAAAATGTTTTTTTTAAGCACAATTTAGCACAAGGAGAATTACCTCACTGTCCTTCCAGGTCCCTGGAAACAAGGACTTTGACAGTGAAAGAAACTGACACACTCTCCCTACCTACAGTTTTCTGTCCCTAGAAAAAATGTTTTTTTTAAGCACAATTTAGCACAAGGAGAATTACCTCACTGTCCTTCCAGGTCCCTGGAAACAAGGACTTTGACAGTGAAAGAAACTGACACACTCTCCCTATCTACAGTTTTCTGTCCCTAGAAAAAATGTTTTTTTTTAAGCACAATTTAGCACAAGGAGAATTACCTCACTGTCCTTCCAGGTCCCTGGAAACAAGGACTTTGACAGTGAAAGAAACTGACACACTCTCCCTACCTACAGTTTTCTGTCCCTAGAAAAAATGTTTTTTTTAAGCACAATTTAGCACAAGGAGAATTACCTCACTGTCCTTCCAGGTCCCTGGAAACAAGGACTTTGACAGTGAAAGAAACTGACACACTCTCCCTACCTACAGTTTTCTGTCCCTAGAAAAAATGTTTTTTTTAAGCACAATTTAGCACAAGGAGAATTACCTCACTGTCCTTCCAGGTCCCTGGAAACAAGGACTTTGACAGTGAAAGAAACTGACACACTCTCCCTACCTACAGTTTTCTGTCCCTAGAAAAAATGTTTTTTTTAAGCACAATATAGCACAAGGAGAATTCACTCACTGTCCTTCCAGGTCCCTGGAAACAAGGACTTTGACAGTGAAAGAAACTGACACACTCTCCCTACCTACAGTTTTCTGTCCCTAGAAAAAATGTTTTTTTTAAGCACAATTTAGCACAAGGAGAATTCACTCACTGTCCTTCCAGGTCCCTGGAAACAAGGACTTTGACAGTGAAAGAAACTGACACACTCTCCCTACCTACAGTTTTCTGTCCCTAGAAAAAATGTTTTTTTTAAGCACAATTTAGCACAAGGAGAATTACCTCACTGTCCTTCCAGGTCCCTGGAAACAAGGACTTTGACAGTGAAAGAAACTGACACACTCTCCCTACCTACAGTTTTCTGTCCCTAGAAAAAATGTTTTTTTTAAGCACAATTTAGCACAAGGAGAATTACCTCACTGTCATTCCAGGTCCCTGGAAACAAGGACTTTGACAGTGAAAGAAACTGACACACTCTCCCTACCTACAGTTTTCTGTCCCTAGAAAAAATGTTTTTTTTAAGCACAATTTAGCACAAGGAGAATTACCTCACTGTCCTTCCAGGTCCCTGGAAACAAGGACTTTGACAGTGAAAGAAACTGACACACTCTCCCTACCTACAGTTTTCTGTCCCTAGAAAAAATGTTTTTTTTAAGCACAATTTAGCACAAGGAGAATTCACTCACTGTCCTTCCAGGTCCCTGGAAACAAGGACTTTGACAGTGAAAGAAACTGACACACTCTCCCTACCTACAGTTTTCTGTCCCTAGAAAAAATGTTTTTTTTAAGCACAATTTAGCACAAGGAGAATTACCTCACTGTCCTTCCAGGTCCCTGGAAACAAGGACTTTGACAGTGAAAGAAACTGACACACTCTCCCTACCTACAGTTTTCTGTCCCTAGAAAAAATGTTTTTTTTTAAGCACAATTTAGCACAAGGAGAATTACCTCACTGTCCTTCCAGGTCCCTGGAAACAAGGACTTTGACAGTGAAAGAAACTGACACACTCTCCCTACCTACAGTTTTCTGTCCCTAGAAAAAATGTTTTTTTTAAGCACAATTTAGCACAAGGAGAATTACCTCACTGTCCTTCCAGGTCCCTGGAAACAAGGACTTTGACAGTGAAAGAAACTGACACACTCTCCCTACCTACAGTTTTCTGTCCCTAGAAAAAATGTTTTTTTTAAGCACAATTTAGCACAAGGAGAATTACCTCACTGTCCTTCCAGGTCCCTGGAAACAAGGACTTTGACAGTGAAAGAAACTGACACACTCTCCCTACCTACAGTTTTCTGTCCCTAGAAAAAATGTTTTTTTTAAGCACAATATAGCACAAGGAGAATTCACTCACTGTCCTTCCAGGTCCCTGGAAACAAGGACTTTGACAGTGAAAGAAACTGACACACTCTCCCTACCTACAGTTTTCTGTCCCTAGAAAAAATGTTTTTTTTAAGCACAATTTAGCACAAGGAGAATTACCTCACTGTCCTTCCAGGTCCCTGGAAACAAGGACTTTGACAGTGAAAGAAACTGACACACTCTCCCTACCTACAGTTTTCTGTCCCTAGAAAAAATGTTTTTTTTAAGCACAATATAGCACAAGGAGAATTCACTCACTGTCCTTCCAGGTCCCTGGAAACAAGGACTTTGACAGTGAAAGAAACTGACACACTCTCCCTACCTACAGTTTTCTGTCCCTAGAAAAAATGTTTTTTTTAAGCACAATTTAGCACAAGGAGAATTACCTCACTGTCCTTCCAGGTCCCTGGAAACAAGGACTTTGACAGTGAAAGAAACTGACACACTCTCCCTACCTACAGTTTTCTGTCCCTAGAAAAAATGTTTTTTTTAAGCACAATTTAGCACAAGGAGAATTACCTCACTGTCCTTCCAGGTCCCTGGAAACAAGGACTTTGACAGTGAAAGAAACTGACACACTCTCCCTATCTACAGTTTTCTGTCCCTAGAAAAAATGTTTTTTTTTAAGCACAATTTAGCACAAGGAGAATTACCTCACTGTCCTTCCAGGTCCCTGGAAACAAGGACTTTGACAGTGAAAGAAACTGACACACTCTCCCTACCTACAGTTTTCTGTCCCTAGAAAAAATGTTTTTTTTAAGCACAATTTAGCACAAGGAGAATTACCTCACTGTCCTTCCAGGTCCCTGGAAACAAGGACTTTGACAGTGAAAGAAACTGACACACTCTCCCTACCTACAGTTTTCTGTCCCTAGAAAAAATGTTTTTTTTAAGCACAATTTAGCACAAGGAGAATTACCTCACTGTCCTTCCAGGTCCCTGGAAACAAGGACTTTGACAGTGAAAGAAACTGACACACTCTCCCTACCTACAGTTTTCTGTCCCTAGAAAAAATGTTTTTTTTAAGCACAATTTAGCACAAGGAGAATTACCTCACTGTCCTTCCAGGTCCCTGGAAACAAGGACTTTGACAGTGAAAGAAACTGACACACTCTCCCTACCTACAGTTTTCTGTCCCTAGAAAAAATGTTTTTTTTAAGCACAATATAGCACAAGGAGAATTCACTCACTGTCCTTCCAGGTCCCTGGAAACAAGGACTTTGACAGTGAAAGAAACTGACACACTCTCCCTACCTACAGTTTTCTGTCCCTAGAAAAAATGTTTTTTTTAAGCACAATTTAGCACAAGGAGAATTACCTCACTGTCCTTCCAGGTCCCTGGAAACAAGGACTTTGACAGTGAAAGAAACTGACACACTCTCCCTATCTACAGTTTTCTGTCCCTAGAAAAAATGTTTTTTTTAAGCACAATTTAGCACAAGGAGAATTACCTCACTGTCCTTCCAGGTCCCTGGAAACAAGGACTTTGACAGTGAAAGAAACTGACACACTCTCCCTACCTACAGTTTTCTGTCCCTAGAAAAAATGTTTTTTTTAAGCACAATTTAGCACAAGGAGAATTACCTCACTGTCCTTCCAGGTCCCTGGAAACAAGGACTTTGACAGTGAAAGAAACTGACACACTCTCCCTACCTACAGTTTTCTGTCCCTAGAAAAAATGTTTTTTTTAAGCACAATTTAGCACAAGGAGAATTACCTCACTGTCCTTCCAGGTCCCTGGAAACAAGGACTTTGACAGTGAAAGAAACTGACACACTCTCCCTACCTACAGTTTTCTGTCCCTAGAAAAAATGTTTTTTTTAAGCACAATATAGCACAAGGAGAATTCACTCACTGTCCTTCCAGGTCCCTGGAAACAAGGACTTTGACAGTGAAAGAAACTGACACACTCTCCCTACCTACAGTTTTCTGTCCCTAGAAAAAATGTTTTTTTTAAGCACAATTTAGCACAAGGAGAATTACCTCACTGTCCTTCCAGGTCCCTGGAAACAAGGACTTTGACAGTGAAAGAAACTGACACACTCTCCCTACCTACAGTTTTCTGTCCCTAGAAAAAATGTTTTTTTTAAGCACAATTTAGCACAAGGAGAATTACCTCACTGTCCTTCCAGGTCCCTGGAAACAAGGACTTTGACAGTGAAAGAAACTGACACACTCTCCCTACCTACAGTTTTCTGTCCCTAGAAAAAATGTTTTTTTTAAGCACAATTTAGCACAAGGAGAATTACCTCACTGTCCTTCCAGGTCCCTGGAAACAAGGACTTTGACAGTGAAAGAAACTGACACACTCTCCCTACCTACAGTTTTCTGTCCCTAGAAAAAATGTTTTTTTTAAGCACAATTTAGCACAAGGAGAATTACCTCACTGTCCTTCCAGGTCCCTGGAAACAAGGACTTTGACAGTGAAAGAAACTGACACACTCTCCCTACCTACAGTTTTCTGTCCCTAGAAAAAATGTTTTTTTTAAGCACAATATAGCACAAGGAGAATTCACTCACTGTCCTTCCAGGTCCCTGGAAACAAGGACTTTGACAGTGAAAGAAACTGACACACTCTCCCTACCTACAGTTTTCTGTCCCTAGAAAAAATGTTTTTTTTAAGCACAATTTAGCACAAGGAGAATTACCTCACTGTCCTTCCAGGTCCCTGGAAACAAGGACTTTGACAGTGAAAGAAACTGACACACTCTCCCTACCTACAGTTTTCTGTCCCTAGAAAAAATGTTTTTTTTAAGCACAATTTAGCACAAGGAGAATTACCTCACTGTCCTTCCAGGTCCCTGGAAACAAGGACTTTGACAGTGAAAGAAACTGACACACTCTCCCTACCTACAGTTTTCTGTCCCTAGAAAAAATGTTTTTTTTTAAGCACAATTTAGCACAAGGAGAATTACCTCACTGTCCTTCCAGGTCCCTGGAAACAAGGACTTTGACAGTGAAAGAAACTGACACACTCTCCCTACCTACAGTTTTCTGTCCCTAGAAAAAATGTTTTTTTTAAGCACAATTTAGCACAAGGAGAATTACCTCACTGTCCTTCCAGGTCCCTGGAAACAAGGACTTTGACAGTGAAAGAAACTGACACACTCTCCCTACCTACAGTTTTCTGTCCCTAGAAAAAATGTTTTTTTTAAGCACAATTTAGCACAAGGAGAATTACCTCACTGTCCTTCCAGGTCCCTGGAAACAAGGACTTTGACAGTGAAAGAAACTGACACACTCTCCCTACCTACAGTTTTCTGTCCCTAGAAAAAATGTTTTTTTTAAGCACAATATAGCACAAGGAGAATTCACTCACTGTCCTTCCAGGTCCCTGGAAACAAGGACTTTGACAGTGAAAGAAACTGACACACTCTCCCTACCTACAGTTTTCTGTCCCTAGAAAAAATGTTTTTTTTAAGCACAATTTAGCACAAGGAGAATTACCTCACTGTCCTTCCAGGTCCCTGGAAACAAGGACTTTGACAGTGAAAGAAACTGACACACTCTCCCTACCTACAGTTTTCTGTCCCTAGAAAAAATGTTTTTTTTAAGCACAATTTAGCACAAGGAGAATTACCTCACTGTCCTTCCAGGTCCCTGGAAACAAGGACTTTGACAGTGAAAGAAACTGACACACTCTCCCTACCTACAGTTTTCTGTCCCTAGAAAAAATGTTTTTTTTTAAGCACAATTTAGCACAAGGAGAATTACCTCACTGTCCTTCCAGGTCCCTGGAAACAAGGACTTTGACAGTGAAAGAAACTGACACACTCTCCCTACCTACAGTTTTCTGTCCCTAGAAAAAATGTTTTTTTTAAGCACAATTTAGCACAAGGAGAATTACCTCACTGTCCTTCCAGGTCCCTGGAAACAAGGACTTTGACAGTGAAAGAAACTGACACACTCTCCCTACCTACAGTTTTCTGTCCCTAGAAAAAATGTTTTTTTTAAGCACAATTTAGCACAAGGAGAATTACCTCACTGTCCTTCAGGTCCCTGGAAACAAGGACTTTGACAGTGAAAGAAACTGACACACTCTCCCTACCTACAGTTTTCTGTCCCTAGAAAAAATGTTTTTTTTAAGCACAATATAGCACAAGGAGAATTCACTCACTGTCCTTCCAGGTCCCTGGAAACAAGGACTTTGACAGTGAAAGAAACTGACACACTCTCCCTACCTACAGTTTTCTGTCCCTAGAAAAAATGTTTTTTTTAAGCACAATATAGCACAAGCACAAAACACACTGACACTCTCCCTACCTATCCTTCTCTTTCCCTAAACTAAAGGAATCCAGGTTAAGCAAGAAAGAAATAAAAGTCACTGTCCCTGCCTATGCTGCTCTATCCCTGCTCCGGAACACACTACACTAGGCCGCCGTGCTGGCGGCCTTTTATAGTGTGGGGCGTGTACTAAACCCCCTCAGCAATAATTGGCCACAGGCATCCTGCCTGTGGCCAATCATTGCTCTCCTCGCTGCCGGCGCTGTGATTGGCCAAGCATGCGGGGTCACAGTGCATGCTTGGCCAATCACAGCGCCTGGATGACACTGCGATGGCGTAGTGCATTGTGGGCCGTTCGCGTCACTCGAATTTGGCGCGAACGGCCCAAATCGTTCGATCTTCGTCGAACGATCGAACAGCCGATGTTCGAGTCGAACGTATGTTCGACTCGAACACGAAGCTCATCCCTAGTCCCAATCCTTTCCATCTCTATCCACCACTTTCTTCAACATTTGTTTTAGGGTTTTGTTGAATCTTTCAACCAGCCCATCGGTTTGGGGGTGATACACAGATGTACGCAATTGCGTCACTTTGAGCAATTTACACAGCTCTTTCAAAACCCGGGACATAAAGGGTGTACCTTGGTCCGTAAGCAGTTCTTTACAAATACCCACCCGGCTAAAAACAAGAGATAGCTCTTTGGCTATGGTTTTGGCCGAGGTATTTCTGAGAGGGATCGCTTCTGGATAACGGGTGGCATAGTCCATTATAACCAATATGTACTGGTGCCCCCTAGCGGACTTGATTATAGGACCTACCAAATCCATTGCGATTCTCTCAAACGGGACCTCAATGATGGGTAGAGGGACCAGCGGGCTACGGAAATGTGGCATCGGGGCCGACCTCTGACACACAGGGCAGGAGGAACAATAATTTTCTATGTCCTTCATCACCCCAGGCCAATAGAATCTCTGTAATACCCTCTCTCGGGTTTTCTCTGTCCCCAGATGACCTCCAAGAATGTGCCCATGGGCCAACTCCAACACCAACTTCCTGTAAGGTTTGGGCACCACCAGCTGCTCAACGGTTTCTTCTGCCCTTTTTGCCACCCGATACAGTAGGTCCTTCTCTACGCTGAAGTATGGGTAAGTGCAGGTATTATCTGGGTTCACTAACTCGCCATCTATTTCCACTACGTTTTCCCGTGCCTTTATTAGGGCGGGGTCTTTTAACTGTTCTGTGGCAAAATTTTCCCTGTGAACCTCCAGATCAGAAAACTCCACAGACGGTAGGTTTTCGTCTGAGGAGGTGGGCTCCTCTCCAGTTTCTTGAGTCTCCCCTGCAAATACTGACAAGGGAAATTCTGGAGAGTCCTCACCACTCTCAGAGGAGTTCTGGCTATCACATTCCTGGTACATAGGGGCACCAGTGGGGGGCTCAGGATCATCCCACAGTTCCCAGAACTTCGGAAAATCCCTTCCCACAATGGCGTCATGCGGTAACTGAGATACTAAGCCCACTGGATGAGAGAGGGTACCTTTGGGGGTCTCGAAACACACTGTAGTCACTGGATACTCTCGGGTGTCCCCATGCACACAAATAACAGCTACCTTGCTATTCCCAGAGACCTCTGTTTTAACTAATTCAGCCTTTATCAGGGTCACAAGGCTACCTGAATCCAGTAATACCACAACATTTCTACCATTAATACACATTTTGCATAAATGTTTCTCAGTTCCTCGAATGGCAGTGCATGCGACTGTCGCACACAGCGACTGACGTCTGCCCGTCAGAAAGTCACACTGCATGGGTTCCTCCACAACCGGGCAATTGGCTGCAATATGTCCCGCTTGCCGGCAGCGGTAGCAAACGATCCTTCTTGCGGCCTCTTGAGCCGCTGATTTCCCAGGCTGTTCTCGCCAAACTTGGGGTAGAGCTCCCACCCTCTCACTCTCTCCACCCTCACCCCTTGGAATCCTCTTATCCGCCCCTGGGGATGGTCTGGTCTTAGGGTGGAAAGTCCGAGTGTCTCTGGAAGAGGCCGTCAGGTTCTCTGTAGCCAAGTATTTCTCTACACGATCCACAAGACCACCGGCCGTCTCTGGGTCTCCATGGCTTACCCACTTTTGGATGGCAGTAGGAAGAGCTCTCAAAAACCGATCCATTACAACACGTTCCACAATCTCTGGTGCGGACAAAGTCTCTGGCTGTAGCCACTTCCTGCTCAGGTGAATGAGATCATACATTTGAGACCTGGGGGGTTTTCCAAGCTGGAAAGTCCAGTTATGCACACGCTGAGCCCGGACAGCCAGGGTGACACCCAGCCTTGCCAATATTTCAGCTTTTAGCATCACATAGTCTTTTGCTTGGTCAGGCTCTAGGTCATAGTAAGCCTTCTGCGATTCACCAGTTAACAGAGAAGCCACCAGTCCAGCCCACTGCTCCTCAGGCCACTTTTCTCTTTCAGCAGTCCTTTCAAATGTGGTCAAAAATACCTCTGGATCATCCTCTCCAGTCATTTTTGTCAATAAACGACTCACCCCAAAGGACGCGGTATTAGTGGGACGGCTTTCCTCACTGGTCTGCGGACGTTGCTGCATTACTGCTTCCATTTGTTGTAGTCTCTGCTCTTGCTTCTGTAACAGGTCTATGGCCTCAGATTGCTGCTGGGCTTGTTGATGAGCTTGCTGCTGGGCTGCAAGGCTCCTTTGCAAACCTGCATTTGTCTGCTGTTGATTGGCATTTGCTAGAGCCAGCTGTTTCAGTATCTCCTCCATGCTGGCTTAAAAAAAACTGCCACTGGTTCTCCACCAACTGTGAGGGGGTTAACTCGGTAGCGGGTGTGTGTGACCCCCTGGTTGGGCTCCCCACACAAAAACAGGGCCAGCAGACGGAGGTTGTGGTTTTCAAAATCTAAAGGAGCGGTTTATTTCTCTATGTACAGTGACAAAAACACAGCAAAGCCAAAAAGAAACAAACAAAATAAATCCTGGTCAGTTTGACCTCTGACTAAACATGCAGGTTTCCTAAACTAACAACTGGGATCAGCCTGGTGCTGTCCTAGTCCCTAAGTCCCTGGTTTAGTAAAAGTCCAAACAAATAGCCACACAGGCTTTGCCTCACCGCACAGGGGTTCACTCTCCCTAGACAGTCCACACAGGTCTGGTTCCAGGCATGAGCTAACATCTAATGAAGCTGGGAGTTCTTATAGAGGCCTAAATGAGCTGACAAGCTTCAGCTGGTCTCATCAACTCCCTGTCTCACGACGCCCAGCACTCTCCCTAGAGGTATGAGTCATTCATGAGCCCACTAGCCTCAGCTGGGCTTCATCAACTCCCTAGTTGTATAAGTCGGCATAAAGCCTGAATCTGGGAGAAATATATCTACCCCCCTGGATGCAACCAGGTGACTTTACCTTCCTGCTGTCACAATATATATATATATATATATACATATATATAAAACATCTTCCAAAATTCGAATTTTGTATAGAATGAATTTGAATACAAAAGATTAGAATAGAAAATAATAGAAAATAATAAACTAGAAAAACATATATTATATATTTATTCTATTCTATTTAACCCTAACCCTAACCCTATTTTATATATATATATATATATATATATATATATATATAAAACCATTTTCCGAAATTAGAATTTTGTGTAGAATGAATTTGAATTTGAATAGAAAAGATTAGAATGGAAAATAATAGAAAAGAATAGACTAGAAAAACAATAGAACAGAATAGAATAAAATATAATATATATATATATATATATATATATATATATATATATATATATATATATATATATATTATTCTATTCTGTTCTATTTTTCGAGTCTATTATTTTCTACTCTATTCTAATATTTTCTATTCAACATCAAATTCATTGTATACGAAATTCGAATTTTGGAAGATGGTTTTATATATATATATATATATATATATATATATATATATATATATATATATATATACTGGTATTTATTTTCTATTCTGTTCTATTATTTTTCTATTATTTTCAATTACCGGTATATTCTAATCTTTTCTATCCAAATTCATTCTATATGAAATTCGAATTTTGGAAGATGTTATATATATATTATATTTTTTCTATGCTTTTCTATTGTTTTTCTATGCTATTCTTTTCTATTATTTTCTATTTTATTCTAATCTTTTCTATTCAAATGCAAATTCATTCTAGATGGCTTCCGAAATTAGAATTTCTTATAGAAGTATTTGGAATTCGAAAAGAAAAGATTAGAATAGAAAATAATAGAAAATAATGGCATAGAAAAACAATAGAACAGAATATAATAAAATATAATATATATATATATATATATATTTTTATATTCCTTTCTTATGTTTTTCTATGCTATTATTTTCTATTATTTTCAATTCTATTATAATCTTTTCTATTCTAAATTTTGAAATATTTTAAAGTCTGAAATTCGAATTTTGTATAGAATGCATTTGATTTAGAGTAGAAAAGAATAGAAAAGAATAAAATAGAAAAACAATAGAACAGAATAGAATAAACTATAATTTATATTATAGTTTATTAGAAAAATATAGGGGGCGCTGGGGTGATACCAATACAAATTATAATATATTTCAATATTGAGTGGTTAATACTTGATACAATAGATAATAATGTCCCAATTTGTGATCTAAACATAAAAATTCAAAAGTCCATCCACCAAACGAAGGGAAAAAACACTCACTGTCAAGGGTGATCCTGAAGTAGTTATGTTAGAAATTGTCCAACCATCAACCGTGCTCCTACGATCGGTGTTAACAAAATACTTAAAGTGATGTAGGTAGTGATTAGTGATGAGCCGAACACCCCCGGGTTCGGTTCGCACCAGAACCCGCAAACGGACCGAAAGTTCGCACGAACTTTAGAACCCTATTAATTACAATGGATGCGAACGTTCGAAATCTAAAGTGCTAATTATAACGACTATTATGCATGTTATTGTCCTAAAAAGGGTTTGGGAACCCGGGTTCTGCACCAGGGGACATGTATCAATGCAAAAAGAAGTTTTAAAAACAACAGTTTTTCTGGAGCAGTCATTTTAATGATGCATAAAGTGAAAAAAAAAAGTCAAATATTCCTTTAAATATCGTACCTGGGGGGTGTCTAAAGTATGCCTGTGAAGTGCCACGTGTTTCCCGTGTTTAGAACTGTCCCTGCACAAAATTACATTTCTAAAGGAAAAAAAGCCATTTAAAACTGCTTGCGGCTTTAATGTAATGTCTGGTCCCGGTAATATGGATGAAAATCTTTAAGAAAAATGGCATAGCTACCCCATCACACCCCCCCCCCTACCCCAGCCCATTACCAGCCCCTTTGGGTCTTGTATGGATATTAAGGGGAACCCCGCACACAAAATAAAAAAGGCCCTATATACTCTGAACAGCCGTATACAGGTGGTGCATACAAGACAGGGACTGTAGGTTTGTTCTTATGTAGAATCTGTTTGTAATTTTGAACAGGTACATTGTTTAAGTGTAGCTCCAGGCAAAAAAACTATTTTTAAGCTTTTTGGAAAACATAGGGAAGGGTTATCACCCCTGTAACATTTGTTTTGCTGTCTGTGCAGTGTGCACCTGTTCAGAAAAGTTCACCTCACTTTCCGTCCTAATGACAAATGTTTTTTGAAAATTTGGGGTTTTTATTGAAACAAGAATTGGTGATAAAGCATCAGTGGAGAGGAGACACTTTTTTTCCCATATTAACTCTTACAGGAGAGAATTTGCCTTCCTAGGGGTAGATTTCCTCTCACTTCCTGTTGTATCCTTCCGTTTGCAAGGAGGAGTCGTTTGTAAGTTGGATGTTTGAAAGTAGGGGCCTGCCGTATATACTCAGCTGAAATTTGCCCCTTACATGTTGGTGTTGCCACAACACTGTGAGCCCTCACAGTTACTCTTGGTGGGCGCATGAATGGGCCCTGCTGTGAATTATTAGATCAAGAATTGTAATTGCATGCCCCTGTTTAACAGGGGCAGAAAAATTGGGCCTTAGGCACTGGTGCCACAACACTGCAACCCCTCACAGATACTGTACTTGGAGCACAGCAATGAGCCCTGTTGCAAAGTATTGCATTAAAAATTGTAATTACACGCCCCTGTTAAACAGGGGCTGAAAAATTGGGCCTTAGCCACTGGTGCTGGTGCCACGACACTGCAACCACTCCCAGATACTCTAGTTGGAGTGCAGGAATGAGCCCTGCTGCAAAGCATTGCATAAAAAATTGTAATAACACACCCCTGTTAAACAGGGGCTGAAAAATTGGGCCTTAGCCACTGGTGGCGGCACCCAGAAACAAAAATGTTCTTCCAAGCTATCATCGTCAATCGGATCATTGAGGAGGAGGAGGATAGTCAGTCAACATAACAGGACAGTCTCTCAGCATCAGCATCAGTCTTGAAGGGATGTGACATTTGAAAATAAATTAGTCTGTTATATCAGCTTCAGGTGTTTGGTAGCTGGTGGTGATCCAAGACTGGTTCATCTTTATGAAGGTCAGTCGATCAACAGAGTCGGTGGACAGGCGCACCCTGTGATCCGTGACAAATCCTCCAGCAGCACTGAATGTGCATTCTGAAAGAACGCTGGATGCAGGACAGGCCAGTAGCTCAATTGCATACTGTGCAAGCTCTGGCCAGTGATCCATCATCAAGACCCAGTAAGCCAGAGGATTTTCGGTGGGGAAGGTGTCCAAGTCTGACCTTGCCCCTAGGTATTCCTGCACCATGTATATCAGACGCTGGCGATGGTTGCTGGAACCGATCATACCTTGGGGCTGCGGACTAAAGAATTGTCTGAACGCTTCGGTCAGACGGCCACCTTCCCCACCGCTCCTTCTTTGACTGACCGAAGCCTCAGCAACTTGTTGTCCAGGACCAGGAGTTTGTAACCTCCCAGTCTCTGGGAACGCGTTGCACAGACCTTTCTGCAAGGCCTCCCGGAGTTGTCTCATCCTCTGCTCCCTCTGCGACGGTAAGATAAGGTCCGCAACCTTACCCTTGTACCGTGGATCAAGGAGAGTGGCCAGCCAGTAATGGTCCCTCTCCTTGATCCAAAGAATACGAGGATCCTTCCGCAGACTTTGCAGGATCAGGGAGGCCATGCAGCGTAGGTTAGCTGAGGCATTCGGTCCGGAGTCCTCTGGGTCACTAAGGACGACATGATCCGCAGCCACCTCCTCCCAGCCACGTACAAGTCCACTGGTTTCTTGGGACTGTAAATCATCCCTAAAAGACTGCTGCTGATGATGCCAGGCTCCACCTCCATGCTGACACAATCCTCCTCCTCCTCTTCTTCCTGTGCGATGGGTGGGACAGAAGGAACACTGTCTGGGTAAAGGGGGCCTTGAGAGGCAAGGAAGTCCTCCTCTTCCTGCCTCTGTTCTGCCTCAAGTGCCCTGTCCATTATTCCACGCAGCGTATGTTCCAACAGGTGGACAAGAGGTACAGTGTCACTGATGCATGCACTGTCACTGCTCACCATCCTCGTGGCCTCCTCAAATGGTGCCAGGACAGTGCATGCATCCCTGATCATGCCCCACTGGCGTGGTGAAAAAAAAACGAGCTCCCCTGACCCTGTCCTGGTGCCGTAGTCGCACAGGTACTCATTGATGGCCCTCTGCTGCGTGTGCAGCCGCTGCAGCATGGCCAACGTTGAGTTCCACCTGGTGGGCATGTCACATATAAGGCGGTTCTTGGGCAGGTTCAACTCCTTTTGCAGCTTAGCCAGGCGAGCACTGGCATTATAAGATCTGCGGAAATGCACACAGACTTTCCTGGCCTGCCTCAGGACATCCTGTAAGCCCGGGTACCTGCCCAAGAACCGCTGCACCACCAGGTTAAGGACGTGAGCCACACAGGGCACATGGGTCAGTTGTCCCTGTCAGAGAGCGGAGAGGAGGTTGGTGCCATTGTCGCAAACTACCATTCCTGGCTTAAGCTGGCGTGGGGTCAACCACCTCTCGGCCTGCCCCTGCAGAGCAGACAGAACCTCTGCATGGCATGGCATCTTTTTGCCTGCGTACTTGCGTAGCCCCTTGAACGCCTACGGAGCACCGCTGGTTCCGAGGACAAAGCACAGGAAGAGGCCACGGAGGAAGAAGAAGAGGGGGTGGAGGACAGAGGTGTGTCACAACCAGTAGTAGCATTTTGGAGGCGTGGCGGTGTAACAACCTCCAACACTACTGCACCTTGTCGTGCATCCTTCCCAGCTGCCAAAAGAGTGACCCAATGGGCCGTGAAAGAAAGGTAACGTCCCTGTCCATGCCTGCTGGACCATGAGTCAGCGGTAATATGCACCTTACCGCTAACCGCCCTGTCCAGCGAGGCCAAGACATTGCCTTCCACATGCCGGTAGAGAGCCGGAATCGCCTTCCGTGAGAAAAAGTGGCGTTTGGGAACCTGCCACTGAGGAACTGCACATTGCACAAACTCACGGAAGGGGGTCGAGTCTACCAACTGAAAAGGCAGCAGTTGAAGCGCTAGCAATTTAGCCAAGCTAGCATTCAACCGCTGGGCATGTGGATGGCTGGGAGTGAACTTCTTTCGACGGTCCAGCAGCTGGGGCAGGGAAATTTGCCTGCTAGAATCGGACGTCGGTGTACTGCTAGCAGAGTGCCCGCAAGTACTTGGCTGTGACACACCTAATTCTACACCTTCATTCCTCTCAGAGCAGGTTTCAGAGAGGACTGAAGGTATAGTGGGGTTGGAGATCCCAGCTGATGCGGTGCAAGAAGAGGTCAGCTTTGTTCTTTGGTGTGGGTCTTTAAGGTAGGCTTGCCAACGAGCTGCATGGCAGGTCAACATATGTCTGGTCAAGCATGTGGTTCCCAAGCGGGTGATGTTTTGGCCACGCGATATACGCTTGAGACATATGTTGCAAACAGCAGCTGTGCGATCTGATGCACTCGACTCAAAAAAGGCCCACACCAAAGAACTTTTTGAATAACGGGCAGAGGCAGCGCCCTGCACAGGCGGAGCTCTGCGGTGTGATTCCGTCGGTGTGCTGCCCTTACACTGGCCCCCCGAGGGCATCCTGCCTCGTTGGAGATGTGCCTCCTCCTCATCCTCCTCCTCCTCCTCCTATCTCCTATTAGGCACCCACGTGGAGTCAGTGACCTCATCATCCCCTCCCTCCTCATCACTGGAGCCAATCTGGCAGTATGCTGCAGCTGCTGGAACATGACTGCCAGATTGGTGTCCTTCTTGAGCATCCCCTCTCTCTGCTCTCACGCTACTGCCTTCCTCTAGCTGGGTATCATCATCAGACCCTTCGAAACGCTGGGCATCCTCCTGAAGCATGTACCCAACACTGTGCTCAAACAGTTCGGGGGACTCCTCAGGAGGACATGGTTGGTCTAGGGAAGGAGTGACTGATGATGACATTGATACCAGGGAAGAGGACGCTTTGGCAGCTGCTTTGCCAGTACCCTGAGCCTGGGTGAGAGAGGATGAGGAGGATGAGGAGGGCTTGGTCATCCACTCTACCAAGTCTTCGGCATGATGCGGCTCAACACGTCCAGCTGCCGAAAAGAAGGACAAGCGTGTCCCATGGCCACGTGCTGATGGCGATGCACCGCGTCCACGACCAGCACTGTTGTCTCTAGACACAGAGCCTGCTTGCCCTCTTTTATTGGCTCCTGACTGTCTGCCTCTCCTTGTTTGCCTTCCAGACATTCTAATGGCCTGCAGGGAAATGGGAAAAGCAGCAATACAGGCTAAGTTAAGGTGTAATATGGTCAGGAGGCACACTCCGCCCGCTGTAAGTGCCGCAAAATCCTGTTGGTGTAACACACCAGGAAAAAGCAGCAATACAGGCTAAGTTAAGGTGTAATATGGTCAGGAGGCACACTCCGCCTGCTGTAAGTGCCGCAAAATCCTGTTGGTGTAACACACCAGGAAAAAGCAGCAATACAGGCTAAGTTAGGGTGTAATATGGTCAGGAGGTACACTCCACCCGCTGTAAGTGCCGCAAAATCCTGTTGGTGTAACACACCAGGAAAAAGCAGCAATACAGGCTAAGTTAAGGTGTAATATGGTCAGGAGGCACACTCCGCCCACTGTAAGTGCCGCAAAATCCTGTTGGTGTAACACACCAGGAAAAAGCAGCAATACAGGCTAAGTTAAGGTGTAATATGGTCAGGAGGCACACTCCGCCCGCTGTAAGTGCCGCAAAATCCTGTTGGTGTAACACACCAGGAAAAAGCAGCAATACAGGCTAAGTTAAGGTGTAATATGGTCAGGAGGCACACTCCGCCCGCTGTAAGTGCCGCAAAATCCTGTTGGTGTAACACACCAGGAAAAAGCAGCAATACAGGCTATGTTAAGGTGTAATATGGTCAGGAGGTACACTTCGCCCGCTGTAAGTGCCGCAAAATCCTGTTGGTGTAACACACCAGGAAAAAGCAGCAATACAGGCTAAGTTAAGGTGTAATATGGTCAGGAGGCACACTCCGCCCGCTGTAAGTGCCGCAAAATCCTGTTGGTGTAACACACCAGGAAAAAGCAGCAATACAGGCTAAGTTAAGGTGTAATATGTTCAGGAGGCACACTCCGCCCGCTGTAAGTGCCGCAAAATCCTGTTGGTGTAACACACCAGGAAAAAGCAGCAATACAGGCTAAGTTAAGGTGTAATATGGTCAGGAGGCACACTCCGCCCGCTGTAAGTGCCGCAAAATCCTGTTGGTGTAACACACAAGGATAAAGCAGCAATACGGGCTAACTTCAGGTGTATAATGTGCAGGAGGCTTAGCAACAATGACACTGACACTGTCCCCTGCCTATCCTTCTTTCTCCCTGCACACAAGGTTTATCAAAGTATATGACACTGACACTCTCCCTGCCTATCCTTCTCTCTCCCTACACACAAGGTTTAGCAAAGAATATGACACTGACACTCTCCCTGCCTATCCTTCTCTGTCCCTACACACAAGGTTTAGCAAAGAATAGATTTGATAAGATTTGACACTGTCCCTGCCTATCCTTCACTTTCCCTGCTCCGGAACACACTACACAAGGCCGCCGCGCTGGCAGCCTTTTATAGTGTGGGGCGTGTACTAAACCCCCTCAGCTATAATTGGCCACAGGCATCCTGCAAGCGGCGCAAATCGTTCGTTGTTCGCCGAACGCGTGAACAGTCGATGTTCGAGTCGAACCTATGTTCGACTCGAACACCGAGCTCATCCCTAGTAGTGATCCTTCACCAATGGAAATAAAACACCCAAAGTGCTTTGAGTATATCCTGCTTACCAGAAATATTTGACCACTTTAGCTAAAAAGTAGGTCAAAAAACGCCTGTACAGGGTTGTGCCTGTTCACATGTACTGGACCTGGAGATATTCACCTTCCTCCTCATAGTGTCAAGACCGGATATTGGAATGAGATAACAGAAAAGATTCCATAGCGTAAAACCATTTTATTTTGTTTAAAAGAACATAAAAAAAGCCAATTGGCTACTCACATTTAAAAGTGCCTTTGCCCGACACTGGGGCTGCAGACTGTCAGAGGATATCAAAATCAAGTCATTTATCACGTGCAACTCAGACCATGTGACCTATGTGCTGGAGTGCCCATGTTCCCTCCAGTACATAGGCTGCACCACAAGGAACCTGAGAATTAGAATTAATGAACATCTTAAAAATATAAAAAATGGTTACCCTAACCATAGTGTCTCCAGACATTTCAAGATGTGTCACAATAGTGACCCCTCGCTATGTAAGTTTTATGGCATTGATAAAATTGCTAAACACTGGAGAGGTACACATATGACCAGGGAGGTCTCTAAAAATGAGACCAAATGGCTTTATAAATTAAGGTGTATGCACCCATATGGAATGAATATCGAACTAGACCTTAATTGTTTCCTCTCCAATAATTAGATATCTGTATCTGTTCCATTTATCTCCAGTTTTGCCTGTATTTTTGTCCATTTGAATTTTTTTATCAATTAGGATAAGAATCTGTATGTCCACATACCCATTTATACCAATTTTTTGGGGTGAAATTTGTATTATGAACACAAGGGGGCATGGGGGAACAAAAAAATTTCCCATTTTTTGCACTAAGGAGTTTTGGTTTATCCTTTAGATAATATCCAGATTTTATTGACTGCTAAGATATATATATACTATATGGGAATGTGCAGTTTGACTTTTGCATTGGAATGCAAAATATGTATGCCAAGATGTAAGAAACGAATTGCCTCTGAATATGCGGCAACCAGTTCATAATAAGTCTAACCCGAGACTGAGGCTGCGCAATCCAATTTGGTTTTCCCAGGGCTTTTAGTGCCGACAATATAAACATCGTGACCTTTCAGTGACCAGATACGCTTCCTGAGGACGTAATTTTTACGAAACGTACGTCGAGACGGTATCTGGTCACGTTCGTACGCCCACATCCGGACTGGGTGGTTTGCGGAAGGAGGGAGGTGGAACGCACGCCGTCCATGGAAGTGGAGTCACCGTAGCGGTTCCCTGATAAAATATCCTCTGACAGTCTGCAGCCCCAGTGCCGGACAAAGGCACTTTTAAATGTGAGTAGCCAATTGGCTCTTTTTATGTTCTTTTAAACAAAATAAAATGGTTTTACGCTATGGAATCTTTTGTGTTATCTCATTCCAATATCCGGTCTTGACACTATGAGGAGGAAGGTGAATATCTCCAGGTCCAGTACATGTGAACAGGCACAACCCTGTACAGGCGTTTTTTGACCTACTTTTTAGCTAAAGTGGTCAAATATTTCTGGTAAGCAGGATATACTCAAAGCACTTTGGGTGTTTTATTTCCATTGGTGAAGGATCACTACCTACATCACTTTAAGTATTTTGTTAACACCGATCGTAGGAGCACGGTTGATGGTTGGACAATTTCTAACATAACTACTTCAGGATCACCCTTGACAGCGAGTGTTTTTTCCCTTCGTTTGGTGGATGGACTTTTGAATTTTTATGTTTAGATCACAAATTGGGACATTATTATCTATTGTATCAAGTATTAACCATTCAATATTGAAATATATTATAATTTGTATTGGTATCACCCCAGCACCCCCTATATTTTTCTAATATCACTGGGAGTCCTTCACTTCACAGGGGAGCAGCTTATTATTAAATTTTTGTAGGACCAGTAGGTCATTTATATATTTCACTTTCTATTTAATTTCATTGTCGCAGAGTTTAAAATCATATATTATAGTTTAGTCTATTCTGCTCTATTGTTTTTCTAGTTTATTCTTTTCTATTATTTTCTATTATTTTTTTCTAATTAATTCTATACGAAATTCAAATTTCGGAAAATGGTTTTATATATATATATATATATATATATATATATATATATATATATATATATATATTAGAATAAAATCGAATTCTAATAGAATAGACTAGAATAGAAAAAAATATATTATATATATATATATATATATATATATATATATATATATATATATATATATATAAAACATCTTCCGAAATTCGAATTTGGTACAGATAGAATTTGAATAGAAAAGATTAGAATAGAATATATTATATATTATATATATTATATATTATATTTTTTTCTATTCTGTTCTATTGTTTTTCTATGCTATTCTTTTCTATTATTTTCTAATCTTTTCTATTGGAATTCGATTTCATTCTATACGAAATTTGAATTTCAGAAGATTTTATATATGTATATAAATATATCTGTTCTGTGCTATTGTTTTTCTATGCTATTCTTTTCTATTATTTTCTATTCTATTATAATCTTTTCTATTGAAATTTTAGAAATTTCTGAAAGTCTGAAATTCGAATTTCATATAGAATGAATTTGAATTAGAGTAGAAAAGTATCTGTTCTGTGCTATTGTTTTTCTATGCTATTCTTTTTTAGTATTTTCAATTCTATTCTAATATCTTCTATTCAAATTCGATTTCATTCTATACGAATATTGAATTTCGGAAAATGGTTATATAAATATATAGTTTAGTTCAAATGCGGAATTATTTCAATTTTGATCATTGTTTTCGAATTCGGTAGATTTTTTTTCGAATGAGGTAGAATTGTTTCGAATGCAGTCAAATATTTTTGAATACTAAACGAAACCCAAAAACAAATGTAAGGAATGCAACAAATTTAACTAAACAAATTTAGTTAATTAACGAATCAAAACGAAACAAAACACATTTTTTCATCCTGCTCATGTCTACAACTTATGGGACTTTCATATTTATTTTTTGAGACCAGTTTGACGTTGTCTCTAATTCTGTGGAAAAATAGCCTCTTCATTTTGCCCACATAAAAACTGCCACAAACACATTCCATTTAGTACACTATCCTGATCGACTGGCAATTTGCAAAGAATCAAGGTTTGTATATACTGCCATTAGGCAGTTATTTGTTCCGCTTTCCAAATATATTGGCAGAAATTGTAACTGCCACATGGTGCTGTGCCAGTCGATTTTCTAGCTTTTTTTAGCACAAGGAATGGAATAGTGGCTGTGGACCAATTGGTCCTTTAACCACTTCAATACAGGGCACTTATACACCTTCCTGCTCAGACCAATTTTCAGCTTGGTCATGTGACGCTGTGCCCAAGCAAAATTTTTATATTTTTTTCCCAAAATAGAGCTTTCTTTTGGTGGTATTTGATCACCTCTGGGGTTTTTATTTTTTGCGCTACAAATAAAAAAAAACGAAAATTAAAATATTTTTTTTTCTTTGTTTCTGTTACAAACGTTGTAAATAAGTATGTTTTCTCCTTCACTGATGGGCACTGATGAGGCTGCAATGAAAGGCACTGATGAGGCAGTACTGATTGGCACTGATGAGATGGTGGTGATGTGGTGGCACTAATGAGGTGGAACTTATATGCAGCACTGATAGGCGGCACTGATAAGCAGCACTGATGGGCACTGATTAGTGGCACTGATATACAGCACTGATGGGCACTGATAGGTGGCACTGATGGGCACTCATGGGCGGCACTGATGGGCACTCATAGGCGACACTGATGGGCACTCATAGGTGGCACTGGAGGGCATGTATAGGTGGCACTGATGGGCACTGGTGGGAACTGGATAGATAGAACTAATAGGCAGCACTGATCAGAGGTGCTGGCAGGCATCACTGATGGGCAAAGAGTGCCATCCTTAATGGGCAATTATTGCCATCCCTGGTGGGCTCTAGTGGGCTTACCTGGTAGTAGACATGTGCACTGCCGAAAAATTCATTTTTTTCGTTTTTGTTTTATTCGTCTTTTTGCTTTTTTCGGAAATTCCGAATTTCCGAATTCCAAATTTACGAATTTACGAATTTCGGAAATTCCAAAAATTCGGAATTCGGAAATTTGAAAATTCGGAAATTCGGAAATTCAACTTTCCAAATTTCCCATTTTCGAATTTTAGATTTTCAAATTTTAGATTTTTGAAATTTGAAATTTTCGAATTTTCGAATTTTCGAATTTTCGAAATTCCGAATTTCAGAATTTCCGAATTTCAGAATCTCGAAATTTCGGAAATTAGAAAATCCGGAAATTGAAAAATTCGGAAATTCGGTAATTTCGGAGTTAACTAATTTGTCAAAATTTGTTAAAAAACGAATTCGGAACTAAACGAATTGCACATGTCTACCTGGTAGTCATGGGTGGGCATTCCTGGTGGCAATGGCTTGGCATCTTTCCCCCCCTGCTGGCCATCGGTGGTCATCCCTGGTGGCCATGTGTGAGCATCCCTGGTGGTCCTGAGTGGGCATCCTCGGGGGGTGCACTGATAATCAGTGCACACCCCCCTATTAGGAGAGCAGCCAATCGGCTCTCATCTACTCGCGTCTGTCAGCGCAAGTAGGGGAAAAGCCGATACATGGCTTTTCCTGTTTACCCTGTGATCAGCTGTGATTGGACACAACTGACCACATGGTAAAGAACCTCCGTCAGAGGCTCTTTACCTAGATTGGAGATACAGTGGGGCTGATTTACCAAACGTTTGCGCCATGAGTATTGGCGCATCTGCGTGCGCAATGGCTGTTTTGGTATTTACAAAACATTAGCGCCGGTATCACAGCCCTATTTCCCATTTACTATAGTGTTCTCTGCGCCTGGGAGGAGGCGCTCAGTGCGCTACTATGGACCTGGCGCACAGCATGTTAAAATCTAAATATAAAGAAGCTGGAAGTGAGAATATATTGGGGGTGATGTGGGGTGATGTGAGGAAGTGTAGTGACACTTGCCCAAATAACAAACATGGCCAAAATAGAGAGGGAAAGTAAGTTTTTCAAAACCAGCCCGCTGCGCCGGCAATTCCGATTCGAGCTGCGGGAGGTTTTTTGAGCTCAGCGCGGGAATTTCAATGGTTTAAATGCGCCAAGACACTGCGCCGGCAAAATCTTAGTAAATGTCAAGTCACATAACTCAATTTGCATAAGTTGAACAGGCGCAGCCCTGAACTTCCCAGTGCGCCTGCAAAATGACATTTCTAAAGGAAAAAAACCCCATTTAAAAGCAGCCGCGGCTGTAATGAATTGTCGGCTCCCGGCAATATAGAGAAAAGTATTTGAAAGTCTTTGCTAACCAAAAAAAAAAAGCGTGGGGGTCCCCCCAAATTCCATAACCAGGCCCTTCAGGTCTGGAATGGATATTAAGGGGAACCCCGCTGCAAATTTAAAAAAAAAATGACGTGCGGGTTCCCCCCAAATATCCAAACCAGGCCCTTTAGATCTGGTATGGATTTTAAGGGAAACTCCACCCCAAATTTTCTAAAAAAATGGCATGGAGTCCCCCCAAAAATCCACACCAGACCCTTATCCGAGCACATAACCTGGCCGGCCGCAGGGGAAAAGGGGGGGACGAGAGCAGCCCCCCCTCTCTCCTGAACCGTACCAGGCCACATGCCCTCAACATGGGGAGGATGTCCCCATGTTGATGGGGACAAGGGCCTCATCCCCACAACTCTTGCCCGGTGGTTGTGGGGGTCTGCGGGCGGGGGGCTTATCGGAATCTGGAAGACCCCTTTAACAAAGGGGACCCCCAGATCCCGCCCCCCCCCTATGTGAATTGGTAACGGGTACATTGTACCCCTACCATTTCACAAGGAAAGTGTAAAAAATTTAAAAAATGACAAGAGCCGGTTTTTGACAATTCCTTTATTAATGTCTTTTCTTTTCTTCCATCTTCTTCCTTCTTCTTCTTCCTTCTTCTTCTTTTCGCCATTCGGGTTTCTTCCTCCATCTTCATCTTCCTCTTCATCTTTATCTTTATCTTCATCTTCCTTCTTCCTTCGGTCTTCTCGTCCAGCATCTTGCTCCGGCGTCTTCCCTTCTTCTTTCTTCTCCGGACGCTCCGTTTGAATTGGAGGTTCCCGCTGTGCGACGCTTCAGTTCTCCACTTGGTCCGCTTACACCCGGTGGCTCCGCCCCCCTCTGTCACCACGGGGAAAGTCCCCGTGAAGTCCATGTGCGTCAGAGGGGGGCGGGGTCACGGGTTTAAGCGGACCCAGAGGCGAACTGAAGCGTCGCACACAGGGAACCTCCAATTCAAACGGAGCGTCCGGAGAAGAAAGAAGGGAAGACGCCGGAGCAAGATGCTGGACGAGAAGACCGAAGGAAGAAGGAAGATGAAGATAAAGATAAAGATGAAGAGAAAGATGAAGATGGAGGAAGAAACCCGAATGGAGAAAAGAAGAAGATGGAAAAAGAAGAAGAAGAAGAAGAAAGAAGATGGAAGAAAAGAAAAGACATTAATAAAGGAATTGTCAAAAACTGGCTCTTGTCATTTTTTACATTTTTTACACTTTCTTCGTGAAATGGTAGGGGTACATTTGTACCCCATTACCATTTGACACAGGGGGGGCGGGATCTGGGGGTCCCCTTTGTTAAAGGGGTCTTCCAGATTCCGATAAGCCCCCCGCCCGCAGACCCCCACAACCACCAGCAAGGGTTGTGGGGATGAGGCCCTTGTCCCCATCAACATGGGAACATCCTCCCCATGTTGAGGGCATGTGGCCTGGTACGGTCCAGGAGGGAGGGGGGGGCGCTCTCTCGTCCCCCCCTCTTCCCCTGCGGCCGGCCAGGTTATGTGCTCGGATAAAAGGTCTGGTGTGGATTTTTAGGGGGACTCCACGCCATTTAAAAAAAAAATTGGGGTGGAGTTCCCCTTAAAATCCATGCCAGATCTGAAGGGCCTGGTTTGGATATTTGGGGGGAACCCCACATCATTTTTTTTTTAAATTTGCAGCGGGGTTCCCCTTAATATCCATTCCAGACCTGAAGGGCCTGGTTATGGAATTTGGGGGAACCCCCACGCATTTTTTTTTGGTTAGCAAAGACTTTCAATTACTTTTATCTGTATTGACTGGAACCAGCAATTCATTACAGCCGCAAGGACTTTTAAATGACTATTATTTTACTTTAGAAATGTCATTTTGCTCTCCAACTGTTATAAACATGGAAAACATGTGCTACTTTACAGGCATACTATAGACACCCCCCGGGGATGATATTTAGGGCCAGTTCACACCGGATGCAGTGCAGTGCGTTTTTTTGATGCCTGAAAAACGCAAAGAAAGTTGATCACATTAATGCCAATGGCATAGTTCACACCACTGCAGTCCATTCCAGTGCATTTCAGAAAGCCAAAAAATAATTGGTCATGCTGCATTTTTTAGGTACAAAACTGTACTGGACCCCAGTAAAACACATCAAAAACGCAACGGAACGTACCAAAAATGCACTGGAATGCACCGCAACGCACCGCAACGCACCTAAATGCACCAAAGACGCACTGCAACACATTTGTACTAAGTGAAAAGAGGCGGAAAAAAACACTGGACTGCATCAAAAACGCCTCAAAAATGCACTGGAATGTGTCAAAAACGCGCATGCAGAAAAGCACCTGGAACGCACCCAGACTGCGTTTCTATAGTGTAAACTAGGGCCAGTTCACACCATAGAAACACAATCCGGATGCGTTCCAGGTGCTTTTCTGCATGCACTTTTTTCATGCGTTCCGGTGCATTTTTGGTAAGTTTTTGATGCAGTCCAGTGCTTTGTTTTCACCCCTCTTTTTTATTAACCATAGATAAGGACAAGTGTATTCCAGTGCGTTTTTGGTGCATTTAGGTGTGTTTCTGTGCGTTCCAGTGCGTTTATGATGCATTTTGATGCGTTCAAGTACAGTCCAGTGCAGGTAAAATGCAGCATGTTCTACTTTTTTGGTGGAACTGGAACGCACTGGAACAAACACTGCCATTTAGAACCATATAACCAACTTTCCATGCATTTTGGATGCATAAAAAACGCAATGGACTGCATGTGGTGTGAAATGGCCCTTAAGCAATTTGGCATATTTAAAGGCACTTCTCTTTGTTTTGTTTTTGGTGTTTTCCAAATTGGTGACATTGATATATGTCCCTTAGGGTGGGACCTGGGCCCCCATTTTAAGGCCAATAACTTTACTAGAAGATAAGCCAGCCAAGTGGGGACTAGCAAAATTAACAAGTCAGTTCCCATAGACTGCAATAGTATTTGTTGGTGGGGGGGGGGGGGGGAGGTGTGATTGTCCCATCTCTAATTTTGTAGCATGCTGGATGATGTGCTTAATTTTGGACGGCGGGAGGGGGGGTCATTTTTTGCTAGCTGCATGCCCACATGCCCAGCCAGTTATTTTTTTTTGGCGTGCTTTTTGTGTGTGAACAGCGCCTGGATATTTCTGGGCATGCTCACTGAGAGAGTGTTTTTATGGGTTAGAAATTGAAGGACATCTTAACAGGTGTGCCCACTTTGCATTTCAGTCTCTACATTGGGAGAACTTGCATTCTGGGTGTTTCATGGACTGTGCATGCGTTTTTCAATTGCCTCATTAGCTCACAAACATATGTTATATAAAGCTCACAGAGCATTTGGTCGATTGCCTTAAGAAGAGGTGTGTGTGTGTGTGTGTGTGTGTGTGTGTGTGTGTGTGTGTGTGTGTGTGTGTGTGTGTGTGTGTGTGTGTGTGTGTGTGTGTGTGTGTGTGTGTGTGTGTGTGTGTGTGTGTGTGTGTGTGTGTGTGTGTGTGTGTGTGTGTGTGTGTGTGTGTGTGTGTGTGTGTGTGTGTGTGTGTGTCAAAATGTACATGTTGGTGTCCTTATCGAGTTTGTAACACATGTATTTTATTTGTTATGTCTTTTCAAAACAAGTGATTGGTTAACTTATGTGGATTGTATATTTTTGGTGTGGGGGAGATATGTTCCCCTGAAATAATTCTGATGTTAATGTGTGTTGTTTGTTCACTTTGATTTAATTGTCTGCTGCATTTTTTGGGCCAAAAACTGCCTGGCAGAGAGGTCTTGCCGAGTAAATCGGTCGTGTGTACGCTGCTAGCAGGTTTCTCGTCGAGAAAACCGACAAGAAACCTCGACGAGAAAATAGAGAACCTGCTCTCTATTTTCTCGTCGAGATTCTCCTCGGCATGTTTCTCGACGAGAAAAGTGAGTGTGTGTACACTTACCTGTCCGCCCGGAAGCCCGCGCATGTTCTAAATGAATTCGACGCATGCGCGGTAGCTTCCTAGGCATACGTAGGGTATACCAAGATGGCGGCGACGGCATCGAATGTGACGAGCGCATGCTCGACATAGTCGATGACGTCACTGCGTACACTCCTTTCAAAGAACCGTGGGTTCTTTGAAACGAGCGTGTGTACACTCGGCCGGGACAAGTTTCTTGTCCAAGAATCTCGTCGAAAAAAATGACATGTTTTTTTCAACGAGAATCTCGGCCGTGTGTACGAGGCCTTACTGTTTCAAATTGACCATGTTTTTTTATTTTGCCTTCCCTTTTGTTTTGTTGAACAATAAAATTAGATGTAAAGTTTTGATGTTTGTTTTGTGTTTTCTTTGCAACAAATGTGACAGCTGATTGGCATGTCAAAACAAAACAGGTGTGATTTGTCTACCCTGGTGCCTTCATGGTAGTATATGCATGTATTGTATTGTGTGCTGCCATGGAGCGTCACCAGGAAATGAAATACAGAGCGGTAAGTATTCAATTTTCCTTTTTTACTGCAGTGGTTCTCAGCCTCAGTCCTAAAGTACCCCCAACAGGACATGTTTTGTGAATTTATCTTATCGAGAATTGCTGTGATTTAAAGCACATGTGCAAGATGAAGGAAAACCTGCAAACATGGCCTGTTGGGGGTACTTGAGAAGCACTGATTTAGAGCACTGCACTTAAAAATAGCTCAAGGCCATACAATTCTAATTGTGGGCATTTTGAGGGAAGCAAAGTAAGTGTTAGAACTCCTGCGTGTGTTTTTTTTTTTTTTTGTAGTTTGGCCTTTGTCTCCTTTTCTTAACATTGGCTTCACTTCCTGTCACACAGCTAAACAGGAAGTGAAGGTAAAACCCTACCAATAGCTTTTCTTGGGGACACACAGATCAATCTAACTAGTGTCCCCATTAAGCAAATTGCACTCTAGCACTTTGTTGTGTACACCCCAAATCATTGGGTAGTTTGGGGTTTAGTAAAGACAAATCCACTCTGCAGTAAAAGTGTAGCTGCTGAAAATCTGAGGGAAAGTACTGGTGATTGGATGTTACAATCATGGAAAAGCAAAGATGTTTTTTTTTTGGCTTGCATGTCCCCCTCAGATATACAGCAAGTGCACTTGTAGTGCAAAGTAGATTTGCCTTTAGTAAATAAACCCCACAGTCCAAACTACCTAATAATAATTTGTGGTGTACCCCGCAATGTGCATAATGGGGAAAGTATTTAGACTGACCTGTGTGTCCCCAAGGAAAGACATTGTTAGGGATTTTCCCTCACTTCCTGTGTGGCTATGTGACAGGAAGTGAATTATTTGGAAGGATAAAGTGGCCAAATTATTTAGTTTATTTTCAAAGACTCATTCCTAAGTTGAATTGTGATGCATGTCAATGGCCCATTTAGACCCTCTTTAATCACTTGAGATCAGCGCTATAACTGATCGACGGCCACAGCATGGTCCTCAATTGCCGGGAGTCCGTCAATAAACGTCCTCCCCTTTGCGCGCGCTGTGGTCACAGAGTCACTGTGACTCGGGTGATGACAGATCCCAGAAAGGGGCCGATCCCTGCCCTTTACCATGTGATCAGCTGTCAGCAAATGACAGCTGATCACGTGATGTAAACAAAAGCTGGGTAATGGTTTTTGTTTTCTCCTTGTGCTGACAGCGTGAGCATAAAAAAAAGGAAATCACTGGCTTATGTGCAAGGGACATGGGGCCCGAAGAGGAAGAGGCAATTCTGCAACATCTGTGACAATTAGTAGCCCCTGCCAGTGCCACCTATAAATGCCCACCACTGGTGCCAATCAGTGGCACCTATCAGTGCCCATCACTGCCAACTATCATTGCCACCTAGCAGTGCCACTTCTCACTGCCCACCAGTGCCAAATAGCAATGCCACCTCTCATTGCCCACCCTTGCCACCTTATCGGTGCCCATCAGTGCAGTCTCATCAGTGTACATCAATGAAGAAGAAAAATTACCTTTTTTAAAAATATTAACCAGTTTCCTACCGCCCACCATCAAATGACATCCTTGGCTTTGTGCGGTGACATCTGAATGATGCCTGCAGTTGCAGTCATCATTCAGATATCATTCTTTTCAGCCGGTGATTCTGTGCACAATAAAAACGATCATTGTGGCAGTTCCGCCGCTTGATCGTTCTTATAGGCGGGGGGAGGGGACGTCCTCCCCCCCCTCTTGCCGCCATCCGGTGCTTCTCCGGGCTCTCCCGTGCCATCTGGGGCTCGGAGAACGATTTGGAGATGACTGGTGACCAGATGGTCATCAGTCATCTCTATGACCGTCGGAGGCGTGGGCACGACGTTATGACATCATGCCGTGTTCCCGTATGTTAACCAAGCCGTGATCTTGGCTGTCAGCATGAGATTGGTGATTTTTTTGGAACAATATCATGCTTTCCAGCCTGGAGGAGAGATGCGGGGTCTTATTGACCCTGCATCTCTCCATAAAGAGGACCTGTCACACACATTCCTATTACAAGGGATGTTTACATTCCTTGTAATAGGAATAAAAGAGATCCCAAAAAAAAAAAAAAGAGTAAGAAATACAAAAAAGTCAAAAACAAAAACAAAAAAAAAAATAAGAAAAAACGCCCATGTCCCCGGTAGCTCGCGCTCAGAAGCGAACACACACGTAAGTCCCGCCCACATATGTAAACGCCGTTCAAACAACACATGTGAGTTATTGCTGCGTGCGTTAGAACGAGTGCAACAATTCTAGCACTAGACCTCCTCTGTAATGCCAAAATGGTAGCGTGTAAAAATTTTAAAGCATCGCCTAGGGAGATTTTTAATTACTGAAGTTTGGGGTCATGCCATGTGTGTGCGCAATTTTAAAGCGTGACGTGTTAGGCATCTATTTACTCAGCATAACAACATCTTTCACATTATACCAAAAAATTGGCCGTAACTTTACTGTTTTGTAATATTTTTAGCAAACAAAAGGCGTTTGAAAATTTATTGCGCAAATACCGAGCGAGATAAAAATTTGCAATGACCGCCATCTTATTTCCTAGGGTGTCTGCTCCAAAAAAATATATAATGTTTGGTGTTTTGAAGTAATTTTATAGCCATAAATTTATGATTTTTACATAAAGAAGAGAAGTGCCAGAATAGGCCCAGTGCTGAAGTGGGTAAAATATCCTTTTTTTTTTTTTTTAAACTCGGTCTTTTGTATTTATAGAAAAAAAATAAAAGTAAAATAAAAAGGTGATCAAATAGCACCAAAAGCAAGCTCTATTTGTGTGCCAACAAACAAAACATTTTCATTGGGTTACAGTGTTGTATGAGCGCGCAATTGTCATTAAAAGTGCATCAGCGCTGAAATGTGAAACTTGGTCTGGGCAGTGCGCAAGTGGTTAATATAAGGCTACATGCACACGGACGTTTTTTCCAACCGCTTGTTTGAGCGTTTTTTGCAGCTTAAAAACATCTCTCCATGTTAGCCTATGGCCTCATGGCCACCATGGCGTTTTGGAGCTGTAAATGGCATTGGCGTTTTTAGGCCCCTCGTAGACGGGACGCTGGTGCAAAGTGTTCTGAACTAAGGTTGAAAGTGGCATTTAGAAAGGCGCGCTTTGTGGCGTTTGCATGCCGTGTTTTACCACATTTGCATGTATATGATAAGGAGCCGCCCTAAGCTCCAAAAACAGTATTATTTACGATTTTAGCTATTTAGTGAGACCAGAGTGATATGAGCAGCTGAGAGCAGCAGTGTAGTTGTATTTAGGCTGGGTTCACACTAGTGCAACACGACATCTGTCCTACTTTGGATCCGACTTTGCCCTGCGACATGAAGCCGACATATGTCCGACTTTCAATGAACGGGGATCCGACTTGGATCCCCGCCAATAGCAGGCACTGTGTTTGGTATGAATCTTGAGGAGGAACTCCAGGCCAAATTTTAAATAAAAAACCGGCATGGGTTCCCCCTCCAGGAGCATACCAGGCCCTTGGGTCTGGTCTGGATTTGAAGAGGAACCCCTACGCCGAAAAAACGGCGTGGGGGTCCCCCCAAAATCCAAACCAGACCCTTATCCGAGCACACAACCTGGCAGGCCACAGGGGAAGAGGGGGGGACGAGAGAGCGCCCCCCCTCCTAAACCGTACCAGGCCGCATGCCTCCCCCAACCCAGAGCACCCTGCCCCCATGTTGATGAGGACAAGGGCCTCTTCCCGACAACCCTGGCCGTTGGTTGTCGGGATCTGCGGGCGGGGGGCTTATCAGAATCCGGGAGCCCCCTTTAATAAAGGGGCCCCCGGATCCCGGCCCCCCACCCTATGTGAATGAGTATGGGGTACATCGTACCCCTACCCATTCACCTGGTGGAAAAAAATTGCAATAAAAAAAACACACAGCTTTTTAAAGTATTTTATTGCACAGCTCGGGGGTCTTCTTCCGACTTTGGGGGTCTCCGGTGTCGTCGCCGCGCTCTCCAGTTTTCTTCTGCCGGGCCACCGCTAACTTCTTTAGCTCTTTTGCTAGCGGAGGCCCGGTCTTCTCCGTCGCCTTCTTCTTCTCCCGCTATCCGGTTCTTCTCCTGGTTCTTCTCCCGCTTCTTTCTTCTGCCGGCCCCTCCACTAACTTCTTTAGCTCTTTTGCTAGTGGAGGGGCCGGTCTTCTCCGTCGCCTTCTTCTTCTCCCGCTATCCGGTTCTTCTACCGCTTCTTTCTTCTGCTGGCCCCTCCACTAACTTCTTTAGCACTTTTGCTAGTGGAGGGGCCGGGCTTCTCCGTCGCCTTCTTCTCCCGCTATCCGGTTCTTCTCCCGCTTCTTTCTTCTGCCGGCCCCTCCACTAACTTCTTTAGCTCTTTTGCTAGTGGAGGGGCCGGGCTTCTCCGTCGCCTTCTTCTCCCGCTATCCGGTTCTTCTCCCGCTTCTTTCTTCTGCCGGCCCCTCCACTAACTTCTTTAGCTCTTTTGCTAGTGGAGGGGCCGGTCTTCTCCGTCGCCTTCTTCTTCTCCCGCTATCCGGTTCTTCTCCCGGTTCTTCTCCCACTTCTATTCTTCTGCCGGCCCCTCCACTAACTTCTTTAGCTCTTTTGCTAGTGGAGGGGCCGGTCTTCTCCGTCGTCGCCGTCGGCGTCTTCTTCTCTCTTCTCCTCCTCGATGTTGACTCGTCGCTTCCTCTCGCAGTAATGCTAAATTTTCGGTCCGCAGAGATTAATATAGGCTTCTCATGACGTCACAGTCACATGTTCCCATGACGTCACACTCACATGCTCCGGGGCCATGTGCCCCGGAACATGTGACTGTGACGTCATGAGAAGCCTATATTAATCTCAGCGGACTGAAAATTTTGCATTACTGCGAGAGGAAGCGACGAGTCAACATCGAGGAGGAGAAGAGAGAAGAAGACGCCGACGGCGAAGACGGAGAAGACCGGCCCCTCCACTAGCAAAAGAGCTAAAGAAGTTAGTGGAGGGGCTGGCAGAAGAAAGAAGCGGGAGAAGAACCGGGAGAAGAACCGGATAGCGGGAGAAGAAGAAGGCGACGGAGAAGACCGGGCCTCTGCTAGCAAAAGAGCTAAAAGAAGTTAGCGGAGGCCCGGCAGAAGAAAGGAAGAACCGGAGAGGAGAAGAGGGGAGAAGGCGACGGAGAAGACCGGAGCCTCCGCTAGCAAAAGAGCTAAAGAAGTTAGCGGTGGCCCAGCAGAAGAAAACCGGAGAGCGGCGGTGACGACACCGGAGACCCCCGAAGTCGGAAGAAGACCCCCGGAGCTGTGCAATAAAATACTTTAAAAAGCTGTGTGGTTTATTTATTGCAATTTTTTTCCACCAGGTGAATGGGTAGGGGTACGATGTACCCCATACTCATTCACATAGGGTGGGGGGCCAGCATCTGGGGGCCCCCTTTTTAAAGGGGGCCCCCTGATTCCGAAAAGCCCCCCGCCCGCATACCCCGACAACCAACGGCCAGGGTTGTCGGGAAGAGGCCCTTGTCCCCATCAACATGGGGGCAGGGTGCTTTGGGGTGGGGGGGCCGCAGGTCGCCCCCTGCCCCGAAGCACCAAACCCCCATGTTGAGGGCATGCGGCCTGGTACGGTTCAGGAGGGAGGGGGGGCCGCTCTCGTCCCCCCCTTTTCCCCTGCGGCCTGCCAGGTTGCGTGCTCGGATAAGGGTCTGGTTTGGATTTTGGGGGGACCCCCACGCCGTTTTTCGGCTTGAGGGGTTCACCTTAAAATCCAGACCAGACCTAAGGGTCTGGTTTGGATTTTGGGGGGACCCCACGCCGTTCTTCGGCTTAGGGGGCTCACCTTAGAATCCAGACCAGACCTAAGGGCCTGGTATGCTCCTGAAGGGGAACCCATGCCGGTTTTTTCATTAAAATTTGGCCTGGAGTTCCCCTTCATGATTCATACCAAAACATGGGACAGCGAGGCTGCCGAGGACCAGCGCGATGACATCGCGCTGGACACATTCTCGGCCGGCTAGTCGCCTCTAGGACACGACTTGAGCGGCTGCTGCACACTCAGGTCGTGTCCAGATCGCCTCGCAAAGTCGCGCTGTCCCTGTGTCAGCCGGCACACGAGTCGCCCGCAAGTCGGATCTGACTTCCCGGGCGACCTCTATTCAAATCAATGGGCTCCCATAGGGAACCATTCATTTTCAATAGAGCGCCACTGACATTTCTATTTACTATAACAGTGCGCCGCTGCTTCCTGCGCCCAGTGAAGGAGTTATCAGGCGCACCAATTAAGGTTAGAAGCAGCGCAGCGCACTTTTATTAGTAAATCAACCCCAGTGTGTCATACTGACACCCTGAACCACCGATCGCCGCGCTGTGCGCCCACCGTGGGTGGAGCGATTGCGGCTTATCCTGCTGGACGTCATATGATGCCCAGTCAGGAAAACTGAATCACTTCCCTGCTGTCATTCTGCTATAGGCGGGGCAGGACGTGGTTAAAGATCTTCTGATCTGATCTTCTGAAGGTAATTTCTGGATAATTTAGGGGTGGAAAGAGCCAATTGGACCCACATGGCAGTGGTCCGATTGGTTTGCCATGGTGGACATCTAGAGGTTTCCCTGTAATGAAGTTTGGCAGGTGAATATTTATTTTCTACACTGGATGAAGGCAGGTATAATCCTCTGTGAGCAAAAAAACACAATATAATACAGAGATAACTCCCATAATCATAAAATATAAGAAAACTGGAAACATTTGGATCAATAAAAGAATCCGTATTCCCGGAGGTATAAGAATCAATATCTAGAAGTCTGGCTAACACAAATGGATGCTTGCAGACTGCCTTTTATAAGTGGACTAGGGATCCACGATCTGTAAAACAAGAGGGTAGGGAAAGATAATGCCACACAGGCATAATGTAGCACAGTTTAATAAAAGTTAAAAGTATAACATAGTCTGTATATGCACTCACAAGTGGGTGAGATGAGGAATGACAGCTCGTAAGGGAAAGTCTGAATGTAAATCAAGGACTGGAGTTTCTAACCGGGATGGTGTGAAAAGCTGAGATGAAGGAGCGGGATGAGCCAAGGAACCATCTCGGAGGAGTCGGCATCAGGCTGCCCTCAAAGGCTGGGATGAGTCGTCTGGCATGAATATACCTTCAAGGGTGTGTCTTTCTCTCCCACTGGAGTGTCAAAAAGAGCTGAAAGCCCGTCCATTGTGAGGACCAATCGGAACATGTTTCGGAAGCTAGCCACACCTCCTTCATCAGCCTGATTGGTTGAGAATACCTCTGGGAATTTAAAGGAGGAGCTGATTGTATCCGTAGCCCCGAGTTAACGTCAATATTATCCACAGGTGTCATAGTGCAGTGGGAATAAGCTGATGCTATTTACAATTAAAAAGTATCTATTTGACAACAATGTGAAATGGTTTGCTGGTACAAGTAACTGATTGAAAAATAATTTAGATGCATAACATAAATTAATGATATAAATAAAACTAGAAATGGCTAGTAGTACCTATAAGCCGAAAAATCTGAAGATTGTAAGAAATTTCTATATCCAGTAATATAAATACCAAAAAGTATATCTATATATATAAAAATATTTGTATAATATACGGTATGATCAAATAAATGATCAATGGGGACAAGGATGAAAGTCCTGTTGGAACTGTGTTAGTGAAGAATTATTTGAAAAAGGGATGAAAATTTAAATATAAAGAGAAAATCTAAATATAAAAATCTAAATAAAGATGGGAGATAAAAATAAAAATAATCCTCAGTTAGACCTATGATATTTCCTGTCACGTGTGTACTCACCGAGGCCGAGATGCTGAGAGCAGTTCACCCTTGCGACTTGGCGCACTCCGTCCCGTGGAGGTGAGACAGGGAGAGGATGGCGCGAAGAGGCACTGGCTACCAGCAGGAAGGGTAGGTCTTGCTAGATGATCCGGTAGAGCTGAACAGCTGAGCGAGGGCAGAAGGAAAGCCACCAAGAGCAGGCTGAGGGTCAAATACCTGAAAGATGCGGCTCTTTGCAGGATCCTAGCTGAAGACACAAGTCCAGAGCACAAAAGGGGTCAGAGCAAGTAGGAAGATGACTGAGTCCGGGTGCAGGCTGAGGGTTCAGTCGAACCCATGTTCGACTCGAACATCGTCTGTTCGGCTGTTCGCTGAATTACGAACATTATGGGCCGTTTGCACCAAATTCGAGTGGCGCATCACGGCCCATAATTCACTGCGGCATCGCAGTGCATTGCTGGCTGATGATTGGCCAAGCATGCACTATGACCCGCATTCTTTGGCCAATCACAGCGCGGTAAGAACGGAGAGCCGTAATTGGCCAAAGCCAGGGTGGCTTTGGCCAATCATAATCATAGCTCAGAGGAGTAGGTACACGCCCCACACTGTAGTGTGTTGGCGTTGGTTAAAGAGAGAGCTTACAGAGAGAGAGAGAGACAGTGTCATTTATATTGAGTCAGATAGAGCAGGCAGGCGAGTCAGTTAGCTGCAGTTACAGTGTGTAGAGGATATATATGCATCCTAGGTGTTGTATATATATTTATACACTGTATTCAGTTTAGCTAGATCCGTTCCTGTTATTCTCTATACTGTGACAGGCAGTCAGGTGATTGTGCTAGCTGCAGTCAGTGTTTCACTTAGTGTACTGTGTGCTTTGCATAGCGTTCCCCTAAAGCTTACCTGAATACAGTTAGTGGTGTCCTCATAATAAATCCACAGGCAGGGAGCTGCATTAATTTCATGTAGTGTACTTCTGTCCTTTGCACAGCGTTCACTTAAAGGAACCTGAATACAATTTGTGGTGTTCTCATAATAAAACCACAGGCAGAGAGCTGCAAGTATTTTCAGTTAGTGTACTTTGTCCTCTGCACAGTGTTCACCTAAAACTAACTTAAGACAATTTCTGCTTTTCTCATACTAATACCACAGCAGGCAGTTGATTCTGATAGCTGCATTATCAGTACAGATATATATATATATATATATATATATATATATATATATATATATATATATACATCCCACCTTTGTGCAGCTACATCTCACTGCAGACCATTAGTATGTCTGGAAGGCAAACAAGGAGAGGCAGACAGTCACGAGGCAATAAAAGAGGGCAAGCAGGCTCTGTGTCTAGTGGCAACAGTGCTGGTCGTGGACACGGTGCATGCTCATCAGCACGTGGCCGTGGGACACGCTTGTCCTTCTTTTCGGGAGCTGGCCATGTTGAGCCGCAACATGTCCAAGACTTGGTAGAGTGGATGACCAAGCCGTACTCATCCTCCTCATCCTCTCTCACCCAGGCTCAGTGTACTTTGTCTGGCAAAGCAGCTGACAAAGGGGCCTCTTCCCTCGGCTCAATGGCATCAGTCACTCCTTCCCTAGCCCAACCATGTCCTCCTGAGGAGTCCCCAAAACTGTTTGACCACAGTGTTGGGTACATGCTCCAGGAGGATGCCCAGCGTTTTGAAGGCTCCGATGATGGAACCCAGCTAGTGAATAGTGATGAGCCGAACACCCCCGGGTTCGGTTCGCACCAGAACCCGCGAACGGACCGGAAGTTCGAACGAACATTAGAACCCTATTAAATACAATGGATGCGAACGTTCGAATTCTAAAGTGCTAATTATAACAACTATTATGCATGTTATTGTCCTAAAAAGGGTTTGGGAACCCGGGTTCTGCACCAGGGGACATGTATCAATGCAAAAAGAAGTTTTAAAAACGGTCGTTTTTCGGGAGCAGTCATTTTAATGATGCATAAAGTGAAAAAAAAAAAGTCAAATATTCCTTTAAATATCGTACCTGGGGGGTGTCTAAAGTATGCCTGTGAAGTGCCACGTGTTTCCCGTGTTTAGAACTGTCCCTGCACAAAATGACACTTCTAAAGGAAAAAAAAGCCATTTAAAACTGCTTGCGGCTTTAATGTAATGTCTGGTCCCGGTAATATGGATGAAATTCTTTAAGAAAAATGGCATAGCTACCCCATGACCCCCCCCCCCCCCTACCCCAGCCCATTACCAGCCCCTTTGGGTCTTGTATGGATATTAAGGGGAACCCCGCACATAAAATAAAAAAGGCCCTATATACTCTGAACAGCCGTATACAGGCGGTGCATACAAGACAGGGACTGTAGGTTTGTTCTTATGTAGAATCTGTTTGTAATTTTGAACAGGTACATTGTTGAAGTGTAGCTCCAGCCCAAAAATCTATTTTTAAACTTTTTGGAAAACATAGGTAAGGGTTATCACCCCTGTAACATTTGTTTTGCTGTCTGTGCCCCTGTTCAGAACATTTCACCTCACTTTCCGTCCCAATGACAACTGTTTTTGAAATGTGGTGTTTTTCTTGAAACAAGGATTGCTGATAAAGCATCAGTACAGAGGAGACACCTTTCTCCCATATTTATTCTTACAGGAGAGAATTTTCCTTCCTAGTGGTAGATTTCCTCTCACTTCCTGTTGTCTTCTTGCGTTTGCAAGTAGGAGTCGTTTGTAAGTTGGATGTTTGAAAGTAGGGACCTGCCGTATATACTCTGCAGAAATAGGCCCCTTAGTTGTTGGTGTTGGCACAACACTGTAAGCACTCACAGTTACTCTTGGTTGGTGCTGGAACGCCCTGCTGTCAACTATTATATCAGGAATTTTAATTACATATAATTGTTGAACAGTGGTAGTAAAAATTGGGCCTTTGATGGTGGTGCTGGTGCCACAACACTGTAAGCCCTGACAGTTACTCTTGGTGGGTGCAGCAATGGGCCCTGCTGTGAATTATTAGATCAAGAATTGTAATTACATGCCCCTGTTGAACAGGGGCTGAAAAATTGGGCCTTAGGCACTGGTGGCACAACACTGCAACCCCTCACAGATACTGTACTTGGAGCACAGCAATGAGCCCTGTTGCAAAGTATTGCTTCAAAAATTGTAATGACACGCCCCTGTTAAACAGGGGCTGAAAAATTGGGCCTTAGGCACTGGTGGCACAACACTGCAACTCCTCACAGATACTGTACTTGGAGCACAGCAATGAGCCCTGTTGCAAAGTATTGCTTCAAAAATTGTAATTACACGCCCCTGTTAAACAGGGGCTGAAAAATTGGGCGTTAGGCACTGGTGGCGGCACCCATAAACAAAAATGATCTTCCAAGCTATCATCATCAATCGTATCATTGAGGACTCGGAGGAGGAGGATAGCCAGTCAACATAACAGCACAGGCACTCAGCATCAGCATCAGTCTTGAAGGGATGTGACATTTTAAAATCAATTAGTCTGTTATATCAGCATCAGGTGTGTGGTAGCTGGTGGTGATCCAAGACTGGTTCATCTTGATGAAAGTCAGTCGATCAACCGAGTCGGTGGACAGGCGCACCCTGTGATCCGTGACAAATCCTCCAGCAGCACTGAATGTGCGTTCCGAAAGAACGCTGGATGCAGGACAGGCCAGTAGCTCAATTGCATACTGTGCAAGCTCTGGCCAGTGATCCATCCTCAAGACCCAGTAAGCCAGAGGATTTTCGGTGGGGAAGGTGTCCAAGTCTGACCTTGCCCCTAGATATTCCTGCACCATGTTTATCAGACGCTGGCGATGGTTGCTGGAACCAATCATACTTTGGGGCTGCGGACTAAAGAATTGTCTGAACGCATCGGTCAGACGGCCACCTTCCCCACCGCTCCTTCTTTGACTGGCCGAAGCCTCAGCAACTCGTTGTCCAGGACCAGGAGTTTGCAACCTCCCAGTCTCTGGGAACGCGTTGCACAGACCTTTCTGCAAGGCCTCCCGGAGTTGTCTCATCCTCTGCTCCCTCTGCGACGGTAACATAAGGTCCGCAACCTTACCCTTGTACCGTGGATCAAGGAGAGTGGCCAGCCAGTAATGGTCCCTCTCCTTGATCCGAAGAATACGAGGATCCTTCCGCAGACTTTGCAGGATCAGGGAGGCCATGCAGCGTAGGTTTGCTGAGGCATTCGCTCCGGAGTCCTCTGGGTCACTAAGGACGACATGATCCGCAGCCACCTCCTCCCAGCCACGTACAAGTCCACTGGTTTCTTGGGACTGTAAATCATCCCTAAAAGACTGCTGCTGATGATGCTGAGTGCCAGCCTCCACCTCCATGCTGACACAATCCTCCTCCTCCTCCTCCTCCTCCTCCTCTTCCTGTGCGATGGGTGGGACAGAAGGAACACTGTCTGGGTAAAGGGGGCCTTGAGAGGCAAGGAAGTCCTCCTCTTCCTGCCTCTGTTCTGCCTCAAGTGCCCTGTCCATTATTCCACGCAGCGTGTGCTCCAACAGGTGGACAAGAGGTACAGTGTCACTGATGCATGCACTGTCACTGCTCACCATCCTCGTGGCCTCCTCAAATGGTGCCAGGACAGTGCATGCATCCCTGATCATGCCCCACTGGCGTGGAGAAAAAAAACCAAGCTCCCCTGACCCTGTCCTGGTGCCGTAGTCGCACAGGTACTCATTGATGGCCCTCTGCTGCGTGTGCAGCCGCTGCAGCATGGCCAACGTTGAGTTCCACCTGGTGGGCATGTCACATATAAGGCGGTTCTTGGGCAGGTTCAACTCCTTTTGCAGCTCAGCCAGGCGAGCACTGGCATTATAAGATCTGCGGAAATGCACACAGACTTTCCTGGCCTGCCTCAGGACATCCTGTAAGCCCGGGTACCTGCCCAAGAACCGCTGCACCACCAGGTTAAGGACGTGAGCCACACAGGGCACATGGGTCAGTTGTCCCTGTCGGAGGGCGGAGAGGAGGTTGGTGCCATTGTCGCAAACCACCATTCCTGGCTTAAGCTGGCGTGGCGTCAACCACCTCTCGGCCTGGCCCTGCAGAGCAGACAGGACCTCTGCCCCAGTGTGGCTTCTGTCCCCCAAACACACCAGCGCAAGCACGGCATGGCATCTTTTTGCCTGCGTACTTGCGTAGCCCCGTGAACGGCTACGGAGCACCGCTGGTTCATAGGACAAACCACAGGAAGAGGCCATGGAGGAAGAAGAAGAGGAGGGGGTGGAGGAGAGAGGTGTGTCACAACCAGTAGTAGCATTTTGGAGGCGTGGCGGTGGGACAACCTCCAACACTACTGCACCTTGTCCTGAATCCTTCCCAGCTGCCAAAAGAGTGACCCAATGGGCCGTGAAAGAAAGGTAACGTCCCTGTCCATGCCTGCTGGACCATGAGTCAGCGGTAATATGCACCTTACCGCTGACCGCCCTGTCCAGCGAGGCCAAGACATTGCCTTCCACATGCCGGTAGAGAGCCGGAATAGCCTTCCGTGAGAAAAAGTGGCGTTTGGGAACCTGCCACTGAGGAACCGCACATTGCACAAACTCACGGAAGGGGGCCGAGTCTACCAACTGAAAAGGCAGCAGTTGAAGCGCTAGCAATTTAGCCAAGCTAGCATTCAACCGCTGGGCATGTGGATGGCTGGGAGTGAACTTCTTTCGACGGTCCAGCAGCTGGGGCAGGGAAATTTGCCTGCTAGAATCGGACGTCGGTGTACTGCTAGCAGAGTGGGCGCAAGTACTTGGCTGTGACACACCTAATTCTACACCTTCATTCCTCTCAGTGCATGTTTCAGAGAGGACTGAAGTTATAGTGGGGTTGGAGATCCCAGCTGATGCGGTGCAAGGAGAGGTCCGCTTTGTTCTTTGGTGTGGGTCTTTGAGGTAGGCTTGCCAACGAGCTGCATGGCAGGTCAACATATGTCTGGTCAGGCATGTGGTACCCAAGCGGCTGATGTTTTGGCCACGCGATATACGCTTGAGACATATGTTGCAAACAGCAGCTGTGCGATCTGATGCACTAGCCTCAAAAAAGGCCCACACCAAAGAACTTTTTGAATGACGGGCAGAGGCAGCGCCCTGCACAGGCGGAGCTCTGCGGTGTGATTCCGTCGGTGTACTGCCCTTACGCTGGCCACCAAAGGGCATCCTGCCTCGTTGGAGATGTGCCTCCTCCTCATCCTCCTCCTCCTCCTCTCTCCTATTAGGCACCCACGTGGAGTCATTGACCTCATCATCCCCTCCCTCCTCATCACTGGAGCCAATCTGGCAGTATGCTGCAGCTGCTGGAACATGACTGCCAGATTGGTGTCCTTCTTGAGCATCCCCTCTGTCTGCTCTCACGCTACTGCCTTCCTCTAGCTGGGTTTCATCATCAGACCCTTCGAAACGCTGGGCATCCTCCTGGAGCATGTACCCAACACTGTGCTGAAACAGTTCGGGGGACTCCTCAGGAGGAGGACATGGTGGGTCTAGGGAAGGAGTGACTGATGATTTGTCTGACATTGATACCAGGGAAGACGACGCTTTGGCAGCTGCTTTTCCAGTACCCTGAGCCTGGGTGAGAGAGGATGAGGAGGAGGAGGAGGGCTTGGTCATCCACTCTACCAAGTCTTCGGCATGATGTGGCTCAACATGTCCAGCTGCCGAAAAGAAGGACAAGCGTGTCCCATGGCCATGTGCTGATGACAATGCACCGCGTCCACGACCAGCACTGTTGCCCCCAGACACAGAGCCTGCTTGCCCTCTTTTATTGCCTCCTGACTGTCTGCCTCTCCTTGTTTGCCTTCCAGACATTCTAATAGATGGCCTGCAGGGAGATGGGAAAAAAGCAATAAGGGCTACCTTCAGGTGTCCTTCTCTGTCCCTGGAAACAAGGACTTGCAGAGTGAAAGAAAAAAAACACTCTCCCTACCTACAGTTTTCTGTCCCTAGAAAAAATGTTTTTTTTAATCACAATATAGCACAAGGAAAATTAACTCACTGTCCTTACAGGTCCCTGGAAACAAGGACTTGCAGAGTGAAAGAAAAAAAACACTCTCCCTACCTACAGTTTTCTGTCCCTAGAAAAAAATGTTTTTTTTAATCACAATATAGCAAAAGGACAATTCACTCACTGTCCTTCCAGGTCCCTGGAAACAAGGACTTGCAGAGTGAAAGAAACTGACACTGTCCCTACCTAGAGTTTTCTGTCCCTAGAATAAATGTTTTTTTTAATCACAATATAGCAAAAGGACAATTCACTCACTGTCCTTCCAGGTCCCTGGAAACAAGGACTTGCAGAGTGAAAGAAACTGACACTGTCCCTACCTAGAGTTTTCTGTCCCTAGAATAAATGTTTTTTTTAATCACAATATAGCAAAAGGACAATTCACTCACTGTCCTTCCAGGTCCCTGGAAACAAGGACTTGCAGAGTGAAAGAAACTGACACTGTCCCTACCTAGAGTTTTCTGTCCCTAGAATAAATGTTTTTTTTAATCACAATATAGCAAAAGGACAATTCACTCACTGTCCTTCCAGGTCCCTGGAAACAAGGACTTGCAGAGTGAAAGAAACTGACACTGTCCCTACCTAGAGTTTTCTGTCCCTAGAATAAATGTTTTTTTTAATCACAATATAGCAAAAGGACAATTCACTCACTGTCCTTCCAGGTCCCTGGAAACAAGGACTTGCAGAGTGAAAGAAACTGACACTGTCCCTACCTAGAGTTTTCTGTCCCTAGAATAAATGTTTTTTTTAATCACAATATAGCAAAAGGACAATTCACTCACTGTCCTTCCAGGTCCCTGGAAACAAGGACTTGCAGAGTGAAAGAAACTGACACTGTCCCTACCTAGAGTTTTCTGTCCCTAGAATAAATGTTTTTTTTAATCACAATATAGCAAAAGGACAATTCACTCACTGTCCTTCCAGGTCCCTGGAAACAAGGACTTGCAGAGTGAAAGAAACTGACACTGTCCCTACCTAGAGTTTTCTGTCCCTAGAATAAATGTTTTTTTAAATCACAATATAGCAAAAGGACAATTCACTCACTGTCCTTCCAGGTCCCTGGAAACAAGGACTTGCAGAGTGAAAGAAACTGACACTGTCCCTACCTAGAGTTTTCTGTCCCTAGAATAAATGTTTTTTTTAATCACAATATAGCAAAAGGACAATTCACTCACTGTCCTTCCAGGTCCCTGGAAACAAGGACTTGCAGAGTGAAAGAAACTGACACTGTCCCTACCTAGAGTTTTCTGTCCCTAGAATAAATGTTTTTTTTAATCACAATATAGCAAAAGGACAATTCACTCACTGTCCTTCCAGGTCCCTGGAAACAAGGACTTGCAGAGTGAAAGAAACTGACACTGTCCCTACCTAGAGTTTTCTGTCCCTAGAATAAATGTTTTTTTTAATCACAATATAGCAAAAGGACAATTCACTCACTGTCCTTCCAGGTCCCTGGAAACAAGGACTTGCAGAGTGAAAGAAACTGACACTGTCCCTACCTAGAGTTTTCTGTCCCTAGAATAAATGTTTTTTTTAATCACAATATAGCACAAGGAAAATTAACTCACTGTCCTTACAGGTCCCTGGAAACAAGGACTTGCAGAGTGAAAGAAAAAAAACACTCTCCCTACCTACAGTTTTCTGTCCCTAGAAAAAAATGTTTTTTTTAATCACAATATAGCAAAAGGACAATTCACTCACTGTCCTTCCAGGTCCCTGGAAACAAGGACTTGCAGAGTGAAAGAAACTGACACTGTCCCTACCTAGAGTTTTCTGTCCCTGGAATAAATGTTTTTTTCAGCACAATATAGCACAAGGACAATTAACTCACTGTCCTTACAGGTCCCTGGAAACAAGGACTTGCAGAGTGAAAGAAAAAAAATACTCTCCCTACCTACAGTTTTCTGTCCCTAGAAAAAAATGTTTTTTTTAATCACAATATAGCAAAAGGACAATTCACTCACTGTCCTTCCAGGTCCCTGGAAACAAGGACTTGCAGAGTGAAAGAAACTGACACTGTCCCTACCTAGAGTTTTCTGTCCCTGGAATAAATGTTTTTTTCAGCACAATATAGCACAAGGACAATTAACTCACTGTCCTTACAGGTCCCTGGAAACAAGGACTTGCAGAGTGAAAGAAAAAAAATACTCTCCCTACCTACAGTTTTCTGTCCCTAGAAAAAAATGTTTTTTTTAATCACAATATAGCAAAAGGACAATTCACTCACTGTCCTTCCAGGTCCCTGGAAACAAGGACTTGCAGAGTGAAAGAAACTGACACTGTCCCTACCTAGAGTTTTCTGTCCCTAGAATAAATGTTTTTTTTAATCACAATATAGCAAAAGGACAATTCACTCACTGTCCTTCCAGGTCCCTGGAAACAAGGACTTGCAGAGTGAAAGAAACTGACACTGTCCCTACCTAGAGTTTTCTGTCCCTAGAATAAATGTTTTTTTTAATCACAATATAGCAAAAGGACAATTCACTCACTGTCCTTCCAGGTCCCTGGAAACAAGGACTTGCAGAGTGAAAGAAACTGACACTGTCCCTACCTAGAGTTTTCTGTCCCTAGAATAAATGTTTTTTTTAATCACAATATAGCAAAAGGACAATTCACTCACTGTCCTTCCAGGTCCCTGGAAACAAGGACTTGCAGAGTGAAAGAAACTGACACTGTCCCTACCTAGAGTTTTCTGTCCCTAGAATAAATGTTTTTTTTAATCACAATATAGCAAAAGGACAATTCACTCACTGTCCTTCCAGGTCCCTGGAAACAAGGACTTGCAGAGTGAAAGAAACTGACACTGTCCCTACCTAGAGTTTTCTGTCCCTAGAATAAATGTTTTTTTTAATCACAATATAGCACAAGGAAAATTAACTCACTGTCCTTACAGGTCCCTGGAAACAAGGACTTGCAGAGTGAAAGAAAAAAAACACTCTCCCTACCTACAGTTTTCTGTCCCTAGAAAAAAATGTTTTTTTTAATCACAATATAGCAAAAGGACAATTCACTCACTGTCCTTCCAGGTCCCTGGAAACAAGGACTTGCAGAGTGAAAGAAACTGACACTGTCCCTACCTAGAGTTTTCTGTCCCTGGAATAAATGTTTTTTTCAGCACAATATAGCACAAGGACAATTAACTCACTGTCCTTACAGGTCCCTGGAAACAAGGACTTGCAGAGTGAAAGAAAAAAAATACTCTCCCTACCTACAGTTTTCTGTCCCTAGAAAAAAATGTTTTTTTTAATCACAATATAGCAAAAGGACAATTCACTCACTGTCCTTCCAGGTCCCTGGAAACAAGGACTTGCAGAGTGAAAGAAACTGACACTGTCCCTACCTAGAGTTTTCTGTCCCTAGAATAAATGTTTTTTTTAATCACAATATAGCAAAAGGACAATTCACTCACTGTCCTTCCAGGTCCCTGGAAACAAGGACTTGCAGAGTGAAAGAAACTGACACTGTCCCTACCTAGAGTTTTCTGTCCCTAGAATAAATGTTTTTTTTAATCACAATATAGCAAAAGGACAATTCACTCACTGTCCTTCCAGGTCCCTGGAAACAAGGACTTGCAGAGTGAAAGAAACTGACACTGTCCCTACCTAGAGTTTTCTGTCCCTAGAATAAATGTTTTTTTTAATCACAATATAGCAAAAGGACAATTCACTCACTGTCCTTCCAGGTCCCTGGAAACAAGGACTTGCAGAGTGAAAGAAACTGACACTGTCCCTACCTAGAGTTTTCTGTCCCTAGAATAAATGTTTTTTTTTAAGCACACTATAGCAGAAGCACAAAACACACTGACACTCTCCCTACCTATCCTTCTCTTTCCCTAAACTAAAGGAATCCAGGTTAAGCAAGAAAGAAATAACAGTCACTGTCCCTGCCTATGCTACTCTATCCCTGCTCCGGAACACACTACACTAGGCCGCCGTGCTGGCGGCCTTTTATAGTGTGGGGCGTGTACTAAACACCCTCAGCAATAATTGGCCACAGGCATCCTGCCTGTGGCCAATCATTGCTCTCCTCGCTGCCGGCGCTGTGATTGGCCAAGCATGCGGGGTCACAGTGCATGCTTGGCCAATCACAGCGCCTGGATGACACTGCGATGGCGTAGTGCATTGTGGGCCGTTCGCGTCACTCGAATTTGGCGCGAACGGCCCAAATCGTTCGATCTTCGTCGAACGATCGAACAGCCAATGTTCGAGTCGAACGTATGTTCGACTCGAACACGAAGCTCATCCCTACTAGTGAAAGGCAGTAACGTGAGCCCAGAGAGAGGGGGTAGTAATGTGAGCCCAGATAGAGGGGGTGCCCAACAAGGACAGCTATCTGGCAGTCATGTTCCCCCAGCTGCAGCATACTGCCAGATTTGCTCCAGTGATGAGGAGGGAAGGGATCATGAGGTCACTGACTCCACGTGGGTGCCTGATAGGAGAGAGGAGAAGGAGGAGGAGGCACATCTCCAACGAGGCAGGATGCCCTCCAGGGGCCAGCTTAAGGGCAGCACATCGACTGCATCACACCGCAGAGCTCCGCATCCATCGCAGATGGAGCAGAGGTATGAAGCATCTTTGGGAGGCCTTGCAGAAAGGTCCGTGCAACACGTTCCCAGTAGGGATGAGCTCGGTGTTCGAGTCGAACATACGTTCGACTCGAACATCGGCTGTTCGATCGTTCGACGAAGATCGAACTCTTTGGGCCGTTCGCGCCAAATTCGAGTGACGCGAACGGCCCACAATACACCGTGCCATCGCAGTGCAATCCCGGCGCTGTGATTGGCCAAGCATGCACTGTGACCCCGCATGCTTGGCCAATCACAGCGCCGGCAGCTAGGAGAGCCATAATTGGCCACAGGCAGGTTGCCTGTGGCCAATTATAGCTCAGGGGGTTTAGCACACGCCCCACACTATAAAAGTCCGCCAGCGCGGTGGCCTTGTGTAGTGTGTTCCGGCGCATGGAAAGAGAAGGATAGGCAGGGACAATGTCATTGTGCTATTCTTTGTGCTATTCTTGTGTGTAGGGAGAGAGAAGGATAGGCAGGGAGAGTGTCAGTGTCATATTCTTTGATAAACCTTGTGTGCAGGAAGAGAGAAGGATAGGCAGGGTACAGTGTCAGTGTCATTGTTGCTAAGCCTCCTGCACAGTATACACCTGAAGCTAGCCCGTATTGCTGTGTTTTCCTGGTGTGTTACACTAACAGGCATTTGCAGCACTTACAGCGGGTGGAGTGTGCTTCCTGCACATTATACACTTGAAGCTAGCCCGTATTGCTGTGTTTTCCTGGTGTGTTACACTAACAGGCATTTGCAGCACTTACAGCGGGCGGAGTGTGCCTCCTGCACATTATACACTTGAAGCTAGCCCGTATTGCTGTGTTTTCCTGGTGTGTTACACTAACAGGCATTTGCAGCACTTATAGCGGGCGGAGTGTGCTTCCTGCTAAATATACACCTGAAGCTAGCCCGTATTGCTGTGTTTTCCTGGTGTGTTACACTTACAGGCATTTGCAGCACTTACAGCTGGCGGAGTGTGCTTCCTGCTAAATATACACCTGAAGATAGCCCGTATTGCTGTGTTTTCCTAGTGTGTTACACTAACAGGCATTTGCAGCACTTACAGCGGGCGGAGTGTGCTTCCTGCTAAATATATACCTGAAGCTAGCCCGTATTGCTGTGTTTTCCTGGTGTGTTACACTAACAGGCATTTGCAGCACTTACAGCGGGCGGAGTGTGCCTCCTGCACATTATACACCTGAAGCTAGCCCGTATTGCTGTGTTTTCCTGGTGTGTTACACTAACAGGCATTTGCAGCACTTACAGCGGGCGGAGTGTGCTTCCTGCTAAATATACACCTGAAGCTAGCCCATATTGCTGTGTTTTCCTGGTGTGTTACACTAACAGGCATTTGCAGCACTTATAGCGGGCGGAGTGTGCTTCCTGCTAAATATACACCTGAGGCTAGCCCGTATTGCTGTGTTTTCCTGGTGTGTTACACTAACAGGCATTTGCAGCACTTACAGCGGGCGGAGTGTGCTTCCTGCTAAATATACATCTGAAGCTAGCCCGTATTGCTGTGTTTTCCTGGTGTGTTACACTAACAGGCATTTGCAGCACTTACAGCGGGCGGAGTGTGCCTCCTGCACATTATACACCTGAAGCTAGCCCTTATTGCTGGAGCTTTTTTTTCTTTTGTGTTACACTAACAGGCATTTGCACCACTTACAGCGGGCAGAGTGTGCTTCCTGCAAAATAAACACCTGAAGCTAGCCCTTATTGCTGTTTTTTCCTGTTGTGTAACACAGGCAGTCATCTGCAGCACTTACAGCGGGCGTAGTGTGCTTCCTGCAAAATATACACCTGAAGCTACCCCTTATTGCTGGTTTTCCCATCTCCCTGCAGGCCATTAGAATGTCTGGAAGGCAAACAAGGAGAGGCAGACAGTCAGGAGCCAATAAAAGAGGGCAAGCAGGCTCTGTGTCTAGAGACAACAGTGCTGGTCGTGGACGCGGTGCATCGTCAGCAGCACGTGGCCATGGGACACGCTTGTCCTTATTTTTGGCAGCTGGACGTGTTGAGCCGCATCATGCCGAAGACTTGGTAGAGTGGATGACCAAGCCCTCCTCCTCATCCTCTCTCACCCAGGCTCAGGGTACTGGCAAAGCAGCTGCCAAAGCGTCCTCTTCCCTGGTATCAATGTCATCATCAGTCACTCCTTCCCTAGACCCACCATGTCCTCCTGAGGAGTCCCCCGAACTGTTTGAGCACAGTGTTGGGTACATGCTCCAGGAGGATGCCCAGCTTTTTGAAGGGTCTGATGATGATACCCAGCTAGAGGAAGGCAGTAGGGTGAGAGCAGAGAGAGGGGATGCTCAAGAAGGACACCAATCTGGCAGTCATGTTCCAGCAGCTGCAGCATACTGCCAGATTGGCTCCAGTGATGAGGAGGGAGGGGATGATGAGGTCACTGACTCCACGTGGGTGCCTAATAGGAGAGAGGAGGAGGATGAGGAGCAGGCACATCTCCAACGAGGCAGAATTCCCTCGGGGGGCCAGCGTAAGGGCAACACACCGACTGAATCACACCCCAGAGCTCCGCCTGTGCAGGGCGCTGCCTCTGCCCGTTATTCAAAAAGTTCTTTGGTGTGGGCCTTTTTTGAGTCGAGTGCATCAGATCGCACAGCTGCTGTTTGCAACATATGTCTCAAGCGTATATCGCGTGGCCAAAACATCAGCCGCTTGGGCACCACATGCTTGACCAGACATATGTTGACCTGCCATGCATCTCGTTGGCAAGCCTACCTTAAAGACCCACACCAAAGAACAAAGCGGACCTCTCCTTGCACCACATCAGCCGGGATATCCAACCCCACTATACCTTCAGTCCTCTCTGAAACCTTCACTGAGAGGAATGAAGGTGTAGAATTAGGTGTGTCACAGCCAAGTACTTGCGGGCATTCTGCTAGCAGTACACCGACGTCCGATTCTAGCAGGCAAATTTCCCTGCCCCAGCTGCTGGACTGTCGAAAGAAGTTCACTCCAAGCCATCCACATGCCCAGCGGTTGAATGCTAGCTTGGCTAAATTGCTAGCGCTTCAACTGCTGCCTTTTCAGTTGGTAGACTCGGCCCCCTTCCGTGAGTTTGTGCAATGTGCGGTTCCTCAGTGGCAGGTTCCCAAACGCCACTTTTTCTCACGGAAGGCGATTCCGGCTCTCTACCGGCATGTGGAAGGCAATGTCTTGGCCTCGCTGGACAGGGCGGTCAGCGGTAAGGTGCATATTACCGCTGACTCATGGTCCTGCAGGCATGGACAGGGACGTTACCTTTCTTTCACGGCCCATTGGGTCACTCTTTTGGCAGCTGGGAAGGATGCAGGACAAGGTGCAGTAGCGTTGGAGGTTGTTCCGCCGCCACGCCTCCAAAATGCTACTACTGGTTGTGACACACCTCTCTCCTCCACCCCCTCCTTTTCTTCTTCCTCCATGGCCTCTTCCTGTGCTTTGTCCTCGGAACCAGCGGTGCTCCGTAGGCGTTCAAGGGGCTACGCAAGTACGCAGGCAAAAAGATGTCATGCCATGCTTGCGCTGGTGTGTTTGGGGGACAGGAGCCACACTGGGGCAGAGGTTCTGTCTGCTCTGCAGGGGCAGGCCGAGAGGTGGTTGACGCCACGCCAGCTTAAGCCAGGAATGGTGGTTTGCGACAATGGCACCAACCTCCTCTCCGCCCTCTGACAGGGACAACTGACCCATGTGCCCTGTGTGGCTCACATCCATAACCTGGTGGTGCAGCGGTTTTTGGGCAGGTACTCGGGCTTACAGGATGTCCTGAGGCAGGCCAGGAAAGTCTGTGTGCATTTCCGCAGATCTTATAATGCCAGTGCTCGCCTGGCTGAGCTGCAAAAGGAGTTGAACCTGCCCAAGAACCGCCTTATATGTGACATGCCCACCAGGTGGAACTCAACGTTGGCCATGCTGCAGCGGCTGCACACGCAGCAGAGGGCCATCAATGAGTACCTGTGCAACTACGGCACCAGGACAGGTTCAGGGGAGCTCGGGTTTTTTTCACCACGCCAGTGGGGCATGATCAGTGATGCATGCACTGTCCTGGCACCATTTGAGGAGGCCACGAGGATGGTGAGCAGTGACAGTGCATGTATCAGTGACACTGTACCTCTTGTCCACCTGTTGGAACATACGCTGCGTGGAATAATGGACAGGGCACTTGAGGCAGAACAGAGGCAGGAAGAGGAGGACTTCCTTGCCTCTCAAGGCCCCCTTTACCCAGACAGTGTTCCTTCTGTCCCACCCATCGCACAGGAAGAGGAGGAGGAGGAGGATTGTGTCAGCATGGAGGTGGAGCCTGGCACTCAGCATCATCAGCAGCAGTCTTTTAGGGATGATTTACAGTCCCAAGAAACCCGTGGACTTGTACGTGGCTGGGAGGAGGTGGCTGCGGATCATGTCGTCCTTAGTGACCCAGAGGACTCCGGACCGAATGCCTCAGCTAACCTACGCTGCATGGCCTCCCTGATCCTGCAAAGTCTGCGGAAGGATCCTCGTATTCTTCTGATCAAGGAGAGGGACCATTACTGGCTGGCCACTCTCCTTGATCCACGGTACAAGGGTAAGGTTGCGGACCTTATCTTACCGTAGCAGAGGGAGCAGAGGATGAGACAACTCCGGGAGGCCTTACAGAAAGGTCTGTGCAACGCGTTCCCAGAGACTGGGAGGTTACAAACTCCTGGTCCTGGACAACGAGTTGCTGAGGCTTCGGTCAGTCAAAGAGGGAGCGGTGGGGAAGGTGGCCATCTGACCGATGCGTTCAGACAATTCTTTAGTCCGCAGCCCCAAGGTATGATCGGTTCCAGCAACCATCGCCTGCGTCTGATATACATGGTGCAGGAATACCTAGGGGCAAGGTCAGACTTGGACACCTTCCCCACCAAAAATCGTCTGGCTTACTGGGTCTTGAGGATGGATCACTGGCCAGAGCTTGCACAGTATGCAATTGAGCTACTGGCCTGTCCTGCATCCAGCGTTCTTTCAGAACGCACATTCAGTGCTGCTGGAGGATTTGTCACGGATCACAGGGTGCGCCTGTCCACCGACTCGGTTGATCGACTGACCTTCATAAAGATGAACCAGTCTTGGATCACCACCAGCTACCAAACACCTGAAGCTGATATAACAGACTTATTTATTTTCAAATGTCACATCCCTTCAAGACTGATGCTGATGCTGAGCAGGGATGAGCCGAACACCCCCCTGTTCGGTTCGCACCAGAACCTGCGAACAGACAAAATTTTCGTGTGAACTTTAGAACCCTATTAAATACAATGGACTCGAACGTTCGAAATCTAAAGTGCTAATTATAAAGGCTTATATGCAAGTTATTGTCCTAAAAAGTGTTTGGGGACCCGGGTCCTGCCCCAGGGGACATGTATCAATGCAAAAAAAAGTTTTAAAAACTGCAGTTTTTTCGGGAGCGGTGATTTTAATAATGCTTAAAATGAATAAATAAAAGTGAAATATTCCTTTAAATTTCGTACCTGGGGGGTGTGTATGATATGCATGTAAAGTGGCGCATCTTTCCCGTGCTTAGAACTGTCCCTGCAAAAAATGTCATTTTTGAAAGAAAAAAAGTCATTTAAAACTCACTCGCGGCTATTAATGAATTGTCGGCTCCCGACAATACATACAAAAGTCATTGATAAAAAAAAAAAAAAAAAAACGTGGGGGTTCCCCAGAATTCAATTACCAGGCCCTTCAGGTCTGGAATGGATATTAAGGGGAACCCCGCCGCAAATAAAAAAAAATGACGTGGGGTTCCCCCAAATATCCATTCCAGGCCCTTCAGATCTGGCTTGGATTTTAAGGGGAACTCCACCCCAAATTTAAAAAAAATGGCGTGGAGTCCCCCTAAAAATCCATACCAGAACCCTTATCCGAGCACGCAACCTGGCTGGCCGTAGGGGAAAAGGGGGGGACGAGAGAGCGGCCCCCCTCCCTCCTGAACCGTACCAGGCCACATGCCCTCAACTTGGGGAGGATGTCCCCATGTTGATGGGGACAAGGGCCTCATCCCCACAACCCTTGCCCGGTGGTTGTGGGGGTCTGCGGGCGGGGGGCTTATCGGAATCTGGAAGACCCCTTTAACAAAGGGGACCCCCAGATCCCGGCCCCCCCATGTGAATTGGTAAGGGGTACATTGTACCCCTACCAATTCACGAAGAAAGCGTAAAAAAATGTTTAAAAAAACACACAAACACCTTGAAGAAGTTCTTTATTAAAAAAAAACAAAAAAAAAACATTCCAGCGGTGAAATCCAGTGTCCCGCGGCGATCCCGATGTCCAGTGCTGTCCTTCATTGGTTGTGCCTGAGCGGACCTGATGGGGAACTCCCTCTCAGTGTTTTAAATGTATAGACCCCGCCCCTTCTAAAGTTCCCCATCAGGTCCGCTCAGCGGACTAGATGCGGAACATGAGAAGGGGCGGGTCTATACATGTATTACCAAAGTGAGAGAAGTTCCCCATCAGGTCCGCCCCCTCGGTATGTCGGACCCGCCTACGTCATTGGCCTGAGCGGGGAACTTCCTTCACTGTGTAATTTTATTTAGACTCTATACATGTATTACACAGTGAAGGGAGTTCCCCATCAGGTCCGCCCCCTCGGTATGTCAGACCCCGCCTACGTCATTGGCCTGAGCGGGGAAACTTCCTTCACTGTGTAAATTTAAATTACACAGTGAAGGAAGTTCCCCGCTCAGGCCAATGACGTAGGCGGGTCCGACATACCGAGGGGGCGGACCTGATGGGGAACTTCTCTCACTTTGGTAATACATGTATAGACCCGCCCCTTCTCATGTTCCGCATCTGGTCCGCTGAGCGGACCTGATGGGGAACTTTAGAAGGGGCGGGTCTATACATTTAAAACACTGAGAGGGAGTTCCCCATCAGGTCCGCTCAGGCACAACCAATGAAGGACAGCGCTGGACATCGGGATCGCCGCGGGACACTGGATTTCACCGCTGGAATGGTTTTTTCTTTCTTTTTTTTTTTTAATAAAGGACTTTTTCAAGGTGTTTGTGTGTTTTTTTAAGCATTTACACTTTCTTCGTGAAATGGTAAGGGTACAATGTACCCCTTACCAATTCACATAGGGGGGGTGCCGGGATCTGGGGGTCCCCTTTGTTAAAGGGGTCTTCCAGATTCCGATAAGGCCCCCGCCCGCAGACCCCCACAACCACCGGGCAACGGTTGTGGGGATGAGGCCCTTGTCCCCATCAACATGGGGACATCCTCCCCATGTTGAGGGCATGTGGCCTGGTACGGTTCAGGAGGGAGGGGGGCGCTCTCTCGTCCCCCCCTCTTCCCCTGCAGCCGGCCAGGTTGCGTGCTCGGATAAGGGGTCTGGTATGGATTTTTAGGGGGACTCCACGCCATTTTTTTTTAAATTTGGGGTGGAGTTCCCCTTAAAATCCATGCCAGATCTGAAGGGCCTGGAATGGATATTTGGGGGAACCCCACGTCATTTTTTTTTTAATTTGCGGCGGGGTTCCCCTTAATATCCATTCCAGACCTGAAGGGCCTGGTAATTGAATTCTGGGGAACCCCCACGCTTTTTTTTTTTTTTTTATCAATGACTTTTGTATGTATTGCCGGGAGCCGACAATTCAATAATAGCCGCGAGTGAGTTTTAAATGACTTTTTTTCTTTCAAAAATGACATTTTTTGCAGGTACAGTTCTAAGCACGGGAAACATGCGCCACTTTACATGCATATCATACACACCCCCCAGGTACGAAGTTTAAAGGAATATTTCACTTTTATTGTTTCACTTTAAGCATTATTAAAATCTCCGCTCCCGAAAAAACGGCCGTTTTTAAAACTTTTTTTTGCATTGATACATGTCCCCTGGGGCAGGACCCGGGTCCCCAAACACTTTTTAGGACAATAACTTGCATATAAGCCTTTATAATTAGCACTTTAGATTTCTCCCATAGATTTTTCGAATTTGCCGCGAACACCCCAATTTGTTCGCTGTTCGGCGAACGGGTGAACAGGCAATGTTCGAGTCAAACATGAGTTCAACTCGAACTCGAAGCTCATCCCTAATGCTGAGTGACTGTCCTGTTATGTTGACTGACTATCCTCCTCCTCCTTAATGATCCGATTGATGATGATAGCTTGGAAGAACATTTTTGTTTCTGGGTGCTGCCACCAGTGGCTAAGGCCCAATTTTTCAGCCCCTGTTTAACAGGGGCATGTAATTAAAAAATTGTATGCAATGCTTTGCAGCAGGGCTCATTCCTGCACTCCAACTAGAGTATCTGGGAGAGGTTGCAGTGTCGTGGCACCATCACCAGTGCCTAAGGCCCAATTTTTCAGCCCCTGTTTAACAGGGGCATGTAATTACAATTTTTTATGCAATGCTTTGCAGCAGGGCTCATTCCTGCACTCCAACTAGAGTATCTGGGAGAGGTTGCAGTGTCGTGGCACCAGCACCAGTGCCTAAGGCCCAATTTTTCAGCCCCTGTTTAACAGGGGCGTGTAATTACAATTTTTGATGCAATACTTTGCAACAGGGCTCATTGCTGTGCTCCAAGTACAGTATCTGTGAGGGGTTGCAGTGTTGTGGCACCAGTGCCTAAGGCCCAAATGTTCTGCCCCTGTTTAACAGGGGCATGTAATTACAATTCTTGATCTAATAATTCACAGCAGGGCCCATTCATGCGCCCACCAAGAGTAACTGTGAGGGCTTACAGTGTTGTGGCAACACCAACATGTAAGGGGAAAATTTCAGCAGAGTATATATGGCAGGCCCCTACTTTCAAACATCCAACTTACAAACGACTCCTACTTGCAAACGAAAGGAGACAACAGGAAGTGAGAGGAAATCTACCCCTAGGAAGGGAAATTCTCTCCTGTAAGAGTTAATATGGGAAAAAGGTGTCTCCTCTCTACTGATGCTTTATCACCAATCCTTGTTTCAATAAAAACCCCACTTTTCCAAAACATTTGTCATTGGGACGGAAAGAGAGGTGAAATGTTCTGAACAGGGGCACAGACAGCAAAACAAATGTTACAGGGGTGATAACCCTTCCCTATGTTTTCCAAAAAGCTTAAAAATAGATTTTTTGGCTGGAGCTACACTTAAACAATGTACATGTTCAAAATTACAAACAGATTCTACATAAGAACAAACCTACAGTCCCTGTCTTGTATGCACCGCCTGTATACGGCTGTTCAGAGTATATAGGTCCTTTTTTTGTGTGTGCAGGGTTCCCCTTAATATCCATTCAAGACCCAAAGGGGATGGTAGTGGGCTGGGGGGGGTGGGGTGTACCCATGCCATTTTTCTCAATGATTTTTATCCATATTGCCGGGACCAGACATTACATTAAAGCCGCAAGCAGTTTTAAATTACTTTTTTTCCTTTAGAAATGTCATTTTGTGCAGGGACAGTTCTAAAAATGGGAAACACGTGCCACTTCACAGGCACACTTTAGACACCCCCCAGGTGTTTTTTTTTCACTTTAGGCATCATTAAAATCACTGCTCCCGAAAAAAACTGATGTTTTTAAAACTTTTTTTGCCTTGATCCATGTCCCTTGGGGCAGGACCCGGGTCCCCAAACCCTTTTTTAGGACAATAACTTGCATATTATAATTAGCACTTTTGATTTAGAACGTTCGAGGGGGAGTTCGGCTCATCCCTAGTTCCCAGAGACTGGGAGGTTACAAATTCCTGGTCCTGGACAACGTGTTGCTCAAGCTTCGGTCAGTCAAAGAAGGAGCGGTGGAGAAGGTGGCCGTCTGACTGATGCTTTCAGACAATTTTTTAGTACGTAGCCCCAAGGTATGATTGGTTCCAGCAACCATCGCCAGCGTCTGGTTTACTTGGTGCAGGAATACCTAGGGGCAAGATCAGACTTGGACACTTCCCACCGAAAATCCTCTGGGTTACTGGGTCTTGAGGATGGATCACTGGCCAGAGCTTGCACAGTATGCAATTGAGCTACTGGCCTGTCCTGCATCTAGCGTTCTTTCTGAACGCACATGCGGTGCTGTTGGAGGCTTTGTAACCGATTACAGGGTGCACCTGTCCACTGACTCGGTCGATCGACTGACCTTCATAAAAATGAATCAGTCTTGGATCACCACCAGCTACCAAGCACCTGATGCTGATGTAACCGAATATTTTTTTTGAAATGTCAGATCCCTTCAAGACTGCCTATGCTAAATGCTGAGTGACTATCCTGTTTTGCTGAGTGACTATCCTCTTCCTCCTCAATGATCATGCTGATAGCTTGTAAGAACATTTTTGGTTCTGGGCACAGAGAGAAAAACAAATGTTACAGGGGTGATAACCCTTCCCTATGTTTTCCAAAAAGCTTAAAAATAGATTTTTGGGCTGGAGCTACACTTAAAAAAATTACCTGTTCCAAATTACAAACGGTTTCTACTTAAGAACAAACCTACAGTCCCTGTCTTGTTTGCACCACCTGTATACTGCTGTTCAGAGTATATAGGGCCTTTTTTAATTTGGGTGCAGGGTTCCCCTTAATATCCATTCAAGACCCAAAGGGAATGGTAGTGGGCTGGGGGGGGGGTGGGGGGTACCCATGCCATTTTTCTCAATGATTTTTATCCATATTGCCGGGACCAGACATTACATTAAAGCCGCAAGCAGTTTTAAATTACTTTTTTTCCTTTAGAAATGTCATTTTGTGAAGGGACAGTTCTAAAAATGGGAAACACGTGCCACTTCACAGGCACACTTTAGACACCCCCCAGGTGTTTTTTTTTCACTTTAGGCATCATTAAAATCACTGCTCCCGAAAAAAACTGATGTTTTTAAAACTTTTTTTTGCCTTGATCCATGTCCCTTGGAGCAGGACCCGGGTCCCCAAACCCTTTTTTAGGACAATAACTTGCATATTATAATTAGCACTTTTGATTTAGAACGTTCGAGTCCATTGTATTTATTTGGGTTCTAAAGTTTGCGCGAACTTTTGGTCCGTTCGCAGGTTCTGGTGCGAACCAAACCGGGGGGTGTTCGGCTCATCCCGATTGAAGGTGCAGGCTCAGGGTCTAGCACAAGAGACAAGTAATAAGTCCAAGAAGTACAAGCAGCAGGTCAGGGGCTGGAGACAAGTAGCAAATCCGAGTCACAGGCCGGGGGTCAAACACAGGTAGCAAGGCAGATCCGAAAAGCAAGCTAAAGGTCAGGTCCAGGAGAAGAGCAGAGTAGTCAAGCCGATCCGGGTCACAATAGAAATACAGATGCAGGTAACAGGAAACCAGGTACAGACAGGAAGCTGACAACAAACCAGCAACCTGTCAGAGTACCTGGGCCACTTTATATAGGCCCGCCAGAGCTCCGATTGGTGCACTAGCGCGCATGCGCGCGCCGTTCCACCGTCCCGCACACACGCATGCGCCGAAGCGCCGTTCTGCCACGCATGTGCGCAGGAACGCGGCTGGCGCTGCTGAGTTAGTAATTCCTCTGACATTTACACTGGTCTGTTTGTTTGCCTTTGCAGTTATCTCTGTAGTATTACTACTGGAGTGGGACATCCAATGTTTGCTGGATTGGAATTAGCTGGCTTGATTCCTATGGAGGAGTGCATTTAATCCTCCTTGGGCTGCTTAAACGGTTTCTCTGTTGGAGTTGCAATTAAGATCAAGGTGAGATAAAACTCAATGATTTGTTTCCGTTTGACAATTTTAAAATCTATACTCACTGCAGGAGAATCTTGATCTAATTATATGGTGGTCTGCGAGTGCACATGGTCTGCGAGTGCACGTGTTCTACGAGTGCACGTAGGCTGCGAGTGCACGTGGTCTGCGAGTGCACGTGGTCTGCGAGTACCTTTGTGTTGTCTTGTTGAGTACCTGTGTATTGTATTGTTGCATATTGATGTGGGGAAGCTAGTTGTTAAGTAATTTGGACAGGGTATAATCCCCAATTCTCATTAAATTAGTAGGTATGATGCGTGGAGATGCGACTCGGTGTACATCTCAAATTTTCCACTCGCATTTTGCGAGTGGGAAATTGTTTCTGGCGAGAAGCTGGGCTGCCTGGGGGGGCGGAGGGGGGGCGAGTACAGCAGGCATGTGGGGTTGATCGGGAGCCTTTCTCCCATCGATCACCCCAGGGGAAGAGAGCATGCAGCAAGAGAAAGGCCACGGGATTACAGAGCAGATAGCCGGCTGTTACAGCTGAGTTTACATTACAATTGCCTCTGCTCCGCTCATGGTTACACAAAGCCCAGCCGCCTGACCCCGCGCCTGTGATAGACAGAATGCCAGTCCAATGCTGGGACGTGTTCTGTCTATCACAGGCGCGGGGTCAGGAGGCGGGGCTGTGTGTAACCACGAGCGGAGCGGAGGCAATTGTAATGTAAACTCAGCTGTAACAGCGGGCTATCCGTTCTGTAATCCCGCGGCTTTTCTCTTGCTTCATGCTCTCTTCCTTGTGATGATCCTCTTGCACAGGTGAGCCAAGGCTGCAATGGGGGCACAGTGAGCTGAATCTGCAATGGGGCACAGTGAGCTGAATCTGCAATGGAGGTACAGTGAGCTGAATCTGCAATGGAGGCACAGTGAGCTGAATATGCAATGGGGGCACAGTGAACTGAAGCTGCAATGGGGCACAGTGAGCTGAAGCTGCAATGGGGGCACAGTGAGCTGAATCTGCAATGGGGGCACAATGAGCTGAAGTTGCAATGGGGGCACAGTGAGCTGAATCTGCAATGGGGGCACAGTTAGCTGAATCTGCAATGCAGTAATGATAGAGCCAATGATGATAATAAGCCCAACAGATATCTGTGAGCAATAATAAGATGCCAAAAGAATTTGCGTATGGAAATTATCAATGCAAAGATTGGAGCATTGTAGCATCTAACATAGAATTCCTTACCTGAATATTGGGTTCTCTGATCATAGGGGCTGTCTGAAACCTCTGTGTGGATGGTCAGCCATGCTGTACTGCATTTAAATGAGGGTATATATCTATTTAGGGATCATTAGATCCACCTGGCTGGAGGAGGGAAAAGGAATCCCTGAGGCCAACCCCGTTGCCCGGATCAAAGGTCTGGACTGGCCTTGAGGATCTGGAGGGGCGGGAGTGGGCTCATCTTCCCACTAAGATGCCATATGTGGGGTATGAACCAAAGCTAACGGTGCACATCCCAGTAGCGGATCCACCTCCAGGAGGTGCCGGTCGATGTGCAATTGCTTGATGGGTCCCAGATTCCCGCTCGGGGCTAGGAGCGGTAGGCGCCATGGTGGAAACAGGGAAGGGGGTGGATCAAGGTGCGGCAATGCATTGGATATGACACAATCGGATGTGCGTCACTGGTGCTCTGGGTTTCCATGTGGCGGTAGTATCAGCCGGAAGTGACGCAGCAGATAGTCGCGCCACCTTTGAGCTGAGATGGAGTTGACAATCCGCAGCAATGACACCTCTGTGGGTCCCTAGATGTCAAGGGGAATGGCAGGGAGTAAAAGCAATTTGCAATGAATGCCTCCCATAGTTCCACAGGCAATGGGGAGACACAGGGTGGCCATGGCCATCAAGGTCAAAAGAGTTGTTAAAAATATAAAAAGAGAAAGAACAATACAGACAGACTTCAGGTTTTTCAAATAGAAGTTTAAATACAATCTGTCAAAAAAGGTTATAACTTAATTTAGTAATTTATAACAACAAAAACTTGGATTACAACCATAAATATAATATCATTATCATCCACCTTGCCTTAATACTCCCAACCCATAACTGTCACACTGCATTTACAGTACAGGTACAAATCTACAAATTGTATTTAAACATATAAGCTAAATGTCTTAAGTTAGTGGCCAGATATTCTGCATATAAATCGTCTAGAGGTGTTGATCCCAAGTGGCTTATATCTATAGAAAGGGGGCATAACTAATAGCATCATTGAGCCCCAGGGAGTGTGTCACTTTTACTTTATAAATCCACTTGGCTTCTATTTATAAAATGTTTTGGTCAAAATCGCCCCAACCCCCCCCCTCTCTGGGGGATGGACTTTTGCTAAAACTTGAAAGGTGAGAGAGTCAGTTTCATAGTCATGAAATTCAGTAAAGTGTCTGGGTATTGGTTTTTCTGTAATACCCCCTGTATATCTAAAACATGATCCTTTATTATTTTCCAAAACTTTCATTTAGTTTTGCCCACATGTGAGCAAGTATACTATGCCCACAGTGTTGCAATTGACTATTTTGCCTGGTTTGACAAATTGGCAGTGGTTGCACGCCCCGCACCGGTACGTGCCACAGGGTAGTGTGCCACAAGGATATTGGTTCCAAAGGGACTGGTTTCGTATAATTGTGACATGTGGTTCAGAGTCTACAAATAGGCTTAATGTGAGGTCATCCTTTAAGAGATGCCAGTGAATTTCAAGGATATGTCTAAAAGTTTGATGTTGGTTGTTATATTTTGTAATGGGACGTATGCTTTGCCCATTTGAGGGGGATGAAATCTCACCTTGAAACAAGAGAAGGTCACAAGGATTATCTAATGCCTGCGAAGGATGGGCACTTTGAAAATGCAACAGGGAATTTCCAGCTGTATCTTTACAATACAGATAGGTTGAGATGTCTCCCTCTGGGCTTTTGTTAATAATCAGATCCAAAAAGAGCACTCATTGTGGTTGAGTGCCTCAATCAATTCTAGCAAAAGTTTGTGCGGGCCTGTCCAGAAAATGAGTATATCATTGATGTACCTGCACCACAGAAGAGTGTGGCGCAGGTACATTGAGTATAATTCTGAAGCGAACATCTCCTGCTCCCAGCCCCCCAGGTACAGGTTGGCATACAATAGGGCACACTTGGTCCCCATTGCTACCCCCTGCACCTGGAGGTAGTGGGAGCCATGGACGATGAATGCATTGTGTGTCAAAATAAAATATAGCATCTCTGTGATAAAAGTATTGTACGGGATGGCATCCAAATCCCTTTCATTGAGAAAAAGGGATGTGACGGAAATCCTTTTCTTACGTGTTATGCTAAAATAAATAAAGTCTCCACGTCAATGGAGGCTAAAAGGGTGTTATTTGGAACAGATAGTTCATCCAATACAGTTACCAAATGAATATTGTCCTTTAAGTATGTAGGCAGACTCTCCATGTGTGGACGTAAATAGTCATCAATAAGGGAATTGGCTTGTTGGGTTAGACAACCAATCCCCAAAATTATCAGTCTTCCTGGTGGATTTGAGAGAGATTTATGGGTTTTTGACAATGCATAAAAGGTTGGGGTCATTGGATAATATACTTTTAAAAAATGCCTGGTGTTTTTGGAGATCAGATTTCTGCCATATGCCCTATCTATGATGTTAACGATTTCCTGCTGGTAGTTTTGAATAATCAGTACTGAAATTAGACGATACCAGGAAGGATTTCCTAGTATTTTCTGGCACATAGCTATATCATTTTAATTTTTTGTATAACAAGGTTGCCACTTTTGTCTGGATTTGAGCTCATTAAGGGCCGCCTCTGTGCTGATGTTAAATTAGAGCTTATAGACTTAGGGTGTATCTCTTGAACATCACTAGTCACTCTTTCAACGATTAGTTTTAAATTGAAATTGGAAAAGGCCGGAAATTTCCATAATTTGTTTTTGTATTCAGGGGGTGTGAAGTTAGGGGTATCTGCATCATCCGAGTTCGTTAGAACCTTGGGCGTCATTCCAGACCCCTCCTTCCTTTTCAAGTTGGCGGAGAATTTTTAGCATTCTATAGTCTGCTCGGGACCATTTTGTGTCAGAGTTTTCGGTAGGACTTAAGCCTCGTACACACGAACGAGTTTCTCGGCAAGAAACGACAAGAAAACTGCTGGGATATCTTTCTTGTTGAGAAAATCGTTCATGTGTATGGTTTCTCATCGAGAAAACTGACCAGAATCTCGACGAGAAAAATAGAGAACCTGCTCTCTATTTTCTCGTCGAGATTCTCGTCGGCATGTTTCTCGATGAGAAAAGTGTGTGTGTGTACACTTACCTGTCGCTGTGGAAACCCGCGCATGCTCAAAATGACTGACGCATGTGTGGTAGCTTCCTATGCATAGGTAGGGTGTAGCAAGATGGCGGCATCGAATGTGACGAGTGCACGCTCGTCGTAGTCGATGACGTCACCGTGTTCACTCCATTCAAAGAACCGCGGGTTCTTTGAATCGAGCGTGTCTACACTCGGCCGGGACAAGTTTCTTTTCCAAGAATCTCGTCAAGAAAAATGACTTGTTTTTTCCTGACGAGATTCTCTGCCATGTGAACGAGGCTACAAAATTAAGTTTCCTGGCAAAAAGAATAATATCTTTGATACATTCAAAATGGTCAAGGTTGGGTGAAGGAAAAAAGTTTAGTCCTATTCCTAAAGCCTCTAGTTTTGTGGAAGTGAATGTGTGAGGTGTCAAGTTAATGACATCAAAGGTGCGTGATTTGGTTATGTGGGCCGAACTGCGTATTGATCTATGTTTCTCTGTGCTGTGTTGTTGTGTGGTTTTGATGTCATGGGTGCTCTGCCTTTTGAGGCTTGTGTGCAAAAAATTTGAAGATTTCAGCTGTTTGGGAGTGGCTCCCAAGGCAGCTCCAGTGAGGTGTGTTTTACCTTTGGTTTCTGGTTGTTCGTGATCAGTGTCCTCACCATCTGAGGGTGGAGGGGTCTTACGTTTATGTGCCTGTATACGGTTGGTTTCTATATCACCTCGTTTAACATCACCCCCACCAGTGGAATGTGGGTGGGGGGTAGGATGTCTCTGTGAACCACGGTGGGTTTGATTAGATTAATATTTGTAGGAAGAAGAAGCAGTTGATGTATTAGAGATATTGCCATCTTCAGTTATTCTAGAACTGTTATAGTTCCCTCTATTTATTTATTTTATTGTATTTTTATTGAAATGATTTTCAGAAGAATACAGAACAAACAGTATTTTGGAATATCATTTAGAAAAATAAGCATTTGAAAGATATAGAACCACGGTATTAAATGCAATATAAAACAAGAATAATTAAAATATATAAAATAATCAGAAATTATCAAAAATTATATAAAAATTATATAAAAAAAGAAAGAAATAATAATAAAAAAAAACAAATAGGTAAAGAATCAGTATAAGTTGATCACCAAAACAGAAAAAAATCTACCATACAATTAAAAAGCTATGTCCATAATTAAAGGGATACAAATTGGATAGGAATCAAAAGATGGGATCAAGGAGGTAAGAAAAGGGAAGCAGGTGGCTATAAGTGACCTACATACACCATAATAAGACCATAGGGGGAATTGGGGACAAAACCTTCAGGAATTGAATAAAAACAAGTGTAGGGTATGGATAGAAATATTAGTGAGAAGAGCTGTATATAGAGCGGTCCCAGGTGTCCCATATCTTGTCAAATCTATCAACAGCAACCTCTACCATGGCTGTCATATGTTCCATTCTGTGGATATCATTCATAGTTTGTATAAGCTGGGCCCGAGTTGGAGGTGAAGTGGACAACCAACATGCAGGAATAGCTCTTTTTGATGCTAGAAAGACATAGAAGGCCAATTTATTTGCAGCTTTTCCCAATCCAGGGATTGGGAGGCCCAGTAGGAGGTGTATCGGATCTAAAGGGGCGGGGAGGCTAAAATCTGCTGAAGTAAGGACACGACCATGGACCGGAAAGGAGCAATCAGTTCACATTGCCAAAAGATATGACAATGAGTACCCCTATGTTTACCACACCTCCAGCAGAGAGGGGAGAGGGAAGGATCATAGCGATGTAAAACCTCAGGAGTCCTATACCAAGAAAAAAGTACTTTTAATGCTGTCTCTCTGTGTGCCACACATCGTGATATTTTGGAAGTTGAGGTCCAAATTCTAGCCCATTGGGGGATATTTGTTGTTGTGTAAGATGCGACCATTTACTCATGTATGAGTGGGGTTCCATGGAAAGCGGGAGATTTTCTCGCAGGAGTTGATATATGGCAGATATTAGTCGTAGTTGGTATGGTCCCTGAGAACAAATAACTTTGAAGTGTGTAGGTTTAGGTAGAGTAAGTGAGGGTTGCTAAATAGTGGGTCATTTGGAGATACGAAAATAACAAATGGTTTGGGTTTTGGCTTGTAAATTGAAGGTCTTGGAAGGAGTGAAGTTTGCGAGTGACAGGTGCACAAGGTGTCGGAGTTGGAACAGGCCTGCCTTAGCCCAGGGAAACATCTGAGGGTGGGAAAGACTATCTGGGAGGGAGGGATTGAAAAGTACAATAGAGAGGGGGGGGGACATGAGGATGCGACAGGATCGCCAAATTCTGTGCGAGAACAGCATAGGGCCCAGACAGAGGTCATGGAGCTTAGGATCCGAGAGTAAAGTAGGGGACCATAAAAGAGAACATGGATGAGTTGGGAACAGTGAACCCATCTCTATTTCTGTCCATCGATTCGGGGGTCTCAAACTGGACCAGGATACCACCGCACAGTGGGAATTCAGGTAGTACTTGTGAATATCCGGAGCACCCATACCTCCCTGACCTCTGGGGGAAAAGATAACCAAGCTGACCACTCTATGTGCCCCGTCTTTCCAAATAAAGTTGATAAACCACCTTTTAAGAAGTTTCAGTTGAGCCATGGGGATAGGGACAGGTAGCGTTTCGAAAAAATATAGTAATTTTGACATAACAGACATCTTCAACACATTAATCCTGCCTATTCAAGATATCGGTAAGGGGTTCCATTTAGTTAGCATGGCTTTGATAAATTTGAACAGGGGCACATAGTTGGCAAAATAAAGGGTGGAATGTGACGATGTAAGTGGAATTCCTAAATATTTGAGGGATAAGGTGCACCAGCGGTAGGGGTAAGAGTTCCTAAGCGAGAGAAGATCTGCAGGAGGGAGATGTAAGGGCAAGGCTTCTGTTTTAGACGCATTAATTTTGTATCCCGATAGGGAGCTGAACTGGGATAATAGAGCATGCAGGGATGGAAGTGAGATATGGAGGTTGGTGAGGGTCAGAAGCACGTCATCAGCGAATAGAGACAATTTGTATTCCCTTTGTTGCATGGGGACCCCACGTATGTCTGGGTGCGATCTGATAGCCTCAGCTAAAGGCTCCAGGCAGAGGATGAAAAGGAGGGGAGAAAGGGGGCATCCTTGCCTGGTACCATTTGACATGGGGAACAATCTGGATGTAAAGGAGGCCAATTGGACCTGAGATGAGGGGCTAGAGTAGAGGGAATATAAAGCCGTGAGAAAAGGACCCCGCAGTCCAAATTTAGTAAGGGTAGCAAACATGTAGGGCCAACTTAATCTATCAAATGCCTTTTGGATGCCAAGGCTAAGGATCAGGGCAGGGCGTCGGACTCTGTTCAGCATGTCAATGAGGTCAATGGTACGTCTGGTATTGTCCCCAGCGTGTCTAGTGGGGACAAAACCCACCTGGTCTCTATCAATCAGTTTCGTCATAAATTGGGAAAGGCGAATAGCTAGGATTTTAGTAAAAAGCTTATAGTCTGAATTTAAAAGTGCAATCGGCCTATAACTGTCTGGGAGCGAGGGATCCTTATCCGGCTTGAGTATGACTGTAATGTATGAGTGCAGAAATTGTTGGTGGGGGCGCTGACCCTGGAGAAGGGAATTATAAAGGGATACCAAGTGTGTTGAAAGAATCGGGAGAAAGGTCCTTTAGTAAGAGTATGGAAGGCCGTCCGGGCCAGGAAATTTATGGAAATTTATGGGAGGGATTTGACAGTGTTATTTAGTTCCTCTTCAGTAATGGTGGTATTCAATGTCTGTACATCAGCCTCAGTGAGCTTGGGGAGACGGAGATCTGCCATAAACGTCTCAAAAGTCATCTGATCAAAGGGAGGGTGTTGGTCAGGAGTAAGACATTTATAAAGTTTATCATGAAATGACTTGGGTCATTGTCTGCGGGCAAAAGGTAGGGGTCCCATCTGTGCATTTTAAGTGGTCCGGGAAGGAGAGGAAAGGCCTAGGGTTAAGCCTGAAGACCAACATCCTATACGGCTTATTTGAAAATTTGTCGAATTTTTGTTTTGCCCAGAGAAGGGTTTTACCTATTTTTGACAGGTCTAAGGACTTTATGCGCTTGCGTAGGGAGGTTACCGTGCGCAGCTGGTCCATCATGAGGGCGTGGAGCAAGGAGTGCTCAGCTGCTGCTAGTTCAGATATTAGAGAGGACCTCAGGAGGGCCGAGTCCCTCTTTCTCTGAGATCCCACAGAGATGCACTGTCCTCTAAAATATGCCTTGTGGGCCTCCCAAAGGACAGACGGGCTGGACACAGGACCTGTATTTAGTTGAAAATATTCAGTTAAAGCAAGAAGGAGTTTATCCTTCGTTTCGGGGTGTTTTAGTAGAGATTCATTGAGCCTCCAGTGGCATCTCTTGGGGAATGAAGCCGAGAGGCAAAGATCTAGGGACAGAGGGGCATGGTCCGACCAGGTAATAGGACCCAGGTCGGAGGACACCATGTGGGACAGCAAGGGGGCTATTACCAGAAAGGAGTCCAATCTGGAAAAAATCTTGTGGGGGGGAGAGTAGAACGAGTACTGCCTACCTGTGAGGTGTTTGACCCGCCATGTATCAAACAAACGGTGGTTTCGGATCAGTTTCCTAAAGGAGGTGGCTAGGGCTTATGAAACGGGGGTAGACTTGGCGTGGAATAGGGACTTCCTATCCCGAGCGGGCGAGAGGACAGCATTGAAGTCACCTCCAATTATCATAAAAGGATGTGCGACACGATTCAGTCGTTCAAATACCTCAGTTAGAAATTTAATTTGACCCGTGTTAGGGGCATATACATTCATGATCATTATAGGGTTAGATGGGTAAGTGCCCTCCAGAACTATATAACAACCATGAGGATCCAATTGGGTAGACTGGATCTGGAGGGGACAAGAGCGTTTAACCAAAACTGCCACTCCAGCCTTTCCAGATGAGTCGGAGACCAGGAAAGACACTGGGAAGTGTCTAGAAGCGAATTTCAGGGATCCTCCGGCTCCTGAACCAGGCTTACATCCGCACCGGAGGCCCTGAATTCCTTCAAGGCCATCCATCTTTTCTTTTTTTATATATAAATTGTGTTTTTATTGAAAAATTTTCATACATACAAAATCAAGTGTGAAGATATTCAAATTTTGGATAAAACAAATATCATAACTGAAAAAATGAATCAATACAGTTACAATCAATACAGCTACAATGCTACCGATATAGCAAAAGTCGAAATCTTAACCATAAAGGTCAGGGGGGACAAGAGTAAGCGGAAAAATAAAAATAAATAAATAATAATGATATGATTTAAAAAAAAAAAAATTAGGACATAAGGATAACATATAAACAGACGAAAATCCCAATGAGTGGGCATTTCAAAACCATATATTTTAAATCACGGATAAGCAAAGTGTTACTCATTGGGTCAGGCGTTGATGAGATCCACAGGATGCCCAACCAAAGAACAAAGGCATCCCATAGAAGTCTCACCTAATAACCATAATGATAGGGGGTGTTGGGGGAGGCGAGGAGGGAGCAAGTGGTACCATGGAATCAACAAGGATATAAGCTAACAAACCCTTGAAGAAAAACGTTGGGAGGCAAGGTCAAGGAGGTGTCACATCATCGGGGATTAAGGAACTAATACCAGGGTGAAGGTCAGAATGGTTCCATAAATCCCAGATCTTTGAAAATTGCGGGAGAGTGTCATGTACTATTGCAGTGAGGCGTTCCATTCTACAGATTTGTTCCAATGTTTGTAGAACCTGTGAGAGAGTAAGCGGGGAAGGGGACAGCCACCGCAAGGGTATAGCCCATTTCGCAGCGAGAAGAATGAAGGTGGACAATTTTTGGGCATGTTTGGAGATGCCAGGAACCGGCAGGCCTAACAGAAAGTGGACTGGATCTAGTGGGAGGGAAACATTAAACAAGTCTTGTATATACATCTGAATGGACAACCAAAATGGTCGGATCAGGGGACAGTTCCAAAAAATGTGTAAATGAGAGCCAATGTCACCCCGGCATCTCCAACACACTTGGGGAGTCTTGGGATCGTATCTATGCCAAATTTTTAGGGGTTTTATACCAAAAAAATAATATTTTGTAAGCCGTCTCCTTTTGTTCCACACATTGTGATGATTTGGAATCAGTCTCCCAAATTTTCTGCCATTGAGGGAGAGGGATGGGGCGTTTTACTAATTGTGACCATTTTAGCATATAAGAATTGGATGTGTCAGTGATAGAGGTCGCGTTATGTAAAGATCTGTAGATGTCAGAGATGAGATGGGTCTGGTATGGTCCTTGAGCACATAGGAGTTCAAACGGGGTAGGTTTATCTAGGGCCAGAGTAGATGATTTTGAGGCAAAATAGTGTTTACCGTATATACTCGAGTATAAGCCGAGATTTTCAGCCCTGTATAAATTTTTACATTGTAAATATTACCTGTAAAGAAGTTGCGGCTGCGGCGTCCATCGTTCAAATTCCGCGGCGTCCATCGTTCAAATTCCGCGGTCTCTTCCTGTTCCTTCCTTGATAGGCGAGTCTCAGCAGACACTCTCCGCCTATCACGAACGTTCTCTCATCCTCAGTTTTCCAGCAGACGTCTGTGATTGGCGGAATACCCAACACAGTGTCTGCTGGGAAAACTAAGGATGAGAGAATGATCGTGATAGGCGGAGAGTGTCTGCTGAGACTCGCCTATCAAGTAAGGAACAGGAAGAGACCGCGGAATTCGAACGATGGACGCCGCGGAATTCGAACGATGGACGCCGCAGCTGCAACTTCTTTACAGGTAATAATTACAATGTAAAAATTTCTATTTACAGGGAACAGCGAGCTAGGGAACAGTGGGGCATCGGCTTATACTCGAGTCAGTGAGGTTTCCCAGTTTTTTTGGGCAACATTATGTACCTCGGCTTATACTCGAGTCGGCTTATACTCGAGTATATACGGTAATCTGAAGGTAGGAGTAGAATAGTTGTTTAGGGATCTGGTATTTCCTTTGCAGTTCATTAAAGGGTAGAAGTGTATGAGTGAGGGGATGTACAATGTTTTGAAGCTGGAAAATGCCTGCCTGCATCCATGGAAGCAATCGAACATACGATAAACTGTCTGGGATATCAGGATTGAACAGCACATTTAGCAGTGGAAGAAACGGGGATGCGAGAGAGAATTGATGGGAACATTTCTTCCATATGGAAATGGAGAACAACATTGGGCCTAGGCATATATTTCTAAGTTGGCTTATGGAAGAGTCTAGATCTGCCCAGATCATGGCGCAGGGGTGTACTGGTCTAGTGACACTCATTTCAATCTCTGCCCATATACTAGACGCCTTTCTGGAGGACCAAGTGATGATTGTTTTGAGATGTGTGGCATAATAATATTTAATAAGATCTGGGGCTCCCAGCCCTCCCCGTGTCTTGGGGGCTAACATTACCGAACTCGCGATCCTGTGTGCTTTATAGTGCCAAATGAAATTAAGAAATGTTCTCTGCGTGGCTTTAAGTTGTGACATAGGAATGGAAATCGGGAGGGTGTCGAATAGGTAAAGGAGTCTTGGCATTATAGACATCTTCAGGACATTGATGCGGCCCAAGAGAGAAATGGGATAAACATCCCATTGTCGCAAGAGCCGGTCAATGTCACAACAGAGCGGGGGGTAATTAGCCTGATACAGGGTCGAGTACGAGGAGGTTAGGTTAACTCCTAGATATTTAAGGAAGTCTGGGCACCAATGGAAGGAATAGTTTTGTTTGAGAATGGTGAGATCGGAGGACGGGATGTGTAGTGGTAGAGCTTCTGTTTTATTTGCATTTATTTTATATCCAGATATAGAGCTAAAGTCCTTCAACAAAGCCATAAGGTTAGGGAGATAGATATGGGGCCTAGTCAGAGTCAGAAGAACATCATCCGCAAACAGGGACAGCTTATATTCTTTTTGGCGTAGCAAAACTCCACGTATATCAGGATGGATGCGAATAGCTGCGGCTAGGGGTTCCAGACAAAGAATGAAAAGGAGGGGGGACAGAGGGCAGCCTTGTCTGGTCCCATTACTTAACGAGAAAGATGACGATAAGTAAGAAGCTAATTGAACTTGGGAGGAAGGACAGGAGTATAGGGCGCGTAGGGCTGCTATGAAGGGACCTCCAAATCCATAGTTGGAGAGGGTAGCAAACAAATAAGGCCTGCTAAGCCGGTCAAAGGCTTTTTGTGCGTAAAGACTCAAAATGAGGGCTGGACGGGATGTCTTTGTTTAATAGATCTATGAGGTCAAGTGTACATCTCGTGTTGTCCCCTGCATGTCTAGCTCGGACAAAGCCAACCTGATCCTTATGTACAAGTCTGGGAATTATATGGGATAGTCGGTTAGCCAATACTTTCGTAAATATCTTGTAATCTGAGTTAAGCAATGCAATGGGCCTATAGTTATCAGGGATGGAGGGATCTTTGCTGGGTTTCGGGATCACAGAAATATGGGCATGGAGAAATTGAGGGTGTGGTACATTTCCTTTAAATAATGAAGCAAATAGAAAAATCATATGGGGCTCAAAATCGGTAGGAAGATTTTATAATAAGAATAAGGTAGACCGTCCGTGCCAGGAGACTTCTGGGTGGGAAGATGCTTAACTACCTCTTCCAACTCTTCGGGTGTAACTGCCGAGTTTAGGGATGTAAGGTGTTCGGGTGAAAGTTTGGGTAGTTGTAGGGATTCAAAGAATAAATCACATTTTTGTTGTGTAAAACTATAGTTAGGGTCTGTCTGTAGACAATTATATAGTTGGTGATAAAATTCTCCAAAGAGTTTAGACATAGTGAAGGGGCAATAGGTGAGAGTTCCGTCAGTTTGTTTAAGGAAGTCAGGGGAGGATTGAAAGGGGCAAGGTTTCAACTTATTTACTAACATTTTATGGGGTTTATTTGAATATTCGTAGAATTTCTGTTTGGACCATATAAGAGATTTATCAATTTTGCTCATTGTCAGGGATCTAAGTTGGTTTCGTAATGACACCACAGTCCGGAGTCTGGCCACCGTGGGGGAAGATAACAGAAGCTTCTCCGCCGATCGGAGTTTAGACATGGTAGTCGAATATTGGAATGCTGCATCTCTTTTTAAACGGGAACCTATAGCTATACATTGTCCCCGAAAGACGGCCTTATGCGCCTCCCACAAAGTGGAGGGCTCCGAGACTGTGCCTGTGTTAAGTTGAAAATATTCCATCAGTCCGCTAGATGGAAGGTCTCTGGTTTCAGGGGTGCGTAGAAACGTCTCATTGAGTCTCCAATGACAGGTTTTAGGGGCGGCAGAAGAAAGGTAAATGTCAAGATGTACAGAGGAATGATCTGACCATGTTATAGGGTTGATTTCGGAGGAAACCGCAGATGTCAGGAGAGGTGTAGAGATAAAAAAATTATCTAGACTAGAATAGAGTTTGTGGGAGTGCGAGTAAAACGTATATTGTTTGTGGGTGGGATGTTTAATCCTCCAAATGTCTAGAAGATGTTTAGCTCTTATTAGTTTACGAAATGATTTAGAGAGGCGGTCAGTTTTAGAAGGTGGAGTCAATGGGAACAATGTGCGTCTATCCTTGCCAGGGGACATAGTCACATTGAAATCCCCACCGATCACCATAAAGGGTTGGGAGAATTTGTCTAAGGTATCAAACATAGAGGATAGAAAACTGATCTGACCAGAATTGGAAGCATAGACATTGACAATAGTGAGGGATTGGGTAAGAAATGAGCATTCCAGCATAATAAATCTGCCATGGGGGTCCAGGTGAGAAGACTTAACTCGTAGAGGGCAAGATTGGCTAATCAAAATAGCTACGCTCGCCTTTCCGGACGGGTCTGAAGCCATAAAGGATGTCGGGAAGTGCTTGCTGGCAAATTTGAGGGATGCCCCAGGGCGGAAATTAGTCTCCTAGACTAGGATTATATCAGCTTTGAAAGATTTAAACTCCTTCAAAGCCAGCCATCTTTTTTGAATAGAGTTTAAGCCTTTAACATTATATGTCAGGAATTTCAGAGCCGTAACAATTTAGTCAGAAAAAAGAGCATTAAATACGGTGCACAATAAAAAGTGGGGGAAGGATTCCATGGTGTACAGTAAATGCAATACATAGCAAGTATCAGAAGAACATGTAAAACAGTGGTAGCAATGTAACTGGGTGGTAATAATTCTATGAAAATTAGCAGCCTCAGGTTAAAAAAAAAGGGAACCTGAGGAAAAAGACAAAATGAAAAAACAGAAAGAAAAAAGACCAAAAAGAAAAAAAAGGTCTCAACGTCATCCAAATAGAAACCTGGAAGGCTGGGTGCCACCAGGAAACCCAGGTCTAAGCCATGGGTCGGAAAAAGGAGCATGGGGACCTCTGAACATAGAGAAGGGAAGTCTCCCACCACTCTCCGAAGCAAAAATTGCCTGGAGTCCAAAAACAAAAAGAAACTTAGAACTAACAAACTGTTAAACCAGGGCAGCTTCAAAGTAACAAGCCGCACACCCCCCGGGCCAGGGGGTGTGTGAACCCACTAAAGGGTTGTTGACCCCTCAAAAAATACAGAAACTGGGGTCAAGTAAAATGGTATACATAGCTTCAGCCAATGGGAACGGTTTTCAGGTTGGAAATCTTGAGGCATAGCGCTTCTGGGGTGTGAAATTTGACTTGGATGATTTCTGTCTCACCGGGGTCCAGATGCGGCTTGGAGCCGTTGGTGGTTTAGGAGTAGCTGGAAGAGGCATAGAATCTTCATCAGGGAGGGGTGGTATACCCAATTTGCTCAAAAAGGTATAGCTCTCCTGTAGGTCACGTAAGGAGTATTGTATGCCATCCCTGGATGGAGAAAGGCGGAAGGGGAACCCCCAGCGGTATAAGACTTTGTGGGATTGGAGATGTAGGGTTAGAGGGCAAAGGTTTCTCCTTCTAGCCAACCTAATAGGTGAGTAGGGATGAGCTTTGAGTTCGAGTCGAACTCATGTTCGACTCGAACATTGCCTGTTCGCCCGTTCGCCGAATAGCGAACAAATTGGGGTGTTCGCGGCAAATTCGAAAAATCTATGGGAGAAATCTAAAGTGCTAATTATAAAGGCTTATATGCAAGTTATTGTCCTAAAAAGTGTTTGGGGACCCGGGTCCTGCCCCAGGGGACATGTATCAATGCAAAAAAAAGTTTTAAAAACGGCCGTTTTTTCGGGAGCAGTGATTTTAATAATGCTTAAAATGAAAAAATAAAAGTGAAATATTCCTTTAAATTTCGTACCTGGGGGGTGTGTATGATATGCATGTGAAGTGGCGCATGTTTCCCGTGCTTAGAACTGTCCCTGCAAAAAATGTCATTTTTGAAAGAAAAAAAGGCATTTAAAACTGACTCGCGGCTATTAATGAATTGTCGGCTCCCGGCAATACATACAAAAGTCATTGATAAAAAAAAAAAAAAAAAAAAGCGTGGGGGTTACCCAGAATTCAATTACCAGGCCCTTCAGGTCTGGAATGGATATTAAGGGGAACCCCGCCGCAAATTTTAAAAAAAATTGACGTGGGGTTCCCCCAAATATCCATTCCAGGCGCTTCAGATCTGGCATGGATTTTAAGGGGAACTCCACCCCAAATAAAAAAAAAATGGCTTGGAGTCCCCCTAAAAATCCATACCAGACCCCTTATCCGAGCACGCAACCTGGCCGGCCGCAGGGGAAAAGGGGGGGACGAGAGAGCGGCCCCACCTCCCTCCTGAACCGTACCAGGCCACATACCCTCAACATGGGGAGGATGTCCCCATGTTGATGGGGACAAGGGCCTCATCCCCACAACCCTTGCCCGGTGGTTGTGGGGGTCTGCGGGCGGGGGGCTTATCGGAATCTGGAAGACCCCTTTAACAAAGGGGACCCCCAGATCCCGGCCCCCCCTATGTGAATTGGTAAGGGGTACATTGTACCCCTACCATTTCACGAAGAAAGCGTAAAAAAATGTTTAAAAAAACACACAAACACCTTGAAAAAGTCCTTTATTTAAAAAAAACATTCCAGCGGTGAAATCCAGTGTCCCGCGGCGATCCCGATGTCCAGCGCTGTCCTTCATTGGTTGTGCCTGAGCGGACCTGATGGGGAACTCCCTCTCAGTATTTTAAATGTATAGACCCGCCCCTTCTAAAGTTCCCCATCAGGTCCGCTCAGCGGACTAGATGCGGAACATGAGAAGGGGCGGGTCTATACATGTATTACCAAAGTGAGAGCAGTTCCCCATCAGGTCCGCCCCCTCTGTATGTCGGACCCGCCTACGTCATTGGCTTGAGCGGGGAACTTCCTTCACTGTGTAATTTAAATTTACATAGTGAAGGAAGTTCCCCGCTCAAGCCAATGACGTAGGCGGGTCCGACATACCGAGGGGGCGGACCTGATGGGGAACTGCTCTCACTTTGGCAATACATGTATAGACCCGCCCCTTCTCATGTTCCGCATCTGGTCCGCTGAGCGGACCTGATGGGGAACTTTAGAAGGGGCGGGTCTATACATTTAAAACACTGAGAGGGAGTTCCCCATAAGGTCCGCTCAGGCACAACCAATGAAGGACAGCGCTGGACATCGGCATCCCCGCGGGACACTGGATTTCACCGCTGGAATGTTTTTTTTTTTTTTTTTTTTTAAATAAAGGACTTTTTCAAGGTGTTTGTGTGTTTTTTTTAAACATTTTTTTACGCTTTCTTTGTGAAATGGTAGGGGTACAATGTACCCCTTACCAATTCACATAGGGGGGGCTGGGATCTGGGGGTCCCCTTTGTTAAAGGGGTCTTCCAGATTCCGATAACCCCCCTGCCCGCAGACCCCCACAACCACCGGGCAAGGGTTGTGGGGATGAGGCCCTTGTCCCCATCAACATGGGGACATCCTCCCCATGTTGAGGGCATGTGGCCTGGTACGGTTCAGGAGGGAGGGGGGGCCGCTCTCTCGTCCCCCCCTTTTCCCCTGCGGCCGGCCAGGTTGCGTGCTCAGATAAGGGGTCTGGTATGGATTTTTAGGGGGATTCCACGCCATTTTTTTTTTTATTTGGGGTGGAGTTCACCTTAAAATCCATGCCAGATCTGAAGGGCCTGGAATGGATATTTGGGGGAACCCCACGTCAATTTTTTTTTAAATTTGCGGCGGGGTTCCCCTTAATATCCATTCCAGACCTGAAGGGCCTGGTAATTGAATTCTGGGGAACCCCCACGCTTTTTTTTTTTTTTTTTATCAATGACTTTTCTATGTATTGCCGGGAGCCGACAATTCATTAATAGCCGCGAGTCAGTTTTAAATGACTTTTTTTCTTTCAAAAATGACATTTTTTGCAGGGACAGTTCTAAGCACGGGAAACATGCGCCACTTTACATGCATATCATACATACCCCCCAGGTACGAAATTTAAAGGAATATTTCACTTTTATTTTTTAATTTTAAGCATTATTAAAATCACTGCTCCCGAAAAAACGGCCGTTTTTAAAACTTTTTTTTGCATTGATACATGTCCCCTGGGGCAGGACCCAGGTCCCCAAACACTTTTTAGGACAATAACTTGCATATTAGCCTTTATAATTAACACTTTAGATTTCAAACGTTTGAGTCCATTGTATTTAATAGGGTTCTAAAGTTCACACGAACATTTTGTCTGTTCGCAGGTTCTGGTGTGAACCGAACAGGGGGGTGTTCGGCTCATCCCTGTAGGTGAGAGATCACTAAAGATTTGGATCTTGGATCCCTTGAACTCAATTCTGGATCGGTTGCGGGTTGCTAAAGTCAGAGCTTCTTTATTATCGTAGTAATGGAACCTGACAACTACATCTCTTGGGTTAGCCCCCGCTGGAGGTTTAGGGGCCAATGATCTGTGAGCTCTGTCCAAACGCCAATCTATGTCAGGGATATTGGGGGCAACCACGTTGAATAGGCTTAAAAGGAAAGGGCGGAAGTCTTTATCTTCTACAGCTTCCGAAATACCTCTAAATCGCAGAATTTGCCTACGTTCCCGGTTTTACAGGTCTTCCTGCTGAGCTTGGAGCTGGGTGACTGTGTTTTTTATGGTAGAATTGTCCTCCTCCAGCACCTGTACGTATTGCACCATCTCATCAAATTTATATTCTAGGGAGTCGGTGCGTTCTCCAAGTTGACCGATTTCCCCTCTCAATTCTTTGGCTAGCTTTCCCATTTCTAGTGCAATGTTGTGGGTAATGGCTTGGAGAAAGGATTCTAGTTTAGCATCTAAGACTTCCGCTGTCAGTGGGGGGGGGAGCTCCCAATGTGGGAGTGGGGGCAATGTCAAAAAGAGAATCTGTGTTCAGCTCTGGCTGCTCCGATGTGGTCTGTGTGTCTCCGAGAGCACCTAAAGCCGCGGGTGGCGGTTTATTTAGGAAGCGATCCATCGTGGAGGAGTTCTGAGGCTTGTGGGTTGTGGAGTAATTGTGTCTTTGATCCCCAATTTTGCCCATGGGGTGCGCGGCCGCTGTGGGAGGCTGAGGAGGTGACTCCTGTGTATATTGAAGCTACAGGTCATTCAGCGGGAGTCTCGGAGAGGTGGCAAGAGACAGGGCCCAGTCTCACATGTCCATCACGATCAGAAGCCTCACATGTCCAGTATTTTGCTCAGTGGGTGCATAAGTAGGGGAACTGGAGTCTTTGAATCTAATTGCAAAGGGGGGGGATGTCCCTTTAAGAACCTGCTGCATGTACAGTAGAAAGTATGTTGCATGGCTGATAAGCACCTGAGGCTTTTGCAATGTTAAGCCCTAACCGTGTGACCAGGCACGTTTAGTGGAGTAGTGTATAGTCTCTATGGAGAACTGTGTCTGGGTCAGGAGGATGGGGTAGGCTCAAAGGGCTTCAGGATGGCGTCAGGCCGCTGGTATGGGAGGCTGGCCGTAGGGGTCTACAGGCTGGCTTCTGTATGGAGAAACGTCAACAGTTTACTCAATCCTCTAGAACTTATGAGGAGAGAGCTAGGCATTAGGGAGGCTGGGATCAAGAACTGGGTGTAGCAAGATGGCCGCCGACCTCCAGGAGTAGGCTGAAGCTGCGGCCTTTCCTAAAACAGCCGCCGTCCGGAGGAGCGCCGTTTCGTCTAGGGCAGAGCTCTTAGAACAGTCCCTAGCTGGTGCCCAGACAGTCCGCCGCTGTTTAGGAGTGCTGACACAGGGGAAGGCGTGTACCTGAGAAGTGATGATGTGGCTGGTTTCTCGGGCCTCAAGATGACGTCGGGCCGCGGGTGTGTAGTGCTGGTACACCCGGCCTCCGGACTTCAGATGTTACGTCCAATGCCGTCCCAGATCGGATAAGCTGCCACTGTTGTTCACGGATGGTTGAGGTTGCGGAGGTTGCGGAGGCCTTGTAGGCCTCAAGATGGCGGCGGGCCCCCGGTGTATGGAGCCAGCCACGGGCCGGGTAGCAGAGCGTATATTCGGCTGGGAACTTCAATTTCGGTAGGGATCAGCTCTGGGGATGCCCTTGGACTTGGATGGGCCTTTTGGTGGCCAAGATTGGAATCGCTGGATCAGGATGGCAGTGGATTCCAGCAGAGTAAGCGGAGCTCCACAGCAACACGTCTTTCCCCATTCGCATATCTATCTTTTCTTTATGGAATTCAATCCTTTCACATTATACGATAAGAGTTTCAGAGCCATGAATAAACAGTACAATTCAGCTTAAGAATACTCAAAACAATGGGCAATAGCCCAGCAATAAAAGCATATGTGTGTAGCCTTAGAGCAGACCAAGAGTTCACGTGTCATGGGATGAGCAACAATAAAACAAAAAATTAAAAATTAAAATGAAAAAGTGAAACAGCAATATCGTAACTGTCATGGAGCGGTCCAAAAAGGGGACCATGAAACAGTACGTAGCTTGAAAACAACAAGGCCTGTGTGGCCCAAAAAGTAAAAAGAAAAAACAACATAAAAAAAAAGGCCTGAGCAACAAGAACTACTCAGGAATCCTCGGCCGCAGCCTGATGACCAGTAGGGGAGCATAGAAGTCTCCAAAATGGTGAGGGACCCACGACTTCCCGTCACAGAGATCCGCCTGTAATGTTACCTGTTCAAACTTTCCTCGAGATAACCTGGTGAACAGCAGTCTTAGGGGAACAACAGTTTTTTTCCAAAAAAAGAACGCATCAAGAATAATAAAAAAGAAAAAATGAGCAGCAACATAGCTGAAACTTTGCTGGGCGCCTTCATTGGAAGGCGATGTTTAATACACAGTGGCCCCCTGAAGGGGATCGACTAATGGTCGAGATCCCAAATGGGACAAAAAAAAGTAGTAACAGGAGGGTAGCTTGCATCTATTCAGGTGGGTGGCCTAGGACGTTGAGAGTGCTGGGGTGTAGAGTAGGCCTTTGATCCTCTGCTTTTCCGAGGTCCAGATCCTGGAAGGAGCCGATAAGGGATGCGGGGTAGCAGGCAAGGCCTGGTCCTCCTCTGCAGGGAGTGGGGGGGAGCCCAGATGTTTGATGAATGCATCCCCTTCCTGAAGGTCTCGAAGAACATGTTGGACCCCATCCAGGGTGACATTGAGGTGGAAAGGAAAGCCCCAGTAGTAGGGGACCTGGTGCATCTGAAGGTGTGAGGTGATGGGTCGTAGAGAGCGGTGCTTGGCCAATGTGATCTGAGAGAGGTCACTGAACAGTTGGATTTTGTCTCCTTTATAATCAATGCCTGACCCATTTCATGTGACCCTGGTCAGGGTCTCTTTACTCTCATAAAAGTGGAAACGTACCACTATGTCACGGGGTCTGGCCCCTGCAGGGGGTTTAGGGGCCAGGGACCTATGCGCTCGATCTAGGCGCCAGTCAATGTCCACAATTTCAGGTGCAAGAGTGTTGAAAAGGCCCAAAAGATAAGGCCTAATGTTGTTGTCACCCACCGTTTCAGTGACTCCACGGATTCTAAGGTTCTGGCGTCGTTCCCTATTCTCAAGGTCCTCCTGCTGGAGCTGTAGTTGGGATACTGAGTTTTTAAGGAGGGCATTCTCCTCTTCAAGAGCCTGTACATAGTGCAAAGTCTCATTGAATTTAGTCTCTAGGTATCATTACTCTATGGTGAGTATGGGCCCTGGGGGCTGGCCGGGAGGGGAAACTTCACCTCTTCATTCTTCTCTCTCTCTCTTCTCCTCCTGTTTCCTACTTTTCATTCCTTCCACTCTTCGCTTTATTTTGGAGCTCTCGGCTCTGTGGGATCTACAAAGAGCACAAGGAATGTTTCATCTGAGGTTTATTACACAACATCCTGAAAAATTTCAAAGTTAGACCAATCATTTGCTTTCCTGACAAACCGATGGGAGTTTAACCTCCAGCATGAACAAACCACTTATCTCTTGTTAAAAAATTTGAAAAATTGACTGGATGACATGCGCTATGTTTTTTACTCCAACATTCTGAACTCACTCAGGAAATTATTGTTTCACCGCTATTGTTCACTATTAGACTTAATTTTAGATTACATTTTCCTTGACTTCTTGTTGTATGGTCGTAATGATCACCACATTTATTGTATGGTTTATTGTTCTTTCTGATAATATACAATAAACATATTGAAAGTGAATTTAGTCTCTAGGGTACCTGTGCGCTCCCCAAGTGCGTCTATTTCCCCCCTGAGTTCTCTAGAGATCCTCCCCATCTCCTGAGCAATGTCTCTGGTTACCTGCTGGGCCAAATCCTGGAGTTTGAGGTCCATCATCTCCAGAGTCAGGACTGGTTGAGGAGAGGGGGCAGCGTGTGGGAGGATGGCCTGTTGCTATCCATCCTCCGCCATCAGGGTGCTGACGTAATCCTCCGGATCTCCCTGAGAAATCGAGACCGGGGATTGAGGCCTAATTCATGGTGGAGGAAGGCCGGGGGAAGTCGAGGAGTCGTGGCGTTTCACCTCCGGATCTATTGGTGGCTGAAGAAGCTGTGCAGAGGCCTCGGGAGCGGAGCTCAGAAGTCACGCTTCCGCCATCTTAGAGAGCCACGCATGCTCGCCCTTATTTAAATGTCACTGAGTCCTTAGCACATTTTTTATCTTTGTTTTGTACTAGTTGTTTACTATACCCATCAACAAACTGTTTCATCTCCTCCTCAGATGTGCAATATGCATCAGTCTGTTGGAAGGGATTTCATTTGTTTTGGATACTTAGGTTTTCTGCATCTAATTTTTTATTCTCTTAATCATAGTGATCTTTTAGCATTTGATCTATGCATGCATTTCCACAATAATCGGTCATGTTTAATTACAACTGCATAACTATTAGTAATATAATTCTCAAAACGGGTCGGGGGGAAGGTAGACATATAAACAGACTTCTCTATGGCCAAAAACGAATACTTAGTAGTAACAAATAATCACACTCATATGTAATATAAAGGTTATAGAACATTAATCTCCTTCAAGAGGTTTTGAATTTGTATGTACGGGTAATCATCACACCCTCTCCCAAGAGGTACATTGGTGTATTGAAACACCTCAAAATATGTAAACAAAAAATGTGGGGAGTGAGTTTGAGATAATCATAACCCTACATCCCATGAAAATTTGTATTAAAAATAGAGCAGGATTGAGTGGGACTTTACATGTACCCCGTAGGGTTTAATGAATACACAAATCAAGAAGTTTAAAAAGAAAGATAAACAAGATTTTTATTTTAACATATATACATGATAAGAAAACATTTAATAGTTAATGGTTAAAAACACCGTGACAGTAGTGTTGTCCAGGCTGTTGTTAGTCCTGGCTGAGGAATCCGATGCAGTGGCCTACGAGTTTTGCGGGATGACCAGCTTCGTCAGGGCCTAGGATTGTACTTTAACCACTTGGAGCCCGGGCCATTGTAATTTGACAGCCACAAGGTGGCTCTACAATGCCGGGAGGACGTCTATTGACGTCCTCGGCTCCTCCGGCCACTGGGGGGTGCGCGAGCGCGGCCGGCAGCGCGCGCGCCCCCGCAGCGTCACTGAGGTGCCGATGCGCGTGTCTGGCGGCCACGATGTCCACCAGGTACCCGCGATCGGCCGTTACACAGACAAGGACGTGGATCTGTGTGTGTAAACACACAGATCCTTGTCCTGTCAGGGAGAGGAGACCGATGCTGTGTCCCTTTTACATAGGGACACAGATCGGTCACCTCCCCCAGTCACTCCCCTCCCCCCACAGTAAGAATCACTAATAGGGAACACATTTAACCCCTTCCTCGCCCCCTAGTGTTAACCCCTTCCCTGCCAGTCACATTTATACAGTAATCAGTGCATATTTATAGCACTGTTTGCTGTATAAATGTGAATGGTCCCAAAAATGTGTCAAAAGTGTCCGATGTGTCCGCCATAATGTCGCAGTCCCAATAAAAATCACAGGTCGCCACCATTACTAGTAAAAAAAAAATAATAAAAAAAATGTCATAATTCTATCCCCTAGTTTGTAGGCACTATAACTTTTGCGCAAACCAATCAATAAACGCTTATTGTGATTTTTAAATAAAAATATTTAGAAGAATATGTATCAGCCTAAACTGAGAAAAAAAATCGTTTTTTTTTTAAAATTGGGATATTTATTATAGCAAAAAGTTAAAAATATTGTGTTTTTTTCACAATTGTCGCTCTTTTTTTGTTTATAGCGCAAAAAATAAAAACCGCAGAGATGAGATCAAATACCACCAAAAGAAAGCTCTATTTGTGGGAAAAAAAGGACATCAATTTTGTTTGGGAGCCATGTCGCACGACCGCGCAATTGTCATTCAAACGCAGTGCTGAAAGCTGAAATTTCGCCTGGGCAGGAAGGGGGTATATGTGCCCAGTAAGCAAGTGGTTTATTACTATATCTATTACAAAGATAATACATAAACATTTAAACATATTAAAAAAACTAAAATCTTTTTCAAATTAAGAACGCTGAATATTAAAACCAGAGGAAATACATATTGTGACAGCAGGAAGGTAAAGTCACCTGGTTGCATCCAGGGGGGTAGATATATTTCGCCCAGATTCAGGCTTTACGCCGATTTGTACAACTAGGTGGAGAGTTGTATAAGGCTAGTGTGCTCATGGATGACTCATACCTCTAGGGAGAGGGCTGGGCGTCGTGCAGACAGGGAGTTGATGAGACCAGCTGAACCTTGTCAGCTCATTTAGGCCTCTATAAGAAACTCCCAGATTCATTAGATATTAGCTCATGCCTGGAACCAGACCTGTGTGGACTGTCTAGGGAGAGTGAACCCCTGTGCGGTGAGGCAAAGCCTGTGTGGCTATTTGTTTGGACTTTTACTAAACCAGGGACTTAGGGACTAGGACAGCACTAGGCTGATCCCAGTTGTTAGTTTAGGAAACCTGCATGTTTAGTCAGAGGTCAAACTGACCAGGATTTATTTTGTTTGTTTCTTTTTGGCTTTGCTGTGTTTTTGTCACTGTACATAGAGAAATAAACCGCACCTTTTGATTTTGAAAACCACAACCTCCGTCTGCTGGCCCTGTTTTTGTGTGGGGAGCCCAACCAGGGGGTCACACACACCCGCTACCGAGTTAACCCCCTCACAGTTGGTGGAGAACCAGTGGCAGTTTTTTTAAGCCAGCATGGAGGAGATACTGAAACAGCTGGCTCTAGCAAATGCCAATCAACAGCAGACAAATGCAGGTTTGCAAAGGAGCCTTGCAGCCCAGCAGCAAGCTCATCAACAAGCCCAGCAGCAATCTGAGGCCCGCTTCATAGACCTGTTACAGAAGCAAGAGCAGAGACTACAACAAATGGAAGCAGTAATGCAGCAACGTCCGCAGACCAGTGAGGAAAGCCGTCCCACTAATACCGCGTCCTTTGGGGTGAGTCGTTTATTGACAAAAATGACTGGAGAGGATGATCCAGAGGTATTTTTGACCACATTTGAAAGGACTGCTGAAAGAGAAAAGTGGCCTGAGGAGCAGTGGGCTGGACTGGTGGCTCCTCTGTTAACTGGTGAATCGCAGAAGGCTTACTATGACCTAGAGCCTGACCAAGCAAAAGACTATGTGATGCTAAAAGCTGAAATATTGGCAAGGCTGGGTGTCACCCTGGCTGTCCGGGCTCAGCGTGTGCATAACTGGACTTTCCAGCTTGGAAAACCCCCCAGGTCTCAAATGTATGATCTCATTCACCTGAGCAGGAAGTGGCTACAGCCAGAGACTTTGTCCGCACCGGAGATTGTGGAACGTGTTGTGATGGATCGTTTCTTGAGAGCTCTTCCTACCGCCATTCAAAAGTGGGTAAGCCACGGAGACCCAGAAACGGCCGGTAAACTTGTGGATCGTGTAGAGAGATACTTGGCTACAGAGAACCTGACGGCCTCTTCCAGAGACTCTCGGACTTTCCACCCTAAGACCAGACCATCCCCAGGGGCGGATAAGAGGATTCCAAGGGGTGAGGGTGGAGAGAGTGAGAGGGTGGGAGCTCTACCCCAAGTTTGGCGAGAACAGCCTGGGAAATCAGCGGCTCAAGAGGCCGCAAGAAGGATCGTTTGCTACCGCTGCCGGCAAGCGGGACATATTGCAGCCAATTGCCCGGTTGTGGAGGAACCCATGCAGTGTGACTTTCTGACGGGCAGACGTCAGTCGCTGTGTGCGACAGTCGCATGCACTGCCATTCGGGGAACTGAGAAACATTTATGCAAAATGTGTATTAATGGTAGAAATGTTGTGGTATTGCTGGATTCAGGTAGCCTTGTGACCCTGATAAAGGCTGAGTTAGTTAAAACAGAGGTCTCTGGGAATAGCAAGGTAGCTGTTATTTGTGTGCATGGGGACACCCGAGAGTATCCAGTGACTACAGTGTGTTTCGAGACCCCCAAAGGTACCCTCTCTCATCCAGTGGGCTTAGTATCTCAGTTACCGCATGACGCCATTGTGGGAAGGGATTTTCCGAAGTTCTGGGAACTGTGGGATGATCCTGAGCCCCCCACTGGTGCCCCTATGTACCAGGAATGTGATAGCCAGAACTCCTCTGAGAGTGGTGAGGACTCTCCAGAATTTCCCTTGTCAGTATTGGCAGGGGAGACTCAAGAAACTGGAGAGGAGCCCACCTCCTCAGACGAAAACCTACCGTCTGTGGAGTTTTCTGATCTGGAGGTTCACAGGGAAAATTTTGCCACAGAACAGTTAAAAGACCCCGCCCTAATAAAGGCACGGGAAAACGTAGTGGAAATAGATGGCGAGTTAGTGAACCCAGATAATACCTGCACTTACCCATACTTCAGCGTAGAGAAGGACCTACTGTATCGGGTGGCAAAAAGGGCAGAAGAAACCGTTGAGCAGCTGGTGGTGCCCAAACCTTACAGGAAGTTGGTGTTGGAGTTGGCCCATGGGCACATTCTTGGAGGTCATCTGGGGACAGAGAAAACCCGAGAGAGGGTATTACAGAGATTCTATTGGCCTGGGGTGATGAAGGACATAGAAAATTATTGTTCCTCCTGCCCTGTGTGTCAGAGGTCGGCCCCGATGCCACATTTCCGTAGCCCGCTGGTCCCTCTACCCATCATTGAGGTCCCGTTTGAGAGAATCGCAATGGATTTGGTAGGTCCTATAATCAAGTCCGCTAGGGGGCACCAGTACATATTGGTTATAATGGACTATGCCACCCGTTATCCAGAAGCGATCCCTCTCAGAAATACCTCGGCCAAAACCATAGCCAAAGAGCTATCTCTTGTTTTTAGCCGGGTGGGTATTTGTAAAGAACTGCTTACGGACCAAGGTACACCCTTTATGTCCCGGGTTATGAAAGAGCTGTGTAAATTGTTCAAAGTGACGCAATTGCGTACATCTGTGTATCACCCCCAAACCGATGGGCTGGTTGAAAGATTCAACAAAACCCTAAAACAAATGTTGAAGAAAGTGGTGGATAGAGATGGAAAGGATTGGGACTGTCTACTTCCTTATTTGATGTTTGCTATTAGGGAGGTGCCCCAATCCTCTACGGGATTCTCCCCCTTTGAGTTACTGTATGGGAGACACCCAAGAGGGCTGTTGGATATTGCCAAGGAAACTTGGGAAAGTGAGAGTTCTCCCCACAGGAGTGTGATTGAGCATGTCGCCCTGATGCAAGATCGAATTGCACAGGTAATGCCCATCGTGAAGGAACATTTGACCCAAGCGCAGTTGGCACAGCAGAGAGTGTACAACCGTGGAGCAAAGACCCGTACCTTTTCCCCGGGGGATAGGATATTGGTACTTGTCCCTACGGTTGAAAGTAAATTCCTTGCCAAATGGCAAGGCCCCTACGAGATAATGGAAAAAGTGAGCGAAGTGAATTACAAGGTCAGACAACCAGGAAGGCGAAAGCCCGAACAGATATATCACGTTAATCTGTTGAAAGCCTGGAGGGATAGAGAGTCCCTAGTCGCAGAAACTTGGTCACCAGCTCAAACTGGTTGCGTGATTCCGGAGGTTGGAATAGCAGCCACCTTGTCACAACCCCAACAACAGGAGGTTAAGGAGTTTGTGCTTCGCAACAAGGAGGTGTTCTCTGAGCTGCCGGGACAAACATCTGGGGTAGAGCATGATATTATTACCCCGCCCGGTGAAAGGGTGAAGTTAAAACCCTATCGGATCCCAGAGGCCCGACGGGAGGCAATACAGGAGGAAGTACAGAAAATGCTGAACTTAGGGGTGATAGAGGAGTCCCAAAGTGATTGGTCTAGTCCCATTGTGTTGGTGCCTAAACCGGATGGGAGCTGGCGATTTTGTAACGATTTTCGTCAGTTGAACAAAGTTACAAAATTTGACACCTACCCCATGCCACGTATAGATGAGTTGATCGACCGGCTGGGAACAGCCCGATACATGACGACTCTTGACCTCACAAAAGGGTATTGGCAAATTCCCCTGGCCAAGTCGGCCAAAGAGAAAACCGCATTTGTAACCCCAGACGGGGCGTTCCAATATAAGAGAATGCCGTTCGGGTTACAGAATGCGCCGGCCACATTCCAGCGGAAAATGGACCAGATGCTGAGGCCCCATCGGAAGTATGCTGCGGCTTACCTGGATGACGTAATTGTCCATAGCACAGATTGGGCCTCACATCTGCCAAAAGTGCAAGCAGTCCTGGACTCTGTTCGGGAAGCGGGGTTTACGGCTAACCCCAAGAAGTGTACCATTGGGCAGGAGGAGGCCAAATATCTTGGGTACACCATTGGCAGGGGAGTAATAAAACCCCAACTCAACAAAGTCGAGGCCATCCAGAGTTGGCCACGTCCCAACAGCAAGAAGCAGGTACGAGCCTTTCTGGGAATCGCGGGTTATTATCGGCGCTTCATTCCCCACTTTGCTTCTAAGGCTGTGCCCCTAACCAACCTGACGAAAGGGAAAGGGTCGGTCATGATTAAATGGACCCCCGAGGCTGAGGCAGCATTCCAATTCTTGAAACAAGCCTTATGTAGCCAGCCAGTGTTGTACTCACCCGACTTCTCTAAAGACTTTGTCGTACAAAGTGATGCGTCAGATGTGGGGTTAGGAGCAGTATTGTCCCAGGTCTGGAACGGGGAAGAGCACCCAGTCATTTACCTCAGCAGGAAGTTGAAGTCCCATGAGGTAAATTACGCCACGGTTGAAAAGGAGTGTTTAGCGGTGAAGTGGGCTCTAGATTCCCTTCGGTACTATCTGCTAGGTAGGCACTTTGACATGGTTACGGATCACGCTCCGTTAAAGTGGATGGCTCAAAACAAGGAAACAAATAGAAGAGTGAATAGGTGGTTCCTGGCCCTCCAGGAATTCAACTTCACAGTAAAGCATCGCCCTGGCGTTCAAATGGGGAATGTGGATGCTTTGTCTCGAGTACATGAATGCCTGATTGCTGGTGTTCCAACCCCGAGGTTAAAACAAGAGGGGGGGGTATGTGACAGCAGGAAGGTAAAGTCACCTGGTTGCATCCAGGGGGGTAGATATATTTCGCCCAGATTCAGGCTTTACGCCGATTTGTACAACTAGGTGGAGAGTTGTATAAGGCTAGTGTGCTCATGGATGACTCATACCTCTAGGGAGAGGGCTGGGCGTCGTGCAGACAGGGAGTTGATGAGACCAGCTGAACCTTGTCAGCTCATTTAGGCCTCTATAAGAAACTCCCAGATTCATTAGATATTAGCTCATGCCTGGAACCAGACCTGTGTGGACTGTCTAGGGAGAGTGAACCCCTGTGCGGTGAGGCAAAGCCTGTGTGGCTATTTGTTTGGACTTTTACTAAACCAGGGACTTAGGGACTAGGACAGCACTAGGCTGATCCCAGTTGTTAGTTTAGGAAACCTGCATGTTTAGTCAGAGGTCAAACTGACCAGGATTTATTTTGTTTGTTTCTTTTTGGCTTTGCTGTGTTTTTGTCACTGTACATAGAGAAATAAACCGCACCTTTTGATTTTGAAAACCACAACCTCCGTCTGCTGGCCCTGTTTTTGTGTGGGGAGCCCAACCAGGGGGTCACACACACCCGCTACCGAGTTAACCCCCTCACAATATATATTAATAATAATTGTTGGTATCGCATTTTAATCATAATTGCAAAAAAGATTAATCAATCTATCTAATATATCCTAATATAACCCCATTTTATACACTGCAGCAACACATGGGGGAGGGAAAAGAGGCAACGGGAGAGGAAATAGAAGAATGAGGCCTCGTACACACGACCGAGTTTCTCGTCGTAAAAAACACGTCGTTTTTTTCGACGAGATTTTTGTTAAGCTTGTCGATTTTCTCGTCAAGCTTTCTATGCGTACACACTGACATTTCCCAATTTCCTCGTTGTTCTCCGCGCTCACGTCCAGCACGTACGACGGCACTATAAAGGGGAAGATCTTTTTTCTTGGCGCCACCCCTTGGGCTGCTTTTGCTGATCTCGTGTTACCGCGTGTGAAGTAAAAGTTTGGGAAGAGACGATTCGCGCTTTTCAGTCTTAGTACTTTTCAGATCGTTTTCTGCGGTTCATTTTGTGCTTGTGGGTTCGTATCTTGACTTTCAGGGCGTCTAGGCAGGTCGTATCTGTTTTACAGTGCGTTCTTGCCTGTTCGTTTCTGTTTTTCAGTTCGTTATTCATAGGCCTTGCTGTTCTAAAGTGCGTTCTGTTCTGTACGTTCTGATAAGACGACCGTTTCTTATTAGCCATGTCGCCTGGACGTTCTCGTCGTCGAGTTCGTGCTGTGCGTGCGCTTGGTGTTGGTCTGCTTGTTTTGGACCAAGACCAGTCCATGAATGGTGTGAGGAGGAGTTCATGGACCAAGAATTGGTTGCTCCAGCGGGACCAATTCTGCCATATGCCTCTGCTGCGGGAGATCGTCGAGAATAATCCTGAGGACTACAGGAATTTTCTGCGGATGTCTGACCCCGTTTTTCAGGAACTGTTGGCTTTGGTGTCCCCCTATATTACCAGGCAGGACACCGTTATGCGGGAAGCCATCAGTGCTGAGCAGAGGCTCATCGCCACGTTACGTTACCTGGCGACAGGGAGAAGTCTTCAGGACTTGAAGTTCACCACAGGCATCTCCCCCCAGGCTCTGGGCCTCATAATCCCAGACACCTGTTCTGCTATTATACAAGTCCTGCAGTAGGACTATATTAGGGTAAGTTTTCTCCCTTAACATCACATTTTATGTATTACATGTATGCTAATGTATTGTATTTCTTTCATCCTTCCCTAATTACCATGATTGTAATATGCTGAGAATGTCCCCTTTGTCCCCATGCATGCTGGAAGCTTTAGATTGCCCCTTTTTTCTCCTCCATAAATATTTCCCTTCACTAACTTTTCCAGCAGGGGCGCGTGTTGCTCCAAATGTTTGGGGGTCCCACCCCAATTTATGAACTAAACTTCCTCCTTTTTTGCTCAGGTGCCTATTAAACGCCCCCAGTTGTCCCCTCTAATGCAGCCATTTTGTTCCCTCCAATGCAGCCATTTGGTTCCCTCCAATGCAGCCATTTGGTTCCCTCCAATGCAGCCATTTTCCCCCCAGCCCTGCACTTACCTTCTTGTGGTCAGCGCCATCCTTCTTCTGTCCTCGATGTCTTCTCCTTCCCTTGATGTTGCATCAGCCAATCATGTTACCATTAAACAGACTTGGTGAACATGATTGGCGGAGCAGCCTGCCAGTGTTTCCCCAAGGAATGCCCCCCCCCCCTGCGTCCCCTATTTTACTTTTCGGAAGCCAATTACATCCCTCAGGTTGTAATGTGCAAGACTATTTTACTACCTGTTTCTGCTATGCAATTTGAACCCCCTAAATGCCGCAATTATTCATATGTCGGTCGCTTAACAAGAGGCCATCCACCTGAATAGTGGGCGGCATAGACAATACATAGGTTAATGCAACACATGAACCTATGTATTGTTCTGAGTGATGGGCACAGGAGAGAGGGGGCAGTGCTCCAGCGCCCACTCTGGACGCACCGCCACTGCAATGCTATCCTGTGGCCAAACACATTCCCCCCCCCCAAAATAATTTAGTAATGACCCATCAGAGGGGGTGATGAATCTGATAAATGAGCCTTCCCTTATACTTATTTTAAACACCTTAATAAACGTAGAATTTTATTGATGTTGGCCTTTATTTTTTTAGAATCAAATTTCCTTGTAATGTCTGACTTTGGTATTCTAATATTATTTCATCTTGTTTCACTCCACAGCTTCCTTCCACGCCACAGGAATGGCAGACTGTGGCATCTGAGTTTGCCACGCAGTGGGACTTCCCCAACTGCGGTGGTGCCATAGACGGGAAGCACGTCCGCATCGTGCCGCCACCCCGTTCTGGGTCCTACTACTACAATTACAAGGGGTTTCATAGCATTGTGCTGATGGCGGTGGTGTCAGCACGGTATGAATTCCTCTATGTTGATGTAGGGAAGAATGGCCGGATGTCCGATGGGGTATCCTTCATCCAGACGGAGTTTGCCCTCTGTCTCCAGAGTGACGACCTTGCGTTGCCACCAGATGCAGGGAATATTGAAGGACTCCCCTTTGTTTTCTTGGCTGATGAAGCCTTCGGACTCGGACGGCATCTTATGAGGCCATTTCCACAGAGGACCCTGACCCCAGAGAAGAGGGTGTTCAATTACCGGCTGGCCAGGGGCCGAAGAGTTGTCGAAAATGCCTTTGGCAAAATGGCCAGCCGGTTCCGCCTTTTTATGACTTCAATACACTTGGCGGACTACAAAATAAACTATGTCGTATTATGCTGCTGTGTGCTACACAACTTTCTGAGCCAAAAATCAAATTCCTATATGGCCTCAGTTTTGCCAGAGGCTGGACTTTCCCCTGCAAATCCCCTGCCGGGCCTGGAATCTGCCCGTCCTGGCTTGCCCTCCCAAAATTCCCGTGAGGTTCGGGACAAATACATGGAGTATTTCACGGGTAGGGGGGCAATTCCTATGCCAGCCTATGTCTAAGGATCCCAATAAAAAGCTTGTTTAAACCTTTAATTATTTGTTCTTTCCTGTCTCCTAGTTTGTCTTTGTGCATTTGTAGTGCCAAGTGTATTTTACTTTAGTAAATAACAACCATTTCACTATGTAACCTTACAAAATAACCAAATAAGCTTAGAGGGTATTATAAAAAGAAGCTACACGTTGTTTGTGGTCAAATATTTTACTCTGTGCACATTCTCACCATTTTTAGTTTTTTCTGTTTTTTTGGGTTGGCCTGGCCCCAACCCAGCAATTTTTTGCTTATGAAAATACAAAAATAACAGTTGCATTCCAAAAATTACAACATTGGATACCTCTGAGCAATCTGAGACATTCACTTACACAAACTATGTCTCTATGTGCCCGTCCTAATATGGGGTCCTGCCACCCCTTGCCCAGCCAAAAATTGAATATGCACACATTTGGGATTTTTTACATCTAGGAAGTTTACAATCCTGATCCCTATTGTCAACATGTGCTATCTGCCATCAGGGGTGATCAATGGACGTGTTTTGGGGGTGCAACCCCTTCCTCAGTTCACCGACTTTAGATACGAGGAAGGGGTTGCACCCACAAAAGACGTACATGGATATCCCCTGATGGCAGATAGCACATGTTGACACACTGTGTGCAGATTCAATTTTTGGCTGGTTTGATTGTCAAAAAAATTCGAAAAGTTGCAAAAACAAACATGTAAAAACAAATGTGTTTGGATGGCTTATTGAATTCTCCCCAAAACATCGAGAATGTCTTTAAATGTTTGTTCCATCACATGGATTCTTTGTTTAATAAGGTCCAGTTCCGTGCTACATTCCATCACTTGCTGGATGAGGCGGAGGGCACTGTCAGCAGAGAACCGTGTACTATCCTTCCCAACATTTATATCCCCTAAAAACAAAAAACAAAAGGTATTATAACTCTGCAGGCCTACATCTCTTACCTGAAGCTGTGGTGTCAGATACTGACCTGTTGTGGTGACCAGATCCACAACGTCATCCACCTCTCCTTCCTGCACTTCTCCTTCCTCCACCTCAACTTCCTGCACATCTTTCGGTTGTGGATCTTTGGGAGTTTGGGGTTGCTTGGAAGTTGTGGGGTGCATGTGCTCCCTGGAGTGTCCTCCTCCCAGTCTTATCTCCGCTATGAGAATCAAACAAAAGGTCAATTTATCACACTGTAAATCTCAATGTTAAAATAAAAACAGGCTAAATTGATTGGAAGTGTGGTACAAGTGTGTGTTTGGGCGGAATTTAAAGAAGAATGCATTATTTATGACCAAGAATATGCTTAGTATTCACCTTTGGATGTAATTTATTTGACATGGAGGCACCACAAAAATTCTCGTATGCACCTGTGTGGGACACCCAAAAAAGGCGGGTCTGGTGGCCCACACTATAGTGCTCCAAAGTACAGATGTGGAAGCAGCTGCTGAGTGTCCTCTCCTTTACACTGATAAAAGTTTGCATTTCATTCTCTTTACAAACACATCATCTAGACGAAAAAATACGCCACAATTTTGGAGCAAAAATGGCAGATGTATAATTACTTTTGTGGCTCTAAAATAAGCCAAACCCGCGGATAGTGGCCGAACGAAGTGTCGGTAACGTAACAAACGATTACTGTGCCCAACCAAGTTCAAAATATTACATTTTGGAAGCGAGTCCAATATGAGAAACCAAAATAAAGAGCAACATGTCAGTTTAGAAAAAGATTAATAGCAGAAAAGTCTACATTTTACTTACTTTTAGCGAGCATTCTCTTTATGCTCCTCAACTGCTCTGGCTCCCTCAGTTTGAGGTCTGACCACCTCTTTCTGAGCTGCTCATTTGAGCGTTTCACCCCGAAATTCGCCTTCAGACTCTTCACGACTTTAGTGAGGATTTTGGCCTTCCTTCTATTTGGTTTGCTATACGGCCCATGCTTGGCATCATAATCAGCCTTGAGCAAGATGTCCACCATCTCCGCCATCTCCGCAAAAGACATATTCGATGCCTTGAATCTCCTCCTTGATCGTGACGTTTCCTCGGTCTCCGGGCTTGTCTCCTCCTCGTTAGTTGCGGAATTATCAGACACCTGCTGTAACTCCGCCATATCTGTCTGCACAAAGTCCAGGTAGAAACAGAGGAAAGGAAAAACGTACCGCTCAAAAGCTTAAGAATTCACCAAATAGCTGCTTCCGCCCGGTCACTCACACAGGTGCTGGCTCTGCACTGATGCATGGGAGAAAAAGAAACCCTGGACTGCCGCACTCTGTATAGACAGTTATTTATTCCAAAATTTCAAGTAAAAAATCCAAATTCAAAATAAATCCATAAATCCAAAACAACAAATGCAGATAGTGTGCATGCAGGGAAGGGTGGCTAACGCGTTTCACGTCACGAATTGACGCTTACTCATAGCTATGAGTAAGCGTCAATTCGTGACGTGAAACGCGTTAGCCACCCTTCCCTGCATGCACACTATCTGCATTTGTTGTTTTGGATTTATGGATTTATTTTGAATTTGGATTTTTTACTTGAAATTTTGGAATAAATAACTGTCTATACAGAGTGCGGCAGTCCAGGGTTTCTTTTTCTCCCATATATCTGTCTGCGCGCCGAAAGAGAAGGGGCGGGGAAAAGATGTTAGTTAGAACGTCATGGGCGGGCGACGTGTGCGGAGCGACGTGTTCGTATTTTGACGCATGCGTGGTGTGTATATAGCAAACACACATGTGACTATAGTACGTTCGGTGTGCGGAGAGAGGAGTTCAAGTGATGGACGTGCGAACGAAGGTATGTGATTTTGTGACTTGTACAAATTGTTGGCCTATACTGTCTTGAGAATGTTGGAGGATATATATGGTGACTAGCATGTTAAGGAGGTTAGACTGTTTGCCTCACATTAGTTATATATAATTTATTTAACTTGCAGATACAATATGAATGTCTTTATTAGCGACAAAGAGTTCCTGGCGGAATTTATTGACCGGGTAAGGGAGCTGCCGGCTCTGTGGGAGACGAAAAACCCCATCCACAAAAAAAGAGGGGTGAGAAAAGCAGCGCTGGAGAAGCTGCTCCCATTTGTGCATACCAAGGTTCCCACAGCCACAGCAAAACAAGTGGACACTAATATTGGGAGCTTGAGAGGTACCTACAGGACTGAACGCTCTAAGGTGCTGGCTTCTCAGAGGTCAGGAGCAGCAGCAGATGATGTGTATGTCCCGATTTTGTGGTACTACAACAGGATGTCCTTCCTGGATGACCACATTGAGACAAGGCCATCACTCTCCACTCTTCCCCCCAGACTTCCCTGCAGCCAACCTGAGCCTTCTCTGGAGCAAGAGGAGGCAGACATCCTGGATGATCCTGATTTGGCCATCTGGAGCCAGGTATAGTATTTATCGAAAATGTATTGGGATAAACTTAATGTTTGACAAATATGTCAAGATGACAAACATAAAATATTTTGGATTGCACAAGTGAAATCAAGATCTGTAGACATTATTCTGCACTTAATTGGGTGCTAAATAGTCAATCTGATGTAGTGGTAAATTTAAAGCAAGGATTTATGGATTTACATTCTAATTGCTTCAATCAGGATTACAAAGTTTGATGCAAAGATTAAACTAACATATTAAACTATGTCCCTTTTTCATACACAGGATGAAATCAGCCAGGAGGAGGGTCTGGAAACTGTCAGGCAGGAGGAGGAAGGGCCCAGTGGCAGCCAGGAGGTGGCAGGGCCCAGTGGCAGCCAGGAGGTGGCAGGGCCCAGTGGCAGACAGGAGGTGGCAGGGCAAAGGAGAAGCACCAGATCCCAGGTGCCTCCCATCCAGCTTCACAAAAGAGGCAGGAGGGACAGGAGCACGAGTGAGGCAGCAATGGCCCTTATTCGTGAGGCCCATGCCACCCTCCAGGAGCCCACATCCCCTGAAGAGGCCATTGCCGGCCTAGTGGAGGCTAAGTTCAAGGTGATGAGCATGGAGCAACGCCTCCTATGCGAGCCCCTGCTCATCACCTTGCTCAACAAGGGGGTGATGGATAAAATTACCCCCAATACCGCCATATGTGAGGTGGCACAACTGACCCAACCTTAACCTCCACCTCCCCCTTCTTCTTCTGCCCCACCCCCTTCTGCTACACCTCCACCTTCTTCTTCTGCCCCACCCCCTTCTGCTACACATCCCTCTTCTTCTTCTGCCCCACCCCCTTCTGCTACACCTCCACCTTCTTCTTCTGCCCCACCCCCTTCTGCTACACCTCCACCTTCTTCTTCTGCCCCACCCCCTTCTGCTACACCTCCACCTTCTTCTTCTGCCCCACCCCCTTCTGCTACACCTCCACCTTCTTCTTCTGCCCCACCCCCTTCTGCTACACCTCCACCTTCTTCTTCTACCCCACCCCCTTCTGCTACACCTCCACCTTCTTCTGCTGCCCCACCCCCTTCTGCTACACCTCCACCTTCTTCTTCTGCCCCACCCCCTTCTGCTACATCTCCTCCTCCTCCTCCTGACAGGAGTACCCCTCCAGTGGGCCAGCCTCCAGCCAAACGAAGAAGGAAGGCTGCAGGGAAAGCTTCAGGGAAGGTTGCAGGGAAGGTTGCCAGGAAGAAGAGGAAGTGATGGCCTTGCTTCATTGTGGTCGGACAGAAGGCAGCCTGTTGTAGTACCACAGACTTGGGACATATATCTCACCTGCTGCTGTTCCTGACCTCTGGGAGGCCAGCATCAGATTGTGTTCAGAAATGTTGGCCTTCTCAAGCTCCCAATTTTAGTGTCCACACAGGGTTGCTGTGTGCTCTGGGGTCCCTGGGATGCACAAATGGCAGCAGGTTCTCCAGCGCTGCCTTCTCTTTATTTTATTTTTAAACATGAATAAATGTGATTTTTGTTTACGTTCATACTTGACTATGTGTATTTGTAAAAATTAAAAATCTAGCTTTGGGGTAAGCAGATACATTTGACTGACAAAAAAAGGGACAGATAACAACCCCCCAAAAGAATAACTAAATCTGATTATCAAAAAAACATGGTGGGAAATTTAACTAATATAGAGTCCAAAATTAAATGGGAGATCACTACCAAAACATTGTGAAATTATAATTAACATAATTTTTAAAAATATTACCATTTAAATTATTCCTAAAAACTTGCACGATATAATACACATAAATCTTCTTAAGAGCAGCATGAAAAAGGTTAAAAAAAAAGTCATAACTCTGTGTGAATATCAGCAGCAAAAGAAGGTCACTCGTTTTGATTAATGTAACATTCTAACGAAGATTTCAATGCAGAACATTTAAACGATGCAATATTTTTGAGCTTGACGAATGTGCTCTCTCCATTACGAAGGCTTGTTTTACCAGAAGATGCGCTCCCGTCTCATAGTTGCTTGTGAGCATGCGCGCTTTTGGAAGAGTCGTAAAAGCATACACACAAACCATTTTCTCGTCACAAAACAGCCCGACGAGAAACACGACGAGGAAATCTGGAATCCTGACGAGAAAATAGAGAGCAGGTTCTCTATTTTCTCGTCGAGATTCTCGGCAATTTTCTCGTCGTAAAACCATACACACAAACGTTTTTCGCGACAAAAAAGCTCTCGCGGCACATTTCTTGCCGGTTTTGGACGAGAAACTCGGTCGTGTGTACGAGGCTTGAGAACTTATAATGATCTAATAGTGACCAAATTAATGGAGATTTAGCCTGGGGAGCCTGTGGGGATTAACTTTGCGTCCCCTCAGCAGCACAAGAAGAGATATTCCCATATATTAGTATACGTCTATATAGTCAAGATTAGGTTGACACTTATATCTAACAATATCTAAAAGAAATGCCCATGCAGTCTTTTTCACTTGATTTAAACTGTACCTCCATCCAGGGTGAGACTATACTTACCAGTTGATCAGCTTCAATTGTAATGTGTTGTAAAAATATACATATATATTTGTATTTTGTGAAAATTAATCTATAATCTGTATATGTTTCCTATTCTATTCATAGTGCCAGTAACATATATGGCTTCATAAGGCTCCTGAAGAAGCCCCTCTGTCTTGGTGAAACATGTAGAGCAGGAACCACTGTACTGACATGACGACTGTATGGAATTGCTATTTGAGTCTATAAAAAAATCACTGTTCTTATTCTTCCTATATGCTTTTGGAGTTGGAAGGAGTATATAAGGACCCAAATGGCAGTGGTCCGATTGGCGTGTCTGGAGATTTCCCTGTAATGAAGTTTGGCAGGTGAATATATTCATCTTCTACACTGGATAAAGCCAGGTATAATCCTCTGTGAGACCTATGATATTAAGGGCCAGTTCACACCAGATGCAGTTCCGTACAGTTTTGTGTGCATTTTTTCTGCACTAAAAATGCATGCACAGTGTTTTTCATGTATTCCAATGGCTCTAGTTGGCTCTAGTTCACACCATGCAGTCAGTTTCCGGTCAGTTTCCAGTGCAGAAACTGACTGGAAACTGACTGCATGGTGTGAACTAGAGCCAACTAGAGCCATTGGAATACATGGAAAACACTGTGCTTGCTTTTTGTGCAGAAAAAAAAAGCACACGGAACTGAACGGAACTGCGTCTGGTGTGAACTGGCCCTTACACTGGTCTGTTTGTTTTCCTTTGCTGTAATCTCTGTAGTATCACTTCTGGAGTGGGACATCCCATGTTTGCTGGATTGGAATTAGCTGGCTTGGCTCCAATAGAGGAGTGCATTTATTCCTCCTTGGGCTGCTTAAAGGGTTTCTCTGTTGGAGTTGGCTATTATTCTATTGCAATTAGGATCAAGGTAAGATACAACTCTGAGATTTGTTTCCGTTTGAGAATTTTAAAATCTATAGTCACTGTAGGAGAGTCTTGATCTAATTATAATTGGTTATTCATCCCATGCAGATATCTGTTGCCTTGTAAGCATTTGGAGGTGAACCTGAATGTGAAAGTCATATGCAGCAGTGAAAATTGTCCTTCTTTTTCCCACTAGTTTCTTTATTACTAGGTGGGTATTAATATCAAGATATATAATGTTTGACTAATTGATTAGGGTAGATGTTCTGAGTCTTTTTTGTTTTCAATTATTTATTATCTTTGCTCCACAGAGCGGCGCAAAAAAGAATTTTCAACTTGATTTAAACTGTACCTCCATCCAGGGTGAGACTATACCTAACAGTTGATCTGTTTCAATTGTAATGTGTTGTAATTTTTTTTTTTTTAGGTAATAATATACATATATATTTGTATTTTGTGAAAATTAATCTATAATCTGTATATGTTTCCTATTCTATCCATAGAGCCAGTAACGTACATGGCTTCATAAGTCTCCTGAAAAAGCCACTTTGTCTTGGTGAAACATGTAGAGCAGGAACCAGTGTACTTACTTACATGATGACTGAATGGAAACGCTTTTTGATTTTATAAAATATCACTATTCTTGTTCTTCCTATACAATGATTTTATTAATGTATAAGTAAAAATGTCTTGATTTTACCTATGTGGTATTAATATTCTTGGCACCTTAAAAATTTCATTTTTTCTACTTACCAAAATTGCCTAAATAACTGGGATGTGGTGCAATTTATCCTCACACCTCCAGACATTATTTATTTAAAGTGTCAAAAAAATGCAGCAGGTTCTCCTTTTTTTCTGGAACTGGAACGCACTGGAACTGACCACACTGGTGTGAACTATGCCATTGGAAACCATATAACCTACTATCAAGGTTAATTTTATGCAGAAAAATAAACGCACTGGACTGCATGTGCTTAAGTGCTCAGGAAAATCCTGTGAAAGTGTGTCCTAGTCTGTGCAGTGCTGTACCCTACGCTAATACTTCACTAGTGGGTGATAGCGTTCAAAACATTCACCAATGCTAAGACCAGGATGGTCAGGACAGGAGGGACAATAATAGTGGGTGTCACGCCTATATCCACGCTTTCTACAGACACAACATTTTCTTTGGGGGTCTCATTGGGTAGGGGTACCAGGGTAGACATACAGAAAATGCCTCCCATGCAGCCGGCATACTTCACTTCCATTGGGAAGGTGGGGCACAGCACCGTCTGGAAACAGAAGGGCTGTGACGATCTCTTCCTGGAATTTAAGGATGGATCCAGTTCGTCCTGACGCTTTGTATAGCACATAAGCGTTCAACAGAGCCAATTGGAATAAGTATACAGACAAGTTTTTATACAAGCGTCTGGCCTTACGGGCACTTAGGTACAGCGCCAACAACTGGTCGTAGAGGTCCACTCCTCACATATTAAGGTTATATTCGTGGACACAGAGGGGTTTCTCCACAACACCAGTCTCTGTAGGAATTTGGACCGTCGTGCCTGCGTGAAGGGAGGACAGAACGAAAACATTCCTATTATCCCTCCACTTCACAGCGAGCAAATTATTACACTTCAAGCAGGCTCTCTCCCCCAGCCTAAGACGGGAATCTACAAGCCGCTGGGGTAAGCCCTGGTGATTAAATCGTACAGTGCCACATGCGCCAATTCCATAATCAAACAAGTGACTAAAAAGTGGCACGCTCATGTAATAATTGTCCACATACAAGTGGTATCCTTTTCCGAATATGGGTGACACCAAGTCCAACACAATCTTACCAGCACTCCCTATGTAGTCTGGGCAGTTCTCCGGCTCTACGTAACTTCCCTCATAAACCTTGAAACTATATGTATATGTATATAAAATGTGAGCGCTAAATGCAATCCAAATTAATGAAAAACAGTGCCTATATGCATGTAATACAACAAGTGCTTCCACACTGTTTGTATATCTGTGAGAAATCCCCCACAGGTGAAAAATAAATAAATAAAAAAATAAAAAAAGGGAAACAAGGGGGTGGTGAATCACTGATGAGTGAAAAGATCCCCTGGTAAATGTGTGTACACAAACTATAAACAAATGATACAGATCTAATGCGTTATCCCTATGGGTGTGACCCAGAAACCAAGTAAAAAATATATGTAAAAAACTGTATATAAAAAATATATAAAGTGTGAAAACAATCTATTGAACTACAGGGTGTATAACCCCCTATGTATGAGAAATAAACTGTGAGCAATATATGTATAGCCTGTTGCCCTGTCACAGAGCTCATACATCTTGACCCCATATCTGGCACGCTTGCTGGGAAGATACTGTTTGAAAGACAAGCGGACAGAAAACTTAATTAGGGACTTATCAACGCAGACCACTTGATTGGGTGTAAACAAGGCTGCAAACTGTTGGTTGAAGTGGTTTACGAGGGGCAGAATTTTGTGGAGCTGATCGTATCCAGGGTCACCCCGAGGACAATAGAGTTCATTATCATTGAAGTGCATGAACCGCAAGATCTGCTTGTATCGTGCCCTGGCCATGGAGGCAGAGAATAGGGGCATATGATAAATTGGATCAGTGGACCAATATGACCGCAACTCACTCTTTTTAGTTATGCCCATGAGGAGGAATTGGCCTAGAAAGGTCTTAAATTCGGAAACCGTAATAGATTTCTATTCTCTGGCAAGGGTCAAATGGGGATTAGCGGCGATGAATTGACCAGCATACAAATTGCTTTGGTCCACAATAGATCTATACAGATCTTCCGTGAAAAACAGCGAATAAAAATCAAGTGCCGTAAAATCAACTGTTTCCACCTGAATTCGGGGTTGGCCAGTGAATGGGGAAAGTACGGGTGCTGCAGAAGTGGTGGGCTGCCAATTAGGATTGGCAAATGCAGCAGGAAGGGCACTATGGGCTCGATGGGCCTGTCTTTGTCTTCTTGGTGGCTGCGGCACACGTGTTTTGCTAGCCACCTCACCAGCTTGAACTGCACTTATGGGACTCGCCACGTCACCAAGTATTACTGCAGTGCTGGATGTACGACCAGGGTGTACTAGGCCACTGGTGCTTGCCAGTTCACCAGAAGGATGAGCGGCGCTAGTACTGACTCTATGCTCCATACGAGAGCCCTGTGGTTCTTGCACCTCAACAAAAGCAGAAGAACGGGGTTGGATATGCCTGACCTTGGCAGGGACCACTACTCTGCCGTCAGAGCTATCTGTCAGGGTGCCACTGCTGTAAACCGGATCGTATTCTGACCTGAATCTGACAGATGGGTGACTTCCTCTTTACTATCTGTAATGCTCAGAAATGTGTAGGCCTCTTCACTAGTGTACATTTGATTTGACATTTTGGTCTCTAAATTTACTGGTACAGTAGTGAGATTTACAGGAAAAAGAGCACCTGACTGTCAGCGACTAATTCAAACGCTACCAAAAAAACTGGGATCAGGCCTGACTCTGCGAACACTGCAGTTATGGGTTTTGTGTTTTGTAAGTGACAGTGATTGATTGATACTGCATTTGGGTGGGCTGGGCTGGGCTGGGTGGAGGGGCTAAAAGCAGGTGCTAGCAGGTATCTGGGTTGATCCTGCTAACACTGCGTTTTTGGGAACCCTAAACTAATGGGGATGCTAGAATAGATCTGATCAGATCAGATATTGATTAGTTCAGACACTATACTACTAAGGGAGGTTATGGTGCGTGCGTGGATGTTAGCCCTACTGGCACTAATCTGACACTGCCTAGGGCAACGCAGACCCTGACTGACACTAAAACCTAACTGATATCACCCGCCGGGCGATCAGGGGGTTAAACCTTTATTGGGTAATATACCGGGGTGGCCTGACGCTATAAAAAACAAACTAACTAACTAACCAGCGTCACCGTAACACTAATACAGTGATCACTGGTGACAGGTGGTGAAAGGGTTAACTAGGGGGCAATCAGGGGGTTAAAACCTTTATTAGGTAATATATGGGGGTATCTGACGCTATAAAAACCTGACGGTGAAACTAATCAACTAACTGGCTATCTAGCACAGTCTTTCTCAACTCCAGTCCTCAATGCGCCCCAACAGGTCATGTTTTCAGGATTTCCCTCAGATGAAACAGCTGTGGTAATTACAAGGCAGTGAAACTGATCAAATCACCTGTGCAAAATAATGGAAAGCCTGAAAACATGACATGTTGCGGCGCCTTGAGGACTGGAGTTGAGAAACCCTGATCTAGCATAACACAAATACGACGATCAGAAAAAATATCTATTAGTGACACTGGCGACAGGGGGTGAAAGGGTTAACTGGGGGGATCAAGGGGTTAAACCTTTATTAGGGGGGGTTAGGGGGGTACCTTCCACTAGCTGCCCTAACACTTATTACAGTCACAAATCACACCAATGCAGTGATCAGTGAAAAATATGAAAACTGCAATTGGTGACACAGTGACAGGGAGTGAAGGGGTTAACTGGAGGGGCGATCGGGGGGTGATCAGAGGGTGAAATGTGTACTTTTGTGTACTGGTGTTAGTGTAGTGTTCTGCAACTCACATTTAGACGTCCTCTCTCTCATTGGATTCAAAAAGACCCCACGAGGAGAGATGACATCACTTCCCCTGCCTGTGTTTACACTTACAGACAGGGGAAGCATTTTCATTTGTCAGGACCGATCAGAAGGTCCAGGCCAGAAATCATTGGCCTGGACCTGAGGACTGATCGGTTCTCTAACGAATCCAACTGCCGCAGGCACTGGGGGGCACGATCGCACCCCCCACCCGCGGGGAGGAGGGACAGACAGGTACGCCCATTTGCCTGCCCGTGCCATTCTGCCAACGTACATCGGCGTGCGGCGGTCGACAAGTGGTTAAGGTTGCACTTTTAGCATGAATAAATTAATTTTCAATTTCACCCTTAGGGCAGCCCCATGCATTTATTGCCAATCCCTTTGCTATTAGCCTTAAAAAATTAGAAATTGATTTGACAGATTCAGCTCTATTTACCTTAATGGGGCTAAGATTTGACATCTGACCTTATGATATGTTCAGCCGAACCTCTGTGAACCGAAAACCTAGGTGTGTTCAGCCCTAGACACTACCACAGAGTGGTGACTTTAATATACAGTACTTGGTGTCACCCACACAGATGATTTCTAGCTTTTTTTTTTTTAAGCATGCTTCCTATATAATCCATTTGGCTGTTAGTAAAAATAATAACAATAATGCTTTTGAAGATTTATGCAAAACATGCTTTATATGACAAAGCCAGAAATGCTGACAATTCATTGACATGATTAATTTAGAATGACTAGCTGCTTCAATTGTTAAAAGTCTCTTCTATCGTTACTCATAATTATAGCATATTGGCCAGGAAACATCAAAGTCACAATGTCTTCACAAATTCTATCTGAGCAAAGAGGAAAGGGATACTCTTACACTCTGCCTTTATTAAAGTTCCTAATGTTGATTCTTATAATGAAAAATGCACAAAAGTAATATGTTTGATGAATAGCTAATAACACTTCAGTGTGGAGGAGAAGCATTAATTTTGCTTTAGCATCTGAGAAAGCTAATGCATTCAACAGCTGTGGCTGAATAAGTTAGTTTAGCTGACTTAATAGAGATTCATGGGGCTCAGAATTCTTATAGAACACTTTAGTTGCCAAATTGTCATTGTTTTTGCAACACACATTTTTTCCTATTATATGTTGTTTCTGGAAAAGGTATAAGGAATAACATAAGAGTCAAACTGATAAAAAGGGATGTGCGCTAAACTTTAATATACTGTAAACATTTTTGATGCAGGTTCATTGTGCAGGGTGTAAATATTTTTGTCCATAGAATATAGATTTTTATGAGCTGCTAAAAGTGCTATTGTCCATGAAGCCATAATAACTCCTAATCAGCTTAAAGTGGAGTTCCACCCTCTTTTTGAACTTTGCTGCATCCTCTCTATAAATGTCCCCTTAAGAACAATTGGCATATTTTAATTTTTTGTTTTTAAAACTTATGTTTTGCTGGGACTCTTTTTGTATCTCCCACCGCGGCCGCCAAAAACTCTGCGCGTCATACACTGATCGCTTGGCCTCCTGGGAGATATTCGTCATAGATTCCCAGGAGGCTCATCGCGTTCCCATTTTCATGTAGGCCCGCCCATCCTGCTCATCCTGCCCTCCCTCGGTCCACCTGGTGACCACCTTCCTCCGCTCCTCCCTCCCTCCCTACCGAGCCTCAGCCTGTCACATCTCACACTGCACTGTGTGATGATGTGACAGGTGTTCTGCCCAATAAGTTCCCCAGGCAGAGGTGGAGGCGCTGAAGCGCCAGAGTGCTCCCCTCCCTCCTCCTTCTCCTCTCCTCTCCTCTCTCCGCCCATCACCGCCGCCGCCACATTCCCTGCCAAAGCCACCCACCCTCCTCCCTCCTCCTCCTGTCAGAGCTGCAGATCGGAGCAGCTGTCTCTGACCAGCCGCGCAGTGACGTTGCTGGGGGGGTTAGTACTAATAATGGAGGGGGGGTTAGTACTAATAATGGAGGGGGGGTTAGTACTTATAATGGAGGGGGGATTAGTAATAATAATGGAGGGGGGGGGTTAGTACTAATAATGGGGGGGTTAGTACTAATAATGGAGGGGGGGTTAGTACTAATAATGGAGAGGGGGGTAGTACTAATAATGGAGGGGGGTAGTACTAATAATGGAGGGGGGGTTAGTACTAATGATGGAGGGGGGGTGGTTTGTTCTGGGGGTGGGTCAGTACTAATGATGGAGGGGAGGTTAGTACTAATGATGGAGGGGGGTGGTTTGTTCTGAGGGTGGGTCAGTACTAATGATGGAGGGGGGTCAGTACTAATGATGGAGGGTAGGTGGTTTGTTCTGGGGGTGGGTCAGTACTAATGATGGAGGGGGGTGGTTTGTTCTAGGGGGAGTCAGTACTAATGAAGGAGGGGGGGTTAGTACTAATGATGGAGGGGGGTGGTTTGTTCTGGGGGGGTCTGTACTAATGGAGGGGGGTGGTTTGTTCTGGGGGGTCTGTACTAATGGAGGGGGGGAGAAAAGCCACACAGCCTGGCGCCATCCCTGGCAGAGAAAGGAATGGAATCATTGCCAGAATACAGATCTGGGCTCTACCCAGTGGAGTCGCCACGGGCAATTCAGAGTGAGCAGACTCCTGATCAAAGGAAACCGCTGTTGCTGTATCGCTGGGTCAGGTGAGAGGGCCAATCGGCCATTATCTACTAACGTCCATAGGAACTGCAGTCTCTGACCATCTCCTGTACTATGTCTGCATAGATGCGATTCGATTTGCTGGGGGTGTTGCAATGTGCTGTAAATGATGCGATTTGACGTGCTGGGGTGTTGCAATGTGCTGTGGGCCCATGCGATTTGATGTGCTGGGGGTGTTGCAATGTGCTGTGGGCCCATGCGATTCGATGTGCTGGGGTGTTGCAATGTGCTGTGGGCCCATGCGATTCGATGTGTTGCGGGTGATGCAATGTTCTGTGGGCCCATGCGATTCTATGTGCTGGGGTGATGCAATTTTTCTGTGGGCCCATGCGATTCGATGTGTTGGGGGTTATGCAATGTTCTGTGGGCCCATGCGATTCTATGTACTGGGGTGATGCAATGTTCTGTGGGCCCATGCGATTCGATGTGCTGGGGGTGTTGCAATGTGCTGTGGGCCCATGCGATTCGATGTGCTGGGGGTGTTGCAATGTGCTGTGGGCCCATGCATTTCGATGTGCTGGGGTGTTGCAATGTGCTGTGGGCCCATGCGATTCAATGTGCTGGGGGTGTTGCAATGTGCTGTGGGCCCATGCGATTCAATGTGCTGGGGGTGTTGCAATGTGCTGTGGGCCCATGCGATTCGATGTGCTGGGGTGTTGCAATGTGCTGTGGGCCCATGCGATTCGATGTGCTGGGGTGATGCAATGTTCTGTGGGCCATGCGATTCGATGTGCTGGGGGTGTTGCAATGTTCTGTGGGCCCATGCGATTCTATGTGCTGGGGTGATGCAATGTTCTGTGGGCCCATGCGATTCGATGTGCTGGGGTGTTGCAATGTGCTGTGGGCCCATGCGATTCGATGTGCTGGGGTGATGCAATGTTCTGTGGGCCCATGAGATTCGATGTGTTGGGGGTGATGCAATGTTCTGTGGGCCCATGCGATTCGATGTGCTGGGGTGATGCAATGTTCTGTGGGCCCATGCGATTCGATGTGCTGGGGGTGATGCAATGTTCTGTGGGCCCATGCGATTCGATGTGTTGGGGGTGATGCAATCTTCTGTGGGCCCATGCGATTCTATGTGTTGGGGGTGATGCAATGTTCTGTGGGCCCATGCGATTCTATGTGCTGGGGTGATGCAATGTTCTGTGGGCCCATGCGATTCGATGTGCTGGGGGTGTTGCAATGTTCTGTGGGCCCATGCGATTCGATGTGCTGGGGTGATGCAATGTTCTGTGGGCCCATGCGATTCGATGTGTTGGGGGTGATGCAATGTTCTGTGGGCCCATGCGATTCTATGTGCTGGGGTGATGCAATGTTCTGTGGGCCCATGCGATTCGATGTGCTGGGGTGATGCAATGTTCTGTGGACCCATGCGATTCGATGTGTTGGGGGTGATGCAATGTGCTGTGGGCCCATGCGATTCGATGTGCTGGGGTGTTGCAATGTGCTGTGGGCCCATGCGATTCGATGTGCTGGGGGTGTTGCAATGTGCTGTGGGCCCATGTGATTCGATGTGCTGGGGGTGTTGCAATGTGCTGTGGGCCCATGCGATTCGATGTGCTGGGGGTGTTGCAATGTGCTGTGGGCCCATGCGATTTGATGTGCTGGGGGTGATGCAATGTGCTGTGATTGATACACACATACCCCTCATCCCTCACCTTCAAATACAGAAATCTGTTGCTAAGGGTAAGAGCTTTAAAAAATTCCTAATTGTAAACTAAATCATTTTGTTTCTGTGCAGATATATCTACATAATAAGATTTTATATATATATATATATATATATATATATATATATATATATAAAATCTTATTATGTAGATATATCTGCACAGAAACAAAATGATTTAGTTTACAATTAGGAATTTTTTAAAGCTCTTACCCTTAGCAACAGATTTCTGTATTTGAAGGTGAGGGATGAGGGGTATGTGTGTATCAATCACAGCACATTGCATCACCCCCAGCACATCAAATCGCATGGGCCCACAGCACATTGCAACACCCCCAGCACATCGAATCGCATGGGCCCACAGCACATTGCAACACCCCCAGCACATCGAATATATATATATATATATATAATGTAGATATATCTGCACAGAAACAAATGATTTAGTTTACAATTAGGATATTTTTAAAGCTCTTACCCTTAGCAACAGATTTCTGTATTTCTAGAATATTATTGCTTGTACATACTGGAGGGGAGGAGGGGAGGAGATGTTTATAAATAGGGGGCGGCAACTTGCTATGAAACTGGAGAGCAAATATAACATGAAAGTGAAACCGATTACACTGCTTGTGATATCCAGGAAGACATATGCAGTCTGGCTTCAGATGCCCACACTTAAAATGGCCACGGCCTATTTCTAGTTTATACACTATCTAAATGCTGTAATAACCTAACAAAACAGATCTTAGTTTACAGACTAACTTTACTAGAATACATTAAAATTGTGTATTCTAGGGGTATTTTTATTTAAAAAGTGTCATTTCGGCCGGAACACCACTTTAACAGAAACCTGTAATTTAACAAAAAGCACGAAAAAAGGCTTTGATGTAAGTGGTAATTCCTCCACTCATGTGCAAATTTGTTAATTTAAAGTGTTTGTTACCCTAAAGCCCCGTACACACGATCGGTTTAACTGATGAAAACCGTCCGATGGATGGTTTTCATCAGACCAACCGATCGTGTATGGTACCTATCGGTCTTTTTTCCATCGGATGGAAAAAATAGAACTTGTTTTAAATTTTTCCGATGGATAAAAAACCGATGGGAATTTCCGATCGTCTATGGGCAAGTCCATCGGTTTAAAAACCCACGCATGCTCAGACTGAATTAGGAGACGGGAGCGCTCGTTCTTGTAAAACTAGCGTTCCTAATGGGGAGAGCACATTCGTCATTCTGCAAGTTATTGCTTCGTTTAATGCAGCGCATGTTTTTTTGCTTTAGAACGGTCTTTAAAATGTCATTTTGGCAGCAGAACTTTCTCCTGAGTTCTGACAAATGTATGTCTTTCTTTTTTCTAGTGATCTCAGGAATAATTAATAAAATTCTGCAAGGCCGACCCCCCAAATTACACCTTTATGTTTTTTGACTCTTAAAATTTGTTGTGCATTTTTTGGTGTGTCAATTTCTCAGAACAACATAATATTAAATTTTTCAAAAATCATGGAGGTTGGTGTCCCTTGTTCTTAATTTCACATTGTATTTATGCAATGTTATTGCTACTTCTCCAAAAAACACATCAGGCATGTAGGTTGGCTGTAATCAAATTTCCCTTTATTTTGGAAAAAACTAATCAAAAACCGAAGGGCAACTATTCCCAAATTAGCAGAGAATATAAAGTCATTCGATCCCAAATGCAGACCTGACTATGATCAATAATAAAATCAACAACAGCATGAAATCAGGAGCAGCAGCCAAAGACATACATCATCCCAAGCTGTGGTACTCCATCAACCTTCAATTTCTGGATGAGCAGCTCGAGGCCAGGGAATCACCTCCTGCTCTTCCTTGTAGCCTTCCTTCCACGCCTCTCTGCAGCGTTCTCTCCACGGCCCCGTCCACGCACCCTTGCAGGCTGGGCCACTGTGGGTGGTGATGTGGCAGGAGGAGGAGGAGAAGGAGGAGAGGGATTGGGCTGATGTGAGATATGGGTGGCCTCAGTCAGCAGCCCCCTCGCCCCCATGTGTACGGCCATATAGATGAGATGCTCACAGAGGGCCCGTTGTCCCGCCTCCATTCTGAGCAGCTTATCCGCCAGATAGGTGCTAAACCCCTCCGTAAGGTTGAGGGGGGCCCTCATAATGGCAGCAGCCTCCTGAATCATCTTTAGTGACTCCTCCTCCACTTGTGTCATCCGTCATTGTTTTGGCGGTTGAACATGGAGGGGAGCCACTTGGGAGACGGTGCTGCCACTAGGCCTGGGGACCTGCTGAGTCCCACTTGGCCCTGCCTCCTCCTGCCTGTCACACTCCTGACCCTCTTCCTCCTGGCTTGCCTCATCCTGTTTATAAAATAAAAAGTAGATTTCTATTATTTGAGGAATCAATCACACACAATTTTGATCTCATTACTGGTTTATTTTGGAGGGGGGGGGTGGGATAATTTATGGCTAAGCCAAACAGTTCAACTCCATATTACTTAGTGGACAATATTAGCATCAAAAATACTATACCGGGCTGAAGATGTGAAGATCTGGCTCTTCTAGCTCGGGAGGCTCCTCCTCCGCCTCTGCAGGGGTGGAGGGAAGGGTGGAAGGAACGCTGGAGGGAAGGGTGGAAGGAAGGGTTGAGGGAAGGCTGGAAATAGATTCCCTGGCCTCGATCTGGTCATCCAGGAATTGAAGATGTCTGTAGTACCACAGCTTGGGCTTTACTACATTGTCGGCTGCTGCTCCTGATCTCTTGGACTGGTGCACTTCCTTGAATTTTTTTTTATAAGAATTGCGCAGGTTGTTGATTTTATTATTGATCATAGCGTAGTCTGCATCTGGGATCCATGGCTTCATATCCTCGGCTAATTTGGTAATAGTTGCCCGTCGTACATCACTTTTGTGATACGAAGGGTGTTTGAGCTCCCAAAGGTTGCGCTGTTCCTTATACTTTTCAATAAAAACAAGCATCACCTCCGGCTCTCTTAGTTTATGCATCTATTAGGATCAGCAAGTACAAAAAAAAAAGGATCAGAATTGATTCTCCTCAACTTATCACAATATTGCCCTTTACAATCATGACCCATTAATATGCCACTGCAGGCACGAGTTCCCTTCTTACCTTTGTTCACTTCATGGGTTCACTTCCGGTCGTCCTTACTCCACGCATCCCTAATAACTTCTTTCCCCTTTTTATACCCTGCGCATGCGTGTAACTCCGCCCTCGTCGCCCGCCCATGACGGACTTTTTCTGCATTTCCCCGCCCCTTAACGATTGGCGCACAGTGTGAGACGGCGACATGTCGCAGACACAGGTGGCTTCTTTCCTTGAAATTACCGACGAGGAAAGCCCGGAGGCGGAAACGTCCCGATCCTGTAAAAAAAGATACAAGGCGACTAATATGTCTTTTTCTGAGATGGCGGAGATGGTGGACATTCTGCGGAGGAAGGATTACGACGGCAAGCATGGCCCATACGACACCCCTAATCTCCGGAAGTCACAAATTATGGATAAAGTGGCGAAGACTCTCTATAAAAAATATGGGGTCAGGAGATCCAAGGAACAACTCCGTAAAAGGTGGTCAGACCTGAAGCTCAGGGAGCTGGAGCAGTATAGGAAGCTTATAAAAAGCATAGAAAAAAGTAAGTATATTTTACTGTGTTCTTTCACATTGTAATATGTATTCTTCCATGTTTTGCACCATGTGCTTGTCTTGACTGGGTTCACATTTTGAAATCTCATCTTTTATGTTAAGTGGAGAGTCCACTTATTTGGCCAATGTTTTGACCAATAACTTGCTGCTCTTCCCCCAAACATGTTTGGCACATATCCACGTAAACTACATGTGGGCATGCCTCATTTTACTTCAACAATGTTTATCTACACATTGTTGGTTAGATGATGTGTTGTAAGGAAATTTAGAATGTGACTGAAAGAAGAAACTGTATTCTGGGTAAAGGAGATGACACTCCAGCAGTTGTGTACTCTTTTTTGTTCTTCAGCAAGATACTATACTCTGGGCCACATGACCAAATTTCTTAACGGTGTCACACACAGGTGCTCCAGTGGATACCTTGGTGGTTATCCAAGTGTTTGTGAGTGTCCTCAAAAATAACATGTTGCTTTGTTGAGTTTGCAAAATCACATATGTTCATGTTGGAACTCAGGGCCAAATATCAATTGTACCCCACTTCAAAACATTGAGGATCCCTTTTCAGGCCTAAAAAAAGTCTGTGTGCTAAAGTATACATTTTGTTGTAAATTCCCATAGGGGAGAGGAGAGTGGGAGGACAACATGCTCATGAGACGAGTAACCCAACACCACAGAAAATCCCCAAAGCTCCCAAAGCAGACCAAGATCAGCAGGTTCAGGAAGCGGAGGTGGAGGAAGCGGAGGTGGAGGAAGGGGAGGTGGAGGAAGGAGAGGTGGAGCTTATCAGCACAACAGGTCAGTGTCTGTCACCACAACTTCAAGGTAAATACAGATGTAGGACTGCCTAGTGTAAAACCTTTTTTTTTGTTTTAGGGACTGAACGTGGGGGTGTGTCAGGAAGTCCAAATCCGCCATTCTCGAGTGCCAGCGCCAAAATAATCATTCAGGAAATCATGGAATGCAGTAGCGAAATGGACATTATGAGAAAGAGAATGATTGTGATTGAGCAAAAATATAAAAACATGATAGATATTTTGGGGAGAATAGTGTGAACCCCCCCTTTTTGTGTTTTTTGTTCTGCGTCTGACATTATCTCAGGGATTTCCAACATCCCAAATGTGAAGATGCACACACTGAAGACTCAACATGTGCTATCTGCCGTCACAGGATATCTATGTCCCTGTTTTGGGGGTGCAACCTCTTCCTCCCTCCTCAAGTAGGGGTGAGGAAGGGTTTACATCCCCAAAGCACGACCATTGATCCCCCATGATGGCAGATAGCACATGTTTACCCTAGCCATGGGATCTTGTTGAAGATACCCATTTGAACCCCAAAAGAAAGTGTGTTTGTTAACATTTGGGATGGATCAGGGGTACCATCACCCCATCTCCAGTTGTTATTTTTCACAGTGTTATTTTATTACTTTTTCAAAATAAAAAAAAAGGCTTACGACCCATGCATGTTTCTGCCAAAAAAGCCGCACATAAAAAAAAAAGCTAGTATTTCAAAAAACCCATACAAAATGCGGTGCAAACAATAAAAACATTTGGGAAGTCTAAAAAAGGTGTGCCTTGTTCTTTCTATGCTCAAGAGCAGTTCTGAAGATGCAAAAAACGTGTTTTTCGCTCTGAGTTTTGAGGCTATTTACTAAGGACAATTACACTTGGCACTACTAGAACCTGGGAGACACATAAACCCAAAATACAAGAATGACAACACAAGTTTGTATGAATTCAAATTTTTATTTTATTTTAAAAAGGTATAATAATTGGTCAGATGTGGTCTGGCATTGCGATGGCCCCCCTACCCGTGAAGTACTCTACGTATTTCTGGCGTACTTCACGGGCACTTTGGGGGGCCAAGCCAGTACAAGCAGTGCTGAGGCCGGTCAGATTAATCAGTTCAGATGGACCGGCCTCAGGCCCAAACGATGAAACATAATTGTTTGCAAATTTGCGAAGAAAATTGTGCAATATGCAGCAGCAGTAGACAATGTGGTTCAGTTTATAATCCGCCAAATGTATTGCTGTCTGGAACAGGCGGAACCGGCTGGCCATTGTCCCGAAGGCATTCTCCACAACTCTCCGGGCTCTGGCCAGCCGGTAATTAAAAACCCTCCTCTCCGGGGTGAGGGTGCGTTGGGGAAACGGCCGCATCAGGTGTGGTCCTAGTCCAAAAGCCTCATCCGCAATGAAAACGAACGGGAGCCCTTCAACGTTCTCTGCATCTGGAGGCAGTGCAAGACCCCCAGCCTGCAGACGGTGAGTGAACTCCGTCTCCGCGAATGATCCGCCATCGGACATCCGGCCGTTCTTCCCCACGTCCACATACAGGAACTCGTACCGTGCCGACACCACCGCCATTAACACTATGCTATTAAAACCTTTATAGTTGAAATAGTATGACCCCGAATGGGGTGGCGGCACTATGTGGACGTGCTTCCCATCAATTGCCCCTCCACAGTTGGGGAAATCCCACCGCTGGGCAAATTGGGAGGCCACAGTCAGCCATTCCTGTGGTGTGCTAGGGAACTGTGGAGTCAAACAAAAAGAAGACATTAGTACGGTTTATGGTTACAGTGCAAGCAGATGACACACCAAAAAACATTGTTGAGTAACATTATTATTTAAGGGAGTTTTTCCGAACAATAAACAAAGGCCCACTTAGCAGATGCCTCACCCCCGCTGAGTGGACATTCTAAAATAATCTAAGGGGGGGGGCCTAAGGTGATTGTGGGGGATCCCAAAAAAGGATCTACCACTTTGCTGAGCTTGATTGAGAACTACTATTTTTTTAACATCTTTAGGGGGGGAGGGAAGGTTGTCAAACTACGAGGGCAATGACCCCCCAAAAATGAAAAGGAAAATAGAAGGCTAGCTGGGTTTGCGCCCACGATAGCATGCTGGAGAGGTTAGTGGAGGGAAATAGGCATGTAGGGCTCAAAAAGGGATTTACAGGTAAAAAAAGGCATGTGGAAAATGGGGACATTACCAGGAGATTACAAACAGGCATATTTGTGTTAGGAGGAAAATTTAAAAAAAAAAAACGAGAATAAAAACAGATAATGTGAGGTTATAGTCCTTCTGCAGGACCTGAATGATGGCCGAACATGTCTCAGGGATAATGATCCCGAGAGCCTGGGGGGAGATGCCTGTTGAGAACTTGAGGTCCTGCAAGCTTCTCCCAGTCGCCAGGTATCTTAACGTGGCAATAAGCCTCTGCTCGGCAGTGATGGCCTGGCGCATCACAGTGTCCTGCCTCGTGATATAGGGGGACAGCAAATCCAACAGACGGTGAAATACGGGGTCCGTCATCCTGAGATAATTCCTGAAATCATCAGGGTTATTCTCATGGATTTCCCGCAGCAGAGGCATATGAGAGAATTGGTCCCGCTGGAGCAACCAATTCTTAGTCCATGAACTCCTCCTCACCCTGTTCACAGACTGAACTCGGGTTACAGTGTTAACTGCAACACCAAGCCCAAAGCCAGCACGAGCTCGAGAACGAGAACGCACTTCAAACATGGTTTTAAACCGGTCGGCTGGTCAGAACGCACTCAAACAGAACGCACCGTGGAACAGCAAGGCCTGCAAAGAACGATCTGAAAAACAGTAAACGAACGGCCAAGTCGGCACTGCAAGGCAGTAACGACCTGACTGCACGCACTGAATCACAAATACAAACCCACAAGCACAAACTGAACACCAGGAAACGATCTGCAAAGCACGGAGACTGAAAAGCGCGAATCGGCTCTCACTAAACTTTTACTAACATGCGGTAACACAAAATCAGCAAAAGCAGCCCAAGGGGTGGCGCCATTAGATTTGTTCGGCCCTTTTATAGCGCGTCGTACGTTTTGTACGTGCCGTCGTTTTGTTGCCGTCGGTTTTTAAACTGATGGTGTGTGGCCAAGACTGATGAAAAACAGTTTCATCGGATTTCCGATGGTCAAATCCATCGGACGAAAATCCATAGGTTATCCGATCGTGTGTACGGGGCTTAACACTTCATATTCCTGATATGTGACTGCTGTACCATGTACTTGTATGAGAAAGTATCCTGTTATCTTTGTATTGCTCCTTTTGTGTGAAATCCCTGGTGTTCCTGTCAGTCCCTCCCCTATTAAAAACTGACCACACTAAGCAGAAGAGCACACTGTGGTCAGTTCTCTAGCTATGCTGGGAAATCAGTCTGCTCTCTTCCAATGATCAGACTTGTCCTGTCCCCCCCTCCAGCCTTTCACTGGGAAGATTAGTGTCCTGGTGTGTCTCCTCCTCCAGCTCTAATGCAGCAGAGAAGAGAGGTTATGTGATCACTTATGAAAGAGGGGAAAAAAGGTATTTATAACGTTTTTTTTATATCTATACAAAAATTTTTGCCCATAATTTCTGTTTTAAACTGAATGGGTTGTTTTACAAGGTGATCGTTTACAATCACTTTTCAAGTTCCAGATGTGTTTAGTTAATGCCTTGGCACCCTTACATAGTTACATAGTTGGTAAGGTTGAACAAAGACATCAGTCTATCCAGTTCAACCTGTGTAGGTGTGTGTTTATTTCAGTAATAATTCCCATATCCCTGTATATTGCATTTCCTAAGATGCCATCTTATAGTTTATTGAACCTATTGACACTCCCCGCTGACATTACGGCTTGTGGAAGAGAGTTCCACATCCTTACAGATCTGACAGTAAAGAACTCCAAGCACAGGTTAAGCGTTTAAGATTAAACTGCTCTCCACCAATTTCAATGAGTGGTCTTCCTAAAGTGGTTGTAAAGTCACATTATTGACTGGTTTAAAAGACAAACTACAGTATGTGTGTTTTTTTAAATTATAATGATAAATACCTTTTCTCACACCGCTGCTGTGCGGTCACGTGATCCCACTCCGCTCTCCTTCCCTGATCTAAGGAGAACAGTGGGTGGGGCTGAGATTCCCCTCTGATGTCAGCCAGCCAGCAGAGTGAGATCACGTGACTGCACAGTGGCGGTGTGAGAGAAGGTATTTAGAATTATAATTTTCAAAAAGAACACACACTGTAGCTGATGTCCTTATAAACAGAGGGGATACAAGTCTTTGTTTTAGATATTGCAGTGGAATAGAGGCAGGAGGGAAGAAGAGGTGTGGGTAGGAGATTGGCTTTCACTGACTAGGAAAAGACAGGCAGGGAGGGAGGGGGAGAGACTCAGAACACATAGTGGAATGACAGAGGCATGTAAACTGACCATGGTATAATGGATCAGCAGCCATGATTACCATGTTCAGCACACACAGGGGACACAGGAACCAGCAGGATCAACCAGGTATATTAAAACATAAAATGGGACAAATTACACTGCAGAAACACTATGCTATTAAACAGGCTATTTTTTTAGTTGTTGTTAGGGTTACAACCACTTTAATTTCCATGAAACTAAATAGTTTTTTTCTATGCTAGAATCACCACTGAGGTATTTGTATATAGCTATCATATCTCCTCTCAAGCGTCTCTTACCCAGGGAGAATAAATGTAATGCTTGTAGTAATTTTTTGCAACTGAGGTCCTCCAGTCCCCTTATCAGCTATGTCATCCTTCTCTGGACTTGCTTCAGTTCCAGCAGATCCTTCCTGAGGAATGATGAAGAGAATTGGATGGTATACTGTTCTTTCTTTATTAGCTATACCTGTTTTCTCTTATAAAATAATCTCCATTTTCTTTTGCGACCACTAGATGGCGTCCATTTGTTATATTCTTTGCTTGTTTATTATGTCCAGCTCAGTCTGCACATATTCTTTTGTCCACTGGAGGGCGATTTTTGCCTCAGCATCCATTATGGCTTTTTACATGGCTGATATCAAAAACCAGGAAGTGGGTAATCTTCTTGGTGGTGACTCCATTTTTCTTCCTGGCTAAGCCCACAAACTTCCGAATGACGTTTTTTTATGACGTCATCGGTTGCCGCGATTTTCGCGGGCTTTTGTGTGTATTTAAATGGCCATCTTAGCCTCAATCCATGTGCACAGCATGCAGTTGTCTCCATGGGCGTTTGTGAGATTTTTAAACCAGTGGCAACTAAAGTAAGTACTTTTTTTTTTTTCTTTCCCTATTGACATCTTTGGGTCTGCATTGTTCAGACATGATAGATTATTTCTATTCTTTTATTTTATAGACTGCACGGCTATTTTCCCTGCCTATTTGGCGTGTCTGTTTGATCTGGAGGATTCAATTATTTTTAAGCCTGGTTGCACTCTATGTTTAGAGCCCTGGTCTACCCACAAACTGCCCCATACAATTTTTGTATATATACCTAGTAAGTACTATAATATTATCTTTTCAGAACTTTGCTTGTGAATTATATATTAATAGGGCAGTTGGTTATATACAAAATTCTCCTTTTTTCCTTTTTATCTTGTTTCTTTTCTTATAGACAGTGGGTGTTCTTTGGATGTGCTAAGTCACATGACACCGGTGTATAGCTCTCTTTCATTATAGGAAGTACCCTACACCTTATTTTGACACTATTGAGGTATTCAATCTATTACTTATTCTCTCATTCAACGAGAAATACCTATAATGATTTTTTCAATTCCTGATATCTTTTTTGTATTTTTTGTTTTCTTTCATACTATCTTATAGATGTGAATGACCTGCATCCTTTGTATTGGATCAGTGCAATATTGCACCTCTTTTAAATAAGGGCTAATAGATCTCCTGTCAGTCCCAAGGTATGTATGGGACTATGATAGCTTGGACCAACTGCTTTTTAGCGCACTCTTGAATCTTGTTCTTTCTTTGTTTCTCTCTTTTTTGTTTGTCTATGTAATGAAATACACTGTTTGCATATATTTATATGTACTATAACCATACAACATTGTATTGCAGATAGCAAGCCCTGTTTTCTCCTTGCTATCCCCAAGCTGTCCTGAAGAAGCCTCACGGTGAAACGCGTTGACGCAAATGGACCACATTTTTCCATCTTGTGACAAAATTTTAACTCTCTTTTGCATTTTTGTAATCTCTGTGTTGTCTTTCTATAATAAATATATATTTTTACATATTTTGACTACCTACCATGTCTTGTGCCTCCAAAGTCCGACCTTTTTGGTTGTCTCTCTTTTGAGTTATCCCCACCATTTCTACGGTATACTGTTAAGGAAATTGTAAATTCAGTATAAAATTGTATTCTATTTTGTATGTTTTTTCTATGTATTGCACACTGCACTCATTGTGCACACGGCACTAATAATGTTTTCATTACTGTACATGTTTGCATTTTTTGATTCCAGATTACAATTATCCTTCCTATGTTATACCCCTTGTTACCATACAAGTACAATTGTAAAATAATGTGATACCTACGTAATCATGTGTATCAAAACCTTCAATTGCGTCAAATAAAACAGAAGTTATTTTGGAAAGATGCAGCCAGGCCAGAGTCTTGCGAAGTGGCACATTTATAGTTTTATCTCTTGAGTAAATCCCCTTTTTTATGCATGCTAATATTTGGATTGCTTTACTTGCTGCAACTTGGCATTGCATGCCATTGTTGAGCCTGTGATCTACCAGGGACCCCAGATCTTTTTCCATTCTGGAACCCCCCAAAGGTTCTCCCCTAATAAGAAACCTGCATTTATATTTTTAGCCCCCAAATGCATTATTTTACATTTTCAACATTGAAGCTCATTTGCCATGTATTTGCCCACCCCTTTATTTTATTGAGGCCTTCTTATAAGATTTCTACATCTTGCTTTGAAGTTATGGCCCTGCTTATCTCTGTATCATCAGCAAACACTGAGATCGAACTATTTATGCCAATCTCAATATTGTTTATAAAATAATTAAACAGAATTGGTCCCAGGACAGAACCTTGGGGTACCCACTTACCACTCCAGACCATTCTGAGTACTTGCTATACCCCATGGTCCATGCCAACAGACCTCAATTTTTACATTCAATGTTTATGGGATGGGAAACTGTATTTAATGCTTTTGCAAAATCCAGATACACCACATCCACAGGCCTTCCTTTGTCTGGATGACAGCTCGCTTCCTCGTAGAATGTTAACAGATTGGTCTGGCAAGAACGATCTTTCATAAATCCATGCGGATTACTTTTAATGATACTGGAAAAGAGGTTTAAGAGGAAAGCTCACAGGCACAGTATCCCATTAGTTAGACATAGGACACAGGAAACAATTCTCACATCAGGAGCTGGGATTTTTAAGGTGCCAATAACTAAATATTTGCAAGAAAACATTACAATTCATATTTTTTTTATATTGGTTAAACAGTATGAATATGAAAACTAATATATATATATATATATATATATATATATACAGTATATATATACACACACACATATAAACACCAATATATGTTAAAATGACTCCATCAAAACATTTTGGAGGATGATCAACATGATCGACAGTTGATGGTATTTCTGGGGTTACAATCCCAACATGTTTTGTCAATAAATTTGGCTTCCTCAGGGGATATCTGTTATCACACCCACATAGATAAATAAATAAAATTATAGTAATTTTTGTATATGCAAGATATTTAGTCAGTTTAAATTATCTTAAACATACAAATTACGGTATGCAAACATTCCAAAATGCTGAGCGTTAGGTATGCATTAATACATCACAATACATGTTAAAGATTAGTAGGGGGCCTCTTATCATGTCCCTTATTGATGCGTGAAGTCATCCAAACAAGAACTTATATTAGGAGTAAGACCCAATGATCCACGTTTAAACCGTTTTAATATGTAAACAGAGAAAGAGAGACATGACTATAGTAAGTCAAATAAACCTCCATAACATTATTACCCCAAAATTATACCTTAACTTATAAATAACCAGGCGACCACCATTTTGGAGTAAAATTGGCCGCTTGGCCATTTTATTAACAAATTAAACCATAACAATAAACTAAAAACATCTTTAAATCACACGAACAATCCTTTACAGATATAGTTGCACCCTGTTGGAGACAATTGAAGTCATTGACCTAATTTTCCTCGTACCAGCGTGGCCCTCAAAGATCCCAGCCGCAGTGCACCGGCTCAAGGATCATACACTCTGAACCTTCCCCACGCTGGTACCCATCAACCGATGACAGCTAAACCACGGTTAGCTGGCATCACCCGAGGATCCAATACCTTGATGGTTCCCCACTTATGCCAAATTGGTCAAATTGTCTACTGCCTCCAAGAATCCCCAACCGCCACCGCCCACAGGTGTGAGACCTTACACCTGTGGACGACCCACACAATGCAGGGCCCTTTGGATGCCATCCTGCAACGCCAAACACCAGAAATCAATCCCCACAGCATTTAGATGAACACCATCCCCCCTAAGGTACCGCACAGTGTCCACTTCTAAGTCCCTATGACGGACCACCAGCCCCCCGTTACGTACAACAAATCCGCCCACCTCCTTGTTCACTTTGATACAGGCCCTATTAATCATGTCCACTGACCGAGCCCACCTCCAAGACGTGCGGCCAATAGTATCAGACCACACTACCAGGGTTTGGGGAAAGTCAGCGCGAATACGCAGCACATCAAATTTAATATCCCTGACCAAATGCCGCATGGACCTGACTCCCAAATCATTACCCCCGACATGCAGTACTAATACATCAGGGGTCCGATCCAGGCAGGAATATTTATGAACCTCCGGCAACACCTTGCTCCACAGCATTCCCGGAATCCCGATCCAGCGCACCTTCGCCAACTCCCTTGGAACTCCCAACTGGCGGCCGTTCGGCCGAACGTCTGCCCTTTGGGCTCCCCAATAAACATATGAGTGGCCCATGATCCACACAAGGCCAACGGGATTTTCTGAAAGAAAATTTTTGAGCACATGGAACCACCACCACCATATAACAGTTCCAACCCCACTCCCAAGATAACCTTACATACTAATCAACTAAACCAATTGAGGGCGAACATACAGCTTAAAACGTTCCGATTCCCAGCGCCCTATGCGCTTTATGACCGACTTGTCCAAACCCCATCTGGCTACCTCAGTGGCAGCCCCGATGCGGAAGGAGTGTGCCGAAAAATCCGAAGGGTTGTACCCCCCCTCCACCAAACACTTCCGGAACACTGAACGAAACTGGAACACCGATAAGGACAAGCCGTCCCGGTGCACCAAAAACGATCCCCCCACAGGCGGGCGTACCGCCAAGAAATCCCGTACTGCTGACACCGGACAAACTAACGCCAATGGTACCTCGTACACGTGACAACACAGAAGAAATTACACTTTGCTACAATGTAAAGTCGTGAGTGTACAGCTTGTATAACAGTGTAAATTAGCTGTCCCCTCAGAATAACTCAACACAGCCATTAAAGCAGAGTTTCGCCGATTTTTTTTTAAAAGTCAGCAGCTACAAATACTGCAGCTGCTGACTTTTAAAATATGGACACTTACTTGTACACGGCGCCCGCAATGTCGGCACCCGAAGCCAAACTGTCCCTCGGCTCTCGGGTATAGGGCTATTGGTAAAGCTTCCACCCATCCTTTTCCTGTATCTGCTTTAATTTTTGCACATCTGTTTCTCAAAATTCCATTAAGTCTGTCAACTTTACCACTACTGTGTGGATGATAAGGGGTATGGAAAGCTTATTGTATGTGAAGGGCTTCCATTACCTCTTTCATTATTTCCCTAGTAAAATGGGTTCCTCTGTCACTCTCAATAGTTTCAGGAAGAAAAAAAAAGAAAAAAGGGGATGAGAATTGATCAGTGTATTTAATCTGCCAACATCCTATATAGCATCATGGATAGGTTATGCAGCAAAGTGCATTGGGGGATGCCGCCTTGGACTTTGTATGACAGAGAAAAATAGTATTATGGCTCATAATACTATTTTTCTCTGCCATACAAAGTCCAAGGGGGCGTCCCCCAATGCACTTTGCTGCATAACCTATCCATGATAGTTTCAGGAACTCCATATCTACAAACTATTTCATTCAAAATTTTCTTTGCTGTTGTTTTTGCATTTACTTTAGCTACCAGCCAGCAAACCTGAAAACATGTCAACACACACTAGAGCATACTCATAGGTGCCTAATTTGGGCATCTTAATGTAGTCTATTTTAATTCTTTGGAAAGGGAAATCTGGCTTAGGAAAATGCTTTTGGGGAACATGGACAGGCCTCCCTGCATTGTACAGAGCACAAGTGAGACATGAAGCACAAAACCTGGCTGCAAATGCATTAAATCCAGGTGCTATCCAATAGCCGTCAGTAAGTGCCACCATCGCGCCCTTGGCAAGATGACTGATGCCATGTGCCAGTTGTGCTAAAACTGGGTACAAACTCCTGGGTAGACACCACCTATTGTCAGTGCTCCACAGGCCCTGCTAATTTTGGGTAGCATTACATTTGATCCACTTATCCTTCTCTTCATCAGGGGGCCTGGTTCTGCAACTGAATAAAGTTTCTATATCCCACTGCTCTTGATAAGGGGAATCTGTCCCCGCTACCTGGGCGACCCCTAGAGTGGGAGTGACTCCAAATGCCATAAGGGCAGCATCCTTTGCTGCTTGATCCGCTAAAGCACTTCCTCTGGCTGTCAAGTAATTTCGCCTTGCATGTCATTTTATCTTCAAGATGGAAACTTCTGCTGGTTTCTGAAAGGCCTCAAATAGCCGCTCTATGAGTTTTGCATGTCCCACTGGCTTCCCTGCACTAGTCAGAAAGTTCTGTGCTTTCCAAATAGGCACAAAATTGAAAGCTATTTCAAATGCATATCTGCTGTCAGTGTAAATGTTTTCCCTTTTATTCTCTATGAGATGACATGCTTTGACTACAGCACACAACTCCGCTTCCTGTGCTGAAATCTGGGGTATCAATGCTTCCTGATGTAAAATGGTGTCTGTAGTGGTTACAGCAAACCCTGTGTGTGGTTGACAATCATCAGTGTAAAATTTGGAACCATCTACGAATAAGTATGTCACAATCTGATAAAGGATACTTTTGCTGGTGTGACAGAGGCCCTTTCTACCTCCATCAGTGCCATACAATCATGAGAAAAACTCTCATGTTCTACATCAGTACCATTTGTTGCATCTTCCTCATCAATTATAGGAAGAAGAGTAGCCAGATAACACATTGTTTGATTGTTAAATTCAATGGAGCAAAACTTCATTCATGATATCCTGTACTGCATGTGGCACATACAGGATCAGAGCAGAATCTAGTACAAGCTCAGTTACTTTTTCTAGCAGCAAAATGCAAGCTGCTATGGCTCACATACAACTGGGGGAGCCTTTGATGACAGGGTCTAATGAGGCTGATACATACATTACATGCCTCTGTTTGTCTCCATGTATCTGGGTGAGTACACCTGCAGCAAAACCATTGACTTCATGACAGAACAAAGAGAAAGTCTTAGTATAGTCAGGAAGTCCAATGGCGGCAGCGTCAGACAAAATTTTAATAAGCTCCTTCATCTGCAATTCATCGTCCCATGTGAGTTTGAAAGGGTTTGTAGTGGTAGCCTCATATAGGGGAGCCATAAGTTCTGATGCATTTGAAATCAAGTCCGAACAATATCCCACTAACCCGAGGAAGGCACGTTGTTGCCCTACATTTCTTGGCTTTTCAAATTTTTGTAGAGTTTTAACTCGATCTGGGGTTAGGTGACAGATTCCATCTGAAATGCAGTGACCCAGGAAGATTACTTTCTCTTGGCAGTATTGTAGCTTATTTTTGCTAACTTTGTTGTTACTGTTATAGAGAAACATGAGAGGCTTACTCTTTCTCTGCTACAGATGTCCTTTGTATCAGAACAAATAAGCAAATCATCTATGTACTGAAGCAAAACTGTGTTTGAGTGTGAGGGGGGACCATTGATCCAATACTTGCTTTAACGCAGTATTATATTTAGAGGGGCTACTCACACAGCCTTGGGGCAATCTTGTCCATGCTAACTTTTGGGCATCATAAAAAAAAAAGTGCCAGCAATCTGGGTGCAGGGGCACTGAAGAGAAAGCATTTGCAATCACTGTAAAGTAGGATTCTGGAGACAGGTATTCCACTTAGTAAAGTGCAGGGGTTGGGCACGATTGGGATATCTGCCTCAATTATATTGTTAATGGCTCTCAAATCATGCACCATGCGGTATGTTACTTGCCCACCCTTCTTGTCTGACTTCTTTGCAATTGGGAACAGGGATGTATTGACTTGGGACTTAATTGGTACAACAACCCGTGCTGCTTTCAGTTAAGTGATCTGATTCTTTATCCCCTCAGTCTGAGCAATACTTAGTGGGTACTGTTTAATCTGTGGGAGATGGGCTTCTGGTTTAATTTTTATCATGACTGGGGTGCAGTCCAGCAAACCTACATCATATTTGCTGGTGGCCCATAAATCAGCGGGAATCACTTCCAATTCTGGTGGAAATAGCGGAGTGGAGTCTTGGATTAAAAATACTCCACAGGCAGAATTTAAAACATCTCCTGACAGACCACTGACCACTTGGACTCCTGTAGGAGTGTAGTCTATGTTTGCAAAAATTTGGTTCAAAATTTCAGCTCCCAAAAGATTGGTAGGAACTGTGTCTGAAACTAACACTTTAGTGACAATTTCTGTTTGTTGTCCTAGCCAATGTACGTCAACAGAATGGCACGGCTGCACACATTGGTACGTCTCCTTTAATGTGCGAGCCGTGGGTTTGCGACCCTGTCGGGAACTCCGTGACCACGCCCCTGGGACCCGCGGACCCGATCGCCGCCGGTGTCCCACGATCGGGTCACAGAGCTGAAGAACGGGGAGAGGTAAGTGTAAACAAACCTTTCCCCATTCTTCCTAGTGACACTGTCAGTGATCGTCTGTTCCCTGTCATAGGGAACAACGATCAGTGACATGTCACGCCAAGCCACACCCCCTAACAGTAAGAATCACTCTTTAGGTAACCCTTCAGCGCCCCTACAGGTTAAACCCTTCACTGCCATTGTCATTTTTACAGTAATCAGTGCATTTTTATAGCACTGTTCGCTGTAAAAATTACAATTGTCCCAAAATGGTGTCAAAAGTGTCCGATGTGTCCGCCATAATGTCGCAGTCACAATAAAAATCGCTGATCGCCGCCATTACTAGTAAAAAAATATATATTAATAAAAATGCCATAAAACCATCCCCTATTTTGTAGACGCTATAACTTTTGTACAAACCAATGAATAAACGCTTATTGCGATTTTTTTTACCAAAAATATGTAGAAGAATAAATATCGAAATTAACTGAGGAAAAAAAATTTTTTATTTATATATTCTTTGGGGATATTTATTATAGCAAAATGTTAACAATATTGCATTTTGTTCAAAATTGTCGCTCTATTTTTGTTTATAGCACAAAAAATAAGAACCGCAGAGGTGATCAAATACCACCAAAATAAAGCTCTATTTGTGGGGAAAAAAAAGCCATCAATTTTGTTTTGGAACCACGTCGCACGACCGTGCAATTGTCAGTTAAATTGACGCAGTGCTGAATCGCAAAAAGTGGCATTTAGCAACAAAATGGTCCGGGGCTTAAGTAGTTAAGTGGCTTGGACTCAACCAAATCAGTAGAGGTCCCTGATAGGCCAACATCTAACATTTGTAGGTAATAATCCTGTAGATAAGTCCTCTATATTAAAAACGCTTTGGCTTGCACTAATATCTATTAAACAGGTTAATTCTGTTTCTCCTCCAGGATAGGGGAGTTCTTGTAAAAATACTTTTACTCTGGCCTCGGGACCATTGTCTCCCCTATTTAACATGATTGATACTGGCATGCCATTTTCCTATGCCTGATCCACTGCTTTTTGCAGAAAACTGGGATCTGCATGAGGTGCCTCTAAGCTCCTTTCCAGTCTACGGTCAGGAAGATGGCAGAATTTGGCTATGTGTCCTTCCCCATTACAATTGTACAGTAGCATATAATTGGTTCCCAATTGCCATGATTTCTGAAATTGCCTTTGCCTCTTCCTCTTCCTCTCTGCTTCCCCATGTACATAACCTTGGGTTTGCTGTCTTTCTGGTTAATCCTGTTTTCTATGGATAACAGGATAGGCAGGAGGTCTCGAATAGACATATTGCCTGCCTCAGGCCTTGCTGTGAACAACTTTTCTTTCAACTGGGGTATTAAACTATCAAGAAATCTTTGTTTCACCAGTTGTGTAGATGGACTTGCAGTTTCCCCCGCCTTCTCTTCCTCTATTTTAAGGCCTGCTTCCTCAGCCATATAGTTTAACCGTGTCCAATAAGCCCCTGTGGCTTCCTCTTTCCCTTGCTTAGCATTCATAAATTCAGAATGTCTGGTTTGTCCATATATTTGGGGCAATTTTACTTACATTTTTCCACAAATCTTCCATCCACTAACCATCTTATCTAGATTTTTGTTGTCTACACCTAATTCTTTAAGTATATAGCCAGACGTGTTGCTTCCCACTGCTTTAATAAGAAGCTGATGAATGTCAGTAGCAAAGGCCTCATATGCTTCCTGTGCAGCACTACGTTTGTTTGCAAACCCAAATGGATTCTTTCTAAGATCTCCCAATCCCTCTAGTATGGCTCTCATTTCTTGGGGACTAATAGGTACATGCCATTTAATTTAAGACTTAAGCCCTGTACACACAATCGGATATCCTGTGGATTCTAATCCGATGGTTTTTTCCATCGGAAATCCGATGAAATTGTCTTCCATCAGCCTTGCCCACACACCATCAGTCAAAAAACCGACCACACCAAAACGACGTGACGTACACCACGTATGACGGCACTATAAAGGGGAAGTTCAAATCTAATGGCGCCACCCTTTGGGCTGCTTTTGCTGATTTCGTGTTACCGCGTGTTAGTAAAAGTTTGGTGAGAGCCGATTCGCGCTTTTCAGTCTCCGTGCTTTTCAGATCGTTTTCGGGTGTTCGGTTTGTGCTTGTGGGTTCGTATTTGTCATTCAGTGCATGCAGTCAGGTCGGTTACTGTTTTGCAGTGCCTTCTTGGCCGTTCGTTACTGTTTTTCAGGTCGTTCTTCTCAGGCCTTGCCGTTCCTCGTTGCGTTCTGTTTGAGTTCGTTCTGACAAGACCGACCGGTTTAAAGCCATGTTTGAAGTACGTTCTCGTCGTGGAACTCATGCTGGCTATGGACTTGGTGTTGCGGTTATCACCGTAACCCGAGTTCAGTCCATGAACAGGGTGAGGAAGAGTTCATGGACCAAGAATTGGTTGCTCCAGCGGGACCAATTCTCTCATATGCCTCTGCTGCGGGAAATCCATGAGAATAATCCTGATGATTTCAGGAATTATCTCCGGATGACGGACCCCGTTTTTCACCATCTGTTGGATTTGCTGTCCCTCTATATCATGAGGCAGGACACTGTGATGCGCCAGGCGATCACTGCCGAGCAGAGGCTTATTGCCACGTTGAGATACCTGGCGACTGGGAGAAGCTTTCAAGTTCTCAACAGACATCTCCCCTCAGGCTCTTGGGATCATTATCCCTGAAACGTGTTCTGCCATCATACAAGTCATGCAGAAGGACTATATTAAGGTCATTTTTATCCTTTAACATCACATTATATGTTTTGATTGTTTGCTAAAGTATTGTATTTCTTTCATCCTTTCCAAATTGCCATGATTGTAAGATTCTGGGAATGTCCCCTTTCTCACCATGCATGTTTTTTCTTTTATATTTTTATTTGTTTGGCCTACATGCCTATTTCCCTTCACTAACCTCTCCTGCATGCTATCCTGGGCCCATATACACCTAGCCTAGTCTGTTCTTTAATGCTGTTTTTGTCTGTGCCATTGTAGTTTTGAACCCCTCCCCCCCTAAAATGTGTCATAAAGATTTTTGCACATTCAAGGTCAGCAGAGTGGTAGAGCCTTTTGTTGCCGGGCACAAAATCTGCTTAAAGAACATCCCCCCCCCTTATAATTTGTTCCAATGGCCCATCAGCGGGGGTGAGTCATCTGATAAGTGGGCCTTCTATTTTTGTGTTTAAATACTCCTAATAAATGTTAGACTGAGGTTGGCCAAGAATGTATTTGGGTAATCTGCTTGCAATGTAATGTGCAAAAGTACTAATTTCTTCTTTTTGTTTGACTCCACAGTTCCCTTCATCGCCACAGGAATGGCAGACTGTGGCCTCCCAATTTGCCCAGCGGTGGGACTTCCCCAACTGCGGAGGGGCAATTGATGGGAAGCACGTCCACAAAGTGCCGCCACCCCGTTCGGGGTCTTACTATTATAATTATAAAGGTTTTAATAGTATAGTGTTAATAGCGGTGGTGTCGGCACGCTATGAGTTCCTGTATGTGGTCGTGGGGAAGAACGTCCGGATGTCCGATAGTGGAGTGTTCGCGCAGACGGAGTTCGCTCACTGTCTGCAGTCTGGGGGCCTGGCACTGCCTCCAGATGCAGACAACGTGGATGGGCTTCCATTTGTGTTTATAGCGGATGAAGCCTTTGGACTGAGACCACACCTGATGCGCCCGTTCCCACAGAGGACCCTCACCCCGGAGAGGAGGGTTTTTAATTACCGGCTGGCCAGAGCCCGGAGGGTTGTGGAGAATGCCTTCGGCATAATGGCCAGCCGGTTCCGCCTGTTTCTGACAGCCATACACATGGCGGAATACAAACTCAATCACATCATCTTAACCTGCTGCATATTGCATAATTTTATGAGACAACACTCTCCTTCGTCTACTGTTGGGCCAGAGGCCGTTGTATCTGACATGCATAATCTTACCGGCCTGGACACTGGCCGTACTGGCTTGGCCCCCCAAATCGCCCGTGAAGTACGTGATAAATACATTGAGTACTTCACGGGTAGGGGGGCCATCGCAATGCCAGACCATATTTGAAACCTTTTGAAAAAAAATATTTTTTTTTTTTGGAAAACCTTGTTTTGTCATAATTTATTTTTTACTATTATGTGTCTCCCAGGTTATCATAGTACACCTTGTAGTAGCGCCAAGTGTATTTTTCTTTAGTAAATAGCCACAATTGTCACACTTAAAAACCTGAACTTTCCCATTTTAGATAACTGCTATTGAGCATAGAAAGAACAAGCCACACATTGTTGAGTGTCCAAAATATTTTTTTACTCTGTGCATAACATGTGCGGTAATTTTTTATTCAAAATACAATCTTGACATTTTGGCCTCCAAATTTTGGAGAATTTTTTTATTTATTTTTTGTGTTTGCAGAAACATGCATGGGTCAAAAAAAAAAAGAAAACAAAAAAAAAAGGAACTTACAAAGTTCAACCCTAAAAATATAAACATGAGATGGGATGATTTCATCCCTGAACCATCCAAAATTAGAAGATGCACACAGTTTTTGATGTGCAAAATGTTTTTTTTCTTCCTGATCCCATGGCAAAAGTCAACATGTGCTATCTCCCATCATGGGGGATCAATGGATGTGTTTTGGGGGTGCAAACACTTTCTCTCACCTACTTGAGTAGCGAGGAAAAGGTTGCACCCCCAAAACAGGGACATAGATATCCTGTGACGGCGGATAGCACATGTTGACACACTGTGTGCATCTTGAAATTTGAGCTTGTGTTCAAACAAATGCAAAAAAGGGGGGGGGGTGTGGTTCAGACTATTTGCCCCATAATATCAATGATGTTTTTATATTTTTGCTCAATCACATTCATCTTTTTCCTCATTATGTCCATTTCGCTACTACATTCCATTATTTCTTGAATGACGATTTGGGCACTAGCACTTGAGAATGGAGTAGTAGGAGTTTCTGACACACCACCATGTTCATCCCCTAAAAATAAAAAAGGTATTAGAAAAATGCTGGCCTACATCTCTTTTTACCAGAAGCTGTGGTGACAGACACTGACCTGTTGTGGTGATAAGCTCCACCTTTCCTTCCTCCACCTCTCCTTCCTCCACCTCTGCTTCCTCCACCTCTGCTTCCTCCACATGCTGATCTTGGGGTTCTTTTGGATCTTGGTTTTCTTTATGTGGTCTGTGCTTCCTAGGCTCCTCACATTGGTGTCCTCCCAGTCTCCTCTCCCCTATGAGAATGAAACAATCAAAAGGCATCCTTTAGCACACAGAGATTTGAGGGCATCATTTTATAACTTTGCCTGGAAGTGGGGTACAATTGTTGGTTTTGCCAGAGTTCCAAGATGAACATATGAGATTTGGGAAATTCAACAATGCAAGAATACTTTCATTCTTGGTCCTCAGAAATAAAAAGGAGACACCCCAAGGTATCCACTGGAGCACCTGTGTGTGACACCCTGAAAAGGTTGTTCTGGTGGCCCACACTATAGTGCTCCTGAGTCAAGATGTGTAACCAGCTGCTTGAGTGTCCTCTCCTTTACACAGAATCTAGTTTACCATTTAACATTCTACTTACTTACAACACATCATCTAGACAACAATGTATATATAAATGTTGTTTAACGCCAAATAGGCATGACCACATGTGGTTTACGTGTATATGTGCAAAACATGTTATTTTTTACACGATCGCTGTTTACTAGGAAACATTACCAAAAATTAGTCCACTCAACTTCACATGAAAGTTGCCATTCTACAATATGAAACAAATTATATATTAGTCGCCTTGAATCTTTTATTCCTGGATCGGGACGTTCCCGCCTCTGGGCTTTCCTCGTCGGTACTTAATAATAAAGCATACACCTGTGTCACCGCCATGTCGTCGTCTCCCACTGTGCGCCGAACGAGAAGGGGCGGGGAAATTCAGAAAAAGACCGTCATGGGTGGGCGACACGGCCGGAGTTTCACGCATGTGCAGGGTGTATAAAGGGTAACCGAGATTGTGGTTGCGCAGAGTAAGGACGACCGGAAATGCCGAACGAATCCTACTAAGGTAAGAAATTAACTTGGGGCATCAGTGGCCTATACTGGTTCATGATTGTACGGCCTATATTGGGCTAAGATTAGGACAATTGAAGCTGACCTACTGTTTTTGTCTTGTGTTTTATCTTGTAGAAAAAACTATGCATAAATTGCGTGAGCCAGACGTTATGTTATTATTTACAGAAAAGTATAAGGAAATGCGCAACCTCTGGGAGCTAAAAAATATCTCCTACCATAATAGCCAAGTACGCAAGGCAACAATTGTTAAATTAGCGGAATATATGAAGACCTGGATCCCAGAGGCAGACTATACTATGATGAATAGTAAAATCAACAACATGAAGAATGCGTACAAAAAACGCTATAAAGAAGTGCGTTCTTCTATGAGATCAGGAGCAGCAGCAGACAAAGTAGTTAAGCCCAAGCTGTGTTACTACAAGCATCTGCAATTTCTGGATGACCAGATTGAGGCCAGGGAATCACTTTCCACCCTTCCCTCAATCCTTCCTTCCACCCTTCCCTCCAGCGTTCCTTCCACCCTTCCCTCCAGCGTTCCTTCCACCCTTCCCTCCACCCCTGCAGAGGGGGAGGAGGAGTTACCTGAGCTTGGAGAGCCGGATCTGCGCATCTTCAGCCAGGTATATTATTTTCAAAGATATTTATTGCCCTTAATTGATTTTTGAGAACTAGATGTTATTATTTACAAATGACAAAATTTAAATGTTAAAAAAAAAAAAGTACCAAAAAAAAAAAAACATTAATGATTGGTACAGTATATAAAAAAGCAGGGGTCACAATGAGAGTCTTTTCTATTTTTAAAAATTAAAATTGCAACAGTCATGAGATGAAAATTGTGTGTGATTGATTTAACAAAAAATTAAACTATGTCCCTTTTTTCTACACAGGATGAGCTCAGCCAGGAGGAAGAGGCTCTGGAATGTGGCAGGCAGGAGGAGGCAGGGGTGAGTGGCAGCCAGGAGGAGGCCGGCCCAAGTGGCACTCAACAGGTCCCCAGGCCTAGTGGCAGCACACAGTCCCAAGTGGCTCCCCTCCACGTCAGACCCACAAAAACTTGGCGGATGACAAAGGTGGAGGAGGAGTCACTTCAGATGATAAGGGACGCTGCTGCCATAATGAGGGCCCCCCTCAACCCTGTTGAGGGCTTTGCTACATATATCTCAGAAAAACTTCTGAAACTGGAAGAGAGACAACGTGCCCTCTGTGAGCACCTGGTGTATACGGCCATTCACATGGCGGAGATGGGGCAGTTGACAGAGGCCACTTATCTCTGCCATCTGCCCCATCCTTCTCCTCCTCCTCCTGCCACATTACCACCGATATAGCCACATCCTGGAAGGGTGCGTGGACGGGCCTTGGAACAAACGCTGGAGGGAAGCGTGGAGGGAACACTGCAGGGAGCAGTGGAAGGAAGGCTACCAAGAAGAGCAGAAGGTGATTCCCTGGCTTCAAGCTGCTCTTCGAGAAGTTGCAGTTTGTAGGAGTACCACAGCTTGGGATGATGTATGTCTTCGGCTGCTGCTCCTGATTTCCTCATGTTGTTGATTTTATTGTTCATCATAGTAATGTCTGCCTTTGGGGTCCAAAGTCTTCATAAATTCCACTAATTAAACAATTGTTGCCCTTCCTGTTTATTTATTTTTGGCCAGAATAAATGGATTTTTGATTTCGGAAAAATACTTTCCGATGTTTTTTTATTGGGAGTAGCAATAAGATGTCATAAATACAATGTATAATTAACAAGGGACACCAACCTCCTTGAGGAACAAATTAAAAAAATAATTATGTTGTTGTGAGAACTTGAGAACAAGAACCAAAATCTAATAAAAAAAAAAAAAAATGGTATATCTGGATTCTAAATAACAATTAAAATTAGGGAGATCTGGCTTTAAAAATATATAAAATTATTCTAGAGATGACAAGAAACTATAAAGAAATAAGTTTGTCAGAACTCAGGATAAAGATCTGCAGCAAAAAAACAGTTTAAAGACCATTATAAAGAAGAAAACAATGCGCACCATTAAACGAGGCAAACATTTGCAGAATGACGAATGTGCTCTCTCCATTAGGAATGCTAGTTTTACCAGAACGAGCGCCCCGTCTCATAATTCAGTCTGAGCATGCGTGGGTTTTTTTAACCGATGGACTTGCCCATAGACGATCGGAATTTGCTCTCGGTTTTTTATCCTTTGGAAAAATTTAAAACATGTTCTATTTTTTGACACCGATGGAAAAAAGACCGATGGGGCCCATACACGATCGGTTTGTCCGATGAAAAAAATCCATCGGACTGTTTTCATCGGTAAATCCGATCGTGTGTACGCGGCTTTACTGTCAACAGCATTACTTTCAAAATATACTTGGGTTCTGACAGGATAAACTGCAACAGATTGCTCTTGCTGCCACAATTTGGAAAGTATGGTTTGCTCCGGAAGTTCAGACTCTATCTCTCTTTCTCTGGCAAAATCCTTAAGTTCAGAGAGATCTAGTTTTGCATATGTGTCTTTTGATTTATGCCAATCATCCATTTCTAGGATACAAGCCAAATCCCTCCTTGTAGGTTGATATGGAGCTGTTAAACCTCTGCTCTCTACTATATTGCCCAGCGCATCTTTTGTGTGTTTCAAGTAATCTAATTCTTGTGCTTTTGTGGATGGACCCCTTAAAGCCAAACTGGCAGCCACATAAGGTGGGGGGTCCTCCTCTACAGAGTCTTCTGGCCAAACATAGTAAATTTGGGCAGTACTTTTATTAAACATCTCCGTCAAGCCAGTTTGATTTGCTACTTTTTTCTTCTGTCTCCCATGTGCAAGCTATTCTCCACGTTCCTTCACTGCACAGTAGTGGGCCATAATCATGCAGAAAAGTTTGCCATACTTGTAAATCAAAAGTCCTTTCAGATTTTAAAGGTTTAGCTGTTCCTTTTGTCCATTCTACCCATTTATCTAGGGGCTCAGTATAGACGGAACCGTACCTTCTGTTCATACATTCTCTAGCGATCACCTTGCGCTGGGCATTTCCTGAAGGCCTCTCACCCATTATTCCCTTATTTAATTTAATGCCCATAATGCCTGCCCAGTCTTCTCTACTCATGCCTATACCCTCTTGCCTCTAAAACAAATAGTACAGCAAATCTGCAGATTTACAAGACTAGTCTCCACTTATCTACGTGGATAGAAGGGGTTTATGACAATAGACAAAACACTCATTAAGAGACCCTCCTCGTCTCTTCTCTGTGGGTTTTATCTGACCCTACCATGCGCCTCTGACCCAGGTCGCCCACAAAGAGTCAACACAGGGAACTGCAGAGGATTCTCCTTAACCACACATAGTCCAACCCGTGAAGGGGGACACAAACACATTCACACACACACGTTACCCAACCAGAAAGGTCCGAGAGTTTTTTGACTCTCAGACCTTTCCGAGAGAAAAACACTGCTGGACAGGGGGAGGAGCTGCTGGACAAGATGGCTGCTCCATGAGGTGAACATGCCGCTGCAACAGGAGCATGAATAGGGAAAATTGGACGGCTGGATATTGGATGCTGATAAGCTGATATGGAGTGATAGTACTGCCTCGCTACATCTGATGTGTACTTGCACTTAAAAGACACATACCATTTCACAGTTTTACCGTGTCTCATTGTGTCTCATCATATTTCACTGCATCCCATCATGTCGTCTGGCGTTCTATCTGGTGTGTTGCATTTACCTGAAGTACACCTGGGTGGCGGTATTACCTGCTTCACATACCTGTTTTTTCTTATTTTCCCTTTTTTTCCTCTTATAAGATACAAGATATAAAACCATCACATGACTGGACATTAAAAAGTTAAATGAAAGAAATAAAAGTAAATACTAATTTTTGGGGGTATTTTAGCGATTTTCAATTTTTTTTTCTTTTTCTCCCCCTTTTTAGCAGATTAACAAAAACAGCCGGGAGGGCTTGACGGAAATTAAGGACAACTTGGCTCTCCCTCCCCCCTCCTAAAAATATGGCACCCAAGAAGGGTAATAGAACACCGCAATCTCAAAAAGGTAAAAAGGATAAAAAGCAAGATATAAAAAAAAAACACTACAGGGGCCCCAGCAACTCAAACAACAGACATTAAAGAGTTTTTTCAGCAACTACAATCCTCACAAACATCACAAATATTGCAAACATCACAGGAGTTGCTGAATATTGTGGAATCATCCACACATTTAGGAACATCGGGGGATGAGGAGATCAATCATCTCAGGAATAGCTCACCAATAGATACAATTAGATTGAAAACAGAACAAGAGGAAATAGAAAAGGAAAAATGGGACATGAAAACATATATTCGCGCTCTCCCCACCATGGGAGATATGGATATATGGATCGATATGTACACAGACTGGAAACCTCATATGAAACTTCATATAAATGGAAATACAGGAACTCCAAACATCTATGCAAGATACTCAAGAGAAAATAGGTACAATAGATACAAGAATGACAAACATGGAACTAAAACTGAAACAAACAGAGGAGAAAATGCAAGAACAAGATAAACAAATAAAATGAACCATAAATGCCCTTGACGAGCAAGAAAACAGAAATAATATAAGAATCAGAGGTCTATCTGAAAATGTGAGCTCAAAAGATCTGATAACAACAGTGCAAGCAGTGAAAGAATTTTTGTTAACCCACGAAAATGATGATACCTCAATTCCCATACAATGGGAAACACTTAAATGTGTGCTGCGGGGACTATTCATCAAGCACGGATCAAGACTAAAAAAGGAAAAAGAACAGAAAAAATCTCAATTAATCTCAATTAATGATGGCAATTAGAAAATTAGAAAATAAGCATAAACAGAGCTTTAAATCAGGAGACAAAATAGCTCTAAAACATAAACAAATGCAGTTACAGTCCTTGCTTGATGAAGAGTCCCTTCGGTTGAGGGATAAAAATAAAATACAATGGTATCAACAAGGAAATAAAATGGGGAAAACATTAGCTAGAACTATAAAAAATCAACAACCCATGACCTCCATAGTTAAAATTCTAAAAACGAATGGAGAATTGACGTACGATCCAAAAGAAATATCTAAAACTTTTCATGCATATTGAGGAAGATAGAACTGCGCTAGCAAAAATTAATTAAAAAAACAAAAATAGGCAGCAGCAAAAAAGTGTGACAGCACCATAAACAGATAAAAGGGATAAAGCTGCGCCAACTAACTCAAACCTAGCCCAACCCTTTCCAGCACCCTTAGAATACTGGTATATATTGGAATAAACAGTCCAACAAATATTGCACTAATTAAAGTCCAACAGAGATTGCACCAATTAAATTCCAACAGATATTGCACGATGTATGGTCTGTAGGTGTCCACAAAACTAAGATCAGCAGAACAAAATACAGCATACAGCACCACAGTGACTTCTTAAATCTTGTGAGGTTTCCACCACCAAAAAGAGAAGCAGCTTACCAGAAGGCAAGCGGTTTGGGACATACGACATATGACTGTAACCCAGCCGCGGCCTTTAATACTGGAGCAGTGGTCCTTCCTTATTAAACAAATGTTCTCAGTTCGGGTTATCCCCTCAAGCATCCAGATCATAAGCCCCCAGACATGGAATAGATGAAAGGGCAGACCAATAGCGTAACTCCGTTTGCGGTATTTTATTTTAAAAACGTAAGTTATACTTACAACGAGCGATAAAAAACATGTATATTTGCCGGCAGGCACAACGGGAGCCTCACTCTTACAGCGTGGTGACGTCACTGAGCGTCCTCCTATAAGGACGCTCAGTGACGTCACCACGTTGTAGGAGTGAGGCTCCCGTTGTGCCGGCCGGCAAATATACATATTTTTTATCACTCATTGTACAGTAAGTATAACTTACATTTTTAAAATAAAATACTGCAAATGGAGTTATGCTATTGGTCTGCCCTTTTATCTATTCCATGTCTGGGGGCTTACGATCTGGATGCTTTAGGGGATAACCCGAACTGAAAACGTTTGTTTAATAAGGAAGGACCACTGCTCCAGTATTAAAGGCCGCGGCTGGGTTACAGTCGAATGTCCCAAACCGCTTGCCTTCTGGTAAGCTGCTTCTCTTTTTGGTGGTGGAAACCTCACAAGATTTAAGAAGTCACTGTGGTGCTGTATGCTGTATTTTGTTCTGCTGATCTTAGTTTTGTGGACACCTACAGACCATACATCGTGCAATATCTGTTGGAATTTAATTGATGCACTCTCTGTTGGACTTTAATTAGTGCAATATTTGTTGGACTGTTTATTCCAATATATACCAGTATTCTAAGGGTGCTGGAAAGGGTTGGGTTAGGTTTGAGTTAGTTGGCGCAGCTTTATCCCTTTTTTCATACATATTACTCTAAGCTATACAATATAAATATACAACAAGAAAAAAAGGAAAAGAAAAAAAAGGGGAAGAGATTGGTAAATATATAAAAGAGACAGCTCTACCTGTGTTCTCAAGAGAAATAACGGAAGAACTGGAAAAATAAATCTCATTGGAGGAAATACAACAAGCTATATCCGAACTGGTCTTGGGCAAAAGCCCGGGACCAGACGGATATACTTCCAGATTTTATAAATCATTTCAAGATATACTAATACCCATCCTTAAAAAAAACATACAACGGGGCGCATGCGCGAGGCTCGACATGGAGGACGTGTTCCACTAGAGCTCCGCACTCCCCGCTGCACTATCGGGACTTTGAAGCACATCTGAACCTCCCTGCAACCTCGCTACTTCAGCGCTCACCTCTCGGCACACTATAGCCTTTCTCGGGATGGTCCTGACCGGTCACCGCGGCAAGAACAAGCCTAAACCGATCAAAGACGCTCTGGCCCGCGCCTCCTCTAAAATGGCAGCGAAGGCCTTAGCCAAGCTGCAGGCTGCCTCTCCGGACGGATCGGGACATGCTGACAGTGAGGGGGATGAAGAAACTGAATTACATATCGGCGGATCCCCTGCCCTGCCACCCTCAGGTATGTCCCAGACTGACTTTCTTAAATATATGGAGGTGATGCTGCAGAAGGCCCTTAAAACTACCTCGGACCAAATAACAAATAGGCTGTCCCGAGAGATTAGGGAGCTAGGCCAACGCACCGCGGACCTGGAGACTAGAGTGGATGATATAGAGCTCACACTACAGGAGCAGGCCCAAGAGCAGGCAGCCCTCCGTGATGAGAATGCCACTCTCCTCTCACGTTTAGAGGATGCAGAGAACCGCTCCTGCAGATCCAACCTGCGTCTACGCGGTATACCAGAAAGCGTGGATGACCTGCAATCCTTCTCCACTGCCCTGTTCCAAGAACTAGCGCCCTCCATACCGATCGAGCGTTTAGAATTCGACCGAATCCATAGGGCTCTGACCCGTCGTCAACAAGACGCCCCCCCACGAGATATCATCATTAAGCTGCACTTCTTCTGCACAAAGGAGCAACTGCTTGCTGCTGCTCGCAACAAAGACACCCTCCTGTTCCAGGGCCACACATACCAACTGTTTTCAGACCTGGCTCCCCTCACAATAGCCAAGCGCCACGCAATGAAGCCGCAGTTACAAATCCTCATACAGCATCAACTGAAATACACCTGGCGCTTCCCTTTTGCATTGCAGTTCTCCTATCAGGGTCACCAACACTCCTGCACATCGCCTGATTCACTTCAGCGCCTCCTGGAAACCCTTCAACTGACCGCTCCGGTTCAGTCATCAGAGACTATGTTGCCTCGCACCCCAGCACGTACCACTGCTCACCCGTACGCTACCACCCCAAGAAATTCCCAGCCGGGCCCATCATCCATTCGGAAGGGGACCCCATCCCGTTCATCTCGGGGTGGCTCCACTAGCCAGCAGCTGTTTGTGCCGCGCTGAAAATGTCTGCATAACTTGCTCTGCTCTGTTTTTTTTTTCTCCCCTCTGTGCCTACAGCAGACCTTGTTTGGAGTTCCAGAGACTGTCCACTCCTTTTGCAGCTGACTCTTCAATCAAGAGAGGGGTCTGCCTGAGGCTGGGTCACCTCACATGATGGGGGAGACCCACACAGCACCTCAATACCTATCTGGGGTTGCACAGGTTCAGTTTAGTTTTCTTTGTTTGTTTCTACCTTGTGATACTGTTTGTGCACTCGGTTTGACATTCTAATCCTTTTTTTTTTTGCACAAGTTTTTGAATGATGGACTTCCTTCCGCCCTGTTGTTCTTAGTAATGTTACTATTGAACTTTGAAACGTTGTTATCTTGCCCCATGGGGGGGACTTTCTCGTCATGGACCAAGAGTTAAACCCAGGATCTTTTTTGATATCCCCGCCTACCTATTTCCTTATCCCCGCATCCCTCCCCATCCCTTCACCTCCCCACATACTCCCCTCCCCACCCACCCCCTTACTCTCGCCTGCCCCCCTCCCATGGTTTTCCTCCCTGTCCTGCCATTCCAAGGTACCAGTTATACCTGTCTATACCTCCCCCTACCCAGGTATTTACCTTAAACTATATCCTGTCGATATGTTGATAAGCGCTAGGCTTTCTGTAAGATGTTCCCTTTTTGGGTCTTGGCCTACGAGCCTTTAGACGGTTATACTCTTTTATGTTGTACATTCTTAGATAGCTCTATTATATCCCGTTTGCAGCGGGGAGCTGTCACTGCTCCCCCCCTCTACGGTGCATCCACTCTCGAGCTGGCTGGCTGGCTGGCTGGTGAGTCGGTGCACTATTTGGTCGGGCGACAGAGTTTTACTCTTCTCCCTTTCCATGACCATTGGTTTGCCCTACAATGTTTTTCCTCTTTCATCTTCTCTTCTTTCCCTTTATCTTCTCCCCTCTCTCCTCTCCTTCCTCTCCAGTCGGCTGGGGGACATGACCCTGATGACGCCTTCTATCAAACCTCCCCATGACCTTAGATGGCCCCCCTGACCGTACTCTCATTGAATGTTAAGGGTCTTAACTCTCCCAATAAGAGGGTTAAAGCCTTCCAATCTTTTACATCCCTGAAGGCAGGTATAGTAGCTCTTCAGGAAACACATTTTTCGACCCGTTCAACCCCCAAATTCTTCAGCCCTCATTACCCACAAGTGTTTACTGCCTCCGCCTCCACAAAGCAGCGAGGCATTTTGATAGCTCTACACCGCTCCCTCCCTTTTATAGTATCTTCCGAAATTAAAGACCCAGAAGGTCGCTATATTATACTTGTTGGCCTATTGCAGGATGTTGAAACCACCCTAGTTTCATACTACGCCCCGAACAATAATCCGAACCCATTTTTTTCGCACTTGCTCCAAGTTTTACGCACTCACTGTAAAGGCACACTTATCTTATGTGGCGACTCTAATCTTGTGATGCAACCGCATCTGGATAAATCCCCATATGCTCCAGAGCAATACTCCCCCTCCATACGTTTTCGGAAATTGATCCAACAAGCCTCGCTGCTCGACACTTGGCGCGAGTGCAACCCGACTAAAAGAAATTATACTTTCTACTCCTATCCCCACAGATCCTTTTCCAGAATTGACCATATTTTTGTTTCAGTTGCATCCTCTCCAATATTACTCAACTCTAATATCCAACCCATTACTTGGTCAGACCACTGTGCAGTACTTACCACAATCTCCTCCTTAATCCCTCATTCCAAAGACCGTACATGGTGCATTAATGAAGCTCACCTCGCTGACCAATCCTATTGTCTTGACATCCAGGTCGCTCTTAAGGACTACTTACAATACAACTCAACCCCGGGTATCTCTCCTGTCCTCCTTTGGGAGGCACATAAACCGGTCATTAGGGGTACATGTATCTCGGTATCTACTAATCTGAAACGCGACAAGAAAATCCAATTGGCAAACCTGGAGCGGGACTTTCACCACCATTTTCTCCAGTTTCAATCTTCTCCTACTGACTCACACAGAACTTCTCTGGAAAGGGTTAAAACTGAGTTGGACCTGCTGTTGGCTGAATCGGCTGATAAGGCCATCCGCAGGTCAAACCACACCATCTACACCAAGGCCAACAAGCCAGATACGCTTTTAGCCATGCGCCTTCGGCATCCGGAAAGGAATAATGCACCCATCAGATTGCGAATAGACAAAAATACCTATACTAGTAATCCTGTTAAAGTCCTATCTGAATTTCGTAAGCGCCTCAAAGATTTATATGAAGCAAAATCCCCTTTCTCTCCCTCCCAGGCTGAAGCACTTTTCAGGGACATTCCTCTACCCACGTTATCAGAGTCTGGCCGTGAGTCTCTGGAAAAACCTGTGACAACCGAAGAGGTCCTCCTGGCTATCAAAACTCTCAAATCCCATAAGCGACCAGGCCCTGATGGACTCTCCGGTACCTATTTTAAAAAATTTGCTACCACCTTAGCCCCTTTTCTCTCCAACTCCTTTAATGCACTACTCCAACAACACTCCTTTGGTCGAGACACGTTGACAGCCATTATAGCCATGATTCCCAAACCCAATACAGACAACTCCCTCTGGTCCAATTTCAGACCCATTTCCCTACTCAATTTCGATATCAAGCTTTTAGCCAAAATTATGGCGTTGCGCCTTAATCCTCTTATAGGGGGACTGATCCATAAAGACCAAGTGGGTTTTATGCCGCGTCGACAGGCTAGTGATAATGTCCGCCGAATTGTTCTGCTTCAACATTTAGCCAGGAAACATAATATTCCTATGCACCTACTATCCCTTGATATCAGGAAAGCATTCGATACGGTCTCATGGCCCTACCTGAACTTTGTACTTTCCCGTTGGGGTTTTGGCCCCCATTTCCTACAATGGATCAGTTCCCTTTATAACCACCCTCAAGCTTATGTCAAATACTCAGGATTCAGGTCTGATACCTTTGACATACGAAGAGGGACCAGACAGGGGTGTCCCCTCTCCCCCCTAATTTTTGCCTTAGTAATAGAACCCCTAGCTGCCTTGATCAGAGCTAATCCGAACATTAAAGGACTAGAAATTGCGTCCACCTCTCACAAACTCTGCTTGTTCGCTGATGATGCGCTCCTATTTGTAACATCCCCCCGTACAATTCTTCCGAATCTTATTCGGATCTTGGAAGAGTTTGCGAAAATATCTGGCCTAGAGGTTAACCAATCCAAGTCCAGGGCCCTCAATGTATTTCTCCCACACCAGGAATTTATCCACCTACAAGAATACTTCCCTTTCCATTGGTCTACGACTCCTCTTCCATACCTAGGAATAAAACTAACCAGCGATCCAGCTTCTCTGTATCAGGCTAACTACCTTCCGATGCTTTCCCACCTATCCTCCATGTTAGACACCTGGAAACCACTGTGCATTTCTTGGCTTGGGCGGGTTGCGGCTGTTAAGATGTCTTTACTTCCTAAACTGTTATACCTTTATAGAGTCCTTCCGATAGCAATCCCCTCTTACTTTCACAGAATCATTCAGACTCGTGTATTTAAATATATTTGGGGCTCTACTAAACCTAGAGTGTCCAGGTCTATTCTCCTCCGTCATAAACTTAGCGGAGGCCTCGGACTCCCTAACTTTGCCCGCTATTACCACGCTGCTCGGCTGGCTCAAATAACTCTGTACCACGCATCACATGAAATCCCGCTGTGGGTTAGTTTGGAAGCAATTGACATTTCCCCCTTGACAATATCTAATTTACTGTGGCTGCCCACTTCCACTAGAGGCCCCATATCCAACCCGGTCACCCGCCACTCACTTGAGATCTGGGACGCCCTACGTGGTCGCTTCACTCTGATCTCTCCCCATGCCCCCTTACTTTCCTTTATAGGCCACCCACTTTTCTATCCGGCCTTCACTGAACCTGGTTCCTTCCGGCTTTGGCAGCAGGCAGGACTAACCCGAGTTTGTGACCTTCTCACTAAAACCGCTATTAAAACATTCCCAATGCTCCAATCCCAAGATAATCTACCTCCTAGAGAATATTTTCGTTACCTCCAAATAGCCCATTTTGTCAGGACAACAATAGCCACCAGCTCCTCTCTAGATAGTTTATCTCTTTTTGAAGATATCTGTAAGTCGGACCCCCATGCCCCTGGTATCATCTCGCGTATCTATACCCATTTAACTTCTGCTTCGGCTGACCTCCCCCCTTATGCTGCGCAGTGGTCCAAGGACCTACAACTGGAACTAGATGCGGATGACTGGACAAACATATGGGCCAACACGAAGTCCTCTACGCAGAATGTAGTAGCCTTAGAGGCAAATTATAAGGTCCTCATGCGGTGGTATCTCGTCCCCACTAGAATCTCAAAATTTCTCCCGTCATATTCACCTGAATGTTTCAGAGGCTGTGGGGAAGGAGGTACTCATGTCCACATCTGGTGGTCTTGTCCCATTGTGCAACGATTTTGGGCAACTATATTTCATATGGCTTCCACCCTACTTCATGACACCCTGACTCCTGACCCCTCCCTGGCTCTGTTAAACCACATTCAGGGTGACTACACTAGGGCCCAACGACGCATCCTCTTTCAATTAACCACAGCAGCCAAACAGACAATAGCTAGGGCCTGGAAAACCCCACTTCTGCACATTGCTGAAGTGAAGAATAGGGTAACCCAGGCAATGATACACAGTAAGATTGATGCCACCATCCTGGACCGTCTTCCCCAACACTGCAAAGTCTGGTCACCGTGGGTGGAGAACTTCCTCCCCTCGGATTTTGACGCCGACCTGCTTGGGTTATGATACGTCACGGTTTATCCATGTTTGCTTTGGTGCCCATCGGGGGCCCGTGCCCCCCTGCCGACACCCTTCCCCCCTCCCATACCTCCCCTATACTCTCTCTCTCTCCCTCTTCCCACCGCTCTTGCCCTTTATTTGACCTTCTTTTCTTTCTCCTTCCCAATTGAACTGTTATACTCACAATCTCTATAACAAAGATGGGACTTATTACTCGGATCTATCTGTAGATTGTATAACCTGGTCCTGCCAACGACAAGCTTTGTTTATTACTATTTCTGGACTGAACTACCTATTTCTTATCTTTTTGAATTTACATATTCATTATCTGATGGGATTTTTGTTTTTTTTTGTTTTTTTTGTTACTTCCTCTCTCTCACTGCCCCATCATTAGTAATCCCAAGCCAATTGATGATGTGACAATAGGCCCTTCCTAATTTTAGATCTGTTTTGCTTTAATGGCCGTTATCCCGGTTGGGCTGAATAGCTTTAAGCTTATCTCTCTTCAGTAGGGATGAGCTTCGAGTTCGAGTCGAACTTATGTTCGACTCGAACATTGCCTGTTCGCCCGTTCGCCGAACAGCGAACAAATTGGGGTGTTCGCGGCAAATTCGAAAAATCTATGGGAGAAATCTAAAGTGTTAATTATAAAGGCTAATATGCAAGTTATTGTCCTAAAAAGTGTTTGGGGACCGGGGTCCTGCCCCAGGGGACATGTATCAATGCAAAAATAAGTTTTAAAAACGGCCGTTTTTTCGAGAGCAGTGATTTTAATAATGTTTAAAATGAAAAAATAAAAGTGAAATATTCTTTTAAATTTCGTACCTGGGGGGTGTGTATGATATGCATGTGAAGTGGCGCATGTTTCCCGTGCTTAGAACTGTCCCTGCAAAAAATGTCATTTTTGAAAGAAAAAAAGTCTTTTAAAACTGACTCGCGGCTATTAATGAATTGTCGGCTCCCGGCAATACATACAAAAGTCATTGATAAAAAAAAAAAAAAAAGCGTGGGGGTTCCCCAGAATTCAATTACCAGGCCCTTCAGGTCTGGAATGGATATTAAGGGGAACCCCGCCGCAAATTTAAAAAAAAATTGACGTGGGGTTCCCCCAAATATCCATTCCAGGCCCTTCAGATCTGGCATGGATTTTAAGGGGAACTCCACCCCAAATTTAAAAAAAAAAGTGGCGTGGAGTCCCCCTAAAAATCCATACCAGACCCCTTATCCGAGCACGCAACCTGGCCGGCCGCAGGGGAAAAGGGGGGGACGAGAGAGCGGCCCCCCCTCCCTCCTGAACCGTACCAAGCCACATGCCCTCAACATGGGGAGGATGTCCCCATGTTGATGGGGACAAGGGCCTCATCCCCACAACCCTTGCCCGGTGGTTGTGGGGGTCTGCGGGCGGGGGGCTTATCGGAATCTGGAAGACCCCTTTAACAAAGGGGACCCCCAGATCCCGCCCCCCTATGTGAATTGGTAAGGGGTACGTTGTACCCCTACCATTTCACGAAGAAAGCGTAAAAAAATGTTTAAAAAAACACACAAACACCTTGAAAAAGTCCTTTATTAAAAAAAAAAAATTCCAGCGGTGAAATCCAGTGTCCCGCGGCGATCCCGATGTCCAGCGCTGTCCTTCATTGGTTGTGCCTGTCTGAGCGGACCTGATGGGGAACTCCCTCTCAGTATTTTAAATGTATAGACCCGCCCCTTCTAAAGTTCCCCATCAGGTCCGCTCCCTCGGTATGTCGGACCCGCCTACGTCATTGGCTTGAGCAGGGAACTTCCTTCACTGTGTAATTTAAATTTACATAGTGAAGGAAGTTCCCCGCTCAAGCCAATGACGTAGGCGGGTCTGACATACCGAGGGGGCTGACCTGATGGGGGACTGCTCTCACTTTGGTAATACATGTATAGACCCGTCCCTTCTCATGGTCCGCATCTGGTCCGCTGAGCGGACCTGATGGGGAACTTTAGAAGGGGCGGGTCTATACATTTAAAATACTGAGAGGGAGTTCCCCATCAGGTCCGCTCAGGCACAACCAATGAAGGACAGCGCTGGACATGGGGATCGCCGCGGGACACTGGATTTCACCGCTGGAATGTTTTTTTTTTTTTTAAATAAAGGACTTTTTCAAGGTGTTTGTGTGTTTTTTTAAACATTTTTTTACGCTTTCTTCGTGAAATGGTAGGGGTACAATGTACCCCTTACCAATTCACATAGGGGGGGCTGGGATCTGGGGGTCCCCTTTGTTAAAGGGGTCTTCCAGATTCCGATAAGCCCCCCGCCCGCAGACCCCCACAACCACCGGGCAAGGGTTGTGGGGATGAGGCCCTTGTCCCCATCAACATGGGGACATCCTCCCCATGTTGAGGGCATGTGGCCTGGTACGGTTCAGGAGGGAGGGGGGGCCGCTCTCTCGTCCCCCCCTTTTCCCCTGCGGCCGGCCAGGTTGCGTGCTCGGATAAGGGGTCTGGTATGGATTTTTAGGGGGACTCCACGCCATTTTTTTTTTAAATTTGGGGTGGAGTTCCCCTTAAAATCCATGCCAGATCTGAAGGGCCTGGAATGGATATTTGGGGGAACCCCACGTCAATTTTTGTTTAAATTTGCGGCAGGGTTCCCCTTAATATCCATTCCAGACCTGAAGGGCCTGGTAATTGAATTCTGGGGAACACCCACGCTTTTTTTTTTTTTTTTATCAATGACTTTTGTATGTATTGCCGGGAGCCGACAATTCATTAATAGCCGCGAGTCAGTTTTAAATGCATTTTTTTCTTTCAAAAATGACATTTTTTGCAGGGACAGTTCTAAGCACGGGAAACATGCGCCACTTCACATGCATATCATACACACCCCCCAGGTACGAAATTTAAAGGAATATTTCACTTTTATTTTTTCATTTTAAGCATTATTAAAATCACTGCTCCCAAAAAAACGGCCGTTTTTAAAACTTCTTTTTGCATTGATACATGTCCCCTGGGGCAGGACCCGGGTCCCCAAACACTTTTTAGGACAATAACTTGCATATTAGCCTTTATAATTAACACTTTAGATTTTGAACGTTCGAGTCCATTGTATTTAATAGGGTTCTAAAGTTTACACAAACATTTTGTCTGTTCGCAGGTTCTGGTGCGAACCGAACAGGGGGGTGTTCGGCTCATCCCTGCTCTTCAGATATATCGTATGTTAAACTGTACATCTTTCACTAAGATTGTTGTTTTATGTACACTATGATTATATTAAAATAAAAAAAAATTGAACAAGAAAAAAAACATACAACTCCATATCTAAAACACTAATTTTTTGCACCACAAAGTATGGAAGCTCATATCACATGAATTCCAAAACCTGAGAAAGATCATACACTATGCAATATTTATCGACCAATTTCTCTGACAAATATTGATATAAGACTATACTCAAAGATTATCTCTAATAGACTGACACCCATTTTACCTGGGTATATAAATCTAGACCAAACAGGCTTTACGAAGGGGCGAGAAACGAGGGATAATTTTATAAAAACCTGCACATTGGTAGAATATGTTCAGAGAACTGCCATCCCAACATTTCTTTTATCCATTGGCGCTGAGAAAGCATTTGATAGGTTGGGATGGCAGTTCTTACAAGAATCATTAGTTCAGATAGGAATAGGCCCAAAAATGCTTAGTAAGATTGTCACGTTGTATTCTAATCCAAGGGCCAAAATAAGAACAAACGGAATGTTATAGGAGTACATAGAGATATCACATGGAACTCGACAGAGATGCCCCTTATCCCCCTTGTTATATATAATAGTAATGGAACATCTCATACAAGCAATAAGAAAAAACAAAGGTATACAAGGGATTAGTATCAAAGATAAAGAATACAAAATAGCAGTATATGCAGATGATTTACTAATATATGTGACTAACCCCATTATAACAATACCAAATTTAATAAAATAATTTAAACAATTTGGGGAATTAAGTAACTTTAAAGTTAATTATGATAAATCTGAAATGTTAAATGTGTCACTAACAGAAAAAAACACAGTTATTATTGCAAAAAGACTTTCCGTTAAAATGGCAACAAGAAGCAATTAAATATTTGGGAATATATATCCCGAGTAACCTAAATCAGCTACAAGAATTGAATTACAACGCGACAATACGGAAAGTAATGAAATTATTGCAAAACTATGAAAAATTAACGCATTCATGGATGGGAAGAATTAATATAGTAAAAAGGGACATATTGCCAAAATTATTGTATATTTTCCAAACAGTACCTTTAGTCGTCTCAAAAAAAAAATAATGAATGAATTAAGAAAAGCAATAGGAAGCTTTATTTGGGCCAAAAAAACACCTAGAATAAAAAGAGAAATTTTAATCAGAACTAAGAAAAATGGCTTAGCATTACCTGATTTCTCTAAATATTTACAAGCAGCCTCCTTGACTAGGATTATAGACAGGCATCACAACATAGAGGACAAACAATGGGTTAAACTAGAAGAAGATATTATAGGAGTACAACATAAAACCCTCCCTTGGATAAAACCCCATTTAAGACCTGGAAATAAAAAATAACAATCTTGTAAGAGCCACATTAAAGATATGGGATGCAATATTAAAAAAGGGGAAACTATCCACTATGATCGGACCCATGACCCCACTGTTCTCCAATCCAGAATTCCCGCCAGCTTTAGAAACCACAAAATACTTAAAATGGGATATATTGGAGAACGCGAGGATGTCCCAGATCCTAGTGTATGGTAAACTGCCAAGAATGCAAGATTTAGGATTTGAACATACAGTAAACATAAATGGTTACAATATCATAAACTAAATACATACATCAAAACAAAAATAGACCTATATTTAATAAATAGATCAAAAACTAAATTTGAACAAATAATAATAGATGAACAAAAACCAACTAAAAAACTATCTAAGATATATGATTTATTACTCCCTTCCGGGTCTCTCAGAGAGTTAACAGCAATGAAAAAATGGGAAGAGGAAATAGGGAGACCAATATCAGAGACAGAATGGGAGAAAATATTTTCAACAATACATAAAACATCCATAGTGGTCAAATATCAAGAGAGAAATTATAAAATAATAATGAGATGGTATTGGAGCCCAGTAGCATTAAATAAAATAAATAATGGTAATACAGAGATTTGTTGGAGATGCATGGTAGGAAGAGAGACTATGGACCACATATAGCCCGGCTGTCATCTGGTGAATAATTTTTGGATCAAAATATTTGAGATATATCAGAAAGTATCGGGATTAGAGAGGACTCCAAGTATAGATATCTCATTGCTATCCTTGATGACAGAATCAAAAAAGAGTATTAAAACAGATATTCTTCACCACATGACAATGGCAGCCAGAACAATAATAGCCCCTAAGTGGAGAGAAAGTAAAAGTCCCACTATAATAGAATGGATATGTAAAATGAACGAAATACAATATATGGAAAGACAGGCAAGAGAAGAAGGATATATAGAGAATGAAATGCCAGGAATATGGCAAAAATGGGATGAATTTCCTCGACAAGCATTATAGAATATCTATAAATGGAAAATAACAGGAAAAAGGAAAGAAGAGGGAATAGGGAGATTTAAAGGGGGAGATAAGTGTTTCTCTCCCCCTCCCCTCCTTTTTTTTTCCTTCCTTTATGATGGGATGAATGGGTATGGAAGAGAGCAATATATATAACAAGAAGGAACAAATGCATATTATAATGAATCTTGTATAAATGTAAACATTTTGTTAAATTTAATAAAAATAAATTGAAAACAGAAAGGTCCGAGAGTGGTCTGGTTTCCTTGAGAACCTACAGATAGGGTACATAGGAAAGGCAGAAATATAGCAAGCTTAAGGACAGCTTACCTAGCCGGCATTTAGAGGTCTGCGTTCCCAATGATCTCAATCAAAACGCGGTTCCTCCTGGAGACTCTGCCAAATTCCTGATATGACTCGCCAACTGTTATGGAATTATTTCTGAATGGGACTCTAAAAACCAAAATTAATACAGCAGCTGCAGGAACACATTCACAGGACGCAATCACTGTGTTTAAAATGTCTGTTCAGTGCAAAGTTAACTATTACATGTTATTTTATACATAGATAAGAAAGGGGTGGTGTGAGTAGGGTGACCACGTGTCCCGGATTGCCCGGGACAGTACCGCATTTTGCAGGTCTGTCCCAGGCACATTCATTCCAGGACAAAAAGCCTGGAGGAGCACATTCCCATCCCCTGCTTGTGATTGGAGAAATCATAAATCCCGCCTCTTGTGTTCAATCACTGTGCTGTGATTCGTTACAGCACAAGCTGATTTTTGGGATTTCCTGAATGGTAGTTTGGAAATGTGGTCACCCTAGGTGTGAGATGTTATTAAAAACTAACAAATAGAAATATGTTATTAAAAACTAACAAATAGGAGTATATTATTAAAAGCTAGCGAACAGAACAATTGCAAAAGTAAAACTTTGAGAGGGGAGGGGGGAGTTGAGACAGAGAGAGCTTCTAGCAGAAGATGTGTCTGTGTGTTAGGTGAAGGTTACAGAACACATTTCAACAGCGTGAACAAAATGAAGTCTCTTGTGCTTAAATGAACAATACAGTGAAAGGACATGTCATGTCCATGCTAAAAGGTCTCGGTAGGTAGCTTAGTAATATTTCTCCACATACAGTATGGGCCTTTGGAGGAAGTGGAAAATAATGTAGATTTAGGTCAGAAACCTGTATGAACTATACCAGAGATGGAAAAATGTTCACTGGGAATCCCACAATTCCAAAAGAATTGTCATGGCATAATCTTCCAAGTAAGAGTTGTCAAGGGAATCTGAGACACTAGGCTCAAGGCTGCCAGCCTTCTCTACAGTAGGGACAAGCCGAACACCCCCCCGGTTTGGTTCGCAGCAGAACATGCGAACAGGCAAAACATTTGTTTGAACACGTGAACACCGTTAAAGTCTATGGGACACAAACATGAAAAATCAAAAGTGCTAATTATAAAGGCTAATTTGCAAGTTATTGTCATAAAAAGTGTTTGGGGTCCCAGGTCCTGCCCCAGGGGACATGTATCAATGCAAAAAAAAAGGTTTAAAAAACTGACGTTTTTTCGGGAGCAGTGATTTTAATAATGCTTAAAGTGAAACAATAAAAGTGAAATATTCCTTTAAATTTCGTACCTGGGGGGTGTCTATAGCATGCCTGTAAAGTAGTGCATGTTTCCCGTGCTTAGAAAAGTCCCTGCACAAAATGACATTTCTAAAGGAAAATAAGTCATTTAAACTGATCGCGGCTATAATGAATTGTCGGGTCCCGGCAATACAGATAAAAGTCATTGAAAAAAAAACAGCATGGCCCCCCCCAATTCCATATTAGGCCCTTCAGGTCTGGTATGGATATTAAGGGGAACCCTACGCCATTTTTTTTTAATTGGCGTGGGGTTCCCCCCAAAAATCTATACCAGACCCTTATCTGAGCATGCAACCTGGCAGGCCACAGGAAAAGAGGGGGGGACGAGAGAGTGCCCCCCTTAACCATACCAGGCCACATGCCCTTAACATGGGGAGGATGTCCCCATGTTTATGAGGACAAGGGCCTCATCCCCACAACCCTTGCCCGGTGGTTGTGGGGGCTGCAGGCGGGGGGCTTATCGGAATCTGGAAGCCCCCTTTAACAAAGGGGACCCCCAGATTCCACCCCCCTATGTGAATTGGTAACAGGGTACATTGAACCCCTACCATTTCACAAAAGAAAGTGTCAAAAATGTTAAAAAACAGACAGACACAGTTGGGACAAGTCCTTTATTAAAAAAAAAAAAAAAAAACATTCCAGCGATGTACTCCAGTCTGTCCAGCGTTGTAATCCATTCTTGATGTCCAGTGATGATCCATTCTCCAGCGATGCTCTCCAGCGCGGAACAAAGCATGATCTTGCCTGCACCGGCTCTCCACTCCAGCGAGAAACAACGCACGATCCTCCCTGCACTGGAGCCCCCCGGCTAATGACGTGCAAGCAGTGTTTGACAGTTCTTTTATAACTGAAGTCGGGGCCATCCGTGACGTGGACGGGTGACCCCGCCCCCTCTAACGCATCACGGGAAACCGTCGACTTCCACAAATGGTCCACTGACACAGGTTGGAATGAGGCAGCTCATAAAACTTTATCCTCCTATAGGAAATCTGATGAAACTGGAACGTAGCGCTCTACAATCACTGAAAGACAAACACTCACTAACTATAAAACCTTCCGATAAAGGAGGCAATATAGTTATCCTGACCAATGAACAATGCAAAATGAAGTGCAAGAGGATTCTTTCCAATAAATCATGGTACAAGCTCATCTCCAAAAGCATCATCGACAAATTCAACAACAGTTTTTATGACCTTGTCGATGGAGCCTTCTCATACGGCGTCATCGACAAGGATACATGGGAATACATTTGTACTCAGCATCCTAGAATTCCAACTTTTTATTGTCTCCCTAAAATACACAAAGATCCAAAAGCCCCACCTGGTAGGTCCATAATCTCAGGCACAGGTTGCATCACTGAAAATGTAAGTAAATTTATTGACAATCATTTAAGACCCTACATCACTAACCACTCTTACATCAAATATACAATTCATATATTACAGAATCTGAAAGGGATGCACCTTCTGCCTGGATCATTATTAGTGGCTATTGATGTTGAGGCTTTGTTGAGTTCCATCCCCCATCACCTAGGAATATCAGCAGTGACACGTACCTTGGAGGTGAGCCTGACGTGCAGAGGGAGACCTCTCGTACAACCCTGGTTCCGGAGTCACTGGAGTTGGGACAGTGACTGTAGGAGCTCAGTGAGGTATGAGTGCCTGCTGGCTTCTCTTATACTGGAGATGATGACCGCTGGTGGAGACAGGAGCTGGCTTGGATGCAAAGGATGCAGGTCAGCGGGTGCGGGTCAGCGGATGCAGGTGCGCCAAGGAGCAACAGGTGTGCGCGGAAGCAGGTGCACGCAGCTGGCGAAGACAGGAACCAGCTTGGATTGTGAGGATGCAGGTCAGTGGATGCAGGTGCGCCAAGGAGCAACAGGCGCATGCGGGTGCGAACAGCAGGCAGGAGCAAGGTCGGACTAACCAGGTAATACACAGCGGATCAGTTCAGGCAGAAACGGCAGGCAAGGGATTGTCAGTGTTCAGGCTTGTTTAGCAACGGAGGATCAGGCAGACAAATGAACAGAACAAGGTCAAGGAAGCCAAAGGTCAGGACTGGAGATAACAGCGAGGTCAGAGAGCCGGGTCAGAGTAAGATCAGATTCCGGTTCAGGATCAGGTTACAGGATAAGCTGCAGATCATACAGAAAACAACTGATCAGCAGAAGCTTCTTTTAAAAGGCCACTTGGCGCCAAGGCAACATCACTGTGCGCTCTTGCACAATCTCCGTGATCTGCATACGTGCATGCGCATTGGCGCACGTCTGTTTGCTGCTGGAAGCGGAGGGTGCGGAGGTAGCCTCTGTTGATAGTAGGGAGGTCTGTAGTGGTAGCCAGGGATTGCACCTGTCCCTCTAAACGTTCATAGCCATCCTGGAGAGATTTTACCTCTTGAGTGAGGGCTGAGAGGAGTTGGCAGATCTCGTCAGTAGAAGAGGTCCCTCTTGCAGGCTCAGGCATGGCTGTCTGATACTGAAAGGTACCTTGGAGGTGAGCCTGACGTGCAGAGGGAGACCTCTTGTACAACCCTGGTTCCAGAGTCACTGGAGTTGGGACAGTGACCGTAGGAGCTCAGTGAGGTATGAGTGCCTGCTGGGTTCTCTTAGACTGGAGATGATGACCGCTGGTGGAGGGTTGAAGGTTTTGCTCAGTGTGCCACGTGTATGCAAAATTGGTGCAAGAGCTCCAGGATGGATACCACTGTGAAAGATGTGAGCGGGTTGCCCTTCTGGAAGCTCGCATTAGAGATCTGGAAGAGCAAGTTGCAACACTGGGCGGAAAGGACAACCTTGAAAGGGGTCAGTAGGGTTGATTTGAAGGGTGGAGGGGCAAGTCAGGATTATCAGATAGGAAGATGGGTTAATGTAGTTAGAGGGAGTGGAAGGGGCTCGCAGAAAAGGAAGGCCAGTCCTGTAATTGTGCATCAAAACTAATTTTCCAAGTTGGGTGAAGATGTGGAGGTGGCAAACACAGAGGTGGCAGCCCTAGATGTCACTGCTACTCCTAACAGCCGGGAGAGCAGCCCATCTAGTAGAAGTGGTGAGGGGAGTGCAGGTAGGCCTAGACAGTTGGTGGTAATAGGGGATTCTATAATCAGAAGGACTGATAGAATAATTTGTCGCCAGGATCGCCTCAACCGAATGGTTTGCTGTCTCCCTGGTGCCATTGTTCGGCATGTGGTGGACCGGGTGGATAAATTACTGGGAGGGGCTGGGCATGACCCAGCTGTCTTGGTCCATGTTGGAACCAATGACAGTATACATGGAAGGTGGAGGCTCCTTAAGAATCAATTTAAAGAACTAGGCTACAAGATGAAGGGAAGAACCTTCAAGGTGATATTCTCTGAAATATTGCCTGTGCCATGCGCAACACAGGAAAGGCAGGGGGAGATTAGAAAGCTGAATGCATGGCTAAAGACCTGGTGTAGGGAGGAGGGATTTGGGTTTCTAGAGCACTGGGCTGATTTTTCAGTGGGGTGTAACCTATATGCTAAAGAAGGTTTGCACTTGAATGGAAGGGGGTCTGCTGATCTGGGGGAGAGGTTTATGGGAAGGCTGGAGGAGTATTTAAACTAGGATTGAGGGGGGAGAGTGAACTAGAATTACATCAGGCAGACTGGAATGGAGGGTGGAATGGGGATAGATGGGGGGAGGGTTGACAAGAAAGTTCCCATGTTGCAAACAGCCATTGGAAACTATAGTGCCATTTGTACTATTAAAAATTATATGAAAAACATCAGAGCAAAATGTAATAATACATTAAAGTGTTTGTTCACCAATGCCAGAAGTCTGCCAAGCAAAATAGGTGAGTTGGAAGCTCTGGTGCATGAGGAGAGCTATGATGTAATCGGTATTGCTGAAACTTGGCTTAAATCGTCACATGACTGGGCTATTAATATTCCTGGCTATGCACTCCAGGACTGCACTCCAGGACTTAAGCCTCGTACACACGGCCGAAAATCCCGTCGTAAAAAAAACTTTCGTTTTCTCGACGAGATTCTTGTCAAGCTTGATGGGATTCTTGCCAAGCTTTCCTTGCATACACACTGTCAATCCAAAATCTCGTCGGTCTAAAGCGCGGTGACGTACAACACGTACGACGGCAGTATAAAGGGGAAGTTCGATAATTGGGCCTTCTATTTTTGTATTTAAATACTACTTAAAATAAAAGTTATAATGATGTTGGCCAAGAATGTTTTTTTGTGTAATTTACTAGCAATGTTATGTGCAAAAGTACTAATATTTTTTTATCTTGTTTGACTCCTCAGATTCCCTCCACACCACAGGAATGGCAGACTGTGGCATCCCATTTTGCCACACGGTGGGACTTTCCCAACTGCAGAGGGGCAATAGATGGGAAGCACGTCCGCATTGTGCCACCACCCCGTTCGGGGTCGTTTTTCTACAACTACAAGGGGTTTCATAGCATCGTGCTGATGGCGGTGGTGTCAGCACAGTATGAGTTCCTCTATGTGGATGTGGGGAAGAATGGCCAGATTTCGGATGAAGGAGGGGGAGCCTTCGCCCAGACAGAGTTTGCTCTTCGTCTCCAGAGTGCTGACCTTGCATTGCCACCGGATGCAGGTAATGTGGAAGGACTCCCCTTTGTGTTTTTGGCTGATGAAGCCTTTGGACTGGGACCGCTTTTCATGAGGCCATTTCCCCAGAGGACCCTCATCCTGGAGAAGAGGGTTTTCAACTATCGGCTGGCCAGAGCCCGAAGAGTTGTGGAGAATGCATTCGGAATAATGGCCAGCCGGTTCCGCCTGTTTATGACTTCGATCAACATGGCAGAGTACAAAATAAACTATATAGTTTTTTGCTGCTGCATTCTCCACAATTTCTTGCTAAGAAATGTGCCAACTTATGGTCTCAATTGGGCCTGATGCCGGACTTTCAGGAGACAACATTTTGCCGGGCCTTGAATATGGCCGTCCTGGCTTGCCCCCCCCAAAACGCCTGTGAGGTTCGGCAGCAATATGTCGACTATTTCATGGGTAGGGGGGCCATTTCTATGCCAGGCAATGTTTAATAGTCCTTTTATAAACCAAAAAAATAAAAATCTGCTTAAATTTATTTTTGGATGTATTGCTTGTGTTTATTTTAGCTGTCTCCTAGTTTTTCCTAGTGCACTTGTAGTGCCAAGTGTATTTTCCTTTAGTAAATACCAACCATTTCACTGGTAACACCAAAACTAAACACAAAAAAGGTTATAGCGGATTTGATAAAGAAGCCACACTTTGTTATTTTTCAAAATTTTTACTCTGTGCACATTCACACGTGGTCTTTATAAAAAAAATTGTGGTATAAAAGATAAATTTCCTTTTTTTTTCTTGGCCATAACCAGGCATGTTTTTTTTTTTTTTTAAGAAAATACACAACTCTCATTAACATACAACAAAATACAACATTGTAAACCTCTAGGCAATATCAGACATTCTAGTTTTTGGAAAATGTCTCTATCTGCCCTTCATAATATAGGGTGTTGTCACCCCTGAACAAGCCAAAATTTGAAGATGCACACAATTTTAGGGTTTAAAAAAAGGGTATTTCCCTCCTGATCCCTATTGTCAACATGTGCTATTTGCCATCATGGGTGATCAATGGATGTGTTTTGGGGGTGCAACCCCTTCTTCCTTTCACCTACTTGAGTTGCGAGGAAGGGGTTGCACCCACAAAACACATACATGGATATCCCCTGATGGCAGATAGCACATGTGTGCATCTTTAAAATTTGGCTTGTTTGAAAAGGTGCAAATATTTGTTTATAAAACGTCAAAAATAGAAAAAGGGGGGGTTTGTGTTTCATTCACTTCGCCCCAAAACATCAATGATGTCCTTAAATGTTTGCTCCATAACATTCATCCTTTTCTTCATTATGTCGAGTACACTACTACACTCCATAACTTGCTGGATGATTCTTTGTGCACTATCACTTGAGAAACGAGGACTTTCTTTCTCAACAACATGTTCATCCCCTAAAAAAATGTAAAAAAGGTATTATAACTCTGCAGGCCTACATCTCTTACCTGAAGCAGTGGTGACAGACACTGACCTGTTGTGGTGACAATTTCCACCACGTCATCCACTTCTCCTTCCTCCACTTCTCCTTCCTCCACTTCTCCTTCCTCCACATCCTGGTTTTAGGGTTCTTGCTGAGGTGTGGGGTTCCTGTGCTCCCTGGAGTGGTGTCCTCCCAGTCTTCTCTCCCCTATGAGAATGAAACAAAAGGTATACTTAGCACACAAATATTTCAGGGGAAAAATAGGAACATGATACATTGCTTGGAAGTGGGGTACAAGTGTCTGTTTGGGCAGAGTTACAAGCTGAAGACATTATTTTTTGAAACACAAATCTTGACTACTCACCTTTTTGGGACAAGTTTCACACATGGAGACACCCCAATAATCCACTGGAGCACCTGTGTGGGACACCCTAAAAAGATTGTTCTGGTGGCCCACACTATAGTGCTCCAGAGTGCAGATGTGTAAACAGCTGCTGAGTGTCCTCTCCTTTACACTGTGAATCAAGTTTGCATTTCATTCTAGTTACAAACACATCATCTAGACAACAATGTAATAACATTTATGGAATACAAACAGGCATGTCAAAATAATTTTAACACTGTATCTTACAAAAACATTGTATGTAGTGGGTGAAAGATGTATCTGTAAAACAGAAAATTTATTACCAAATACTTACCGTAATTTTCCTTTCCTGATGGACTCCATGGCAGCCTACATGTGGGTTAACCCCGCCTCCTCTCCAATGCTATAGGACCCCATACCCATAAAAGTAAGCTCACCTCTCAGCACTGCACTGTGTTCCGTAACTAGCCGACTCTTGGACACTTACTTTCTTTCATTAATATTTTCTTTCAGGGTGGGAACTCCGTCTGCCATGGAGTCCATCAGGAAAGGAAAATTACGGTAAATATTTGGTAATAAATTTTCCGTTTTCCTGACTGACTCCATGGCAGCCTACGTGTGGGAAATAACTAGCCAGACCACACGGGTGGGTATGCTGAACAGAAAAGCTTTAATTTGTCCTGTCAACCGACAGGATTCTTAACCCAAAATTAACAGAAGACAATGAGTCTCATCAGTGCCGGACAATGGTGTAGGAGTGACCCTTGAGAGAGAAGATCCGGCCTGAGAGAAAGAGGTAGCGGGTCCCGGTAGCTCAGTTGGATCAGGAGGGGAAACCAAGGCCTGTTTGGCCAGTAAGGAGCCACTACTGTTACTTCGACTGATTCCGCTTGAAGTCTCCTCAGGAACTTGAGAATTATCGGGGGAAAGGCGTATGCCCTCTTGAACCCCCAACTGTCGGTCAGGGCATCCGTTCCGACTGCCTGGCTGCAACGGCCCCGAGAGTAGAACTTCACTACTTTGGAACTGTAAGGGGAAGCGAATAGGTCCACTTCGGGATTGACTCCCAGGGACAGAATCCAGTTGAAGGACTGTGCATTGAGGGACCACTCGTTGTTGTCTAGACGAGTTTGTGAAAGGAAATCCGCCTGTGAGTTCTGTACTCCCGGAATAAAAACTGCTGATATGTTGGCCAGATTTTTCTGGGCCTAAGTCATGATGGGCTCGACTTCTAAAAGGAGTGTGGAACTCCGTGTGCCCCCTTGTCTCTTCACATATGACACTGCTGTGGTGTTGTCCATCCTGATCAACACCGATTCTCCTTTCAGAAACCGAGAAAAGGATTGGAGGGCACACCAAGCTGCCTGGAGCTCTAGGACATTTGAGCCTGGGTTGCGGAGGCGAGCGTCCCACCTGCCCTGAGCAAGGTTCTGACCACAGAGGACCCCCCAGCCGAAACCGCTGGCGTCAGTCGTGATTGTGACCCAGGAGATGGGGGCAATGGAGTAACAGTTTTGCAAATTCTTGAGTTGGAGCCACCAGAAGAGGCTGTTTCTCATTGTTGCGGATATGTGGATGAGTTGACTCTTGTCCCCTGACTTCCACTGCCGGAGGAACCCTGACTGAAAGGGGCGTAACCTCCATAGAGCCCATTTGACCATGGGGGTCGTGGAGACCATTGTGCCAATGATTCTTAGGCATTGTGATGCTTTCAGATGAGGAGCATCCAGAGCGCAAGAAATCCTCTTCCGAATCACCGGAATCTTCTCTACCGGTAGGGAGATGGTGTTCTCCACTGTGTTGAACAGAGCCCCTAAATAAATTAAATGTTGGGCTGGATCCAGGTGGCGTTTTTCCAAGTTTAGAAGCCATCCAAACCTTGAAAGGGTTGAGATCACTTGTTCTCTGTGCACCAGCAGCTGTTCTCTGTTTTGAGACAGAACTAAGAGGTCGTCTAAATAATGGTAAAGACGCACACCCTTTAACCTGATGAGGGCCACTACGGCCAAGGGGACCTTGGTGAAGACCCGAGGGGAAGTTGTCAAACCGAATGGTAGGCAGATGAATTGTAGATGTTCTTGCCCGATATGGAACCGGAGGTACTTTAGAAAGTCCTTTGCCACTGGCACGTGGAAATAGGCATCTTTCAGGTCCATCGAAATCATCCAGTCGCCTGGTTGAATGGCTTGTTGGATTGTTGACAGAGTCTCCATTTTGAATTTTCCATGCCTTATGAATTTGTTAAGGTACGTCAGATCTATTACCGGGCGCCAGGCACCACTTTTCTTTTGGACTAAGAAAAGGGGGGAGTATACTCATTGGAACTGTTCTTCCTCTGGGACACACACTACTGCTCCCTGGGTTTTCAGCAGATCTATGTAGGACAGTAAGGCCTGTTTTTGCTCTTCCGTACTTGGAAGTAGGGTTGAGATAAATCTGGGGGGAGGAATGCTAGAGAAGGACCATGCGTGACCTGACGACACTATCCTGATGACCCAGAAGTCTGAGATTGAGGCCACCCACACGTTCCGGAAGAGGAGCAGGTGTGCCCCTACCCGACCCACCTGGGCGGGCAAAATCTCAAAAGGATTTAGCCTGGTCGTGACCACTGGACGCTTGGTTGTTTGCTGGCTTGCGGAAGGACGTTTGGCCTCTGCTCCGGTTTCTTCTGAAGTCCCGGCCAGGTCTATAGGAGCGTGCTTCCCTCGAACTCTCCGGGCTGCGTCTTCTGAACTGGGGCTTCCTTCTACCCTGTGGACGCGTGTCCTGTGGAAGAAAGCCAGATTTACCACCTGTGGCCTTAGCTATGGCGTCATCTAGTTTATTACCAAACAGCGATGATCCTTCGAAAGGAATCTTGCACCATGTTTGCTTAGAAGACGGGTCAGTCTGCCAAGGGTGTAGCCATAGGGCTCGTTTAGCCGTAACTGAGGATAGCATAATCCTGGACAGTAGACGGATCAGATCAACTGATGCTTCTCCCAAGAAAGCCACTGCTAGTTTTAGCTCTGCTGCTGCTGAGTTACTGGCCAGTTCTTCTGAAACACCTTTAAGAAAGGAATCCACATTCTCCGTCCATGCCTCCATAGCCTTAGACACGGCTGCCAAGGCTAGGGTGGGTTTACAGGCTGTCCCAGCAAGACCGTAAATTCTTTTGAGGTCCTGATCCATTCTTCTGTCAAGACTGTCCTTAAAGAAGACTGCGTCTTCCAGAGGGAGCGTAACGTGTTTAGCCAGGCGCATTACTGCTGCGTCCACAGGAGGAATATTCTTCAGGTATTTTACCTCATCTGCCTTGAAAGAATACATTCTGGCGGCTTTATTCGTCATCGAGGACTTCCTGTCCACTTTACTCCACTCCTCGTCAAAAATGCCCTTTAGTTCGGCTAGAAGCGGAAAACTTGGGCGCTCTTTCCCCAGGCGCTTGAAAAAAAAATTCTGTTTAGCTGGGGGAGTAGATGGGTCTTCCCACATAAGGGCCTCTTTGACCGCCTTAATAAGCGGAGCCACTTGAGAGAAATCAAATTCCACACTGTCTTCATCACTCTCCAATTCTCCTTCCGAGGGAAGAGGCGAAGATGCGTAGGGCTGGGAAGGACCTGGGACTTCACGGACCACATCAGCCGGGGAGCCAGATCGAATAGTGCTGGACTGGCTTTGTGCGTGGGAAGCATCCATCTCTTTAAGAGAATGTTGCACCACCCGTTTTACTAGAGACTCGATCCGTTGGTCTTCTGTCTCTTTTTCCCCAACCGCATGGGCATAGCAATAGCTGCATAACGATTTGCCCTCTGGGACTTGTGAGCCGCATCCCCAGCAGGCTCTCCGATCAGGATAACTGTCCTCGCGGTGGGAGCGGTGTCTGGAAGAGGAATGGGAGCTTCTCCTCTGGTGGTGAGATGCAGACGGGGAATCACGTCTGTGTTTTGAAGTTGATGAATGTTGCGGCATGGCAAGGTCTGTATCAATTTGAAGATCTGGGGAAGGGCTAAAGGAAAAAAATAAAGGAATTGGGGGGAGAAAGACAAGCCGTCAAGCAACATTACTTGCGACTGAACCCCGAGCCCTCCCCTCTCCCACACATACCTTGTGCGTGAGGGCTGGCCACATGTAAGCAGTGAATGGTCCATACTTCTGGACTAAGCGTCACACTAGGACAGGACTGGTAAAGAAACCTATAGTCATACAATAAAATAATGAATACCTTGCCCTTTAAGAAGGCATTTTACAAATGACAAACAAATGTGCAAAAAATAACAACCAAAAAAGAAAAAGTGCAAAATGACAGAGCCTATTTTGAAAACTTCATTACAAACAAGTTTAGCCAGGAAGACACTGACCTGAAATCAGAAGCTGAAAAGGTTGTCTCTGCTCGCCTGTCGGGGGAGATCCCAAATGACACAGGCGAGCAACAGCTTTTAAAATCCCCGCCTGCTGTGACGTCACCGCCGACCATACCGCACGCCTGCGCGGTGGAAAGGCTCTCATCTGCGCCTGTGCGGCCACCGAGAGAAGCGCTGAACCGCGCATGCGCGAACCAAGCGTCGCTCTGAGAGCGGACACCGCGCATGCGTGAACAGCGGCGGCGCCCGAAATTCGGGTCACCGCTGTGAGCTGGGACGCAGAGCGTTCCAGCCGCCATAGTGAAGCAGCATGGGGCATAGGACGGAAAAGACACAAACATACAATACAGATGCAACTGCCATGGAGAAAAGTTGCAAACCTTGCCAGCCGAGGACATCCTGATGCTCTGGGCACACTGCAGCAACATCCCACCGCAGGAATATGGTTGCTGTAAGCTCTCCACCCGCCCGTGGCTGGGCTCCGAGCTGCACCGCATAGAAGTGTGCCATCCATCCATCCGGAAATCCGCACGGACGTGCATGCTTTAGGTCCATTGGAGAAGGACAAAAAAGGAACACAGTGCTGAGAGGTGAGCTTACTTTTATGGGTATGGGGTCCTATAGCATTGGAGAGGAGGCGGGGTTAACCCACACGTAGGCTGCCATGGAGTCAGTCAGGAAAGAACGATTACTGTGCTCACTAAATTTTTTGAGATGACATTTTCTAAGGTCCAATAGTAAAAAGCAACAACATGGAGCAACATGCAAGTTCTGAAATACAATAATAGGAACAGAGGAGGAGTACTTACTTTTTTCTAGCATTCTCTTAATACTCCTTAACTGCTTCGGCTCCCTCAGTTTCAGGTCAGACCACCTCTTTCTAAGCTGTTCCTTTGATCTGCGTACCCCGAAATTCTTCTTCAGACTTTTGACTACTTTCTTCATAATTTTGGCCTTCCTTATATTAGGGTGGGTATACGGCCCATGCTTGCCATCATAATCCTCTTTTTTCAATATGTCCACCATCTCCGCCATCTCCGCGAAGGACATATTAGATGCCACGCTCCAGGCTTGTCTCGTCGTTAGAGGAATTAGCATACACCTGCTGTGACTCCGCCATGTCGCCTGCGGGGCGGGTAAAAGTCGAGAATGAACGTCATGGGCGGGCGACGTGTGCAGAGTTTCATGCATGCGTAGTGTATATAAAGCTAACACACATGTGACGTTACTACGTTCTTTGTGCGAAGATAGGAGGAAAAGCGATGAACGTCAGACCGAAGGTATGATTTTTAACTTGGGACATCAGTGGCCTATACTGAATAGATATTGATTGAGGATATATATGGGGATAAAGAATACTAGAGTTTAGACTGACTGACATTACTATTTTTGTCTTGTGTTTTGTCTTGCCAGAAATAATGAATCCATTTCTGGATAGGGATTTTCTTAGTGCATTTATTGATCGCTTAAGGGAGCTGCCCGCTCTATGGCAGACCAAAAACCCCATTCATAGAAAAAGAGGGGTAAGGACAGCAACGCTGGAGACCTTGCTCCCATTTGTGCACACCAGGATGCCCACAGCAACCATCCAACAGGTGGATACTAAAATTGGGGCCGTGAGAGGGACATCAGGAGTGAGCGCTTTAAGGTGCTGGCTTCTCAGAGGTCAGGAGCAGCAGTAGCGGATGTATATGTCCTGACTTTGTGGTACTACAACAGATTGTCCTTTCTGAATGACCACCTGGAAGCAAGGACATCACTTTCTAGTCTTCCCCCCAGACTTCCCTGCAGCCAACCTGAGCCTTCTCTGGAGCAAAAAGAGCCTTCCATCCCGGAAGAATCGGATTTGGACATCTGGAGCCAGGTATGTTTATATTCTAAACATTTATTGTGATAAAATTAATGCTGGAAAAAAGATGTTAATATGGAAAGAAAACAAACATGTTTGATCAAAAAGTGTTTTACATATCAATAGACAGTTGTGGCCCAGAAAGTTGGGGAGAAGAATGAAAACTGCTGTGGTCATAATGATAGTCTTTTCTATTTATTTACATTCAATTTGCAACAGTCATGAGCTGAAAATTGTGTGTAATTGATGAACCAAAAACTCAAACTATGTCCCTTTTTCATACACAGGAAGACATCAGCCAGGATGAGAGGCAGGAAAGTGTCAGGCAGGAGGAGGCAGGGCTCACTGTGAGCCAGGAGGAGGCAGGGCCCACTGTGAGCCAGGAGGAGGCAGGGCCCACTGTGAGCCAGGAGGAGGCAGGGCCCACTGTGAGCCAGGAGGTGGCAGGGCCCAGTGGCACACAGGAGGAGGCAGGGCCCAGTGGCAGACAGGAGGTGGCCGGGCCAAGTAGCAGAACAAGATGTCAGGTGCCTCCCATCCGCCTTACAAGAAGGACCAGGAGGGATAGGAGCACAAGCAATGCAGCAATGGCCCTGATAAGAGAGGCACATGCCACACTCCAGGAGCCAACAACAACACTAGAGGCCTATGCTGCCCTAGTTGGGGCAAAAATGAAAAACATGGCGATGGACCAACACCTCCTATGTGAGCCCCTGCTTCTCACCTTGCTTAATAAGGGGTTGATGGGGACAATTACCACCAATACTGCCATTTTTTAGGTCGTCCATCCTCCTCAACCTCTTCCTCCTCCTCCTCCTCCTCCACCTCCTTCTCCTTCACCCCCTTCTCCTCCACCTCCTTCTCCTCCTCCTGACACGAGTACACCTCCAGTGCCACAGGCTCCAACCAAGCGCACCAGGAAGGCTGCAGAGAAGGCTGCAGAGAAGCCTGCAAAGAAGGCTACCAAGAAAACTAGAAAATGATGGCCTTGCTTCAATGTGATCTGACAGAAGGCAGGCTGTTGTAGTACCACAGACTTGGGACATATATCTCACCTGCTGCTGTTCCTGACCTCTGGGAGTCCAGGATCAGATTGTGCTCACAACTGGATGTGCTTCTCAAGGTCCCAGTTTTAGTGTCCACACAGAGTTGATGTGTGCTCTGGGGTCCCAAGGATGCACAAATTGCAGCAGGTTCCCCAGCGCTGCCTTCTATTTATTTTGTTATATACCATAATAAATGGATTTTTTTTTACAGTTAATACTTGCCTATGTGTTTTTCTTAAAGAAAAAAAAATTGCTTTTGAGTAAGCAGATACATTTTAAACAAAAAATGTTTAATTAAAAAAGGACAGATAACACCAACCAATCTCCTTGAAGGTCAACAACATGTGAGATAATAATGTTAATTGTGGTAACTTGACACAACAACATTAAAAATCAATTCATGGAGATCACTAGAAATTAAATAATCATTTAAAATGAAGATCTGTATTAAAAAAAAAAAAATATATATATATATATATACAGGTCCTTCTCAAAAAATTAGCATATTGTGATAAAGTTCATTATTTTCTGTAATGTACTGATAAACATTAGACTTTCATATATTTTAGATTCATTACACACAACTGAAGTAGTTCAAGCCTTTTCTTGTTTTAATATTGATGATTTTGGCATACAGCTCATGAAAACCCCAAAATCCTATCTCAAAAAATTAGCATTTTTCATCCGACCAATAAAAGAAAAGTGTTTTTAATACAAAAAAAGTCAACCTTCAAATAATTATGTTCAGTTATGCACTCAATACTTGGTCGGGAATCCTTTTGCAGAAATGACTGCTTCAATGCGGCGTGGCATGGAGGCAACCAGCCTGTGGCACTGCTGAGGTGTTATGGAGGCCCAGGATGCTTCGATAGCGGCCTTAAGCTCATCCAGAGTGTTGGGTCTTGCGTCTCTCAACTTTCTCTTCCCAATATCCCACAGATTCTCTATGGGGTTCAGGTCAGGAGAGTTGGCAGGCCAATTGAGCACAGTAATACCATGGTCAGTAAACCATTTACCAGTGGTTTTGGCACTGTGAGCAGGTGCCAGGTCGTGCTGAAAAATGAAATCTTCATCTCCATAAAGCTTTTCAGCAGATGGAAGCCTGAAGTGCTCCAAAATCTCCTGATAGCTAGCTGCATTGACCCTGCCCTTGATAAAACACAGTGGACCAACACCAGCAGCTGACATGGCACCCCAGACCATCACTGACTGTGGGTACTTGACACTGGACTTCAGGCATTTTGGCATTTCCCTCTCCCCAGTCTTCCTCCAGACTCTGGCACCTTGATTTCCGAATGACATGCAAAATTTGCTTTCATCCGAAAAAAGTACTTTGGACCACTGAGCAACAGTCCAGTGCCGCTTCTCTGTAGCCCAGGTCAGGCGCTTCTGCCGCTGTTTCTGGTTCAAAAGTGGCTTGACCTGGGGAATGTGGCACCTGTAGCCCATTTCCTGCACACGCCTGTTCACGGTGGCTCTGGATGTTTCTACTCCAGACTCAGTCCACTGCTTCCGCAGGTCCTCCAAGGTCTGGAATCGGTCCTACTCCACAATCTTCTTCAGGGTCCGGTCACCTCTTCTCGTTGTGCAGCGTTTTCTGCCACACTTTTTCCTTCCCACAGACTTCCCACTGAGGTGCCTTGATACAGCACTCTGGGAACAGCCTATTCGTTCAGAAATTTCTTTCTGTGTCTTACCCTCTTGCTTGAGGGTGTCAATGATGGCCTTCTGGACAGCAGTCAGGTCAGCAGTCTTACCCATGATTGCGGTTTTGAGTAATGAACCAGGCTGGGAGTTTTTAAAAGCCTCAGGAATCTTTTGCAGGTGTTTAGAGTTAATTAGTTGATTCAGATGATTAGGTTAATAGCTCGTTTAGAGAACCTTTTCATGATATGCTAATTTTTTGAGATAGGAATTTTGGGTTGTCATGAGCTGTATGCCAAAATCATCAATATTAAAACAAGAAAAGGCTTGAACTACTTCAGTTGTGTGTAATGAATCTAAAATATATGAAAGTCTAATGTTTATCAGTACATTACAGAAAATAATGAACTTTATCACAATATGCTAATTTTTTGAGAAGGACCTGTATATATATATACGTAGCGGGGTATCGTTCTACCCGCAGGACTACATTTCCCGGCATGCTTTGCGGAACCCAGGGTGCCATTCCCCGCTCAAGGACTGCTGGGGTGGACTTTAAAAGGGAAGGGTGGGACTCGCTTCTCTCTCTTGGAACGCCGCCCTCCTTGCAGAAGGATCTCCTGCACTCACCTGCTGCGCGCGCTAGGCCTGAAGCCTGGGTCTCGCGTTCCTGTTCCAGAGAGCTTCCATTCCGCTGGGGAAGTCGGCAGAGCATCCGATCCACCTGAGGTGCCATCATCCTTTGAAGGACCAAAGACTCAGTGCATCGCGGATCACTGTGACGCCACTCACAGTAGCGGAGGAACCGGATAGGAGTCGGTCCGGTTTGGGTGAGAGAGCTCCAGCTCGGAACCTTTAATCAATAACTTTGCCTAGGCCTTCTGTTGAACATAGTTATACTTTTGAGAGACTGTTGTCCTGAACTGAGTTTGCCAGTCTCTCCAGTTCACCAGGTTAGCGATTATCTACAACCCCCTTATTGGATTACAATTTGTTTCTCCATGTGCACCACCGACAGTTGCTAGCGAAGATTCCTCACCAAACTATACCCACAGTTATAGTCAGGCCTGACTGGGTAGTTAGGACATTGCTTTCTTTTCTCACGAGGGAGGATAGCTGCAGCGGGGTTTATACCATTGTTATTGCCTAACTGAATGTCATATGCATATAATGTGTACACCTTTATTGCAGGGATCTGCATAAAATATTGTACCCAAACTACTCTTTTATATTGTTGCTTACAGTAAACGGTTAGGGTTAAGTAACTGGGTTTGTGAGTGTCCATTATTGTGCTGGTATACAAAGGGGGTCGTACTGTGTAATATATATGTACAGAGATAGTACAGTTATACCACTACTCCCCCCCCCCTTTCTCTAACTGTGTCAGGAGAGAAGTCAGAGCCGATTGCCAGGGGTTGGTAGCAGTGCATTACAGGGGCCCAAAACAAACAAGCAGCCCTCTTAAGCTGAGGTTATCGCTACACGTGGGGGCTCGGTTCTGGGACCCGTGTATATTGCACGCTGCGATCAAGTTGGTCTGATGTATCAGCATGGACTCGCAGGCAGTATCAGAATGGTGCGCAGAGGAGGGCGTGGATCCACTCCGGGCGGTAGCTATTGAACTCCCGGGAGAGATCCGGGAGAAAGAAGAGTTAAAGCAATTAATAATGTTAATATCTCTAAAATGGAAAGCATGGCCGGTAGATGTGAAGACAAATGCCTCAGGGACATATGCACTAATAGAGTGGACAAGAGGAGTCCCAGAGGAGTTCAAAGGGCAGAGTATAAAAGACATAAATGACAGAACGTATCGCTTAGTGCATACTGGGGCTGTGAAGAAAGAGTCCCCAGGGACCTCCCCACAGTTATCTCCATTACTCTTCTCCAAAATGGGAGGCAGTAGCGAAACAAAAGCACCAAAGTCACCCCTGACCACCATAGGTCCTGAACTGTTGACTGCTTTGGGGGACTTTGTCGTTAAATGCCAAAAGAACAACACAGTGCATGTGGAAGATGGGTACCGGAAACTCCGGGTGTTTTCAGGAACACAACCTGTGCCACCCGGGGAGGAAGATTTTGATACTTGGATTGAGCAGGCAATGCAGGCAGAAGAAGGTTGAGAAGTCACAGAAGCACAGAAGAAGCAGTGCATCAGTGAGAGCTTGAAAGGCCCTGCCGCTGAGGCGGTGAAAAATCTTAGGTGCAGCAATACTGTGTGTACTGCAATGGATTATTTGTCTATGTTGCAGGAAGAGTTTGGCCAGCTGGAGAAGGTGTCAGACTTGATGTATAAATTTGAACATACCTTCCAACAGCCAAAGGAGAAGTTGTCCGAGTATGTCCGGAGACTGAATAGAATGCTGTGCCAGATTGTACTGAGAAAAGGAATGCAGCCACAGGTTATAGATGCTACCAGGATGAGACAGATCCTAAGGGGAGCCTTGCGGTCGGACCCAGTCTGGCTCCACCTGAAGACCTCTGACGGAGTCATGGCCCTGAACTACACAGACCTTGTGCGGATCATAAGGGACGAAGAGGCTTTGATGAAGGATCAAGAGGGGTTTGAGAAGACCACCCCACCTGTTTCAGTAGGAGTCAGAACGACAGTAGTCACAGAACGTGACCCAGAAGTAGAAACTTTGGAGTCTCAAATGGCCCAAGTACTGGACTTATTGACTTCTTTATTGGCCAAGAATTCTGGAGAAAAGGATAAACTAGTAGGACCTTCCCCTCTAGTCTCCGTTCAAGTGGAGGGAGTCTACGCAAAGGCACTCTTGGATACGGGAGCCCAGGTGACCCTCTTATATAGAGACTTTTATCAGAAGCATTTGAGTCATGTACCTTTGCAGAAGCTGGAAGACCTCACGATAGGGGGAATTGGCACTCGCAGCTTCCCCTACGATGGCTAAGTTTCGATCAGGCTGGCCTTTGACCCCTCTGTGACTGGGAAGGCTGAAGCTTTTGACACCTTGGGGGTGGTTTGCCCTCACCCACCAGGGGCCAACACGATGTCCATGTTGATAGGGACCAACACTGACTTGGTCCGGAGACTGCTGACCCCGTTAGTACAGGAAAGGGGTTCTCCCAGACAGAAGATTCACCCAATGCTACAACAGGTCTACCAGAAGATGATCCTGGAGCAGAAGGCCCCGGAAGAGGGGGTGGGAAGAGTCTGGAGACTGTCTAGAAGAGAGAAGATACTACAGCCTGGTGAGGTGATCTGTCTTCAGGCTACAGTAAAACTCTCCTGGGAGCAGCCGGGTCCCTTTGTGGTCATGGAACCAGATCCCATCAACACCCACCAAGAATTGGAAGTACTCCCTGAAGTGGTCCAGTTGAGGGCACTGAAGAAAACAAAGGGGCAGATTCCAGTGAGTGTTAGGAATGTCACAAGTTCTCCTGTGAAGATCCCAGCCCGGGTGCTACTGGGCAAGGTGAACCCTGCTACCCCAGTGACCCTATCTGAATTGAAGTCAAAAGATGGAGAAGCCACCTTGGAAGAGCTCTGCCTTGAAGACACAGCCTTGCCACAGAAATGGAAGGAGGGAGCCAAGGCTCAGCTGACTCGGTGGAGGAGAATATTCTCTGAAGATGAGTTTGATGTGGGGTGTGCAAGAAGTGCCACTCATTAAATCTGTCTTCAAGAAGACAAGCCTTTTCATGAGAGGGTCCGAAGAGTTCCACTGGCTGACCTGGAAGATTTGCGGGAGCAGTTGGCAGAGCTAATGAGGACAGGGGTAATTAAAGAGTCCAGAAGTCCATATGCCTCCCCCATTGTGGTGGTAAGAAAAAAAAACGGGTCGCTGAGACTCTGCATAGACTATAGGACTCTTAACCGGAGGACCATTCCCGGCCAGTATACTACCCCCAGAATAGAAGATGCTTTGCAGAGTCTGTCTGGGGCCAAGTGGTTCAGCGTCATGGACCTGAAGAGTGGGTATTATCAAATCCCCATGCACCCTGAAGATAAGGAGAAGACGGCCTTCATCACCCCAGTAGGATTTAACGAATTCTACAGAATGCCCCAAGACCTGTCAGGAGCCCCTGCTACCTTCCAGAGGTTGATGGAGAAGACCGTTGGGGATATGAATCTGATTGAAGTCCTAGTGTAGCTAGACAACATCATTGTTTTCGGGAAGACTCTGGAAGAGCATGAAGCAAGATTGGAGAAAGTCCTGAAAGGACTCAGTGAGGAAGGACTTAAACTCTCCAGAGAAAAATGCCAGTTCTATCAATCCTCGGTCCACTACCTGGGACACATAGTATCCGCAGAAGGAGTGTCTACAGACCCTGATAAACTGGAAGCAGTCACCTCTTGGCCCAGACCAACCACAGTAACTGAGCTCAGATCCTTCCTAGGCTTCTTTTCCTACAAAGATTGCCAGACCCCTAAACGAGCTACTGAAAACGGAAGGTGAAGAGGATGATACTGGTCCCAGGAAGCCTGGAGAGTCAGTGGAAGACCAGTGGACAGGAGAGTGCTAAGAAGCCTTCCAGATGTTAAAGAAGAGTCTTACCACTGCACCAGTATTGGCCTATGCTGATCCAAAGAAATCCTATGAGCTACATGTAGATGCTAGCCATGAGGGTCTAGGAGGGGTGCTATACCAAGAATATGAAGGGCAGTTGCGCCCAGTTGCCTACATTAGTAGAAGTTTAGCACCCGCTGAAAAGAACTACCCCACCCACAAGTTGGAGTTCCTGGCCCTAAAGTGGGCAGTCGTGGATAAACTCAGAGATTACCTGTATGGAGCTGACTTCACAGGAAAGACTGATAATAATCCACTCACCTATCTCTTCACCACGGCCAAGCTGGATGCCACTGGTCACCGTTGGTTGTCCCGAAGAGGCCATGCACCCACCCACCATTCAGAAGATTGGACCCAGGTAACCCCAGATGGGGTACGGGCCCTGTGTCAAGGGGTACAACTTCAAGCAAGTGGTGGGTCGAGAGCTGAAGAGATCGGTGTTCGTGCTGGGGCAGTGCTTAAGTGTTACTGCAATGTGACCCAAGTAGGAGAGGATGACTTACCCAAATTGTCCAAGAAGGACTTGAGGAAGGACCAGCTGGAAGACCCTTGGGGAAGATTAGCACTGGAGACCTTGGAAGATCAGGATCCAGACAGACTTCTGAAGGACCATTCAAAGGTGGCCCGGTTGGTCCACAAGGAATGGGACAAGTTGCAGGTTCATCAAGGGGTGGTCTACCGAAGGGGCCCCTCTGATGACCTGGAAGATAAGTGGCAGCTATTTCTGCCGGAGAAGTACAGAAGAACTGTCTTAGCTGCCTTACATGATGATCATCAGGGATGAGCCGAACACCCCCCTGTTCGGTTCACACCAGAACCTGCGAACAGACAAAATGTTTGTGTGAAATTTAGAACCCTATTAAATACAATGGACTCGAACGTTCGAAATCTAAAGTGTTAATTATAAAGGCTAATATGCAAGTTATTGTCCTAAAAAGTGTTTGGGGACCCGGGTCCTGCCCCAGGGGACATGTATCAATGCAAAAAAAAGTTTTAAAAACTGACGTTTTTTCGGGAGCAGTGATTTTAATAATGCTTAAAATGAAAAAATAAAAGTGAAATATTCCTTTAAATTTCGTACCTGGGGGGTGTGTATGATATGCATGTGAAGTGGCGCATGTTTCCCGTGCTTAGAACTGTCCCTGCAAAAAATGTCATTTTTGAAAGAAAAAAAAAGTCATTTAAAACTGACTCGCGGCTATTAATGAATTGTCGGCTCCCGGCAATACATTCAAAAGTCATTGATAAAAAAAAAAAAAAAGCGTGGGGGTTCCCCAGAATTCAATTACCAGGCCCTTCAGGTCTGGAATGGATATTAAGGGGAACCCCGCCGCAAATTTAAAAAAAAATTGACGTGGGGTTCCCCCAAATATCCATTCCAGGCCCTTCAGATCTGGCATGGATTTTAAGGGGAACTCCACCCCAAATTTAAAAAAAAATGGCGTGGAGTCCCCCTAAAAATCCATACCAGACCCCTTATCCGAGCACGCAACCTGGCCGGCCGCAGGGGAAAAGGGGGGGACGAGAGAGCGCCCCCCCTCCCTCCTGAACCGTACCAGGCCACATGCCCTCAACATGGGGAGGATGTCCCCATGTTGATGGGGACAAGGGCCTCATCCCCACAACCCTTGCCCGGTGGTTGTGGGGGTCTGCGGGCGGGGGGCTTATCGGAATCTGGAAGACCCATTTAACAAAGGGGACCCCCAGATCCCGGCCCCCCCCTATGTGAATTGGTAAGGGGTACATTGTACTCCTACCATTTCACGAAGAAAGCGTAAAAAAATGTTTAAAAAAAACACACAAACACCTTGAAAAAGTCCTTTATTTAAAAAAAAAAAAAAAAAAAAACATTCCAGCGGTGAAATCCAGTGTCCCGCGGCGATCCCGATGTCCAGCGCTGTCCTTCATTGGTTGTGCCTGAGCGGACCTGATGGGGAACTCCCTCTCAGTGTTTTAAATGTATAGACCCGCCCCTTCTAAAGTTCCCCATCAGGTCCGCTCAGCGGACCAGATGCGGAACATGAGAAGGGGCGGGTCTATACATGTATTACCAAAGTGAGAGCAGTTCCCCATCAGGTCCGCCCCCTCGGTATGTCGGACCCGCCTACGTCATTGGCTTGAGCGGGGAACTTCCTTCACTATGTAAATTTAAATTACACAGTGAAGGAAGTTCCCCGCTCAAGCCAATGACGTAGGCGGGTCCGACATACCGAGGGGGCGGACCTGATGGGGAACTGCTCTCACTTTGGTAATACATGTATAGACCCGCCCCTTCTCATGTTCCGCATCTGGTCCGCTGAGCGGACCTGATGGGGAACTTTAGAAGGGGCGGGTCTATACATTTAAAATACTGAGAGGGAGTTCCCCATCAGGTCCGCTCAGGCACAACCAATGAAGGACAGCGCTGGACATCGGGATCGCCGCGGGACACTGGATTTCACCGCTGGAATGTTTTTTTTTGTTGTTTTTTTTAAATAAAGGACTTTTTCAAGGTGTTTGTGTATTTTTTTAAACATTTTTTTACGTTTTCTTCGTGAAATGGTAGGGGTACAATGTACCCCTTACCAATTCACATGGGGGGGGCCGGGATCTGGGGGTCCCCTTTGTTAAAGGGGTCTTCCAGATTCCGATAAGCCCCCCGCCCGCAGACCCCCACAACCACCGGGCAAGGGTTGTGGGGATGAGGCCCTTGTCCCCATCAACATGGGGACATCCTCCCCATGTTGCGGGCATGTGGCCTGGTACGGTTCAGGAGGGAGGGGGGGGCCGCTCTCTCGTCCCCCCCTTTTCCCCTGCGGCCGGCCAGGTTGCGTGCTCGGATAAGGGGTCTGGTATGGATTTTTAGGGGGACTTCACGCCATTTTTTTTTCAATTTGGGGTGGAGTTCCCCTTAAAATCCATGCCAGATCTGAAGGGCCTGGAATGGATATTTGGGGGAACACCACGTCACTTTTTTTTTAAATTTGCGGCGGGGTTCCCCTTAATATCCATTCCAGACCTGAAGGGCCTGGTAATTGAATTCTGGGGAACCCCCACGCTTTTTTTTTTTTTTTATCAATGACTTTTGTATGTATTGCCGGGAGCCGACAATTCATTAATAGCCGCAAGTGAGTTTTAAATGACTTTTTTTCTTTCAAAAATGACATTTTTTGCAGGGACAGTTCTAAGCACGGGAAACATGCGCCACTTTACATGCATATCATACACACCCCCCAGGTACGAAATTTAAAGGAATATTTCACTTTTATTTTTTCATTTTAAGCATTATTAAAATCACCGCTCCCGAAAAAACGGCCGTTTTTAAAACTTCTTTTTGCATTGATACATGTCCCCTGGGGCAGGACCCGGGTCCCCAAACACTTTTTAGGACAATAACTTGCATATAAGCCTTTATAATTAGCACTTTAGATTTCTCCCATAGATTTTTCGAATTTGCCGCGAACACCCCAATTTGTTCGCTGTTTGGCGAACGGGCGAACAGGCAATGTTCGAGTCGAACATGAGTTCGACTCGAACTCGAAGCTCATCCCTAATGATCATGGCCACTTGGGTGCTGAACGGACATTCCAACTTGTAAGGGATAGGTTCTATTGGCCTAGTATGCGGGCTGAAGTGGAAGAATACTGCCACTCTTGTGCACGCTGTATCCAGAGAAAGACATTGCCACGTCAAGCTGCCCCAATGGGCCATCTGCAGAGTCAAGGACCCTTGGACTTGGTGTGCATTTACTTTCTCTGTCTTGAACCTGACTTAAGTGGACAAGGAAATGTTCTGGTGATAACCGACCATTTCACCCGTTATGCCCAAGCTTTTCCAGCTAAAGACCAGAAGGCCTCCACTGTAGCTAAAATCTTAGTAGAGAAATACTTTGTGCACTACGGATTGCCACAACTCTTGCACTCTGACCAAGGGAGAGACTTTGAGAGTCGATTGATCAAGAAACTGTTGGACTCTTTGGGTATCAAGAAAACCTGCACCACCCCTTATCACCCTCAGGGTGACGCTCAGCCGGAGAGGTTCAACAGGACTCTATTAAATATGTTGGGGACTCTGAGTAGTGAGCAGAAGCAGCACTGGAGCAAGCATATAGCGGCCATCGTGCACGCCTACAACAGTACCACTAGCGATGCCACCGGGTACTCTCCATATCGCCTTATGTTTGGCAGGGAAGCAAGACTGCCTGTGGACCTGGCATTCAGCATATCCACGGATCGCACTTCAGCCACCTCACACAAGGGCTATGTAGACAGACTGAGGAAGAGTTTGAAGTTGGCTTTTGAACAAGCCCAAGTGGCCTCAGAACAAAGAGGAGCTCGGAACAAGAGGAACTTTGACCTCAAGGTCACAATCCAGGACCTCCAGCCAGGAGACCGAGTGCTGCTGTGCAACCTAGGAGTTCCAGGGAAGCATAGGTTAGCAGACAGATGGAGACCTGATTCCTATGTGATCTGTAAGAAGTTACCAGATTTGCCGGTGTATCAGTTAAAACCAGAAGGAAAGATAGGGCCACTGAAGACATGGCACAGGAACCATTTACTCCCACTTTCGGAAGGGGTCCGGATACCTTCTGTAGAAGATTCCCCTGAACCATCCTCAAGTTTGGAGACACCTAGGCCAAACACTCGGTCTCAGGCCTCTCAGTCTAGAGAAACGGATGCCTCGGATCAGAGTTTAGAAGAAGAGCTTGGATGGTTGTGGCCTTCTCAGACCCCAGAACCCATGTCTATAGATCTTCCACCATCTGAAGGTACTGTGGACAGCACATTGAACGTGGAAGCCACTGAGTTTGTTCCGTCCAGTCCTCTGGCTGAAGAGTGGGAAGATGCTACATAGTCACCTTCTGCTGATCATCAAGATTGCTCCCCACATCTGCCTACACCTGATTTGGATGTACCAGGAGTATTAGAGCCCAGTTTGCCCACTTTAGAGGAAGATGCAAAAGGGGATGTGACAGTCACCCCAAGAGAACAAAGGGCCAAAAGAGTTATTCGTCCTGCTCGGAAGTTAACCTACACCCAGATAGGGAAAAGTTCTGAGGATTCAGTAACCACTGCTAGAAGGACTTTGCCAACACCTGATCCTTCTGCTGTGCATTTGGTGGAAGGCAACCCCAGATCTCTCTCTGGCACAGTTAGACAGGTCGACCCCTTTGTTGTTACCAGTCGGCAGGACAAGCTCCCTTCCCCATTTTGGTGGGAGTTTCCTCTGCCAACTTCTTTAGCTGCCCTTAATGAGTTTGTGTTTTCTTACTGTTGATGCTGTCTTTGAGGGACCAAAGATTTCAAGTGGGGGGAGTGTGTAGCGGGGTATCGTTCTACCCACAGGACTACATTTCAAGGCATGCTTTGCGGCACCCAGGGTGCCATTCCCCACGCAAGGACTGCTGGGGTGGACTTTAAAAGGGAAGGGCAGGGCTCGCTTCTCTCTCTTGGAACACCGCCCTCCTTGCAGAAGGATCTCCTGCACTCACCTGCTGCGCACGCTAGGCCTGAAGCCTGGGTCTCACGTTCCTGTTCCAGAGAGCTTCCGTTCCGCTGGGGAAGTTGGCAGAGCATCCGATCCACCTGAGGTGCCATCATCCTTTGAAGGACCAATAACTCGGTGCATCGCGGATCAATGTGACGCCACTCACAGTAGCGGAGGAACCGGATAGGAGTCGGTCCGGTTTGGGTGAGAGAGCGCCAGCTCGGAACCTTTAATCAATAACTTTGCCTAGGCCTTCTGTTGAACATAGTTATACTTTGGAGAGACTGTTGTCCTGAACTGAGTTTGCCAGTCTCTCCAGTTCACCAGGTTAGCGATTATCTACAACCCCCTTATTGGATTACAATTTGTTTCTCCATGTGCACCACCGACTGTTGCTAGCGAAGATTCCTCACCAAACTATACCCACAGTTATAGTCAGGCCTGACTGGGTAGTTAGGACATTGCTGGGCGCCATTTCTTTGCTGACGAGGGAGGATAGCTGCAGCGGGGTTTATACCATTGTTATTGCCTAACTGAATGTCATATGCATATAATGTGTACACCTTTATTGCAGGGATCTACATAAAATATTGTACCCAAACTACTCTTTTATATTGTTGCTTACAGTAAACAGTTATAGTTAAGTAACTGGGTTTGTGAGTGTCCATTATTGTGCTGGTATACAAAGGGGGTCGTACTGTGTAATATATATGTATAGAGATAGTACAGTTATACCACTACTTCCCCCCCCCCCTTTCTCTAACTGTGTCACAAGAGAAGTCAGAGCCGATTGCCAGGGGTTGGTAGCAGTGCATTACAGGGGCCCAAAACAAACAAGCAGCCCTCTTAAGCTGAGGGTATCGCTATATATATATATATATATATATATATATATATATATATATTAAGGAGATCTTGCTTTATATAATAATAAAAAATATTCATGAGATAAGCATTAAAAATGTTGCAAAAAGTTATGCCCCATACACACGATCGTTTTTCATGCCGTTAAAAATGCCATTAAAAAAAATGGCCATTAAAAATGATCGTGTGTAGGCTCCAGAGCATTTTTAACGACGTGAAAAACGGCCATTAAAAATTTCGAACATGCTCTCTTTTTTCACGTCGTTTTTCATGTCGTTTTTTTTAACGACGTGAAAAACGATAGTGTGTATGCTTTAACGACGTGAAAAAAAACGCGCATGCTCAGAATCAAGTATGAGACAGGAGCGCTCGTTCTGGTAAAACTAGCGTTCGTAATGGAGATAGCACATTCGTCACGCAGTCACGGACTGAAAAGCACGAGACTGAAAAGAGCGAATCGTCGCTCAACAAACTTTACTAACATGAAGGGTGGCGCCATTCGAACGGAACTTCCCCTTTATAGTGCCGTCGTACGTGTTGTACGTCACTGCGCTTTGCTTGATCGTTTTTTTAAATGATCGTGTGTACGCAAGACAGGCTTGAGAGGAAACATGAAAAAAACGACGTGAAAAACGGCAAGAAAAAAAATGGCAAGAAAAACGATTGTGTGTATGGGGCATTAGTCAGAACTCTGTGTGAATATCAGCAGCCAAACAAGTTCATTATTGCTCATTATTGTACCATTCTAAAGAATATTTTAATGCGCACCATTTAAACGATGCAATAATTTACAGCGTGACGAATATGCTATCTCCATTACGAACACTAGTTTTACCAGAAGGAGCGCTCCCGTCTGGATCAACTGTGGGTATAGAATTGGGTATATGGGATTGTACGATATTTTTTATTTTATTTTTTTATTTTTTATGGTTGAACTAGATGGACTTGTGTCTTTTTTCAACTAACTTTTTTCGACTAACTATATGACTATATGACAGGAGACGGCTTGGATGCTGAGAATGCAGGTCAGCGGGTGCGGGTCAGCAGATGCAGGTCAGCAGATGCAGGTCAGTGGATGCAGGTGCGCCAAGGAGCAACAGGTGTGCGTGGAAGCAGGTGCACGCAGCTGGCGAAAACAGGAACCGGCTTGGATGCTGAAGATGCAGGTCAGCGGATGCAGGTGCGCCAAGGAGCAATAGGCGCACACATGTGCGAACAGCAGGCAGGAGCAAGGTCTGACCAGCCAGGTAATACACAGTGGATCTGTTCAGGCAGAAGCGACAGGCAAGGGATGGTCAGTGTTCAGGCTGGTTTACAACGGAGGATCAGGCAGGCAGATGAACAGAACAAGGTCAAGGAAGCCAAAGGTCTGGACTGGAGATAGCAGCGAGGTCAGAGAGCCGGGTCAGAGTAAGATCAGATGCAGGTTCAGGATCAGGTCACAGGATAATCTGCAGATCAGACAGCAAAGAACTGAACAGCAGAAGCCCCTTTTAAAGGCCACTGGGCGCCAAGGCAACGTCACTGTGTGTGCGTGCACAATCTCAGTGATCTGCATACGCGTATGCGCATTGGCGCACGTCTGTTTGCTGCAGGAAACCTGTTAGCAGGGATGCACCGAGCCCTGTTGCAGGTCTAAGAGCCGTGTGTCCATGACAAGCAGTCAAGCACGTTATTTCACAATCTCACAGAGATGATCGCAAATTCAATGAATTTGTAATAGAAGCATTGGAATTTATTTTGACACACAATGCCTTCTCATTCGATGGGTCCCACTACCTCCAGTTGCAGGGGGTGGCGATGGGGACATGCAAATCAATAGAATCATCACTACCTAAAATAAACAACACAAGGCAGTCAAAAAAAACATAGAAAAACATTGACACCTCCTGCAAATTAACCCTACCCTCAGTCCACACATACCACCAACTTTTTTTTCCTTTTTTAATAAAGACCTTGTCCCAAGCTGTGTCTATGTGTTTTTGTTTTGTTTTTGACACTTTTTTTGTGAAATGGTAGGGATACAATATACCCTGTTACCAGTTCACATAGGGGGGGGGGCGGTATCTGGTGGTCCCCTTTGTTAAAGGGGCTTCCAGATTCCGATAAGCCCCCTGCCCGCAGACCCCCACAACCACCGGGCAAGGGTTGTGGGGATGAGGCCCTTGTCCCCATCAACATGGGGACATCCTCTCCATGTTGAGGCCATGTGGCCTGGTTCAGGAGGGGGGGCGCTCTCTCGTCCCCCCTCTTTTCCTGCGGCCTGCCAGGTTGCGCGCTCAGATAAGGGTCTGGTATGGATTTTTGGGGGAACCCCACGCCATTTTTTTTTATTTTGCCGCGGAGTTCCCCTTAAAATCCATACCAGACCTAAAGGATCTGGTATGGATTTTGAGGGGGACACCTACGCCATTAAAAAAAAAAAATTGGCGAAGGGTTCCCCTTAATATCCATACCAGACCTGAAGGGCCTGGTATGGAATTTGGGGGGGACCCCCACGATTTTTTTTTTAAAATTTTGGTTCAGGGTTCCCCTTAATATTCATACCAGACCCAAAGGGCCTGGTAATGGACTGGGGGGGGGGGGCCCATGCTGTTTTTTTCAATTACTTTTATCTGTATTGCCAGGACCTGACAATTCATTATAGCCGCCAGTAGTTATAAATGACTTTTTTTCCTTTAGAAATGACATTTTGTGCAGGGACTGTTCTAAACATGGGAAACATGCACCACTTTACAGGCATACTATAGACACCCCCAGGTACAAAATTTTAAGGAATATTTCACTTTTATTGTTTCACTTTAAGCATTATTAAAATCACTGCTCCCGAAAAAAAAAAATTTGCATTGATACATGTCCCCTGGGGCAGGACCCAGGTCCCCAAACACTTTTTATGACAATAACTTGCATATTAACCACTTGAGCCCCGGACCATTTGGTAGCTAAAGGACCAGAGGTGAATTCAGAATTTTGCACTGCGCTGTTTTAACTGTAAATTGTGCGGACATGCAATGTTGTACCCAAACGAAATTTGCGTCCTTTTCTTCCCACAAATAGAGCTTTCTTTTAATGGTATTTGATTGCCTCTGCGATTTTTATTTTTTGCGATATAAATGGAAAAAGACCGAAAATTTTGAAAAAAAATGATATTTTCTACTTTTTGTTATAAGAAAAATCAAATAAACTCAATTTTAGTCATACATTTAGGCCAAAATGTATTCAGCCACATGTCTTTAGTAAAAACAATGTCAATAAGCGTATATTTATTGGTTTGCGCAAAAGTTATAGCGTTTACAAACTAGGGTACATTTTCTGGAATTTACACAGCTTTAAATTTATGACTGCCTATCTCATTTCTTGAGGTGCTAAAATGGCAGGGCAGTACAAAACCCCCCCCAAATGACCCCATTTTAGAAAGTAGACACCCCAAGGAAATTGCTGAGAGGCATGTTGAGCCCATTGAATATTTTTTTTTTTTGTCCCAAGTGATTGAATAATGACAAAAAAAAAAAAAAAATTGCAAAAAGTTGTCACTAAATGATATATTGCTCACACATGCCATGGTTATATGTGGAATTGCACCCAAAAATACATTTTGCTGCTTCTCCTGAGTACGGGGATACCACATGTGTGGGACTTTTTAGGAGCCTAGCCACGTACGGGACCCCGGAAACCAAGCACCGCCTTCAGGATTTCTAAGGGCGCAAATTTTTGATTTCACTCCTCACTACCTATCACAGTTTTGAAGGCCATAAAATGCCAAAATAGCACAAAACCCCCCCAAATGACCCCATTTTAGAAAGTAGACACCCCAAGGAAATTGCTGAGAGGCCTGTTGAGCCCATTGAATATTTTTTTTTTGTCCCAAGTGATTGAATAATGACAAAAAAAAAAAAAAATACAAAAAGTTGTCACTAAATGATATATTGCTCACACATGCCATGGTTATATGTGGAATTGCACCCCAAAATAAATTTTGCTGCTTCTTCTGAGTACGGGGATACCACATGTGTGGGACTTTTTAGGAGCCTAGCCGCGTACGGGACCCCGAAAACCAATCAACGCCTTCAGGATTTCTAGGCACAAATTTTTGATTTGACTCCTCACTACCTATCTCAGTTTCGAAGGCCATAAAATGCCAAAATAGCACAAAACCCCCCCAAATGACCCCATTTTGGAAAGTAGACACCCCAAGATGTTTGCTGAGAGTTATGGTGAGTATTTTACAGCTCTCATTTGTTTTTGAAAATGAAGAAAGAACATTTTTTTTTCTTTTTTTTTTCAATTTTCAAAACTTTGTGACAAAAAGCGAGATCTGCAAAATACTCACAATACCTCTCAGCAAAAAGCTTGGGGTGTCTACTTTCCAAAATGGGGTCATTTGGGGGGGTTTTGTGCCATCTGGGCATTCCATGGCCTCCGAAACTGTGATAGGCAGTGAGAAGTGAAATCAAAAATTTACACCCTTAGAAAGCCTGAAGGCGGTCATTTGTTTTTGGGGTCCCGTACGCGGCTAGGCTCCCAAAAAGTCTCACACATGTGGTATCCCCGTACTCAGGAGAAGCAACAGAATGTATTTTGGGGTGTAATTCCACATATGCCCATGGCATGTTTGAGCAATATATCATTTAGTGACAACTTTGTGCAAAAAAAAATAAATATATATTTTTTCCGCAACTTGTGTCAACATATAAAATATTCCATGGACTCGACATGCCTCTCAGTATATAGCTTGGGGTGTCTACTTTCCAAAATGGGGTCATTTGGGGGGGTTTTGAACTGTTCTGGCATTTTATACACAACATTAGGAAGCTTACATCCACTCTTCTAACCACTTGAAGACAAAGCCCTTTTTGACACTTTTTGTTTACATGAAAACATTTTTTTTTTTGCAAGAAAATTATGTTGAACCCCCAAACATTATATATATTTTTAAAGCAAAGGCCCTACAGAATAAAATGGTGGGTGTTGCATTTTTTTTTCTACACAGTATTTGCGCAGCGATTTTTCAAACACATTTTTTGGGGAAAAAATACACTTTTTTTAATTTTAATGCACTAAAACACACTATATTGCCCAAATGTTTGATGAAATAAAAAATATGATCTTAGGCCGAGTACATAGATACCAAACACGACATGCTTTAAAATTTTGCACAAACGCGCATTGGCGACAAACTACATACATTTTTAAAAGCCTTTAAAAGCCTTTACAGGTTACCCCGTTCGATTTACAGAGGAGGTCTACTGCTAAAATGACTGCCCTCGATCTGACCTTTGCGGTGATACCTCACATGGATGGTGCAATTGCTGTTTACATATGACACCAGACCGACGCTTGCGTTCGCCATTGGGCAAGAGCAGGGCAGGACAGGGGTGCTTCTTTTTTTTTTTATTATTATTATTATTATTTTTTTTTTTAATTGTTCCTTCCATATTTTTTTTTTTTTTATTGTTATCTCAGGGAATGTAAATATCCCCTATGATAGCAATAGGTAGTGACAGGTACTCTTTTTTTGAAAAAACTGGGGTCTAGACCCTAGATCTTTCCTCTGCCCTCAAAGCATCTGACCACACCAAGATCGGTGTGATAAAATGCTTTCCCAATTTCCCAATGGCGCTTTTTATATCTGGGGGGGGACATTCCCTCCCACTGCTTGTAAAAGCAGTCCAGAGGCTAATTAGCCACTAGGATTGCTTTTACATGAAAGCCGGCCGCTGGCTGAAAATAATGATACCAAGATGATACCTAAACCCGCAGGCATCAATCTGGTATAACCAATCAAAGTCCAGCAACATACCAGTACGTTGCTGGTCCTTGTTGGACATGTATTGTAATCTTTTTTTTTCATGCAGCCAGGTGGCTGAATGAAAAAAGAGATTGATCGGTGGGTATGCCCACCATTAGAATACCGCCCTTCATCCACCCACTTCTAATAATGGGCATACATGCACCATTTATATATGCCGAAGCATGGGGGCATCCTCCCGCAAAAAAGTTATGCCGCACACACATGGTCGGACTTTTCCACGGGCAAGCCTCCGTCGGAATTTCGATCGTATGTACGCGGCAAAATCACTCCTCCGCCCCTGCTGCCCCAATGCTTCGGCATATTTGCTTTTTATTTTTAACTGTGGTGGTGAAATCACCTCCTACAGCACTGGAGTCGCAGGGATCAGGCCTGTCTCTGCGAACGCTGCAGTTATGTTTGTTGTGTTTTGTAAGTGACAGTGATCGATTGATACTGCACTTGGGTGGCCTGGGCTGGACGGAGGGGCAAAACGCAGGTGCTAGCAGGTATCTGGGCTGATCCCGCTAACACTGCGTTTTTGGGAACCCTAAACTGCTGGGGACGCTAGTATAGATCTGATCAGATCAGATATTGATCTGTTCAGATACTATACCACTAAGGGAGGTGTATGCTTCACGCGTGGGTGTTAGTGTTACTGGCACTAACCTGACGCTGCCTGGGGTGTGACGCAGACCCTCTCCGACGCTAAAACCTAATTGATATCACCCGCCTGGCGATCAGGGGGTTAAACCTTTATTGGGTTATATACGGCGGGTGCCCTGACACTATAAAAAGCAAACTAACTAACCAGCGTCACCCGTAACACTTATATGATGATCACTGGTGAAAGGGTTAACTAGGGGCAATTAGGGGGTTAAAACCTTTATTAGATAATATATGGGGGTACCTGACGCTATAAAAACCTGTGGCGAACCTAAAAAAAATTACTGGCTACCGATCTGCATCACCGACGCTAAGACAGCGATCAGAAAAATGATCGCTTAGCGACAGTGGTGATAGGGGGTGAAAGGGTTACCTGGGGGGCGATCAAGGGGGTTAAACCTTTATTAGATAATTTATGGGGGTACCTGACGCTATAAAAACCTGCGGCGAACCTAAAAAAAATTACTGGCTACCGATCTGCATCACCGACGCTAAGACAGCGATCAGAAAAATGATCGCTTAGCGACAGTGGTGATAGGGGGTGAAAGGGTTACCTGGGGGGCGATCAAGGGGGTTAAACCTTTATTAGATAATTTATGGGGGTACCTGACGCTATAAAAACCTGCGGCGAACCTAAAAAAAAAATACTGGCTACCGATCTGCATCACCGACGCTAAGACAGCGATCAGAAAAATTATCGCTTAGCGACAGTGGTGATAGGGGGTGAAAGGGTTACCTGGGGGGCGATCAAGGGGGTTAAACCTTTATTAGATTATTTTTTGGGGGTACCTGATGCTATAAAAATCTGCGGCGAACCTAAAAAAAATTACTGGCTACCGATCTGCATCACCGACGCTAAGACAGCGATCAGAAAAATTATCGCTTAGCGACAGTGGTGATAGGGGGTGAAAGGGTTACCTGGGGGGCGATCAAGGGGGTTAAACCTTTATTAGATAATTTATGGGGGTACCTGACGCTATAAAAACCTGCAGCGAACCTAAAAAAAAATACTGGCTACTGATCTGCATCACCGACGCTAAGACATCGATCAGAAAAATGATCGCTTAGCGACAGTGGTGATAGGGGGTGAAAGGGTTACCTGGGGGGCGATCAAGGGGGTTAAACCTTTATTAGATAATTTATGGGGGTACCTGACACTATAAAAACCTGCGGCGAACCTAAAAAAAAATTACTGGCTACCGATCTGCATCACCGACGCTAAGACATCGATCAGAAAAATGATTGCTTAGCGACGGCGGTGCTAGGGGGTGAAAGGGTTATCTGGGGGGTGATCAAGGGGTTAAACCTTTATTAGGGGGTGGTTAGGGGGCTACACTGGACCTAAAACTAAATGTAGTGACACTTTTACAGTCACAAATGTCACTGATTGCAGTGATCAGTAAATAAATGGTCACTGCAATCAGTGACACTGTGACTGGGGGCTGGGGGGTGATCTGGGGGGCCTGGGGGGGCGATTTATGTGCCTATGTGTGCTGGTGTTAGTGTAGTGTTTGTGCACTAACCTTGATGTCTTCTCTTGTACGACGCTCGGTATATGTGAGCGCCGCACAGGAGATGACATCACTTCCTCCTGCTTTCTCTGTCTGTGTGTACATTCGACAGACAGAGGGGGCATTTCTATTCGCCGGGAGCGATCGCGGGGGGGTGGCCGGAATCGAACAGCCGTCCCCTCATGTCGGATCGCTCCCCAACGAATTCCGACTGCTCACTGTACAGAAGGGGGGTCCGATCGGACCCCCCAACTGTACAAAGGCAATCACATACACTCTACGTGATTGTGCCTGTCGGTGCCATTGTGCCGACGTATATATACAGTGAGCGGTCGTTAAGTCGTTAACCTTTAAAATTAGCACTTTTGATTTCTCCCATAGACTTTTAATCGGTGTTCCGCGGCTTTCGAATTCGACTTGAACATCGGGCTCATCCCTATTAACCACTACTCTCTGAATTCTGTCTTTTAGCCAGTTTTCTATCCATTTACAAACTGATATTTCCAAGCCTGTAGACTTTACCTTACACATGAGCCGTGTGTGCAGAACTGTATCGAACGCTCTTGCAAAATCCAAGTATACTACGTCCACCGCCACGCCACTGTCCAAGGTTTTACTTTCCTATTCATAAAAAGAAATCAGGTTTGTCTAACAAATTCTGTCTTTCGTGAATCCATGCTGTCTGTTGCCTAAAATGTTTTTTCTGAGGCGCATGTGCGGAGCCGACCGAGATGGCCACTTGATCTCGGAACTCCGTCCCACTCCGCTCACTTGACGCTCCCTGAACGGAGCAACATCACTCAGGAGTGGTTCTAACGGCACGGGAACACAGGGGAACACTGCGGCCAAACTTTCATGCCGGTGGCGACGGCGAAAAGAGGCCTGGAAGTACAATTTCGAGCTGCCTCAGAGACCTCAGCAGCTTCCAAGATGGCGGCCGAATGGCTGCTACACGAGGCAGTCACCTCAGGGGCCTCTCCATCCTCTCCATGGCGGGACACTCTTCAGGAGGAGGTATGTGGCAGAGCACCAACAACCACATCCACTGGGGGACCCTTATCTCCAGCCACCACAGTGACCCTTTTAAATCACACTCTGGACGAGATTCTGATGTCCCCCTCAGCTGCAGCATCCCCTGGGAAGACTGTGACATACCAGGCCAGGGAGCCCCACACCCCCCAGCACCAGGACATCTCCCTCATGTTTGCCAGATTTGCTGAAATGTTAGATAGGGGGTTAGCACAGACTGCAGCCAGAATCACTACTGATATTAAAATGGATCTCCAGATGCTGGGCTCTCACATTGAAACCATTGAGAACAGAGTGGATTCCACAATCACCAGGGTCAATCAAAATACCGATCGTATCCAAGATTTACATGACCAACTAGACACTGCCATGGCTAAAATTGATGATCTTGAACATAGGTCCAGAAGGCTTAATTTCAGGACCAGAGACCTGCCTGAGACCATTACAGATATAGGGGAAGCAGTGCACTCCCTCATTAGATCCCTCATTCCTGATGTCAGAGTACACAAAATTGAGCTTGATGGGGCTCATAGAGCTCTAGGACCCGCCCGTCCTGATGGTCTACCTGAGATATTATGGTCAAACTGCATTACTGTAATATCAAAGAAGAAGTTATGCGGAAAGCTCATGCAACCCCGCAAATCCAAATTATGGGTCACCCAGTTTAAATTTACGCAAACATTTCTCCATACGCGTTCCAGAAATGGGGGGCGCTTAAACCTCTACTGACGGTACTAACGCAGAAAAACATCAAATACTGGTGGCTGTTTACCTTCAGTTTGACGTTTGAGTATCAAAACAAGCCCTTCAGATTTTCCTTGTTCCAGGAAGGTGAACATTTGCTACAGACACTGGGCCTTATTTTCATGGATCCACCCTCTCCAATGTAAACCTCATCCTCAAGTGCCCACCCCCATCTAGCCCACTCACGTCCCTATGGTCAAAGCCTAAAAGCAAGAAGGCCAAAGAAGGACTACCTCCTTGATCTAGTGGTTTGCACCTTCTCTTTTCTAAATTCCCTTCACAGGGACTGGGTCCACTTGGCCCTTTTGGCATTAATGCCCACCTGGACTCACACATCAATAGACCTCAGGGGGCTCCTACCCCTACTCCACTGCTGGAATCTACAGATCCCCTGCTTCTTTAATTCCCACCCATGGATTTCCAGATTGTAAACTACCCTCCTACAGGCACCCTACTATCTGGGTTATGGATGCGTTCAAGATTTCCCTGGACTTTCTGGACTTCCTGAACTCTACCTTAACCTACTCGCCATGGTTTTACCCCCCCACCCTTCATCCAGGTAGCCCCTTGTGTTAGCTGCAATCCAAGCGGACTTCTTGAGGACTATCGCAACCCCCCTCTTCCCCAGATAGGAACTGTCCGCTGCCTGACACCTGGACTGCCCTCTATCTTTACCCTCTGGAGTCCACCCCTGTTCCATCTACCACTTCCACCTGGGAGCTTGGATCCCCCTCCCCTACCCAGCAATCTGAATCACTCCCCACCATTCACTCGTTTTTCTCCCCCTAAACCCCCAGTTGTAGTTTAGCTTCATTTAGCTCAACCCTCATTGACTGATTGTATGTTCTAGTTACTAAAGGCGATGTTCTCTGTTTAACTTACGTTCACAAATGTAACTTTAGGAGTGCTGCGAGTGGAGCTGTACCATTGCCCCTCCTCCTGTACTCGGAGTCGCAGATTTTTCTTTGCCTTCCTAGTCAGGACCTTCTGGTTGGGAGACACTGAAAATTTTTAATTTTGTTTTTGTATTTTCCCCAGGACTGGATGGTTATATTCCTCATCCACCCTGGGGATTACCTCCCTATGCTTCTATTTTTTCTCTCTTTTCTATTCACTTTTACTTATACTAATCATTTTATTATTTTAGTGACGTGTGTGAACTTGCGTTCCCGCTGGATCCTGGAGGCTGCTTTCCTTGACAATCCTGTCCATCTGAACGCCGGGCATCCCGTTAAGTTGAAAGTGGGTGACTGGGAATCACTAGCAATGACCTCTGTACTGCTCCATGGCTGACCACACCCCGCCCCTCCCTGCGCATTGCTTCACATAATGTTCAGGGGCCATTAAACGCCCTGAGACGCACTTTCCCAAATCATATTCTCCCTCCTTTATACATGCTAAATTCCCCAAATTTTACCTGGAAAATTCTGACAACAAATCTAAAGGAGTGGGCATATTTTTCTCCATCAATACCCAGTTCTCTCTTCTCTCAGAGTTTAAGGATCCGGAGGGCAGGTTCTTGCTTGTGAAAGGTCTTATTGATGAACAGCTCTGTTCATTTATTTCCTATTATGCTCCAAATTGGGGCAATGCAAATTTTTCAAGAAGCTCTTTCACAACTTGAACCCACTTACCGAGGGTCTGATTGTGTATGGAGGAGACTCTAACACTGCCTTTGATGCAAGACTGGACAAATCCCGTCCACCAGGCAGGGACCGTGTCCGTCCCACCAGGCAGAGCCTCAATCTAGTGAGACAGATTTTTCACCAGGGGATGGTGGACGTGTGGAGAGAGATGAATCCACATGCACGAGACTACACACACTTTTCTAACCCACACAGTAGCTATGCAAGTATCGATACATTTTTTCTGATGTCTGCCCATATCCCGCTGGTGAATGGGTCTGTCATAAAAGACTCTGCCTGGTCGGACCACTCCATGCTCATCCTCACCATGAACAGACCTTCGGGACACCGTAAAGGGTATTGTTGGAGACTTAATGCCTCGATTCTTAGTAATCCCACACACGCTCTTGAAATTGAAAAGGAACTGCAGGAATACTTTTTATTAAATGATGTCAACAATATCTCCCCCACCACACTATGGGCAGCACACAATGCCTTTATTAGGGGTAAAATTGTTCAAATAGCCTCTAGGATTTGTAGAGCTCGTAAATCAGATGTTGACCTGTTAGAAAAGGAATTTCAGCTCTTAAGTAAACTGCACAAACGCAACCCCTGTCCAGCCTCGGCGAAAAGACTTGATACAGCACGTACCGCCCTGAATCTCTCCCTCACTGCCATAGCTGAAAAAAGTCTATGCTGGGAGGGAGGCCGGTAGTACCGGGTACCCTCCTAGCCAATAGGCTGACCCCTAAAATCAAATATCACACCTTACCCAAAATTAAACTTTGTGATGGTACCCTCTCACATAACCCTCAAAAGATTCTGGAAGTCTTCCACACCTTTTATAGCTCCCTATATAGTAGCGAAGGAAAGGTCTCTTCCCCTACCTTTCAGGATTCATTCCTCAATTCACTAAACATACCTAAGATCACAGACCAACACAGGGCTGAATTGTCTCTCAGCTGAGGAAGTGACTCAAGTCATTAAGAACCTCTGAAATAACTCAGCCCCTGGCCCCGATGGCTTCTCCATTCCATACTACAAACATTTTTCCACCACCCTAACTCCTTACCTAGTTAGATTCTACAACCAACTACGAGCAGGAACTCAGCTTAATAAGGCCTTAAACTCCGCCTTCATCACAGTTATTCCCAAACCTGGTAAGGACACTAGTTGTCCTACAAACTACCGCCCTATATCATTAATCAATAATGACCTAAAAATTTTGACAAAAATTTTAGCAGACAGAATTTCTAATTTTATCAGTCTTTACATACATAAGGACCAGGTTGGTTTCATACCTGGGAGGCAGGGCCCTGACCAGATCAGGAGGGCAATCAACATTGTCTCTTTTCTTCAGTCAGGATGGGACGGGGTACTCCTCAAGCGGGGTTCCTGCTCTCATTAGATCTGATGAAAGCATTTTACTCTGTCTCCTGGTCTTACCTGACTCCAATTCTGCAAAGGTGGGGATTTAGACAATCCTTCCGTAACATAATTGGGGCCCTCTACGCCAACCCGGAGGCAAAAATCAAAATGCAAGGCTTTTACTCAGAATCCTTCCCAATCTGCAATGGTACGAGGCAGGGGTATCCCCTATCTCCATAAATTTTTGCCATTGTCATTGAGACCCTAGCCATCACCAAAGGGACAACCCTGATATCAGCGGAGTGAGTTGTGGGCCCAAGACTATAAATGTGCCCTCTTTGCTGATGATGTTTTGCTCTTTGTCACTTCGCCATTGACTTCACTATCAAATTTCTGCAGGGTGCTCAATGACTTTGGTAAAATCTCTGGTCTTTGGGTTAACTATGCAAAATCCCTAGCCTTGAACATTAACTTACCCACCAGCCTAGTCACACAACTCAAAGAAAACTTCCAATTCCAATGGCATGATAAGGCTATCCCTTACCTAGGGATTAACCTGACGGCCTCAATTGACAGTCTATATGCTGCTAACTTCCCCCCAATATTTTGCAAACTAGGTAATGATCTCAAACAATGGGATAACCTGGGGCTCTCATGGTTGGGTAGGGTTAACTCTATTAAAATGACCCTTTTGTCACGCATATTATACTTATTTAGGTCACTGCCCATCCCTATTCCTAGGGACAAGATTAGAAAATTCCAATCTTAGATAGTCTGTTTTATTTGGGGATCGAAAGGACACAGGGTGGCTAAGGGGACCCTCTATCGCACCAGGGATCAGGGAGGTATTGTATTGCCAATCCTTCTCTGGTACCATCACGCAGCTCATTTGTCTCAACTGTCTGTCATCTACTCTAAAATAGCACACCCAGACTGGGTACATATGGAGCGGCATGCAGTTCCCAAATAGACCCTAGATTTCCTCCTAGGGTGCCCTGACAAAATAGACCAGCCGTAATGGCCCCAACGCTGTCCCACTCCCTAAGTCTTTGGGACTCTCTCAAGGGAAACCCACTTTTGCTATCACATTGGTGCCCACTTTCACATATCTTCCGAAACCCCCCCTTTCCCCCGGGTATGGACATTAAGGCGTTTCAATGGTGGCTGGATAGGGGGCTCTATAGAATTGGACACTTTGTCAGCTCTGCAGGGCCTCTAACACCCGCTCATTGCTCTAGCAGGCTGGAAATGCCCAGCACGTAGAGGTTCAGACTCCACCAGATCTCTCATTTTGTCTAATCTGAAAGTACTAATGAGGGGGAATCTCGTTCCACTAAGGCCGGGTTCACACTAGTGCGACACGACATCCGTCCTACTTTGGATCCGACTTTGCCCTGCGACATGAAGCCGACATATGTCCGACTTTCAATGAACGGGGATCCGACTTGGATCCCCGCCAATATCAGGCACTGTGTTTGGTATGAATCTTGAAGGGGAACTCCAGGCCAAATTTTAAATTAAAAAAACGGCATGGGTTGCCCTCCAGGGGCATACCAGGCCCTTGGGTCTGGTCTGGATTTGAACAGGCGCCCCTACGCCGAAAAAACGGCGTGGGGGGTCCCCCAAAATCCATACCAGACCCTTATCCGAGCACACAACCTGGCCGGCCACAGGGGAAGAGGGGGGGACGAGAGAGCGGCCCCCTCCCTCCTGAACCGTACCAGGCCGCATGCCCTCAACATGGGGGGTTTGGTGCTCTGGGGCAGGGGGGCGACCTGCGGCCCCCCCACCCCAGAGCACCCTGCCCCCATGTTGACGAGGGCAGGGCCTCTTCCCGACAACCCTGGCCGTTGGTTGTCGGGGTCTGCGGGCGGGGGGCTTATCGAAATCCGGGAGCCCCCTTCAATAAGGGGGCCCCCGGATCCCGGCCCCCCACCCTATGTGAATGAGTATGGGGTACATCGTACCCCTACCCATTCACCTGGTGGAAAAAAAATTGCAATAAAAAAAACACTACACAGCTTTTCAAAGTAATTTATTGCACCGCTCCGGGGGTCTTCTTCCGACTTCCAGGGGTCTTTTCCGACTTCCGGGGGTCTCCGGTGTCGTCTCCCGCTCTCCGGTTCTTTCTTCCGCCGGGCCTCCGCTAACTTCTTTTTAGCTCTCTTGCTAACAGAGGCCCGGTCTTCCCGTTGTCTCGTCCGGCTCTCCGTTGTCCTTCTGCCGGCCCCTCCACTAACTTCTTTTTAGCTCTTTCGCTAGTGGAGGGGCCGGGCTTCCCGTCGTCGCCGTCGGCTTCTTCTTCCCTCTTCTCCTCCTCGATGTTGACGCGTCGCTTCTTCCCGCTGTAATACTGGCTCTCCGCTCCGCATTAATATAGGCTTCTCATGACGTCACAGTCACATGTTCCAGGGCACATGGCCCCGGAGCATGTGACTGTGACGTCATGGGAACATGTGACTGTGACGTCATGAGAAGCCTATATTAATGCGGAGCGGAGCGGAGAGCCAGTATTACAGCGAGAGGAAGCGACGTGTCAACATCGAGAAGGAGAAGAGGGAAGAAGAAGCCGACGGCGACAGCGACGGGAAGCCCGGCCCGGGCCGGCAGAAGGACAACGGAGAGCCGGACGAGACAACGGGAAGACCGGGCCTCTGTTAGCAAAAGAGCTAAAAAGAAGTTAGCGGAGGCCCGGCGGAAGAAAGAACCGGAGAGCGGGAGACGACACCGGAGACCCTCGAAGTCGGAAAAGACCCCCGGAAGTCGGAAGAAGACCCCCGGAGCTGTGCAATAAATTACTTTGAAAACCCGTGTAGTGTTTTTTTATTGCAATTTTTTTCCACCAGGTGAATGGGTAGGGGTACGATGTACCCCATACTCATTCACATAGGGTGGGGGGGCGGGATCCGGGGACCCCCTTATTGAAGGGGGCTCCCGGATTCCGATAAGCCCCCCGCCCGCAGACCCCGACAACCAACGGCCAGGGTTGTCGGGAAGAGGCCCTGTCCTCATCAACATGGGGGCAGGGTGCTCTGGGGTGGGGGGGCCGCAGGTCGCCCCCCTGCCCCAGAGCACCAAACCCCCCATGTTGAGGGCATGCGGCCTGGTACGGTTCAGGAGGGAGGGGGGGCCGCTCTCTCGTCCCCCCCTCTTCCCCTGCGGCCTGCCAGGTTGCGTGCTCGGATAAGAGTCTGGTTTGGATTTTGGGGGACCCCCACGCCGTTTTTTTCGGCGTAGGGGCGCCTGTTCAAATCCAGACCAGACCCAAGGGCCTGGTATGCCTCTGGAGGGGAACCCACGCTGGTTTTTTATTAAAAATTTGGCCTGGAGTTCCCCCTCAAGAGCAGTACAGCACAAGTCGCATGCCAAAGTCGGACCATGCAAGACTGCGGTCCGACTTTGATCCGACTTCAATGATAGTCAATGGGCTGAAGTCGGATTAAAGGCTGACCAAAGTAGTACAGGGAGCATTTTCAAAGTCGGACCAGTTAGGACGGCTCCCATAGGGAAACATTGATTTTCACACGTCATGCGACATGAGCTCCCAATGTCGGAGCGTTTGTCGCCCCAGTGTGAACCAGGCCTAAGAATTGCTAACATTTACCCAAACGCATCTCCACTGTGCTTCCGTAATTGCAGACACATGGGATCGATGCTACACACCTGGTGGGATTGTCCCAAGCTCAGAGAACTCTGGAATAAGGTTTTATAAAACATTAGGAAACTTACAGACAGACCCATCCCTCAGACTCCTCAAATAGCTCTTCTTAACTTCCATCACCCAGGAACACCGAAACTGACCCAACCCCTCATTATGTTTATTCTACTTGGAACTAAACTCACTATTGCTTGAGCATGGAAGCAGCCTTCAGTTTCTCTCACCTTGTTTAAAAGAAAAACTTCATGGATAATGACCCTGGAAAAGACAACTAGCATTCTTTTGGATACAGTTGCCAAACATGATGCCATCTGGGAACCCTGGATTAAATACATATCCCTGGTACCTGCCACCTCCACTTCCTCCGGTGCTGTGTAGGGAAGCAGGTATCACACCGTCACTGAAGATTTTCTTCTTGCCTCTTTTCTTCTTCTCTTCTTCTGTCTCTCTTTACTCCTTTTTTCATCCTCACTCTCTTGTCTCCTCGGGTCTCCTTCTTGACCTGTGCCTTCCTCTTGTTTGTTCTCTGGTTATGTTTTGTTTTATCTCATGTGACCTTTCACAGTTGATACACAGGACTTTTTCTTAAGGACACGGCTATATCCCCTGTTTGTTGGGAGCAGTGGAGGCACCAAGGATTGGTCACCTAATGTGACCGCTAACTAATAGAAGCACTGAATATCAGTTTGGCGCCTTTTGGCCCGCAGACATACACATGTATGACCTCCCCTGGCTCGCAATGGAAAACTGGGGTGTTTGGACTTTAACACCACATGAGGCGCACCTACGTCCTTTTCACATGGGCACAGTTACCCACAAACTTATAGTTTATACTGCATTATCCACCAGTGCTGACTCCTATTGGATCTCCTGATCTGATTCTGGAACGACCATTTTCACAATTTTCCAACACACATAGTGCAATTAACTAATGGTCTATTATAACTTCAACCTGGGCCAAGTCTACATCATTACTCTTCCTCGATGTCACTTCCTAAGGGGGATTGCCCCTTCCCCCGGCACAGCTAGATCCCATTGGGGGTGTCGGGGGGGCTGCCAGCTTCTTCGCACATGATTGAGGCACGAATGGGGACTGTGTCAGAGTCGGAGGGGAGACCACAGTATACTACAGTCTTTCTGATGAATACCCCGTATTTTCCGGTGTATAAGATGACCTTTTACACCAGAATTACACAGCCTAAAACTGGGGGTCGTCTTAAACGCCGGGTGAAAAAGCTGTCCAATGGATATCAGCCTGCCGGGTGCTCTGTAAAGCTGTATGTAATTCAGTACATGCACCGCTTTGCCAATCCCGGCAGGGGATGCACTCTGTTGATGACTAGAGCTTGCTAAGCCTGCTCGGATTGGAGTAACAACCTCTGCCAATCCGAGCAGGCTACATTATGTAATTGATTGGAGCTCATGAACAGCATCTTTCTTCCCTGGACGCCAAGTTAGATGAACTTTGTACTATGCTTAAATCTTGCTTGCCTGGTCCTTCTGCAATGGTCCAGACTCCTGCTCCAATCCAACCTACCTCTTCTGTACCACCCAAACTTCCCCTGCCTGAAAAATTTGGTGGTGATACTGAGGAATGCAGAGGCTTTTTAAATGTTTGCCGTTTGCATTTCAGCAACAACCCTGGGACTTTTAACACTTTGTCTGCTAAAGTGACTTTTGTAATTTCCTTGTTAAAGGGGAAGGCCCTGGCCTGGGTCTCTCCTTACCTGGAACGCAATGATCCTGTGCTGCAAGATGCTGACAAATTTATGGCTTTTCTCCAGACTTTATTTGACAAGCCAGATAGAGCTTCTGCAGCTGAGTACTCACTTTTGGACATACAACAAGGTACCAGGTCTGTGGCACAATATGCTATAGACTTCCGTACCGTGGCTGCTGAGACTAATTGGGACTCAAGGGCATTACGTGCAGCCTTCCGAAAAGGTCTTACAGATCGCATCAAAGACAAATTAATCTATAAGGATTCCCCAGAAGACCTTGAGAAATTCATAGAGCTGTGTGTTCGTCTGAATGTCTGGTATCATGAAAAGTGCCAAGAGAGACTTAGAACCCGCAAGTTTCCTAGGCCAGTTTACCATTTGGCCCCTAACTTCCAAGCACCACCTCAGCCAGAACCTGAAATCTCAGTTAAACCCCAGGCACCTGTGGAACCCATGGAAGCAAGCCGTCTCCACCTAACTGAGTCGGAGAAACAAAGGAGGCGTGCATTGGGCCTATGCCTGTACTGTGGACTTAAAGGACATTTGGTATCTGTCTGCCCTTCCCATCCAGTAAAAGGCAGGGTCTAACCAGTGTTGGAGGAGCTGGCTTAGTAGACCTTACAGGTATATCCTCCAAGACCAAGATTACCGTTCCCGCAATTATCCATTAGGGATGAGCCGAACACCCCCCTGTTCGGTTCGCACCAGAACCTGCGAACAGACAGAATGTTTGCGTGAACTTTAGAACCCTATTAAATACAATGGACTCGAACGTTCAAAATCAAAAGTGCTAATTATAAAGGCTAATATGCAAGTTATTGTCATACAAAGTGTTTGGGGACCCGGGTCCTGCCCCAGGGGACATGTATCAATGCAAAAAAAGTTTTAAAAACGTACGTTTTTTCTGGAGCAGTGATTTTAATAATACTTAAAGTGAAACAATAAAAGTGAAATATTCCTATAAATTTCGTACCTAGGGTGTGTGTATAGTATGCCTGTGAAGTGGCGCTTGTTTCCCGTGCTTAGAACTTGCGGATATAATGAATTGTCGGCTCCCGGCAATACATAGAAATTGAAGTCATTGATAAAAAAAAAAAATGCGTGGGGGTTCCCCCAAATTCAATTACCAGGCCCTTCAGGTCTGGTAAGGGTATTAAGGGGAACCCTGCCGCAAATTAAAAAAAGAAGGGGCGGGTCTATTCATTTATTATACTGCGGAGGAAGTTCCCCATCAGGTCCGCTCATCCAATGACGTAGGCGGGGTGTGACATACGAGGGGGCGGACCTGATGGGAAACTTCCTCCACAGTGTAATACATGAATAGACCTGCCCCTTCTCACGTTCCGCATCAGGTCCTCAGCCTTACACCTACGTCATTGGCTGAGCGGACCTGATAGGGAACATTAGAAGGGGCGGGTGTATTCATTTATTAGTAATAATATTAGTCTTTGCCTGAACAAAAATCCATGGAGGAATATGTAAAAGACAACTTGGAAAGAGGTTTTATCCGACCCTCTTTTTCTCCAGTAGGGGCAGGTATTTTCTTTGTTGATGCATAGGTTTCATGTACTTAAGGGAGCCATTATCTTCTCTAAGCTGGATCTACGAGGAGCTTATAATCTTATTCAAATTAAAGACAGGGACGAGTGGAAGACAGCATTCAACACTCATAATGGACATTTTGAATATCTGGTTATGCCATTTGGGTTGTGCAACACCCCTGCTGTCTTCCAACGTTTCATGAATGACATTTTTCACGATTTCAGCAACAGTTTTGTGATCACCTACTTGGACGACATTTTAATATTTTCCAAGACTCATCTAGAGCACATCTCACATGTAAAGCAGGTATTACAATGACTGAGAGAAAACCATCTTTACGCGAAGATTGAGAAATGCAGTTTCCATCAAAGCCGTATTCCTTTCCTTGGATACATTATAAGTGCTGTCGGTTTCCAAATGGACCCTCAAAAACTTTCCGCTGTCTTGCAATGGCCCCAACCGACCACTTTAAAAAGGCTCCAAAGCTTTCTAGGGTTCGCAAATTACTACAGATGCTTAATCAAAGGTTTTGCCTCCATTGCGGCCCCCCTTACTCCTATGACTAAGAAAGGTACAAATTGCAAGGTGTGGCCCTCAGAAGCGGAATTGGCTTTCCATCAATTAAAAGACATGTTCAGCAAGGCTCCAATTCTCCCGCATCCAAATCCTGACCTCCAGTACATAGTTGAGGTTGATGCCTCAGAGGTAGGAGCAGGTGCCGTGCTGTCCCAGAGACAGCCTAAGTCCGGTAGAATCCATCCAGTAGCGTTTTTTTCTAGAAAGTTTCTCCAGCGGAGATAAATTATGATGTTGGGAATCAAGAACTACTGGCCATCAAATTGGCATTGTCTGAATGGCGACATCTTCTGGAAGGGGCTCCCAAGCCTTTTTCTATCCTCACTGACCATAAAAACCTGCTGTATCTTCAGACTGCAAGACATTTGAACTCATGTCAGGCTTGATGGGCTCTGTTTTTCTCCCGTTTTAATTTTGTTCTTTCTTATGTTCCTGGGCATAAAAGCAAGAAAGCCGATGCTCTTTCCAGACAGTTCGCTACCTCTGAAGAAGATCAACCTTCCGAGCAGTATATAATCCCACCTCACAAAATTGTCGCACAGATCTCTACGTCTCTTTCCCAACAGTTACAAGAAACCCAGAATCCTGTTCCCCAAAGGCTTGAAAATACCACCAGGTCGCCTGTTCGTAGCCCCTAGCCTTAGAAAACCTGTACTCCTCTGGGCACATGATGGTGTGTTATCCGGTAATCCTGGTGTCACCATTACTCTAAGACCTTGCAGCGTCATGTCTGGTGGCCTCATATGAAAAGGGATGTTACTGACTATTTAGCTGCCTGTCCAACTTGTGCTGCTAATAAAGTTCCCCCGCACATTGCCTACTGGACTGTTACAACCACTTCCGGCACCTCACCAGCCCTGGACCCATTTGACTATGGACTTCATTACAGGCTTACCCAAGTCGAGGGCATGACTGCTATATGGGTCATAGTGGATCGCTTTTCCAAAATGTCTCATTTTGTGCTGCTCCTGGGATTACCTACAGTGGAAGCACCGTCTACTCTCTTCCTTTCCCATATTGTGAGATATCTGGCATACCTACCAATGTCGTCTCAGACCGTGGATCCCAGTTTGCTTCCCGATTCTGGAGAGTGTTCTGCAAGAAACTGGGAGTAACGCTCTCACAGACGGTCAAACCAAACACATGAACCAGACCCTAGAAACCTATCTTCGACATTATGTCAATGCCTTACACCCCAACTGGTCTGAGTATTTTCCTTTAGCTGAGTTTGCCCTTAATTCCCGTTGGCACAGTGCACTTCATACCACACCATTCTATGCAGCCCTAGGCTATCACCCTCAGACTTTTCCCCTACTTTAGCCTTCTTCTGGTGTACCAGCAGCAGATCAGTGGGTGAAAAAATTTCTGCTACATTGGAAAAATATTTGCTTATTACTACGGAAATCAGCAGGCAAGTATGCACTTTTTTCCAACAAACGAAAATGCCATATACCTCCATATGTGGTGGAGTACAGAGTTTGGCTATCAACAAAATATGTGAGACTGAAACAACCTTCTACCAAATTGGGCCCTTAATTCATTGGTCCTTACAGAATTATTGCTCGAGTCGGGCCAGTCTCCTATCGGTTGAAATTACCCTCCTCTCTCCGGATACATCCCGTGTTCCACGTTTCCCTCCTCAAAAAAGCAATTTTCAATCGCTACTCCAGAACGCAACAGCTACCTCCTCCTGTTCTTGTTGATGGACAAAATGAGTTTGAAGTCTCCAAGATTCTAGATTCTAGAAGACATGGTCGTGGCCTTCAGTATCTGGTTCATTGGAAGGGATATCCCGTCACAGACCGTTCCTGGGTTCCAGCCAAAGATCTGCATGCCCCTTCTCTTATTGAAGACTTCCATGCCTCCTTTCCCACTAAACCCTTCTAGGCCCCTAGAGGGGTCCACTGGGGAGGGGGCCCTATCATGTACCTGGGTGTATTTGAACCGGATCTTCCTGGTCGAACAGCTGCAGCCTTACCTGTTGTGCAACGGAGGAGATCTGGACTTATGGAAATGTCCTCTCAGTATTAGGCATTACCTTGGACTCACTAGCCCCACCTGCTGCCAGCTGTGGACAATTTTCAATCAAAGCAGCCCATAAATAGGAAGTGATGCTATCTCTCAGCGCCTGTTTGTGTGGAATAGCTCCCTGGGTGTTGTGACTGCTTTTTGATCTTGATTATCGTGTTGAACTTCTGCCTGAATTCCTGACTACTCTCTAGCCTGCTGATTTTGTACTTCACCGCCAGCTCGTGTATGACCTTTACCTGCCTGACCACTCTCTGGATTTCAATTGTGTACCGTTTTGCCTGATCTGTTGCCAACCTAATCTGCCTGACTACGTTTTCGCCTGAATCCGCAGCACACAAGTTCCACTTCGGACACTACCAATCACAAGTACCTTACAAAAATAAGGGTGGACTTGGCCTTCCAAATATCTGGCATTACTTCCTTGCAGCCAGACTCACACAGATGGCCCAATGGTTTACCCCTACCATTCACATCCCCTGGTTATTATTCGAGCACCCCTCAATTTTACCCATACACTTAAAAGGTATTCTGTGGTCCAACTTAAAGTCTCACCACAACTTACTTAAACTTAATATTATAGTAGCTCACTCCTTACAATTGTGGCTTAAAATTAAAGATTCCTTCAAACTCGCTTCAGAAATCCCTCCTGTGGCCTCATACCTAGGAGACCCCAGATTTTCTCCAGCATATCTTGATAACACCCATTCTCAAATTGGCCTAAAAATTAACTGACCACACTAAGATCACTAGTTATTAATATGAAATTCCCTTCCTTTCCTTCTCTTCAATCTAAATATAACCTTCCTCTCTCAGAGCTTCCTCAATACCTTCAGATCCAAGACTTTTATGCAGAACACTATTCTTTGTCTATCAGACCCTCAAACACATTATTTCTTGTCAAAATATTTTATTAAAGTTTAATGTTGCAGTGTACAAATAGTCTTAAATACTTATATTTTAACAAGTGACACTATACAGATGAGCTTATTTGAGAACATGTTGATATTCATCAGAAAGTTATTATTCACTTATCTGAATATGTGGTATAGTGATGATAATACTACATTTATAACATACTAGAACTTTATATGTTACATATAAACATTCAACTTGTTTGTGATTTTATACAACCTGTTAGAGTAATGCTTAAATAATAAAAAATATGGATGTGTAACTCAGGAAGTATATTTTTATAAAACAATTGAAGCAAAATAAAGGAATGTGTGAGGCAAAATTTAATTTCGTTCTTAAAAAATAAGGAAAATAGGAAATGGAAATGAGAGAGAAATGAGGGAAGAAGAAGAGAAAAGAGAAGAGAAGTCCGCGTGGTCAGGTCCGGATCCACCGCTGCAACTGAAAAAATTATGTTTTGGGTTGTCTGTCACATCTACCATGGTAAAAGAACTGTGTTGTCAAAGGTTGATAACATGGTATAGTCAATCCAGGGCTGCCAAAGTTTTTCAAATTTGGGTATCGTGTCCGTTTCTATGGCAGTCATCTTAGCAAGAGTCATAGCACTATTCATTCTTGCTAATATTTCGGTTATGCTTAGTTTAGGGGATTTCCAGGCCTTTGCTAAAGCTTGTTTTGCTGCCGTAAAGAATTGTACTAATAGTTTAAATTGCATGTGCGTTATATTTTCCGGTTTCAAGTTAAGTATTGCTGTTGCCGGGTCTAGAGGAATTATCTTACCCAATATTTCAGAGGCAATTTTAAAGATTTTATTCCAAAATTTTAGAGCAACTGGACACGACCACCAAATATGAAATTGTGTTCCTATCTCTGTGCACCCTCTAAAACAGTGTCCTGAATAATTTGTAACATACTTTGCTATCCTAGCTGGTACAAGGTACCAGCGTGTTAGTACTTTGTAATTGGCTTCGACCGCCAGTATGTTAGGGGAGGCAGATTTTGTAGTTAACCATATCTGGTTCCATTCTATGTCATCTAAGTTTCTTTGTAAGTCTTCCTCCCATTTCAGAACATAATGTGGCTTACCTGCATCTGCTTGAGTCAATAGCTGAGAATACAGAGTGGATATTGCTCCCTTGATGTGCGGATCTTTTTTGCAGATTGCTTCAAAGTTTGTCAGTTGAGTTATTGGGGTTGAAGTATTTTGTATTGGAGAGAAGAAATATTTTATTTGGAGGTATCTAAATAGTTCTGATTGCGGTAAACCATAAGTTTCGCAAAGGGTCGGGAAGGGGATAAATCATATTGAGTTTATAAATTTGTACTTGTATATGACATCCCGAGAAGTCCATTCTCTAAAGGAATTAGGAAGGACCCATGCCGGGTAAAAAGCAGGGTTTTTATAAAAGGAGAGTAGAGGGTTGTGTATGGATTGTAGTTGGTGTTTATTTTTATATCTATCCCATAAGGAGATAAAATGCTTCGTAATTGGGTTTTGTAAATTTTTGCGATATTTTGGAGGGATCCAAAGTAAATTTGAGACTGAAATTGGATCACACTCAGCCGCTTCTATGGATACCCATAGTGGGATTTCATTTTGAGCATGTAGTTTACTGAGACTGGCTATATGCGCTGCCCTATAGTAACATGCAAAGTTTGGACATCCTAGGCCCCCCTTTACTTTTTGCAGATAAAGTGTGCGTTGTTGTATTCTTGGTTTAGCTGAACCCCAAATAAATGATGATGATTTCTTTTGTAAAATTCTTAGGTAGTATGCCGGTATCGGGATAGGCAGAACTCTAAACAAGTATAATATTTTTGGCAATATCGTCATTTTTACAGCATTGATTCTTCCTAACCATGATATCGGCATGTGGTCCCAAGAATTCATCAATTTTGTTATTTGTTTCAGAATCGGTGGGTAATTATAAGAGAATAAATCTGAGAGAGATGCTGTAAGTTTAATACCTAGATATGGAAGTGCCCCTTCTGCCCATGTGTAGGGGAGGCCCACAATTCAATGTTTGAGAGAGATATGTTTAGGGCTGAGCTTTTTTTGGGATTAATATATAAACCTGAGAATGTGGCAAAGTTGTTAAGAATTGGGATAAGATTAGGGCCCGATATTTGGGGGGATGATAGAAATAGGAGGATATCATCTGCAAATAAGCAGATCTTATGTTGATAACCTCCTACCTCTATTCCTGTTATAGTGGGTTCTGATCTGATTTTATGAGCAAGCGGTTCTATAAGAAGGGCGAATAATAAGGGTGAAAGGGGACAACCTTGTCTTGTACCTCTCTCTATATCAAAAGATTCAGACCTGTATCCCGCATATCTTACATACGCTCTCGGTTTATCATAAAGTGCCTTGATCCAGTTCATGAAGTTTGGGCCAAAGCCCCATTTTTGTAAAGCATATGTCATGTAAGGCCAGGATACTGAGTCAAAAGCCCTTCTAACATCGAGAGAGAGAAAACTGGCTGGTATGCCTCTTTTTTTCGCAATTTGTGCCAAGAGAACTGCTCTGCGAACATTATCTCCTGCTTGACGAGAGGGCATGAATCCTACTTGGTCACGATGCACGAGTGTACCTATTACTGTGTTTAAACGGGTTGCTATGATTTTCGCTAATAATTTTATGTCTATATTTAGCATGGAAATGGGACGGTAGTTACTGCTAAGCGTATCATCTGTTTGTGGTTTTGGGATCATACATATGATTGCCATCAGGGATTCTTGCCTAAATGTTTTATTGTTTAATAGATTATTGAATGCTTCTGCAAGTGCGGGAGAAAGAGTGTCCTTATATGTACGATAATACAGTGCTGAGTAGCCATCTGGGCCAGGCCTTTTGTTTATTTTTAATTCTTTAATAGCTGCATCTACCTCAGTACTTGTAACTGGTTTTTCTAGTATTGTTTTTTGGGTATCCGTCATTTGGGGAAGGTTGATTTTTGAGAAAAATGCATCAGCTGCAGTAGTGTTAAATATATTTGTCTCTTTGTATTGAGTTTTCAAGTAGGTACTGAATTTTTGTACTATTTTTTGTGGATTGCTGGTGTAGATATTGCTAGCCAATTTGAGTTTGATAGGTTTGAAGGATTTGTTAAACGATTTTAATGCTTTTGCTAGATATGTGCCGGGCTTATTAGATTTCATGTAGAATGCATGTTTGGTTTTGCGTAATAATTTATCTGCCGAATCAGTGAGAAAAAGGTCATATTCTATACGTGCTTTCTCTAGACGTGATTTGGTTGTGGAGGTAGGATTATTTTGAAAGCTCATAAATGCTGTGTTAAATTCTTTTTCTAATTTTTGTGAGAGTGTTTTACGCTCTCGTTTCAGAATCCCTATTTGTTGTTGAAAAACCCCCCTTAGTACTGGTTTATGCGCTTCCCATAACGTGAGTGAGGAGATTTCAGGGCTAGTATTACTCTTTAGATAATTTTTTAATTCTTGTTCTATTAATATGCGGTAGGATGGATGCTTGAGTAATATGTCTGGTAGGTACCAGGTTGGGTCATGTGCTTTGGGCAGGATGGAAGCAATAGTGGTACATACCGCATCATGGTCTGACCAGGGGATGGGGATTATGGTTGAAGACATAATTTCTGGGACCATACCTATTGTTGTAAATATGTGATCTATTCGACTAAATGTTTGATGAGGATTAGAAAAGTATGTGTAGTGTTTTTTAGTAGGATTGGATTCTCTCCAAGAGTCTACCATATTGTGTTTGGAAAGAAGCTGAGAGAGAGACCATTTGGATTGATTTTTCGCCGGGGTGTAAGGGGATCTATCCAAAAATGGGAGGAGGACCTGATTAGAGTCTCCGCATACAAGAAGAGTTCCTTTCTTATGTGAGTTTATTACTTGAAAAAGATGAGATAGGAAAGGAAGGGGTTGTGTGTTTGGTGCATAATATGAGACTACCGTTACAGCTGTGTCCATGATGTATCCTGTTAGAATTATGTAGCGGCCTTCAGGATCTTTTATTTCTGAATGCAATGTGAACGGAGCTGTATGGTGGAATGCGATAAGCGTACCTCGTTTTTTTGTGGTGGCTGAAGCCGTATATACTTGAGGGTAGGATTTACTAAAGAATTTGGGGGTTTGATTTGGTGTAAAGTGTGTTTCTTGTAAGCATACAATATGCGTTTTTGTGGCACATTAATACCTTGGACATTTAATGAGAGTATGTTTAGAGGGGCCATGGTAGATGAAACAAAAAGCCATTCTTACCCGTTACTTTAGTGCAGTGGATTCCCGGGCCCTTCCACGCGGACAAGAAAGAAGATAAGGAAGAATAGGATCCAGTGCGATCAGTCTTAAGGAAGAAGTAAAAAACAAATGAGACTATACAACATACAATTATTGTAAAGATATAGTGATACTTGAAGTTTACCCGTGATGGGGGGCGAAACCCCCCATCAGGGGTCAGGGGACTTTCGTTGAACTCCCATTTATTACTGTGGGAGTCCGAGGAAAGTCTGGTGGGGCGCATGGGGTTTCCGCGCAATGGGGTGCCGCTCTGAAAGATGGGATGTACATCCTGTGGATGTATGCGTATTAGCCCTAATTGTGTTTATAAATGTTACTTACAAATTAGTAATTTAGCTTTCAGAGAGAGTGGGGAAAGAATAGTCACTAGGCGATGAGCCTAGGGGATTAACTTAAATGTATCAAATCTTGTCAACTCAAAAGGATACTATAGGATATTAATGAGAAACAAAGTCATAAGAACCAAACTGCTTAAGAACTGCATATATGATACTCATCTTTAAGTCATCTACTATTGTTAAAAGTAAGTTACTATGTTATTTAATGCACCGCAGAGACTAAAAGGTACAATGTAGATGGCTCGTCCTTTACAGATGAAAGGGTCTGCTGCAAAAAAAAGTAACCATTAATTAACATATGTAAAGGTAAAAAAGAGCAAACTTCGGTAACAAAACTGTTGCATCCTTGTATTTCAGTATGAGTTTTAGTGGTTTAATAATAATATACGTCAGCTGAAAGAATGAAAATATAAAAATGTAAAAAATAAAAATGAAAAAATAGCCTTTCGAATTGGGGTAGGAGAGAAACCACTATTTTGTGCTTTGTGAGGGTTTTTCAAAGATCTCCTATGTTGCAAATTACTTAGTGCAGATTGAAACAGGGATATTAAAGTCCAATATACAAAACCTTGTCACCCGTAGGTGACAAAATCACCTATTTCGGGAAAGTACAAAAAAAAAAAAAAAAATGAGTGAATAATATAAGAATAAATAAATAACTAAAAACAAAGAAAGGATTTTGTTATCCTGACAGTTATGTCACTGCGTTTCTATTGAAAATATCAGAGACAAAATAATATGCTTCTAATGAAAAGTAAAAAAATAAATAAAAAAATAAATAAATAAAAAAAATAAAAAAATAATAGATAAAGCTGAAATAGAAAAAATAAGAATTTTAAAATAAGAAATATAGAAATATTAAAAAATAATAATAGTAAGAACCATAGGACCAAATACAAATATAAAAAGGAAAGAAAAAATTTCAGATAGGGATAGGAGAAGAAGCCACTGTAGTTTGTTTGGCGTGTATTTTGGATGTCTCCTAAGTTATGTGTCACTAAGACTGACTTGAAGCTGGGGTAAAGATTCCCTAAATGCTTCTACTGAAGTATATTCAGCAGTAAATTCGTCCCATAAAATGTCTATCATTTCTTCAGTCCATAGAATCTTCTTGGCCTTGGGGTGAGGATGTGAATCGTCCTCTTTTATGTCCCTGGATATCACCATTACTGTTCTCAGAATGGGTTGCTTTTTGTTTGAAAGAGGCTGGGGATGATCTTCTTCGTGAAGTACTTGGTGCAGAGCTCCCTTCTGTCAGATTGAGATCCTGGAGGGCTTGTTGTAGTTCTTCTGATGTTCTACATGAAATTTTGGTACCCTGGTAGGTGAAACGTAGAGCGAAAGGGAAACCCCATTGGTATTTGATATTATGGCGTTGGAGTTCCAATAATTGCGGTTTCATTGCCCTTCTTTTGGAGATTGTTGATTGTGATAAATCTGCAAAGATCTGATATTCATGCCCTTGAAAAATTTGGTTATTTTGTTCTCTTGCTGCATTTAAAAGTTGTTCTTTTGTCCGATAGAAGTGGAACTTTGCTATGATATCGCAAGGTGGTCCTTCTGTTTTTTTGGGCATTAGAGCCCTGTGTACTCTGTCCATCTCCATTCTTTCTACCGGTATACCTGGTGCTAGTTCTTGGCACAGTGCTAATATTGTTGTTTGCAGGTCTATTATAGATTCTGGTATACCTCTGAAGCGTAGGTTAGCACGTCTTGCCCGATTCTCAAAATCTTCAAGTCTATTTTGAAGTATTATATTTTCCTCTTTCATGTTTTCTAATTCTGACAGGTGCTCTTGTGTGGTATTTTCTATTTCCTCCACTTTAATTTCTAGTGCAGATGTGCGGTGTCCCAGTTCTCTGATTTACTTTGTTAAATTAGTGGTGATTTGTTCTGAGGTATGTTTCAGCGCTTTGTGAAGCATTTTTTCAAATTGTTTTAAAATATTTGAGGGAGTAGTTGTTTCTTGTGACAATAGTTGTGGTAAAAAAGCCTCAGCTTCTGAATCTGAATCTCCTGAGGAGAAAGTTTGTGTTTTTTTAGGTTTGCTTTTCTGCTTTGTGGTGAGTGTGTCTGAGGTGACTGGCGCTTTTTTCTGTGAGGTATTCCGCGCTTGTGAGCTGCTATTGGGGTTCATTTTCGTTCTGCTGCGGGCTCCTCCAAATACCATTTTGTATTTAGTTTATCCCCCTCACCTCTCTGATAGTTGCTACAGCTTTTCTGTAAATTTCGTGATGGTGGGCGGTAGTTATCCAGCGGTTTTCCCCCTCACGGAGCGGAGCTCTAGTCAGGCATAACCGTCCCGCTAGCCTCCGCGCATGCCTCAAACACATTATTCAAACGTATTTGTATATCCTCCAAAAGAGACAGAGGTTTAATCTCTCAAATATACGGTTACCTCAATAACTCGAATCAGCCCAAAAAGTCTGGCCCAATGCTACATTGGGAATCAGGTTTGGACTGTTCCTTTCCCATAGAATCTTGAATCACTATGATTGATAACCTCCGCAAAAGCAATCGTGTGGTTTCGTTCAGAGAAACCCCACTGAAATGTTTTTCTAGATGGTACATGACTCCTACAAAAATCCATTCCTTCTACCCCACAGCTTCCCCGAATTGCTTCAGAGGATGCCCTGATCAAGGTACTTACCTGCACATATTTTGGAGCTGTAAACACTTAGAGACAATATGGCAGGCAGCGGTCAGTAGAATTGAGTCAGCTCTTAATCTAAACATTACTCTTTCACCACAAGTATACTTACTATATGCATATTTACCAAACATCCCCTCACTAGGCAACAGACTACTTCAGTCACTATTTAGCTCTATTCAATGGATGATAGCTCTTAATTTCCAGAATGGAAATGCTCAGACTGTCTGAGAGGATCCATCACTGTTTGACAGTATGCTCATTTTCAATAAGAAATGGATTTACTGGACAACACCGTAATTACATCCTCTCAGCTATAGTGAATTCAGCTTAAAACCATATACAGCTATTCCAGCTTTTCCAACCTCGGTCTAATATATGCTATTGTGATATCTAAGGACACTACATATTATTGTTTTACCCGAATACTTTTCTTATGACTCATCTGTTCAATTTTTTAACCATTACCACCTACTGTATAACCTATATTTAGCACTTTACTACTGTATACTATCTCTCACTATGTACTGAAATTTTTATTTTCATGTCTTCCAAATAAAACTTTTTGTAAACATAGATATGTAGGTGTGCTTGTTCAACAATCTATTTAAAGATATATTAACAATATGTGAAAAGGGGGTAAAAACACTGCGCTAAACCAAAGAAAACAGTTAATGTACTAATAGCAGCTAAACACTCAAACAAACAAAGTTCAGCAATAGTGTACAAAAAATTATGTAGCGCTAGGGGATATAACCTAAAAATTTGGAAATATCTGAGTGTAAACCAGAAATGGTATATACACGTGAAAACAAACACGGTAATAGTGAATCACCAAATCATGATGAATGAATATGACATATATATATATATATATATATATATATATATATATATATATATATATATAAGTGAAAGTGCATGATAACACAAAGAAAACTCATAACAAGTAGAAATGAATAATAATAATGGTCATCAGGGTCTCTCAGTGACTGTGAGTGAATGAGAGAGAACTCACTGGGACATATCAAAAAAATAGATGAATTATAACACAATGTGAGTTTCAGAGATGGCATGTGTCAAAGTCCCAACAAAAGCATAGGAAGGATGGACAACTTCCAGGCTAAATGTGGTATAAAATACAGGGAGATGTAACGAATACCCAGGGAAACTTCAATTGGTGTTTTCAAGTAAAGGTGAAATACTCTTGCCAACTGTGATGGACTCACATGTCTTACGACAGTGGGTCAAACGAGCCTTGAACCCTCGGTTCTGATTAATCCAATGCTGCAGGGATGTCGCTCAGGATGAAGTGATGGATCGCACAACTCCAAATCGCAGGTCCACAGCCAGCAGGAAACCGACAGCCTAGTGGATGGAAGGCAGAAACTAAAGAAAAGCTTGGACAGCCGCACTCCAAAAAAATGTGTTGGTTCTTTATTTAAAAAAAACAAGGTCACATCAACACAAATGACAGCAAAAAACAGCAAGTGGAGCTGACATGTTTCACACTGCAAATCAGTGCTTAATCATAGCTAACATACACTCAATTCACATCAAATATATACCTCTATTCACATGACAAGTGAAAAAATAATCAAAGTTCCAATTGGTTGATTGGTAAAATGCTGGGTGTTACCTGTGAAGGTAATTAGAGTGAGTAATGTGATTGTGAAGAAGAACACACACCTGTGTTTTTTTTTCTAACACAGGTGTGTGTTCTTCTTCACAATCACATTACTCACTCTAATTACCTTCACAGGTAACACCCAACATTTTACCAATTAACCAATTGGAACTTTGATTATTTTTTCACATGTCATGTGAATAGAGGTATATATTTGATGTGAATTGAGTGTATGTTAGCTATGATTAAGCACTGATTTGCAGTGTGAAACATGTCAGCTCCTCTTGCTGTTTTTTGCTGTCATATGTGTTGATGTGACCTTGTTTTTTTAAATAAAGAACCAACAAATTTTTTGGAGTGCGGCTGTCCAAGCTTTTCTTTAGTTTCTGCGTTGTTATATGCAATCGCCTGCACCACGGCTTTGGATCCTGTGAGCAGATCAACAGCCACGTCTGAGCGGCAACTTATTTCCTAGTGGATGGAAGGGATGATGGTGGGGCAGGATGAATCACCAGTGCCCCAACATAGCATGGAATATAAAAGAGGGCTCCATATGGTGCAGATCAACCAATGAGGTTTATTTTATAAAAATATCTTTACAAATCAATGTAAAATATAGCCAGTTAAAATGCCCCATTTAAAGACCTTATTGAGTCGAAATGCGTCGGGCCAGCATCTTTACGCTTCCCACATTGCTTTTAATTATATTCCACCATTTTGTGATCACTTTTAACTGGCTATATTTTGCATTGATTTGTAAAGATATTTTTATTAAATAAACCTCATTGGTTGATCTGCACCATATGGAGCCCTCTTTTATATTCCATGCTATGTTGGGGCACTGGTGATTCATCCTGCCCACCATCATCCCTTCCATCCACTTGACTGTCAGTTTCCTGCTGGCTCTGGTCCTGCAATTTGGAGTTGTGCGATCCATCACTTCATCCTGAGCGACATCCCTGCAGCATTGGATTAATCAGAACCGAGAGGTCAAGGCTCATTTGACCCACTGTCGTAAGACATGTGAGTCCATCACAGTTGGTAAGAGTATTTCACCTTTACTTGAAAACACCAATTTAAGTTTCCCTGGGTATTCATTACATCTCCCTGGATTTTATACCACATTAAGCCTGGAATGCAAAAATGGGAAGAAATTCTGGACAGCAGTACTCCAAAAAAGTTTTTGCCTTTTATTCAAAAATGGACATCAAAAATACATGCCACAACAGAACAGAACGGACAGAAGAGCTGATGCGTTTCACAGTAACAAACAGTGCTTAGTCATAGCTAAAAGGCAAAAACTTTTTTGGAGTGCGGCTGTCCAGAATTTCTTCTAATTTTTGCATTGTTACATGCATTGCCAGCACCTGGGACTTCTAATCTGGAGGAGAGGCTTTTACTTTTGCTTGAACTTCCGGAGCAGTGATATCCCTTTCTCTACATTCAAGCCTCGTACACACGACCGAGTTTATCGTCGTAACAATCTCGTCGTTTTTTTCGACGAGATTCTTGTTAACCTTGACGAGTTTCTCGTCAAGCTTTCCATGCGTACACACTGACAATTCCAAATCTCGTCGTTGTTCTCCGTGGTCACGTCCAGCACGTTCAACGGCAGTATAAAGGGGAAGATCAATTTCCTTGGCGCCACCCCTTGGGCTGCTTTTGCTGATCTCGTGTTACCGCGTGTGAAGTAAAAGCTTGGGAAGAGACGATTCGCGCTTTTCAGTATTCGTGCTTTTCAGTTCGTTTTCTGCGGTTCAGTTTGTGCTTGTGGGTTCGTATCTTGACTTTCAGGGCGTCTAGGCAGGTCGTATCTGTTTTACAGTGCGTTCTTGCCCGTTCGTTTCTGATTTTCAGTTCGTTATTCATAGGCCTTGCTGTTCTAAAGTGCGTTCTGTTCTGTACGTTCTGATAAGACGACCGTTTCCTAGCCATGTCGCCTGGACGTTCTCGTCGTCGAGTTCGTGCTGTGCGTGCGCTTGGTGTTGGTCTGCTTGTTTTGGACCAAGATTAGTCCATGAACGGTGTGAGGAGGAGTTCATGGACCAAGAATTGGTTGCTCCAGCGGGACCAATTCTGCCATATGCCTCTGCTGCGGGAGATCGTCGAGAATAATCCTGAGGACTACAGGAATTTTCTGCGGATGTCTGACCCCGTTTTTCAGGAACTGTTGGCTTTGGTGTCCCCCTATATTACCAGGAAGGACACCGTTATGCGGGAAGCCATCAGTGCTGAGCAGAGGCTCATCGCCACGTTACTTTACCTGGCGACAGGGAGAAGTCTTCAGGACTTGAAGTTCACAACAGGCATCTCCCCCCAGGCTCTGGGCCTCATAATCCCAGACACCTGTTCTGCTATTATACAAGTCTTGCAGGAGGAATATATTAGGGTAAGTTTTCTCCATTAACATCACATTTTATGTATTCCATGTATGCTAATGTATTGTATTTCTTTCATCCTTCCCTAATTACCATGATTGTAATATGCTGAGAATGTCCCCTTTGTCCCCATGCATGCTGGAAGTTTTTAAATGCCCGTTTTTTCTCCTCCATGCATATTTCCCTTCACTAAGCTTTCCAGCAGGGGCGTCTGTTGCTCCAAATGTTTGGGGGTCCAACCCCAATTTAGGAAATAAACGTCCTCCTTTTTTGTGACTGTGCCTATCAAACGCCCCCAGTTGCCCCCTCCAATGCAGCCATTTTGTTCCCTCCAATGCAGCCATTTTGTTCCCTCCAATGCAGCCATTTTGTTCCCTCCAATGCAGCCATTTTGTTCCCCCCAGCCCCGCACTTACCTTCTTGTGGTCAGCGTCATCCTTCTTCTGTCCTTGATGTCTTCTCCTGCCCTTGATGTTGCATCAGCCAATCATGTTACCATTAAACAGACTTGGTGAACATGATTGGCAGAGCAGCCTGTCAGTGTTTACCCAAGGAATGTCCCCCCCCCCCTCTGCGTCACCTATTTAACTTTTATGAAGCCAATTACATCCCTCAGGCTGTAATGTGCAAGCCTATTTACCTCCCTGTTTCTGATATGCAATTTTCACACCATAAATGCTGCAGTTATTCATATGTTGGTCGCTTAACAGGGGGCCATCCACCAGAATAGTGGACGGCATTGACAATACATAGGTTAATGCAAGGCATGAACCAATGTATTGTTCGGAGTGATGGGCACAGGAGAGAGGTGGCAGTGCTCCAGCGCCCACTCTGGACGCACCGCCACTGCAATGCTATCCTGTGGCCAAACACATCTACCCCCCCCCCAAAATATTTTTTTAATGGACCATCAGAGGGGGTGATGAATATGAAACATGAGCCTTCCATTATACTTCTTAAAAACAGATTAATAAACTGAGAATTTGATTGATGTTGGCCTCTAATGTTTTTTATTATAATCTCCTTGTAATGTAATATTTTAAAATTCTAATTTTTTTTCATCTTGTTTGACTCCCCAGCTTCCTTCCACGCCACAGGAATGGCAGACTGTGACATCGGAGTTTGCCACGCGGTGGGACTTCCCCAACTGCGGTGGTGCCATAGACGGGAAGCACGTCCGCATCGTGCCGCCACCCCGTTCTGGGTCCTACTACTTCAATTACAAGGGGTTTCATAGCATTGTGCTGATGGCGGTGGTGTCAGCACGGTATGAATTCCTCTATGTTGATGTAGGGAAGAATGGCCGGATGTCCGATGGGGGATCCTTCATCCAGACGGAGTTTGCCCTCCATCTCCAGAGTGACGACCTTGCATTGCCACCGGATGCAGGGAATGTTGAAGGACTCCCCTTTGTTTTTTTGGCTGATGAAGCCTTCGGGCTCGGACCGCATCTTATGAGGCCATTTCCTCAGAGGACCCTGACCCCAGAGAAGAGGGTGTTCAATTACCGGCTGGCCAGGGGCCGAAGAGTCGTTGAAAATGCCTTCGGCATAATGGCCAGCCGGTTCCGCATTTTTATGACTTCCATCCACTTGGCGGACTACAAAATAAACTATGTAGTTTTATGCTGCTGTGTGCTACACAACTTTCTCAGTAGAAAATCCACTTCTTATATGGCCACAGTATTGCCTGAGGCTGGACTTTCATCTGCCAATCCCCTGCCGGGCCTTGAATCTGCCCGTCCTGGCTTGCCCCCCCAAAATGCCCGTGAGGTTCGGGAGAAATATATGCAATATTTCACGGGTAGGGGGGCAATTTCTATGCCAGGCTATGCCTAAAGATTCATGGAGAATGAGCTAAATAAAATTCTGATTTCAAATTTTAACTTTTGTTTGTTCATTTGTAGTGCCAAGTGTATTTTCCTTTAGTAAATAACAACCATTTCACTATGTAACCTTAAAAAAAACACAAATAAGGTTAGAGCGTATTGAAAAAAAGAAGCTACACGTTGTTTCTTTTCAAACATTTTACTCTGTGCACATTCACACACATGTTTACTTTTTTTTTTGTCCTGGCCATAAACCGCCAATTCTTTTCTTAGGAAAATACAAAAACAACAGTTGCATTCCAAAAAGTACAACTTTGGATATCTCTGAGCAATCTGAGACATTCACGTACACAAAATATGTCTCTATGTGCTCGTCATAATATGGGGTCTTGCCACCCCTTGCCCAGCCAAAAATTGAATATGCACACATTTTAAAGTAATTTCCAATAGGGATTTTAGACTCCTGATCCCTATTGTCAACATGTGCTATCTGCCATCAGGGGTGATCAATGGACGTGTTTTGGGGTGCAACCCCTTCCTCGGTTCACCTACTTTAGATACGAGGAAGGGGTTGCACCCCCAAAAGACGTACATGGATATCCCCTGATGGCAGATAGCACATGTTGACACACTGTGTGCATATTCAATTTTTGGCTGGTTTGATTGTCAAAAAGAGTTTAAAAAGTTGAAGAACAGTCATTCCTGAAACAAAAATGGGGGTTTGGTTGACTTATTCGATTCTCCCCAATACATCTAGAATGTCTTTAAATGTTTGATCCATCACATGAATTATTTGTTTTATTCTGTCCAGTTCCGTGCTACATTCCATCACTTGCTGTATTATTCGGAGGGCACTGTCAGCAGAGAAACGTGTACTATCCTTCACCACAACATTTACATCCCCTAAAAACAAAATAAAAAGGTATTATAACTCTGCAGGCCTATATCTCTTACCTGAAGCTGTGGTGACAGATACTGACCTGTTGTGGTGACCAGTTCCACAACGTCATCCACCTCTCCTTCCTGCACTTCTCCTTCCTCCACCTCAACTTCCTCAACATCCTTCGGTTGTGGGTCTTTGGGAGTTTGGGGTTGTTGTGAAGCTGTGGGGTTCCTGTGCTCCCTGGAGTGTTCTCCTCCCAGTCTTCTCTCCCCTATGAGAATCAAACAAAAGGTCTATTTATCACACTGAAATTCTCTCAGAAAAATTAAAACAGGCTAAATTGTTTGGAAGTGGGGTACAAGTGTGTGTTTGTGCGGATTCTAAAGATTAATGCATTATTTGGAACAAAAAATAGGTTTAGTATTCATCTTTTGGATGTAAATTTTTAGACATGGAGGCACCACAAAAATTCACTGATGCACCTGTGTGGGACACCCAAAAAAGGCGGTTCTGTTGGCCCACACTATAGTGCTCCAAAGTACAGATGTGGTAACAGCTGCTGAGTGTCCTCTTCTTTACACTGATTAAAGTTTGCATTTCATTCTCTTTACAAACACATCATCTAGCCGAAAATTTAGGAACAACAATTTGTAAAAAACAGGCAGATGTCTATTTTCTTTTGGGGCTGTAAAATAAGCCAAAACAGAGGATAGTGGCCGAACAAAGTGTCTGTAACGTAACGAACGATTACTGTGCCAAACCAAGTTCGAAATTAGGAAATTTTGGAAGGGAGTCCAATATGAAAATAAACAAAAAGGAGCAACATGTAATTTGAGAAAAACCTTAATAGCAGAAAAGTGTACATTTTACTTACTTTTTGCTAGCATTCTCTTAATGCTCCTTAACTGCTCTGGCTCCCTCAGTTTGAGGTCTGACCACCTCTTTCTGAGCTGCTCATTTGAGCGTTTCACCCCGAAATTCGTCTTCAGACTCTTCACGACTTTCCTCAGGATTTTGGCCTTCCTTCTATTAGGTTTGCTATACGGCCCATGCTTTGCGTCATAATCAGACTTGAGCAATATGTCCACCATCTCCGCAAAAGACATATTAGATGCCTTGAATCTCCTCCTTGATCGTGACGTTTCCTCGGTCTCCGGGCTTGTCTCCTCCTCGTTTTTGGAGGAATTATCAGACACCTGCTGTAAATCCGCCATATCTGTCTGCGCGCCGAAAGAGAAGGGGCGGGGAAAAGATGTTAGTTAGAACGTCATGGGCGGGCGACGTGTGCGTAGTTTGACGCATGCGTGGTGTATATATAGCAAACACACATGTGACTATACTACGTTCGTTGTGCGGAGAGAGGAGTTCAAGTGACGGACGTGCGAACGAAGGTATGTGATTCTGTGACTTTGACTAATTGTTGGCCTATACTGTCTGGAGAATGTTGTAGGATATATATGGTGACTAAGATTTTAAGGAGGTTAGACTGTGTGCCTCACATTAGTTATATATTATTTATTTTACTTGCAGATACAATATGAATGTCTTTATTAGCGACAAAGAATTCCTGGCGGAATTTATAGACCGGGTAAGGGAGCTGCCCACTCTGTGGGAGACCAAAAACCCCATACACAAAAAAAAGGGGTGAGAAAAGCAGCGCTGGAGACCCTGCTCCCATTTGTGCATACCAAGGTGCCCACAGCCACAGCAAAACAGGTGGACACTAAAATTGGGAGCTTGAGAGGCACATACAGGAATGAACGCTCTAAGGTCCTGGCTTCTCAGAGGTCAGGAGCAGCAGCAGATGATGTGTATGTCCCGAATTTGTGGTACTACAGCAGGATGTCCTTTCTGGATGACCACATTGAGACAAGGCCATCACTCTGCACTCTTCCCCCCAGACTTCCCTGCAGCCAACCTGAGCTTTCTCTGGAGCAAGAGGAGGCAGCCATCCTGGATGAACCTGATTTGGCCATCTGGAGCCAAGTATAGTATTTATAGAAAATGTATTGGGATAAAATTAATGTTTGACAAATTTGTCAAGATGACAAACATAAACTATTTTGGGTTCCACAAGTGAAATCAAGATCTCGAGACATTAGTCTGGCCTAAATTGGGTGCTAAATAGTCAATCTGATGTAGTTGTAAATTGGTCAAAATGATTTCTGGATTTACATTCGAATTGCTTCAATCATGATCTGAATTTTGGATGCAAAGATTAAACCAACATATTAAACTATGATTATAAAAAGAAAAATTTGCGCTAGGTGCAAAATAATGCGAAGTAATAAATAAATGAATAAGTCCCTTAAGGAAACCTGCTGCTAACACCAAAAAAAACCTTGATATAAGGTACAAACAAAAATGGGTATACAAAATAGTGTAGCGCTGGAAAAAAAACTGTGTATGTCTATACAGTGAATTAAATAAGTGAAAAAAGTATCAAAAACACAAGTAAACAGCACAAATAAACAAATAAAGTTCATAAATGCACGTGAAGAGCGAATAATTGAATGTGTAGTGGGTCTTCCCTCTAATTGGATGATGAAAGTTCCACAGAGAAAATATCCAATAAAACTGGTAGATATTATTCCAACAATAAGTGAAGATCCCGCCACCAAAGTGAGAAATGAAGGCTTACCAAACAGCCTGTGACCGCCCTTCTCAGGGGGGTCAAAACAAGCTTAGCAGAGCGATGTTCACTCCATGGAAGTTTCATCATCCAATTAGAGGGAAGACCCACTACACATTCAATTATTCGCTCTTCACGTGCATTTATGAACTTTATTTGTTTATTTGTGCTGTTTACTTGTGTTTTTGATACTTTTTTCACGTATTTAATTCACTGTATAGACATACACAGTTTTTTTTCCAGCGCTACACTATTTTGTACACCCATTTTTGTTTGTACCTTATATCAAGGTTTTTTTTGGTGTTAGCAGCAGGTTTCCTTAAGGGACTTATTCATTTATTTATTACTTCACATTATTTTGCACCTAGCGCAAATTTTTCTTTTTATAATCATAGTTTAATATGTTGGTTTAATCTTTGCATCCAAAATTCAGATCATGATTGAAGCAATTCGAATGTAAATCCAGAAATCATTTTGACCAATTTGCAACTACATCAGGTTGACTATTTAGCACCCAATTTAGGCCAGACTAATGTCTCGAGATCTTGATTTCACTTGTGGAACCCAAAATAGTTTATGTTTGTCATCTTGACATATTTGTCAAACATTAATTTTATCCCAATACATTTTCTATAAATACTATACTTGGCTCCAGATGGCCAAATCAGGTTCATCCAGGATGGCTGCCTCCTCTTGCTCCAGAGAAGGCTCAGGTTGGCTGCAGGGAAGTCTGGGGGGAAGAGTGGAGAGTGATGGCCTTGTCTCAATGTGGTCATCCAGAAAGGACATCCTGCTGTAGTACCACAAATTCGGGACATACACATCATCTGCTGCTGCTCCTGACCTCTGAGAAGCCAGGACCTTAGAGCGTTCATTCCTGTATGTGCCTCTCAAGCTCCCAATTTTAGTGTCCACCTGTTTTGCTGTGACTGTGGGCACCTTGGTATGCACAAATGGGAGCAGGGTCTCCAGCGCTGCTTTTCTCACCCCTTTTTTTTGTGTATGGGGTTTTTGGTCTCCCACAGAGTGGGCAGCTCCCTTACCCGGTCTATAAATTCCGCCAGGAATTCTTTGTTGCTAATAAAGACATTCATATTGTATCTGCAAGTAAAATAAATAATATATAACTAATGTGAGGCACACAGTCTAACCTCCTTAAAATCTTTTTTCAACATATTAAACTATGTCCCTTTTTCATACACAGGATGAAATCAGCCAGGAGGAGGGTCTGGAAACTGTCAGGCAGGAGGAGGCAGGGCCCAGTGGCAGGCAGGAGGTGGCAGGGCCCAGTGGCAGACAGGAGGTGGCAGGGCCCCGTGGCAGCCAGGAGGTGGCAGGGCAAAGGAGAAGCACCAGATCACAGGTGCCTCCCATCCGACTTCCCAAAAGAAGCAGGAGGGACAGGACCACCAGTGAGGCAGCAATGGCCCTTATTCGAGAGGCCCATGCCACCCTCAAGGAGCCCACATCCCCTGAAGAGGCCATTGCCGGCCTAGTGGAGGCAAAGTTCAAGGTGATGAGCATGGAGCAACGCCTCCTATGCGAGCCCCTGCTCATCACCTTGCTGAACAAGGGGGTGATGGAAAAAATTACCCCCAACACCGCTATTTGTGAGGTGGCACAACTGTCCCAACCTCAACCTCCTCCTCCACCTTCTTCTTCTGCCCCACCCCCTTCTCCTCAACCTCCTCCTCCACCTCCACCTTCTTCTTTTGGCCCACCCTCTTCTCAACCTCCAACTTCTTCTTCTGCCCCACCCCCTCCTCCTCCACCTTCTTCTTCTGGCCCACCCCCTTCTCCTCAACCTCCACCTTCTTCTTCTGCCCCACCCCCTTCTCCTCCACCTCCACCTTGTTCTTATGCCCCACCCTCTTCTCCTCCACCTCCACCTTCTTCTTCTGCCCCACCCCCTTCTCCTCCACCTCCACCTTCTTCTTCTGCCCCACCCCCTCCTCCTCCACCTCCACCTTCTTCTTCTGGCCCACCCCCTTCTCCTCAACCTCCACCTTCTTCTTCTGCCCCACCCCCTTCTCCTCCACCTCCACCTTGTTCTTCTGCCCCACCCCCTTCTCCTCCACCTCCACCTTCTTCTTCTGCCCCACCCCCTTCTCCTCCACCTCCACCTTCTTCTTCTGCCCCACCCCCTTCTCCTCCACCTCCTCCTCCTCCTGACAGGAGTACCCCTCCAGTGGCCCAGCCTCCAGCCAAACGAAGAAGGAAGGCTGTAGGGAAGGCTTCAGGAAAGGTTGCAGGGAAGGTTGCCAGGAAGACGAGGAAGTGATGGCCTTGCTTCATTGTGGTCGGACAGAAGGCAGCCTGTTGTAGTACCACACACTTGGGACATATATCTCACCTGCTGCTGTTCCTGACCTCTGGGAGGCCAGCATCAGATTGTGCTCAGAAATGTTGGCCTTCTCTCAAGCTCCCAATTTTAGTGTCCACACAGGGTTGATGTGTGGTCTGGGGTCCCTGGGATGCACAAATGGCAGCAGGTTCTCCAGCGCTGCCTTCTCTTTATTTTATTTGAAACATGAATAAATGTTATTTTTGTTTAAGTTCATACTTGACTATGTGTATTTTTTAAAAAATTACAATTTAGCTTTGGAGTAAGCAGAGACATTTGACAGCCAAAAAAAGGGACAGATACCAAACCCCAAAAAAGAATAACAATCTTATTTAAAAAAAATAGGGTGTAAAATTTAACAAATATATATTAAAATATTCAATGGGAGATCACTATCAAAACATTGCCAAATTACAATTAAGATCAGTTTGAAAAATGTAAAAATGTAAAATATTCAGAAGATCTTGCACGATATAATACACCTAAATCTTCTTAAGAGCAGCATGAAAAAGGATAAAAAAAAGATAGTCATAACTCTGTGAGAATATCAGCAGCAAAAGAAGTTCATTCGTTTGGATTAATGTAACACTCTAAAGAAGATTTCAATGCACAACATTTAAACGATGCAATAATTTTGAGCGTGACGAATGTGCTATCTCCATTACGAAGGCTTGTTTTACCAGAAGATGCGCTCCCGTCTCATACTTGCTTCTGAGCATGCGCGCTTTTTGAAGAGTCGTAAAAGCATACACACAAACCATTTTCTCGTCACAAAACAGGCCGACGAGAAACACGACGAGGAAATCTGGAATCCTGACGAGAAAATAGAGAGCAGGTTCTCTATTTTCTGGTCGAGATTCACAGCAATTTTCTCGTCGTAAAACCATACACACGAACGGTTTTCTCGAGGAAAAAGCTCTCGCGGCACTTTTCTTGCCGGTTTTGGACGAGAATATCGGTCGTGTGTACGAGGCTTTAGCCTGGAAGTTGTCCATCCTTCCTAGGTTTTTGTTGGGACTTTGACACATACCATCTCTGAAACTCACATTGGGGCTGATTTACGAAACGTTTGCGCCATGAGTATCGGCACATCTGCGTGCGCAACTGCAGTTTTTGTATTTACGAAACATTTGCGCCGGTAACGCAGCGCTAAACCCCATTTACTATAGTGTTCTCGGCGCATGGGAGGAGGCGCTCAGTGCGCCACTATGGACCTGGCGCACGGCGTCTTCAAATAAAAATATAAAGAAGCTGGAAGTGCCAATATAATGGGGGTGATGTGGGGTGACAACTGCCCAAGTAACAAATATGCCCAAAATAGAATGAGAAAGTAACTTTTTCTGAACCAGCCCGCTGCGCCGGCAAGTACGTTTAGAACTGCGAGGGATCTTTTTATGCTCTGCGTGGGAATTTTACTCGTTCAAATGCACCGGTTCACTGCACTGGCAAAATCTTAGTAAATGTCAAGTCATGAAAATGCCGTAACTTGCCGTTATATAACAGTCCGACAGCAAAATGACATTTCTAAAGGAAAAAAAAGGCATTAAAATCACTTGCGGCTATAATGAATTGTCGGCTCCCGGCAATATAGAGAAAAGTCATTGAAAGTCTTTGAAAAAAAAAATGTGTGGGGTCCCCCCAAATTCCATTACCAGGCCCTTCAGGTCTGGTATGGATATTAAGGGGAACTCCGCGCCAATTTAAAAAAAATAAAAATTACGTGCGGGCCCCCCTCAAAATCCGTACCAGGCCCTTCAGGTCAGGTATGGATTTTAAGAGGAACCCCGCGCCAAACTTAAAAAAAAATGGCGTGGAGTCCCCCTAAAAATCCACACCAGACCCTTTATCCGAGCATGCAACCTGGCAGGCCGCAGGAAAAGAGGGGGGACAAGAGAGCGCCCCCCCTCCTGAACCGTACCAGGCCACATGCCCTCAACATGGGGAGGATGCTTTGGGGGTCTGTGACCCCTCAAAGCACCATGTCCCCATGTTGATGGGGACAAGGGCCTCAGCCCCACAACCCTTGCCGGTGGTTGTGGGGTACTGCGGGCGGGGGGCTTATTGGAATCTGGAAGCCTCCTTTAACAAAGGGGACCCCCAGATCCCGCCCCCCCTGTGTGAAATGGTAATGGGGTACAAATGTACCCCTACCATTTCACAAAAAAAGTTTCAAAAATGTTAAAAATGACAATAGCCGGTTTTTGACAATTCCTTTATTAACCACTTAACGACCGCTCACTGTACATATACGTCGGCAGAATGGCACGGACAGGCACAATCACGTACCTGTACGTGCCTGCCTTCGTATGGGTGGGGGGGTCCGATTGGACCCCCCTCCGGTACAGTGAGCGGCTGGGATCGCTCCGTGATGAGGGGGCCACCATTCGATTCTGGCCACCCCCTCGCGTTCACTCCCGGCGAATGAAAAGCTTCCTCTGCCTGTGTAATGTTTACACAGGCAGGAGGAAGTGATGTCATCTCTCCTGCGGCGCTCAAATATACCGAGCGCCGCATGAGAGAAGACACAGAGGTTAGTGCACAAACACTACACTGACACCACACACATAGGCACACGATCGCCCCCCCAAGGCCCCCCCAGACACCCCCAGATCACCCCCCAGCCCCCAGTCACAGTGTCACTGATTTCAGTGACCATTTATTTACTGTCAGGTTTAGGTCCAGTGTAGCCCCCTAACCCCCCCTAATAAAGGTTTAACCCCTTGATCGCCCCCCAGGTAACCCTTTCACCCCCTAGCACCGCTGTCACTAAGCAATCGTTTTTCTGATCGCTGTCTTAGTGTCGGTGATGCGGATAGGTAGCCAGTTTTTTTTTTTAGGTCGCCGCAGGTTTTTATAGCGTCGGGTACCCCCATATATTACCTAATAAAGGTTTAACCCCTTGATCGCCCCCCCCAGGTAACCCTTTCACCCCCTTTTGCCAGTGTCACTAAGCAATCGTTTTTCTGATCGCTGTCTTAGTGTCGGTGATGCCGATAGGTAGCCAGTTATTTTTTTTAGGTTCGCTGCAGGTTTTTATAGCATCAGGTACCCCCATATATTACCTAATAAAGGTTTAACCCCTTGATCGCCCCCCAGGTAACCTTTTCACCCCCTTTTTCCAGTGTCACTAAGCGATCGTTTTTCTGATCGCTGTATTAGTGTCGGTGATGCCGATAGGTAGCCAGTTATTTTTTTTTAGGTTCGCCGCAGGTTTTTATAGCGTCAGGAACCCCATATATTACCTAATAAAGGTTTAACCCCTTGATCGCCCCCCAGGTAACCCTTTCACCACCTTTTGACAGTGTCACTAAGCGATCGTTTTTCTGATCGCTGTATTAGGTATGCTGGTGCCGATATGTAGCCAGTTATTTTTTTTAGGTTCGCTGCAGGTTTTTATAGCATCAGGTACCCCCATATATTATCTAATAAAGGTTTTAACCCCCTAATTGCCCCTAGTTAACCCTTTCATCAGTGATCACCGTATAAGTGTTACTGGTGACACTGGTTAGCCAGTTAGTTATTTTGTTATTTAGGTTCCCCGTCAGGTTTTTCTATAGCGTCAGGTACCCCCATATATTACCTAATGAAGGTTTAACCCCCTGATTGCCCCTAGTTAACCCTTTCACCAGTAATCACCATATAAGTGTTACGGGTGACGCTGGTTAGTTAGTTTGCTTTTTATAGCATCAGGGCACCCGCCGTATATAACCCAATAAAGGTTTAACCCCCTGATCGCCCGGCGGGTGATATCAATTAGGTTTTAGCGTCAGAGAGGGTCTGCGTCGCCCCAGGCAGCGCCAGGTTTGTGCCAGTAACGCTAACACCCACGCGTGAAGCATACACCTCCCTTAGTGGTATAGTATCTGAACAGATCAATATCTGATCTGATCAGATCTATACTAACGTCCCCAGCAGTTTAGGGTTCCCAAAAATGCAGTGTTAGCGGGATCAGCCCAGATACCTGCTAGCACCTGCGTTTTGCCCCTCTGTCCAGCCCAGGCCACCCAAGTGCAGTATCGATCGATCACTGTCACTTACAAAACACAACACACATAACTGCAGCATTCGCAGAGACAGGCCTGATCCCTGTGACTCCAGTGCTGTAGGAGGTGATTTCACCACCACAGTTAAAAAAAAAGAGCATATATGCCGAAGCATGGGGGCAGCAGGGGCGGAGGAGCGATTTTGCGCCTAATGCCGCATACATACGGTCAAAATTCCGACAGAAGCATGCCCGTGGAAAAGTCCGACCATGTGTGTGCGGCATAACTTTTGCGGGAGGATGCCCCCATGCTTCGGCATATATAAATGGTGCATGTATGGCCATCATTAGAAGTGGGTGAATGAAGGGAGGTATTCTAATGGTGGGCATACCCACGATCAATCTCTTTTTTTCGTTCAGCCAACAGGCTGCATGAAAAAAAAGATTACAATACATGTCCAACAAGGACCAGCAACGTACTGGTATGTTGCTGGACTTTGGTTATACCAGATTGATGCCTGCGGGTTTAGGTATCATCTTGGTATCATTCTTTTCAGCCAGTGGCCGACTTTCATGTAAAAGCAATCCTAGCGGCTAATTAGCCTCTGGACTGCTTTTACAAGCAGTGGGAGGGAATGTCCCCCCGGATATAAAAAGCGCCATTAGGAAATTGGGAAAGCATTTTATCACACCGATCTTGGTGTGGTCAGATGCTTTGAGGGCAGAGGAAAGATCTAGGGTCCAATAGACCCCAGTTTTTTTCAAAAAAAGAGTACCTGTCACTACCTATTGCTATCATAGGGGATATTTACATTCCCTGAGATAACAATAAAAATGATTAAAAAAAAAAAATATGGAAAGAACAGTTTAAAAATAAAATAAAAAAGCAAAATTAATAAAAAAAAAAAAAAAAAAAGCACCCCTGTCCCGCCCTGCTCTTGCGCAATGGCGAACGCAATTGCATCATGCATGTGAGGTATCACCGCAAAGGTCTGATCGAGGGCAATCATTTTAGCAGTAGACCTCCTCTGTAAATCTAACATGGTACCCTGTAAAGGCTTTTAAAGGCTTTTAAAAATGTATGTAGTTTGTCGCCACTGCGCGTTTGTACGAATTTTTTAAGCATGTCATGTTTGGTATCTATGTACTCGGCCTAAGATCGTCAATATAGTGTGTTTAAGTGCATTAAAATTTAAAAAAGTGTTTTTCTTCCCCAAAAAATGCGTTTGAAAAATCGCTGCGCAAATACTGTGTGGAAAAAAAATGCAACACCCACCATTTTAATCTGTAGGGCCTTTGCTTTAAAAAAATATATAATGTTTGGGGGTTCAACATAATTTTCTTGCAAAAAAATAAATGTTTTCATGTAAACAAAAAGTGTCAGAAAGGGCTTTGTCTTCAAGTGGTTAGAAGAGTGGATGTAAGCTTCCTAATGTTGTGTATAAAATGCCAGGACAGTTCAAAACCCCCCCAAATGACCCCATTTTGGAAAGCAGACACCCCAAGCTATATACTGAGAGGCATGTCGAGTCCATGCAATATTTTATATGTTGACACAAGTTGCGGGAAAAAATATATTTTTTTTTTTTTTTTTTTGCACAAAGTTGTCACTAAATGATATATTGCTCAAACATGCCATGGGCATATGTGGAATTACACCCCAAAATACATTCTGTTGTTTCTCCTGAGTACGGGGATACCACATGTGTGAGACTTTTTGGGAGCCTAGCCGCGTACGGGACCCCAAAAACCACGCACCGCCTTCAGGCTTTCTAAGGGTGTACATTTTTGATTTCACTCCTCACTGCCTATCACAGTTTCGGAGGCCATGGAATGCCCAGATGGCACAAAACCCCGCCAAATGACCCCATTTTGTAAAGTAGACACCCCAAGCTATTTGCTGAGAGGTATGGTGAGTATTTTGCAGATCTCGCTTTTTGTCACAAAGTTTTGAAAATTGTAAAAAAATAAAAAATGTTTCTTTCTTCATTTTCAAAAACAAATGAGAGCTGTAAAATACTCACCATGCCTCTCAGCAAATAGCTTGGGGTGTCTACTTTCCAAAATGGGGTCATTTGGGGGGGGTTTTGTGCTATTTTGGCATTTTATGGCCTTCAAAACTGTGATAAGTAGTGAGGAGTGAAATCAAAAATTTGTGCCCTTAGAAATCCTTAAGGCGGTGCTTGGTTTTCGGGGTCCCGTACGCAGCTAGGCTCCTAAAAAGTCCCACACATGTGGTATCTCCGTACTCAGGAGAAGCAGCAAAATGTATTTTGGGGTTCAATTCCACATATAACCATGGCATGTGTGAGCAATATATCATTTAGTGACAACTTTTTGTATTTTTTATTTTTTTTTTGTCATTATTCAATCACTTGGGACAAAAATAATAATATTCAATGGGCTCAACATGCCTCTCATCAATATCCTTGGGGTGTCTATTTTCTAAAATGGGGTCATTTGGGGGGGGTTTGTGCTATTTTGGCATTTTATAGCCTTCGAAACTGTGATAGGTAGTGAGGAGTGAAATCAAAAATTTGCGCCCTTAGAAATCCTGAAGGCGGTGCTTAGTTTTCGGGGCCCGTACGCGGCTAGGCTCCTAAAAAGTCCCACACATGTGGTATCCCCGTACTCAGGAGAAGCAGCAAAATGTATTTTGGGGTGCAATTCCACATATAACCATGGCATGTGTGAGCAATATATAATTTAGTGACAACTTTTTGTATTTTTTTTTTTTTTAGTCATTATTCAATCACTTGGGACAAAAAAAAAATATTCAATGAGCTCAACATACCTCTCAGCAATTTCCTTGGGGTGTCTTCTTTAAAAAATTGGGTCATTTGGGGGGGTTTTGTACTGCCCTGCCATTTTAGCACCTCAAGAAATGAGATAGGCAGTCATAAATTTAAAGCTGTGTAAATTTCAGAAAATGTACCCTAGTTTGTAGACGCTATAACTTTTGCGCAAACCAATAAATATACGCTTATTGACATTTTTTTTACTAAAGACATGTGGCTGAACACATTTTGGCCTAAATGTATGACTAAAATTTAGTTTATTCAATTTTTCTTATAACAAAAATTTGAAAATATCATTTTTTTTCAAAATGTTCAGTCTTTTTCCGTTTATATCGCAAAAAAAAATAATTGCAGAGGCAATCAAATACCATTAAAAGAAAGCTCTATTTGTGGGAAGAAAAGGACGCAAATTTCGTTTGGGTACAACATTGCATGTCCGCACAATTTCCAGTTAAAGCAGCGCAGTGCCAAATTCTGAGAACACCTCTGGTCCTTAACCTGCATAATGGTCCGGGGCTTAAGTGGTTAATGTCTTCTCCTTTCTCCCATCTTCTTCCTTCTTCTTCTCCCACCTTCTTCTTTTCTCCATTCGGGTTTCTTCCTCTATCTTCATCTTCATCTTTCTTCTTCCTTCGGTGTTCTCGTCCGCATCTTGCTCCGGCTTCTTGTTCCCTTCTTCTTTCTCCGGCCGCTCCGCTTGAATTTGGGGTTCCCGCTGTGTGACGCTTCAATTCTTCAGTTCTCCTCTGGGTCCACTGCCACCCGGTGGCTCCGCCCCCCTCTGACACCACAGGAAAGTCCCCGTGAAATCCATGTGCGTCAGAGGGGGGCGGGGTCACCGGGGTGGCAGCGGACCCAGAGGAGAACTGAAGTACTGAAGCGTCACACAGCGGGAACCTCGAATTCAAGCGGAGCAGCCAGAGAAAGAAGAAGGGAACAAGAAGCCGGAGCAAGATGCGGACGAGAACACCGAAGAAAGAAGGAAGATGAAGAACAAGATGGAGGAAGAAACCCGAATGGAGAAAAGAAAAAGATGGAAGAAGAAGGTGGAAGAAGAAGGAAGAAGATGGAAGAAAGGAGAAGACATTAATAAAGGAACTGTCAAAAACCGGCTATTGTCATTTTTAACATTTTGACACTTTTTTTTGTGAAATGGTAGGGGTACATTTGTACCCCATTACCATTTCACACAGGGGGGGCCAGATCTGGGGGTCCCCTTTGTTAAAGGAGTCTTCCAGATTCCGATAAGCCCCCCGCCCGCAGACCCTCACAACCACCGGCAAGGGTTGTGGGGATGAGCCCTTGTCCCCATCAACATGGGGACATGGTGCTTTGGGGTCACAGACCCCCAAAGCATCCTCCCCATGTTGAGGGCATGTGGCCTGGTATGGTTCAGGAGGGAGGGGGGGTGCTCTCTCATCCCCCCCTCTTTTCCTGCGGCCTGCCAGGTTGCGTGCTCGGATAAGAGTCTGGTGTGGATTTTTAGGGGGACCCCCACGCCATTTTTTTTAAGTTTGGCGCGGGGGTCCCCTTAAAATCCATTCCAGACCTGAATGGCCTGGTACGGATTTTGTGGGGAACCCCCGCGCAATCTTTTTTTTTATTTGGCGCAGAGTTCCCCTTAATATCCATACCAGACCTGAAGGGCCTGGTAATGGAATTTGGGGGAACCCCCACGCATTTTTTTTTTCAAAGACTTTCAATGACTTTTATCTGTATTGATGGGAACCAGCAGTTCATTACAGCCGCGAGTGCTTTTAAATGACTATTATTTTACTTTAGAAATTTCATTTTGCTCTCGAACTGTTATAAACATGGAAAACATGCGCTACTTTACAGGCATACTATAGACACCCCCCAGGTATGATATTTAGGGCCAGTTCACACCGGATGCAGTGCAGTGCGTTTTTTTGATGCATGAAAAACGCAAAGAAAGTTGATCACATTAATGCCAATGGCATAGTTCACACCACTGCAGTCCGTTTCAGAAAGGAAAAAAAAAATTGTCATGCTGCATTTTTTATGTACATAACTGTACTGGACCACAGTAAAACACATCAAAAACGCTACGAAACGTACCAAAAACGCACTGGAATGCACCGGAACGCACCTAAATGCACCAAAGACACACTGCAACACACATGTTCTAAGTGAAAAGAGGGGGAAAAAAACACTGGACTGCATCAAAAACGCATCAAAATGCACTGGAACGTGTCAAAAACGTGCATGCAGAAAAGCACCTGGAACGCATCCAGACTGTGTTTCTATGGTGTGAACTAGGGCCAGTTCACACCATAGAAACGGAATTCAGATGCATTCCAGGTGCTTTTTTGCATGCGCGTTTTTGATGCGTTCCAGTGCATTTTTGGTATGTTTTTGATGCAGTCCAGTGCTTTTTTTTCAACCCTCTTTTTTATTAACCATAGATAAGGACAAGTGTGTTCCAGTGCATTTTTGGTGCATTTAGGTATGTTCCGGTGTGTTCCAGTGCGTTTTTGATGCGTTTTGCTGCATTCCAGTACAGTCCAGTGCAGGTAAAATGCAGCATGTTCTATTTTTTTTGTGAAAATGGAACGCACTAGAACAAACACTGTCATTTAGAACCATATAACCAACTTTCCATGCATTTTTGATGCATAAAAAACGCAATGGACTGCATGTGGTGTGAAATGGCCCTTAAGCAATTTGGCATATTTAAAGGCACTTCTCCTTGTTTTGTTTTTGGTGTTGTCCAAATTGGTGACATTGATATATGTCCCTTAGGGTGGGACCTGGGCCCCCATACCAATTTTAAGTCCAATAACTAGAAGATAAGCCAGCGAAGTGGGGACTAGCAAAATTAACAAGTCAGTTCCCATAGACTGCAATGGTATTTGTTGGTGGGGGGGGGGGGTGTTTGTCCCATCCCTAATTTTGTAGCATGCTGGATGATGTGCTTAATTTTGGACATGGGGGGGGTTATTCTCTGCTAGCTGCATTTGTGTTGGTCTGAGCATGTTCAGGCAGTTAGTTTTTTTTTGGTGCTTTTTGTGTGTGAACAGCACCTGGATGTTTCTGGGCATGCTCAGAGAGTGTTTTTATGGGTTAGTAATTGAAGGACATCCTTAACAGGTGTACCCACTTTGAAGTTTAGTCTCTGCATTGGGTGAACTTGCATTTTGGGTGTTTAATGGACTGTGCATGTGTTCTCAATTGCCTCATTAGCACACAAACCTATGTTATATAAAGCTCGCAGATAGCATTCTCTTCCTTGCCCTTAAAAGAGGCAAGTGTGTGTGTGTGTGTGCGTGTCCGGCAAAAGGTACATTTTGGTGTCCTTATCGAGTTTGTAACACATGTATTTTATTTGTTATGTCTTTGCAAAACAGATGTTTGTTTTACTTTTGTTGATTGTATTTTTTTTTGTGGGGGATATGTTACCCTGAAATATTTTTGATGTTGTTAATGTGTGTTGTTTGTTCACTTTGATTTAATTGTCTGTGCTGCATTATTTTGCTAAATCTTTCTCAAGATGTGACTAATGTTTCAAATTGATTATGTTTTTTATTTTGGCTTCCCTTTGTTTTGTTGACAATACAATTTCATGCAAAGTTTTGATGTTTGTTTTTTGTTTTCTATGCAACAAATGTGACAGCTGATTGGCATGTCAAAACAAAACAGGTGTGATTTGCATATGCATGTATTGCTGCCATGGATAGTCACCAGGAAATAAAAAATACAGAGCGGTAAGTATTCAATTTTCCTTTTTACTGCAGTGGTTCTCAGCCTCAGTCCTCAAGTACCCCCAACAGGACATGTTTTGTGAATTTATCTTATCGAGAATTGCTGTCCAAAATACCAAACCATTGACTGTGATTTAAAGCAAATGTGCATGTGCAAGATGAAGGAAAACCTGCAAACATGGCCTGTTGGGGGTACTTGAGAAGCACTGATTTAGAGCACTGCACTTAAAAATAGCTCAAGGCAATACGACCCCCTGCTTGTTTTGTTTTTTTTAGGTTGGGCTGTTTGCCCCTTTTAGTAAAATTGGCTTCACTTCCTGTCACACAGCTAAACAGGAAGTGAAGGGAAAACCCTACCAATGTCTTTTCTTGGGGACACACAGATATATCTAACTAGTGTCCCCATTAAGCAAATTGCACTCTAGCACTTTGTTGTGTACACCCCAAATCATTGGGTTTAGTAAAGACAAATCCACTCTGCAGTAAAAGTGTAGCTGCTGAAAATCTGAGGGGAAGCACTGGTGATTGTAACATCCAATCATGTAAAAGCAAAGATGCTGTTTTTTTTTTGTTTCCTTGCATGTCCCCCTCGGATATCCAGCAAGTGCTCTTGTAGTGCAAAGTAGATTTGCCTTTAGTAAATAAACCCCAAAGTCCAAAATGCCTAATAATTTGGGGTGTACCCAGCAAAATGCTGGAGTGCAATGTACATAATGGGGAAAGTATTTAGATTGACCTGTGTGTCCCCAAGGAAAGACATTGGTAGGGATTTCCCCTCACTTCCTGTGTGGCTATGTGACAGGAAGTGAATTATTTGGAAGGATAAAGTGGCCAAATTTGGGAGTTGTCTTCACCCTATCAGGGGTGCAGACATCCCCAAAAACTGTCTAGACTTGTAATCCCTCTGCACTCTATCCCCAAGCAAAAATAAGAAAGGATTTCATTTAGTTTAACTTTGCGAAGACACATTCCTAAGTTGAATTGTGATGCATGTCAATGGCCCATTTAGACCCTCTTTAATCACTTGAGATCAGCTCTATAGCTGATGGACGGCCACAGCACAGTCCTCAATTGTCGGAGTCCATCAATAGACGTCCTCCCCTTCGCGCACGCGCTGTGGTCACCGAGTCACTGAGACTCGGTTGATGACAGATCTGAGTAAGGGGCCGATCCCTGCCCCTTACCATGTGATCAGCTGTCAGCCAATGACAGCTGATCACATGATGTAAACAAAAGCTCTGTAATGGTTTTTGTTTTCTCCTTGTGCTGACAGCGTGAGCATAAAAAAGGCAATCGCCGGCTTATGTGCAAGGGACATCGGGCCAAAAGAGGAAGAGGCAATTCTGTGTCCTCTGTGACAATCAGTAGCCCCTGCCAGTGTCACCTATCAATGCCCATCACTGGTGCCAATCAGTGCCACCTAGCAGTGCTGCCTATCAGTGCCCATCACTGCCAACTATCATTGCCACCTAGCAGTGCCACTTCTCAATGCCCACCAGTGCCAACTAGCAATGCCACCTCTCAGTGCCCACACTTGCCACCTTATCGGTGGCCATCAGTGCAGCCCATCAGTGCAGTCTCATCAGTGTACATCAATGAAGGAGAAAAATTACCTTTTTTCTACATTTTCAAAATATTAACCACTTCCCTACCGCCCACCGTCAAATGATGTCCTTGGCTTTGTGTGGTGACATCTGAATGATGCCTGCAGATGCAGGCTTCATTCATATATCATTCTTTTCAGCCGGCGATTCTGTGCACAATAAAAATGATCATAGCGGCAGTTCCGCCGCTTGATCGTTCTTGGACGATGATGATCGTTCTTATAGGCGGCGGGAGGGGACGTTCACTACCCCTCCCGCCGCCATCTGGTGCTTCTCCGGGCTCTCCCGTGCCATCTGGGGCTCGGAGAATGAATTGGCCGGCGCCGGATGGGAAGCATAGAGATGACTGGTGACCAGATGGTCACCAGTCATCTCTATGACTGTCGGAGGCCCGGGCGTGACATTATGACATCACGCCAGGTTCCCGTATGTAAACAAAGCCGTGATCTCGGCTGTCAGCATGAGATAGGTGAATTTTTTTGACCGATCTCATGCTTTCCAGCCTGGAGGAGAGATGTGGGGTCTTATTGACCCTGCATCTCTCCATAAAGAGGACCTGTCACAATAAATTCCTATTACAAGGGATGTTTACATTCCTTGTAATAGGAATAAAAGTGATCAAAAAAACAAAAAAGTTAATAAAAGAGTAAAAAAAAAAAAAAAAAGTAAAAAAAAAAAAAAGAATAATAAAAAAAAAGAATGCACATGTCCCCGGTAGCTCGATCTCAGAAGCGAACACATACGTAAGTCCCGCCCACATATGTAAACGCAGTTCAAACAACACATGTGAGGTACTGCTTCGTGCGTTAGAATGAGTGCAACAATTCTAGCACTAGACCCCCCTCTGTGATGCAAAAATGGTAACGTGTAAAAATTTTTAAAGCATCGCCTATGGAGATTTTTAAGTACTGAAGTTTGGTGTCATTCCATGAGTGGGCCCAATTTTAAAGCGTGACATGTTAGGTATCTATTTTCTCAGCATAACAACATCTTTCACATTATACAAAAAAATTGGGCTAACTTTACTGTTTTGTAATTTTTTTATTTCATGAAACCATTTTCTTTTTTTTTAAAAAGGCGTTTGAAAATTTATTGCGCAAATACCGAGCGAGATAAAAATTTGCAATGACCGCCAGTTTATTCCCTAGGGTGTCTGCTAAATGCTGATAGTCGCACAGGTACTCATCGATCATCGGTATGAACGGTTTCAGCAACCATCGCCAGCGTCTGATATACATGGTGCAGGAATACCTAGGGGCAAGGTCAGACTTGGACACCTTCCCCACTGAAAATCCGCTGGCTTACTGGGTCTTGAGGATGGATCACTGGCCAGAGCTTGCACAGTATGCAATTGAGCTACTGGCCTGTCCTGCATCCAGCGTTCTTTCAGAACGCACATTCAGTGCTGCTGGAGGATTTGTCATGGGTCACAGGGTGCTCCTGTCCACCGACTCGGTTGATCGACTGACCTTCATAAAGATGAACCAGTCTTGGATCACCACCAGCTACCAAACACCTGAAGCTGATATAACAGACTAATTTATTTTCAAATGTCACATCCCTTCAAGACTGATGCTGATGCTGAGTGACTGTCCTGTTATGTTGACTGACTATCCTCCTCCTCCTCAATGATCCGATTGATGATGATAGCTTGGAAGAACATTTTTGTTTCTGGGTGCCGCCACCAGTGGCTAAGGCCCAATTTTTCAGCCCCTGTTTAACAGGGGCGTGTAATTACAATTTTTGATGCAATACTTTGCAACAGGGCTCATTGCTGTGCTCCAAGTACAGTATCTGTGAGGGGTTGCAGTGTTGTGGCACCAGTGCCTAAGGCCCAATTTTTCTGCCCCTGTTTAACAGGGGCATGTAATTACAATTCTTTATCTAATAATTCACAGCAGGGCCCATTCCTGCGCCCACCAAGAGTAACTGTGAGGCCTTACAGTGTTGTGTCAACACCACCACCACCACCACCAAAGGCCCAATTTTTCAGCCCCTGTTCAACAGGGGCATGCAATTACAATTCTTGATCTAATAATTCACAGCAGGGCTTACAGTGTTGTGGCAACACCAACATGTAAGGGGCAAATTTCAACAGAGTATATACGGCAGGCCCCTACTTTAAAATATCCAACTTACAAACGACTCCTACTTGCAAACGAAAGGAGACAACAGGAAGTGAGAGGAAATCTACCCCTAGGAAGGGAAATTCTCTCCTGTAAGAGTTAATATGGGAAAAAGGTGTCTCCTCTCTACTGATGCTTTATCACCAATCCTTGTTTCAATAAAAACCCCACTTTTCAAAAACATTTGTCATTGGGACGGAAAGAGAGGTGAAATGTTCTGAACAGGGGCACAGACAGCAAAACAAATGTTACAGGGGTGATAACCCTTCCCTATGTTTTCCAAAAATAGATTTTTTGGCTGGAGCTACACTTAAACAATGTACCTGTTCAAAATTACAAACAGATTCTACATAAGAACAAACCTACAGTCCCTGTCTTGTATGCACCGCCTGTATACGGCTGTTCAGAGTATATAGGGCCTTTTTTATTTTGTGTGCGGGGTTCCCCTTAATATCCATACAAGACCCAAAGGGGCTGGTAATGGGCTGGGGTAGGGGGGGTGTGATGGGGTAGCTATGCCATTTTTCTCAAAGATTTTCATCCATATTACCGGGACCAGACATTACATTAAAGCCGCAAGCAGTTTTAAATGGCTTTTTTTTTCCTTTAGAAATGTCATTTTGTGCAGGGACAGTTATAAACATGGGAAACACGTGGCACTTCACAGGCATACTTTAGACACCCCCCAGGTACGATATTTAAAGGAATATTTGACTTTTTTTTTTTCACTTTATGCATCATTAAAATGACTGCTCCCGAAAAACGGCCGTTTTTAAAACTTCTTTTTGCATTGATACATGTCCCCTGGTGCAGAACCCGGGTCCCCAAACCCTTTTTAGGACAATAACATGCATATTAGTCGTTATAATTAGCACTTTAGATTTTGAACGTTCGCATCCATTATATTTAATAGGGTTCTAACGTTTGTGCAAACTCTGGTCCGTTCGCGGGTTCTGGTGCGAACCGAACCCGGGGGTGTTCGGCTCATCCCTATTAGGAATGAGCCGAACACCCCCCCGTTCGGTTCGCACCAGAACCTGCGAACAGACCTAAAGTTTGAGCGAACTTTAAAATCCCTATTAAATACAATGGACTCAAACGTTCTAAATCAAAATTGCTAATTATCAAGGCTAATATGCAAGTTATTGTCCTAAAAAGGGATTGGGGACCCGGGTCCTGCCCCAGGGGACATGTATCAATGCAAAAAAAAGTTTTAAAAATGGCCGTTTTTTCGGGAGCAGTGATTTTAATAATGCTTAAAGTGAAACAATAAAAGTGAAATATTCCTTTAAATTTCGTACCTGGGGGGCGGGGGGGGAGGAGTGTATAGTATGCCTGTAAAGCAGCGATTGTTTTCCGTGCTTAGAACTGTCCCTGCACAAAGTGTAATTTCTGAAGGAAAAAAAGTCATTTAAAAGCACTCGCGGTTATAATGAATTCCCGGCAATACAGAGAAAGGTCATTGATAAAAAAAAAATGCGTGGGAGTCCCCCAAATTCAATTACCAGGCCCTTCAGGTCTGATATGGATATTAAGGGTAACCCTGCGTCAAATTAAAAAAAAAATGACGTGGGGTTCCCCCCAAATATCCATACCAGACCCTTCAGGTCTGGTATGGATTTTAAGGGAAACTCCACGCCAAATTTTAAAAAAATGGCGAGGAGTTCCCCCCAAAAATCCATACCAGACTCTTTTTCGCAGGAAAAGAGGGGGAGACGAGAGAGCGCCCCCCCTCCTCAACCATACCAGGCCACATGCCCTCAACATGGGGAGGATGCTTTGGAGGTCTGTGACCCCTCAAAGCACCATGTCCCCATGTTGATAGGGACAAGGGCCTCATCCCCACAACCCTTGCCCGGTGGTTGTGGGTGTCTGTGGGCGGGGGGCTTATTGGAATCTGGAAGACCCCTTTAACAAAGGGTACCCCCAGATCCCACCCCCCTATGTGAATAGGTAAGGGGTACATTGTACCCCTACCATTTCACCAAGAAAATGTAAAGAATTGTAAAAAAACACACAGACAGTTGGGAAAGTCCTTTATTAAAAAAAAAAAAAAAAAAAAGAACATTCCAGCGATGTAATCCAGTGTCCCGGGGTGATCCGATGTCCAGCGCTGCAGTCTCCTCCAGTCTCCACTCCACACGAAACTCCCATCACGTACGAAGGGGCGGGGTCACCCATCACATCATAGGGTAAGCCTCAGCTTTCCCCGCTTGCCGGGGAATAGCCAATGACGTAGGCGGGATCCCGAATTTGCCACGAACACCCCAAATTGTTCGCTGTTCAGCGAACGGGTGAACAGGCAATGTTCGAGTCGAACATGAGTTTTACTCGAACTCAAAGCTCATCCCTATTGGTTATAATAGGCTTTAGTTTTTCCCAGTAATTTGAAAAGTTCAATCCTTTTCAAGAGTACTTCCAAAGCGCTAAAAGGTGCATATCATTGAACACATCGGCAACAAGTTCATATATCATCAGATTTGGCCAAGTAGAATGTTAAACATAATAACAATATCTCTATGTCACAAGATTTGTGTGTGCATGCATGCAGGGCGAGAATGTGGTTTACGACAATTATATTGACTTATAGGAGTTTCAGGCGGTATTTAGCAAATGCTAAATATATAGTTAACCATACATTACCACCTCGCTGATTAATAGCTCAAAGTCCGTGATGTCTATCATTGGCGTAAGGGCAGTTCCAATCGCTGTTCTCACACTGTCACTCAGATAGTGGCAAAGAGAGGAAAATTCCACAAACATATACAGCGTTAGCTGTTATATCCGGCTTACAGTCTCGCTGCTTCGCATAATTGTCTCCTGCAATCCCCGTCACTGCCGTAGCTCACACTCGTGCGCGTCTCTCCACTTGCAGCTCTATCCACACTAGGAACGTCATGGGACAGGACAGCGTTGTGACGTCATTGCGTTTCGCTGTGTCTAATGGCGTAGCTTCATCTCGGAGGTTGATTGGGCTAGTAGCCAAACTCCCTTTTATTGTAGACTTGCGGGTTTTACAGTCAATGGAAATTTTCTGTTTAAAAGGAACAGTGTCCTGTTTGAAGAAACAACCCATCCAGCTGGCAATTTTTCTCAGTTTATCTTATTATCAAGTAGAGATCATATTGAATAGGAGATGGGCATTATTGGAGTTCACTTGCTTCCTCCGATCACTTCAATATAAATTATATACTTGAAAGGCCTATACCGTGAGTGGTCATAATTATGCTGTAAAACCCGCAAGTCTTTGTATACTATATGGTTACCGCAACAACACCTTAACAGGTGAATGATCCAATCCAGGTCACTTCATTTAATTGACCGTGTATTAGTGGTTAACTTGCTTATCCCTCATCCCCCTCCCCCTTCCTTTGTTGCTGTATAATGACTTGTCGAGTCCACCTTGAAATAGTGGACTTCGACACTGCCTGGCCCTTCCTTGGGCCCTCTGGTAAAATAAATAGACAATCAGTCTTTCCTATCTGAGCCATAGCTTGCTGATACATTTTTACCGAGCTTACAAAAAGTGTCGTTTCTCTTCTTCCGCGGACTGCGGATCTGGAAACAAGGACGGTAGGACTACATCTTGATTCAGATGGAATCCTGAAACCATTTTTGGTAAAAAAATCTGGGTGAGGTCGCAACATCACCCTGTCTTCACGAATAATCAAATATGGCTCCTTAGAAGAAAGAGCTGCCAACTCCGATACCCTCCTTGCTGAGGATATGGCTACAAGAAAAAATTGTTTCTTTGTCAGAAGAACTAAAGAAACATGGTGCAATGGTTCAAAAGGTTGTTTCTGTAAAACAGATAAAACTAAATTCAAGTCCCACGGGCACACAGGAGGCTTAACCGGTGGATTTAAGCGCATCGCTCCCTGGACAAAGGCTCGGATCAGGGAATGAGAGGCAAGCGGTCTCTGAAAGAATACCGACAAGGCCAGCTTAATTTCTATGCCTAACCGAAGAAAGGCAATAATCCTGCTAATGGCATATCTTCTAGGATGCCACCCCCTGGGTTCACACCAGGAAACATATGCCTTCCAGATTCTGTAGTAGATGAGCCTGGAGGCCAGCTTTCTAGCATTAACCAGAGGGGATAGGCCTGGGCCTGAGAGCACACGATTTTTCAGAATGTGGGTCTCAACAGCCAAACCGTCAAATTCAGACTCTGTAAGGCAGGATGGAATATTGGACCCTGTGAGAGCAGATATGAGCGGAGCGGAAGAGTCCAAGGGTTCCCCTCTGCCATCTTCACTATCTCTGCATACCAGGATCACCTGGGCCAAGCCAGGGCTACCAGAATCACCAGCTTTCCTTCTCGCTTGACTCTCTGAAGGAATTGTGGGAGAAGCGGGACTGGAGGGAACGCATAAATCAGAGAACACTGATCCCATGGAATTGTTAAGGCATCTGACCCCTGTGCCAACGGATCTCTTGTCCTTGACACAAAGTTGTCCAGCTTTGTGTTGAACCTGGAGGGCAACAGGTCTACATCCGGGGTACCCCATTTCCTACATATGGCCTGAAATATGTTGGGGTGTAGAGACCATTCTCCTGGACTTAGCTGCTGGCTGCCAAAATCCACCTGCCAATTTTCTACCACTGGAATGAAGACCGCAGATAGACAGGGAACATGCGTTTCTGCCCAAGAAAATACAGTCAGGTCCATAAATATTGGGACATCGATACAATTCTAATCTTTTTGGCTCTATACACCACCACAATAGATTTGAAATGAAAACTAACAAGATGTGCTTTAACTGCAGACTTTCAGCTTTAACTTGAGGGTATTTACATCCAAATCAGGTGAACGGTGTAGGAATTACAACAGTTTGTATATGTAATAATGGGGTGTGTATACTGCGCTGTCTGTATAACAATAATGAATATTTATCTGTGCTGCAACAAAAAATGTGAGACACACACAACAATGAAAATAATAAAAAATATGCTGCACAAAGGTAAAAACGTGATAGTGACAATGAATGCTAAAATGAACAGAACTTCCAATAATCTCTGTAGGTTTGATCCCACATCTAAAAGGAAAAAAGGTTAGGTCCAAAGTAATGTCCACAATATACTTCTCCTGTAGTGCTATCTAAAAAATGACTGGTGTGGATAGCATAGAAAGTCTTATAATACAAATAATATAAAACATGTATCATAAAAACGCATGTCCAATCTTCTAAACATGCATCCGTGACATCAAACTGGAACACCACAGAACAGTGCTGATTTGGAATAGTGAAGAATCCACCACCTCTATTTAAACTGGCCACTTACCGAAAGTACTGATCCCTGGGCTCTTTAAATCAGCTCTCCTGGTTCCTCTGATGTTTAAATAGGTGAACTCCCGGTGTCCCAACGGACCATGATAAGACAGAAAAGACATTCCATAGCTTAATCCAGTATAGGACTTTTTATTCAAATAATTAAAAAAATGCACTTACAATGTACATCAGGTATATAAGCGGGTGGTATGTTACAAAGCCGGCTGGCTCTCACTGCTAGTCGCTTCCAGGGGCACTACTGGATGATGACACATTTGTCAAAACGACGTAGGGAGGAGCGGCGTGCTGACGTCACCACACTTTACTATCGCACATGTCACGGATGCATGTTTAGAAGATTGGACATGCGTTTTTATCATACATGTTTTATATTATTTGTATTATAAGACTTTCTATGCTATCCACACCAGTCATTTTTTAGATAGCACTACAGGAGAAGTATATTGTGGACATTACTTTGGACATAACCTTTTTTCCTTTTAGATGTGGGATTAAACCTACAGAGGTTATTGGAAGTTCTGTTCATTTTAGCATTCATTGTCACTATCACGTTTTTATCTTTGCGCAGCATATTTTTTATTAGTTTATATATGTGCCTCCCACTTTTTAAGGGACCAAAAGTAATGGGAAAATTGGCTGCTCAGCTGTTCCATGGCCAGGTGTGTGTTATTCCCTCTATATCTCATTTACAAGGAGCAGATAAAACGTCCAGAGTTCATTTCAAGTGTGCTATTTGCATTTGGAATCTGTTGCTGTCAACTCTCAATATGAGATCCAAAGAGCTGTCACTATCAGTGAAGAAAGCCATCATTAGGCTGAAAAAAAAACACAACCCCATCAGAGGGATAGCAAAAACATTAGGTGTGGCCAAATCAACTGTTTGGAACATCCTTAAAAAGAAAAAAATGCACCAGTGAGCTCAGCAACACCAAAAGACCCGGAAGACCACGGAAAACAACTGTGGTGGATGACCAAATAATTCTTTCCTTGGTGAAGAAAACACCCTTCACAACAGTTGGACAGATCAAGAACACTCTCCAGGAGGTAGGTGTATGTGTGTCAAAGTCAACAATCAAGAGAAGACTTCACCAGAGGGAATACAGAGGGTTCACCACAAGATGTAAACCAATCGTGAGCCTCAAAAACAGGAAGGCCAGATTAGTTTGCCAAACAACATCTAAAAAAGACTTCACAGTTCTGGAACAACATCCTATGGACAGATGAGACCAAGATCAACTTGTACCAGAGTGATGGGAAGAGAAGAGTATGGAGAAGCAAAGGAAATGCTCATGATCCAAAGCATACCACCTCATCAGTGAAGCATGGTGGTGGTAGTGTCATGGCGTGGGCATGTATGGCTGCCAATGGAACTGGCTCTCTTGTATTTATTGATGATGTGACTGCTGCCAAAAGCAGCAGGATGAATTCTGAAGTGTTTCGGGCAATATTATCTGCTCATATTCAGCCAAATGCTTCAGAACTCGTTGGACGGCACTTCACAGTGCAGATGACCCGAAGCATACTGCAAAAGCAACCAAAGAGTTTTTTTAAGGGAAAGAAGTGGAATGTTATGCAATGGCCAAGTCAATCACCTGATCTGAATCCGATTAAGCATGCATTTCACTTGTTGAAGACAAAACTGAAGGGAAAATGCCCCAAGAACAAGCAGGAGCTGAAGACAGTTGCAGTAGAGGCCTGCCAGAGCATCACCAGGGATGAAACCCAGTGTCTGGTGATGTCTATGCGTTCCAGACTTCAGGCTGTAATTGACTGCAAAGGATTTGCAACCAAGTATTAAAAAGTGAAAGTTTGATTTATAATTGTTAATCTGTCCCATTACTTTTGGTCCCTTAAAAAGTGGGAGGCACATGTACAAACTGTTGTAATTCCTACACCGTTCACCTGATTTGGATGTAAATACCCTCAAATTAAAGCTGAAAGTCTGCAGTTAAAGGATATCTTGTTTGTTTCATTTAAAATCCATTGTGGTGGTGTATAGAGCCAAAAAGATTAGAATTGTATCGATGTCCCAATATTTATGGACCTGACTGTATGTGAGTTCACCTCTTTTTGGGCATCCAGACTTCTGGTGCCTCCTTGGTGATTGATATAAGCCACTGCTGTGGCATTGTCGGACTGTATCCGGACAGGACAACCCTGCAACCTGTAAGTCCAGACCCTGAGGGCCAGACAAATTGCCTGCATCTCCAGAATGTTGATGGGCAAGAGCTCTTCGGCTCTGGACCATTTTCCCTGGGCAGAAGCTTCTTCCAGAACTGCCCCCCAGCCTGTAAGGCTGGCGTCTGTTGTTGGGATCTTCCAAGTAACCAGAATAAAGGATTTTCCTTTTAACAGATTCTGAGGGAGCAACCACCAATTGAGGCTCTGTTGAACCCGTGGTGACAGGTGCATTGGAAGGTCCAAGGCTTGGACTTTTTTGTTCCAGGCAGACAGGATGCTGCTCTGCAAAGGTCTCGAGTAAAACTGGGCAAAAGGAATGGCCTCGAATGAGGCTACCATTTTTCCTAATAACCTCATGCATAGACGAATGAAGGATTTTTCCTTGCTTTGATCATACGGACCAAACCCTTATGGCTTTGGACTTTGACCCGGGTAAGAATACCCTGCTTTGGATCGTGTCTATGACCATGCCCAAATACTCCAGCCTTCTTTGGGGCCGTAAGGAGGATTTTTCTAGATTGAGGACCCAGCCTAGGTACTCCAAATACTCCACTGTGCTGCGCACATTGCGGTCTAGGCGTGATCTATGAGCAGAAGATCGTCCAGATAAGCCGTTACTGCTATGCCCGGTTCGCCAGGGGTGGGGCTAGCACCTTTGTGAACACTCGAGGTGCAGTAGCCAGACCGAATGGTAGGGCCACAAACTGAAAGTGTCGTTGATCCACCAAAAACCTTAGAAACTTTTGGTGAGCGGGGAATATTGGCACATGTAGATGCATCTCTGATGTCTATTGATGCCAGGAATTCTCCTCCCTGAAGGGTGGAGACTACTGAATGGACAGACTCCATGCGGAAGGAGCGAATGTTCAGAAACTGATTCAGGTCCTTCAGATCCAGAATAGATCTGACATCTACATTTGGTTTTGGAACAGTAAAGAGGTTTGAGTAGAAACCTAAACCTTGCTCCTCTGGGGCTACTTCTATAAATACCCCTTGGGCCAACAGGCGCTCCAAGGCTAAAAGTAAAGGTCTCCTCTTTTCTGTATATTTGGAGATTCTTGATCTCCAAAAATGGGATGGTGGAAGTTCTCAGAACTCTAGCTTGTAGCCCAGAGATACTGTGGAGATGACCCACTTGTCCTGAACCTCTTCCCACCAGGCGTCTGCAAACCGCAGCAGCCTTCCCCCCACTCGGCCGAGCAGGGGCACCCCTTCATAGGGAAATTTTGGGGTTCTGATTAGTAGACCTTGAACCCCAAGATCTTTTCTGCCCTTGGGCTTGGCACTGGGCCTTTCCCCTAGTATTGGACTGGGGAGGCCGTTGCCACTGCCTGGAAGTCGAAGCTCCAGGGGCTGGGGAAAGAGAACGTTTAAATGAGGGACGTTTACTCTTCTTCTTAACCGGTAACAACGTGGATTTGCCTCCGGTAATCTTTTGGATATATTTGTCCAAATCATCCCCAAACAGGCATTCCCCATAAAATGGGAACGCCGCCAAGTATCTTTTGCAAGAAACCTCGGCTTCCCAATGCTTTAGCCAAAGGGACCTGCGCATGTGTACCAGCAGGAGATTTAGGCGGGATGCTTGCTGAACAGAGTCCATAATCGCATCAACCGCAAAACACAGGGCCTTAGGAAGGTCTGCATAAACCTCAACTTCCTCTGCAGGGAGGAGGTTAACCAAATGTTTCATTTGTTCCTTGAGGAACTGGCACATGCCAATTGCTGCGACTGCAGGTTGGACCACAGCACCAGCCATAGAGAAGGAGGCTTTAAGCAAAGATTGCAGCTTTTTATCAGTTGGATCTTTGAAGCCCTGAGCATTGTCCACTGGACAGGTCAGGCTTTTATTCGCACAAGAAATAGCCGAGTCTATAGCCGGCACCCCCCATTTCTCGCTGAAACATTCCTCCACTGGGTAAAGGAGGGAAAACCTCTTGGGAGGAGGAGAAAACAGTTTATCTGGATGAGCCCAGTCATCATACATCAACTTCTCCAACAAAGGATGAGTTGGGGAGGTGTATGCAGCCTGTGGGGATTTCCGAGATCCCAAGGAGGAAACAGAGGGCATTGCAGCTTCAGCAGAGGGCAATTTGTATGTGGTATGCACCAACTGTGTATAATATTGCACCTGCATCTTAAGCTCCTGAGAGGTAGAAGAGATCTTCTCCTCATCCTCTGAAACCTCAGACTGCTCCTGATTCCTATCTACAGATAAGGATATCTCATCATCAGAATGTTCCTCTGATAAGAAACCCAGAGCAGAGGAAAGGGATCTACCCCGCTTTCTGCCACTTTTTAAGGAGATTGCGATTAATGAAGCAATCCTTCCTTCCATGCCATCCAATGCAGCTTTCATAGTGTCTTCAGTGACATATACAGGAGCTGCAACATTAGGAGAGGCTGCAAAGCCTGACAGGGGTACAGATTCATCCTGAGGCTGCTACCAGTCTGTCAGGGGGGATGGTAATCTGCAGGCATGTCCAGAACCCCTAGCATTACCTCTTAGCCAGCCATGTGCACACTGTCACTTTGGGTTCACTTGCCTCTTCCCTCGCTGCTCTTCCTGATTAGTGGAGAATTTTATCCAATTTGGGGGTTGCGATGCGCACAGGGGAGGTTTTTTCTGACCTCCTGCTGTCCTCGCCTACCTCACAATGGGCGTGGCAACCTGTGCATCGGCGCCATGCTTTCCACGCCCACACCGGAGTATCCTCTGATGCCACCCATGTGTGGGCTGTGAGCAACATCCGGGATGTATGACGGCTAGGGGTGCAATGGATCAAAAAACTCACAGATCGGATCGATCCTCGGATCAGAGCCACGGATCGGATCATTTTCGGATCGGCAAAAAAATAAAAAAATAATGTTACACCCACCGGAATTTTCGATTTTACAGTTATTTTCAACACAAAACGGAGCTTATAAGCTTAAATACAGTATTTGTAAATCCAACGGACTCTTTACATGTTAAATTTTAAAAGCAGCAGCAAACCTGCTGACCTTACATGGTTGCTAATGTGACAGAACACCTCTGATTTTCACATTTAACTAAATGTTAAATGTGAAAATCAGAGGTGTTCCGTCACATTAGCAATCATGTAAGGTTTGCTGCTGCTTTTAAAATTTAAAATGTAAACAGTCCGATGGATTTCCAAATAATGTATTATAGCTGATAAGCTCCGTTTTGTGTTGAAATCCTAAAACTCGTTGGGTGTAACAAGATGTCCGCTTGGCCCCCCCTCTATCATTACTGTGCAGGAGTGTGGGGTGGAGCAAGATGGCGACAAAGCATCACTACAGCGGCCGCCGCCGGGTGTACCAAGATGGCCACCGCTCCGAAGCTAGGCCGAAGCCGCGGCCTTTCCTACGGCCGAGGCTCCGGAGCGCTCCGCGGATCGCGTGGTGATCCGATCCGAACAGGGTGACCCGTTCGGATCACGGATCACCACCGATCCATTGCAGCACTAATGACGGCTGGTGTCTGTCTGACGCTAGCTCTTCGCCATGCTCACATGCCGCTGGGGGTGGAGTTTCTTGGACTCGCCGCGGTCATATCCGGGTGTCTTGCACGGCTGTGTTTTGCATTTGCAATCTGGTAGCCTGGTTCAGCGGTCACACTTTTCTTGGGAGCGCATTTTCCATGTTTGGATTTACCTATTCCAACAAGGTAATTCTCTTTTTCCATTATCACCTTATGTGCTCATGTACATTATTCTCAAAGACTTTTTGAGTTTATCTCTATCTACATCTACATTATAGACCTCAAACTCTGATAGTTGTTTACCAAATCATTATTCAACCATTTTTTATATTGCTCCTCTGCCTCCAAGCCCATATTTACCTGCTGTATCTAACATATACCATATTCCATAGTAAAATATACATATGCACATTTTTTGGCAAGGTTAATTAATTTGTAGACCCATGCATGTATTTTAGGTACCAGAAACCCTTTACACCTAGCCTATCTTGCCAATATTATGCAACCTGTTATAGACTTACCATAACAAATGCATTACTACACTTTTCCAGATACATCTTTTTTGGGCCCCTTGTTGACCGCTGGCCAGGCACCTCCACACAGACCTTGCTGCTCACCCGGGGATCCCTCGCGGCAATGTCCATTTACCTCACCCCCTCAGCTCCCGACCTGGATACTCATTCGCCGCCATCTTGGTACACAGCGACAGGCAATTCAGCCCAGCACATTGGTAAGTATGTCGGTTTGACCCCCCACCATCCTATGTGCTTCCAACCATTCGTTTTATGTGCTTACCTTTCTCATCATTTTTACAACAGATACAACAATCATGCATCTGCCCCTGAGGAAGCGAGCGGAGTCTCGCGAAACGCGTAGGGAACCCAGGATGCGTTTGTATATCTTGTTATGTTGAGGACCAATGTTTTCGGCTACACGCTCACATATTGTCCCAATATCAATACTTTTACACATGAGCTTTTGTACCGTGTGCATGCATCCACTGGCTGAGTTGTTACAACTACATACATTGTTGCTTTATGAGCATAAACCTTTTAACCATTTGCATTGTTGTTTATGGATATACCATATTTGTAATGTATCAACATTTATTTGTACTATGTTTATGAACCTTGGCTATTATGCCGGGTGACGCACACTTATTGCTGTCTCCATTTGGTCATATAGCATTGTGTAACAATACATTTTTTGTTATTTCAATTTGTGTGAGCATGTGCCTAATCTCTCCCACCTCACTCAAAGTCCCTAAGGCGACCTTCCTTTTGTTGCCTAGCTCTAGGTGGGGATTTCTTAGTGCCACCTTTACCTGCCCCTGAATGCCTCTTACTGGGAGACATAGTCCTAAGCTGCAAAGCAGAGGTACTAGTACAAGTGCAACCACCATTGTGCTCTAGTCTTACAATACATATATATATATATTAGCTCACTGCACAACCTGATCCCGAGTAGGTGTCTTAGGTATGCCTGGATCCGATCCACTGAGATGCTTACAGCCCACAGCTCTGTGTCCCACTGCTTTACAGAAGGCTCTGGCGTGCTGGCTTTTAAATCCTGCCGCTTTGGCGCCTGCGCACTGATGTGCCGTGCACGCGCCACGCGCGCTCAACCACGCCTACCCCTGCTTTCCCTGCTCACCTGTACAGTCAAAAAGCGCACCCCACTGTCATGGGGGCAGCCAGGAGTGAGGGGGAGAGAGAAGACCGTTGGAGGACTTCATGGGACCCGTGGACTGCGTGGGGTCTCTCTGTTATGAGTTGTGGCAGAGCCTGCAGCGGAGGAGGTGAGTGTTTTTTTATAACAGACGAACTTCACTGAGCGTGTTCCTGGATGGCATGTAAGTATACACCAGGTATGTCACTTACTCCCTCTGGTGGCGGAAACCAGGTAAGACATGCAACTACTCATAGAAGATAATATGAAAAAAAATATCTTCACTTACCTTATCCCAGCAGCAGTAAAACTGCTGAGAACAACAGATCCGGCCTTCACCCATCACGGCGGGTAGTGTTGGGTCCCTACTTAAAGGAACCTCTTTCCTGGACCTGTAGAAGACTCTGCCAGGAGCTTTTAGATTAGTACACCAAAGACTGGATCCCAGAGCCCAGACCTCCGAAGAGAGACATTACAGGCAAAACCTTGTTTCTTCTTTCAATGAAGCCCGGGTACCATCCACCTTAGGTATTTAGTATTGGCCCGAGGTATGGATCCGGTTGTATAACCCCAAGGCCTCCGCAGAGACCATCAAACAGAGCTTTCTTAGCACATGTTCAACGTGACCAACCACCTTAGACACTGGCAAAAAACGGAGCAGCTCTCCATATGGGAGGGGTTATATAGGGGAGCAACTCGCCTTGTAATTAGAATTCAGGCGGAGAGTTGGGACTTTGAATGAGGCCATAGACATAGTGGAGGTACATGAATCAAAGTGCATATTTATTGATCATAAAAATGTAAAACACATGTCAATAACAAAAACCACATAGAAAAAGACAGTATAATGAACATCATTCCATAATTCTTCACACACCCATATGTATGTGTGTGTGCACTATGGGCATCAAGAGTACATGAGTATATAACAACTTGTGCCACGTAGTGGTCTAAATTGATTAGTAGATACATTCAATGATACATCTATGTACATGAAACATCAAAGAAGCATATGCGAAGCAAATAAAAATTGTATAAAAGCAATAACATCATAAATGGTGGGTGTAAGAATTTCTGAGTTGATAGTGTAGTATAAACATAAGTTTGCATCCCAAATTGTCCAAGGCATTTCGTGTAAGAGGAACACTTATCAGGGTCGGATGCTCAGAGATATCTACAAAATATGATCATATAATTGGTATGATTGTAACTCATGGTGGCAGGGAAAGGCAATACGGCCCAACCCAAATACTTACATAGGGTCACAGAAATGAGGATTGGTGGATATAAAACCAAGGCCAGGGTGATGGTCTGTCCCGGGAGATGAGGTGATGAAGCAGCATGCCAACGGGGCGCATACACAGAAACCCCCCACCATGCACAGAAGCCAGGTTGCTGGAAAGCATGATAGCACCAGGTGCTGCGCCAGTGGGGACTGCCAAAAAGAGTCTAGAATAGAGGAATGCATAATCAGTGTATCATAGTAAACTGAAAAGATCAATGAAATAGTATAGAGCTAATAGCATTGTACCAATCAAAGGAGTCTGTGCTCATAGATGAAAATGGAATGAGAGTGTTAACCACAACCAAGTAGCCATAAAGTATGGTATGGAGAGGGTCAGAAGGCATCAGAGACAGTCCCAGTTCACACAAGCACAAGGTACAAGCAAAAGCAATTAATGAATGAATTTGATACATATACAGGTCCAATAAATTATAATCATCATAATAAATGTGAATATTCAATAAAAATTGTAAGAATTCATGATATGAAAACAAGCTTGGCCTGGCATCCTAAAGTAAAGACTCGACGCGTTTCATGGCATTACCAGCCAATCATCAGGAGTAGGGATGAGCTTCGTGTTCGAGTCGAACATACGTTCGACTCGAACATCGGCTGTTCGATCGTTCGACGAAGATCGAACGATTTGGGCCGTTCGCGCCAAATTCGAGTGACGCGAACGGCCCACAATGCACTACGCCATCGCAGTGTCATCCAGGCGCTGTGATTGGCCAAGCATGCACTGTGACCCAGCATGCTTGGCCAATCACAGTGCCGGCAGCGAGGAGAGCAATGATTGGCCACAGGCAGGATGCCTGTGGCCAATTATTGCTGAGGGTGTTTAGTACACGCCCCACACTATAAAAGGCCGCCAGCACGGCGGCCTAGTGTAGTGTGTTCCGGAGCAGGGAAAGACAAGCATAGGCAGGGACAGTGACATTTATTTCTTTCTTGCTTAACCTGGATTCCTTTAGTTTAGGGAAAGAGAAGGATAGGTAGGGAGAGTGTCAGTGTGTTTTACTGTGCGAGTCCTTGTTTCTAGGGACAAAGAAGGAAAGTGAGGGGAATTCTCCTTGTGCTATAGTGTGCTTTAAAAAAACATTTTTTCTAGGGACAGAAAACTCTAGGTAGGGAGACTGTCAGTTTCTTTCACTGTGCGAGTCCTTGTTTCTAGGGACAAAGAAGGAAAGTGAGGGGAATTCTCCTTGTGCTATAGTGTGCTTTAAAAAAAACATTTTTTCTAGGGACAGAAAACTCTAGGTAGGGAGAGTGTCAGTTTCTTTCACTGTGCGAGTCCTTGTTTCTAGGGACAAAGAAGGAAAGTGAGGGGAATTCTCCTTGTGCTATAGTGTGCTTTAAAAAAACATTTTTTCTAGGGACAGAAAACTCTAGGTAGGGAGAGTGTCAGTTTCTTTCACTGTGCGAGTCCTTGTTTCTAGGGACAAAGAAGGAAAGTGAGGGGAATTCTCCTTGTGCTATAGTGTGCTTTAAAAAAACATTTTTTCTAGGGACAGAAAACTCTAGGTAGGGAGAGTGTCAGTTTCTTTCACTGTGCGAGTCCTTGTTTCTAGGGACAAAGAAGGAAAGTGAGGGGAATTCTCCTTGTGCTATAGTGTGCTTTAAAAAAACATTTTTTCTAGGGACAGAAAACTCTAGGTAGGGAGAGTGTCAGTTTCTTTCACTGTGCGAGTCCTTGTTTCTAGGGACAAAGAAGGAAAGTGAGGGGAATTCTCCTTGTGCTATAGTGTGCTTTAAAAAAACATTTTTTCTAGGGACAGAAAACTCTAGGTAGGGAGAGTGTCAGTTTCTTTCACTGTGCGAGTCCTTGTTTCTAGGGACAAAGAAGGAAAGTGAGGGGAATTCTCCTTGTGCTATAGTGTGCTTTAAAAAAACATTTTTTCTAGGGACAGAAAACTCTAGGTAGGGAGAGTGTCAGTTTCTTTCACTGTGCGAGTCCTTGTTTCTAGGGACAAAGAAGGAAAGTGAGGGGAATTCTCCTTGTGCTATAGTGTGCTTTAAAAAAACATTTTTTCTAGGGACAGAAAACTCTAGGTAGGGAGAGTGTCAGTTTCTTTCACTGTGCGAGTCCTTGTTTCTAGGGACAAAGAAGGAAAGTGAGGGGAATTCTCCTTGTGCTATAGTGTGCTTTAAAAAAACATTTTTTCTAGGGACAGAAAACTCTAGGTAGGGAGAGTGTCAGTTTCTTTCACTGTGCGAGTCCTTGTTTCTAGGGACAAAGAAGGAAAGTGAGGGGAATTCTCCTTGTGCTATAGTGTGCTTTAAAAAAACATTTTTTCTAGGGACAGAAAACTCTAGGTAGGGAGAGTGTCAGTTTCTTTCACTGTGCGAGTCCTTGTTTCTAGGGACAAAGAAGGAAAGTGAGGGGAATTCTCCTTGTGCTATAGTGTGCTTTAAAAAAACATTTTTTCTAGGGACAGAAAACTCTAGGTAGGGAGAGTGTCAGTTTCTTTCACTGTGCGAGTCCTTGTTTCTAGGGACAAAGAAGGAAAGTGAGGGGAATTCTCCTTGTGCTATAGTGTGCTTTAAAAAAACATTTTTTCTAGGGACAGAAAACTCTAGGTAGGGAGACTGTCAGTTTCTTTCACTGTGCGAGTCCTTGTTTCTAGGGACAAAGAAGGAAAGTGAGGGGAATTCTCCTTGTGCTATAGTGTGCTTTAAAAAAACATTTTTTCTAGGGACAGAAAACTCTAGGTAGGGAGAGTGTCAGTTTCTTTCACTGTGCGAGTCCTTGTTTCTAGGGACAAAGAAGGAAAGTGAGGGGAATTCTCCTTGTGCTATAGTGTGCTTTAAAAAAACATTTTTTCTAGGGACAGAAAACTCTAGGTAGGGAGAGTGTCAGTTTCTTTCACTGTGCGAGTCCTTGTTTCTAGGGACAAAGAAGGAAAGTGAGGGGAATTCTCCTTGTGCTATAGTGTGCTTTAAAAAAACATTTTTTCTAGGGACAGAAAACTCTAGGTAGGGAGAGTGTCAGTTTCTTTCACTGTGCGAGTCCTTGTTTCTAGGGACAAAGAAGGAAAGTGAGGGGAATTCTCCTTGTGCTATAGTGTGCTTTAAAAAAACATTTTTTCTAGGGACAGAAAACTCTAGGTAGGGAGAGTGTCAGTTTCTTTCACTGTGCGAGTCCTTGTTTCTAGGGACAAAGAAGGAAAGTGAGGGGAATTCTCCTTGTGCTATAGTGTGCTTTAAAAAAACATTTTTTCTAGGGACAGAAAACTCTAGGTAGGGAGAGTGTCAGTTTCTTTCACTGTGCGAGTCCTTGTTTCTAGGGACAAAGAAGGAAAGTGAGGGGAATTCTCCTTGTGCTATAGTGTGCTTTAAAAAAACATTTTTTCTAGGGACAGAAAACTCTAGGTAGGGAGATTTGTCAGTTTCTTTCACTGTGCGAGTCCTTGTTTCTAGGGACAAAGAAGGAAAGTGAGGGGAATTCTCCTTGTGCTATAGTGTGCTTTAAAAAAACATTTTTTCTAGGGACAGAAAACTCTAGGTAGGGAGAGTGTCAGTTTCTTTCACTGTGCGAGTCCTTTTTTCTAGGGACAAAGAAGGAAAGTGAGGGGAATTCTCCTTGTGCTATAGTGTGCTTTAAAAAAACATTTTTTCTAGGGACAGAAAACTCTAGGTAGGGAGAGTGTCAGTTTCTTTCACTGTGCGAGTCCTTGTTTCTAGGGACAAAGAAGGAAAGTGAGGGGAATTCTCCTTGTGCTATAGTGTGCTAAAGCATTCCTCATCAACCATCTTTGAAATCCTTGTTTTTTGGACAGTCAGGGAAATTGTCGTTGTGCTATTTTGTGCAAAAGCAATCATCCTCAACCATATTTAGAAATCCTTAAGTAAAGGGACAGAGAAGGACACCTGAAGGTAGCCCTTATTGCTTTTTTCCCATCTCCCTGCAGGCCATCTATTAGAATGTCTGGAAGGCAAACAAGGAGAGGCAGACAGTCAGGAGGCAATAAAAGAGGGCAAGCAGGCTCTGTGTCTGGGGGCAACAGTGCTGGTCGTGGACGCGGTGCATTGTCATCAGCACATGGCCATGGGACACGCTTGTCCTTCTTTTCGGCAGCTGGACATGTTGAGCCACATCATGCCGAAGACTTGGTAGAGTGGATGACCAAGCCCTCCTCCTCCTCCTCATCCTCTCTCACCCAGGCTCAGGGTACTGGCAAAGCAGCTGCCAAAGCGTCCTCTTCCCTGGTATCAATGTCAGACTCATCATCAGTCACTCCTTCCCTAGACCCACCATGTCCTCCTCCTGAGGAGTCCCCCGAACTGTTTGAGCACAGTGTTGGGTACATGCTCCAGGAGGATGCCCAGCGTTTCGAAGGGTCTGATGATGAAACCCAGCTACAGGAAGGCAGTAGCGTGAGAGCAGACAGAGGGGATGCTCAAGAAGGACACCAATCTGGCAGTCATGTTCCAGCAGCTGCAGCATACTGCCAGATTGGCTCCAGTGATGAGGAGGGAGGGGATGATGAGGTCACTGACTCCACGTGGGTGCCTAATAGGAGAGAGGAGGAGGAGGAGGATGAGGAGGAGGCACATCTCCAACGAGGCAGGATGCCCTTTGGTGGCCAGCGTAAGGGCAGTACACCGACGGAATCACACCGCAGAGCTCCGCCTGTGCAGGGCGCTGCCTCTGCCCGTCATTCAAAAAGTTCCTTGGTGTGGGCCTTTTTTGAGGCTAGTGCATCAGATCGCACAGCTGCTGTTTGCAACATATGTCTCAAGCGTATATCGCGTGGCCAAAACATCAGCCGCTTGGGTACCACATGCCTGACCAGACATATGTTGACCTGCCATGCAGCTCGTTGGCAAGCCTACCTCAAAGACCCACACCAAAGAACAAAGCGGACCTCTCCTTGCACCGCATCAGCTGGGATCTCCAACCCCACTATAACTTCAGTCCTCTCTGAAACATGCACTGAGAGGAATGAAGGTGTAGAATTAGGTGTGTCACAGCCAAGTACTTGCGGCCACTCTGCTAGCAGTACACCGACGTCCGATTCTAGCAGGCAAATTTCCCTGCCCCAGCTGCTGGACCGTCGAAAGAAGTTCACTCCCAGCCATCCACATGCCCAGCGGTTGAATGCTAGCTTGGCTAAATTGCTAGCGCTTCAACTGCTGCCTTTTCAGTTGGTAGACTCGGCCCCCTTCCGTGAGTTTGTGCAATGTGCGGTTCCTCAGTGGCAGGTTCCCAAACGCCACTTTTTCTCACGGAAGGCTATTCCGGCTCTCTACCGGCATGTGGAAGGCAATGTCTTGGCCTCGCTGGACAGGGCGGTCAGCGGTAAGGTGCATATTACCGCTGACTCATGGTCCAGCAGGCATGGACAGGGACGTTACCTTTCTTTCACGGCCCATTGGGTCACTCTTTTGGCAGCTGGGAAGGATGCAGGACAAGGTGCAGTAGTGTTGGAGGTTGTTCCACCGCCACGCCTCCAAAATGCTACTACTGGTTGTGACACACCTCTCTCCTCCACCCCCTCCTCTTCTTCTTCCTCCATGGCCTCTTCCTGTGGTTTGTCCTATGAACCAGCGGTGCTCCGTAGCCGTTCACGGGGCTACGCAAGTACGCAGGCAAAAAGATGCCATGCCGTGCTTGCGCTGGTGTGTTTGGGGGACAGAAGCCACACTGGGGCAGAGGTCCTGTCTGCTCTGCAGGGCCAGGCCGAGAGGTGGTTGACGCCACGCCAGCTTAAGCCAGGAATGGTGGTTTGCGACAATGGCACCAACCTCCTCTCCGCCCTCCGACAGGGACAACTGACCCATGTGCCCTGTGTGGCTCACGTCCTTAACCTGGTGGTGCAGCGGTTCTTGGGCAGGTACCCGGGCTTACAGGATGTCCTGAGGCAGGCCAGGAAAGTCTGTGTGCATTTCCGCAGATCTTATAATGCCAGTGCTCGCCTGGCTGAGCTGCAAAAGGAGTTGAACCTGCCCAAGAACCGCCTTATATGTGACATGCCCACCAGGTGGAACTCAACGTTGGCCATGCTGCAGCGGCTGCACACGCAGCAGAGGGCCATCAATGAGTACCTGTGCGACTACGGCACCAGGACAGGGTCAGGGGAGCTTGGTTTTTTTTCTCCACGCCAGTGGGGCATGATCAGGGATGCATGCACTGTCCTGGCACCATTTGAGGAGGCCACGAGGATGGTGAGCAGTGACAGTGCATGCATCAGTGACACTGTACCTCTTGTCCACCTGTTGGAGCACACGCTGCGTGGAATAATGGACAGGGCACTTAAGGCAGAACAGAGGCAGGAAGAGGAGGACTTCCTTGCCTCTCAAGGCCCCCTTTACCCAGACAGTGTTCCTTCTGTCCCACCCATCACACAGGAAGAGGAGGAGGAGGAGGAGGAGGAGGAGGATTGTGTCAGCATGGAGGTGGAGGCTGGCACTCAGCATCATCAGCAGCAGTCTTTTAGGGATGATTTACAGTCCCAAGAAACCAGTGGACTTGTACGTGGCTGGGAGGAGGTGGCTGCGGATCATGTCGTCCTTAGTGACCCAGAGGACTCCGGAGCGAATGCCTCAGCAAACCTACGCTGCATGGCCTCCCTGATCCTGCAAAGTCTGCGGAAGGATCCTCGTATTCTTCGGATCAAGGAGAGGGACCATTACTGGCTGGCCACTCTCCTTGATCCACGGTACAAGGGTAAGGTTGCGGACCTTATGTTACCTTCGCAGAGGGAGCAGAGGATGAGACAACTCCGGGAGGCCTTGCAGAAAGGTCTGTGCAACGCGTTCCCAGAGACTGGGAGGTTACAAACTCCTGGTCCTGGACAACGAGTTGCTGAGGCTTCGGCCAGTCAAAGAAGGAGCGGTGGGGAAGGTTGCCGTCTGACCGATGCGTTCAGACAATTCTTTAGTCCGCAGCCCCAAAGTATGATCGGTTCCAGCAACCATCGCCAGCGTCTGATAAACATGGTGCAGGAATATCTAGGGGCAAGGTCAGACTTGGACACCTTCCCCACCGAAAATCCTCTGGCTTACTGGGTCTTGAGGATGGATCACTGGCCAGAGCTTGCACAGTATGCAATTGAGCTACTGGCCTGTCCTGCATCCAGCGTTCTTTCGGAACGCACATTCAGTGCTGCTGGAGGATTTGTCACGGATCACAGGGTGCGCCTGTCCACCGACTCGGTTGATCGACTGACTTTCATCAAGATGAACCAGTCTTGGATCACCACCAGCTACCACACACCTGATGCTGATATAACAGACTAATTGATTTTAACATGTCACATCCCTTCAAGACTGATGCTGATGCTGAGTGCCTGTGCTGTTATGTTGACTGGCTATCCTCCTCCTCCGAGTCCTCAATGATACGATTGATGATGATAGCTTGGAAGATCATTTTTGTTTATGGGTGCCGCCACCAGTGGCTAAGGCCCAATTTTTCAGCCCCTGTTTTACAGGGGCGTGTAATTACATTTTTTTTAGCAATAATTTGCCATAGGGCTCATTGCTGTGCTCCAAGTACAGTATCTGTGAGGGGTTGGAGTGTTGTGGCACCAGTGCCTAAGGCCCAATTTTTCAACCCCTGTTTAAAAGGGGCGTGTCATTACAATTTTTGAAGCAATACTTTGCAACAGGGCTCATTGCTGTGCTCCAAGTACAGTATCTGTGAGGGGTTGTAGTGTTGTGCCACCAGTGCCTAAGGCCCAATTTTTCAGCCCCTGTTTAACAGGGGCGTGTCATTACAATTTTTGAAGCAATACTTTGCAACAGGGCTCATTGCTGTGCTCCAAGTACAGTATCTGTGAGGGGTTGTAGTGTTGTGCCACCAGTGCCTAAGGCCCAATTTTTCAGCCCCTGTTTAACAGGGGCGTGTCATTACAATTTTTGAAGCAATACTTTGCAACAGGGCTCATTGCTGTGCTCCAAGTACAGTATCTGTGAGGGGTTGTAGTGTTGTGCCACCAGTGCCTAAGGCCCAATTTTTCAGCCCCTGTTCAACAGGGGCATGCAATTACAATTCTTGATCTAATAATTCACAGCAGGGCCCATTGCTGCACCCACCAAGAGTAACTGTCAGGGCTTACAGTGTTGTGGCACCAGCACCACCATCAAAGGCCCAATTTTTACTACCACTGTTCAACAATTATATGTAATTAAAATTCCTGATATAATAGTTGACAGCAGGGCGTTCCAGCACCAACCAAGAGTAACTGTGAGTGCTTACAGTGTTGTGCCAACACCAACAACTAAGGGGCCTATTTCTGCAGAGTATATACGGCAGGTCCCTACTTTCAAACATCCAACTTACAAACGACTCCTACTTGCAAACGCAAGAAGACAACAGGAAGTGAGAGGAAATCTACCACTAGGAAGGAAAATTCTCTCCTGTAAGAATAAATATGGGAGAAAGGTGTCTCCTCTGTACTGATGCTTTATCAGCAATCCTTGTTTCAAGAAAAACACCACATTTCAAAAACAGTTGTCATTGGGACGGAAAGTGAGGTGAAATGTTCTGAACAGGGGCACAGACAGCAAAACAAATGTTACAGGGGTGATAACCCTTACCTATGTTTTCCAAAAAGTTTAAAAATAGATTTTTGGGCTGGAGCTACACTTCAACAATGTACCTGTTCAAAATTACAAACACATTCTACATAAGAACAAACCTACAGTCCCTGTCTTGTATGCACCGCCTGTATACGGCTGTTCAGAGTATATAGGGCCTTTTTTATTTTATGTGCGGGGTTCCCCTTAATATCCATACAAGACCCAAAGGGGCTGGTAATGGGCTGGGGTGGGGGGGGGGGTCATGGGGTAGCTATGCCATTTTTCTTAAAGATTTTCATCCATATTACCGGGACCAGACATTACATTAAAGCCGCAAGCAGTTTTAAATGGCTTTTTTTTCCTTTAGAAGTGTCATTTTGTGCAGGGACAGTTCTAAACACGGGAAACACGTGGCACTTCACAGGCATACTTTAGACACCCCCCAGGTACGATATTTAAAGGAATATTTGACTTTTTTTTTTTCACTTTATGCATCATTAAAATGACTGCTCCCGAAAAACGACCGTTTTTAAAACTTCTTTTTGCATTGATACATGTCCCCTGGTGCAGAACCCGGGTTCCCAAACCCTTTTTAGGACAATAACATGCATAATAGTTGTTATAATTAGCACTTTAGAATTCGAACGTTCGCATCCATTGTATTTAATAGGGTTCTAATGTTCGTACGAACTTTCGGTCCGTTCGCGGGTTCTGGTGCGAACCGAACCAGGGGGTGTTCGGCTCATCACTAATCAGGAGTAGGGATGCCTAGATTTAGGCTAAAAGGTAAGATAGAAAAATAAATGGATCGGATCTTATTGGGTGTACCATAAACTCTATACGAGGGAACTGGGATCTCATATGTTACCTAAGGTAGAACCCATATGGGCATAATTGGCCCAGCAGTTGCCCAAGATGTGTAGGGACCGTGGCTCTAAAGAAGCTGTCTCGCCCGGGGTTTTCGCACTCACTAGCCAACCTCTTCATGGGTTGGTGGGAGAGGTCCCGTATCTTTGGACATGATAGCCCCCGCCGACTGGACACCATGTTTTACTGTCGTTATATAGACGACCTGTTGTTTGTCTTGTCTGATGACCAGGTAGATCTTCAAAATTGGCTCATGTACCTTAATGACAACTCCCTGAATTTGAAATTCACAGGTAAAATCCATACGAACACCATGGACTTTTTAGATGTGACACTGACAGGTGTAGGGAATATTATCACTACAAGTCTACACAGGGAATCTACAGCAGGTAATACCCTGCTGAGAGCAGATTCAGCCCACCCCAATCACACTGTAAGAGGGATACCTTATGGGCAATTTCTTTGGCTTAAACGCCTTTGTAGTGAACCAAACATTTTCAAGGAGGAAGCCCAAAAAATGTCCCTCAGATTCAAACATAGGGGATACTGTACCAAAACTGTAGACAAAGCTCTCTCAGCTGTCAATGAAATACAAAGGGACAGCCTATTAATAGAAACATGTACCACCAAGAATACACGGGAATCCTATAACAACATACCAGTCTTCTCCACTCCTTACAGCAGTGAATTCAGTAAAATCAGGAACACTGTCATTAAATATCTTCCCATACTGCTTAATGATCCAATCTACAATTAAATATTGTCTAAAGGCATAAAAACAGTATCCCGACGAGCACCCACTTTGGGCAGCTCTCTTTCACCTAGCCTGTATTCAAGCAATATTTCAAGTAAAAATTGGCTTACGTTTAAGGGTACTTTCAGATGCGGTATAAAAAGTTGTGATTACTGTGGTTTCATAAAAAAGGGGGATAAGGTCAAATCCTGTACTAAGGGAAAAACATTCAATATTGCACAGTTCATAAACTGCAATACAAAATATGTAGTATATGTTATCACATGCAAACTCTGGAATATACAATATGTTGGGCGCACAATACGCAGACTCAGAGACCGTCTACGAGACCACTTGTATGATATCGAGATAGATAAGAAAACCAATGTGGCCCAACATTGGAACACTGTACACCTGAAAGACACTTCACATCTTCGCATACAAGGTATAGAAAGTATGAAGGTTCCTATTAGGGGAGGAGACAAGTTTAGGATGTTATGCAAAAGGGAAGTTTTTTGGATTTTTACTTAACACACAAGGATACCGTTAGGGTTGAACTTTGAGTGGGATGTATCCCACTTTAATGAATAACCATCCCACTAAGAACTGTTAACACATATACAGTATACATGTGCATGTATCCCTAATGGCCTTGCATACTTCCCAAAACTTGTTTCTGCAATGGTTAACCACTTAACGACCGCTCACTGTATATATACGTCGGCAGAATGGCACCGACAGGCACAATCACGTAGAGTGTACGTGATTGCCTTTGTACAGTTGGGGGGTCCGATCGGACCCCCCTCCTATACAGTGAGCAGTGGCTAAGTGTCCGGGAGCGTTCCGGGATGAGGGGGCAGCCATTCGTTTCTGGCCACCCCCTCGCGATCGCTCCCGGCGAATGGAAATGCCCCCTCTGTCTGTGTCAGACAGAGGGAGCAGGAGGAAGTGATGTCATCTCTGGTGCGGCGCTCACATATACCGAGCGCCGTACAAGAGAAGATATCAGGTCAGTGCACACAACACTACACTGACACCAGGACACATAGGGACATAAATCGCCCCCCCAGGCCCCCCCAGACACCCCAGATCACCCCCCAGATCACCCCCCCAGCCCCCAGTCACAGTGTCACTGATTGCAGTGACCATTTATTTAGTGATCACTGCAATCAGTGACATTTGTGACTGTAAAAGTGTCACCAAAGTTTAGTCTTAGGTCCAGTGTAGCCCCCTAACCCCCCCTAATAAAGGTTTAACCCCCTGATCACCCCCCAGATAACCCTTTCACCGCCTATCACCACTGTCGCTTAGCGATCATTTTTCTGATCGCTGTCTTAGCGTCAGTGATGCCGATCGGCAGCCAGTAATTTTTTTTAGGTTCGCCGCAGGTTTTTATAGCGTCAGGTACCCCAATATATTATCTAATAAAGGTTTAACCCCCTTGATCGCCCCCCAGGTAACCCTTTCACCCCCTATCACCACTGTCACTAAGCGATCGTTTTTCTAAACGCTGTCTTAGTGTCTGTGATGCAGATCGGTAGCCGGTAATTTTTTTTAGGTTCGCCGCAGGTTTTTATAGCGTCAGGTACCCCAATATATTATCTAATAAAGGTTTAACCCCCTTGATCGCCCCCCAGGTAACCCTTTCACCCCCATGACCACTGTCGCTAAGCAATTGTTTTTCTAAACGCTGTCTTAGTGTCGGTGATGCAGATCGTAGCCAGTAATTTTTTTTAGGTTCGCCGCAGGTTTTTATAGCGTCAGGTACCCCAATATATTATCTAATAAAGGTTTAACCCCCTTGATCGCCCCCCAGGTAACCCTTTCACCCCCTATCACCACTGTCACTAAGCGATCGTTTTTCTAAACGCTGTCTTAGTGTCTGTGATGCAGATCGGTAGCCGGTAATTTTTTTTAGGTTCGCCGCAGGTTTTTATAGCGTCAGGTACCCCAATATATTATCTAATAAAGGTTTAACCCCCTTGATCACCCCCCAGGTAACCCTTTCACCCCCTATCACCACTGTCGCTAAGCAATTGTTTTTCTAAACGCTGTCTTAGTGTCGGTGATGCAGATCGTAGCCAGTATTTTTTTTTAGGTTCGCCGCATGTTTTTATAGCGTCAGGTACCCCAATATATTATCTAATAAAGGTTTAACCCCCTTGATCGCCCCCCCAGGTAACCCTTTCACCCCCATCACCACTGTCGCTAAGCAATTGTTTTTCTAAACGCTGTCTTAGTGTCGGTGATGCAGATCGGTAGCTGGTAATTTTTTGTAGATTCGCCGCAGGTTTTTATAGCGTCAGGTACCCCCATATATTATCTAATAAAGGTTTTAACCCCCTGATTGCCCCTAGTTAACCCTTTCACCAGTGATCACCATATAAGTGTTACGGGTGACGCTGGTTAGTTAGTTTGCTTTTTATAGTGTCAGGGCACCCGCCGTGTATATAACCCAATAAAGGTTTAACCCCCTGATCGCCCGGCGGGTGATATCAATTAGGTTTTAGCGTCAGAGAGGGTCTGAGTCACACCCCAGGCAGCGTCAGGTTAGTAAAAAGAAGAAAGAAAAAAGGAGGGCGCACCGACCTAGTGTATTACCACTTAGACGTTTTATTTAAAATATAAAAAAGCAGTAATCTTACTCACAAACGGAGCTTAAATAAAAGCTTATCGGACAAATCAGCTGGAAATTCTTTGGCACCTGCCGACTGGACTCGATGACAGAGAGGGTCGGACAGTACTTCAGACAACTGGATAGCTGACGTGTTTCTGGGGCGCACCCCTTTCCTCAGAGCCTAGATGGTCCATGATAGCTCTCCCCCACAGAACCCTCCATTATATGTGTGTGCACATGTGCAGAGGCCTCAGCTCAGGTGACCACCAATTAGCAAACCCCGCCTCCCACTACTAACTGACCCCACCCATGTGGGTGGGCCTTCCACTAGCCCCCCTCCCACACAAATAGAAGGCACCCTAGTGGCTGTTCAAAAATAACTAGGGCAGGGGGGGGGGTTTTGAGGAGAATGGGAGAAAAGAGTGGGTACCATATCACTACCCTCTAGAAATGCTGGCTATTATTGGACCATTAAGTCCTCTAGTGATGCAGACCACCAGTGCAGCAATGTATGTCCTCCATAGGCATGGCCTATTAAGATGTAGTCACCCCATATACGGGGGGTGTGTGTAAGGAGGGGTATTGGCATAGGCAGATATCAGCATACATAGTAAAGGGCGGTGGGAACCGAAGGGTCTTATCCCAAAGCAGAAGCAAAGGCTGTTCGTCCTGACGCGGCATGAGCGGTAGCTGTATCTATCACAGCAAACGTCCCTGCAAATCCGTTGGGACGCACACTGTCTAGCAACCAGGAAGTGCTGGTGCCTCCTGCGTTCCAACCCGCACTTCCGGTTGTGCCGAGACGTCAGTTCCGCTTCCCCTATGCCCAACACACCTCTAACCAAGGTACCAGGAAGTGCGGGTATGTTTGCATTCCACCCACCACTTCCGGTCCGTCTAGGAGCCTCCCACCGCTACTCTTTGAGCCTATAGCCAATCCAGTGGTGCGACAAGCTAAACGGCGTCACTCCCTCTAGTGGCCAAGAACGAAAATGGCACGAACCTCTATACTGGAGCTAAATGCAAAAAAAAAAAAAAAGGGGGGGGGCACAAACCAGAGCTGGCTGATTGATTCTCAGAACATGGCCACACACACAAGAACGAAAGCTGTAGGTGCACACAGTGGGTGGAACCCCCTAAAGAGGTTATGGAACAAATGATTAGAAAACTATTACATCTATAATAGCCCAAATATTGCAAAATAATAATGATAAAAAGCCTCCAGTGGACTAAAAAGCATACTTCTCTTTTCTTTTTTCTAGCCACATGAACACCCATTGTTCTGAGGAGGGCTGCAAGACTTTAGACTTTGCCTCTAGACGGAACCACACTACCCGTGTTTTGACGATACACCGAGAGCGCAGGAGATTTTTGTCTTTCAGCGTCAGGTTAGTGCCAGTAATGCTAACACCCACGCATGAAGCATACACCCCCCTTAGTGGTATAGTATCTGAATAGATCAATATCTGATCTGATCTATACTAGCGTCCCCAGCAGTTTAGGGTTCCCAAAAACGCAGTGTTAGCGGGATCAGCCCAGATACCTGCTGGCACCTGCGTTTTGCCCCTCCGTCCAGCCCAGGCCACCCAAGTGCAGTATCGATCGATCACGGTCACTTACAAAACAAAAACACACATAACTGCAGCATTCGCAGAGACAGGCCTGATCCCTGCGACTCCAGTGCTGTAGGAGGTGATTTCACCACCACAGTTAAAAAAAAAAAAGCAAATATGCCGAACCATTGGGGCAGCAGGGGCGGAGGAGCGATTTTGCTCCTAATGCCGCGTACATACGGTCAAAATTCCGACGGAGGCTTGCCCGTGGAAAAGTCCGACCATGTGTGTGCGGCATAACTTTTTTGCGGGAGGATGCCCCCATGCTTCGGCATATATAAATGGTGCGTGTATGCCCATCATTGGAAGTGGGTGGATGAAGGGCGGTATTCTAATGGTGGGCATACCCACCGATCAATCTCTTTTTTCGTTCAGCCAACTGGCTGCATGAAATAAAAAGATTACAATACATGTCCAACAAGGACCAGCAACGTACTGGTATGTTGCTGGACTTTGAATGTTTATACCAGAATGATGCCTGCGGGTTTAGGTATCATCTTGGTATCATTCTTTTCAGCCTGCGGCCGGCTTTCATGTAAAAGCAATCCTAGCGGCTAATTAGCCTCTGGACTGCTTTTACAAGCAGTGGGAGGGAATGCCCCCCCCGGATATAAAAAGCGCCATTGGGAAATTGGGAAAGCATTTTATCACACCGATCTTGGTGTGGTCAGATGCTTTGAGGGCAGAGGAAAAATCTAGGGTCTAGAAGACCCCAGTTTTTTCAAAAAAAGAGTACCTGTCACTACCTATTGCTATCATAGGGGATATTTACATTCCCTGAGATAACAATAAAAATGATAAAAAAAAAAAATACTTGGAAGGAACAATTTAAAAATAAAATAAAAAAGCAAAATTAATAATAAAAAAAAAAGAAAAAAAAAAAGCACCCCTGTCCTGCCCTGCTCTTGCCCAATGGCGAACGCAAGCGTCGGTCTGGCGTCATATGTAAACAGCAATTGCACCATGCATGTGAGGTATCACCGCGAAGGTCAGATCGAGGGCAATCATTTTAGCAGTAGACCTCCTCTGTAAATCTACTGGGGTAACCTGTAAAGGCTTTTAAAGGCTTTTAAAAATGTATGTAGTTTGTCGCCAATGCGCGTTTGTGCGAAATTTTAAAGCATGTCGTGTTTGGTATCTATGTACTCGGCCTAAGATCATCTTTTTTATTTCATCAAACATTTGGGCAATATAGTGTGTTTTAGTGCATTAAAATTAAAAAAAGTGTATTTTTTAACCCAAAAAATGCGTTTGAAAAATCGCTGCGCAAATACTGTGTAGAAAAAAAAAATGCAACACCCACCATTTTAATCTGTAGGGCCTTTGCTTTAAAAATATATATAATGTTTGGGGGTTCAACATAATTTTCTTGCAAAAAAAAAAATGTTTTCATGTAAACAAAAAGTGTCAAAAAGGGCTTTGTCTTCAAGTGGTTAGAAGAGTGGATGTAAGCTTCCTAATGTTGTGTATAAAATGCCAGAACAGTTCAAACCCCCCCAAATGACCCCATTTTGAAAAGTAGACACCCCAAGCTATATACTGAGAGGCATGTCGAGTCCATGGAATATTTTATATGTTGACACAAGTTGCGGAAAAACGAAAATTTTTTTTTTTGGCACAAAGTTGTCACTAAATGATATATTGCTCAAACATGCCATGGGCATATGTGGAATTACACCCCAAAATACATTCTGTTGCTTCTCCTGAGTACGGGGATACCACATGTGTGAGACTTTTTGGGAGCCTAGCCACGTACGGGACCCCAAAAACCAAGCACCGCCTTCAGGCTTTCTAAGGGTGTAAATTTTTGATTTCACTTCTCACTGCCTATCACAGTTTCGGAGGCCATGGAATGCCCAGATAGCACAAACCCCCCCCAAATGACCCCATTTTGGAAAGTAGACACCCCAAGCTATTTGCTGAGAGGTGAAAACAAGACAAAGTTTGGTTTGGTATGGCGCACTTTGGAAAGGGCTGTATAGAAGTCTATAACGAAGGAAAGGAGGGGGGAGGGGTAATGCACTGGGTGGAGTTGTGAAAGCTCAGTTATTAATAGTTCAGTAGTAAATATGTATGTCCATGTATGGAAGAAAGTTTAGGGCGAGATTGCTGAAATTGATTAGATGGCTGCCAGTTCAGATTGGAAGCTAGAAGAGGCTCTGGAACAGACAAGACGAAAAAGGGAACGGCGCCCTCTAAATGCAGCAAGTAAAAACAGTTTTTAATTAAAGGGTTAAAATACACTCACATTTGAGCAGTGGTAATCGAGCATGTCAGGGGTTGACAGGAACTTAATCCGCAGATCCTCAGGGGTGATGGTGGTTTCACGGGCAGTTGGGCTGGAGTCTTCGATCCTGTGTCTCTTCCTGCACTGGATGTTGAGCAGCGCCGGCCGGAAACTTCGATCTGGACTGTGTGTGCTCCGTGGGGTCCTGGGGTCATCACTTCCAGGTCAGAGGTATGCGGGAGGTGCTTCGCGTTCAGGACATGCGTGTCCCTTCATCAGGCTAGTATGGCGGCCATCTTTGGTGTGGTAATTTGTACCAGAGTGAGGATAGGTGGGCGGGTTTGTCTTGTATTTTTGGCAACCATGGTAACCGCGCAAGCTGGGGCATGCTGTGTGCGGCGGGGATCATACTGGGCTGATAGGTCGTGACACTCCAGGGAGGCAATGGCACAGGATGAGCCCAAGAAAATATACACATATATAGAGAATAGCTTAGGCTGTGTATTTCGTGTGTTATTAAGAATTATACATAGTAGACTGTATACTATAAATTATACTACATAAAACAAAACAAACTATAAACTATATTCTGGTTCTATATTGATACTTACGGCCAAATACTGGGAATTTAATAGGAATCGTAGGGATATGATAAGAATATCTATATAGAGAAATAAAAGGTTACGTTTTTTAAAAAAAGGGGGTTTCTTTACAGAATTAAACTAATAATGAAGAAGATAACGTTAAAAATAATGATAATTAAATAAAGATAAAAAAATATATATAATAAATAATAAATATAAATATAAAAATGAAAATGAAAATGGAATTAGAATGGAATTAAAATAGAATGTGATGTATGAAATATGATATAGGATCTGAAAAAATGAATCTTATGGTGCTGGGGGAATATGTATACATATGTACTTGGATTATGGCACTGGGGGTGTGTACGTGATGGATACACGCAGGACTATGTGCATGCATTCATATCAGCTGCACATATTCATATGGACGCATGCCCACAAGAACATATGGGTGCATAAATCTAGAATATTGGGGAATTATGGATTAATAGGGTAAGGTATACATATACATTAATTTGATAGGTACATGAGGATATGCACCTGCAATTACTTTTAAGGCAATAGGGGAGTATTGGGTCACAGCAGGATGTTTATTTCTATGCCCTCATTGAGGCCTCCAGGCGATAAAGTATCCAGAGTATAGATCCAATAGTTCTCTCTCCCGCATAGTCTCTTGTATCGTTCAGCGGTGGGGAGGGTGTGGGGTATTGATTCAATCACCACTACTTTTAGTCCTATAGAGAGTTGTTTATGATATTGCTTAAAATGTCTGGGTACACTATGCTTATCCGAGCCCTTCTCCACTAAATTTCGGTGCTCTCCAAAACGTTTTCGCAATGGTCGTATGGTGCGGCCTACATAGAGCAAGCCGCAGGGGCATGTGAGGCAGTATATCACGTACTCTGATCCACAATTATAGAAATCTGGAATGGTATATAGTTTTCCATTATGGGTGAAGTTTTTTTTGTCTATGTGTGACGTGTGAACAGGTAAGGCAGAGGCGTTTTTTACATTGGTACATGCCTTTAATGTCAAAGAACATGGATGGTGCACTAGCCGTAGGGCGCAGTGGTTTGAGTTTGCTGGGGGCTATTTGGGTTTTGATGTTTTTGGCCCGCCTGTAAGTTACTAGGGGTTTCTCACTGAGGACGGACTTAAGGTGTGGATCTTCATTAAGAATAGACCAGTGCTTTGCAAAGATTTTTTCCATTTTTTTTTTTTTTTTTTTGAATTTGTTGTGAAACTGAGTCACAAATCTGACTGGTTGTGTAGTGTCTCCTGTGTTTTTGTTGGTTGACTCCTCTTTGGTGGTCGGTATATTGGCAGTTTGATAGTGTTTGTAGGCTTCATCTACAATCGGGTCAGGGTAACCCTTTTCTTTGAATTTAGTCTTGAGAATTAGGCCCTGAGTATTATAGTCCTGTTCGCGGGTACAGTTGTGTTTGAGACGGCAGAATTGGCTTTTTGGGATGTTTTTTACCCACCGGGGGTGATGGCAGCTGTTATAATGCAAATAAGAGTTTCCTGCGGTGGGTTTGGTGTAGTTGGTAGCACAAATGGTGTTATTATGGTGGAATAATTCTAGATCTAGAAAGGCCAGTTTTTTGCTCTCAGATACTGAGGTGAAGGATAGTCCCATGGCATTGTCATTGCAGTGCTGGACGAATGGGGGGATAGATGACTCAGGCCCATCCCAAATAATAATAATGTCGTCAATGTATCGCCCATAATAGACTAAATGGGATGTGTGTGGGTTATTGTTGAGGATGTGGCGTTGTTCCCAGTAGCCCATAGTTAGATTGGCATAGCTAGGGGCAAAATTAGCGCCCTTAGCTGTCCCTTGTATCTGGATGTAAAAGTCTCCTTGGGATTCAAAATAGTTGTGGGTGAGGCAGTATTCCAAAATATCCATTAAAAATTGTGTCTGACGTGAGTTGAGTAAAGGTTCATTATTGAGGTAATCTTGTATGGCCATGAGTCCGATGTTATGAGGAATCGAAGTATACAAGGAAACGACATCTAGGGAGAGCCACCGATAAGTCGGTTCCCAGGTATAATGTTGCAGCATATCGAGGAGGTGGATGCTGTCTTTGATATAGGAAGGTAGGTTTTGCACTATGGGTTGTAAGAAATGGTCCAGATAAATGGAAAAATAGCTAGTGACGCTTTCCATTGCTGCGACTATTGGTCTGCCAGGGGGGTTTTTTTGGTCTTTGTGTACCTTTGGTAAATGATAGAAGTAGGGTCTTTTGTAGAAGTCGTGCCTTAGGTATGCAGCTTCATGTGCTGTAATTACACCATCTGTAGTGGCTTTATTGACAATGTTATGTGCTTCGATAGAAAAAGTCGGTAATGGGTCTCTAGGGAGTTTCCTATAGGTGGAACCATCTGATAGGAGTCGGGCATTCTCCATTAGATAATCGGTGCGGTCCTGGACTACAATTCCGCCACCCTTATCTGCAGACCTAATGACAAGTTTTCTATTCTCTGTGAGTAGTTTTAGGGCTCTGCGTTCTGCGTTGGTGAGATTGGATACAGGGTTGGTTCTGAAAATAGAAACAGTCAAGTACACAATTCTGGATGAACTATATGAACATTTTCCAGACGGATACTTTCTCCCCACAACATCCGTCCCACGACATACGTATAGACACACATGCGCAAAATTCCGCAAAATAGAAGATACCATCAACGCCATCAACCAACAGTGGTGGGATAGATTCTTTTTAGAATTATATCTACACCACAAAATTTCTCCCAGAGGACTTAGGAACCAAAAAACATGCTCGTTTTTGAGTATAGATCTAGCCTCCGAATGGTCCACCATATCTGAGTTTTGCACACAGAAATGGATGGAAATTATTGTTAGACAGCGCAACAACCAATATGACATTCTTACTATCAAACTATTAGAACTAATACAGGATCTGAAATCTCACATCCCCTCCTTGCCCACCTCCTGGTACAAAAAATTGAAACTCAACACCAAATATGAAGAGGATTGCCTCATTAAAAACAAACTACAGAAGATACGTAGAGACTTTGACGATTATAATACTGATAGAATTTTTTGTTGGAAAAAACCGAGACCCGTTACAAAACCGCTAAGGCCACATGAAGATTCCAATATCTCTATCCAGATGCCTGCCCCACCCAGGCCTGAGGGTCATATCATTATCCCATTGATGAACTGTAAACCCAGACCCACTATCTCCCTGAGGCCCAACCCTCCCCCTCACCCCTTTACCAAACTTAGACATCCACCTAACCACAACAATCGCAGTGGGTCACCATCATTTGCTAATAATCCACGTCCTCTTATGTCCCTAGATTCCCATCTCCATCCACGCTTGGTGCGTGACTCTTGCACCACCAAGCCCACTATCCCACCTCCCAAAATAACCAAAATAAATGAACCCCCCACCCTAAAACTAATCCCCACATCGCCAACACAATCTGACAGGGTCACAGCAGAAAATGATATACCTTCTGATTCGAACCATGAGTCAAATACTCAGCCTGTTCCCCCATCCAGTGATGGCAACACAAAATCGCCATCAACATCCACTTTTGTATTAGACACTCCTGCGGCCTCTCCTACTCCTTCTTCTTTTTTAGTGCCCCCCCCCCTCTCCTGCCCAAAAAGAAAGCTCTCCACAGAGGCAGAAGAGGGGGGAGACGCAGACACAGGGGGGAGGGAAAAGGTACGCAGACTATAAAAATTTTCAATCTTTCTAATCATACCTTATCCACACCTGAGCTAACACTGCTGGCTCGGGGCCTGACTTTCGCACCCTCAGCAAAGCCAAATCCATTCACCATTTTCCTTGATCTCAATAGATTTATTAGAAACGTCACCATAAAACGTTACTATAATATGCAAGCATCCAAGAAACACAGCCAGCCCTCTAATACTGTCTTGGATGACAACAATGACAATACCATATGCTATAGTCCCACTGAAGACTCCCCTAATGATGATTCTTCCACCACCACCATTCTGGGTTCACCCGAGTTAAGGGCATTGGACCAACTAGAAGAATTATATACTGATCATCTTGTGGAAACCTTGACACAACACCTTGTCTCCTCTCCACCTACCCAACGTACTAAGTTTAGACCAAAATCTATCTTTTTCCCGACATTTGCCAAAGGCCCATTCATCCAAACCTTCTACCAGGTTGTCTATGCAGACATTTTACGAATGTGCAACGAAACCACTAACAGAACCAACCCTGTATCCAATCTCACCAACGCAGAACGCAGAGCCCTAAAACTACTCACAGAGAATAGAAAACTTGTCATTAGGTCTGCAGATAAGGGTGGCGGAATTGTAGTCCAGGACCGCACCGATTATCTAATGGAGAATGCCCGACTCCTATCAGATGGTTCCACCTATAGGAAACTCCCTAGAGACCCATTACCGACTTTTTCTATCGAAGCACATAACATTGTCAATAAAGCCACTACAGATGGTGTAATTACAGCACATGAAGCTGCATACCTAAGGCACGACTTCTATAAAAGACCCTACTTCTATCATTTACCAAAGGTACACAAAGACCAAAAAAAAACCCCTGGCAGACCAATAGTCGCAGCAATGGAAAGCGTCACTAGCTATTTTTCCATTTATCTGGACCATTTCTTACAACCCATAGTGCAAAACCTACCTTCCTATATCAAAGACAGCATCCACCTCCTCGATATGCTGCAACATTATACCTGGGAACCGACTTATCGGTGGCTCTCCCTAGATGTCGTTTCCTTGTATACTTCGATTCCTCATAACATCGGACTCATGGCCATACAAGATTACCTCAATAATGAACCTTTACTCAACTCACGTCAGACACAATTTTTAATGGATATTTTGGAATACTGCCTCACCCACAACTATTTTGAATCCCAAGGAGACTTTTACATCCAGATACAAGGGACAGCTATGGGCGCTAATTTTGCCCCTAGCTATGCCAATCTAACTATGGGCTACTGGGAACAACGCCACATCCTGAACAATAACCCACACACATCCCATTTAGTCTATTATGGGCGATACATTGACAACATTATTATTATTTGGGATGGGCCTGAGTCATCTATCCCCCCATTCGTCCAGCACTGCAATGACAATGCCATGGGACTATCCTTCACCTCAGTATCTGAGAGCGAAAAACTGGCCTTTCTAGATCTAGAATTATTCCACCATAATAACACCATTTGTGCTACCAACTACACCAAACCCACCGCAGGAAACTCTTATTTGCATTATAACAGCTGCCATCACCCCCGGTGGGTAAAAAACATCCCAAAAAGCCAATTCTGCCGTCTCAAACACAACTGTACCCGCGAACAGGACTATAATACTCAGGGCCTAATTCTCAAGACTAAATTCAAAGAAAAGGGTTACCCTGACCCGATTGTAGATGAAGCCTACAAACACTATCAAACTGCCAATATACCGACCACCAAAGAGGAGTCAACCAACAAAAACACAGGAGACACTACACAACCAGTCAGATTTGTGACTCAGTTTCACAACAAATTCAAAAAAATGGAAAAAATCTTTGCAAAGCACTGGTCTATTCTTAATGAAGATCCACACCTTAAGTCCGTCCTCAGTGAGAAACCCCTAGTAACTTACAGGCGGGCCAAAAACATCAAAACCCAAATAGCCCCCAGCAAACTCAAACCACTGCGCCCTACGGCTAGTGCACCATCCATGTTCTTTGACATTAAAGGCATGTACCAATGTAAAAAACGCCTCTGCCTTACCTGTTCACACGTCACACATAGACAAAAAAACTTCACCCATAATGGAAAACTATATACCATTCCAGATTTCTGTAATTGTGGATCAGAGTACGTGATATACTGCCTCACATGCCCCTGCGGCTTGCTCTATGTAGGCCGCACCATACGACCATTGCGAAAACGTTTTGGAGAGCACCGAAATTTAGTGGAGAAGGGCTCGGATAAGCATAGTGTACCCAGACATTTCAAGCAATATCATAAACAACTCTCTATAGGACTAAAAGTAGTGGTGATTGAATCAATACCCCACACCCTCCCCACCGCTGAACGATACAAGAGACTATGCGAGAGAGAGAACTATTGGATCTATACTCTGGATACTTTATCGCCTGGAGGCCTCAATGAGGGCATAGAAATAAACATCCTGCTGTGACCCAATACTCCCCTATTGCCTTAAAAGTAATTGCAGGTGCATATCCTCATGTACCTATCAAATTAATGTATATGTATACCTTACCCTATTAATCCATAATTCCCCAATATTCTAGATTTATGCACCCATATGTTCTTGTGGGCATGCGTCCATATGAATATGTGCAGCTGATATGAATTGTTGCACATAGTCCTGCGTGTATCCATCACGTACACACCCCCAGTGCCATAATCCAAGTACATATGTATACATATTCCCCCAGCACCATAAGATTCATTTTTTCAGATCCTATATCATATTTCATACATCACATTCTATTTTAATTCCATTCTAATTCCATTTTCATTTTCATTTTTATATTTATATTTATTATTTATTATATATATTTTTTTATCTTTATTTAATTATCATTATTTTTAACGTTATCTTCTTCATTATTAGTATAATTCTGTAAAGAAACCCCCTTTTTTTTAAAAACGTAACCTTTTATTTCTCTATATAGATATTCTTATCATATCCCTACGATTCCTATTAAATTCCCAGTATTTGGCCGTAAGTATCAATATAGAACCAGAATATAGTTTATAGTTTGTTTTGTTTTATGTAGTATAATTTATAGTATACAGTCTACTATGTATAATTCTTAATAACACACGAAATACACCGCCTAAGCTATTCTCTATATATGTGTATATTTTCTTGGGCTCATCCTGTGCCATTGCCTCCCTGGAGTGTCACGACCTATCAGCCCAGTATGATCCCCGCCGCACACAGCATGCCCCAGCTTGCGCGGTTACCATGGTTGCCAAAAATACAAGACAAACCCGCCCACCTATCCTCACTCTGGTACAAATTACCACACCAAAGATGGCCGCCATACTAGCCTGATGAAGGGACACGCATGTCCTGAACGCGAAGCACCTCCCGCATACCTCTGACCCGGAAGTGATGACCCCAGGACCCCACGGAGCACACACAGTCCAGATCGAAGTTTCCGGCCGGCGCTGCTCAACATCCAGTGCAGGAAGAGACACAGGATCGAGGACTCCAGCCCAACTGCCCGTGAAACCACCATCACCCCTGAGGATCTGCGGATTAAGTTCCTGTCAACCCCTGACATGCTCGATTACCACTGCTCAAATGTGAGTGTATTTTAACCCTTTAATTAAAAACTGTTTTTACTTGCTGCATTTAGAGGGCGCCGTTCCCTTTTTCGTCTTATTTGCTGAGAGGTATTGTGAGTATTTTGCAGATCTCGCTTTTTGTCACAAAGTTTTGAAAATTGAAAAAAAAAATATATATATATATATATATTTTCTTTCTTCATTTTCAAAAACAAATGAGAGCTGTAAAATACTCGCCATTCCTCTCAGCAAATAGCTTGGGGTGTCTATATTCCAAAATGGGGTCATTTGGGGGGGTTTTGTGCGATTTTGGCATTTTATGGCCTTCGAAACTGTGATAGGTAGTGAGGAGTGAAATCAAAAATTTGTGCCTAGAAATCCTGAAGGCGGTGCTTGGTTTTCGGGGTCCCGTACGCGGCTAGGCTCCTAAAAAGTCCCACACATGTGGTATCCCCGTACTCAGGAGAAGCAGAAAAATGTATTTTGGGGTGTAATTCCACATATAACCGTGGCATGTGTGAGCAATATATCATTTAGTGACAACTTTTTGTATTTTTTTTTTTTTTTTGTCATTATTCAATCACTTGGGACAAAAAAAAATATATTCAATGGGCTCAACAGGCCTCTCAGCAATTTCCTTGGGGTGTCTACTTTCTAAAATGGGGTCACTTGGGGGGGGGTTGTGCTATTTTGGCATTTTATGGCCTTCAAAACTGTGATAGGTAGTGAGGAGTGAAATCAAAAATTTGCGCCCTTAGAAATCCTGAAGGCGGTGCTTGGTTTCCGGGGTCCCGTACGCGGCTAGGCTCCCAAAAAGTCCCACACATGTGGTATCCCCGTACTCAGGAGAAGCAGCAAAATGTATTTTGGTGTGAAATTCCACATATAACCATGGCATGTGTGAGCAATATATCATTTAGTGACAACTTTTTGTAATTTTTTTTTTTTTTTTTTTTTTAGTAATTATTCAATCACTTGGGACAAAAAAAATAAAAAATTCAATGGGCTCAACATGCCTCTCAGCAATTTCCTTGGGGTGTCTACTTTCCAAAATGGGGTCATTTGGGGGGGTTTTGTACTGCCCTGTCATTTTAGCACCTCAAGAAATGAGATAGGCAGTCATAAATTTAAAGCTGTGTAAATTTCAGAAAATGTACCCTAGTTTGTAAACTCTATAACTTTTGCGCAAACCAATAAATATACGCTTATTGACATTTTTTTTACTAAAAACATGTGGCTGAATACATTTTGGCCTAAATGTATGACTACAATTGAGTTTATTCGATTTTTCTTATAACAAAAAGTAGAAAATATCATTTTTTTTCAAAATTTTCGGTCTTTTTCCGTTTATATCGCAAAAAAAAAAAATCGCAGAGGCAATCTAATACCATTAAAAGAAAGCTCTATTTGTGGGAAGAAAAGGACGCAAATTTCGTTTGGGTACAACATTGCATGTCCGCACAATTTACAGTTAAAGCAGCGCAGTGCAAAATTCTGAATTCACCTCTGGTCCTCTAGCTACCAAATGGTCCGGGGCTTAAGTGGTTAATACACTGTCCCTTACGATTTTACTTTCTCATTTTCTCCCATTCCCTCAAATACCAATCAACATGCTCCTTTTTTAGGAAATGTTATGTAACAATAAACATACGGAATCTTTGAAATTTCGTTAAATCCACACAGGGATACATATTTTCCCCAACTGGATATAGTATAACTGGTTTTGATGGAATGGGGCTGTATACAGGTGTATGTGCATGCACGAGTAAATGGGTCTATACACCAAGTAATATAGATGAGTTATTAACTATGTTTTATTTCCATCGATCTATGGTCTGCATCTATCTGCTCTTTTATAAATTTCCATATGTAATTTTCTATTATACACGTGCTTTCTATGAATTCGTTCTGATGCAATTTTAGCATATTATGTGGACATAGACACAGCGATGTGTATTGTGTCATGGCAGATTGCTGCCTTCCAAACACATTACACTTTAGACCCCATATTTTCTCAGTGACATACCATTGGCCGTTTATCGGCCACACATTGGTCCCATAGTAAGAGTTCTGCAAAATCTAAGTGTCATTTCTCTTTCAGTCTTTTCCACAAGTTAACTAACCAACCACAAATGAATGGGAACTATCGTAGTCCATGTGTCCCTGCTCTTTAATAGATACATCTGGATAGACTATTGTACTTTGAAAAGACACACTCACACCATAACACATTTATTCACACATAGTGGAATCAGAACAGACAGACATAGCAATGCACATGCACACTAGGAATTATGTCCGATATGGACATTGAACTGACCTGTTAATTATCAGGTTTACCTATTGTGCATTTGCAACATTGCCATGTCCACTTTGCACTAGATATGGCTCACCGGTTCGAACATAAGTTTCTTGCAGACCTGTGAGCCTAAATTATATTTCTCAAGCATACAAAGTGGACATTGCTATTACTCTGGGATTGGAAGCTTTTCTCCCTAAAAAATTGGCCGCAGGCCTGTTTTTCATTTTGTTTTATATTCTCAGGTCGGCAGCTGTATACACACATGCCTGAAATCACCTCCGACAGGATCGTTCAATCGACCTGTCGATTAACATGTTCACTACAAGCATAGGTGCTATAACGGATTCATATATCCGTCTTGAATTAGGCATATCGATCTTGTATCAGGCATGATGTACATGCTAGTTTGGACTCAGATTTAAACATAACAAAATATTTTCCTGTACATGACTTTAAACCCATAAGCCTAAATGGTTGTTCTAGGAACACTCAAGGTGGACTTTAAAATATATGGTTTAGGGATCGATAATCCATTCCCACAAATCGTATGCAGGCCATTCATTGCATTTAAATCATCTAGTAATATGCCACCAGGTCTGAATGCGACTTTTCACTGCCACATGTCGGGTTCTCTTCTCTTTTTCCCCTTTCTTTTTTTTTTCTCTCATTTCACATGATTTTTCAATTAATTTCAATTCATTTCACTTCAATTTATTTCACTTCACTTTAGAAATAATAAAACTACCACCAGTTGAAGTAATATAAAGATTTTTTCATAATACACATTAATTCATGACGTTTTTATGGTATCCTGTAACAATATACACTAATTATCACCCCCCTCTTCCTTTCACATTTCACACACTGGACACTAGTTATAAATAATAATAAAAGGAAGGGGGAAAAAAAAAAAGAAAAGAAAGAATTTTTCTTTTTTTTTTTTTATAAGGACAATTATTTTGTAAATATGTTGATAAAAAAAGATGCCAACTTGGAGAGTTTACACCAGAACGTCCAAGCAAGAGCTAGTTTATATCGATCCATTGATATACACACATACAGTCCTCACTACTGCTATCACATAATTAGTTCTCTGGTTCCCCCCCCCTCTTTTTTTTATTTTTTATTTCTCCTTCTTTCATCCCTATCTTACGTTTTTAGATTCACTTATTGTCCACATGGGTCACTCACCCCATACTTATATTTTTGAACGTATAGGGTCAGTATGATTGAATTTTCTCACACATGCATACACATATTATTAATACACATTGCACATGTGATGATACACTTTATATGCATTAGGTGAGGTCTTTTCCTGCACTATAGTAATTATGCCACACTGGCAGAGGGTTTATGTGTATGTTACATGTTTGTGTAGAAAATATATCCATTTACTTGTGTATATATTATTAATGGTCTTTATGAGTTGATATATAAAATGTAGATGTGTGTTTCTGATCACATGATATGTCTTAATTGTACTAATGGGACACAGCTGTTAGCCTATCCATCAGTCAATTGAAGTCTTAATTGCTTTGTTCTTATCATGAGTTCATGTGAGTATATATAAGAGGTGCATTAGATGTGTATGTTAGCTATGATTAAGCACTGAATCGCGAAACGTCAGCTCATACTTGCTGTTTTTTTGCTGTGGCATGTTATTTGTGCTTTTGTTTTAAATAAAGGAACCTTTTTTGGAGTGCGGCTGTCCAAGCGTTTTCCTCAGATTTTTTGCATTGTCATATGCATTGCCTGCACCCACGGCTCTGGATCTTGTGAATGAGTCACCAGTCACATCTGAGCGGTAACTCTCTCCTTCTAGTATAAACATAAGTTTGCATCCCAAATTGTCCAAGCTTGGCCTGGCACCCTAAAGTAAAGACTCAACGCGTTTCATGGCATTACCAGCCAATCATCAGGAGTAGGGATGCCTAGATTTAGGCTAAAAGGTAAGATAGAAAAATAAATGGATCGGATCTTATTGGGTGTACCATAAACTCTATACGAGGGAACTGGGATCTTATACGTTACCTAAGGTAGAACCCATATGGGCATAATTGGCCCAGCTGTTGCCCAAGATGTGTAGGGACCGTGGCTCTGAAGAAGCTGTCTCGCCCGGGGTTGAGGCGGGGGCACACGTACAGCGTCTTCGGATGCCTTCTGCATGTCTGTGTGTCTATGATATTCCATCTGACGATATTCTAGGGGATAGATTAGCTCCCGCGGTGAGATATATGCCAGAGGCGGGGACTTGCTCCGTCCCTTACCTGGTCATCGCGTCAATGCATGACGCTGACGGGGACCCGCCCCCAGCCGTGGGTACTCATAGCCGGGATGGGCTGGTGGCTCACTCCACACCTATTCATCCCAGGGAGAGGTTTTGGTGACCAGTTATCCGCATCTCAGGTAACTAAGGGGTTTCTCTTTTGATCACATCCACCAGCACACATACACTCATACAGGCACTCACCCACACACACACTTATATACATACATTTATCTCCATCTATACTTACATTTTTATACACACATATCTATATACATACATCCATCTTTATTCACACTTTTAACATTGTAATGCATTGGTATTTCACTTTTGATAAATTTGATGGTCATGTTTATCCATTTTATTTTTCCTGCTAACATTCATTATAAACAATAGTGTAACTCCTATGCGCAGTAGTACTCGCATTTCTACATTGCACACACATCACTGATGACACACCAAGTCCTTTGGTGCCACTCAATCTTTCATCCTTTGTTTTTCACCCGTCATTATACACCTCACACTATATCTCCTTTTATATATATGCCCCACATCAGCATCACTCCCTTTATTTATTTTTTTCCCACCTAGGGCCTGACATGTGTTTGATGGGTATACCCTCTCTCTGGCGGTGTGTCGTGGCTGTCCGATCCGCTCCCTGGCTGTGTTTGTCCATGGCTCCTTTTTGGTTCCCTCTGAGTTTCTATGTTTTTCGGGGGGGGGGGGGTGCTGTGCCCCCCCTCAACTCCGTGCGAGACAGCTTCTTCAGGATGCCAGGCCAAGCTTGTTTTAGTATCATGAATTCTTACAATTTTTATTGAATATTCACATTTATTATGATGATTATAATTTATTGGACCTGTATATGTATCAAATTCATTCATTAATTGCTTTTGCTTGTACCAATTATGTATATCAAAGACATTAAATATGTTATTATTTTATTATTGATTATATTAATTTCTGTGGAAATCATGTAGCGTATATTATCTATACGATACAATTTATAGCATATTGTGTAATGTTTTTATTGGTTGCATTTAATTGATTGGATCTATTAATTTCTACTAATTATCTCATGGCTACATGCCTGCTCCCAGCGGGACCTATAACATGTAGCCCATGTACAACTAGATACTCGTCCTTTCTATTACGCACATATACATGCCTCATATAAAGTCCCAAACCCTTCCCTTTCTTTTTCGATAATCCCAGTCAGAGTAGTCTCAAACCCAAAAAGTTAAACCGCAAAATCAATCCTAATCCCAGTCAAGAGTAGTCTCAAGCCCAAAAAGTTCATCCGCAAAATCAATCCTAATCCCAGTCAGAGTAGTCTCAAGCCCAAAAAGTTCAACCGCAAAATAAATCCTAATCCCAGTAAGAGTAGTCTCAAGCCCAAAAAGTTCAACTGCAAAATCAATCCTAATCCCAGTCAGAGTAGTCTCAAGCCCAAAAATTTCAACCGCAAAATTAATCCTAATCCCAGTCAGAGTAGTCTCAAACCCAAAAAGTTCAACCGCAAAATCAATCCTAATCCCAGTCAGAGTAGTCTCAAGCCGAAAAAGTTCAAGCCTAATCCCACTTCTACTAGCCTAAAACCCTTAAACCTAACCCTAATCCCACTTCTACTAGCCTCAAACTCAGAATCCTAACCCTAATCCCACTTCTACTAGCACAAAACCCTTAACCCTAACCCTAATCCCACTTCTACTAGCCTCAAACCCTTAACCCTAATCCCACTTCTAATAGCCTCAAACTCAGAATCCTAACCCTAATCCCACTTCTACTAGCCTAAAATCCCTAACCCTAATCCCACTTCTACTAGCCTCAAACTCAGAATCCTAACCCTCTAACCCTCTAACCCTAACCCTCTAACCCTAACACCCTAACCCTACGAATTTCCAAAATTAGAATTTCCGTAATACCGACATCCCATAATCCCGTAATCCCGAAATTTAAATATAAGGAAATTTGCACATGTCTAGTTTAGATGCGGTCAAGCGTGTGTGGGGGCAACCAGGTGAGAAGTACAAAGACAAGTGTGTCTTGCCTACAGTCAAGCATGGTAGTGGGAGTGTCATGGTCTTGGGCTGCATGGGTGCTGCCAGCACTGGAGAGCTACAGTTCATTGAGAGAACCATGAATGCCAACATGTACAGTGACATACTGAAGCACAGCATGAACCCCTTCCTTTGGAAACTGGTCCGCAGGGCAGTATTCCAACATGATAATGACACCAAACACACCTCCAAGACAACCACTGCCTTGCTAATGAAGCGAGGGTAAAGATGATGGACTGGCCAAGCATGTCTCCAGACCAAACCCTATTGAGCATCTGTGGGGCATCCTCCAATGGAAGGTGGAGGAAAGCAGGGTCTCTAACATACACCAGCTCCGTGATGTCGTCATGGAGGATTGGATGAGGACTCCAGTGGCAAGCTGTAAAGCTCTGGTGATCTACATGCCCAAAAGTGTTAGGTCAGTGCTGGAAAATCATGGTGGGCATACAAAATATTGTCATGTTGAGCGCAATTTTGACATTTTCACTTAGGGGTGTACTCACTTTTGTGAGATACTGTATATTATTGTTATTATTGAACTCCTAAAGAAAGATGAAACAAGGTGAAAGTAAACATGTTTTTATTGTCTTGAATCAATACAAGAAGAAAAAAAATATTCATAATCCATAACAATATGCTGTTTGTTTTGTAAGTATATACTTGCAAACAAGAAAAAAAAATTAAACATATTAATGATCATTTTAATGTGATACCTCTAAATTTTATATCATATTTCCTTGCCAACTTACAGGGCTCATAAAATAATCTGCGAATTGATTCCTAATTCTGAATCCTAATGTTGGACCACGGACATGAGAAAAATCAGCAGGCTCAAAATTGTGAGCCAATGTGTCCTCAAAATGAACACCATCTCTATCCCTTACTACATTGTGCAACACAAATGCTGCCTTTATTAATTTGCATGCATTATCAACCTTGAGATTGATAGGTTTATGGAATATTTGCCATTTGTTGGCAAGAATGCCAAAGGAACATTCAACCAGCCTACGTGCCCGACAGAGACGATAATTGAAGATTCTCTTCTGGGTGTCAAGATTCCTCTGTGAGTAGGGCTTCATTAAATGTTCATTGATAGCGAAAGCCTCATCAGCCACAAAAACAAATGGCATATCTGGACTTTCTGTACCGGGTAATGGTTGGTTTTCAGGCAAATCGAGGCGATTAGATTGAAGACGCTCCCCAAATGTCGAATTCAGAAAAACAGAAGAGTCTGCAGAACTCCCAAATGCTCCTACATCAATATATATGAATTTATAGTCTGCATCAACCACAACCATTAGCACAACAGAAAAATATTTCTTATAATTGTAGCGCCCCTTTGCTTTTAGAGGTGTTATGTGCCTAAATTTAGGGGCTGGTCTGAGCTATTAGCCAGGTTCAGACTATTCTCATTGCTAGGTATTGCTTCTGCCTATGTGATGCTGCCTGGTGTATGGTTCCCTGTGGCCTGTAAGTGGCGCTGTCATATCAGGCCAGGGTTGAGCCAGGGGTGGCATTACTACGCCTTGGGGTGTCCTTTCTCGTCAGTGGTACAGTGGGTGTGGTCAACCTGCTGTGCATGCCGGGAGAGGGTACTTAAGGAGCAGATGCCATTGGAGAAGGTGTCCCCGTCAGAGTCGGAGGAGTAGGAGCGAGACACGTACCCCACCTCCGGTGGCCCTCATGGCCGGGGGTACATGTGGGTGCGATCAGGCCCAGGCACCTTTAGCCTGGGGCCTGCAACTCTACTAGTGGGCCTAGCACCTTTAGCTAGGGCCTACCCCCGAAAGAAGAGTCCCAGGGTGCCCGCTCTGACCAAGACGAAGCTAGGGGAGGATTGGTCCCATTGAGGAGATGAGTAATGGAAGATTGCTGTCTCGGGAGAGGCCTGGTGACCTGTCAGAGGGAAGGATTTGTTATTTGGGGAAGCTAACCTGTAGAGTGCCCATTGGCATTATCCTGTTCTTAAAGTCTACAGAGGTTAGAGAATTTCTAACACCCATCCCAGGAGGGGATAGGGTGGCGGAACAGTTCGAGCTCCACACCGGCTGCTAGGACTGTGAGCTAAACCCACTCGGGATCGAGTGGCGACGAGATTGCTATTTGCGCCTGGATCTATTCTTCACACTATTTCTTCTTTCATCCACCTGTCTCTATCTACTACGCAGCAAATAGAAAATAAACTCTCTGTTGGAGTTAAAATACTTCTGGACATTGTTTTCTTTGGGGGAAGAAATAGAGACTTGACCCCATACTCTGGGGGAGAGAACCAGTGGAAGAGGGTAACTCGCTGAAAGACCCAAAATTTGTGAACACCGCTTAACCTCTTCAAAAAGGAGGGTACGGGCATAGAGCACGGTGTGCCTTGACTCACATGTGAGCCAGGCGAGAAAAAGGTTTGTGTGCTACATAATTATAATTTTGGCTACCACTGTGACAGGGTTTTATTAGCCTAATGTGTTTTCCATCAATTGCTCCCAGGCAGTTTGGAAAATTGGTTTTGCTCCAGACTGCTTAGCAACATCATTCAAAGGGTTTGGGGACCCGGGTCCCGCCCGAGGGGACATGTATCAATGTAAAAATAATCTTTTAAAACTGTAGTTTTTTCGGGAGCAGTGATTTTAATGATGCATAAAGTGAAAAAAAAATTGAAATATTCCTTTAAATATCATACCTGGGGGGTGTCTAAAGTATGCCCGTGAAGTGGCATGTGTTTCCCTTGTTTAGAACTGTCCCTGCACAAAATGACATTTCTAAAGGAAAAAAAGCCATTTAAAACTGCTTGCAGCTTTAATGTAATGTCTGATCCCGGCAATATGGATGAAAATCATTGAGAAAAATGGCATGGCTATCCTATCACCCACCCCTACCCCAGCCCATTACCAGCCCCTTTGGGTCTTGTATGGATATTAACGGGAACCCCGCACCCAAAATTAAAAAAGGCCCTATATACTCTGAACAGCAGTATACAGGCGGTGCAAAAAAGACACGGACAGTAGGTTTGTTCTTAAGTACAATCTGTTTGTAATTTGGAACAGGTACATTTTTTAAGTGTAGCTCCAGCCAAAAAATCTATTTTTAAGCTTTTTGGAGAACATAGGGAAGGGTTATCACCCCTGTAACATTTGTTTTGCTGTCTGTGCACCTGTTCAGAACATTTCACCTCACTTTCCATCCCAATGACAAATGTTTTTTGGAAAATTTGTTTTTTTTTATTGAAACAAGGATTGGTGATAAAGCATCAGTAGAGAGGAGACACCTTTTTCACATATTAACTCTTACAGGAGAGAATTTGCCTTCCTAGGGGTAGATTTCCTCTCACTTCCTGTTGTCTCCTTCCGTTTGCAAGTAGGAGTCATTCGTAAGTTGGATGTTTGAAAGTAGGGGCCTGCCATATATACGCTGCAGAAATTTGCCCCTTAGGTGTTGGTGTTGCCAAAACGATGTAAGCCCTCACAGTTACTCTTGGTGGGCGCTGGAATGCCCTGCTGTCAACTATTTTATCAGGAATTGTATTTACATGCCACTGTTAAACAGTGGTAGGAAAAATTGGGCTTTTGGTGGTGGTGCTGGTGCCACAACACTGTAAGCCCTCACAGTTACTCTTGGTGGGTGCAGGAATGGGCCCTGCTGTGAAATATTAGATCAAGAATTGTAACTGCATGCCCCTGTTGAACAGGGGCTGGAAAATTGGGCCTGTTGCCACAACACTGCAACCCCTCACAGATAGTGTACTTAGAGCGCAGCAATGAGCCCTGTTGCAAAGTATTGCATCAAAAATTTAGGCTTTAGGTGAATGCTATGCAAAGCACACAGTAGTACACTAAGTGAAACACTGACTGTCTGCAGCTAGCAAAATCACCGGCCTGCCTGTCACAGTATAGAGAATAACTGTATCCAGGTGAGCTTTAGGTGATCGCTATGCAAAGGACACAGTAGTACACTAAGGCCCCTTTCACACTGGGGCGGTTTGCAGGCGCTATTGTGCTAAAAATAGTGCCTGCAAACCGAGCCTAAACAGCGGCTGCTGTCTCTCCAATGTGAAAGCCTGAGGGCTTTCACACTGGAGCGGTGCGCTAACAGGACGTGAAAAAAAGTCCTGCTAGCCACATCTTTGGAGCGGTGAGAGGAGCGGTGTGTTTACCGCTCCTACACTGCTCCTTCCCATTAAAAGCAATGGGAAACCACGGTAATACCGCCGGCAATGTGCCTCTACAGAGGCGCATTGCGGGCGGAATTAACCCTTTTCCGGCCGCTAGCGGGGGTTAAAACTGCACCGCTAACGGCCGAATACCTCCGCAATTCCGACGGTATAGCGCCGCTAAAAATAGCGGCGCTATTCCACCACCGCACCCACCGCCCCAGTGTGAAACCAGCCTCAGTGAAACACTGGTCCAGGTACCTCGTGCTCACAATCCTACCCATCTGCTGCATCTTCAAGATTTCCAGTCATGTCAAAAACCCATATCCCAGTTTTCAAATGACCCAAAACCAACAACGTTTTCAGGGAGTACCTTATGAAGTGCAGACATATTTTCCAAATGTCTAAGCTCCCCCTCCCACCCCTCTAGAGGAGACACACCATCCTTCCAACTATTTGAATCTATGAGATTTATTGCTTGTTATCTTTTAGTTAAAGTTTAAAGCCCTGTACACACGATCGGTTTTACCGATGAAAACAGTCCGATGGACTTTTTTTATCAGACAAACCGATCGTGTATGGGACCCATCGGTCTTTTTTCCATCGGTTTTAAAAAATAGAACATGTTTTAAATTTTTCCGATGGATCCAAAACCCGATAACGGATAAAAAACCCACGCATGCTCAGACTGAATTAGGAGACGGGAGTGCTTGTTCTGGTAAAACTAGTATTCCTAATGGAGAGAGCACATTCGTCATTCTGCAAGTTATTGCCTCGTTTAATGCAGCGCATTGTTATTTTCTTTAGAATGTTGTTTAAAATTTATTTTTTGCTGCAGATATTTATCCCGAGTTCTGAGAAACTTATGTCTTTATAGTTTCTTGTGATCTTATGAATAATTCGATTTATTCCTAAAGCCAGACATCACAAATTTTAAAATTGATTTACAATCCTCTTTTTTTTTTCTTGTGGCCTTTTTTTTTTGGTGTCAAGTTCTCACAACAACATATGTTTATTTTATTTTTCCCTCAAGGAGGTTGGTGTCCCTTGTTATTAATTACTCATTGTATTTAGGAAATGTTCTTGCTACTCACAATAAAAACACATCAGCAAGTATTTTGTCTGAAATCAAATCTCCATTTATTCTGGCAAAATATATAAATAAACACGAAGGGCAACAATTTGAAAATTAGCGGAATATATGAAGACATTGGACCCCAAAGGCAGACATGACTATGATGAACAATAAGATAAACAACAGAATGAAATCAGGAGCAGCAGCCAAAGACATACATCATCCCAAGCTGTGGTACTCCATCAAACTGCAACTTCTGGAAGGGCAGCTTGAAGCCAGGGTATCACCTTCTGCTCTTCCCTGTACACTTCCCTCCACGCTTCCCTGCAGTGTTCCCTCCAGGCTTCTCTGCAGTGTTCCTTCCACGGCCCCGTCCACGCACCCTTGCAGGCTGGGCCACTCTCGGTGGTAATGTGGCAGGAGGAGGAGGAGAAGGAGGAGAAGGATTGGCCTGATGAGAGAGATGTGTGGCCTCTGTCAGCTGCCCCCTCACCCCCATGTGTATGGGCATGTAGATCAGGTGCTCACAGAGGGCACGTTGTCCCGCCTCCATTAGTAGCAACTTTTCGCCCAGATAGGTACTAAACCCCTCAACAGGGTTGAGGGGGGCCCTCATGATGGCAGCAGCGTCACATATTATCTTAAGTGACTCCTCCTCCACCTGTGTCATCCGCCAATGTTTTTTCGGTCTGACGTGGAGGGCAGCCACTTGTGACTGGGTGCTGCCACTAGGCCTGGGGACCTGCTGTGTGCCACTTGGCCCTGCCTCCTCCTGGCTGACACTCACCCCTGCCTCCTCCTGCCTGCCACATTCCTGATCCTCTTTCTCCTGGCTGGCCTCATCCTGTGTAGAAAAAAGGGACATAGTTTGATATTTTGGGGAATCAATCACACACAATTTTTATCTCATGACTGTTGCAATTTGCTTGTTATAAAAATTGCAAAGACTTTCATTCTGTCCCCATTCTTTTTAGATACTTTACCAATCATTTATGTCCCCTTTTTTTTTTTTTTTTGGGGGGGGGGGGATTTTATAATTTGTGGAGAATAAATCTAGTTCATCACAATAGTACTTTGAGGGCAATAATTATGTTAGAAAATACTATACCTGGCTGAAGATGCGCAGATCCGGCACTTCAAGCTCAGGTGGCTCCTCCTCCCCCTCTGCAGGGGTGGATGGAAGGGTGGAAGGAACGCTGGAGGGAAGGGTGGAAGGAACGCTGGAGGGAAGGGTGGAAGGAAGGGTTGAGGGAAGGCTGGAAATTGATTCCATGGCATCAATCTGGTCTTCCAGAAATTGCAAATGCTTGTAGTACCACAGCTTGGGCTGTACTACTTTGTCTGCTGCTGCTCCTGATCTCATCGAAGCGCGGACTGCTGTGTAGTTTTTTTCTAAGCATTCCGAATGTTGTTTATCTTATTGTTCATCATACTGTAGTCTGCCTCTGGGACCCAGGGCTTCATATATTCCGCAAATTTTTCTATAGTTGACCGACGTACACCACTCTTGTGATAAGAGGAATGTTTGAGCTCCCACAGGTTGCGCATTTCTTTATACTTCTCAATGAACAACAACATTATCTCAGGCTCCCTTAATTTATGCATTTGACTTTCTGCAAGTTAAAACACAAGAAATAAACAGTAGAGGTCATATTCCATTGTCCTAATATTATCCCAATATAGGCCTTTACAATCATGAACCATTATAGGGCACTGCAGGCCCAAGTTCCCTTCTTACCTTAGTTGTTGTCTTTTCTGCACTTCCGGTCGTTCTTACTCCGCGCAACCCTAATAACTTATTTCCCATTTTTATACCCTGCGCATGCGTGTAACTCCGCCTGCATCGCCTGCCCATGACAGTCTTTTTCTGCATTTCCCCGCCCTTTCTCGTTTGGCGCACAGTGGGAGACGACGACATGTCGGTGACACAGGTGCGTGCTTTATTAGAAAGTACCGACGAGGAAAGCCCGGAGGCGGGAACGTCCCGATCCAGGACTGAAAGATACAAGGTGACTAATATGTCATTTGCTGAGATGGCGGAGATGGTGGACATCCTGCGGAGGAAAGATTACGATGGGAAGCATGGGCCATACGACACCCCTAATCCCCGGAAGTCGCAAATAATGGACAAAGTGGCGAGGAGTCTCTATCAGAAATATGGGGTCAGGAGATCCAAGGAGCAGCTCCGTAAAAGGTGGTCTGACCTGAAGCTGAGGGAGCCGGAGCAGTATAGGAAGCTTATCAAAATCATAGAAAAAAGTAAGCTTTTATTTTTACTGTGTTCTTTTTACATTGTAATATGTATTCTTGCATGTTTTGCTCCATGTGCTTGGATTGACTGGTTTCACATTGTAAAATGGCAACTTTTATGTTAAGTTGAGTGTCCACTTATTTGGTAATGTTTCATAGTAAACACTTGATCGTCTTCCCAAAAACATGTTTTGCACATATACACGTAAACCACATGTGGTCATGCCTCTTTTTAATAAAACAACATTTATACACATTGTTGGCTAGATGATGTGTTGTAAGTAAGTAGAATGTGAAAGGCTAAACTGGATTCTGTGTAAAGGAGATGACACTTAAGCAGCTGATTACACAGCTTTTAACTCAGGAGCACTATACTATAGTGTGGGCCACCTGAACAACTTTTTAAGGGTGTCACACACAGGTGCTCCAGTGGATACCTTGGGGTGTCTCTAAGTGTGTTTTTTAGGCCCAAAAATAAATGTATTCCTGCTTTGTTGAATTCTCAAGATCTCATGTGTTCATCTTGGAACTAGGGCCCAAATATCAACTGGACCCCACTTCCAAGCAATGTTTACAATTTCTGCCCTCAAATCTCTGTGTGCTAAAGGATACCTTTTGTTTGTTTCATTCTCATAGGGGAGAGGAGACTGGGAGGACACAAATCTGAGGAGCCTAGGAAGCACAAACCACATAAACACCCCCAAGATCCAAAAGCACCCCAAGATCAGCATGCGGAGGAAGCGGAGGTGGAGGAAGGAGAGGTGGAGGAAGGAGAGGTGGAGCTTATCACCACAACAGGTCAGTGTCTGTCACCACAACTTCAAGGTAAATACAGATGTAGGCCTGCATATTTCTAAATCCCTTTTTTTTTTTAGGGGATGAACGTGGTGGTGTGTCAGGAACTCCAAATCCTCCATTCTCAAGTGCTAGTGCCAAAATACTTATTCAAGAAATAATGGAATGTAGTAGCGAAATGGCGGCCATTATGAGGAATAGGATGAATGTGATTGAGCAAAAATATAAAAACATTATAGATATTTTGGGGCGAATAGTCTGAACCCCCCCCACCCTGTTTTTGTGTATTTTGTCTCTAAATTTGCACTGGTTTTCCCACCAGCCAAAATGGGAAGATGCACACAGTGTGTCAACATGTGCTATCTGCCGTCACAGGATATCTATGTCCCTGTTTTGGGGGTGCAACCTCTTCCTCCCTACTCAGAGGAAGGGTTTGCACACCCAAAGCACGTCCATTGATCCCCCATGATGGCAGATAGCACATGTTGACTTTAGCCATGGGATCATTTTAAAAATACCCATTTGACCAACAAAAAAAAGTGTGCATCTTCACATTTGGGATGGTTCAGGGGTGACATCACCCCATCCCAGGTTTCTCGTTTTCATATAAAAATTTGTAAGTTCCATTGTTTTAAAATGTTTCCTATTTTGACCCATGCATGTGTATGCAAAAAAAAAAAAAAGAAAAAAAAATGTTTCTACAAAATGTGGAGGTAAAACTTTCTACATTGTATTTCTTCGGAAAAAAAAAACGCACCTATGGTGCACAGAGTAAAAAATATCTTGGAGACTCAAAAATGTGTGGCTTGTTCTTTCTATGCTCAATAGCAGTTCTGAAAATGCAAATTCCATGTTTTTTATTGTGACAATTGTGGCTATTTGCTAAAGACAAATACACTTGGCACTACAAGAACCTGGGAGACACATAATAAAAAAAGCAATAATGACAAAACAAGTTTTTCTAATATATAATTTTCGTTTATTTTCATTATAAAAAGGTCAGATATGGTCTGGCATTGCGATAGCCCCCCTACCCGTGAAGTACTCAACGTATTTATCACGTACTTCACGGGCACTTTGGGGGGCCAAGCCAGTACAGGCAGTGTTCAGGCTGGTCAGAATGTTCATCTCAGATGGACCGGCCTCAGGCCCAACTGTAGAAAGATATGTAGTAGAGAAATGTCTTAAAAAATTGTGCAAAATGCAGCAGCAGTAAATTATGTGGTTGAGTTTGTATTCCGCCAAGTGGATAGCTGTCTGAAACAGGCGGAATCGGCTGGCCATTATCCCAAAGGCATTCTCCACAACTCTCCGGGCTCTGGCCAGCCGGTAATTAAAAACCCTCCTCTCTACAAACGGTAGTCCATCCACGTTGTCTGCATCTGGAGGCAGTGCCAGACCCCCAGACTACAGACGGTGAGCGAACTCCGTCTGAGCGAACACTCCGCCATCGGACATCCGGCCGTTCTTCCCCACGTCCACATACAGGAACTCATACCGCGCCGACACCACCGCCATTAACACTATACTATTAAAACCTTTATATTTATAATAGTATGACCCCGAACGGGGTGGCGGCACTATGTGGACGTGCTTGCCATCAATTGCCCCTCCACAGTTGGGGAAGTCCCACCGCTGGGCAAATTGATCAGCCACAGTCTGCCATTCCTGTGGTGTGGAAGGAAACTGTGGAGTCAAACAAAAAGAATACATTAGTACTTTTGCACTTTACATTGCAAGCAGATTACACAAAGACAAGACATTGTTGACCAACATCTGTATAACATTTATTATTTTAAGGAGTATTTAAACACAAAAATAGAAGGCCCACTTATCAGATGACTCACCCCCGCTGAGGGGACATTTGAAAATATTCTAAGGGGGGGGTGTTTTAGCTGATTTTGTGGCCCCAAAAAAAGGCTCTACAACTCTGCTGTACTTGAATGAGAACTAAAACATTTGGACACATTTTAAGGGGGGGAGGGGTTCAAAACTACTATGGCACTGACAAAAATAACGTAAGGAAAAAACTAGGCTAGCTGTGTTTGGGCCCAGGATAGCATGCTGGAGAGGTTAGTGAAGGGAAATAGGCATGTAGGCCCCAGAAAAAGGCCATTAGAAGTAAAAACATGCATGGGGAGAAAGGGGACATTCCCAGCATATTACAATCAGGGTAATTTGGGAAGGGGGAAAGAAATACAATACATTAGCAAACAATCAAAACATATAATGTGATGTTAAAGGAGCAAACTTACCTTCATATAGTCCTTCTGCAGGACCTGAATGATGGCAGAACACGTTTCAGGGATAATGATCCCGAGAGCCTGGGGGGAGATGCTTGTTGAGGTCCTGCAAGCTTCTCCCAGTCGCCAGGAATCTCATTGTGGCAATAAGCCTCTGCTCGGCAGTGATGGCCTGGCGCATCACAGTGTCCTGCCTCGTGATAGGGGGACAGCAAATCCAATAGACAGTGAAAAACGGGGTCCGTCATCCTGAGATAATTCCTGAAATCATCAGGATAATTCTCATAGATTTCCCGCAGCAGAGGCATATGAGAGAATTGGTCCCACTGGAGCAACCAATTCTTGGTCCATGAACTCTTCCTCACCCTGTTCACGGACTGAACTAGGGTTACAGTGTTAACCGCAACACCAAGTCCATAGCCAGTACGAGCTCTAGAACGAGAACGCACTTCAAACATGGTTTTAAACCAGTCGGCTGGTCAGAACGAACTCAAACAGAACGCACCGAGGAACAGCAAGGCCTGAGAAGAACGACCTGAAAAACAGTAACGAGCGGCCAAGAAGGCACTGCAAAACAGTAAACAACCTGACTGCACGCACTGAATAACAAATACGAACCCACAAGCACAAACTAAACACCAGATCTGCAAAGCACAGAGACTGAAAAGCGCGAATCAGCTCTCACCAAACTTTTACTAACACGCAGTAACACGAAATCAGCAAAAGCAGCCCAAGGGGTGGTGCCATTAGATTTAAACTTCCCCTTTATAGCGCCGTCCTACGTGTTGTACGTCACATCGTTTTGGTGCGGTCGGTTTTTTGACTGATGGTGTGTGGACAAGACTGATGGAAAACAGTTTCATCGGATTTCCGATGGACAAATCCATCGGACTAGAAACCATAGGATATCCGATCGTGTGTTCACGGCTTTACATTTGTTAATCTAATTTTGTCTGTAAAAAACACATGTTGATGGTCTAACATAAATTATTTTCTGTTTTGCATATGTTGTGCATTTTTGATAATATATATGCAATAAACAATATATATTTTTCATTTCAAAATTGGAGGGCCATTTTATTACGTGTTAAACATGCATTTCTTAATTATTCATATATACTTACCTTAGCGTTATAAATAAACGTTCACATGGTGATATTGAGAAGGGGATTGGGGAAAAAATGGACTTTATAGGCACATATGGATTTTAGAAAAATAATAAATTTTTAATACAACATGGATACATCACAACAATATCATAAAAGTACATACACATACATAACAGTTAATATGCAAAATAATTTTACATATACATATATTGCAACAACACCGTTGATATGGACACTTCCAAGGTAGTACCCTACAATGTTGCAGTGGTTCCTTGCATTGGAGTTCACAACGTGTTGATGAATTAAAAACTTGGAGCTCTACATGTTTCGCGATCTAATCGCTTCCTCAGGAGCTTCTAAATATACAAAGAAAAATTAATAATTTGGTACATAAAACATTTATCATGTTGTTACATAAAATGTTCATAATCAACATACACATTAACAAACCACTCACCCCTGAATGTAATATGGGTGGTGAGTGTGGTTAGATTGTTGCGGCCCTCTAAGTTCTGCGTAATATACCCATGGGAATGGGAGTGGATGGAATGACCAACTCCCAAAGAAAAGTGAACACTGCAACCCACCGACCCACCGCAAGTCACGGAGTGGAGCAGTATGGAGGTGCTCACAGAGACTGAAAAATAATGATTGTAGGCGTTATACATGACCTAAGAGTCATTCCTTGTTAATATACATGTGTGTGGATAAACTACACACAAGTATAATTACTAAAACAAATAATTATACGTAAAAATACTGATAATAATGAGGCAACCTGTTTTGAGAGGGGTAACCTGTAAAAGCAGGTAACTTATGCCAGAACTGGACGGGATGTATGGGGCTTGGAGAAGGCACCGGAGAGGCAACTATAGGGAAAATTATTCAATGATGTTAGTGTTAATTTTGCTACTAGTGTATATAAAAAGTAATTAGGCTATAGTACATCCTTATTAGTGAAAAAAAGGGGGAAAGGATAGGGGAGGGGAGAGGGCTTAGGGGTTGGAGGAAAAGAGGAAAATAAGAAGGATAAAATAATAATGAAATATAAGAAAAGAAATTCAGCTGTTAGCGAATGATAAGGTTATAAAGAACGTCAGTAGTTAAATAATTAAAGTTTACCTTGGGGAGTGGGCTAGCACCAATACACCTTGGTCTTGATGATCAGACTCTTTCAATAACAGAGATTCATAGATCATTGATAATCTCAGCTGGTGTAATACTTCAACTATGGACCCTGTAAATATATATATTTAATGAATACTGGGTAAATAAAAACTTCTAACAATAAGTGGTACCTATACCTCCCTTGACTCGGGGGGTATGTGTGACCAGTTTGTTCAGACACTGGCACCAGCCCTACTAGACAACCATATAACATGCATATATATACCTGAAGGCCGGGTATCAGGGGGCGAACAATAAACCAACGTCCTGATAGCAAATGTACCAGGACTAGACTGGTGAAGACAAATCCCTCACGCCACAGTTTGATATAGCACTAAAAAAGCCAAACAAAGAAAAAGGATGTAAGAACTGTCTACAAAAGTGCCTGTTAACTAAGGAGATTATATATATTTTAGGCCTCAAAAAACCTGCAGTGTAGCCTACCAGTATGCCGCTCCAAGACCTCACCACATCCAGGTCCGTTCAGGTAAACCTCACCGTGAGGGCCACCACACACTTCGGCAGCCTGTTGTATGGTGGCGGTGTATTCCCTCACGTTATAAGCACCTCGCTCATGATGACGCCGAACGAACATACGGCGTCATCTGGGCCGGCCGACAAGCGTGCACCCGCACCGTCCTACTGACTGCGCATGCGCAGCAAAACGAAGGAGACTGAACGAACGAAGACCAATGTCCTACTCCACGCACTGACGCAACCTCGTCGGTATCTCTAAATGAGCGAATACTATTATAAAGCGCATGCGTGCCGGGACGTTGGAAGCCCGGCGGTCAAGGGCGGAAGTGCTGCTAGGAGACGCCAATGAGTTTGGCGTCTCATTTGCCATTGATCATCGTGTCGCTTGGTAAGAAATGTCCAAACGACACTAGCAACGGCTTGGGTGGCCACATACTGCTCCATTACCAGAGTGCAGTGATACGACCGCTGCAGTGTCCCTACACCACATATGAACCGCAGAACATATGAGTGATGCCTGGCCGCAACTATAAAAGAAGGCCATGGCTGTCTGTATGACCAGACCACCCAGGCCTTGTAACCCTTTAAGCTTTAAAATCCTATCCAAAAGTCAGTCTCATTGGACTGTAGGGCCCATCCCAGCAAGATGCTGGATATAGGTCATAAATGAAAACCTTGAAAACTGAAAACAAAAATAAATAAATAGGTAAACACTGCTATATAGCATTAACATGGTACCATAATAGTCATATTTAACATCTTCCACTATCACCCAGAGTAATCCTAGTGTGGAAATCTATACAGGAATCATAGGGGTGACACAATATACGGGGTCATCTCTAAACAATGTTCCACCCGCCCTTCATAGAAATGGGCGGTAGGATAGAACCTCGTTAATCCCAGGGGGGTGTGTGGCCCCCAAACGTTCAATCCACAGTGTTTCCTTTTGAAGGATACGTTTGTCCCAATTTCCTCCCCGTGGATCTCGGGGAACTACTTCCAGAACCATAAATTTGACCACTGATGTGTCGAATTTATGGTATAGGCCTAAATGACGGCTCACCGGAGTGAGCATTTTGGCATATTGTGAATAATATATGTGGTCATAAATCCTTTTCTTAAAGGGACGAAAGGTTTTTCCAACATAAAACGCTTTACATTTGCAGGTCATTAAGTAGATAACACACTCAGTATCACATGATGCATGAAAACGGGGAGAAAATTTCTGTTAATGTGTATGTTGATTATGAACATTTTATGTAACAACATGATAAATGTTTTATGTACCAAATTATTAATTTTTCTTTGTATATTTAGAAGCTCCTGAGGAAGCGATTAGATCGCAAAACATGTAGAGCTCCAAGTTTTTAATTCATCATCAACACGTTGTGAACTCCAATGCAAGGAACCACTGCAACATTGTAGGGTACTACCTTGGAAGTGTCCATATCAACGGTGTTGTTGCAATATATGTATATGTAAAATTCTTTTGCATATTACCTGTTATGTATGTGTATGTACTTTTATGATATTGTTGTGATGTATCCATGCTGTATTAAAAATGTATTATTTTTCTAAAATCCATATGTGCCTATAAAGTCCATGTTTTCCCCAATCCCCTTCTCAGTACTTATAGGATGTGGCACATTCCTTATTAATTGGTGTAGATTGCCACCTGAGGGCCATTGCAATCTTTATATTTCACATGGTGATATTGCCAACCTGCAATTGGTATCCTGTTGTAACAAGTCAGGGGTTAAGATGTCAAGCAGAAAGTCAAATCTGGTAAAAAAAAAATGTTTAGAATAATTTTGTAAATCCAACGCTAACCATAATCCAGGGATTAGGGTTGAGGGTTTAGGAGCATTAAAAGTGGGATTAGGGTTAGGGTTGAGGGTTTTGGATTTTGTGAATAGTCTCAATGGGATGGGATATGATCACTTACGTTGCCATGCTCATCCGTGTGTAATTTTAGAATTTTTTGGTTGCTCTCTCAAGTTCTGATAGAGCAACACAAATTGTCCTCTTGAGGAGTGTGTTTGTAGGATGGGATGGATCCAATAGTGACGTTCCTACCTCTGTTTTAGGGTATGTTCCCAAAACATTAGCACAAAAAGTAACAGTATGTAGCTCAGTAAACTCCATTTTCTTTTTATTCAGTCTCTTCACCCACAAAATACCAGGAAGTGAACAGGATGTGATGTAATTGGGGTGGGTTTTTAAGCTAAAGCTAACGCTTCAAAAACGCGTCAAAAACGCTTGCGCGTTATTGCTAATTTTAGCGCTAACGCGGTAAAAACACGTCTAAATTGCGGCAATAGTGCTAGGCACTAAATAGGCATTTTTTTCAACGCGTCAGTGTGAAAGTACCCTAAGGCCTCTTTCACACTGGATCGTTTTTCAGGCGTTTTGGAGCTAAAAATAGCGCCTGAAAAACGCCTGAAAAAATCCTGCCCTGCAGTCTTCAATGTGAAAGCCTGAAGGCTTTCACACTGAAGCGGTGCGCTATCAGGACCGCTCCAAAAGTCCTGCTAGCCGCATCTTTGGAGCGGTGAAGGAGCTGTGTGTTTACCGCTCCTTTACCGCTGCTGCCCATTGAAATCAATTGGACAGCGCGGCTATACCGCCCGCAATGCGCTGTTTTAACCCTAAAAATATGCATACTAGCTCATTATGCCTTTGTCTTGCAGGTCTTTGTTTTTTTTTTCCCTGCCTGGGTTTACAACCACTTTAAGAATCATTGAAATCACTGCTCCTTTAAATACTATCTTTTTTAAACGTTTTTTTTGCATTGATACATGTCCGTCAGGGCAGTAGCCGGGCCTCCATGCCATTTTTATGGCCAATAACTTGCAAATAAGACTTAAAAATGGGGACTTTTTATTTTTCAAGTTCAGGTACCATAGACTTCAACGGGGTTCGCCGTTCAGGTCGGAACTGAACTGTGGGGGTGTTCGGCCATCTCTCCTTCTGAGGTACTGTAGAATATGATTTCATAGGATTTCCACAGTTTAATGGCCCTCTCTCAGATAATATGGACACCTGCACTTAAATTTGTCTTCAAGTAGGAAAGGTATTAAAATCATATGCATATACACAATGTTCTATGAAAAATACCTCTTAGAAGAAATCACAGCAAACCTTTAACAGGAGAAAAGACAGGGTAAGCTCCCTGCAGCTCACAAGTATGTTCTGATTAACTTTCTTAGTACCTAAGAGAATTTTGCTCCTTTTGCAATTTCCACTTCCCCCTGACAGCCTACGGCAATAAGCATTCTGACTTGTACTTAATTGCTTTTTAACATTTACAGTACATTATAATACGTAATTTCATTGTGACTCCTAACTGGGAAGGGGACAGACAATGCAATGGGAGTCCCTTCACTCTTATGAAAAGCCATGCGAGAAAACATCTCTCCCAAAGTAACCCTGAAGTGGCTTTTCTTTGAAGAACAGATGTGGATTTGCATATCTGCAAATCCCTAGATACAGATGCGATTAGTTAGTGTTTCTTCGATCTTATTGGAAGTTGAATGTCTAATAAATACCTACAGCATGATGTAGGCTGAGGAACGCATTCATTCTCTATGTGTTTTTTATTGTTTGTATCTCTTTGCCAGTAGCTCTAAGATTTATTTATTTATTTTACCTCTATTTTATTTACAAAATGCAGCCGCAGAAAAATGCAGTTCTCGAACCCACGATCGTGCTGCGGGTTGATGTGTGGGGGTTTCATGGCAGCCCCGCGCATCTCGCAAGAGCAGTGCGATTTGGCTGCAGATGGTTGCCGGTGCGGGAATCGATGCAATTCCTGCACCCGCAACCGGAATGTGTGGCCGACACTAGTGTGAACCGAGCCTAAGGTTATATTTTTACATGTCTTCCAATTTATTGCATATGGCTTTAATTTGTTTGTTCAAAACAAACTGTTAAAAACTGAAATATACAAAACAGACAAAAAGAGCAAAGTGTGCAGACTAATGCCGCGTACACACGGTCGGACTTTCCAACGGGAAAACTTCAGTCGGAATTTCCGACGGAAAAATAGAGATGCTGCTCTCTATCTAAGTCCGTCGGAATTTCCGACAGAAAAAGTCAGATGGAGCATACACACAGTCGGAATTCCCGACCAAAAGCTCCCATCTGACTCTTTCTGTCGGAAATTCCGAACGTGTGTACACGACATTAGTGTAGTGGATGTTTAAACATTTATTAAAGGATGACAATTAGCAACTCATATAAAGTAAGACAAATTATGCTTTTCATGGGCTCCATCGATCCACTGCTTCCGGTGTTCTGTCCAGATCTGCGACCCATCAGAATAGGTAAATCTTGATGATTGATAAGGGATCAAATACTTATTTCACTCATTAAAATGAAAATCAATTTATAACTTTTTTTAAATGTGTTTTTCTGGATTTTTTTTTTGTTTTTTGGTATTCTGTCTCTCACTGTTAAAATAAACCTACCTAAAAATGATAGACTTATCATTTCTTTGTCAGTGGGCAAACATACAAAATCAGCAGGGGATCAAAAACGTTTTTCCTTCACTATATATGCTCACTTTATTGCAAAAAATACTCTGAAATTCAAGACATAGCTGGGTGTAGTAAAATGTCCTTTGCCGCTTCTTCTGACTGCAGGTATTCTGTCAGATGAGCAAACCTGCATGCGCAGGTGACGGTACGTCACTTCCATCACCTAAACTGACGGGCCGCTGATTCTGACAGAACACTGGCTTTCTGTCCTCAGACTACCTGGTCGCCCTGGCTACCACACTCCACTCCTTGCTGCAGCAGCTCCATCTTGGGATCCTGGATGCCTCACCCTCCGATCTGCAGATGCATCAATGACTGAAATGCATGAGTGCACACATTCCGAGTTTCCATTAATTGTGTGCTGTATCCACCTCTCCACCTTGTTGCATTAAGATCGGTGTCCCCTTGCTGTCTCTCTTAGCTATTGCAGGTACCATACAGACTATATCTAGTGCATCCATTGTGACAGTTTACTTGCTGACCTCCCTTTTGAGAACCATGATAAGCATTATTTGTCTTACTTTATGTGACTTGGTAATTGTCTTCCTTTAAAAAATGTTTATACATCAACTACACTTGCTTGCACTTTGATCTTTTTGTCTGTTTGTGGCTTAGAGAACTCTTAAAGAGAAAGTAAACCCCGGATTTTTTTCTTTTTAAAAAAAAAATGATATCATATATACTTGAGTATAAGCCAAGTTTTTCAGCCCTTTTTTAGGGCTGAAAATACACCCCTCGGCTTATACTCGAGTCAGTGTACCTGAAAATCTTCTTAGACTGTGGGCGGAGTCCATTGTTTAAATATCGCAGCTTCCTCCTGGTCCCGTTCCGTGATAGGCGTTTCCAGCAAACACTGTGTTGCGCGTTCCGCCTATCACGGAGGTCCTCACATTCTTGGACTCCGTTTCCCAGCAGACACTGTGTTCAGTGTTCCGCCTATCATGGACGTTCTCTTTTCCGAGGATGAAAAGACGTCCGTGATTGGCGGAACACTGAACACAGTGCCTGCTGGGAAACGGAGTCCGAGAATGAGAGGACCTCCGTGATAGGCGGAACACTCAACACAGTGTTTGCTGGAAACGCCTATCATGGAACAAGACCAGGCGGAAGCCACGATATTTAAACAATGGACGCCGCTCGCAGTCTAAGAAGATTTTCAGGTATACTGACTCGGGCACAGGGAGGCTGCAATGGACACAGTGAGGTTGGGCACAGTGAAGTGGCAATGGGCACAGTAAGCTGGCAATGGGCACAGTGAGGTGGAAATGGGCACAGTAAGCTGGCAATGGACACAGTAAGGTTGGGCACAGTGAGGTGGCAATGGGCACAGTGAGGTTGCAATGGGCACAGTGAGGTTGGGCACAGCAAGCTGGCAATGGGTACAGTGAGGTTGCAATGGGCACAGTGAGGTTGCAATGGGCACAGTGAGGTTGGGCACAGTGAGGCGTGCAAATGGGCATTGTTGACCCTCTTTTCCGCTTACAGTAGCTGCTGCATTTCCCACCCTAGGCTTATACTCTAGTCAATAAGTTTTCCCAGTTTATTTGGGTAATATTAGGTACTCGGGTCGGCTTATACTCGAGTATATACGGTAATGCAGCAATGTATACATAAGTCTTATGCCGCGTACACACGATCGTTTTTAATGACGAGAAAAATGACATTTTTTTAAATGGTCAATAAAAATGATTGTGTGTGGGCTTTCCAGCATTTTTCCCGACGAGAAAAACGCAGAGAATCACGACGAGAAAAATTGGAACATGCTCTAAATCAAGTATGAGACGGGAGCGCTCCTTCTGGAAAAAACTAGCGTTCGTAATGGTGATAGCACATTTGTCACACTGTAACGGACTGAAAATCACAAGGCTGAAAAGCGCGAATCATCTCTCAACAAACTTTACTAACATGAAGGGTGGCGCCATCCGAATGGAACGCGGAATTACACTTGAAAACGTCACTAAAACGAGGTTTGGAAATACCTTTTTTTAGTTTTATAAAATATATCTTCTTCCGGGAATCGGCTGCGCCATTTTAACAACTGATTCCTGGCTGTTGTGTGGACGTCATTTCCGCCCTTCCTTTCTTTCCCTGTCTAAATCTTGCACTTGCGTGTTTGCGGTCGCGATCACAAGTAAATTTATAAATAATGTCTTTAAAAAAAAAGTTTAACATTATTTTGCTCGTAATATACATTTGTTTACTTCAATTTGCAAATGTTTTTTTTTCACAATGGCTCCCAATATTAGAACAGCTGCTTGCTTGAATGGAAGTCAGTGTGATGCTCTGTTTCACTCCCCCTGTTTGACGTCAGATACAATTACAAGGGGAGAACCAGGAAGGTGTGGAGGAGGTTACACCATTGTGAGGCTTCTCTTCTGTGCCATTCTCAGTGGAAGTAAATAACCTAGCATGCTGGGATATAGAAATGGCACACATAGCGTGTCGTTAACTAAACTACGGACTGTGCATGCACCAGTGACGTCATTAAAGATTGCAAGACGGATTATGAAGAGCCTGTAACAGTAAGTGAAATTTCACAGGCAGCGATCAGCAGCCTTATCACTATAGATTATAATGAGCTGAAGTGGGGCAGGGAAGAAAAAGAGGATCCTACAAGTATCCTGGTGACTACGGTGGCTCCTACACTAAAGGCAGCATCTCATTTAGAGATGGACTTGCCTAGTATACCACACTCTGCACCTACGGGTATTCTCCTTAAAAAGGTCTGGGGGGAGATCCGGAAGGCTTTGAGGTTAAGGGGCCCACTGCCCTTTACTCCGATATGGCAAAACCCTAGATACCCAGAGTTACAGGACCTAGAGGGCTTTACCTCCTGGAAAGAGAGAGGGATTTGTTTTTTTTCGCAACTGTACGAGGGAGAAGTGTTAAAAACATACGAACAGATGTGCCAGGAATTCCAGTTAGCCCCAAGGGGCTTTTATCAATATCTTCAGCTTCGGCATGCTCTGAAGGCACAGCAAATGACACAATGCTTAGTAATATCATCGTCACATCTGCTGATGGAGGTCCTCCAGGCGGATACCCGGAGAGGACTAATATCAAAAACATATGCGGAATTACTATCCTCAATACAGGACTATGCCTCCCTTAGATGTCGTAGTAAATGGGCAGAAGACATCGGAGATATAGATGGGGACCAGTGGGATATGGCGTTGGACTCTATTCCGGCGGTATCTGTATCAGCGTCCCACAAATGATCACAATTATTTATTCTGCATAGGGCCTATAGAACACCAGTACAGCTTTACAAGTGGGGAGGAAGGGACTCCCCCTTGTGCCCAAAGTGCAAAGTACAGCAAGGGGACTTTATACATCTAATTTGGAGGTGCCCAAAACTCCACAGATACTGGGAGGAGGTTTCCCAGAACATCACAAGAGTGGCCCAGGTACCAATACCCTTGGACCCTTTGGTGTACCTGCTTGGGGCGATTGAAGCTGAAAAGTTCCCACAAGGAAGGTACTATATGATAATAAGATTGATGTACCTGGCTAGAAAGCTAATAGCGCGATATTGGATGGCAGAGACGGTTCCCACAGGGAAGCAGTGGATTGCGTATGTCAATTCCTTGCTTTTCAGAGAACGGCTCGCCTACAGACGTAGAAAGGCAGTGGATAAATTCAATCTTATATGGCAACCATGGCTGGAGGATCCTAGCCTTGTGCCATTGCAACTGGTAAAGGATAGGCTCCTGAGGTAGAAACCTATGGGGCGGTTGGGGGGGGGGGGGAATTATAAGTTAAATGCGCTAATGACAATGCATTCGATTTGGGAGAGTTTGCGAACAGGAGAAAAGACCCAGGTTGTTAAGATTCAAAGGGTTGGGCGGGGGGGGGGGGGGGGAGTAAAAGGGAAAAATTAAAACGTCACTGTTGTACTGTAAAATGATTAGGTTTTTTTTTTTTGTATGGACAGGAATTTTGATATGTTTTTATTTATATATCAATGTGTAAGACTAAATGCACAAATCACATGTATTGATTGAGCAAATGAAAAATAAAAGGATTTAAAAAAAAAAATGAGCTGAGGTGAAACTTAAAGCGGAGCTCCACCCTAAAGTGGAACTTCCACTCGTCGGATTCCTCCCCCCCCCCTCCGTTGCCACAATTGGCACCTTTCAGGGGGGAGGGGGGTGCAGATACCTGTCAAAGACAGGTATTTGCACCCACTTCCGGGCATACACTCTGCGGGAAACTGCGGGTAGTTAGTCAGTTCCCCCCCCCCGTTGTGTTCCGGGAAACACTCTGCTCCCAGAACACAGTGGGGACCAGTGATGCGCACTAGGGAGCCGGGCAGTGAAGCCGCAACGCTTCACTTCCTGATTCCCTCACCGATGATGGAGGTGGGGCACCGAGAGACGGGCGATTGCTCATCTTCTGCTGTCGACATCGCTGGACTCCAGGACAGGTAAGTGTTCATTTATTAAAAGTCAGCAGCTGCAGTATTTGTAGCTGCTGGCTTTTAATATTTTTTTACAGCGGAGCTCCGCTTTAAGAGTTTACAACCACTTTAAGTCTCTCAGAAGTGATGCATTAAGTGTGCTGGATTGGATTCTTCAGTGGTTCCTAAAGCCATAGGATTTATCCTGAGGATTTGGACCACACTGTACTTTTAATCAATGTAGTTTGTCTTAGCCCAGGCTGCACCCATCATATTGCCAATTTTTATCCAAAAACTGAAATGACTGTCTCCTCAATGTTAACACCCCTATTGCTCTTTGCAATTGCAATTTATTAAAGCTAAACTCCAATTCCAGCATATATCATACCTCTGTACCATGTTTCTCTGATGTCTGCCTGCTATTCTGAGTTTTAGTTGTGGCTTTGTACCATGTGACATTCTGTATAGTCTAATGTAGTCTGAGTCTCTTCCATAGCCACTTCTTGCTGCATCGGTAGCCTAGAACAAACCCTTCTGTAGTCTTTGAGACTGCAAATGATGTAACTTCCTTCACAGCTCTGATGGTGGGTGCATTCAAACCCACCCAGTCACACCTACAGGAAGAGTCCAAACCTCCCAAGTCCCACCTCACAGATCACAGTTAGGGATGAGCTTTATGTTTGAGTCGAACATGAGTTCGACTCGAACATTGGCTGTTCCCCCGTTCGGCGAACATCGAACAATTTGGGGTGTTCACGGCAAATTCGAAAGCCGCAGAACACTGTTAAAAGTCTATGGGAGAAATCAAAAGTGCTAATTTTAAAGGTTAATATGCAAGTTATTGTCATAAAATGTGTTTGGGGACCTGGGTCCTGCCCCAGGAGACATGTATCAATGCAAAAAAGGGAGCAGTGATTTTAATAATGCTTAAAGTGAAACAATAAAAGTGAAATATTCCTTTAAATTTAGTAGCTGGGGGGTGTCTAAAGTATGCCTGTAAAGTCGCGCATGTTTCCCGTGTTTAGAATTGTCCCTGCAGAAAATGTCATTTCTGAAGGGAAAAAAGTCATTTAAAACGACTCGCGGCTATAATGAATTGTCGGCTCCCCGGCAATACAGATCAAAGTCATTGAAAAAAATTACAGGAGGGGCGTGGCTAGTGCGCACGGCAGATGGCTGCCTGAGAGAGGAGCTCCGGAGCCCTAACAGAGACGCCAGCGACGAATGGAATTTCAGAGCGCTGACAGACCGCTCCAACCTCTCACACAGAACCCGGACAATGGCGGCTACATCCCGGAGATGTCGTGGAAACGGCAGGGGGACTGTATGCCAAAAAAACTAACAGCTTACTTTTGCTGGCCTGAAGGTGGAGGAGGCCAAGATGGCGCCGGCAGAGCGGCCCCCTCCTCCACATCACACAGCAGATCAGATCTCCCTGATGCTGATGGAAGTACTGGGAGAACCCCTCCCAGAAGCAGGTCTCCCCTCCACAGCCCTCCCTGCTCTAGCCCAGCTAAAGCTAGAATGAGACTGGACCCGGCAGCTACAGACATAGGGGTAAGTCACACAATAACCCATGATAAAGAACAAGCAGAGCTCCAATCCCCCATTGCCAGTTTCCCCACAGCTAATCAGCCTGTATTGGACATGCAGCTTAAAGAGATGCTTCTCACATTACACCGCTCTCTTTACCAGTATCACCTATAAATTCTCCAAAGAACTGTCCATGATGGGAGAAAGAGTTAACCAGGTTGAACATACAGTAACTGATATTGCTACTACAGTCAATGACATAATTGATGCCAATGAGGAAAGTGAGGAGGAAAGGTGCGTGCAAAAATTGCAGACCTCGAAGATCGATCGAGACGCAACGTGAAACTAAGGGGATACCAGAAACCGTGCCTCCCCAAGACCTCACGAAATACGCTACAGAGCTCTTCAGCTCTCTTGTGCCAGAATTAACCCCGCTAGACCTAATGATCGATCGTATACACCGCATACCCAAACCCACTTTCCTACCCAACGAAACTCCCAGAGATGTACTCATGAGGGTGCATTTTTTCTCCACTAAAGAGCAAATACTGCGGAAGTCACGTACCTTAGGGAAACTCTCTGATCCCTACTCTAATATACAAATCTATGCTGACCTATCCAAATATACTCTGGATCTACGCAGACAGCTCAATACGGTTACCAAATCGCTCCGCAACAACAACATTCCATATAAATGGAAACACCCCACCAAAATCAGTGTGGAACGCAATGGAACCACACACACCATCTCCTCTCTAGAATACTGCCTCTCTCTGCTTGGGGAATGGGGAATCATACCCACCCAGTCCCCTAACATGGAGCTCACAACATGCCTGCCAAAATCCCTCCACCTTGGTCCACATCTCAATCCGGGACCCGCAATAGAAACCGCTGACACCTAACAAGTCAGTGTTACTATACTCATCCGCTCAATGTCTCTTTGGTGGCTCCCATGCTGTCACGCTAGTTCCATTTGAACTGTTTCCACCCACTCTGTTTGAAGCAACCTAACTGATTTTGCCAAAGGTTGCACAGTTATGAAAGTTTCTAATTTGTTTCATGTTGACACCCTTTTTGTTTTACCCCCCATGCATGAGACCTCAGGATGTACCCCAAGAGACTGCAATGAAGAACCACATATCAACGAACTTAACAATACCATGGAGTCCAACTGAACCGTAAGACCTTCCTTGAAGAAAAAAACACCACTCACCCCAACAGAACTGTGAGTACTCTAACGTTCTTAAGATTACACACACCCCATGGCAATTAAAATCCTCTCAATAAATGTGAAAGGGCTAAACCACCCCGCAAAAAGATCAGCATTGTGGCGGACAGCTAAACAGTCCCGCTGCGACATAATCTTCGCCCAGGAAACCCACTTTATTGACTCTGCGTCCCCTCCATGTCACCACAAAGTCTTCCCGCACATCTTCCTAGTAGGGATGAGCTCGGTGTTCGAGTCGAACATACGTTCGACTCGAACATCGGCTGTTCAATCGTTCGACGAAGATCGAACGATTTGGGCCGTTCGCGCCTAATTCGAGTGACGCGAACGGCCCACAATGCACTACGCCATCGCAGTGTCATCCAGGCGCTGTGATTGGCCAAGCATGCACTGTGACCCCGCATGCTTGGCCAATCACAGCGCCGGCAGCGAGGAGAGCAATGATTGGCCACAGGCAGGATGCCTGTGGCCAATTATTGCTGAGGGTGTTTAGTACACGCCCCACACTATAAAAGGCCGCCAGCACGGCGGCCTAGTGTAGTGTGTTCCGGAGCAGGGAAAGAGAAGCATAGGCAGGGACAGTGACATTTATTTTTTCTTGCTTAACCTGGATTCCTTTAGTTTAGGGAAAGAGAAGGATAGGTAGGGAGAGTGTCAGTGTGTTTTACTGTGCGAATCCTTGTTTCTAGGGACAGGGAAGGACAGTGAGGGAAATTCTCCTTGTGCTATAGTGTGCTTTAAAAAAACATTTTTTCTAGGGACAGAAAACTATAGGTAGGAAGAGTGTCAGTTTCTTTCACTGTGATAATCCTTGTTTCTAGGGACAGGGAAGGACAGTGAGGGAAATTCTCCTTGTGCTATAGTGTGCTAAAGCATTGATCATCAATCAGCTTTAAAAAAACATTTTTTCTAGGGACAGAAAACTATAGGTAGGAAGAGTGTCAGTTTCTTTCACTGTGATAATCTTGTTTCTAGGGACAGGGAAGGACAGTGAGGGAAATTCTACTTGTGCTATAGTGTGCTAAAGCATTGATCATCAATCAGCTTTAAAAAAAAACATTTTTCTAGGGACAGAAAACTATAGGTAGGAAGAGTGTCAGTTTCTTTCACTGTGATAATCCTTGTTTCTAGGGACAGGGAAGGACAGTGAGGGAAATTCTCCTTGTGCTATAGTGTGCTTTAAAAAAACTTTTTTTCTAGGGACAGAAAACTATAGGTAGGAAGAGTGTCAGTTTCTTTCACTGTGATAATCCTTGTTTCTAGGGACAGGGAAGGACAGTGAGGGAAATTCTCCTTGTGCTATAGTGTGCTTTAAAAAAACATTTTTTCTAGGGACAGAAAACTATAGGTAGGAAGAGTGTCAGTTTCTTTCACTGTGATAATCCTTGTTTCCAGGGACAGGGAAGGACAGTGAGGGAAATTCTCCTTGTGCTATAGTGTGCTAAAGCATTGATCATCAATCAGCTTTAAAAAAACATTTTTTCTAGGGACAGAAAACTATAGGTAGGAAGAGTGTCAGTTTCTTTCACTGTGATAATCCTTGTTTCTAGGGACAGGGAAGGACAGTGAGGGAAATTCTCCTTGTGCTATAGTGTGCTAAAGCATTGATCATCAATCAGCTTTAAAAAAACATTTTTTCTAGGGACAGAAAACTATAGGTAGGAAGAGTGTCAGTTTCTTTCACTGTGATAATCCTTGTTTTTAGGGACAGGGAAGGACAGTGAGGGAAATTCTCCTTGTGCTATAGTGTGCTTTAAAAAAACATTTTTTCTAGGGACAGAAAACTATAGGTAGGAAGAGTGTCAGTTTCTTTCACTGTGATAATCCTTGTTTCTAGGGACAGGGAAGGACAGTGAGGGAAATTCTACTTGTGCTATAGTGTGCTAAAGCATTGATCATCAATCAGCTTTAAAAAAACATTTTTTCTAGGGACAGAAAACTATAGGTAGGAAGAGTGTCAGTTTCTTTCACTGTGATAATCCTTGTTTCTAGGGACAGGGAAGGACAGTGAGGGAAATTCTCCTTGTGCTATAGTGTGCTTTAAAAAAACATTTTTTCTAGGGACAGAAAACTATAGGTAGGAATAGTGTCACTTTCTTTCACTGTGATAATCCTTGTTTCTAGGGACAGGGAAGGACAGTGAGGGAAATTCTCCTTGTGCTATAGTGTGCTTTAAAAAAACATTTTTTCTAGGGACAGAAAACTATAGGTAGGAAGAGTGTCAGTTTCTTTCACTGTGATAATCCTTGTTTCTAGGGACAGGGAAGGACAGTGAGGGAAATTCTCCTTGTGCTATAGTGTGCTAAAGCATTGATCATCAATCAGCTTTAAAAAAACATTTTTTCTAGGGACAGAAAACTATAGGTAGGAAGAGTGTCAGTTTCTTTCACTGTGATAATCCTTGTTTCTAGGGACAGGGAAGGACAGTGAGGGAAATTCTCCTTGTGCTATAGTGTGCTTTAAAAAACATTTTTTCTAGGGACAGAAAACTATAGGTAGGAAGAGTGTCAGTTTCTTTCACTGTGATAATCCTTGTTTCTAGGGACAGGGAAGGACAGTGAGGGAAATTCTACTTGTGCTATAGTGTGCTAAAGCATTGATCATCAATCAGCTTTAAAAAAACATTTTTTCTAGGGACAGAAAACTATAGGTAGGAAGAGTGTCAGTTTCTTTCACTGTGATAATCCTTGTTTCTAGGGACAGGGAAGGACAGTGAGGGAAATTCTACTTGTGCTATAGTGTGCTAAAGCATTGATCATCAATCAGCTTTAAAAAAACATTTTTTCTAGGGACAGAAAACTATAGGTAGGAAGAGTGTCAGTTTCTTTCACTGTGATAATCCTTGTTTCTAGGGACAGGGAAGGACAGTGAGGGAAATTCTCCTTGTGCTATAGTGTGCTTTAAAAAAACATTTTTTCTAGGGACAGAAAACTATTGGTAGGAAGAGTGTCAGTTTCTTTCACTGTGATAATCCTTGTTTCTAGGGACAGGGAAGGACAGTGAGGGAAATTCTCCTTGTGCTATAGTGTGCTTTAAAAAAACATTTTTTCTAGGGACAGAAAACTATAGGTAGGAAGAGTGTCAGTTTCTTTCACTGTGATAATCCTTGTTTCTAGGGACAGGGAAGGACAGTGAGGGAAATTCTCCTTGTGCTATAGTGTGCTAAAGCATTGATCATCAATCAGTTTAAAAAAACATTTTTTCTAGGGACAGAAAACTATAGGTAGGAAGAGTGTCAGTTTCTTTCACTGTGATAATCCTTGTTTCTAGGGACAGGGAAGGACAGTGAGGGAAATTCTCCTTGTGCTATAGTGTGCTTTAAAAAAAACATTTTTTCTAGGGACAGAAAACTATAGGTAGGAAGAGTGTCAGTTTCTTTCACTGTGATAATCCTTGTTTCTAGGGACAGGGAAGGACAGTGAGGGAAATTCTCCTTGTGCTATAGTGTGCTAAAGCATTGATCATCAATCAGCTTTAAAAAAACTTTTTTTCTAGGGACAGAAAACTATAGGTAGGAAGAGTGTCAGTTTCTTTCACTGTGATAATCCTTGTTTCTAGGGACAGGGAAGGACAGTGAGGGAAATTCTACTTGTGCTATAGTGTGCTAAAGCATTGATCATCAATCAGCTTTAAAAAAACATTTTTTCTAGGGACAGAAAACTATAGGTAGGAAGAGTGTCAGTTTCTTTCACTGTGATAATCCTTGTTTCTAGGGACAGGGAAGGACAGTGAGGGAAATTCTCCTTGTGCTATAGTGTGCTTTAAAAAAACATTTTTTCTAGGGACAGAAAACTATAGGTAGGAAGAGTGTCAGTTTCTTTCACTGTGATAATCCTTGTTTCTAGGGACAGGGAAGGACAGTGAGGGAAATTCTACTTGTGCTATAGTGTGCTAAAGCATTGATCATCAATCAGCTTTAAAAAAACATTTTTTCTAGGGACAGAAAACTATAGGTAGGAAGAGTGTCAGTTTCTTTCACTGTGATAATCCTTGTTTCTAGGGACAGGGAAGGACAGTGAGGGAAATTCTACTTGTGCTATAGTGTGCTAAAGCATTGATCATCAATCAGCTTTAAAAAAACATTTTTTCTAGGGACAGAAAACTATAGGTAGGAAGAGTGTCAGTTTCTTTCACTGTGATAATCCTTGTTTCTAGGGACAGGGAAGGACAGTGAGGGAAATTCTCCTTGTGCTATAGTGTGCTTTAAAAAAACATTTTTTCTAGGGACAGAAAACTATAGGTAGGAAGAGTGTCAGTTTCTTTCACTGTGATAATCCTTGTTTCTAGGGACAGGGAAGGACAGTGAGGGAAATTCTCCTTGTGCTATAGTGTGCTAAAGCATTGATCATCAATCAGCTTTAAAAAACATTTTTTCTAGGGACAGAAAACTATAGGTAGGAAGAGTGTCAGTTTCTTTCACTGTGATAATCCTTGTTTCTAGGGACAGGGAAGGACAGTGAGGGAAATTCTACTTGTGCTATAGTGTGCTAAAGCATTGATCATCAATCAGCTTTAAAAAAACATTTTTTCTAGGGACAGAAAACTATAGGTAGGAAGAGTGTCAGTTTCTTTCACTGTGATAATCCTTGTTTCTAGGGACAGGGAAGGACAGTGAGGGAAATTCTACTTGTGCTATAGTGTGCTAAAGCATTGATCATCAATCAGCTTTAAAAAAACATTTTTTCTAGGGACAGAAAACTATAGGTAGGAAGAGTGTCAGTTTCTTTCACTGTGATAATCCTTGTTTCTAGGGACAGGGAAGGACAGTGAGGGAAATTCTCCTTGTGCTATAGTGTGCTTTAAAAAAACATTTTTTCTAGGGACAGAAAACTATAGGTAGGAAGAGTGTCAGTTTCTTTCACTGTGATAATCCTTGTTTCTAGGGACAGGGAAGGACAGTGAGGGAAATTCTCCTTGTGCTATAGTGTGCTAAAGCATTCCTCATCAACCATCTTTGAAATCCTTGTTTTTTGGACAGTCAGGGAAATTGTCGTTGTGCTATTCTGTGCAAAAGCAATCATCCTCAACCATATTTAGAAATCCTTAAGTAAAGGGACAGAGAAGGACACCTGAAGGTAGCCCTTATTGCTTTTTTCCCATCTCCCTGCAGGCCATCTATTAGAATGTCTGGAAGGCAAACAAGGAGAGGCAGACAGTCAGGAGGCAATAAAAGAGGGCAAGCAGGCTCTGTGTCTGGGGGCAACAGTGCTGGTCGTGGACGCGGTGCATTGTCATCAGCACATGGCCATGGGACACGCTTGTCCTTCTTTTCGGCAGCTGGACATGTTGAGCCACATCATGCCGAAGACTTGGTAGAGTGGATGACCAAGCCCTCCTCCTCCTCCTCATCCTCTCTCACCCAGGCTCAGGGTACTGGCAAAGCAGCTGCCAAAGCGTCCTCTTCCCTGGTATCAATGTCAGACTCATCATCAGTCACTCCTTCCCTAGACCCACCATGTCCTCCTCCTGAGGAGTCCCCCGAACTGTTTGAGCACAGTGTTGGGTACATGCTCCAGGAGGATGCCCAGCGTTTCGAAGGGTCTGATGATGAAACCCAGCTACAGGAAGGCAGTAGCGTGAGAGCAGACAGAGGGGATGCTCAAGAAGGACACCAATCTGGCAGTCATGTTCCAGCAGCTGCAGCATACTGCCAGATTGGCTCCAGTGATGAGGAGGGAGGGGATGATGAGGTCACTGACTCCACGTGGGTGCCTAATAGGAGAGAGGAGGAGGAGGAGGATGAGGAGGAGGCACATCTCCAACGAGGCAGGATGCCCTTTGGTGGCCAGCGTAAGGGCAGTACACCGACGGAATCACACCGCAGAGCTCCGCCTGTGCAGGGCGCTGCCTCTGCCCGTCATTCAAAAAGTTCTTTGGTGTGGGCCTTTTTTGAGGCTAGTGCCTCAGTTTGCACAGCTGCTGTTTGCAACATATGTCTCAAGCGTATATCGCGTGGCCAAAACATCAGCCGCTTGGGTACCACATGCCTGACCAGACATATGTTGACCTGCCATGCAGCTCGTTGGCAAGCCTACCTCAAAGACCCACACCAAAGAACAAAGCGGACCTCTCCTTGCACCGCATCAGCTGGGATCTCCAACCCCACTATAACTTCAGTCCTCTCTGAAACATGCACTGAGAGGAATGAAGGTGTAGAATTAGGTGTGTCACAGCCAAGTACTTGCGGCCACTCTGCTAGCAGTACACCGACGTCCGATTCTAGCAGGCAAATTTCCCTGCCCCAGCTGCTGGACCGTCGAAAGAAGTTCACTCCCAGCCATCCACATGCCCAGCGGTTGAATGCTAGCTTGGCTAAATTGCTAGCGCTTCAACTGCTGCCTTTTCAGTTGGTAGACTCGGCCCCCTTCCGTGAGTTTGTGCAATGTGCGGTTCCTCAGTGGCAGGTTCCCAAACGCCACTTTTTCTCACGGAAGGCTATTCCGGCTCTCTACCGGCATGTGGAAGGCAATGTCTTGGCCTCGCTGGACAGGGCGGTCAGCGGTAAGGTGCATATTACCGCTGACTCATGGTCCAGCAGGCATGGACAGGGACGTTACCTTTCTTTCACGGCCCATTGGGTCACTCTTTTGGCAGCTGGGAAGGATGCAGGACAAGGTGCAGTAGTGTTGGAGGTTGTTCCACCGCCACGCCTCCAAAATGCTACTACTGGTTGTGACACACCTCTCTCCTCCACCCCCTCCTCTTCTTATTCCTCCATGGCCTCTTCCTGTGGTTTGTCCTCTGAACCAGCGGTGCTCCGTAGCCGTTCAAGGGGCTACGCAAGTACGCAGGCAAAAAGATGCCATGCCGTGCTTGCGCTGGTGTGTTTGGGGGACAGAAGCCACACTGGGGCAGAGGTCCTGTCTGCTCTGCAGGGCCAGGCCGAGAGGTGGTTGACGCCACGCCAGCTTAAGCCAGGAATGGTGGTTTGCGACAATGGCACCAACCTCCTCTCCGCCCTCCGACAGGGACAACTGACCCATGTGCCCTGTGTGGCTCACGTCCTTAACCTGGTGGTGCAGCGGTTCTTGGGCAGGTACCCGGGCTTACAGGATGTCCTGAGGCAGGCCAGGAAAGTCTGTGTGCATTTCCGCAGATCTTATAATGCCAGTGCTCGCCTGGCTGAGCTGCAAAAGGAGTTGAACCTGCCCAAGAACCGCCTTATATGTGACATGCCCACCAGGTGGAACTCAACGTTGGCCATGCTGCAGCGGCTGCACACGCAGCAGAGGGCCATCAATGAGTACCTGTGCGACTACGGCACCAGGACAGGGTCAGGGGAGCTTGGTTTTTTTTCTCCACGCCAGTGGGGCATGATCAGGGATGCATGCACTGTCCTGGCACCATTTGAGGAGGCCACGAGGATGGTGAGCAGTGACAGTGCATGCATCAGTGACACTGTACCTCTTGTCCACCTGTTGGAGCACACGCTGCGTGGAATAATGGACAGTAGGCTTGTGCAATTCGTTTCGTAACGAATCAAAATTCGTCCGAATTTAGCAACTTTCGGACATTCGGAAGCATTCGAATTTCCGAACAGAGCAATTACGAATAAAACCGAATCCGAAATAAATTATACCGCAAAATAGCGAATGCCCGAAGGTCTTCGGCATAATTCGTTATGAAAAAAGTTACGAATGTACGAATCCATTCGAAGCACAATAACACTCACTCTGCTCTCTGCTTCTCCCTCACCATGCTGAACTCCCTCTCAAAATGGTGTACAGGGGCAGAGGCTATAGCCGCATGAAAAAACGAAAGTAAAATACGAGATTTCAAATCCATTCGAAGCACAATAACACTCACTCTGCTCTGCTCTCTGCTTCTCCCTCACCGTGCTGAACCCTCTCAAAATGGTGTACAGGGGCGGAGCCTATAGCCGCATGTAAAAAACGAAAGTAAAATACGAGATTTCGAATCGTTACAAATAACCGCTATGTATTTAGAAAAGTACAAATCCATTCGAAGCACATTAGGCATAATAGGCAGCATCGTTGTGAGAGAGACACGGAAAATTACGAATCAACGAACCCAAAAAAAGTTACGAAAGTAGGAGTTGTGTCCAGAATCAACGAAAAACAACGTACTCTACCGAAAGTACGAATTATAAAGCAACAAAAAATTCAACAAAAAATGTCGCTTGCAAAAATACGAATGAGTCCGAACACGAAAAATCCCGTCTAGCAAAATTACGAATGATTACGAATCAACAGGACCGGAAAGAAACGAACCGAAACGGAACGAATTTTTCCGTTGTGCACAAGTCTAATGGACAGGGCACTTGAGGCAGAACAGAGGCAGGAAGAGGAGGACTTCCTTGCCTCTCAAGGCCCCCTTTACCCAGACAGTGTTCCTTCTGTCCCACCCATCGCACAGGAAGAGGAGGAGGAGGAGGAGGAGGAGGAGGAGGATTGTGTCAGCATGGAGGTGGAGGCTGGCACTCAGCATCATCAGCAGCAGTCTTTTAGGGATGATTTACAGTCCCAAGAAACCAGTGGACTTGTACGTGGCTGGGAGGAGGTGGCTGCGGATCATGTCGTCCTTAGTGACCCAGAGGACTCCGGAGCGAATGCCTCAGCAAACCTACGCTGCATGGCCTCCCTGATCCTGCAAAGTCTGCGGAAGGATCCTCGTATTCTTCGGATCAAGGAGAGGGACCATTACTGGCTGGCCACTCTCCTTGATCCACGGTACAAGGGTAAGGTTGCGGACCTTATGTTACCGTCGCAGAGGGAGCAGAGGATGAGACAACTCCGGGAGGCCTTGCAGAAAGGTCTGTGCAACGCGTTCCCAGAGACTGGGAGGTTACAAACTCCTGGTCCTGGACAACGAGTTGCTGAGGCTTCGGCCAGTCAAAGAAGGAGCGGTGGGGAAGGTGGCCGTCTGATCGATGCGTTCAGACAATTCTTTAGTCCGCAGCCCCAAAGTATGATCGGTTCCAGCAACCATCGCCAGCGTCTGATAAACATGGTGCAGGAATATCTAGGGGCAAGGTCAGACTTGGACACCTTCCCCACCGAAAATCCTCTGGCTTACTGGGTCTTGAGGATGGATCACTGGCCAGAGCTTGCACAGTATGCAATTGAGCTACTGGCCTGTCCTGCATCCAGCGTTCTTTCGGAACGCACATTCAGTGCTGCTGGAGGATTTGTCACGGATCACAGGGTGCGCCTGTCCACCGACTCGGTTGATCGACTGACTTTCATCAAGATGAACCAGTCTTGGATCACCACCAGCTACCACACACCTGATGCTGATATAACAGACTAATTGATTTTAACATGTCACATCCCTTCAAGACTGATGCTGATGCTGAGTGCCTGTGCTGTTATGTTGACTGGCTATCCTCCTCCTCCGAGTCCTCAATGATACGATTGATGATGATAGCTTGGAAGATCATTTTTGTTTATGGGTGCCGCCACCAGTGGCTAAGGCCCAATTTTTCAGCCCCTGTTTTACAGGGGCGTGTAATTACAATTTTTTTAGCAATAATTTGCCGTAGGGCTCATTGCTGTGCTCCAAGTACAGTATCTGTGAGGGGTTGGAGTGTTGTGGCACCAGTGCCTAAGGCCCAATTTTTCAGCCCCTGTTTAACAGGGGCGTGTCATTACAATTTTTGAAGCAATACTTTGCAACAGGGCTCATTGCTGTGCTCCAAGTACAGTATCTGTGAGGGGTTGTAGTGTTGTGCCACCAGTGCCTAAGGCCCAATTTTTCAGCCCCTGTTCAACAGGGGCATGTAATTACAATTCTTGATCTAATAATTCACAGCAGGGCCCATTGCTGCACCCACCAAGAGTAACTCTGAGGGCTTACAGTGTTGTGGCAACGCCACCACCACCACCACCACGAAAGGCCCAATTTTTCAGCCCCTGTTCAAAAGGGGCATGTAATTACAATTCTTGATCTAATAATTCACAGCAGGGCCCATTCCTGCACCCACCAAGAGTAACTCTGAGGGCTTACAGTGTTGTGGCAACACCACCACCACCACCACGAAAGGCCCAATTTTTCAGCCCCTGTTCAACAGGGGCATGCAATTACAATTCTTGATCTAATAATTCACAGCAGGGCCCATTCCTGCACCCACCAAGAGTAACTCTGAGGGCTTACAGTGTTGTGGCAACACCACCACCACCACCACCACCACCACGAAAGGCCCAATTTTTCAGCCCCTGTTCAACTGGGGCATGCAATTACAATTCTTGATCTAATAATTCACAGCAGGGCCCATTGCTGCACCCACCAAGAGTAACTGTCAGGGCTTACAGTGTTGTGGCACCAGCACCACCATCAAAGGCCCAATTTTTACTACCACTGTTCAACAATTATATGTAATTAAAATTCCTGATATAATAGTTGACAGCAGGGCGTTCCAGCACCAACCAAGAGTAACTGTGAGTGCTTACAGTGTTGTGCCAACACCAACAACTAAGGGGCCTATTTCTGCAGAGTATGTACGGCAGGTCCCTACTTTCAAACATCCAACTTACAAACGACTCCTACTTGCAAACGCAAGAAGACAACAGGAAGTGAGAGGAAATCTACCCCTTGGAAGGAAAATTCTCTCCTGTAAGAATTAATATGGGAGAAAGGTGTCTCCTCTGTACTGATGCTTTATCAGCAATCCTTGTTTCAAGAAAAACACCACATTTCAAAAACAGTTGTCATTGGGACGGAAAAGAGGTGAAATGTTCTGAACAGGGGCACAGACAGCAAAACAAATGTTACAGGGGTGATAACCCTTACCTATGTTTTCCAAAAAGTTTAAAAATAGATTTTTGGGCTGGAGCTACACTTAAACAATGTACCTGTTCAAAATTACAAACAGATTCTACATAAGAACAAACCTACAGTCCCTGTCTTGTATGCACCGCCTGTATACGGCTGTTCAGAGTATATAGGGCCTTTTTTATTTTATGTGCGGGGTTCCCCTTAATATCCATACAAGTCCCAAAGGGGCTGGTAATGGGCTGGGGTAGGGGGGGGGGTCATGGGGTAGCTATGCCATTTTTCTTAAAGATTTTCACCCATATTACCGGGACCAGACATTACATTAAAGCCGCAAGCAGTTTTAAATGGCTTTTTTTTCCTTTAGAAGTGTCATTTTGTGCAGGGACAGTTCTAAACACGGGAAACACGTGGCACTTCACAGGCATACTTTAGACACCCCCCAGGTACGATATTTAAAGGAATATTTGACTTTTTTTTTTTCACTTTATGCATCATTAAAATGACTGCTCCCGAAAAACGACCGTTTTTAAAACTTCTTTTTGCATTGATACATGTCCCCTGGTGCAGAACCCGGGTTCCCAAACCCTTTTTAGGACAATAACATGCATAATAGTTGTTATAATTAGCACTTTAGAATTCGAACGTTCGCATCCATTGTATTTAATAGGGTTCTAATGTTCGTACGAACTTTCGGTCCGTTCGCGGGTTCTGGTGCGAACCGAACCCGGGGGTGTTCGGCTCATCACTACTTCCTAGTCTCCAACCAAGACAAAAAGAAAAGAGGAGTATTGGTGGCAATTAATAAGTCCACAGACTTTACTCTCCACAAGAAAGTTTCTGACCCCAACGGAAGATTTCTGTTCCTGATTTGCACCATAGCAGGCACCAAGTATACCTTAGCGTGCATATACGCCCCAAATTCGCATCAAATACGTTTTTTAAACAAGACAATGAAAAAAATCAACAAACATAGACAAGGCTCCTTGATCGTATGCAAAGTTTTCAACATAGTGCCGGATCACACACTGGATACCTCCAACCCCACCCCCAGACATCCTTCACCCATGATGAACTTTCTTCGATCCCACGATCTTCATGACTTATGGAGATGTCTACACGGAAAAAGACTACACCTATTTCTCGGCCCCACACAACTCCTACTCCCGAATCGACTATTTCCTAGTTGACAAGTGGATCCTACAAAAAAATCGAAATTCAACTATAGATCCCATTACATGGTCAGACCATGCCCCCCGTGAGAATCACCATTGCTCCCTCTACATCCTCAAACCCATTGAGAATCTGGAGAGCCAATACCCAAGTCATGCAAATGTCCCCATACGCTGAACAAATTCATGACCAATTGTCTGACTTTTTTCTAATCAACCAAGGATCTGTCCCCCACCCCTCTACCCTCTGGATGGCACATAAAGCCTTCATAAGAGGAATATTGATCCAATTAAGCTCATTGGCAAAAAAGAGGAGGACACAGCGTTTAGAAGAGCTTACCAATGCAATCTCAAGCACTGATGCCCAAAATAAGTTAAACCCAACCCACGACTCCGCCAAGAATTGAGAGCACTTCTCTTAAATTCTTACGAAAAAGCACATATCAAGCTCAAGGCCACTTCCTACTCAACTTTTAATAAGACAGGGAAGGCCATGGCTCAACGTATCCGTGGCCAACGTATCAAGACCGTAATCCCCCATATATTCCACCCTCTTACAAACGAAAAATTTATTAACCCACAAGATATAGCCAATGCTTTTAGCTCGTATTATGACTCCCTGTACAACCTAAAATATGACAAAGATACCCCCCCAACCCTCTCAAGATCTTATCCATCAATTCCTGTCCAAAATACATCTCCCTACCCTTAGCGAAGACCACTTGAAAGAGCTGAACTCTCCCTTTTCAAAACAAGAAATTGCCCAAGCTATGCACTCCCTTCCATCTGGTAAATCTCCTGGCCCTGATGGCCTCCCAGGAGAATACTACAAACAGTTTGAATATATACTGAACCCCACCTTCAAAATCTCTACAACAATGCTGCCTCCTCATCCATGTTTCCCCCTGAAATGTTGTCAGCTGTAATTTTCGCCCTACACAAACCAGGTAAGAATCCAGACACCTCCCAAAACTTTCGACCTATCTCCCTACTCAACGCAGATTTAAAATTATATGCAAAAATTTTAGCCCTTAGGATATCCAAATTTCTCCCCCTTCTAGTTAATGAAGACCAAAGAGGATTCATCAAAGGCAGGCAATCATCCGATGCCACGAGAAGAATCATAGACCTCATCCACATAGCCAACATCGAAAGAGCGCCTTCTCTGCTCCTATCGCTAGACGCAGAGAAGGCGTTCGATAGAGTCAACTGGGGATATATGAGAGAGGTTCTTATCAAATTCGAATTTAAAGACTCCATCCTATCCGCCCTAAATGGCATTATACTCTGCCCCTTCTGCCCGAGTTTTTGTAGGAGAAATGCTATCCACCCCTTTCAGATTTCCAATGGCACACACCAATGATGCCCCCATCACCCCTTAGTTTTATCTGTCTATTGAACCATTGGCTGAAAGCATTCGAAATTCCAAACTAATCTCAGGCCTCCCAGTGGGAGAATACTACCATAAGATAAGCCTATTCGCAGACGACATAATACTGATACTCACACACCCACATTCGTCTCTACCAGCAGTGCACTTGTCATGAAGGGCAATCTTACCAGCAAGTTGGCGACGCTTCGGCGCGCGCGTTTGTGCGCAGTAATGACAATTCGGCACGTGCGTGTGCGCACCTGCGCAATATCGGTGCTTCGGCGTGCGTGCATGCGCGGTAACGGCGCGCGGTTGTGCGCGGGTGCGCGCAGGAGCGCGCAGTGACACTTCTTGTCGCCAATCTGGGGCTATTTAAAGATGCTGATGACTGGGCTCCTTGCTGTCTGGTCTACAGCGTTCCCGAGACCCATCTGCTATCTGATAGATACCCTACTGATCTGTTCCTGTGACTAGGCTTGTTCCTGACGCTTCCTGCCTTCTGCCTGCCCTCTGACCCCCGGCTTGTTGACCTTGCTACTGCCTGCTCCTTCTGCCACCTGCTGCCTGCCTGTTACCGACCCGGACTGAATAACGACTCTGCCTCTGCCTTTTGGACTGTACCTGATCTGCCAGCCAGTGGATGACCCGGCCTGTTGGGACTTGCCTGTGCCCTGTACTACAGGACACCTCCCGCTGTCTGCTGCCTCTCTCCTCTGTTCCAGTGTGCCAAGCCTGCCTGCCATTCCAGCTTCCCTGCTGTCGCTGACACCTGCACAAGAGCTTCCTGAAGTCCAGCTCCATCTCTGCACCAGTGTTCCTGACAGGCACTTGTGCGACTCTGCACTCCCGAGCGCCCTGTTCCCACCATCAGGGGTTCCGGAGTAAGAGGTGCAAAAGAGGCCGCTCCCTGCATCCCAGGCTCATCACCAGGTATGTGACAGTACCAGACAGCCATGTCCGAGCCTGCGCAGGGAGCGAACCCAATGGAGGAACTTTGCCGTCACCTGGACGGGCTAACCCAGGCTGTCAGAAGTCTGCAAGAGGGTTATACCCGACTGGAGGGCCAAGTCCAGGCCCTATCCTCCTCAGCTTCCTCCTCTACTGGGACTTCCGCTTCTCCTTCGGTGGTCATGATGCCACCTGAACCTAAGGTACCCACACCTGAGAGATTCTCAGGGGAGGGGAGCAGATACAGAGCCTTTCGGAATGCCTGTGAGCTCTTCTTTGCCTTGCAACCATGGACCTTTTCATTAGAATCCACCAAAGTGGGGTTCGTTATTTCCCTCCTGTCGGGTGAGCCTCAAGCCTGGGCTCACCGCCTCTTGGAGCATAAAGACGTTTCACTTAATACCCTGGACACCTTCTTCCAAGCCATGTCTCAACTTTACGAGGATCCGCACCAGGCTGCCACTGCCGAAGCAGCCCTGCATGCCCTTCAGCAAGGCCGCAGACCGGCAGAGGATTACGTTTCCAAATTCAGGAGATGGAGCTCAGACACCAATTGGAACGATGCTGCTCTTTGTTACCAATTCCGATTGGGACTCTCTGAACCGCTCAAAGATGAACTGGCACGTGTAGGTGTGCCCGGAACTTTGGACGCTCTGATCAACCTGACCATCCAGATTGACCGACGTCTACGAGAACGTAGGACTGAACGAGCCACCGGGCTGTCTCGCCCGGTTTAGATGTTGCCCCGGGTACCCAGCTCTGCCAACCCAGCTCCTTCATTTCCAGTTACAGCCTCCTCTGATAGCCCAGAACCCATGCAGCTGGGACTTCTCCGTCCCTCGCTCACCCCTGAGGAACATCAACGCAGGTGAACCCTTAACCTCTGTCTATACTGCGGAGAACCCGGACACTATGTACGGACCTGCCCTGTGAAACTCTGTAAGTGCCTCTCCATGTCGTCTGTGCATTTACCCATTATAACCAGCAATTCAGCTCACCTGGCAATTCCCATTCTTTTGCAGCTCCCAGGAGGGAATATTCAAGTCAGCGCCATCATTGACTCCGGGGCCTGCAGCTGTTTTCTGGACTTAGCTTTTGCCACCACACATCACATTCCTTTGTGCCCTAGAGCTGAAGGGCTTTCAGTATACCTCGCCGATGGGTCGACCCTTAAATCCGGGCCAGTCACACAGGAGACCCTACCGCTGGCCACAACCATTGCCAGCACCCATCAGGAGTTACTATGCCTAGACGTCGTCAAGTCTCCTCTGTTTCCCATCATTCTGGGCATGCCCTGGTTACAGGCCCATAACCCGCAAATTAATTGGACATCAGGGGAAGTCAGTTTCTGTTCCCCCTACTGCCATCAACATTGTCTACAGGAAGTTTCAAGTACTCCTTCTCCCTTGCTTTGCATGGACTCTGATGCTGAGGTCCGCCAGTCAGTTCCTGAAGCATATCACAACTTCCTGGACGTTTTTAGCAAGAAAGGGGCTGAGACTCTTCCTCCACACAGGCGTTACGACTGCCCGACTGAGCTCCTCCCCGGGCTGAAATCCCCTTTGGCAGGATTTTCCCCCTGACGGAACTTGAACTCGAGACCCTCAAGACTTATGTTGATGATAATCTTAAGAAAGGGTTCATCCGTCCTTCTACGTCACCGGCAGGGGCAGGGATTTTCTTTGTTGAGAAAAAAGACCATTCTCTCCGCCCTTGTGTGGACTACAGGGAGCTCAACAAAGTGACTATAAAGAACCGGTACCCCCTTCCTTTAGTACCGGAATTGTTCCAAAGACTAGGATCCGCAGTCATTTTCACAAAACTGGACCTCCGTGAGGCCTATAACCTGGTGCGGATCCAAAGCGGTGATGAGTGGAAAACTGCCTTTCGCACTCGCTTCGGGCACTTCGAATACTTAGTCATGCCCTTCGGACTTTGGAATTCCCCCGGCTACGTTCCAGCATTTTGTGAACGACATTTTTAGAGACTACCTTGACCTTTTTGTTATCATTTACCGGGACGACATCCTCATCTTTTCCCCCTCTTTGGAGAAACACCGGGAACACGTTCAGAATGTACTCGCACAGCTTCGAACGCATGGGTTATACGCAAAACCAGAAAAATGCGAATTCGAACGCCAAAGCATCCAATTCCTTGGACTTGTCATCTCGGTGGAGGGTATCACGATGGACTCCCAGAAAGTGGCTGCAATCCTTGACTGGCCGGTGCCCGTAGATAGGAAAGGCATACATCGCTTCATCGGGTTCGCAAACTTTTATAGGAAGTTCATCAGGGGGTTCTCTTCCATCATCACCCCATTAACCAACCTAACCAAACAGACTTCCGGTTCCAGTGGTCTTCAGAAGCCCAAAAAGGCCTTCGAGACCCTTAAGGAATTATTTACCTCTGCATCCGTTCTGAGGCACCCTGATGCGGCTCTACCATACATACTGGAGGTGGATGCCTCGGAAACAGCAGTTGGGGCGGTTCTCTCCCAAAGACAGGGACCCAAGGCTCTCTTACATCCGGTTGCCTTATTCTCCCGTAAGCTGTCATATTCGGAGAAGAACTATGATGTGGGAGACCGGGAACTACTGGCAATCAAAGCCGCCCTGGAGGAATGGCGGTACCTCCTGGAAGGAGCAGCGCATCCGATCCTGGTCTATACAGACCACAAGGATCTGGAGTATCTGAGAGTGGCAAAAAGACTGAAACCCCGGCAGGCCAGGTGGGCACTTTTCTTCACACGTTTCTCTTTCCATATAACGTATAGACCAGGATCGAAGAATACCAAACCTGATGCTCTCTCACGAATGTTCTGTGACCCTGATACACCTGCCCCTCCGGATACCATCTTGTCACAAGGAAACTTTCTCCTGCTTCAAGAGGACCTGCTCTCTCGGATCAAGCAAGCATCCAAGGGGATCTCTCCCTCACCTGGGACAGAGCTGCGGCTCAAGGATGGACTTCTATGGTACAAGGACAAAATCTTTGTACCAGAGGACTTGCGAGTCGCGGTCCTTAGTTCCTGCCACGATAACAAACTGGCTGGGCACTTCGGGGTACTCAAGACCTCCGAACTCCTACAACGCATGTTCTGGTGGCCGCAACTGTCCAAGGACTGTAGGAGCTACGTGGAGTCTTGCAGCACATGTATCAGGAACAAGGGAAGTAAGTCCAGAGCCTGGGGTCTGTTGAAACCGTTGCCCGTACCCGAGAGGCCATGGAAGATGATTTCCATGGACTTCATCGTAGAGCTTCCCCCCTCGAAGCTTTTCACCACTATCTTCGTGGTTGTGGATAGACTGTCAAAAATGACACACTTCTTGCCCATGAGGGGTACGCCCTCCGCTCCTGAAACAGCTAACATTTTTGTCAAAGAAATCGTAAGGCTCCATGGCATCCCTGCGAACATCGTGACGGATCGAGGGATGCAATTCACTTCCAGGTTCTGGAAGGCCCTGTGTGAAGCCCTCGGGATTAACTTGTCCTTCTCGTCGGCCTACCATCCACAATCAAATGGCCAGACTGAACGGACGAATCAAACACTTGAGCAATACCTACGCTGCTTTTCTTCGTTCTCACAGGAAGATTGGGTACCTCTGCTGCCACTGGCCGAATTCGCATACAATAATTCGATCCACCCTGCCACGAAGCAATCCCCGTTCTATGCAAACTACGGCTTTCACCCTTCATTCTTGTCCAACTGTATCCCGGAGTCTGCTGTACCTGCTGTCCAGGAGACATTGTATTTTTTTTAGAGCAAACAATGAATTATTACGAGACACAATGACTAAGACACAAGAATATAATAAAGAAGTGTTCGACAAAAAAAGAAGAGGAGAACTCAACCTGGAACCCGGAGATCTGGTGTGGTTATCTACATTGAACCTAAGACTTGCCTGTCCCTCAAAGAAATTGGGCCCCAAGTTTGTGGGTCCTTTCCCCGTCAGGAGACGGATTAACAGTGTGGCCTATGAACTGGAGCTGCCAGAGTCATTCCGGATCCACCCGGTTTTTCATGTTGCCCTACTTAAGCCTACTGTTCCTGATCCCTTCTCAGGACGTGACACCGGCCCTCCCGAACCAATCTTGGTTGACGGTGAAGAGGAGTTTGAGGTGGAATCCATCTTGGATTGTAGAAAAAGGCGCAACCAAGTCCAATTTCTTGTAAAGTGGAAGGGATATGGCCCTGAGGAGAACTCATGGGAACCCGAGTGCAACATCCATGCCAAAAGATTGGTTCAGTCCTTCAAAGACTCTCATCCAGTTAAGGTGGCCCAGTTGGGCATCTGGAGGCTGCCCATTGGAGGGGGGCAATGTCATGAAGGGCAATCTTACCAGCAAGTTGGCGACGCTTCGGCGCGCGCGCGTGCGCGCAGTAAAGACACTTCGGTGCGCGCGTGTGCGCACCTGCGCAATAGCGGTGCTTCGGCGTTCACGCATGCGCGTTAACGGCGAGCGGGTGCACGCGGGAGCGCGCAGTGACACTTCTTGGCACCAATCTGGGGCTATTTAAAGAGGCTGATGACTGGGCTCCTTGCTGTCTGGTCTACAGCGTTCCCGAGACCAGACCCATCTGCTATCTGATAGATACCCTACTGATCTGTTCCTGTTCCTGACGCTTTCTGCCTTCTGCCTGCCCTCTGACTCCCGGCTTGTTGAATTTGCTACTGCCTGCTCCTTCTGCCACCTGCTGCCTGCCTGTTACCGACCCGGACTGAATAACGACTCTGCCTCTGCCTTTTGGACTGTACCTGATTTCCACACACAAAATTGGACCAAACAAGATCCCGCACCCCTTCACAAACTTCTGCACAACGACAGGATCAAACCTTTCCATACCCTTAAAACTGAGCTAAATCTAGACCCAAAATCACAATACCAATATATACAAATTGCACACTGTCTTAAAAGCAACCCACAACTTCTAACCTCAATCCCTACACAAGTTATTACATTTTACTCACCCCAAGTCCTAGGAAATAAAGGTATTTCCCTATTTTAGACCCTTCTACAGGAAAAAAAAAACAATTCCACCACTCCCTGACTTTCGATCACTGGGAGCGAGATCTAGGCAAGTCATACTCAGGGACAGAATGGCAGAGAGCTATCAAATCTACATACAATGCCACACCATGCACAGCGCTGTGGGAACTCACACAAAACATCATTCAAAGGAGGTACTTAACCCCTGATATAATAGCTAAATTTGACCACCAAACCTCTCCTATGTGCTGGAGGAATTGCGGATTGAAGGGATCTTTAATCCACATTCTATGGGAATGCCCACATCTAACAAAATACTGGCAGGAAGTATTCTCGATCCTTTCACAAATCATACTGTAGGTTTAAATATCAAACCATCACCAGATCTAGCTCTATTGAACCTAAGTATTGATCTCATACCTATAGCTCACAGAAAAGTAATAACCCACATATTATTGGTAGCTAGGCGCAGCATAACAAAACTCTGGAAAAATACCAAACCCCCAGTAGTTCAAGATGTAATTATAATGTAATTGTAACTCACCACGATTATGAGACACTTCTATTCAACATCAACTAATCTAGCACCAAGCTGAGACAAAGTTGGAACTCCATGTCTAGCTGGGTAAAGTGAATTACTGCAACGTAAATCTACATAAACACTCATGCAGGTTCCACTCCTACACCCCCCCCTTTCTTCTGACCCCCCCCCCCCCAAACCTGAAAATTATTGTTGCATTTCCTCTAGAACTTAATTGCTAGAGCATTGAGCAAAGTTGTAACCCAGGAATAACAGTATAAGGTTATTGAAATTATTTGACTAATTATCTAATCAAAAGATAAATCTACGTACTTGTGATTATGTTTCATATATGCATATGTTTACCTGCTTCTTACACTGTAATGTATCTAAGCAACTATGTTTGTAACTTGGAAATGCACAACAATAAAAAATAGGGGTCCCCCCACAGTCCATTACCAGGCCCTTTGGGTCTGGTATGAATATTAAGGGGAACACCGCACAAAAAAAAATTGCGTGGGGTCACCCCAAAAATCCATACCAGACCCTTATCCGAGCACGCAATCTGGCAGGCCACAGGAAAAGAGGGCGAGACGAGAGAGCGCCCCCCCTCCTGAACCGTACCAGGCCACATGCGCTCAACATGGGGAGGCTGTCCCCATGTTGACGAGGACATGGGCCTCATCCCCACAACCCTTGCCCGGTAACAAAGGGGAACTCCAGATCTCGCCTCCCCCCCATGTGAATTGGTAACGGGGTACATTGTACCCCTACCATTTCACAAATAAAGTGTAAAAATTAGTAAAAAACACACAGACACAGTTGGACAAGTCCTTTAATTAAAATAAATAAATAAATTCCAGCGATGTAATCCCGTCGATGTCCAACGATGAACAATTCTCCAGCGATGCTGCAGTCTCCACTCTCCAGCAGGAACGAAACCCCCATGATGCGTAACGATGATGTATCCCATACTCATTCACATAGGGCGGGGGGCTGGTATCTGGGGTGCCCCCTTATTAAAGGGGGCTCCCGGATTCTGTTAAGCCCCCCGCCCGCAGACCCCGACAACCAACGGCCAGGGTTGTCGGGAAGAGGCCCTTGTCCCCGTCAACATGGGGACATCCTCCCCATGTTGAGGGCATGTGGCCAGGTACGGTTCAGGAGGGAGGGGGGTGCTCTCTCGTCCCCCCCCTCTTTTCCTGCGGCCTGCCAGGTTGCATGCTCGGATAAAGGGTCTGGTGTGGATTTTTAGGGGGACCCCCACGCTATTTTTTTTTTGTAAGTTTGGCGCGGGGTTCCCCTTAAAATCCATACCGGGTCTGGTATGGTTTTTGGGGGGACCTCCACGCCATTTTTTTTTCATTTTGGTGGGGGGGGACCCCACGCAGTTTTTTTTATAGATTTTTTTTTTTTTGAGCCGGCAATGTTTATTTTTTGTACATTTCCTTTAACAACCAGCTATAAACAGGTAAAAAAATAAATAAAGAAAATCGCCGCAAAATCGTGGTACTTGCGTTTTGGATGCGGGTCCATTGAATTCAATTACATCCAAAACACTGTTTTTCGCATGGAAAAAAAATCCGCAGTTGCGTTTAACCTCGTTTTTCACAAAGCCAAAAAATGCCTTCAGGCGCCAAAGATTTCCACGTTTCAGACGTGGTACGGGCGTTTAGCCGTATTTTAGTTTAGAAGCGCTTTAAAGGTGACCTATTTTTTTACATTGATAAACTCAAAAATTATGGCAAATGAGGAAAAACCATTCAAAATATATATATTTCCCCCAAAAAATTAGATTGCTTCCATTGCATTGTGGACAATCCACAACTTGGGGCAGGTGACGTGGCAAGTGGACAATCCACAACTTGGGGCAGCTGACGTGGCAAGTGGACAATCCACAACTTGGGGCAGCTGACGTGGCAAGTGGACAATCCACAACTTGTGGCAAGTGATGAAGGTTACTTCCGGGTATCGCCGCTGCAGCCAATCACAGCGCCGCTCCGGCGCTGTGATTGGCCGGAGCGGCGAAGACGTGACTCCGCACATGCGCGCGTGAGCCGTCGAATTCGGCTACGTCGTCGAATGTTGCGACCTAGCCGAATTTGTGAATGGGGTTAACCCCATGCGCATGACGTCAGCGTCGCCGCATTTAAATGCAAATATCTCCTTAACCGTGTAGGTTAAGGAGATATTTCATTCACCTACAGGTAAGCCTTAATCTAGGCTTACCTGTAGGTCTTTGTTTATAAAGTGGGTTTACAACCACTTTAAACCCCCTTCCTGCCCAGACCAATTTTCAAATTTCAGCGCTGATGCATTTTGAATGACAATTGCGCGCTCATACAACACTGTAACCCAATGAAAATGTATTATTTTTTTGCACACAAATAGAGCTTTCTTTTGGTGCTATTTGATCACCTCTGCGTTTTTTTTTTATATAAATACAAAAGACTGTCTGAAAAAAAAAAAATTTGGATATTTTAACCACTTCAGCACCGGGCCTATTCTGGCACTTCTCTCCTTCATGTAAAAATCATAAATTTATGGCTATAAAATTACTTCAAAACCCCAAACATTATATATGTTTTTTAGCAGACACCCTAGGGAATAAAATGGCGGTCATTGCAAATGTTCAAAGGCCTTTTTTTGGGGAAAAAAATGGTTTCATGAATATAAAAAAAATTACAAAACAGTCAAGTTAGCCCAATTTTTTTGTATAATGTGAAAGATGTTGTTATGCTGAGTAAATAGATACCTAACATGTCACGCTTTAAAATTGCGCACACTCATGGAATGACACCAAACTTCAGTACTTAAAAATCGCATTACAGAGGAGGTTTAGTGCTAGAATTGTTGCACTCGTTCTAACACACGCAGCAATACCTCGCATGTGTGGTTTGAACGGCGTTTACATATGTGGGCGGGACTTACGTGTGTGTTCGCTTCTGAGCGCGAGCTCCTGGGGACATGGGTGTTTTTTTTTTTACTCTTTTTTTAACTTTTTTGTTTTTTTTATCACTTTTATTCCTATTACAAGGAATGTAAACATCCCTTTTAATAGGAATCTATTGTGACAGGTCCTCTTTATGGAGAGATGCAGGGTCAATAAGACCCCACATCTCTCCTCCAGGCTGGAAAGCATAAGATCGGTCAAAAAAATTCACCGATCTCATGCTGACAGCCGAGATCACGGCTTTGTTTACATACATGAACCCGGCGTGATGTCATAACGTTGCACCCGGGCCTCCGACTGTCATAGAGATGACTGGTGACCATCTTGTCACCAGTCACCTCTATGCTTCCCATCCGGCGCTGGCCAATTCGTTCTCCGAGCCCCAGATGGCACAGGAGAGCCCGGAGAAGCACCGGATGGCGGCGAGAGGGGGGAGAACGTCCCCCTCCCGCCGCCTATAAGAACGATCAAGCGGCGGAACATTTTTATCGTGCACAGAATCGCCGGCTGAAAAGAATGATATCTGAATGATGCCTGCAACTGCGGGCATCATTCAGATGTCACCCTCAAAGCCAAGGACGTCATTTGACGGTGGGCGGTAGGGAAGTGGTTAATATTTAGAAAATTTTGAAAAAAGGTACCTTTTCTCCTTCATTGATGTACACTGATGAGACTGCACTGATGGGCACCAATAAGGTGGCAAGGGTGGGCACTGAGAGGTGGCATTGCTAGTTGGCACTGGTGGGCATTGAGAAGTGGCACTGCTAGGTGGCAATGATAGTTGGCAGTGGTAAGCACTGATAGGCAGCACTGCTAGGTGGCACTGATTGGCACCAGTGGTGGGCATTGATAGGTGGCACTGGCAGGGGCTACTGATTGTCACAGATGATGTAAAATTGCCTCTTCCTCTTCGGGCCCGATGTCCTTTGCACATAAGCCGGTGATTGCATTTTTTTATGCTCACGCTGTCAGCACAAGGAGAAAACAAAAAAACATTACCCAGCTTTTGTTTACATCACGTGATCAGCTGTCATTCTCTGACAGCTGATAACATGGTAAGGGGCAGGGATCGGCCCCTTACTCGGATCTGTCATCACCCGAGTCTCAGTGACTCGGTGACCACAGCGCACGCGCGAAGGGGATGACGTCTATTGATGGACTCCCGGCAATTGAGGACCGTGGTGTGGCCATCGATCAGTTATAGCGCTGATCTCGAGTGATTAAAGAGGGTCTAAATGGGCCATTGACATGCATCACAATTCAACTTAGGAATGTGTCTTTGCAAAGTTAAACTAAATGAAATACTTTCTTATTTTTGCTTGGGGATAGAGTGCAGAGGGATTACAAGTCTAGACAGTATTTGGGGATGTCTGCACCCCTGATAGGGTGAAGACAACTCCCAAATTTGGCCACTTTATCCTTCCAAATAATTCACTTCCTGTCACATAGCCACACAGGAAGTGAGGGTAAATCCCTACCAATGTATTTCCTTGGGGACACACAGGTCAATCTAAATACTTTCCCCATTATTTACATTGCACTCCAGCATTTTGCGGGGTACACCCCAAATTATTAGGTATTTTGGACTTTGGGGTTTATTTACTAAAGGCAAATCTACTTTGCACTACAAGTGCACTTGCTGGATATCCGAGGGGGACATGCAAGCAAACAAAAAAAACACCATCTTTGCTTTTACATGATTGGATTTTACAATCACCAGTGATCCCTCACATTTTCAGCAGCTACACTTTTACTGCAGAGTGGATTTGTCTTTACTAAACCCCAAACTACCCAATGATTTGGGGTGTACACAACAAAGTGCTAGAGTGCAATTTGCTTAATGGGGACACTAGTTAGTTTGATCTGTGTGTCCCCAAGAAAAGACATTGGTAGGGTTTTACCTTCACTTCCTGTTTAGCTGTGTGACAGGAAGTGAAGCCAATTTTACTAAAAGGGGACACAAAGTCCAACCTAAAAAAAACTAAAAAAAACAAGCAGCGGTTCTAACACTTACTTTGTTTCCCTCAAAATGCCCACAATTAGAATCATATTGCCTTGAGCTATTTTTAAGTGCAGTGCTCTAAATCTGTGCTTCTCAAGTACCCCCAACAGGCCATGTTTGCAGGTTTTCCTTCATCTTGCACATGTGCTTTAAATCACAGTCAATGGTTTTGAATTTTGGACAGCAATTCTCGATAAAATAAATTCACAAAACATGTCCTGTTGGGGGTACTTGAGGACTGAGGCTGAGAACCACTGCAGTAAAAAGGAAAATTTAATACTTACCGCTCTGTATTTTTCATTTCCTGGTGACTATCCATGGCAGCACACAATACATGCAAATGCTAGCATGAAGACACCAGGGTAGACAAATCACACCTGTTTTGTTTTGACATGCCAATCAGCTGTCACATTTGTTGCAAAGAAAACGCAAATCAAACCTCAAAAATTTGCATCAAATTTTGTTGGTCAACAAAACAAAGGGAAGCCAAAATAAAAAAACAAGGTCAATTTGAAACAGTTACAGACTCACAACATCTTGAGAAAGATTTGGCAAAATAATGCAGCACAGACAATTAAATCAAAGTGAACAAACGACACACATTAACAACATCAAAATTATTTCAGGGGGACATTTCCCCCACACAAAAAAATACAATCCACAAAATTAAAATGAACACCTGTTTTGCAAAGACATAACAAATAAAATACATGTGTTACAAACTCGATAAGGACACCAAAATGTACTTTTTGCCGGACATGCGCACGCACACACACACACTTGCCTCTTTTCAGGGCAAGGGAGAGAATGCTATCTGCGAGCTTTATATAACATAGGTTTGTGTGCTAATGAGGCAATTGAAAACACATGCACAGTCCATGAAACACCCAAAATGCAAGTTCACCCAATGTAGAGACTGAACTTCAAAGTGGGTACACCTGTTAAGGATGTCCTTCAATTACTAACCCATAAAAACACTCTCTGAGCATGCCCAGAAATATCCAGGTGCTGTTCACACACAAAAAGCACCAAAAAAAATCTAACTGCCTGGGCATGCTCAGAACAACACAAATGCAGCTAGCAGAAAATAACCCCCCCCCCCCCCCTGTCCAAAATTAAGCACATCATCCAGCATGCTACAAAATTAGAGATGTGACAATCACCTCCCCCCTACCAACAAATACCATTGCAGTCTATGGGAACTGACTTGTTAATTTTGCTAGTCCCCACTTGGCTGGCTTATCTTCTAGTTATTGGCCTTAAAATGGGGCCCAGGTCCCACCCTAAGGGACATATATCAATGTCACCAATTTGGACAACACCAAAAATAAAACAAGGAGAAGTGCCTTTAAATATGCCAAATTGCTTAAGGGCCATTTCACACCACATGCAGTCCATTGCGTTTTTTATGCATCAAAAATGCATGGAAAGTTGGTTATATGGTCCTAAATGGCAGTGTTTGTTCCAGTGCGTTCCAGTTCCACAAAAAAAGTAGAACATGCTGCATTTTACCTGCACTGGACTGTACTGGAACGCAGCAAAACGCATCATAAACGCACTAGAACGCACAGGAACACACCTAAATGCACCAAAAACGCACTGGAACACACTTGTCCTTATCTATGGTTAATAAAAAAGAGGGGTGAAGGGGCGTGGTCTGCCGTGGAGGAAGATGGCCGCTTGATCCCTGAGCTCTGACAGACCGCGACCACTTTCCTACTTTTATTGGGGACATTCAGCTCTCTAAAGGCATCAAACTATGGGGACCTCTTCCCGCAGCTCTTCTGCATCTAGGTCTCGCTCCCCGTGGGACACGGATGGGCGAATGACTCAAACTATACCGGACATATTCCAAATGCAGAGGACCAATATGGCGGCACCTTCACAGGCCTCAACACCTTCACATGGTCCTGACGCGATTGTTCTTACACTCACCGGGACTCAACCCGCAGCACAAGGCTCCATGGCGGCATCAGCTCACCAACAGCCAAGCCTGAATGACCTCCACGCGGTTGCAGCGGATATCAAGAACAGCCTGTTCGCGGCCATATCTGATCTGCGCACGGAGATCAGAGCCATAACGGGCAGAGTGCAGGACATTGAAATCACCATGACCCGCCATCACACGGAGCTCAGGAAGGTGGCACACAAACTGGACACACACACCATGCAACTCCACGATCTCCAGAGACACTTGGAAGACCTGGACAATCGCGGTCGCAGGTGCAATCTGAGAGTGAGGGGATTACCTGAATTGGTTGAACCGGACTGCATCCTCCCTACGGTCACAGAGATATTCAATCAGCTCCTGGAGAGACCGAGCCAGATGCCTATTCCGATGGAACGCATCCATAGAGCCCTGAGACCGCGTGGCAGGGACACCGACCCCCCTAGAGATGTGGTTTGCTGCCTTACGGAATTCCAGCTGAAGGAGGAAATCCTCAGAAAGGCACGTACAAAGGCCCAGATTGACTACGAAGGACGGGCGATCCACATCTATCAAGACCTGTTCGCCATAACTCTCAGGCACCGCAGAGACCTCCGTCCCTTGCTGGAAATCCTCCGTAACAGGGGGATTCAATATCGTTGGAGGTTCCCGTTTGGCCTTTCGGCTTCTCATCTTGGCCACAATGCCCTCCTGAGAGTCCCAGAAGAGTTGGAGGACTTTTGCCAAACGCTTGATATACCATACACTGAGCTCCCGAATTGGTATGCGGACTTTGATTTATCAAGCTGGGGACCCCACAGAGCCAGGGAAGAACCGATGGATGCACAAGCCTCGCGCTCCAGGAGACAACGCTCGCCATCCACCTCAAGATCCAATACAAGCTTGCAGAGCAGATACCAGCAGCCCCACATTGCCATGGCACCACTGCCCCGCAGAGCTCGTCTGGACCGCTGAAAATGTGCATGGACTTGGGATCCCAGGATAGACAGTTAAGTGCTTAAAGTTTTACTTTTTATTCCCTTCGCACCCCCCCCCCTGATTTTCACTCCGTTCTCTGTGCTCGTCATACCCTGTGTACAAGACTCGTTGTTACTTTAAGAGAGATGCCTTTACTCCGCTCACCCCTTACAGCTGCCACCCTTTGCCTGCAATGGCTAGCTCCTTCCCTGCCGTGGGCTATGACTCCCACCTCACCCGTCCGATCGCCTCCGCAGCGGCTCCTGGATTGCATGTGGGAGAGGAGCCCTACGCCGCCACCGTGGTTGAAATCGACTTACCCTTACAGGGCTCAGATTCCCCTTCCCTTCTCCTGTATCTCTACAGACCCGACAACCGGAGATTCCACGGACTTAAATGTATACAGGGTGATGGTTGATCACAGTCTGGTCAAAGTTTGGTTCTAAACCCATATGTTATGTTTTCCCTCCGACCAATACACTCCTGTTCCCTGCGCTGCCCAATGGAACACTCTTCCCCCGGGACCCTGGAACGGCTACTCATGTTCGTGATGTCTCTATCACCCATTCTCACGTAGCGAGCTAGGGGGTTTCATGAGATACAGTTCGCTACCTGTAGATAAGTGTGCAGAACTCCCTTTATAAACAAACAAGCTGGAAGTCTCGTTAACGTGGCAATTGACGGAACAATTCGTGAATCCTGCTAGCCCAACACTGCTCACGGACATTGCAGTAAAATTCAGCTTAGCTTTTAACCCATGCTCCCCTCTGGCGCCTCCTTTATGGATACTCCAGTGCCTAGCAGTGTTCACCCTGGGCTTCTGTGGAGGTTTGTTCACTTTGATTGCTAGCAATGTGTGTATTCATGCCATATTACTGTCTAGGCCTATCTCTCATATTCGGTATAGCATGCACTCCTGTATCTTTCTGTCTATCTCCATCTTCACCTACAACATGTTCTACATATGAAACCGTGCCATGCACTCCGGATCATTGAGACAGGAAATCTTTACGCTTGTTGCCTAATGCTGTAATCATTATCTGCCCTGTACTGCCCTCTAATGACCACAAACATTACTGTACATACACTAGCTTATGTCCTGGGGTCATGATGTACTCTTTTTGATATTCTATTTTGCCCTGCTGCTTATATACAAACTGCTGTTCGGACAGCCTGAAATTGACACGTATACACCTCCTCGGCCGCACACCTGTGTAGTTTTCTTTTCTGTGAGTGTCTTCTTTCTGACATTGCAAGCTGACCCGCTACCCGATATGTCCTGAATACAAGCACACCGTAGATATTCTGCTTAGTTACGTACACGCCCCAGACACTTATGATCCACATACATGCTGTCTGGCCTTTCTCTTTGTCTTTCCCTGACCTGTCTAGCATACTTTTTGATTCTTCACCTCTGTTCATCATCTCCATGTATTTTCAATGTTGCCATGATACAAGGGATTAGCGGAAGTGTCAACCCTACGCCCCCTCCTCCTAAATGTTATTTTGTTATGATATTTTGCTATCCTGTTCACATGAGTATGTTATAGTATTAGGATTTACATTGGAAGCTGTTTATGCTTGGGTACTATATTGTTATTGTCATGCACTACTTGAATGTTTTTGAGTTATCTGCAATTATAGGTGGGTGCCTCGTCCACACATCGATCTTCACGACATGTGGTACCTTAACAGTCGCTCTTAGACAAAATGAATATCATTGTTTATGACAGGACAACCGTCTAAGGCAAAACAAAAGATCAAGTCTTCTGGACAGCAGCACTCCAATAAAAAGCCTTTATTATGTAAAATCTTCAAAAATCCAAATACAGCACAGCAAGTCACAAAATTCTGGTTAGAGCTGACTAGTTTCACACTTTCTTAGTGTTTAATCACAGCGACCGTCTAAGCGACCGTCTAAGCTGATGAGCAGACATTGACATATATATATTACAGGGTACGTGATGCGAGTCCTTCCTTCTTGCCCCCTATGCTCCCATTTATCACACAGAATTCTAGTCCCCACACGCACTTATATCTACACATTCATGGTAGCAGGTCTGTCAGTCCACCATACTATACTTTTTTTCCACGACAACTCGTTCCCCACACAGTGGTCCTAGATTGAGCCACATCCCCTCACGAGACTTTCTTTCCTACACGCCACTGGATTACCCCGGCGGTACCGCACCTGCGGTAACTCCCTTACTTGGACAGGTGAGCTAGGTCTCTCCTGTAGCCGGTATCCCCCCATTCCTTTCCGGTGTTGATTACCCCCTACGTATATACGTAGATTGTTCCCTATCCCCTCCCTCCCCATATATTCATACCTGACCCCACTCCTTCTACCCCACTGATCTAGAGTTTCTCTTCTACCTTGTCTCGACTCCCACTACAGCTCTCAGAACTTCCGCACTCTGTAATCTGTAGCCTTTCTTGCCCATTAATTATGGCTGACAATCCTCAGAATATCGCCAAAATCCTTACTAAGGTCATATCCCTCAACGTACGGGATCTCAATACCCCTGAACGGCGCGCCCAGCTCCTTCTCACTATGCACCGTAACAAAGCGGATGTTATATTCCTGCAGGAAACGCACTTCCGCACTGTCTCAACACCGAAACTACAGAATCACTACTATCCTACCGCGTTTCATGCAATGAATGATACATCCAAGTCAAAAGGGGTCTCTATACTTGTGGTGAAACGCTGCCCTTTTCAACATACTGATACTTTAACAGATACAGAAGGCCGTTATATTTTCCTTAAGGGGACACTCTACGGTCGTAAAGTCACGTTTGCTAATATATACGCCCCAAACTCTCAACAAGTATCCTTTTTCCGTACCATTACCAATGCTCTCGTGATATTCCAGGAGGGTACCCTCATTTTGGGAGGGGATTTCAATGTCCCTCCCAATCCACTCCAAGACACCTCTACAGACACATCCTCTCTCCCATACTCCGCCCTCAAGTCCATCAAATCACAAATCCAAACTCTATTACTCCACGATGCCTGGCGCACCCTCAACCCTAACGGTAAAGATTATACTTTTTTCTCCGCCCCACACAATAAATACTCAAGGATTGACTACCTATTCCTTTCACAAACTGATCTACACACTCTTCAACATGTGTCTATTGATCCCATGTTTCTCTCCGACCACCATCCCGTCTCCATGACAATAGCAATCTCGACTGCACCTCCCCGCCCTCCTTCTTGAAAACTGGATCTTTCTCTACTCACGGACCCGGCTATTGAAGCTGACATCGACATACGCCTTAAGCAATACTTTGCGGAAAACAAATCGATTGACACCTCCCCTCTTATCACATGGGAAGCACACAAATGTGTCATACGGGGTGTCCTGATAGCGGCAGCAGCTAGGTGGAATCGAGAAAAACGGGAACGCTTTTTGGTAGGGCTGTGGAAATTAACTATTAATTCCTCGATTAATCGATTAATTGCTTTGATCGATCAAAATTCTTTAGATCGATCAAAAGTCTTTGGGCTTGCCGTGTCCATCTAAAGGGCTCCTTTGCTGTGCCTTCATATCTGCATGCCGGCGGGACCTTACTATCTGCCACACGCAAGGGCTGTTACACTTCCCTCTATCAACCTGGGATTCTACAGCCATCCACTGGGAGTTGTGATAGTTCCCTTCATGGGACATCTACATGCCAACGGACTGATGTTAACCCCTCCTCATCTGGATTCAGCAGTGGTATCGTTGTACACATTTTTATACCAGTATCATACTTGGCTACAGGTTTTTATGACGGCTTTTGCTACCGTTTGATATTACTCGCACCATTTTTACAGTTTATGTAGCTACATCGATTTTATCTCCAGTGCAATATTTATTTTGTTACCTACTTGAAGACTATAAAAGTTTTAATGCTATTCCCATCGAGCGCTGCCTTTGTGTGTTTTTTGTATCCTGCTATCGATTTTTCCTGTGGTTGGTAGCTGCACTGGGAATCGGCCTGCAAGGAGATCAGCTAAAAGTAGTTGGATATCTATGTGCGTTATAATTAATCGAAATTAGTCGATTAATCGATAAAAAAAAAATCGATTAATCGAACAATAAAATTTTAATCAGTAACAGCCCTACTTTTTGGACCTCACAGCTCAAATACGAAGGTTGGAGGGAGTGCATAAACGCTCACGGGCTCTAGATACCCTAAAGACTCTTATACAAACTAGAGCGGATTTGCTAGAACTACTGGGCAAACAAATCAGACGCAAATTCATTCTCTCCCAGAGAGTATTTTACGAATATAGCAACAAATCAGGGAAGCTTCTAGCTAAAGCATTACGAGACAAGAGAGCGTCCACGACTGTACATTCCCTGACTGACTCTGGGGGCCGCAAAGTCAACGCAACGCCTGACATAGCCGAACAATTTGTGACTTATTACTCATGACTATATAATTTGCAACCCCCAGACATGCCTGCAGGCAGTCTACAAAGACAACAGATTATTGGAGACTTTCTGACGCAATATAGCCCTGAACCAGACTCCGATTCCTTAGCATAGGATTTAGACGCCCCCCTGACTCGCGAAGAAGCGAGCATAGCACTAAAACAAATGAAACCGGGTAAGTGTCCAGGCCCTGACGGATTGCCAGCCGGTTACTACAAGACTTACTCTGACCTCCTTACACCCTTTTTTTTAATCTGTGTTTAACTCTTTTTCTGCCCCCAATACACCCCTGCGTGACTTACTAGCGGCTCACATAACAATGATACCTAAACCGGGTAAGGATCACTCCTCAGTCACGAACTATAGGCCCATCTCCCTTCTAAATGTAGACCTGAAATGGTACGCCAAAATGCTTGCAAACCGTCTCCTACCCCTTCTGCCCCAACTAATAGACTTAGACCAAGTAGGCTTCATCCCAGGTAGGGAAGCAAGGGATAATACGATAAAGGCGATTAACATTCATCATTGGTTAACCTCGAATCGAAGACAAGGCTTTATGCTTTCCCTTGACGTGGAGAAAGCAGTCGATAGAGTGGCCTGGGATTACATGAAGGAAGTTTTGCAGTTCTTAGGCCTCCCCCAACGCATGGTTCATTTCATACTTGCACTTTATGCCAATCCCACTGCTAGGGTACGAGTCAACGGTCACCTGTCGAATGCTTTCTCCTTATCCAACGGTACACGCCAAGGCTGCCCCCTCTCCCCGCTTATTTTTGTCCTTACCCTCGAACCACTGCTACGACGTCTTAGAGTCAACCCTGATATCAAGGGAGCCCCCATAAATCAACATACGTTCAAATTGGCTGCTTTTGCGGATGACATCCTTCTCTTTCTGACAGAACCTTTCACTACAATACCGAACTTATTGAAAGACTTCCATACCTTTAATTATCTGACCAACTTGCAAATTAATTTTGGAAAATCTGTTGCCCTAAATGTCTCTTTATCCCCCGACATCTGCTCACAGTGTACGGTTAACTTCCCGTTTAAATGGGACAACCACTCAATTACATTTCTCGGCATTCAGCTCTCCTCCTCCCTGAAAAACCTATACTCTGCTAACTATCTCCCTCTATTACAGTCCATACGGAAAGATCTACAGCGTTGGTCCGCTGGACTTTTTTCCTGGTTTGGAAGGGCGGCTATCGTCAAAATGAATGTTCTACCTAGAATCCTTTACCTGCTACAAACTGTCCCGATCAAGCTACCACCAGCCTTCTTTGACACATACAGGAGGGCGTGCACGGACTTTGTTTGGGGTGGACTCCGGCCAAGAATTTGTTTTGCTAGACTTACCATCCCTAAACTTAAAGGGGGCATAGGACTCCCAGATCTCCGTAAGTACCACCAGGCCTGCCACTTGGCTAGGATAGTCGACTGGAACATCCACACTGTTGTGCTTTTAAGGGACAGTTTTGCCCGCACAATATATTAATTTTAAGTTCTTTTTAACGAAAGATATTTTTGAATACAAGTCAATCTATATGATACAGTCTATAATATGAAACTTATTCACGGAGACGTGTGATCATACAAAATAGCTACATTTATTGGTTGACAAAAAGCAAATATTTACATGAAATTAAAATACCAATTCTGTTACATGAACGACTTCAAAATCAATAAAATTACCCGCAAACTGGGCATCAAGTCCCTTAGACATAATGCTGTCATGATAAATTCTCAATAGGTTCAACAACCTTGTATAATTGACAATGAAACAGAACGTCTGTATTTCACACATCCAACCGTTACTATACTGCAGGTAAGTAAGTGGTTAACAATGTGAAATAAATTGGACCTCTGTTTTGCCACTAAGATTGGAACTATGCAAAAAGAAAAATATAATGAAAAATTGAATCTTTACAAAAAACATCTACCAGTTGTTGGTTAATGAGAATAAATCATGATTGCAGAATATTCAATACTTCAACAATTTTGAGAACAACAATGAATTCAAGATAAAATCAAAAATGGCATATCTACCCATTCCATAATGGAAATCTCCTGACCAGCGTTAAGATGGCTGCCGTGGTTTTCAGGATTCGGGTGTCTAGGAACCTTCATGAGTGTAAGAAGATGTCTTCATGCATGGTGCATGGGTGTCAGTTTGTCTGAGAGTGTGGATCTCCCAGTGTGCCCCTCAGGGTGGGTCCCTGAGTGTCTCTCCCCGGCCGGTGGGAGTGACTGGCTGTCTGGGAGTCCTCGGTGAGTGATGTCAGTGTGTGGTGGTCTCTCTGTCTCCCTCTATTGTCCCTCTCATCTAATTTTTCTTCCCTTAAATATTGTCTCTGGACAATAAAATTATAAAAATTATCCTAAGTTCTTCCCAAAGGAGGTGGTTCTTCCACTCATTGGTGGCTGCAGTTAGGGGAGTTACTGTACAAAAATCTCTGGTTTCTATAGGTTGGTAATTTAATAATTAACTGTTCTCTGTATTTTTGGGAACCTCAAGTAATACCACTTTCAGCCACTAGGGCATCAATTCTTTAAGTTGATATATTCTATTCTCAGAATGTGTGTAATTTGTATATTGTGGGAAGAATATATGGATTTTAATATTCTGGTAATCCGGTATATATAACATACTTCTAATATACTTCTTGATTTATTCACATAACATAATGTGTTTTATATTCCTGTCTAAAAATATATCTATAAGCTGGTTTTTCTAAACAGGGTACAGATTATATGTCAATCAATATAACATTCAATATTTCTCTATATCTTTTGAATATGTGGTCATTTCTAAACGTGGACTCCTTTTGTATTCTATAATCATAATTTGACGTATTTCATAATTCTAATTAACTCTTTATGACACTTCTATATATAAAGTCACACTGGTATCTATATTTATTCTTCTAACACAGTCCCTAGGTCAACAGATACTAAAATCATAATTTCCCTATGGCTTAACATGTCGTTTGGTAATCTAAACATAATTTTTCATTTATTCCTGACCTATATTTATATAGGCAGATATATAGGAAAAGCTATACCTGGTTTGATTTGTTTATGGTTTGTAAGAAGGCATTTCGATTGACCTAACTTCCTCCATTACTACTATGTGCTAGGACGCTCTATTAAGCAGTATACAAAACGTATGGCATGTTGTAATATACATTTATATATGTATATTTATATGAACCGTAATGTCATTTTTTAATTCCAGTTTCAGTTGCTTGTTAATAATGGACTGGGTTTTCCTTAAGACAAGATACCAGTTCAGCTATATAAACAAATCCTTCACCTGGATCCTTCTTGGTCAACATCATCCTTTGTCCCCATACGGCTAATATTGTCCTTTCTGTGTACTAAAAAGCCTTTCTCACAATGGGTGAGTTTGCTCTAGTTGGAAGGTTTGTAATTTGGTTAACTATCTGTAGAGTATTTTCAATGGCAGTGTTGACTTCTTAAACATCTCTAATTTGTCCTGAGGAAAGTTGTCATTGTTTTAACTTTCAAACCAGGTTTGTAAATGTTAGAGATGGCTAGCCCAATTGTTATGGGAAAAACGTGTTCCTGTGTTCTGCTCTGAAAGGTTCACAAGTTACAGGCCAATAATGGTGCATCCTGGGTTATCAGCTTTTGAGGCCTAAGTGAACTTTCAAGTCTCTGAAGTAAATATTAAAATTATTAGTATTATTAATATTATTATTAAGGAAACCCACGACAACACGATGACTAAAGCCTGGGTCCGACTGGAACATTCTTTCTCGCCAGTCCCGCTGTCCCAGACCCCTTGTATTGGGCCAAAAAACACCCTTACCCCATGTAAGGAACATCCGCTCATTCTACCCACACTGACCTGTTTCCGGGAAGCGTGCAAAAGTTATCGAATCTCGTCGATTCTAGGCCCAATGACCCCTCTAAGACATAACCCAGACTTTGGACCGGGACTAACACCCTCCTTTCTTTCAGACATCTGGCCACATAGCCACATCCGAGCCGAACACTTCTTCGAAAACGACCACCTGCTCTCTTACACAAACCTAGCCTCTAAAATGACCGCGGGCTCCTTTCCCTTTTGGACTTACGTCCAACTTAGGCATTTTTTTTAAAAACCTAGTCCGAAACCAGAATGGTCACGGAGACATACCCCCTTTGAATCACTCTGTCTCAACGCTACACCACTGACTCACCTGATCTCCAGCACCTATGCACTTTTTTTTCTGACCAACGTCCTAAACTGAACTGGGCGAGCCACAAACGGGAATGTGAACTCGCCATTGATCTCACGGACCAAGAGTGGGAAAACGCCTATACCTGTATACACAAAGGGTCTGTTAATGTTCATGCACAGGAAAACGTGTTCAAGGTTTACTCGAGATGGTATAAGACCCCCCTCAGATTGCACCACATGTACCCTTCCCAATCCCCGCTCTGCTGGAGATGTGGGACGGACATAGGCTCCCTGATACACATATGGTGGACATGCCCTAAACTGCAGTCATTCTGGACAGAAGCCCACCGCTTTATCAACTCTATTACCATGTACTGTCTAGACTTTACCCCGGCGCAATTCCTACTTCATCATTCCAAATTACCACTAAGAACCTATGTCAAGTCCTTGGCTATGCATTTGGTCAACGCAGCGAAACTGTGCATACCAGCGAAATGGCACTCACCGGAGCCACCTTTAATCTCGGAATGGTTCCAACGTATATACAAAATAGCAGAAATGGAAGACTTAATACATCAGGCCCATTATACACCCTCTAAATATACACGATCTTGGGAATGCTGGCTACATTTTATTACTACAGACTAGGGATGAGCCGAACACCCCCGGGTTCGGTTCGCATCAGAACCTGCGAACGGACCGAAAGTTCGCACGAACGTTAGAACCCTATTAAATACAATGGATGCGAACGTTCGAAATCTAAAGTGCTAATTATAACGACTAATATGCATGTTATTGTCCTAAAAAGGGTTTGGGAACCCGGGTTCTGCCCCAGGGGACATGTATCAATGCAAAACAAAGTTTTAAAAACGGCCGTTTTTCGACAGCAGTCATTTTAATGATGCATAAAGTGAAAAAAAAAAGTCAAATATTCCTTTAAATATCGTACCTGGGGGGTAGGGATGAGCTCGGTGTTCGAGTCGAACATACGTTCGACTCGAACATCGGCTGTTCGATGAACATCGAACGATTTGGGCCGTTCGCGCCAAATTCGAGTGACGCGAACGGCCCACAATACACTGCGCAATCGCAGTGCAATCCCGGCGCTGTGATTGGCCAAGCATGCACTGTGACCCCGCATGCTTGGCCAATCACAGTGCCGGCAGCTAGGAGAGCCATAATTGGCCACAGGCAGGTTGCCTGTGGCCAATTATAGCTCAGGGGGTTTAGCACACGCCCCACACTATAAAAGGCCGCCAGCGCGGCGGCCTTGTGTAGTGTGTTCCGGCGCAGGGAAAGAGAAGGATAGGCAGGGACAGTGTTGATATTCTTTGTGCTATTCTTGTGTGCAGGGAGAGAGAAGGATAGGCAGGGAGAGTGTCAGTGTCATATTCTTTGCTAAACCTTGTGTGCAGGGAGAGAGAAGGATAGGCAGGGAGAGTGTCAGTGTCATATTCTTTGCTAAACCTTGTGTGCAGGGAGAGAGAAGGATAGGCAGGGGACAGTGTCAGTGTCATATTCTTTGCTAAACCTTGTGTGCAGGGAGAGAGAAGGATAGGCAGGGGACAGTGTCAGTGTCATATTCTTTACTAAACCTTGTGTGCAGGGAGAGAGAAGGATAGGCAGGGAGAGTGTCAGTGTCATATTCTTTGATAAACCTTGTGTGCAGGGAGAGAGAAGGATAGGCAGGGGACAGTGTCAGTGTCATTGTTGCTAAGCCTCCTGCACATTATACACCTGAAGTTAGCCCGTATTGCTGTGTTTTCCTGGTGTGTTACACCAACAGGCATTTGCAGCACTTACAGCGGGCGGAGTGTGCCTCCTGCACATTATACACCTAAAGTTAGCCCGTATTGCTGTGTTTTCCTGGTGTGTTACACCAACAGGCATTTGCAGCACTTACAGCGGGCGGAGTGTGCCTCCTGCACATTATACACCTGAAGTTAGCCCGTATTGCTGTGTTTTCCTGGTGTGTTACACCAACAGGCATTTGCAGCACTTACAGCGGGCAGAGGGTGCCTCCTGCACATTATACACCTGAAGTTAGCCCGTGTTGCTGTGTTTTCCTGGTGTGTTACACCAACAGGCATTTGCAGCACTTACAGCGGGCAGAGTGTGCCTCCTGCACATTATACACCTGAAGTTAGCCCGTATTGCTGTGTTTTCCTGGTGTGTTACACCAACAGGCATTTGCAGCACTTACAGCGGGGGGAGTGTGCCTCCTGCACATTATACACATGAAGTTAGCCCGTATTGCTGTGTTTTCCTGGTGTGTTACACCAACAGGCATTTGCAGCACTTACAGCGGGCGGAGTGTGCCTCCTGCACATTATACACATGAAGTTAGCCCGTATTGCTGTGTTTTCCTGGTGTGTTATACCAACAGGCATTTGCAGCACTTACAGCAGGCGGAGTGTGCCTCCTGCACATTATACACCTAAAGTTAGCCCGTATTGCTGTGTTTTCCTGGTGTGTTACACCAACAGGCATTTGCAGCACTTACAGCAGGCGTAGTGTGATTCCTGCAAAATATACTCCTGAAGCTAGGCCTTATTGCTGGTTTTCCCATCTCCCTGCAGGCCATTAGAATGTCTGGAAGGCAAACAAGGAGAGGCAGACAGTCAGGAGCCAATAAAAGAGGGCAAGCAGGCTCTGTGTCTAGAGACAACAGTGCTGGTCGTGGACGCGGTGCATCGCCATCAGCACGTGGCCATGGGACACACTTGTCCTTTTCGGCAGCTGGATGTGTTGAGCCGCATCATGCCAAAGACTTGGTAGAGTGGATGACCAAGCCCTCCTCATCCTCCTAATCCTCTCTCACCCAGGCTCAGGGTACTGGCAAAGCAGCTGCCAAAGCGTCCTCTTCCCTGGTATCAATGTCATCATCAGTCACTCCTTCACTAGACCAACCATGTCCTCCTGAGGAGTCCCCCGAACTGTTTGAGCACAGTGTTGGGTACATGCTCCAGGAGGATGCCCAGCGTTTCGAAGGGTCTGATGATGATACCCAGCTAGAGGAAGGCAGTAGCGTGAGAGCAGAGAGAGGGGATGCTCAAGAAGGACACCAATCTGGCAGTCATGTTCCAGCAGCTGCAGCATACTGCCAGATTGGCTCCAGTGATGAGGAGGGAGGGGATGATGAGGTCACTGACTCCACGTGGGTGCCTAATAGGAGAGAGGAGGAGGAGGATGAGGAGGAGGCACATCTCCAATGAGGCAGGATGCCCTCGGGGGGCCAGCGCAAGGGCAGCACACTGACGGAATCACACCGCAGAGCTCCGCCTGTGCAGGGCGCTGCCTCTGCCCGTTATTCAAAAAGTTCTTTGGTGTGGGCCTTTTTTGAGTCGAGTGCATCAGATCGCACAGCTGCTGTTTGCAACATATGTCTCAAGCGTATATCGCGTGGCCAAAACATCACCCGCTTGGGCACCACATGCTTGACCAGACATATGTTGACCTGCCATGCAGCTCGTTGGCAAGCCTACCTTAAAGACCCACACCAAAGAACAAAGCGGACCTCTCCTTGCACTGCATCAGCTGGGATCTCCAACCCCACTATACCTTCAGTCCTCTCTGAAACCTGCACTGAGAGGAATGAAGGTGTAGAATTAGGTGTGTCACAGCCAAGTACTTGCGGGCACTCTGCTAGCAGTACACCGACGTCCGATTCTAGCAGGCAAATTTCCCTGCCCCAGCTGCTGCACCGTCGAAAGAAATTCACTCCCAGCCATCCACATGCCCAGCGGTTGAATGCTAGCTTGGCTAAATTTCAGTTGGTAGACTCGGCCCCCTTCCGTGAGTTTGTGCAATGTGCGGTTCCTCAGTGGCAGGTTCCCAAACGCCACTTTTTCTCACGGAAGGCGATTTCGGCTCTCTACCGGCATGTGGAAGGCAATGTCTTGGCCTCGCTAAACAGGGCGGTCAGCGGTAAGGTGCATATTACCGCTGACTCATGGTCCAGCAGGCATGGACAGGGACGTTACCTTTCTTTCACGGCCCATTGGGTCACTCTTTTGGCATCTGGGAAGGATGCAGGACAAGGTGCAGTAGTGTTGGAGGTTGTTCCGCCGCCACGCCTCCAAAATGCTACTACTGGTTGTGACACACCTCTCTCCTCCACTCCCTCCTCTTCTTCTTACTCCATGGCCTCTTCCTGTGCTTTGTCCTCGGAACCAGCGGTGCTCCGTAGGCGTTCAAGGGGCTACGCAAGTACGCAGGCAAAAAGATGCCATGCCGTGCTTGCACTGGTGTGTTCTGGGGACAGGAGCCACACTGGGGCAGAGGTTCTGTCTGCTCTGCAGGGGCAGGCCGAGAGGTGGTTGACGCCACGCCAGCTTAAGCCAGGAATGGTGGTTTGCGACAATGGCACCAACCTCCTCTCCGCCCTCCGACAGGGACAACTGACCCATGTACACTGTGTGGCTCACGTCCTTAACCTGGTGGTGCAGCGGTTCTTGGGCAGGTACCCGGGCTTACAGGATGTCCTGAGGCAGGCCAGGAAAGTCTGTGTGCATTTCCGCATATCTTATAATGCCAGTGCTCGCCTGGCTGAGCTGCCAAAGGAGTTGAACCTGCCCAAGAACCGCCTTACATGTGACATGCCCACCAGGTGGAACTCAATGTTGGCCATGCTGCAGCGGCTGCACACGCAGCAGAGGGCCATAAATGAGTACATGTGCGACTACGGCACCAGAACAGGGTCAGGGGAGCTCTGGTTTTTTTCACCACGCCAGTGGGGCATGATCAGGGATGCATGCACTGTCCTGGCACCATTTGAGGAGGCCACAAGGATGGTGAGCAGTGACAGTGCATGCATCAGTAAAACTGTACCTCTTGTCCACCTGTTGGAACATACACTGCATGGAATAATGGACAGGGCACTTGAGGCAGAACAGAGGCAGGAAGAGGAGGACTTCCTTGCCTCTCAAGGCCCCCTTTACCCAGACAGTGTTCCTTCTGTCCAACCCATCGCACAGGAAGAGGAGGAGGAGGAGGAGGAGGAGGATTGTGTCAGCATGGAGGTGGAGCCTGGCACTCAGCATCATCAGCAGCAGTCTTTTAGGGATGATTTACAGTCCCAAGAAACCAGTGGACTTGTACGTGGCTGGGAGGAGGTGGCTGCGGATCATGTCATCCTTAGTGACCCAGAGGACTCTGGACCGAATGCCTCAGCTAACCTACGCTGCATGGCCTCCCTGATCCTGCAAAGTCTGCGGAAGGATCCTCGTATTCTTCGGATCAAGGAGAGGGACCATTACTGGCTGGCCACTCTCCTTGATCCACGGTACAAGGATAAGGTTGCGGACCTTATCTTACCATCGCAGAGGGAGCAGAGGATGAGACAACTCCTGGAGGCCTTGCAGAAAGGTCTGTGCAACGCGTTCCCAGAGACTGGGAGGTTACAAACTCCTGGTCCTGGACAACGAGTTGCTGAGGCTTCGGTCAGTCAAAGAAGGAGCGGTGGGGAAGGTGGCCGTCTGACCGATGCGTTCAGACAATTCTTTAGTCCGCAACCCCAAGGTATGATCGGTTCCAGCAACCATCGCCAGCGTCTGATATACATGGTGCAGGAATACCTAGGGGCAAGGTCAGACTTGGACACCTTCCCCACCGAAAATCCTCTGGCTTACTGGGTCTTGAGGATGGATCACTGGCCAGAGCTTGCACAGTATGCAATTGAGCTACTGGCCTGTCCTGCATCCAGCGTTATTTCAGAACGCACATTCAGTGCTGCTGGAGGATTTGTCACAGATCACAGGGTGCGCCTGTCCACCGACTCGGTTGATCGACTGACCTTCATAAAGATGAACCAGTCTTGGATCACCACCAGCTACCAAACACCTGAAGCTGATATAACAGACTAATTTATTTTCAAATGTCACATCCCTTCAAGACTGATGCTGATGCTGAGAGACTGTCCTGTTATGTTGACTGACTATCCTCCTCCTCCTCAATGATCCGATTGATGATGATAGCTTGGAAGAACATTTTTGTTTCTGGGTGCCGCCACCAGTGGCTAAGGCCCAATTTTTCAGCCCCTGTTTAACAGGGGAATGTAATTACAATTTTTTATGCAATGCTTTGAAGCAGGGCTCATTCCTGCACTCCAACTAGAGTATCTGGGAGAGGTTGCAGTGTTGTGGCACCAGCACCAGTGCCTAAGGCCCAATTTTTTAGCCCCTGTTTAACAGGGGCATGTAATTACAATTTTTTATGCAATGCTTTGCAGCAGGGCTCATTCCTGCACTCCAACTAGAGTATCTGGGAGAGGTTGCAGTGTCGTGGCACCAGCACCAGTGCCTAAGGCCCAATTTTTCAGCCCCTGTTTAACAGGGGCATGTAATTAAAAAAATGTATGCAATGCTTTGCAGCAGGGCTCATTCCTGCACTCCAACTAGAGTATATGGGAGAGGTTGCAGTGTCATGGCACCAGCACCAGTGCCTAAGGCCCAATTTTTCAGCCCCTGTTTAACAGGGGCGTGTAATTACAATTTTTGATGCAATACTTTGCAACAGGGCTCATTGCTGTGCTCCAAATACAGTATCTGTGAGGGGTTGCAGTGTTGTGGCACCAGTGGCTAAGGCCCAATTTTTCAGCCCCTGTTCTACAGGGGCATATAATTACAATTCTTGATATAATAGTTGACAGCAGGGCGTTCCAGCGCCCACCAAGAGTAACTGTGAGTGCTTACAGTGTTGTGCCAACACCAACACCTAAGGCGCCAATTTCTGCAGAGTATATACGGCAGGCCCCTACTTTCAAACATCCAACTTACAAACGACTCCTACTTGCAAACGGAAGGAGACAACAGGAAGTGAGAGGAAATCTACCCCTAGGAAGGGAAATTATCTCCTGTAAGGGTTAATATGGGAAAAAGGTGTCTCCTCTCTCTACTGATGCTTTATCACCAATCCTTGTTTCAATAAAAACCCCACTTTTCAAAAACAGTTGTCATTGGGACGGAAAGTGAGGTGAAATGTTCTGAACAGGGGCACAGACAGCAAAACAAATGTTACAGGGGTGATAACCCTTCCCTATGTTTTCCAAAAAGTTTAAAAATAGATTTTTTGGCTGGAGCTACACTTAAACATTGTATGTGTTCAAAATTACAAACAGATTCTACTTAAGAACAAACCTACAGTCCCTGTCTTGTTTGCACCGCCTGTATACTGCTGTTCAGCGTATATAGGGCCTTTTTTTAATTTTGGGTGCGGGGTTCCCCTTAATATCCATACAAGACCCAAAGGGGCTGGTAGTGGGGTGGGGGGTACCCATGACATTTTTCTCAAAGATTTTCATCCATATTACCGGGACCAGACATGACATTAAAGCCGCAAGCAGTTTTAAATGGCTTTTTTTCCTTTAGAAATGTCATTTTGTGCAGGGACAGTTCTAAACACGGAAACACGTGGCACTTCACAGGCATACTTTAGACACCCCCCAGTAGTGATGAGCCGAACACCCCCTGGGTTCGGTTCGCACCAGAACCCGCGAACGGACCGAAAGATCGCACGAACGTTAGAACCCTATTAAATACAATGGATGCGAACATTCGAAATCTAAAGTGCTAATTATAACGACTATTATGCATGTTATTGTCCTAAAAGGGGTTTGGGAACCCGGGTTCTGCACCAGGGGACATGTATCAATGCAAAAAGAAGTTTTAAAAACTGCAGTTTTTCGGGAGCAGTCATTTTAATGATGCATAAAGTGAAAAAAAAAAAGTCAAATATTCCTTTAAATATCGTATCGTGGCATCATAGCCACTCAGTCACTCAGCATCAGCATCAGTCTTGAAGGGATGTGACATTTGAAAATAAATTATTCTGTTATATCAGCTTCAGGTGCTTGGTAGCTGGTGGTGATCCAAGACTGGTTCATCTTTTTGAAGGTCAGTCGATCAACCGAGTCAGTGAACAGGTGGCGCACCCTGTGATCCGTGACAAATCCTCCAGCAGCACTGAATGTGCGTTCCGAAAGAACGCTGGATGCAGGACAGGCCAGTAGCTCAATTTTATACTGTGCAAGCTCTGGCCAGTGATCCATCCTCAAGACCCAGTAAGCCAGAGGATTTTCGGTGGGAAAGGTGTCCAAATCTGACCTTGCCCCTAGGTATTCCTGCACCATGTATATCAGACGCTGGCGATGGTTGCCGGAACCGATCATACCTTGGGGCTGTGGACTAAAGAATTGTCTGAATGCATCGGTCAGATGGCCACCTTCCCCACCGCTCCTTCTTTGACTGATCGAAGCCTCAGCAACTCGTTGTCCCGGACCAGGAGTTTGTAACCTCCCAGTCTCTGGGAACGCGTTGCACAGACCTTTCTGCAACGCCTCCCGAAGTTGTCTCATCCTCTGCTCCCTCTGCGACGGTAACATAAGGTCCGCAACCTTAGCCTTGTACCGTGGATCAAGGAGAGTGGCCAGACAGTAATGGTCCCTCTCCTTGATCCAAAGAATACGAGGATCCTTCCGCAGACATTGCAGGATCAAGGAGGCCATGCAGCGTAGGTTAGCTGAGTCATTCGGTCCAGAGTCCTCTGGGTCACTAAGGACGACATGATCCGCAGCCACCTCCTCCAAGCCAGGTACAAGTCCACATGTTTCTTGGGACTGTAAATCATCCCTAAAAGACTACTGCTGTTGATGCTGAGTGCCAGGCTCCACCTCCATGCTGACACAATCCTCCTCCTCCTCCTCCTCTTCCTGTGGGATGGGTGGGACAGAAAGAACACTGTCTGGGTAAAGGGGGCCTTGAGAGGCAAGAAAGTCCTCCTCTTCCTGCCTCTGTTCTGCCTCAAGTGCCCTGTCCATTATTCCACGTAGCGTATGCTCCAACAGGTGGACAAGAGGTACAGTGTCACTGATGCATGCACGGTCACTGCTCACCATCCTCGTGGCCTCCTCAAATGGTGCCAGGACAGTGCATGCATCCCTGATCATGCCCCACTGGTGTGGTGAAAAAAACCCGAGCTCCCCTAACCCTGTCCTGGTGCTGTAGTCGCACAGGTACTCATTGATGGCCCTCTGCTGCGTGTGCAGCCGCTGCAGCATGGCCAACGTTGAGTTCCACCTGGTGGGCATGTCACATATAAGGCGGTTCTTGGGCAGGTTCAACTCCTTTTGCAGCTCAGCCAGCCGAGCACTGGCATTATATGATCTGCGGAAATGCACACAGACTTTCCTGGCCTGCCTCAGGACATCCTGTAAGCCCGGGTACCTGCCCAAGAACCGCTGCACCACCAGGTTAAGGACGTGAGCCACACAGTGTACATGGGTCAGTTGTCCCTGTCGGAGGGCGGAGAGGAGGTTGGTGCCATTGTCGCAAACCACCATTCCTGCCTTAAGCTGGCGTGGCGTCAACCACCTATCGGCCTGCCCCTGCAGAGCTGACAGAACCTCTGCCCCAGTGTGGCTCCTGTCCCCCAAACACACCAGCGCAAGCACGGCATGGCATCTTTTTGCCTGCGTACTTGCGTAGCCCCTTGAACGCCTACGGAGCACCGCTGGTTCCGAGGACAAAGCACAGGAAGAGGCCATGGAGGAAGAAGAAGAGGAGGGGGTGGAGGAGAGAGGTGTGTCACAACCAGTAGTAGCATTTTGGAGGCGTGGCGGCGGAACAACCTCCAACACTACTGCACCTTGTCCTGCATCCTTCCCAGCTGCCAAAAGAGTGGCCCAATGGGCCGTGAAAGAAAGGTAACATCCCTGTCCATGCCTGCTGGACCATGAGTCAGCGGTAATATGCACCTTACCACTGACTGCCCTGTCCAGCGAGGCATGGACATTGCCTTCCACATGCCGGTAGAGAGCCGGAATCGCCTTCCGTGAGAAAAAGTGGCGTTTGGGAACCTGCCACTGAGGAACCGCACATTGCACAAACTCACGGAATGGGGCCGAGTCTACCAACGGAAAAGGCAGCAGTTGAAGTGCTAGCAATTTAGCCAAGCTAGCATTCAACCACTGGGCATGTGAATGGCTGGGAGTGAACTTCTTTCGACGGTCCAGCAGCTGGGGCAGGGAAATTTGCCTGCTAGAATCGGACGTCGGTGTACTGCTAGCAGAGTGCCCGCAAGTACTTGGCTGTGACACACCTAATTCTACACCTTCATTCCTCTCAGTGCAGGTTTCAGAGAGGACTGAAGGTATAGTGGGGTTGGAGATCCCAGCTGATGCGGAGCAAGGAGAGGTCCGCTTTGTTCTTTGGTGTGGGTCTTTAAGGTACAGTAGGCTTGCCAACGAGCTGCATGGCAGGTCAACATATGTCTGGTCAAGCATGTGGTGCCCAAGCGGCTGATGTTTTGGCCACGCGAGATACGCTTCAGACATATGTTGCAAACAGCAGCGGTGCGATCTGATGCACTCGACTCAAAAAAGGCCCACACCAAAAACTTTTGGAATAACGGGCAGAGGCAGCGCCCTGCACAGGCGGAGCTCTGCAGTGTGATTCAGTCGGTGTGCTGCCCTTACGCTGGCCCCCGGAGGGCATCCTGCCTCGTTGGAGATGTGCCTCCTCCTCATCCTCCTCCTCCTCCTCTCTCCTTTCAGGCACCCACGTGGAGTCAGTGACCTCATCATCCCCTCCCTCCTCATCACTGGAACCAATCTGGCAGTATGCTGCAGCTCCTAGAACATGACTGCCAGATTGGTGTCCTTCTTGAGCATCCCCTCTCTCTGCTCTCACGCTACTGCCTTCCTCTAGCTGGGTATCATCTTCAGACCCTTCGAAACGCTGGGCATCCTCCTGGAGCATGTACCCAACACTGTGCTCAAACAGTTCGGGGGACTCCTCAGGAGGATACGGTGGGTCTAGGGAAGGAGTGACTGATGATGACATTGAGGACGCTTTGGCAGCTGCTTTGCCAGTACCCTGAGCCTGGGTGAGAGAGGATGAGGAGTATGAGGAGGGCTTGGTCATCCACTCTACCAAGTCCTCGGCATGATGCGGCTCAACACGTCCAGCTGCCGAAAATAAGGACAAGCGTGTCCCATGGCCACGTGCTGATGACGATGCACCGCGTCCACGACCAGCACTGTTGTCTCTAGACACAGAGCCTGCTTGCCCACTTTTATTGGCTACTGACTGTCTGCCTCTCCTTGTTTGCCTTCCTGACATTCTAAAGGCCTGCAGGGAGATGGGAAAACCAGCAATAAGGGGTAGCTCCAGGTGTATATTTTGCAAGAAGCATACTACGCCTGCTTTAAGTGCTTCAGATGCCTGCCTGTGTTACACAACAGGAAAACACAGCAATAAGGGCTAGCTTCAGGTGTATATTTTGCAAGAAGCACACTACGCCCGCTGTAAGTGCTGCAGATGCCTGTTAGTGTAACACGAAAGAAAAAAACTACGAGCAATAAGGGCTAGCTTCAGGTGTATATTTTGCAGGAATCACACTACGCCTGCTTTAAGTGCTGCAGATGCCTGCCTGTGTTACACAACAGGAAAACACAGCAATGAGGGCTAGCTTCAGGTGTATATTTTGCAGGAATCACACTACGCCTGCTTTAAGTGCTGCAGATGCCTGCCTGTGTTACACAACAGGAAAACACAGCAATAAGGGCTAGCTTCAGGTGTATATTTTGCAAGAAGCACACTACGCCCGCTGTAAGTGCTGCAGATGCCTGCCTGTGTTACACAACAGGAAAATACAGCAATAAGGGCTAGCTTCTTGTGTATATTTTGCAAGAAGCACACTACGCCCGCTGTATGTGCTGCAGATGCCTGTTAGTGTAACACAAAAAAAAAACTACGAGCAATAAGGGCTAGCTTCAGGTGTATATTTTGCAGGAATCACACTATGCCTGCTTTAAGTGCTGCAGATGCCTGCCTGTGTTACACAACAGGAAAACACAGCAATAAGGGCTAGCTTCAGGTGTATATTTTGCAAGAAGCACACTACGCCTGCTTTAAGTGCTGCAGATGCCTGCCTGTGTTACACAACAGGAAAACACAGCAATAAGGGCTAGCTTCAGGTGTATATTTTTCAGGAATCACACTACGCCTGCTTTAAGTGCTGCAGATGCCTGCCTGTGTTACACAACAGGAAAACACAGCAATAAGGGCTAGCTTCTGGTGTATATTTTGCAAGAAGCACACTACGCCCGCTGTAAGTGCTGCAGATGCCTGTTAGTATAACACAAAAGAAAAAAAACTACGAGCAACTAGGGCTAGCTTCAGGTGTATATTTAGCAGGAATCACACTATGCCTGCTTTAAGTGCTGCAGATGCCTGCCTGTGTTACACAATAGGAAAACACAGCAATAAGGGCTAGCTTCTGGTGTATATTTTGCAAGAAGCACACTACGCACACTACGCTTCAGGTGTATATTTCTGTCACTGGACTGCATCCTGCCTGTGGCCAATTATGGCTCTCCTCGCTGCCGGCGCTGTGATTGGCCAAGCATGCGGAGTCACAGTGCATGCTTGGCCAATCACAGCGCCGGGATTGCACTGCAATGGCGCAGTGTATTGTGGGCCGTTCGCGTCACTCGAATTTGGCGCGAACGACCCAAAACTTTCGATCTTCGTCGAACGATCGAACAGCCGATGTTCGAGTCGAACGTATGTTCGACTCGAACACCGAGCTCATCCCTACTACAGACGAATATAAAAGATATGTCACATGAGGGCCTTCCGATAGCTGTGGTGGGAAGATGAGTCCTACAGTGACTCTCCTCTCTCGCTTCCCTCGCTTTCCTTACTTTCCTCTTCCCAACCCTGCTCTGTTCCCCCGATCCAACCTTTTCTTTCTCTGCCAACCCCCTCAAGCCTATACACACTTCTGTTAATGGTGTAACACATATTCTATCTGAATTGCCCCTTCCAGCTACTTTTTGATAATGTTCAACCTCTCCTGATACCCGTCTCCCACTATGTATGTATGTCTGTATGTACCCTATTTGTAATTCCCTCCCCAATCCCTGGACTTTGTACACCCGCCCTTTAGACATCTGTTCCTATTTCTAGAGCACCCTATTACCTATTACATTTAACTGTTAAGTAGTAGCGGTACATGCTTTGGCGTTGTTGCATTTATTTACTATATTCGCCATACTTGACGGCTGCGTCCGCTACCTCGTTTGGCGGCTGCCCCCGCAACTATGTGATTGGTTGTATACTTTGTTTTCAAACTCAATAAAATTTGTTTAAAAAAAAAAAAAAAGAGGGGTGAAAAAAAAGCACTGGACTGCATCAAAAACGTACCAAAAATGCACCTGGAATGCATCAAAAACGTGCATGCAAAAAAGCACCTGGAACGCATCCGGATTGCGTTTCTATGGTATGAACTGGCCCTAGTTCACACCATAGAAACGCAGTCTGGATGCGTTCCAGGTGCATTCTTCATGCGTTTTTGATGCAGTCCAGTGTTTTTTCCCCCTCTTTTCACTTAGGACAAGTGTGTTGCAGTGCGTCTTTGGTGCATTTAGGTGCGTTCCGGTGCATTCCAGTGCATTTTTGGTACGTTCCGTTGCGTTTTTGATGTGTTTTACTGCGGTCCAGTACAGTTCTGTACCTAAAAAATGCAGCATGACCAATTTTTTTTTACCTTTCTGAAACGCACTGGACCGGACTGCAGTTGTGTGCACTATGCCATTGGCATTAATGTGATCAAATTTCTTAGCATTTTTCATGCATCAAAAAAACGCACTGCACTGCATCCTGTGTGAACTGGCCCTAAATATTATACCTGGGGGTGCCTGGAAAGTAGCGCATGTTTTCCATGTTTATAACAGTTCGAGAGCAAAATGACATTTCTAAAGTAAAATAATAGTAATTTAAAAGTACTCGCGGCTGTAATGAATTGCTGGTTCCCGTCAATACAGATAAAAGTCATTGAAAGTCTTTGAAAAAAAAATGCGTGGGGGTCCCCCAAATTCCATTACCAGGCCCTTCAGGTCTTGTATGGATATTAAGGGGAACTCTGTGCCAAATTTATAAAAAAAAGGCTTGGAGGTTCCCCACAAAATCCGTACCAGGCCCTTCAGGTCTGGTATGGATTTTAATGGGACCCCCACGCCAAACTTAAAAAAAAATTGCACACCAGACCCTTATCCGAGCACGCAACCTGGCAGGCCGCAGGAAAAGAGGGGGGTGAGAGAGCACCCCCTCCCTCCTGAGGGCCTCATCCCCACAACCCTTGCCCGGTGGTTGTGGGGGTCTGCGGGCAGGAGGCTTATCAGAATCTGGAAGACCCCTTTAACAAAGGGGACCCCCAGATCCCGGCCCCCTGTGTGAAATGGTAATGGTGTACAAATGTACCCCTACCATTTCAAAAAGAAAGTGTCAAAAATGTAAAAAATAACAATAGCCGGTTTTTGACAATTCCTTTATTAATGTCTTCTCCTTTCTTCCATCTTCTTCTACTTCCATCTTCTTCTTCCAGCTTCTTCTTTTCTCCATTCGGGTTTCTTCCTCCATCTTGTTCTTCATCTTCCTCTTCCTCTTCCTTCTTCTTTCGGTGTTCTCGTCCGCATCTTGCTCCGGCTTCTTCTTCCCCTTCTTCTTTCTTCGGCCGCTCCATTTGAATTGGAGGTTCCCGCTGTGTGACGCTTCAGTTCTTCAGTTCTCCTCTTGGTCCGCTGCCACCCAGTGACCCCGCCCCCCTCTGACGCACATGGATTTCACGAGGACTTTCCCCGTGGTGTCAGAGGGGGGCGGAGTCACGGGTGGCAGCGGAACAAGAGGAGAACTGAAGAACCGAAGCGTCACACAACGGGAACCTCAAATTCAAATGGAGCGGCCGAAAAAAGAAGAAGGGGAAGAAGAAGCCGGAGCAAGATGCGGACGAGAACACCGAAGGAAGAAGGAAGATGAAGATGAAGATGAAGAGGAAGATGAAGAACAAGATGGAGGAAGAAACCCGAATGGAGAACAGAAGAAGATGGAAGAAGAAGATGGAAGAAAGGAGAAGACATTAATAAAGGAATTGTCAAAAACCGGCTACTGTCATTTTTTTACATTTTTTACACTTTCTTTGTGAAATGGTAGGGGTACATTTGTACCCCATTACCATTTCACACAAGGGGGGGCGGGATCTGGGGGTCCTCTTTGTTAAAGGGGTCTTCCAGATTCCGATAAGCCCCCCGCCCGCAGACCCCCACAACCACCGGGCAAGGGTTGTGGGGATGAGGCCCTTGTCCCCATCAACATGGGGACATCCTCCCCATGTTGAGGGCATGTGGCCTGGTACGGTTCAGGAGGGAGGGGGGGGGCGCTCTCTCGTCCCCCCCTCTTTTCCTGCAGCCTGCCAGGTTGCGTGCTCGGATAAGGGTCTGGTGTGGATTTTTGGGGGTACTCCACGCCATTTTTTTTGATTTAGGGTGGAGTTCCCCTTAAAATCCATACCAGATCTAAAGGGCCTGGTATGGATATTTGGGGGAACCGCACGCATTTTTTTTAAATTTGCGGCAGGGTTCCCCTTAATATCCATTTCAGACCTTAAGGGCCTGGTAATGGAATTTGGGGGAACCCCACCTTTTTTTTTTATCAATGACTTTCAATTACTTTTCTCTATATTGTCGGGAGCCGACAATTCATTATAACCGCGAGTGCTTTTAAATGCCCTTTTTTTTCCTTTAGAAATGTCATTTTGCAGGCGCACTGGCAAGTTCAGAGCTGCGCCTGTTCAACTTATGCAAATTGAGTTACGTGACTTGACATTTACTAAGATTTTGCCGGCGCAGTGTCCCGGCACGTTTGAACAAGTTAAATTCCCGTGCTGAGCTAAAAGAAAAACTTGCAGTTCTAATTGTACTTGCCGGCGCAGCGGGCTGGTTCTGAAAAAGTTACTTTATCACTCTGTTTTGGGCATGTTTGTTATTTGGGTAGGTGTCACTACACTTCCTCACATCACCCCACATCACCCCCATTATATTGGCACTTCCAGCTTCTTTATATTTATATTTTAAGATGCCGTGCGCCAGGTCCATAGTGGCGCACTGAGCGCCTCCTCCCGTCCGCCGAGAAGACTATAGTAAATGGGAAATAGGGCTGCGCTACCGGCGCTAATGTTTTGTAAATACCAAAACAGCCGTTGCGTGCGCAGATGCGCTGATACTCATGGCGCAAACGTTTCGTAAATCAGCCCCAGTGTGTCAACATGTGCCATCTGCCATCAGGGGATATCCATGTACGGGTTTTTTGGGTGCACCCCCAAAACACGTCCATTGATCACCCATGATGGCAGATAGCACATGTTGACAATAGGGATCAGGAGGGAAATACCCCTTTTTAAAAACCCTCTAAATTGTGTGCATCTTCAAATTTTGGCTTGTTCTGGGGTGACAACACCCCATATTATGAAGGGCAGATAGAGACATTGTTACTAAAATAGAATGTCTGATATTGCCGAGAGGTTTACAATGTTGTATTTTGTTGAATGGTAATGAGAGTTTTGTATTTTCTTACCAAAAATAAGAGGCCTGTTTATGGCCAACAAAAAAAAATAAGAATATTTTGTAACAGCAAAAATGTTATATTTACCATGTGTGAATGTGCACAGAGTAAAATTTATGAACAACAACAAAGTGTAGCTTCTTTATCAAATCCGCTATAACCTTTTTTGTGTATATTTTTGGTGTTACCAGTGAAATGGTTGGTATTTACTAAAGGAAAATACACTTGGCACTACAAGTGCACTAGGAAAAACTAGGAGACAGCTAAAAGAAACACAAGCAATACATCCAAAAAACAGATTAAACCAGATTTTTTTTTTTAGTTTGTACAAAAGGTTTTATGCATTGCCTGGCATAGGAATTACCCCCCACCCGTGAAATATTCAACATATTTCTGCCGAACCTCACAGGCGTTTTGGGGGGGCAAGCCAGGTTGGCCAGATTCAAGGCCCGGCAAAAGATTGTCCCCCAAAAGTCCAGCCTGAGGCCCAATTGAGGCCATATAATTTGGGGATTTTATGCGCAAATAATTATGCAGCACGCAGCAACAGAATACGATGTAGTTCAGTTTGTACTCTGCCAAGTTAATTGGTGTCATGAAAAGGCAGAACTGGCTGGCCATTATCCCGAATGCATTCTCCACAACTTTTCGGGCCCTGGCCAGCCGGTAGTTGAACACCCTCCTCTCCAGGGTCAGGGTCCTTTGTGGAAATGGCCTCATGAGATGCGGTCCAAGTCCAAAGGCTTCATCAGCCAAAAACACAAAGGGGAGTCCTTCAACATTCCCTGCATCCGGTGGCAATGCAAGGTCGTCACTCTAGATACAGAGGGCAAACTCCATATGCCTGAAGGCTCCCCCATCAGATATCCGGCCGTTCTTCCCCACATCCACATATAGGAATTCATACTGTGCTGACACCCCCGCCATCAGTACGATGCTATGAAACCCCTTATAATTGAAGAAATAGGACCCAGACTGGGGTGGTGGCACGATGCGGACGTGCTTCCCATCTATTGCCCCTCCGCAGTTGGGGAAGTCCCACCGCATGGCAAAATGGGATGCCACAGTCTGACATTCCTGTGGCGTGGAAGGAAGCTGTGGAGTCAAACAAGATAAACAAATATTACTACTTTTGCACATAACATTGCAAGCAGATTATACAAAAATACATTCTTGGCCAACATCAGTGGAACTTTCAGTTTAATGTGTTTTTAAATACTAAAATAGAATGCTCAAGTATCATATTCATCACCCCCTCTAATGGCCCATTGTAAAAATTATTTGGGGGGGGCTAGTTGAGTTTGTGAACCCCCCAAAAAAAGAAGGAAAATATACATTTGTAATCATTTTAGGGGGTGTTTGGGGGGGGGGTGGGTAAAGCACTACAATGGAGCTGACAAAATACATTGGGAAGTGACTCGGCTAGGTGTGTGTGGGCCCAGGATAGCATGCTGGAGAGGTTAGTGAATGGAAATATGCATGGAGGACAAAAAAGGGGCATTAAAAGCTTACAGCATGCATGGGGAGTGGGGACAAAGGGGACATTCCAAGCATATTACAATCATGGTAATTAGGGAAGGATGAAAGAAATACAATACATTAGCATTAGGGATGAGCTTCGAGTTCGAGTCGACCTCATGTTCGACTCGAACATTGCCTGTTCGCCCGTTCGCCGAACAACGAACAATTTGGGGTGTTTGCGGCAAATTCGAAAAGTCTATGGGAGAAATCTACAGTGCTAATTATAAAGGCTTATATGCAAGTTATTGTCCTAAAAAGTGTTTGGGGACCTGGGTCCTGCCCCAGGGGACATGTATCAATGCAAAAAAAAGTTTTAAAAACGGCCGTTTTTTTAGGAGCAGTGATTTTAATAATGCCTAAAATGAAACAGTAAAAGTGAAATATTCCTTTAAATTTCGTACCTGGGGGGTGTGTATGATATGCATGTAAAGTGGCGCATGTTTCCCGTGCTTAGAACTGTCCCTGCACAAAGTGTCATTTTTGAAGGAAAAAAAGTCATTTAAAACTTACTCACGGCTATAATGAATTGTCGGCTTTTATCAATACATAGAAAAGTCATTGATAAAAAATTAAAAAAAAGCGTGGGGGTTCCCCCAAATTTAATTACCAGGCCCTTTAGGTCTGGAATGGATATTAAGGGGAACCCCGCCACAAATAAAAAAAAATGGCGTGGGGTTCCCCCTAAATATCCATACCAGGCCCTTGAGATCTGGCATGGATTTTAAGGGGAACTCCACCCCAAATTTAAAAAAAATGCCGTGGAGTCCCCCCAAAAATCCATACCAGACCCTTATCCGAGCACGCAACCTGGCCGGCCACAGGGGAAGAGGGGGGGATGAGAGAGCGGCCCCCCCTCCCTCCTGAACCGTACCAGGCCACATGCCCTCAACATGGGGAGGATGTCCCCATGTTGATGGGGACAAGGGCCTCATCCCCACAACCCTTGCCCGGTGGTTGTGGGGGTCTGTGGACGGGGGGCTTATCGGAATCTGGAAGACCCCTTTAACAAAGGGGACCCCCAGATCCCAGCCCCCCCCTATGTGAATTGGTAAGGGGTACATTGTACCCCTACCATTTCACGAAGGAAGTGTCAAAAAATGTAAATAGAAACACACACACCTTGGAAAAGTCCTTTATTAACCCCTTGCTTACTGGGCACATAAACCCCCTTCCTGCCCAGGCGAAATTTCAGATTTTGGCACTGCGTCGCTTTGAGTGACAATTGCGCGGTCGTGCGACGCGGCTCGCAAACAAAATTTACGTCCTTTTTTCCCCACAAATAGAGATTTCTTTTGGTGGTATTTGATCACCTCTGCGGTTTTTATTTTTTGCGCTATAAACCAAAAAAGAGCGACAATTTTTTAATAAAACACAATATTTTTGGATTTTTGCTATAATAAATATCCCATTTTTTTTAAAAAACAATTTTTTCCTCAGTTTAGGCCGATACGTATTATTCTACATATCTTTGGTTAAAAAAATCGCAATAAGCGTATAGTGATTGGTTTGCGCAAAAGTTATAGCGTCTACAAAATAGGGGAAAGAATTCTGACATTTTTTAATTTTTTTTTTTTTTTACTAGTAATGGCGGCGATCTGTGATTTTTGTCAGGACTGCGATATTGCGGCGGACACATCGGACACTTTTGACACATTTTTGGGACCATTCACATTTATACAGCGATTAGTGCTATAAAACTGCACTGATTACTGTATAAATGTGACTGGCAGGGAAGGGGTTAACACTAGGGGACGAGGAAGGGGTTAATATGTTCCTAATGTGTGATTGCTACTGTGGGGGGAGGGGACTGACTGGGGGAGGAGACCGATCTGTGTCCCTATGTACAAGGGACACAGCATCAGTCTCCTCTCTCCCTGACAGGACATGGATCTGTGTGTTTACACACACAGATCCATGTCCTTGTCTGTGTAACCGCCGATCGCGGGTGCCTGGCGGACATCGCGGCCGCCAGGCACGCGCATCGGCATCTCAGTGATGCGCCGGGCGCACGCGCGTGCCGCCGGCGGCGCTCGCGCGCCCCCCAGTGGCCGAAGCAGCGGAGGCCGTATAAAGACGGCCTCCCGGCATTGTAGAACCACTTTGCGGCCGTCATTAGTCGTATGACGGGCGCGAAGTGGTTAAAAAATTAAAAAATAATAAAAAAATAAAAACATTCCAGCGATGAAATCCAGTGTCCCGCGGCGATCCCGATGTCCAGCGCTGTCCGTCATTGGTTGTGCCTGTGCGGACCTGATGGGGAACTTCCTCCGCTGTGTTTTAAATGTATAGACCCGCCCCTTCTAAAGTTCCCCATCAGGTCCGCTCAGCGGACCAGATGCGGAACGCGAGAAGGGGCGGGTCTATTCATGTATTACACAGCGAACGAAGTTCCCCATCAGGTCCGCCCCCTCGGTATGTCCGACCCCGCCTACGTCATTGGCCTGAGCGGGAAACTTCCTTCACTGTGTAAATTTAAATTACACAGTGAAGGAAGTTCCCCGCTCAGGCCAATAACGTAGGCGGGGTCGGACATACCAAGGGGGCGGACCTGATGGGGACCTTCGTTCGCTGTGTAATACATAAATAGATCCGCCCCTTCTCGCGTTCCGCATCTGGTCCGCTGAGCGGACCTGATGGGGAACTTTAGAAGGGGCGGGTCTATACATTTAAAACACAGCGGAGGAAGTTCCCCATCAGGTCCGCACAGGCAAAACCAATGACGGACAGCGCTGGACATCAGGATCGCCGCGGGACACTGGATTTCATCGCTGGAATGTTTTTTTGTTTTTTTTTAATAAAGGACTTTTTCAAGGTGTTTGTTTGTTTTTATTTACATTTTTTGACACTTACTTCGTGAAATGGTAGGGGTACAATGTACCCCTTACCAATTCACATAGGGGGGGCGGGATCTGGGGGTCCCCTTTGTTAAAGGGGTCTTCCAGACTCCGATAAGCCCCCCGCCCGCAGACCCCCACAACCACCTGGCAAGGGTTGTGGGGATGAGGCCCTTGTCCCCATCAACATGGGGACATCCTCCCCATGTTGAGGGCATGTGGCCTGGTACGGTTCAGGAGGGAGGGGGGGCCACTCTCTCATCCCCCCCTCTTCCCCTGCGGCCGGCCAGGTTGCGTGCTCGGATAAGGGTCTGGTATGGATTTTTGGGGGGACTCCACCCCAATTTTTTTTTTATTTGGGGTGGAGTTCCCCTTAAAATCCATGCCAGATCTCAAGGCCCTGGTATGGATATTTAGGGGGAACCCCACGCCATTTTTTTTTTTAATTTGCGGAGGGGTTCCCCTTAATATCCATTCCAGACCTAAAGGGCCTGGTAATTGAATTTGGGGGAACCCCCACGCTTTTTTTTTTTTTTTATCAATGACTTTTCTATGTATTGATAAAAGCCGAGAATTCATTAATAGCCGCGTGTGAGTTTTAAATGACTTTTTTACCTTCAAAAATGACACTTTGTGCAGGGATAGTTCTAAGCACGGGAAACATGCGCCACTTTACATGCATATCATACACACCCCCCAGGTACGAAATTTAAAGGAATATTTCACTTTTATTTTTTCATTTTAAGCATTATTAAAATCACCGCTCCCGTAAAAACGTCAATTTTTTAAACCTTTTTTTGCATTGATACATGTCCCCTGGGGCAGGACCCGGGTCCCCAAACACTTTTTAGGACAATAAATTGCATATTAGCCTTTATAATTAGCACTTTAGATTTCGAACGTTCGAGTCCATTGTATTTAATAGGGTTCTAAAGTTCACACGAACATTCTGTCTGTTCGCAGGTTCTGGTGCGAACCGAACAGGGGGGTGTTCGGCTCATCCCTGATTAGCATACATGAAGTACATAGAATGTGATGTTAAAGGAGAAAACTTACCCTAATATAGTCCTCCTGCAGGACTTGGATGATGGCAGAACAGGTGTCTGGGATTATGAGGCCCAGAACCTGGGGGGAGATGCCTGTCGTGAACTTCAGGTCCTGCAAGCTTCTCCCAGTCGCCAAGTAGCGTAACGTGGCGATGAGCCTGTGCTCAGCACTGATGGCTTCCCGCATAATGGTGTCCTGCCTGGTGATATAGGGGGACGCTAAAGCCAAAAGATGCTGAAAAACGGGGTCAGACATCCTAAAAAAAATCCTGTAGTCATCAGGATTATTCTCCTGGATCTCCCGCAGCAGAGGCATATGACAGAATTGGTCCTGCTGGAGCAACCAATTATTGGTCCATGAACTCCTCCTAACCCTGTTCATGGACTCGTCTTGGTCCAAGACAAGCAGACCAACACCAAGCACCCGCACAACACGAACTCTGCGACGAGAACGTACCCGCAACATGGCTAGAAGACGGTCATCTGATCAGAACGTACTTAAGAACAGCAAGGCCTATGAAGAACGACCTGAAAATCAGAAACGAGCGGACAAGAACGCACTGTAAAACAGATACGACCTAACTACACGCCCTGAAAGACATATACGAACCCCCAAGCACAAACTGAGCCGCAGAAAATGAACTGAAAGCACGAAGACTGAAAAGCATGAATCGTCTCTTCCCAAACTTTTACTAACACGCGGTAACACGAGATCAGCAAAAGCAGCCCAAGGGGTGGAGCCATTGAAATCGAACTTCCCCTTTATACTGCCGTCGTACGTGCTGTACGTGACCATGCTTTACAACAACAAGATTTGGAATTGACAGTGTGTATGCAAGGAAAGCTTGACAAGAAGCTCGTCAAGCTTGATAAGAATCTCGTCGAGAAAAACTACGGGGTTTTCTACGACGAGATTCTCGGTCGTGTGTACGAGGCTAGAGAGTGAGAGAGAGAGAGAGAGAAAAGAGAGAGATAGATAGAGACAGACACTACATCACCAGGTCTCATTCAGATCAGGTCATCATTCCAACAGAAAGTGAGCCATGGGTCTGCCTGACCTTTATACCCCCCTTGCCCTACTCCCCCCCTCCAGGTTTCAAAATCCCTGTGACCCCATTGGTCTATAGTTGCATCACAAACTGATTGGTTGAACCTCAAGCCTAGATATTCATTGGTTCAAAGTTTTCTCAGATCCTGATTGGCTGCATCTCAAGCCTCCTAAATGTTTCAGGTAACTTTAGGTGCCTCTCCGTCTGTTATATGTAATAAACAACCCCTTTGATCTACAGCCCACTACTTCCCACCTTTAGCATTCACAGGCCCCCTGGTGGGTGGGGCCGCATAGTCTACCCAGACTCTTTAGAACACGAAAGGACAATTTGACACATCTAATTAACATCTGAAACCATTCCCTGGTTCCCAGAAGACAGGATAAGATAAGGAAGTCCATTCAAATAAGTGGGACCCTTGGTTCATCATATCACAAAAATATAAACATTTCCGTAAAAACATATAAGCTCCATGCATGGGTGTCCGCGGAACTTTTTTCAGGGAGGGGGGGGGGGCATCATTTTAAGGTCATCCATGCTCGGTCCCTTTTTGACAATGTCATGAAGGGAAGGGGCTTAGTCATTATCACATAAAGCACAGGCATGCAAAGGTTTGAGAAACCTGATGCAACTATCAAGCAACTAGCAACTTTGAATAACAATATCATAAAAAATGGAGTTCCCCCCAAGGAAATAACAACCCCAAGGATCAGTGTCAGTTTCTTCAATAACAATCCCCAGCTTTTCTGTCAGTTTCCGCAATAAAAATCGCCAGTATTGGTGTCAGTAGCAACAATAATAACCCCCCACATCGGTACAGATTTCTAGAATAAAAACTTCAGCATCTGTACCAGACAGTGTACATAATAATGACCCTCAGCACTGGTGTCAATTTCCGCACTAAAAACTCCCAGCATAGATGGGAGGATATCAGGTTAGACACTTCCAAATGGCTCAGTCCCTAGGAACAGTAATGGATAATGGCCCTCTTACCAGACCTGGTGAAACCGCAACAGTGATCCCTCTGGCTGGACGTTCGCTCACTCTGGGTTGTCCGTGGTGACTCTAGTCAGTAGTGTAGCATGCCTGTACCCTGGCAGTGGCTCGGTCTTTCTCCCTCTCTGGTGGTGCAGGTACAGCGTGGCTCCCTCTCTGGTGGTGCGGGTACAGTGTGGTTCCCTCTCTGGTGGTGCGGGAACAGCGGGTCTCTCTCTCTGGTGGTGCGGGTACAGCGTGGCTCCCTCTCTGGTGGTGCGGGTACAGCGTGGCTACCTCTCTGGTGGTGTGGTTACAGCGTGGCTCCCTCTCTGGTGGTGCGGGTACAGCGTGGATCCCTCTCTGGTGGTGCGGGTACAGCGTGGCTCCCTCTCCGGTGGTGCGGTTACAGCGTGGCTCCCTCTCTGGTGGTGCGGGTACAGCATGGCTCTCTGGTGGTGTGGGTACAGCATGGCTCTCTGGTGGTGCGGGTACAGTGTGGCTCCCTTTCTAGCTTCCCCCAGCACAGTATTCTCTTTTCTCCTCTTGTAACCCCCCCCCCCAGCAGAGTGCTTACATTCTGGGGGCTGTAGCATGGTGTCTGTGGACACGCTGGGGCCGCCACTCATCAGGGAATACTTTTCCCTTGATGCCCCCAGTCCCCAGAGTCTTCTGATTGGCCCTCTGCTGTGGCCAATCCTGGGGAGGAAAACAGTTGGCAAGAAGAAGGGCGGCGGCGCGGCGAATCCAATTAGAGCCTCTCTCTCTCTCTCTTCTAGCTTCAGCTGACAGAAAGGGGGAGGGGGCGATCGGGGGAGATATACAGACCGCCCGCAGCTCTCCTCTCCCTGTCACAGCGCCGCTGCTCCATTTACCAGAGAACTCCGCAGCAGTGCCGTGACAGGGAGAGGAGAGCTGCAGGCTGTCTGTATATCTCCCCCGGTTGCCCCCTCCCCTTTCTGTCACCCGAAAAGAGAGAGAGAGAGAGACGTTCTAATTGAATTCGCCGCACCGCCGATTTGCTTCCGACCCACTGCCTGTTTTCCTCCCTGAGAATCATTATCACGGCACTGGATTCCAGGGGGAGGCGAACGCCCTCCCTTGCCCTATGGAGCGGACACCCATGGCTCCATGGTATAAATATGAAATGTTCAAAATTTCCACCACAGTACACCCTCCAGTTCATTATTGAACTTATGTCTTCCATCAATGATTTTGTATCCACCCGCAATGGCCCAGAAGCCCTCCGACCCTTCCCCACCACCACTGCGGCTTGAACATGCTGGAACTCGATCACGGTAGACTTGAGACAGTCCTGGTGCCTTTGAGACTTCACATCTGACCCATGAGAGTCTGTACTGCAATGTTTCTTCGCCCCTCTGCATTGGAAAAGCAAAACTCCAACATTGATGGCGGGATCCTTGCATATCTAGTCCTGTAACTTGGGAATATTATGTAATGATTGTAACGATTGGATCGGACCGCGAGACAGCACTTTTCAGCATGGTGAAGGAAAGTTCAGGAGAGTCTTATTCGTGGCACATTTGTCTCAAGAAATTACGTGGTTATCGTTGCTTCTTCAGGTGGTGGTTGGGCGGGCCTCCGGACAGTCGTGCATGAATACAAAAAAAAAAAGGAGACAGTTATTGGAGGAATGTCAGACAGGAGCAGTGGGGTGGCCTTTACGACTATAAAGCAGTAGGTAGACTAGGGGAGGTAGAATTACATTAAAAACCTGGATGTCCAGGGATACTTTGGTTTCACTGGGTGTAAAATATGGTACTGCCGGGCAGGAATGCTCACGCGTCTTGAAACAACAACATGATATGACTGATGTCTTAGTTACATTATCTTGAGAAGATGGATGGATAGAACCCAAAAGAAAAACTCAGAGAGCATACTATTAAAGAAGGAAAAGACGAGAGGTGAGTAATGAAAAAGAATAAGGAGAATCGAAAAAATAATAAACATAAAAAATAATAAAAATAAATAAAAAATAAAAAATACAGATTTAATGCTGCTCCAACCAAGATCTCTAGTTTACATTCCACTTTAATACCTAGTTGCCCTGACAACTTTTGCTGACAGCGAGAAAAAAAAATGATAGTTCCTTAAAAAAAACAAAAAAACAACTCCTCTCATACTAGTAATTGGCAGTATTTTTGCAGGTCGGGTACACAGATATTAACAATGAGAGAGAGAGAAAAAAATGCCTAAAAATTTTAGAATTTAGGTAAACCTGACTGCACTTTATTATTACAAATTGAAGAGGCTTATCCCTAGAATAACAAAAAAACAAGAAAAATAGGTTTCTGGGGTCCTCTCTTAAATGTGCATAATACTCTACATCGGTCTCTTAATAGTGACCCGCATTGGGACCGCAACAGGGTGGAGTTTACTAAAGTTTTTTGGCCCTAATAACATCCTGATTTCCATCTCCCTTGTTTCCTCCTCCCATGCTCAACCTCAGGACTGCTCCAGAACCTCTGGAACTCCCCACCCCCATATGTTCAGCCAGGCCCCACCCTTTCCACACTTAGGTGTCCATAAAAAACTAATTTTTTTCCTGGGAAGCCTACCCCACCTCCACCTAAAATGTTACCTCAGCCAGCTCCATATCAGATAATTCCCAGCAGCTAATATTTTTGTTCCACCCCATATCACATAATTCCCAGCAGCTATTATTTTTGTTCCACCACCTCCCCTTAGATTATAAACCCCTAGAGAAGGGTCTTTTTATTCACGCCTTGCCCAAACTGTTGGCACCATTTAAATCCTGTTGCCCAAAGTTTAACTACCCAACTTTTAATTCCTCCCCGAATCCCAATGGAAGTTTCAGTAAGTATAAGGGGATGTCAGGTTTGCTATAAAACCTTCCTTCAGGGGCTATCGGGGTGCAACCCAGGGTTCCTTTTATATCCCTCCCAAGGACAAGAGTATAGGTACAATAGACTCCCCGAGGTAGTGTACCCTGCTGAGTACAATTCAATATGATGCTGAAAACAGTGCATCATTAGACATGTGATACCAGCACCAGTACCCCGGTATCCGGTATTGAGTCTAACAACACATATACAATTGAAGCAATGACAAAACCCACAAAATTCCATCCCTGTGCCTGGATTTCAGTGACCATGCCCAGGGTATATCATGCACCCCTACCTAGTGTTAGGTTCAAGAAACACCCTAGTTCCATGACTAACGCCACATCGAGATCCTCTAGGACAAAGAAACAAACTCGCCTATGTCCTAAATAATACTCAGGTGCTCTCTTCCCAGCAATGATCTCCCCATCCAGAACACAGAGTGAAATACCTTCCCAACATTTCTCGTTCACCACCGTGTATTGACCTGGCATGCAAGAACATTGTGGTCACGCTTCTGACAGAGGAAAATGTCAACCTGCCCCCAACTTCTGTACCCTCTGATCACATGTGAGTCACTTATCCATAAATCCAACAAGATAGAATCCCCAGTCAGTAAGCCATTGATGCCACCAACTATACAGACCGAGTCTGCATTTCTGTATATGAGATCATACAGCATGACACCTTTGCACAATCCAAACTAGTACAGCCCATCCAGGCATTCGACCACCACTTTGGATTGGTGTAAGCGACGTGTTTTGGCAAAGTCTTACTGAGCGGTGATGCTAACTCATCAGGCCACTGCCTTTCATACAGAGACTGTACAATCAGCTTGATACTGGTCAATAACTCCATCTGCCCCTTCATGCACGCCAGAGCCAATGGCATATTTCTGTCCTATACCATCTCTCACTCTCTACCAACCTCTCAACATGGTTGACAAAATGTTGCGCCACTTTACACTGGGTATTTATGTGACTTTGTTGAATGTTATCAAAAAATGCCACCAATCTCTCTGAGCAACAAAGCTTATTGTCTGAAGCCATGGCTGCGAGTTTGTTCCTCAGGTGACCGATGTCCACTCCATTACTAACACCCATCCCAGCTCCTATTCCCCCTATATAGTGCTGAATACATCCCTCCTCTTTCGGGTTACGCCTCAGAAATAAGCGTCCTGCGTGAATCTCATTCTGTGTCCGCACATCCCTGGGAGCAAGCCACTGGTCACTTGATTTAGTGTATACTCAGCACTAGGAATGAGCTTCGTGTTCGAGTCAAACACACGTTTGACTCGAACATCGGCTGTTCGATCGTTCGCCGAAGATCGAACGTTATGGTCCGTTCGCGCCAAATTCGTGTGGCGCGTCATGGCCCATAATTCACTGCGGCATCGCAGTGCATTGCTGGCTGATGATTGGCTAAGCATGCACTATGACCCGCATGCTTGGCCAATCACAGCGCCGTCTGTACAGAGAGCCAATCATGGCTCAGAGCAGTAGGTACACGCCCCACACTATATAAGGCCGCCTGGAAGTCGGCCTTGTGTAGTGTGTTGGCGTTTGTGAAAGAGACAGTTACAGAGAGAGAGACAGTGTCATTTATATTGAGTTAGATAGAGCAGGCAGGCGAGTCAGTTAGCTGCTGTTACAGTGTGTAGAGGATATATATGCATCCTAGGTGTTGTATACATATTTATACACTGTATTGAGTTTAGCTAGATCCGTTCCTGTTATTCTCTATATTGTGACAGGCAGGCCGGTGATTGTGCTAGCTGCAGACAGTCAGTGTTTCACTTAGTGTACTACTGTGTGCTTTGCATAGCATTCACCTAAAGCTCACCTGGATACAGTTATTCTCTATACTGTGACAGGCAGGCCGGTGATTGTGCTAGCTGCAGACAGTAAGTGTTTCACTTAGTGTACTACTGTGTGCTTTGCATAGCATTCACCTAAAGCTCACCTGGATACACTTATTCTCTATACTGTGACAGGCAGGCCGGTGATTGTGCTAGCTGCAGACAGTCAGTGTTTCACTTAGTGTAATACTGTGTGCTTTGCATAGCATTGACCTAAAGCTCACCTGGATACAGTTATTCTCTATACTGTGACAGGCAGGCCGGTGATTGTGCTAGATGCAGACAGTCAGTGTTTCACTTAGTGTACTACTGTGTGCTTTGCATAGCGATCACCTAAAGCTCACCTGAATACAGTTATTCTCTATACTGTGACAGGCAGGCCGGTGATTGTGCTAGCTGCAGACAGTCAGTGTTTCACTTAGTGTACTACTGTGTGCTTTGCATAGCATTCACCTAAAGCTCACCTGAATACAGTTAGTGACTAATACTATTATAGTGGTATTCTCATAATAAAACCACAAGCAGAGAGCTGCAAGTATTTTCAGTGTACTGTGTCCTCTGCACAGTTTTCACCTAAAACTAACTGAAAACAATTGCTGCTTTTCCCATACTAACACCACAGCATGCCATTAGTATTTCTGTAGGGCAAACAATGAGAGGCAGACAGTCACGAGGCAATAAAGGAGGGCAAGCAGGCTCTGTGTCTAGAGGCAACAGTGATGCTGGTCGTGGACACGGTGCATTCTCATCAGCACATGGCCCTGGGAAACGCTTGTCCTTCTTTTCGGCAGCTGGCCATGTTGAGCCGCAACATGCCGAAGACTTGGTAGAGTGGATGACCAAGCCATCCTCCTCCTCCTCATCCTCTCTCACCCAGGCTCAGGGTACTTTGTCTGGCAAAGCAGCTGCCAAAGCGGCCTCTTCCCTCGACTCAATGACGTCAGTCACTCCTTCCCTAGCCCCACCATGTCCTCCTGAGGAGTCCCCCGAACCGTTTGACCACAGTGTTGGATATACATGCTCCAGGAGGATGCCCAGCGTTTTGAAGGCTCCGATGATGGAACCCAGCTGGAGGAAGGCAGTAACGTGAGCTCAGAGAGAGGGGGTAGTAACGTGAGCCCAAAGAGAGGGGCTGACCAACCAGGTCAGCTATCTGGCAGTCATGTTCCCCCAGCTGCAGCATACTGCCAGATTGGCTCCAGTGATGAGGAGGGAGGGTATGATGAGGTCACTGACTCCACGTGGGTGCCTGATAGGAGAGAGGAGGAGGAAGAGGAGAAGGAGGGGGAGGCACATCTTCAACGAGGCAGGATGCCCTCCAGGGGCCAGCTTAAGGGCAGCACACCGACTGCATCACACCGCAGAGCTCTGCATGTGCAGGGCGCTGCTGTCTCTGCGCGTTATTCCAAAAGTTCTTTGGTGTGGGCCTTTTTTCAGACGTGTGCAACAGATCGCACCATTGCCATTTGCAACATATGTCTAAAGCGTATATCGCGTTGCCAAAACATCAGCCGCTTGGGCACCACGTGCTTGACCAGACATATGTCGACCTGCCATGCAATCCATTGGCAAGCACACCTAAAAGACCCACACCAAAGAACAAGGCGGGCCTCACCTTGCTCCTCATCAGCTGGGATCTCCAACCTCACTATACCTTCAGTCCTCTCTTAAACCTGCAGGAATGAAGGTGTAGAATTAGGTGTGTCACAGTCAAGTACTTGCGGGCAATCTGCTATCGGTACACCGACGTCTGATTGTACCAGGCAAATTTCCCTGCCGAAGCTGCTGCACCGCCGCAAGAAGTTCGCTCCCAGCCATCCACATGCCCAGCGGTTGAATGCTAGCTTGGCTAAATTGCTAGCACTTCAACTGCTGCCTTTTCAGTTGGTAGACTCTGCCCCTTTTCTCACGGAAGGCGATTCCGGCTCTCTACCGACATGTGGAAGGCAATGTCTTGGCCTCGCTGGACAGAGCGGTCAGCGGTAAGGTGCATATTACCGCTGACTCATGGTCCAGCAGGCATGGACAGGGACGTTACCTATCTTTCACGGCGCATTGGGTGACTCTGCTTTCAGCTGGGAAGGATGCAGGACAAGGTGCAGTAGTGTTGGAGGTTGTTTCACCACCATGCCTCCAAAATGTTACTACTGGTGATTCTGACACACCTCTCTCCACCACCCCCTCCTCTTCTTCTTCCTCCATGGCCTCTTCCTGTGCTGATTTGTCCTCGGAACCAGCAGTGCTCCGTTGGCGTTCAAGGGGCTACGCCAGTACGCAGGCAAAAAGATACCATGCGGTGCTTGAGCTGGTGTGTTTGGGGGACAGGAGCCACACTGGGGCAGAGATTCTGTCAGCTCTGCAGGGGCAGGCTCAGAGGTGGTTGATGCCACACCAGCTTAAGCCAGGAAAGGTGGTTTCCGACAATGGCACCAACCTCCTCTCCGCCCTCCGACAGGGAAAACTGACCCATGTGCCCTGTTTGGCTCATGTCCTTAACTTGGTGGTGCAGCAGTTCTTGGGCAGGTACCCGGGCTTACAGGAGGTCCTGAAGCAGGCCAGGAAACTCTGTGGGCATTTCCGCCGGTCATATAATGCCAGTGCTCGGCTGGCTGAGCTGCAAAAGGATTACAACCTGCCCAAGAACCACCTAATCTGTGACATGCCCACCAGGTGGAAATCTACGTTGGTCATGCTGCAGCGGCTGCACACGCAGCAGAGGACCATCAATGAGTATCTGTTGCAATATGGCACCAGGACAGGGTCAGGGGAGCTTGGATTTTTTCCCCACGCCAGTGGGCCATGATCAGGGATGCATGCACTGTCCTGGCACCATTTGAGGAGGCCACTAGGATGGTGAACAGTGACAGTGCATGCATCAGTGACACTGTCCCTCTTGTCCACCTGTTGGAGCACATGCTGCGTGGAATAATGGACGGGGCACTTGAGGCAGAACAGAGGCAGGTAGAGGAGGACTTCCTTACCTCTCAACCGCCCCCTTTATCCAGACAGTGTTCCTGCTAGCCTGGCTATCACACAGGAAGAGGAGGAGGAGGAGGATTGTTTTAGCATGGAGGTGGAGACTAGCACTCAGCATCATCAGCAGTCTTCAAGGGATCAATTACAGTCCCAAGACACCCACGGACTTGTACGTGGCTGGAAGGAGGTGGCTGCGGATCATGTCATCCTCAGTGACCCAGAGGACTCGGCACCAAATGCCTCAGCAAACCTTCGCTGCATGGCCTCCCTGATCCTGCAAAGCCTGCGGAAGGATCCTCGTATTCGTGCAATCAAGGAGAGGGATCATTACTGGTTGGCAACCCTCCTTGATCCACGTTACAAGGGTAAGGTTGCGGACCTTATCTTGCCATCGCAGAGGGAGCAGAGGATGAGGCATCTTCGGGAGGCCTTGCAGAAAGGTCTGTGCAACGCGTTCCCAGAGACTGGTTACAAATTCCTGGTCCTGGACAACGTGTTGCTGAGGCTTCGGTCAGTCAAAGAAGGAGCGGTGGAGAAGGTGGCCGTCTGACCGATGCAATCAGACAATTTTTTAGTCCGCAGCCCCAAGGTATGATCGGTTCCAGCAACCATCGCCAGCGTCTGGTTTACATGGTGCAGGAATACCTAGGGGCAAGATCAGACTTGGACACCTCTCCCACCGAAAATCCTCTCAGTTACTGGGTCTTGAGGATGGATCAATGGCCAGAGCTTGCACAGTATGCAATTGAGATACTGGCCTGTCCTGCATCCAGCGTTCTTTCGGAACACACATTCAGTGCTGCTGGAGGCTTTGTAACCGATCACAGGGTGCGCCTGTCAACCGACTCGGTCGATCGACTGACCTTCATAAAAATGAATCAGTCTTGGATCACCACAAGCTACCAGGCACCTGATGCTGATGTAACAGAATAATTTTCTTTGAAATGTCAGATGTCTTCAAGACTGCCTATGCTGATGCAGAGTGACTATACTGTTATGCTGAGTGACTATCCTCTTCCTCCTCAATAATCATGCTGATAGCTTGAAAGAACATTTTTGGTTCTGGGCACCGCCACCAGTGGCTAAGGCCCAATTTTTCAGCCCCTGATTAACAGGGACGTGTAATTACAATTTTTGATGCAATACTTTGCAACAGGGCTCATTGCTGCGCTCTAAGTACAGTATCTGTGAGGGGTTGCAGTGTTGTGGCACCAGCACCAGAGCCTAAGGCCCAATTTTTCTGCCCCTGTTCAACAGGGGCATGTAATTACAATTCTTGATCTAATATTTCACAGCAGGGCCCATTCATGTGCCCACCAAGAGTAACTGTGAGGGCTTACAGTGTTGTGGCACCAGCACCACCACCAAAGCCCAATTTTTCTTACCACTGTTCAACAGGGGCATGTAAATACAATTCCTGATATAATAGTTGACAGCAGGGCGTTCCAGCGCCCACCAAGAGTAACTGTGAGGGCTTACAGTGTTGTGGCAACACCAACACCTAAGGGGCAAATTTCTGCAGAGTATATATGGCAGGTCCCTACTTTCAAACATCCAACTTACAAACGACTCCTACTTGCAAACAGAAGGAGACAACAGGAAGTGAGAGGAAATCTACCCCTAGGAAGGCAAATTCTCTCCTGTAAGAGTTAATATGGGAAAAAGGTGTCTCCTCTCCACTGATGCTTTATCATCAATTCTTGTTTCAATAAAAAACCCAAATTTTCCAAAAACATTTGTCATTGGGATGGAAAGTGAGGTGAAATGTTCTGAACAGGTGCACAGACAGCAAAACAAATGTTACAGGGGTGATAACCCAGTCCCTGTCTTGTTTGCACCGCCTGTATACTGCTGTTCAGAGTATATAGGGCCTTTTTTTATTTTGGGTGCGGGGTTCCCCTTAATATCCATACAAGACCCAAAGGGGCTGGTAATGGGCTGGGGTGGGGGGTGGGGTGATGGGGTAGCCATTCCATTTTTCTCAATGATTTTCATCCATATTGCCGGGACCAGACAGTACATTAAAGCCACAAGCAGTTTTAAATGGCTTTTTTTCCTTTAGAAATGTCATTTTGTGCAGGGACAGTTCTAAACACGGGAAACACGTGCCACTTCACAGGCATACTTTAGAGACCCCGCAGGTACGATATTTAAAGGAATATTTAACTTTTTTTTTTCACTTTATGCATCATTAAAATCACTGCTCCCGAAAAAACGACAGTTTTTAAAAATTATTTTTACATTGATACATGTCCCCTGGGGCAGGACCCGGGTCCCCAAACACTTTTTAGGACAATAACATGCATATTAGCTGTTATAATTAGCACTTTAGATTTCGAACGTTCGCGTCCATTGTATTTAATAGGGTTCTAAAGTTTGCGCAAACTTTCGGTCTGTTCGAAGGTTCTGGTGCGAACCAAACAAGGGGGTGTTCGGCTCATCCCTACTCAGCACATATAGGGCAATAGGTCTTTATCAACCACTGTGAGATGTTGAAGCGCCATGTGGTGAAGGCATACTGTACCCTGGTAGCCAGCGTTTATTCCCTTTCTTTAACAGGGCATGTTCCGGTGTGTAGTCACTGGCATTACCCGTGAAGGGATTCAACCTATCAAGTGAGACACCAACTAGGTGTATCTCTCACATGTCCAGTAACCGAGAGCTTCTCTATAGGACTGCTAAGCTTGAGACACTGCCTGTGCGAGGGAGTTTACACCCCATTGATGTGTCAACTGGTACCCTATAGTCTGGCCAACAGACACCTTATTATGCTTAGGTGCCAGTCTCCTAGGTACCTGCACCATATTCAGTTGTGTCCCACATGTCCCCCATTAAAAAAACATTTCCTTCTTTCAATTCCTGTCTGGACTCAAACCCTCAGAACAAGATGGACTCCAGGGTGTAACCCAGTAGAGTCTGATAGGATAGTACCCAAATTGACCGTGATATATGCCCAATGATCTGTCCCTGCCATTAGGGATGAGAATAGTACAAGTTGGATTCCCTAACCCTTCCCTAATATGTAGCCCAGGGCCTCCCAATGTGTTCCTGATTATCTCCAGCTCCAAGGTGTTTACGGTACCCAGTGACCCGCCTCCCGCTCCAAAGACAGTCTCCATTAAGCCTCTCTTTTTCCTAAGTATGAAAAATAGTCTGGATACCCAGATTGAAAACCACCTGCCACCAGGTACACCCGATCCCTCATAGAGGCTGCACACCTTCTCCCTCCTCTATCAATTCGGTAATCAGACAATGTTATCCTTCACCCCTACAACACAAACTGCCTACACTATTCAGACAGGACTCACATGAATGACGTGGTCATAGTGCAACACTGGGGCACTGGTCTTCTTGGCATGCAAGACAACTAGTTCAGGTACAAAAGGAGTCTAGGACAGGAAGGACACCTATGGGTATTAACTGAGGAGAATACGGCATGCCCACACATATATCGGAAGTGAGGGCCCTTGGAACAGCCAAGAGCTGGTAACACCCCATATAATCTTCCTGCACAACTTTTCTCCAGACTCAACCAAAACTATACCATACGAGGCCAGGCCTATACATAGCCAAATGGACTGACAACTAGACGTTCCAACTAGATAATGGTGATGAAAACCTAAAACATTCACATGTGAAACCCGACCAACCAGGAAAAATATATATATATATTTTTTTATAAAGTTGTCTATGGAGGCTATGATTTCCTCTTGTTCTGAAAGCCAGAAAACCCAATTATCGAATCTGAGGGATAAAACACCAATAAAAGTTAGTAATAAACATTCCATTTTTTCGCCTGGAAACAAAAAACAATGGTTATATACCAGTAACAAGACATTAGCATATGAAACACAAATATACATTACATTACATTACATAAACCGTGAACTTTTTAAAATACCAAAAAATGTTGAGCTCAACTTTTTATTAATATGTATTACTTAATACATATTAATGCGATGTGGATTTTTGTTTTATGGTATACCAGTAATTCCCCTACAAAAAAAAAATGTATTCACCATGGTGAGAAAAAAATTAGCAACTTGCCATAAACCTTTTTGGGAGAGAAACCTTCAAATCTGTTCCATCCATATGATGGAGTCATTAAATAAACAATATACTTTTGATTTAACCAACATAGATGGGGAAATTGAGGACCTGTATAAGGCCAATATGTCCATTGTCTCTGATGAATCTTTCCCAGCCAGGGAAACTACTTTAAAGGCTGATCTTGAGGCCTTTGTTTCAAACATTCTTAAAACCAAGGAAAACATTTTTATCAGAGACAACTTAGCTTATGATAACACTCAGGCCTACAATTGGGGCACAAACTCAAAAAATCGCAGACGCTTCCAAAACACTAAACGTCAACCGAATGAATCTTTTAATGATCCTAGTGAATCTGATTCCTCTGCTTCCTCCCTCTCTTCCTCACAGGCACTCGATCCACCCTCTATGCCTAAAACTCATAGCTTCTTCAAGGCACGTAATGGTAAGATGACTACCAAACCTCCCCCTTCCCAACGCACCACCTCTTCTCGGGCACCTATTAACACCAGAGCAACCTCAGCTAAGAATTTTCCGACTACCGCACCGGGTAATCATGACAACCCACCTAGCACTCTCACCTCTTCTATGGCTTTCACCCCTTCACCAGCGGCACAGGTAAGCAATTTCGGTCGGCCCAAATATTTCCATCACTGGCACCAGACACAAGGAAGCAGATAAATACAGATCCATTGAGTCAAAAACCTCCCAAGTCGAACTCGTGGTGATAAATCTGTCATCACATGTTCTGACTCCAGATCAGATTTCGATTCTGAAATTGGGTCTCACCTTCTGCCCCACTGAACAAATTGACAAGTTTGAATTCATTAAGGTTTTCAATCTTTTTTCTAGGAAGCTACTTTTTCAAGTTCTTTATGACAAACCCAAAAATTTACCACAGACTACCACTTATGCCAATCCTCTTTGGCAGAAGATGAGTTTGGAGGACATCAAAGCTCTTGAGGAACTAATGGAGCTTTGGGAGGAGGGATATATCGATCCCACGGACCTTGATGAGGCATCTGCCCTAGAGGGGGAATGCACGATTCTCCCGCCTCCCTTGGCCCCATCTTCCTCTAATCCTTCATGCATCAAATCTGTTCTGAGAGACTACAAACCCAAGTCAAATGTGTTCCCAATATTGCAGGGGAACCCTAACATTTGGGCTTTCACTAAGCAGGTTACTCAGGAAATAAATCAATCCAAATGGAAATCAGATGCAGAATCAAATCTTAGCGACAATCAACTTGAGGCATTGCGATCCCTAGAGCTTAACAAAGATATAATTATCAAGCCCTCCGATAAGGGGGGCAATCTGGTAGTCATGAACCTCCATGAATATGAGCAAATGGTCATGAATCTTTTGACAAATAAAGACTGGTATCGCAAAGTATCAAGCACCCACCTCGATTTGACTACTAGTCGCTACAAACATCTGATTGGGAGTGCTTACCATGATGGATTAATTACAAAAAAAACCTGGGAGTTCCTGAATGTCACCAGTCCCCGAACCCCTACTCTGTATGCACTACCCAAGGTTCACAAAAGCTTGTCCTCTCCTCCGGGACGTCCCATTGTCTCCGGCAATGGCTCCCTGACGGAAACTGCCCGTCAACTTGTTGATGACTTCCTCAGACCACATGTTGAGGGATTAGTATCATATCTGCAAGACACGACTGACCTTTTGAGGACTCTTGATGGCATTTCCATACCCATGGGATCATGGTTGGTGGCGCTCGATGTTGAGGCCCTCTATAACTCCATACCTCACCATCTTGGTGTGCGGGTTGTGGAGGGCTTCATCACCGAGGATCGGGGCATCTCTCGGGCCTATATCGCATTCATTCTCAGCCTTCTGGAATTTATTTTGTACAATAACATTTTTTTGTTCGGAGACTCCCACTACCTCCAGATGCAGGGGGTGGCAATGGGGACCAAATGTGCCCCCTCATATGCAAACTTGTATCTGGGGGGGTGGGAGAGAGATATTTTTTTCAGAGACGACCTACAAATGTACCTGGAACACATTCCAGCATGGCAAAGGTTCATTGATGTTATTTTTTTCATATGGACCGGCCCCAGAGATGCCCTAACCACCTTCCTCGATAGCATGAGGACTAACAGTTTCAATTTAAAATTCCCCTATGAGGTGAACCAAACGGATTTGACTTTCTTGGACCTCAAAATCTGCGTTCAAAGTGACGGTACAATTAGTACGTCCCTTTTTCGCAAAGCTTCGGCTGGGAACTCCCTGCTACATGCAGGAAGCTCACATCCAAAATCCTTAATTTCCAGTGTGCCCTATGGGCAATATCTCAGACTCTGGCGTAATTGTAGCAATCAACAGGATTTTATACATGAGGCCAAATTGCTTAGGGCTCGTTTCCTTGAACGAGGCTATAGCAATAGATGTCTCAAAAGGGCATTTGCCAGAGCCAAAAAGCAAGATAGGAGTTTTCTCCTACATGGTCCTAAGAAAGTTAAGTCAAATCCGGGAATACGTCTAATTACGAAATTCTCAAATCAACATCAACAAGTGCATTCAATTCTCCAAAAATATTGATACCTATTAACCAGTGATGATCAAATCTCGAAACACATTAGACCATATCCGGAGATCACGTATAGGAGAGCTCGCTCCCTACGAGATACTCTGGTACATATTCATTTTTCTTCATCATCACCGTGTGTTTCCACCTTTAATAGTACTAAACCATGCCACAAGTGCAGTTTCTGTAGATACATCCACTCTTCATCTACTGTCACTCTCCCTAACGGACGTATACATAGAACAGTGTTTTCCGTGACCTGCCAGTCGATTGGCATTGTGTATCTTATGCAGTGCCAATGTAATGCTTTCTATGTTGGAAAGACCAAGAGGCCATTCTTTCATCGTATTCGAGACCATGTCTCTTTAATTAAAAAGAAGAAAATGGAGACACCTATCAGCCATCATATAGGTCTGTTCCACCATTTTGACAGCACAGTGATGCACTTTGTTGCACTTGAACATGTCCCTCCGGGTGACAGAGGGGGTAATTATGACAAGGTCCTACTTCAAAAGGAGGCCATATGGATCTACAGATTGTCGGCCCTCAAGTATCCTGGCTTGAATGAGGCCTTTAGCTTCAAGCCTTTCTTATAGAGCTCACTCCCATGGAGTGCTTCCCTTTTTTTGTTTCTCTGTTTTTATGTTTCCAAACCTTTTTTGTTCTGTTTCTTCTACAATGTTGTTTACCTTGCATCATGTTTGATACTAAGTGTTAATAATTTCATGCAAAGAATTCTTAAAAGAAAAAAAGGAAAAAATACTGCGCCAACCTCGCAAGGAACTTAAATGTTAGCAGCCAACATAACAATCTGACAAAAATGTAAAAAATATATGAATATATAAATGCAGCGCTGTGTGAAACTCAAAAGTGAATTCTAATATGCATTGGGACTCTATAGAGAACAGTGTGGCCTATTGAAGACCAAATAGTGAACGTTATAACAAACGCATGTGACATGCATACATAAATAAAATGTATAATAAATCTGTCAAGCAGTATTTACAGTGATGTAACACCGGAATCTAGGAGAACCACTAACACCCGTGAAGATGAACTGAAAATAAATTATAAATTATAATGACTCTCCTAAGTGAACACTTATAATATATGAAAATCATAAGGGATTTATAACACCTATGAATAGTGCATAAATCATACAAAGTGACCATGAATCTCCTGTAAGAAAAAAACTGTGTGACATATATGTAAATATCCACAGAGTTCAGTGCAAACAAATTCTACAATGTCTCTTAGTACAGGTGGGAAACAATATCCAAAAATGTCATATGTGGATATACAAGTCCTGTTTCAAATGGTTCCTTGAAGTGGATGGTTTATATGCCAATAAGATGTAACACCCGGGAGTGCCTTCACCGTTGGATCAGGGACAGCAATAAGAAATGAATACTCTTACCGAGTGTTGTAGATCCAACTCACCATATAGCGGTGGATCCATTAGGCTTGTGTCCACGTCAGGGACCAGCAAATGGGAATCCAAGATTGTCACTCACTCCAAGTGTAGGAAATCAGCGTGTTAACCCGAAGCCCTCCATATGGATCGTGTCACCAAAAAAACAGGAAGAAACACTTCCACATAGTGTAAATCCAAAATGGGATTTTATTAAAAGCAACCATAAAATTCCAATAAAAATCAGACAAGCAGTTCAATCCCAAAATTTCAAAAAAGGTCAATCCACTAAAAATATGTAAACAGACCCAAAGATAAACTTCAGAAGTGGCCAGCTCCAAATATCAAGGATGCGTGAGATGGGCAGTGAGAGCTGGCATGAAAAACCCGACGCGTTTCGTCTAATAAGACATCAACTGGGGTACACCAGCTCTCACTGCCCATCTCACGCATCCTTGATATTTGGAGCTTGCCACTTCTGAAGTTTATCTTTGGGTCTGTTTACATTTCTTGTTCATACATCACGGGACACAGAGCAGCATAGTCATTACTATGTGGGTTATATAGAATTACCTTCAGGTGCTGGCACTGGCAACTTCCAAAACAGGAAGTACCCTCCCCTATATAAGCCCCTCCCATCCGGGAGTACCTCAGTTTTTTTTGCCAGTGTCTAAGGTGTTGGCCAAGGTTAACATGTATTCATCTGGGCTTGTGTACAGGTTCTCTGGGCCTTAGCAAGCTATTCCGGATCCGACCAAAAAAGCTTCATAGCTAAACGGTCGGTACCCGGGCCTTGCAGAGAAGAGCAAGGTTTTGCCTGTAATGCCTCTCTTAGGAGGGCTGGACCCTGGGATCCAGAGCTCTGGTCATACCCAAAACCAAGAGGCTATCTGTGCAGGGTGCTATACAGGTCCAGGGGAGTGGAATCCTTGGGAACCCGGTCCCTGAAGGTCTAGTACAATGCCTGATGTGAAAGGTGAAGTTTGGGCTTCTGTGGACCAAACAAAGTCCTGCGGCGGGGAAAAGGTAAGTGGGGGCCCCTCAGGAACTTGGTTCTATTGAGGGGACCCCCAAGCCTAATATGTCTTTCTGCCTGTTACCTAAAGGGTATTCCCGCTAATAGCTGTATATGCCTAAGAAATCCTAGAAATGTTTTTTCATAAAGGAAGTTTTAAAAACTGTAAACCTGGAAATGTTTTTCATAAAGGAGGTTTTAAAAAAAAAAAAAGACAAAAGTGCGGTACCTGTGTTTGTCCACTAGAGGCCGCTGTGGAACGTCTTTTTTCTTGGGACTATTTCCTACCATGGTGAAAGTCCAGGCAGATGAGTGAGCTCTCTATCAGGGAAGCTGCATTCCTCTGTCATGCTGCCAAGTAGTTTCCTTCCATCCCCGAGTCCTGGTGAAACAGGGACCCTGGCTCCTCTCCCTACATGGCGCCAAGAGCGCACACGTGCACGCGCACGCGCGCGCACACACGCTTTCTTTTTAAAAGATTTAGCTTCAAAAAAGGGGGCGGAGCCTGGCGGATGACGCGCTCTGTGCGCCCAGCGCTTCTGCGCATGTGCGGGCGTCCCAGCAAGATAAAAGGACTCAGTCCACGCTGCTTGCTTTGGACACAGAGCATGAAAAGGAGCTGGTAGCATGGTATAGGGGCTTACAGCGGGCGGTTGATACAGGCATCCCCAGAAAGACGCATTAGTAGACACCCACTGATGTACATAGCAGCAAAATTGCATTAGACTATTTCAGTAAGGGGTGTATTGCGGCTGGAATACCTCAGCTTTATTTTTAGTGGATTGCCTTTTTTTAAAGAATTCTTAGTACATATCCGCCATGCCAATCATTCATTGGCTAATAGAGTTCTCATGGCAAACAAATGTTATAAATAAATTTGCCTCATGGTCCATTCTGCGCTTCTGGAATTCACCAATTTACATTGATTTTTTTTTAATTATGAAAATGAGGTAATGCTCTAGATTTTTTGTGTATAATAGTTTCACATTGGATCTTTTCTCCCCAAGCAACAATGTTTTTTAATGGAGACCAAATTTGGAATACATCCATAGATAGTCATTCATTTGACTCTCATTTATTTATCTGATTTTTCCGTGGTACATTCTCCCTTTCCATTTTTATCCTTCTACCCTCCTTAGTGCAACCATATGGACGCCCGGGGCCCCCTTTAAGATTCCTGTTGTTATGCCAATCGATTGACCACTGGGGTGCCCTTTGCTAGCTGGCCTGTGGTATCTATTCTCCAGTCCCATCTTTGTTTTCCAACTTCCTTTGTAACACACGTCTTCCCATTATTATCTTTTTAATTTTGGGCTTTCCCTTTTCCAAGATGGCGCTGGTGGGTTCAGCAGTATGGGGAAAGGTTGGCGCACGTGCCTCTAGGACGTGTGACGTGCCACGCCGTCTGCTGATTAGATGACTCATGCGAAAGCCCAATTTCATTGGGCGGCGCATCCGTCGAGCACAGGCTGCTTAATTCGTCCGCGCCGTGGCGATGACATCAGACGTCGCCGCGGCGGGCGTATAAATAGCGCGGTTTCACCGCTGACACTCTGCCGGGATCCCTCCCCACACCAGGGGAACTGGACGTATCCTTCCCAGATGGGTCTTTATGTTTAACCATCAACATTGAGGTAGGTTTCTCATGGTCAACCCCCACCCGCTCTGATGATCTTCTGTGTCTTCACAGTGGCTGTGGCGCTTACTATGTCCCCCTATATCTTGTTTCTGTTTTTCAGCTGACAGTTAGTCTGCAACTTCTCTTCACCTGCTGAGGGTGATATTTACCACTCCCACGCAGGCTACCCCATTTCCATTTCAAAGTCAAGTATAAGTGCCATTTTTTCTGGTGCAATTCTACAATACTAAATGAAATCATTACTTCATTGGCATATTGCGTATGATTCCAACTATCCGTGCATTCAGGTAGGATTTACAGTAGCATCCTTCCCTCTCTCTTTACTCTTGTTTTCTCAATTTAATTTATTGATTTTAGCTCTCTGTCCCCTGTATCATTATTATCACTATTTTTACAGGCTGAGCTTCATTTTGCTTTTTACCCCTGTGGTTGCAACACTATTGATGGGTCGCTGGATGTGGCTATATGGTTGAATGACTGATGGGAAATTGCCGTTGCTTTTGAACTTGTGTTTCTTGAAAGAAAAATCTTTCACTTCTGCTCTTTTTGATGATTTAACAACCTGCTAATTGGTGAGTGCATGTATCCAGATATATGTGCTTGATGTTCAGTATGGGCCATGATACAACATGTATGTTAATATTTTCCTTTAAAAATTATGTTATTCTAATGGGGTTATGCCTGCAATGCATTCCCTAACAACACTTTCTAATAAATCTATTGCAAATGTTTGTATTATTCAACCAATCCTTATGCTAATTTTGTGTATTCTGTGCTTTCAGTGTAATCTGCTATAGTCTAAATCACTCCTGAGGAAGCTCTGTGTAGCGAAACTGGTCGAGTGGCGACCTAGCAGTGAATCGCACCTTTTGGCCATTGAGCCACACATTTACAAGAATGTTTTTTTATATTTTTGTACTTGTATTGTAATAAAATTCAATCTTTTATGATTCTATCTCTGTGTTTTTCTCTATCAAGCACCGTAATTCAAAAAGTCCCAGGGTACTGAGCGTACCCATTGTCCTTCTTATATCTATCTACACGGGATGTGGTGCTTTTAAATTTGACCAAGTGTGCCCAATCTTGTTATTTCTTTTAACGGTATCATTTATCAACCAATCGTAATATTTCACCACAAAACCTTTCGCAGAACTGTCTCTGTAAAACAAACACATTTTAGTAAATGCACCTTTCAATTCACTATTACAGATAATTATCTTGCCTCAGGTCATTTGCATGTTAATACAATTCGTTTTACATTCCCACAGACCTGGTTGGAAAGAAGGGGGGTCATTTGGGCTGTCAGCAGCTGAGAACACGCATCACATGACACGACATACAGTATAATGCATATTCCACACACACTTTCATACACTTAGCTAGGTCAAAGATGAACTCTAGACATCACACAAATCAGCATGTTTTCTATCATAACCTGTACTTCTTCTTAAACCCATAACATCTGTTTGGTAAGGTTCCTCCTCGCCCCCCTGTTCATCAATGTCACTACTCTGGGGATGTGGACTACCACCATCTTTAGTGGCTGTCCCTGCTTGTCCGTATAAAAAAAATACTCACCTCATCCGTTCTGTTCATGGATTCTATCCTCTCTGCACTACAAGCATCTCTTTCATTTGTTCGTATCTTCCCGTGGTGACTGTACCACAGGGCTTCCCAAGCGTTTGGCTTGAAAGTACCTCTTTAAAATAAAGTTTTCCAGTCCAGCGATCCTGATTGTGTTGACAAGTACCGCCCCTGTCACCCTTGCTGCCTTTTTCTAACTACTTGCCAGAACAATCTCTGTCCTGACCATAGTCCTTGAAAAAATTAGCCCGTAGATTTTCCAAACTAAATAGCTTAATCCCCCCGTGGACTTTTCCAAAGTATTCTAAAAAAAATGCTTAACAAAAGGCAATGAGGTCACACGCATGCGCGCTCGGGCCGGCTAAATCCATTCAGAAATCCGGCTACTATGCCAGCCTGCTAGTGCGCATGCGCGTGACGTCAGCAGCGCCGGTTTTTAAAGCAAATATCTTCTTAACCGTGTAGGTTAGGGAGATATTTCATGCACCTACAGGTAAGCCTTAATCTAGGCTTACCTGTAGGTGCATGTTGTGTAAGTGGGTTTACAACCACTTTAATGATTAGACCCCATGCATGCTTGTAGTACAGGAGGCATTTAACGGATGCACACCTAATTGCAATATGATTTTTAGCAGTTACAATATAGCCAGTGTTTACAGATCTAATTACAAAGCTTACAATCCCCCGTTTGTAGTTTACACAGAAAGATAGATTCACATACATCCAGATAATTCAGTGTGATTTAGTCTCCGTTTCCACTGATGCAATTCGCCATGCGACTTTGGACACAAAGTCGCATTACAAATCGCAGCCCATTGATTTCAATAGCACCTGTTCCAATCTATGTGACTCAAAGCTGCACTGAGGTACCTGCACCATTCTTATGTGACTCTGGATCAAAATCGCATTCAAAGTCACACCACAGTCGCACTAAAGCTGCATCTCAAAGTCACACTCTGAATCATGCAACATTGGACTTGCGCCAGTGGAAACGCAGCCCTATACGCATAGGTGTGTTTCAATCACAAAGATTGGCCTAATCTCATTCAAAGGGTCAACTGAAATTGCTTTTTGGCAGAGAGGCACATATCCTTTTCCACTGCCTCCAAGATTCCAAACGGAGCCCTTATCATTCGCACTGACACCCTGCTGCAATTTCATTTTATATACATAAATTATTCACAATCAGTCTCATCAAAATATTCGCATAGACAAAGAGTTAAGTTCTGAAAAGTTCTGTTTGTTAGTTTGTTAGGTATTCAGACCGGTTAAAACAAAAGACATAAAAAAACGCTTAGCATTTCTGGTGTTAGGATTGTATAGACCAGCCCTGTCTAGCATACAAGAAATAATATTCTCCCAAACTTTTAACTTTCTCACACATGGGCCTTATCTGACGTGGGAATATTTATACCTCTCTTAAATGATTAAAATAAGTGATTAAAACCTTTTTGTTTATATAAAATTTTATTAAATGATAGCGGTGCAAAAAGAGAAAACAATTACATTTATTTATAAAGAAAATAAACTTGTATTAATCCGATATTAGGACCTATAACATAATGATACCACCTTCAAAACAAAGATGATACAGATGATACAAATAGGAATATTGCTATAACATAAATGATACACATTAATATCAATAAGAATATGACTATAATGGACAGCAGTATATCAGGACAAGTTGTAGAAAAATAAGAGTTACAGGAAATCAAAAGAGAAGTAAGATTAATCTTATGCGGCGTACACACAATCGTTTTTCATGCCATTTTTTAAACCAACGTTTTTCTTGTCGTTTTTTTTCATGTTTCCTCTCAAGCCTGTCTTGCGTACACACGATCATTAAAAAAACATTCAAGCAAATCTCAGTGACGTACAACACGTACGACGGCACTATAAAGGGGAAGTTCCGTTCGGATGGCGCCACCCTTCATGTTAGTAAAGTTTGTTGAGCGACGATTCGCGCTTTTCAGCCTCGTGCTTTTCAGTCCGTTACAGCGTGACGAATGTGCTATCTCCATTACAAACGCTAGTTTTACCAGAACGAGCGCTCCCGTCTCATACTTGATTCTGAGCATGCACATTTTTTTTCACCTCGTAAAAGCATACACACCATTGTTTTTCACGTCGTTAAAAAAAACGACATGAAAAACGACGTGAAAAAATAGAGCATGTTCGAAATTTTTCATGGCCGTTTTTCACGCCGTTAAAAATGCTCTGGAGCATACACACGATCAGTTTTAATGCCCATTTTTAAAAATGGCATTTTTAACGGCATGAAAAACGATTGTGTGTATGGGAGTTTAGGCCAAATATTAAAATAGAATGGACACAGGGAGCCGTAGAGAGAGAGAGAGTGAGAGAGAGAAAGAGAGAGAGAGAGAGAGAGAAAAGAGAGAGAGATACTACGTCACCAGGTCTCGTTCAGATCAGGTCATCATTCCAACAGAGAGTGAGCCATGGGTCTGCCTGACCTTTATACCCCCCTTGCCCTACCCCCCCCCTCCAGGTTTCAAAATCCCTGTGACCCCATTGGTCTATAGTTGCATCACAAACTGATTGGTTGAACCTCAAGCCTAGATATTCATTGGTTCAAAGTTTTCTCAGATCCTGATTGGCTGCATCACAAGTATCCTAAATGTTTCAGGTAACTTTCGGTGCCTCTCCGTCTGTTATATTTAATAAACAACCCCTTTGCTCTACAGCCCACTACTTCCCACCTTTAGCATTCACAAGACCCCTGGTGTGTGGGGCCGCATAGTCTACCCAGACTCTTTAGAACACAAAAGGACAATTTGACACATCTAATTAACATCTCAAACCATTCCCTAGTTTCCAGAAGACAGGATAAGATAAGGAAGTCCATTCAAATAAGTGGGACCCTTGGTTCATCATATCACAAAAATATAAACATTCCCATAAAAACATATAAGCTCCATGGTATAAATATGATATGTTCAAAATATCCACCACACAAGCGGCTGGTGTTTTGGCCACGCTTGCTACGCTTCAGACATATGTTGCAAATAGCAACGGTGCGATCTGCTGCACATGTCTCAAAAAAGTCCCACACCAAAGAACTTTTTAAAAAATGCGCAGATTCAGCAGCTCCCTGCACATGCGGAGGTCTGCGGTGTGATGCAGTCGGTTTGCTGCCCTTAAGCTGGCCCCTGGAGGGCATCCTGCCTCGTTGGAGATGTGCCTCCTCCTCCTCTCTTCTATCAGGCACTCACGTAGAGTCAGTGACCTCATCATCCCCTCCCTCCTCGTCACTAGAGCAAACCTGGCAGTATGCTGCAGCTGGGGGAACATGACTGCCAGTTTGTTGTCCTTCTTGGGCATCCCCTCTCCCTGGGCTCACATTACTGCCTTCATCCTCAACCTGAGTACCATCATCAGAGCCTTCAAAACGCTGCGCATCCTCCTGCAGCATGTACCCCACACTGTGGTCGAACAGTTCGGGGGACTCCTCAGGGCATGATGGTGGGGCTAGGGAAGGAGTAACTGATGACCTTGAGCCAATGGAATTGGCCACTTTGGCACCTTCATTGGCAGCCAAGGAACTCTGTGCCTGGGTGACAGAGGATGAGGAGGATGAGGACAGCTTGGTCATCCACTCTACCAACTCTTCTGCATGTTGTGGCTCAACACGGCCAGCTGCCGGAAAACAGGACAAGCGTGCCCCACGGCCACGTGCTGAGGATGCACCGTGTCCACGACCAGCACTGTTGGCTCTGGACACAGAGCCTGCTTGCCCTCTTTTAGTGGCCTGTGAGTGTCTGCCTCTGCCTCTCCTTGGTGGCCTTCCAGACATACTGGAATTTGTATTTGATGTATTTGAATAGGTACACCAGAAATGGCCTGCAGTGAGATGTACAGTAGCTGCACAAAGCTGGGATATATATATATATATATATATATATATATATATATATAATAAATATACTGCAGCTACCTGAATCAACTGCCTGCCTGTAGTATATTAGGCAGAGAACAACAGGAAAGCTCTGCAGTGAGGTTTAGATGCACACTGTGCACAGGATACAGTACTAAATATACTGCAGCTACCTGAATTGACTGCCTGCCTGTAGTATATTAGGAAGAGAACAACAGGAATGCTCTGCAGTGAGGTTTAGCTGCACACTGTGCACAGGATGCAGTACTGAATATACTGCAGCTACCTGAATCAACTGCCTGCCTGTAGTATATTAGGAAGAGAATAGGAACGCTCTGCAGTGAGGTTTAGCTTCACTCTGTGCCCAGGATACAGTTTACTGACTGAATATACTGCAGCTACCTGAATCAACTGCCTGCCTGTAGTATATTAGGAAGAGAACAGGAATGCACTGCAGTGAGGTTTAGCTGCACACTGTGCCCAGGATACAGTTTACTGACTGAATATACTGCAGCGACCTGAATCAACTGCCTGCCTGTAGTATATTAGGAAGAGAACAGGACGGCTCTGCAGTGAGGTTTAGCTGCACACTGTGCCCAGGATACATCTTACTGACTGAATATACTGCAGCTACCTGAATCAACTGCCTGCCTGTAGTATATTAGGAAGAGAACAGGAACGCTCTGCACTGATCTAGCTGCACAGGATACAGTATACTGACTGAATATACTGGAGCTACCTGAATCAACTGCCTGCCTGTAGTATATTAGGAACAGTACACCAGGAACGTTCTGCAGTGAGATCTAGCTAAACTGTATACAGTATATATATATATATATATATATATATATATATGTATATGTATATATATATACACAAAGCCTGGAATGCATATATATATACTAAATATACTGATCTAACTGAATCTACTGCCTGCTTAATCTAGCTAACAAATAAAATGACAATCTCTCCCTCTCTCTGAATGCCGCAACACACTACACAAGGCTTACACGCAGGCGACCTTATATAGTGTGGGGCGTGTACCTAATCCGCTGAGCCATGATTGGCCAAAGGCACCTTGCCTTTGGCCAATTATGGCTCCCTGTGCTGACAGCGCTGTGATTGGCCAAAGCATGCAGGTCGTAGTGCATGCTTGACCAATCATCAGCCAGCAATGCACTGCGATGACGCAGTGCATTATGGGCTGTGATGCACCGCTCGAATTTGGCGCGAACGGCCCATAAAGTTTGATCTTCATTGAACGATCGAACAGCCGATGTTCGAGTCAAACTCATGCTCGACTCGAACTCGAAGCTCATCCCTATTCCTGACACCACCAAACTTCAAATGGAGCGTCACACTTCGAGCCTCGCCACCTTCTCCCAAGGCTCTCCTGAATACCCCCGAGAACTGCCGATCTCAGCCAGCACCGGCCGATCCCCAGCCAGGGACCGCTGACACTCCAAGGTTCACAGTCCTGGGCACAATCAGCGGAGAAAGGTGGCGAGGGGAGCCACCAACCACAGAGAAGCCCCACGAGGCAAGGAGGGGACCAGACAGAGCCTCACCGGGGCGACCACTCGAAGGTAATGGGGAACAGCGATAGTGAGAGTTAGGCAGATGGGCACAGCAGACAGAGGCAGAGGTACACAGTAGACAGAAATCGCTGAAACATTGAGCGTGATCCAAATCTTCCAGCGTCCACACTAGTTCACAATCAGCAACAGCTACACTCAGAGAGCAAGGACTTATTCGAGGAGGGGAAGGTTGAGGGAAGATTAGGGCGAATCAGGACAGTTACTGCCCGGACACACCGGGCATGGATCCTGGGAGATCATTAAGGATAGTCAACAGGATTGAAGAGCCGCAGCGCATCCAATGCATGTCCACTCACATCCTGTACTTTCAACATTTCTCCTCCCCCACCCCCCCTTGCTGACATTTTTAGTGCGGTTACTTAATCAAGGAAATAGAGATCTTATTCTTTGAAGAGTCAGACTACTAAAGGAAGTTATTTTCAATGGGATCAAAGTTATGTTTTTTCCTGATTTTTTTCCCTAGAAGTACAAAAACAGCGTTCTAAATTTCAGGAGGTTAAAAAAACCTGAAGATATTGCAACTGTCATATTCAATGTTATACCCTGCTAAACTTAGAGTGGTGGCATATGAAGCTGTTAATTTTTTGATATGCCAGATGCCGCCACTGAATGACTAGATAGACATTATAATAATTAGAATGAGATTATAATGTAAAAAGGTAGGGGGGTGGGGGAGGAGAGAAGAGAGAAAAAAGCATGTAAAAAATTTAACAGAGGTGGTGTGTATTTTTTTTCTCCTTTTCCTCTCTCTCTCTCCTTCTTCTTCCACCCTAATTCTGCTTATTTATTTATACAATCGGGAGTCAGTTTGTTTAAATGAAAATTCTCCTAAAATATAGAGCTGTGTGAGAGAGTACAGTAAATTAAAGAGTGGACTCTTAACTTTTTCCCACGGGAAACGTTTGTTTACCACTTTTTTTTTAAATAATAATTACTAGATGACATGGATATATTCATGCCCTCCCCTACGCAGCTAGGGGGTTGTCCGATCATTTCCCATTGGTTCTTAAGTTAATCCTGTATTCTGTTCAGACTTGCACCTTATGGAAAGTTAACCCTATTGGTTTGATCTCTTTCCTTCAAAGAAGAATATTCTGCTTAACATTTTGGCCTACAGTACTGTTAACAAGCCCTCTCTATCTTTGCAGATCTACTGGGATTCCTTTAAAGCCTATATAAGAGGCTTATTTATCTCTCAAATTTCAAAAATTAAGCCATTGTTTGGAGAAGTTTGGATTTGGACCTCAGTTTATAAGTTGGATACAACTCCTCTATGCTGCTCCGGTGGCATGGGTTCAGGTGAATGGACATGAATCTGCCCCTTTCTCACTACAACGTGAAACATACTAGCCCAAGGAAAAAAAAAACATGCAATGACATGCACTTTCAGTTATCCCCCCCAAAAAAAGGCAAACTCATTCACAAAACTTCCCCCACTACATTCATAATGCCAGAACACAACCCCACACATATACCCCAATGTATCCAACAACATCCAAAATAACACACCTCCATATATAACTTTCTATACCACAAAGACACCGCCCGGGTGCCTGGAACACCTACAAACCAACCACACAGCCCATCGGAGAGAAAAGAGGTGGGAGAAGGGGGGAGGAGGAAAGAGGAATATAGCGGAGAGATGCATCCTTATTGCCTTGGTGCTTATAGCCAAAGTAGACTCACCACTCCTGTCACACATAACTATATAAGGGAACAATGGAGATATATTCACCCCAGGAGCACCCACTCATACACATACCAAACAGCACCAATGCCTCCATTCTGAACAAGTCCAGAGAAGCACATATAAACACAGCTAAATAGGAGACCAAAAATGTGACCAAAATAGCATTATAATGTGGAGGCGACCGCCACAGCAATGCAGCCCTTGTTTTTGCTTCATGTTCCCATAGTGGATGTGGATATGTATACTCATTTCCATATCTGGTATCATTTATTTATTTACTGTTTATAATTATGTTTATTTGTTGTTGTTTTTTGTTTTTTTAGTAAGGTTGAATCATGCCCATCTTAATTCACCTAGGGCGCACTGCTGCAGTGATTTGTTGGGGTAGGGGTAGGCATGGATCAGACAGGACTCACAGCAAGTGCCTTTTGTGAAGGCAAAATAAGTAAGGCTCTGTAACAAATAACTACTAAATTAGTGTCAAATGGTTAATATTTTAATTTGCCAAACATCATATATTGTATGCTGTGTACATGCTATTAAAAGGTGCAATATGCTGGGATCTCAGAGGGTAAAGATATTCTGTATTTCCACCTTTTAGAGCCCATACTATCTTATCTTTGGCATTAGGACTAATAGGTTTGTTGCATATCTGGCAAAAAAAAATAAAAAAATTCTAGGGTTCACTTATTTCTAAATATTACTGCATTGTTACTATTTTATTTGTAAAAGTCAAAAAGCTCAACGCTGTGATTATATAGGCCTCTTGTCATTTGAAAGGGTTAATTATTCTAGACTGCTCTGCAACAAAACAAAGGATATCTGTTGAATTTTTAATGACACAGTGTTATAGCTGTCCGGAAGGATTTTTTCACAGGTCCACGTGTTTAACTCCTGAGACTTTCTGCCCAAACAAAGGATAATTCATCCAGACACAAGTTGTGCTTCTTCTAGTCAACCACATGATAAATTCATAGAGACAGAGCTTTGCGGGTCCTACTTTACACAGATCACACACACTGACCTATTCCTTTTCTTCCAGAGAACACAGCAAACAAACAGTAAAAGCTCCTGCCAGAGTCATGTTTGATGCAAAACACTTGGCTGCATGCTCCTATAAAAGACAAAATGTAACAAAAAAAACATAGATTCAAAGTAACAGAATTCTGAAAGACAAGAACAGCTTGTCTCCATGAATTTTCAAATCATGTTTGTTTTCTGTGTTTTGGCTTGACAGCGCATGCCAGTGATTTGTTTAATTGCCCTTTTCATTTATGTGTTTATTTATATATTTATGTATTTTTCAACAGTGTTTGTTTAATCTTATTAACAATGATTTCTAATTTTAGCAACATTAAATAAAAAATAAATCATTAAAAAGTAATTGCATTTAAAATGCACAGTTTTTTTTTTCTTTACACCTACACATAAAGAGGTTGATTTACTAAAGAAGTTAAGAATTTTTACACAATAAATAGTATGAATATTTACTTCAATTAACCAATATGTGAAAATTAGGTAAACATTAATTTTCTTTTCACAAGATTGGATAATTGAAGTGATTTTCCACACAATTTATTGTGTGAAGACTCATGATCTTATTAACCACTTTCTGCCTGGCGTATTGTAATATGATGTCTGCAGGAACCTCTTGTCCCTCCGGGCGGACGTCATATGACGTCCGGTCATTCCCGGCCGTCTAGGGGGCGTGCGCGCCCCCGCCGCATTGCTTGGGACCCGGTGCGCGTGCCCGGCGGCCGCAATGTTCGCCATGCACCCGCGATTGCCCGCAATCATGGCAGGACCGTGGATCTGTGTGTGTAAACACACAGATTCATGTCCTGTCAGCGATGAGGAGACCGATGGTGTATTCGCAGTACAGAGGAACACACATCGGTCTCCTCCCCTTGTGAGTCCCCTCCCCTACAGTTAGAATCACTCACTAGGGAACATATTAACCCCTTGATCGCCCCCTAGTGTCACGGTCACAATAAAAATCGCAGACCGCCGCCATTACTAGTAAAAAAAAAAAATGCCATAAAACTATCCCCTATTTTGTAGATGCTAGAACTTTTGTGGAAACCGATTAAATACGCTTATTGCTATTTTTTTTACCAAAAATATGTAGAAGAATACGTATCGGCCTAAACTGAGGATTTAATTTTTTTTTTTAATTGTGATAATGTAAAGTAAAAGATACTGCGGGTAATTTACTATAACTCCAGGAAGTACTACACTACACTATTGCAACTAATAGCTTGCATTTTAGCCAATTAAAAATTCATTGCGCAAATTTACGAATGAAAAAGAGCGCTATTAGCGGCAAACAAGTGTTAGTAAATATGGAATCAGCGCTAATTAGCGAATCCGCGTACATGCAAATGCCAATTTCCACTAAGTTATTATATAGCACTGCATTGTAACCATGATCCATGTATGTGAAAGAAACATTTTTATGTGAGATGTGCTCTACCTCGTGTGCATCTATTGACGTATAATGCAATTAGCATTCCTAGTTTATTTCCTTCTTTTGCTAGTGAATGCAGTTATGAATGATTATTACATAGTAATGTCTGCTATTCTGTAAAGTTACGTGTATTAAACATTTAGGTTACCTATCTGTTGTATGTTGTTTTTTAAAAAAAATTTTTTAATTTAGGTGGCTATAAAGTGGTAATTATTTATGTTCATTCTTTAATCATACTCAGGGCCACCATCAGGGGCAGTACACCTGTAAGGGGCCCGGATGGCAACCCCACTTTTTTATATAAATTTTTAATTTTTTTTTGTAAGGGGCCCAGAGGTCCCCAGGGCCCCGGATGGTAACCCCCCTTTTTTTTATAGATTTTTTTTGTAAGGGGCCCAGAGGTCCCCAGGGCCTCAACAATTCACGGCGACAGCACCCGCCACTTCTCAATTCGCGGCAGCCCCCCCGCTTCTCAATCTGCGGCGGCAGCACCCCCCACTTCTCCTCTGCTCTAGGGAGCCCATGCCTGAAGCTGTGTAAGGGGCCCCAAAATTCCTGATGACGGCCCTGATCATACTACACTATTATGCAGGTCTTGTACTTAGCACAATGGCTTAGTGGTCTGCTCAGATGTCTCCACAGATCTCATGGTACAAATACCAGCCAACCTACCATCCAACAGCTATGTTTATTTTTTGCACAAGCAATTTAAAATAAACAAACAAAGAAATGTAAACTGCCCGTTAGCTAGTGTGTGATGTTTGGAATTCCACACCATAATATTATTGAATAAAAGTGCATTGGCTAATTGGCATTCACCTATTTTCAGCATATGCTGCTTTGGCTAATTGGCTAATAGTCATTTACCTTTTTTCACCAATACAATCTTTTAGTATCTCTCTGCGGGATTTGAACCCATGAGTGCTTTAAAGCCTGGGTTTTAGAAGTGCTGACCACTAGCCTATTGAGCGTAGCACAAACATCTACTAGTGTGTGATGTTTCTTCTCTCCGAGCTGTCTTCTCCCTGAGCCGTCTCTCCTGCCACCACCGTCTTCTCCTGCTGCTGTGTTCTTCCGCGCAGTCAGTTACCCGCTAATAAAAAAAAGCCGCTCTTCTTCTGTGTCGGACTTCTGTGGCCATCCAATAAAGTTACCCGGAGAGCCCACTCTATGGCTATGTAAGAGACGCCACACAGCGGGTGACAACACAGCGGAGGAAGACCGCCACAGAAGAAGAGCGGCTTTTTTTTATTAACGGGTAACCGACTGTGCAGAAGAACACAGCAACAGGAGAAATATGAGTAAAATGCACGCTTTCAGGAGGTGCTGCCATCAGTAGGATTTGAACTCATGGCTCAAACCTTTGAGGGCAGCAGGGAACACCACTATGCTACAGAGCTGAGCACATACCTCCAGAGAAAATACATTTACTAATATTTAATTCTATACAATAATGTTTTGCATTTCAGGCATAAATATTATAGTAACAGCCATGCTCATGCTAATGTGGCATTGGCTAATAGACGTTCGCCTCTTTTCAGCATATGCTGCTGAGTACAATGTAAGCTTTCAGTAGGTGATACCATATGTGTGATTTTCAGCCATTTGAGCACAATTATATTGAGAACATACCTTTACTAGTGTTTGATGGTGGGACTACTTTATTATCTAGGTATACTAGTACTCAGCACAGCGACTTAGGCCCCTTTCACACTTGTGCGACCTGAAAGTTGTGCGATTTTGATGCGACTTTGAGCAATGCCTGTGTAATCTTGAGGTCTATGGACGCAGGAGTCGCAGGGAAAGGCGTGCAAATTTCCATCTGCAATTTTTCCTGCGATTCCAGGGAATGCCTGTGTAAACTTAAGGTCTATGAACCTCAACTCGTATCAAAGTCGGACCAAAGTAGTACAGGGACTACTTTGAAGTCAGTGTGACTTGAAGTTGCACAGATATAAATGGTACACATTGAAAAACATGGGGTATGACTTGTAAAAGGGGCCTCAGCCCGACTTTGTGAGCGATTTCAGAGACATCAGTGCACTTTCCTGCACAGATGTCTAGTGAAATCACATAGGTCTCAACTGTCCCTGATTTGGAACAAAGTCCCTCTGTCCCTCTTTCCTCCTTATTTGTCCTTCATTTTGTTTTGATCTGTATAGTCTTATATAAAATGCAATTTGTATCTTTCAAAAAGGGTTTCCCGGCACTAAACCTTTCATCTAATTTCTAAATTGCTTTGTTTGTAAATTCCCAAAGCCAATCTAAAGGCATATTGTTGTTAAAAAAAAAAAAAGCACTTGGGGTTTAACTAATATATATATATATATATATATATATATATATATTTAATAATTCTCCTTTAAGAAGGTGTTTTAGGGGGTGTGTCCTATGCCTACATACTTTTTCTAATAGGTGTCCCTTATACCCATTTTAAAAAATCGCCTTCTGAAGTCGCCCAAAGTAGTGTAGGAACTACTTTTGGAAATGTGTGTGGCATCGCACCAATTCGGACAGTTCTATTGCCATCAATAGGCGCCGATTTGGCCTGCAATTTGACATGTCAATTCAGAGCTACTGTATGTGAACATGGGTGAAGTTGTATAGATATGAATGGAACTCATAGGGGGTAACTTTTAATGTGACTCTGAGGTCCAAAGCTGCATGGAAAGTCACATAAGTGTGAAAGTAACCTAATGAGATTAATGATAACACCTTTGAATAAAGCCCCATTTGCACTTGTGCGACCTTAAAATTGCACAGCTTTACCATGACTTGAAGCAACGTATGTGTAATCTTGTGGTGTATGGACCTCAAATCGCATGAAAGTCAAACCAAGGTAGTGCAGGGACGAATTTGCCCCACTTTCAGGATGCACAAGTGACAATAGGGCCATATTCAAAGATATCCTTGAATCTCTTTCACACTGCTGCGACCTGAAAGTCACACTAATTTGCTGCCACTTTGCCGCTGCAACTTGGCCCCAACTTCTGGGATTGCCTGTGTAATATTGCACCCTATGTACCTCAAGTCACATGAGGCTCTGTTTCCACTATTGCAACCCTAAATTGGCATGATTTTGCCATGATTTTGATGCGACTTGGAGCAATGCCTGCATATTCTTTAGGTCTATGGACCTCAAGTCGTATCAAAGTGGGACCAAAGTAGTGCAGGGACTACTTTGAAGTCGCACAGATATGAACCATACTCATTGGAAATCATGGAGTAAGACATGTCATGAGACTTTGCAGTCCCAAGTCGCATGACAAGTCGCACTAGTGTAAACCGAGCCTGAAAGTCACACCAAAGTAGTACAGGGACTACTTTGAAGTTGTTGTGACTTGAAGTAGCACAGATATGAATGTTTATCATTGAGAATCATGAAAAGTCGCCCAACTGTGAATCAAGTCATATATTTTAATAGAAAGGAGCTCTCATTTATACTTGCATTGTCCTTACTGATTTACATCAGCAGAACAAATGCAGGAAGTAGTGATGTGTGCACATGGGCATGAAGCAAATGTATGGTGATGCCAAACAAATCAATGAAGCCCACCCACACCAAATCCACCCCCACCTTGATTAAGCACAAGTACATATCCTACACTTACCCGGCAAATCAGCAGCACCTCCTCTTTGCTAAAGAGGGACCTCGCCATGTCCACCTAGATGGAGATCCTGACCAGCACAGGAACTTCCGGGTGATTACAGTGACTCATTCCGGGTAAGGCGGTTAAACCACGCTCTGTTGATTGCAGCTGCGAATATTTGATCTCAATCACGATTAGAATTTATTTTTTAAATTTGATTATTTGCAGATATGCAAATCTGTATTTCTACATATGATATTTGAAGGTAAACTTAAGGGAGTTTGATAAGAAATGGTGTCTCTGACATAGCAGCAGGTGAATTACAAAGGCAAAGGGCCCAGTTTGAGCCCTGCACACAGCGGGAGGAAATTGTTCAGCTAAACTCACACGATTTCATTCCCACATGTCAGTCCCGACTGCAGGGGGGGGACATCACAGACATCTGTGCAGGTTTATGCACTGATAACAATACAAATCGCACCAATTAGAACAGTGCAATTGCCACCGATTTGACATGTTAAATTGCACCAATGTGAACCAGAGCTGACACATACAACACTGCCTATCCTCCAGCTGAATTCATTACCTGCAATTCTAGACAGCGGTTATATAAAAATTCCACCTTTATCATTTACTTGCAGGTGTGCTGAAGCCTAGGTTTACATTGGGGTGATTTGTCATGCAATATCAGAAATCAAATCGCATGACTATTGGTGGCAATGGCATTGTTCCAATTGATGCAACCCCAATTTGTGGCGCCGCACCGATTTGCAAAAGTAGTTCCTGCACTACTTTTGCCGATTTCAATAAACATTTGTGTATGAAGCCACACAGATGTCTATCAAGTAGTACCTAAAAACACGCTAGCTCAAGTGAAGAAGTGCGATTTCAAAGTAGCATCAATATGAACCAGGGCAAAAAGATTCGTTTTTGGTGCACAAATGCATATAGAAATAAAATATAAAAGATAGATATTGCACTTTGCCAAAACCACCACCCACGAAAAAAAAAAAAACAAAGATCAATAATGTACTTTTTATTTTGCCAGCAGAAACAAAATTATGTACATTCATTTACTAGCTTCAAATAGAATTTGGACAGGATGCATGGTGCTATTATTTAGCAATTGGATTTTAAGGCCCCTGCTCATAGGAGCGTACAATCTAAAATTTGCCAAAACCTTAGAGTGCACACATCTTTACTTTTAGTGTAGAATGGGCAACACATCACATTTTTATCTGCAAGATTATAGAAACATACTTAAGTCATTATTCTTACAAAGTATTCCAACATATTAAAAAAGACATGTTTAAAACACCCACCCCCACCCCACAATCCACATATACATACATTGGTGACCATGTTCTGCTGGAATCTGCATTTCTGTGTACATGATTAAGCAATGAGATCCAAGAGTAGAAGGTCAGCAGATGCTTCAAATAGTTTTTGCATGGTCAGACAGGAACAATACATTTGTGAGGCCAGGCACTGATGTTGGACGAGAAGGCCTGGCCTACAGTCTCTGCTCTAATTCATCCCCAAGGTGCTCTGTTGTGTTGAGGTCAGGACTCTGTCCAGGCCAGTCAAGTTCCTCCACCCCGAACTCACTCATCCATGTCTTTATGGACCTTGCTTTGTGTACTGGTCCAAATCATTTGGTGGAGGGGGATTATGGTGTGGGGTTGTTTTTCAGGGGTTGGGCTTGGCCCCTTAGTTCCAGTGAAGGGAACTCTTAAGGCATCAGCATACCAAGACATTTTGGACAATTTCATGCTCCCAACTTTGTGGGAACACCAGTGCACAAATCAAGGTCCATAAAGACATGGATGAGTGAGTTTGGGGTGGAGAAACTTGACTGGCCTGCACAGAGTCCTGACCTCAACCCAATAGAACACCCTTTGGCTGAATTAGAGCAAAGACTGTGAGCCAGACCTTCTCATCCAACATCAGTGCCTGGCCTCACAAATGCACTTCTGGAAGAATGATCAAACATTCATATAGACACACTAAATCTTGTGGACAGCCTTCCCAGAAGCTGTTCTAGCTGCAAAGGGTGGGTCAAATCAATTTTTAACCCTACGGACTAAGACTAGGCTGCCATTAAAGTTCATGTGTGTGTAAAGGCAGGTGTCCCAATACTTTTGGCTAAATTGTATATCTGGCAAGATTTACAATGGTGGTGGAACCCTCCTACACATAAATATGACATTTGGACATAGTTTTAAAACCTGGGAAATTAGACAACTTTTCTACATGAAGCAGCATGTTTGGTATTTGAACCCAGACACTGAGAGATGCTAAGCAGACGTTCTAACCTCTAAGCCACAGAGCTACCACATGTGACAGTCTCATGCACATAAATACACATAAATACTGCATTTTTCTTTGGACATACAGGTGATGGAATTACATTACTCAAGAGTTCTTCTTGATTTATTCTGTGATATTTAGTGTTTTTTTTTTGCGGGTGAGTTTAGAATAGTGATATTACCCTCAAATTTTGGGGAATTTCATTTTGATTTCTGATGTTGGTACATATCAAATTTTTTGGGCTCAAATCTAAACAACACACAAAATTGTGACTCATTTTAAATTTTCATCAGCAATGGCATTGTTTGTGGTTTGTAAAGACACCTGTGTGAGTTTGGGTAAAGATTTTTGTGAGATGGAGAACAACAAGTGAAAGTGACAGAGAAACACATATTTTACCAAACATTCCACATTCTAGTATCCTTTAAAACAAAATAAATAAGAAAGACTAAGGGTTAGGACTTTAAATGAAGCAGGCAGGTGTAGGTAATTACATTTTTTGGGAAAATCAATGATAAGTTGCATGAAGATAATCATGAGAACAAAGAAACCAATAATTCATTCAGTGGATATACAAACAGCAATAACAATTGGCCACACAATGATAAAATTCACAAATCACATGGTACAGGTGATCATAAGGTAAAACATATAGTGGGCATAAAAACATGGCATTTAGTAGCTCTATGCATTTCGTGGATTCATCCACTCTTCAGGAAAACTGAAAGCTGTTGTATAATGGTAATAGAAATATCTGTAAGGTCTGATCCTGTCACGGAAAAATTGAAATTAAAATGGTTAATTAGGGATAATATTGCCTAGGATAGACCCCCCCAAAACCACTCTCAACAGTACTTACATTGTCTGTGTCTAAGCAGTAGTGTGGTGCCATATGAATGAGAAAACCCCCCTAGGGGTGTCGCTGGTGAGAGCTGAGGTGGTGATGGCAGACAGGACTCAAAACAAGGATGGTTTCCAAAGAAAGGTTCCAAAGGTAGGGTCAAGAATGACCACAAGTACTAGAAACAAAAGTGAGGTAAGAAAATAGACTAAGAAGCTCATATTATGTGGTATGAGTCATCAGCCCTAAACCTAGTAAGGGATAGGGTAATAAGATGCTAATGATTGTATAGGTATGGTTAACTTAGTGAGAGTAAAAAGTAAATTGATAGAAAGGTGAAAAGCATAGAAAATTGAAGAACCAAGTTACCCAAGAGAGTAAAATAGATCATATGAAAGTTCAATGTAAATAAGTGATAAAAAGGTAAAATAAAATTACCTAATTAACACTTCAAATTTGAGAGATCAACAAGATGTGCAGATAAGAAGCTGGAACCGCCATGTGAGTCAACCACCCCCAGAATGGCTTATAAGGGCTGGTCAGCCACACCCACCAACATCACGTAGGCGTGCACTTATGGAGAGTAGGCAACTGCAGCTGGGGAAAAAACGTCCCCAGACAATTAGTGCCAAAAGGTTCCTGCACCTGGCTGCTAGATGTAAAAGGCAATGGAAGGCAACGGCGCCAAAGGTATGGCACAACCATTCCATCGCATGATGCGTGATGTCGATGCGTAGTGGGGGCGGTCCATCCTCCCTGTAAAATGAGGGGGGAGGAGCACTCGCAGTACGCATCTCAACTCCCCAAAGCGATGGAGCAAGTGCTCCTATCTAAAACACATGAACCGTGCAACTGCCAGGGGTATAAGACTACCTAGTATAAGGATGGGGAGGAGAAACTACCTCATCCCATGGGATAACCTGGTGGAAGGAGGTGGAATTCCTATATTATGTAAAATAAATAAGGTATTAATCAGACCTAAAATGATATAAACAAGCGTGCTTCCATCCCTGTATTTTGAAAATGGGGGGAAGGAGAAACTTGGGACTTTAATTGAGGCGGTGACCGGGTAAGGTCGGTTGCCTCCATCCCTATCTAGATTAAAGAAGAACGACTAAGGGTTGGGACTTTAAATGAAGCAGGCAGGTGTAGGTAATTAAGTTTATTGGAAATCGATGATAAGTTGCATGAAGGTAATCATGAGAACAAAGAAACCAATAATTCGTTCAGTGGATATACATACAGCAATAACAATTGGCCACACAATGATAAAATTCACAAATCACATGGTACAGGTGATTATAAGGTAAAACATAGAGTGGGCATAAAAACATGGCATATAGTAGCTCTATGCATTTTGTGGATTCATCCACCTGTCAGGAGCATGCACATGGAAAACTGAAAGCTGTTGTATAATGGTAATAGAGCTACTATATGCCATGTTTTTATGCCCACTATGGGGGTAATTTACTATAGCGCCGCAGCGCTAATTAGCCCAAATTGCCACGAATTTGTGCTAATTAGCGCAAATTGTGGCAATTTGCGCTAATTAGCGCTAAAACGGTATTCACTATAGCGCTGGAGAGAAAATACTTACCAAAATCGAATTTACTATAGCTTCCAGAATACAAATAGCGCCCAAATCCTTACTCTTCTAAAAGCTGGAGAATTGCACATGGAAATAATGTTTAGAGCATGATATAATTGCCTAAATGGTACTGAAATATGCGGTATATTATTTAAAGATAATCTGCTATTAAACTGTGTGAAAAGGTGATTTCTACACTGAAATATCTTTAAAAGTCTGAGAAGTGAAAAAATTCCCGTTTTTGGACAACTATTTGCAAACACAACTGGGCATGCTCAGAGCTGAAATAACTAAAATTTTAACTCAAGTGTCTTTTTTCACAAGAGTTATAGTAAATACCGAAATGAGAGCTAATTAAAGAGCATGTTTTGGAAGTGAAAATCTGCTCTATTTTAGGCCAATGCAAGTTTTAGCCATTGATTCTAATGGTACAATTGTAACTTTCAGAAATAAATTATTTTAATGTTGAGATAAAATGTATCTTTCTCTGAAATAAATTTTCCTTTGCAACAATGTTGCTTCTAATTAAAATATTTTGTTTTTAAGAATGCTAAAATGTGGAATGTTTTGATAAAATATATTTTTCTCTGTCACTTTCACTTGTTACTCTCCATCTCACAACAATCTTTACCCAAACTCACACAGGTGTCTTTATAAACCACAAACAATACCATTGCTGATGCAAATTTAAAATGAGTCACATTTTCTTGTGCTTTTTATTATTTCTAAATTATCATAATTTGAGCCTCAAAAACTTGATTTGTGTTCCAACATCAGAAATCAAAATGTAATTCCCCAAAATTTGAGGGTAATATCACCAAATTTCACAGAATAAACCAAGAAGAATAACTCTTGAGTAATGTAATTCCATCACCTGTATGTTCAAAGAAATGCAGTATTTGTGTGTATTTATGTGTAGGAGGTTTCCACATGTGGCAGCTCTGTGGCTTAGAGGTTAGAACTTTTGCTTAGCATCCCTTAGGGTCTGGGTTCAAATCCCAAACATGTTGTTTCATGTAGAGAAGTTGTCTCATCTCCCAGGTCCTAAAACTATGTCTAAATGTTGTATTTATGTTTAGGAGGGTTCCACCACCATTGTAAATCTTGCCAGATACACAATTTAACCAAAAGTATTGGGACACCTTCCTTTACACACACATGAACTTTAATGGTAGCCCAGTCTTAGTCTGTAGGGTTAAAATGTGATTTGGCCCATCCTTTGCAGCTAGAACAGCTTCTGGGAAGGCTGGGAAGGCTGTCCACAAGGTTTAGTGTATCTATGGGAATGTTTGGTCATTCTTCCAGAAGTGCATTTGTGAGGCCAGGCACAGATATTGGATGAGAAGGCATGGCTCGCAGTCTCTGCTCTAATTCAGCCAAAGGGTGTTCTATCGGGTTGAGGTCAGGACTCTGTGCAGGCCAGTCAAGCTTCTCCACCCCAAACTCGCTCATCCATGTCTTTATGGACCTTGCTTTGTGCATTGGTGTGCAGTCATGTTGAAACAGGAAGGGGCCATCCCCAAACTGTTCCCACAAAGTTGGGAGCATGAAATTGTCCAAAATGTCTTGGTATGCTGATGCCGTAAGAGTTCCCTTCACTGGAACTAAGGGGCCAAGCCCAACCCCTGAAAAACAACCCCTCACCATAATCCCCCTCCTCCAAATGAATTGGACCAGTGCACAAAGCAAGGTCCATAAAGACATGGATGAGTGAGTTCGGGGTGAAGGAACTTGACTGGCCTGGGCAGAATCCTGACCTCAACACAACAGAACACCTTGGGGATGAATTAGAGCGGAGACCGCAGGCCAGGCCTTCTCGTCCAACATCAGGGCCTGACCTCACAAATGCACTTGGAAGAATGGCCAAACATTCCCATAGACACACTCCTAAACCTTGTGGACAGCCTTCCCAGAAGAGTTGAAGCTGTTATAGCTGCAAAGGGTGGGCCAACTCAATATTGAACCCTACGGACTAAGACTGGGATGCGATTACAGTTCATGTGCGTTTAAAGGCAGATGTCCCAATACTTAGGCCAATATATTGTATATTGCTTGGAGACATGGAACTTGGCTATGGACTTAGGGCTGGTTCACACCACAGAGATGCATAGAACATGTGTGAGGCTGGTGGCTAAGTGGGCAGCAATTCCATCTAGCAGCACTGGGGTTGCTGGTTCAATTCCCCAACATGCTAATGCTTATGTTGAAGTTTATATGTTTTCCCTGTGTGGGTTTCTCACCACAATCCAAAGACATGATGGTATTTTATTTGTCTCCTGTCAAAATAGCCTCTAATGTAAAAAAGTTAGTTTTGGACTTTAGACTGGAAGCTCATTGGAGCCAGGGACTGATGTTAATGTTTGTTAGCACTAATCATGCCCAGGGACTTGGACATTTAAAATTGTAGGGTTTACACTGCACAGGTACATATGCTTAGAAAACTGTTGCTTTGTTTATGTGCATGCAAATGGACTTGGACTTGGATCTTTGGCCTGTAGTTAGAGATTTGATGCACATAGCCAAGGGCTAACACAGTTGAAAATAGTATTATGTGTTCCTGCCCATCAGGTGCAATCACTTTAGACATACATGAAGAGACAGATTGAAAGATACTGGTGGGCGTGTACTTCTAGTGGGTGTGTACTTCTATTGGGCGTGTGTCAGTTTGCTAACAATACAACCTCTCTTATATAAAGGCCTGCAGTATGGGGGATTGTTTGGTCTGAGAAGGCCAGGTTTTTTGCTGTAATTTGTGGGGGGGAGAAGGAATGATATTGTGCAGATTGACAAACCCCCAACTAGTGTTATTTGCTGAAATTCTTGTGCATTTTTTCAATCAAAAATTGTGTGTGTATTGTTCCTGTCTGACCATGCAAAATCGTTTGGAAGCATCTGCTGACCTTCTACTCTTGGATCTCATTGCTTAATCGTGTACACAGAAATGCAGCTTCCAGCAGAACATGGTCACCAATGTATCTATATGTGGATTGTGGGGTGGGGGTGGGTGTTTGGAACATGTGTCTTTTAATATTATGTTGGAATGCTTTGTAAGAATAATGACTTAAGTATGTTTCTATAATCTTGCAGATAAAAATGTGATGTGTTGCCCGTTATACACTAAAAGTAAAGCTGTGTGCACTCTAAGGTTTTGACAAATTTTAGATTGTAAGCTATTATGAGCAGGGCCCTTAAAATCCAATTGCTAAATGTAGTACCATGTATCCTGTCCACATTTTTTTGAAGCTAGTAAATGAATGTACATAATTTTGTTTCTGCTGGCAAAATAAAAGTATATTATTGAGCTTTGGTGTGCTTTTTTTTATTTTTTTTATTTGATTTTTTTGTTGTGGTTTTGGCAAAGTGCAAGATCCTTAATATTTTATTTCTATATGGATTTGTGCACCAAAAAATGAATCTCTTTGCCCTTGTTCACATTGATGCTACTTTGAAATCGCGCTACTTCACTTAAGCAAGCGCGATTTTAGGTACTACTTGATGGACATCTGTGTGACTTCATACACAAATGTCTATTGAAGTCGCACCTGATATCGGCAAAAGTAGTGCAGGAACTGCTTTTTGCAAATTGGTGTGGCGTCACAAAATTGGGGTTGCATCGATTGGAATAGTGGCATTGCCACCAATAGTCATGCGATTTGATTTCTGAAATTGCATGACAAATCGCCCCAATGTAATACTAGACTTCAGAACCCCTGCAAGTAAATGATAAAGGTGGAATCTTTATAACAGCTGTGGAGAATTGCAGGTAATGAATTCAGCTGGAGGATAGACAGTGTTGTATGTGTCAGCTCTGGTTGACATTGGTGCGATTTGACATGTCAGATCGGTGGCAATTGCACTGTTCTAATTGGTCTGATTTGTATTGATATAAGTGCAGAAACCTGCACAGATGTCTCTGATGTCCCCCCCCCCCTGCAGTCGGGACTGACATGCGGGAATGAAATCGTTCAGCTGAACGATTTCCTCCCACTGTCAGTGTGAAGCAGAGCTCAAACTGGGCCTTTTGCCTTTGTAATTCACCTGCTGCTATGCAAGAGACACCATTTCTTATCAAACGCCCTTAAGTTTACCTTCAAATATCATTATATGTAGAAATACAGATTTGCAAATCTGCAAATAATCAAAAATAATAAATTCTAATCATGATTGAGATCAAATATTCACAGCTGCAATCAACAGAGCGTGGTTTCACCTCCTGACCCGGAAATGAGTCATTGTAATCACCCGGAAGTTCCTGTGCTGGTCAGGATCTCCATCTAGGTGGACATGGCAAGGTCCCTCTTTAGCATAGAGGAGGTGCTGCTGATTTTCCGGGTAAGTGTAGGATATGTACTTGTGCTTACTCAAGGTGGGGGTGGATTTGGTGTGGGTGGGCACATATGACCATTCATATCTGTGCTACATTAAGTCACACCAACTTCAAAGTAGTCCCTGTACTACTTTGGTGTGACTTTCAGGCTCGGTTTCCACTAGTGCGACTTGTCATGCAACTTGGGACTGCAAAGTCGATTGACATGTCATACCCCATGATTTCCAATGAGTATGGTTCATATCTGTGCGACATCAAGTCGCAGCAACTTCAAAGTAGTCCCTGCACTACTTTGGTCCCACTTTGATACGAGATGAGGTTCATAGACATTAAGTTTACACAGGCATTCCCTGGGATCGCAGAAAAAATGCAGACGGAAATTTGCGCGCCTTTCCCTGCGACTCCTGTGTCCATAGACCTCAAGATTACACAGGCATTGCTTAAAGTCGCATCAAAATCACACAAATTTCAGGTCGCACAAGTGTGAAAGGGGCCTAAGTCACTGTGCTGAGTACTATTATGCCTAGAATATAAAGTAGTCCCACCATCAAACACTCAGCAGCATATGCTGAAAAGAGGCGAATGCCTATTAGCCAATGCCACATCAGCATGAGCATGGTTGTTACTATAATATTAAAGTGGTTGTAAACCCACTTAGACAACTTGCACCTACAGGTAAGCCTAGATTAAGGCTTACCTGTAGGTGCAAGAAATATACACGGTTAAGGAGTAGTGATGAGCCGAACACCCCCGGGTTCGGTTTGCACCAGAACCCGCGAACGGACCGAAAGTTCGTACGAACATTAGAACCCTATTAAATACAATGGATGCGAACGTTCGAATTCTAAAGTGCTAATTATAACGACTATTATGCATGTTATTGTCCTAAAAAGGGTCCAGGGGACATGTATCAATGCAAAAATAAGTTTTAAAAACGGTCGTTTTTCGGGAGCAGTCATTTTAATGATGCATAAAGTGAAAAAAAAAAAGTCAAATATTCCTTTAAATATCGTACCTGGGGGGTGTCTAAAGTATGCCTGTGAAGTGCCACGTGTTTCCCGTGTTTAGAACTGTCCCTGCACAAAATGACACTTCTAAAGGAAAAAAAAGCCATTTAAAACTGCTTGCGGCTTTAATGTAATGTCTGGTCCCGGTAATATGGATGAAAATCTTTAAGAAAAATGGCATAGCTACCCCATGACCCCCCCCTACCCCAGCCCATTACCAGCCCCTTTGGGTCTTGTATGGATATTAAGGGGAACCCCGCACATAAAATAAAAAAGGCCCTATATACTCTGAACAGCCGTATACAGGCGGTGCATACAAGACAGGGACTGTAGGTTTGTTCTTATGTAGAATCTGTTTGTAATTTTGAACAGGTACATTGTTTAAGTGTAGCTCCAGCCCAAAAATCTATTTTTAAACTTTTTGGAAAACATAGGTAAGGGTTATCACCCCTGTAACATTTGTTTTGCTGTCTGTGCCCCTGTTCAGAACATTTCACCTCACTTTCCGTCCCAATGACAACTGTTTTTGAAATGTGGTGTTTTTCTTGAAACAAGGATTGGTGATAAAGCATCAGTACAGAGGAGACACCTTTTTCCCATATTAATTCTTACAGGAGAGAATTTTCCTTCCAAGGGGTAGATTTCCTCTCACTTCCTGTTGTCTTCTTGCGTTTGCAAGTAGGAGTCGTTTGTAAGTTGGATGTTTGAAAGTAGGGACCTGCCGTATATACGCTGCAGAAATAGGCCCCTTAGTTGTTGGTGTTGGCACAACACTGTAAGCACTCACAGTTACTCTTGGTTGGTGCTGGAACGCCCTGCTGTCAACTATTATATCAGGAATTGTAATTACATATAATTGTTGAACAGTGGTAGTAAAAATTGGGCCTTTGATGGTGGTGCTGGTGCCACAACGCTGTAAGCCCTGACAGTTACTCTTGGTGGGTGCAGCAATGGGCCCTGCTGTGAATTATTAGATCAAGAATTGTAATTACATGCCCCTGTTGAACAGGGGCTGAAAAATTGGGCCTTAGGCACTGGTGGCACAACACTGCAACCCCTCACAGATACTGTACTTGGAGCACAGCAATGAGCCCTGTTGCAAAGTATTGCTTCAAAAATTGTAATTACACGCCCCTGTTAAACAGGGGCTGAAAAATTGGGCCTTAGGCACTGGTGGCACAACACTGCAACCCCTCACAGATACTGTACTTGGAGCACAGCAATGAGCCCTGTTGCAAAGTATTGCTTCAAAAATTGTAATTACACGCCCCTGTTAAACAGGGGCTGAAAAATTGGGCGTTAGGCACTGGTGGCGGCACCCATAAACAAAAATGATCTTCCAAGCTATCATCATCAATCGTATCATTGAGGACTCGGAGGAGGAGGATAGCCAGTCAACATAACAGCACAGGCACTCAGCATCAGCATCAGTCTTGAAAGGATGTGACATGTTAAAATCAATTAGTCTGTTATATCAGCATCAGGTGTGTGGTAGCTGGTGGTGATCCAAGACTGGTTCATCTTGATGAAAGTCAGTCGATCAACCGAGTCGGTGGACAGGCGACCCGTGACAAATCCTCCAGCAGCACTGAATGTGCGTTCCGAAAGAACGCTGGATGCAGGACAGGCCAGTAGCTCAATTGCATACTGTGCAAGCTCTGGCCAGTGATCCATCCTCAAGACCCAGTAAGCCAGAGGATTTTCGGTGGGGAAGGTGTCCAAGTCTGACCTTGCCCCTAGATATTCCTGCACCATGTTTATCAGACGCTGGCGATGGTTGCTGGAACCGATCATACTTTGGGGCTGCGGACTAAAGAATTGTCTGAACGCATCGGTCAGACGGCCACCTTCCCCACCGCTCCTTCTTTGACTGGCCGAAGCCTCAGCAACTCGTTGTCCAGGACCAGGAGTTTGTAACCTCCCAGTCTCTGGGAACGCGTTGCACAGACCTTTCTGCAAGGCCTCCCGGAGTTGTCTCATCCTCTGCTCCCTCTGCGACGGTAACATAAGGTCCGCAACCTTACCCTTGTACCGTGGATCAAGGAGAGTGGCCAGCCAGTAATGGTCCCTCTCCTTGATCCGAAGAATACGAGGATCCTTCCGCAGACTTTGCAGGATCAGGGAGGCCATGCAGCGTAGGTTAGCTGAGGCATTCGGTCCGGAGTCCTCTGGGTCACTAAGGACGACATGATCCGCAGCCACCTCCTCCCAGCCACGTACAAGTCCACTGGTTTCTTGGGACTGTAAATCATCCCTAAAAGACTGCTGCTGATGATGCTGAGTGCCAGCCTCCACCTCCATGCTGACACAATCCTCCTCCTCCTCCTCCTCCTCCTCCTCCTCCTCTTCCTGTGCGATGGGTGGGACAGAAGGAACACTGTCTGGGTAAAGGGGGCCTTGAGAGGCAAGGAAGTCCTCCTCTTCCTGCCTCTGTTCTGCCTCAAGTGCCCTGTCCATTATTCCACGCAGCGTGTGCTCCAACAGGTGGACAAGAGGTACAGTGTCACTGATGCATGCACTGTCACTGCTCACCATCCTCGTGGCCTCCTCAAATGGTGCCAGGACAGTGCATGCATCCCTGATCATGCCCCACTGGCGTGGAGAAAAAAAACCAAGCTCCCCTGACCCTGTCCTGGTGCCGTAGTCGCACAGGTACTCATTGATGGCCCTCTGCTGCGTGTGCAGCCGCTGCAGCATGGCCAACGTTGAGTTCCACCTGGTGGGCATGTCACATATAAGGCGGTTCTTGGGCAGGTTCAACTCCTTTTGCAGCTCAGCCAGGCGAGCACTGGCATTATAAGATCTGCGGAAATGCACACAGACTTTCCTGGCCTGCCTCAGGACATCCTGTAAGCCCGGGTACCTGCCCAAGAACCGCTGCACCACCAGGTTAAGGACGTGAGCCACACAGGGCACATGGGTCAGTTGTCCCTGTCGGAGGGCGGAGAGGAGGTTGGTGCCATTGTCGCAAACCACCATTCCTGGCTTAAGCTGGCGTGGCGTCAACCACCTCTCGGCCTGGCCCTGCAGAGCAGACAGGACCTCTGCCCCAGTGTGGCTTCTGTCCCCCAAACACACCAGCGCAAGCACGGCATGGCATCTTTTTGCCTGCGTACTTGCGTAGCCCCTTGAACGGCTACGGAGCACCGCTGGTTCAGAGGACAAAGCACAGGAAGAGGCCATGGAGGAAGAAGAAGAGGAGGGGGTGGAGGAGAGAGGTGTGTCACAACCACTAGTAGCATTTTGTAGTCGTGGCGGTGGAACAACCTCCAACACTACTGCACCTTGTCCTGCATCCTTCCCAGCTGCCAAAAGAGTGACCCAATGGGCCGTGAAAGAAAGGTAACGTCCCTGTCCATGCCTGCTGGACCATGAGTCAGCGGTAATATGCACCTTACCGCTGACCGCCCTGTCCAGCGAGGCCAAGACATTGCCTTCCACATGCCGGTAGAGAGCCGGAATAGCCTTCCGTGAGAAAAAGTGGCGTTTGGGAACCTGCCACTGAGGAACCGCACATTGCACAAACTCACGGAAGGGGGCCGAGTCTACCAACTGAAAAGGCAGCAGTTGAAGCGCTAGCAATTTAGCCAAGCTAGCATTCAACCGCTGGGCATGTGGATGGCTGGGAGTGAACTTCTTTCGACGGTCCAGCAGCTGGGGCAGGGAAATTTGCCTGCTAGAATCGGACGTCGGTGTACTGCTAGCAGAGTGGCCGCAAGTACTTGGCTGTGACACACCTAATTCTACACCTTCATTCCTCTCAGTGCATGTTTCAGAGAGGACTGAAGTTATAGTGGGGTTGGAGATCCCAGCTGATGCGGTGCAAGGAGAGGTCCGCTTTGTTCTTTGGTGTGGGTCTTTGAGGTAGGCTTGCCAACGAGCTGCATGACAGGTCAACATATGTCTGGTCAGGCATGTGGTACCCAAGCGGCTGATGTTTTGGCCACGCGATATACGCTTGAGACATATGTTGCAAACAGCAGCTGTGCGATCTGATGCACTAGCCTCAAAAAAGGCCCACACCAAAGAACTTTTTGAATGACGGGCAGAGGCAGCGCCCTGCACAGGCGGAGCTCTGCGGTGTGATTCCGTCGGTGTACTGCCCTTACGCTGGCCACCAAAGGGCATCCTGCCTCATTGGAAATGTGCCTCCTCCTCCTCCTCTCTCCTATTAGGCACCCACGTGGAGTCAGTGACCTCATCATCCCCTCCCTCCTCATCACTGGAGCCAATCTGGCAGTATGCTGCAGCTGCTGGAACATGACTGCCAGATTGGTGTCCTTCTTGAGCATCCCCTCTGTCTGCTCTCACGCTACTGCCTTCCTGTAGCTGGGTTTCATCATCAGACCCTTCGAAACGCTGGGCATCCTCCTGGAGCATGTACCCAACACTGTGCTCAAACAGTTCGGGGGACTCCTCAGGAGGAGGACATGGTGGGTCTAGGGAAGGAGTGACTGATGATGAGTCTGACATTGATACCAGGGAAGAGGACGCTTTGGCAGCTGCTTTGCCAGTACCCTGAGCCTGGGTGAGAGAGGATGAGGAGGAGGAGGAGGGCTTGGTCATCCACTCTACCAAGTCTTCGGCATGATGTGGCTCAACATGTCCAGCTGCCGAAAAGAAGGACAAGCGTGTCCCATGGCCATGTGCTGATGACAATGCACCGCGTCCACGACCAGCACTGTTGCCCCCAGACACAGAGCCTGCTTGCCCTCTTTTATTGCCTCCTGACTGTCTGCCTCTCCTTGTTTGCCTTCCAGACATTCTAATGGATGGCCTGCAGGGAGATGGGGAAAAAAGCAATAAGGGCTACCTTCAGGTGTCCTTCTCTGTCCCTTTACTTAAGGATTTCTAAATATGGTTGAGGATGATTGCTTTCGCACAGAATAGCACAATGACAATTTCCCTGACTGTCCAAAAAACAAGGATTTCAAAGATGGTTGATGAGGAATGCTTTAGCACAGTATAGCACAAGGAGAATTTCCCTCACTGTCCTTCCCTGTCCCTAGAAACAAGGATTAGCACAGTGAAACACACTGACACTCTCCCTACCTATAGTTTTCTGTCCCTAGAAAAAATGTTTTTTTAAAGATGGTTGATGATCAATGCTTTAGCACAGTATAGCACAAGGAGAATTTCCCTCACTGTCCTTCCCTGTCCCTAGAAACAAGGATTAGCACAGTGAAACACACTGACACTCTCCCTACCTATAGTTTTCTGTCCCTAGAAAAAATGTTTTTTTAAAGATGGTTGATGATCAATGCTTTAGCACAGTATAGCACAAGGAGAATTTCCCTCACTGTCCTTCCCTGTCCCTAGAAACAAGGATTAGCACAGTGAAACACACTGACACTCTCCCTACCTATAGTTTTCTGTCCCTAGAAAAAATGTTTTTTTAAAGATGGTTGATGATCAATGCTTTAGCACAGTATAGCACAAGGAGAATTTCCCTCACTGTCCTTCCCTGTCCCTAGAAACAAGGATTAGCACAGTGAAACACACTGACACTCTCCCTACCTATAGTTTTCTGTCCCTAGAAAAAATGTTTTTTTAAAGATGGTTGATGATCAATGCTTTAGCACAGTATAGCACAAGGAGAATTTCCCTCACTGTCCTTCCCTGTCCCTAGAAACAAGGATTAGCACAGTGAAACACACTGACACTCTCCCTACCTATAGTTTTCTGTCCCTAGAAAAAAAGTTTTTTTAAAGATGGTTGATGATCAATGCTTTAGCACAGTATAGCACAAGGAGAATTTCCCTCACTGTCCTTCCCTGTCCCTAGAAACAAGGATTAGCACAGTGAAACACACTGACACTCTCCCTACCTATAGTTTTCTGTCCCTAGAAAAAATGTTTTTTTAAAGATGGTTGATGATCAATGCTTTAGCACAGTATAGCACAAGGAGAATTTCCCTCACTGTCCTTCCCTGTCCCTAGAAACAAGGATTAGCACAGTGAAACACACTGACACTCTCCCTACCTATAGTTTTCTGTCCCTAGAAAAAATGTTTTTTTAAAGATGGTTGATGATCAATGCTTTAGCACAGTATAGCACAAGGAGAATTTCCCTCACTGTCCTTCCCTGTCCCTAGAAACAAGGATTAGCACAGTGAAACACACTGACACTCTCCCTACCTATAGTTTTCTGCCCCTAGAAAAAATGTTTTTTTAAAGATGGTTGATGATCAATGCTTTAGCACAGTATAGCACAAGGAGAATTTCCCTCACTGTCCTTCCCTGTCCCTAGAAACAAGGATTAGCACAGTGAAACACACTGACACTCTCCCTACCTATAGTTTTCTGTCCCTAGAAAAAATGTTTTTTTAAAGATGGTTGATGATCAATGCTTTAGCACAGTATAGCACAAGGAGAATTTCCCTCACTGTCCTTCCCTGTCCCTAGAAACAAGGATTAGCACAGTGAAACACACTGACACTCTCCCTACCTATAGTTTTCTGTCCCTAGAAAAAATGTTTTTTTAAAGATGGTTGATGATCAATGCTTTAGCACAGTATAGCACAAGGAGAATTTCCCTCACTGTCCTTCCCTGTCCCTAGAAACAAGGATTAGCACAGTGAAACACACTGACACTCTCCCTACCTATAGTTTTCTGTCCCTAGAAAAAATGTTTTTTTAAAGATGGTTGATGATCAATGCTTTAGCACAGTATAGCACAAGGAGAATTTCCCTCACTGTCCTTCCCTGTCCCTAGAAACAAGGATTAGCACAGTGAAACACACTGACACTCTCCCTACCTATAGTTTTCTGTCCCTAGAAAAAATGTTTTTTTAAAGATGGTTGATGATCAATGCTTTAGCACAGTATAGCACAAGGAGAATTTCCCTCACTGTCCTTCCCTGTCCCTAGAAACAAGGATTAGCACAGTAAAACACACTGACACTCTCCCTACCTATAGTTTTCTGTCCCTAGAAAAAATGTTTTTTTTAAAGATGGTTGATGATCAATGCTTTAGCACAGTATAGCACAAGGAGAATTTCCCTCACTGTCCTTCCCTGTCCCTAGAAACAAGGATTAGCACAGTGAAACACACTGACACTCTCCCTACCTATAGTTTTCTGTCCCTAGAAAAAATGTTTTTTTAAAGATGGTTGATGATCAATGCTTTAGCACAGTATAGCACCAGGAGAATTTCCCTCACTGTCCTTCCCTGTCCCTAGAAACAAGGATTAGCACAGTGAAACACACTGACACTCTCCCTACCTATAGTTTTCTGTCCCTAGAAAAAATGTTTTTTTAAAGATGGTTGATGATCAATGCTTTAGCACAGTATAGCACAAGGAGAATTTCCCTCACTGTCCTTCCCTGTCCCTAGAAACAAGGATTAGCACAGTGAAACACACTGACACTCTCCCTACCTATAGTTTTCTGTCCCTAGAAAAAATGTTTTTTTAAAGATGGTTGATGATCAATGCTTTAGCACAGTATAGCACAAGGAGAATTTCCCTCACTGTCCTTCCCTGTCCCTAGAAACAAGGATTAGCACAGTGAAACACACTGACACTCTCCCTACCTATAGTTTTCTGTCCCTAGAAAAAATGTTTTTTTAAAGATGGTTGATGATCAATGCTTTAGCACAGTATAGCACAAGGAGAATTTCCCTCACTGTCCTTCCCTGTCCCTAGAAACAAGGATTAGCACAGTAAAACACACTGACACTCTCCCTACCTATAGTTTTCTGTCCCTAGAAAAAATGTTTTTTTTAAAGATGGTTGATGATCAATGCTTTAGCACAGTATAGCACAAGGAGAATTTCCCTCACTGTCCTTCCCTGTCCCTAGAAACAAGGATTAGCACAGTGAAACACACTGACACTCTCCCTACCTATAGTTTTCTGTCCCTAGAAAAAATGTTTTTTAAAGATGGTTGATGATCAATGCTTTAGCACAGTATAGCACAAGGAGAATTTCCCTCACTGTCCTTCCCTGTCCCTAGAAACAAGGATTAGCACAGTGAAACACACTGACACTCTCCCTACCTATAGTTTTCTGTCCCTAGAAAAAATGTTTTTTTAAAGATGGTTGATGATCAATGCTTTAGCACAGTATAGCACAAGGAGAATTTCCCTCACTGTCCTTCCCTGTCCCTAGAAACAAGGATTAGCACAGTGAAACACACTGACACTCTCCCTACCTATAGTTTTCTGTCCCTAGAAAAAATGTTTTTTTAAAGATGGTTGATGATCAATGCTTTAGCACAGTATAGCACAAGGAGAATTTCCCTCACTGTCCTTCCCTGTCCCTAGAAACAAGGATTAGCACAGTGAAACACACTGACACTCTCCCTACCTATAGTTTTCTGTCCCTAGAAAAATTTTTTTTTAAAGATGGTTGATGATCAATGCTTTAGCACAGTATAGCACAAGGAGAATTTCCCTCACTGTCCTTCCCTGTCCCTAGAAACAAGGATTAGCACAGTGAAACACACTGACACTCTCCCTACCTATAGTTTTTTGTCCCTAGAAAAAATGTTTTTTTAAAGATGGTTGATGATCAATGCTTTAGCACAGTATAGCACAAGGAGAATTTCCCTCACTGTCCTTCCCTGTCCCTAGAAACAAGGATTAGCACAGTGAAACACACTGACACTCTCCCTACCTATAGATTTCTGTCCCTAGAAAAAATGTTTTTTTAAAGATGGTTGATGATCAATGCTTTAGCACAGTATAGCACAAGGATAATTTCCCTCACTGTCCTTCCCTGTCCCTAGAAACAAGGATTAGCACAGTGAAACACACTGACACTCTCCCTACCTATAGTTTTCTGTCCCTAGAAAAAATGTTTTTTTAAAGATGGTTGATGATCAATGCTTTAGCACAGTATAGCACAAGGAGAATTTCCCTCACTGTCCTTCCCTGTCCCTAGAAACAAGGATTAGCACAGTGAAACACACTGACACTCTCCCTACCTATAGTTTTCTGTCCCTAGAAAAAATGTTTTTTTAAAGATGGTTGATGATCAATGCTTTAGCACAGTATAGCACAAGGAGAATTTCCCTCACTGTCCTTCCCTGTCCCTAGAAACAAGGATTAGCACAGTAAAACACACTGACACTCTCCCTACCTATAGTTTTCTGTCCCTAGAAAAAATGTTTTTTTTAAAGATGGTTGATGATCAATGCTTTAGCACAGTATAGCACAAGGAGAATTTCCCTCACTGTCCTTCCCTGTCCCTAGAAACAAGGATTAGCACAGTGAAACACACTGACACTCTCCCTACCTATAGTTTTCTGTCCCTAGAATTTTTTTTTTTTAAAGATGGTTGATGATCAATGCTTTAGCACAGTATAGCACAAGGAGAATTTCCCTCACTGTCCTTCCCTGTCCCTAGAAACAAGGATTAGCACAGTGAAACACACTGACACTCTCCCTACCTATAGTTTTCTGTCCCTAGAAAAAATGTTTTTTTAAAGATGGTTGATGATCAATGCTTTAGCACAGTATAGCACAAGGAGAATTTCCCTCACTGTCCTTCCCTGTCCCTAGAAACAAGGATTAGCACAGTGAAACACACTGACACTCTCCCTACCTATAGTTTTCTGTCCCTAGAAAAAATGTTTTTTTAAAGATGGTTGATGATCAATGCTTTAGCACAGTATAGCACAAGGAGAATTTCCCTCACTGTCCTTCCCTGTCCCTAGAAACAAGGATTAGCACAGTAAAACACACTGACACTCTCCCTACCTATAGTTTTCTGTCCCTAGAAAAAATGTTTTTTTTAAAGATGGTTGATGATCAATGCTTTAGCACAGTATAGCACAAGGAGAATTTCCCTCACTGTCCTTCCCTGTCCCTAGAAACAAGGATTAGCACAGTGAAACACACTGACACTCTCCCTACCTATAGTTTTCTGTCCCTAGAAAAAATGTTTTTTTAAAGATGGTTGATGATCAATGCTTTAGCACAGTATAGCACAAGGAGAATTTCCCTCACTGTCCTTCCCTGTCCCTAGAAACAAGGATTAGCACAGTGAAACACACTGACACTCTCCCTACCTATAGTTTTCTGTCCCTAGAAAAAATGTTTTTTTAAAGATGGTTGATGATCAATGCTTTAGCACAGTATAGCACAAGGAGAATTTCCCTCACTGTCCTTCCCTGTCCCTACAAACAAGGATTAGCACACTAAAACACACTGACACTCTCCCTACCTATCCTTCTCTTTCCCTAAACTAAAGGAATCCAGGTTAAGCAAGAAAAAAAATGTCACTGTCCCTGCCTATGCTTCTCTTTCCCTGCTCCGGAACACACTACACTAGGCCGCCGTGCTGGCGGCCTTTTATAGTGTGGGGCGTGTACTAAACACCCTCAGCAATAATTGGCCACAGGCATCCTGCCTGTGGCCAATCATTGCTCTCCTTACTGCCGGCGCTGTGATTGGCCAAGCATGCGGGGTCACAGTGCATGCTTGGGCAATCACAGCGCCTGGATGACACTGCGATGGCGTCGTGCATTGTGGGCCGTTCGCGTCACTCAAATTAGGCGCGAATGGCCCAAATCGTTCGATCTTCGTCGAACGATCGAACAGCCGATGTTCGAGTCGAACGTATGTTCGACTCGAACACCGAGCTCATCCCTATTAAGGAGATATTTGCTTTTAAAACAGCACCGATGATGTCACACTCATGCGCACTAGCGGGCCGACATCATTGCCAGTTTTCTGAATGGGATCTCGCCGGCCCCAGCATGCATGCATGTGACGTCATCGCCGCTCCGGCCAATCACATCGCCGGAGCGGCGATACACTGAAGGCAGTGACGGGACATCGAGGCAAGATGGCGCGGAGGGGACCGACAAGCAGTTTGGGGGCTTTGATCTCAGGTAAGTCATTCATAATGTGCTAGTATGCTATACATACTAGCTCATTATGCCTTTCTTTTGCAGGGTTTTTTTTTTTAAATGGGTTTACTTCCTCTTTAATGCCTGAAATGCAAAACATTATTGTATAGAATTAAACATTAGTAAATGTGTTTTCTCTGTAGGTATGTGCTCAGCTCTGTAGCATAGTGGTATTCCCTGCTGCCCTCAAAGGTTTAAGCCATGAATTCAAATCCTACTGACGGCAGCACCTCCTGAATGTGTGCATTTTACTCAGCAGCATATTTCTCCCATTGCTGTGTTCTTCCGCGCAGTCGGTTACCTGCTAATAAATAAAAAAAAGCCGCTCTTCTTCTGTGGCGGTCTTCCTCCTCTGTGTTGTCACCCGCTGTGTGGCGTCTCTTACATAGCCATGGAGCGGGCTCTCCGGGTGACGTTATCGGATGGCCACAGAAGTCCGACACAGAAGAAGAGCAGCTTTTTTTTTATTAGCGGGTAACCGACTGCGCGGAAGAACACAGCAGCAGGAAAAGACGGCGGTGGCAGGAGAGACGGCTCGGGGAGAAGAAACATCACACACTAGTAGATGTTTTTGCTACGCTCAATAGGCTAGTGGTCAGCACTTCTACCTTGAGAAACTCAGGCTTTGAAGCACTCATGGGTTCAAATCCCACAGAGAGATACTAAAAGATTGTATTGGGGAATAAAAGGCAAATGCCTATTAGCCAAAGCAGCATATGCTGAAAATAGGTGAATGCCAATTAGCCAATGCACTTTTATTCAATAATATTATGGTGTGGACTTCCAAACATCACACACTAGCTAACGGGCAGTTTACATTTCTTTGTTTGTTTATTTTAATTTGCTTGTGAAAATAATAAACATAGCTGTTGGATGGTAGGTTGGCTGGTATTTGAACTTGTACCATGAGAGCTGTGGAGACATCTGAGCAGACCACTAAGCCCTTGTGCTAAGTACAAGACCTGCATAATAGTGTAGTATGATTAAAGAATGAACATAAATAATTACCGCTTTATAGCCACCTAAATAAAAAAAAAAAAAAACATGAAAAAAACAACATACAACAAATAGGTAGCCTAAATGTTTAATACATGTATCTTTACATAATAGCAGACATTACTATGTAATAAATATTCATAACTGCATTTGTTAGCAAAAGAAGGAAAAAACTAGGAATACTAATTGCAATATACATCAATAGATAGAGCACATCTCATATAAAGATGTTTCTTTCTCATGTTTCTTTCACATACATGGATCATGGTTACAGTGCAGTGCTATATAAAAACTTAGTGGAAATTGGCATTTGCACGTACGCGGATTCGCTAATTAGCGCTGATTTCATATTTACTAACACTTGTTTGCTGCTAATAGCGCTCTTTTTCATTCGCAAATTCGCGCATTGAATTTTTAATTGGCTAAAATGGCAGCTATTTTTGCAATAGTGCTCAGTACTTCCTGGAGGTATAGTAAATCAGCCCCATAGTAGAGAAGATATATGATTACTGTATACCTGTTCATCATGTAAAGGGGGAACATAAGTAAAATATATGAAAGTGGTTAATCTATCAGAATTTCAGCTAAAAGAACACCATATTCTAAAAGGGCTTGTCATTTTCTCCTATTACTTCCATGTATGAGTTTGAGTTATTCAAGGACCTTAACTTATTTTTTAGAAAAGTAATCTTCAGTTATTGGAATAAGCAGAAACAGCCTAATCCAGGGCCTTCAGTTACGACAGAAACTGACAAGGAGGAGGAGGAAGCCTTAAATTAGCTTGTTTCCCTTCTGGAAGAAAATACCCTTAGTGACTCAGAGAAGGAACAAGCCTCGATGAGTTAGGCCTCATGTACACTGCTGCTGGTAAACAGGCATTTAGGAGCAGTTGGGCATTTTTTCAACTGCTCCTGAACTCTCCTCTATGTTATCTTATCTGTCCATGTACACAGGGTAATTTATAGTCGTTTCTTGGCAGTTGAGTTTAGAGGCTTTTTCTGAAACCCCAAAAAATGCGTTCAGAAGCTGTGTTTAGAGGCATTTCAAGCGCCAAACGCGGCTAAACATGGCTAAACGCGGTAACTCGCGTTTAGCAGTGTTTCATTTACAGACGTTTTTCATTTTAACAAAAAGAAAAAATTCCAAACGCTTCTAAACGCAAACGCGGCTAAACACAGCATGTATGCGCGGCTAAACGGCCATTTTTAGACACTGGTTTCTAGTTGTCAAGTTAATTCGTTCAGGAGAGGTTGAACAACGTCCCGTGTACATGAAGCCTTACAGTAGACCATGCCTTATTTGCATTAGATCTAGGAAAATGCCCCCAATCTCCAAACATAACTATATTAGCCTTTTCTTGGCTAAGCCACAAAAAGATTTGGAGACAGTTAATTGGAATTGGAGAGGTTTATACAATCTAACCAAGGAAGAAAGATGATCTCTGAGTGAGTTAGAAAAGGCACTGAACCTGAAAATCAGGGGAAGCGACAAGGGTGGCAATGTGGTACTGATGACTGAAACAATGTACGAAAAAGAGGTTATGCGCCAGCTTAAGGACACATCCACATACAAAAAACTTACCATAGACCCATTCCCTGACCTTGTGGATGCCCTGAATCAGAGGTTGCAATTGGCCTTTGAGGCGGGATTGATTTCCAAAAAGGAACTCATTTTTTTTGATTGCCAAAGAGTTTAATATAGTGTATATTAAATATTTAATATACCTACTTGCTATAAAATACCGAAACGTCATAAATGCTTGCAGAATGCACCCAGAAGGCCAATTGTTTCCACCATAAAGGGTTTATTGAAGAGAGTGGGTAAATTTATAGACAAATTAATCAAGGAATTGGTGAGTAAACTCCACTCCTATGTACAGGACACTAGGGATGTTCTCCTGAAATTGATTGATGTAACAGTCCCAACAGGAGCACTTTTTGTTGGGATTAATGTTGAGTCACTATACACGTCAAACCTCCATACACGGGGATTGAGGGCAGTTGCACATTTTTTGGAATCAAAATTTTCCCAATTAGGCACCCACAATGAATTTATGATTGAAACAAAGAAACTTATGTTAAATCATAGCTTCTTCCAGTTCCTGGGAACCAGCTACCAACAACTTAGGGGCACCTCCATGGGTGACCCATGAGATCCTGCCTATGCATGCTTGCACTTGGGACTCTGGGAAGATTAGACTGTATACAAATCCTCAGTTTACAGTGGCTAGGATTCATTGATGATGTCCTAATGATCTGGGGAGGTACAACCGAACAGCTATTTGACATCATGGAAGAACTTAATACCAACAACAGGAACTCCAAATAAACGTACTCCCATCACAAACAAACATTATCTTCCCTTGACCTTCAGATCATGGTAAAGGATAGTAAAATTATCACTAAAACCTTACGTAAGGAAACATCTGCCAACACTTTATTACAGGCCAATAGTCATTATCCTAACTCTCTTATCCAGGGAATACTGGTGGGACAGTTCCTATGTATTAGAATGCTGTCCCGCCCCATGCGGGCAGGGCTGAGCTGCGCATCGCCATGCCAGTGGACCCTTACTGGAACTCCATCTCTGATTGCAGATTTCATGAATGCCAATGGGCCCAGCTGCTTCTCATTTTGGAGGATGACCCTCCTACCCCATCACACAGTGAGGTATTTAAATGCAGTGAGCCCCATCAGTCAGTCTCTGCTTGTGCATGATGACTGCAGGCATACAATCTACAGTGCACCACAAGATAACACATCTCCACTCTCTCTCTCTCTACAATAGGGGGTTTCTTCCAAGTTTCTACTTATATTGCTCCAAAATCATTTATGTTTTCTCCCCGTGATCCAAGATGTAAAGTTATATACTGTATTTAAAACTGTTACCACCTGAACAAACTATTCCCTATGCAGCTAATGCTAATTGACACTTATAGTACCGCCACTATTTTTCATTTAGTCCCTTAAAATTTATATAGAAAGGAGACGGACGCCTTAAAGTGTAAACGGTCTTTGGGAGACCTGAAAATCCTAAAGAGGGGATTCATTAACATTAGACAAAACAGTACTGTAACTCCTTATGGGAAAGAGAGAAAGAGAGAAAGAGTTAATGAGGTAACCACCACCGTGACCCAAACCTCTGTTTGCTTTGTCTATTTGTTGCATAGAAGTATAAGATAATTTGTTGTGTGGAAAAATCTGTAAGGTAAGACAGCCTCTCGTTCACTGTAATATGTGTCAAGAACATGGTAAAGAGGCTACACCTCCCCCTAACCCCGGGGAAAATTCTAAAGACCATGTGGATAGAATTTGTGGGACAGATTACAAATTTATAAATCCTTGGGTGTCAAATTTAGTAGGGTCGATTGAAAGTATGCATAGTAGTGATCCCTTCCCCCGAGATGGAGATAATGATGAATTTCATATGGATATGGTGAAAGGTTTATGTCTTGGTGACAAGAAGGCTTTCCCAAGGTTTTCAGGAGACCCTTAGTGGGATATGAAATACATGAAAGAGGGAGGGGAAAAATGTCTTAAGTTTGATCCATACTGGTTTTAGGGGGATAATAAGAAACAGAAGAAAGCAAAGATTTTTTTTTTTTTATAAATTCTTTATTTATTTCTTTTTAACAACAGGGTTTATATATAGACCTATATCTTAGATTTTAGGTTAATCAAGAAAAATAAATTGAATTCAAAGCCTATTTCTTTACATTATATCTTTCAAAAATGTAATCTATACATTATCTGTAGTATATTAATTTAGTATATATGTAACTTCAGCAAGACCATATTTATTCCCTCATACAATCTTACTTTATCTACGTTAATTCCTTAATCTCTTATCTAATTATCTACATATTCTTGTCTTCCTCTTATCCCTGACTCACCCCAATATCCCTATACCCACTTCCTATTCCCTTCAATCTCCATAATCCTCCCTCCCCAGAGAGAAAAAAAAAAAGGGGTAAGAAGAAAAAAAAAATTCTCCTCCTTGACCTCTCCATTAAGACACTTATCTATCTTTTCACTCTCCTAATAGCCTTTTACCTTCTTCTGATTGTGTATATACCTTCCATGGAGCCCAGATTTCTTTAATTTGTTCCTTTCTATCTAATGTTATAGGTAACAATTTCTCCATTATTCCTACCCTCCTGACTTTTTTAAGCCACTCCGAAACCGCCGGGGCTTTTGTGTCCTTCCAATTTGTTGCAATACAGCTTTTTGCTGCATTTATTAAGTGGCACAAAATTGAATTAATATATCTTTTAGGTGGAATTTGTGTATTATGTGGCAGAAAGAAATCTGGTTCATGTGGGATTAAGTATTCAGTAAATGTCTGTGTAATTCTTTGTACTGTCTCCCAGAATTGTCTAATTACTGGGCACGACCAAAATAGATGTATCATTGTCCCTTTTTCATCGCATGCCCTCCAGCACCTGTCAGAAAGTTCTGGGAAGAATTTATTTAGGGCCACGGGCGTATAATACCAACGTGTTAATATTTTATAATTTGATTCCTGTATTTTAATACACCTCAAGGATTTTAAAGACAAATATATTATGTTCTGACATTGTGCTGGAGAGAAGGTATGACCTATGTCCCTCTCCCATTTACCCAAGCATTCCATTTTAAAGTCATCTGGGGGTGCAATCAGCAATGCAATGCATACATTTTTGGTATCACGTGTGGTAGGGGTTCCCCTCTTTCACAGTATTCCTCAAATCTTGTCCGTGTCCGTCTATATGTTCCTACTGGTCCCAAGGTTTCTAAGTAGTGTCGGATCTGCCGAGCTTGCCATATCGGGATTTCATATTTCCCTCATTGTTTTGTAAGCATGTCCATTGTTACCCATCCCCTTTCTCCTACAAAATCAGATGCTTGAAATTTGCCCTTTTCCCTCAATTTCTTAAATATTAGTAATTCTATCCCAGGTAAGAAATCTGGGTTTCCTATTATCGGATATAAGGGTGATTTTTTATTTGTAAGTTAAGATTTCTGGTATATTTTATTTCCTATCCATAACGTCGTTCCCATCGTGGGATGGGATTTTACCAAGGGGAGTAGGGCCGTATAGCACCATAGTGCTCTATTTAGGGGGATTGAACTTGTTTGCTGCTCCATATTAATCCATAGTTTGTAGTCCCTATGTCTGCTCCAGTCTACTAACCTCCCAAGGTGTACCACCTGATAATAGTTATATATCTGGTGCAGCTATTCCTCCTCCTCTTTTTGGTAAGGTTAGAAGTTTTCTACTTATTCTTGGCCTTTTACTAGCCCAGATGAATTTCATAAACAAAGTTTGGGCTTGACTGAAAAAAGACTTAGGAATTCTTATCGGTAATGCAAAAAATAGGTAAAGGAATTTTGGCATCACACTCATTTTAACCACTTGCTTACTGGGCACATAACCCCCTTCCTGCCCAGGCGAAAATTTCAGCTTTCGGCACTGTCACGCTTTGAATGACAATTGCGCGGTCATGCGACGTGGCTCCCAAACAAAATTGACGTCCTTTTCTTCCCACAAATAGAGCTTTCTTTTGGTGGTATTTGATCATTTCTGCGGTTTTTATTTTTTGCGCTATAAACAAAAAAGAGCGACAATTTTGAAAAAAAACACAATCTTTTTAATTTTTGCTATAATAAAAATCCCAATTTTTATTAAAAAAACTATTTCTGTTTCTCAGTTTAGGCCGATACCTATGAATATCCATCATTAAACGGAACATTCGAAAGGATTCATCGTCTGTCGTCCTAACTGTGAGTTTATTCATTGAGTTAAACTGCCTGTATTGATGCAAGGGATAATAGCAAACCAGCTTGTGTAAGGCCTACTTCAACCTGGAGATGAACTTTATCGCTTTGTAGTTGAGACAGAACAGTAGAAAAACGGAGTTTCACAGCCTAATTACAAGATTTCTGCATGTCAGTACTGAAACAGACAAGATTTACTGCCCTCATAGCAAGACAGAAGGGACAGAGCAGCACATGGCAGCCTTATAGCCTGAGACAATCTGCACAGTGTCATATTTCAGCACACAGATCCTGCCTGCTTTCACAGTCAGTCTGCTATCATGAGTGACCAAGCTTCTGCATGTGAACTCACATCTACCTCCCCACAAGTTCCTGAAGAAACTGAGTTACCCAAACACTCAGTTAAACCCACTTGGAAAGTAATGGAGAATTATGAAGCTTCAAGGACTGAATTGTCAAATAGCTTGGAATTAGGCTTGTGCAATTCGTTTCGTAACGAATCAAAATTCGTCCGAATTTAGCAACTTTCGGACATTCGGAAGCATTCGAATTTCCGAACAGAGCAATTACGAATAAAACCGAATCCGAAATAAATTATACCGCAAAATAGCGAATGCCCGAAGGTCTTCGGCATAATTCGTTATGAAAAAAGTTACGAATGTACGAATCCATTCGAAGCACAATAACACTCACTCTGCTCTCTGCTTCTCCCTCACCATGCTGAACTCCCTCTCAAAATGGTGTACAGGGGCGGAGGCTATAGCCGCATGAAAAAACGAAAGTAAAATACGAGATTTCAAATCCATTCGAAGCACAATAACACTCACTCTGCTCTGCTCTCTGCTTCTCCCTCACCGTGCTGAACCCTCTCAAAATGGTGTACAGGGGCGGAGCCTATAGCCGCATGTAAAAAACGAAAGTAAAATACGAGATTTCGAATCGTTACAAATAACCGCTATGTATTTAGAAAAGTACAAATCCATTCGAAGCACATTAGGCATAATAGGCAGCGTCGTTGTGAGAGAGACACGGAAAATTACGAATCAACGAACCCAAAAAAAGTTACGAAAGTAGGAGTTGTGTCCAGAATCAACGAAAAACAACGTACTCTACCGAAAGTACGAATTATAAAGCAACAAAAAATTCAACGAAAAATGTCGCTTGCAAAAATACGAATGAGTCCGAACACGAAAAATCCCGTCTAGAAAAATTACGAATGATTACGAATCAACAGGACCGGAAAGAAACGAACCGAAACGGAACAAATTTTTCCGTTGTGCACAAGTCTACTTGGAATTAGTCTGGGAGAAAATCCTTGCTGAAGCCAATACAGTGTCTGTTGAACGTGAACTACTGACACTAGAGGGCGCCATTAAACAACTTTCTGCCTCATATGAGCTTTATCAGCTTACCAGCATCAAATTCACTAATGTCTTACAAAACATGAAGTCAGAAAATGCGATGAGGCAGTTAAAGCGTGTCAACATTCTTAATATTGAAAGAGACAGTTTTATCCAGCAAACCAGATTAAAGGCAGAAGCAAAAATAAAGCTGTTACAGGACACTGCATCTCACAGATCTGTTTCCACCAGACATTCTAAAAACTTGTCAAGATCCCATAGTTCAAGATACTCAACACTCAGTGAGCGACTTATTAATGCCCGCGCTGAAGTGGAAGCCAGCAAAGTGCTGGTGGCATATGCAGAAAAAAGAGCAGAGTTGGAAGCGCTGTCAGCACGTCAAAGAGCAGAGTCGGAAGCGCAGTCAGCACGACAAAGAGCAACAATGGAAACCTTAAATGAACAGTGTAAACATGACGCAGCTATGGCAAAGCTAAGGGTCCTACAGCAAGCTATCAGTGCAGACGAAGGTGCAAGTGAGAAAGACAGCATTAACCTAAACATAGCAGATATGGAAGACCCCCTCAAACGCACTAAAGACTATGTCCTAAGCCACTGCAGTGCACACTCCATTGTCTCCAATGCTCCCGACTACATAGAGACTCCTTCACAGCTTCAAGTTAAAGAGGTTCCAGCAACTTCCTGCACTCAAAATCACTCCACTGAATTTCCTACCTGCCTACCTTGCCTGCCTTCATACGTCACAGAGCATCAGCGCAAGCTTCAAGCAAGTCATCAATCTCCAGTCTTCGGTACAGCCTTGAATCAACGTACCATTGGAACAACTGACTTCAAGCAAACAACTCACCTGGATGCATCTGCTGCACCATATTTCCCTGTGTCCTTTAACAACAATGTCAAAGATAACGCAATCAGCACCATACAGCCAACAGCATCTCACATAAAGGCGGAGACAACTGAGACAGAAGAGTTTGTGAGGTACATGCTTCGCAGAGAGCTCACAAAGACTGGTCTTACAAGCTTTGATGACCAACCTGAGAACTACAGAAGTTGGAAATGTGCCTTCAGAACTACAATCAGCAATATTGGCATTACAGCTGATCAAGAATTGAATCTGCTGATCAAATGGCTTGGTCCTCTATCTGCTGCACGTGTTAAGCCATTAAGATCGGTTTTCATGGACAATCCTACTGCAGGCCTCACAGCTGCATGGGAGCGACTAGAGCAAAGTTATGGCAGTCCAGAAGCTATAGAAAATGCTTTGTTCATGCATCTGGAAACTTTCCCAAAGATATCCGGTAAGGACAACAAGGAGTTCCAGAGACTGAGTGACCTTCTCCTTGAGCTTCAGCTAGCCAAGACAGACCCAAAACTACCTGGACTCAGTTACCTTGACACTCCAAGAGGGGTAAACCCAATTGTCTTCAAGCTCCCGTATGGTTTGCAAGAGAAATGGACTGCACTAGGGTCATCACACAAAAGAGAGAACAAGGTTTCCTTCCCTCCATTCTCTTTCTTCTGTGAATTCATCAGGAAAATTGCAGAGACCAAGAACGATCCAAGTTTTTCCTACGGTGAGTACAGCCTCTTCTCACCCTTTCCTAAGAGTACCAGTCTTCAGGGCAACTATAGAAACCATAGAGGCCCAGTGTCCATGAAAAAGACTGACATCCTTCCCACTTCTACCACAGTTCTGGCCATGAACAAACAGAGTAGGAAGATTGAAAACCCTAACAGAGAGTGTCCCATACACAAGAAGCCACACCCCCTCAATAAATGTATCGGCTTTAGGAAAAAGCCTCTGGAAGAGCGCAAGGAGCTTTTAAAGACATTTAGGGTATGTTTCAGGTGCTGTGCTTCTACAGAACATTTTGCAAGGGACTGTAATGTGTCCATCAAGTGCATAGAGTGTGGCTCTGAAGAACATGTGCAAGCCCTCCATCCTCTTGAGCCCAGCTCTGCACAACCTGCCAACACTCCTCCCAGGTTAACGCACGGCGGGGAGAATACAGACCAAGTGCCTAATTCTACCATCATTTCTTCATCCTGCACTGAAGTTTGTGGAGAAGACCGCTGTGGTAAGTCCTGTGCTAAGATATGCTTGGTGAACATATACCACAAGGATCAAATAGAAAAGTCTCTAAAGGCATATGCTATCTTAGACGATCAGAGCAATCGATCACTTGCAAAATCGGAATTGTTCAATCTATTTGAAATAAAAGGCGAAGCTCATCCTTACACCTTGTGTACCTGTAGTGGAACTATAGAGGTTTCTGGAAGAAGGGCTCATGGACTCATGGTATCTTCTCTCAAAGGTAACTTGCAATTACCCTTACCTACAGGGAAGAAATCCCTACTCCAGCTGCTGCTTTCCATCACCCTCACCTCAAGGTAATAGCAAATGAGATACCGCCGCTTGACAAAGATGCTCAGATCCTTCTTCTGTTAGGAAGAGACATTCTAAGAATTCACAAGGTACACAGACAAGTCAGTGGACCCCCAGATGCCCCATTTGCCCAGCGCACAGATCTAGGATGGGTCATCATAGGCAATGTCTGCATAGGCAAAATGAAAAGACCTACCAACATTTCGTCATTTAAGACAAATGTTCTGCCAAATGGCCGAAACACTTACTTTGAGCCATGCCCACATCACTACTGGGTGAAAGAGAAGATAGCCAGCCACGAATGGCAACATGGTGTCTCAGGTGACACAAGCCCTTTCTCCTGCCATGATGGCGACTTCGGCTCTACAGTGTTTAATGCAACCAGTGAAGATGACATACTGGCTCCTTCAATGGAAGACAAAGAATTCATCAAGGTAATGGACAATGAGTTCTTTCAAGATGACTCCAATAACTGGGTAGCACCCCTACCCTTTCGTCTCCCAAGAGAGAGATTGCCCAACAACTTACAGCAGGCCATCAGTAGATTCTCCTCCTTAAAGCGAAACTTAAGCAGGAAACCAGAGATGCAAAAGCACTTTGTGGACTTTATGCAAAATGTATTTGACAGAGATCATGCAGAGCCTGCTCCCCCACTAAAGGAGGGAGAAGAATGCTGGTACCTTCCATCCTTTGGCGTGTATCACCCACGCAAACCAGACCAAATCAGAGTTGTCTTCGATTCCAGTGCTCAGCACGAAGGTGTTTCTCTTAACAACATGCTCCTTACGGGACCCAACTTGAACAACAGTCTAATAGGAGTCTTGATTCGTTTCAGACAAGAGCCTGTAGCAGTAATGGCCGACATTCAACCGATGTTTCACTGCTTCATCGTCAGAGAAGACAACAGAAACTACCGCAGGTTTCTATGGCACAAGGACAATGACCTCAACAAGGAAGTTATAGATTATCGCATGAAGGTACATGTCTTCGGTAACAGTCCTTCCCCAGCAGTGGCAACTTATGGGCTAAGGAAAACAGCTCAGACTGGAGAAGTTGAATATGGATCTGATGCCCGTCAATTTGTTGAAAGAAACTTCTACGTTGACAACACACTTAAGTCCTTTCCAACTGCTAAAGAAGCAATTGATCTTTTCACTAGAACAAAGGAGATGCTGTCTGTAGCAAACCTTAGACTGCACAAGATTATATCCAACAGCCAGGAACTTATGAATGCCTTTCACTCTGAGGACTATGCCACTAGTCTAAAAAACCTTGACTTAGGTACAGATGTGCCTCCTGTACAGCGAAGTCTGGGTTTGTTGTGGAACATCAAGCAAGACAAATTCACCTACCAAGTGTCAACTTGTGACAAACCCTTCACTAAGAGAGGAGTCCTGTCCGTGGTGAATAGCATCTATGACCCACTGGGTTTCATTGCTCCAGTTACCATTCAAGGTAAGATTTTACTAAGACAGTTGTCTACTGAGAACATAAACTGGGATACTCCCTTGCCTAGTGAGAATCAACACAAGTGGGAAAGGTGGAGATATTCTTTGAAGTCACTAGAAAAACTTCAGATTCCCCGTTGCTATGTTCCAGGATCCACTTCAACTGCTAACCGGAGAGAGATTCATATTTTCTCTGATGCATCAGTTGAAGCTATTGCTGCAGTAGCCTATTTGAAGACCTCTGAACTGAATGGAGAATCACACTGTAGTTTTGTCCTAGGCAAGGCAAAACTCACACCCAAGCCTGCACATACCATACCAAGACTTGAACTTTGTGCAGCCGTGCTAGCAGTAGAAATTGCCGAGGTCATACGAAGTGAAATGGACACTAGAATTGATTCTTTCACCTTCTATACAGACAGTAAGGTAGTACTTGGTTACATAAACAACCAAACAAAACAATTTTATGTGTATGTCAGCAACAGGGTTGAACGTATCAAGAGATTCTCTCTACCAAGTCAATGGCATCACGTTCCCACTGAACTCAACCCAGCTGACTGTGGGACCAGAGCCGTGTCACCTGCCGCTCTTCAGGACAGCTTATGGCTGTCACCTCCAAGGTTTCTGCGTGAGGACTCTTACTTACTCCCTATTGACACCACCTATGGACTAGTAAACCCTGAAGATGATAAGAAAATAAGAACTGTGAACACCTCACTCCACACTTCTGTAAGTACAAAACAGAAGCTGCGGTCACACCATTAGGAGCATCAATGGAAGCAGGTGCAGCATCTAGCCAATGTGTTCTGGCATCGCTGGAAGAAAAAGTATCTTCATCACCTTCAAGGTCGTAACAAATGGCAAGCATCTAAGCCGAATCTTAAGGTTGGAGACCTCATCCTTCTAAAAGACAAGGAAGTTTGTCGGAATGAGTGGCCTATGGGTCTTATTCCTAAAGTTATGCCCAGCGACGATAACAAAGTCCAGAAGGTAGAGGTTAAGGTAACCAAGGGAGGATCGACACAAACCTTTAGTCGACCAATTACAGAGTTAGTACTCCTTTGCCAGGTGAGTGACTTGTGCAAGGACTAGCCATGCTGTTGGCACGGCGGGGAGTACATTGCTGCCATCTACAGGTTCTACTCAGAACTTTGGAATTATTTGAAGACATCATACTGTGACTTTATGTTCTTCATCCTGTTGAACTTACGTTTATTATTTGCTTGTTGCATGTTTTTCATTACAGGTTCCAGGACATTCGTCAGTATTGGACTTTTTGAAAATATATATTTTAGTTTAAGGTTATGAAATCTAAAGATTTCAGACGGGGAGTGTTGTGTTACACTATGTGATTATTCTTGCTCTGTGTCTTTAAGATCTGTCCCCTTCTTTCTAGCTGAACTCTCTCTCTCACCGTAGTTCTTTATATATCTCCTCCACTTCCTGATTCTGGTCATTACTCCTGTATATCTTCCATGCTAAACATCTTACATGTGGCTTACAACTGCAACGTTTTTCTACCTATGAATATCCATCATTAAACGGAACATTCGAAAGGATTCATCGTCTGTCGTCCTAACTGTGAGTTTATTCATTGAGTTAAACTGCCTGTATCGATGCAAGGGATAATAGCAAACCAGCTTGTGTAAGGCCTACTTCAACCTGGAGATGAACTTTATCGCTTTGTAGTTGAGACAGAACAACTATACTAACAAATTATCATTCCCCACACATAATAATAGGGGGCGATTTTAACATGGTGGCTAACTCTACCCTAGACAGTTGCACGACCTCCTCGAGCTCTAGAGCTTTTCCTAAATCCCTTTCCCGTAAGCTCCATGAGTTCCAACTGGTGGATACCTGGAGAGCCCATAATATGGGTGCTAGGGAATACACATTCTTTTCCCGCCCCCATAATAGCTACTCTAGGTTAGACTATATCTTTTCCACCCCCACTGTGCTGGCCAACTCTCAGACGGCTTCCATACATAACTGTGTCTGGTCTGACCACCATATCACCTCTTTCACCACCAAACTCATTAAACACTCCCCCACCCCGTTCTCCTGGCGTCTTAATGAGGCTCTCCTTTCTGACCTTGTAGTGGAGACGGAGGTGGCTCAATCTATTGAAAATTATTTTGCTTTAAATGCCCTTCCTGAAACCCCTATCCCCACAGTGTGGGTTGCTCATAAAGCTGTTTTGAGGGGTAAGCTTATTAGCTTGGCCTCAGCTCGTAATAGACTCAATAAGCAAACAATCTTACAGCTTTCTAGAGAACTTGACGTCTTATATAAAAATACTTCTGCCCTAACCTTGGAATCTACTAGACGAACAATAGAAAAAAAACAATTGGAGTTAGACTCATTACTATCCGCTAAGGTTGAGAAAGCCTTGAGATGGTCTAAGACCAGATTCCTGTTACATAGCAATACAGCCTCCACAATGTTCGCTAGAAAGCTGAACCAGTCTCTTCGCCCCCCGCATGTATATAAAGTGACCTCCCCTTCAGGGAAGCTTACGTGTCATCCTCAGGAAGTCCTTGAAGTTTTTAAGGCTTATTATTCTAAGCTTCTGGGTTCCCCTCAGTCTGTGCCCTCCAAGGAGGCGCTAGATCAATTTGACGAAATTCCCATCCCCACCCTCACCACCTCTCAGTCAGACAAACTCAACCTACCTATTTCCCTCTCTGAAGTACTCAATGTTATCAAAAGTCTTAAAAATGGCTCCTCCCTGGGGCCTGATGGCTTTTCAGCCATATATTACAAAAAATTTGCCTCCCAACTCTCCCCCAGACTGGTTCAGCTTTTTAATGCGATCCTTCAGGGAGATAGCTTCTCTGACGAGATGCTGTTAGCAAACATGACTCTCATTCTGAAACCGAATAAGGACCACTCATTGCCTCAGAATTTCAGGCCAATTTAGGTCATTAATAATGATTTAAAGATTTTTAGCAGAATTTTGGCTGATAGGCTTGGGAGAGCGATTTCTTCCCTCATCTCCCCATACCATTCGGGTTTTATCCCTCATCGTTTTATCATGGACAATATCCATCTGGCCTCTAACATTATACAGGATGCAAACCTGTTCTCCAATAAACTGTTTATGCTTAGCCTAGATATACATAAGGCCTTTGACAGTGTGTGTTGGAGCTATGTGTCTCTCCTCTTGCAGCGTTATGGTATCCAGGGGGAATTCCTTTGTGCCTTTCGTGCTTTATACCAGAACCCCAGCACGCGTTTTAAAATTCCGGGTTGCAGCTCAGACTTTTTCCAGCTCGGTAGGGGAACTAGACAGGGGTGCCCATTGTCCCCACTTATCTTTTCCCTGGCTATTGAGCCCTTGGCTATAGCGATCCTTCAACACCCTTATATTTCTGGTTACAGAAAGGCTTCCGCATCCTATAAATTCTGTATGTACGCTGATGATGTACTCCTTTTCCTCACCAACCCGTTAATCTCCCTGCCAAACCTTTTTAACACCCTGGCCACATTTGGGGATGTCTCAGGCCTTTCAGTTAATATGTCCAAATCAGTTGCTCTCCCGGTGGGCTTTTCGCCTTCTGAGCTGGAGAATCTGAAACAATCCTTTTCTTTCACCTGGGCTAAGTCCAATCTCTCTTATTTGGGTGTTAAGCTGACAGGGGATTTTGCTAACTTATTCAACCTCAACTTCCCTCCCTTGATCACCCACTTAAAACAAATCCTCAAAACCTGGTCCCCCTATAGGATCTCCTTTTTAGGAAAGATAACAGCTGTTAAAATGACTATCCTCCCGAAGCTCCTTTATTTATTTAGAGCCCTCCCCCTTCAGATTTCTAAATCCTATCTTCTTAAATTGCAGTCCTTCTTGAACAGATTTATTTGGAATGATAAGCCCCCACGGTTTTCTAGGAGGGTACTTTACCGATCATATGCATCTGGGAGTTTGGGCGTCCCACAAGTATGGTTGTATTATCTGGCCAGCAGATTTTCACAGCAGGCCCAATGGAATATACGGGACTCTAAGGTCCCTTGGGTGAAATTTGAACAGGACTCTATAGCCCTCTTCCACATGCCTGGACTATTATGGTCCTCTAGATCTTATGCCTCAGCCCTTATGGAGAGGAACATGATTGTAGCCCTCGGTTTGAAGCTGTGGGATCGCTGTAAAACCAAACAAGCACTCAAGTCTGCCATCCCTCCCGAGTCATCCTTTCTGGGTGACCCTAGGCTTCTGGCGGCCTTTGCGGAGCCTGGCCAATTTGAGTGGTGGAATAGTAGTGGCCTGACATCTCTGGACTTCCTCCAGGGGGATAGGTTCATTTATTTTGCCCAATTACAAGCTCAGAGGAATATCCCTATAGGGGAGTTTTATATTTACAAATCCGCCACTTTTTTCAGACCCACTACGCAAGTACCCCTTCGGATTCTATGAGGTGTGTTTGTACAGACCGAAAAATATCATATAGATAGAACATCCATGTGTTTATTCCTAAAACATACATTGGCATGACATGGTAAAACATAACATGCATGATACAATTTAACAAGCTTGCATAAGAATGATGATAAAATGCATGGCACTTCATGATAAAAATATGCATATTGGATATGAAACAAAATATGATCAAAGAGAAAACATATGTTGATAGAACCATTTGAAAATACATTGGATGCATCAAGATAGACCCGACGCGTTTCGTGGACTGCATCTACTCATCAGGGGCCATGCATCCATGTTCTAGGAACAAAAAATATGAATGATAATTCTAGTCTATTTGTGTAGATATCATGAACAATTTGTTGAAATTACTAAAGGATTCCAGGCCATACTAAAAAATGTATAACTCACATCTGAGATGAGACATGTGATAACGTGTGTCAGAGGCCGGTCAGTAATGTCTCGCCCGGGAGCTGAGAAAGGGATCCGGTGAAAAGGGCCGGGAGCGCGGCCGCAATTCCCCATGAAGAAAGAGTGCAAAATATCACGGAGGGTAAAGATTCTGAAGTAAATAAAATGTCTCATCTCAGATGTGAGTTATACATTTTTTAGTATGGCCAGGAACCCTTTAGTAATTTCAACAAATTGTTATATTATTATATATTGATATCTACACAAATAGACTAGAATGATCATTCATATTTTTTGTTCCTTTTTAGAACATGGATGCATGGCCCCTGATGAGTAGATGCAGTCCACGAAATGCGTCGGGTCTATCTTGATGCATCCAATGTATTTTCAAATGGTTCTATCAACATATGTTTTCTCTTTGATCATATTTTGTTTCATATCCAATATGCATATTTTTACCATGAAGTGCCATGCGTTTTATCATCATTCTTATGCAAGCTTGTTAAATTGTATCATGCATGTTATGTTTTACCATGTCATGCCAATGTATGTTTTAGGAATAAACACATGGATGTTCTATCTATATGATATTTTTCGGTCTGTACAAACACACCTCATTCAAAGTCCCAAACTCCCCCCCCCCCTTTATGTTGCATTCAGCACAGGGATGGAGGCGTGGACCTCCTGTTCGCGCCTCATTCAAAGTCCCAACATTTGTCCCAATTTTTTCCCTTCGGATTCTAATACCCTCTTCGAATCCCTGTGTCGCACTTCCCCCAGGCAGAAAGGCTTGATTTCCGCGGTTTACAAGTCTATAGCCAGAGATACAGATGACTCAACTCTTAAACATTTGTCCCAGTGGGAGCAGGAACTAAACTTAGATTATACAGCTAGAGACTGGGATGCTAATTGGCGTAACCTAAAGAAGTGAACTATTTCTCTCACGGTTAGAGAGACAGCGATCAAATTATTTTCTCGCTGGTATTATACACCCCAGAAATTATGCAGGATATTCCCTCAGAGCTCCGTCATGTGTTTCTGTGGTTGCCCCCTTCCTGACTCATTTCTGCACCTGTTTTGGGAATGTGAGAAGTTGAAACCAACTTGGAAGGAGACTCTGGATCTAATAGATAGGCTGGCTGGGAGGAGCATGGCTCTGACACACACTCACTGTCTGTTGTTGAGGGGGTTCCTGATACCCCTTTAATGAGATTGAAGCCTCATACACACGACCGAGTTTCTCGTCCAAAACCGGCAAGAAAAGTGCCGCGAGAGCTTTATTGTCGAGAAAACCGTTCGTGTGTATGGTTTTACGACGAGAAAACTGCCGTGAATCTCGACGAGAAAATAGAGAACCTGCTCTCTATTTTCTCGTCAGGATTCAAGATTTCCTCGTCGTGTTTCTCGTCGGCCTGTTTTGTGACGAGAAAATGGTTCGTGTGTATGCTTTTACGACTCTTCCAAAAGCGCGCATGCTCAGAATCAAGTATGAGACGGGAGCGCATCTTCTGCTAAATCAAGCCTTCGTAATGGAGATAGCACATTCGTCACGCTGTAAATTATTGCATCGTTTAAATGTTGTGCATTGAAATCTTCTTTAGAATGTTACATTAATCCAAACGAATGAACTTGTTTTGCTGCTGATATTCACACAGAGTTATGACTATATATTTTTAACCTTTTTCATGCTGCTCTTAAGTAGATTTAGGTGTATTATATCGTGCAAGATCTTCTGAATATTTTTTTTTTTTTTTTAGTTTTCAATCAGAGGTTAATTGTAATTTGGCAATGTTTTGATAGTGATCTCCCATTGTATATTTAAAAAAATTTTGTCAAAATTTTACACCCTATATTTTTTTAATATTTTTTTTTTTGGGGTTGTTATCTGTCCCTTTTTTTTTGCTGTCAAATGTATCTGCTTACTCCTTAGCTAAATTAAAAATTTGAAAAAATAAACATAGTCAAGTATGAACTTAAACCAAAAAAACATTTATTCATGTTTTTTAAAAAATAAAGAGAAGGCAGCGCTGGAGAACCTGCTGCCATTTGTGCATCCCAGGGACCCCAGAGCACACATCAACCCTGTGTGGACACTAAAATTGGGAGCTTGAGAAGGCCAACAGTTCTGAGCACAATTTGATGCTGATCCAGAGGTCAGGAACAGCAGCAGGTGATATATATGTCCCAAGTGTGTGGTACTACAACAGGCTGCCTTCTGTCCGACCACAATGAAGCAAGGCCATCACTTCCTCGTCTTCTTGGCAGTCTTCCCTGCAACCTTCCCTGAAGCCTTCCCTGCAGCCTTCCTTCTTTGTGTGGCTGGAGGCTGGGCCACTGGAGGGGTACTCCTGTCAGGAGGAGGAGGAGGTGGAGGAGAAGGGGGTGGCGCAGAAGAAGAAGGTGGAGGAGGAGGTGGAGGAGAAGGGGGTGGGGCAGAAGAAGAAGGTGGAGGAGGAGGTGGAGGAGAAGGGGGTGGGGCAGAAGAAGAAGGTGGAGGTGAAGGAGGAGGTTGAGGTTGGGATAGTTGTGCCACCTCACATATGGCCGTATTGGGGGTAATTCTCTCCATCACCCCCTTGTTCAGCAAGGTGATGATCAGGGGCTCGCATAGGAGGCGTTGCTCCATGCTCATCACCTTGAACTTTGCCTCCACTAGGCCGGCAATGGCCTCTTCAGGGGATGTGGGCTCCTGGAGGGTGGCATGGGCCTCTCTAATAAGGGCCATTGCTGCCTCACTGGTGGTCCTGTCCCTCCTGCTTCTTTTTGGAAGGCGGACGGGAGGCACCTGTGATCTCGTGGTTCTCCTTGGGCCGGCCACCTCCTGGCTGCCACTGGGCCCTGCCACCTCCTGGCTGCCACTGGGCCCTGCCACCTCCTGGCTGCCACTGGGCCCTGCCTCCTCCTGCCTGACAGTTTCCTGACCCTCCTCCTGGCTGATTTCATCCTGTGTATGAAAAAGGGACATAGTTTAATATTTTGTTTTATTATTTTCATACAACTTTCAGATCATGAATGTAGCAATTTGAATGTAAATCAAGAAAACAATTAAATGTTTTTTCCACTACATCAGATTGACTATTTAGCACCCAATTTAGGGCAGACTAATGTCTAGAGATCTTGATTTCACTTGTGGAACCCAAAATAGTTTATGATTTTCATCTTGACTTATTTTTCAAACATTAAGTTTATCCCAATACATTTGTTTTAAATACTATACCTGGCTCCAGATGGCCAAATCAGGTTCATCCAGGATGGCTGCCTCCTCTTGCTCCAGAGAAGGCTCAGGTTGGCTGCAGGGAAGTCTGGGGGGAAGAGTGGAGAGTGATGGCCTTGCCTCAATGTGGTCATCCAGAAAGGACATACCACAAATTGGGGACATACACATCATCTGCTGCTGCTCCTGACCTCTGAGAAGCCAGGACCTTAGAGCGTTCAGTCCTGTATGTGCCTCTCAAGCTCCCAATTTTAGTGTCCACCTGTTTTGCTGTGGCTGTGGGCACCTTGGTCTGCACAAATGGGAGCAGGCTCTCCAGCGCTGCTTTTCGTACCCCTTTTTTTTATGGATGGGGTTTTTGGTTTCCCACAGAGCGGGCAGCTCCCTTACCCGGTCTATAAATTCCGCAAGGAATTCTTTGTCGCTTATAAAGACATTCATTTTTGGTCTGCAAGTAAAATAAAAATTATATAACTAATGTGAGGCACACAGTCTAATCTCCTTAAAATCTTATTCACCATATATATCCTCCAACATTCTCAAGACAGTATAGGGGAAAGGAAAAACGTACCGCTCAAAAGCTTGAGAATTCACCAAATAGCTGCTTCCGCCCGGTCACTCACACAGGTGCTGGCTCTGCACTGATGCATGGGAGAAAAAGAAACCCTGGACTGCCGCACTCTGTATAGACAGTTATTTATTCCAAAATTTCAGGTAAAAAATCCAAATTCAAAATAAATCCATAAATCCAAAACAACAAATGCAGATAGTGTGCATGCAGGGAAGGGTGGCTAACGCGTTTCACGTCACGAATTGCCGCTTACTCATAGCTGACAGTATAGGGCAACAATTTATCAAAGTCACAAAATCACATACCTTCATTCGCACGTCCGTCACTTGAACTCCTCTCTCCGCACACCGAACGTAGTATAGTCACATGTGTGTTTGTTATATATACACCACGCATGCGTGAAACTACGCACACGTCGCTCCGCACACGTTGCCCGCCCATGACGTTCTAACTAACATCTTTTCCCCGCCCCTTCTCTTTCGGCACGCAGACAGATATGGCGGATTCACAGCAGGTGTCTGATAATTCCTCAAATAACGAGGAGGAGACAAGCCCGGAGACTGAGGAAACGTCACGATCAAGGAGGAGATTCAAGGCATCTAAATGTCTTATGCGGAGATGGTGGACATCTTGATAAAGTCGGATTATGACGCAAAGCATGGGCCGTATAGCAAACCTAACAGAAGGAAGGCCAAAATCCTGAAGAAAGTCGTGAAGAGTCTGAAGAAGAATTTTGGGGTGAAACGCTCAAATGAGCAGCTCAGAAAGAGGTGGTCAGACCTCAAACTGAGGGAGCCGGAGCAGTTAAGGAGCATTAAGAGAATGCTAGGAAAAAGTAAGTACTTGTTCTAATTTTACGCTATTAATGTATTTCTCAACTTACATGTTGCTCCATGTATTTTTTTATTTCTATTGTACTACCTTACAAAATGTCATAGTTTGAAATTGGTTTGGCACAGTAATCGTTCGTTACAGACACATCGTTCGGCCACTATCCTCGTGTTTTGATTATTTTAAAGGGTTAAATTAAATTAGACATCTGCCTGTTTTGATTCATTTGTTGTTCTTACATTGTTGGCTAGATGATGTGTTTGTAAAGAGAATGAAATGCAAACTTTAATCAGTGTAAAGGAGAGGACACTCAGCAGCTGGTTCCACATCTGTACTTTTGAGCACTATAGTGTGGGCCAACAGAATCGCCTTTTTTGGGGGTCCCACACAGGTGCATCAGTGAATTTTTGTGGTGCCTCCATGTCTAAAAATTGACAGCCAAAGGTGAATACTAAACATATTTTTGTGAAGAAATAATGTCTTCATGTGAAAATTCAGCACAAACACACACTTGTACCCCACTTCCAAGCAATTTAGGCTGTTTTTAGTTTTCATAGAGAATTTCAGTGTGATAAATAGACCTTTTGTTTGATTCTCATAGGGGAGAGAAGACTGGGAGGAGAACACTCCGGGGAGCACAGGAACCCCACAGCTTCTACACAACCCCAACCTCACAAAGACCCACAACCTGAGGGTGTTGAGGAAGTTGAAGAGGTGGAGGAAGAAGAAGTGCAGGAAGGAGAAGTGTATGACGTGGTGGAACTGGTCACCACAACAGGTCAGTATCTGTCACCACAGCTTCAGGTAAGAGATGTAGGCCTGCAGAGTTATAATACCTTTTTATTTTGTTTTTAGGGGATGTAAATGTTGTGGTGAAAGAAAGTACACGTTTCTCTGCTGACAGTGCCCTACGAATAATACAGCAAGTGATGGAATGTAGCACAGAACTGGACAGAATTAAACAAAGAATTCATGTGATGGATCAAACCTTTAAAGACATCCTAGATGTTTTGGGGAGAATTGAATAAGGCATCAAAACCCCCATTTTTTGTTACAGTTTGTTCTTCCCCCTTTTAATCTCTTTTTGACAATCAATCCAGCCAAAAATTGAATATGCACACAGTGTGTCAACATGTGCCATCTGCCATCAGGGGATATCCATGTATGGCTTTTGGGGGTGCAACCCCTTCCTCGTATCTCAAGTAGGTGAACTGAAGAAGGGGTTGCACCCACAAAACACGTCCATTGATCACCCCTGATGGCAGATGGCACATGTTGACAATAGGGATCAGGAGTCTAAAATCCCTATTGGAAATTACAACAAAATGTGTGCATATTCAATTTTTGGCTGGGCCAGGGGTGCCAAGACCCCATATTAGGACGGGCACATAGAAACATATTTTGTGTAAGTGAATGTCTCATATTGCTCAGAGGTATCCAATGTTGTACTTTTTGGAATGCAACTGATGGTTTTGTATTTTCATTAAAAAAAATTGGCGGTTTGTGGACAGCCAAAAAAAAAAAAAAATACCATGTGTGTGAATGTGCACAGAGTAAAATGTTTGAACACAAACAAAGTGTAGCTTCTTTTTCAAATACGCTCTAACCTTATTTGTGTATTTGTTTGGGTTTCATAGTGAAATGGTTGTTATTTACTAAAGGAAAAAAAACTTGGCAATACAAATGCAGTAAGACAAACTAGGAGACAGGAAACAAACAAAGTTACAAGATTTAAAATTAATTTTAATGAGTTCTTTATGCACAAATCTTTAGTCATGGCCTGGCATAGGAGTTGCCCCCCTACCCGTGAAATAGTCCATATATTTATCCCGAACCTCACGGGCATTTTGGGGGGGCAAGCCAGGACGGGCAGATTCGAGGCCCGGCAGGGGATTGGCATGGGAAAGTCCTGCCTCAGGCAATACTGAGGTCATATAAGTACTTGATTTTCGGCAAAGAAAATTATGGAGCACACAGCAGCATAAAAGAACATAGTTTATCTTGTACTCCGCCAAGTGGATTGGAGTCATAAAAAGGCAGAACCGGCTTGCCATTATCCCAAAGGCATTTTCAACGACTCTTCGGCCCTGGCCAGCCGGTAATTGAACACCCTCTTCTCTGGGGTCAGGGTCCTCTGTGGAAATGGCCTCATGAGGTGCGGTCCGAGTCCGAAGGCTTCATCAGCCAAAAAAACAAAGGGGAGTCCTTCAACATTCCCTGCATCCGGTGGCAATGCAAGGTCGTCACTCTGGAGACGGAGGGCAAACTCCGTCTGGATGAAGGATCCCCCATCGGACATCCGGCCATTCTTCCCTACATCAACATAGAGGAATTCATACCGTGCTGACACCACCGCCATCAGCACAATGCTATGAAACCCCTTGTAATTGTAGTAGTAGGACCCAGAACGGGGTGGCGGCACGATGCGGACGTGCTTACCGTCTATGGCACCACCGCAGTTGGGGAAGTCCCACCGCGTGGCAAACTCTGATGCCACAGTCTGCCATTCCTGTGGCGTGGAAGGAAGCTGGGGAGTCAAACAAGATGAAATAAAATTAGAAATTTAAATTATAACATTGCAAGCAGATTATAAGAAAATACATTAGAGCCCAACCTCAATCAAATTCTCAGTTTAAGGTGTTTTTAATAAGTATAATGGAAGGCTCAAGTTTCATATTCATCACCACCTCTGATGGTCCATTATAACCCAATTTGGGGGGGTAGATGTGTTTGGCCACAGGATAGCATTGCAGTGGCGGTGCGTCCAGAGTGGGTGCTGGAGCACTGCCCCCTCTATCCTGCGCCCGTCACTCAGAACAATACATAGGTTCATGCCTTGCATGGACCTATGTATTGTCAATGCCGCCCACTTTTCAGGTGCATGGCCCCCTGTTGAGCGACGGACATATGAATAACTGCGGCATTTTTGTGGTGAAAATTGCATATCAGAAACAAGGGGGCAAATAGGCTTGCAAATTACAGCCTGAGGGATGTAATTGGCTTGCTAAAAGTGAAATAGGGGACGCAGGGGGGGGACATTCCTTGGCTAAACACTGACAGGCTGCTCTGCCAATCATGTTCACCAAGTCTGTTTAACGGTAACATGATTGGCTGATGCAACATCGAGGGCAGGAAAAGACATCAAGGACAGAAGAAGGATGGCGCAGACCAGAAGAAGGTAAGTGCAGGGCTGGGGGGAAACTGGCTGCATTGGAGGGGACAAAATGGCTGCATTGGAAGGGGCAAAATGGCTGCATTGGAAGGGGCAAAATGGCTGCATTGGAAGGGGCAAAATGGCTAGCATTGGAGGGGGCAACTGGTGGCGTTTAATAGGCACAGTCGCAAAAAAGAAGGAAGTTTAGGTCCTAAATTGGGGGTTGAACCCCCAAACAATTGGAGCAACAGGCGCCACTGCTGGAAAGGTTAGTGAAGGGAAATATGCATGGAGGAGAAAAAAGGGGCATTTTAAAGCTTCCAGCATGCATGGGGACAAAGGGGACATTCTCAGCATATTACAATCATGGTAATTAGGGAAGGATGAAAGAAATACAATACATTAGCATACATGAAATACATAAAATGTGATGTTAATGGAGAAAACTTACCCTAATATAGTCCTCCTGCAGGACTTGTATAATGGCAGAACAGGTGTCTGGGATTATGAGGCCCAGAGCCTGGGGGGAGATGCCTGTCGTGAACTTCAAGTCCTGAAGACTTCTCCCTGTCGCCAGGTAACGTAACGTGGTGATGAGCCTCTGCTCAGCACTGATGGCTTCCCACATAACGATGTCCTGCCTGGTAATATAGGGGGACACCAAAGCCAACAGTTGCTGAAAAACGGGGTCAGACATCCGCAGAAAATTCCTGAAGTCCTCAGGATTATTCTCGACGATCTCCCGCAGCAGAGGCATATGGCAGAATTGGTCCCGCTGGAGCAACCAATTCTTGGTCCATGAACTCCTCCTCACCCCGTTCATGGACTGGTCTTGGTCCAAAACAAGCAGACCAACACCAAGCGCCTGCACAGCACGAACTCGACGACGAGAATGTACAGGCGACATGGCTAGGAAACGGTCGTCTTATCAGAACGTACAGAACAGAACGCACTTTAGAACAGCAAGGCCTATGAATAACGAACTGAAAATCAGAAACGAACGGGCAAGAACGCACTGTAAAACATATACGACCTGCCGAGACGCCCTGAAAGACAAAATACGAACCCACAAGCACAAACTGAACCGCAGAAAACGAACTGAAAGCACGAAGACTGAAAAGCGCGAATCGTCTCTTCCCAAACTTTTACTTCACACGCGGTAACACGAGATCAGCAAAAGCAGCCCAAGGGGTGGCGCCAGGGAAATCGAACTTCCCCTTTATAGTGCCGTCGTACATGCTGGACGTGACCACGGAGAACAACGAGGAAATTGTGAAATGTCAGTGTGTACGCATGGAAAGCTTGACGAGAAACTCGTCAAGGTTAACAAGAATCTCGTCGAAAAAAACGACGTATTTTTTACGACGAGAAACTCGGTCGTGTGTACGAGGCTTGATACACACTATTTGCATTGCACTGCATTGGACGGTGGCCCTCCATTGGAAGGCTCCTACAGTTCCCTTTGCCCAGGTCCTGGCTAGGATTGACCACATCATGCTATCAGAAAAAATATTTCACACTCTGAGGGATTCAATCCCTGTTTATGATGCTAAATGGAACCCTTGGTTTCTATTTTGCTTAAATGATTGACCTGAGCTTAAGTTCTTATGTTTTTCCTTTTTCTTTATTTTAATTTTTCTTTTCAAGTTTGCAGTATTTATAGATATGCCTTACAGTGATGCAATGTACTCTGCTTCATTTATTGTAAGTTCTGTGAATATACTTTAACCTTTGGTCCTTTGTGGATTGTTGCCTATATTATGATCACTGTTCACATGTGGCCTATACTTTTTGTACTGCAACTTTTTCTCAAAAATTTTCAATAAAAGTTTTCAGTATAAAAAAGAAACTTATGAGTACCTGAGGGGTCTGGACCTTCCCATGTTGCCTGAGGAGGAACTAGAAAAACTTGAAGCTCCAATTACTCAAGAAGAAATAAGAAGAGGAATAAAAAGCATGGCCCTGGGAAAAAGTCCGGGCCCTGACGGGTACTCTATTTTATACTATAGGAGATTTTAATTGTTTTTGATCCCTAAATTATGCAATTATCTGAATGCCTTAGCTGAAGGAGAGACACTGTGGGAGGAATCATTATTGGCCTATATAACTCTCATCCTAAAAGAAGGGAAGGACACAACAGTCCCAGCAAGTTATCGTCCAATATCCCTGTTAAACACAGATATAAAGATTTTCGCGAAGGTAATAGCAGAAAGATTAAAACCCCTATTACCAAGCTGGGTAAATAACGATCAGGTAGGGTTTGTGTCAGGGAGAGAGGGAAAGGATAATGGCCTGAAGTCACTGTGTTTGATCCATGAAGTAAAGAGGGGAAGACCCCAGTCGCATTTCTGTTGACTGGTGCCGAAAAGGCCTTTGACAGGGTGGACTGGGGCTTCATGTTTGGAACTTTAAAACATCTAGGTATTGGGGTGAGGATGTTGAGATGGATATCGGCCTTCTATCATCATCCAATGGCTAGAATTAGAATAAATGGGAACTTATCCCCTGTTTTAGACCTATTTAATGGGACAAGGCAGGGATGCCCTTTTTCCCCAATGCTGTTTGTAATAGCTTTGGAACCCCTGTTAGCAGCTATTTGTAAAGACCCAGATATTGGAATAGTAAAAGTAGGGGAAAGGGAGTTTAAGGTAGCTGCTTATGCCGATGACCTGCTCTTCTACGTCTCTAACCCAAGAATAACAATCCGAATTATATTAGACGAGTTAACTAGATTTGGAAAATTGACCAATTTTTAAATAAATATGTCTAAGTCCAAGATTCTGAACATTACTATCCCAAGGGAGGAGCAGCAGGCGATCCAACCTAAATTTTCCTTGTGGTGTAAGGAAGGACTGGGGTACCTGGGAATAAAACTGACTGCATCCTTGGAGACTATGTTTAAGGCTAATTGCATACCAGAACTTAAAGCAGAGCTCCACCGTAAAAAAATATATTAAAAGCCAGCAGCTACAAATACTGCAGCTGCTGACTTTTAATAAATGGACACTTACCTGTCCTGGAGTCCAGCGATGTCGGCAGCAGAAGAAGAGAAATCGCTCGTCTCTCGGCTGCCCCCACCGCCATCATTGGTGAGGGAATTAGGAAGTGGAGCGTTGCGGCTTCACTGCCCGGTTCCCTACTGCGCATGCGCGAGTCGCACTGTGCCATCCTCACTGTTCCCCGCTGTGTTCTGGGAGCCGTGTGTTTCCCAGAACACAACGGGGGGAAGTGGCGTACTGCCTGCAGGTCCCCACAGAGTCTATGCCCAGAAGTGGGTGCAAATACCAGTCATAGACAGGTATCTGCATCCCCCTCCCCCTGAAAGGTGCCAATTGTGACACCGGAGGGGGGAGGAATCCGATGAGCGGAAGTTCCACTTTAGGGTGGATCTCCGCTTTAATAAGATTAAATAACACTTGGAGAATTTGAAACATAGGCCCCTTTTCATGCTTTAAAAATGAATATCTTACCAAGGTTGACTTACATTTTCCAAATGATCCCAATAGCAGTACCCCAGGATTTTTTAAAGAAATTAAGATTGATGATATTAAAATATATCTGGACACATAAACACCCTAGAATTGCTTATGCATTATTGGCGAAAGCCAAAAGGTCAGGAGGACTAGGAGCCCCGTACTTCGAGAAATACTATCAGGCGATCTGTATTTCCCAGATGGTAGAATGGATTCATAATAAAGAGGGGAGAAGCTGGGTAGATATGGAGATAGCACAGAGTAAGGCAGATTTGGGAAAGATGGTCTGGATACCACAACAGCACCGGGATTTAGCTATTAGCACAAACCCTCTAACTAGGAACACTTTTAAGATTTGGGATGGATTAGGGAGATTGCACCATTGGGATTATAATTCACTATTATTATCCATATTGGGCACAAATTACTTTAAGCCAGGGAAAGAGGAACATATATACTTTATTAGATGGGCAAAACAAGAGGAAATACTATTACAAGATGTAATGAAAGGTAATAGGATCTGCACCTATGTGGAAATTACACAAAAATGGGGAAATAAGCCACTAGATAAATGGAGGTACACACAACTACAGCATTTTGCACAATCACTGCCACAACCGCTATGAGGAAAAGGACACATGCGGTTAATAGGGAAACTTTTTTGCTCTCCCTTAGCGTAAATCAAAGTATATCCAAAAGATACAGAATCCTAATCAAGGAAACAGAACCTGAATTCCCCCATATCTGGGGAAATGGGAGAGGAGATAGGCTCGCTTAGAGATGAGGAATATAGAAGGAAAATTCTGAGAATTGCTTGTTTGTCTTCCGGAGATATAAAAACAATGGAAATGTGCTATAAACTTCTGGCAAGATGGTATGTGACCCCCCAGAGGGCGCATAGGATCAGGGCAGGGGGGCCCCCAACTTGTTGGAGGGGTTGTGATGCCCTGGGGACCTTTGCGCACCTCTGGTGGGAATGTACAAAGATTCAACCCTACTGGGAGGGAATCTTGGCAGCAATTCACCAAATTACAGGAGAACAGATTCAGAAGAACCCCTGGGATTGTCTATTTCATGATACAAGGAAAACGGTCCCTCAATTTAAGAATACTATAGTGCCATTCCTTTTAAATGCAACTAAAAGCTTGATCCCGAGCTTCTGGAGGACCCAAGAAGTCCAGAGCATGAAGGATTGGGCTGCAAGGGTTAAAATGATAAGAATCATAGAAGAAACTATCCATATAGAAGAGGATTCACTGGAGACATTCTGGAATAAATGGGGGAAATAGAGGGAATTCAGGGAGTCGGGAAGCTGGAGAAACTGATGAAGGGATAGGGAACTGGGGGGAGGAGAGGAGGGGAGGGGGAGGGGTTTTGTGTTTTTCTTTTTTCTTATTGGTGCTGTGGGGTTGTTTAAGGGGAGTGTTCTTTTGGGCAGGGGGAATAAATGTTTAGAGTATAGATAAAGGAATACAACTTTTGTTTCACATGTATTTGTTTACACTGGTTTATACAATAAAAGAGAGAATATATTAAAAAAACTGTTTAAATCATGATAAGAAAGTACTGAGTTTTGTATAACCTTTAGGCACATATACATTAAAACACAGCCCCTCCCTTCTTTTACTTGTATATAAGCCACTGTTGTACTTAATAAAATTAGAGATCTTCTGAACACACTCAAGCCTGTTTCCCGTGTCTCATTTGGTTTCTCACGAATCCGTGGGTCCCAGTGGTCTGCCTGCATGAACCAGGGTGGTCGTCAAAGTGTATAATTCCTTTCAGCATCCTTGATCAGTAGCCACTGGCGTGGCAAAAAGAATCCAAGCTCCCCTGACCCTGTCTTGGTGCCATACTCACACAGCTACTCATTGATGACCCTCTGCTGCGTGTGCAGCCACTGCAGCATTGCCAAAATTGAGTTCCACCTGGTGGGCATGTCACAAATGAGGTGGTTGGTGGGCAGGTTGCATTCCCTTTGAATGTCAGCCAATTGAGCACTGGCATTGTATGACTGGCAGAAATGACCACAAACTTTTCTGGCCTGGGTACCTGCTCAAGAACTGATGCACCACCAAATTCAGAACGTCTGCCAAACATGGAACACGGGTCAAGTGCCCCTGTCGAAGAGCGGAGAGAAGGTTGGTGCCATTGTCACATACAACCATTCCTGGATGAATCTGGTATGGCGTCAACCACTTCTAAGCCTGCCCCTGCAGAGCTGACAGAATCTCTGCCCCGGTGTGGCTTCTGTCCCCTAAGCAGACCAACTTAAGCACTGCATGGCATCTTTTTTCCTGAGTGCTTGCGTAGCCCCTTGAATGCTTACGGAGCACCGCTGGTTCAAAGGACAAATCTGCAGAAGAGGCCATAGAGGAAGAAGAAGAGGAGGGGGTGGAGGAGAGAGCTGTGGCAGAATCACCACTAGCATTTTAGAGGCGTGGTGGCGGAAAAAGCTCCAACAATACTGAACTCTGTCCTGCATCCTTCCCAGCTGCCAGCAGAGTTACCCAGTGCACCATGAAGGAAAGGTAACGTCCCTGCCCATGCCTGCTGGGCCATGAATCAGCGGTAATATGCACCTTACTGCTGACCGCCCTGTCCAAATAGGCCAAAACAGTGCCTTCCACATGCCGGTAGAGAGTCGGAATGGCCTTCCGTGAAAAGAAATGGCGTTTTGGAACCTGCCACTAAGGTACAGCACATTCCACAAATTCACGAAAGGGGGCAGAGTCTACCAGCTGAAAAGGCAGCAGTTACAGTGCTAGTAATTTGTCCAAGCTAGCATTCAGACTCTGAGCATGTGGATGGCTGGGACCAAATTTATTTTTACGGTTTAGCAACTGGGGTAGGCAAATATGCCTGCTAAAATCAGATGGTGGTGTACTGCTAGCAGATTGTCTGCAAATACTTGGGACACCTATTGCTATACCTTCATTCCTCTCAGTGCAGGTTTCTGAGAGAACTGGAGGTATAGTGGAGTTGGAGATCCCAGATGAGGAGCAAGGAGAAGTCCGCCTTTTTCTTTGATGTGGGTCTTTCAAGTGGTGTTTTTCCAATGGACTGCATGGGAGGTCGTCATATGTCTGGTCAAGCATGTGGTACCAAAAGAGTGACAGAGGATGAGGATGATGAGGACGGCCTTGTTATCCACTCCACCAACTTTTCTGCATGTTCTGGCTTAATAACACGGCCAGCAGCAGAAAAAAAGGACAAGCGTGCCTGCTTGCCCTCTTTTAGTGGCCTGCCTCTCCTTTGTGGCCTTCCGGACATGATGTATATTATGTTTTGCAAAACCACACTACACTGTATTAGATACTGTGTACACCACCAGAAGTGTAGTAGCAACTTTACTACAGAAGCACTGTATTGTGTACTGTGTACACCACCAGAAGTGTAGTAGCAACTGTACTACAGTTGCACTGTAATGTGTACTGTGTACACCACCAGAAGTGTAGTAGCAACTGTACTACGGGCTGCACTGTATTGTGTACTGTGTACACCACCATAAAAGTAGTAGCAATTGTACTACGGTTGCACTGTATTGTGTACACCACCAGAAGTGTAATAGCAACTGTACTATGGCTGCACTGTATTGTGTACTGTGTACACCACCAGAAAAGTAGTAGCAACTGCACTACAGCTGCACCGTATTGTGTACTGTATACACCATCAGAAAAGTAGTAGCAACTGCACTATGGCTGCACTGTATTGTGTACTGTATACACAGCCAGAAAAGTAGTAGCAACTGCACTACGGCAGCACTGTATTGTGTACACCACCAGAAGTGTAGTGTCAACTGCACTACAGCCGCACTGTATTGTGTACTGTGTACACCACCAGAAGTGTAGTAGCAACTGCACTACAGCGGCACTGTATTATGTACTGTGTACACCATCAGAAAAGTAGTAGCAACTGCAATACGGCTGCACTGTATTGTGTACTGTGTACACCACCAGAAGTGTAGTAGCAACTGCACTACGGCAGCACTGTATTGTGTACTGTGTACACCACCAGAAGTGTAGTAGCAACTGCACTATGGCAGCACTGTATTGTGTACTGTGTACACCACCAGAAAAGTAGTAGCAACTGCACTACGGCTGCACTGTATTGTGTACTGTGTATACCACCAGAAGTGTAGTAGAAACAGTACACCACGGAATGCACTGTAGATATAGGCTACAGTGGATGCAGAGTATATATTTATATATATATATATATATATATATATATATATATACACACACGAGACTGTATATATATATATGCATTAATACACTGGCACGCCTGAAGTGTATTGGAAATAGTACATCACGGAATGAACTGTAGATATAGGCTACACTGGATGCAGAGTATATTTACGAGACTGTATATATATACAATATATGTGTGTATATATATATATATTAATACACCACCTGAAGTGTATTAGAAAAATTACACCACGGAATGCACTGTAGATATAGGCTACACTGGATGCAGAGTATATATATATATATATATATACACTAGACTGGCTGTATATATATATATATCAAATACACTGCCACTAACTGAATAACCTTCCCTGCTTAATCTAAATCAAGCTATCTCTCCGTCCACACCAACAACACTACACAGGGCCGCCGTGTAGGCAGCCTTATATAGTGTGGGGCATGGACTTAGTCCCCCTGAGCCATGAATGGCCAAAGGCACCCTGCCTTTGGCCAATTATGGCTCTCTTAGCAGAGGGCGCTGGGATTGGCCAAAGCATGCAGGTCAGGTGCATGCTTTGGCCAATCATCATACAGCAATGCACTGTGATCTCGCAGTGCATTATGGGGCGTTCCGCTGCGCTTGAATTTGCCGCGAACGCCCCATAATGTTCGTTGTTCGGCAAACGGGTGAACACCCGATGTTCAAGTCGAACTTATGTTCGAGTCAAACTTATGTTCAAACATCGAGCTCATCCCTACTGATTCTGAATTGGAATAATACTACTAAGCTTACGATTCCAATACAGATGCTTAAAGTATATCTATGGTCAAAATCTAAAATCATATTTCTACATTGTATTTTAATTTGTATTTTTTTTTTTTGTAGGTTTACAATGCTTTTCAACAGAGCGTCGGAAGATCCGTTATAAATTACAATCAATGGTATAACAGTTGTGGTCAGAACAAACAAGAGTAAATAACCAGTGAAAATCAAAATCTATAAGTCGACAAAACTAATATTAATAAAGACATAAGGTTCGTTAGGTTGGATCTGTTAAACTTCAGTGTTCATTATAATAACAAGCCTTTTTTCTAGTGCTAAAGTAGATTGGGGTGTGTTTTGTGTCTTTAATTGGGTATTTAAGAATTGGTATGATAACTACGATCATTGAGTGTGGTATTTCACCAACGTATCATATAACCACATCTGGTCGATTGTCATTGCTCGATGTGATATAGAAATCTAGTGGTTGCATAGGGTGATTAAAGATGTAAACCATCAGAGAAAAAAAAAAGTGGGTAAGTAAGGGATGGGGAAGGAGGATGGGAGGGGGAGGGGCATGGAGAAAAAATTGGGGGTGGGGGGTGCAGGTTGTGTTGGAGAAGGGGGTATAATTCATCTCCCAGTCTCCCCAACAGCTCCCTAACATTGATGTAAGAATTTTGGAACAGCCAAGTCTGAAAGTTTTGGATATGTAATTAAATATCTCAAGAAGGGTCCTCCTTCACTCTTACCTTGTTTAGGGGTGGGAGGCCCTATGTCTCGTGCTCTAATGGGGGTATTGGTTGAAAGGTATAAAGGGAGTCATTGAGAGTCAAAAATACCTTGGGGTGGAGGGTCAGGTTGAGTTTGACTCATCAGTAACTTGTATCTCTGTGGTGCGGAAGTAGGTCCAGCAAGCCCATGTATGGGAAAAGTTAGCCGGATAGTCTCAGGCTATAGAGATTAGTTCCTCCATCTCCACAATTTTTTCAACTAGTTTGAGCCATTCAGGGATAGTCTGAACATGGGTCGATCCCCAATGAAGAGGGAAACACATTTTGGCCAAATTCATTGTTTTGCGGTATTAGTGCATCGGTATGTCTGAGTGGTGAAGGAGAAACTGTGCTGGAGTGTGTATGTGGAGATCTGTGTTGTCAGTTCTCAGATTTGTGTCCAGAATGGTTAGATTAGGGGGCATGACCACCATATGTGTAATAAAGTTCCTAGTTCCCTGGAGCACCTCCTAGACTTATTTGAGAAGGCAGGGTTGTATTTGTTAAGAATTACTAGGGTTCTGTACCAGTGAGTTAGGACTTTATAATTGTTTTTCTGGATCGAGACATTGAGAGAACCTTTATGTGTCATTGTAGATATGCGCTCCCATTGCTCCTCCGTCATCTCTGTTTGCATGTCTCTTGCCCAATTTAAGCACGCCTGAAGTGTATTAGAAATAGTACATCACGGAATGCACTGTAGATATAGGCTACACTGGATGCAGAGTATATATACGAGACTGTATATATATATTAATACACCAGCAAGCCTGACGTGTATTAGAAATAGTACACCACGGAATGCACTGTAGATATTGGCTACACTGGATGCAGAGTATACATATATATATATATATATATGTTAGATTTCATTAGACTGTCTGAGGAGAGCATGTTATAGATAGTGGAGATCACATGTTGTTGAGGAGCAGATTGAGTGAATGGACGAGAGACGGAGGAATCACGGTCAGCTTCTTTGAGGAAATGCCATATCTGGAAGTACGTCCAGAGAGGAAAAGTATTGTTAGTCATGTTAGCTGGTAGGGAAGAATGTTCTAAAAGTTTGCCTGCTCGAAAAAATTGGTGAGCCAGAATTTCTGGGTGAATTTCTGGGTGTTGCCAAATGTCTGCTAAGAACTGTGCGGACATACCAGGAGGAAAGGATGGGTTGAGTTTTACAGATGTTAGGGGTCCAGGATTAGATGAGAGGTGAAGCTGTTGGCAGGTTTCTCAAGAGTGTTGAGTTAATGAGGGGGCTTGCCTTCAAGGCCGGGAAATGTAGTGTGTTGAGGTCCAGGGCATCGATCGTAATAGTAGGGGGGAGAAGGAATCTTCAAGAAGAACCCAGTCTTTGCAATGGCCATGCAATGACCAATCTACAATTCTGGAGAGGTGGCAGGCCCAATAATATTTCTTAAGGACCAGGAGACCAATGCAAACCTTAGTTTTGGGTTTCGTCAATTGCTCATATGTTATTCTAGGTATTTTCTGTCTGCATATGAATCTAGTGCATAGTTGTTTGTAGGATTGAAAAAAAGACCAGGGGGAGCTTAATGGGGATGGTTTGTAAAATGTATAAAATGATAAAATGAAGGATATTTATATTTAAAATTGCTGCCCTGCCAAACCAAGAAAATGGAGGTTTGTTCCACTTTGTTTGCAATAGCTTTGAGGATGGGTTGGTATTTTTTTGAGAATATGTCTGAAAGATTTATTGTCAAGTGGATCCCAAGATATTTGATCTTGTCATGTTTCCATTGGAGGGGGGAAGTTATTCTTACATTGTGTTACTGTTTCCTGTGAGGTAATATTGAGGGCATGGGATTTGGCAAAATTGATCTTGAAATTGGAAATATAATGAAAAAGTTTGAAATTCTTTCAAGAGATTTGGAATTGATAAGTGTGGTTCTTTTAGGAATAGCAAAATATCGTCAGCAAAGGATGCTAATTTGTAGGTGCGAACAGCGATGGGTATGCCTTTGATATTTTCATTAGACAGTAGACAGTGCAGGAAGGGTTCAAGGGTTAGGACAAAAAGAATTAGGCAAAGTGGGTACCCCTGTCTCGTCCCATTGCTAATGGAGAAGGCGTTCGACAGGTGTCCGTTGACCCAAACTCTGACCGTCGGAATTGTATAGAGGGACATAATGGAATTGAACATCCAGTTTTGGAGACCAATATGTCGCAAGACTGCTCCCAGGTAGTCCCATGCCAGCCTGTCGAACGCCTTCTCTGAATCCAATGATAGGAAGAATCCTTCAGGTTTATGGGTAGTTATCCAATGATGTAAATCCAGGGCTTTAATAGTGGTGTCCCTGGTTTCTCTCCCAGGGATAAAGCCAACTTGGTCTTTCTCTATCAGGGAAGGTAGGAAAGGTAAAATAATAGTAGCTAATATTTTGCCAAACAGTTTTACATCAACATTCAGTAAGGATATCGGCCTGTAGTTCATAACTGATGTAGTATCTTTCTCTTCTTTTGGGATCACTGTAATGTGGGCCTCCAGCAATCTATGGAAGGGGAGAGTGGATGAAGTAAGGATTTTAAAGGCCTTGAGGAAGTGGAAGGATAAAGTGTCTGTGAAGGTTTTAAAATTAACAGCTGTAAACCCATCCGGGCCGGAGTTTTTACCATTTTTAACCACTTCAGCCCCGGACCATTTTTCAGCTTAAAGACAGGTCAAAATGTATTCACCCACATGTCTTTAGTAAAAAAAATGTCAATAAGCGTATATTTATTGGTTTGCGCAAAAGTTATAGCGTCTACAAACTAGGGTACATTTTCTGGAATTTACACAGCTTTTAATTTATGACTGCCTATCTAATTTCTTGAGGCGCTAAAATAGCAGCGCAGTACAACCCCCCCCCCCCCAAATGACCCCATTTTGGAAAGTAGACACCTCAAGGAAATTGCTGAGAGGCATGTTGAGCCCATTGAATATTTTTTTTTTGTCCCAAGTGATTGAAAAATGACAAAAAAAAAAAAGAAGATTTTTACAAAAAGTTGTCACTAAATGATATATTGCTCACACATGACATAGGCATATATGAAATTACACCCATAAATACATTCTGCTGCTTCTCCTGATTATGGGGATACCACATATGTGGAACTTTTTGGGAGCCTAGCCACGTACGGGGCCCTGAAAACCAAGCACTGCCTTCAGGATTTCTAAGGGCATAAATTTTTGATTTCACTTCTCACTACCCAGTTTCGAAGGCCAAAAAATGCCAAGATAGCACAACCCCCCCCCCCCCCAAATGACCCCATATTGGAAAGTATACACCCCAAGCTATTTGCTGAGAGGCATGGTGAGTATTTTACAGCTCTCATTTGTTTTTGAAAATGAAGAAAGAAAATAGTTTTTTTCTTTTCTTTTTTCCAATTTTCAAAACTTCGTAACAAAAAGCGAGATCTGCAAAATACTCACCATACCTCTCAGCAAATAGCTTGGGGTGTCTACCTTCCAAAATGGGGTCATTTGGGGGGTTTTTGCCATCTGGGCATTCCATGGCCTCCGAAACTGTGATAGACAGTGAGGAGTGAAATCAAAAATGTACACCCTTAGAAAGCCTGAAGGCGGTGCTTGGTTTTTGGGGTCCTGTACAGGACTAGGCTCCCAAAAAATCTCACACATGGGCTATCCCCGTACTCAGGAGAAGCAACAGAATGTATTTTTGGGTGTAATTCCACATATGCCCATGGCATGTTTGAGCAATATATCATTTAGTGACAACTTTGTGCAAAAAAAAAAAAAAATTGTCTTTTTCCTCCAACTTGTGTCAAAATATAAAATATTCCATGGACTCGACATGCCTCGCAGAAAATAGCTTGTGGTGTCTACTTTCCAAAATTGGATCAATTGGGGGGGTTTTGAACTGTCCTGGCATTTTATGCACAACATTTAGAAGCTTATGTCACACATCATCCACTCTTCTAACCACCTAAAGCCCTTTCTGACACTTTTTGTTTACATCAAAAAAAAAAAAAAAAATTTGCAAGAAAATTACTTTGAACCCCCAAACATTATATATTTTCTTTAAAGCAAAGGCCCTACAGATAAAAATTTTGGGTGTTGCATTTTTTTTTTCACACACAGTATTTGCGCAGCGATTTTTCAAACACACTTTTTTTGGAAAAAATACACTTTTTTTTAATTTTAATGCACTAAAACATACTATATTGCCCAAATGTTTGATGAAATAAAAAATATGATCTTAGGCCGAGTACATGGATACCAAACACAACATGCTTTAAAATTTCGCACAAACGCGCAGTGGCGACAAACGACATACATTTTTAAAAGCCTTTACAGGTTACCACTTTAGATTTACAGAGGAGGTCTACTGCTAAAATTACTGCCCTCGATCTGACCTTTGCGGTGATACCTCACATGCATGGTGCAATTGCTGTTTACATATGACGCCAGACCGACACTTGCGTTCGCCTTTGCGTGAGAGCTGGGGGGGGGGGGGGGACAGGGGTGCTTTTTTTTTTATTATTATTTATTTTGCTTTTTTATTTTATTTTTAAACTGTTCCTTCCATATTTTTTTTTAATCATTTTTATTGTTATCTCAGGGAATGTAAATATCCCCTATGATAGCAATAGGTAGTGACAGGTATTCTTTTTTTTAAAACATTAGGGTCTATTAGACCCTAGATCTCTCCTCTGCCCTCAAAGCATCTGACCACACCAAGATCGGTATGATAAAATGCTTTCCCAATGACGCTGTTTATATCCGCCGAAATCTATTTAATGAAATGCTCGTAGCTTCCGGTTTCTTAGGCCATAGAGATGATTGGAGCCGTTCTGGTCTCTTATCAGTTCTGTGGTCAGCTGGCGGAACCACCGGCTGCATTCTCTGTTGAGACAGGAGAGCCAGAGAAAACCATGGAAGACGTTGGGAGGGGGGGCATTCCCTCCCACTGCTTGTAAAAGCAGTCTAGAGGTTAATTAGCCGCTAGGATTGCTTTTACATGAAAGCCGACCGTTGGCTGAACAAAAAAAAGAGATTGATCTGTGTTTATGCCCACCATTAGAATACCTCCCTTCATCCGCCCACCTCTAATGATGGGCATACATGCACCATTTATATATGCCGAAGCATGGGGGCATCCTCCCGCAAAAGTTATGCCGCGTACACACGGTCTGACTTTTCCACGGGCAAGGTCTGAATTTCGACCGTATGTACGCCACATTAGGAGCAGATCGCTCCTCCGTCCCTGCTGCCCCCATGCTTTGGCATATATGTTTTTTTTTTTTTTTTTAACTGTGGTGGTGAAATCACCTCCTATAGCGTTGGAGTCACGGCTTTATGTATCGTGGGAGCAAATGCTGTTGCTGTCAAGATAAATAAATCCGCATTGCAACTGAATGGCGTACCTGCTAAGCAAATGATGGTTAACATTAAAACAAAGTAACATTACAGTATAACAGTACAGACCTTACCATACCACACCTGCAAAGCAAATACCAAAAAAAAACATAGTAAAAATAAAACATTTTTTAACGCAACCTGTGCCTAAAATATATATTTATGCCGCGTACACACGGTCAGACTTTTCCACGGGCAAGCCTCCGTCGGAATTTTGACCGTATGTATGCCGCATTAGGAACAAATCGCTCCTCCGCCCCTGCTGCCCCTATGCTTCGGTATATATGCTCTTGCTGTCAAGATAAATAAATCCGCTCTGCAGTTGAATGGCGTACCTGAAAACAAAAAAAATGGTTAACAATAAAACACAGTAATAAGTATAAAAAAATTACATACCTGAAAAGCAAGCATTATAAAACATAATAACAATAAAACATTGCATAATAGAATACAGTAAAAAAGAGCAGAACAATAGAGAGAGAATAGAGAGGGAGAGAACATAAAAACTACAACTATTTTTGTTGTTTTTATTTTATATTTTTTTAACACTTTTTTTGTAACTGTTCAACTGTTCGGTTCCAGGTTTGGGTCTCTCAAAATGCGATAGCATCTTGGGAGACCCTGTGTAAGTGTGTCCTAGTCTGTGAAATGCTGTACCCTATGCTAATACTGCACTAGTGTGTGAATATTAATTAGGGGGAAGGGAAGCACTCACAATGCCACATCCGCAATGGTATTTAATGAAAAAATTTAAGGGTAAACTCAAGGAGGAGAAATACCCAAAGAGGCCGGACTTTAGAGGCAATGACACGGTAGATAGACAAAAAATGTTTTATTTATTTATAATAGACAAAAAACACAGTAACTACATGATTGAGAAGAGTTAAAAAATGTCACAAGATGGAAAATGTGTTCCCTTTTCGTCAACGCTTTTCGCCGCGAGGCTTCTTCAGGACGACTCAAGGATAGCAAGAGAAAACAGAACTTGCTATCTGCAATACAACATATTACATGATTATGATACATGTGTGAGCATAAAAACATTATATTTCATTAAATAGACATAAAGAGGAAAGAAAAAAAAAATTCAGAATGCACTCAAGAGACAACTTGTCATAGTTATCATAGCCCCATACATACCTTGGGACTGGCGGGGTATCTATTGACCCTTGTTTAGAAAAAATGCAATTATGTAAAAACCCAATATAAAAAAAGAGAATCATTCACATCTATAAAAACAAAAACAAAAATAACCACAGGGTCAAGGTTAGGAATAGAAATATGTCTCTCATTGTATGGGAAGCCTAAAGTGGAGCTCCACCCTATTTTTCAAGTTTGTTCCATCCTCTCTAGTAATGTCCCCTTAATAACAATTGGCATATTATAATATTTTTTTTTTAAAACTCACTGTTTAGTAGTCATCTATTTGTAGCTCCCGCCACGGCCGCATCAGCCTCGTCACGTCATCCACTGATCGCTAGGCCTCCTGGGAGATGTTTGTCATCAGCCCCTGGGCTGTAGAATCGCGTTATTTCTAAAACCGGAAATGACGCGAAACCGGAAATGACGCCGGCGCCATTTTAAATGAGGGCAACCAGGCTATTGTTGCCAGTATTTACCTAGCGTCCCTAGCAGCAAGATCGTCGGCGGAGGATAGCAATGTGCTGTGCTGGGGGACATGTAATGTTGGCAATATGCTGTGCTGGGGGACATGTAATGTTGGCAATATGCTGTGCTGGGGGACATGTAATGTTTGCAATGTGCTGTGCTGGGGGACATGTAATGGTGGCAATGTGCTGTGCTGGTGGACATGTAATGGTGGCAATGTGCTGTGCTGGTGGACATGTAATGTTGGCAATGTGCTGGAGATGGGATGGGCTGGGATGTGATGTGATGCAATTTACGGAGGATGATGCGATTTGGCAGGGGGGCAATGCAATGTGCTGGGCAGATGCAATTTGGCGGGGCGGCAATGCGATGTGCTGGAGCGATGCAATTTGGTGGGGGGGCGATGCAATGTGCTGGTGCGATGCAATGCAATTTGGCGGAGGGGGGGGCAATGCGATGTGCTGGGGCAATGCGATTTGGTGGCGGGGTGATGTGCTGGTGCGATGCAATTTGGCGGGGGGCAATGCGATGTGCTAGGGCAATGCGATTTGTTGGCGGGGTGATGCGATGTGCTGGTGCGATGCGATGCAATTTGGAGGGGGCGGCAATGCGATAAGCTGGGGCGATGCGATTTGGTGGCGCGATGCAATTTGGTGGGGGCAATGCGATTTGTTGGCGGGGCAATGCGATGTGCTGGGGCAATTCGATTTGTTGGCGGGGCAATGCGATGTGCTGGGGCAATGCGATTTGTTGGCGGGGTGATGCGATGTGCTGGGGCAATTCGATTTGTTGGCGGGGCAATGCGATGTGCTGGGGCAATGCGATTTGTTGGCGGGGTGATGCGATGTGCTGATGTGATGCAATTTGGCGGGGGCGATGCGATGTGCTGGTGCGATGCAATTTGGCGGGAGAGCAATGCGATGTGCTGTATCGATGCAATTTGGTGGCGGGGCGATGCGATGCACTGGTGCAATGTGATGCTATTTGGCGGGGGCCAATGCGATGTGCTGGGGCAATGCGATTTGTTGGTGGGGTGATGCGATGTGCTGGTGCGCTGCGATGCAATTTGGAGGGGCGGCAATGCGATAAGCTGGGGCGATGCGATTTGGTGGCGCGATGCAATTTGGCGGGGGGGCAATGCGATGTGCTGGGGCAATGCGATTTGTTGGCGGGGCAATGCGATGTGCTGGGGCAATGCGATTTGTTGGTGGGGTGATGCGATGTGCTGATGTGATGCAATTTGGCGGGGGCGATGTGATGTGCTGGTGCGATGCAATTTGGCGGGAGAGCAATGCGATGTGCTGTATCGATGCAATTTGGTGGCGGGGCGATGCGATGCGCTGGTGCAATGTGATGCTATTTGGCGGGGGGCCAATGCGATGTGCTGGGGCAATGCGATTTGGTGGCGGGGCGATGTGCTGGGGCAATGCGATTTGTTGGCGGGGTGATGCGATGTGCTGGTGCGATGCAATTTGGCGGGGGGCAATGCGATGTGCTGAGCGATGTGATTTGGTGGCGCGATGCAATTTGGCGGGGGGCAATGCGAATTGGTGGCGGGGCGATGTGCTGGGGCAATGCGATTTGTTGGCGGGGTGATGCGATGTGCTGGTGCGATGCAATTTGGCGGGGGGCAATGCGATGCGCTGGGGCGATGCGATTTGGTGGCGCGATGCAATTTGGCGGGGGGCAATGCGATTTGTTGGCGGGGTGATGCGATGTGATGCAATTTGTCGGGGGCGATGCGATGTGCTGGTGCGATGCAATTTGGCGGGAGGGCAATGTGATGTGCTGTATCGATGCAATTTGGTGGCGATGTGATGCACTGGTGCAATGTGATGCAATTTGGCGGGGGACCGATGCGATGTGCTGGGGCAATGCGATTTGGTGGAGGGGCGATGTGCTGGTGCGATGCAATTTGGCAGGGGGGGGCAATGTGCTGGGGCCATGCGATTTGCTCGTATGAGGACAGCAGGGCTCAACAACTTTTGTGTTGCCGACTCAGTCTAGGAGCAAGGGAGACAGTGGGATTCCAGGAGAAACAAGAGCTGAAGGACACCCACACCTCCAAGAGCCCTGCTGTCCTCGGCGGCTGGGTCACAGCCGACCGTTTTCCGTGGGCTTGCCTCTGGTAAGCTGCTACCTTATTATGGTGGAGGGCACCTTTGTCTGCTGATATCACCGGGTGTTGCATATTCATCTACTGATTTCATCTTGCTATTTACTGGATTTCATATTTTTGCATGGGACTATCAATTCATCATTTAGTTTTAGAATTTAGGTTATTGTGGTCAAAGTTTTTTTGGGTTCTTATTGCATCATTGGGTACTCAACTGGACTTTCATCATTATTTTCATTATATTTTTTCAATCTATGGACATTATTTTTGGGATTTAGTGGCTGGTGCCTTTGCCGAGTGTGCACTGCATTTTGCACATCAGCCCCTGCATGCTATAATAACATTTGTTTATTGGCACAGTTTTTTCTGTTTATTTTTCTATTGTGTTTATTTCACCATAGCTGCTGCCTTTGTTTATTCATTTATTTAACCTACCCAATTTGCTATTAGCACAGCCTTTTTTCCATACTGTATCAGGAGGTGGTATTGCACTCCTCTTCCTCCTCTCTCCACTAACTACCCCCCGCCATACACTCCGCACTTCTCTCCTGTACATATTACCCCCCGCCATACATTCCGCACTCCTCTCCTGTACATATTACCCCCGCCATACGTTCCGCACTCCTGTCCTGTACATATTACCCCGCGCCATACATTCCGCACTCCTCTCCTGTACATATTACCCCCGCCATACACTCCGCACTCCTCTCCTGTACATATTACCCTCCGCCATACACTCCTCTCCTGTACATATTACCCCCCGCCATACATTCCGCACTCCTCTCCTGTACATACTACCCCCTGCCATACACTCCGCACTCCTCTCCTTTACATATTACCCCACGCCATACACTCCGCACTCCTCTCCGGTGCATATTACCCTCCGCCATACACTCCGCACTCCTGTACATATTACCCTCCGCCATACACTCCGCACTCCTCTCCTGTACATATTACCCCCCGCCATACATTCCGCACTCCTCTCCTGTACATATTACCCCCCGCCATACATTCCGCACTCCTCTCCTGTACATATTACCCCCCGCCATACATTCCGCACTCCTCTCCTGTACATACTACCCCCTGCCATACACTCCGCACTCCTCTCCTTTACATATTACCCCACGCCATACACTCCGCACTCCTCTCCGGTGCATATTACCCTCCGCCATACACTCCGCACTCCTGTACATATTACCCTCCGCCATACACTCCGCACTCCTCTCCTGTACATATTACCCCCCGCCATACATTCCGCACTCCTCTCCTGTACATATTACCCCCCGCCATACATTCCGCACTCCTCTCCTGTACATATTACCCCCCGCCATACACTTCGCAGTCCTCTCCTGTACATATTACCCGCCGCCATAAACTCCGCACTCCTCTCCTGTACATATTACCCCCCGCCATACACTCCACACTCCTATCCTGTACATATTACCCCCCGCCATACATTCCGCACTCCTCTCCTGTACATATTACCCCCGCCATACACTCCGCACTCCTCTCCTGTACATATTACCCTCCGCCATACACTCCGCACTCCTCTCCTGTACATATTACCCCCCGCCATACACTCCACACTCCTATCCTGTACATATTACCCCCCGCCATACATTCTGCACTCCTCTCCTGTACATATTACCCCCCCCCCGCCATACACTCTGCACTCCTCTCCTGTACATATTACCCCCCGCCATACACTCTGCACTCCTCTCCTGTACATATTACCCCCCCGCCATACACTCCGCACTCCTCTCCTGTACATATTACCCCCCCGCCATACACTCCGCACTCCTCTCTTGTACATATTACCCCCCGCCATACACTCCGCACTCCTCTCCTGTACATATTACCCCCCCGCCATACACTCCGCACTCCTCTCCTGTACATATTACCCCCCTGCCATACACTCTGCATTCCCTATTTAACATTACCACATTCTGCACTATATAAGTCATGTCAGACTCTCTTTAACAACACCCCCTTTAAGCCACGCCCAATATTTAGCGCAATTTAAGACATGTCCTCAGTTCACCACGATACGCTTTGCGTGCCATATTGTTGTTCTTCTTGATGCCTAGGGCCCACTTTTGATCTTGCACACATGTCCGCTGATTTCATACGCCCCTGTTCCAAAAATCGGCAAAAAAAAATCAAACATCATCTTTTTTTGGGGGGGGGGGGTGTCCCTGAATGGCAGTTTGGAGATGTGGTCACCCTACATGTGCTTTGTTGGGGGACATGTTTAGTGGGACATGTGCTGTGATGGGGGACATGTGCTCCTCCCCCTCCAGTATGTACAAGCAATAATATTCTAGATATACAGAAATCTGCTGCTAAAGGTAAGAGCTTTAAAAATATCCTAATTGTAAACTAAATAATTTTTTGTTTCTGTGCAGATATATCTACATAATAAGATTATATATATATATATATAAATAAATTAAAATCTTATTATGTAGATATATCTGCACAGAAACAAATGATTTAATTTACAATAAGGATATTTTTAAAGCTCTTACCTTTAGCAGCAGATTTCTGTATATCTAGAATAATATTGCTTGTACATACTGGAGGGAAGGAGGGGAGGAGATGTTTACATAAATAGGGGGCGGCAACTTGCTATGAAACTGGAGAGAAAAGATAACATGAAACTGAAACCGATTACACTGCTTGTGCGAGATTTGCAAGCCTGATATCCAGGAAGAGATACAGTCTGGCTTCAGATGCCCAGACTTAAAATGGCCACAGTCTATTTCTAGTTTATAAACGATCTAAATGCTGTAATAACCTAACAAAACGGACCTTAGTTTACAGACTAACTTTACTAGAATACATTGAGCTTGTGTATTCTAGGGGCATTTTTATTTAAAAAGTGCAATTTCGGCCGGAACACCACTTAATCTAGAAGATAAAAGGCATGTGATCTAATTAATACCTCAATGGTGCCAGAATGAAGTTCAGGGTGCTTCTTATAATGGGGGGTGGCTCTACAAAGGAGTAATTTGACTCAGCACACCGATATAGCACCAGTGTTATTTTAGTCGACTAAATGAATACTATTTTAGTTGACTAAAATATGACTAAAACTAAAACAATTGAGATGACTAAAATACGACTAAAACTAAAATGCCATTTTAGTCAAAAGACTAAAATGGGACTAAAACTAAAATGCCATTTTAGTCCTAAGACTCAGGCCTCGTACACACGGCCGAGATTCTCGTTGAAAAAAACATGTCGTTTTTTTCGACGAGATTCTTGGACAAGAAACTTGTCCCGGCCGAGTGTGCACACGCTCATTTCAAAGAACCCACGGTTCTTTGAATGGAGCGTACGCGGTGACGTCATCGACTACGACGAGCATGCGCTCGTCACATTCGATGCCGTCGCCGCCATCTTGGTATACCCTATGTATGCCTAGGAAGCTACCGCGCATGCGTCGAATTCATTTCGAACATGCGCAGGCTTCCGGGAGGACAGGTAAGTGTACACACACTCACTTTTCTCGTCGAGAAACATGCCGACGAGAATCTCGACGAGAAAATAGAGAGCAGGTTCTCTATTTTCTCGTCGAGGTTTCTTGTCGGTTTTCTCGACGAGAAACCCGATAGCCGCGTACACACGACCGATTTACTCGACAAGACCTCTCTGCCAGCAAGTTTCTTGCTGGTTCTTGCCGAGAAAATTGGCCGTGTGTACGAGGCCTAAGACTAAAACTAAATTGAAATTTGACTTCAAAATGAACACTGGACTATAGTGCATGTTCATACCTCAATAAGATAAATAATAAGACATTAGATTTTTCATTCCAGCAGTATATAATGAGTTTGGAAATTGTAGAGAAATGGCCGGGAACGCCCATAGCATACACACCACAGGACTTTTCTGCAAACCTTCCCAAAACTTCTTCCATCACGTGGTTTTTCTGCTCTTTTCTGCTCTTTACCGCCACCCTTTGTTCAACTTCTGCTATTGTTGGTTGATTTTAACATTATTCGTTTTGTCCATCGGACAAAAGTCCTATGGTTTTCTGTACACACGGTCGGACTTTGCTCCATCGGACTTTTGTTGGCCAAAAGTTTGTCCGTTTGCAGACCGAACTTTTGTCCGATGAAAACAAAACAAAAAAAAAAGTTTGTCCGATGGAGCGTACACACGGTCGGATTGTTGGTCCAACTTGCTCAAAATGAAGTTTGTTGGCCAAAAGTCAGACCGTGTGTCCGGGGCTTAAGTCGACTAAAATGCACTGGAGATTTTAGTCGACTAAAACGTAGGACATTTTAGTCAACTAAAATGTACTGGAGATTTAGTTGACTAAATACGACTAAAACTAAAACAATTGCAGAAGACTAAAATGGGACTAAAACTAAAATGCCATTTTAGTCCCAAGACTAAGACTAAAACTAAATCGAAATTTGCTGCCAAAATTAACACCGTAGAGCACCCAGTAGCTAGAATAAAAGACAAGATGAAATTAACCAGCTGTCCTATCAATATATATTTGGTTCACTGGGGAAAGAAAAAGTACTTACTGAATATATGAAAACGTATTGTATGGGGACAATTGTAGATAGACCAGAGCTATCAGCATGGAATGCAGCCAAGCATGAGGGTATTTAGGTCCTCAAAATCAATCAAGTATATGCCAAATAAGCAGGAAAGTAGCCATGCAATCTATGAAATAGTAATGGATTGAGACAGACTGTCATATACTATACAGCCAAAACATACACAAGAGTGTCAGTAGAGAAAGGAAGAATAAGTACATACTATGGCCGCAACTGATCTAAAACAAACAAATCATCCCCGGAGACAGCTACATGCTGTGCACACTAGCTGAGGCTGAAAGAGCCATTTAAATGTGCAAAAAGCCCGCAAAAAACGCGGTAACTAGTGACATCATAAGTGATCGCCATCCACAGATCTGTGGGCTATGCCAGAAAGCCAAATAGAGTCCTGAGAGCATAGAAGATAATGATGACATCAAACGCGGGTCGCCCCCCAGTGGACAAAAAATATATAAACTGAACTAAACAGAAAAGATTAATGTGGAGTATGGCAGAGGTCGCCCTCCAGTGGTCAAAAAATAAAATTACATGAAAAATTGGCATATTAGGATATATCCTCCAATAACAAAAATAAATATAAATAAAAAGTAAGAAAAAAATATATCAAAATAAAATAAAGAAGATAGTCATGAATATTGGATAGGGGTTCATCGAGAAAGACAGCATAGACCAAAGGTCCATAGAGCGCAAAATGAAAAAAGCCTTTACATGCACATATAGCATCATGTAGGTCTGTATATACATGTCTTATGAACAACACAATTGTGTATCGAGGCTCCGTGTGGATTAACCGTGTAGATTAGATTCTATATTTGTATATATTATATACTGAATGACATTATAGCATCATTTTTTTAAACAAAGTTTTTTATATTGTAATAATAAAAAATATATACAAAATACATACAAAATATATTATTTATTATTTCCTAAAATATAGGAGAGTTGATTAACCCATTGTTCAGTATCTCAGAGACAGAGGCTTGAGACAGTGGTATATCATGGTCTAAACCAGTGGCATAGGGCTCCACGAGAAAGGAAAGAGAAGAGGCCATGTTGGCAAAACAAACAACAAAACAGGGCCAGGAGAGGAAACAGGGAAAACACAACGTGAATCTGATTCCTCTATAGGCCCGTGGGAGAGCCATCTAAAACCTCTTATTCATAGAAAAGGTTTAAAACTGAGCATATCATTCAAGCCAGGATAGGAAGTGGCCCGTCAGTTATAAACTCATTTTGTTTCACATTGTAACACCCGCTGATCGTGCCCTGGTCATGGAAGCAGAGAACATGGGCACATGGTAAGCTGGGTTAGTGGACCAATATAACCGCAGTTCACTCAATTTAACTATGCCCATGACGAGGGAAAGGCCCAGAAAGGTCTTAAAATCGGAAACCGTAATTGGTTTCCATTCTTTGGCAAGGGAGGACTGGGGACAAGCAGTGATAAATTGACCAGCATACAAATTAGTTTGGTCCACAATAGATCTATAGAGATCTTCCATGAAGAACAGTGAATAAAAATCAAGTGCCGTAAAATCAACTGTTTCCACCTGAATTCCGGGTTGGCCAGTGAATGGGGGAAGTACGGGTGCTGCAGAAGTGGTGGGCATCCAATCAGGATTAGCGAATTCTGCAGGAAGGACACTTTGGGCACGACGGGACTGTGTTTGTCTTCTTCTTGGTGGCAATGGGACACTACTTGTGCTTGCCACCTCGCCAGCTTGAACTGCACCTTATCGGACTCGCCACGTCATCAAGTGTTATTGCAGTGCTAGATGTATGACCAGGGTGTACTAGGCTGCTGGTGCTTGCAAGTTCATCAGAAGGATGAGCGGCGCTAGTACTTCTCTGCTCCATACGAGAGCCCTGCGGTTCTTGCACCTCAACAACAGCAGAAGAATGGGGTCGGGTACGCCTGACCTTGGCAGGGACCTCACCTTCGTCGTCAGTGCTATCTGTCATGGAGCCGCTGTCGTCTACAGGATCGTATTCTGAGTCTGAATCTGACAAATGAGTGACCTCCTCTTCACTATCTGTCATGCTCAGAAACGTGTAGGCCTCTTCACTAGTGTACCTTCGATTTGCCATTTTGGGCTTTAAATTTACTGGTACACTAGTAAGGATTCACAGGTAAAAAAGCACTTGACTGTCAGCGACTGTATCAAATGCTACCAAAAAAACTGTTAGCGATCGCAGGGATCAGGCCTGACTCTGCGAACGCTGCAGTTATGTGTTTAGTGTTTTGTAAGTGACAGTGACTGCACTTGGGTGGGCTGGGCTGGGCTGGGCAGCAGTGGCGGCTGGTGCTCAAAATTTTTGGGGGGGCGCAAACAAACTGAAAAAAAAAAAAAATCAATTGCCGCCACTGTGCCCATTAAACGCAGCCACTGTGCCCAAACGCCACCAGTTTGCCCCCTCAAATACAGCCAGTTTGTTTCCATATACAGCCAGTGTGCCCCAATATATATACAGTCAGTGTGCCCCCATATATAGTCAGTGTGCCCCCATATACAGCCAGTGTGCCCCATATATATATAGCCAGTGTGCCCCCATATACAGCCAGTTTGTCCCCATATATATAGCCAGTGTGCCCCATATATAGCCAGTGTGCCCCCGTATACAGCCAGTTTGTCCCCATATACAGCCAGTTCCCCCCAAATGCAGCCAGTTTGTCCCCCATATACAGCCAGTTCCCCCCAAATGCAGCCAGTTTGTCCCCCATATACAGCCAGTTCCCCACAAATGCAGCCAGCGTGTCCCCCATATACAGCCAGTTCCCCCCATATTCAGCCAGTTTGTCCCCCATATTCAGCCAGTTCCCCCCATATTCAGCCAGTTTGTCCCCCATATTCAGCCAGTTCCCCCCATATTCAGCCAGTTTGTCCCCCATATTCAGCCAGTTCCCCCCATATTCAGCCAGTTTGTCCCCCATATTCAGCCAGTTTGTCCCCCATATACAGCCAGTTCCCCCCATATTCAGCCAGTTTGTCCCCCATATTCAGCCAGTTCCCCCCATATTCAGCCAGTTTATCCCCCATATTCAGCCAGTTTGTCCCCCATATTCAGCCAGTTCCCCCCATATTCAGCCAGTTTGTCCCCCATATTCAGCCAGTTTGTCCCCCATATTCAGCCAGTTTGTCCCCCATATTCAGCCAGTTCCCCCCATATTCAGCCAGTTTGTCCCCCATATTCAGCCAGTTCCCCCCATATTCAGCCAGTTTGTCCCCCAAATGCAGCCTGTTCCCCCCCCCCAGCCCTGCACTTACCTTCCTCGGTCCGCGCCGTCCTCGATGTGTTCTCCCGCCCTCGATGTCGCTTCAGCCAATCAGGTTACCGGTAACCAGATCCGGTGAACCTGATTGGCTGAAACCTCCACACAGTCTTCTCCCAGGAACGCACCCCCGTGCGTACCTGGGAGGAGTTTTTGGAAGCCGAATACAGCGTGAGAGCTGTATTCGGAAAGCCTATCAGAGCCGCTGGCTCTGATAGGCACTTCCAAGTTACACCCACCGCCGGCCGCCGCTCTAATTCATATGGCCGGCGCTCACCAGGAGGCCGGTCATATGTATAGTGGGCAGCGCGGCAGCGGTGACAATACACAGATTCATGCAATGCATGAATCTGTGTATTGTCTTTCAGTGGCGGTGCAGGAGCAAGAGGGGGCGGCGCTCCGGCGCCCTCTATGGACGCACCGCCACTGCTGGGCAGAGGGGCAAAACGCAGGTGCTAGCAGGTATCTGGGCTGATCCCGCTAACAATGCATTTTTGGAAACCCTAAACTGCTGGGGATGCTAGTATAGATCTGATCAGATCAGATATTGATCTGCTCAGATACTATACCACTAAGGGAGGTGTATGCTGCGTGGGTGGTTGTTAGCGCTACTGGCACTAACCTGACGCTGCCTGGGGCGACGCAGACCCTATCCGACGCTAAAACATAATTGATATCACCTGCCGAGCGATCAGGGGGTTAAACCTTTATTAGGTAATAAATGGCGGGTGCCCTGACGCTATAAAAAGCAAACTAACTAACCAGTGTCACCCGTAACACTTATACGGTGATCACTGGTGAAAGGGTTAACTAGGGGGCAATCAGAGGGTTAAAACCATTTCTAGGTAATATATGGGGGTACCTGACACTATATAAAAACCTGGCGGTGAACCTAAATAGCCAACACTGGTGAAAGGGTTAACTAGAGGGCAATCAGGGGGTTAAAACCTTTATTAGGTAGTATATGGGGGTACCTGACGCTATAAAAACCTGACGTGAACCTAAATAACTAATTGGTTACATAGCATCACCAGCGACACTAATACGGCGATCAGAAAAAAGATTGCTTAGTGACACTGCCGACGGGGGGTGAAAGGGTTACCTGGGGGGCAATCAAGGGGTTAAACCTTTATTAGGGGGGTACCCTGGACCTAAAAGGGGCCTAACACTAATATCCTTGACACTTTTTACAGTCACAAAATGACACTAAATGCAGTGATCAGTAAAAAAATGACCACTGCAATCAGTGAAACTGTGACTGGGGGTGCAGGGGGTGATCTGGGGGTGATCGGGGGGTGATTGGTGGTGATTTATGTGCCTATGTGTGCTAGTGTCAGTGTAGTGTTGGTGCAACTTACTATTGATGTCTTCTCTCCTCGAGGCTCCGGACGAAAAGACCGCCTCGAGGAGAGTGACATCACTTACTCTGTCTGTGTTTACAATTCACAGACAGAGAAAGCATCTGATTCGCCAGGAGCGATTGTGAGGGGGCGGCCATGAATGGAAGACGGCCCCCCATCACGGATCGCTCCTGAAGCGATACCGACCGCCGCGGGCACCAGGGGGACTCTTACGAATATCTTTACCACTTCAGCCCTGGAGGATTTGACTGCTCAATGACCAGAGCACTTTTTATAGTTTGGCACTGCGTTGCTTTAACTGGTAATTGCATGGACATGCAATGCTGTACCCAAACAAAATTTGCATCCTTTTTTTTCCCACAAATAGAGCTTTCTTTTGATGGTATTTGATTGCCTCTGTGATTTTTATTTTTTGCGATATAAATGGAAAAAATATTTTCTACTTTTTGTTATAAAAAATCCAATAAACTCAATTTTAGTCATACATTTAGGCCAAAATTTATAAGCGTATATTTATTGGTTTGCGCAAAAGTTGTAGCACATTTCAAGGCTAGGCTCCCAAAAAGTCTCACAGAAAAAGTCTCAGGCCTCGTACACACGACCGATTTTCTCGGCAAGAACCAGCAAGAAACTTGCTGGCAGAGAGGTCTTGCCGAGTAAATCGGTCGTGTGTACGCTGCTAGCGTGTTTCTCGTCGAGAAAACCGACAAGAAACCTCGACGAGAAAATAGAGAACCTGCTCTCTATTTTCTCGTCGAGATTCTCCTCGGCGTGTTTCTCGACGAGAAAAGTGAGTGTGTGTACACTTACCTGTCCGCCCGGAAGCCCGCGCATGTTCGAAATGAATTTGACGCATGCGCGGTAGCTTCCTAGGCATACGTAGGGTATACCAAGATGGCGGCGACGGCATCGAATGTGACGAGCGCATGCTCGACGTAGTCGATGACGTCACCGCGTACACTCCTTTCAAAGAACCGCGGGTTCTTTGAAACGAGCGTGTGTACACTCGGCCGGGACAAGTTTCTTGTCCAAGAATCTCGTCGAAAAAAACGACATGTTTTTCTCAACGAGAATCTCGGCCGTGTGTACGAGGCCTCAGAGAAGCAGCAGAATGCATTTTGGGGTGTAATTCCACATATACCCATGGCATGTTTGAGCAATATATCATTTAGTGACAACTTTGTGCAAAAAAAAAGAAAAAAGTTTGTGATTTGCCCAAAACTTGTGGCAAAATATAACATATTCCATGGACACTCAACATGCCTATCAGCAAATAGCTTGGGGTGTCTACTTTCCAAAAATTGGTCATTTGGAGGGGTTTTGAACTGTCCTGGCATTTTATGCACAACATTACACCCTGTTCCAAATTATTATGCAAATTCTATTTCAGTGTCACAAAGGTTAAATATTTTGTTTTTCAGTTTAACTCATGGATGGCATTGTGTCTCAGGGCTCTTTTGATCACTGAAAACAATCTCGGACACCTGTGATAATTAGATTGCCAGGTGAGCCCAATTAAAGGAAAAACTACTAAGGCCTCTTTCACACGGGGCGGATCCGTGCAGATCCGCCCCGTGAAGCTCCGCTTGCTCAGCGGGGATCGTTCCGTTGATCCCCGCTGAGCCGACGGATGACTGGGCGGTCCCCGCACACTGTGCAGGGACCGCCCTGTCAGAGCGCCGCTCTCCCCTATGGGGAATCAGATGACGACGGACCGTAGAGTCCGTTGTCATCCGATCCGCTCCGCAGACGGAAGGAAAAATAGGATTTTCCTCCGTCACACTTTTTCGGAGCGGAGCGGATGTCAGCGGACATGTCACCGCTGACATCCGTGCTTCCATTAGGGTGCATGGAGGATCCGTTTCAGGTCCGCCTAAAAAACTGACAGGCGGACCTGAACGGACCTCCGTGTGAAAGAGCCCTAAAGGAGTGTGTTCCACATTATTAAGCAGAGCACCATTTTCAAGCAATATGGGGAAGAAAAAGGATGTCTCTGCTGCCGAAAAGAGTGAAATAGTTCAATGCCTTGGACAAGGTATGAAAACATTAGATATTTAACGAAAACATAAGCGTAATCATCGCACTATTAAGAGATTTGTGGCTGATTCAGAGCACAGATGGGTTTTGTGCAGATAAAGGCACATTGAGGAAGATTTCTGCCAGATCCATCCATCGGATCAGTGTTGCCAACCGTCCGTTAATTTACGGACAGCACATAAATTTAACCCCCTTTTTGGGGTGTACGTAAAGTCCGTTGTGGGCATCGGCTGCCCATAAAAAAGATGGCTGCGAGCCGACCATGGAACTGCGCATGCGCCATTCTGAAGCCGGCCAGGCTCGGGAAAGCTTGTATGCGTTCGGCCGAGCGGCGCATGCGCAGTAACATAATGGCGCCGCCCGGCGCCATTTTTGAATAGACTTTCAGCCAGGACGGGAGTGCTCGCGGGGCGGGCTACAGTGCACTCGCAGTTGCCATAGTAGGAGAGGACTCGGCCGAGCAGGGGTGGGGAGGAGGAGGGGGGATATGAAGTAAGAGGAGGACTGCGCTGGGAGCGGGAGCCCAGAGGGTGAAGCGGCCATGGCATGCAGGGGAGGGACAGAGACTGATGTGCTCTCTCTGTTCACCATCATATAACTTCTCCTCTACATCATCAGTATGCTGTGTCCTCCTTCTGTGCCCTTTTCACCTCTCCACATATCAGAGCTGCCCTGACCTGTGGAGAGGGGAAAGGGGCACAGAAGGAGGACACAGCATACTGATGATGTGGAGGAGAAGTTATATGATGGTGGACAGAGGAGAAGGCCACTGTGAGGGGGTAAGGAGCAGCCTCTGTCCCCCTCCTGTGTCATGTCCGCAGCCTCTGTCCCCCTCCTGTGTCATGTCCGCAGCCTCTGTCCCCCTCCTGTGTCATGACTCTGCAGCCTCTGTCCCCCTCCTGTGTCATGACTCTGCCGCCTCTGTCCCCCTCCTGTGTCATGTCCGCAGCCTCTGTCCCCCTCCTGTGTCATGTCCGCAGCCTCTGTCCCCTCTTGTGTCATGTCCGCAGCCTCTGTCCCCCTCCTGTGTCATGTCCGCAGCCTCTGTCCCCCTCTTGTGTCATGTCCACAGCCTCTGTCCCCCTCCTATGTCATGTCCGCAGCCTCTGTCCCCCTCCTGTGTCATGTCCGTAGCCTCTGTCCCCCTCCTGTGTCATGTCCGCAGCCTCTGTCCCCCTCCTGTGTCATGTCCGCAGCCTCTGTCCCCCTCCTGTTTCATGACTCTGCAGCCTCTGTCCCCCTCCTGTGTCATGACTCTGCAGCCTCTGTCCCCCTCCTGTGTCATGACTCTGCAGCCTCTGTCCCCCTCCTGTGTCATGACTCTGCAGCCTCTGTCCACCTCCTGTATCATGTCCGCAGCCTCTGACCATCTCCTGTCTTTTATGTCTGCAGTCTCTGAGGGGATCCTAGAAAGATGGCAAGAGTGGGAGCGCCGTGATGGGGGTTACGGGAAGAAATGGACGTGTGGACTGTGGAGAGGAGGTCAGAGCCGCCAAGCTGGACCCGTCTGACTTAGCTCCGCACTGTGCACCTGAGAGCAGGTCAGTGACAGCGCCGCCAGGCCAGTCTGAGGGGGGTCACTGATCTAAGGAGGGGAGTAAATACAATAATGTAAGGGGGCACTGATATAAAAGCCCCCCCTATATTAGTAACCCCCCCTTAGTGTATTCACTCTGTGGAAGGTGGTCTCTATTCACCAGAGCCCCCCTCCACATCAGAGTTCCCCCTTACATCATGATCTGCAGCGTTCCACTTTACATAAGAGTTCCCTTGCACTGTAAGGGGGCATCCTGCAGACTCTGATGTAAGAGGGAACTCTGTGCTGGCTGGGTTATAGTAACCTAACCTTCATGTAAATTGAGAAAAATGTTTTTTTACTTTTGTTTAACTTAAACACATTGATAATAGCATTAGCTGTGTGTTTATAGTTCAAATATTGACATTTGCACTGTTTAGCACTAAAAACAGTAATTTTAGGTACTTTTTTGCAGCGCCAGTAAAAAATGCGGCTCTGCCAGTAATTGTCATGATTTTTGCCAGTAAAAAATTGGTGCCGTTCAGAAATGTTGGCATCCTTGCCAGTAAATTTCACTTCAGGGGGTTGGCAACACTGCATCGGATCAAGAGAGCAGCTGCTAAAACACCATTACATAGCAGCAAACAGATATTTGAAGCTGCTGGTGCCTCTGGAATCCCACGGACATCAAGGTGTAGAGTCCTCCAGAGTCTTGCAACTGTGCATAAACCTTCTATTCGGCCACCACTAACCAATGCTCACAAGCAGACATGGCTGCATTGGGCAGAAAAATACATGAATACTAATTTTCAAACAGTCCTGTTCACTGATGAGTGCCCTGCAACCCTGGATGGTCCATATGGATGGAGTAATGGATGGTTGGTGGACGGCCACCCTGTTCAAACAAGGCTGCGACATCAGCAAGGCGTGGTGGAGTTATGTTTTTGGGCCCGAATCATGGGAAGAGAGCTGGTCGGCCCCTTTAGGGTCCCCGAAGGTGTAAAGATGACCTCTGCAAAGTATGTGGAGTTCGAAACTGACCACTTCCTTCCCTTGTACAGAAGGAAGAACTATGCTTTCCGTAATAAAATCATCTTCATGCATGACAATGCACCATCTCATGCTGAAAGAACACCTCTGCATCAATGGCTGCTATGGGGATAAAAGGAGAGAAAGTCATGGTGTGGCCTCCATCCTCCCCTGACCTCAATCCTATTGAGAACCTTTGGAGCATCCTCAAGCAAAAGATCTATAAGAGTGGGAGGCAGTTTACATCCAAACAGCAGCTCTGGGAGGCTATTCTGACATCTTGCAAGCAAATTCAAGCAGAAACTGTCCAAAAACTCACAAGTTCAATGGATGCAAGACTTGTGAAGCTGCTATCAAATAAGGCGTCCTATGTTAAAATATAACATGACCTGTTAAAATGTTTTAAAATAAAGCTCTGAAGCCCCTTACGCAACTGTTGCAATCTCACCAGTTAAAGTGGTTGTAAACCCTGTTGAGAATTTTTTTTTTTAACTAACCTGCAAGACAAAGCTATAATGAGCTAGTATGACTAGCATACTAGCTCATTATGTACCACTTACCTTAGATCGGGGCCCCCGAAGTCGTCCGTGTCCCTCCTCTAGCCGCATCCATCGCTGCGGCGATAGCCGGAATGTTACTTCCGGGTATCGCCGCTGCAGCCAATCACAGCGCCGCTCCGGCGCTGTGATTGGCCGGAGCGTCGAAGACGTGACTCCGCGCATGCGCGCGTGAGCCGTCGAATTCAGCTACGTCGTCGAATGTTGCGACCTAGCCGAATTTGTGAATGGGGTTAACCCCATGCGCATGCGCGTGACGTCAGCGTCGCCGTTTTTAAATGCAAATATCTCCTTACCCGTGTAGGTTAAGGAGATATTTCATGCACCTACAGGTAAGCCTTAATCTAGGCTTACCTGTAGGTCTTTGTTTATAAAGTGGGTTTACAACCACTTTAAAGTATCAATGGCAATTTCCCTTCCAGCTACAGGTCCACCATGATGGCAAGACGGCCATTTTCTGCACTCTTGGAGATCTCCCCACGTTTCTCAGCACCCTGGACTTGCCTCATGTCTCTATCCCGGATTGGCCCTTCACACCCACCACCCCAGGACTGCCATATTTTCCTCAGTGGCAAAAACAAAGCCGCAAAAGGCGTCCCGGATCCTCCTCACGTGAAGATCCCAATGATTGATGACCACTAGGCCGGTTGGTCGTTGGTTCTTCCTTGTATTTTTTTTTCAGTGCAGGACCACCTCCTGCGTTGGCTCAGAATTCACTGAGTCTAACTCTCATATGTTTCACCTGCTGTTCTTCTCTTTATTGAATACCTTCCAAAAGGTTGCTACTGTTAGCGGTTATTTCTTCTATGGAAGGACATCACCACATACTCACGTTGGGTCTGTTCAATGGAAGACACAAGGGGGGTGATTTACTATCAACAGTGCGCTGCGCCGGTTCATACCTTAATTGGTGCGCCGGATAAGTCCTTAATTGAGCGCATGAACCGGCGGCGCACTGCTATAGTAAATAAAAATGTCAGCGGCGCTCTATTAATGGTTCCCTATGGGAGCCCATTGATTTGAATAGAGGTCGCCCGGGAAGTCGGATGAAGACGATCCGACTTGCGGGACGACTTGTGTGCCAGTTGACAGAGGGACAGCGCGACTTTGCGAGGCAACTTGGACATGACTTGAGCGTGAAGCAGCCGCTCAAGTCGTGTCCTAGAGGCAGACCTGCCCGAGAATGTCCTGAGAATGATACCATCGCGCTGGTTCTCGGCGACAGGGAACTGCAAGCCTCTTGCTCGCTGTCCTCTGTGTTTGGTATGAATCATGAAGGGGAACTCCAGGCCAAATTTTAAATAAAAAAACGGCATGGGTTCCCCTCCAGGAGCATACCAGGCCCTTAGGTCTGGTATAGATTTTAAGGGAAACCCCCTACGCTGAAAAACGGCGTGGGGGTCACCCCAAAGTCCATACCAGACCCTTATCCAAGCACGCAGCCCGGAGGGTCAGGAAAGGGGGGGCGAGCAAGCACGCCCCCCCTGAACCGTACCAGGCCGCATGCCCCACCCCAAAGCACCCCCACCCCAAAGCACCTGCCCCCATGTTGATGGGGACAAGGGCCTCTTTCCGACAACCCTGGCCGTTGGTTGTCGGGGTCTGCGGTCTTTAATAAGGGGGCCCCAGATCCCGGCCCCCCCATCCTATGTGAATGAGTATGGGGTACATCGTACCCCTACCCATTCACCTGGTGGAAAAAAAAAGTCAATAAAAAACACAACACAGGTTTTTAAAGTAATTTATTAGGCAGCTCTGGGGGTCTTCTTCCGACTTCGGGGGTCTTTCTGCCGGGCGCCCCGCTATCTTCTTCCAGCTCTTTTGCTAGCAGGGTCCCGGTCTTCATCGTCGTCTTCTTCCGACTTTGGGGGTCTTTCTGCCGGGCGCCCCGCTATCTTCTTCCAGCTCTTTTGCTAGCGGGGTCCCGGTCTTCACCGTCGTCTTCTTCCGACTTTGGGGGTCTCTTGTTCTGTTCTCCGGTGTCGTCTCCGCGCTCTCCGGTTCTTCTCCCGCTCTCCGGTGCCTTCTTCACGATCTCTAGTTCTTTCTGCCTTCTGCCGGGCGCCCCGCTATCTTCTTCCAGCTCTTTTGCTAGCGGGGTCCCGGTCTTCATCGTCGTCTACTTCCCTCTTCTCTCCACCCGATGTTGCCTCGTCACTGTCTGCCGCTACAATGCTGTGTCCGCGGAGCGCACCCATTTATATTGGCATGGGGCGTGGTCACCGGGTGATGCCACCCGCTGACCCCGCCCCCGTATGACGTCACAGTCCTGGGGAATGATGGGACTGTGAAGTCATATGGGGGCGGGGTTAGCGGGTGGCATCACTCGGTGACCACGCCCCATGCCAATATAAGTGGGTGCGCTCCGTGGGCACAGCATTGTAGCGGCAGAAAGCGACGAGGCAACATCGGGCAGAGAGAAGAGGGAAGAAGACGACGATGAAGACCGGGACCCCGCTAGCAAAAGAGCTGGAAGAAGATAGCGGGGTGCCCGGCAGAAGGCAGAAAGAACCGGAGATCGTGGAGAAGGCACCGGAGAGCGGGAGAAGAACCGGAGAGCGCGGAGACGACACCGGAGAACAGAACAAGAGACCCCCGAAGTCGGAAGAAGACGACGATGAAAACCGTGACCCCGCTAGCAAAAGAGCTGGAAGAAGATAGAGGGGCGCCGGGCAGAAAGACCCCTGAAGTTGGAAGAAGACGACGATGAAGACCGGGACCCCACTAGCAAAAGAGCTGGAAGAAGATAGCGGGGCGCCCGGCAGAAAGACCCCCGAAGTCGGAAGAACACCCCCAGAGCTGCCTAATAAATTACTTTAAAAACCTGTGTTGTACCCGATACTCATTCACATAGGGTGGGGGGCCGGGATCTGGGGGCCCCCTTATTAAAGGGGGCTCCTGGATTCTGATAAGCCCCCCCGCCTGCAGACCCTGACAACCAATGGCCAGGGTTGTCGGGAAGAGGCCCTTGTCCCCATTAACATGGGGGCAGGTGCTTTGGGGGGGGCGCGCTCGCTCGCCCCCCTTTCCTGACCTGCCGGGCTGCGTGCTCGCATAAGGGTCTGGTATGGATTTTGGGGGGACCCCCACGCCATATTTTTTTTAAATTTTGGTGGGGGGGTCCCCTTTGAATCCATACTAGACCCAAGGGCCTAGTATGGACCTGGGGGGGGGGGGGGACGCTGTTTTTTTTCTAGATTTTTTTTTTAGAGCCTGCAATGTTTATAGCTGGTTGTTAAAGGAAATGTAAAAAAAAATAAACAGGTTAAAAAGAAAAAACGCAAATCGTCACAAAATCGCGGTACTTGCGTTTTGGATGCGGGTCCATTGAATTCTATTACATCCATGGTGTGGATTTTTAGGGGGACCCCCACGCTATTTTTTTTACGTTTGGCGCGGGGGTTCCCCTTGAAATCCATACCAGACCTGAAGGGCCTGGTACGGTATTTAAGGGGGACCCGCATGTCATTTTTTTTTTTAAGTTGGCGCGGAGTTCCCCTTAATATCCATACCAGACCTGAAGGGCCTGGTAATGGAATTTGGGGGGGCCCCATGCATTTTTTTTTTATTTTTTTTATCAATGACTTTCAATGACTTTTCTCTATATTGCCGGGACCGACAATTCATTATAACCGCGAGTGCTTTTAAATGCCTTTTTTTTCCTTTAGAAATGTAATTTTGCTGGCGCACTGTTATTTAACGGCAAGTTCAGAGCTGCGCCTGTTCAACTTATGCAAATTGATTTATGTGACTTGACATTTACGAAGATTTTGCCGGCGCAGTGAACCGGCGCGTTTGAACAAGTGAAATTCCCGCGCTGAGCTAAAAAAAAACCCTCACAGTTCTAAACGTACTTGCCGGCGCAGCGGGCTGGTTCTGAAAAAGTTACTTTCTCACTCTATTTTGGGCAAGTTTGTTACTTGGGTAGGTGTCACTACACTTCCTCACATCACCCCATGTCACCCCCATTATATTGGCACTTCCAGCTTCTTTATATTTTTATTTGAAGATGCCGTGCGCCAGGTCCATAGTGGCGCACTGAGCACCTCCTCCCGTGCGCCGAGAACACAATAGTAAATGGGGAATAGCGCTGCGCTACCGGCGCAAATGTTTCGTAGATACCAAAACAGCCATTGTGCACGCAGATGCGCCGACACTTATGGCGCAAACGTTTCGTAAATCAGCCCCCCTGTGTAAGTGTGTCCTAGTCTGTGCAGTGCTGTACCCTACGCTAATACTCCATACGAAAACTGCCTCCCATGCACCCGGTTCATTGCATTTACATTGGAAACAGAAGGGCTGTGATGATCTCTTCCTGGAATTTAAGGAAGGATCCAGTTTGTCCTGAAGTTTTGTATAGCACATAAGCATTCAGCAGAGCCAATTGGAATAAGTATACAGACACTTTTTTGTACCAGCGTCTGGCCTTACAGGCAATTAGGTACGGCGCCAACAACTGGTCTTTGAGGTCCACCCCTCCCATATTAAGGTTATATTCGTGGACACAGAGGGGTTTCTCCACAACACCAGTAGCAGGTGTAATGAATTGTCGAGTCTTGGCAATATAGATAAAAGTCATTAAAAAAAAAAACTGCATGGGTCCCCCCCCCAGTCAATTACCAGGCAGGCCCTTTGGGTCTGGTATGATTATTAAGGGAAACCCCGAACCAAAATAAAAAAAAATTGCGTGAGGGTCCCCCCAAAATCCATACCAGGCCCTTCAGGTCTGGTATGGATATTAAGGGGAACCCTGTGCCAAAATAAAAAAAATGGTGTAGGGTCCCCCAAAAGATCCATACCAGACCCTTATCCAAGTACCCAACCTGACAGGCCACAGGAAAAGAAGGGGGGTCGAGAGAGCCCCCACCTGAACCGCTCCAGGCCACATGCCCTCAACAGGTATTTGTGAACGATACTAAGCTAAGAAAGGCAATAACTTCTGCGTAGGATGTGGAAACCTTGAAATAAGATCTGAACAAATGAATGGTGGGCAAATATATAGCAAATAATGCATTTGGGTGGCAAAAATATGAATACAATCTATACACTAGGGGGAGAACCTCTGTGGGAATTTAGGATGGAAAAGGACCCGGGGGTCCTAGTAGATGATAGGCTCAGCAATGGCATGCAAAGCCATGCAATGCCAAGCTGCTGCTAACAAAGCAAACAGAATATTGGCATGCATTAAAAAAGGGATTAAGTGCGCATGCGCGGGAGCTCTGAGATGGCTGCCTGAGCCGGGAGCTCCTCATCACCCCTGCCCCACGAGAAACACAGCAGGCACAGCAACTCCCCAGGTTGGTCAGCATTGACCCCTCCTCAGCCGGGACACCCCCGGGAGTCCCCCTGGATGTCCGGTCCGGCCGCCAGACGCGATCTCGGGCCCGATTCCGACAGAGCAGGCCAGGGCGGGTGTACCAAGATGGCCTCCGCCACTGCCACAGCCCAACCACATGCAGCCTATGGGGAGAGGACACGGGAACAGAGGTAAGTTATAGCCCCAGAAATCCTCACATACTCCCAGGTGGCCCAGGGAACCCCACAGTACTTGGCCGCGCCATGGAGGAATATACCATGTCCCCGGCCGGGCCTTCTCCACCATACCACCATGCTATCCCCTCTCCCAGCCCGCCTGACTAGGACCCATCCACACCACAGGGTGACTTATTCCTCAAACTATCTGCCCTCCTGGAGAGGGGACTGGCTAACACAGCAGCCCAAATTACTAGAGATATCAAATCTGATTTCGCTAACCTTGTATCCAGAATGGAAGCCATAGAAAGTAAACTGGACATTACTGTTTCATGTACTAATCAAAATGCAGCCCATATCCAGGTTCTACAGGACCAGCTAGACACTGCCCTTTCCAGGATTGATGACCTTGAGAATAGGTCCAGGAGATATAACTTCAGAATCCGGGGCCTTCCTGAGACCATTATTGATATCCCCCCCGCGGTACAAGACCTCATCAAGGAGCTGATACCCAGCACACCCCCTGGAGTTGGACAGGGCACAAAGTGCCCTAGGACCCCCCATAAAGGATGGCTCCCCGAGGGATGTCATCGTGAAGCCGCGCTTCTACACCATAAAGGAGGAAGTCATGAGACAATCCCGCCTCAACCTGCAAGTTACATGTCGGGGCACCAAATAATTTTTTGGGCGGATCTGTCCCCCTCTACCATCCAAAAACAGCAAGCCCTCAAACCTCTCCTCACAGTCCTCTCTCAACAGGACATTAAGTACCGCTGGGCCTTCCCTTTGCAGTGAAATTCACTATCCAGGGTAAAGATTTTTCCTTCTCCAGCTTACCAGATGGTGAGAAACTCTTCCTTTACCTCAAGCTTATATCACAGGAAGCACCCATGTACTTCTCAACGGCATCCGTGGGTTCCGCCAAGCGACCCTCCCCACCGAGCCCAGTCTCCTTCCTCTGGAACAAAGGGAAGACCAAGAAATCCAAGGATGGCAGACCCCCATAAGATGGTTGCTCAAGCCTCTCTACACTTCGCCCTCACTCGGGCACTCCATTCCAGGACAGTAGTCCCTCCTGTTGCTGGAGCTCCGGGCTCCTGTTTCTGTTCACAAGCCACCTAAAGAACATGACGGAGATATTCTTTAAGATGCAATACGACACACCCTATTTGTACTTTGGGCCATGAAACGCTCTTTAGGGACTTCAAAGTTGGCCAACTATGTCCCCTTCCTGCAGGACTCCCACCACCATCCCTCATGAACTCTCCCAGAGGAACCAGGATAATGCAGACAAGTCTGTCGGGTCTTCCCCATATAGAGAGGCATATTACTGTTCGCAGATTGTGATGACCTCTTTGGAAGATGAGGTGAGATTTCTTTGGGCATCTTTGAGGGAAGGTATGTGGGTGGGGAAATGGGCTCCCTTGCAGAGCTTGGCTAGTAGATTTCCAGGTTTATTACCAAACTTGTGATATTTTAATCCAAGGTGAAATTTGTAAATTAGTTCCTGCCTGTCAGCCCACAGGTCGAAGTTGTGTTTAACGCCAAAGGTTTCGGTTCGTGAGAGAGTTAGTGAGCAACAACTGTGTCTGGGCTGAATGCAATCAATCGCTTGCTTCACTGTAATTTTTAAGGACATTCCTTTTGTGCGTGGCTGCATAGGCAATAATCCTACTGCATAGTATGGCCTTAGCTGTTTCCCAGGAAAGATTGGGATCGTTGCTGTGAGTTGAGTTTGTAGCTGTATATTCTGTCCAGGTCTCATGGAGTACCCTGGAGAGACCCTGATTATGGGCTAGGTAATATATGAAGGAAAGCACTACGTCTTCATCGTAGTGGGTGGGGACATTTTTGGGGACTAACTGAGATGGAGCTATGGTCTGAGATTGCAATTTCGTGGATGTAGGTTTCAGATGTGAGCGGGAGAAGTGTGGAGTTGCAAAACAGGTTATAATCCTGGTAAAGGTGTGATGTGGTGGGGAGTAGAAGGTGTAATCTGTGTCTTCTGGATGGGCCATTCTCCATATATCGATGAGCTGGAGGATCTCCACAAAAGTTGCAAGAGTGGTTTGCGAGGGGAGGGGCTGATGCAGGAGGTGGATTTACCCCGTGATTTGTCTTCTGAGGCATCCATGAGTGAATTAAAATCCCCTCCCACAAAGAGGGGGGTGTGTAGGTAAGGGGATAGATGAGCGGATACTTTTTGAAAGAAGGTTTTAGTGGGAGTGTTGGGGGCATATACATTAGTGATGACTAAATCTCTATTGGAGATGCGTATGTGTATGGTTAGGAGGCGACCTGCGTCATCTTGTTTCACCGAGATTAACTCACAAGGTAGATTTTTATGAATAAGGCTCAGTACACCTGCCTTATTTTTTTATTGAAGCCGACCCATACACTTGGCCTACCTAAAGTTTTTGCATCCATTTGAAATCTTCCTGGGGAAGATGTATCTCCTGGAGGAGGGCAATATCAATTTTTAGTCTTTGAGGGGGCAAAGAACTGCCATCCTTTTATGTGTTTGCGGCAAATTCGAATGCCGCGGAACACCGTTTAAAAGTCAATGGGAGATTAACATGAAAAAACAAAAGTGCTCATTTTAAAGGCTTATATGCATGGTATTGTCATAAAAAGTGTTTGGGGACCTGGGTCCTGCCCCATGGGACATGTATCAATGCAAAAAAAAAGCTTTAAGAACTGACCCGGTGCACCTGATTGGCTGAGAGGCGGGTCAGTGTTAGGTAAGCGATTTATTCACTTTTCTAACACAACACTGTGTAAACAAGCGAACGCACAGCATTGCGCCCACTGTTTACCAATTTGAAAGCCTTTTAGAGCCTACGGCTCTAATCAGGCACTTCCAAAAACACCCTTGCTGCTGTAATTCAGATGCCCAGGGCCCGACAAGGGACCGTACACCTGAATAGGGGGCAGCAGCGGCGATGCAATGCATGAATCTATCTATTGGTGAGAGAACTGTGCAGAAGAGAGGGGGCAGCGCTCTTGCGCCCTCTATGGACACACCACCACTGTCCCACAGCAAAATGACATTTCTAAAGGAAAAAAGTAATTTAAAACGGATTGCGGCTGTAATGAATTGTCGGGTCTCGGCAATATGGATAAAACTCATTAAAAAAACAGCATGGATCCCCCCCCCCCCAGTCCATTACCAGGCCCTTTGGGTCTGGTATGAATATTAAGGGGAACCCCGAACCAAAATAAAAAAAAATTGTGTGGGAGTCCCGCCAAAATCCACACCAGGCCATTCAGATATTAAGAGGAACCCCCTATTTGATTTGGTAACTGGGTACATTGTACCCCTACCATTTCACAAAAAAGTGTCAGCTATATAACAGCTGTCACCGGCGGGAGAAGCGTCACTCGGCGGAACTGTTCTTTTTTGGTCGTCGGGCGGCGTGGATTTACATCGCTGGACATTTTTATTTTTTTATTTTTTAATAAAGGACTTGTCCCAAGTAGAGATGGCCTTGCGGTTCGCCCCGCGGTCAGTTCGCGGCAAATTTTGCGCATTCGCGGTTCGCGAAACCGGCGGACATATGGCGCTATTCGCGGCCGCCATATTCTTTTACATTGTGGAACTTTGACCTATGACACATCCATCATGTGGTACAGGACAGCCAATTGAGACATTTCAGCAGATGGACATACCCCCTACCTTATAAATAGACCTGATCTGGCTGCCATTTTACATTCTGTTATTTGTCAGCGTAGGGACATGTTGCTGTGTGGAGCATGGACAGACTGTAATCCTAGCTATTAGGTCCACAAAAGTCCTTTTAAGGACTGGTATAGGTGTACAATTGTTTTGTGTGCAGTATATAGGGGTGTAATACACTTTTAGATCATTTCAATTATGCAGTATTGGGACTGCAGTGCTGAGTGGTTCTGCAGCTGTCTTTAGTCAGTGTAGAAAGGTTGCTGTGTATGTACTAGCAGGGACAGACTCTACTAAAACAAAAGTCCTTCTAAGGACTGGTATAGGTGTACAGTCCACAAAAGTCCTTTTTAAGGACTGGTATAGGTGTACTATTTTGTGTGCAGTAAATAGGGGTGTACTACACGCATAAAATACTCTAGGAAGAATAGTATAGTGCATTTCTACTGTGCAGCTTCTAAACGGTTCTGCAGCTCTTTTCTCGGTTTAGGTAGAAGTTGCCGCTGTGTGTCGCAGGCACAGACTAGCGACTAAAATTGCTAACCAATAAAGCTCCATAAAAGTTATTTTAAGGACTGGTATAGGTGTACTATTTTGTGTGCAGTAAATAGGGGTGTACTACACGCATTAAAATACTTTCACATATAGGAAGAATAGTATAGTGCAGGGATATGCAATTAGCGGACCTCCAGCTGTTGCCAAACTACAAGTCCCATGAGGCATAGCGAGACTCTGACAGCAGCAAGCATGACACCCAGAGGCAGAGGCATGATGGGACTTGTAGTTTTGCAACAGCTGGAGGTCCGCTAATTGCATATCCCTGGTATAGTGCATTTCTACTGTGCAGCTTCTGAGCGGTTCTGCAGCTCTTTTCTCGGTTTAGGTAGAAGTTGCCCGCTGTGTGTCGCAGGCACAGACCAGCGACTAAAATAGCTAACCAATAAAGCTCCACAAAAGTTCATTTTAAGGACTGGTATAGGTGTACTATTTGGTGTGCAGTATATAGGGGTCTAATACACGCATAAAAAACTTTCAAACATACTATATAATATATACTATACTATATAATATATAGTGCATTTCAACTGTGCAGCATTTCTACTGTGCAGCTTCTGAGCGGTTCTGCTGCAGCTCTTTTCTCGGTTTAGGTAGAAGTTGCTGCTGTGTGTCGCAGACACAGACTAGCGACTAAAATCGCTAACCAATAAAGCTCCACAAAAGTTCATTTAAGGACTGGTATAGGTGTACTATTTGGTGTGCAGTATATAGGGGTCTAATACATGCATAAAAAAACTTTCAAACATACTATATAATATATACTATACTATATAATATATAGTGCATTTCAACTGTGCAGCATTTCTACTGTGCAGCTTCTGAGTGGTTCTGCTGCAGCTCTTTTCTCAGTTTAGGTAGAAGTTGCCGCTGTGTGTCGCAGGCACAGACTAGCGACTAAAATCGCTAACCAATAAAGCTCCACAAAAGTTCATTTAAGGACTGGTATAGGTGTACTATTTGGTGTGCAGTATATAGGGGTCTAATACACGCATAAAAAACTTTCAAACATACTATATAATATATACTATATACTATACTATATAATATATAGTGCATTTCAACTGTGCAGCATTTCTACTGTGCAGCTTCTGAGCGGTTCTGCTGCAGCTCTTTTCTCGGGTTTAGGGAGAAGTTGCTGCTGTGTGTCGCAGGCACAGACTAGCGACTAAAATCGCTAACCAATAAAGCTCCACAAAAGTTCTTTTAAGGACTGGTATAGGTGTACTATTTTGTGTGCAGTAAATAGGGGTGTACTACACGCATAAAATACTTTCACATATAGGAAGAATAGTATAGTGCATTTCTACTGTGCAGCATTGTGACTGCTGAGAGGTTCTGCAGCGATACTACAAAGAGTGACAAACGCAATTAGAAAAAAGTATTATAACTGCTGTGATAGACCAGTGGCCCCCGAAAACGACAGTTTGAAGCGGGGTGTTATATACCTTCTTCCACATATACTGCCCTTCTCTACAGCCTTTTGTCACAGGGTCATTTAAAAAGATGACAGGCAGAGGAAGAGGCAGGCCGTTCCGCAGGGGTGGTAGGGGTAGGGCAGGAGCACCAGGCCGGAGCCAAAGTGGGAAGTTGCAGAAGGTGCGTTCGATTACTTCAAAGGACGCACCAGACTTGGTTGAGTGGCTCACTCAGCCTTACTCTTCTGCACCCTCCTCATCCTCTCTATCTGCACCCTCTTCACTCTCTGCTGTGTGCACCCCCAAAGACACTACCACCAACACCACCGCCACCATATACCCTCTGCTTGAGTCACAGGAATTATTTTCCAATCTATCACAAGACTTCTCTGATGCGCAGGCATTCTTGACATTGGATCAGGAAGAGGAGGTAGCAACAACTGCCACTCAGCAGTCTGACGACAGTACCCAGATCAGCCCAAGGATGTTGGTCCCCGCTGTTGCTGCCTACTCCGAGATCTCTAATGTTAGTGGTGGGGAAGGTGACGTAGATGATGATCTGTCTATGGATGTCACGTGGGTGCCCACAAGAGAGGACCAGGAGGGGAGTTCAGAGGGAGAGATGGACCAGCAGATGGGGAGGAGAGGCAGGCGGAACTTACATTGCACAGGAGGGACAAACCAGACTGCTAATGTATCAGGACTCAGAGCGAGCCATCAACCATGTACGGTCACATCTGGCGCTCCCAGGACACCGGTACATGGCTCCGCAGTGTGGGCTTTTTTTAACGTGTCCGCTGCTGACAATAGTGTTGCCATCTGCAGCCTTTGCAGTCAACGCATAAGTCGCGGTTAGGGATGAGCTTCGTGTTCGAGTCGAACATACGTTCGACTCGAACATTGGCTGTTCGATCGTTCGACGAAGATCGAACGATTTGGGCCGTTCGCGCCAAATTCGAGTGACGCGAACGGCCCACAATGCACTACGCCATCGCAGTGTCATCCAGGCGCTGTGATTGGCCAAGCATGCACTGTGACCCCGCATGCTTGGCCAATCACAGCGCCGGCAGCGAGGAGAGCAATGATTGGCCACAGGCAGGATGCCTGTGGCCAATTATTGCTGAGGGTGTTTAGTACACGCCCCACACTATAAAAGGCCGCCAGCACGGCGGCCTAGTGTAGTGTGTTCCGGAGCAGGGATAGAGTAGCATAGGCAGGGACAGTGACTGTTATTTCTTTCTTGCTTAACCTGGATTCCTTTAGTTTAGGGAAAGAGAAGGATAGGTAGGGAGAGTGTCAGTGTGTTTTGTGCTTCTGCTATAGTGTGCTTAAAAAAAAACATTTATTCTAGGGACAGAAAACTCTAGGTAGGGACAGTGTCAGTTTCTTTCACTCTGCAAGTCCTTGTTTCCAGGGACCTGGAAGGACAGTGAGTGAATTGTCCTTTTGCTATATTGTGATTAAAAAAAACATTTATTCTAGGGACAGAAAACTCTAGGTAGGGACAGTGTCAGTTTCTTTCACTCTGCAAGTCCTTGTTTCCAGGGACCTGGAAGGACAGTGAGTGAATTGTCCTTTTGCTATATTGTGATTAAAAAAAACATTTATTCTAGGGACAGAAAACTCTAGGTAGGGACAGTGTCAGTTTCTTTCACTCTGCAAGTCCTTGTTTCCAGGGACCTGGAAGGACAGTGAGTGAATTGTCCTTTTGCTATATTGTGATTAAAAAAAACATTTATTCTAGGGACAGAAAACTCTAGGTAGGGACAGTGTCAGTTTCTTTCACTCTGCAAGTCCTTGTTTCCAGGGACCTGGAAGGACAGTGAGTGAATTGTCCTTTTGCTATATTGTGATTAAAAAAAACATTTTTTTCTAGGGACAGAAAACTGTAGGTAGGGAGAGTATTTTTTTTCTTTCACTCTGCAAGTCCTTGTTTCCAGGGACCTGTAAGGACAGTGAGTTAATTGTCCTTGTGCTATATTGTGCTGAAAAAAACATTTATTCCAGGGACAGAAAACTCTAGGTAGGGACAGTGTCAGTTTCTTTCACTCTGCAAGTCCTTGTTTCCAGGGACCTGGAAGGACAGTGAGTGAATTGTCCTTTTGCTATATTGTGATTAAAAAAAACATTTTTTTCTAGGGACAGAAAACTGTAGGTAGGGAGAGTGTTTTTTTTCTTTCACTCTGCAAGTCCTTGTTTCCAGGGACCTGTAAGGACAGTGAGTTAATTTTCCTTGTGCTATATTGTGATTAAAAAAAACATTTATTCTAGGGACAGAAAACTCTAGGTAGGGACAGTGTCAGTTTCTTTCACTCTGCAAGTCCTTGTTTCCAGGGACCTGGAAGGACAGTGAGTGAATTGTCCTTTTGCTATATTGTGATTAAAAAAAACATTTATTCTAGGGACAGAAAACTCTAGGTAGGGACAGTGTCAGTTTCTTTCACTCTGCAAGTCCTTGTTTCCAGGGACCTGGAAGGACAGTGAGTGAATTGTCCTTTTGCTATATTGTGATTAAAAAAAACATTTATTCTAGGGACAGAAAACTCTAGGTAGGGACAGTGTCAGTTTCTTTCACTCTGCAAGTCCTTGTTTCCAGGGACCTGGAAGGACAGTGAGTGAATTGTCCTTTTGCTATATTGTGATTAAAAAAAACATTTATTCTAGGGACAGAAAACTCTAGGTAGGGACAGTGTCAGTTTCTTTCACTCTGCAAGTCCTTGTTTCCAGGGACCTGGAAGGACAGTAAATGAATTGTCCTTTTGCTATATTGTGATTAAAAAAAACATTTATTCTAGGGACAGAAAACTCTAGGTAGGGACAGTGTCAGTTTCTTTCACTCTGCAAGTCCTTGTTTCCAGGGACCTGGAAGGACAGTGAGTGAATTGTCCTTTTGCTATATTGTGATTAAAAAAAACATTTTTTTCTAGGGACAGAAAACTGTAGGTAGGGAGAGTATTTTTTTTCTTTCACTCTGCAAGTCCTTGTTTCCAGGGACCTGTAAGGACAGTGAGTTAATTGTCCTTGTGCTATATTGTGCTGAAAAAAACATTTATTCCAGGGACAGAAAACTCTAGGTAGGGACAGTGTCAGTTTCTTTCACTCTGCAAGTCCTTGTTTCCAGGGACCTGGAAGGACAGTGAGTGAATTGTCCTTTTGCTATATTGTGATTAAAAAAAACATTTTTTTCTAGGGACAGAAAACTGTAGGTAGGGAGAGTATTTTTTTTCTTTCACTCTGCAAGTCCTTGTTTCCAGGGACCTGTAAGGACAGTGAGTTAATTGTCCTTGTGCTATATTGTGCTGAAAAAAACATTTATTCCAGGGACAGAAAACTCTAGGTAGGGACAGTGTCAGTTTCTTTCACTCTGCAAGTCCTTGTTTCCAGGGACCTGGAAGGACAGTGAGTGAATTGTCCTTTTGCTATATTGTGATTAAAAAAAACATTTTTTTCTAGGGACAGAAAACTGTAGGTAGGGAGAGTATTTTTTTTCTTTCACTCTGCAAGTCCTTGTTTCCAGGGACCTGTAAGGACAGTGAGTTAATTGTCCTTGTGCTATATTGTGCTGAAAAAAACATTTATTCCAGGGACAGAAAACTCTAGGTAGGGACAGTGTCAGTTTCTTTCACTCTGCAAGTCCTTGTTTCCAGGGACCTGGAAGGACAGTGAGTGAATTGTCCTTTTGCTATATTGTGATTAAAAAAAACATTTTTTTCTAGGGACAGAAAACTGTAGGTAGGGAGAGTGTTTTTTTTCTTTCACTCTGCAAGTCCTTGTTTCCAGGGACCTGTAAGGACAGTGAGTTAATTTTCCTTGTGCTATATTGTGATTAAAAAAAACATTTATTCTAGGGACAGAAAACTCTAGGTAGGGACAGTGTCAGTTTCTTTCACTCTGCAAGTCCTTGTTTCCAGGGACCTGGAAGGACAGTGAGTGAATTGTCCTTTTGCTATATTGTGATTAAAAAAAACATTTTTTTCTAGGGACAGAAAACTGTAGGTAGGGAGAGTATTTTTTTTCTTTCACTCTGCAAGTCCTTGTTTCCAGGGACCTGTAAGGACAGTGAGTTAATTGTCCTTGTGCTATATTGTGCTGAAAAAAACATTTATTCCAGGGACAGAAAACTCTAGGTAGGGACAGTGTCAGTTTCTTTCACTCTGCAAGTCCTTGTTTCCAGGGACCTGGAAGGACAGTGAGTGAATTGTCCTTTTGCTATATTGTGATTAAAAAAAACATTTTTTTCTAGGGACAGAAAACTGTAGGTAGGGAGAGTGTTTTTTTTCTTTCACTCTGCAAGTCCTTGTTTCCAGGGACCTGTAAGGACAGTGAGTTAATTTTCCTTGTGCTATATTGTGATTAAAAAAAACATTTTTTCTAGGGACAGAAAACTGTAGGTAGGGAGAGTGTTTTTTTTCTTTCACTCTGCAAGTCCTTGTTTCCAGGGACAGAGAAGGACACCTGAAGGTAGCCCTTATTGCTTTTTTCCCATCTCCCTGCAGGCCATCTATTAGAATGTCTGGAAGGCAAACAAGGAGAGGCAGACAGTCAGGAGGCAATAAAAGAGGGCAAGCAGGCTCTGTGTCTGGGGGCAACAGTGCTGGTCGTGGACGCGGTGCATTGTCATCAGCACATGGCCATGGGACACGCTTGTCCTTCTTTTCGGCAGCTGGACATGTTGAGCCACATCATGCCGAAGACTTGGTAGAGTGGATGACCAAGCCCTCCTCCTCCTCCTCATCCTCTCTCACCCAGGCTCAGGGTACTGGAAAAGCAGCTGCCAAAGCGTCGTCTTCCCTGGTATCAATGTCAGACAAATCATCAGTCACTCCTTCCCTAGACCCACCATGTCCTCCTCCTGAGGAGTCCCCCGAACTGTTTCAGCACAGTGTTGGGTACATGCTCCAGGAGGATGCCCAGCGTTTCGAAGGGTCTGATGATGAAACCCAGCTAGAGGAAGGCAGTAGCGTGAGAGCAGACAGAGGGGATGCTCAAGAAGGACACCAATCTGGCAGTCATGTTCCAGCAGCTGCAGCATACTGCCAGATTGGCTCCAGTGATGAGGAGGGAGGGGATGATGAGGTCAATGACTCCACGTGGGTGCCTAATAGGAGAGAGGAGGAGGAGGAGGATGAGGAGGAGGCACATCTCCAACGAGGCAGGATGCCCTTTGGTGGCCAGCGTAAGGGCAGTACACCGACGGAATCACACCGCAGAGCTCCGCCTGTGCAGGGCGCTGCCTCTGCCCGTCATTCAAAAAGTTCTTTGGTGTGGGCCTTTTTTGAGGCTAGTGCATCAGATCGCACAGCTGCTGTTTGCAACATATGTCTCAAGCGTATATCGCGTGGCCAAAACATCAGCCGCTTGGGTACCACATGCCTGACCAGACATATGTTGACCTGCCATGCAGCTCGTTGGCAAGCCTACCTCAAAGACCCACACCAAAGAACAAAGCGGACCTCTCCTTGCACCGCATCAGCTGGGATCTCCAACCCCACTATAACTTCAGTCCTCTCTGAAACATGCACTGAGAGGAATGAAGGTGTAGAATTAGGTGTGTCACAGCCAAGTACTTGCGCCCACTCTGCTAGCAGTACACCGACGTCCGATTCTAGCAGGCAAATTTCCCTGCCCCAGCTGCTGGACCGTCGAAAGAAGTTCACTCCCAGCCATCCACATGCCCAGCGGTTGAATGCTAGCTTGGCTAAATTGCTAGCGCTTCAACTGCTGCCTTTTCAGTTGGTAGACTCGGCCCCCTTCCGTGAGTTTGTGCAATGTGCGGTTCCTCAGTGGCAGGTTCCCAAACGCCACTTTTTCTCACGGAAGGCTATTCCGGCTCTCTACCGGCATGTGGAAGGCAATGTCTTGGCCTCGCTGGACAGGGCGGTCAGCGGTAAGGTGCATATTACCGCTGACTCATGGTCCAGCAGGCATGGACAGGGACGTTACCTTTCTTTCACGGCCCATTGGGTCACTCTTTTGGCAGCTGGGAAGGATTCAGGACAAGGTGCAGTAGTGTTGGAGGTTGTCCCACCGCCACGCCTCCAAAATGCTACTACTGGTTGTGACACACCTCTCTCCTCCACCCCCTCCTCTTCTTCTTCCTCCATGGCCTCTTCCTGTGGTTTGTCCTATGAACCAGCGGTGCTCCGTAGCCGTTCACGGGGCTACGCAAGTACGCAGGCAAAAAGATGCCATGCCGTGCTTGCGCTGGTGTGTTTGGGGGACAGAAGCCACACTGGGGCAGAGGTCCTGTCTGCTCTGCAGGGCCAGGCCGAGAGGTGGTTGACGCCACGCCAGCTTAAGCCAGGAATGGTGGTTTGCGACAATGGCACCAACCTCCTCTCCGCCCTCCGACAGGGACAACTGACCCATGTGCCCTGTGTGGCTCACGTCCTTAACCTGGTGGTGCAGCGGTTCTTGGGCAGGTACCCGGGCTTACAGGATGTCCTGAGGCAGGCCAGGAAAGTCTGTGTGCATTTCCGCAGATCTTATAATGCCAGTGCTCGCCTGGCTGAGCTGCAAAAGGAGTTGAACCTGCCCAAGAACCGCCTTATATGTGACATGCCCACCAGGTGGAACTCAACGTTGGCCATGCTGCAGCGGCTGCACACGCAGCAGAGGGCCATCAATGAGTACCTGTGCGACTACGGCACCAGGACAGGGTCAGGGGAGCTTGGTTTTTTTTCTCCACGCCAGTGGGGCATGATCAGGGATGCATGCACTGTCCTGGCACCATTTGAGGAGGCCACGAGGATGGTGAGCAGTGACAGTGCATGCATCAGTGACACTGTACCTCTTGTCCACCTGTTGGAGCACACGCTGCGTGGAATAATGGACAGGGCACTTGAGGCAGAACAGAGGCAGGAAGAGGAGGACTTCCTTGCCTCTCAAGGCCCCCTTTACCCAGACAGTGTTCCTTCTGTCCCACCCATCGCACAGGAAGAGGAGGAGGAGGAGGAGGAGGAGGAGGATTGTGTCAGCATGGAGGTGGAGGCTGGCACTCAGCATCATCAGCAGCAGTCTTTTAGGGATGATTTACAGTCCCAAGAAACCAGTGGACTTGTACGTGGCTGGGAGGAGGTGGCTGCGGATCATGTCGTCCTTAGTGACCCAGAGGACTCCGGAGCGAATGCCTCAGCAAACCTACGCTGCATGGCCTCCCTGATCCTGCAAAGTCTGCGGAAGGATCCTCGTATTCTTCGGATCAAGGAGAGGGACCATTACTGGCTGGCCACTCTCCTTGATCCACGGTACAAGGGTAAGGTTGCGGACCTTATGTTACCGTCGCAGAGGGAGCAGAGGATGAGACAACTCCGGGAGGCCTTGCAGAAAGGTCTGTGCAACGCGTTCCCAGAGACTGGGAGGTTGCAAACTCCTGGTCCTGGACAACGAGTTGCTGAGGCTTCGGCCAGTCAAAGAAGGAGCGGTGGGGAAGGTGGCCGTCTGACCGATGCGTTCAGACAATTCTTTAGTCCGCAGCCCCAAAGTATGATTGGTTCCAGCAACCATCGCCAGCGTCTGATAAACATGGTGCAGGAATATCTAGGGGCAAGGTCAGACTTGGACACCTTCCCCACCGAAAATCCTCTGGCTTACTGGGTCTTGAGGATGGATCACTGGCCAGAGCTTGCACAGTATGCAATTGAGCTACTGGCCTGTCCTGCATCCAGCGTTCTTTCGGAACGCACATTCAGTGCTGCTGGAGGATTTGTCACGGATCACAGGGTGCGCCTGTCCACCGACTCGGTTGATCGACTGACTTTCATCAAGATGAACCAGTCTTGGATCACCACCAGCTACCACACACCTGATGCTGATATAACAGACTAATTGATTTTAAAATGTCACATCCCTTCAAGACTGATGCTGATGCTGAGTGCCTGTGCTGTTATGTTGACTGGCTATCCTCCTCCTCCGAGTCCTCAATGATACGATTGATGATGATAGCTTGGAAGATCATTTTTGTTTATGGGTGCCGCCACCAGTGCCTAACGCCCAATTTTTCAGCCCCTGTTTAACAGGGGCGTGTAATTACAATTTTTGAAGCAATACTTTGCAACAGGGCTCATTGCTGTGCTCCAAGTACAGTATCTGTGAGGAGTTGCAGTGTTGTGCCACCAGTGCCTAAGGCCCAATTTTTCAGCCCCTGTTTAACAGGGGCGTGTCATTACAATTTTTGAAGCAATACTTTGCAACAGGGCTCATTGCTGTGCTCCAAGTACAGTATCTGTGAGGGGTTGCAGTGTTGTGCCACCAGTGCCTAAGGCCCAATTTTTCAGCCCCTGTTCAACAGGGGCATGTAATTACAATTCTTGATCTAATAATTCACAGCAGGGCCCATTGCTGCACCCACCAAGAGTAACTGTCAGGGCTTACAGTGTTGTGGCACCAGCACCACCATCAAAGGCCCAATTTTTACTACCACTGTTCAACAATTATATGTAATTAAAATTCCTGATATAATAGTTGACAGCAGGGCGTTCCAGCACCAACCAAGAGTAACTGTGAGTGCTTACAGTGTTGTGCCAACACCAACAACTAAGGGGCCTATTTCTGCAGAGTATATACGGCAGGTCCCTACTTTCAAACATCCAACTTACAAACGACTCCTACTTGCAAACGCAAGAAGACAACAGGAAGTGAGAGGAAATCTACCACTAGGAAGGAAAATTCTCTCCTGTAAGAATAAATATGGGAGAAAGGTGTCTCCTCTGTACTGATGCTTTATCAGCAATCCTTGTTTCAAGAAAAACACCACATTTCAAAAACAGTTGTCATTGGGACGGAAAGTGAGGTGAAATGTTCTGAACAGGGGCACAGACAGCAAAACAAATGTTACAGGGGTGATAACCCTTACCTATGTTTTCCAAAAAGTTTAAAAATAGATTTTTGGGCTGGAGCTACACTTCAACAATGTACCTGTTCAAAATTACAAACAGATTCTACATAAGAACAAACCTACAGTCCCTGTCTTGTATGCACCGCCTGTATACGGCTGTTCAGAGTATATAGGGCCTTTTTTATTTTATGTGCGGGGTTCCCCTTAATATCCATACAAGACCCAAAGGGGCTGGTAATGGGCTGGGGTAGGGGGGGGGGGGGTCATGGGGTAGCTATGCCATTTTTCTTAAAGAATTTCATCCATATTACCGGGACCAGACATTACATTAAAGCCGCAAGCAGTTTTAAATGGCTTTTTTTTCCTTTAGAAGTGTCATTTTGTGCAGGGACAGTTCTAAACACGGGAAACACGTGGCACTTCACAGGCATACTTTAGACACCCCCCAGGTACGATATTTAAAGGAATATTTGACTTTTTTTTTTTCACTTTATGCATCATTAAAATGACTGCTCCCGAAAAACGACCGTTTTTAAAACTTCTTTTTGCATTGATACATGTCCCCTGGTGCAGAACCCGGGTTCCCAAACCCTTTTTAGGACAATAACATGCATAATAGTTGTTATAATTAGCACTTTAGAATTCGAACGTTCGCATCCATTGTATTTAATAGGGTTCTAATGTTCGTTCGAACTTCCGGTCCGTTCGCGGGTTCTGGTGCGAACCGAACCCGGGGGTGTTCGGCTCATCACTAGTCGCGGTAAGCCCAACACTCACCTAGGGACGACCGCCTTAAGAAGGCACATGAACTCCCATCACTGAGCCCAGTGGGAGCAACGCCGTCAGAACCCACAAAGCCAAACTCCAGGCTCTCACCGTCCAGCCTCTTCTACTACTTCTCCTCTCTCTTCACAGTTGTCCTCCACTCCACCTTCCATCATCCCGTCCCCAAGTTTATCTGGAAAAAGGCAGGCTTCCGTCGGCCAAATGTTCGAGTGTAAAAGAATGATGACGCCGGATAACCCTCTTGCCCAACGGTTGACCGCTGGCTTGTCAGAACTCCTAGCCCGCCAACTACTGCCATATAAACTGGTGGACTTGGAGGCCTTTCGAAAATTTGTGGCCATTGGAACAGCACAATGGAAGGTCCCTGGAAGGAAATATTTCTCCCAGAAGGGCATCCCAGAGATATATGGCCATGTTCAGCGGCAAGTGAATGTATCTCTGGCACACCGTGTCGGTGCCAAGATACATCTGACCACAGACACGTGGTCTAGCAAACACGGGCAGGGAAGGTATATTACTTTTACTGCCCACTGGGTGAACCTTCTGACGGCCGTCAAGCATGTAACCCGTGGCACCCGTGTAGATTTGGTTTTACCGCCACTGATTGCATGCAGGCCTGCCTCTTTTTCTCCTTCTCCTCCTACTCCATCCTCCCTCTCCTCCTTGGCTGACTCCTCCTCTTCCACTGCTACCGTCTCTTCCGCTGCGCCGCCCAAGATCCCCAGAACCTATTCGACATGCCAGGTGAGACGTTGCCATGCTGTGCTGCGTCTGTTGTGCCTGGAAGCCAAGAGCCACACTGGCCCTGCACTCCTTTCAGCTTTGCGTTCACAGGCAGATCAGTGGCTAACACCACTCAATTTGACAGTTGGTAAAGTGGTGTGCGACAACGGTGCCAATCTGCTGAGCACGTTGAAACAGGGCAAAATTACACACGTGCCATGCATGGCACACGTCTTGAACTTGGTCGTGCAGCGATTCATTGTCAAATACCCTGGGGTCCAGGACGTCTTGCGGCAGGCAAGGAAAATGTCGGCCCATTTCAGAAGATCTTACACGGCCATGGCTCGCCTTGCTGACATTTAGCGGCGACACAATCTGCCGGTCAGACGTCTTATTTGTGACTGCCCGATGCGATGGAACTCAACCTTGTATATGCTTGATAGGCTGCTCCAGCAGAAACGTGCAGTTAACGACTACATGTACAAACTCTGCGCCAGAACAGGTTCTGGGGATCTTGGTTTTTTTTCACCGCATCAGTGGCTGCTCATGCGCGACGCATACAGACTTTTGCAGCCATTTGATGAGATCACCAAACTGGTCAGTCGCAGCCATGGCGCCATCAGTGACATTGTACCTTATGCCTTCTTTATGGAGCGTGCATTGCGTCGTGTCATTGATCAAGCCGTCAAGGAGCAGGAAGATGAGGAAGTCGCAATGCTGGATGAATTCCCAGGGGGGGCTACTCTATCTGAGACAAGTCAACAACAGGAGTCTGAAGAGGAGCCAGAGGAGGATGGTGCCGGGGCGGATGAGGAGGAGCAAGAAGAGCATGCTTTAAACCTTTCTGGGATCCCTGCTGTTGTTGTTCGTGGATGGGGGGAGGAGATCGAGGACGACATTATCCTGGATGATGACGAGCAGGAGCCAGGCTACCACACTGCTTCCAGTTTAGTGCAAATGGGGGCCTTCATGCTCCAGTGTTTTAAGAGGGACCCCCGTATAAAAAGCATAAAGGGCAAGGACCATTACTGGGTGGCAACGTACTTGGACCCCCGGTACAAACAAAAAATGGCAGAAATGTTACCACCATCACAGAGGGCTGTCAGAATGGAGCACTTCCAGGCCTTGCTTCGAGAAATGCTGCATTCTGCTTTTGCGTGCGCTGGCAGAGGAATTTCCACTCCCAGAGGAACAGTTGTGGATACCAATCCAACAGCGCCTGCAAGAAGAGGGCGGTTTGAAGATGTTTTAGTCACTTCTGATATGAGATCATTCTTTCAGCCGACCCATCGACAGGTCTCATCCGGATCCAGCATCAGGGAACGCCTAGACCGACAGGTGTCCGACTACATCGGATTAACGGCCGATGTGGACGCTCTGAGAAGTGATGAACCCCTGGACTACTGGGTGGGCAGGCTTGATCTCTGGCCAGAGCTTGCACAATTTGCAATGGAACTGTTGGCTTGCCCCTCGTCCAGTGTCCTGTCCGAAAGGACGTTCAGCGCAGCAGGGGAAATCGTGACCGATAAGCGCACTCGCCTAGCTCACGACAGTGTTGACTACCTCACATTTATAAAAATGAATGAGGCATGGATCTCTGAGGAATTCAACACATGTGACCAGTAGACCATGTTTCATTCAAATTCCTCATGACAGGCCACAAATATCCACCACCACCTATAACAATTATTCATGGTCCCTGTCTTCTTGGGTAAATACAGCAGCATAAAAGGCCTTTTATGTCCGTTGAATGCCTAATTTTTGGGGCCTGTAGTGCCCGAAACGTATTTATCCTGTGAATGCCTAATGTACCTCCAGCCACAGAATACAAAGTTCTTTGCTGTCAGATGAATCCCTGTTGGCAAATTTTTGGGGCCTGTACTGGCAGACCCTTACTTCTTTATCCAGGCTGTGAATGCCTAATTTTTCAGACTGGAATTGAAAATCAATTCCGCTAAATTGTGGAACGGATGCGGACACATTTTACAGACGTGTGAATGGACCCTATATGTATTTGACATGTATTTACCAGCTGCTGTCAGTTCTGGCTGATTTAGGTCGAGCTATTACAATAAAACCGAGCAATATTACAAAAAAAGAAATAAACGTTATAACTGTATAAACGATTTATATAACTTATAAAAAAAACCATTTATGGCAACTTTTCCAATAGCAGGATCATCTCCTGCACCCCCTTCATAGCCTGGCCTTGCGTCTCTTCCATGGCCTTCATGCGCTCCTGAATTGACAACATTTTTCAGATAAGAAAAGAATGCTTGTCGTTGTCCATCACAAATTTGCTTAATACTTCTGTTATGTCATTGTCCATGTTGTGGGACTATGTGTGCACAGCTAGTAATTATTTTGTGGCTGCATATATGACCTGGAGGTTTTTAATGTTCGCCTCCCATTGAAATGAATGGGGCCCGCCGCGAACCCGTGGTTCGGGAACATTTTCCCGCGTTCGCGAACCGTCCCGGGAGATGTTCGTCCATCCCTAGTTCCAAGCTGTCTCTTGTCTTTTTTTACCATTTTTGACACTTTTTTGTGAAATAGTAGAGGTACAATGTACCCCTTTACTAATTCAAATAGGAGGGGTGGGATCTGGGGGTCTCCTTGTTAAAGGGGGCTTCCATATTCTGATAAGCCCCCACCAACAGACCCCCACAACCACCCGGCAAGGGTTTTGGGGATGAGGCCCTTGTCCCCATCAACATGGGGACAAGGTGCTTTGGGGTTAGACCCTAAAGCACCCACCCTACCCATGTTGAGGGCTTCTGGCCTGGTACGGTTCAGGGGGCCTGCCAGGTTGCGTGCTCGGGTAAGGGTCTGGTATGGATTTATTTTTATTTTGGCGCAGGGTTCCCTTTAGCATCCATACTAGACCTGAAGGGTCTGGTATGGATTTTGGGGGGGACCCCTGCACAATTTTTTATTTTATTTTTTTGGGTTTGGGGTTCCCCTTAATATTCATACCAGACTCAAAGGGCCTGGTCTAAACACGGGAAAACGTTTTTAAAACTTTTTTTTTGCATTGATACATGTCCCATGGGGCAGGACCCAGGTCCCCAAACATTTTTTTGACAATACCATGCATATAAGCCCTCAAAATTAGCACTTTTTTTGGATTGTTCATGTTTGTGTCCCATTGGCTTTAATGGTGTTTGCGTGTTGGAACAAATTTTCTGCCTTTTCGCAAGTTCTTGTGTGAACCGAACTGGGGGGTGTTCGGCTCATCCTTAATTGATACTAAGGATAGGACAATCACCAATCCATATGGTTTGTCAATGTTAATATTTGTCCAATCTGCAAAATTTTATATTGTTAAAGAATGCAGACATTTTTTTAAACCTACTCCTTAAATTTTCTAGGCTTTTTTGCTCTCTGTTTAATTTATCAAGCTTTATTTCTAATACTCAAGTATGTAAACCATTCTGAGTTTTTTACTTACTTTAATGGTTTATTCATCAATATATTACCTTTATGCAAGCTGCCATTTCTTTATGTTTTTAATTGAGGAAGGCCTACTTTGAGACTTTTCTCTTGTAAAGTGTAAAAGAGGTTTGTAGAATTGATAAATGTAATTATTTTCCAATAGCAGTGCGCTTGTCACATCCTTTCTGACCTTAATCCAATCACTTGCTTTAAACTATCCCTAGACAATGGGCTCAAAAACCATAGGAAATTTATTCTGGCTCTCCTCTGCTCTGAAAACCCATCTTTCTTTTGTTGTTTATTCACCGATTTTACACTTGGGTACATTTCAACAAAAGGAGAGAAAGTGGCTTTGCTGAAGTGATGATCAGTCTGCACGCTTGAAGCCACAATCAAGACTTTGGTGAAAAAAAAGCCTGCAGAACTTCTTATAGTAACAGAACTGAAAGGAAATTCTAAGAAGCTATTTTCTTGAAATGTATTTTGTGATTTTCTTATCTGGAAGACCTAAGAATAATGGCGGACAATGGGAAGTATTATTAAGTCTTTTGCCATTTTATGGCATTTTAAATAAAAAAAATTCTAATCAGTAATATATTCTGAACATGGCATTGTTGAAACAGTTCATTCACTTTCATTCTGGGTAAGGTGGATGGCAAAGTAAAAATAAAATCCCCCCCTATTTTGCACAGCAACTAATCTGGGGCTGACTGGCAAAATCATTTTCACCAGGGACAAACTTCTTAACGTTTGCATGACCCATCCCTTTGATGCATCTTGATGGGTACATGGTCTTAATATCAGCTTTTACAGGATTATTTGCTTGTGGAAAAATCTAAGAAAAAGATGTCCTATTTTATGTACTCACAAAAATGCCACATTTTTCTACACATACTACTCTTATCAATCAAACTTTAATATGATACAGAATTCATAGCTAACTTAAAGACTGCAAGCTTTTCAGGCCTTTAAGCAGCACAGCAACCCAAAACCATAACATTTGCACCACCACAGTTCACAGTTAGCTTAATGTTATTTTCCTGAAATGCTGTAATCAGTTTGTGGTAAAATATGTACACTGTTTGGTCATAACCAAACACCTTTATCTTAGTTTCATCAGTCCACAGCATATTGTTCCAGAAGGCCTGGTTTTTACCTCTCTAGTAAATAACTTTAATCTTGCATCAGTATTCTTTTTGGACAGCAAAGGCTTATTCCTGGCATAAAATGTGCCACTGTGAAAATTGAACATGGTTTAAATTGGGCTAATTATTGGGCATGGCTTAAAGGGGGTGTGGTAAAAAAAGACAAAAAACACAGAATGTCCAAGCTCAACTTACCAACCAATCAGCAACCAACCGAATTCACCTGTCTAACAGTGCGTTTAAAAACAGGGGTTTAGTTGCACACATTTGCAAATACATGTGTAAGCTGCAGGCCTCGTCATGGCTCCCTGTGTGCTGCAGTCCTAACTCTAAAATTTAAGGTCTCCTCAGTGGAAGCACATGTATGCTGATGGATAGATAAAGGGCAGATGACTGGAGGAAGCCCACCCTCCTTAAAGGGGCAGGAGCACACTAAACACCCAGCACATGTGGTTAAATAGAGTCTGAGATGAGAATGTGGTAATGTTAACTAGGGAATGTACAGTGTGGAATGTATGACAGTGGGTAGTATGTGAAGGGAGAGGAGTGTGGAGTGTATGGCGGTGGGTAGTATGTGCAGGAGGGGGGTACAGAGTGTATGGCTAAGGGTAGTATGTGCAGGGAGAGGAGTGTGGAGTGTATGGCAGGGAGAAGAGTGTGGAGTATATGGCAGTGAGTAGTATGTGCAGGGAGAGGAGTGCAGAGTGTATGGCGGTGGGCAGTATGTGCAGGAGAGGGGTATCGAGTGTATGGTGATAGGCAGTATGTGGCTGGAAAGAGCCATTTACAAGGATAGAGTGGTGCTGGTAATTAAGACTGGACAACCCACCAAAAGCCACTCGGCAGCATAAAAAGACTGCCCAATCCTCACTTCTACTTGTGATGGAACTGAAGTGAGTTGTTCAGCCCAAGAGTAACAAAAATGGACAGTAACAAGAGGACTGCTGCCTCTTGATATTCTTTCTTTTCAAAAACTAATAATAAAAACTCTGTATGGTCAACCAACTCCAATGAAAAATAATAGGGAAACACAGCCCCACTGTGCAATGAAAAATAAAAATGTATTGTATCAAAACACATGGTAGAATAACCAATATTAAACCTGAATCATACGGTGAAAATCAATAATACTAGATTAAAAACTCAATGTCTACCAATGATGCCCTCTTCCAGTGACAAAGATAGAGAAATGGCGAAGAAATATAATAGCACAGTAAACTCAATCCTAGGTAGCAGTAATGAATTCAAAAGTGAAGGTTATATGCAAATGTTTTGGACGATGTGCTTTGTTGGTTTCCAACCTGGGATGGATCCCGGGAGGGTCAGACCTAGATATTGGAAAGAAGGCACACTGGCAAATTATGATGAGTGTTGGTTTTTTACTGTATCCAGAAGGGAAAAACTGAAGTGTCAAAGAAGCACCATAGGTCAACAGTGGTCTAGAGGAGGCGTATGACATGGGAGGATACAAAATCACTATATATATATATATATACAGTGATCTGATGAAGCCTCCCTCTCACTGTTGCAAAACCTTGGATTGGTGACAAATATTAAATGAAAGGCCTCGTACACACGACCGATTTTCTCGTCGTAAAAAACACGTCGTTTTTTTCGACGAGATTCTTGTTAAGCTTGTCGATTTTCTCGTCAAGCTTTCTATGCGTACACACTGTCATTTTCCAATTTCCTCGTGGTTCTCTGCGCTCACGTCCAGCACGTACGACGGCACTATAAAGGGGAAGATCTTTTTTCTTGGCGCCACCCCTTGGGCTGCTTTTGCTGATCTCGTGTTACCGCGTCTGAAGTAAAAGTTTGGGAAGAGACGATTCGCGCTTTTCAGTCTTCGTACTTTTCAGATCGTTTTCTGCCGTTCAGTTTGTGCTTGTGGGTTCGTATCTTGACTTTCAGGGCGTCTAGGCAGGTCGTATCTGTTTTACAGTGCGTTATTGCCTGTTCGTTTCTGAATTTCAGTTCGTTATTCATAGGCCTTGCTGTTCTAAAGTGCGTTCTGTTCTGTACGTTCTGATTAGACGACCGTTTCCTAGCCATGTCGCCTGGACGTTCTCGTCGTCGAGTTCGTGCTGTGCGTGCGCTTGGTGTTGGTCTGCTTGTTTTGGACCAAGACCAGTCCATGAATGGTGTGAGGAGGAGTTCATGGACCAAGAATTGGTTGCTCCAGCGGGACCAATTCTGCCACATGCCTCTGCTGCGGGAGATCGTCGAGAATAATCCTGAGGACTACAGGAATTTTCTGAGGATGTCTGACCCCGTTTTTCAGGAACTGTTGGCTTTGGTGTCCCCCTATATTACCAGGAAGGACACCGTTATGCGGGAAGCCATCAGTGCTGAGCAGAGGCTCATCGCCACGTTGCGTTACCTGGCGACAGGGAGAAGTCTTCAGGACTTGAAGTTCACCACAGGCATCTCCCCCCAGGCTCTGGGCCTCATAATCCCAGACACCTGTTCTGCTATTATACAAGTCCTGCAGGAGGACTATATTAGGGTAAGTTTTCTCCCTTCACATCACATTTTATGTATTACATGTATGCTAATGTATTGTATTTCTTTCATCCTTTCCTAATTACCATGATTGTAATATGCTGAGAATGTCCCCTTTGTCCCCATGCATGTTGGAAGCTTTAGATTGCCCCTTTTTTATCCTCCCTAAATATTTCCCCTCACTAACTTTTCCAGCAGGGGCGCCTGTTGCTCCAAATGTTGGGGGGTTACAACCCCAATTTCGGAAATAAACTTCCTCCTTTTTTGCTCTGTTGCCTAATAAACGCCCCCAGTTGTCCCCTCCAATGCAGCCATTTAGTCCCCTCTATTGCAGCCAGTTTCCCCCCAGCCCTGCACTTACCTTCTTGTGGTCAGCGCCATCCTTCTTCTGTCCTTGATGTCTTCTCCTTCCCTTCATGTTGCATCAGCCAATCATGTTACCATTAAACAGACTTGGTGAACATGATTGCCAGAGCTGCCTGTCAGTGTTTACACAAGGAATGCCCCCTCCTTGCGTCCCCGATTTTTCTTTGAGGAAGCCAATTACATCCCTCAGGTTGTAATTTGCAAGACTTTTTTAATACCTGTTTCTGCTCTGCAATTTTAACCCCCTAAATGACGCAATTAATCATATGTCGGTCGCTTTACAAGAGGCCATCCACCTGAATAGTGTGCGGCATAGACAATACATAGGTTCATGCAACGCATGAACCTATGTATTGTTCTGAGTGATGGGCACAGGAGAGAGGGGACAGTGCTCCAGCGCCCACTCTGGACGCACCGCCACTGCAATGCTATCCTGTGGCCAAACACATCTCCCCCCCCCAAAATAATTTAGTAATGGCCCATCAGAGGGGGTGATGAATATGATAAATGAGCCTTCCATTATACTTTTTTTACACACCTTAATAAACGTATAATTAGATTGATGTTGGTCTCTAATTTTTTGGTCTTGAATTTGCTTGTAATGTATGCCTTTGTTTTTCTAATATTATTTCATCTTGTTTCACTCCACAGCTTCCTTCAACGCCACAGGAATGGCAGACTGTGGCATCGGAGTTTGCCACGCGGTGGGACTTCCCCAACTGCGGTGGTGCCATAGACGGGAAGCACGTCCGCATCGTGCCGCCACCCCGTTCTGGATCCTACTACTACAACTACAAGGGGTTTCATAGCATTGTGCTGATGGCGGTGGTGTCAGCACGGTATGAATTCCTCTATGTTGATGTAGGGAAGAATGGCCGGATGTCCGATGGGGGATCCTTCATCCAGACGGAGTTTGCCCTCCGTCTCCAGAGTGACGACCTTGCATTGCCACCGGATGCAGGGAATATTGAAGGACTCCCCTTTGTTTTCTTGGCTGATGAAGCCTTCGGACTCGGACGGCATCTTATGAGGCCATTTCCACAGAGGACCCTGACCCCAGAGAAGAGTGTGTTCAATTACCGGCTGGCCAGGGCCCGAAGAGTCGTTGAAAATGCCTTCGGCATAATGGCCAGCCGGTTCCGCCTTTTTATGACTTCCATCCACTTGGCGGACTACAAAATAAACTATGTAGTGTTATGCTGCTGTGTGCTACACAATTTTCTTTGCCGCAAAGCGAATTCATATATGGCCTCAGTTTTGCCAGAGGCTGGACTTTCCCCTGCAAATCCCCTTCCGGGCCTGGAATCTGCCCGTCTTGGCTTGCCCCCCCAAAATGCCCGTGTGGTTCGGGACAAATACATGGAGTATTTCACGGGTAGGGGGGCAATTCCTATGCCAGCCTATGTCTAAGTATCCCAATAAAAATCTTCTTTAAACCTTTAATTATTTGTTCTTTCCTGTCTCCTAGTTTGTCTTTGTGCATTTGTAGTGGCAAGTGTATTTTACTTTAGTAAATAACAACCAATTTCACTATGTTACCTTACAAAAGAACCAAATAAGCTTAGAGTGTATTATAAAAAGAAGCTACACGTTGTTTGTGTTCAAATATTTTACTCTCTGCACATTTTTTTTTGTTTTACTTTGGGGTTGGCCTGACCACAACCCGTCAAATTTTGGCTTATGAAAATACAAAAATACCACTTGCATTTCTAAAATGACAGCATTGGATACCTCTGAGCAATCTGAGACATTCAGTTACACAAACTATGTCTCTATGTGCCCGTCCTAATATGGGGTCCTGCCACCCCTTGCCCAGTCAAAAATTCAATATGCACACATTTTTACTTTTTTGCAAATAGGAAGTTTACAATCCTGATCCCTATTGTCAACATGTGCTATCTGCCATCAGGGGTGATCAATGGATGTGTTTTGGGGGTGCATCCCCTTCCTCAGTTCACCGACTTTTGATACGAGGAAGGTGTTGCACCCACAAAAGACGTACATGGATATCCCCTGATGGCAGATAGCACATGTTCACACACTGTGTGCATATTCAATTTTTGGCTGCTTTGTTACTCAAAAAATTAGTAAAAATATAAAAACAAACATGTAAAAACAAATGTGTTTGGATGGCTTATTGAATTCTCCCCAAAACATCGAGAATGTCTTTAAATGTTTGTTCCATCACATGGATTCTTTGTTTAATTAGGTCCAGTTCCGTGCTACATTCCATCACTTGCTGGATGAGGCGGAGGGCACTGTCAGCAGAGAACGGTGTGCTATCCTTCACAACATTTCCATCCCCTAAAAACCATTAAAAAAAATTAATAAAACTCTGCAGGCCTACCTCGCTTACCTTAAGCTGTGGTGTCAGATACTGACCTGTTGTGGTGACCAGATCCACAACGTCATCCACCTCTCCTTCCTGCACTTCTCCTTCCTCCACCTCAACTTCCTGCACATCTTTCGGTTGTGGATCTTTGGGAGTTTGGGGTTGCTTGGAAGTTGTGGGGTGCATGTGCTCCCTGGAGTGTCCTCCTCCCAGTCTTCTCTCCCCTATGAGAATAAAACCAAAGGTCTATTTATCACACTGTAAAAATCTCATTTTTAAACTTAAAACAGGCTAAATTGTTTGGAAGTGGGGTACAAGTGTGTGTTTGTGCGGAATTTAAAGAAAAATGCATTCTTTATGACCCCAAATATGTTTATTATTCACATGTGGATGTAATTTTTTGGACATGGAGGCACCACAAATAAACTCTGATGCACCTGTGTGGGACACCCAAAAAAGGCGGGTCTGGTGGCCCACACTATAGTGCTCCAAAGTACAGATGTGGAAGCAGCTGCTGAGTGTCCTCTCCTTTACACTGATTAAAGTTTGCATTTCATTCTCCTTACAAACACATCATCTAGACTTAAAAATTATCCACAATACTTGATCAAAAATGGCAGATGTCTAATTACTTTTGGGGGTCTTAAATAAGCCAAAACCACGGATAGTGGCCGAACGAAGTGTCGGTAACGTAACGAACGATTACTGTGCCCAACCTAGTTCAAAATAATACATTTTGGAAGGGAGTCCAATATGCTTTAAAAAAAAAAAAAGTAAGTTTCTAAAAAGATTAATAGCAGAAAGGTCGTCATTTTACTTACTTTTAGCGAGCATCCTCTTTATGCTCCTCAACTGGTCTGGCTCCCTCAGTTTGAGGTCTGACCACCTCTTTCTGAGCTGCTCATTTGAGCGTTTCACCCCGAACTTCGCCCTCAGACTCTTCACAACTTTAGTGAGGATTTTGGCCTTCCTTCTATTTGGTTTGCTATACGGCCCATGCTTGGCATCATAATCAGCCTTGACCAAGATGTCCACCATCTCCGCCATCTCCGCCAAAGACATATTCGATGCCTTGAATCTCCTCCTTGATCGTGACGTGTCCTCGGTCTCCGGGCTTGTCTCCTCGCTAGTTGCGGAATTATCAGACACCTGCTGTAACTCCGCCATATCTGTCTGCGCGCCGAAAGAGAAGGGGCGGGGAAAAGATGTTAGTTAGAACGTCATGGGCGGGCGACATGTGCGGAGCGACGTGTTCCAATTTGGACGCATGCGTGGTGTGTATATAGCAAACACACATGTGACTATAGTACGTTCGGTGTGCGGAGAGAGGAGTTCAAGTGACGGACGTGCGAACGAAGGTATGTGATTTTGTGAGACTTGTTAAAATTGTTGGCCTATACTGTCTTGAGATTGTTGGAGGATATATATGGTGACTAGGATGTGAAGGAGGTTAGACTGTTTGCCTCACATTATTTAAATATAATTTATTTTACTTGCAGATACAATATGAATGTATTTATTAGCGACAAAGAGTTCCTGGCGGAATTTATTGACCGGGTAAGGGAGCTGCCGGCTCTGTGGGAGACCAAAAACCCCATCCATAAAAAAAAAGGGGTGAGAAAAGCAGCGCTGGATAAGCTGCTCCCATTTGTGCATACCAAGGTGCCCACAGCCACAGCAAAACAAGTGGACACTAAAATTGGGAGCTTGAGAGGTACCTACAGGACTGAACGCTCTAAGGTGCTGGCTTCTCAGAGGTCAGGAGCAGCAGCAGATGATGTTTATGTCCCGGTTTTGTGGTACTACAGCAGGATGTCCTTCCTGGATGACCACATTGAGCCAAGGCCATCACTCTCCACTCTTCCCCCCAGACTTCCCTGCAGCCAACCTGAGCCTTCTCTGGAGCAAGAGGAGGCAGCCATCCTGGATGATCCTGATTTGGCCATCTGGAGCCAGGTATAGTATTAACTGAAAATGTAGTGGGATAAAATTAATGTTTCCCAAATATGTCAGGATGAGAAACATACATTATTTTGTATTCAACAAGTGAAATCATGATCTGTAGACATTATTCTGCACTTAATTGTGTGGTAAATAGTCAAGCTGATGTAGTGGTAAATTTAAAGCAAGGATTTATGCATTTACATTCTAATTGCTTCCATCAGGATTACAAAGTTTGATGCAAAGATTAAACCAACATATTAAACTATGTTTCTTTTTCATACACAGGATGAAATCAGCCAGGAGGAGGGTCTGGAAACTGTCAGGCAGGAGGAGGAAGGGCCCAGTGGCAGCCAGGAGGTGGCAGGGCCCAGTGGCAGCCAGGAGGTGGCAGGGCCCAGTGGCAGCCAGGAGGTGGCAGGGCCCAGTGGCAGCCAGGAGGTGGCAGGGCCCAGTGGCAGACAGGAGGTGGCAGGGCCCAGTGGCAGACAGGAGGTGGCAGGGCAAAGGAGAAGCAACAGATCCCAGGTGCCTCCCATCAGGCTTCACAAAAGAGGCAGGAGGGACAGGACCACCAGTGAGGCAGCAATGGCCCTTATTAAAGAGGCCCATGCCACCCTCAAGGAGCCCACATCCCCTGAAGAGGCCATTGCCGGCCTAGTGGAGGCTAAGTTCAAGGTGATGAGCATGGAGCAACGCCTCCTATGCGAACCCCTGCTCATCACCTTGCTCAACAAGGGGGTGATGGAGCAAATTACCCCCAATACCGCCATATGTGAGGTGGCCCAACTGACCCAACCTCAACCTCCACCTCCACCTTCCTCTTCTGCCCCACCCCCTTCTGCTACCCCTCCACCTTCTGCCCCACCCCCTTCTGCTACCCCTCCACCTTCTGCCCCACCCCCTTCTGCTACCCCTCCACCTTCTGCCCCACCCCCTTCTGCTACCCCTCCACCTTCTGCCCCACCCCCTTCTGCTACACCTCCACCTTCTGCCCCACCCCCTTCTGCTACACCTCCACCTTCTGCCCCACCCCCTTCTGCTACACCTCCACCTCCTCCTCCTGACAGGAGTACCCCTCCAGTGGGCCAGCCTCCAGCTAAACGAAGAAGGAAGGCTTCAGTAAAGGCTGCAGGGAAGGTTGCCAGGAAGAAGAGGAAGTGATGGCCTTGCTTCATTGTGGTCGCACTGGTCGGACAGAAGGCAGCCTGTTGTAGTACCACACACTTGGGACATATATCTCACCTGCTGCTGTTCCTGACCTCTGGGAGGCCAGCATCAGATTGTGTTCTGAAATGTGGGCATTCTCAAGCTCCCAATTTTAGTGTCCACACAGGGTTGCTGTGTGCTCTGGGGTCCCTGGGATGCACAAATGGCAGCAGCTTCTCCAGCGCTGCCTTCTCTTTATTTAATTTATAAACATGAATAAATGTGTTTTTTGTTTAAGTTCATACTTGACTATGTGTATTTTTAAATAAATAAAAACAAGCTTTGGAGTAAGCAGATACATTTGACTGACAATAAAAGGCACAGATATCACCCCCCCAAAAGAATAACTAAATCTGATTAGCTCAAAAACATGGTGTGAAATTTTAAAAATATAGATTAGAAAATTAAATGGGAGATCGCTATCAAAACATTGAGAAATTATAATTAACATCATTTTGAAAAATCTAACCATTTAAATTATTCCTAAAAACTTGCACGATATAATACACATAAATCTTATAAAGAGCAGCATGAAAAAGGTTAAAAATAAGGCATAACTGTGTGAATATCAGCAGCAAAAGAAGGTCTCTCGTTTTGATTAATGTAACATTCTAACGAAGAATTCAATGCAGAACATTTAAACGATGAAATATTTATGAGCGTGACGAATGTGCTCTCTCCATTATGAAGGCTTGTTTTACCAGAAGATGCGCTCCCGTCTCATAGTTGCTTGTGAGCATGCGCGCTTTTGGAAGAGTCGTAAAAGCATACACACGAACCATTTTCTCGTCACAAAACAGGCCGACGAGAAACACGACGAGGAAATCTGGACTCCTGACGAGAAAATAGAGAGCAGGTTCTCTATTTTCTCGTCGAGATTCTCGTCAAGTTTCTCGTCGTAAAACCATACACACGAACGTTTTTCTAGACAAAAAAACTCTCGCGGCACTTTTCTTGACTGTTTACGACGAGAAAATCGGTCGTGTGTACGAGGCCAAAGCTGTTAAAAGTGCTATAGGTTTTTAAGAGTATAGAGATCGGTGCCTTCGTCCCATCAATTTGTTTGTATAGGAAAAATAGAGGCTTCAATGGACTATATCGGCACCATATGAAAAACTGATAGACAGTTTAAGATATAAATATAAAAGTTTTTTTATTACAAAGATATTGAAAAGAAAAGATTTCACCATGTACACATTCAAAAATAAATAGTTGTGACAATCAACAATTAAATGAAAGCTGACAATCCTGGTCCCCAGGGACCGTGTGTGTGTGCCAGAGCTGATAGTCCCAAACTGATATAAGATGAATATGTTACTTATCAATTTGATGGTGAAGAAAGAAAAACATCTTTAACCCCCCTGGCGGTATTCCCGAGTCTGGCTCGGGGTGAAATTTCAGCACCAAAAGCGGTAACCCCGAGCCAGACTCGGGATTGTATCGCAGTAATCCAGGCAGAGTTACTTACCTTGTCCCCTGGATCCTGCGATGCCTCCCCGCTGTGTGATCAAGCTTTCTTCTCGCTCGATTCACACAATGCCGAGTGCCGTCGAGCTCCGTTCCCTGCGACGTTACGACGAACGGGGGGGGGGGGGGAGATCGGCGCCAAATTCAAAAAAGTTAAAACACAGTACACATACAGTACACTGTATAAAATAATTACACACCCCTTTGTCCCTAGTGGTCTGCCCAGTGTCCTGCATGCACTTTTATATAATAAAAACTGTTCTTTCTGCCTGGAATTTGGAGATTGTCCATAGCAACCAAAAAGTGTCCCTTTATGTCAAAAGTGGTTTTAGACCAGCTAGAAAACAGCGATAATAAATTAGAATCACTCGCAGTATTGAGCGATAGCGATTTGTGGGGAAATTCGTCATCAAACACTAAATATAATGACAGCGACAATTCTGCAACTGAGCAAATTTCAGTGTTTTTGATTTGATTACATTGGTGAATAATTTTTATTATTATTATATTATTATTTGTTATAATTATTTATAGTTATTTATTATATTATAATTTTTGATTTTGTGTTTCAAACTTTATCATACCCGGGATGTCTACTAGACTCTTGTTTGGACAGATTTAAGTGAGTCATTCCTAATGCCGTGTACACACGACCGTTTTTAATGACGAGAAAAATGCAATTTTTTAAAATGGTCATTAAAAATGATCGTGTGTGGGCTTCAGAGCATTTTTCATGACGTGAAAAATGGCCATGAAAAAATTGGAACATGCTCTAATTTTTCTCGTCGTTTTTCACCTCGTCATGAAAAACAGCCGTGTGTAGGCTTTAACAACGTGAAAAAAATGCGCATGCTCAGAATCAAGTATGAGACGGGAGCACTCGTTCTGGTAAAACTAGTGTTCGTAATGGAGATAGCACATTCGTCACGCTGTAACGGACTGAAAAGCATGAGGGTGAAAAGCGCGAATCGTCTCTCAACAAACTTTACTAACATGAAGGGTGGCGCCATCCGAATGGAACTTCCCCTTTATAGTGCCATCGTACGTGTTGTACGTCACCGCGCTTTACTCAAGCATTTTTTTCAACGATAGTGTGTAGGCAAGGCAGGCTTGAGAAGAATCACGTCGAGAAAAATGCAGTTTTATTCAATGACATTAAAAACGGTCGTGTGTACGCGGCATAAGAATTACAGGCCTACAATATAAAACGCCAAATTTCCATGCAAAATAATGGTACCGCTTTCAGCACCTAAAATCTGAAAGAATCATACCGCCAGGGAGGTTAATGCCAGTAGCGGTGCCAATTCCTGAAAAGATCTGCCTTGTGTGGATGATTGTTTGGATCCTCCAGTCACAGGGGCTTGGTGGGCAGAGAGATAGCCTAACCAGTTTCGTCGGTCAACGCCGGCTGCGTCAGAGGTGTGTGGTCCTATGAACAGGCTATGAAGAGGCAAATATAACCTCCTCTCCGCCGGCCAAACACCCTCTGGAAAGTGATCCACCACAATTTGCTTTTCAGAGGGGTGGCAATAATAGCCACACACGTGAAGAAGTGAGTATGTAACACAAGCCAATGTAACACAAATAGCATATTTCAGTGCATTATTGAAGGGTTAACAGTATATTGCAGTGTGTTAGTGCACATTTAATGGAGTATATTTTAGTGCACTATTGCACGTTTACCGCATTATATTACAGTGCATTAGTGCACATTTAACGCTGTATATTTTAATACGTTGGTGCTCGTTTACTGAAGTATATTGCAGTGCTTTAGTACACGTTTACCACATTATATTTCAGTGCATTGGTGCACGTTTAACGCAGTATATTGCAGTATATTGCAGTGCATTCGTTTAATGCAGTACAGTATATTTCAGTGCAGTATATTTCAGTGTGTTAGATCACGTTTAGCGCAGTATATTTCAGTGCAGTATATATATCAGTGTGTTACTGCACATTTAACTCAGTATTTTGCAGTGCATCGGTGCAGTTTTACTGCAGTATATTGTAGTGTATTAGTGAAGTGTGTCTGTGTAGGGAGTACTCTCGTTAAAGTGCACCAAACACTACTTTCCATTGATTAAAGTGCATCCCCGTACACATTTCGTCACCTTTATTACATTTTGCTACTAAGCCCCTCCCCATCATCTCTGGGAGGCCAATAAGGAGAGGCAAATGCTCCCATGGCACTGTGAGGAGGCCAGCAGCTTTTGTGTCCACATCCTGTAGAGGAGGTGGTGGACTGGCCTAATAAACCATCCTCATCCTCCATCACCCAAGCAGAGACTGTTGCGCAGTCCATTGCAGCTGCCAGAGTGGTTTATTCTGCCTCCTTGTTCACAGCTACTCCTGCCATAGCCCCAGCATCAGGCTTGGAGGAGTAGGGTTGCCACCTTTTCTTCAAGCCAAACCCGAACACTTTAGCAGTGGCATTTTTTTTTTTTGGAGTATACCCTATAAGATCGTAAAAGACCTGGGACACCTTTGTTCAGAAAAAATTAATGGACAAAATGCAGGGGTCAGATATGTGCTGGGGAGAGGGCTAATGCTAGCAGGTGGGTGGGGGAGTTAAGTATGTGCTGGGGGGGGCTCTATGGGAGGGGAGAGGGCTAGTGTTGGGGGGAGTCAGATATGTGCTTGGTGGTACTTTGGGAGGGGAGAGGGCTAGTGCTGGAGGAGGGGGGGCAGATATATGCTATGTGGTGCTTTGGGAGGGGAGACAGCTAGAACTAGCAAGGGGGCACTTTGGGAAAGGAGAGAGCTAGCAGGGGGGCTTGGACATGTGGTGCGGGGGTGCTTTGGGAGGGGAGAGGGCTAGTGCTTGCAGGGGGGGTTGGATGTGTGCTGGGGCAATGCTTTTGGAGGGGAGAGGGCTAGTGCTGGAGGGGGTAAGATAAGTGCTATGTGGTGCTTTGGGAGGGGAGAGAGCTAGAGCTAGCAGGGGGGCTTATATATTTGCTGTGAGTGCTTTGGGAGGGGAGAGGACTTGTGCTAGTGGGAGGGGGTCAGATATGTGCTGGGGGATGCTTTTGGAGGGCAGAAAGCTAGCGCTAGCAAGGAAGGGTCAGATATGTGCTAGGTGGGTGCTTTGGGAGGGGAGAGGGCTAGAGCTGGGAGGGTGCTTTGTGAGGGGAGAGGGATAGTGCAAAGAGGGTGTGTTAGATATGTGCTGGGGGCTGTGGTGCTTTGTGAGGCGTGAGGGATAGTGTTGGGGGTGGGGGTTAGATATGTGCTGGAGGGGTGCTTTGAGAGGGAAGAGGGATAGTGCTGGAAGGGGTTGTCGGGTTTCAAATCCAACCCACACTTACAGCATAAGTCCCTTCCTCTGCCAAAGCGCCCCCCCCCCCGCAGATATACTCTTAAACCCCTAATCACTATACACTTTTTTTACCTTGTTCTCCTTCCCAGACACTCCTCCCCCATCCATCTACAGAGTATAGAAAAATTTGTACAGACCTCAATCAGCGTGTCCCTGCTCTCCCTCCTGTGTGTGTGTACAGAGCAGAGAAGGAGGGGGAGGGGGCAGCTTTGATACACTGACACTCAGCCGCTCTGAAACAGGCTGCCGTTGGGAGGGGAGACAGATCAGAGGCGAGCAGACTTGTCACTCCTGGTGCAGTGTGAATGATGTGTCCGGGTCTGAGAAAGATGGAAACCCGAACAAATCATTCAAAAACCGGACTGTCCAGGAGTAAACCGGACAGATGGCAACCCTATGGAAGAGTCAGATGAGTTATTTGAACACAGCATCAGCCACTTGCTCCTTGATGATGCAAAGCCATTGCCTAATTCAGATCTGGTTCTGAGGTTGAAGAAGGTAGGAACATGAGCCTACAGAGAGGAGATAACACTAGTAAACAACAAATTGACAGTCATGTTGCCCCAGCTGCAGCATATTGCTAAGTTGGCTCCAGTAATGATGAGGATGGAGGGGATGATGATGATGATGATGAGGTCACAGACACGACCTTGGTGCTGAATAGAGCAGAGGAAGAAAGTGAGGGTGAGGCACAAATCCAATGAGGCAGCCATCATGGAAGAGTAGAGAGCAACCACCCTTTTCCACCAGATGATGGAACTGTTATCTCCTGGCACACTTCCCACAGCTCAGCTGTCTGGGCCTTTTTTAGCACATATGCAGCCAAACGCACTATTGCAATTTGCAAACTTTGCCTCAACCAGATCAAGCGTGGCAAAAAAACAGCCATTTGGGTACCACATGCTTGACAAGGCATTTACCCCCCCCCAACCCTCAGACTGATGGCAAAAGCACCTGAAAGCCATACAAAAGGGACACACTTCTGCTGCTCCTCACTCCTTACCTTTCCGGTCTACCCCCACTATACCTCATGACCTCTCAGCAGCCTCCACTGACAGTGATTCTGGTATAGCGAAGGGTGTCACAGGTCCTTGCAGCACGTCTGCCAGTAGCACACCACCAGCTACTGTATATACTATTGAAAGCTAATTTCTCTGCTCCAGCGGAAAAAAATACAATCACTGCCACCCACATGCCCAGCTTCTAAATTCCAGTTTGTGAAAGCTGCTGGGTTTACAACTCTTGCCTTTCTGGTGGATTCTGCCCCTTCTGTGAATTTGCATAATGTGCTATACCACAATGGCAGGTTCCTAGTCACTCTTTGTTTGCACGTAAGGCCATTCCAGCTCTGTAACATCAAGTGGAAGACAATGTTGTGGCATCATTGGACAAGGCAGTCAGCCGCAAGGTCCATGTTACTGCTGACACATGGACCAGCAAGCATGGTCAGGGACAATATATTTTATTTACAGCAAACTGGATAACTCTGCTTGCAACTTGGAAGGATGTAGGAAAGGGCTCAGAGCTGTAGCTTGTTGTGCCGCCATGTCTCCATACAGCTGGTGGTGATGATGTGAGATTTGTCAGCTCCACCCCCTCCTCCTCCTCCTCCATGCCCTCTTCTGCTGAATTGTCTTATAAACTTCCAGTACCCCCTAAACCTTCAAGGGGATATTCAATGAGTCAGGCTAAAAAGTGCCATGCGGTGCTTCAGCTGGTCTGTGTAGGGGACAGGAGCCACACCGAAGCAGAGATTCTTGCAGCTCTGCAGGGGCAGGCCCAGAGGTGGTTCAAGCCACCGCAGCTGGAGCCAGGAATGGTGGTGTGCGATAATGGCACAAACCTCCTTAGACAGGCAAAGTTGACATGTGCCATGCCTGGCACATGTCCTAAATTTGGTGGTGCAGTGTTTCTTAAGCAGGTATCCAGGTTTGAAAGATCTGCTAAAGCAGACCAGAAGGGTCTGAAGCCATTTTAGGTGGTCATACACAGCCAGTGATCGATTGGCTGAAATTCAGCGGAAATTCCACCTGCCCGCAACCGCCTGATTTTTGACATGCCCACCAGGTGGAACTCAATTTTGGCAATGCTGCAGCGGTTGCAGCAGAGGGCCGTCAACGAGTACATATGTGAGTATGACACAAGGACAGGCTCAGAGCACCTCTGCTTTTTTCCCTATGTCAATGGCTGCTGATAAAGGATGCATTCCCTGTACTGTCACCATTTAAGGAGGCGACAAGGATGGTGAGCCGTGACAAAGAATGCATCAGTGACACAATCCCTCTTGTGTTCCTGCTGGAGCATACTCTGTGTTGCATTATGGATAGGGCACTCGACACAGAGCAGTGGGAAGAGGAGGAGGACTTCCTTTCCTCTCAAGGCCCATTTTATGCAAACCCCATTATTATGACACCACAAAACACACAAGAGGAGAGGGAGGATGAGGATCAGGAGGATTCTGGAAGTTTTGGAGGCATGAAGCAGAGGAAGATATACCTTAAACCTTAAGAGATGATTTTCAGGTCCCAGAACTTTGGGAGTAGTGTGTGGCTCGGAGGAGGCAGTTCCAGATACTGTAATCCTCAGTGACCCCGAGGACTCTGCTTCTCATGCCTCCGCAAACTTGTGGTGCATGGGTTCCCTTATTCTTCAAAGCCTCCTAAAGGACACGAGAATTTGGGGCATCAAGGATAAGGATCATTATTGGTTGGCAATTCTCCTAGGCCACCGTTACAAGGGAAGAGTCTCGGAACTCATCCTGCCCTCCCAGGGGGAGCATAGGATAAAATATCTTGAGGAAACCTTAACCACTTAACCCCCGGAAGAATTTACCCCCTTCCTTACCAGAGCACTTTTTGCGATTCGTCACTGCGTCGCTTCAACTGACAATTGCGCGGTCGTGCGACGTGGCTCCCAAACAAAATTTACGTCCGTTTTTCCCCATAAATTTTCTTTTGGTGGTATTTTATCACCTCTGCGGTTTAAATTTTTTGCGCTATATACAAAAATATAGCGACAATTTAGAAAAATATTCAATATTTTTTACTTTTTGCTACAATAAATATCCCCAAAAATCTATAAAAAAACTAAATTTTTCCAGAGTTTAGGCCGATATGTATTCTTCTACATATTTTTGTTAAAAAAAACGCAATAAGCATATATTGATTGGTTTGCGCAAAAGTTATAGCGTCTACAAAATAGGGAATAGATTTATTGCATTTTTATTTTTTTACTATTAATGGCGGCAATCTGCGATTTTTATTGTGACCGTGACATTGCGGCGGACATATAGGACACTTTTGACACATTTTTGGGACCATTCACATTTATACAGCGATTAGTGCTAAAAAATTGCACTGATTACTGTGTAAATGTGACTGGCAGGGAAGAGGTTAACACTAGGGGATGCTGAAGGGGTTAAATATGTTCCCTAGTGAGTGATTGTAACTGTAGAGGGAGGGGACTCACAAGGGGAGGAGACCAATGTGTGTTCCTCTGTACTGGGAACACACATCGGTCTCCTCACCGCTGACAGGACATGGGTCTGTGTGTTCACACACACAGATCCACGGTCCTGCTGTGATTGCGGCAATCGCGGGTGCACGGCGGACATCGTGGCAGCACCCCAGAAGGCCGGGAAGATCAGGACATCATATGACGTCCACCCAGGATGGGAGATCCCATCTGTGGACGTCATATGACTATGGGCGGGTAGGGAAGTGGTTAAAGAGGGGTTTATGTACTGCCTTTCCAGACTCTGGTTGGTTACAGTCCCATGTAAAACATAGATTTGAGGCTTCTGTTGGTCAAGAGAGGAGCAGTGGAGAAGGGGGCCACCTCAATTTTTTTTAGTCCTCGGCGACCAGGGCTGTCAGCTTACACAATGCATTGACAGCATCTGCATCATATGGTGGGAGATTATCTAGGGGCAAAAACAGACATGGAGAGCTTTCCAGTTAATGATGCACTGGGTCATAAAAATAGACCACTGGCCAGAACTTGTCCAATATGCAATTGAGCTGCTGGGCTGCCTTGCATCCAACGTGCTTTCCGAATGGGCATTCAGTGCTGATGGAGGTTTTGTGACAGATAAGAGAGTGTGTCTGGCCACAGACTCTGTGGACCGGCTGACATTTATCAAAATGAATCAGTCCTGGATTAGCAGCAGCTATCAAGCCCGTGATGTCAATGTCATTGATTAAGTACTTTCTGGATCTGGAATCTCTGATTGTCTAGGCTGCCTAGCTTTGTGAGTGTTGATTAGATCTGGAAGAAAATTTGGGTTGTTTCACGGACAAAATTAAAACCCAATGGCCAATTTTTCCACACCCGTTTGACAGGTGCATATAATAAAACATTTTGACAGCAAGGCCAATTCTTGCTTGCATCAAGAGTACCTCTATAGTGTTACGGTGTGAAGGCCCCATCAACACCCAAAGCCCAATTTTTCCGCACGTGTTACTTCTATCCAAAGTCTGCAAAAGAGACATCAGAAATTATCCCAAAAAATCACTGCTCTTTTAAAAATTATGTTTTTTTTACAAACTTTTTTTATTGATAATTGTCCTCAAGGGCAGTACCCAGACCCCCATAGACATTGTATTCCCAGTTACTTGTATATAAGCCTCAACATGGGCATTTTTGATTTTTCAAGTTCGGGTCTTATAGACTTCAACTGGGTTTGTTATTCAGTTTCAGAACTTTTGCAATGTTCAAAAGTTCTGCCGAAAACCGAACCATGGGTCATTCGGCCCATGTCTAGGGAATAGAATTGCAGGCAGGAGGATAGGGGAGGGATGGGGAAGAGATTGGTTCTCACACAGACTATGGAAGAGACAGGAAGAGAGGGAGGTGGAGGAGGGAGATGCAGAGATGCTGAGGAGAGAGCATGGTCACTTTATGTGCCTCCATCAGTCAGCTATCAGAGATCAACAGCCATGATAAAACATGGTCAGTTTACAAAGGGGAGGACGTGAACTGGCAGGATTAACCAGGTATTGTACAGCATAGAAAGGGGCAATTGACTCTGCAAAGGCACTATGTTATATCTTGTGCTTTAAATGGACAGGAGCATTTTTTTTAGGGTTACAACCACGTTAAGTTCTTGCCAATTGTATTACTTGTCTTGTTACCAATGTTCCCGGTGAGATACTAAGGGGGTAATTTGTTATAACTCCAGGAAGTACTGAGCACTATTGCAAATAATAGCTCCCATTTTAGCCAATTAAAAATTCAACGCGCGAATTTGCGAATGAAAAATAGCGATATTAGCAACAAACAAGTGTTAGTAAATATAGAGTCAGCGCTAATTAGCGAATCTGCGTACATGCAAATGTCAATTTCCACTAAGTTATTATATAGCACTGCACTGTAACCATGATCCATGTATGTAAAATAAACATTTTTATGTGAGATGTGCTCTACCTCTTGTGCATCTATTGATGTACAGTATATTGCAATTAGTATTCCTAGTTTTTTTCCTTCCTTTGCTAACGAATGCAGTTATGAGTGATTATTGCATAGTAATGTCTGCTATTCTGTAAAGTTACATGTATTAAACATTTAGGTTACCTATTTGTTGTATGTTGTTTTTTTCATGTTTTTTTTTTTCAATTTAGGTGGCTATAAAGCGGTAATTATTTATGTTCATTCTTTAATCATACTACACTATTATGCAGGTCTTGTACTTAGCACAATGGCTTAGTGGTCTGCTCAGATGTCTCCACAGCTCTCATAGTATAAGTTCAAATACCAGCCAACCTACCATTCAACAGCTGTTTATTTTTTGCACAAGCAAATTAAAATAAACAAACAAAGAAATGTAAACTGCCCGTTAGCTAGCGTGTGATGTTTGGAATTCCACACCATAATATTATTGAATAAAATTGCATTGGCTAATTGGCATTTACCTATTTTCAGCATATGCTGCTTTGGCTAATTGGCATTTGCCTTTTTTTCACCAAATCAATCTTTTAGTATCTCTCTGTGGGATTTGAACCCATGAGTGCTTCAAAGCCTGAGTTTTTCAAGGTAGAAGTGCTGACCACTAGCATATTGAGCATAGCACAAACATCTACTAGTGTGTGATGTTTCTTCTCCCCGAGCCGTCTCGCCTGCCACCGCCATCTTCTCCCGCTGGCTGCTGTGTTCTTCCGCGCAGTCGGTTACCCGCTAATAAAAAAAAAAGCTGCTCTTCTTCTGTGTCGGACTTCTGTGGCCATACGATAACGTCACCCGGAGAGTCCGCTCCATGGCTATGTAAGAGACGCCACACAGCGGGTGACAACACAGTGGAGGAAGACCGCCACAGAAGAAGAGCGGCTTTTTTTTTATTAGCGGGTAACCGACTGCGCGGAAGAACACAGCAACGGGAGAAATATGCTGCTGAGTAAAATGCACACTTTCAGGAGGTGACGCCGTCAGTAGGATTTGAACTCATGGCTTAAACCTTTGAGGGCAGCAGAGAACACCACTATGCTACAGAGCTGAGAGCTTACCTACAGAGAAAATACAATTCTTATTCTATACAATAATGTTTTGCATTTCAGGCATTAATATTATAGTAACAACCATGTTCATGCTGATGTGGCATTGGCTAATAGGCGTTTGCCTCTTTTCAGCATATGCTTCTGAGTACAATGTAAGCTTTCAGTAGGTGATACCATCTGTGTGATTTTCAGCCATTTGAGCACAATTATATTGAGAACATACGTTTACTAGTTTTTTATGGTGGGACTACTTTATATTCTAGGTATAATAGTACTCAGCACAGTGACTTATGCCCCCTTCACACTTCTGCGACCTGAAAGTTGTGCGATTTTAATGCGACTTTAAGCAATGTCTGTATAATCTTGAGGTCTATGGACGCAGAAGTCGCAGGGAAAGGCGCGCAAATTTCCATCTGCAATTTTTCCACGATTCCAGGGAATGCCTGTGTAAACTTAAGGTCTATGAACCTCAACTCGTATCAAAGTCGGACCAAAGTAGTACAGGGACTACTTTGAAGTCCGTGTGACTTGAAGTTGCACAGATATAAATGGTACACATTGAAAATCATGGGGTATGACTTGTCATGCGACTATGATGACCAAAGTCGCAGGAAAAGTCGCTCAAGTGAAAAAGGAGCGATTTCAGAGACATCAGTGCACTTTCCTGCAAAGATGTCTAGTGAAATCACATAGGTCTCAACTGTCTCTGATTTGGAACAAAGTCCCTCTGTCCATCTTTCCTCCTCATTTGTCCCTATTTTGTTCTGATCTGTATAGTTTTATATAAAATAAAATTTTTATCTTTCAAAAAGGGTTTCCCAGCGCTAAACCTTTCATCTAATTTCTAATTTGCTTTGTTTGTAAATTCCCAAAGCCAAGTTAAAAGGATATTATTGTTAAAAAAAAAAAAAAACACTTGTGGGTTTAACTAATATTTATTTTTTTGGAATGATTCTCCTTTAAGAAGGTGTTTTAGGAGGTGTGTCCTATGGCTACATACTTTTGCTAATAGGTGTCCCTTATACCCATCTCAAAAAGTTGGGAGGTAAGAAATCGCCTCCTGAAGTCGCCCAAAGTAGTGTAGGAACTACTTTTGGAAATCTGTGTGGCGTCGCACCAATTCGGACAGTTCTATTGCCGTCAATAGGCACCGATTTGGCCTGCAATTTGACATGTCAATTCAGAGCTACTGTATGTGAACATGGGTGAAGTTGCATAGATATGAAGAACTCATGGGGGGTAACTTTTAATGTGACTCTGAGGTCCAAAGCTGCATGGAAAGTCACATAAGTGTGAAAGTAACCTAATGAGATTAAATAACACCTTTGAATAAAGCCCCATTTGCACTTGTACGACCTTAAAATTGCACAGCTTTGCCATGACTTGAAGCAATGTCTGTGTAATCTTGTGGTGTATGGACCTCAAATCGCATCAAAGTCAAACCAAGGTAGTGCAGGGATGAATTTGCTCCACTTTCAGGATGCACAAGTGACAATAGGGCCATATTCAAAGATATCCTTGAATCTCTTTCACACTGCTGCGACCTGAAAGTCACACTAATTTGCTGCCACTTTGCCGCTGCAACTTGGCCCCAACTTCTGGGAATGCCTGTGTAATATTGCGCCCTATGTACCTTAAGTCACATGAGGCTCTGTTTCCACTATTGTAACCCAAATTTGCATGATTTTGCCACGATTTTGATGCGACTTGGAGTAATGCCTGTATATTCTTGAGGTCTATGGACTTCAAGTCGTATCAAAGTGGGACCAAAGTAGTGCAGGGACTACTTTGAAGTCGCACAGATATGAACCATACTCATTGGAAATCATGTGGTATGACATGTCATGCAACTTTGAAGTCCCAAGTCACATGACAAGTCACACTAGTGTAAACCGAGCCTGAAAGTCACACCAAAGTAGTACAGGGACTACTTTGAAGTTGGTGTGACTTAAAGTAGCACAGATATGAATGGTTATCATTGAGAATCATGAAAAGTCGCCCAACTGTGAATCAAGTCATATATATTTTAATAGAAAGGAGCTCTCATTTATACTTGCATAGTCCTAACTGATTTACATCAGCAGAACAAATGCAGGAAGTAGTGATGTGTGCACATGGGCCAGAAGCAAATATGTGGTGATATGTAAAAGCTGGTAAGGAAGGCTAAACACGCCCCCTAATTAACTCCCCAAACCACCACTGCGCCCAGATGGAATTAGAACAAATAATCCTGAAGCTGCTACTTAAAAATTGAAACAATGTGGTATGTGAATTTTAAGTGAAAAAATAGTAGCGCTCTGTTTATGTAAAAACAGTCCTAACAAGTGATATACAAATCAAAAATACTATAATGTGTATATAAATAATATTCCACCAAGTGAAAGTGGACAAATGATAAATATAGTAGTCCTATGTATCCAAAACGTATAATCAAGCAACAAAAGTAATAACATATATGTGCAGTGAATCATAAATAAAAGTCCATAAAACAATATTCATGAATAAAAAGTCCATAAAGCAAAGTACAAGTGATAAAGAAATCCAGGTGATGAAAACTCGAGTGCTTCCAACAAATATGCTTAATCTTGAAAATGTAATTATGCTCCTTCACCACACCACTTGTGTCTGTGAATCCACTCCCAAAGGAAAAAATCTCACGCTCCCCATTACCCATACAGAGATATGGGCCCACCCCGAAGAGAAGGAGAGGGTGCAGGGCAGGCAGGCGAGCACAATCCCAAAAAAAGAAGGAGGAACAACTAAACACTGGCATCTATAATCTGAGTAAGGCTGAGCTCAACCCCAGTGAGCTCAACATTTTAAATTTGGGTTTGAAGTGTGCACCAAGAAAAAGGATGAACAAGTTTGATGTGTACATTGACACACACAAATTTGTACGCACCTTGAATATGAAAAAGTATTTTTTGAGCCATCCTTATGATAGATCTAGGGTAGCAGTGAGGGAAACAGAATTGATAGATAGCGGCCTAAAAAATAAATCGATATTAACCCACAGAATTTGAATAATCATTACATCGAAGTTTTCAAAAATATGGTACTCAAGGATTTAGAAGAACTCCCCCTAAAAAAACGCATCAATCCAGGGTACATCAGAGAAGGGATTAGTTCCCTGGAAGATAGAAAGGATATTGTTATCCGCCCGGCAGACAAGGGGGGAGGGGTTGTGGTTATGGAGAAATCCTTTTATCACAATCAACTTATTGAACTCCTGAGTGACCGGAGGACATATAAGAGGTTATCAACTGACCCTACTGAACCATATAGGGATCAATTAAACTTGTTGATAGAATGGGGCTATAGATGTAACACCCTAAATCCAAAAGAAAGGAGGTACCTCAATCCCACTTCAAGTAGAATTCCAGTTATTTATACACTGCCCAAAATTCACAAACATGCAAAAATTCCACCTGCACGACCAATAGTGAATGGTATAGGGTCAATTACAGCCAGACTTGGAGAATATTTGGACAAATTTCTTCAGTCAAGTGTTATTACCACAAGGGCATATTTAAGGGACACCACAGACCTTTTGCGTTTGCTGGATGGGGTTGAGCTGAATCCAGCCACCACAACCTATCTAGTAACCGCAGATGTGTGCTCCATGTATACTGTTATACAACATGATGATGCCCTATTGGCAATAAATTGGGCCCTAAGTAAACGAGACAATATACCTCACATACAGAAATGTTTCTTGGGCAAAGTTTTAGACTTCAGCATGGCCCACAATTATTTCTGGTACCATGGCCAATTTTACTCACAGCAGGTTGGCGTTGCTATGGGAGCTAAGTTTGCTCCCAGCATCGCCAACCTGTTCATGTCTGAATGGGACATGTCTTTCATCAGATCAGACCAGAGTTAAAATTGTACCGTCATTTCATAGACGATATCCTATTCATATGGGAGGGGTCTGAGGAATCAGTCTTGGAATTCATCAGCTATTTAAATAACAATACCAGAAATATTGTATTGGACCATGTAATAAGCCAGGATGAGGTGATTTTTTTGGATCTAACTATTATGAAGAAGGGCCCCCATTTGAGTACAAAAGTGTACTTCAAACCCACTGACAAACAGCTATCTGTCTATTGGCAATGGACACCATCCTTCATGGATCAGAAACATCCCTAAGGGGCAGATGTTGAGGGTACGGCGCAATTGCACATCAGGTGATGATTATCTCACACAGGCTAATGTTTTAGGAGATACGTTTATTCAGAAGGGATACAAGAAATAATCTATTTGTAATACCATTTCTGAGATTGCTAATATCCCTAGAGAACAATGTTTAAGGAAGAAGGAAATACTAACAGATAATAGCTCACACCAATGGGGATTCATATCCAACTTTCATTTTCAGTACAAGGAGATAGAACACATCTTCAGTAAATACTGGTATATCCTTTGCAGGGATAGACATCTGGGTGGATCTTTACCAGAAAAACCCAAATTTATTTACAGAAGGGCTCCCAATTTTGGTGATCAGGTGGTACAGAAAATATTAGACCCACCGGTGAAATTGAGCAGGGGATAGACCTGAATGGATTCTATTCATGCCGCAAATGTATTTGCTGTAGAACAGTCAGAGTGAACAACAGAGGCATGGTTAGTATTACCAATATAGATCAAGAAACATTTGGAATTAAACATTTCATCACGTGCAATTCTTCTTACGTTGTATACCTGTTATGGTGCCCATGTGGGTTACATTATGTGGGCAGAACCAAATGCCTTCTAAGAGTTAGAATAGCTGAACATTTGGCAAACATCCGGAAGGGGTTTAAAGATCATAGTGTTTCCCTGCACTTTAAAGAGAAGCATGCCCAGGATCCATCACTTCTTCAATTCTGTGGGATAGACTGTACCCTTCAGTCTTGGAGGGGTTCTAATCGGGTTAGGGAATTATCCCAGAGAGAAACTAAGTAGATATTCCTTTTGAAAAGCCTTCAGCCGAGAGGGTTAAATATCGAGCTGGACCTGAATTGCTTTATTAATAACTTTTAATTTCCAGTATTAGCTTTATAGTCATTTTCAATTGTGACTGTTTTTCTCTTTGTGATGGTGATCGGAAAATCATTTTTTGATTACCATCAAGGGTCCAGACAGCTAATATGATCAAGGGGTCACCCGTTTTTGTATTTACATATATGGGATCTGAATTGTCTCTACCAATTTAATATACTTAACTTGTAGTTCATTGATATTGGTTGCTTGATTTTTTTATTGAATTTTAACCTTCATACATTTTATGTTTAATTTTTTATATTTAAGAGTAAAATGCACATTTACACTTCACAATCTTCATCAGATGTAATGTATTTGTTGCATGGGGAGGCAAGCAATGTGCAGTCTACTTTCTGCTTAGGGAGAGTAAATATTCAATGTGTCAATTCATCTATTTATGGTCGCTGGTCTAGGGTCGGGGGCTTGCGCTCATGGAGACACAGAGTACGTGCAGACGCTATGAAAAAAGTCCATAATGCATCAGGGATGGACTATAAAAAGGACGCTGTCATACCGTGCAGCCAATCCCATTGATAAAGTCTTTAATGACGAAACATGTCTGGGCGTGGCCTGCATGGTAACTTTTTGTGAACTCTGAACGTAGACACCACCACCGAGGCTGATACGACTCTGGCCGGGAAGGATAGCGAGCAATTGGAGGGTGAGATCTTCTGGTTATTCTGGGTCCGCCGTGACAGCAATTCCTACGCCATTGCAAGCCTCCTTCATTAATTTCTGTTGCCTTTTATTTGAAGTGCCTGTTTGAATTTTGAACAATGTGAGTACGATGGTTGAAGATGTGTGTGCAATTTTAAAATAAATTGTTTTTACTTACTTCACCATTGGAAGCACTTATTCATTTTTTACATGTGGAGTGGATTCTCTTGTAAAAATTCTGGTGGATTTGTCTATTAACCCCGGGGGGGTATCAAGCTTTTATGCCGAACATGAGAGTGTGAGGCATATCTATCTGGTGAGTTTTTTTCCTTTAGGAGTGGATTCACAGACACAAGTGGTGTGATGAAGGAGCATAATTACATTTTCAAGATTAAGCATATTTGTTGGAAGCACTCGAGTTTTCATCACCTGGATTTCTTTATCACTTGTACTTTGCTTTATGGACTTTTTATTCATGAATATTGTTTTATGGACTTTTATTTATGATTCACTGCACTTTTTTTTTTTTTACTTTTGTTGCTTGATTATACGTTTTGGATACATAGGAATACTCAGTGGCGGCCCGTCTATAGGGGGCGCATGGGCGCCGCCCCCCCTCTCTCCCAAAGCCACTTACAGAAAAAAAAAAAGAAATTTTTTTTTGACCCTTTAAAAAAAGAAAAAACAAGTCCTTTAGTGGATACATAGGAATACTCAGTGGCGGCCCGTCTATAGGGGGCGCATGGGCGCCGCCCCCCCTCTCTCCCAAAGCCACTTACAGAAAAAAAAAAAGAAAAAATTTTTTGACCCTTTAAAAAAAGAAAAAACAAGTCCTTTAGGTCAAGTCCTATGTATGTTCGGGGGCAGGCACCAGGCACAGTACTATATTAAAGCATCATGAAGCGTCATGCCAATGCAATGCAGGCAAGACGCTTCAATTGCAAGTTTTTTTTAGCTCTGTGGCGCTTTACAGGGCGCCTCCAGCCAATCTCGATGGGTCCTGCACCTCTCCAGCCACTCTCATTGGGTCCTGAGGAGGAAATGGGCGGTGCTTTCCCCGGGCGGCTGTGTCACTTCCGGTTTCGGCTCTGTGGCTCCAGGACTCAGAGGTAGGTAACATTCTTCTTCTAATACTTTATTTGTCTCATTTATTGTCTGTCCAGTGTCCAGTGTCCTGACAGCATCCATATACAGCACCTTGTGCTGTATGTATTCTCAGCCTGAGATTCGGACTGAGAGTGAGGGGAGAGTGAGGGGAGAGTGAGGGGAGAGTGAGGGGAGAGTGAGGGGGAGTGAGGGGGGAGAGAGGGGGAGGGAGCCGTGCTTCACCCGACAATCTGCTAGAGCCTTCAATACACATCAATGTGTGAGGGCTCCGATCACTGCTTCCTACAGCCCTGCTTTACAGGTCTTTTATCTCAATCTGTCTGTATCTCTCTCTCTCTCTCTCTTTATCTATCTATCTGTCCCATATCTATCTATGTATCTATGTCTGTCTCTCTATCTATCTATCTATCTATGTATGTATGTATGTATGTATGTATGTATGTATGTTTGTATCTATCTATCTATGTATGTATGTATCTGATTATCTATCTATCTATCTATCTGCATATCTCTCTATCTGTCTCTCTATCTGTCTGTCTATCGGCATATCTGTCTATCTGTCTCTCTAATTATCTATCTGTCTGTCTATCTAATTATCTATCTGTATATCTATTTATGTATCTGTCTCTGACCTATGCAATCTATCCATCTGTCTGTTTGCAGGGGGGGGGGAGGGAGTTGGTTGGGGTTTTGTTTGTGCCCCCCCAAAAAAATGGGAGAACCAGCCGCCACTGGGACTACTATATTTATCATTTGTCCACTTTCACTTGGTGGATTATTTATATACACATTACAGTATTTTTGATTTGTATATCACTTGTTAGGACTGTTTTTTGCATAAACAGAGCGCTACTATTTTTTCACTTAAAATTCACATACCACAAATGTGTGGTGATGCCAAACAAATCAATGAAGCCCACCCACACCAAATCCACCCCCAACTTGAGTAAGCACAAGTACATATCCTACACTTACCTGGCATATCAGCAGCACCTCCTCTTTGCTAAAGAGGGACCTCGCCATGTCCACCTAGATGGAGATCCTGACCAGCACAGGAACTTCCGGGTGATTACAATGACTCATTTCCAGGTCAGAAGGTAAAACCACACTCTGTTGATTGCAGCTGCGAATACTTGATCTCAATCACGATTAGAATTGATTCTTTTTGATTATTTGCAGATATGCAAATCTGTATTTCTACATATGATATTTGAAGGTAAACTTAAGGGAGTTTGATAAGAAGTGGTGTCTCTGGCATAGCAGCAGGTGAATTACAAAGGCAAAAGGCCCAGTTTGAGCCCTGCTTCACACTGACAGCGGTGAGGAAATCATTCAGCTGAACTTATACGATTTAATTTCCGCATGTCAGTCCCGACTGCGGGGGAAGGGTGGGGGGGGGACATCAGAGAAATTTGTGCAGGTTTCTGCACTGATATCAATACAAATCGCATCAATTAGAACAGCGCAATTGCCACCGATTTGACATGTCAAATCGCACCAATGTGAACCAGAGCTGATACATACAACACTGCCTATCCTCCAGCTGAATTCATTACCTGCAAATTTCCACAGCTGTTATATATAAAAAAATTCCACCTTTATAATTTACTTGCAGGTGTGCTGAAGCCTAGCTTTACATTGGGGAGATTTGTCATGCAATTTCAGAAATCAAATCGCATGAATATTGGTGGCAATGGCACTGTTCCAATCAATGCAACCCTAATTTTGTGGCACCGCACCGATTTGCAAAAGTAGTTCCTTCACTACTTTTGCCGATTTCAGGTGCGACTTCAATAGACATTTGTGTATGAAGCCACACAGATGTCTATCAAGTAGTACCTAAAATCGCGCTAGCTCAAGTGAAGTAGCGCAATTTCAAAGTAGCATCAATGTGAACCAGGGTGAAGAGATTCATTTTTTGGTGCACAAATGCATATAGAAATAAAATATAAAACCGATATTGCACTTTGCCAAAACCACCACTAAAAAAAACAAAAACAAAAAAAAACACAAAGCTCAATATTGTACTTTTATTTTGCCAGCAGAAACAAAATTATGTACATTCATTTACTAGTGTGAGATGGGGGTTGTTTAGCGCCTCAAGTGGTAGATGCGTTTTCCCAGCGATTCAAGCCAGTCAGGAACTATATTTAAGGGCATGGTAGCCCATTTTCATTAAAAAAGGCAAAATAAAAGTCCAAACAAAGGTTTCCCACGCAGGAGTTCTTCTCCATCAAATACACATAACAGAAAATGCTAGCCCACCTGGTTCTCTGTAGCAGTACTTCTGCACTTTCCTGGTCACCCAGACCACCGGACTCCTCAAAGTAGACGGCTTCCCTTTAGCATCCACAGCTCTGCCTCTTGCAGTCACCAATGTTCTGGTTGTCACCTACAGCTTCTCTGAACTCCTGAAGACCTCCTGTCTCTTGGTGTGGAGCTGTCTCCAACTGGGAGCCATGAGGTCTTCCCATACATTCATTATAAGGGCTGTGCTCACTAGGGATGAGCTCGGTGTTTGAGTCGAACATACGTTCGACTCGAACATCGGCTGTTCGATCGTTCGACGAAGATCGAACGATTTGGGGCGTTCGTGCCACATTCGAGTGACGTGAACGGCCCACAATACACTGTGCCATCGCAGTGCAATCCTGGCGCTGTGATTGGCCAAGCATGCACTGTGACCCCGCATGCTTGGCCAATCACAGCGCCGGCAGCGAGGAGAGCAATGATTGGCCACAGGCAGGATGCCTGTGGCCAATTATTGCTGAGGGGGTTTAGTACACGCCCCACACTATAAAAGGCCGCCAGCGCGGCGGCCTCGTGTAGTGTGTTCCGGCACAGGGAAAGAGAAGGATAGGCAGGGACAGTGTCATATTTTTTCTTTGCTAAACCTTGTGTGTAGGGACAGAGAAGGATAGGTAGGGAGAGTGTCAGTGTCATATTCTTTGCTAAACCTTGTTTGTAGGGACAGAGAAGGATAGGCAGGGAGAGTGTCAGTTTCATATTCTTTGCTAAACCTTGTGTGCTGAACCATATTGCTAAACCTTGTGTGTAGGGACAGACAAGGATAGGTAGGGAGAGTGTCAGTGTCATATTCTTTGCTAAACCTTGTTTGTAGGGACAGAGAAGGATAGGCAGGGAGAGTGTCAGTGTCATATTCTTTGTTAAACCTTGTGTGCTGAACCATATTGCTAAACCTTGTGTGTAGGGACAGACAAGGATAGGCAGTCGAGAGTGTCAGTGTCATAATCTTTGCTAAACCTAGTGCGCTGAACCATATTGCTAAACCTTGTGTGTAGGGACAGACAAGGATAGACAGTCGAGAGTGTCAGTGTCATAATCTTTGCTAAACCTAGTGTGCTGAACCATATTGCTAAACCTTGTGTGTAGGGACAGACAAGGATAGGCAGTCGAGAGTGTCAGTGTCATAATCTTTGCTAAACCTAGTGCGCTGAACCATATTGCTAAACCTTGTGTGTAGGGACAGACAAGGATAGGCAGTCGAGAGTGTCAGTGTCATAATCTTTGCTAAACCTAGTGTGCTGAACCATATTGCTAAACCTTGTGTGTAGGGACAGACAAGGATAGGCAGTCTAGAGTGTCAGTGTCATAATCTTTGCTAAACCTAGTGTGCTGAACCATATTGCTAAACCTTGTGTGTAGGGACAGACAAGGATAGGCAGTCGAGAGTGTCAGTGTCATAATCTTTGCTAAACCTAATGTGCTGAACCATATTGCTAAACCTTGTGTGTAGGGACAGACAAGGATAGGCAGTCGAGAGTGTCAGTGTCATAATCTTTGCTAAACCTAGTGCGCTGAACCATATTGCTAAACCTTGTGTGTAGGGACAGACAAGGATAGGCAGTCGAGAGTGTCAGTGTCATAATCTTTGCTAAACCTAGTGCGCTGAACCATATTGCTAAACCTTGTGTGTAGGGACAGACAAGGATAGGCAGTCGAGAGTGTCAGTGTCATAATCTTTGCTAAACCTAGTGTGCTGAACCATATTGCTAAACCTTGTGTGTAGGGACAGACAAGGATAGGCAGTCGAGAGTGTCAGTGTCATAATCTTTGCTAAACCTAGTGCGCTGAACCATATTGCTAAACCTTGTGTGTAGGGACAGACAAGGATAGGCAGTCGAGAGTGTCAGTGTCATAATCTTTGCTAAACCTAGTGCGCTGAACCATATTGCTAAACCTTGTGTGTAGAGACAGACAAGGATAGGCAGTCGAGAGTGTCAGTGTCATAATCTTTGCTAAACCTAGTGTGCTGAACCATATTGCTAAACCTTGTGTGTAGGGACAGACAAGGATAGGCAGTCGACAGTGTCAGTGTCATAATCTTTGCTAAACCTAGTGTGCTGAACCATATTGCTAAACCTTGTGTGTAGGGACAGACAAGGATAGGCAGTCGAGAGTGTCAGTGCCATAATCTTTGCTAAACCTAGTGTGCTGAACCATATTGCTAAACCTTGTGTGTAGGGACAGACAAGGATAGGCAGTCGAGAGTGTCAGTGTCATAATCTTTGCTAAACCTAGTGTGCTGAACCATATTGCTAAACCTTGTGTGTAGGAACAGACAAGGATAGGCAGTCGAGAGTGTCAGTGTCATGTTCTTTGCTAAACCTAGTGTGCTGAACCATATTGCTAAACCTTGTGTGCAGGGACAGACAAGGATAGGCAGTCGACAGTGTCAGTGTCCTATTCTTTGCTAAACCTTGTGTGCAGGGAGAGAGAAGGATAGGCAGGGGACAGTGTCAGTGTCATTGTTGCTAAGCCTCCTGCACAGTATACACCTGAAGCTAGCCCTTATTGCTGTTTTTTCCTGGTGTGTTACACTGACAGTGGGCGGAGTGTGCTTCCTGCAAAATAAACACCTGAAGCTACCCCTTATTGCTGGTTTTCCCATCTCCCTGCAGGCCATTAGAATGTCTGTAAGGCAAACAAGGAGAGGCAGACAGTCAGGAGCCAATAAAAGAGGGCAAGCAGGCTCTGTGTCTGGGGGCAACAGTGCTGGTCGTGGACGCGGTGCATTGTCATCAGCACATGGCCATGGGACACGCTTGTCCTTCTTTTCGGCAGCTGGACATGTTGAGCCACATCATGCCAAAGACTTGGTAGAGTGGATGACCAAGCCCTCCTCATCCTCCTCATCCTCTCTCACCCAGGCTCAGGGTACTGGCAAAGCAGCTGCCAAAGCGTCCTCTTCCCTGGTATCAATGTCATCATCAGTCACTCCTTCCCTAGACCCACCATGTCCTCCTCCTGAGGAGTCCCCCGAACTGTTTGAGCACAGTGTTGGGTACATGCTCCAGGAGGATGCCCAGCGTTTCGAAGGGTCTGATGATGATACCCAGCTAGAGGAAGGCAGTAGCGTGAGAGCAGAGAGAGGGGATGCTCAAGAAGGACACCAATCTGGCAGTCATGTTCCAGCAGCTGCAGCATACTGCCAGATTGGCTCCAGTGATGAGGAGGGAGGGGATGATGAGGTCACTGACTCCACGTGGGTGCCTAATAGGAGAGAGGAGGAGGAGGAGGATGAGGAGGAGGCACATCTCCAACGAGGCAGGATGCCCTTGGGTGGCCAGCGTAAGGGCAGCACACCGACGGAATCACACCGCAGAGCTCCGCCTGTGCAGGGCGCTGCCTCTGCCCGTTATTCAAAAAGCTCTTTGGTGTGGGCCTTTTTTGAGGCGAGTGCATCAGATCGCACAGCTGCTGTTTGCAACATATGTCTCAAGTAGTGATGAGCCGAACACCCCCGGGTTCGGTTCGCACCAGAACCCGCGAACGGACCGAAAGTTTGTACGAACATTAGAACCCTATTAAATACAATGGATGCGAACGTTCGAATTCTAAAGTGCTAATTATAACGACTATTATGCATGTTATTGTCCTAAAAATGGTTTGGGAACCCGGGTTCTGCACCAGGGGACATGTATCAATGCAAAAAGAAGTTTTAAAAACGGTCGTTTTTCGGGAGCAGTCATTTTAATGATGCATAAAGTGAAAAAAAAAAAGTCAAATATTCCTTTAAATATCGTACCTGGGGGGTGTCTAAAGTATGCCTGTGAAGTGCCACGTGTTTCCCGTGTTTAGAACTGTCCCTGCACAAAATGACACTTCTAAAGGAAAAAAAAGCCATTTAAAACTGCTTGCGGCTTTAATGTAATGTCTGGTCCCGGTAATATGGATGAAAATCTTTAAGAAAAATGGCATAGCTACCCCATGACCCCCCCCCCCCTACCCCAGCCCATTACCAGCCCCTTTGGGTCTTGTATGGATATTAAGGGGAACCCCGCACATAAAATAAAAAAGGCCCTATATACTCTGAACAGCCGTATACAGGCGGTGCATACAAGACAGGGACTGTAGGTTTGTTCTTATGTAGAATCTGTTTGTAATTTTGAACAGGTACATTGTTTAAGTGTAGCTCCAGCCCAAAAATCTATTTTTAAACTTTTTGGAAAACATAGGTAAGGGTTATCACCCCTGTAACATTTGTTTTGCTGTCTGTGCCCCTGTTCAGAACATTTCACCTCACTTTCCGTCCCAATGACAACTGTTTTTGAAATGTGGTGTTTTTCTTGAAACAAGGATTGCTGATAAAGCATCAGTACAGAGGAGACACCTTTCTCCCATATTAATTCTTACAGGAGAGAATTTTCCTTCCAAGGGGTAGATTTCCTCTCACTTCCTGTTGTCTTCTTGCGTTTGCAAGTAGGAGTCGTTTGTAAGTTGGATGTTTGAAAGTAGGGACCTGCCATATATACTCTGCAGAAATAGGCCCCTTAGTTGTTGGTGTTGGCACAACACTGTAAGCACTCACAGTTACTCTTGGTTGGTGCTGGAACGCCCTGCTGTCAACTATTATATCAGGAATTTTAATTACATATAATTGTTGAACAGTGGTAGTAAAAATTGGGCCTTTGATGGTGGTGCTGGTGCCACAACACTGTAAGCCCTGACAGTTACTCTTGGTGGGTGCAGCAATGGGCCCTGCTGTGAATTATTAGATCAAGAATTGTAATTGCATGCCCCTGTTGAACAGGGGCTGAAAAATTGGGCCTTTCGTGGTGGTGGTGGTGGTGGTGGTGTTGCCACAACACTGTAAGCCCTCAGAGTTACTCTTGGTGGGTGCAGGAATGGGCCCTGCTGTGAATTATTAGATCAAGAATTGTAATTACATGCCCCTTTTGAACAGGGGCTGAAAAATTGGGCCTTTCGTGGTGGTGGTGGTGGTGGTGGCATTGCCACAACACTGTAAGCCCTCAGAGTTACTCTTGGTGGGTGCAGCAATGGGCCCTGCTGTGAATTATTAGATCAAGAATTGTAATTACATACCCCTGTTGAACAGGGGCTGAAAAATTGGGCCTTAGGCACTGGTGGCACAACACTACAACCCCTCACAGATACTGTACTTGGAGCACAGCAATGAGCCCTGTTGCAAAGTATTGCTTCAAAAATTGTAATGACACGCCCCTGTTAAACAGGGGCTGAAAAATTGGGCCTTAGGCACTGGTGGCACAACACTCCAGCCCCTCACAGATACTGTACTTGGAGCACAGCAATGAGCCCTATGGCAATTTATTGCTAAAAAAATTGTAATTACACGCCCCTGTAAAACAGGGGCTGAAAAATTGGGCCTTAGCCACTGGTGACGGCACCCATAAACAAAAATGATCTTCCAAGCTATCATCATCAATCGTATCATTGAGGACTCGGAGGAGGAGGATAGCCAGTCAACATAACAGCACAGGCACTTAGCATCAGCATCAGTCTTGAAGGGATGTGACATGTTAAAATCAATTAGTCTGTTATATCAGCATCAGGTGTGTGGTAGCTGGTGGTGATCCAAGACTGGTTCATCTTGATGAAAGTCAGTCGATCAACCGAGTCGGTGGACAGGCGCACCCTGTGATCCGTGACAAATCCTCCAGCAGCACTGAATGTGCGTTCCGAAAGAACGCTGGATGCAGGACAGGCCAGTAGCTCAATTGCATACTGTGCAATCTCTGGCCAGTGATCCATCCTCAAGACCCAGTAAGCCAGAGGATTTTCGGTGGGGAAGGTGTCCAAGTCTGACCTTGCCCCTAGATATTCCTGCACCATGTTTATCAGACGCTGGCGATGGTTGCTGGAACCGATCATACTTTGGGGCTGCGGACTAAAGAATTGTCTGAACGCATCGGTCAGACGGCCACCTTCCCCACCGCTCCTTCTTTGACTGGCCGAAGCCTCAGCAACTCGTTGTCCAGGACCAGGAGTTTGTAACCTCCCAGTCTCTGGGAACGCGTTGCACAGACCTTTCTGCAAGGCCTCCCGGAGTTGTCTCATCCTCTGCTCCCTCTGCGACGGTAACATAAGGTCCGCAACCTTACCCTTGTACCGTGGATCAAGGAGAGTGGCCAGCCAGTAATGGTCCCTCTCCTTGATCCGAAGAATACGAGGATCCTTCCGCAGACTTTGCAGGATCAGGGAGGCCATGCAGCGTAGGTTTGCTGAGGCATTCGGTCCGGAGTCCTCTGGGTCACTAAGGACGACATGATCCGCAGCCACCTCCTCCCAGCCACGTACAAGTTCACTGGTTTCTTGGGACTGTAAATCATCCCTAAAAGACTGCTGCTGATGATGCTGAGTGCCAGCCTCCACCTCCATGCTGACACAATCCTCCTCCTCCTCCTCCTCCTCCTCCTCCTCTTCCTGTGCGATGGGTGGGACAGAAGGAACACTGTCTGGGTAAAGGGGGCCTTGAGAGGCAAGGAAGTCCTCCTCTTCCTGCCTCTGTTCTGCCTCAAGTGCCCTGTCCATTATTCCACGCAGCGTGTGCTCCAACAGGTGGACAAGAGGTACAGTGTCAACCACCTCTCGGCCTGGCCCTGCAGAGCAGACAGGATCTCTGCCCCAGTGTGGCTTCTGTCCCCCAAACACACCAGCGCAAGCACGGCATGGCATCTTTTTGCCTGCGTACTTGCGTAGCCCCTTGAACGGCTACGGAGCACCGCTGGTTCAGAGGACAAACCACAGGAAGAGGCCATGGAGGAAGAAGAAGAGGAGGGGGTGGAGGAGAGAGGCGTGTCACAACCAGTAGTAGCATTTTGGAGGCGTGGCGGTGGAACAACCTCCAACACTACTGCACCTTGTCCTGCATCCTTCCCAGCTGCCAAAAGAGTGACCCAATGGGCCCTGAAAGAAAGGTAACGTCCCTGTCCATGCCTGCTGGACCATGAGTCAGCGGTAATATGCACCTTACGGCTGACCGCCCTGTCCAGCGAGGCCAAGACATTGCCTTCCACATGCCGGTAGAGAGCCGGAATAGCCTTCCGTGAGAAAAAGTGGCGTTTGGGAACCTGCCACTGAGGAACCGCACATTGCACAAACTCACGGAAGGGGGCCGAGTCTACCAACTGAAAAGGCAGCAGTTGAAGCGCTAGCAATTTAGCCAAGCTAGCATTCAACCGCTGGGCATGTGGATGGCTGGGAGTGAACTTCTTTCGACGGTCCAGCAGCTGGGGCAGGGAAATTTGCCTGCTAGAATCGGACGTCGGTGTACTGCTAGCAGAGTGGCCGCAACTACTTGGCTGTGACACACCTAATTCTACACCTTCATTCCTCTCAGTGCATGTTTCAGACAGGACTGAAGTTATAGTGGGGTTGGAGATCCCAGCTGATGCGGTGCAAGGAGAGGTCCGCTTTGTTCTTTGGTGTGGGTCTTTGAGGTAGGCTTGCCAACGAGCTGCATGGCAGGTCAACATATGTCTGGTCAGGCATGTGGTACCCAAGCGGCTGATGTTTTGGCCACGCGATATACGCTTGAGACATATGTTGCAAACAGCAGCTGTGCGATCTGATGCACTAGCCTCAAAAAAGGCCCACACCAAAGAACTTTTTGAATGACGGGCAGAGGCAGCGCCCTGCACAGGCGGAGCTCTGCGGTGTGATTCCGTCGGTGTACTGCCCTTACGCTGGCCACCAAAGGGCATCCTGCCTCGTTGGAGATGTGCCTCCTCCTCATCCTCCTCCTCCTCCTCTCTCCTATTAGGCACCCACGTGGAGTCAGTGACCTCATCATCCCCTCCCTCCTCATCACTGGAGCCAATCTGGCAGTATGCTGCAGCTGCTGGAACATGACTGCCAGATTGGTGTCCTTCTTGAGCATCCCCTCTGTCTGCTCTCACGCTACTGCCTTCCTGTAGCTGGGTTTCATCATCAGACCCTTCGAAACGCTGGGCATCCTCCTGGAGCATGTACCCAACACTGTGCTCAAACAGTTCGGGGGACTCCTCAGGAGGAGGACATGGTGGGTCTAGGGAAGGAGTGACTGATGATGAGTCTGACATTGATACCAGGGAAGAGGACGCTTTGGCAGCTGCTTTGCCAGTACCCTGAGCCTGGGTGAGAGAGGATGAGGAGGAGGAGGAGGGCTTGGTCATCCACTCTACCAAGTTTTCGGCATGATGTGGCTCAACATGTCCAGCTGCCGAAAAGAAGGACAAGCGTGTCCCATGGCCATGTGCTGATGACAATGCACAGCGTCCACGACCAGCACTGTTGCCCCCAGACACAGAGCCTGCTTGCCCTCTTTTATTGCCTCCTGACTGTCTGCCTCTCCTTGTTTGCCTTCCAGACATTCTAATAGATGGCCTGCAGGGAGATGGGAAAAAAGCAATAAGGGCTACCTTCAGGTGTCCTTCTCTGTCCCTTTACTTAAGGATTTCTAAATATGGTTGAGGATGATTGCTTTCGCACAGAATAGCACAACGACAATTTCCCTGACTGTCCAAAAAACAAGGATTTCAAAGATGGTTGATGAGGAATGCTTTAGCACAGTATAGCACAAGGAGAATTTCCCTCACTGTCCTTCCCTGTCCCTAGAAACAAGGATTATCACAGTGAAAGAAACTGACACTCTTCCTACCTATAGTTTTCTCTCCCTAGAAAAAATGTTTTTTTAAAGCTGATTGATGATCAATGCTTTAGCACACTATAGCACAAGTAGAATTTCCCTCACTGTCCTTCCCTGTCCCTAGAAACAAGGATTATCACAGTGAAAGAAACTGACACTCTTCCTACCTATAGTTTTCTGTCCCTAGAAAAAATGTTTTTTTAAAGCTGATTGATGATCAATGCTTTAGCACACTATAGCACAAGGAGAATTTCCCTCACTGTCCTTCCCTGTCCCTAGAAACAAGGATTATCACAGTGAAAGAAACTGATACTCTTCCTACCTATAGTTTTCTGTCCCTAGAAAAAATGTTTTTTTAAAGACGGTTGATGATCAATGCTTTAGCACACTATAGCACAAGGAGAATTTCCCTCACTGTCCTTCCCTGTCCCTAGAAACAAGGATTATCACAGTGAAAGAAACTGACACTCTTCCTACCTATAGTTTTCTGTCCCTAGAAAAAATGGTTTTTTAAAGACGGTTGATGATCAATGCTTTAGCACACTATAGCACAAGGAGAATTTCCCTCACTGTCCTTCCCTGTCCCTAGAAACAAGGATTATCACAGTGAAAGAAACTGACACTCTTCCTACCTATAGTTTTCTGTCCCTAGAAAATATGTTTTTTTAAAGCTGATTGATGATCAATGCTTTAGCACACTATAGCACAAGGAGAATTTCCCTCACTGTCCTTCCCTGTCCCTAGAAACAAGGATTATCACAGTGAAAGAAACTGACACTCTTCCTACCTATAGTTTTCTGTCCCTAGAAAAAATGTTTTTTTAAAGACGGTTGATGATCAATGCTTTAGCACACTATAGCACAAGTAGAATTTCCCTCACTGTCCTTCCCTGTCCCTAGAAACAAGGATTATCACAGTGAAAGAAACTGACACTCTTCCTACCTATAGTTTTCTGTCCCTAGAAAAAATGTTTTTTTAAAGCTGATTGATGATCAATGCTTTAGCACACTATAGCACAAGGAGAATTTCCCTCACTGTCCTTCCCTGTCCCTAGAAACAAGGATTATCACAGTGAAAGAAACTGACACTCTTCCTACCTATAGTTTTCTGTCCCTAGAAAAAATGTTTTTTTAAAGCTGATTGATGATGAATGCTTTAGCACACTATAGCACAAGGAGAATTTCCCTCACTGTCCTTCCCTGTCCCTAGAAACAAGGATTATCACAGTGAAAGAAACTGACACTCTTCCTACCTATAGTTTTCTGTCCCTAGAAAAAATGTTTTTTTAAAGACGGTTGATGATCAATGCTTTAGCACACTATAGCACAAGGAGAAATTCCCTCACTGTCCTTCCCTGTCCCTAGAAACAAGGATTATCACAGTGAAAGAAACTGACACTCTTCCTACCTATAGTTTTCTGTCCCTAGAAAAAATGTTTTTTTAAAGCTGATTGATGATCAATGCTTTAGCACACTATAGCACAAGGAGAATTTCCCTCACTGTCCTTCCCTGTCCCTAGAAACAAGGATTATCACAGTGAAAGAAACTGACACTCTTCCTACCTATAGTTTTCTGTCCCTAGAAAAAATGTTTTTTTAAAGACGGTTGATGATCAATGCTTTAGCACACTATAGCACGAGTAGAATTTCCCTCACTGTCCTTCCCTGTCCCTAGAAACAAGGATTATCACAGTGAAAGAAACTGACACTCTTCCTACCTATAGTTTTCTGTCCCTAGAAAAAATGTTTTTTTAAAGCTGATTGATGATCAATGCTTTAGCACACTATAGCACAAGGAGAATTTCCCTCACTGTCCTTCCCTGTCCCTAGAAACAAGGATTATCACAGTGAAAGAAACTGACACTCTTCCTACCTATAGTTTTCTGTCCCTAGAAAAAATGTTTTTTTAAAGCTGATTGATGATCAATGCTTTAGCACACTATAGCACAAGTAGAATTTTCCTCACTGTCCTTCCCTGTCCCTAGAAACAAGGATTATCACAATGAAAGAAACTGACACTCTTCCTACCTATAGTTTTCTGTCCCTAGAATTTTTTTTTTTTTAAAGCTGATTGATGATCAATGCTTTAGCACACTATAGCACAAGGAGAATTTCCCTCACTGTCCTTCCCTGTCCCTAGAAACAAGGATTATCACAGTGAAAGAAACTGATACTCTTCCTACCTATAGTTTTCTGTCCCTAGAAAAAATGTTTTTTTAAAGACGGTTGATGATCAATGCTTTAGCACACTATAGCACAAGGAGAATTTCCCTCACTGTCCTTCCCTGTCCCTAGAAACAAGGATTATCACAGTGAAAGAAACTGACACTCTTCCTACCTATAGTTTTCTGTCCCTAGAAAAAATGTTTTTTTAAAGCTGATTGATGATCAATGCTTTAGCACACTATAGCACAAGGAGAATTTCCCTCACTGTCCTTCCCTGTCCCTAGAAACAAGGATTATCACAGTGAAAGAAACTGACACTCTTCCTACCTATAGTTTTCTGTCCCTAGAAAAAATGTTTTTTTAAAGACGGTTGATGATCAATGCTTTAGCACACTATAGCACAAGGAGAATTTCCCTCACTGTCCTTCCCTGTCCCTAGAAACAAGGATTATCACAGTGAAAGAAACTGACACTCTTCCTACCTATAGTTTTCTGTCCCTAGAAAAAATGTTTTTTTAAAGCTGATTGATGATCAATGCTTTAGCACACTATAGCACAAGGAGAATTTCCCTCACTGTCCTTCCCTGTCCCTAGAAACAAGGATTATCACAGTGAAAGAAACTGACACTCTTCCTACCTATAGTTTTCTGTCCCTAGAAAAAATGTTTTTTTAAAGCTGATTGATGATGAATGCTTTAGCACACTATAGCACAAGTAGAATTTCCCTCACTGTCCTTCCCTGTCCCTAGAAACAAGGATTATCACAGTGAAAGAAACTGACACTCTTCCTACCTATAGTTTTCTGTCCCTAGAAAAAGTGTTTTTTTAAAGACGGTTGATGATCAATGCTTTAGCACACTATAGCACAAGGAGAATTTCCCTCACTGTCCTTCCCTGTCCCTAGAAACAAGGATTATCACAGTGAAAGAAACTGACACTCTTCCTACCTATAGTTTTCTGTCCCTAGATAAAATGTTTTTTTAAAGACGGTTGATGATCAATGCTTTAGCACACTATAGCACAAGGAGAATTTCCCTCACTGTCCTTCCCTGTCCCTAGAAACAAGGATTATCACAGTGAAAGAAACTGACACTCTTCCTACCTATAGTTTTCTGTCCCTAGAAAAAGTGTTTTTTTAAAGACGGTTGATGATCAATGCTTTAGCACACTATAGCACAAGGAGAATTTCCCTCACTGTCCTTCCCTGTCCCTAGAAACAAGGATTATCACAGTGAAAGAAACTGACACTCTTCCTACCTATAGTTTTCTGTCCCTAGAAAAAATGTTTTTTTAAAGCTGATTGATGATCAATGCTTTAGCACACTATAGCACAAGGAGAATTTCCCTCACTGTCCTTCCCTGTCCCTAGAAACAAGGATTATCACAGTGAAAGAAACTGACACTCTTCCTACCTATAGTTTTCTGTCCCTAGAAAAAATGTTTTTTTAAAGCTGATTGATGATCAATGCTTTAGCACACTATAGCACAAGTAGAATTTCCCTCACTGTCCTTCCCTGTCCCTAGAAAAGAGGATTATCACAGTGAAAGAAACTGACACTCTTCCTACCTATAGTTTTCTGTCCCTAGAAAAAATGTTTTTTTAAAGACGGTTGATGATCAATGCTTTAGCACACTATAGCACAAGGAGAATTTCCCTCACTGTCCTTCCCTGTCCCTAGAAACAAGGATTATCACAGTGAAAGAAACTGACACTCTTCCTACCTATAGTTTTCTGTCCCTAGAAAAAATGTTTTTTTAAAGACGGTTGATGATCAATGCTTTAGCACACTAAAGCACAAGGAGAATTTCCCTCACTGTCCTTCCCTGTCCCTAGAAACAAGGATTATCACAGTGAAAGAAACTGACACTCTTCCTACCTATAGTTTTCTGTCCCTAGAAAAAATGTTTTTTTAAAGCTGATTGATGATCAATGCTTTAGCACACTATAGCACAAAAAGAATTTCCCTCACTGTCCTTCCCTGTCCCTAGAAACAAGGATTATCACAGTGCAAGAAACTGACACTCTTCCTACCTATAGTTTTCTGTCCCTAGAAAAAATGTTTTTTTAAAGACGGTTGATGATCAATGCTTTAGCACACTATAGCACAAGGAGAATTTCCCTCACTGTCCTTCCCTGTCCCTAGAAACAAGGATTATCACAGTGAAAGAAACTGACACTCTTCCTACCTATAGTTTTCTGTCCCTAGAAAAAATGTTTTTTTAAAGACGGTTGATGATCAATGCTTTAGCACACTATAGCACAAGGAGAATTTCCCTCACTGTCCTTCCCTGTCCCTAGAAACAAGGATTATCACAGTGAAAGAAACTGACACTCTTCCTACCTATAGTTTTCTGTCCCTAGAAAAAATGTTTTTTTAAAGACGGTTGATGATCAATGCTTTAGCACACTATAGCACAAGGAGAATTTCCCTCACTGTCCTTCCCTGTCCCTAGAAACAAGGATTATCACAGTGAAAGAAACTGACACTCTTCCTACCTATAGTTTTCTGTCCCTAGAAAAAATGTTTTTTTAAAGACGGTTGATGATCAATGCTTTAGCACACTATAGCACAAGGAGAATTTCCCTCACTGTCCTTCCCTGTCCCTAGAAACAAGGATTATCACAGTGAAAGAAACTGACACTCTTCCTACCTATAGTTTTCTGTCCCTAGAAAAAATGTTTTTTTAAAGACGGTTGATGATCAATGCTTTAGCACACTATAGCACAAGGAGAATTTCCCTCACTGTCCTTCCCTGTCCCTAGAAACAAGGATTATCACAGTGAAAGAAACTGACACTCTTCCTACCTATAGTTTTCTGTCCCTAGAAAAAATGTTTTTTTAAAGACGGTTGATGATCAATGCTTTAGCACACTATAGCACAAGTAGAATTTCCCTCACTGTCCTTCCCTGTCCCTAGAAACAAGGATTATCACAGTGAAAGAAACTGACACTCTTCCTACCTATAGTTTTCTGTCCCTAGAAAAAATGTTTTTTTAAAGACGGTTGATGATCAATGCTTTAGCACACTATAGCACAAGGAGAATTTCCCTCACTGTCCTTCCCTGTCCCTAGAAACAAGGATTATCACAGTGAAAGAAACTGACACTCTTCCTACCTATAGTTTTCTGTCCCTAGAAAAAATGTTTTTTTAAAGCTGAATGATGATCAATGCTTTAGCACACTATAGCACAAGGAGAATTTCCCTCACTGTCCTTCCCTGTCCCTAGAAACAAGGATTATCACAGTGAAAGAAACTGACACTCTTCCTACCTATAGTTTTCTGTCCCTAGAAAAAATGTTTTTTTAAAGACGGTTGATGATCAATGCTTTAGCACACTATAGCACAAGGAGAATTTCCCTCACTGTCCTTCCCTGTCCCTAGAAACAAGGATTATCACAGTGAAAGAAACTGACACTCTTCCTACCTATAGTTTTCTGTCCCTAGAAAAAATGTTTTTTTAAAGCTGGTTGATGATCAATGCTTTAGCACACTATAGCACAAGGAGAATTTCCCTCACTGTCCTTCCCTGTCCCTAGAAACAAGGATTATCACAGTGAAAGAAACTGACACTCTTCCTACTGTGAGGGGGTTAGCTCGGCAGCGGGTGTGTGTGACCCCCGGGATGGGCTCCCCACACAAAACAGGCCCAGCAAACGGAGGTTGTGGTTTTCAAAATCAAAAAGGTGCGGTTTATTTTCTATTTACAGTGACAAAACACAGCAAAGCAAAAGAAACATAAACTAAATAAATCCTGGTCAAGTTGACCTCTGACTAAACATACAGGTTTCTAACTAACAACTGGGATCAGCCTAGGGCTGTCCTAGTCCCTAAGTCCCTGGTTTTAAATGTCCAAGCAAATAGCCACACAGGCTTTGTCTCACCGCACAGGGGTTCACTCTCCCTAGACAGTCCACACAGGTCTGGTTCCAGGCATGAGCTAACATCTAATGAAGCTGGGAGTTCTTATAGAGGCCTAAATGAGCTGACAAGCTTCAGCTGGCCTCATCAACTCCCTGTCTGTACGACGCCCCACACTCTCCCTAGAGGTATGAGTCATCCATGAGCCCACTAGCCTTATACAACTCTCCACCTAGTTGTATAAGTCGGCGTAAAGCCTGAATCTGGGCGAAATATATCTACCCCCCTGGATGCAACCAGGTGACTTTACCTTCCTGCTGTCACATACCCCCCCCTCTTGTTTTAACCTCGGGGTTGGAACACCAGCAATCAGGCATTCATGTACTCGAGACAAAGCATCCACATTCCCCATTTGAACGCCAGGGCGATGCTTTACTGTGAAGTTGAATTCCTGGAGGGCCAGGAACCACCTATTCACTCTTCTATTTGTTTCCTTGTTTTGAGCCATCCACTTTAACGGAGCGTGATCCGTAACCATGTCAAAGTGCCTACCTAGCAGGTAGTACCGAAGGGAATCTAGAGCCCACTTCACCGCTAAACACTCCTTTTCAACGGTGGCGTAATTTACCTCATGGGACTTCAACTTCCTGCTGAGGTAAATGACTGGGTGCTCTTCCCCGTTCCAGACCTGGGACAATACTGCTCCTAACCCCACATCTGACGCATCACTTTGTACGACAAAGTCTTTAGAGAAGTCGGGTGAGTACAACACTGGCTGGCTACATAAGGCTTGTTTCAAGAATTGGAATGCTGCCTCAGCCTCGGGGGTCCATTTAATCATGACCGACCCTTTCCCCTTCGTCAGGTTGGTTAGGGGCACAGCCTTAGAAGCAAAGTGGGGAATGAATCGCCGATAATACCCAGCGATTCCCAGAAAGGCTCGTACCTGCTTCTTGCTGTTGGGACGTGGCCAACTCTGGATGGCCTCGACTTTGTTGAGTTGGGGTTTTATTACTCCCCTCCCAATGGTGTACCCAAGATATTTGGCCTCCTCCTGCCCAATGGTACACTTCTTGGGGTTAGCCGTAAACCCCGCTTCCCGAACAGAGTCCAGGACTGCTTGCACTTTTGGCAGATGTGAGGCCCAATCTGTACTATGGACAATTACGTCATCCAGGTAAGCCGCAGCATACTTCCGATGGGGCCTCAGCATCTGGTCCATTTTCCGCTGGAATGTGGCCGGCGCATTCTGTAACCCGAACGGCATTCTTTTATATTGGAACGCCCCGTCTGGGGTTACAAATGCGGTTTTCTCTTTGGCCGACTTGGCCAGGGGGATTTGCCAATACCCTTTTGTGAGGTCAAGAGTCGTCATGTATCGGGCTGTTCCCAGCCGGTCGATCAACTCATCTATACGTGGCATGGGGTAGGTGTCAAATTTTGTAATTTTGTTCAACTGACGAAAATCGTTACAAAATCGCCAGCTCCCATCCGGTTTAGGCACCAACACGATGGGACTAGACCAATCACTTTGGGACTCCTCTATCACCCCTAAGTTCAGCATTTTCTGTACTTCCTCCCGTATTGCCTCCCGTCGGGCCTCTGGGATCCGATAGGGTTTTAACTTCACCCTTTCACCGGGCGGGGTAATGATGTCATGCTCTACCCCAGATGTTTGTCCCGGCAGCTCAGAGAATACCTCCTTGTTGCGAAGCACAAACTCCTTAACCTCCTGTTGTTGGGGTTGTGACAAGGTGGCTGCTATTCCAACCTCAGGAATCATGCAACCAGTTTGAGCTGGTGACCAAGTGTCTGCGACTAGGGACTCTCTATCCCTCCAGGCTTTCAACAGATTAACGTGATAGATCTGTTCGGGCTTTCGCCTTCCTGGTTGTCTGACCTTGTAATTCACTTCGCTCACTTTTTCCATTATCTCGTAGGGGCCTTGCCATTTGGCAAGGAATTTACTTTCAACCGTAGGGACAAGTACCAGTATCCTATCCCCCGGGGAAAAGGTACGGGTCTTGGCTCCACGGTTGTACACTCTCTGCTGTGCTAACTGCGCTTGGGCCAAATGTTCCTTCACGATGGGCATTACCTGTGCAATTCGGTCTTGCATCAGGGCGACATGCTCAATCACACTCCTGTGGGGAGAACTCTCACTTTCCCAAGTTTCCTTGGCAATATCCAACAGCCCTCTTGGGTGTCTCCCATACAGTAACTCAAAGGGGGAGAATCCCGTAGAGGATTGGGGCACCTCCCTAATAGAAAACATCAGATAAGGAAGTAGACAGTCCCAATCCTTTCCATCTCTATCCACCACTTTCTTCAACATTTGTTTTAGGGTTTTGTTGAATCTTTCAACCAGCCCATCGGTTTGGGGGTGATACACAGATGTACGTAATTGCGTCACTTTGAATAATTTACACAGCTCCTTCATAACCCGGGACATAAAGGGTGTACCTTGGTCCGTAAGCAGTTCTTTACAAATACCCACCCGGCTAAACACAAGAGATAGCTCTTTGGCTATGGTTTTGGCCGAGGTATTTCGGAGAGGGATCGCTTCTGGATAACGGGTGGCATAGTCCATTATAACTAATATGTACTGGTGCCCCCTAGCGGACTTGATTATAGGACCTACCAAATCCATGGCGATCCTCTCAAACGGGACCTCAATGATGGGTAGAGGGACCAGCGGGCTACGGAAATGTGGCATCGGGGCCGACCTCTGACACACAGGGCAGGAGGAACAATAATTTTCTACGTCCTTCATCACCCCCGGCCAATAGAATCTCTGTAATACCCTCTCTCGGGTTTTCTCTGTCCCCAGATGACCTCCAAGAATGTGCCCATGGGCCAACTCCAACACCAACTTCCTGTAAGGTTTGGGCACCACAAGCTGCTCAACGGTTTCTTCTGCCCTTTTTGCCACCCGATACAGTAGGTCCTTCTCTACGCTGAAGTATGGGTAAGTGCAGGTATTATCTGGGTTCACTAACTCGCCATCTATTTTCACTACGTTTTCCCATGCCTTTATTAGGGCGGGGTCTTTCAACTGTTCTGTGGCAAAGTTTTCCCTGTGAACCTCAAGATCAGAAAACTCCACAGACGGTAGGTTTTCGTCTGAGGAGGTGGGCTCCTCTCCAGTTTCTTGAGTCTCCCCTGCCAATGCTGATAAGGGAAATTCCGGAGAGTCCTCACCACTCTCAGGGGAGTTTTGGCTATCACATTCCTGGTACATAGGGGCACCAGTGAGGGGCTCAGGATCATCCCACAGTTCCCAGAACTTCGGAAAATCCCTTCCCACAATGGCGTCATGCGGTAACTGAGATACTAAGCCCACTGGATGAGAGAGGGTACCTTTGGGGGTCTCGAAACACACTGTAGTCACTGGATACTCTCGGGTGTCCCCATGCACACAAATAACAGCTACCTTGCTATTCCCAGAGACCTCTGTTTTAACTAACTCAGCCTTTATCAGGGTCACAAGGCTACCTGAATCCAGCAAAACCACAACATTTCTACCATTAACACACATTTTGCATAAATGTTTCTCAGTTCCTCGAATGGCAGTGCATGCGACTGTCGCACACAGCGACTGACGTCTGCCCGTCAGAAAGTCACACTGCATGGGTTCCTCCACAACCGGGCAATTGGCTGCAATATGTCCCGCTTGCCGGCAGCGGTAGCAAACGATCCTTCTTGCCGCCTCTTGAGCCGCTGATTTCCCAGGCTGTTCTCGCCAAACTTGGGGTAGAGCTCCCACCCTCTCACTCTCTCCACCCTCACCCCTTGGAATCCTCTTATCCGCCCCTGGGGATGGTCTGGTCTTAGGGTGGAAAGTCCGAGTGTCTCTGGAAGAGGCCGTCAGGTTCTCTGTAGCCAAGTATTTCTCCACACGATCCACAAGACCATCGGCCGTCTCTGGGTCTCCATGGCTTACCCACTTTTGGATGGCAGTAGGAAGAGCTCTCAAAAACCGATCCATTACAACACGTTCCACAATCTTTGGTGCGGACAAAGTCTCTGGCTGTAGCCACTTTCTGCTCAGGTGAATGAGATCATACATTTGAGACCTGGGGGGTTTTCCAAGCTGGAAAGTCCAGTTATGCACACGCTGAGCCCGGACAGCCTGGGTGACACCCAGCCTTGCCAATATTTCAGCTTTTAGCATCACATAGTCTTTTGCTTGGTTAGGCTCTAGGTCATAGTAAGCTTTCTGCGATTCACCAGTTAACAGAGGAGCCACCAGTCCAGCCCACTGCTCCTCAGGCCACTTTTCTCTTTCAGCAGTCCTTTCAAATGTGGTCAAAAATACCTCTGGATCATCCTCTCCAGTCATTTTTGTCAATAAACGACTCACCCCAAAGGACGCGGTATTAGTGGGACGGCTTTCCTCACTGGTCTGCGGACGTTGCTGCATTACTGCTTCCATCTGTTGTTGTAGTCTCTGCTCTTGCTTCTGCAACAGGTCTATGAAGCGGGCCTCAGATTGCTGCTGGGCTCGTTGCTGAGCCTCCAGACTCTGTTGCAAAGTTGCGTTTGTCTGCTGCTGGGCTGCAAGGCTCTGTTGATGAGCTTGCTGCTGGGCTGCGAAGTTCTGTTGTTGAGCTGCAAGGCTCTGTTGATGAGCTGCAAGGCTCTTTTGCAAACCTGCATTTGTCTGCTGTTGATTGGCATTTGCTAGAGCCAGCTGCTTCAGTATCTCCTCCATGCTGGCTTAAAAAAAACTGCCCGCATTCTCCACCAACTGTGAGGGGGTTAGCTCGGCAGCGGGTGTGTGTGACCCCCGGGATGGGCTCCCCACACAAAACAGGCCCAGCAAACGGAGGTTGTGGTTTTCAAAATCAAAAAGGTGCGGTTTATTTTCTATTTACAGTGACAAAACACAGCAAAGCAAAAGAAACATAAACAAAATAAATCCTGGTCAAGTTGACCTCTGACTAAACATACAGGTTTCCTAACTAACAACTGGGATCAGCCTAGGGCTGTCCTAGTCCCTAAGTCCCTGGTTTTAAATGTCCAAGCAAATAGCCACACAGGCTTTGCCTCACCGCACAGGGGTTCACTCTCCCTAGACAGTCCACACAGGTCTGGTTCCAGGCATGAGCTAACATCTAATGAAGCTGGGAGTTCTTATAGAGGCCTAAATGAGCTGACAAGCTTCAGCTGGCCTCATCAACTCCCTGTCTGTACGACGCCCCACACTCTCCCTAGAGGTATGAGTCATCCATGAGCCCACTAGCCTTATACAACTCTCCACCTAGTTGTATAAGTCGGCGTAAAGCCTGAATCTGGGCGAAATATATCTACCCCCCTGGATGCAACCAGGTGACTTTACCTTCCTGCTGTCACACTACCTATAGTTTTCTGTCCCTAGAAAAAATGTTTTTTTAAAGCTGATTGATGATCAATGCTTTAGCACACTATAGCACAAGTAGAATTTTCCTCACTGTCCTTCCCTGTCCCTAGAAACAAGGATTATCACAGTGAAAGAAACTGACACTCTTCCTACCTATAGTTTTCTGTCCCTATAATTTTTTTTTTTTTAAAGCTGATTGATGATCAATGCTTTAGCACACTGTAGCACAAGGAGAATTTCCCTCACTGTCCTTCCCTGTCCCTAGAAACAAGGATTATCACAGTGAAAGAAACTGATACTCTTCCTACCTATAGTTTTCTGTCCCTAGAAAAAATGTTTTTTTAAAGACGGTTGATGATCAATGCTTTAGCACACTATAGCACAAGGAGAATTTCCCTCACTGTCCTTCCCTGTCCCTAGAAACAAGGATTATCACAGTGAAAGAAACTGACACTCTTCCTACCTATAGTTTTCTGTCCCTAGAAAAAATGTTTTTTTAAAGCTGATTGATGATCAATGCTTTAGCACACTATAGCACAAGGAGAATTTCCCTCACTGTCCTTCCCTGTCCCTAGAAACAAGGATTATCACAGTGAAAGAAACTGACACTCTTCCTACCTATAGTTTTCTGTCCCTAGAAAAAATGTTTTTTTAAAGACGGTTGATGATCAATGCTTTAGCACACTATAGCACAAGTAGAATTTCCCTCACTGTCCTTCCCTGTCCCTAGAAACAAGGATTATCACAGTGAAAGAAACTGACACTCTTCCTACCTATAGTTTTCTGTCCCTAGAAAAAATGTTTTTTTAAAGCTGATTGATGATCAATGCTTTGGCACACTATAGCACAAGGAGAATTTCCCTCACTGTCCTTCCCTGTCCCTAGAAACAAGGATTATCACAGTGAAAGAAACTGACACTCTTCCTACCTATAGTTTTCTGTCCCTAGAAAAAAATGTTTTTTTAAAGCTGATTGATGATCAATGCTTTAGCACACTATAGCACAAGGAGAATTTCCCTCACTGTCCTTCCCTGTCCCTAGAAACAAGGATTATCACAGTGAAAGAAACTGACACTCTTCCTACCTATAGTTTTCTGTCCCTAGAAAAAATGTTTTTTTAAAGACGGTTGATGATCAATGCTTTAGCACACTATAGCACAAGGAGAATTTCCCTCACTGTCCTTCCCTGTCCCTAGAAACAAGGATTATCACAGTGAAAGAAACTGACACTCTTCCTACCTATAGTTTTCTGTCCCTAGAAAAAGTGTTTTTTTAAAGACGGTTGATGATCAATGCTTTAGCACACTATAGCACAAGGAGAATTTCCCTCACTGTCCTTCCATGTCCCTAGAAACAAGGCTTATCACAGTGAAAGAAACTGACACTCTTCCTACCTATAGTTTTCTGTCCCTAGAAAAAATGTTTTTTTAAAGCTGATTGATGATCAATGCTTTAGCACACTATAGTACAAGGAGAATTTCCCTCACTGTCCTTCCCTGTCCCTAGAAACAAGGATTATCACAGTGAAAGAAACTGACACTCTTCCTACCTATAGTTTTCTGTCCCTAGAAAAAATGTTTTTTTAAAGCTGATTGATGATCAATGCTTTAGCACACTATAGCACAATTAGAATTTCCCTCACTGTCCTTCCCTGTCCCTAGAAAAGAGGATTATCACAGTGAAAGAAACTGACACTCTTCCTACCTATAGTTTTCTGTCCCTAGAAAAAATGTTTTTTTAAAGACGGTTGATGATCAATGCTTTAGCACACTATAGCACAAGTAGAATTTCCCTCACTGTCCTTCCCTGTCCCTAGAAACAAGGATTATCACAGTGAAAGAAACTGACACTCTTCCTACCTATAGTTTTCTGTCCCTAGAAAAAATGTTTTTTTAAAGACGGTTGATGATCAATGCTTTAGCACACTAAAGCACAAGGAGAATTTCCCTCACTGTCCTTCCCTGTCCCTAGAAACAAGGATTATCACAGTGAAAGAAACTGACACTCTTCCTACCTATAGTTTTCTGTCCCTAGAAAAAATGTTTTTTTAAAGCTGATTGATGATCAATGCTTTAGCACACTATAGCACAAAATGAATTTCCCTCACTGTCCTTCCCTGTCCCTAGAAACAAGGATTATCACAGTGAAAGAAACTGACACTCTTCCTACCTATAGTTTTCTGTCCCTAGAAAAAATGTTTTTTTAAAGACGGTTGATGATCAATGCTTTAGCACACTATAGCACAAGGAGAATTTCCCTCACTGTCCTTCCCTGTCCCTAGAAACAAGGATTATCACAGTGAAATAAACTGACACTCTTCCTACCTATAGTTTTCTGTCCCTAGAAAAAATGTTTTTTTAAAGACGGTTGATGATCAATGCTTTAGCACACTATAGCACAAGGAGAATTTCCCTCACTGTCCTTCCCTGTCCCTAGAAACAAGGATTATCACAGTGAAAGAAACTGACACTCTTCCTACCTATAGTTTTCTGTCCCTAGAAAAAATGTTTTTTTAAAGACGGTTGATGATCAATGCTTTAGCACACTATAGCACAAGGAGAATTTCCCTCACTGTCCTTCCCTGTCCCTAGAAACAAGGATTATCACAGTGAAAGAAACTGACACTCTTCCTACCTATAGTTTTCTGTCCCTAGAAAAAATGTTTTTTTAAAGACGGTTGATGATCAATGCTTTAGCACACTATAGCACAATGAGAATTTCCCTCAATGTCCTTCCCTGTCCCTAGAAACAAGGATTATCACAGTGAAAGAAACTGACACTCTTCCTACCTATAGTTTTCTGTCCCTAGAAAAAATGTTTTTTTAAAGACGGTTGATGATCAATGCTTTAGCACACTATAGCACAAGTAGAATTTCCCTCACTGTCCTTCCCTGTCCCTAGAAACAAGGATTATCACAGTGAAAGAAACTGACACTCTTCCTACCTATAGTTTTCTGTCCCTAGAAAAAATGTTTTTTTAAAGCTGATTGATGATCAATGCTTTAGCACACTATAGCACAAGGAGAATTTCCCTCACTGTCCTTCCCTGTCCCTAGAAACAAGGATTATCACAGTGAAAGAAACTGACACTCTTCCTACCTATAGTTTTCTGTCCCTAGAAAAAATGTTTTTTTAAAGCTGATTGATGATCAATGCTTTAGCACACTATAGCACAAGTAGAATTTCCCTCACTGTCCTTCCCTGTCCCTAGAAACAAGGATTATCACAGTGAAAGAAACTGACACTCTTCCTACCTATAGTTTTCTGTCCCTAGAAAAAATGTTTTTTTTAAAGACGGTTGATGATCAATGCTTTAGCACACTATAGCACAAGGAGAATTTCCCTCACTGTCCTTCCCTGTCCCTAGAAACAAGGATTATCACAGTGAAAGAAACTGACACTCTTCCTACCTATAGTTTTCTGTCCCTAGAAAAAATGTTTTTTTAAAGACGGTTGATGATCAATGCTTTAGCACACTATAGCACAAGGAGAATTTCCCTCACTGTCCTTCCCTGTCCCTAGAAACAAGGATTATCACAGTGAAAGAAACTGACACTCTTCCTACCTATAGTTTTCTGTCCCTAGAAAAAATGTTTTTTTAAAGCTGAATGATGATCAATGCTTTAGCACACTATAGCACAAGGAGAATGTCCCTCACTGTCCTTCCCTGTCCCTAGAAACAAGGATTATCACAGTGAAAGAAACTGACACTCTTCCTACCTATAGTTTTCTGTCCCTAGAAAAAATGTTTTTTTAAAGACGGTTGATGATCAATGCTTTAGCACACTATAGCACAAGGAGAATTTCCCTCACTGTCCTTCCCTGTCCCTAGAAACAAGGATTATCACAGTGAAAGAAACTGACACTCTTCCTACCTATAGTTTTCTGTCCCTAGAAAAAATGTTTTTTTAAAGACGGTTGATGATCAATGCTTTAGCACACTGTAGCACAAGGAGAATTTCCCTCACTGTCCTTCCCTGTGCCTAGAAACAAGGATTATCACAGTGAAAGAAACTGACACTCTTCCTACCTATAGTTTTCTGTCCCTAGAAAAAATGTTTTTTTAAAGACGGTTGATGATCAATGCTTTAGCACACTATAGCACAAGGAGAATTTCCCTCACTGTCCTTCCCTGTCCCTAGAAACAAGGATTACCACAGTGAAAGAAACTGACACTCTTCCTACCTATAGTTTTCTGTCCCTAGAAAAAATGTTTTTTTAAAGACGGTTGATGATCAATGCTTTAGCACACTATAGCACAAGGAGAATTTCCCTCACTGTCCTTCCCTGTCCCTAGAAACAAGGATTATCACAGTGAAAGAAACTGACACTCTTCCTACCTATAGTTTTCTGTCCCTAGAAAAAATGTTTTTTTAAAGACGGTTGATGATCAATGCTTTAGCACACTATAGCACAAGTAGAATTTCCCTCACTGTCCTTCCCTGTCCCTAGAAACAAGGATTATCACAGTGAAAGAAACTGACACTCTTCCTACCTATAGTTTTCTGTCCCTAGAAAAAATGTTTTTTTAAAGCTGATTGATGATCAATGCTTTAGCACACTATAGCACAAGGAGAATTTCCCTCACTGTCCTTCCCTGTCCCTAGAAACAAGGATTATCACAGTGAAAGAAACTGACACTCTTCCTACCTATAGTTTTCTGTCCCTAGAAAAAATGTTTTTTTTAAAGACGGTTGATGATCAATGCTTTAGCACACTATAGCACAAGGAGAATTTCCCTCACTGCCCTTCCCTGTCCCTAGAAACAAGGATTATCACAGTGAAAGAAACTGACACTCTTCCTACCTATAGTTTTCTGTCCCTAGAAAAAATGTTTTTTTAAAGACGGTTGATGATCAATGCTTTAGCACACTATAGCACAAGGAGAATTTCCCTCACTGTCCTTCCCTGTCCCTAGAAACAAGGATTATCACAGTAAAACACACTGACACTCTCCCTACTGTGAGGGGGTTAGCTCGGCAGCGGGTGTGTGTGACCCCCGGGATGGGCTCCCCACACAAAAACAGGCCCAGCAGACGGAGGTTGTGGTTTTCAAAATCAAAAAGGTGCCGTTTATTTTCTATTTACAGTGACAAAACACAGCAAAGCAAAAGAAACAAACAAAATAAATCCTGGTCAACTTGACCTCTGACTAAACATACAGGTTTCCTAACTAACAACTGGGATCAGCCTAGTGCTGTCCTAGTCCCTGGTTTTAAATGTCCAAGCAAAATATAGCCACACAGGCTTTCTCTCACCGCACAGGGGTTCACTCTCCCTAGACAGTCCACACAGGTCTGCTTCCAGGCATGAGCCAACATCTAATGAATCTGGGCTTTCTTATAGAGGCCTAAATGAGCTGACAAGGTTCAGCTGGACTCATCAACTCCCTGTCTGCACGACGCCCAGCCCTCTCCCTAGAGGTATGAGTCATCAATGAGCCCACTAGTCTCAGCTGGGCTTATACAACTCTCCACCTAGCTGTATAAATCGGCGTAAAGCCTGAATCTGGGCGAAATATATCTACCCCCCTGGATGCAACCAGGTGACTTTACCTTCCTGCTGTCACATACCCCCCCCTCTTGTTTTAACCTCGGGGTTGGAACACCAGCAATCAGGCATTCATGTACTCGAGACAAAGCATCCACATTCCCCATTTGAACGCCAGGGCGATGCTTTACTGTGAAGTTGAATTCCTGTAGGGCCAGGAACCACCTATTCACTCTTCTATTTGTCTCCTTGTTTTGAGCCATCCACTTTAACGGAGCGTGATCCGTAACCATGTCAAAGTGCCTACCTAGCAGGTAGTACCGAAGGGAATCTAGAGCCCACTTCACCGCTAAACACTCCTTTTCAACGGTGGCGTAATTTACCTCATGGGACTTCAACTTCCTGCTGAGGTAAATGACTGGGTGCTCTTCCCCGTTCCAGACCTGGGACAATACTGCTCCTAACCCCACATCTGACGCATCACTTTGTACGACAAAGTCTTTAGAGAAGTCGGGTGAGTACAACACTGGCTGGCTACATAAGGCTTGTTTCAAGAATTGGAATGCTGCCTCAGCCTCGGGGGTCCATTTAATCATGACCGACCCTTTCCCCTTCGTCAGGTTGGTTAGGGGCACAGCCTTAGAAGCAAAGTGGGGAATGAATCGCCGATAATACCCAGCGATTCCCAGAAAGGCTCGTACCTGCTTCTTGCTGTTGGGACGTGGCCAACTCTGGATGGCCTCGACTTTGTTGAGTTGGGGTTTTATTACTCCCCTCCCAATGGTGTACCCAAGATATTTGGCCTCCTCCTGCCCAATGGTACACTTCTTGGGGTTAGCCGTAAACCCTGCTTCCCGAACAGAGTCCAGGACTGCTTGCACTTTTGGCAGATGTGAGGCCCAATCTGTGCTATGGACAATTACGTCATCCAGGTAAGCCGCAGCATACTTCCGATGGGGCCTCAGCATCTGGTCCATTTTCCGCTGGAATGTGGCCGGCGCATTCTGTAACCCGAACGGCATTCTTTTATATTGGAACGCCCCGTCTGGGGTTACAAATGCGGTTTTCTCTTTGGCTGACTTGGCCAGGGGGATTTGCCAATACCCTTTTGTGAGGTCAAGAGTCGTCATGTATCGGGCTGTTCCCAGCCGGTCGATCAACTCATCTATACGTGGCATGGGGTAGGTGTCAAATTTTGTAACTTTGTTCAACTGACGAAAATCGTTACAAAATCGCCAGCTCCCATCCGGTTTAGGCACCAACACAATGGGACTAGACCAATCACTTTGGGACTCCTCTATCACCCCTAAGTTCAGCATTTTCTGTACTTCCTCCCGTATTGCCTCCCGTCGGGCCTCTGGGATCCGATAGGGTTTTAACTTCACCCTTTCACCGGGCGGGGTAATAATGTCATGCTCTACCCCAGATGTTTGTCCCGGCAGCTCAGAGAATACCTCCTTGTTGCGAAGCACAAACTCCTTAACCTCCTGTTGTTGGGGTTGTGACAAGGTGGCTGCGATTCCAACCTCAGGAATCACGCAACCAGTTTGAGCTGGTGACCAAGTGTCTGCGACTAGGGACTCTCTATCCCTCCAGGCTTTCAACAGATTAACGTGATAGATCTGTTCGGGCTTTCGCCTTCCTGGTTGTCTGACCTTGTAATTCACTTCGCTCACTTTTTCCATTATCTCGTAGGGGCCTTGCCATTTGGCAAGGAATTTACTTTCAACCGTAGGGACAAGTACCAATATCCTATCCCCCGGGGAAAAGGTACGGGTCTTGGCTCCACGGTTGTACACTCTCTGCTGTGCCAACTGCGCTTGGGCCAAATGTTCCTTCACGATGGGCATTACCTGTGCAATTCGATCTTGCATCAGGGCGACATGCTCAATCACACTCCTGTGGGGAGAACTCTCACTTTCCCAAGTTTCCTTGGCAATATCCAACAGCCCTCTTGGGTGTCTCCCATACAGTAACTCAAAGGGGGAGAATCCCGTAGAGGATTGGGGCACCTCCCTAATAGCAAACATCAAATAAGGAAGTAGACAGTCCCAATCCTTTCCATCCCTATCCACCACTTTCTTCAACATTTGTTTTAGGGTTTTGTTGAATCTTTCAACCAGCCCATCGGTTTGGGGGTGATACACAGATGTACGTAATTGCGTCACTTTGAACAATTTACACAGCTCCTTCATAACCCGGGACATAAAGGGTGTACCTTGGTCCGTAAGCAGTTCTTTACAAATACCCACCCGGCTAAAAACAAGAGATAGCTCTTTGGCTATGGTTTTGGCCGAGGTATTTCTGAGAGGGATCGCTTCTGGATAACGGGTGGCATAGTCCATTATAACCAATATGTACTGGTGCCCCCTAGCGGACTTGATTATAGGACCTACCAAATCCATTGCGATTCTCTCAAACGGGACCTCAATGATGGGTAGAGGGACCAGCGGGCTACGGAAGTGTGGCATCGGGGCCGACCTCTGACACACAGGGCAGGAGGAACAATAATTTTCTATGTCCTTCATCACCCCAGGCCAATAGAATCTCTGTAATACCCTCTCTCGGGTTTTCTCTGTCCCCAGATGACCTCCAAGAATGTGCCCATGGGCCAACTCCAACACCAACTTCCTGTAAGGTTTGGGCACCACAAGCTGCTCAACGGTTTCTTCTGCCCTTTTTGCCACCCGATACAGTAGGTCCTTCTCTACGCTGAAGTATGGGTAAGTGCAGGTATTATCTGGGTTCACTAACTCGCCATCTATTTTCACTACGTTTTCCCGTGCCTTTATTAGGGCGGGGTCTTTCAACTGTTCTGTGGCAAAGTTTTCCCTGTGAACCTCAAGATCAGAAAACTCCACAGACGGTAGGTTTTCGTCTGAGGAGGTGGGCTCCTCTCCAGTTTCTTGAGTCTCCCCTGCCAATACTGACAAGGGAAATTCGGGAGAGTCCTCACCACTCTCAGAGGAGTTCTGGCTATCATATTCCTGGTACATAGGGGCACCAGTGGGGGGCTCAGGATCATCCCACAGTTCCCAGAACTTCGGAAAATCCCTTCCCACAATGGCGTCATGCGGTAACTGAGACACTAAGCCCACTGGATGAGAAAGGGTACCTTTGGGGGTCTCGAAACACACTGTAGTCACTGGATACTCTCGGGTGTCCCCATGCACACAAATAACAGCTACCTTGCTATTCCCAGAGACCTCTGTTTTAACTAATTCAGCCTTTATCAGGGTCACAAGGCTACCTGAATCCAGCAATACCACAACATTTCTACCATTAATACACATTTTGCATAAATGTTTCTCAGTTCCCCGAATGGCAGTGCATGCGACTGTCGCACACAGCGACTGACGTCTGCCCGTCAGAAAGTCACACTGCATGGGTTCCTCCAAAACCGGGCAATTTGCTGCAATATGTCCCGCTTGCCGGCAGCGGTAGCAAATGATCCTTCTTGCCGCCTCTTGAGCCGCTGATTTCCCAGGCTGTTCTCGCCAAACTTGGGGTAGAGCTCCCACCCTCTCACTCTCTCCACCCTTACCCCTTGGAATCATCTTATCCGCCCCTGGGGATGGTCTGGTCTTAGGGTGGAAAGTCCGAGTGTCTCTGGAAGAGGCCGTCAGGTTCTCTGTAGCCAAGTATTTCTCCACACGATCCACAAGACCATCGGCCGTCTCTGGGTCTCCATGGCTTACCCACTTTTGGATGGCAGTAGGAAGAGCTCTCAAAAACCGATCCATTACAACACGTTCCACAATCTTTGGTGCGGACAAAGTCTCTGGCTGTAGCCACTTTCTGCTCAGGTGAATGAGATCATACATTTGAGACCTGGGGGGTTTTCCAAGCTGGAAAGTCCAGTTATGCACACGCTGAGCCCGGACAGCCAGGGTGACACCCAGCCTTGCCAATATTTCAGCTTTTAGCATCACATAGTCTTTTGCTTGGTCAGGCTCTAGGTCATAGTAAGCTTTCTGCGATTCACCCGTTAACAGAGGAGCCACCAGTCCAGCCCACTGCTCCTCAGGCCACTTTTCTCTTTCAGCAGTCCTTTCAAACGTGGTCAAAAATACCTCTGGATCATCCTCTCCAGTCATTTTTGTCAATAAACGACTCACCCCAAAGGACGCGGTATTAGTGGGACGGCTTTCCTCACTGGTCTGCGGACGTTGCTGCATTACTGCTTCCATTTGTTGTAGTCTCTGCTCTTGCTTCTGTAATAGGTCTATGAAGCGGGCCTCAGATCGTTGCTGGGCTTGTTGCTGAGCTTCCAGACTCTGTTGGTGAGCTTGCTGCTGGGCTGCAAGGCTCTGTTGATGAGCTTGCTGCTGGGCTGCGAAGTTCTGTTGTTGAGCTGCAAGGCTCTTTTGCAAACCTGCATTTGTCTGCTGTTGATTGGCATTTGCTAGAGCCAGCTGTTTCAGTATCTCCTCCATGCTGGCTTAAAAAAAAACTGCCCGCATTCTCCACCAACTGTGAGGGGGTTAGCTCGGCAGCGGGTGTGTGTGACCCCCGGGATGGGCTCCCCACACAAAAACAGGCCCAGCAGACGGAGGTTGTGGTTTTCAAAATCAAAAAGGTGCCGTTTATTTTCTATTTACAGTGACAAAACACAGCAAAGCAAAAGAAACAAACAAAATAAATCCTGGTCAACTTGACCTCTGACTAAACATACAGGTTTCCTAACTAACAACTGGGATCAGCCTAGTGCTGTCCTAGTCCCTGGTTTTAAATGTCCAAGCAAAATATAGCCACACAGGCTTTCTCTCACCGCACAGGGGTTCACTCTCCCTAGACAGTCCACACAGGTCTGCTTCCAGGCATGAGCCAACATCTAATGAATCTGGGCTTTCTTATAGAGGCCTAAATGAGCTGACAAGGTTCAGCTGGACTCATCAACTCCCTGTCTGCACGACGCCCAGCCCTCTCCCTAGAGGTATGAGTCATCAATGAGCCCACTAGTCTCAGCTGGGCTTATACAACTCTCCACCTAGCTGTATAAATCGGCGTAAAGCCTGAATCTGGGCGAAATATATCTACCCCCCTGGATGCAACCAGGTGACTTTACCTTCCTGCTGTCACACTACCTATAGTTTTCTGTCCCTAGAAAAAATGATTTTTTAAAGATGGTTGATGATCAATGCTTTAGCACACTATAGCACAAGGAGAATTTCCCTCACTGTCCTTCCCTATCCCTAGAAACAAGGATTCGCACAGTAAAACACACTGACACTCTCCCTACCTATCCTTCTCTTTCCCTAAACTAAAGGAATCCAGTTTAAGTAAGAAAAAAAAATGTCACTGTCCCTGCCTATGCTTCTCTTTCCCTGCTCCGGAACACACTACACTAGGCCGCCGTGCTGGCGGCCTTTTATAGTGTGGGGCGTGTACTAAACACCCTCAGCAATAATTGGCCACAGGCATCCTGCCTGTGGCCAATCATTGCTCTCCTCGCTGCCGGCGCTGTGATTGGCCAAGCATGCGGGGTCACAGTGCATGCTTGGCCAATCACAGCGCCTGGATGACACTGTGATGGCGTAGTGCATTGTGGGCCGTTCGCGTCACTCGAATTAGGCGCGAACGGCCCAAATCGTTCGATCTTCGTCGAACGATCGAACAGCCGATGTTCGAGTCGAACGTATGTTCGACTCGAACACCGAGCTCATCCCTAGTCTCAAGCGTATATCGCGTGGCCAAAACATCAGCCGCTTGGGCACCACATGCTTGACCAGACATATGTTGACCTGCCATGCAGCTCGTTGGCAAGCCTACCTTAAAGACCCACACCAAAGAACAAAGCAGACCTCTCCTTGCACCGCATCAGCTGGGATCTCCAACCCCACTATACCTTCAGTCCTCTCTGAAACCTGCACTGAGAGGAATGAAGGTGTAGAATTAGGTGTGTCACAGCCAAGTACTTGCGGCCACTCTGCTAGCAGTACACCGACGTCCGATTCTAGCAGGCAAATTTCCCTGCCCCAGCTGCTGGACCGTCGAAAGAAGTTCACTCCCAGCCATCCACATGCCCAGCGGTTGAATGCTAGCTTGGCTAAATTGCTAGCGCTTCAACTGCTGCCTTTTCAGTTGGTAGACTCGGCCCCCTTCCGTGAGTTTGTGCAATGTGCGGTTCCTCAGTGGCAGGTTCCCAAATGCCACTTTTTCTCACGGAAGGCGATTCCGGCTCTCTACCGGCATGTGGAAGGCAATGTCTTGGCCTCGCTGGACAGGGCGGTCAGTGGTAAGGTGCATATTACCGCTGACTCATGGTCCAGCAGGCATGGACAGGGACGTTACCTTTCTTTCACGGCCCATTGGGTCACTCTTTTGGCAGCTGGGAAGGATGCAGGACAAGGTGCAGTAGTGTTGGAGGTTGTTCCACCGCCACGCCTCCAAAATGCTACTACTGGTTGTGACACACCTCTGTCCTCCACCCCCTCCTCTTCTTCTTCCTCTGTGGCCTCTTCCTGTGCTTTGTCCTCGGAACCAGCGGTGCTCCATAGGCGTTCAAGGGGCTACGCAAGTACGCAGGCAAAAAGATGCCATGCCGTGCTTGCGCTGGTGTGTTTGGGGGACAGGAGCCACACTGGGGCAGAGGTTCTGTCTGCTCTGCAGGGGCAGGCCGAGAGGTGGTTGATGCCACGCCAGCTTAAGCCAGGAATGGTAGTTTGCGACAATGGCACCAACCTCCTCTCCGCTCTCCGACAGGGACAACTGACCCATGTGCCCTGTGTGGCTCACGTCCTTAACCTGGTGGTGCAGCGGTTCTTGGGCAGGTACCCGGGCTTACAGGATGTCCTGAGGAATGCCAGGAAAGTCTGTGTGCATTTCCGCAGATCTTATAATGCCAGTGCTCGCCTGGCTGAGCTGCAAAAGGAGTTGAACCTGCCCAAGAACCGCCTTATATGTGACATGCCCACCAGGTGGAACTCAACGTTGGCCATGCTGCAGCGGCTGCACACGCAGCAGAGGGCCATCAATGAGTACCTGTGCGACTACGGCACCAGGACAGGGTCAGGGGAGCTCAGGTTTTTTTCACCACGCCAGTGGGGCATGATCAGGGATGCATGCACTGTCCTGGCACCATTTGAGGAGGCCACGAGGATGGTGAGCAGTGACAGTGCATGCATCAGTGACACTGTACCTCTTGTCCACCTGTTGGAACATACGCTGCGTGGAATAATGGACAGGGCACTTGAGGCAGAACAGAGGCAGGAAGAGGAGGACTTCCTTGCCTCTCAAGGCCCCCTTTACCCAGACAGTGTTCCTTCTGTCCCACCCATCGCACAGGAAGAAGAGGAGGAGGAGGAGGAGGATTGTGTCAGCATGGAGGTGGAGCTTGGCACTCAGCATCATCAGCAGCAGTCTTTTAGGGATGATTTACAGTCCCAAGAAACCAGTGGACTTGTACGTGGCTGGGAGGAGGTGGCTGCGGATCATGTCATCCTTTGTGACCCAGAGGACTCCTGTACTGAATGCCTCAGCTAACCTACGCTGCATGGCCTCCCTGATCCTGCAAAGTCTGCGGAAGGATCCTCGTATTCTTCGGATCAAGGAGAGGGACCATTACTGGCTGGCCACTCTCCTTGATCCACGGTACAAGGGTAAGGTTGCGGACCTTATCTTACCGTCGCAGAGGGAGCAGAGGATGAGACAACTCCGGGAGGCCTTGCAGAAAGGTCTGTGCAAAGCGTTCCCAGAGACTGGGAGGTTACAAACTCCTGGTCTTGGACAACAAGTTGCTGAGGCTTCGGTCAGTCAAAGAAGGAGTGGGGAAGGTGGCCGTCTGACCGAAGCGTTCAGACAATTCTTTAGTCCGCAGCCCCAAGGTATGATCGGTTCCAGCAACCATCGCCAGCGTCTGATATACATGGTGCAGGAATACCTAGGGGCAAGGTCAGACTTGGACACCTTCCCCACCGAAAATCCTCTGGCTTACTGGGTCTTGAGGATGGATCACTGGCCAGAGCTTGCACAGTATGCAATTGAGCTACTGGCCTGTCCTGCATCCAGCGTTCTTTCAGAACGCACATTCAGTGCTGCTGGAGGCTTTGTCACAGATCACAGGGTGTGCCTGTCCACCGACTCGGTTGATCGACTGACCTTCATAAAGATGAACCAGTTTTGGATCATCACCGCATACCAAGCACCTGAAGCTGATATAACAGAATAATTTATTTTCAAATGTCACATCCCTTCAAGACTGATGCTGATGCTGAGTGACTGTCCTGTTATGTTGACTGACTATCCTCCTCCTCCTCAATGATCCGATTGACGATGATAGCTTGGAAGAACATTTTTGTTTCTGGGTGCCGCCACCAGTGGCTAAGGCCCAATTTTTCAGCCCCTGTTTAACAGGGGCGTGTAATTACAATTTTTGATGCAATACTTTGCAACAGGGCTCATTGCTGTGCTCCAAGTACAGTATCTGTGAGGGGTTGCAGTGTTGTGGCACCAGTGCCTAAGGCCCAATTTTTCTGCCCCTGTTTAACAGGGGCATGTAATTACAATTCTTGATCTAATAATTCACAGCAGGGCCCATTCCTGCGCCCACCAAGACTAACTGTGAGGCCTTACAGTGTTGTGTCAACACCACCACCACCACCACCAAAGGCCCAATTTTTCAGCCCCTGTTCAACAGGGGCATGCAATTACAATTCTTGATCTAATAATTCACAGCAGGGCCCATTCCTGCGCCCACCAAGACTAACTGTGAGGCCTTACAGTGTTGTGTCAACACCACCACCACCACCAAAGGCCCAATTTTTCAGCCCCTGTTCAACAGGGTGCATGCAATTACAATTCTTGATCTAATAATTCACAGCAGGGCCCATTCCTGCGCCCACCAAGACTAACTGTGAGGCCTTACAGTGTTGTGTCAACACCACCACCACCACCACCACCACCAAAGGCCCAATTTTTCAGCCCCTATTCAACAGGGGCATGCAATTACAATTCTTGATCTAATAATTCACAGCAGGGCCCATTCATGCACCCACCAAGAGTAACTGTGAGGGCTCACAGTGTTGTGGCAACACCAACATGTAAGGGGCAAATTTCAGCTGAGTATATACGGCAGGCCCCTACTTTCAAACATCCAACTTACAAACGACTCCTCCTTGCAAACGGAAGGATACAACAGGAAGTGAGAGGAAATCTACCCCTAGGAAGGCAAATTCTCTCCTGTAAGAGTTAATATGGGAAAAAAAGTGTCTCCTCTCCACTGATTCTTTATCACCAATTCTTGTTTCAATAAAAACCCCAAATTTTCAAAAAACATTTGTCATTAGGACGGAAAGTGAGGTGAACTGTTCTGAACAGGTGCACACTGCACAGACAGCAAAACAAATGTTACAGGGGTGATAACCCTTCCCTATGTTTTCCAAAAAGCTTAAAAATATATTTTTTGGCTGGAGCTACACTTAAACAATGTACCTGTTCAAAATTACAAACAGATTCTACATAAGAACAAACCTACAGTCCCTGTCTTGTATGCACCGCCTGTATACGGCTGTTCAGAGTATATAGGGCCTTTTTTATTTTGTGTGCGGGGTTCCCCTTAATATCCATACAAGACCCAAAGGGGCTGGTAATGGGCTGGGGTAAGGGGGGGGGTGTGATGGGGTAGCTATGTAATTTTTCTTAAAGATTTTCATCCATATTACCGGGACCAGACATTACATTAAAGCCGCAAGCAGTTTTAAATGGCTTTTTTTCCTTTAGAAATGTAATTTTGTGCAGGGACAGTTCTAAACACGGGAAACACGTGGCACTTCACAGGCATACTTTAGACACCCCCCAGGTATGATATTTAAAGGAATATTTGACTTTTTCTTTTCACTTTATGCATCATTAAAATGACTGCTCCAGAAAAACGGCCGTTTTTAAAACTTCTTTTTGCATTGATACATGTCCCCTGGTGCAGAACCCGGGTTCCCAAACCCTTTTTAGGACAATAACATGCATAATAGTCGTTATAATTAGCACTTTAGATTTCGAACGTTCGCATCCATTGTATTTAATAGGGTTCTAAAGTTCGTGCGAACTTTCGGTCCGTTCGCGGGTTCTGGTGCGAACCGAACCCGGGGGTGTTCGGCTCATCACTAGTGCTCACCTGAGCACACACCCTGATGGTAATCAGAAAAGTCTGGACACAGGGTTGGAGATCCCATCCCTCCCAAGACACTGTGGAATCTCCAAACTACAAAGCCCCTTTCCAGAATACCAAAACCTGGAGAAAGCTGTGAAAGCAGTCTTCTCCAGTCCACATCTACGCCCTGTAGTCTTGCACCTTGCAAATGTGCAGACCCTGTGTCCAGCAAACTGTCCATTTTACCGTGACAGTAGCTCCTACTGTCAAACTAGCTTCAAAAAAATTTGGACATGGTACTACATTTAGCAATTGGATTTTAAGGGCCTTGCTCGTAGGAGCTTACAATATAAAATTTGACAAAACCTTAGAGTGCACACAGCTTTACTTTTAGTGTATAACGGGCAACACATCACATTTTTATCTGCAAGATTATAGAAACATACTTAAGTCATTATTCTTACAAAGCATTGCAACATAATATTAAAAAAGACACATGTTCAAAACACCCACCCCCACCCCACAATCCACACACATACATTGGTGACCATGTTCTGCTGGAATCTGAATTTCTGTGTACATGATTAAGCAATGAGATCCAAGAGTAGGAGGTCAACAGATGCTTCCAAACGATTTTGCACGGTCAGACAGGAACAATACACACACAATTTTTGATTGAAAAAAATGCACAAGAATTTCAGCAAATACACTAGTTGGGCATTTGTCAATCTGCACAATACCATTCCTTCTCCCCCCACAAATCACAGCAAAAAACCTGGCCTTCTTAGACCAAACGATCCCCCATATTGCAGGCCTTTATATGAGAGAGGTTGTATTGTTAGCAAACTGATACACGCCCAATAGAAGTACACGCCCAATAGAAGTACACGCCCACCAGTATCTTTCAATCTGTCTCTTCGTGTATGTCTAAAGTGATAGCACCTGATGAGCAGGAACACATAATACTATTTGCAACTGTGTTAGCCCTTGGTTATGTGCATCAAATCTCCGACTACAGGCCAAAGATCCAAGTCCATTTGCATGCACATAAACAAAGCAACAGTTTTCTAAGCAAATGTACCTACCTGTGCAGTGTAAACCCTACAATTTTAAATGTCCAAGTCCCTGAGCATGATTAGTGCTAACAAACATTAACATCAGTCCCTGGCTCCAATGAGCTTCCAATCTAAAGTCCAAAACTAACTTTTTTACATTAGAGACTATTTTGACAGGAGACAAATAAAATACCAGCTTGTCTTTAGATTGTGGTGAGAAACCCAGACAGGGAGAACATATAAACTTCAACACAAGCATTAGCATGTTGGGTAATTGAACCAGCAACCCCAGAGCTGCTAGATGGAATTGCTGCCCACTTAGCCACCAGGCAGCCTCACACATGTTCTCTGCATCTCTGTGGTGTGAACCAGCCCTAAGTCCATAGCCAAGTTCCGTGTCTCCAAGCAATATACAATATATTGGCCTAAGTACTGGGACGTCTGCCTTTAAACGCACATGAACTGTAATCGCATCCCAGTCTTAGTCCGTAGGGTTCAATATTGAGTTGGCCCACCCTTTGCAGCTATAACAGCTTCAACTCTTCTGGGAAGGCTGGCCACAAGGTTTAGGAGTGTGTCTATGGGAATGTTTGACCATTCTTCCAAGTGCATTTGTGAGGTCAGGCACTGATGTTGGATGAGAAGGCCTGGCCTGCAGTCTCCGCTCTAATTAATCCCCAAGGTGTTCTGTTGTGTTGAGGTCAGGACTCTGTCCAGGCCAGTCAAGTTCCTCCACCCCGAACTCACTCATCCATGTCTTTATGGACCTTGCTTTGTGCACTGGTCCAAATCATTTGGTGGAGGGGGATTATGGTGTGGGGTTGTTTTTCAGGGGTTGGGTTTGGCCCCTTAGTTCCAGTGAAGGGAACTCTTCCTGCTCCCAACTTTGTGGGAACAGTTTGGGGGTGGTCCCTTTCTGTTTCAACATGACTGCACACCAGTGCACAAAGCAAGGTCCATAAAGACATGGATGAGTGAGTTTGGGGTGGAGAAACTTGACTGGCCTGCACAGAGTCCTGACCTCAACCCGATAGAACACCCTTTGGCTGAATTAGAGCAGAGACTGCGAGCCAGGCCTTCTCATCCAACATCGGTGCCTGGCCTCACAAATGCACTTCTGGAAGAATGATCAAACATTCCCATAGACCAGGGGTCTCAAACTGGTGGCCCTCCAGCTGTGGCAAAACTACAAGTCCCATCATGCCTCTGCCTGTGGAAGTCATGCTTGTAACTGTCAGCCTTGCAATGCCTCATGGGACTTGTTGTTTTACAACAGCTGGAGGGCCGCCAGTTTGAGATCCCTGCCATAGACACACTAAACCTTGTGGACAGCCTTCCCAGAAGCTGTTCTAGCTGCAAAGGGTGGGCCAAATCAAATTTTAACCCTACGGACTAAGACTGGGCTGCCATTAAAGTTCATGTGTGTGTGTAAAGGCAGGTGTCCCAATACTTTTGGCTAAATTGTGTATCTGGCAAGATTTACAATGGTGGTGGAACCCTCCTACACATAAACACTACATTTAGACATAGTTTTAGGACCTGGGAGATGAGACAACTTCTCTACATGAAGCAGCATGTTTGGGATTTGAACCCAGACACTAAGGGATGCTAAGCAGAAGTTCTAACCTCTAAGCCACAGAGCTGCCACATGTGAAAACCTCCTACACATAAATACACATACATACTGCATTTCTTTGGACATACAGGTGATGGAAATACATTACTCAAGAGTCATTCTTCTTGATTTATTCTGTGATATTTGGTGTTTTTTTTTTTGTGGGTGAGTATAGAATAGTGATATTACCCTCAAATTTTGGGGAATTACATTTTTATTTCTGATGTTGGAACACATATCAGATTTTTGGGGCTCAAATTATGATTATTTAGAAATAATAAAAAGCACAAAAAAATGTGACTAATTTTAAATTTGCATCAGCAATGGTATTGTTTGTGCTTTGTAAAGACACCTGTGTGAGTTTGGGTAAAGATTGTTGTGAGATGGAGAGTAAGGCCTCATGCCCACGGGCGTTTTTTCAGCCGCGTTTTTGAGCGTTTTTTACAGCTTAAAAACGCCTGTCCATGTTAGTCTATAGCTTCATGCCCACCTAGGCGTTTTTGAGCTGTAAAGAGCATAGGCGTTTGTAAGCTGTAAAAAAAAAACAGGGCCAGTGCGTTCCTCAGCGTCAGAATTAGGCAGAAAAAAACGCGAGCGTCAAAAAACGTGCAAAAACGCGCACTAACGCGCACTAACGCGCAAAAAACGCGCACTAACGCGCGGTCGCGTTTTTAGCTCCGACGTTTTTTTTTTTTTTTTTTTTTTTTTTTTTTAAAATAAAAATATTTACAATAACATGGACAGGCGTTTTTAAGCTGCAAAAAACGCAGCTGTAAAAACGCCAGTGGGCATGAGGCCTTACAAGTGAAAGTGACAGAGAAAAATATATTTTATCAGAACATTCCACATTTTAGCATTCTTAAAAACAAAATATTTTAATTAGAAGCAACATCGTTGCAAAGGAAAATTTATTTCAGAGAAAGATACATTTAATCTCAACATTAAAATAATTTATTTGTGAAAGTTACAATTGTATCATTAGAATCAATTGCTAAAACTTGCATTGGACTAAAATAGAGCAGATTTTCACTTCCAAAACATGCTCTTTAATTAGCTCTCATTTCGGTATTTACTATAACTCTTGTGAAAAAAGACACTTGAGTTAAAATTTGAGTTATTTCAGTTCTGAGCATACCCAGTTGTGTTTGCAAATAGTTGTCCAAAAAATTGAATTTTTTCACTTCTCAGACTTTTAAAGATATTTCATTGTAGAAATCACTTTTTCACACAGTTTAAAAGCAGATTATCTTTAAATAATATACCGCATATTTCAGTACCATTTAGGCAATTATATCATGCTCTAAACATTATTTCCATGTGCAATTCTCCAGCTTTTAGTAGAGTAAGGATTTGGGCGATATTTGGATTCTGGGAGCTATAGTAAATTTGATTTTGGTAAGTATTTTCTCTCCAGCGAATACTGTTTTAGCACTAATTAGCGTAAATTTGCGCTAATTAGCACCGTGGCGCTATAGTAAATTACCCCCTATATGTATCCAGTTGTTATATTTTTAAGTTTCAATTTTAAATGCTATTCTTTTCTGTTCAATATTTTTATTGATTTCAAGCACGTTACAAAAATCTAAATATTGACTTATTAAAATAAGAATTATAGGCCCATAGAGTTTAGCTAAGTACACACAACACACCTAAAAATGTATAAATTAACAGAGTTCACGTTACAGTGTTAATGTATAGAATCCGGTATAGGAAGTTTCAAAAGTGAACCTAATCATAGTGGCATTAGCAACTGACCTAAGTAGCTAAGAGCGGATTTTAAAACTTGAAGTAGTCAAGCGTGGTTAACTGGAGCATGCTTTGATGTTGTTAAAAGGAGATCCCATAAGTGGACTGGAGCAATCCTGAGCACAGGTAGGTATAAGCATCTTCCTTCTACAAGGTAATTAGTATATTAGTTAGGAGGGGGTAGGAGCTGTTTTAGCTTACTTAGCTCTAGACTGGACTTCCACTTTAAATTAAGCTGCTAGCAATAAATGTGTGATAATGGTTTTATGCTATTTGTGGAACTCATCAACATCTGTAAGCAATTAAGCTTATTCTAACAGAGTTTTTGTTGAACAACCTGTTATTTCTGAGATAAGATAGAAGGCTTGGTACCAATACAATCTAAGAGACTTACAATGCCATAGAATATGAATAAGAGGTCTGAGTTTTCTGTACGCTTTCCAGCCCTAGGTTGAAGTCTTAGTTAGTCATAATGGAGTGATATGATATACTATCTGTTCCCAATGATTGGAAGAATGATATGTTTAAGAAAAGCTTTAGAAGGCTCTTATTTTAGAGATCTGAAAACTCTAATGAAGGAAGTAATTTACAAGTTGAGCCAAATATTTAGGCCCTTAGGTGCACCTTTTTTCACATGGTCATAGTGACTTGAAAGGTGATTGCCTAAAAGTATGCTTGCTTCCATTTTATTAGCTAATATAATGTTTTGGGTTATTTCCTGATAGCATGTGATCGGCACTTTAATTCCTGAGTTTGTGTCAGGTCACCTGAGTCCTGGTGACAGATGCACTCCGTAGGAGTCAGGAGTGCACAGAGTTTGTGTCAGGTCCCCTGAGTCCTGGTAACAGATGCACTCCGTAGGAGTCAGGAGTGCACGGCTAAGGTAGTGGACCCTAGGACTGACTGCTGCGGATTGAACTCTGGAAGGTTCAGGAAGGCAAGTCCACTGGAGCACCAAAACAGATCCCACTGGGAGCTAGAGCATAGACTCCCCAGGGCGTGGAGTCTAATAGCCAGCAGGTGTTCACCAGAGCCTCTAGTGGTGAGGATGGACTGCGCTGCAACTGGCTCCAGGTCGTGGCCCCCAGGGTCTCCCAGCTCACGCTGGACTATAGGAGAAAAAGGAAGGAAGCAGCAGCCTGGAACAACAAGGATAGTCAGGAGATTAGCCAAAAGGTCAGGGCAACAAGCAGATAGGGATAGTCGAAGAACACGTCAAAGGTTGGGGTATGAAGCAGACGAGGACAGTCAGGAACAAGCCGAAGTCGGTAAACAGGATCAGATGTAGGACACAGAGCAATGAGTACACGGAATCCAAAACACACAATATTGATCATCAAGGCTGGCTTGCAGTGCACAGGTTAATATAGAGTTCTCTGATAGGGGCTGGGGTGGAGCCATGCTTTGAGGAGAGATTACTTAAGCAGCCAGGTGAGAGTGGCTGGCCTCTAAAGCTGAACACATGGAGGAGAGGTAAGCTGACAGACAAAGATTACTGCATAACCATGACAAATTGTTTGTGCTGGGCAATGACCAATATTTATATTGGTTATGTGTGGAATTTTTGGGATTAGATATATTTACATGTAGCGACCTCACCCCATCTCTTTCTTCTAGGGGTATCACACACGATAGGGTGAGATGCGCTACGGCCCATGTCCTCCCCATAGCTATGGATGAGGTGAACACCAGATATTTCCTCGGGCCTGTGTGCTTCTGTAAAGGATTAAGTCCTGCTGTGCCAACACTTCCTTTTGCTCCCATTAACCAGAGTTCCACACACCGATCACAGTCCAACTCTTGTTTTATTGCATATCTCACAATAAACAGTGCTTCAGTAGCCAACTGGTTGCGACTTGATAACATTTTGATACAGGGGATGAGCAGGTCGAGGCACTGTCCTGGTTGTCAGCTAAACCACTGCGATCTCGCCAGCAGTTACTATAGCCTTAGCTAAAAAGGACTTAGAACTTGAGAGTGTCTACCAGCGACTCAAGAGAATGTAGATAGGAGTACCTTCGCTGCGTTGTGGCCCCTATCAGGGGAAGATGTCCCTCCAAGGGAGTTACCAGAGGCCCATCCGTCACTGGGTTGATGCTGCTCCAGACTCTCCGAATGGGTAACCTCCCCGGCCTCCTCACCTCAGACATGGGCCCCATCCACCTCAGGGACCCTCAGACTTCTCCACCCTCGCGGGACCCAGTCGAAGTCACTGGGCCCCAGGCCTCCTGGTTTAGTACCTCACGCCAGGCTGAAGGTGCCTGGGATGGACTCCAACTCCATTCCGGTCAGGCCTAGGGCACCTGAGCCGGAATCCGGAACCGCCCGCACCCAGGCCTAAGGTGCCTGGGTGCATGAAGAAGAACCTCCAGAAGAGCAAGACCTCGTGACCAGGGCGTCTCCCCCTTTTATCCCCTCCAATGATGCCACGGCAGGTTCCCCGCCCTCGCCGTACCATCTCCGAGAAGGGACAAAAAGGGACAGCACTATGGCAGTGAATCTACCCTGAGCCTGCGGGCACCTGCCACCCACAGGCCAAGGAGATTATTACCCCGCCCAATCCTCCACGAATACAAATGGTCCATTACTCCCATACTTACACACCTGGACTTCCACCCAGGTGTACCTCACCTAAATTTAGAGACCCCGCTACATACTCCCCCCTGTGATTTGACGCTGGTCCCCAGCTTCTGGTGCAAACCCATGTCTCCCAAGGGTGGTGACATAAGCCTGACCCCAGAGGCCTTCCCTAAAAATTTGAACCTTAACCATACCAAGACCTGCTCAAAGGGGAGGGGAACATAAAACAATAAACTTTTTTATAAAACCCTCTAAGCATGTACACATACACAATCCCTCCCTTTTCTGTCTAAGAACCACCCCATACTCAGTAGTCTTGACAGACGAATCTCCTGCAGAGGGAAAGAGAAAAAAAAAAACAACACACAAGGAAAACCACATCCTGACATTCTGTGTTAATTTGGAATGAATGGGTCTATCAGCCGAGAGACCCACTCGCTCCAATAAGTAAGTGATGTAAATGTACAAGCAACAGTCATTGTGCAACACCGCCACCTAGTGACGATGCCACGGTGATGACACTTGGTAAAATCTTCAGTCTTCCTGCGTCCCTACTCTGATTCTACCCCCAAAGTCTCTGTCTTTGAACTGTGAAGAAGAGAGAACAAACAAACAGCTCTCATTCCTCCAAAGAGTAGAAAAAAACAAAAACCCAAATAAAAAACTAGGGTACAGTTCGATGCTCCGGCAAGAACACCTCCGGAAAGTTGTCACGGGAAAAACAAATGAGTCTCTTCTCACAAATAAAACCTCGGGTCAGGCAAAAACAAGGGCTTCAGATGTTTATCGAAAACCTCAATCGAATAGTCAGCGTCCTCTCCATCTTTCCTGCAGATGCACACCTTGTCTGTGTGGATATGGCGGCCCCACATCCAGTCTGCTCTGCAGTCTCTAAACTTTTTTGACACGGGTGGCGAACAGGACAAGTATCGCCGGGCATGAGGCACTTTAAGTTTCTCCCAAACGAACTCATCGTACCATCGCTGTCGCAGAACTTCAACCTCAAACAGCAAGTCTCTGGGCAAGTAAGGATATTCCCATCCGTACTCGTGAGCGACCCTCTGAGAAAAGAGTCGTTGCAATCGGGCTAAAGGAGGCATTGTGGCCCGCTCACCTTCTCCTGGTTGAACAATGGCCTCCGGGTGCCGAGGTACTTTCACTACCTCAGATGGCTTTTCTCTCGGTGCCCGTAGTGATGCTCGCTGTTTCCCCGCCAACAAAACGGGTGATGCTGTGGATTGTGGAAGAGCAATTGGAGGACTAGGCTTCCTCGTAGATTCTGGGGCCTCCGCCCGGGGCGTGCTATCTCCTATGGACATAGGCGAATCTTGGGGTGCACGTAGCATAGGTAATGGCCGTTTGTCCCAGCCCTTCTGGTGAAACAGTTCATCGATCTCACCGTCATCTCCACAATCCGACAGTGACTCTAGGTCGGAGGTGTCATACATCTCCGCGGGAAGGTAGTCTCTGGTAGACGTGGTACCACCCTCCCTAGCGGGCTCCACCGACAGTGGACCCCCGACACCTCCAACCACCACCACAGTCCCAGCCCCTGGCTCACCTTGACCTTTTGTAGAACTGGGATGTCCAGGACTCTCCCAACCGGATCCATCCAGGCCAGGCAAGCGACGGGGTGAAGATCTTCCACGACCATAGGAGGCCTGCACCAGGCCGACTTTCCTCTTCAGAGGTGGGAGCAGAGAATCTGTGGTGACCGAAGCAGCATCCTCGGATTTTTCCTTCTCAGTCTCTGATTGGGCAGTCACATCGCCCTGGTCAGTGCGTACGGGAACCTCTGCAAAGGCCTGGATCTCCCCTTCCGGAGTAGCGGTACCTGTGAGGCTGTTGAGGCGAAGGGCCCGGGGCCTTACTGTGGATGGCTCCACCTCGAACAAGAACTCTTTGCATGCCTTGCAACGCCCAAATGGCTTCAGGTGAACCACCAGTCCCGAGCATCCGGGACAGATCACACCGAGGGCCTCCGTGTCTCTGCAGGTGTACAGAGCCAACTGTCCTCGGGGCCTGAGTCTTATCCCCGTGTCTGTAAGGGGAGCAGCAAAGGTAGTCATCTTCGTGGGGTAGGGAACCGGAATCCACGGGGAGCTTGAGGCCATCCCGACTGTCTGCTGCTCCATCACGCACTGACCACGCGCCGAAGTCTCCACGTGAGTTCCTCCACATGGCCAGACTCCTCCCATGACTTGCACGTTTTCGCGGGCTTCCATTAAGCTCTGCCCACGAACTGTGTAGTCACGGGGTGCCTCATGGCGCAGTGCAGTAAAAGCCCCCACATGTAGTACGTCACACGGCTGGACTTCTCCCTCTTCTCGCTCCTCCGCATGGGCCTTTCCCATCTTAGGGTCATTTCCACGACTTTGAGCAGGGATGCACTTTGGCCGATCACATGGCTGACCCACTCGGAACTCCTCCGGGCAGCAAAGTCCAGACACAGCCATTCTTACTTCCAAAGTCAAAACATACATCATCCCGGACTCACGTGCCCCCACGTGTAGCGACCTCACCCCATCTCTTTCTTCTAGGGGTATCACACACGATAGGGTGAGATGCGCTACGGCCCATGTCCTCCCCATAGCTATGGATGAGGTGAAGGCCAGTACCAGATATTTCCTCGGGCCTGTGTGTTTCTGTAAAGGATTAAGTCCTGCTGTGCCAACACTTCCCTTTGCTCCCATTAACCAGAGTTCCACACACCGATCACAGTCCAACTCTTGTTTTATTGCATATCTCACAATAAACAGTGCTGCAGTAGCCAACTGGTTGCGACTTGATAACATTTTGATACAGGGGATGAGCAGGTCGAGGCACTGTCCTGGCTGTCAGCTAAACCACTGCGATCTCGCCAGCGGTTACTATAGCCTTAGCTAGAAAGGACTTAGAACTTGACAGTCTCTACCAGTGACTCAAGAGAACGTAGATAGGAGTACCTTTGCTGCGTTGTGGCCCCTATGAGGGGAAGATGTCCCTCCAAGGGAGTTACCAGAGGCCCATCCGTCACTGGGTTGATGCTGCTCCAGACTCTCCGAATGGGTAACCTCCCCGGCCTCCTCACCTCAGACATGGGCCCCATCCACCTCAGGGACCCTCGGACTTCTCCACCCTCGCGGGACCCAGTCAAAGTCACTGGGCCCCAGGCCTCCTGGTTTAGTACCTCACCCCAGGCTGACTCCAACTCCAACTCCATTCCGGTCAGGCCTAGGGCACCTGAGCCGGAATCTGGAACCGCCCGCACCCTGGCCTAAGGTGCCTGGGTGCATGAAGAAGAACCTCCAGAAGAGCAAGACCTCGTGACCAGGGCGTCTCCCCCTTTTATCCCCTCCAATGATGCCACGGCAGGTTCCCCGCCCTCGCCGTACCATCTCCGAGAAGGGACAAAAAGGGACAGCACTATGGCAGTGAATCTACCCTGAGCCTGCGGGCACCTGCCACCCACAGGCCAAGGAGATTATTACACCGCCCAATCCTCCACGAATACAAATGGTCCATTACTCCCATACTTACACACTTGGACTTCCACCAAGGTGTACCTCACCTAAATTTAGAGACCCCGCTACATACATATGGGTTGGTTAATGCATTTATAAAGAGGGAATGGTTGGATGTGGAATATATATAATATTTTAGGTAATATAAGCATTTTAAAGGCTGATATTCTACTTGTTATGGTTAGTTCCAATTTCAATATATTTTCTAGTTAATTGGGTATATCCTCTAGTTCTTTTAAAAAAAAATAACTATACACTTGGCATGGCTCAGTAGAAATTTGTATGGATAGTGGAACTGTAGGATTTTTCGATCTCAGAATATATAGACCTGGAATTTGTAATTGTAATTAATTACTCTTGGAATAAAATAACCAGCTAGTTACCTTCTCTGCATCCAAAGTTTAGAGCAGTGAAGTAATTTTTTTTAAGCTCTGCTTATTTGATTGTATTGATTAATCTCTGTGTTCCATTTGGGGCTTGTCTCTTCTTAACAAATACCACTCGCTCCAGAAAGATAAACATTGGGAGGATTTTTAGTAGCCTATAAGTGATGATTTTGGCATATACTGTAAAATAACATTGGGGTCTAGCAGTGAAATTTTGTCTAAAGCTTCTTAAGGATGCAGGATCCTTGCCTGGTTTTAGAATAGTGACTACTATGGCTTTTATGAAAGAAGAACAAATATCCCACAAGATAAGAGTTCGGGACGTTGGAGGCAACAAAAAGTGTAAGCAAGAAGATTATCTGATTAATATTTATTTATGAAAAGTATAAAATTGATCAGGTATAAACATCACCAAAAATGTATTTTTATAAAAACAACAATATACAATGTTGAATCATTTGGTGCATATTGGGTGTCATTATTCTACCCAACGGGTTTCGGGACTGCTGCAGGTCCCTTCATCAGGGGTATTCAAGGTGAGCTGAAACACCCATAGCACGCTCTAAAACAAAAAAATAAACACAAAAGAAAACATAATAGAAATAGGCAAAAACAAAAATACATCACAATAACATATGCTCATCATAGACAGGGGCAAAAGAAGGGAGCATCGTTGAGGCCGAGACTGGAAAGCCACCTACCGATTAAACAGAGGTAACGCTGCATGTGTCTCCAGGTAATGTGCCGACCAATGCAGTGCGACAGTAGAAAAAATACTCCAGATGCCGTGAAGAGTGTGGGAAAAATGACGGCTTAGCTATAAATAGACTAAGTTTTGTGTAGTTGGGCACATAAGCAAATATATGAAAAAAAGCAAAATATATACAATATTTTCTTTAAAAAGGAAAGATCTTCCAGCGATGTAATCCATTCTCGACCCGAGATACGGAAAAACACGCCGACACGATCCGATTCCGCCTCCATGGTAAGGGCCTGCCGAAAGACGCTACACCCGCCGTGACAGCTCTTAAATAGCTGAGGGCGGGGCCACCCATGACCAGGTGACCCCTCCCCCCTCTGACACAATGGGGAAATGCTGCAGCGTTACCCAGTGACATGTACAGGTGACCCCGCCCCCTCACCCTTGACGCCACAGGGAAACCGCCGGAAACCCCCGTTGCATCAGAGGGGGGCGGGGTCACCCGTGCACGTGATGGGTGGCCCCGCTCTCAGCTATTTAAGCTGTCAAGGCGGGTGTAGCGGCATTCGGTGGGCGCCTCCCATGGAGGCGGAATCGGATCGCGGCGGTGTGCTTTTCCATATCCCGGGTCGAGAATGGATTACATCGCTGGATTTTTTTTCTTTTTTAATAAAGGACTTGTCCCAAGCTGTGTCTTGTGTTTTTTACACTTTTTTTGTGAAATGGTAGGGATACAATGTACCCTGTTACCAATTTACATAGGGGGGTGGGATCTGGGGGTCCCCTTTGTTAAAGGGGGCTTCCATATTACGATAAGGCCCCCCGCCCGCATACAACCACCGAGCAAGGGTTGTGGGGATGAGGCCCTTGTCCCCATCAACATGGGGACATCCTCCCCATGTTGAGGGCATGTGGTCTGCTGGTACGTTTCAGGAGGGGGGCGCTCTCTCGTTCCCCCCTCTTTTCCTGTGGCCTGTTAGGTTGCGTGCTCAGATAAGGGTCTGGTATGGATTTTGAGGGGGACCCCTATGCCATTTTTTTTTAAATTGGTGCAGGGCTCCCCTTAATATCCATTCCAGACCTGAACGGCCTGGTATGGAATTTGGGGGGACCCCCACGCAATTTTTTTTTACATTTTGGTTCGAGGTTCCACTTAATATTTATACCAGACCCAAAGGGCCTGGTAATGGACTGTGGGGGGGAACCCATGCTGCTTTTTTCAATGCCGGGACCCGACAATTCATTATCGCCCCTAGTGGACACAAATGACTATAAGGAGAGATCAAAAACTGTCACTATAGTTGATAAAGAGACCAAAAATAAGAAAGTCAAAGAACAAGAACAAAGATTACAAATGGCAGGAAGATCTAATCACAGAGGGATGTGACTCCAAGGAATCCACCCATAAAATAATAGGGGCAGTGGGAGTATATTCTAGGGTTGGGAAAGACAATAGGCCTAGAGAGGACTATAATCGCAAAGGGACCCCGTTCACTGATGAAACAAGGGTAAAATTCCAAAAAGTACTCCTGAGAGAATTGATTTGATCCCAGAGAGACCAGAGAGACCACTCGAAGAGTGTACATATCCAAGAGAGCACTATGGGTACCGTGAGTTACAAAACAGCCCCCAGGGGGGATCTTTAAACTACCGGACCCCTACCCCACTGCCCAAGAGGAGACTGGCACAACGGGGGGTACCAGAGTTGCAACCACAGGGGGGAAGGTTTCAGGGGGAACCAGTCAGGGTACTTTTACAGAGGGGGACCCTATAGGGGAGGTCAGAACCAGAATTAGTAATGAAGAACCCAGGAGAGCAAAAATGTGGGATACAGGATGGAGGAAAAAGAATTATGAAGAAAAGGAGAAGAGGAGAAGAGGAACTAGAGGAGGAAGAAAAAGAAAGAGAGAATAAAAGGTACAGGCACTTTTAACCTCAGCAGTGCTGTTTGAAAAATTATTGGATCTTGGATTAATAAAAAATATTCCCCATATTCCCCATGTCAATATGAATACATTTAATACATACAGTACATTGATCTGCAGAAGTTTTGTAAGGAAATTGACTTTCAAGACATTTTTTGAGTAAAATAAAAATGGTTTTAAAACACAAGAATTGTATGATACGGAATTCTCACATATCGGTTTAAGGAATGCCTCCGTTTTTAAACCCATGAATAAAAAGAGTGAGTTTCGGATGTTTTCAAGGCTATGGTGGAGAAGGACATCAAAGGGATAAATACCAATAAATTATGTAAATCACCAAATTATGACAAACAAGGTATTAGAGAATAGGAAAAGAGGCAAGACATAATTGTGAAGGCAGCAGAAAAGGGAGGGGCTATTCCTATTTCAGACAAAAAAGACTATAAAGAGGAAATTAGGAGATTATTGTCAGAGAAAGACACTTACAAAAAATGATCAAGTAATCCTACAAAGAAATTAAAACAACAGCTTAAAAGAATCATTAAGAAAGGTGGCGTGGTTTGGTGCCAAACCATGATAGCTGCTTGATCCTCTCGCCCTGGGACACAGAGGTACAGCCACAAAAAGAGCAGAGCCAAAAAAAAACGCAACCATGGGGAAAACAACCCCAATCTTGCTCCCACTCGCCCAGGGACTCTGGAACACAAATGAGCCGCAACATTCCGGAAATATTCTGAATACAGCAACGCAAGGCCGCGGCTCCTGCTCGGGCCTCCGCAACTGCCACGCGTTCCTCCAGCCTCAGTCCCTCAGGCAGAAACAACTCTCAGCCTTCTGACACAGGCACCCCTGCTACTCAGACCCTTAATCTACAAGGATAAAAGATATGAATACTTTGCGCCAATTAATTAAATAAATTAGTGAATATATATGTGATGGCTGCTATCCCTAACTAGATAGAAAAACCAGTAGAACAATATTGAAAAAAACATAAAGGGGGCGCGCTGATAATAATAAAGTGCAATAGTGCTATCTATAACATTAACAACTATATTAATGAATTAATATACATATTTAGTATAGAAAACAATAGTGAAACCACGCATAAAAAACTTGTGCAAAAAAGCTCAGTGCAAAGTGACACTCACCTAGTGTCAATAAATTGTACATAAAAAGTCAATTTGTGATGATTCTGATGTATGGGTTACAATCTTATAATTGCTGGATGATTGGAAATTACACCTTCACCAGAGTAAAAAAACACCCAAAGTGTTTGATATGTGGGTCCTGCTTACCAGATGATGTTGACCTCTTTAATTAAAAAGTAGGTCAATTGCGATTTAGCAAGGAAGTTACTTGCTGCAATATTGGAGACTGTTATGGTGATATAATCCCTCGGCGGACAGCGATCAATGATGGTATATGTGAAAGAAAATTTGGAACCAAATAGTTTAATCCCGTTTATTTAAAACATCAATAAGGAACAATTGCCAAATGGCTTACATATCATTGTGCCTTCGGCCGGAACTGAGGCTGGTAGTGTATCTGGAGATCGAATGGTGGCCCGCGGCTCTCACTCGTGGTTTGGCGTGTGCTCCACCGTCAAAGGGCGACAACCAGAGGGACCAGAAACAGCGCAACCAAGTACCGCCTCGACGTACGTTTCGTGTGTTTCACATCATCAGGAAGCGTACTTGGTCACAGATGGGCGTGTGCTTAAATAGTGTGAGCGAGGGGGATTGGCTTGCAGCATGGAGCAGTGAGACGTGTCTGCTCACAGCTCCCGGATCCCTCGGCTCCACGGACCGCATACTGAGAAGGAAACCCAGCTAAACCACTGCCTATGGGGAAGGACAAGCACAAGACACCGAGGGGCACCGTGGGACCCAAAAAGACGGCGATTTTGAGGATTATTTTACTAGAGGCCGGGCCTCCACACAGCGCCGTTCAGAATCCAAGATGGCGCCGGCGCCACCGTCTCTTGCCCGCTCTGAATCGTCCCTGCACACACAGGTGAGCTCACACAGCCACTTTTCACTCCCTGGTTTCTCCTCCAGGCTCACCAGAAGCCGGTCCAATGCCTCCCTGGGCTCAGGTGAGGGCTGGGACATGAAGTCCCAGATAAGGTCACTGCACAGCTATGTCAGATCTCTGCCCAACAAAGCAGACTTTGAGCACCGTGTACACAGAATTAAAAAGGCCTACGAGAAAGAAATCTCTGACATTAACAAAGACATGGGGTCCGCTTTGAGGACATAGATAGTACTACTGATAGCCTCAGCCACTCTGTACAGGCTCATAATAAAATCCTTAACACCCACACTGTCATGCTGCAGCAGCTTTCCTACCAACAGGACGACATCGGAAATCGCAATTGTCGCAATAACATCCGCATACGCGGGATACCTGAGACTGTTCACCCCAAAAATCTGGCTGTGGCTGTGACGGCTATCTTTAACCAACTGCTGCAACGCCCCAAGGATGACCCCATTGAACTGGACCGCATGCACAGGACCTCAGGTCCCCGGACCCCTAATCCCTCGTTCGTGCGAGACACTCTGTGCCGGGTCCACTTTTACAGGATCAAGGAGGACATCATGAGAGCTGCTAGCTCACAGAACACCATCCTCTTCAACGACATCCCTGTGATGATTCTCCCAGATCTTTTGTGTCAGACACTGACGATGAGGAAAGCATTGAAACCGCTTACACAGCTTTTGCAAGCCAATCAGATGAAATACCAATGGCGACTTCACCTCCGGGTACACCATGAGGGCAAAACCACCATCTTTCGTACCCTGGGGGATTTGCCTTCCTTCCTCAGCACGCTGCAGCTCCCGCAGGTTTCTCTGCCAGAATGGCTGTTCACACCAACAACCCCTGGCCTAGTCTTTGCGCCTCAATGGCAAAAGCAGAGCCGCAAATGCAATTCCAAGCCTATGTGTCAACAGGATCCCAACAATTGAATTTTGCCTAGCCGAATAACCTGTTTGTTTCCCTATTGCAGAACCTGACCCAGTGACCCTGTGACAACAGAGGGCATCTACAGGCATGATCCTTATTTGGCCTGTCTAGCACTCATGTCACTAATCTATTATTTGATACTTTTTTTTGATTTTCCGTTCTCCTATTGCTTTTTCCTCAAAGTACATTCGTTCTCTGACTTGGACTGTTCCCCATGTCTCATTTTATTGTTTTCACTCGCTCCACCCAGGTTGATTTTGTTGATCCTTACATGTGTCTTCTCATATGCATAATCAGTATAATGCATACATATATATGTTTATGTTCCACTACTGTTTTGCACCTGTGCCTGCTATATTTAATTCACCCCTAACCTTATCACATGTCTCTTAATGCATAGAGTTTCCTCTAACATGTCTATAACCATTATAACCATTAATACACATTACCAGTTTAATTTTGTACTATCTTGTTTATTGGTTTTGAATATTCTTTGTTACCCCATGGGATCGGGGGTCTGTCCTGCCCTGTGAGTTCCCAGCGCACCCCCCCTTAAAGGGTTTTATTTTTTCAGTGCCATCATGGGCACTGTGTGGTACACTACTGTGTATCATGTTGTAAGGTATTTTTATCCCTTACTTTTTGATCTCTGGTGCCACCTAATGGCCTTTTTTGTTGCTGCTACATTTTTCCTAAATTTGACCTGCTGATCCTCTTCTCCATTGATCCCGAGTACAGTTACTCTATTGCTCCTTTCTACCATTTTGGGATCTGGGGACAGCGACTGCAACCACGCCAACTGTTTATATCTGTTTGAGGTCCCATTGCCTGCGTTAGTTCCTTCTTTTTTTTTTTTGCTCTTTCTTTTTTTCACCCCTTTCTCTTCTCTATCCTCTTCTCTCTCTCTCTCTCTCTCTCTCTCTCTCTCTCTCCATGCCTCTCTAGGCTCTGGTTTTCCTGCCAAGAAATGCTGACTGGTAAGACACCTGACTTACTTTCCCCCCTCCCCCCACCCATCTGGATACCTTGCCCGATTGCCTTAGCGTCTTTTAATTGCAGGGGGTTCAACATACCAGAGAAGCTGAGTCAGATCCTGAACCACTTCCAAATGTGCTCCAATATCCTCTTATTGCAAGAAACGGCTCTGTACCCACACTACACAATAGATACTACCAGCAATGGTACCACAGTACTAATCCTCATGCTAAATCTAAGGGGGTGTCTATTGCTTTTCATAAATCTTTTAACACTGAGGTCCTGGACTCCCTTATTGACGTTGCTGGTCGCTTCATTTTTCTTAAAGTGGAGGTCCACACAAAAATGGAACCTCCGCATTTCGGAACCCTCCCCCCCTCCGGTGTCACATTTGGCACCTTTCAGGGGGGAGGGGGTGCAGATACCTGTATAATACAGGTATTTTCACCCACTTCCGGGCCTAGACTCCTGCGGGGATCACGCACCTTCTCGCACCCGCTGTCTTCTGGGAAACACACAGGTCCCAGAAAACAGCGGGAACCAGTTAGGACGCGCAGCACGACTCACGCATCGGCAGTAGGGAACCAGGAAGTGAAGCTGCAATGCTTCACTTCCTGATTCTCTTACCAAGGATGGCGGCGGGGCAGCCGAGAGCAAAGCGATTGATCGGCTTCAGCTTCCGACATCGTGGGCACCCTGGACAGGTATGTGTCCATTTATTAAAAGTCAGCAGCTGCAGTATTTGTAGCTGCTGGCTTTTAATATTTTGTTTTAGGCGGACCTCCGCTTTAAGCTGAAACTAAACATTTTCTCTTCATAGTGGCCAACATATACATTCCTTATTTTTTTAAATCACTTTTTTTTTTTCTTTATTATAACCAATTACAAAGAAAAGAGACATTGCAGATAAACATCATAGACATACATCAAACTATACAATTTTCCATTTAAAGCCCTTTTAACGTATAGCCCTCCTCCCTCTTTCCCCTCGGGTTACTCTGGATCCCTAATCTTCTTTTTTGGCCATGGACCTCCCATACTTTCTTTCCCCTCCAAAAACAAAAAAAAAACACCCCATTCACTCCTCCCTCTACACACCCCTATTCATGCTTTTTGGGTTTCGAAAGGAGCTAAATGGCTCCTTATTATGTGTTTTCTCTACCTGTGTTATTAAATTCCAACTTTTATCTTGATTGTGAGATTTTTTCTTTGTTGACCTGTTAAGTTTCTTTTCAACCTTTCCCCCCTCCCCCAGACCCTTCCCCCCATTTATGCGTTGTTTTAGTTTACTCTTTTATTTAATACTTGTTCTTTTCTTATGCAAAATGTGAATATTCTCTGTGAAATTCATAGAAATGTCCCCAAGGAGAGAAAAAAAAAAAGAAGGTGGGTGTATGACCTTCTTACCCTTTCCATTCCATGGCCCCATTCCTCCCTCCAGCGCACTTCCCCGAGGTTGGAGGAAGCTACACTTACAAACACTAGACCCCTCCCAAAAAAAAAAAAAGGACAATTACCTGGTTCTCTTCTCCCCCTCAACCCCCCCTCCCAGCTCCTAGAGTCAATCCATCCCCATTTCGGGAGTGTAATAGTGTAATATATCCACCCTGCACATATATCTTGTCCTGTTGATCTCTCACTGTGTGTACCCATCTCTCTGCTTCCATAATCCTCTCCACCTCCCTTTTCCAATCCAAGTCCAGGATCTTAGACAGGAGGTTCACGTCGGAGTTCAAAAGGGAGATGGGCCTGTAACTGGCACAGTTCTGGGGATCTTTCCCCTCTTTTGGGAGGACTGTCACATATGCCAATAGGGCCTCTGCCAGCAGAGGTTTAGACTTTGAGACCGAGTTAAGATATCTGCAGAGAGGACCAATTAGAATTGGGGCAAACTTCTTATAGTACGTATTTGTAAAACCGTGAGGTCCCAGACTTTTGCCCAGGCTTGACGCCGAGATCACTCCATCCAGCTCCTCTGTGGAAATCATCTTTTCCATCTCCTCCAGAGCCTCTAACGGAATAGCCTGCAACCCTGATGCAACTAAAGTCAGGTCCATAAATATTGGGACATCGACACAATTCTAATCTTTTTGGCTCTATACACCACCACAATGGATTTGAAATGAAACAAACAAGATGTGCTTTAACTGCAGACTTTCAGCTTTAAAGTGGTTGTAAACCCGGTAAATTTTTTTTTTTTTTTATAACAACCTGGAAGAGAAAGGCATAATGAGCTAATATGACTAGTATAATAGCTCTTCAGCCGCATCCATCGCTGCGGCGATAGCCGGAAGGTTACTTCCGGGTATTGCCGCACCAGCCAATCACAGCGCCGCTCCGGCGCTGTGATTGGCCGGAGCGGCGGAGACGTCACTCTGCGCATGCGCGCGAGAGATGTCACATTCGGCTACGCCCAGCGATTGCTGGGAAGTAGCCGATTTTGTAAATGGGATTAACCCCATGAATGCGCCATTGTCTACGGCGCGCATGCGTCGTAGACAGCGGCGCCTGCCATTTTTAGTAAATATCTCCTAAACCGTGTAGGTTTAGGAGATATTTCTTGCACCTACAGGTAAGCCTTAATCTAGGCTTACCTGTAGGTGTAAGTTGAAAAAGTGGGTTTACAACTAGAGTTGAGCGGGTAGCTGGATATTCGGGTCCGGCGGGTTCGGCCGAACTTCGGAAAAAAGTTCGGATTCGGGACCGAACTTTAACCCGAACCCGGACCCGGACCCCATTGAAGTCAATGGGGACCCGGACTTCTGACGACTAAAAAGGCTCTAAAAAAGTAATGGAAAGGGCTAGAGGGCTGCAAATGGCAGCAAAATGTTGTTAAGAACATGGCAAGTGCTCTGCAAACAAATGTGGATAGGAAATAACTTAAAAGAACATAAAAAAAATTAAAAAATAAAAAAATATGCTGGAGGCCCCCTTTTCAGCAGAAGAGGTACAGGAAGTCATTAAGAACCTCAGAAACTCAACGGCACGATGCCACACATATGGTGGGAATGCCCCAGAATACGCCCTTTCTGGAATAAATTATTTAATTTAATGGATAAGCTAGTGGGAAAATAAAATACTTTGAAATAAAAATGTAGCGGGGTGCTAAATTTAAGGAAAGTGTTTGAGTGGTAAATAGGCTCAAATACCCTAATTCTGTAGGATTCATGGACCATTTTGTCCTCGGGGGACAGTATTGGTGTGCAGTTCCCTGCGGCCTACAGGTGGCGCCTTTTGTGTCCCCTCTTGGCAGTAGTACAGCGGGGCGGGGAACCTGCTGTGCATGCCGGGAGAGCATATAAAAGGGGCAGACCTTTGGCCTGGGGGCTGATGTCCAGTGGGGTCCGCGCCCAGGTGCCTTCGGCCTGGGTGCATGTGTTCCTGTTCCATCTCGGGCACCTTTAGCCCGGGGTGAGGTACTATCCTGGAGTTCTTGCTGCCCTGGGTATGGAGGCCTAGGGGCGGGAGTAAAGCCTGGAGTCCAGAGCCGCCTCGTGTAGGGGACCCTGTTCCAGGGAAGGGAGGATCATTCTGATGGACCGATGCGGGAGTCACGGTGAAGGAATGGTCTGTTGACTCCCTGGAGAGATGTCTTCCCCTTGATATGGGCTAGGTTCGTAGAAGGAGAAGCTCAAGGTCACCTTGACTGTATTAGAGGCCTTATTCAACCGGCCCGTGGCAGGGGCCTTATACACCCTGGTCTGTGGCTGAGACCAAAGTTCTCCAGGCCCGTGGCAGGGGCCTTGTACACCCGGTCTGTGGCAGAGACCAACCTCAATGTCTGTGGCAGAGACCGTGCGCCAAAAACTGTTTGAGAAACCTAAGCAGTGAAGTGAATGTGCTACGTTTGTGCCTGGACCTCCTCCACACCTTAAGCTGTCCTGTTTCTTTGCTCTAACCTTTTCTATCTGAGTACAGTTTATTTTGCCATGAGAGAATAAGAGTTGGAGTTTCAGCTGGTGTGGACATTGACTTTACTGGCAATTAAAGGACTTGCCTCTACCTACAGTAGAGGTGAGAATCATCCTCTGGAGGAGTTTTGACTCCGGCTGTGGACACGGCCCGTCAAGTACACCGCTCAACCTCTTTATATAGGAGGATACGGGCTGGTAGTGCGGTGTGCCTTTCTCCCTCCTGCGAAGAGCCAACAACATAAAGGCAGGTAAGGGGGAAAGGATCTGTGCGCTACAAAAAAATAAAATAAAAATTTTAATCTTGGCCTAGCAGGACGAGGTCCATATGGAGTAGGAGGTTGAGGTGGCGGTGGATGTGGCTGTGTAGGTGGAAGCGGCGGTGGAGGAGGACGAGGTAGCCAACACTGGTTCAAAAATACAACAATGGCTGGGTAAGGCCGGTGATGTGTCGAATTCTGTCCCCTGTCGAATAGTGTCCGCCCTGTACTGCGCTTGCTGAGTATGTAGGACAAGGGGATTTCAAAAATCTCCCAAGACTAACGGCGCCTGCGTGTTGAGTTCAGGTGAAGGCCACACCATCCGTGGTTCAAGCCGAGCCAAGCAAGGCCGCGATCGAAGCGAGCCCGTGAGGGGCCCTGTTACTATGTGCTACCGTATGTCCTCTTGGATGGTGGGGCTTGAACCTGCACTCACAGCGCAGGCGCCGTTCATCTTCGGAGATTTTGTGAATCTCCTTGTCCTCTGTACTGCGCAAGCGCTGCGCCTGCGCAGTACGGGCCGGGCACAATCCGATGGCCGGACAGTTTTTGTCACAACACCGGTATACATGTCTATTCTGCACAAGGTACGGACAAGTCCTGTGGGATCCATGCCTGGTTCATTTTAATGAATGTGAGCTTGTCCACATTGGCTCTGGACAGGCGGCTGCGCTTGTCTGTGATAACGCCCCCTGCCGTGCTAAATACACGTTCAGATAATACACTGGCTGCAGGGCAGGCCAGCACCTCCAAGGCATAAACGGCAAGCTCAGGCCATGTGCCCAATTTGGAGACCCAGAAGTTAAAGGGGGCAGACCCGTCATCCAGTACGTGTAGGCCTGTGGACACATACTGCTCAACCATGTTGGTGAAATGCTGCCTCCTGCTAAGACGTTCCATCTCAGCTGGTGGTGCTGGTTGTTGTGGCGTGCTGACAAAGCTTTTCCACATTTCGGCCATGCTAACCCTGCCTTCTGAGGTGCTGCCGGTGCCCCGGCTGTGTTGGCGACCTCTTCCTCCTCCTCTGCCTTCGCCTTGTGCTTCCACCGTACGCCCGCTGTCAGGTGGGAATGCCACCAGCAGCGCGTCTACCAGCGTGCGCTTGTACTCGCGCATCTTACGATCCCGCTCCAGTGAGGGAATTAAGGACGGTACGTTGTCCTTGTAACGGGGATCCAGCAGGGTGGCCACCCAGTAATCAGCACCAGTTAAAATGTGGGCAACTCGGCTGTCATTGCGGAAACACTGCAGCATGTAATCGCTCATGTGTGCCAGGCTGCCCAGAGGCAAAGAAAAGCTGTCCTCTGTGGGAGGTGTATCGTCTGTGTCCTCTGTATCCCCCCAGCCACGCACCAGTAATGGCCACGAGCTGGTCTGAGTGCCACCCTGCTGTGAACATGGCTCCTCCTCCTCCTCCTCCTCCACCTCGTCATCCTCCAGAACTGTGCCCTTTCTGCCGGACAATTGTGTACCTGGCGTTTGTTGGTGCAGGAACCCACCCTCGTAGCCACTTGTGAAAGACTGGCCTGAAAGCCTTTGAAATGATCCCGCTTCCTCCTCCTCCTCCTCCTCATCCTCCTGTGCCACATCCTCTTCCATCATCGCACGAAGAGTTTTTTCAAGGAGGCATAGAACTGGGATAGTAACGCTGAGAACGGCGTCATTGGCACTGGCCATGTTGGTGGAGTACTCGAAACAGCGCAACAAGGCACACAGGTCTCGCATGGAGGCCCAGTTATTGGTGGTGAAGTGGTGCTGTTCCGCAGAGCGACTCACGCGTGATTGCTGCAGCTGAAACTCCACTATTGCCTGCTGCTGCTCGCACAGTCTGGCCAGCATGTGCAAGGTGGAGTTCCACCTTGTGGGCACGTCACATATGAGGCGGTGAGCTGGAAGGCCGAAGTTACGCTGCAGCGCTGACAGGCGAGCAGCAGCAGGGTGAGAACGCCGAAAGTGCGCACAGACAGCCCGCACTTTCTGCAGCAGCTCTGGCATATTGGGGTAATTTTTAAGGAACCTCTGGACCACCAAGTTCAGCACATGCGCCAGGCAAGGGATGTGCGTCAAACCGGCTAGACCCAGAGCTGCTACGAGATTTCGCCCATTATCGCACACCACCAGGCCGGGCTTGAGGCTCACTGACAGCAACCACTCATCGGTCTGTTGTTCCATGTCCCTCCACAACTCCTGCGCGGTGTGGGGATTTTCCCCCAAACAGGAAAGTTTTAAAACTGCCTGCTGTCGTTTACCCCTGGCTGTGCTGAAGTTGGTGGTGAAGGTGTTACGCTGAATGGATGAGGAGGCGGTAGAGGATGAGGAAGCGGAGAAGGAGGAGTTAGCAACAGGAGGCAATCTGAAGCGCCCTGCAATCCTCGGTGGTGGAAGGACATGCGCCAAACCGCTATCTGCCTCAGGCCCAGCAGCCACTGCATTTACCCAGTATGCTGTTAGGGAGATATAACGTCCCTGACCGTGCTTACTGGTCCACGCATCCGTAGTTAGGTGGACCTTGCCACAGATGGCGTTGCGCAGTGCACACCTGATTTTGTCCCCCACCTGGTTGTGCAGGGAAGGGATGGCTCGCCTGGAAAAGTAGTGGCGGCTGGGCACGACGTACTGCGGGACAGCCAATGCCATCAGGCTTTTAAAACTCTGCGTCTCCACCAGACGGAATGACAGCATTTCAAAGGCCAGGAATTTTGAAATGCTGGCATTCAGGGCCAGGGATCGCGGGTGGCTAGGGGGGTACTTCCTCTTCCGCTCCAATGTTTGGGAGATAGAGAGCTGAACGCTTCCATGGGACATTGTGGAGATGGTCGGTGACCCAGGTGGTAGTGTTGCTGGCAGATCCTCTGTTTGCGGGGTGACAGGTGCCACTGTCACTACAGAGGTGGATGAAGAGGCCGAGACTGCAGCAGAAGAGGAAGCAGGAGGAGCCAGAGACCTTTCTTGGTTTCTGAGGTGTCTACTCCACTGCAGCTCGTGCTTTGCACTTAGATGCCTGGTCATGCAGCTTGTGCTCAGGTTGAGAACGTTTATGCCTCGCTTCAGGCTCTGATTGCACAGCGTGCAAACCACTCGTGTCTTGTCATCAACACACTGTGTGAAGAACTGCCACGCTAGGGAAGTCCTTGGACCTGGCTTTGGTGTGCTCGGTCCCTTGCTGCGTTGGGCAGTAGCAGATGTACTGTCTAGGGGACGAATGCTCCGTTTTTGCACCCTGCTCCCTCTTCTGCTGTGCTGGTGGCTCTGTGCGACCACCGCCTCTTCCTCCGAACTACACTGGTCACCTGCATAACGTTGATTCCATGTGGGGTCGAGGACCTCATCGTCCTCCACATCATCTTCCACCCAGTCTTCACCCCTGCCCTCCATGTCTGTCTGCACAATTGCGAAAGCAGCAGCAGTTGGCACCTGTGTTTCGTCATCATCCGAGACGTGCTGCGATGGTCCTCCCATGTACCCATCATGAAACATAAGTGGTTGGGCATCGGTGCACTCAATCTCTTCCACTTCTGGGGCAGGGCTAGGTGGATGGCCCTGGGAAACCCTGCTAACAGAGTCATCGAAAAGCAGAAGAGACTGCTGCATGATTTGGGGCTCAGACTGCTTGGCTGATTTGCAAGGGGGTGAGGTGAAAGACTGATGGACATGGGCTTCAGGTGCCAACTCTGATCTTTCAGCAGAAGAGTGGGTGGGAGACAATGTGAAGGAACCCGAGGCACTGTCAGCAACCCAATCTACTATCGCCTGTACTTGTCCTGGCCTAAACATTGGTACAGCCTCATTAGGCTTGACAAAATACCGCCGCAGGCTCGGTCGCCTACTCGCACCTGAGGAAGGTGTTTCACTTGTGCGTGTAGCTGGCACAGATCCACCACGTCCTCTCCCTGCAACAGGAGCTCCACCAGCAGCACCACGACCGGGGCCACCACGTCCCTTTGACCTTCCCCTCATATTTTCCAAATTTAGGATCTTGCCCTAAATGGCGTTTTTTGGAAGACCACAACACACCCACAGTACGTAATGGCTGAAACGCACAGCTACAGAACTGCAGAAAATGCTATTCAAAAAAAAAAGGTTGTTTTTTTTAGTATAGCACAGTACAAGGAAAATATATAGAAATTGTTTTTTTACACACACCTCCAGATGTGTATTTCACACTGCAAAATATTTTCTGTGGCCCTAAATGGCGTTTTTTGCCAGACCACAACACACCCACAGCACGTAACCGCTGAATCGCACAGCTACAGAAAATGCTATTCAAAAAAAAAGGTTGTTTTTTTTAGTATAGCACAGTACAAGGAAAATATATAGAAATTGTTTTTTTACACACACCTCCAGATGTGTATTTCACACTGCAAAATATTTTCTGTGGCCCTAAATGGCGTTTTTTGCCAGACCACAACACACCCACAGCACGTAACCGCTGAATCGCACAGCTACAGAAAATGCTATTCAAAAAAAAAGTTTTTGTTTTTTTTTAGTATAGCACAGTACAAGGAAAATATATAGAAATTGTTTTTTTACACACACCTCCAGATGTGTATTTCACACTGCAAAATATTTTCTGTGGCCCTAAATGGCGTTTTTTGCCAGACCACAACACACCCACAGCACGTAACCGCTGAATCGCACAGCTACAGAAAATGCTATTCAAAAAAAAAGGTTGTTTTTTTTAGTATAGCACAGTACAAGGAAAATATATAGAAATTGTTTATTTTACACACCTCCACATGTGTATTTCACACTGCAAAATATTTTCTGTGGCCCTAAATGGCGTTTTTTGGAAGAGCACAACACAACCACAGTATTTAACCACTGAATCGCACAGCTATAGAAGTGCAGAGATTGCTATTCAAAAAAATGTTGTTTTTTTTTGTATACTGTACAATATATAGAAATTGTTTATTTTACACACCTCCACATGTGTATTTCACACTGCAAAATATTTTCTGTGGCCCTAAATGGCGTTTTTTGCAAGAGCACAACACAACCACAGTATTTAACCACTGAATCGCACAGCTATAGAAGTGCAGAGAATGCTATTCAAAAAAAATGTTGTTTTTTTTAGTATAGCACTGTACAATATATAGAAATTGTTTATTTTACACACCTCCACATGTGTATTTCACACTGCAAAATATGTTCTGTGGCCCTAAATGGCGTTTTTTGGAAGAGCACAACACAACCACAGTATTTAACCACTGAATCGCACAGCTATAGAAGTGCAGAGAATGCTATTCAAAAAAAATGTTGTTTTTTTTTAGTATAGCACTGTACAATATATAGAAATTGTTTATTTTACACACCTCCACATGTGTATTTCACACTGCAATTTATTTTCTGTGGCCCTAAATGGCGTTTTTTGCAAGAGCACAACACAACCACAGTATTTAACCACTGAATCGCACAGCTATAGAAGTGCAGAGAATGCTATTCAAAAAAAATGTTGTTTTTTTTAGTATAGCACTGTACAATATATAGAAATTGTTTGTTTTACACACCTCCACATGTGTATTTCACACTGCAAAATATTTTCTGTGGCCCTAAATGGCGTTTTTTGCAAGAGCACAACACAACCACAGTATTTAACCACTGAATCGCACAGCTATAGAAGTGCAGAGAATGCTATTCAAAAAAAATGTTGTTTTTTTTACTATAGCACTGTACAATATATAGAAATTGTTTATTTTACACACCTCCACATGTGTATTTCACACTGCAAAATATTTTCTGTGGCCCTAAATGGCGTTTTTTGCAAGAGCACAACACAACCACAGTATTTAACCACTGAATCGCACAGCTATAGAAGTGCAGAGAATGCTATTCAAAAAAAATGTTGTTTTTTTTAGTATAGCACTGTACAATATATAGAAATTGTTTATTTTACACACCTCCACATGTGTATTTCACACTGCAATTTATTTTCTGTGGCCCTAAATGGCGTTTTTTGCAAAAGCACAACACAACCACAGTATTTAACCACTGAATCGCACAGCTATAGAAGTGCAGAGAATGCTATTCAAAAAAAATGTTGTTTTTTTTAGTATAGCACTGTACAATATATATAAATTGTTTATTTTACACACCTCCACATGTGTATTTCACACTGCAAAATATTTTCTGTGGCCCTAAATGGCGTTTTTTGCAAGAGCACAACACAACCACAGTATTTAACCACTGAATCGCACAGCTATAGAAGTGCAGAGAATGCTATTCAAAAAAAATGTTGTTTTTTTTAGTATAGCACTGTACAATATATAGAAATTGTTTATTTTACACACCTCCACATGTGTATTTCACACTGCAAAATATTTTCTGTGGCCCTAAATGGCGTTTTTTGGAAGAGCACAACACAACCACAGTATTTAACCACTGAATCGCACAGCTATAGAAGTGCAGAGATTGCTATTCAAAAAAATGTTGTTTTTTTTAGTATAGCACTGTACAATATATAGAAATTGTTTATTTTACACACCTCCACATGTGTATTTCACACTGCAAAATATTTTCTGTGGCCCTAAATGGCGTTTTTTGCAAGAGCACAACACAACCACAGTATTTAACCACTGAATCGCACAGCTATAGAAGTGCAGAGAATGCTATTCAAAAAAAATGTTGTTTTTTTTAGTATAGCACTGTACAATATATAGAAATTGTTTATTTTACACACCTCCACATGTGTATTTCACACTGCAAAATATGTTCTGTGGCCCTAAATGGCGTTTTTTGGAAGAGCACAACACAACCACAGTATTTAACCACTGAATCGCACAGCTATAGAAGTGCAGAGAATGCTATTCAAAAAAAATGTTTTTTTTTTTTAGTATAGCACTGTACAATATATAGAAATTGTTATTTTACACACCTCCACATGTGTATTTCACACTACAATTTATTTTCTGTGACCCTAAATGGCGTTTTTTGCAAGAGCACAACACAACCACAGTATTTAACCACTGAATCGCACAGCTATAGAAGTGCAGAGAATGCTATTCAAAAAAAAATGTTGTTTTTTTTAGTATAGCACTGTACAATATATAGAAATTGTTTATTTTACACACCTCCACATGTGTATTTCACACTGCAAAATATTTTCTGTGGCCCTAAATGGCGTTTTTTGCAAGAGCACAACACAACCACAGTATTTAACCACTGAATCGCACAGCTATAGAAGTGCAGAGAATGCTATTCAAAAAAAATGTTTTTTTTTTTAGTATAGCACTGTACAATATATAGAAATTGTTTATTTTACACACCTCCACATGTGTATTTCACACTGCAAAATATTTTCTGTGGCCCTAAATGGCGTTTTTTGCAAGAGCACAACACAACCACAGTATTTAACCACTGAATCGCACAGCTATAGAAGTGCAGAGAATGCTATTCAAAAAAAATGTTGTTTTTTTTACTATAGCACTGTACAATATATAGAAATTGTTTATTTTACACACCTCCACATGTGTATTTCACACTGCAAAATATTTTCTGTGGCCCTAAATGGCGTTTTTTGCAAGAGCACAACACAACCACAGTATTTAACCACTGAATCGCACAGCTATAGAAGTGCAGAGAATGCTATTCAAAAAAATTTTTGGTTTTTTTAGTATAGCACTGTACAATATATAGAAATTGTTTATTTTACACACCTCCACATGTGTATTTCACACTGCAATTTATTTTCTGTGGCCCTAAATGGCGTTTTTTGCAAAAGCACAACACAACCACAGTATTTAACCACTGAATCGCACAGCTATAGAAGTGCAGAGAATGCTATTCAAAAAAAATGTTGTTTTTTTTAGTATAGCACTGTACAATATATAGAAATTGTTTATTTTACACACCTCCACATGTGTATTTCACACTGCAAAATATTTTCTGTGGCCCTAAATGGCGTTTTTTGGAAGAGCACAACACAACCACAGTATTTAACCACTGAATCGCACAGCTATAGAAGTGCAGAGAATGCTATTCAAAAAAAATGTTGTTTTTTTTAGTATAGCACTGTACAATATATAGAAATTGTTTATTTTACACACCTCCACATGTGTATTTCACACTGCAATTTATTTTCTGTGGCCCTAAATGGCGTTTTTTGCAAGAGCACAACACAACCACAGTATTTAACCACTGAATCGCACAGCTATAGAAGTGCAGAGAATGCTATTCAAAAAAAATGTTGTTTTTTTTACTATAGCACTGTACAATATATAGAAATTGTTTATTTTACACACCTCCACATGTGTATTTCACACTGCAAAATATTTTCTGTGGCCCTAAATGGCATTTTTTGCAAGAGCACAACACAACCACAGTATTTAACCACTGAATCGCACAGCTATAGAAGTGCAGAGAATGCTATTAAAAAAAAATGTTTTTTTTTTTAGTATAGCACTGTACAATATATAGAAATTGTTTATTTTACACACCTCCACATGTGTATTTCACACTGCAAAATATTTTCTGTGGCCCTAAATGGCGTTTTTTGCAAGAGCACAACACAACCACAGTATTTAACCACTGAATCGCACAGCTATAGAAGTGCAGAGAATGCTATTCAAAAAAAATGTTGTTTTTTTTACTATAGCACTGTACAATATATAGAAATTGTTTATTTTACACACCTCCACATGTGTATTTCACACTGCAAAATATTTTCTGTGGCCCTAAATGGCGTTTTTTGCAAGAGCACAACACAACCACAGTATTTAACCACTGAATCGCACAGCTATAGAAGTGCAGAGAATGCTATTCAAAAAAAATGTTGTTTTTTTTACTATAGCACTGTACAATATATAGAAATTGTTTATTTTACACACCTCCACATGTGTATTTCACACTGCAAAATATTTTCTGTGGCCCTAAATGGCGTTTTTTGCAAGAGCACAACACAACCACAGTATTTAACCACTGAATCGCACAGCTATAGAAGTGCAGAGAATGCTATTCAAAAAAAATGTTTTTTTTTTAGTATAGCACTGTACAATATATAGAAATTGTTTATTTTACACACCTCCACATGTGTATTTCACACTGCAATTTATTTTCTGTGGCCCTAAATGGCGTTTTTTGCAAGAGCACAACACAACCACAGTATTTAACCACTGAATCGCACAGCTATAGAAGTGCAGAGAATGCTATTCAAAAAAAATGTTGTTTTTTTTAGTATAGCACTGTACAATATATAGAAATTGTTTATTTTACACACCTCCACATGTGTATTTCACACTGCAAAATATTTTCTGTGGCCCTAAATGGCGTTTTTTTGCAAGAGCACAACACAACCACAGTATTTAACCACTGAATCACACAGCTATAGAAGTGCAGAGAATGCTATTCAAAAAAAATGTTTTTTTTTTTAGTATAGCACTGTACAATATATAGAAATTGTTTATTTTACACACCTCCACATGTGTATTTCACACTGCAAAATATTTTCTGTGGCCCTAAATGGCGTTTTTTGCAAGAGCACAACACAACCACAGTATTTAACCACTGAATCGCACAGCTATAGAAGTGCAGAGAATACTATTCAAAAAAAAAGTTTTTTTTTTTAGTATAGCACTGTACAATATATAGAAATTGTTTATTTTACACACCTCCACATGTGTATTTCACACTGCAAAATATTTTCTGTGGCCCTAAATGGCGTTTTTTGCAAGAGCACAACACAACCACAGTATTTAACCACTGAACCGCACAGCTATAGAAGTGCAGAGAATGCTATTCAAAAAAAATGTTGTTTTTTTTACTATAGCACTGTACAATATATAGAAATTGTTTATTTTACACACCTCCACATGTGTATTTCACACTGCAAAATATTTTCTGTGGCCCTAAATGGCGTTTTTTGCAAGAGCACAACACAACCACAGTATTTAACCACTGAATCGCACAGCTATAGAAGTGCAGAGAATGCTATTCAAAAAAAATATTTTTTTTTTTTAGTATAGCACTGTACAATATATAGAAATTGTTTATTTTACACACCTCCACATGTGTATTTCACACTGCAAAATATTTTCTGTGGCCCTAAATGGCGTTTTTTGCAAGAGCACAACACAACCACAGTATTTAACCACTGAATCGCACAGCTATAGAAGTGCAGAGAATGCTATTCAAAAAAAATATTTTTTTTTTTTAGTATAGCACTGTACAATATATAGAAATTGTTTATTTTACACACCTCCACATGTGTATTTCACACTGCAAAATATTTTCTGTGGCCCTAAATGGCGTTTTTTGCAAGAGCACAACACAACCACAGTATTTAACAACTGAATCGCACAGCTATAGAAGTGCAGAGAATGCTATTCAAAAAAAATGTTTTTTTTTTTAGTATAGCACTGTACAATATATAGAAATTGTTTATTTTACACACCTCCACATGTGTATTTCACACTGCAATTTATTTTCTGTGGCCCTAAATGGCGTTTTTTGCAAGAGCACAACACAACCACAGTATTTAACCACTGAATCGCACAGCTATAGAAGTGCAGAGAATGCTATTCAAAAAAAATGTTGTTTTTTTTACTATAGCACTGTACAATATATAGAAATTGTTTATTTTACACACCTCCACATGTGTATTTCACACTGCAATTTATTTTCTGTGGCCCTAAATGGCGTTTTTTGGAAGAGCACAACACAACCACAGTATTTAACCACTGAATCGCACAGCTATAGAAGTGCAGAGAATGCTATTAAAAAAAAATGCTGTTTTTTTTAGTATAGCACTGTACAATATATAGAAATTGTTTATTTTACACACCTCCACATGTGTATTTCACACTGCAATTTATTTTCTGTGGCCCTAAATGGCGTTTTTTGCAAGAGCACAACACAACCACAGTATTTAACCACTGAATCGCACAGCTATAGAAGTGCAGAGAATGCTATTCAAAAAAAATGTTGTTTTTTTTAGTATAGCACTGTACAATATATAGAAATTGTTTATTTTACACACCTCCACATGTGTATTTCACACTGCAAAATATTTTCTGTGGCCCTAAATGGCGTTTTTTGGAAGAGCACAACACAACCACAGTATTTAACCACTGAATCGCACAGCTATAGAAGTGCAGAGAATGCTATTCAAAAAAAATGTTGTTTTTTTTAGTATAGCACTGTACAATATATAGAAATTGTTTATTTTACACACCTCCACATGTGTATTTCACACTGCAATTTATTTTCTGTGGCCCTAAATGGCGTTTTTTGCAAGAGCACAACACAACCACAGTATTTAACCACTGAATCGCACAGCTATAGAAGTGCAGAGAATGCTATTCAAAAAAAATGTTGTTTTTTTTAGTATAGCACTGTACAATATATAGAAATTGTTTATTTTACACACCTCCACATGTGTATTTCACACTGCAAAATATTTTCTGTGGCCCTAAATGGCGTTTTTTGCAAGAGCACAACACAACCACAGTATATAACCGCTGAATCGCACAGCTGCAGAGAATGTTATTCAAAAAAAAGTTTTTTTTTTTTTTTTAGTATAGCATAGTACAAGAAAAATATATAGAAATTGGTTATTTCACACAACTAGAGATATACACTGCAAAATATTTTTTTTGCCCAAAAATAGGTCTTTTTTGCGCACAACAAAGTGCCTTTTTTTTTTTGCAACAGCACAATAAAGTGCCTTTTTTTTTTTTTTTGGGGCCCAAAAATGGGTCTTTTTAGCAAAAGCACAATAAAGTGCCTTTTTTTTTTTTTTTTTTCTGACCAAAATTGGTCTTTTAGCAAGAGCACAATACAGCCACAGTATGGAATAGGTGTATCACTCAACGTAATGCAGTGCTGGTGCACTGAGCTTGCAACACAAACAGATAAACCTATGCAGATCACTGAGCTATTATATCTCTCAATCTGGACTCCTATCTAAATCTCTCTCCCTGAAAGCACAAACAGGATCCTGCCCCTATACTACACTACACTACACTGTCTCCCTATCTTTTCTATCAGTAGATTGCAGAATCAGGACTAACTCCTATCATATAATTCTCTCCCTCAGAGCAACAGCAGCCAGGATCCTTTCCCTACACTGTCTAAAAGCAGAGTGACGATCTGTGCTGTGTGCCTCTTTCTTATATAGAAGCTGGTCACATGCTGGGTCACATGTTGCACTGACCAATCACAGCCATGCCATTAGTAGGCATGGCTATGATGGCTTCTAAGGGCACACCAGCTAATCAAATGGTGATTGGCTGGCCCCTGAAGCATTTCTAACTGCGCCATTAAATTCCCGAATCCGAACCCGAACCCGGACTTTAGCGCAAAATCCGGGTCCGGGTCCGGGGTCGGGAAAACGCCAAAATTCGGTACGGACCCGAACTTTACAGTTCGGGTCCGCTCAACACTATTTACAACCACTTCAATTTGAGGGTATTTAAATCCAAATCAGGAGAACAGTGTAGGAATTACAACAGTTTGTATATGGGCCTCCCACTTTTTAAGGGACCAAAAGTAATGGGACAGATTAATCAAACTTTCACTTTTTAATACTTGGTTGCAAATCCTTTGCAGTCAATTACAGCCTGAAGTCTGGAACGCTTAGACATCACCAGACGCTGGGTTTCATCCCTGGTGATGCTCTGCCAGGCCTGTACTGCAACTGTCTTCATTTCCTGCTTGTTCTTGGGGCATTTTCCCTTCAGTTTTGTCTTCAGCAAGTGAAATGCATGCTCAATCAGATTCAAATCAGGTGATTGACTTGGCCATTGCATAAAATTCCACTTCTTTCCCTTAAAAAACTCTTTGGTTGCTTCCGCAGTATGCTTCGGGTCATTGTCCATCTGCACTGTGAAGCGCCGTCCAATGAGTTCTGAAGCATTTAGCTGAATATGAGCAGATAATATTGCCCGAAACACTTCAGAATTCATCCTGCTGCTTTTGTCAGCAGTCACATCATCAATAAATACAAGAGAACCAGTTCCATTGGTAGCCATACATGCCTACGCCATGACACTACCACCACCATGCTTCACTGATGAGGTGGTATGCTTTGAATCATGAGCAGTTCCTTTCCTTCTCCATATTCTTCTCTTCCCATCACTCTGGTACACGTTGATCTTGGTCTCATCTGTCCATAGGATGTTGTTCCAGAACTGTGAAGGCTTTTTTAGATGTTGTTTGGCAAACTCTAATCTGGCCTTCCTGTTTTTGAGGCTTACCAATTGTTTACATCTTGTGGTGAACGCTCTGTATTCACTCTGGTGAAGTCTTCTCTTGATTGTTGACTTTGACACACATACACCTACCTCCTGGAGAGTGTTCTTGATCTGGCCAACTGTTGTGAAGGGTGTTTTCTTCACCAGGGAAGAAAACACCCTTCGGTCATCCACCACAGTTGTTTTCTGTGGTCTTCCAGGTCTTTTGGTGTTGCTGAGCTCACCGGTGCGTTCTTTCTTTTTAAGGATGTTCCAAACAGTTGATTTGGCCACACCTAATGTTTTGCTATCTCTCTGATGGGTTTGTTTTAGGGTTGCCACCTCATCCTTTTAAACCCGAACACATATGAATTACACAGGTTCTGAGGCTAATTTAATGCAGATAAGGCACCAAGTGAGTTTAATTACCACTAGGGTTGAGCGGACCCGAACTGTAAAGTTTGGGTCCGTACCGAACTTTTGGGTTTTGGGGTCCCGGACCCGAACCCGAACAATTGACCTTATGTTCGGGTTCGGGTCCAGTGTTCGGCAATATGCATGTAAAGCAGCGCTTGTTTCCCGTGCTTAGAACTGTCCCTGCACAAAGTGTCATTTCTGAAGGAAAAAACGTCATTTAAAACTCACTCCCGGCTATAATGAATTGTCGGCTCCCGGCAAAACGAAGAAAAGTCATTGATAAAAAAAAAAGCGTGGGGGTCCCCCCAAATTCAATTACCAGGCCCTTCAGGTCTGGAATGGATATTAAGGGGAACTCTGCCGCAAATTTAAAAAAAAAATGCGTGCGGTTCCCCCAAATATCCATACCAGGCCCTTCAGATCTGGTATGGATTTTAAGAGGAACTCCACCCCAAATTTAAAAATAAAATGGTGTGGAGTACCCCCAAAAATCCAGACCAGACCCTTTATCTGAGCACGCAACCTGGCTGGCCGCAGGAAAAGAGGGGGGACGAGAGAGCGCCCCCCCTCCTGAACCGTACCAGGCCACATGCCCTCAACATGGGGAGGATGTCCCCATGTTGATGGGGACAAGGGCCTCATCCCCACAACCCTTGCCGGTTATCAGGGAATTAATTGACCAGACTGTGTGGACTGCACAGTGATAACCAAAACGCATGTAGAGTGAAATATAATGAGGTTTATTGAGAAGGTGATATGGATAAACACACACAGTACAAACTAACAAACAACCCACAAACAACAAATAATATATACAACAAAGGGCAGTACCAGAATCTTGAATGTAAGCCAGGCCGGGGTCATACACAGCAGATCAGGAGATTGACAGAGGAGCGTTCCAGGGGCATAAACGTAGCCAGGCCAAGGTCATACACGGGGAGTCAGCAGATGGGAATAGGGAACAAAGCAGGCAGGGAGAAGACGGATGGATAGGCTCAGGATAGGGATAGGGATCGGGACGGGATGGGACAGGACGGGACAGGACAGGACAGGTCAGGTACAGGCTCAAGGTCTGGATACAAGGTCAAGGCTCCAGGAGAAAGATACCAAGGCGAGCATGTAAGGGCTAGCCGGGTATTTATAGGACTGCTATAATTGCCCTCATGTCACAGCTGATCAAAGGAAGTACTGCCTGCCCCACACTGCCGGAATACCCCCGCTGGTGGATGCCGGTACTACGGTCCATGGATCAGGCATTACCACCAGCAGGTGAGATCCTCTGTCAAAGATACAGGCTGCGAGAGGACACCTGCTGGTAGGACTGATAGTGCCACCAGTGGGTAAAGTCTTCCCTGACACCGGTGGTTGTGGGGGTCTGCGGGCGGGGGACTTATCGGAATCTGGAAGACCCCTTTAACAAAGGGGACCCCCAGATCCCGCCCCCTATGTGAAATGGTAATGGGGTACCCCTACCATTTCACAAAGAAAGTGTCAAAAATGTTAAAAATGACAATAGCCGGTTTTTGAAAATTCCTTTATTAATGTCTTCTCCTTTCTTCCATCTTCTTCCATCTTCTTCTTCCAGCTTCTTCTTTTCTCCATTCGGGTTTCTTCCTCCATCTTGTTCTTCCTCTTCATCTTCATCTTCATCTTCCTTCTTCCTTCGGTGTTCTCGTCCGCATCTTTCTCCGGCTTCTTGTTCCCCATCTTCTTTCTTCGGCCGCTCCGTTTGAATTGGAGGTTCCCGATGTGTGAGGCTTCAGTTCTTCAGTTCTCCTCTTGGTCCGCTGGCACCCGGTGACCCCGCCCCCCTCTGACACCACGGGGAAAGCCCCAGTGAAATCCATGTGCGTCAGAGGGGGGCGGGGTCACTGGGTGCCAGCGGACCAAGAGGAGAACTAAAGAACTGAAGCGTCACACAGCGGGATCCTCCAATTCAAACGGAGCGGCCGAAGAAAGAAGATGGGGAACAAGAAGCCGGAGCAAGATGCGGACGAGAACACCGAAGGAAGAAGGAAGAAGAAGATGAAGATGAAGATGAAGATGAAGAGGAAGAAACCCTGAATGGAGAAAAGAAGAAGATGGAAGAAGAAGATGGAAGAAGATGGAAGAAAAGAAAAGACATTAATAAAGGAATTTTCAAAAACCGGCTATTGTCATTTTTAAAATTTTTGACACTTTCTTTGTGAAATGGTAGGGGTACAATGTACCCCATTACCATTTCACATAGGGGGGGCCGGGATCTGGGGGTCCCCTTTGTTAAAGGGGTCTTCCAGATTCCGATAAGCCCCCTGCCCGCAGACCCCCACAACTACCGGGCAAGGGTTTTGGGGATGAGGCCCTTGTCCCCATCAACATGGGGACATCCTCCCCATGTTGAGGACATGTGGCCTGGTATGGTTCAGGAGGGAGGGGGGCCGCTCTCTCGTCCCCCCCCCTCTTTTCCTGCGGCCTGCCAGGTTGCATGCTCGGATAAAGGGTCTGGTCTGGATTTTTGGGGGTACTCCACGCCATTTTATTTTTAAATTTGGGGTGGAGTTCCCCTTAAAATCCATACCAGATCTGAAGGGCCTGGTATGGATATTTGGGAGAACCGCACGCATTTTTTTTAAAATTTGCGGCAGAGTTCCCCTTAATATCCATTCCAGACCTGTAGGGCCTGGTAATTGAATTTGGGGGAACCCCCACGCTTTTTTTTTATTTTTTATAAATGACTTTTCTATGTATTGCCAGGAGCCGACAATTCATTAATAGCCGCGAGTGAATTTTAAATGACTTTTTTTCCTTCAGAAATTACACATTGTGCAGGGACAGTTCTAAGCACGGAAACAGCGCTAATAGTCCTCAGAAGTTCTGGTCCCCATTGACTTCAATGGGGTTCGGGTTCAGGGTGAAGTACGGTCCCGAACCCGAACTTTTTTCCGAAGTTCGGCCGAACCCGTCGAACCCGAACATCCAGGTGTCCGCTCAACTCTAATTACCACCTTAATCAGCCACAGAATCTGTGTAATTAATTTGTGTTCGGTTTTAAAGGGATGAGGTGGCAACCCTAGTTTGTTTTGTTTTTTCAGCCTAATGATGGCTTGTTTCACTGATAGTGACAGCTCTTTGGATCTCATATTGAGAGTTGACAGCAACAGATTCCAAATGTAAATAGCACACTTGAAATGAACTCTGGACCTATTATCTGCTCCTTGTAAATGGGATAATGTGGGAATAACACACAACTGGCCATGGAACAGCTGAGCAGCCAATTGCCCCATTACTTTTGGTCCCTTAAAAAGTGGGAGGCACATATACAAACTGTTGTAATTCCTACACCGTTCACCTGATTTGGATGTAAATACCCTCAAATTAAAGCCGAAAGTCTGCAATTAATGCACATCTTGTTTGTTTCATTTCAAATCCATTGTGGTGGTGTATAGAGCCAATAAGATTAGGATTGTGTCGACGCCCCAATATTTATGGACCTGACTGTATATATTCCCAAATCATATCCTCCTGACCTCCTTCTGCTGCCCCCCAGAGGCCTGGTCTATATTATACAAAGACGAATAAAAGCGGTGGAATTCAGCTGCTATTGCTGGAGAGTCTATAACTTGCTTATTTCCTGTTTTAATGGTATGTACATGGCGTTGTTCCTGTTGTTTCTTTAATTGTCTAGCTAATCATTTCCCACTCTTATTCCCCTGTTTATAGAACCGGTGGGCAAAGTATCTCTGTTTGTTTTGAACCTTTCGATCCAGTAATTGTTTTAAATTTATCCTCAACTTCTCTAGTTTATACGCTTCTTCTATTCTCAGATGGACCTTTTTTTTTACTTCCATTTTGTGTATTTCATCCAAGAGCGTAACCATCTCTTTTTGTCTCTCCCTTTTGATACGCGCTCCCATAGAAATTAACTCCTCTCGGATAACGGCCTTATGGGCCTCCCATACTACTTGATCCGATACCCCTTCTGACACATTAGTCTCAAAGTACTGTGCTAATGTACGGGAGAGGGTCTCCACATTCTTCTTATCATCCAAAATGGATTAATTTATTCTCCATGTTCTTTCCATGCTCCCCATTGATACCGGGTTCACCAATAGACTTATTGGGGCATGGTCTGATATGGTGATCGATTCAATAGATGAAGAGTCTACATAGCTTAAATAATATTGATCGATCAATAACATATCAATCCTTAAATAAGTATTATGTGTTTTGGAGTAGTAGCTTTAGTCCCTCTCTCGTCCATGCAGCACCCTCCAACTGTCCACCAAGTGCAGGGAGCGGAGGCGTTTTTTCACACATCTTAATGCTCTGTAAGATATAAACGTTTTCCCCGCTGAGGTGTCTGAACTAGGGTCGAGGGTGATATTAAAGTCCCCTCCCATAATCAATAGGCCTTTTTTAAATTTTTCTAAACTATCCAAGGTTTTAATTAAAAAATTAACTGTATTACTATTAGGGGCATAGATCGTCGCTAAAGTATAGTACTGGCCCTGAATCTTGCCCTTAACGAAAAGGAACCTGCTCTCCGGATCTTCCTGTGTTTATATGTTTATCCAGGGACATTGTTTGTATATTGCTATTGTCACTCCTCTTGCCCTAGGGATAGGTGAAGGCGCATGGAACCACTGATTATAAAGAAAGAGGGGCATGCGAGGGGTTGTCCCCAACACGAAGTGCGTCTCCTGCAAGAAGACAATCTCCGCCCTCATGTGGCACAGTTCGTGACAGAGACGACCCCTCTTACCACTCAAACCAAGACCTCTCACATTATATGAGATGATCTTCTTTCTACTTGCCATTTTTCCTATTCCTTCCCTAGAACTCTTCTATCAAGCACCCTCTTTAGAAAGGGATGGGGACCCAGGGTGGGGGCCGGCTGAGGAGAGAGAACCAGGTTCTGCAAAACAAAAATGCAAAAAAACAAAAAAAAAAAGCAAAAAAAAAAAAACACCCCAACCCACTCCCTCCCCCCTCCCCTCCCACTCTCTACTTGGGAGAGGACTCGTTGTGGGAGTAGTATCCCCACAACGACCTCTCCTTCTTTCTGCTTTACTGCAGATTACCTAGTCCCTTTTATCAGACCTTTCCTACTTGCAAGATCTCTCTTTTTTTTTTTTTTGAGAAAAAAAAGTTTTTATTGAACAATTTACATTTGGAACATAATTCTGCAAGTTACAAGGCAATACTGGAGAAATGCATAAAACAAAGAAATGTGGCTTATACATATATAGGCACAGTAGAACAAAAAACTTGTTCAGATTGAACACTGGATTCAGTGACTATCAATAAGTGGAAAACCCTATGTCCACGCTATTCATGGAATTGCACGCTAGAAGGATGTATAATATTACGGACCATCAGTGCATGTGTCTGCGGACTCAAGCCATCGATCCCAGATTTTGTAGTACTTATCTGGACAACCTCTGTTGATGTATATGAACTTTTTGTAGGGAAGAGTGTTATTTATATCTAGTTTCCAATCGTTGAAGCTGGGGGGAGTGGGTCTCATCCACTGTCTGGCTATAATTTTTCTAGCATTAAACAATGTTTCATGCAAGAACGTTTTAGTGAATTTGTCCATCCCAGAGTCGGGGAATATCCCCAGTAAGCATTGTTTGGGGTCCAGGGTCAATGGGGATCCCATGTCATCATGGAGGAAGTCAACAACCTGCTTCCACAGACCCTGAAGGACCGGGCACGCCCAGAGTAGATGGAAGAATGTGCCCGTCGCTTGGTTACACATTGTGCACAAGGTAGAAAACTGTCGTCTAAAGCGGGCGATTCTTAGGGGGGTGAGATACGCTCGGTGCACCACGTATAACTGGGTCAGCCTGTCAGAGAGCTTGGGGGATACAGTCTTGCACGAGTCTAGTGCTTCACTCCACTCCTCATCCTCCAGTGGGCCCACCTCTCTTTCCCATCTTGGTTTAAGGCTGTAAGCTAGCGTGGTAGATGATGGGGTGAGAAGCATGACATAAAAATCAGAGATCAGCTTTCACGGGTCCACACCCTTAATCACTGCCATAATAACATTGGGCGTAGATTGTGGCAAAGGCTGGGGAAACTGAGCTTGGGCTGCGTGACGCACCTGGAAGAATCTAAAAAGCATAGAATTGGGCAGCAGGAACTCATTTTGGAGGTCCTCAAAGTTTTTAAGTGTGCCATCGGAAATTATGTGGTGCAAATAATATATTCCATATTCGCACCATATCTCTGTGTCAGGGATCAAGAGAAACTCTGAGAGTAGTCTATTGTGCCATAAGGGGGTATAATTGTTGTGTTTAGGGGTCATTAATATTTTAGTGGTGATGTCCCATACGCGCCTATATTGGTACAATAGGGACCCACGGTCTCTATTGGAGTTATTCCCACTATGTCCCACTGCAATTGCAGTGAGTGGGTCAGTGGTCAGTTGTGCCCACCGTGGACAGAGAAGGGTGAGGAATCTGAGTCTGTCGGTTTTATCTATGTGGTATAGTTGAGACAGTTGGGACGCAAGGTAATAAAGATTTAAGTCAGGGAGGGCTGTTCCACCTAGGTCAGTAGGGTTCTTAAGGACTCTCCAGGCCAGCTTGTGTCTGTTGGTACCCCAAATAAATGTCTTGAGTATGGCCTCCATTGACTTGAAAAATTTCAAGGGTAAGTATACGGGTGTGTGCCAGAGTATATACAATATTTTAGGAAATAATATCATTTTAACAATGTTAATGCGGCCCCACACGCCGAGCGGTAGTCTCGCCCATACCTGGGTTCTAGACTTGATGAGATCAAAAAGGGGTTCTATGTTCAGGGATATATAGTCAGCCGGTGTTCTATTCACCAATACTCCAAGATATTTGATAGTGTTCACTCGCTGGAGTGGTAACTGTGCCTGTAGCTTGGGAGAGGGGAAACTATCCATAGGCAATATTTGAGATTTCTCCCAATTAATTTTAAGGCCAGAGAACTGACCAAAGTGTTCAATTGTATGTAACGCCTTCCGAAGCGATGTGGCAGAGTCGGCCAGGTATAGTAGCGTGTCGTCTGCGTATAAGCTAAGTTTTTCAGTCAGGGAACCAAGGCAGAGACCCTGAATCTCGGGGTCCTCTCTAATGGAGATTGCAAGGGGCTCCGCCGCCAAGGCATAGAGGAGCGGAGACAGTGGGCAGCCCTGTCTAGTGCCCCTGGATAAGTCAAATGTCTGGGAGGCCCTCCCGTTGGCCACTACTTTACCCCTGGGTGCCAGATATAATAATTGAACCCACTTAATAAATTTAGGTCCAAAACCAAAGCCACGGAGGCATCCCCAAAGGTACCGCCACTCCACTGAGTCGAAGGCCTTGGCAGTATCCAAAGCCACCACCACCCGGGACCCAACATTAGTATGTGTCGCTTGTAAGTTAATATACAATTTTCTGAGGTTGAAGGAGGTGTTACGCCCCGGCATAAATCCAGCTTGGTCAGCATGAATCAGGGTTAGAATCACTTGGTTAAGGCGTAGGGCAAGTACTTTAGCCAGAATCTTTATGTCTACCTGGAGGAGCGATATTGGTCTATAAGATTCCGGGAGGCCTGGGTCCTTGCCTGGCTTAGGTATGAGGATAATTACCGCCTCGCCCATCGATGGGGGTAAGGTGAAATTGTCAAATAGATGGTTGAAGAGGGACAATAACTTGGGGGCAAGTATCTCGATGTATTGGGCGTAAAATTCTATGGGCAACCCATCTGAACCCGGGGCCTTGGATCTGGCGAAGCTCCCAATCGCTGTGGTTATTTCGTCGAGTGTAAGAGGTGCGTCTAGCATAGCCATTTGGGCATTGTCTAGCTGTGGAAAGATGATTTCCGCCAGTAGATCTTCCAATTGAGAGTCAGTGGTAGAAACCTGGGACGTATAGAGTTGAGAAAAGAAGTCCCTAAATTTAGAAGTGACAGCCTGGGGTTCCGTAATCTTTTCCCCATTAGGACCAGTGAGGGAAATGACAGTAGGGGGTCTATCCTCACTATGTGCTAAGTAGGCCAACAGTTTACCCGCTCTCTCCCCATGTTCATACAATTTTTGTCTGGCAAAGAAAAGTTTTTTCCTGGCCGTCTCGTGTTGTAGCTGATTAACCACCCTGGTTTGTAACCTGAGTCGGGCAGCTCCATCAGGAGAGGGGTTCGACATGTATCCCTGTTCAGAGGAGGACAGATCCCGCATTGCCCCGTCCAGTATGGCTGATGAATTAGCCTTCAGCCTGTTGATAAAGGAGGTCAGAGTCAGACGTGCATGCAGTTTGAAGGCTTCCCATACTACGTCTGGGGATGCAGATCCGTCATTCTCTAAAAAGTAAGTTCTCCAACTGTTACCAAGCTCGTCATCCTCCGACAACAGGGTGAGCCAAAACGGATTCAGGCGCCACGTACGGGGCGGTTTGTCTAATGGGATGGAGAGGCTAATGAAATATGGGCTATGGTCTGAAAGTAATCTGGGGGCAAATTCAGCTCCCTGTAATCTTGGGGCAAGGGTACTAGAAATGAATATAAAATCTATACGGGACATGGTGTTATGGGTAGTTGAGAAACAGGAGTAAGCTCGAGTGAGCGGGAATTTAAAACGCCAGGTGTCAGTGAGATTAAAGGAAGAGATAAGTCGGGAGAATCTAGTGTGGGTTGGAGCTGTAGTAGATAATGGCGAGGGCGACAGTTTGTCTAATGTAGGGTTCAACGTAGCGTTAAAATCCCCCAGCCACACCGCCTGAATCGAAGGATGACGAGTCATATATAGCAAGCCCTCTGTGACTATAGTAGAATTAAATGGTGGAGGTACATAGAATGCCATCAGTAGGAAAGGTTCACCATACAATTTAACCGAAAGAAAGACATAGCGCCCCTGTGGGTCAGACTGAACATCACACAGCTCAAAATGTACCGTCTTGGCAATCAAAACTGAGACTCCGCGGGCGTGGGACGAGTGGGATGAATGATATGCCCACCCAATCCATGGCCGGCGGAGTGCCATCTGGAGCCGACCCTCAACGTGTGTCTCCACTAACACCACAATGTCAGCTCGTTGTTTTTTGAGAAATGAGAAAACTGCAGATCTCTTTACCTTGTCCCCAAGCCCACGCACATTCCAAGTGAGCAGTTTTATCAATGCCATAGTTCAAACATTAAAACATATCGTGGGACAGTAGCATTACATGAATACAAGGTTTGCCATCTATGCAGTATCAATGTTAGCATGCACTTCGTTGTATTGCAGTCCATCAAGAAAAAACAAACCTCCCCCTCCCCCCTCCCCACCCTGCATCTTCCCCAACTGATGCGGGTATGTTCCCAAAACCAAAAGAAAGTAACAACCGGTAGCAGATAAAACCAAAATATCTTGCTGTTACGTAAAAGATCTGCAGCGATCGCCTCACATGGGAGGTGTGGAAGATTCAATGCCCGCAAATAAAGAGCAACAGGCTCTTCTTGTACTGTGAACCAGAAGTACAGTGCGGGGTCGGTGGTATAGAAAGTTCTGCAGTCACATAATAAAGAGATGCGTGTTCCGGTTGCTGGGGGGCGAAAATTCGCTGTGTTAGGCATGTGGAGTGTAGGACTGATTGTGCTCCGCAATTACAGTCTCCAGGGTAGTTACATGGATCAACCAGTCAGTGGGGGCCCTGAGTATGGGAGACCCCCTATGCAGGTTACAATTGAAAGAGGATTATAGCAGGGGAAGGCAAAAGGGGGTCCCAGGGGTAAGGAGCAATAGGGTATGCGCCGCGGGCAGTAAAGGGGAGACAAAAAAAAGGGGGGTAACATACCAGGATTTGCAGACTCCCGCTGCGGCGTATAATGTGCTGGTGATGATGACAGGCAATCAATAGTGCTGATGAACATGCTCGGTCAGGTCACTCCGCCGCCCCTCTGGCGGGCCCCGGACGCTCCAACCAGGCAATGACTTCCTGAGGATCCTCAAAGAAGAACACACGGCCGTCCCTTTCGACTCTAAGACGAGCTGGAAATAGCATAGAGTATTTAAGATGTTGTATCCGGAGCCTCCTCTTCGCCTCCATGAAGCCTTGGCGGCGGCGCTGCACCTCGGCAGAAAAGTCGGGGAAGATAGCGATCTTGGAGTTTCCAAGGTGGATGTTACCTTTTTCCCTGGCCATGCGCAGCGCCGCATCTCTATCTTTGTAATTCAAGAATTTTGCTATAAACGTGCGGGGGGGAGCCCCCTGAGGAGGAGATCTGGCAGGCATACGATGAGCCCTCTCCACCGCCAGGGTGGGGGAGAAGGCCTCGCGGCCATAGGTGTCAACAAGGAGTTTCTCCAAGAAGGTGGTAGGATCTTTGCCCTCAGCTCCCTCGGGGAGCCCGATGAAACGGAGGTTGCACCTCCGGAGCCTATTTTCCATATCATCTTGCTTGCTTAGAATCTGATTGATTTGGAGCTGCATTCGATCGGAGCTGACTTGGAGCGGCGTAACGGTGTCCTCCACCTCTCCTATGCGGGTTTCGGCAGTCGTGACACGCTCACAAAGTTTCTGGAAGTCTTGTCGCATGAGTGAAAGGTCCACCTTGACCCCCTCTATTTGCGCCGTCAGGGACGTCCGGCAGTATGTGATCGCCTCGAGCAGTTTAGCTGTGTCGCCTCCCGTAGCGTCCTGCTCACCGCCTACGGCACCGCCATCTCTTTCCTCCTCCTGGCGGCGGTACTGGTCCAATTTCGCCAGGGTGGCCTTTGGCGTTTTTGGCGGAGTCATGGCAGGTATCCGCTGTGTTCCCTTCCCCCTCCAAAGCAGGCAGCTCAGTCTATACCGAATGGTAGGGAGCTGTAGGGCTGGTGGGCCGGGAAGAGTCACTAGTCAGCAGGCCGGGTGAAGCAAGATGGCCGCCGACCAGCACTAGGCCGAAGCCGGGGCCTTTCCTGAACGCGGCGGCCGCGCAGTCAGAGGCTGATGTATCCGCCTCTGTGGGTGTGAGGGGTCCTCAGGGGGACTCGGTGGGCCCCTGCAGGCTGTTACCTGAGAGCAGAAGGGCCAGGAAGCAGCACAGGCGGCAGGTCGGGTGGAGCAAGATGGCCGCCGACTTCCAGGGCTAGGCCGAAGCCGGGGGCTTTCCTAAATGCGGCACCCGCGATCGGGATCGCGGCCCTGCGGAGGCCGCCGTACGAGCGGAGGATGGTGGATTTGCGGCCACGGATGTTCAGGGTCCCCAGGGGGTCCCGCTGGGCTGGTACAGGATGACACTGAAGATCAGGATGGGCTGTACAGGAGTATTGGACGGAGCTCAAATCATGCACGTCCTACTCCATGCTATGTCAGGCCACGCCCCGCAAGATCTCTCTTTACTCCAAAACAATATGTGCTTCACCCCCCGGGCGTCTTTTAATCTTCCCCTCTTCACACCTGTATCCCCCCCACATCCCCCCTTTATAATAATCCCTATTTCCCCCTTTTAAAGTTGGCCCCGAGAATATAAGAAAGAGAGTGTAAGCCAAAATCCTTCCCTTCTTTGCACCCCCCACCCCTCTCCCCTTTATTTATCTTACATAAGTGAACACCTTTTAAACCATATCATCAATGTATTATGTCCATATCCTATATACATAAGGCCCCTCCTAAGTACCTGCTTACACAACATATACCTCAAACATATATCTCAAACATGTCACCACAACTTGAACCTGAAACAAGTCCTCTAGTGGGGCCTCTTTTCCACCCACCCCCCAAAAATGGGAAAAGGGGAGAAGAAGAGGGAAAAAAAAGGGAGGAAGAAAAAAAAGGGGGGGTTGGGGGGAGGAGAAAGCAAAACAGCAAAAATCACCAAAGAGAAAGAAAAAAAAATTGTCTAAAACTCTTCTTTCTTCCTAATCTTCCCTCGGGTACAGTTCCTTTCAAGTCTCTTCCTGTTTATTTGAGCAATTTCTACGTCGATTACTCATAGGCACTTGCTGCCACTTCTCTGGGGGCTGTTGGGGGTTTCCTAGGTTAATCTTCCTCCAATCTAAAAAATCCACTGGGGGTAAATCTAATGTCTCTGCAAACAACCGTGTATCATCTCTGATACGAAGAGTAGCTGTTATTCCATTTCGTGAGGCCGTCAGGCTAAATGGAAATCCCCACCTATACTTCACCTCTACGGCACGCAGGGCCTCCAACACCGGTCGGACTGCTCGCCTCTGCATTAAAGTCCTACGTGACAAGTCCGGGTAAAGGGATACATGCATTCCCTCAAACTCAATTTCCGTTTTGCCACGTGCTATTTTCATAAGTACGTCTTTAACTGTAAATCTATGCATTTTGCACACAATGTCTCTTGGTCTTTCTGCATTTAAAATGGCATATGATGGTACCCGGTGAACCCTGTCAATCTCTATATTCTCCGGTGCAGAATCCCCCAATATTTGTCGAAACAGTTGCTGAATTGTTGGTAGCAATTCCGATGTTTGGACCGCCTCCAATATTCCTTTTATACGGATATCTTGTCTGCGATCCCTGTTTTTGTGGTCGTCTAATTGGTTTTGAAATAAATTTAGGGTCTCTTCTTGCTGTTTCACAGTCTCCTGTAACTTGACCACTGTTTGAATCACTCCATCCTGACCATTTTCTAATGCCTCTACTCTGTGTCCCAAAATGCAAGTTTCCTCTCTCAGGCCCTCCACCGCTTGCTGACACGATAGCTCTACAGCAGAGATTAGCTGATGCATATCTTTTTTGGTGGGTAGGGCCATTATAAGTTCTCTAAGTTCTCTAATGTCCATTTCTAGACCCTTTGGTTTTGGGGGAATGCTACCCCCACTTTGCTCCGGACTGGGGTACTGATCTGCTTGGGATATCGCTAAAGCTCCCGTTCTATAGGGGTCTGTACTTGCCTCAGTCCATGTCCCCTTCACCTCAATGCCTTCCTCTTCCGTCCCCAGGGGATCACCATTCTCCCTGAGTGCCTCCTCCTCCCAGGCTAGTATCTTTCCCCGATCTGTCATTAGTGAGCAAATATCAGGATTTTTTACCTGTGGGTCTCTCTGTACCTTTAAGGAGTTCTCCTTGCCTTCCACCTCACCTGCTGGCTCCATGTTCTGCTCTGTTCCCAGAGACGTCCTGCCATTATCCATGTTGTTTTGGCTCAGCGTTCGGTTATGCCCTGGACCACTCACCACCTTGCCATTTCTGGGTGTTGTCCTTCCCCTTCCAAGAACTGGGGACCCCACTCTATCATAGGCATGCCACGACCTGGCGTCAGCGATCCCCAGTCTAACTTGGGGTCTGGCTTGGGGGGATTGCGCCCGTTCACCATCCGGTTCGTGCTATGCTCCATCCCCACCTTTCTCCTGTCCGCCTGTCCATCCACTTGGCATCCCAGCTCTAATGCACGAGGGGATAGGTAAGCACGTAACCCTCCCGCCAGCTTCTGAGCAGTTGGACGGCGTGTCGGCATTCCCCGGATGAGCGTCGTCTGACTCATCAGGCAGGCAGCGGCGTTGCAGATGCTCTCTTAGCCCAGGGGGGAGGGGATTGGAGAGCTTCACTCAGCACCTCCGCTCACCAGCCTTTCCTGTATCTGCCTGTGTGTTCAACATATACCGTTCCTAACGTGGACCAGGCTCGGTTCCTCTCATCCGTTCTCACCAGACTATCCTCCTTTGGGGGCCCTTGCTTCGTCATCGACGGAGATCTCAATGTCATCCTGTCCCCGTCTGCAGACACATCCTCAGGTAAGTCCTCTGTTCCTTTCTCCACACTAACACGTATAAAGTCTCTGCTACATTCCTCCCATCTAGTGGATGTCTGGCGTGTCCAGCATCCCACAGAGAGGGACTACAGCCACTATTCTGCACCACACAACTCCTTTAGAAGACTCGATCACTTTCTGATCTCACAATCTCTACTAGATTCCCCCCCTCCAAACATCTATTGACCACTTGCTTTGGTCTGACCACGCTCCAGTCTATTTGACCCTGGCTCGCCCCCTGACATCTCGCGGGGGTGTGCGCTGGAGGCTCAATTACAACCTGTTACGGTATTGCCGATATTTCCAAGACCATTCGGAACTTTTTATCCCATCACTCCTCAGACACTACCTCCCCCTTCACCCAATGGGAAGCTTTAAAATGTGTGGTACGGGGTGTACTCATACAGCACGGCTCTCACCTCAAACGGATATGGGCTGATGACATCCGCCGCCTCCTCTCGACTATTGCGGAACTCAAATCTTGTCACAAACGAGACTTGGACCCTATCGTCCTTCTTCAATTATTTAACGCCCAAAGGGATTTACTCCAGCTACTAGATTTACACTCTCTGATAGCTCGGGATAGGGAGCGCAATTACCATTACTCCTTGGCCAACAAATGCGGCAAACACCTGGCGCGGATCCTCCACCTTAGTCCGTCCCAACACTCCATTCCTTTCATCCCCCAACCCAACCAAGACAAGATGTTTAACACGAAAGGCATTTCTTCTTCCTTCAGACAATACTATTCCCAACTCTACAACCTGTCAGCTGCAGCACCATCTTCCCAGACCACCTCCTCTAGTGACAAAATGCGAGACTACATAATGGAGACGCCATTACCCACTGTCAACGCTTTATATTCCGTGGAGCTCGACAAACCCCTGGCCACACCTGAATTCCTAGATGCCATGAAAAACCTGAAGATAGGCAAATGTCCTGGCCCAGACGGGTACACCCCCCGTTTCTACAAAACATTTTCCCCTCAACTAGCGCCACTTATCACTAAAGCTTTTAACGCCATAGACAACTCTCACCTACCCGCTAAAGATCTGCTATCTGCTAATATCTCTATAATACCAAAGCCGGGCAAAGACCCATGCCAATGTAGCAGCTATTGTTCCTGGCCACGAGGCGAGGGACAATACCACCAAAACGATCCACCTCATCTCTTTTATCCAGCGCAAAGACTTAAAATCCTGTCTTTTGTCCTTTGACGTCGAAAAGGCGTTCAATAGAGTTAACTGGAGCTTCCCAAGACTCTCATTAGAACAACTTGGGTAAGAAACAACTTTTGTCTCTTGGGTGATGTCCCTGTACTCCCAACCTTCCGCCTCGGTCTTAGTGAATGGCACTGCCTCTGAGCCATTCAACATCTCGAATGGCAACTGGCAGGGCTGTCCCCTTTCCCCCCTTTTATTTGTCATCGTTATAGAGCACCTGGCCTGTGCCATTCGTCAGAACGCCTCCATTCAAGGTGTCCAAATACTCTCCTCCCATCATAAGCTGTCCCTTTATGCTGATGATCTTCTGATTTACATACAACACCCCTATTCCTCCCTGCCATCCCTTTTCCTGGAATTCAAACGCTTTGGCTCCTTTAGTAACTTCAAAGTTAACATATCTAAAACAGAAGTCCTTAATATCTCCCTCCTTCTCCTCCATGATGACCTCACTACGATCAAACTTCTCCTTTCACTGGCAGTCGAAGGGCATATCTTACCTAGGGGTTACTATTCCCTCCAACCTTTCCAACCTATTTAGTCTAAATTATGTTCCCCTACTCTCCCACATATGGAAAGATCTAGGAGAGTGGGGTGGCTGCCCCTTACAGTGGTTCGGGCGGATCAACACCCTTAAAATGGACATACTACCCAAACTTTTATACCTCTTCCAAACGATCCCCATCATGATTCCCAAATCCTTTTTTGCCTCCCTCAGCTCCCTCGCTGCCAGATTCATGTGGAATCGGAGATTACCTAGGGTAAAATACAAGCTGCTCACCCTCCTGAAGATAAAAGGTGGGGCGGGTCTGCCGGATTATGAGACCTACTATAGAGCCACACATATGGCACGCATACTAGAATGGTTCCCCCATCCCTTTCTAAAGGCCTCAGTTATGATAGAGCAGGACTTAGCTCTTGTAGACCTCCGGGCTCTTCTATGGGGATATCGCAATTACCTTGCCCCCTTACATGCTTCCTCACACTCGCCTCTTTTAGACTCTGGTACAACAGGAGGTCTATACTCCACTTTGTCCTCCGACCCTTCCCCATTGTCCTCTCTGTTTGACAACCCTGCTTTCCCCCAGGGCGTGGGAGTGACTGCTTTGGGATCCCTCAAACGCTCTGACTGGCCCCAAGCGCATTCCTTTGTACACCCACTACAAGGGACACCGCCTGTGCTGGGGGGACCCCTCGTCTGGCTCATCACCCTCCACCTATCCATATTCTCCAAACACTTACACTCTTCCTTCCAGGTACACTGCCCCTATTCTGAATTTGAAAGACTGTGCTCCCTCTCTGAAACTCCTAGACAGCTTCTCTAAACCCTATATAGTCTCCTACAAGCTCTTACACATGATGACTTGCCATCTTATACCAGGATGTGGTCTGCAGACTTGGGAGAAGACATCTCCAGACCGAATGGGCAGACATCGTTCCACTTCACTCAAGTCAACGGTATACTACTATTCCAAATAAAAGAATTACAAGATCCTGTCCAGGGGTACAGAGATTCCGCCACACTACACAACATTTTCCATGCACTCCAGCTTCCTGTTGGCGATGCAACTCCTCTACAGGAACATATCTCTATGTCTGGTGGGAATGTGAGAGGATCCGCCCCTTCTGGACTCAGGTATTTGAATGCTACAGTAAGATTTATGATAAAACACTGTTGCCTTCCCCTAAGATTGCCCTCCTTTCTATACTCCCTGGGTCAGTAGTGTCCCAGAAGCGGAGTCTTCTCTGTTTTTTATGTCCTCAGCAAGACAGCTCATCCCATCTTTCTGGAAGATGGCCACCACTCCTCCTCTGTCACGCTGGATCTTGATTATGAACGAAACAATGAGAATGGAGGAGATGCTGGCTCTTGACAACAATACCCTTGAAAAATATAAGGTACTGTGGTCCACCTGGCTCCTCTTCTCTGCCTCTGATACCCTCACGAACCTGTTGTAGACCCTTAACTGGATCACCCTGACACGTTGCCTGACATTGGAGTGGGTTGGGACATATACTCCCTAGTCCCCTCATCCCCTGTCTACTATGTATTTCTCTCTATGAAAGTCTCCACAGCAGTTCTTCCGCTTTTCCACAACTTTCTCTCTTTTCCTCTCTCCCTGTTTCCTCCTTACATCTGGATCTTTCTCTCACAGCTTATCCCTGGGCAGCCCCTCCCCCTTCTGGTTTTTCTCTGACCTAGTATTTTTCTTTTTAGTTTCTAACTATTTACATATGGAATTGCTCCTGGAACTGTGCGACAGTCATCAACTATTTAGTACTGTATTCCGTAAAATGGGTTAAAATTACAGGAAAGGTGATTGGTGGGATATATGTTCCTCCACAGCTTCTTAGATTTGCAATCTAAGATAATTCCAGTAAAGACTTCAGGGTAAAGAAGGATAGTTCTTTACCCTGTATTGGTAAAATCTGTTCCGGGGCTGGTTTTATTGGGAGTCTGATAGAGATCCAGGTGGGACAGACTCCCAAGTCCGTGGACCGCAGTTTAATGTTTTCCTTTCAGGTCTTGATTAAAGAAGCTGGTCCTAGCTCTCAGAGAGAGAGTGTGGGTCTCCATGTGAGGAGGCATATTGGAGCATGGCTGCTTATCCTTATTTTGGATACACATATGTGTGATTGTAAGGACACTTACTTCCAAACCAAAGGACTGGTCAGACTACGGACACAGTAAGGCTCGGTAGAGCAGAAGTTTATTTTGTTTGATTGATGGCAAGATGCCCTTTTTTTTCTGTTTGGAATATCCTGTGCATTAAACATGGTGTTTCCCTAAAGATACTGTAAGTTTGTCCCTGCATTGAGTCTGATCCCCCTACAAATTGGTGGCCTGAAGTGGGCACAAGACCCAAAGACTGTACCTCTTGCAATGGCTTTTTTTTGTTGAAAAATTTATAAAAAAGTGCCGGCGCTCTTAAAGGGACAGTACGCTGAGAATATATATATATATATATTTTCTTTCACTGGTACCAGTAAACTGTTAAGAGAATGGTGGAAATACTTAAACAGCTGGTGCAAGCACACACGGACCAACAAGAAACTAACCGCTTGTTGATAACGGCTACACAAGTGACCATGAAGGAGGAGAAGGAGTTCAATAAGTTCATACAGACTCAGGTACAGACTCTAACTGACAAGCTCCAATATGTGGACAATGTTGCAGATCTACGCAAGCGAGTGCAGACTGCATTAGAGAAAATGATGGCCAAGGATGATGTGGAGGCTTTCCTCCTGGTTTTTGAGAGGGTGGCAGAGCGTGAAGGGCTACCACAGGACCAATGGGCTGAGGTCCTTGCCCCTTTTTTGACCGGGGACCCACAGAAGGCCTACTTTGATCTAAATGCTGCTGAGGCCCGGCAATATGAAACTCTGAAAACTGAGATTCTGGTCGGCCTTGGCGTAATGATGGCTGTGAGAGCCCAGCGCGTCCATGCTTGGAAATTTAAGGAGGACCGACCTGCAAGGTCCCAGATGTACGACCTCATCCACCTCACACAGATGTGGTTACCAGAGGTCGCCACCCCAGCTCAAGTATTGCAGAAAGTTGTAGTAGACCGCTTTGTGAGAGCCCTTCCAACTCCTATACAGCGCTTTGCCGGGAGAGCTGATCGTAAAAATGCCAATGAGTTGGTGGCCCTCGTGGAGATGCTGTATCTGCATCTCTTGCAACCTCCTTCCGAATTCCTCTTCCATGGCGGCTGGTATCTGTACCTCTCCTCTCCTTTCAGTTGGTGCTGCTGTGACTTCTGCTGCTGCAGCACCTCTTTGCTGTAGCCAATTTGCATCCACAGCTGCTATAACTAGGTCTATGATCTCCACTGGAGGGTTAGGACCATATTGTGCCAGTCTTATTTTAACAGCCCGATCAAAACTTGCCTCTTCGGGTGTTCTGTCTGTTGCGCTGGGCCTTTCGGTTATGTAGGGTCTTTCGGCTCTATCTATTTCGACTAGTTCTGCGATAATGTCCCTGTTCTTACGGTTGTTGGCTGGTCAACCCCAGTTCTCCAGTAAGTCCTTGAAGGAAGAGAGCCTTGGCCGTTCATACTGTGCTTCCATTGGCCTGTGTCCTCTTGTAGCTTTCCTTCTGGCTGTGGGAATCATCCCGCTGCTTGCCACCAGTGTAACGACACCCCGAGTATGAGAGGGGTTAAAGCCGTTTAGGACATTCCCTTTCCGAACACCAAGGCAGCTCCCGACACTCCAGTCAGGCTAACAAGACCCCATACGAATAATTCTCCCCCAAATACGAGACAAAGCTCCGTGTTGAAGGTCAAACTGGAATATGAACTTTATTGGAAGGAATACAGGCTCTTTATATACACTTGAGAATACTGCAGTAACCACATGAACAATGATCCGGATCCACCCACAACATCACACAATGGTTACATAACGAGCCCCCAATACACATTATTCTGAGTGTCAATACATCCCTTAGCAGACAACAGGTGAGTTCATTAGCACACTTAATAATAGGTGAATGGAAAGCTGCCTCAGACTAGATTAACACAATTTACTTATCCAGACAAAGGCAACATCGTTAAGCAATAGACAATAGAATACAGTCACACCCCACCCCATCACAGCAAATAGTACACAACAGCCAACACACAATATACACACAATATATACAATGTATACATCATTGAATCTGACTAGTACAGATCATAGTGGGGTTCTCCTTCACCCTGTGCCCCTATTAGAGATATTGTTAATGAATATAACTGTCCCATTTGAAGAAGTCCAATATATATTTTCTCAGTAACCCTATGCCCGTAATGGACATAGGGTGATTTAGACATAAGAGGTGCATTGGGAGCTGAAGCAAGGGTATCTCATACTTTTCAAGAGATTCTGGGTTCCACGGGCCCTCCCGTTACAAGACTCAATCACTAAAGGGAGACCCACCAGGACCAGGGTCCTTTAGTGTGCTGGCGATGCCAAGAACTGGGGTACCTGGCCACCAGTTGTCCGCTAAACCAAGAATTTATGGATTACAGTGTGACCCAGAAAAGCTCCTTTGTTGCTACACCAAGAGACACCCCACAACAGCCCAGCGACACTGAGAAACAGATCTTTGTCATTAAAGTGGACGGTTGCCAGATGACTGCCTTGCTGGATTCTGTCAGTTTATTAAACTTTAGTGCATGCCAGTCTCGTGAACCCCCAAAAGTTGCAGCGACAGCTAATGGGTGTGGTTTGTATTCATGGGGATACCAAGTGCTACCCCACGGCCATTGTATCTATCGAGTCTCTCTGTGACACTATGGACCATGAGGTTGGAGTAGTCCCAAACCTCATGTATAACACTGTCCTGGGATGAGACTTCCCTTTTTTCTGGGATTTATGGGATAACGCCAAGGGAGCAAGGCCCCCAGCGGGATCGGACTCCTACTGCCCAGAACCGCTGGAGGAGCAGAACGAAGAGAAAGAGTCTGCTAATTTTCCCTTGAAGGTCCTTGCAGGGGATGCAGAGAATCCTCATCCAGAGTTAGACCTGACGGATCTACCCATGACCCGCAAAAAGTTTGGCACGGCCCAGCTTAGGGATCCCACTCTAGCTAGGGCAAGGGAACAGGTAAAAGTGGGAAATGGGGTACCCCAAGAGCCAGGGGAGGAGGCCATATTCCCACATTTTGCTATGGAAAATGACCTGTTATACAGAGTCGATGAAGTACGAGGAGAGAGGCTTGAACAGTTGCTAGTACCTCAACCTCATACACGCATGATACTGGACCTGGCACATTCTCATGTTCTTGGGGGACATCTGGAGGTGGATAAAACTAAGGAAAGAATATTGCAACAATTTTATTGGCCAAGCTTACACAAAGAGGTAAAAATGTACTGTGAATCCTGCCCAGTTTGCCAGCTTACTGCTCCGGTATCACATTTAGGAAGTCCGTTGGTGCCTTTACCCATCATTGAGGTGCCTTTTGACAGGATTGCCATGGTAGATGTAGGTCCCTTGGTTAAGTCCGCTAGGGGGCACCAGTATATCCTGGTTGTCTTGGACTATGCCACCCGCTAAGGAACCCCTCAGCTAACAGTATTGCTATCTCTTATATTTCACGTGTGGGTATTCCTCGGGAGCTGCTAACTGACCAGGGCACACCCTTCATGTCGAAGGTTACTAAAGAGTTATGTAAATTGTTTAAAATAACTGTTAGGGGTACAGTTGTTTCTAACCAGCCAGGCAGGTTAAAGTTCAATGCAGGAAAAAGACTTCAGTTATCCCCACAGGCCCGGAGACATCAAAATTAATGACACAGGAGACAGCTATTGCAATGTGCCCAAATGATGTCTAGTTTAATCAGCTTAACATCTCGGTATTTATGCAATTCTAGGGAACAAAACTGGGGATGGGAGGAGTTCACATGATACAAATTCAGGTTAATAATTTCCTATTAGCTAGTACGTGTTACAAGTTCAGTTAATATTTCGCTGATGAAACAAAAATCTTACATAGATGTGAACTTCAACATATGTGGTATAAATCTATGCTTTCTGTGTTTACACAGGTGTCGTAGAACGATACTTAACTTATCTTAAACAAACATGAGCTAGGGTAAAGTCCATAGATATGGTATATGCCTAAATGACCATGGAAACCTTTACACAGAAACATTATGTGAGTTTGAAACTTTAAGTATGAGTTTCAACTTTTGTTCAATTCATGGAACTCAAAATGGAGGTTGTCATCCTATGTACCTTTTACAATCCTCTCTTTGAGACAAAAAATGTTTTTTTTTTATATGTCTCATCTACATTTCACAGTTATGTAATCTTTCTTCTATCGCCATAATTTATACTCAGGTAAATCCTATTCGCAGCAGCAGGATCAGGGGTCCGGGATGCCTTAACAACTATGCACATTATAAGCTTATAACAAATATATAGAAAAAAAACTAAAAGAATAATCATAATAATGGTTATGGCAGCACCTTTTAACCATGTCAGTATTCCTACTCCAGAACTTAGGTTTGCAAAAGGATCCCATGTCTTAGCAATATTTCTAGCTTCATCTTGTAATTTGCTTACTTCCTTTCGGTGTTGTGCAATTATATCATAATAATCTGGTACCTCAATACTAGTGTTATGAAACCAGGTACAACACTCATAATCTTCTGTGTTCTCACATAACCCAGTTAAAGCAGCACTCATGCTTTCTATGGCTAACTCGTGTAGTTCCAATTGTTTTCTAATTGCTCTAGTTTCTATATTTATTTAGTAATATCATCAGAATTCTTTTCCTTTATTTCATCAATGATTCCAGTGTAATTATTCAACCTTTTCATTAAGTCTATTCCCCACCCAGTCCATGAGGGAAACCATGCCCATGCCATATCCTTTTCTTGGAATAAATCCCGTCTTTCACGATACTTAAGGGGGTATCTGGGATGCATACTGGCCTCTAACAGGTGTCCTCCCTTATCATCCCCCAACACACCCATTATAGGAACCAGAGAGGCTAAGTAACACCATCCTCCTACTGAGTTTCGGGGAATCCAAGGATAGCACACCATCCCACAGCAGACATATATTCTTTGTCCTAATGTAAATGGTTGCTCAGCAACCATTTCATGAGTATATTTGTCTTGTACTGCAATTGCAAATTGGTGTAGTATTTCCCCTATATTTTCTGGGAGGGAAGAAAAATTCTGCACGGCTTTGTGTAAATCAGGATCAGTTATATGAAAAAGTGACCTAGTGACGTTTTGAAACCCACTAATAGAAATGTTGAATATAGATTTGCTGCATGTAGAGGGGTTAGTCTGTGTCTGATTACCTAAACAGAAACACCAGTCAGGGAAGTTACTCTTACCCGCTATGGGAAATTGACAGTACAGTTTTCATATGCACTTGATATGTGGGTTAGAGCAACTGGAGGAGTTTGGTTAAAAAAGGGTTGGATATTTAAAGGTACAGCCATGAGAGGAATACTAACGGTGGAGGGGTGTAATTTACTACATATCCAACATTTTTCATATCCTGATTTCTGTGCATAGGCATATTTAAACTTCAATAATAACATTTTAGCTGTATAACTTTCTGAGTTTTCATTTCTCTTGTGTCTTTCATGTGTATTATTCATATTAATATTCTGTTGTGGAGTTTTAGAGGCTCCACAAATACTCTTTATGTGTCCCAAATCTTTAGGATGATAAATACAGTTAGTTATCAGCCAAGTTGGCAGGAATACGATCAGAGCAGCCCAGCATAAGAGGCACAAGGCTTTCCCAGAAGTCCGTGGTGAAATAAGCAACGTCATTTTGTTCAGAGACTTCTTTTTCACTTGCTTCACTCACTGTTTGAGGATTTGTATCACCTTCTTCACCTCCTTTATCCTTGGCTTGCTTCTTAGGTGTTTGGTTCACCTTCTTCACACGACTGGCATGGATCCAAGCCTGTTATCCCTCTACCAGAATAGCTGTTCGGGTAACCGCGATCACTGTAGTCGGGGGTCCAAATGGGTACTCTTCCTTCTTGGTACGCTTCAGTTGCTGGACCACTACGACATCTCCCACTTGGAAGGAATGAGTTGGTTCCTGCAAAAAAATAGGAGAGGTGCGAGCGACTTTCCTTTCAACTTGATCTAAGGTTTCAATAAGTTTTCTTACATATTCTTCCTGAATAAGATCTAGGTCCCCTTTTTCTAACATAAGTGGCTGTCTGGCCCATGGAGTGGGGAATGGCCTACCCATTAAAACTTCAAAAGGGGAGTATCCTGTCTTTTTAGAGGGTGTCATTCTTACCTCGGCTAGTACAGCTAGTAGGCCCTTTTTCCAATTTGCATACGTTCCTGGCTTTCCTGATCTTATCTTTAATAGTTCTGTTCATCCTTTCCACTATACCTGAACTCTGGGGGTGGTAAGGAATATGAAACTTCCATTCTATTTTCAGTGTTTTTACCAAGTCTTGACAGACTTTGGCCACAAATGCAGGACCATCGTCTGAGTTGATCTGAAGTGGGCATCCCCATCTGGGAATGATTTCCTGTGTGAGAATTCTTACTACTGTTTGTGCATCTTCCTTTGTTGTTACAAACACTTCTATCCATCTTGAGAACATGTCCACTATTACTAGCACATATTCCTGTCTTGTACCTAGTTTGGGCATGTGTGTAAAATCAATTTGTAAATGAGTGAATGGTGTAGATGGATATATCAGATGTTCATATTTTGCCTTGTGAGGGTTCCTGGGATTATTCCGAATGCATGTGATGCATCTGGAAACATATGCCCTAACCAGAGAGGGAAGACCTGGAATGTAAAAATCCTTATCCAAAAGTTCACATGTGACTTTCCACCCTCTGTGACCTATCCCATGGTATTGTGAAATAAAAATGGGTGCGCTGGCTACAGGGATACGTGGTCTCCCCTCTTGGCAGACAAGGCCAGTTTCTGGGCTTGTCTGCACACCTATTGAGTTCCATTGTTGGATGTCTTTGTCTGTAGCATATGTTTGGAGTTCATGCAATATTTGATCTAGGAGTGGGATTTCAGGTGAGAGCAATGGCATTTGGATGTGTACTGGCTGTGTGGATGCTGCTTCCCTTGCTGCTTTGTCAGCTAAGGCATTGCCTTTGGCTATGTCATCTTGTTGCCCTGTATGTGCCATGCAGTGTAGTACAGCTATAGACCTTGGCAATTGTATGGCTTCTAACAGACTTGTGATGAGTGTGGAATGTGAAATTGATTTACCATCTGCTGCTATGTTGTCCCTCCTTTTCCATATGACCCCAAAATCGTGCGTGACACCATATGTGTATTTTGAGTCAGTGTAAATGTTTACATCTTGCCCTTTAAAAAGCTGACAAGCTCTGGTAAGCGCAATTAGTTCAGCAGCTTGGGCTGACTGGAACGGGACTGGATTTGCTTCTAGGATTTTATCAAGTAATTGCACAACAGCATACCCAGCATGGTATGTGTTGTCATTCGGCCTGGAACAGGATCCATCTACAAAGACATTCTGTGCATCTTGAAGAGCCACAGAAGACATGTCTGGCCTTGGGGATGTATCCTGATGTATGAGATCTGTGCATTTATGTTGTGGGACAACCTCATCCTGTTCTCCTTTTAACCCTAACAAAGCATTCAGGATTGGGACGGGGCCAGATGTAGGAGAGGTGTACTTTATTTCAAGCTGTGGATTGGATAGAAGAATAACCTCATACCCACTCAGTCGTTGGGCTGACATATGTTGGGTATGGATATTCTTTAGTAAAATTGATACATTGTGCGTAGTATGCAGGGTGGTGGGATGTCCCAGAGTGAATGATGTAGCCATTTCCACCACCATCACACAGGATGCCAGAGCTCTGAGACACGCCGGCATGCCCTGTACTGGCATAGGCACAATTTTTGAAAAAAATGCAATAGGGTGGAGTTTGCCCCCATGCTCCTGCGCCAGGACCCCCGCCATAGTTTTACAGTTGTCCCTTGCAAACAAGTGAAACATCTTCCCATATTCAGGTAGTCCGAGTCCAGGAGCTGTGACCATTGCAGTTTTAGGAAACACAAAAGCATTGTACATTTCATCATTCAATTTCACACAATCTGGCATGTCAGTACCTGTGGCTTGCCTCAGGAGATTATCATAGAAGGAACAATCAGGTATCCATTGGCGGCAGTAACCAATCATACCAAGAAAGGATAGCATATCCTTCTTAGTGAGTGGGCGGGGCAGACCCATGAGAGCCGCAGCTCTCTTGTGACTGATTTTCCTTTCTCCTTTGGAGAGTACAAAACCAAGGTATTCAACTGTTTCCTGACACCATTGAAGTTTCTTTTTGGAAACTTTATGACCATTATCTGCCAACCAATGTAGCAGATCTGAACCATCCTTTTTACATGCTTTCTGGCTCGGACTACACAACAACCAATCATCAACATATTGTAGTAGGACAGAACCATGGCGGGGTGTCCAAGACCGCAGGGTTGCCTGGAGGGCCACTGTGTATACTACAGGGGAGTCAACATAACCCTGGGGCATTCTACACCAGGTCATTTGGTGATTTTTGAAATTAAATGCAAAGATAGGCTGTGTCTCTTCGTCAACTGAAACGCTAAAGAATGCATTACAAAGGTCAATGACCGAAAAATACTCTGCATCAGATGGTATGGAGGTAAGGAGTAATGGCACATCAGGCACTATAGGCGCAATGGGTATCACCAGTAGGGATGAGCTCGGTGTTCGAGTCGAACATAGGTTCGAGTCGAACATCGGCTGTTCGCGAGTTCGGCGAACAATGAACGATTTGGGCCGTTCGCGCCAAATTCGAGTGACGCGAACGCCCCACAATACACTGCGCCATTGCACTGTGACCCTGCATGCTTGGCCAATCACAGCGCCGGCAGCGAGGAGAGCAATGATTGGCCACAGGCAGGATGCCTGTGGCCAATTATAGCTGAGGGTGTTTAGTACACGCCCCACACTATAAAAGGCCGCCAGCGCGGCGGCCTCGTGTAGTGTTTTCCGGAGCAGGGAAAGTGAAGGATAGGCAGGGACAGTGTCAAATCCATTCTTTGCTAAACCTTGTGTGTAGGGACAGAGAAGGATAGGCAGGGAGAGTGTCAGTGTCATATTCTTTGCTAAACCTTGTGTGTAGGGAGAGAGAAGGATAGGCAGGGAGAGTGTCAGTGTCATATACTTTGATAAACCTTGTGTGCAGGGAGAGAGAAGGATAGGCAGGGGACAGTGTCAGTGTCATATTCTTTGCTAAACCTTGTGTGCAGGGAGAGAGAAGGATAGGCAGGGAGAGTGTCAGTGTCATATACTTTGATAAACCTTGTGTGCAGGGAGAGAGAAGGATAGGCAGGGGCCAGTGTCAGTGTCATTGTTGCTAAGCCTCCTGCACATATTACACCTGAACTTAGCCTGTATTGCTGCTTTTTCCTGGTGTGTTACACCAACAGGATTTTGCGGCACTTACAGCGGGCGGAGTGTGCCTCCTGACCATATTACACCTGAACTTAGCCTGTATTGCTGCTTTTTCCTGGTGTGTTACACCAACAGGATTTTGCAGCACTTACAGCGGGCAGAGTGTGCCTCCTGACCATATTACACCTGAACTTAGCCTGTATTGCTGCTTTTTCCTGGTGTGTTACACCAACAGGATTTTGCGGCACTTACAGCGGGCGGAGTGTGCCTCCTGACCATATTACACCTGAACTTAGCCTGTATTGCTGCTTTTCCCATTTCCCTGCAGGCCATTAGAATGTCTGGAAGGAAAACAAGGAGAGGCAGACAGTCAGGAGCCAATAAAAGAGGGCAAGCAGGCTCTGTGTCTAGAGACAACAGTGCTGGTCGTGGACGCGGTGCTTCGCCAACAGCACGTGGCCATGGGACACGCTTGTCCTTCTTTTCGGCAGATGGACGTGTTGAGCCGCATCATGCCGAAGACTTGGTAGAGTGGATGACCAAGCCCTCCTCATCCTCCTCATCCTCTCTCACCCAGGCTCAGGGTACTGGCAAAGCAGCTGCCAAAGCGTCCTCTTCCCTGGTATCAATGTCATCATCAGTCACTCCTTCCCTAGACCAACCATGTCCTCCTGAGGAGTCCCCCGAACTGTTTGAGCACAGTGTTGGGTACATGCTCCAGGAGGATGCCCAGCGTTTCGAAGGGTCTGATGATGATACCCAGATAGAGGAAGGCAGTTGCGTGAGAGCAGAGAGAGGGGATGCTCAAGAAGGACACCAATCTGGCAGTCATGTTCCAGCAGCTGCAGCATACTGCCAGATTGGCTCCAGTGATGAGGAGGGAGGGGATGATGAGGTCACTGACTCCACGTGGGTGCCTAATAGGAGAGAGGAGGAGGAGGAGGAGGAGGATGAGGAGGAGGCACATATCCAACGAGGCAGGATGCCCTCGGGGGGCCAGCGTAAGGGCAGCACACCAACGGAATCACACCGCAGAGCTCCGCCCTTGCAGGGCGCTGCCTCTGCCCGTTATTCAAAAAGTTCTTTGGTGTGGGCCTTTTTTGAGTCGAGTGCATCAGATCGCACAGCTGCTGTTTGCAACATATGTCTCAAGCGTATATCGCGTGGCCAAAACATCACCCGCTTGGGCACCACATGCTTGACCAGACATATGTTGACCTGCCATGCAGCTCGTTGGCAAGCCTACCTTAAAGACCCACACCAAAGAACAAAGCGGACCTCTTCTTGCACCGCATCAGCTTGGATCTCCAACCCCACTATACCTTCAGTCCTCTCTGAAACCTGCTCTGAGAGGAATGAAGGTGTAGAATTAGGTGTGTCACAGCCAAGTACTTGCGGGCACTCTGCTAGCAGTACACCTACGTCCGATTCTAGCAGGCAAATTTCCCTGCCCCAGCTGCTGGACCGTCAAAATAAGTTCACTCCCAGCCATCCACATGCCCAGCGGTTGAATGCTAGCTTGGCTAAATTGCTAGCGCTTCAACTGCTGCCTTTTCAGTTGGTAGACTCAGCCCCCTTTTTCTCACGGAAGGCGATTCCGGCTCTCTACCGGCATGTGGAAGGCAATGTCTTGGCCTCGCTGGACAGGGCGGTCAGTGGTAAGGTGCATATTACCGCTGACTCATGGTCCAGCAGGCATGGGCAGGGACGTTACCTTTCTTTCACGGCCCATTTGGTCACTCTTTTGGCAGCTGGGAAGGATGCAGGACAAGGTGCAGTAGTGTTGGAGGTTGTTCCACCGCCACGCCTCCAAAATGCTACTACTGGTTGTGCACACACCTCTGTCCTCCACCCCCTCCTCTTCTTCTTCCTCTGTGGCCTCTTCCTGTGCTTTGTCCTCGGAACCAGCGGTGCTCCGTAGGCGTTCAAGGGGCTACGCATGTACGCAGGCAAAAAGATGCCATGCCGTGCTTGCGCTGGTGTGTTTGGGGGACAGGAGCCACACTGGGGCAGAGGTTCTGTCTGCTCTGCAGGGGCAGGCCGAGAGGTGGTTGACGCCACGCCAGCTTAAGCCAGGAATGGTAGTTTGCGACAATGGCACCAACCTCCTCTCCACTCTCCGACAGGGACAACTGACCCATGTGCCCTGTGTGGCTCACGTCCTTAACCTGGTGGTGCAGCTGTTCTTGGGCAGGTACCCGGGCTTACAGGATGTCCTGAGGCAGGCCAGGAAAGTCTGTGTGCATTTCCGCAGATCTTATAATGCCAGTGCTCTCCTGGCTGAGCTGCAAAAGGAGTTGAACCTGCCCAAGAACCGCCTTATATGTGACATGCCCACCAGGTGGAACTCAACGTTGGCCATGCTGCAGCAGCTGCACACGCAGCAGAGGGCCATCAATGAGTACCTGAGCGACTACGGCACCAGGATAGGGTCAGGGGAGCTCTGGTTTTTTTCACCACGCCAGTGGGGCATGATCAGGGATGCATGCACTGTCCTGGCACCATTTGAGGAGGCCACGAGGATGGTGAGCAGTGACAGTGCATGCATCAGTGACACTGTACCTCTTGTCCACCTGTTGGAACATACGCTGCGTGGAATAATGGACAGGGCACTTGAGTCAGAACAGAGGCAGGAAGGAGGACTTCCTTGCCTCTCAAGGCCCCCTTTACCCAGACAGTGTTCCTTCTGTTCCACCCATCGCACAGGAAGAAGAGGAGGAGGAGGAGGAGGATTGTGTCAGCATGGAGGTGGAGCCTGGCACTCAGCATCATCAGCAGCAGTCTTTTATGGATGATTTACAGTCCCAAGAAACCAGTGGACTTGTACGTGGCTGGGAGGAGGTGGCTGCGGATCATGTCGTCCTTAGTGACCCAGAGGACTCCGGACCGAATGCCTCAGCTAACCTACGCTGCATGGCCTCCCTGATCCTGCAAAGTCTGCGGAAGGATCCTCGTATTCTTCGGATTAAGGAGAGGGACCATTACTGGCTGGCCACTCTCCTTGATCCACGGTACAAGGGTAAGGTTGCGGACCTTATGTTACCGTCGCAGAGGGAGCAGAGGATGAGACAACTCCGGGAGGCCTTGCAGAAAGGTCTGTGCAACGCGTTCCCAGAGACTGGGAGGTTACAAACTCCTGGTCCTGGACAACGAGTTGCTGAGGCTTCGGTCAGTCAAAGAAGGAGCGGTGGGGAAGGTGGCCGTCTGACCGATGCGTTTAGACAATTCTTTAGTCCGCAGCCCCAAGGTATGATCGGTTCCAGCAACCATCGCCAGCGTCTGATATACATGGTGCAGGAATACCTAGGGGCAAGGTCAGACTTGGACACCTTCCCCACCGAAAATCCTCTGGCTTACTGGGTCTTGAGGATGGATCACTGGCCAGAGCTTGCACAGTATGCAATTGAGCTACTGGCCTGTCCTGCATCCAGCGTTCTTTCAGAACGCACATTCAGTGCTGCTGGAGGATTTGTCACGGATCACAGGGTGCGCCTGTCCACCGATTCTGTTGATCGACTGACCTTCATAAAGATGAACCAGTCTTGGATCACCACCAGCTACCAAACACCTGAAGCTGATATAACAGACTAATTTATTTTCAAATGTCACATCCCTTCAAGACTGATGCTGATGCTGAGAGACTGTCCTGTTATGTTGACTGACTATCCTCCTCCTCCTCAATGATCCGATTGATGATGATAGCTTGGAAGAACATTTTTGTTTCTGGGTGCCGCCACCAGTGGCTAAGGCCCAATTTTTCAGCCCCTGTTTAACAGGGGCGTGTTATTACAATTTTTTATGCAATGCTTTGCAGCATGGCTCATTCCTGCACTCCAACTAGAGTATCTGGGAGAGGTTGCAGTGTCGTGGCACCAGCACCAGTGGCTAAGGCCCAATTTTTCAGCCCCTGTTTAACAGGGGCGTGTCATTACAATTTTTGTTGCAATACTTTGCAACAGGGCTCATTGCTGTGCTCCAAGTACAGTATCTGTGAGGGGTTGCAGTGTTGTGGCACCAGTGCCTAAGGCCCAATTTTTATGCCCCTGTTTAACAGGGGCATGTAATTACAATTCTTGATCTAATAATTCACAGCAGGGCCCATTCCTGCGCCCACCAAGACTAACTGTGAGGCCTTACAGTGTTGTGTCAACACCACCACCACCACCACCACCAAAGGCCCAATTTTTCAGCCCCTGTTCAACAGGGGCATGCAATTACAATTCTTGATCTAATAATTCACAGCAGGGCCCATTCATGCGCCCACCAAGAGTAACTGTGAGGGCTCACAGTGTTGTGGCAACACCAACATGTAAGGGGCAAATTTCAGCTGAGTATATATGGCAGGCCCCTACTTTCAAACATCCAACTTACAAACGACTCCTCCTTGCAAACGGAAGGATACAATAGGAAGTGAGAGGAAATCTACCCCTAGGAAGGGAAATTCTCTCCTGTAAGAGTTAATATGGGAAAAAAGTGTCTCCTCTCCACTGATGCTTTATCACCAATTCTTGTTTCAATAAAAACCCCAAATTTTCAAAACACATTTGTCATTAGGACGGAAAGTGAGGTGAACTGTTCTGAACAGGTGCACACTGCACAGACAGAAAAACAAATGTTACAGGGGTGATAACCCTTCCCTATGTTTTCCAAAAAGCTTAAAAATAGATTTTTTGGCTGGAGCTACACTTAAACAATGTACCTGTTCAAAATTACAAACAGATTCTACATAAGAACAAACCTACAGTCCCTGTCTTGTATGCACCGCCTGTATACGGCTGTTCAGAGTATATAGGGCCTTTTTTATTTTGTGTGCGGGGTTCCCCTTAATATCCATACAAGACCCAAAGGGGCTGGTAATGGGCTGGGGTAGGGGGGGGGCTGTGATGGGGTAGCTATGCCATTTTTCTTAAAGATTTTCATCCATATTACCGGGACCAGACATTACATTAAAGCCGCAAGCAGTTTTAAATGGCTTTTTTTCCTTTAGAAATGTAATTTTGTGCAGGGACAGTTCTAAACACGGGAAACACGTGGCACTTCACAGGCATACTTTAGACACCCCCCAGGTACGATATTTAAAGGAATATTTGACTTTTTTTTTCACTTTATGCATCATTAAAATGACTGCTCCCGAAAAACTGCCGTTTTTAAAACTTTTTTTTGGATTGATACATGTCCCCTGGTGCAGAACCCGGGTTCCCAAACCCTTTTTAGGACAATAACATGCATATTAGTCGTTATAAATAACACTTTAGATTTCGAACGTTCGCATCCATTGTATTTAATAGGGTTCTAAAGTTCGTACGAACTTTCGGTCCGTTCGCGGGTTCTGGTGCGAACCGAACCCGGGGGGTGTTCGGCTCATCACTAATCATCAGGTTGTTTATAGCTCTGACGTCTTGTACAAACCTGTAAGAGCCATCCGGCTTTTTCACTAGGTTGATGGGGGTGTTGTAGGGTGACAGTGTCTCTTTAAGAATTCCTTGCTGCAGGAACCTTTCTACCATTGGGGCAACTCCTTCCTCTTTTTCATTTGAAATGGGGTATTGTTTGTGATAAACCTGCTGTGCCCATGATTTTAAAGCTGCCCTGTATGGGGTACAAGAGATAAGACCTACATCCAAGGAGCTTGTAGACCATACTGGATCATCTGGTGGAGGGAGATCACTATCCCCAGTGTAATATATTGGTATTACCTTGGAGTGTACGAAGACCCCTCCTTCAGTGGTCATTTTCAGTGTTATACCCAATCTTCCCATCAAATCTCTACCCAAGAGATTCACAGGACAGTTTGGTACAATCCTGAAACAATGATGCAAGACTGTTGCACCTCCCCTTTCAACATTACTTACTGGTAAAGGCAGTGTTTTGTATGTTTTGGTAAGTATCCCATTAATTCCCATAGAAGGTTCAGCAATTTTGGTCTCACCTCTGTAGCAGTCCTCACTGAGGGTACTTCGAGTTGCCCCTGAATCAATTAGAAATGGAACAGGCCTATATTTAACATATAGGGTCACAATTGGTTGCTCATTGTAAGAGTGTGAGATCAAGGGAAATGCTGGGAAACTACCTTCTGGGCAGCTTCATTTCAGTTGTTGTTGATTCCACTGTATAGGGAATCGGGGACCATGTTGCTTTGGGGCTACTTGATTCTGTTGGCTAGATTGGGGTCCTTGATCTTGATCTTGAATATTTGGGTTATTACATTCATAGGGACATTGATTTCTCCAGTGCCTCTCCAGTCCACAGTTAAAACAACATGTGCGGGACTGCTGGGGTGGTCTGGAAAAATCACGCCCTCTCCCTCTTATTCTTCCTCTTCCTCTTCCTCTGTTTCCACTGCCCCATTGTCCACCATTATTTTGGGGAGGCTGGGTTTGCACTCCACCCTGATAATGGGTACTTACTGCTTTATCTCTTATTACATCGAAACACCCTGCTGCTTCTTTCTGTAATAAAGTTTCCTGAAATTGGTCAATCGTCTTTGTGGTCCATTCAGATATCATCTGTTTGACCATCAAGGAAAACTGGGGTTTCTAGATTATTCATATAAGTTTGAATAAACAAAGCTCCCACATCAGTAGTTGTAGCTAATCCAGCTTCTGTTGTCCAATTTTCATGAAACCTTTTCCAGAACTCAACTCCAGTTTCTTCTGACTTTTGTTTGCATGCTATGGCAGTAGGAAGGGAACTTTTATTTTTAAATACTTTCATCATTTCAGCCTCTAATTCCATCCACATGGTGTTACTACCTGCTACTGTGTTTAACCCATATGCTTCCGCATTTCCAGTGTCAATAGTGTTTATACTTGGAACATTTGCCCAGCTCCATGAACTGGTGTGTCCTATGATGCCATCAATGATAATGCGCATGTCTTCCTGTGTGTAATTTCTACCCTTACATGCCTCTTTTAAGTAAGTTAAAGTACCTCCTGCGGAGGCAGTGGGTTTGGGGCAATGTTTCACTATCCATATCCTCAACGTCTATTACTTTTTTTAATATTTCATTTCCAATGGTCACAAAAGGCGCTTAAAGGTTAGTGTTACTGTATACAGTTCCACTCTTTGTTTTAAGGGGACTAAGTTTTTTACCCACTACAGCGTTTTCCTGTTCTTCCTCCTGCTCTTGGCCAGGTGGTGAAACTACACCTCCTATAGCTCCCTGATCTTCTTCTGGTTCAGCTACCTCGACTCTGGCTTCCTGTCCTTGCCTCTGTAGGCGCTGTCTATCTTGTTGTGGAGCGGGAGGGATCTGCCGCTGTGGTTGTGGAGCGGGAGGGATCTGCCGCTGTGGTTGTGGAGCGGGAGGGATCTGCCGCTGTGGTTGTGGAGCGGGAGGGATCTGCCATTGTCTGATTGCATGATGTCCAGCCAGAAGATCAATATCTTCCTTTGTTAAACTCGGATAGACATGTACATATGAGGGTGGAAGATGACTGACTACTGGCAGGGGTGGGGCTGTTGGGTCAGGGACAACTCTCTTTTTATCGGCTTCTTCTCTATGTTTCTGGTCATAATCTTCCTTACTTAAACATTTGGTGGGCTTTTTCTGCTTCTTTTTGTCCCTCTCTGAAATCAATATGGGGCATATTTTAACCAATTCTCTCCTCCCTTTTCCATATAATCCATATCCCATCGAGGGTCCCCGGGGTACCAAGGGAAAGATCTCTTATCTCCTAAACACAATCCTTTTACCCATGGGACTACAAATTCATAATCAGTACCACAAATTCTGGCTACAAAATCCGTACACTTTTCTCCTAGGTTGGGAAGAGGGGGAGGATAATCTTTACCTTGTTTCTGACCCATATTGACAGTGGGAGATGACTGTTTTACCACGCAGTCTTCTGATCCACACAACAGATTATTCTTAATACTTCTATTAACTTAATACTTCTATGCGATAGAAAGAGAAAAGCAAAGGTTTTGGGGTCACCGGAGTCTATTTCCCCATTAACCACTTCATATTCCTTGCCAAAAGGAATGTATCTATCATATTCCTTGCCAAAAGGAATGTATCTATATGCAGTACTGCTTATCTTTATGGGTTTACCAAAAACCCTTCTGTGGGTTTACCAAAAACCCTTCTGTGGGTTTACCTAAAACCCTTCTGTGGGTTTACCTAAAACCCAATATTAACCTCCTGGGATGGTTCTTATCCCCTACTAATTTATGGAACTAAAAGCTTTAATCAGAGCTGAGGCAAGAAAATATTTAGTCAATAAAGACAAAAAAAGATTCTTACCTCAGATGATGTGCTTATCTCGGCAGTGCCTCCAAATTCTGTTAGGGGTACAGTTGTTTCTAACCAGCCAGGCAGGTTAAAGTTCAATGCAGGAAAAAGACTTCAGTTATCCCCACAGGCCCGGAGACATCAAAATTAATGACACAGGAGACAGCTATTGCAATGTGCCCAAATGATGTCTAGTTTAATCAGCTTAACATCTCGGTATTTATGCAATTCTAGGGAACAAAACTGGGGATGGGAGGAGTTCACATGATACAAATTCAGGTTAATAATTTCCTATTAGCTAGTACGTGTTACAAGTTCAGGTAATATTTTGCTGATGAAACAAAAATCTTACATAGATGTGAACTTCAACATATGTGGTATGCTTTCTGTGTTTACACAGGTGTCGTAGAACGATACTTAACTTATCTTAAACGAACATGAGCTAGGGCAAAGTCCATAGATATGGTATATGCCTAAATGACCATGGAAACCTTTACACAGAAACATTATGTGAGTTTGAAACTTTGAGTATGAGTTTTAACTTTTGTTCAATTCATGGAACTCAAAATGGAGGTTGCACTTCTGTGCACCACCCACAAACGGATGGTCTAGTGGAAAGGTTCAACAAAACGGAGGTTGCACTTCTGTGCACCACCCACAAACGGATGGTCTAGTGGAAAAGTTCAACAAAACGCTGAAAGGAATGTTAAAGCGAGTGGTAGCGGCAGATGGTAGGGACTGGGACTGCCTCTTGCCCTATCTCATGTTTGCTATACGGGAGGTACCCCAAGCCTCCACTGGCTTTTCCCCTTTCGAGTTGCTGTATGGCAGACACCCGAGGGGCTTATTAGATATAGCAAAAGAGGCCTGGGAACAAGAGGCAACCTCACTCAAAAGTGTAGTGGAACATATTGCGCAGATGCAAGACTGGATTGATAAAGTCATGCCCATTGTTAGGTCCCACTTGCAACAGGCTCAGCAGGCTCAAGCTAGAGTCTATAACCGTTCAGCTAGGATCCGAACCTTTAAACCCAGTGACAGAGTTCTTGTGCTGGTACCTACAGTGGAGAGCAAATTTATGTCAAAATGGCAAGGGCCATACGAGGTCGTAGAACAGGTGGGGGAAGTTACCTATAGAGTACATCAGCCTGGAAAAAGGAAACCCTACCAAATCTACCATATCAATCTTTTGAAGCCCTGGAAGGACAGAGAATCCCTTATGACCCAAGCACCCTTGGCGATGACTACCTCAGGTCCTTCTAACATGCCAGCGGTGGAGATCGCTGAGGCCTTGTCCGTAAGCCAAAAACAAGAGACCAAGGAATTTATGCTAAGATATAGTGAGTTCTTCTCTGATATTCCAGGGGTAACTTCAGTAATAAAGCATGATATTGTGACCGACCCAGGGGTGAAAGTTAACTTAAAACCTTATCGCTTCCCAGAGGCTCAACGCCAAGTAATCTCAGAGGAAATAAGGAGGATGTTGGAGCTTGATGTAATAGAAGAATCCCATAGTGAGTGGTGTACTCCAATCGTCCTTATTCCCAAGCTGCATGGAAGCATCCGATTTTGTAAAGATTTCCGAAAGTTAAAAGAGGTGTCAAAATTTGACGCTTATCCAATGCCCAGGGTAGATGAATTAATTGAACGTCTAGGACAGGCCCGGTATATGACCACCCTGGACCTTACGAAGGGGTATTGGAAAATACCACTTACAGAACCTGCAAAAGAGAAGACAGCCTTCTCCACGCCTGAGGGGCACTGGTAGTATAAGAGGAGGCCATTCGGCCTACATGGGGCTTCAGCCACTTTTCAGAGGATGCGAAAAGGAAGGTAGGATGTATGGACAGCCGCACTCCAAAACCATTGAGGTTGCCTTTATTGAGCAAAATACATAAAAGCACTGCAAGTCACAGCAAAAACAAAGGGGTACAGCCGACGCGTTTCACACTAGGGTCTAGTGCTTAGTCATGGCTAACTAACTTTTCAGAGGATGATGGATTGCATCCTTAAACCCCACCAAGCCTATGCATCTGAGTATTTAGATGACGTGGTAATTTTTAGTGCAGACTGAGAGAGAAACTTACCCAAAGTGCAGCCTGTTATTAACTCCCCCTGTCGTGAGGGTCTGACAGCCAATCCTAAGAAGTGTGCTATGGGACTAGAGGAGGCCCAATATCTAGGATACATTATTGGCCGGTAGGGATGAACTTCGTGTTCGAGTCGAACACACGTTCGTGCCAAATTCGGGTGACGTGAACGGCCCACAATACACTGCGCCATCGCAGTGCAATCCCGGCACTGTGATTGGCCAAGCATGCACTGTGACCCGCATGCTTGGCCAATCACAGCGCCGGCAGTGAGGAGAGCCATAATTTTCCACAGGCAGGATGCCTGTGGCCAATCATAGCTCAGGGGGTTTAGTACACGCCCCACACTATAAATGGCCACCAGCACGGCGGCCTTGTACAGTGTGTTCCGGTGTGCAGGGAAAGAGCCACATAGGCAGGGACAGTGTGTTCTACTTTGTGTTCTTTTCTCAGGCATCTTCAGGAGTTGCTGTTCATTGCTGTTCTCTAAGCTAGATAGGCAGACAGGGACAGTGTGTTCTTTTCTCAGGCATCTGCAGGAGTTGCTGTTCATTGCTGTTCTCTAAGCTAGATAGGCAGGCAGGGACAGTGTGTTCCTTTCTCAGGCATCTGCAGGAGTTGCTGTTCATTGCTGTTCTCTAAGCTAGATAGGCAGGCAGGGACAGTGTGTTCTTTTCTCAGGCATCTGCAGGAGTTGCTGTTCATTGTTGTTCTCTAAGCTAGATAGGCAGGCAGGGACAGTGTGTTCTTTTCTCAGGCATATACAGCAGTTAGTGGGTGTTGTGTGCCCCAGCACAGTATACACCTGTATATACCCGTCATTGCTGTTCTCTAATAAAGGCATCTGCTGGAGTTAGTGGGTGTTGTGTGCTCTAGTAGAGTATACACCTGTATATACCCATCATTGCTGTTCTCTAATAAAGGCATCTGCTGGAGTTAGTGGGTGTTGTGTGCCCTAGTACAGTATACACCTGTATATACCCGTCATTGCTGTTCTCTAATAAAGGCATCTGCTGGAGTTAGTGTGTGTTGTGTGCTCTAGTAGAGTATACACCTGTATATACCCGCCATTGCTGTTCTCTAATAAAGGCATCTGCAGCAGTTAGTGGGTGTTGTGTGCCCCAGCACAATATACACCTGTATATACCCGTCATTGCTGTTCTCTAAGCTAGATAGGCAGGCAGGGACAGTGTGTTCTTTTCTCAGGCATCTGCAGGAGTTGTTGTTCATTGCTGTTCTCTAAGCTAGATAGGCAGGCAGGGACAGTGTGTTCTTTTCTCAGGCATCTGCAGCAGTTAGTGGGTGTTGTGTGCCCCAGCACAGTATACACCTGTATATACCCGTCATTGCTGTTCTCTAAGCTAGATAGGCAGGCAGGGACAGTGTGTTCTTTTCTCAGGCATCTGCAGAAGTTGCTGTTCATTGCTGTTCTCTAAGCTAGATAGGCAGGCAGGGACAGTGTGTTCTTTTCTCAAGCATCTGCAGGAGTTAGTGGGTGTTGTGTGCTCCAGCACAGTATACACCTGTATATACCCGTCATTGCTGTTCTCTAAGCTAGATAGGCAGGCTGGGACAGTGTGTTCTTTTCCCAGGCATCTGCAGGAGTTAGTGGGTGTTGTGTTCCCTAGTACAGTATACACCTGTATATACCCGTCATTGCTGTTCTCTAATAAAGGCATCTGCTGAAGTTAGTGGGTGTTGTGTGCTCTAGTAGAGTATACACCTGTATATACCCGTCATTGCTGTTCTTTAATAAAGGCATCTGCTGGAGTTAGTGGGTATTGTGTGCCCTAGTACAGTATACACCTGTATATACCCGTCATTGCTGTTCTCGAATAAAGGCATCTGCTGGAGTTAGTGGGTGTTGTGTGCTCTAGTAGAGTATACACCTGTATATACCCGTCATTGCTGTTCTCTAATAAAGGCATCTGCTGGAGTTAGTGGGTGTTGTGTGCCCTAGTACAGTATACACCTGTATATACCCATCATTGCTGTTCTCTAATAAAGGCATCTGCAGCAGTTAGTGGGTGTTGTGTGCCCCAGCACAGTATACACCTGTATATACCCGTCATTGCTGTTCTCTAAGCTAGATAGGCAGGCAGGGACAGTGTGTTCTTTTCTCAGGCATCTGCTGGAGTTAGTGGGTGTTGTGTTCCCTAGTACAGTATACACCTGTATATACCCGTCATTGCTGTTCTCTAATAAAGGCATCTGCTGGAGTTAGTGGGTGTTGTGTGCTCTAGTAGAGTATACACCTGTATATACCCGTCATTGCTGTTCTCTAATAAAGGCATCTGCTGGAGTTAGTGGGTGTTGTGTGCCCTAGTACAGTATACACCTGTATATACCCGTCATTGCTGTTCTCTAATAAAGGCATCTGCAGCAGTTAGTGGGTGTTGTGTGCCCCAGCACAATATACACCTGTATATTACCGTCATTGCTGTTCTCTAATAAAGGCATCTGCTGGAGTTAGTGGGTGTTGTGTGCCCTAGTACAGTATACACCTGTATATACCGTCATTGCTGTTCTCTAATAAAGGCATCTGCTGGAGTTAGTGGGTGTTGTGTGCCCTAGTACAGTATACACCTGTATATACCCATCATTGATGTTCTCTAATAAAGGCATCTGCTCTAGTTAGTGGGTGTTGTGTGCCTCCAGCACAATATACACTATCCAATTGCTGGTTTTCCCATCTCCCTGCAGGCCATTACTATGTCTGTATATAAGTGAAAAATCTGCGCTAAACCAAAAATAAGGAAAGCTGCTGTCAGGGTCACCTGTGGCCAGGTGACAGATGCACACCGTAGGGGGACAGGAGTGCACCGTGAGGTAGTGAACCCTATGGCTGGCTTCTGCGGATAGGAAACTGGGTGGTTGTGGAAAGCGGGACCAGAGGAGCACAACCGGGATCCTAACGGAAGCTAGAGCCAAGATTCCCCAGGGCACGGAGTCTAAGACCCAGCTGGTCTTCTCCAGGGCCTCTAGTGGTGAGGATGTTATGCTGCAGGCTGGGACCAGGTCGCGGCCCCTGGAGTTTCCTAGCTCACGCCCCGTAGGATAAGGGGAAAAGAGGGGAAGCAGCAGCACAAGATAAGAGAGAACCGAATAACAAGCTGAAGGTCAGGGGCCACAAGCAGACAAGGATAACGAAAGAACGAGCCGAAGGTCAAGGGTCACGAGCAGACAGGGATAGTCGGGGACAAGCCAATAACGTAACAGAGAGACAGATGTAGCACACGGCAGGCAGGAACCCAAACACACAATGCCTAACAAACACGTTGATCAGCAAAGCAGGCTTGCAGTGCACAGGTTAATATAGTGTTCTGTGATAGGGCCTGGGGTGGAGTCAGGCTGAGAGGAGATTATAAAGGAAGCCAGGTGAAGGAGGTCTGGTCTCTAAGATGAACACATGAGGAGGAAGGTAAGATGGCAGACAGACATTAATGCATATCCATGACAGTACCCTCCCTCTTACGAGGCCTCCCCCTTCCCCGCCTGGGCCCAGGTTTAGAGGGAAACTTCAGATGAAACTCCTTTAACAGACGAGGTGCAAAGACCTCAGATGCAGTGATCCAAGACCTCTCCTCAGGACCAAACCCTTTCCAATGAACGAGGTACTGAAGAACGCCTTTACAGAGTCGGGAGTCCAGAATTTGACTGATCTTGTACTCCTGATTATCCTCAGAGACAGGCACCACGGTAGGGAGAGGACGAGAGAATTTATTGAGGACTAAAGGCTTTAGAAGAGCAACATGAAAGGAGTTAGTGATTCTAAGGCTCTTAGGAATCTGGAGTTTGAAACAAACCGGATTCAGTTTAGCAGTTACCGTGTATGGACCGATGAATCATGGAGCAAACTTCAGAGAAGGAACTCGGAGCTTGATGTTCCTGGTAGAGAGCCAGACTTTGTCCCCTGGCTGAAGAGAAGGCGGTTTACGCCTGCGGCGGTCGGCAAAGCCTTTGAATTTTTCAGCAGCTGCCCGGAGGGAATCATGAACGTGACCCCAAACGGAATTGAGAGACTCCTGAACCGAAGCCAAAGCTGGAATGTCTGGAGAACAGATCATGGGAAGAGGAAGTTGAGGGTGTTTTCCATAAACTGTGAAAAAGGGTGTCTTCTGCGAACTGGTATTCACATGATTGTTATGGGAGAATTCTGCCCACGGGAGTAGAGAGGACCAATCGTCATGGTGAGAAGACGCAAAGGTGCGAAGAAAGACCTCTAACTCCTGATTAACCCTCTCAGTCTGTCCATTGGATTGGGGATGGTAAGAAGAAGAAAAATCCAAGACAATATTGAGGGATTTGCAAAAGGCTCTCCAAAAACGAGACGTGAATTGGACTCCCCTGTCGGAAACAATATGAGAAGGGACCCCATGTAGGCGGAGAATTTCTCGAATGAAAATGGGAACCAAGGCAGGGGCAGAAGGAAGACCAGGAAGAGGAACAAAATGAGCCATCTTGGAGAATCGATCGATTACCACCCAAATGACTGTATTATTCTCAGACAGTGGGAGATCGGTGATAAAATCCATGGCAATATGGGCCCAGGGTTCCTTAGGAATGGGCAAGGGCATGAGGAGACCAGCAGGAGCTTGTGTGGAGGATTTGGACTGAGCACAGACATGACAAGCTTTAACGTAGTCTTTGACGTCTGAGCGGAGATTAGGCCACCAGTAGTGACGACTGATGAGTAGGAAGGATCGGAGGAATCCAGAATGTCCTGCCACCTTGGAATCATGTCCCCAACGAAGGATCTTAGCTCTTAGCTCAGTGGGGACAAAGGTCTTACCAGGCGGAATTTTTGACTTCAGGGTGGTAGAGTGGGCAACAATGCATGAGGTTGGAATGATCGGCTCAGGTTCAGGGGCGGACTCCTCGTCCAAAGTGTCAAATGACCTAGAGAGCGCATCAGCCCGACCGTTGCAGGAACCAGGTTTGTAGGTAATCGTGAAATTAAAACGGGCAAAGAAGAGACTCCACCTGGCCTGTCTAGGATTCAGACGTTTAGCATTCTGTAGATACTGTAAATTCTTGTGATCGGTAAAGATCGTTATGGAGTGAGGGGAACCCTCCAAGAGATGACGCCACTCCTCTAACGCCAATTTAATTGCGAGAAGTTCCCGATCACCGATTGCATAATTCCTCTCTGCCTGAGAATTTTTTTTGGAGAAGAACGCACATGGTTGGCGTCTCTTCTCAAAGATTTGAAGAAGCACAGCTCCCACCCCCATTGAGGAAGCGTCCACTTCAATAAAAAATGCATTCCCAGGATTTGGTCTCCTCAAGAGGGGGCCAGAAACAAAGGCCTGTTTCAGGTTGTGAAATGCAGAGACAGCTTCGGGAGGCCAGTCTCTGGCATTCACACCCTTCTTGGTCAAAGCGATAATAGGCGCGGCAATGGAAGAGTAATTCCTTATGAACTGCCTATAATAATTAGTGAAGCCAAGAAAGCGCTGTGTGGCCTTGAGGCTAGCAGGAAGGGGCCAGTTGGTGATAGCCAAGACCTTCCCAGGGTCCATACGAAGACCCGAACATGAGACGAAGCACCCCAAAAACAGGACCTCAGAACATTCAAAGGAACATTTCTCCAGCTTGGCATAGAGATTGTTCTCTCTAAGACGTTGAAGTACAGTGCGGACATGGTTTCTGTGGACGAGCAGATTTTCAGAAAAGATCAGAATGTCATCCAGATAGATGACAACAAACTGGTACAGCAGATCTCTGAAGATTTCATTGACAAAGTTTTGAAACACGGCTGGAGCATTACACAGACCAAAAGGCATCACCAGATATTCGTAATGCCCGTCTCTAGTGTTGAATGCAGTCTTCCATTCGTCACCCTCCCGTATTCTAATGAGATTGTACGCGCCTCTGAGATCCAACTTGGTGAAAATGGAGGCACCCTTCAACCTATCGAATAGCTCAGATATTAAGGGTAAGGGGTATCGATTTTTAATAGTAACCACATTTAAACCCCGATAATCGATACAGGGTCTTAAGGTACCATCCTTTTTGGCAACAAAAAAGAACCCTGCCCCTGCAGGCGATGAGTAGTGATGAGCCATGAGCCGAACACCCCCGGGTTCGGTTCGCACCAGAACCCGCGAACGGACCGAAAGTTCGTACGAACATTAGAACCCTATTAAATACAATGGATGCGAACGTTCGAATTCTAAAGTGCTAATTATAACAACTATTATGCATGTTATTGTCCTAAAAAGGGTTTGGGAACCCGGGTTGTGCACCAGGGGACATGTATCAATGCAAAAAGAAGTTTTAAAAACGGTCGTTTTTCGGGAGCAGTCATTTTAATGATGCATAAAGTGCAAAAAAAAAAGTCAAATATTCCTTTAAATATCGTACCTGGGGGGTGTCTAAAGTATGCCTGTGAAGTGCCACGTGTTTCCCGTGTTTAGAACTGTCCCTGCACAAAATGACACTTCTAAAGGAAAAAAAAGCCATTTAAAACTGCTTGCGGCTTTAATGTAATGTCTGGTCCCGGTAATATGGATGAAAATCTTTAAGAAAAATGGCATAGCTACCCCATGACCCCCCCCCCCTACCCCAGCCCATTACCAGCCCCTTTGGGTCTTGTATGGATATTAAGGGGAACCCCGCACATAAAATAAAAAAGGCCCTATATACTCTGAACAGCCGTATACAGGCGGTGCATACAAGACAGGGACTGTATGTTTGTTCTTATGTAGAATGTGTTTGTAATTTTGAACAGGTACATTGTTTAAGTGTAGCTCCAGCCCAAAAATCTATTTTTAAACTTTTTGGAAAACATAGGTAAGGGTTATCACCCCTGTAACATTTGTTTTGCTGTCTGTGCCCCTGTTCAGAACATTTCACCTCACTTTCCGTCCCAATGACAACTGTTTTTGAAATGTGGTGTTTTTCTTGAAACAAGGATTGCTGATAAAGCATCAGTACAGAGGAGACACCTTTCTCCCATATTAATTCTTACAGGAGAGAATTTTCCTTCCATGGGGTAGATTTCCTCTCACTTCCTGTTGTCTTCTTGCGTTTGCAAGTAGGAGTCGTTTGTAAGTTGGATGTTTGAAAGTAGGGACCTGCCGTATATAATCTGCAGAAATAGGCCCCTTAGTTGGTGTTGGCACAACACTGTAAGCACTCACAGTTACTCTTGGTTGGTGCTGGAACGCCCTGCTGTCAACTATTATATCAGGAATTGTAATTACATATAATTGTTGAACAGTGGTAGTAAAAATTGGGCCTTTGATGGGGGTGCTGGTGCCACAACACTGTAAGCCCTGACAGTTACTCTTGGTGGGTGCAGCAATGGGCCCTGCTGTGAATTATTAGATCAAGAATTGTAATTGCATGCCCCTGTTGAACAGGGGCTGAAAAATTGGGCCTTTCGTGGTGGTGGTGGTGGTGGTGGTGTTGCCACAACACTGTAAGCCCTCAGAGTTACTCTTGCTTGGTGGGTGCAGGAATGGGCCCTGCTGTGAATTATTAGATCAATAATTGTAATTACATGCCCCTGTTGAACAGGGGCTGAAAAATTGGGCCTTAGGCACTGGTGGCACAACACTGCAACCCCTCACAGATACTGTACTTGGAGCACAGCAATGAGCCCTGTTGCAAAGTATTGCTTCAAAAATTGTAATAACACGCCCCTGTTAAACAGGGGCTGAAAAATTGGGCCTTAGGCACTGGTGGCACAACACTCCAACCCCTCACACATACTGTACTTGGAGCACAGCAATGAGCCCTGTTGCAAAGTATTGCTTCAAAAATTGTAATTACACGCCCCTGTTAAACAGGGGCTGAAAAATTGGGCCTTAGCCACTGGTGGCGGCACCCATAAACAAAAATGATCTTCCAAGCTATCATCATCAATCGTATCATTGAGGACTCGGAGGAGGAGGATAGCCAGTCAACATAACAGCACAGGCACTCAGCATCAGCATCAGTCTTGAAGGGATGTGACATGTTAAAATCAATTAGTCTGTTATATCAGCATCAGGTGTGTGGTAGCTGGTGGTGATCCAAGACTGGTTCATCTTGATGAAAGTCAGTCGATCAACCGAGTCGGTGGACAGGCGCACCCTGTGATCCGTGACAAATCCTCCAGCAGCACTGAATGTGCCTTCCGAAAGAACGCTGGATGCAGGACAGGCCAGTAGCTCAATTGCATACTGTGCAAGCTCTGGCCAGTGATCCATCCTCAAGACCCAGTAAGCCAGAGGATTTTCGGTGGGGAAGGTGTCCAAGTCTGACCTTGCCCCTAGATATTCCTGCACCATGTTTATCAGACGCTGGCGATGGTTGCTGGAACCGATCATACTTTGGGGCTGCGGACTAAAGAATTGTCTGAACGCATCGGTCAGACGGCCACCTTCCCCACCGCTCCTTCTTTGACTGGCCGAAGCCTCAGCAACTCGTTGTCCAGGACCAGGAGTTTGTAACCTCCCAGTCTCTGGGAACGCGTTGCACAGACCTTTCTGCAAGGCCTCCCGGAGTTGTCTCATCCTCTGCTCCCTCTGCGACGGTAACATAAGGTCCGCAACCTTACCCTTGTACCGTGGATCAAGGAGAGTGGCCAGCCAGTAATGGTCCCTCTCCTTGATCCGAAGAATACGAGGATCCTTCCGCAGACTTTGCAGGATCAGGGAGGCCATGCAGCGTAGGTTTGCTGAGGCATTCGCTCCGGAGTCCTCTGGGTCACTAAGGACGACATGATCCGCAGTCACCTCCTCCCAGCCACGTACAAGTCCACTGGTTTCTTGGGACTGTAAATCATCCCTAAAAGACTGCTGCTGATGATGCTGAGTGCCAGCCTCCACCTCCATGCTGACACAATCCTCCTCCTCCTCCTCCTCCTCCTCCTCTTCCTGTGCGATGGGTGGGACAGAAGGAACACTGTCTGGGTAAAGGGGGCCTTGAGAGGCAAGGAAGTCCTCCTCTTCCTGCCTCTGTTCTGCCTCAAGTGCCCTGTCCATTATTCCACGCAGCGTGTGCTCCAACAGGTGGACAAGAGGTACAGTGTCACTGATGCATGCACTGTCACTGCTCACCATCCTCGTGGCCTCCTCAAATGGTGCCAGGACAGTGCATGCATCCCTGATCATGCCCCACTGGCGTGGAGAAAAAAAACCAAGCTCCCCTGACCCTGTCCTGGTGCCGTAGTCGCACAGGTACTCATTGATGGCCCTCTGCTGCGTGTGCAGCCGCTGCAGCATGGCCAACGTTGAGTTCCACCTGGTGGGCATGTCACATATAAGGCGGTTCTTGGGCAGGTTCAACTCCTTTTGCAGCTCAGCCAGGCGAGCACTGGCATTATAAGATCTGCGGAAATGCACACAGACTTTCCTGGCCTGCCTCAGGACATCCTGTAAGCCCGGGTACCTGCCCAAGAAACGCTGCAACACCAGGTTAAGGACGTGAGCCACACAGGGCACATGGGTCAGTTGTCCCTGTCGAAGGGCGGAGAGGAGGTTGGTGCCATTGTCGCAAACCACCATTCCTGGCTTAAGCTGGCGTGGCGTCAACCACCTCTCGGCCTGGCCCTGCAGAGCAGACAGGACCTCTGCCCCAGTGTGGCTTCTGTCCCCCAAACACACCAGCGCAAGCACGGCATGGCATCTTTTTGCCTGCGTACTTGCGTAGCCCCGTGAACGGCTACGGAGCACCGCTGGTTCATAGGACAAACCACAGGAAGAGGCCATGGAGGAAGAAGAAGAGGAGGGGGTGGAGGAGAGAGGTGTGTCACAACCAGTAGTAGCATTTTGGAGGCGTGGCGGTGGGACAACCTCCAACACTACTGCACCTTGTCCTGCATCCTTCCCAGCTGCCAAAAGAGTGACCCAATGGGCCGTGAAAGAAAGGTAACGTCCCTGTCCATGCCTGCTGGACCATGAGTCAGCGGTAATATGCACCTTACCGCTGACCGCCCTGTCCAGCGAGGCCAAGACATTGCCTTCCACATGCCGGTAGAGAGCCGGAATAGCCTTCCGTGAGAAAAAGTGGCGTTTGGGAACCTGCCACTGAGGAACCGCACATTGCACAAACTCACGGAAGGGGGCCGAGTCTACCAACTGAAAAGGCAGCAGTTGAAGCGCTAGCAATTTAGCCAAGCTAGCATTCAACCGCTGGGCATGTGGATGGCTGGGAGTGAACTTCTTTCGACGGTCCAGCAGCTGGGGCAGGGAAATTTGCCTGCTAGAATCGGACGTCGGTGTACTGCTAGCAGAGTGGCCGCAAGTACTTGGCTGTGACACACCTAATTCTACACCTTCATTCCTCTCAGTGCATGTTTCAGAGAGGACTGAAGTTATAGTGGGGTTGGAGATCCCAGCTGATGCGGTGCAAGGAGAGGTCCGCTTTGTTCTTTGGTGTGGGTCTTTGAGGTAGGCTTGCCAACGAGCTGCATGGCAGGTCAACATATGTCTGGTCAGGCATGTGGTACCCAAGCGGCTGATGTTTTGGCCACGCGATATACGCTTGAGACATATGTTGCAAACAGCAGCTGTGCGATCTGATGCACTAGCCTCAAAAAAGGCCCACACCAAGGAACTTTTTGAATGACGGGCAGAGGCAGCGCCCTGCACAGGCGGAGCTCTGCGGTGTGATTCCGTCGGTGTACTGCCCTTACGCTGGCCACCAAAGGGCATCCTGCCTCGTTGGAGATGTGCCTCCTCCTCATCCTCCTCCTCCTCCTCTCTCCTATTAGGCACCCATGTGGAGTCAGTGACCTCATCATCCCCTCCCTCCTCATCACTGGAGCCAATCTGGCAGTATGCTGCAGCTGCTGGAACATGACTGCCAGATTGGTGTCCTTCTTGAGCATCCCCTCTGTCTGCTCTCACCCTACTGCCTTCCTGTAGCTGGGTTTCATCATCAGACCCTTCGAAACGCTGGGCATCCTCCTGGAGCATGTACCCAACACTGTGCTCAAACAGTTCGGGGGACTCCTCAGGAGGAGGACATGGTGGGTCTAGGGAAGGAGTGACTGATGATGAGTCTGACATTGATACCAGGGAAGAGGACGCTTTGGCAGCTGCTTTGCCAGTACCCTGAGCCTGGGTGAGAGAGGATGAGGAGGAGGAGGAGGGCTTGGTCATCCACTCTACCAAGTCTTCGGCATGATGTGGCTCAACATGTCCAGCTGCCGAAAAGAAGGACAAGCGTGTCCCATGGCCATGTGCTGATGACAATGCACCGCGTCCACGACCAGCACTGTTGCCCCCAGACACAGAGCCTGCTTGCCCTCTTTTATTGCCTCCTGACTGTCTGCCTCTCCTTGTTTGCCTTCCAGACATTCTAATAGATGGCCTGCAGGGAGATGGGAAAAAAGCAATAAGGGCTACCTTCAGGTGTCCTTCTCTGTCCCTTTACTTAAGGATTTCTAAATATGGTTCAGGATGATTGCTTTTGCACAGAATAGCACAACGACAATTTCCCTGACTGTCCAAAAAACAAGGATTTCAAAGATGGTTGATGAGGAATGCTTTAGCACACTATAGCACAAGGAGAATTCACTCACTGTCCTTCCCAGTCCCTAGAAACAAGGACTTGCACAGTGAAAGAAACTGACACTCTCCCTACCTAGAGTTTTCTGTCCCTAGAAAAAATGTTTTTTTTAAGCACACTATAGCACAAGGAGAATTCACTCACTGTCCTTCCCAGTCCCTAGAAACAAGGACTTGCACAGTGAAAGAAACTGACACTCTCCCTACCTAGAGTTTTCTGTCCCTAGAAAAAATGTTTTTTTTAAGCACACTATAGCACAAGGAGAATTCACTCACTGTCCTTCCCAGTCCCTAGAAACAAGGACTTGCACAGTGAAAGAAACTGACACTCTCCCTACCTAGAGTTTTCTGTCCCTAGAAAAAATGTTTTTTTTAAGCACACTATAGCACAAGGAGAATTCACTCACTGTCCTTCCCAGTCCCTAGAAACAAGGACTTGCACAGTGAAAGAAACTGACACTCTCCCTACCTAGAGTTTTCTGTCCCTAGAAAAAATGTTTTTTTTAAGCACACTATAGCACAAGGAGAATTCACTCACTGTCCTTCCCAGTCCCTAGAAACAAGGACTTGCACAGTGAAAGAAACTGACACTCTCCCTACCTACAGTTTTCTGTCCCTAGAAAAAATGTTTTTTTTAAGCACACTATAGCACAAGGAGAATTCACTCACTGTCCTTCCCAGTCCCTAGAAACAAGGACTTGCACAGTGAAAGAAACTGACACTCTCCCTACCTAGAGTTTTCTGTCCCTAGAAAAAATGTTTTTTTTAAGCACACTATAGCACAAGGAGAATTCACTCACTGTCCTTCCCAGTCCCTAGAAACAAGGACTTGCACAGTGAAAGAAACTGACACTCTCCCTACCTAGAGTTTTCTGTCCCTAGAAAAAATGTTTTTTTTAAGCACACTATAGCACAAGGAGAATTCACTCACTGTCCTTCCCAGTCCCTAGAAACAAGGACTTGCACAGTGAAAGAAACTGACACTCTCCCTACCTAGAGTTTTCTGTCCCTAGAAAAAATGTTTTTTTTAAGCACACTATAGCACAAGGAGAATTCACTCACTGTCCTTCCCAGTCCCTAGAAACAAGGACTTGCACAGTGAAAGAAACTGACACTCTCCCTACCTAGAGTTTTCTGTCCCTAGAAAAAATGTTTTTTTTAAGCACACTATAGCACAAGGAGAATTCACTCACTGTCCTTCCCAGTCCCTAGAAACAAGGACTTGCACAGTGAAAGAAACTGACACTCTCCCTACCTACAGTTTTCTGTCCCTAGAAAAAATGTTTTTTTTAAGCACACTATAGCACAAGGAGAATTCACTCACTGTCCTTCCCAGTCCCTAGAAACAAGGACTTGCACAGTGAAAGAAACTGACACTCTCCCTACCTAGAGTTTTCTGTCCCTAGAAAAAATGTTTTTTTTAAGCACACTATAGCACAAGGAGAATTCACTCACTGTCCTTCCCTGTCCCTGGAAACAAGGACTTGCACAGTGAAAGAAACTGACACTCTCCCTACCTAGAGTTTTCTGTCCCTAGAAAAAATGTTTTTTTTAAGCACACTATAGCACAAGGAGAATTCACTCACTGTCCTTCCCAGTCCCTAGAAACAAGGACTTGCACAGTGAAAGAAACTGACACTCTCCCTACCTAGAGTTTTCTGTCCCTAGAAAAAATGTTTTTTTAAGCACACTATAGCACAAGGAGAATTCACTCACTGTCCTTCCCAGTCCCTAGAAACAAGGACTTGCACAGTGAAAGAAACTGACACTCTCCCTACCTAGAGTTTTCTGTCCCTAGAAAAAATGTTTTTTTTAAGCACACTATAGCACAAGGAGAATTCACTCACTGTCCTTCCCAGTCCCTAGAAACAAGGACTTGCACAGTGAAAGAAACTGACACTCTCCCTACCTAGAGTTTTCTGTCCCTAGAAAAAATGTTTTTTTTAAGCACACTATAGCACAAGGAGAATTCACTTACTGTCCTTCCCAGTCCCTAGAAACAAGGACTTGCACAGTGAAAGAAACTGACACTCTCCCTACCTACAGTTTTCTGTCCCTAGAAAAAATGTTTTTTTTAAGCACACTATAGCACAAGGAGAATTCACTCACTGTCCTTCCCAGTCCCTAGAAACAAGGACTTGAACAGTGAAAGAAACTGACACTCTCCCTACCTAGAGTTTTCTGTCCCTAGAAAAAATGTTTTTTTAAGCACACTATAGCACAAGGAGAATTCACTCACTGTCCTTCCCAGTCCCTAGAAACAAGGACTTGCACAGTGAAAGAAACTGACACTCTCCCTACCTACAGTTTTCTGTCCCTAGAAAAAACGTTTTTTTTAAGCACACTATAGCACAAGGAGAATTCACTCACTGTCCTTCCCAGTCCCTAGAAACAAGGACTTGCACAGTGAAAGAAACTGACACTCTCCCTACCTACAGTTTTCTGTCCCTAGAAAAAATGTTTTTTTTAAGCACACTATAGCACAAGGAGAATTCACTCACTGTCCTTCCCAGTCCCTAGAAACAAGGACTTGCACAGTGAAAGAAACTGACACTCTCCCTACCTACAGTTTTCTGTCCCTAGAAAAAATGTTTTTTTTAAGCACACTATAGCACAAGGAGAATTCACTCACTGTCCTTCCCAGTCCCTAGAAACAAGGACTTGCACAGTGAAAGAAACTGACACTCTCCCTACCTAGAGTTTTCTGTCCCTAGAAAAAATGTTTTTTTTAAGCACACTATAGCACAAGGAGAATTCACTCACTGTCCTTCCCAGTCCCTAGAAACAAGGACTTGCACAGTGAAAGAAACTGACACTCTCCCTACCTAGAGTTTTCTGTCCCTAGAAAAAATGTTTTTTTTAAGCACACTATAGCACAAGGAGAATTCACTCACTGTCCTTCCCAGTCCCTAGAAACAAGGACTTGCACAGTGAAAGAAACTGACACTCTCCCTACCTACAGTTTTCTGTCCCTAGAAAAAATGTTTTTTTTAAGCACACTTTAGCACAAGGAGAATTTACTCACTGTCCTTCCCAGTCCCTAGAAACAAGGACTTGCACAGTGAAAGAAACTGACACTCTCCCTACCTACAGTTTTCTGTCCTTAGAAAAAATGTTTTTTTAAGCACACTATAGCACAAGGAGAATTCACTCACTGTCCTTCCCAGTCCCTAGAAACAAGGACTTGCACAGTGAAAGAAACTGACACTCTCCCTACCTACAGTTTTCTGTCCCTAGAAAAAATGTTTTTTTTAAGCACACTATAGCACAAGGAGAATTCACTCACTGTCCTTCCCAGTCCCTAGAAACAAGGACTTGCACAGTGAAAGAAACTGACACTCTCCCTACCTAGAGTTTTCTGTCCCTAGAAAAAATGTTTTTTTTAAGCACACTATAGCACAAGGAGAATTCACTCACTGTCCTTCCCAGTCCCTAGAAACAAGGACTTGCACAGTGAAAGAAACTGACACTCTCCCTACCTAGAGTTTTCTGTCCCTAGAAAAAATGTTTTTTTTAAGCACACTATAGCACAAGGAGAATTCACTTACTGTCCTTCCCAGTCCCTAGAAACAAGGACTTGCACAGTGAAAGAAACTGACACTCTCCCTACCTACAGTTTTCTGTCCCTAGAAAAAATGTTTTTTTTAAGCACACTATAGCACAAGGAGAATTCACTCACTGTCCTTCCCAGTCCCTAGAAACAAGGACTTGAACAGTGAAAGAAACTGACACTCTCCCTACCTAGAGTTTTCTGTCCCTAGAAAAAATGTTTTTTTAAGCACACTATAGCACAAGGAGAATTCACTCACTGTCCTTCCCAGTCCCTAGAAACAAGGACTTGCACAGTGAAAGAAACTGACACTCTCCCTACCTACAGTTTTCTGTCCCTAGAAAAAACGTTTTTTTTAAGCACACTATAGCACAAGGAGAATTCACTCACTGTCCTTCCCAGTCCCTAGAAACAAGGACTTGCACAGTGAAAGAAACTGACACTCTCCCTACCTACAGTTTTCTGTCCCTAGAAAAAATGTTTTTTTTAAGCACACTATAGCACAAGGAGAATTCACTCACTGTCCTTCCCAGTCCCTAGAAACAAGGACTTGCACAGTGAAAGAAACTGACACTCTCCCTACCTACAGTTTTCTGTCCCTAGAAAAAATGTTTTTTTTAAGCACACTATAGCACAAGGAGAATTCACTCACTGTCCTTCCCAGTCCCTAGAAACAAGGACTTGCACAGTGAAAGAAACTGACACTCTCCCTACCTAGAGTTTTCTGTCCCTAGAAAAAATGTTTTTTTTAAGCACACTATAGCAGAGGGAGAATTCACTCACTGTCCTTCCCAGTCCCTAGAAACAAGGACTTGCACAGTGAAAGAAACTGACACTCTCCCTACCTAGAGTTTTCTGTCCCTAGAAAAAATGTTTTTTTTAAGCACACTATAGCACAAGGAGAATTCACTCACTGTCCTTCCCAGTCCCTAGAAACAAGGACTTGCACAGTGAAAGAAACTGACACTCTCCCTACCTACAGTTTTCTGTCCCTAGAAAAAATGTTTTTTTTAAGCACACTTTAGCACAAGGAGAATTCACTCACTGTCCTTCCCAGTCCCTAGAAACAAGGACTTGCACAGTGAAAGAAACTGACACTCTCCCTACCTACAGTTTTCTGTCCTTAGAAAAAATGTTTTTTTAAGCACACTATAGCACAAGGAGAATTCACTCACTGTCCTTCCCAGTCCCTAGAAACAAGGACTTGCACAGTGAAAGAAACTGACACTCTCCCTACCTACAGTTTTCTGTCCCTAGAAAAAATGTTTTTTTTAAGCACACTATAGCACAAGGAGAATTCACTCACTGTCCTTCCCAGTCCCTAGAAACAAGGACTTGCACAGTGAAAGAAACTGACACTCTCCCTACCTACAGTTTTCTGTCCCTAGAAAAAATGTTTTTTTAAGCACACTATAGCACAAGGAGAATTCACTCACTGTCCTTCCCAGTCCCTAGAAACAAGGACTTGCACAGTGAAAGAAACTGACACTCTCCCTACCTACATTTTTCTGTCCCTAGAAAAAATGTTTTTTTTAAGCACACTTTAGCACAAGGAGAATTCACTCACTGTCCTTCCCAGTCCCTAGAAACAAGGACTTGCACAGTGAAAGAAACTGACACTCTCCCTACCTACAGTTTTCTGTCCCTAGAAAAAATGTTTTTTTTAAGCACACTATAGCACAAGGAGAATTCACTCACTGTCCTTCCCAGTCCCTAGAAACAAGGACTTGCACAGTGAAAGAAACTGACACTCTCCCTACCTACAGTTTTCTGTCCCTAGAAAAAATGTTTTTTTTAAGCACACTATAGCACAAGGAGAATTCACTCACTGTCCTTCCCAGTCCCTAGAAACAAGGACTTGCACAGTGAAAGAAACTGACACTCTCCCTACCTACAGTTTTCTGTCCCTAGAAAAAATGTTTTTTTAAGCACACTATAGCACAAGGAGAATTCACTCACTGTCCTTCCCAGTCCCTAGAAACAAGGACTTGCACAGTGAAAGAAACTGACACTCTCCCTACCTAGAGTTTTCTGTCCCTAGAAAAAATGTTTTTTTTAAGCACACTATAGCACAAGGAGAATTCACTCACTGTCCTTCCCAGTCCCTAGAAACAAGGACTTGCACAGTGAAAGAAACTGACACTCTCCCTACCTACAGTTTTCTGTCCCTAGAAAAAATGTTTTTTTTAAGCACACTATAGCACAAGGAGAATTCACTCACTGTCCTTCCCAGTCCCTAGAAACAAGGACTTGCACAGTGAAAGAAACTGACACTCTCCCTACCTAGAGTTTTCTGTCCCTAGAAAAAATGTTTTTTTTAAGCACACTATAGCACAAGGAGAATTCACTCACTGTCCTTCCCAGTCCCTAGAAACAAGGACTTGCACAGTGAAAGAAACTGACACTCTCCCTACCTAGAGTTTTCTGTCCCTAGAAAAAATGTTTTTTTTAAGCACACTATAGCACAAGGAGAATTCACTCACTGTCCTTCCCAGTCCCTAGAAACAAGGACTTGCACAGTGAAAGAAACTGACACTCTCCCTACCTACAGTTTTCTGTCCCTAGAAAAAATGTTTTTTTTAAGCACACTTTAGCACAAGGAGAATTCACTCACTGTCCTTCCCAGTCCCTAGAAACAAGGACTTGCACAGTGAAAGAAACTGACACTCTCCCTACCTACAGTTTTCTGTCCTTAGAAAAAATGTTTTTTTAAGCACACTATAGCACAAGGAGAATTCACTCACTGTCCTTCCCAGTCCCTAGAAACAAGGACTTGCACAGTGAAAGAAACTGACACTCTCCCTACCTACAGTTTTCTGTCCCTAGAAAAAATGTTTTTTTTAAGCACACTATAGCACAAGGAGAATTCACTCACTGTCCTTCCCAGTCCCTAGAAACAAGGACTTGCACAGTGAAAGAAACTGACACTCTCCCTTCCCACAGTTTTCTGTCCCTAGAAAAAATGTTTTTTTAAGCACACTATAGCACAAGGAGAATTCACTCACTGTCCTTCCCAGTCCCTAGAAACAAGGACTTGCACAGTGAAAGAAACTGACACTCTCCCTACCTACATTTTTCTGTCCCTAGAAAAAATGTTTTTTTTAAGCACACTATAGCACAAGGAGAATTCACTCACTGTCCTTCCCAGTCCCTAGAAACAAGGACTTGCACAGTGAAAGAAACTGACACTCTCCCTACCTACAGTTTTCTGTCCCTAGAAAAAATGTTTTTTTAAGCACACTATAGCACAAGGAGAATTCACTCACTGTCCTTCCCAGTCCCTAGAAACAAGGACTTGCACAGTGAAAGAAACTGACACTCTCCCTACCTAGAGTTTTCTGTCCCTAGAAAAAATGTTTTTTTTAAGCACACTATAGCACAAGGAGAATTCACTCACTGTCCTTCCCAGTCCCTAGAAACAAGGACTTGCACAGTGAAAGAAACTGACACTCTCCCTACCTACAGTTTTCTGTCCCTAGAAAAAATGTTTTTTTAAGCACACTATAGCACAAGGAGAATTCACTCACTGTCCTTCCCAGTCCCTAGAAACAAGGACTTGCACAGTGAAAGAAACTGACACTCTCCCTACCTAGAGTTTTCTGTCCCTAGAAAAAATGTTTTTTTTAAGCACACTATAGCACAAGGAGAATTCACTCACTGTCCTTCCCAGTCCCTAGAAACAAGGACTTGCACAGTGAAAGAAACTGACACTCTCCCTACCTACAGTTTTCTGTCCCTAGAAAAAATGTTTTTTTTAAGCACACTATAGCACAAGGAGAATTCACTCACTGTCCTTCCCAGTCCCTAGAAACAAGGACTTGCACAGTGAAAGAAACTGACACTCTCCCTACCTAGAGTTTTCTGTCCCTAGAAAAAATGTTTTTTTTAAGCACACTATAGCACAAGGAGAATTCACTCACTGTCCTTCCCAGTCCCTAGAAACAAGGACTTGCACAGTGAAAGAAACTGACACTCTCCCTACCTACAGTTTTCTGTCCCTAGAAAAAATGTTTTTTTAAGCACACTATAGCACAAGGAGAATTCACTCACTGTCCTTCCCAGTCCCTAGAAACAAGGACTTGCACAGTGAAAGAAACTGACACTCTCCCTACCTACAGTTTTCTGTCCCTAGAAAAAATGTTTTTTTTAAGCACACTATAGCACAAGCACAAAACACACTGACACTCTCCCTACCTATCCTTCTCTTTCCCTAAACTAAAGGAATCCAGGTTAAGCAAGAAAGAAATAAAAGTCACTGTCCCTGCCTATGCTGCTCTTTCCCTGCTCCGGAACACACTACACTAGGCCGCCGTGCTGGCGGCCTTTTATAGTGTGGGGCGTGTACTAAACACCCTCAGCAATAATTGGCCACAGGCATCCTGCCTGTGGCCAATCATTGCTCTCCTCGCTGCCGGCGCTGTGATTGGCCAAGCATGCGGGGTCACAGTGCATGCTTGGCCAATCACAGCGCCTGGATGACACTGCGATGGCGTAGTGCATTGTGGGCCGTTCGCGTCACTCGAATTTGGCGCGAACGGCCCAAATCGTTCGATCTTCGTCGAACGATCGAACAGCCGATGTTCGAGTCGAACGTATGTTCGACTCGAACACGAAGCTCATCCCTAGCGATGAGGATTTCCGGATGAAACCTCTCTCCAGATTCTCTGTGACATACTCCGACATGGCCTGGGTCTCTGGGATGGACAGAGGATAGGTACGACCCCTGGGTAGAGTTGCTCCGGGGACAAGATCAATAGCACAGTCAAAAGACCTGTGGGGAGGAAGCACCTCAGCTGATTTCTTACAGAACACATCCCGGTAATCGCTGTATGCAGCAGGAAGATCAGAAGAAACAGAAGTGGCAGCAACCGGAAGACTCTCCTTGGGGGTCACCTTGAGAAGACATGACGAGAAACATGAGGAACCCCAGGCCAGGATCTGCCCAGAGACCCAGTCCACATGTGGAGAGTGGAGCTGTAGCCAAGGGAGGCCCAATACAACTGGGGTAGAGGCCTTGGGTAGAATAAGAAAGGATATCCACTCCTGGTGGAGAATCCCTACCGACATCCTAATGGGTAGCGTCTGGAAGCGAATAGGGCCCCCTGGGAGAACAGTGCCATCAATTGCCGAGACTACCAATGGGGTAGTGAGAGGTGAAAGGGTAAGCTTCATAGAAGAAGCAGTTCTCCAATCCATAAAATTGCCGGCAGCCCCGGAATCCAGGTATGCAAGGGTTGACTGAGGAGAAGTGCCTACATGAAGGAACACCGGCAAGAGCAGGCGAGAAGGTGATGTTTCTGGGTCCAATACTCCACCTTCCAAATGTATTAGACCCAAGCGTTTCCCGGACGAAGCGAGCAGGAGTCACGAAAATGACCCTTGCCCCCACAATAGAGGCACAAGCCCAGAGTTCTGCGCCTAGCACGTTCTTCGGGGGTTAGTCTGGTCCGGCCCAGCTGCATAGGTTCTTCAGCAGGTAGAGGGTGCTCCACGGAATGAAGGGAGGGGAGCTCAGACTGGCTAGGACCCAGAGAGTGCTGGCGTCTTTTTTCTAAGGACCTCTCTTGAAAACGAATGTCGATCTGGTTGCATAATGAAATTACATCGTCCAGACCGACGGGAATGGCTCTTCCCACTAATTCGTCTTTCACTCGGTCAGAGAGGCCATGTAAAAAGGTAGCGACCAGGGCCTCATTATTCCAGCTCAATTCAGCTGTGTGGATACGGAACCGAAGAGCATATTGCCCCACTGAACTAGATTCTTGGCGAAGACGTAAGACAGCACTAGCCGCTGAAGAAGCCTGAGCAGGCTCTTCGAAGATATTACGAAAGAGCTTCAAGAAATCGGACAGACTGGAAACCACCGGATCGTTCCTCTCCCACAGGGGGGCAGCCCAGGCCAAAGCTTCACCGGAGAGGAGGGAAATGATATAGGCTACCTTAGCCCGGTCAGACAGGAAGCTTTGAGGCTGAAGCTCAAAATGAATTGTGCATTGGCTGAGAAACCCCCTGCAGGCCTTGGAGTCCCCAGAGAAACGGAACGGAGCTGGCAATCTTAGTGAGTGTGAGGCTGCGACTGGTGCGATAGGTACAGCCGCTGGTTGTACTTGGGGTTGCGGATTCGGGGTTCCCAAGGAAACCTGAAGCTGCTCGAATCAAGAAGCCAGATCCTGGAGGAATCGCATCACCTGAGTCTGATTTGATTCCTGGGTTTCAAGTCTGCGAACCATGCCCTGCAATGGATCATCCGCGGGGAGCGGGATGTCAGCCGGGTTCATGGCTGATCAAACTGTCAGGGTCACCTGTGGCCAGGTGACAGATGCACACCGTAGGGGGACAGGAGTGCACCGCGAGGTAGTGAACCCTATGGCTGGCTTCTGCGGATAGGAAACTGGGTGGTTGTGGAAAGCGGGACCAGAGGAGCCCAACCGGGATCCTAACGGAAGCTAGAGCCAAGATTCCCCAGGGCGCGGAGTCTAAGACCCAGCTGGTCTTCTCCAGGGCCTCTAGTGGTGAGGATGTTATGCTGCAGGCTGGGACCAGGTCGCGGCCCCTGGAGTTTCCTAGCTCACGCCCCGTAGGATAAGGGGAAAAGAGGGGAAGCAGCAGCACAAGATAAGAGAGAACCGAATAACAAGCTGAAGGTCAGGGGCCACAAGCAGACAAGGATAACGAAAGAACGAGCCGAAGGTCAAGGGTCACGAGCAGACAGGGATAGTCGGGGACAAGCCAATAACGTAACAGAGAGACAGACGTAGCACACGGCAGGCAGGAACCCAAACACACAATGCCTAACAAACACGTTGATCAGCAAAGCAGGCTTGCAGTGCACAGGTTAATATAGTGTTCTGTGATAGGGCCTGGGGTGGAGTCAGGCTGGGAGGAGATTATAAAGGAAGCCAGGTGAAGGAGGTCTGGTCTCTAAGATGAACACATGAGGAGGAAGGTAAGATAGCAGACAGACATTAATGCATATCCATGACAGCTGCTAGCACTCAAACAAACAAAGCAAAAAACAAATGTATCCAAAAAATAGTGCAGCGCTCTAAATAAGATTCCAAAAATGGCTACTGGACGTAGCTCAAATACGTGAATGGTTGATAAACACAGTAAATGTATAAATTAATACATAGAGTTCATGAACAGTCCATTCCAATGGGTGATCTCTAATTTAAGCTATCCTCCATGGGAACTGAGGAACATACCCCTATGAGTGAATATAGTGGTACATCAAAAATTATATACAAAAAATTGTCCAAAACAACATGTGTGTATTGAAGAGGATGTCTATTTATGGGCAACACCGCCACAGCATGGATGGACCGAGGGACCCCAATGTTGATGGTGGGAACACACAAAAAGAGCACAGATGATACAGTCGGGTACTCTTACCGGAAACGGTGGACCCACCTGTCATACGACAGTGGGTCGATCGAGCTTGGTGGTCGCCGTGACCAGAAAGGTGGAACTGAATGTCCTGGATACCTGAGACCGACTCCAGCAGGGTGGTGGAAGATCAGCTCACACGGTGGAAACTCCTCCGATCGTACAGGCTCCAAATTGTTCCAAAAATAGACACGAGGGTGGGAGAAAAGGAAAACTTCAGATAGTGCAAGTCAATATAACCAATGAAAGGTTTATTGAATGAATATTGTCTTTAAATCCTATAGACAAATTAAAGTGATCACAAAATAAAAAATATATAAAATATAATAAAAGCAATGTGGGGTACAGCGATAGCAGTCCCTACGCGTTTCGACTACGGAAGTCTTCAACAGGGGCATAGTGCTGTACCCCCCACATTGCCAGCCTTATATATGGTCTGAATAATATCTGACCCGCCCTGAAGAGGCGGAGTCAGAACAGGAAATAACAAACTATTCCACAATAACAGACTATCATCAGTATAAAATACACCCTGAGTTACAAATCTACACGTTAAAATGAAAAAAATTAGACTAAACAAACAATGTATAATATTACTGACAATAAAACCTAAAGTAGCACACAAATTTCAAATGTTCCCGCCAAAAGTATAAACCAATCAAATTGGACAGACAGATGACACCATCTGTGCAAACAACATGAGCCTCTAAGTGCTAATGTCCACACTAAACCTCACCGCCAGTAGAGGGCGTCTAGTTGTCTTGCTATGACCTCCTGACTGGCACATATAAAACGTCTCCATGCAGCAACATCACTCAGATGTTGCTGCAATGTGGATTAGGGACACCATTGTAGCGTGGTGCCGCGGCGCGCCGTACCCGCGGACGTCCAATGCGTGCAATTCATGTGAACGTCACGCGCGCGCACCGGAGAACGGCATCATGACGTCATGACGCTATTGCCTCACGTCGTCACATAACAACCATAACATACAGCAGTGAGAGGACGTCAACCAATTGGAAAAGACGGCATCTCACTGCAAGGAGGACGCTACAGCTCCATGGTAACGTCTGAAACCATGGAGTGAGCGTCATCTAATGGACAGAAACTATATGGATCGAAGTAAGAAATATATATGGATCTACTGATAGGCGTTTATATTTAGATAGCCCAAAAAAATGCCACACAGTAAAATCCTTAATTGTTACCAATCCCTCCTTGTGAAAGAAATGGCAGATGTATTGGGCTGAAATCTATTATAAGGAAAAACCCAAACTTCTATCTTACATCACAACAAGATGTGGAGATTCAAAAATTAATACCAACACATCCTGTCGCCCCATCAGCAAAAAATGTTACATACATATATATGTGTATATATACATATAAACACTCCATAAATCAAGGCCAAATGATAACACTAGAAAAGAGGACATGTGACTAGGGTCCATGTGGAGCAAAACAGCCGCAATGTGTCACCTGAAAAGGTGCACACGGGCGATGGATTGCAACACAAATGTTCATGAACTATCCATCCAGACTAACGAGGATACACGAGCCCAGGGCACTCACGCCCGGTTGATGAAACAATTAATGTCCCATTCAATGTTCATACCGTGGGGTGAGTAACACCTGAGCTCATGTATCCAATAAGTATCTAATCTAGAGACACCCCGCAGAGAGGAATCCCCCCTCCAGTGGGGGACAAACCTATCTATCACCTGGAATTGGGTGCCTCTAGGGTCCTTTGCATGGTGTTCTAGATAATGTTGTGAAACGGTGTGTTTATCGCAACCCTTACGAATCTTAGCTAAGTGTTCATTAACACAGATAGAAAAATTTCTAATCGTGCGCCCTACGTATTGAAGCTTGCATGGGCATGTGATTAGGTACACGACGAACCTGGTGACACAGGTAGTAAACTGCTTCATAGTGTAACTGCGTCCCGTGACACTAGAGCTAAATGTTTCCGTTCTGCGTCTACCCAACACATTAACCATGCAAACATTACATTTTCTACAAGGGTAATAGCCATTGGCCTCTGGAAAGAAAGAAATCTTTCTGGGAGGGTCTATTGTGTTAGGAGCTATTTCTCCCTGGATGGAACGGGCACCCCTGAAAGTCACACCTGCCCATTCGGGGAGGGAAGCTCCAGGAATTCTATCGCTTAATAACACTTTCCAATGTCTATTCAATATCTTTTTGATTTCATGATGTTGAGTAGAATAGGAAGTGAAAAAGGACCATTTGAATCTGTCCTCTCTAACATTTCTCTGTTTGTCAATAAGAAGGGAAGACTTCTCAATTTCCAATACAGAAGAAATGTCTTTATCCAACCCAACGGATAAATAACCCCTATCCAGAAATTTTTCTTTTAGGATGTTAGATTGAGCCAAAAAATCGTCATCATGGGTGCAGTTCCTCCTGAGACGGAGGAACTGTCCCCGAGGTACAGACTTCAGCCATTGGTCATGATGACAGCTGTCTACGGGAATGTAACCATTTTTATCTGTTGACTTGAAGTAGGTTTTAAATTCAAGATGGTTATTGACAGACATAATTTCCAAATCAAGGAAATGTATAGACGAGGAACTAGCCTCATACGTTAACACAATTCCCCGATCATTGTCATTGAGGACCGCCATGAAGGTGTCTAGGGATTCTCTCGTGCCCCTCCATAGGAGGAGGATGTCATCTATATATCTAGCCCAGAGAACTAATTCAGGTCTGTTAAGGGCATAGACGACATCCTCCTCCCATTGGGCCATAAAGAGATTTGCAAGACTGGGGGCATATTTAGCCCCCATTGCTACACCCTTAATTTGGGAGAAGAATGTTCCCTGGAACCAAAAGTAATTATGCCGTGTGGCAAAATCCAATAGCTCCATGATGAAATTCCTCTGTATCAAGGACAGTGATGAGTTTCTGGTAAGAAACAACTCCACTGCCTCGAGACCCAAACAATGTGGAATACAGGTGTATAATGCAGACACATCTGCAGTAACTAAAATCTAATCTCCCTGATGGTACACCTTCTCCAGCAAATTAATGGTGTCCTTGGTATCCCTCAAATAAGAGGGCACCAATTTCACCAAAGGCTGGAGAAAGTGATCAATGTACTTCCCAATTCGTGATGTAACTGAGTCGATCCCACTTACAATGGGACGCCCAGGGGGATCAACTGGGTTTTTATGCACCTTAGGAAGATAATAAATAACAGGAATACGAGGTGCCAAGGGAACCAAGTATTCCTGTTCTTTCTTATTGAGAATATTCAGAGAAAAACCTTCATTGATAATATCAACCAGGGCTTTCTTATATTTCAAAGTGGGGTCCCCTGGTAAGAGACTATAAGTGGCTCTATCCTCTAAAAGTCTGTGCATCTCCTTAACATAATTTTTCTTATCAAGATCCACTATCCCTCCGCCTTTATCCGCCGGACGGATAATGAGATCTTTATTGAGGCATAGAGTTTTCAAACCTGCCGCAATAGTTGGATCCTGATGGACTCTCTTGGCAGGCAGCCCGTCTAAGTCCTTCAATACAAGGGTGCAGAACACATTAATGGATGGAGCTGAATTGACTGGGGGATTGAACAAGGAGCCCATGAATAGACATCCTCTTCAATACACACATGTTGTTTTGGACAATTTTTTGTATATAATTTTTGATTTACCGCTATATTCACTCATAGGGGTATGTTTCTCAGTTCCCATGGAGGATAGCTTAAATTAGAGATCACCCATTGGAATGGACTGTTCATGAACTCTATGTATTAATTTATACATTTACTGTGTTTATCAACCATTCACGTATTTGAGCTACGTCCAGTAGCCATTTTTGGAATCTTATTTAGAGCGCTGCACTATTTTTTGGATACATTTGTTTTTTGCTTTGTTTGTTTGAGTGCTAGCAGCTTTCACTATTTTTGGTTTAGCGCAGTTTTTTCACTTATATACATTTCACGTTTTGACACTTTATTCACTGCTGCTTGCCCTTTCATCTGTGTTCATATGGATGTTTTTGAATATAGGACCTCAAGGTCCTTCAATACACATGGAGTATTTACTATCCATAGCACTGACACAGAAGTCAGTGGACTCTTTGCTAGGCTCAAGAACGTAATGATCTCTGAATTACATCTTCAATGGGACATTGTGTTTCTTGAGCAATATATCAAAGAGAAAATGGTCCCTAGAGGCCTCAGGTGGGATATCTCCCCCCCAACAAGGAGAGTCAGATCTGGCCCTTTGGGCAACCTATTTCAACGAGGCTGGCTTGAAACTTGTCAGCTTCCTAGTGGAGAGGAAGCAGGCCAGGCTTTCCATTTTGGATAAAGAAATCAGGGATATTAGAAGTCCCCTCCGCTATGAACCTTGTTGGTAGAGGAAGTAATAGTTGCAGACGGCGGACCACTTGGAACTAAACACAAAACACATAATAAAGAAAAGCTACAGAGGGAGGAGTCTCGTAATGGCGCTGATCCCGCGCCGGAGCACGTAGGTGAGAAGCCAGGTCTCCAGCCTACCTAGCTCCAGAAGCATGTACAGCACCGCCGCCTGATTGCCGCCACCCCCCTCCCCCCCAGCTATCCCCTCGCACTGCTCCATGTCTGCTCTCCCGCTCTCTGCATTGAGTGTTGCGGTAAGAGAGGGACTCCTGGAAAAAACCGCATCAACTACGCTGAATGGGGACGCTACAGGAGAGCCAAGAGGACCCGGAAGGAGCTGAGAGACCGGAGACTATGTGTTGAACAGGGAGAGCCGCAGCCTGAAGTCTTCCACCTAAAGGAAGCATAATAGGGAGCGTGCTCCCCCCATGTTGACGCTGCACCCTCCGGACCCCCCCCTGCAGTCTCCAGTAAGCTGAATGGACTTCCCTGTCTCGTGCCAGAGTAGAGGCTGTGGTGAGTAGATTGGGGAAGGGAAAATAAAAAGGAGAAGACATAAAAGGTATGACCGATAAGTATCTGTCCTTTTACTGTGAATTAAGCACATGTGGATGCGATAATGGACTGTAAGGTCTAGTAGACCTAGAGGAGAGTGTTGGATGTAAGCCTCAAAGGGGTAGGAGAAAGAAACCCCCCCCTCCTTTTTTTTTTTTGCCTGGTTCTTTATAAGTGCCTTAATAAGAGCTCCCCATACCAGATCAAGAACTATTGAATGTTGAAAGGGCAGCAAATATAATAAAGGGACAGAAAGGATAGAAAAAGTGGTCTCTCCCCTCTTTTCCCGCCTATTTTACCCCCTACCTCTACTGCCCTAAGTTGAGAGGAAGTGGAGTTGAGTGGGACAGAGAACAGAGGAGAACACGGGAGGATATACAGAAAATTGATGATCACTACTTCTACATATAGCAGCTGAGCTAAAATTGATTCAATCACACCTTCCCTTAGTGACTAAAGGAGAACCAGGAAACGCTCCAACACCGATTACTGATCTCCGCAGCTTTTTTAGTCGCTAGGAACACTACAAAATATAGAAAACTGGTAAAACTACCAGTCTCTGTTCCCTCCCCGAAGTATTGAACTGGAATTAGGGGCCGATAGCGAGTATCGTAAAGCCCTGCCGTGGCGTTTTTCGGTCTCCCCCCTTTTTTTTTGCTATATTCTCCTATAAACAAAGAAAATCTACTGCTACTTTTTTTTGTCTTCCTGAGTTGTGCTGTGAATTATGAACTGTCTGTGATACCGAGGGAGCGGGAAAAAAAGAGAAAGGCATATCAAAACTGACATAGTGGCATAGTTGCACCGGGTCAACGAGTTGTCTATACTTCCTAGCACACTGCGGCACTATAAGGGAGCGGAAAAGTGTGCCAGTAGCATGATAGCAGCGAATCATAAGAACGCAGGAAAAGCTGAAATATTGTTACCTAGGACTCTATAAAGGGAGGAGCAGGGAAAGAAGAGAAAAGGGGGACACAATAGAAGTGTCACTCCTGGCGACATAGGCCGTGTGGTTGGTGGACAGTGTACGGACAGTGAACTAGGAATGAGGACATAGGCACGGCAACAGACAAAGGGGTGGAAAATAGCAGAAGGCATAACAACCCCAAAGAAACCTTAAAGAATAGCCCACACCCTTCCCCCCCATTAATAAACATCGGGAAGGCAGATTAAGGAACTTAAGTAACATGGGGACGAGAGGAAGGGGAGCGAGAGGGGGGGTAACCCCAAAATCTCCACGGCTAAGCTTGATTCCTAGCCCAGGTCCAATGAATAAATATGTAACCTATCGTGGAAATGGAGACAAACAGGCGGCGGAGAAGCAGCAAGGAGCTAAAAGTAACCAAATGGACAGCAAGGAGAAGAAAAAGGAAAAGAAAAGGGCCCAGAATAAAAACTCTGCAGAAACAGACACATTATCAGAGTCCAGGATAGAACAAGAAGCCGAACCAGAACCTGAGCAAAGAAAAGAGGAGGAACAACAAAATAAGGGGGAATTGCCAACCAAAAAGGAAATAGAGGGGATGTTTGCAGCCCTGGAAAAAGTACTTAAAGCGCAAATGGAAGTAATACAGGAAAATATGGGGTACATGCGCGAAAGAGTAGAGGAAGTGGAAAAAAAAGCAGATTGTAATGAAACCACGATAAAAAAGCTGGAAGGAGAAATAAAATGTATTAAAAAAGAACAACAGGAACAAGCATATAAATTAGAAGATCAAGAGAACAGAGACAGAAGGAAGAACATAAGAATTTGAGGCGTACCCGAGCTATCTCACTCAGAGAACTTAACAGAAATAATAATGAAAATCTGTAATCCTATGCTAGACAGAGAAATAATGTCCCCATTGAAAATTGAGAGAGCACATAGAATAAGAAGACCAAAAGAAATACCGCAGGAAAACCCGAGAGACATTATTGTGCGATTTGAAAACTGAGAGGAAAAAAATCAATTAGTAATTCTAGCAGGGGATTTCAATTTCTCAATGGAGCATAGACTTGATAGTACATCTGGCGCACCGATAAGAGATAGTAAACAATCAAAATTGGTCAAAAAAATAAAATATAATTATCAACTTGTAGACCCATGGAGGGTGGCCCACCCAAGTAAAAAAGATTATACGTACTATTCAACGGTGCACGACACGTACTCAAGATTAGATTATATATTAATTGACCAAGAGCTTTTGGAAGATGTAGTGGATGCCTCTATAGGAGTTACATCAATTTCAGACCATGCTCCCGTAAAGGTAAAAATAAGATTTAGCAATATAGAACGAAGAAAGGGTACATGGAATTTAAATGAGGACCTCTTAGATAATAAAGAAGTAGGTGAGATAATATCAAAGGAAATAGAAGAATTTTTTAAAATGAATAAAACACCAGAAGTAAGCGTAGCAACGATATGGGAAGTGCATAAGGCATACATAAGAGGTAAACTGATAGCCATAGGAGCAGGAAAAAAGAAAGAAAGGGATCTGAATAGGAAAAATCTATTAAAGGAACTGAATGACTTGGAACAAAAAGTAAAAAAACAGGGAGACAGGGAAATACATAAAAAAAAAAATAATCAAGAGAGGTCAACTTAGAGATTTGATGGAACAGGAAACCAGAAAAATATTTAAAAATGTAGCAAAGGAAAGGTACGAGTGGGGGAACAAACCTGGGAAAAACTTAGCAAGAATAGCAAAGGGGAAAAAAACTTCAAACTACGTAGATAAAACAAAAAATCAGAAAGGAGAGATGAAATTTAAAACATCTGAAATTGCAGAAATATTTAAGACATTCTATAGTACACTATACGACATTAGAGTGAAAGAGACACAACAGGAGGAGGAAAATAGGAAACTTAGAATACAGGAATACCTGGAACAAACTAATTTACCAAAAATAACTACTGAAAGTGCCGAGAGTTTAGAAGACCCAATTATGCAAGAAGAAATAAATAAAGCCCTTCAAGAAACAGCAGGGGGGAAAAGCCCAGGGCCCGATGGATTTCATATCAAGTACTATAAAAAATTTAAAAAACAGTTGGTACCAGAGCTATGTAACTATTTTAATAGAATAGGGGAAGATGTAGTAATAAGAAAAGAATCTCTCCTTGCCAATATTTCGATTATACCAAAAACAGGAAAAGATAGAACTGTATGTTCCAACTATCGACCCATAGCGCTATTAAATACAGACATCAAGCTATATGCAAAAGTACTTCAACTGCTGTCTTTTCAGTTGGTAGACTCGGCCCCCTTCCGTGAGTTTGTGCAATGTGCGGTTCCTCAGTGGCAGGTTCCCAAACACCACTTTTTCTCACGGAAGGCGATTCCGGCTCTCTACCGGCATGTGGAAGGCAATGTCCATGCCTCGCTGGACAGGGCGGTCAGCGGTAAGGTGCATATTACCGCTGACTCATGGTCCAGCAGACATGGACAGGGACGTTACCTTTCTTTCACGGCCCATTGAGTCATTCTTTTGGCAGCTGGGAAGGATGCAGGACAAGGTGCAGTAGTGTTGGAGGTTGTTCCGCCGCCACGCCTCCAAAATGCTACTACTGGTTGTGACACACCTCTCTCCTCCACCCCTCATCTTCTTCTTCCTCCATGGCCTCTTCCTGTGCTTTGTCCTCAGAACCAGCGGTGCTCCGTAGGTGTTCAAGGGGCTATGCAAGTAAGCAGGCAAAAAGATGCCATGCCGTGCTTGCGCTGGTGTGTTTGGGGGACAGGAGCCACACTGGGGCAGAGGTTCTGTCAGCTCTGCAGGGGCAGGCCGAGAGGTGGTTGACGTGTCGCAAACCACCATTGTCACAAACCACCATTCCTGGCTTAAGCTGCGACAATGGCACCAACCTCCTCTCCGCCCTCCGACAGGGACAACTGACCCATGTGCCCTGTGTGGCTCACATCCTTAACCTGGTGGTGCAGCAGTTTTTGGGCAGGTACCCGGGCTTATAGGATGTCCTGAGGCAGGCCAGGAAAGTCTGTGTGCATTTCCGCAGGTCATATAATGCCAGTGCTCGGCTGGCTGAGCTGCAAAAGGAGTTGAACCTGCCCAAGAACCGCCTTATATGTGACATGCCCACCAGGTGGAACTCAACGTTGGCCATGCTGCAGCGGCTGCACACGCAGCAGAGGGCCATCAATGAGTACCTGTGCGACTACGGCACCAGGACAGGGTCAGGGGAGCTCGGGTTTTTTTCACCATGCCAGTGGGGCATGATCAGGGATGCATGCACTGCCCTGGCACCATTTGAGGAGGCTACGGGGATGGTGAGCAGTGACAGTGCATGCATCAGTGACACTGTACCTCTTGTCCATCTGTTGGAGCATACGCTGCGTGGAATAATGGACAGGGCACTTGAGGCAGAACAGAGGCAGGAAGAGGAGGACTTCCTTGCCTCTCAAGGCCCCCTTTACCTAGACAGTGTTCCTTCAGTCCCACCCATCGCACAGGAAGAGGACGAGGAGGAGGAGGAGGATTGTATCAGCATGGAGGTGGAGCCTGGCACTCTGCATCAACAGCAGCAGTCTTTTAGGGATGATTTACAGTCCCAAGAAACCCGTGGACTTGTACGTGGCTGGGAGGAGGTGGCTGCGGATCATGTCGTCCTTAGTGACCCAGAGGACTCCGGACCAAATGCCTCAGCTAACCTACGCTGCATGGCCTCCCTGATCCTGCAAAGTCTGCGGAAAGGATCCTCGTATTCTTCGGATCAAGGAGAGGGACCATTACTGGCTGGCCACTCTCCTTGATCCACGGTACAAGGGTAAGGTTGCAGACCTTATCTTGCCGTCGCAAAGGGAGCAGAGGATGAGACATCTCCGGGAGGCCTTGCAGAAAGGTCTGTGCAATGCGTTCCAGAGACTGGGAGGTTACAAACTCCTGGTCCTGGACAACGAGTTGCTGAGGCTTCGGTCAGTCAAACAAGGAGCGGTGGGGAAGGTGGTCGTCTGACCATTGCGTTCAGACAATTTTTTAGTCCACAGCCCCAAGGTATGATCGGTTCCAGCAACCATCGCCAACGTCTGATATACATGGTGCAGGAATACCTAGGGGCAAGGTCAGACTTGGACACCTTTCCCACCGAAAATCCTCTGGCTTACTGGGTCTTGAGGATGGATCACTGGCCAGAGCTTGCACAGTATGCAATTGAGCTACTGGCCTGTCCTGCATCCAGCGTTCTTTCGGAACGCACATTCAGTGCTGCTGGAGGCTTTGTCACAGATCACAGGGTGTGCCTGTCCACCGACTCGGTTGATCAACTGACCTTCATAAAGATGAACCAGTCTTGGATCATCACCGCATACCAAGCACCTGAAGCTGATATAACAGAATAATTTATTTTGAAATGTCACATCCCTTCAAGACTGCCTATGCTGATGCTGAGTGACTGCCCGGTTATGTTGACTGACTATCCTCCTCCTCCTCAATGATCCGATTCATGATGATAGCTTGGAAGAACATTTTTGTTTCTGGGTGCCGCCACCAGTGGCTAAGGCCCAATTTTCCAGCCCCTGTTTAACAGGGGCATGTAATTACAATTTTTTATGCAATGCTTTGCAGCAGGGCTCATTCCTGCACTCCAACTAGAGTATCTGGGAGAGGTTGCAGTGTCATGGCACCAGCACCAGTGCCTAAGGCCCAATTTGTCAGCCCCTGTTTAACAGGGGCGTGAAATTACAATGTTTGATGCAATACTTTGCAACAGGGCTCATTGCTGTGCTCGAAGTACAGTATCTGTGAGGGGTTGCAGTGTTGTGGCACCAGTGCCTAAGGCCCAATTTTTCAGCCCCTGTTTAACAGGGGAGTGTAATTACAATTTTTGATGCAATACTTTGCAACAGGGCTCATTGCTGTGCTCCAAGTACAGTATCTGTGAGGGGTTGCAGTTTTGTGGCACCAGTGCCTAAGGCCCAATTTTTCTGCCCCTGTTCAACAGGGGCATGTAATTACAATTCTTGATCTAATAATTCACAGCAGGGCCCATTCCTGCGCCCACCAAGAGTAACTGTGAGGGCTTACAGTGTTGTGGCAACACCACCACCACCACCACCAAAGGCCCAATTTTTCTGCCCCTCTTCAACAGGGGCATGCAATTACAATTCTTGATCTAATAATTTACAGTAGGGCCCATACATGCGCCCACCAAGAGTAACTGTGAGGGCTGACAGTGTTGTAGCACCAGCACCACCACCAAAGGCCCAATTTTTCCTACCACTGTTCAACAATGGCATGTAATTACAATTCCTGATATAATAGTTCACAGCAGGGCATTCCAGTGCCCACCAAGAATAACTGTGAGGGCTTACAGTGTTGTGGCAACACCGACACCTAAGGGGCAAATTTCTGCAGAGTATATACGGCAGGCCCCTACTTTCAACTTACAAACGACTCTTACTTGCAAACGGAAGGAGACAACAGGAAGTGAGAGGAAATCTACCCCTAGAAAGGGAAATTCTCTCCTGTAAAAGTTAATATGGGAAAAAGGTGTCTCCTCTCTACTGATGCTTTATCACCAATCCTTGTTTCAATAAAAATCCCACTTTTCCAAAAACATTTGTCATTGGGACGGAAAGTGAGGTGAAATCTTCTGAACAGGTGCACAGACAGCAAAACAAATTTTACAGGGGTGATAACCCTTCCCTATGTTCTCCAAAAAGATTAAAAATAGATTTTTTGGCTAGAGCTACACTTAAAAAATTTACCTGTTCCAAATTAGAAAAAGATTCTACTTAAGAACAAACCTACAGTCCCTGTCTTGTTTGCACCGCCTGTATACTGCTGTTCAGAGTATATAGGGCCTTTTTTTAATTTTGGGTGCGGGGTTCCCCTTAATATCCATACAAGTGTGGTGGGGGGGTACCCATGCCATATTTCTCAATGATTTTCATCCATATTGCCGGGACCAGACATTACATTAAAGCCGCAAGCAGTATTAAATGACCATTTTTTTCCTTTAGAAATGTCATTTTGTGCAGGGACAGTTCTAAATACGGGAAACACGTGGCACTTCACAGGCATACTTTAGACACCCCCCAGGTACGATATTTAAAGGAATATTTTACCTTTTTTTTCACTTTATGCATCATTAAAATGACTGCTCCTGAAAAAACAGCAGTTTTTAAAACTTTTTTTTGCATTGATACATGTCCCCTGGGGCAGAACCCGGGTCCCCAAACCCTTTTTAGGACAATGACTTGCATAATAGCCGTTATAATTAGCACTTTTGATTTCGAATGTTCGCATCCATTGTATTTAGTAGGGTTCTAAAGTTCGTGCGAACTTTCGGTCCGTTCGCAAGTTCTGGTGCGAACCGAACCGGGGGGTTGTTCGGCTCATCCCAATGGCCAGGGGATATTTAAACCCCAAGTAACGAAGATCCAAGCAATCCAAAGTTTACCAAGACCCCTGAATACTGAATAAAAAACAGGTCAGGGCTTTTTTGGGATTAGTAGGCTACTTCAGAAGATTTGTTCCCAATTTTGCTACATTAGCCGCTCCCCTTATGGATCTTACCAGGGGGGGGGAGTCCTCAGTAATAACTTGGTCCCCAGGAGCTGAGAAAGCTTTCCAGAACTTAAAGACCGCCCTCTGTAATAGCCCTGTCTTAATCACCCCGGATTTCACACAGGAATTTATAGTGCAGACGGATGCTTCGGAAGTGGGGTTAGGTGCAGTGTTATCCCAAGTGCTGAATGAGGAAGAACACCCCATAGCATTCTTAAGCAGAAAGTTGACCCCTGATGAAAAAAGATACGCCATTGTAGAACGGGAATGTCTAGTCATCGAGTGGGCCCTTGAAAGTTTGAAATATTATCTGTTAGGGCGACAGTTTAGGCTCCTAACTGACCACGTCCCACTCAAATGGATGGCCCAAAATAAGGGGAAAAATGCAAGAGTTACCAGATGGTTCTTGGCTCTACAGAATTTAAAAATTTTAGTAGAACATAGCCAACAAGCTAACGCGAATGGCCTCTCAAAGTTTACAGTCTGTTTGCCCAAGGTGCTCAACCCCACGAGTTTGAGCAGAGGGGGGAAATGTAGCAGGGTGCCTGTAAAATGGGTTAAAATTACAGGAAAGGTGATTAATGGGATATATTTTCCTCCACAGATTCTTAGATTGGCAATCTAAGATAATTCCAGCAAAGACTTCAGGGTAAAGAAGGATAGTTCTTTACCCTGTATTGGTAAAGTCCGTTCCGGGGCTGGTTTTATTGGGAGTCTGATAGAGATTTGGGTGGGACAGACTCCCAAGTCCGTGGACTGCAGTTTAATGTTTTCCTTTCAGGTCTTGATTAAGGCAGCTGGTCCTAGCTCTCAGAGAGAGAGTGTGGGTCCCCATGTGAGGAGGCATATTGGAGCATGGCTGCTTATCCTTGATTTTGGATACACGTATGTGTGATTGTAAGGACACTTACTACCAAACCAAACAACTGGTCAGACTACGGACACAGTAAGGCTCGGTAGAGCAGAAGTTTATTTTGTTTGATTGATGGCAAGATGCCCTTTTTTCTGTTTGGAAATATCCTGTGCATTAAACATGTTTTTTTCCTAAAGAGACTGTGAGTTTGTCCCTGCATTGAGCCTGATCCCCCTACAAATGACAATAAAAACTTTTTCAACCCTAAATAGTGTGAGCGAGCTTTACAGAGAATAGTAAATTTAACAGCCTCATTGCCGGTTAACAGGGAATCGGCAGAGGAAGCACTACAGTTTATGCTATAATAGCCACAAATACATCTTACGTGTAAGGTATAAGAAGATCATGAACCAATATTCATGGTTAGAGTTCTCCTCAAATAAAAATATATTTTACAGAAAATGTTTCTCTGACATGAGTGTGAACAAGATGTGACTTTTGTGGTTAAGCTAATCTTTCTTCTGTGTAACAGGCATGTATATTTAGGTTGAAATGTGACTTTGTGGTTAGGCCTTTTCCGGGAAAAAGTTTATCTCACTTCTGCTTTTTAACTGACAGATTGACCACACTGACATCTGGCGTTTCTTATCTTCCTGTTTCAAATGTCAGAACATGTCTAGTTTGACCACAATTGACATATACTAACTGACCGCTTTTGCAGAAGTCAAAAAACCTGTTAGAATTTATTTTTGTCTAACTCATGAGGTTTTTGCTTATTGCTGATAGGTCCATAGGAGGGAGGCAACTTTTCTCGCTGTGTATAAAAAAGGACATGTAACCATTAAACCACATATTCTTGTATACCTATTCACTGTGTATCGGTGTCTTGAATATCCGACCGGTCAGAGAGACTTCCACAGATCCTGAGTCCAGCTCGAGCCAAGAAGGTCCAACAGAACCAAACAGAACCAGAACCTTTCAGTGGTACCAGAAGTGGGGTGATCCAATTGAACAGGTAAGACCCCCTTTAATTATTATTGGGAACAACAGTCTTGCCTTGTCAATTGGTTCACCATAAAGTAGACTCTCGAGAAAACTACAAGTTTTCTGGGACTCTGTTAAGATTGAAAGGTAGATTTAGAATAGATACAGAAGGTCTCGCTAGGTTGGCCAGACCAGGTTATTAGATTGAGAAAGAACCTTAAATTCTTCTCTACATAGGACGGATCTGTGGAAACTCTATATCTAAAGGTGTACACAAAAAGGGTTACCTTTTTAAATGTCAACTGTATATTGTTGTCCTGAATGTAAAACTGGTTTATTATTTGCTTATAAAGGGAAGACCACGTCATTAGTGGCAATTGTTCCAGGGGGGTATCATGTCAAAATTGGCAAGGGTCCTATGTTCCAGGGATTAAAACAACATATGTTAAGGTTTAATATACACAACATACTACCCCCCAGTCCGGTGTTCGAGGGACTAAGTGTAGCAGAAATACAGTGTCTGGTTGTATTTAAAAAAGGAGAACACTGGGTTCCTTGTCATAAATCTATAAATTGTCATAAGTTTAAGGACATTTTCCACCCCTGGAATGAAATAGAGAAAGCAAGACAGAATTTTTTTTAATTTTAAAGTATAAGTATTATTGTTTGCTATAATGGGTAATCAAGCAGGAAAGGAAGCTGAAGGTAAGCAGCACCAACCCTCTCCGATTGATTACATTAAAGTCAATTATGGGAAAAATTATACTGATCCTTTTTGGTCACTAGTTTTAAAAAGAGCACATCAGTTAGAAGTGCCATGTTTGGGGGAATACAGACCATGTTCCGAGGAAGAGTGGGAGGAAGTAACCAGAATATGTGGCCAACATAAACAGTATAATTATCCCATAAAAGACCTTGACAAAGATTACATGACTAAATGTTGTAAGATTTGGGCAAAGGGTATGAAGGAATATAGAAAGAAATATACAAGTGTAAAAATGGAAAAGAAAGAGCAATTAGAAGACGCAATAGGAAGTCCATCAGCTCCCCCTAATTTTTATCAAGAAAAACCCCCTCCATATGCTATGGTAAAAGATGAATCCCTTGTCCCAACGAAAATATACCCCTCGTTAGATCCAAATGTTATAGCAGGAGTATTAACCATAGCTAAACAAAAGGGAACTAATTGGTTACGAGAGGGGGAAGATAGAAGACAGATACAGGAACGTTTAAGTCAATTAGTAAAGGAGGAAGAACAGTGTAATAAAAAAGAGGAAGATGAAGAAAAAGTGATAGAAGGAGAGCTGAGAGAGTTACAGGAACGTAGAGATAGATTAGGAGAAATAAAGGGGATAATACGTGGACTTAGAAACTCGGGCTACCCAGAAACCAATCTAGTGAAGAAGGCTGATTATATATCTGGAGATGGGTTAAGTAAGGATTTTCAGAGTAGCTTAAGTATGACCCCTCAACGCCAGGCACCCACACCATCAGATGATGAAGAGGATCAGACAGCTCCAATTAGTCGGGTTTTTCCTTTCATTACAATGGGAGATACACAGGTGCAAATACCATTACCATTGGGTACGGTCAAGGAAATTAGAGACACATGTCCCAAACCAAGAAAGGACCCCAGACAGGCGGTGACCTTTCTGCAAAGATACTGTTCAGGAACAAGAATGTCTCCTGAAGATCTTAATACCATACTTCAAAATGTAGACCCCGATTCCCAAGCTGACATAAATATAGGTCAATGGGCCAAGGATGCAAAGTTATATGAGGCTGGGGAGGATTGGAATATTTTTTGGAACTCATTGTTACAGGCTTGGCTCAAGGCATATAAAAACACCACTATGTTGCATGATTTGATATCTTGCAAACAACAGTCAGGAGAGGATTTCTACACCTTTGTCACTAGATTACATAAATTATATAAAAGTTGTGGAATAGACAATGATCAACTATTCGTGAGTACAGCCATAAATAATGGAGATCCAAGGGCCACCCAAATAATCAAACTGATAAACACAAAATGGGCGGTAATGACCTCAGATAGATTCATAGCTGACATAAAGGAGAGGGCATCCTCAGGGGTATTTAACACTAAAGGAGGATTGTTCACCTATATTACAGAAGAAAATCCAAACATAGCTATGGTCAGTGGACCAAGTTCAGTAGCCATACCTAGAAGGAATTATCCTCCCCATAATCAGGATCAGGGTTGTTTTAATTGTGGGGATCCAAACCACTGGAAATCAGAATGTCCCCAAAGAAAGGGAGCCAGGGATAACTTCCCTAGGGGAGGTAGGGGAGGCTACAGAGTGAGATCTCAACCAAGATCTCAGTATCCGCCCAGACCAAGATATGACACACAACAACAGCAGCCACAACAGAGATCCCAGTCAGTTCCAGTACACCCCCAATATAGGCAACAGCAGCAGCCATACCAAACAAGATCACCCAGAAACACCACAGAAGAGATACAGGTACATTGGCCAGGATATCAGGACGAAAATCCCCAATAGGGATGCCCGGGGCAGTACCCATCCTTGGTGATGCATTTTTTCTCCTCACACTGGAAAACCCTGCCTCAAGTGGTTTTAAAAGTAGAAGGCAGGGTGGTCAAATTTCTGTTAGACACAGGGGCGTCAACCTCGTGTCTTAAGGACCCCCACTTTGAAAGTAAAGAATGCACCGAGGGATGCTCTATGGGAATAAATGGGACAAGCGTCAACCACAAAATCACACCGCCACTGCTAGTAACGGACATGCAAGATAATTACCTTACTGAAATGTCCTTTGCAGTTCTAGCAGACTGTCCCCTGTCCCTTATGGGAAGGGATTTAATGTCTGCATTACAAATTATTGTAAAATTTGACCAACAAGGGGGCATCATAGCCAAATCGGCTAAATGTGACCTCACTATGCCAAAAAGGAAAGACCTTTTGGGTTACTTTATGTCACTGCCAGCCACATTAGAAAACCATGACATCTGGGCAGGAACTAAAACGGAAGTAGGACACATACCCTGTACACCTTTTCTTTTTCGTACATCACGGGACACAGAGCGACTTAGTCATTACTAATGGGTTATATAGTTTACCTTCAGGTGTTGGCACTGGCCAATTCCAAACCGGAAGTACCCTCCCCTATATAAGCCCCTCCCACCCGGGAGCACCTCAGTTTTTTGCCAGTGTCTAAGGTGTTGGCCAAAGAGTAACATGTGTTTTCACTGGGCTTGCGTACAGGTTCTTTTGGGCCTTAGTAAGCTGTTCCGGATCCCACCAAAAAAAAAGCTTCATAGCTAAACGGTCGGTACCCGGGCCTTGCAGCAGAAGAGCAAGGTTTTGCCTGTAATGCTTCTCTTAGGAGGGCTGGACCCTGGGATCCAGAGCTCTGGTCATACCCACGACCAAGACGCTGTCTGTGCAGGGTGCTATACAGGTCCAGGGGAGTGGAATCCTTGGGAACCCGGTCCCTGAAGGTTTAATTACAATGCCTGCCGTGATAGGTGAAGTTTGGACTTTTGTGGACCAAACAAAGTCCTGCGGCGGGGATCAGGTAAGTGGGGGCCCTCAGGAACTTGGTTCTATTGGGGGACCCCCAAGCCTAATTTGTCTTTCTGTCTGTTACCTAACGGTATTCCCGCTAAATATCTGTGTTTGCCTATAACTACTGAAAATGTAAAATTTTAATAGTAGTCAAGAAAAAAAAAAACAGGGACCGCGGTACCTGTGTTAAACCACTAGAGGCCGCTGTAGTCCATTTTTCTTGTAAATGTGGATCTTTGGTTTTCTCAACTCAAAAGATCCAGGCAGCTGGTAAGTTTCTCTGAGGGAATCCACTTCCTCTGCCCTGTTGCTGCGTTCATCCACCGCACAGGCCCTCCGGCAAAAAGGGCCCTGGCTCCTAGTCCTCTGTTGGTTTTCGAAAAGGGCGCCATTGGCGCACGGGCGCGCGCGCGGGCGCGTGCACGCGCCTCCTATGAAAAAATGGGCGGGGCGGGTGGATGACGCTCGATGCGCGCCGCGGCGCTTCTGCGCATGTGCGGGCGTCCCAGCATGGTTAAAAGACACAGTACAAGTGTCAGCTGCATGCAAACAGAGCTAGCAACAAACAGTGGCACACAGAGGCGGTTGATGCAGGCATCCCCATAGAAAGGCACTTTAGTGGACACCAGCTGGTATATAGCAGCACCTGTGTTAGACTATTACCAGCAAAAATTGGTGTATGACGACGGGAATACCTCAGCTTTGTGCTTAAAGGATATGTCGTCCAGACGCTCCGGAAATAAATCTTCCAGGAAGCCAAAGGGGTCTCCATCGGGCTCTGAGGATATTGGGCATGCTTGCACTGCACCAATCTCCCCTGAGAATGCAGAGGTCAGTAGCCGTAGAAACCCCGCAGGAATGTCTGGTGCTGCGGCTGTCCCCAGTCCACCTGCTCCTGTATATATAACAGAGGAGGTTTTATCCTCAACTCTGGGAGGATTGGAAGAGAGATTAACAGCATTGATCGCTGCTTCCCTGTCACAGGAAAAGCGCGTCCGATCTCCGTCTCCTCCTTCAGAGTGCCTGTTAGTGGAGGAACAGCCCCACACAGAGATCGACCTACCTGAAGGGGATCAGGATGAGGTTGATTCACTTATAGAGGAATCAACAGTGGAAGAACCTTTCTCAGCTTCTCAGGCTGAAAGATTATGGGTTCAGTCTCTGACTAACATGGTCCGATCAGCATTTAAAATGCCTCTGGCGGAACCACCATCCACTACGGTTTCCTCGCTGGGGTCGCTAAAAGCTCCCCAGGCGGTCTGTTCCTTCCCAATCCACCCTTTATTAGAAGGGCTTATTTACCAGGATTGGGAGCATCCTGATAAAATATTTGCTCCCCCCAAGAGATTTCCGGTGATCTATCCCATGGAGGATAAGTTCATAAGAAAATGGAGGGTCCCTATAGTGGACGCAGCCATCTCTTCTGTTAACAAATCACTGACATGTCCAGTAGATAATGTTCCAATGTTCAAAGACCCAATAGATAAAAAATTGGAGTCTTTACTAAGATCTGCTTTCTCTACAGCAAGTATGGTGACACAACCTGCGGTAGCAGCGATTGGAGTCTGCCAAGCAGTGAAAGATCAGTTGAAACAAGTCTTAAGGGACTTACCAGATCAGCAGGCTCATGCCCTAGCTGACCTGCCTAGAGCCTTGTGTTTTGCGGTGGACGCCATAAAGGATACAATCCAGCAGGCCTCCCGCTTTACGCTGTCTATAGTACATATGCGTAGGCTTTTGTGGCTCAAAAACTGGTCTGCTGAAGCTCCCTGTAAAAGACTGCTGGTTAGCTTCCCATTTCATGGAGAACGCTTATTTGGAGAAGATCTGGACAAATATATCCAGAAAATTTCTGCCGGTAAAAGTTCACTCTTACCGGTTAAGAACAAGGGTAGAAGTCCTTCTTTTAAGAGGCCTACCTCTCCAGTCCCGGGCACATCGGCTGTGAAGCAGTTCCGACGGCCTCCGCGGTCAAATTCAGGGGGCAGAAATCAGGGACAATCACAGGGTAACAAGAAGCCCTGGATCAAGAGAGGTACAAAACCTCCCCCTAAGGCATGAAGTATTGCCCCCGCTCAATCGGGTGGGGGGAAGACTTCAGTTGTTCACAGAGACCTGGCGGGACACCATCAGAGACAGATGGGTGCTCTCCGCAGTAAGTCTGGGATACAAGCTGGAGTTAAAAGGCACTCCTCCTGCCCAATTTATGAGGTCAAACGTGCCAAGAGATCCCCAAAAGAGAGGATCCCTCCTTCTGGCACTAGAACAACTATTGCTCCAAGGGGTAATCATGAAGGTTCCCCTGGAAGAAAGCGGATTCGGGTTTTACTCGAACCTTTTCACAGTCCCCAAACCAAATGGGGACGTGAGGCCCATATTAAATCTAAAAGGGCTAAACAAGTTCCTAAATATCAGGACCTTTCGGATGGAGTCGATCCGATCAGTGGCCACCGCCCTACAAGGGCAGGAATGGCTAGCCTCGATCGACATAAGGGATGCTTATCTGCATATTCCCATCTTTCCGGCCCATCAGAAATTTCTACGCTTTGCAGTAGAAGGGCGCCATTTTCAGTTCAGAGCCTTACCTTTCGGTCTGGCCACAGCACCACGAGTGTTCACAAAAATTCTGGCCCCATTATTGGCCAATCTAAGAACACAGGGTGTAACGATAATGGCATATCTAGACGACCTGCTACTAATAGACCACTCAGTGGAAAAGCTGGAAGTAGCTATTCACAAGACAATCGAGTATCTGGAATATCACGGTTGGATTATCAACCGGGACAAGTCAGCTCTAAGACCAGTCAAAAGTCTGGAATACTTAGGGCTAAGGCTGGATTCAAATCAGAGAAAGATTTTCTTACCTCCAGAGAAGGTGTCGTCTTTAAGAAATTTGACCCACTTAGTGGGTACAAAAAGAAAACCATCCATACGTCTCTGCATGAGGCTGCTGGGAAAGATGGTGGCTTCATTCGAAGCGGTACCCTACGGTCAATTCCATTCAAGGAATTTGCAAAGGGCCATACTGTCAGCCTGGAACAAAAAAGTTCAGGCTTTAGACTTACCAATGTCCCTGTCCCCTTCCGTTCGCAAGAGCCTCCATTGGTGGTTGGTGCCCCAGAATCTGGAAAGAGGGAAACCCTTCAGTCCGGTTTCTTGGAAGGTGGTCACTACAGATGCCAGCCTCATCGGCTGGGGGGCAGTGCTGGAGCAATGGTCTCTCCAGGGCAGGTGGTCAGAAGCAGAGAAGGCCCTGCCCATCAATCTCTTAGAGATACGAGCAGCCCGGTATGCCCTAGTAGCATGGACATCCAAACTCCAGGGGTCCCCTGTCAGAATTCAATCAGACAATGCCACGGCAGTGGCATATATCAATCATCAGGGTGGCACCAAAAGTCGTGCAGCCCAGAAGGAAGCAAATTGCATCCTGGAGTGGGCAGAAAGATATGTCCCAGCCATATCTGCGGTTTTCATCCCAGGAGTGGAAAATTGGAGAGCGGACTTTCTAAGTCGCCAACAATTATGCCCGGGGGAATGGTCTCTTCACCCCGAGGTTTTCCAGGCAATATGCCAGCGGTGGGGAACACCGGATGTAGATCTGCTAGCATCCAGATTCAACGCAAAGGTGGACAGGTTTGTGTCTCGCACAAGGGATCCCCTAGCTTGCGGCTCGGATGCCCTAGTGTTCCCTTGGGATCGGTTCAAGCTGATATATGCATTCCCACCGCCACAATTGTTACCGCGATTACTCCGCAGAATCAGGGTAGAAAAGAAACCAGTGATTCTGGTGGCTCCAGCGTGGCCCCGAAGGGCATGGTACGCGGAGATGGTAAAAATGTCAGTGAGGAGTCCTTGGACCCTCCCACTTCGTCCGGACCTGCTTTCGCAGGGACCGATATACCACCCTTCCTTACCAGCCCTAGGTTTGACGGCCTGGCTATTGAAGCCCACATTCTGAAAAAGAGAGGGCTCTCTAATTCTGTGGTATCTACCATGATCAATGCCAGGAAACCGGTATCCAGGCAGATCTATTATAGGATCTGGAAAGCGTACATTACGTGGTGTGAGACCAAGAAATGGCATCCACGTAAGTACATGATAGGGAGGATTCTGGACTTCCTACAGTGGGCTGTAGATAGGAAACTGGCCTTGAGTACTATCAAGGGTCAGATTTCGGCCTTGTCAATATTTTTTCAAAGGCCCTTGGCTTCGCATTCACTAGTCAAGGCTTTCATACAAGGAGTGATGCGTATTAGCCCTCCGGTTAGTATTCCCATATGTCCTTGGGACTTAAACCTGGTTCTGTCGGTTCTACAGAAACAACCGTTTGAACCATTACAACACATTTCCTTGGTTCTTCTCACCAGGAAATTGGTTTTCTTAGTAGCCATTTGTTCGGCTAAAAGAGTGTCGGAATTAGCAGCTATGTCCTGTAAGGAGCCATATCTGGTTGTCCATAAGGACAGAGTAGTATTACGTCCTCATCCAGCCTTTCTTCCTAAGGTGGTATCGAGGTTTCATTTGAACCAAGATGTGGTTCTTCCTTCTTTTTTCCCCAAACCTAGCTCAGTAGAGGAAAAGTTATTACATTCTTTGGATGTGGTAAGAGCAGTTAAAGCTTATCTAAAAGCCACTGCTCAGATTCGCAGAACGGATTCTTTGTTTGTTCTGCCGGAAGGCCCCAGAAGGGGTCAGGCAGCATCAAAATCTACTTTAGCCAAGTGGATTCGACAGGTCATAATACAAGCCTATGGCTTGAGAAAGAGACCGCCTCCGTTCAAAGTTAGGGCGCACTCCACAAGAGCGGTTGGAACTTCATGGGCAGTGCATCACCAGGCCTCCCTGGCTCAAGTATGTAAGGCCGCAACATGGTCTTCAGTACACACGTTTACTAGATTCTATCAGGTAGACGTTAGAAGTCAGGAGGATGTCGCCTTTGGGCGCAGTGTGTTGCAGGCCGCAAAAGATCCTCATGCCTGATGGCGCCCAGCTTATGTACCCCCCCCTCATTTGGCATTGCTTTGGGACGTCCCATTAGTAATGACTAAGTCGCTCTGTGTCCCGTGATGTACGAAAAAGAAAAAGGGATTTTTATAACAGCTTACCTGTAAAATCCTTTTCTTGGAGTACATCACGGGACACAGAGCTCCCACCCCTCTTTTTGGGACACTTATTGCTTGGCTACAAAACTGAGGTGCTCCCGGGTGGGAGGGGCTTATATAGGGGAGGGTACTTCCGGTTTGGAATTGGCCAGTGCCAACACCTGAAGGTAAACTATATAACCCATTAGTAATGACTAAGTCGCTCTGTGTCCCGTGATGTACTCCAAGAAAAGGATTTTACAGGTAAGCTGTTATAAAAATCCCTTTATGTGCCCACTATGCGGCCTAATACACTCCCCTATTATCAGAAACAATACCCATTGTCTACTGAAAAGGTATCGGGAATACAGCCCCAAATAGAGGAATATAAAAAGTTGGGAATCCTCAGGGAAATTGTCAGTCCCTGGAATACTCCCATTAATCCAGTTAGGAAAGCGGATGGTACCTGGAGGTTGGCTCAGGATCTGAGAGGGGTAAACAAGCGTGTGATTCCTCTTCCCCCATTGGTATCGGATATTACCTAAATTTTTACCAATATACCTGCAAACTCCAAGTGCTACACCGTATTGGATCTTTCAAATGCATTTTTTAGTATTGATGTTGATCCACAATTCCAAAACCTATTTGCATTTGTCTGGGGAGGGGGTCAGCTGACCTGGACATGCCTCCCTCAAGGGTTTATTGATAGCCCCGCGGTTTTTAGCATAGTTTTGAAAAAAACTATGGACGATTGGACGCCCTCTGAAGGCTCCACAATCCTGTTGTACGTAGATGACCTACTTGTTTGTAGTGAGAGCAGGGCACAGTGTGAGAAGGACACAGTAAGCCTGATGAATCACCTCGCCCTAAAAGGTCACTTGGCGTCTAGGAAAAAGATCCAGTGGTGTAGGGACAGAGTTGAATATCTTGGCTGTATTATCACAGATGGGACCAGATTGATATCCCCGGCACGAGTCCAAGCTCTCCGCTGTCTCGGCCCACCAAAGGACAAAGCTGCATTGCTTTCCTTTTTAGGCTCAATCGTCTACTGTCGACAGTGGATACCTGACTGTTCTTTTTGGGATTCCATTTTACGTCCAGCTACAGCTGCGGGTGCCCCTAAAACAATTGAATATACAGAGGATATGAAAGAGGCCTTCCTCGCTCTTCTGACTTCCCTCTCGCGGGCTCCTGCTTTAGGTCTCCCTTCCTATGACAAACCGTTCTCACTTTACTGTGTGGTGCGAGGGCCTTCGTTTGCAGCAGTATTGGCCCAACCCCATGGGACAAACTTAAGACCAGTGGCATACCTATCAAAGAAACTGCCACTCCAGGTACAGGGAATGCCAGGATGCCTGCAAACTCTTGCAGCAAATGCAATGGCAGTTAAGGAAGCTTCTAAAATCACTCTGGGCACACCCACTATTCTCTATACCACACATTCAGTAGCACAATTGTTACAAAATATGCATACCCAGCATATGACAGCCCAAAGGTCCAGTGGGTATGAAATTATACTTCTGAATACAACACATTTGGAAATAAAATCTTGTTCAGAAACTACTCCTGCAGTACGATTGCTACACGCACTATTGCAGCTTCCATATACTGAACCAGAAGTAAACCATAATTGTAATGACAATTTACTTCAACAAACATTGCCAAGGGTGGATTTAACTGATAAACCAAACCTAGATTTCCTGGATGTATTTGTGGATGGCAGTTGTTCCAGGCCTAATGATAACACATATAAGACAGGCTATGCAGTAGTGATGCTACCTGATGTTGTGGTTGAGGCTTCTCCTTTAGGGGCCAATTCAGCACAACAAGCTGAGCTCCATGCACTCACCAGAGCATGTCAACTATTTAAAGATAAAGATGTATATATATATATATACTGATAGCAGATATGCTTTTGGCGTAATTTTTGATTATGGACTCATTTGGAAAAAACGAGTGTTTAAAACTGCAGACAACAAACAAATTGCCAATAAGGAATTTGTTCTTGCCTTACTCACAGCCCTACAGATGCCCAGAAAAATCAATGTTATAAAAGTAAAGGGACATTCATTTGACAAGTCCAAAGAAGCTCAGGGCAATGCCTTGGCAGACAGAGTTGCTAAAACAGCAGCCGATTCGGCACACGAGGCCCAGCCCAATCTAACACTGTTTGCCACAGATTTCAGTTCACCAGAATTCCCAAATACTGTGAGAATGTTACAGGACAAAGCATCAAGAGAGGACATAGCTTTCTGGGAAGGTCAGAACTTGACCAGCGTGCCAAGTGGCATCTGGTCAAGCAAGGAGGGAGTAATAGGTATACCAGAGTCAGCTGCCCCTCTTTTGATTTCTTACTTACATGGTCCAGGTCACCTAGGAAGGAAAACAGTTTTGACAATGTACAGACGGTCTTTCAGCACGGTCAATGATACACACCTCGTTGCCCAGTTGATAGACTCATGTCTTACTTGTGCACAAAACAATGTACAGTGCAAGAAGCAGGGTATACATGGAAACTTGCCCCCCCCCTATAGGCCCCCTCCAAGATCTACAAATAGACTTTACACATATGCCAAAACAGAAAGGAAATATAAAATATCTTTTAGTTATAGTGGACAAGTTTAGTTCTTGGGTCGAGGCTATCCCAACTACAGGAGAGACAGCCAAAATAGCATCAAGAGCACTAATAAATCACTGGATTTTGAGGTATGGGTTACCAGCCAAAATCTGGTCAGACCAAGGTCCAGCTTTTACAGCTGCTCTTACCCAGGATCTTGCAAAACTCCTGGGTATTCAATGGAAATTACATATTCCATATCATCCACAAAGCGCAGGAATAGTGGAAAGAATGAACAGAAATATAAAGGATAAACTTAAAAAGGCAACAGGAGGAACCATGAAAGGGTGGATTGATTACCTCCCAGCAGTTTTGTTTCAAATTAGGACAGCCCCTAATTCTAGAACAGGATTGTCACCATTTGAAATACTTATGGGTAGGCCAGCACAGAGGAAACCTGATGAGGGAGAGGAGTTTAATCTTTATTCTTTACAGGAAGAGTACGTGAAACATCTGGTAAGTAGCCTTAGTGAAACAGAGGACAAGGTTGCTGTCACTTTCCCTCCTCTCTCCACAGAGCCTACACATCCGTATATCCCAGGAGACAAAGTATTGATAAAACAACTTGCCGTCCGGAAATAACCAGGCCCTATCTTCCAAGGACCATTTGAAATTCTGAAGGTTGCCAGAACAGCCGTTCTTACAGATCAAGGACCACAATGGATCCATGCATCCAGACTAAAGACATTTCCAAAGGGAAACTGGAAGAAGGTGAAGGAGAAGACAAAGACCTCTGTTCTGGAGAGTATTCCAGAAAAGGATCCGGAAAATACTCCCTAGTGGACCATAAAAAACAAGAAACTCAGAGTTCCATACCCATAGACACTAATGGTCAAAAAGGAGGGGTCACTTTGGCAAAACTTTTTCTTTTTTCCTTAATGATTACATTGTTTATTTTAATGCTCATAATCGTAGGACACTGTTGGTCAGATAATTCTAACAGACCAAAAAGAAGTATGGAAGACAATTTTAGTGGTAAAATGCTGCTGCTTAAATTTAAGTATGCTTATGCTCAAAAATCAGGATATGAAAAATGTTGGATATGTAGTAAACTCCATCCTAGCACTGCTAGGATCCCCCTAATGGCAGTACCTCTAAACTTCACCCCTCTCCTAAACGGCACACCACCTGTCGTCCATACAAATGTCGCAAGAACGCTTTCAGATAATAACCTTACTTTCCAAATTATTGATAGAAGTCATTCCCCAGACTGGTGTTTTAGGTTGGGAAACTCCACAAAGGGAGCTAAAGTGTGCCAACAAGCTACAATTAACTTTTCAATTACTTCAATTGAAAGCCCTTTCTTTCATACTTCAGAACCTGCCCTAAACTCCACTCTGATAAACTTTCTTAACTCCAGTTCCACTTCCACAGTAGGAAAATTATTGTCAAGTTTAACCTTCTCTGGTTTTTCTGATGAAATGATGACAATATTTAACAAACGACCTTTAGCTCTAGGAGACAGTATTTATATTTGTTGTGGAAAAAGCTGTTACCCTTGGATCCCCACTGAACCCCAAGGATGGTGTTATCTTGCATCCCTAGTCCCCATTATGGACATAGTAGGAGATAGCAAGGGAACACACCTCCTTGAAGCTAGCATGCATCCTAGGTACCCCCTCAAACACAGAAATAAAAGGGAGTTATTTTTCGAAAAAGATATGGCTTGGGCCTGGTTCCCTTCCTGGACAGGTTGGGGGATAGATTTAATGAAAAAGGCTTAATAATTATACAAATATTATAGATGATGTATTAGTAAAGCACTCTGATGATATTACTAGTTTAAACATTGAAACTAGAGCAATCAGAAAACAATTAGAACTTCATGATCTTGCTATTGAAAGCATGAGTGCTGCACTCACTGGCCTGTGTGAAGTTACGGAATATTATGAGTGCTGCACTTGGATCCACAACACATCTGTTGAGATTCCTGATTACTATGATGTAATTGCCCAACATAGGAAAGAGGTAAATAAATTGCAACAGGAGGCGAGGGATATCGCGAAAACATGGAGCCCCTTTGGAGAGGGAGGATTCGGGGGCACAGGTATTTTCTCATTTCTCAGACAAATGGCTATAACAGTAGTAATGGTGTTAATCTTCATTCTACTGTTATATTTAGTATTTAAATTAATTGTCTGGACAATTGGAAAGATCACTAGTAAAAAGAAACAGGGTTCCAAGGAAACAATCTTGATGATGTCCACGGTACATACTAAACGAAAATGGTATAATGAATAATCCAATGATCGATGGGCTTCAATTCTTGAAGCCATGATCATAAGGAGGGGTTGTAAGGTATAAGAAGATCATGAACCAATATTCATGGTTAGAGTTCTCCTCAAATAAAAATGTATTTTACAGAAAATGTTTCTCTGACATGAGTGTGAACAAGATGTGACTTTTGTGGTCAAGCTAATCTTTCTTCTGTGTAACAGGCATGTATATTTAGGTTGAAATGTGACTTTGTGGTTAGGCCTTTTCCGGGAAAAAGTTTATCTCACTTCTGCTTTTTAACTGACAGATTGACCGCACTGACATCTGGCGTTTCTTATCTTCCTGTTTCAAATGTCAGAACATGTCTAGTTTGACCACAATTGACGTATGTTAACTGACCGCTTTTGCAGAAGTCAAAAAACCTGTTAGAATTTATTTTTGTCTAACTCATGAGGTTTTTGCTTATTGCTGATAGGTCCATAGGAGGGAGGCAACCTTTCTCGCTGTGTATAAAAAAGGACATGTAACCATTAAACCACATATTCTTGTATACCTATTCACTGTGTATCGGTGTCTTGAATATCCGACCGGTCAGAGAGACTTCCACAGATCCTGAGTCCAGCTTGAGCCAAGAAGGTCCAACAGAACCAAACAGAACCAGAACCTTTAATTACGTATATAAAAACCTTAAGGCCCCTTTCACACGGGTGGACCATCTAGGTCCACCTGTCAGATTTTTTAGGCGGACCTGAACGGACGTTCCATACAGGTCTATGGAGCGATGGATGTCAGCGGTGACATGTCCACTGACATCCGATCCGCTAAAGTCTGACGGATGGAAACCCTTGGAAACCCTGATTTCCATCCATCTGGCAGATCGGATCGGATGAAAACAGACTATGCGGTCCATCTTCATACGATCCCCCATAGGGGAGAGCAGAGCTCTGACAGGTCCATCTCTGCACAATGTGCAGAGATGGAGCTGTCAACTGCCTGCTCAGCGGGGATCAACGGAGCGATCCCTGCTGAGCAAAGCGAACACCGTGTGAAAGAGACCTATTACATTAAAACCATATCTGATATGTTAGATATAATATGTTTAACATATATTTTAATAAAATAAAAACTATTGACAGTAATCAAAAATTCACTTCATTTAAAAAACCCACAAAATACTATAGCAGAGCTGGAAAAATATTATATCTAGAACTCATTAGAATCCATAATTATATTAATCATTCGTTAGAAAGCAGTTCAAATCCAGCTCGATATTCAAACCGAGAGGCTGCATCGTCCGCAATCGATATAGCCACTGGGGTTCATTTACTTTCAGAGACTGCTTTAGTTAGATTAGTACCCCTCCAGTGCCTGGTGATTCTATCTATCCCATAAAAAGTTAATAATTGGGGATCTCTATTGTGATACAACCGAAAATGTTTTGATACACTGTAGTTTCAAAAGCCTTTTTGATATTTGCAACGTGTTTGTTGATTCTAACTGTTAGTTGTCGGGTGGTTCTACCCTCATATTGAAATTAACAAGGGCACTCCAACACATATGTCACATGGTTAGAATTGCAGGTAATTAGAGGTTTGATCGTAAATTCTTGTTGGGTTACTGTTGAGGAGAATTTACAAATTTTCTTTCCTTTTCTCTTAGTAGTACGGCAGGCCTTACACCTCGTACAATACTGGAAGCCTGATCCGTTCAGGAAAGTTTAGAGTTTTTTTTGGGGGGGTCCGGAACATTAGGTGCGATGATGTTCCTTAGACCAGGAGCCCTCCTATATATGAATTTGGGTTTTGAAGGTAGGGTTATGCCTCGTATACACGACCGGGTTTCCTGACGGCAAAAGGTCCGTCGGAAATTCCGAGGGGAAAACCGAGAACCTGCTTTCTACTTTTCCCCCGTACACACTCCGATGACAGCTTTTCCTTGGGAATCCCGACCGTCTGTATGCTCCATCTGACTTTTTCCCCACAGGAAAGCTGCCAAAAACAGCCGTTTTCTGCTACATGCCTCGTAAACACGGCCTGGTTATCCGACGGGAAAAAGTCAGCCGGGTATCCCGACGGGAAAAAAGAGAGCTGGTTCTCTTTTTTTTGACGACCTTTTCCGGCAGTTTTTCCATCTGAAAAACTGCGATGGAGCATACACACGGCCGGGATTCCCGCCCAAAAGCTCTCATCGCAGTTTTCCCATCGGGAATCCCGGTCGTGTGTACGAGGCATTAGTTGTAAGTCTTTATCTTTTAAGAGAATGGGCCAAAATATTTTAAAGATTTTTTCCCCATGTCGATACTGCCTATGGAAATCTGATATAAATGCCAAATCTCATCTGAAAGGAGTTTTTGTCTTTGCAGTCAGTAGTGTGTCTCTATCCATGGCCAGAACTTGATCTCTGGCCTTGATGAGCACATCCTGCGAGTATCCTTTTTCATAAAACCTATTTGTGAGTATATCTGCTTGTGTGTAAAAGTCAGTAAGGCTATCACAATTTCTTCTTATTCGCATGTATTGGCATTTTGGGATTGCTCCCAGCTAGGGATGAGCTTCGAGTTCGAGTCGAACTCATGTTCGAGTCGAACATTGCCTGTTCGCCCGTTCGCCGAACAGCAAACAATTTGGGGTGTTCGCGGCAAATTCTAAAAGTCTATGGGAGAAATCTAAAGTGCTAATTTTAAAGGCTTATATGCAAGTTATTGTCATAAAAAGTGATTGGAGACTCGGGTCCTGCCCCAGGGGACATGTATCAATGCAAAAAAAAGTTTTAAAAATTGCAGTTTTTTCGGGAGCAGTGATTTTAATAATGCTTAAAGTGAAACAATAAAAGTGAAATATTCCTTTAAATTTCGTACCTGGGGGGTGTGTATAGTATGCCTGTAAAGTCACGCTTGTTTCCCGTGCTTAGAACTGTCCCTGCACAAAGTGTCATTTCTGAAGGAAAAAAGTCATTTAAAACTCACTCGTGGCTATAATGAATTGTCCGCTCCCGGCAATATAGAGAAAGGTCATTGATAAAAATAAAAGAAAATGCGTGGGGGTCCCCCCAAATTCAATTAGCAGGCCCTTCAGGTCTGGTATGGATATTAAGGGGAACCCTGCCGCAAATGTAAAAAAAAATGTATGGGGTTCCCCCCAAATATCCATACCAGGCCCTTCAGGTCTGGTATGGATTTTAAGGGGAACTCCACCCCAAATTTTTTAAAAAATGGAGTGGAGTTCCCCCAAAAATCCATACCAGACCCTTTAACTGAGCACGCAACCTGGCAGGCTGCAGGAAAAGAGGGGGGACAAGAGAGCACCTCCCCCCTCCTGAACCGTACCAGGCCACAGGCCCTCAACATGGGGAGGATGTCCCCATGTTGATGGGGACAAGGGCCTCATCCCCACAACCCTTGCCCAGTGGTTGTGGGGGTCTGTGGGTGGGGGGCTTTTCGGAATCTGGAAGACCCCTTTAACAAAGGGGACCCCCAGATCCAGGCCCCCCCTATGTGAATTGGTAATGGGGTACATTGTACCCCAACCATTTCACAAAGAAAGTGTAACAAATTGTAAAAAAAAACACAGACACCGTTGGGAAAGTCCTTTATTAAAAAAAAACAAAAAAAAAAAAACATTCCAGCGATGAAATCCAGTGTCCCGCGTTGATCCGATGTCCAGCGCTGTCCACACGAAACGTCATTGGCTGAGCCTGAGCAGACCTGATGGGGAACTTCCTCCGCAGTGTATTAAATGAATAGACCGGCCCTTCTAAAGCTCCCCATCAGGTACGCTCAGCCAATGACGTAGGTGTAAGGCTAAGCGGACCAGATGTGGAACGTGAGAAGGGGCGGGTCTATTCATTTATTACACTGCGGAGGAAGTTCCCCATCAGGTCCTCTCAGCCAATGATGTAGGCGGGGTCTGACATACGAGGGGGCAGACCTGATGGGGAACTTCCTCCACAGTGTAATAAATGAATAGACCCGCCCCTTCTCACGTTCCGCATCTGGTCCGCTTAGCCTTACACCTACGTCATTGGCTGAGCGGAACTGATGGGGAACTTTAGAAGGGGCGGGTCTATTCATTTATTACACTGCGGAGGAATCTCAGCCAATGACATTTTGTGTGGACAGCGCTGGACATCGGATCACTGTGGAACACTGGATTTCATCGCTGGAATGTTTTTTTGTTTTTTTTTAATAAAGGACTTTCCCAACGGTGTCTGTGTTTTTTTTTTTACAATTTTTTACACTTTCTTTGTGAAATGGTAGGGGTACAATGTACCCCATTACCAATTCACATAGGGGGGCTGGGATCTGGGGGTCCCCTTTGTTAAAGGGGCTTCCAGATTTCGATAAGCCCCCCCGCCCGCAGATCCCCACAACCACTGGGCAAGGGTTGTGGGGATGAGGCCCTTGTCCCCATCAACATGGGGATATCGTGCTTGCTTCGGCAGCACATATACTAAAATTGGAACAATACAGAGAAGATAAGCATGGCCCCTGCGCAAGGATGACACGCAAATTCGTGAAGCGTTCCATATTTTTCATGATCAACGCGGCTAGACTGTGTGTACCTGTCCATTGGAGGTCCACAGTGCCACCGTCAATGAAGGAATGGGTAACACGCATTAATAACATTGCAGCGATAGAGGAGCTAATATACATTGCTCAAGATAGGATCTCAAAATGTTCATTTACCTGGGATGACTGGTTCAAATTTAGAAACTCTGCAGATTACCAGGTGCTATTGTCAAGGAGCGTTTGATTGGATCTCGTGTCAGAGACTCTCTAGGCTGTTATGTACAAACCGCGAGCTACGACCATTATACTCCAGTGACAGAATGGACGGAGAGGGTAGATGGTGGTTCCCCCACCCCCTCTCCTGGCAGTCTCCCTGAGACTTCCCCCCTCTACGCCCCCCTTTTTTCATATCTTCTTTCTCTCGTTTTTTCTTAGGTTCCTTTCCTCTACCTCTTATTCCCCCCCTTTTTTTTTCTTTCTGTTTCTCTCTCTCTCTCTCCTTTTTCCTGTTTAGGCCCAACCTGATGATATACGGACTTTGGGGCATCGGGGGTTACTTAAAGGTGGCCCCTATACTCATCAATCTCAAGATTTAGGGATAGATATTAAAGTTTTCAGGTAGGCTCTGAACTACAGTATCCTGGGCCTCTACTTCCCAATAAGCTGGATAGGCCTGGTAGCACTGGGTCCTACCTAGAATGACATGGTTTTCATCACCAGCTAACTGCTAACTATCTTTCTGCTCCTAGGAGAGCTTATGTCTATATCGTCAGTGGAAAGTAGGGATGAGCTCGGTGTTCGAGTCGAACATACGTTCGACTTGAACATCGGCTGTTCGATCGTTCGACGAAGATCAAACTATTTGGGCCGTTCGCGCCAAATTCGAGTGACGGAAACGGCCCACAATACACTGCGCCATCGCAGTGCAATCCCGGCGCTGTGATTGGCCAAGCATGCACTGTGAGCCCGCATGCTTGGCCAATCACAGCGCCGGCAGCTAGGAGAGCCATAATTGGCGACAGGCAGGTTGCCTGTGGCCAATTATAGCTCAGGGGGTTTAGCACACGCCCCACACTATAAAAGGCCGCCAGTGCGGCGGCCTTGTGTAGTGTGTTCCGGTCCAGGGAAAGAGAAGGATAGGCAGGGACAGTGTCATTGTGCTATTCTTTGTGCTATTCTTGTGTGTAGGGAGAGAGAAGGATAGGCAGGGAGAGTGTCAGTGTCGTATTCTTTGCTAAACCTTGTGTGCAGTTAGAGAGAAGGATAGGCAGGGGACAGTGTCAGTGTCATATTCTTTGCTAAACCTTGTGTGCAGGGAGAGAGAAGGATAGGCAGGGAGAGTGTCAGTGTCATATTCTTTGCTAAACCTTGTGTGCAGGGAGAGAGAAGGATAGGCAGGGAGAGTGTCAGTGTCATATTCTTTGATAAACCTTGTGTGCAGGAAGAGAGAAGGATAGGCAGGGGACAGTGTCAGTGTCATTGTTGCTAAGCCTCCTGCACAGTATACACCTGAAGCTAGCCCGTATTGCTGTGTTTTCCTGGTGTGTTACACTAACAGGCATTTGCAGCACTTACAGCGGGCGGAGTGTGCTTCCTGCTAAATATACACCTGAAGCTAGCCCGTATTGCTGAGTTTTCCTGGTGTGTTACACTAACAGGCATTTGCAGCACTTACAGTGGGCGGAGTGTGCTTCCTGTTAAATATACACCTGAAGCTAGCCCGTATTGCTGTGTTTTCCTGGTGTGTTACACAAACAGGCATTTGCAGCACTTACAGCGGGCGGAGTGTGCCTCCTGCACATTATACACCTGAAGCTAGCCCTTATTGCTGGAGCTTTTTTTCTTTTGTGTTACACTAACAGGCATTTGCAGCACTTACAGCGGGCGGAGTGTGCTTCCTGCAAAATAAACACCTGAAGCTAGCCCTTATTGCTGTTTTTTCCTGTTGTGTAACACAGGCAGTCATCTGCAGCACTTACAGCGGGCGTAGTGTGCTTCCTGCTAAATATACACCTGAAGCTAGCCCGTATTGCTGTGTTTTCCTGGTGTGTTACACTAACAGGCATTTGCAGCACTTACAGCGGGCGGAGTGTGCTTCCTGCTAAATATACACCTGAAGCTAGACCGTATTGCTGTGTTTTCCTGGTGTGTTACACTAACAGGCATTTGCAGCACTTACAGCGGGCGGAGTGTGCCTCCTGCACATTATACACCTGAAGCTAGCCCTTATTGCTGGAGCTTTTTTTCTTTTGTGTTACACTAACAGGCATTTGCAGCACTTACAGCGGGCGGAGTGTGCTTCCTGCAAAATAAACACCTAAAGCTAGCCCTTATTGCTGTTTTTTTCCTGTTGTGTAACACAGGCAATCATCTGCAGCTCTTACAGCGGGCGTAGTGTGCTTCCTGCTAAATATACACCTGAAGCTAGCCCGTATTGCTGTGTTTTCCTGGTGTGTTACACTAACAGGCATTTGCAGCACTTACAGCGGGCGGAGTGTGCTTCCTGCTAAATATACACCTGAAGCTAGCCCGTATTGCTGTGTTTTCCTGGTGTGTTACACTAACAGGCATTTGCAGCACTTACAGCGGGTGGAGTGTGCCTCCTGCACATTATACACCTGAAGCTAGCCCTTATTGCTGGAGCTTTTTTCTTTTGTGTTACACTAACAGGCATTTGCAGCACTTACAGCGGGCGGAGTGTGCTTCCTGCAAAATAAACACCTGAAGCTAGCCCTTATTGCTGTTTTTTCCTGTTGTGTAACACAGGCAGTCATCTGCAGCACTTACAGCGAGCGTAGTGTGCTTCCTGCTAAATATACACCTGAAGCTAGCCCATATTGCTGTGTTTTCCTGGTGTGTTACACTAACAGGCATTTGCAGCACTTACAGCGGGCGGAGTGTGCTTCCTGCTAAATATACTCCTGAAGCTAGCCCGTATTGCTGTGTTTTCCTGGTGTGTTACACTAACAGGCATTTGCAGCACTTACAGCCGGCGGAGTGTGCCTCCTGCACATTATACACCTGAAGCTAGCCCTTATTGCTGGAGCTTTTTTTCTTTTGTGTTACACTAACAGGCATTTGCAGCACTTACAGCGGGCGGAGTGTGCTTCCTGCAAAATAAACACCTGAAGCTAGCCCTTATTGCTGTTTTTTCCTGTTGTGTAACACAGGCAGTCATCTGCAGCACTTACAGCGGGCGTAGTGTGCTTCCTGCTAAATATACACCTGAAGCTAGCCCGTTTTGCTGTGTTTTCCTGGTGTGTTACACTAACAGGCATTTGCAGCACTTACAGCGGGCGGAGTGTGCTTCCTGCTAAATATACACCTGAAGCTAGCCCGTATTGCTGTGCTGCATTGAATCTTGGATTGAATTGGGGAGTCATGGACATAATGTTTGGGCCACAGAGTGTTATAAGCAGATGCACGAAAACTGGATTCTTCCCATTGATTCCCGTAACAAATATTTTGTTGTTGGTTCGGGTTTCCTGAGGGTTAGGCACGTAAACTCCGAGGATTACATTTCTGCTGATATGATTTGATGACTTTCATAATGTCAATTCTCAGATCACATTGAAATTCCTTTTTGACTTCTGCAATTTGAGGAATTAAACTATTTGTAAATGCTGCTATTTCGTAATTTTCACTCTTTTGGCAATCAATTAGGTTTCTGACAACCTCAATGAATTGTTGAGTTTCTTTTTTTTTATTTGGTTTGGCTCTTGTTGTTGACCTTCTTGGAGGCTCCGGTGTTTCTCTGTCTTCAACATTCTCCTCTAATGGCTGGGTTTCAGTAGTAGTGTTGGTTTCCTGAGTTTCTGGAATAAGCTCCTCTTCCTCACTCTCACTACTGAAATTGTTGCCTGTTCTGAATAAAATAAAAATGATTAGACAGTGCTACATGAGTATTGTTGTTATTTATATACATTTCTTGTCAAAAAACAATTTTTTAAACAATGTATAACATTTTTCTACTTACTGTCTCTCTTGCATCACTGGTTTTAAAAACTCCAATTCATAATATTGACAATATATCCTCCTTTTTACGCGCCGGATCCACTTCGGATTTGTTGCTGTCTCGTTAGTTCTCTTTTGAAATTATCCCTCAAAGTTTTCCAACGTTGTTTGATTAGTTTTACTGAAAGATATCTTGCAACAGGAAATACCTACTCATCACTGCGAAATAGTGAAGCAAACATGTGATGCAATCTGGAATCTGAAAAGTAGATTCATGCCTATTCCAAATAAGGATAAATGGGAAGATGTTGCCTAGCGATTTTTGAACAAGACAAATTTTCCGAACTGCTTAGGAGCTATTGATGGAAAACATATTAGGCTAATAAAACCATGCCATAGTGGAAGCCAGTACTACAATTATAAAAAGTATTTTTCTGTAGTTTTAATGGCTGTGGTCGATGCAGACTACAAATTAATTTATGTAGATATTGGATTGTTTGGGAGCAGTGCAGACTCCAATGTTTTCCAGCATAGTAAATTTGGAAAACGACTTGCCTATAATGAATTTGATTTACCAGATAACCGACCACTGCCCGGAACAGAAGGACCCGATATGCCATTTGTGTTTGTAGCGGACAATGCTTTTTCTATTCACGAACATCTCATGAAACCGTATTCGCTGAGAAATCTAGATACACGAAAAAGGATCTTCAATTACAGGCTGTGTCGGGCACATAGACTTGTAGAATGTGCTTTCAGTATACTGGCCAAGTGGCAAAATTTTCTAAAACCAATTAATCTTAACATTGAAAACGCATGTAAGGTAATCAAGGCAGCATGTTTATTACATAATTTGGTGAGAGACAGGGATGGAGTAAATTTTGAGGATACACTGTCACACAATATTGAACCTGCCGATTTTCTTCATGTGCGTGGACCTATAGTAGGATTCACAATTAGAGATGCTTTTGCGGACTACTTTATGAGTCCGGCTGGTGCACTCAGTTGGCAAGAAAATATGATCTAAACCTTCAATATACAGCCTTCATTGTCTTTCAGACTAGATATTTCCTTCAAATTGTTTCATGTATGTTCATTAAAGCCTTGTATCAATTCACTAATGTTGCATGCAATAATAAATTCATTTGTTAAAAAAAAAATGTGAGTCAATTATATTTAATTACTACATTACATTATAAAGTTATGAACCATATTTCATCATTACGTTAAAGTTACATTTACAATGATGGGATTAAGAAGGGGTTTGGAATTAGGAGGGGTGGGATTAAGGTTATGGTTGGGGGTTAGGGATTAGGGTTATGGTTGGGGGTTTGGGATTAGGAGGGGTGGTATTAAGGTTATGGTTGGGGGTTTGGGACTATGAGGGGTGGGACTAAAGTTATGGTTGGGGATTTGGGACTATGAGGAGTGGGATTATAGTTGGGGTTTGGGACTATGAGTGGTGGGATTATGGTTGGGGGTTTGGGACTATGAGGGGTGGGATTATGGTTATGGTTGGGGTTTTGGGATTAGGAGGGATGTGATTAGGGTTATGGTTGGGGGTTTGGGATTAGGAGGGGTAAGATTAAGGTTATGGTTGGGGGTTTGGGACTATGAGGGGTGGGATTAAGGTTGGGGGTTTGGGATTATGAGGTGTGGGATTAAGTTTATGGTTGGGGGTTTGGGATTAGAAGGGGTGGGATTAGGGTTATGGTGGTGGGTTTGGGACTATGAGGGGTGGGATTAGGGTTATGGTTGGGGGTTTGGGATTAGGAGGGGTGGGATTATGGTTGGGGGCTTGGGACTATGAGGGGTGGGATTATGGTTGGGGGTTTGGGATTATGAGGGGTGGGATTAAGGTTATGGTTGGGGGTTGGGATTAGGAGGGGTGGGATTAGGGTTATGGTGGGGGTTTGGGATTAGGAGGGGTGGGATTAGGGTTATGGTTGAGGGTTTGGGATTAGGAGGGGTGGGATTAAGGTTATGGTTGGGGGTTTGGGACTATGAGGGGTGGGATTAAGGTTGGGGGTTTGGGATTAGGAGGGGTGGTATTAGGGTTATGGTTGGGGGTTTGGGATTAGAAGGGGTGGGATTACGGTTATGGTTGGGGGTTTGGGCCTATGAGGGGTGGGATTAAAGTTATGGTTGGGGGTTTGGGACTAAGAGGGGTGGGATTAGGGTTATGGTTGGGGGTTTGGGATTAGAAGGGTGGGATTAAGGTTATGGTTGGGGGTTTGGGACTATGAGGGGTGGGATATTATCCAATATCATGGACTTGAAAATTGCCTCACACTGATCAATGATTGGATGAATGAGAGTTCCCTCAAAATCAATGGATCCAAAACCGAACTTCTTCTCCTCCACGCAAACCGAAAGACAAAAACAAAGATGTCTTGGACACCACCCACCATTCTTGGATAGACCATTACCTCGAGCACCAAAGTCAAAAGTCTCGGAGTCTTCTTTGACTCGGAGATGTCGATGGATGCACAAATAGGATCAGTAATCAGCGGATCGCACCATCTCCTCCGCCTGCTACGGAGACTCATCCCCTTCATCCCGGAAGAGGACATAGCAGTAGTAGTTGGAACAATCATCAACTCCCGACTCGACTACGCAAACTCCCTCTACATAGGACTACCTAAATATCAGATTTCGCACCTACAAGTCGTCCAGAACACGGCAGCCAGACTGGTAACAGGGAAAAAACCTTGGGAATCCATCACCCCTTCACTGAGGACCCTGCATTGGCTAACCGTAAAGGATCGGATCACATTCAAGTCCCTTTGTCTCACCCACAAGTGCACACAAGGAAACGCTCCGCAATATTAATGCGAGAAGATAAAACACTACATCCCCAATCGCATTCTCCGATCAACCAACCAAAACCTCCTCTACATCCCCAAGTCCAGCTACAAATCAAAGGGAGAAAGAAGATTTGCAGTCCAAGGACCACGGCTATGGAACGCTCTACCCACGGACATTCGTATGGAAGAAAACCATCGGGCCTTCAGGAAAAAACTCAAGACCCACCTCTTCTGAAGAATCAGGACGTCACTGGATGCAAAGCGCCTTGGGGCGATTTAGTTCGCATTTGTAGCGCTATACAAGTTATTCACTCACTCACTCTATGAGGGGTGGGATTAAGGTTGGGGGTTTGGAATTAGGAGGGGTGGGATTAAGGTTGGGAGATTGGGATTAGAAAGGGTGGGATTAGGGTTGTGGTTGGGGGTTTGGGACTATGAGGGGTGGGATTAAGGTTGGGAGATTGGGATTAGAAAGGGTGGGATTAGGGTTGTGGTTGGGGGTTTGGGACTATGAGGGGTGGGATTAAGGTTGGGAGATTGGGATTAGAAAGGGTGGGATTAGGGTTGTGGTTGGGGGTTTGGGATTAGGGGGGTGGGATTAAGGTTATGGTTGGGGGTTTGGGACTATGAGGGGTGGGATTAAGGTTGGGGGTTTGGGATTAGGAGGGGTGGGGTTAAGGTTATGGTTGGGGGTTTGGGATTAGGAGAGGTGGTATTAGGGTTATGGTTGGGGGTTTGGGATTAGAAGGGGTGGTATTAAGGTTATGGTTGGGGGTTTGGGCCTCTGAGGGGTGGGATTAAAGTTATGGTTGGGGGTTTGGGACTAAGAGGGGTGGGATTAGGGTTATGGTTGGGGGTTTGGGATTAGAAGGGTGGGATTAAGGTTATGGTTGGGGGTTTGGGACTAAGAGGGGTGGGATTAGGGTTATGGTTGGGGGTTTGGGACTATGAGGGATGGGATTATGGTTGGGGGTTTGGGACTATGAGGGGTGGGATTAAGGTTATGGTTGGGGGTTTGGGACCAAGAGGGGTGGGATTAAGGTTATGGTTGGGGGTTTTGGATTAGGAGGGGTGGGATTAGGGTTATGGTGATGGGTTTGGGACTATGAGGGGTGGGATTAGTGTTATGGTTGGGGGTTTGGGATTAGAAGGGGTGGGATTATGGTTGGGGGTTTGGGACTATGAGGGGTGGGATTAAAGTTATGTTTGGGGGTTTGGGACTATGAGGGATGGGATTAGGGTTATGGTTGGAGGTTTGGGACTATGGGGGTGTGGGTTTGGGACTAACGGGACAGGGAATAGGGTAAAGAATACAGGAATTGGGAATGGGGCCTAGATTGGAATTTGAACTACTTACTTTTCTCAGCTTTTCTTTTGTTAGATAATGATTTCCAGTTTTCTATATGATGATCATTCCACCCAGCCCTTTTCTTCAGACGGTTTGAGTACCAGCTATGTTTTTGTCCCAGAGTTCTGGGTGCCTGCACAAAGTGTCGATGAACTCCTCTGTATCTTCACTTCCAGCTGTTGGCTGCATTTCAACAGATTGCTCTGCCATGATGTTATTCTGTCACTCTGTCTTGTCTCCTCTCCTGTTCTCAACAGGATTTCCTGGAATCCCAGCATCCTCCACTCTACTGCGGTCATGTGACCTTCCCATAGCTTCTGGGCGTTTTTAAAGCGGTATTACTGTGGTTTTACAGCGGTACTCATTCATTTCAATGGGGATAGGCATTTTTACAGCGCTATTTTATGCGCCCAAAAGATGCTCCAAAAAAGCTGTTTGCACAGCCAGCGCAACGCCTCAATGTGAAAGCCCTCAGGCTTTCACATTGAGAATGCTGGGGTAGGATTATTTCAGGCATTATTTATGCGCTATTTTTAGCGCTAAAACACCTGAAATACGCCTCAGTGTGAAAGGGGCCTAAGAACGTTTTAGTGCCAATCCTATTCTGTTTTTTAACTAACGTAAGATCTAGATAATTAATTGTAGACAAACTCCATTGTGCCGTGAACTTTAGCCCACAATTAATTATTGTTGTTAATATCTGTTAAGAATGACTCCAAATCTATTTGGGGACCCTCCCAAAGTAGGATGACATCATCAATATATCTTTTGTAAAAAGTTAAAGCCTCGTTGTTGTTTTTGAAGATGGTTTCCTGTTCCCACTTATTTAAAACCAAATTGGCCACACTTCGGCTTGATCCTCTCGCTCTGGGACACAAAAGGTACAGCCACAAGAAGAGCAGAGCCAAAAAAAAAACACAACCATGGGGAAAACAAATGGGGGCTCACCCCAATCTCGCTCCTGCTCGCCCAGGGACTCCGGAACACAAATGAGTCGCAACATTCCGGAGATATTCTGAACCCAGCAACACAAGGCCGTGGCTCCTGCTCGGGCCTCTGCAACTGCCGTGCGCTCCTCCAGCCTCAGTCCCTCAGGCAGAAACTACTCGCAGCCTTCCAACACAGGCACCCCTGCTACTCAGACCCTTAATCTACAAGACCTGTGCCTGGTCGCTGAGGACATTAAAGCCACTCTGGCGTCAACAATCATGGATCTCAGGTGTGACATCCAATCTGTAGCCATGCGGATAGACGACCTTGAAGAAACAACAACCCGCCATGATTCTGCTATCCAGCAGCTTTAATCATCCTCACGCACATACAGTACAATGTCCAGCTCAGGGACCTACACAGACATAAGAAAGAACTTATAAATTAGCAGCTTTTGCTGATGATATCTTATTTTTTCCTGAAAGATCCACTCATCTCAATTCAAAACCTCCTGAAAGATTTTGAACTTTTTCAACGTCTGTCTAATTCAAAATTAGATTTGCCAAATCTCATGCACTAAACCAGGGATATGCAATTAGCAGACCTCCAGCTGTTGCCAAACTACAAGTCCCATCATGCCTCTGCCTTTGGGTGTCATGCTTGATGCTGTCAGAGTCTCGCTATGCCTCATGGGACTTGTAGTTTGGCAACATCTGGAGGTCCGCTAATTGCATATCCCTGCACTAAACTAACAAAATCACCCTCCCACAGGAACTGGTTGCACAATGTCAGAACAATTTTCCTTTCCAATGGAAAAGCGACAAAATTAAACATCCAGGCATTTACATAACAACATGTCAGATCTATACACTAAAAATTATTTACCCATACTTAAAGGGGTTGTAAAGCTTCATGTTTTTTCACCTTAATGCATCCTATGCATTAGGGTGAAAAAACACCTTGCTGTCTCCGGCCCCCCCGAGCCCCCGTTTTATTTACCTGATCCCCGATTCTCCATGGGCACGATCCCGCGTTACTTTTCCCCAGCTCCTGTGGGCTCTTCATTGGATGATTGATATGATTGATAGCAGCGCAGTCATTGGCTCCCGCTGCTGTCAATCAAATCAATGACGCGGCACGCCGGGGGGCGGGCCGAGTTATACACTTGGCGGCTATGGCCGCCGACTGTATCACACGGGAGCGTGCCCACAAGCTAACCCCCTTGAGAGAGCGCTTCCCAGAGGGGGGCTAGCTCTTGCGTGGAGGAGCTGAGACAGCCGCCGAGGGACCCCAGAAGACGAGGATCGGGGCCACTCTGTGCAAAACAAACTGCACAGTGGGGGTAAGTATAACATGTTTTTTATTTATTTTTTAAACTGAACCTATACAACCCCTTTAAAGCTATCTCAGATGATTTACGCAAATGGGACAAACCTAACTTTTCATGGTTTGGCAGACCAGCAATTTTAAAGATAAACATCCTCCCCTGAATTTTGTACATTCTACAAGCAATTCCTATTAAGCTTCCCCCAACCTTCTTTCAGTCTTATAAACAACGTTGCATAAAATTCCTATGGAAACAAAAGCGCCCAAGAATAAACTATGACCAATTACCGAAACCCAAAATGAAAGGTGGAATCGACCTTACAGACCTTATAAATCATTACTGGGCCTGTCACTTAGCCAGAATTGTAGACTGGGCAATACATCATAAATGTAAGGACTGGGTAAACCTAGAAGACTCCTTTTCCTCCATACCGTTAAGATCATCTCCGTGGCTCCTACCACATCATACCCCGCCGGCCCTGAAAGGACATCCGCTGATCATCTCAACTCTTTGTAGCTTTAGAGAGGTCAGTAAAAAAATGCATCTTTCTTCCAACCCTGGGCATCTCACACCTATCTGGCCTTTCTCCCTCGTATGTCCACACAATTTCTAGCAGACGCCTGGCCCCATCATGCAATACTGGCTCATTATTTTTTTTCGAGACAGCACTACATTGGCAGCCAATACTACTAGCAACTCTCTTCCTTACTGGATATACTTTCAAATCCGCCACTTTCTTTGAGACATTGACCGCGACTCTTCAGTATCTCCATCATTCACTCCATTTGAAAATCTATGTTGCCAATCTAATCCCCAACAACACATAATTTCCAATATTCACAATATGCTTTTTGAGGACATGTCCCCTAACTCTGGGAAAGCATGTCCAAGTTGGGAAAGAGATCTGCAACTAGAGCTGACAGAGGTGCAATGGGAACGGATATTTACAATTGTCCACAAAGGCTTGCTCAATGTCTCGATCCAGGAAAACAATTATAAGACCTTGACCCGAAATTATCGTACTCCGGTATTACTCAATAAATATGATCCAAACATATCTAATAGATGCTGGAGATGTTCCAGGGAACCTGTCACTTTATTACATATCTGATGGTCATGTCCACTATTACAATAATACTGGTCACAAGTCTATTAGTTAACAACGCCAACCTCCACATACTCCCTGCAGCACACCCCACCCCAGTTCATTCTTCACCACTCTACTGTACTGGTACACACATACCGTAAATCCCTGGTAGTACATCTAATTGACGCCGCCAAGATGTGTAGCCCAATACACTGGGGTTCATCACATACTCTGACCATCTCTGAATTGTTCAATCGCATCAATAGAATTGCAGAGACTGAAGAATTAATCCATATTGCTAAAGACTCCCCAGCTAAATTTTCACACACCTGGGCCTGCTGGTCTCACTTCCAACCACAGAAAAATACACAACACTGATGGGTCAGACACTAGTAAGCTAAAACTGACAGAGCAATACCATATACAGGTCTTATTCTTTGTCTTAGACACAAGTCCTCCGGCCCCTACCCAAGGGATGAGCTATAGAGGACTTGTGTCGAGATATTTAACCACAAGCATACCTAGGGTATGTTCACTAGGGATGAGCCGAACACCCCCCAGTTCGGATCGCATCAGAACATGCGAACAGGCAATAAATTTGTTTGAACATCCGAACACCGTTAAAGTCTATGGGACACAAACATGAAAAATCTAAAGTGCTAAGTTTAAAGGCTTATATGCAAGTTATTGTCATAAAAAGTGTTTGGGGAACCGGGTCATGCCCCAGGGGACATGTATCAGTGCATGTATCAATGCAAAAATATTTTTTTTTAAACGTCAGATTTTTTCGGGAGCAGTGATTTTAATAATGCTTAAAGTGAAACAATAAAAGTGAAATATTCCTTTAAATTTTGTACTTGGGGGTGTGTATAGTATGCCTGTATGCCTGTAAAGTAGCGCTTGTTTCCCGTGCTTAGAACTGTCCCTACACAAAATGTAATTTAAAAGTACTCGCGGCTGTAATGAATTGTCGGCTCCCAGGAAAACAGAGAAAAGTCATTGATAAAAAAAAAATGCGTGGGGTCCCCCCAAATTTAATTACCAGGCCCTTCAGGTCTGGTATGGATATTAAGGGGAACCCTGCATCAAATAAAAAAAAAATGACGTGGGGTTCCCCCCAAATATCCATACCAGACCCTTCAGGTCTGGTATGGATTTTAAGGGGAACTCCGCGCCAAATAAAAAAAAAATGTCGTGGAGTTCCCCCAAAAAATCCATACCAGACCCTTATCCGAGCACGCAACCTGGCAGGCCGCAGGAAAAGAGGGGGGGACGAGAGAGCGCCCCCCCTCCTGAACCGTACCAGGCCACATTCCCTCAACATGTGGAGGATGCTTTGGGGTCTGGACCCCAAAGCACCATGTCCCCATGTTGATGGGGACAAGGGCCTCATCCCCATAACCCTTGCCCAGTGGTTGTGGGGGTCTGCGGGCAGGGGGGCTTATCGGAATCTGGAACACCCCTTTAACAAAGGGGACCCCAAGATCCCGGCCCCCCCATGTGAATTGGTAAGGGGTACATAGTACCCCTACCATTTCACAAAAAGTGTAAAAAAAAACACACAGACACAGTTGGGATAAGTCCTTTATTAAAAAAAAAAAAAAAAAAATATTGCAGCGGTGGTAATTCACTCTCGATCTCCACTCCAGTGATGTCGGTATCCAGCGACGGATGATCTGCAAGCTCCAGCGATGATGTCCAGTGAGGAACAGCACACGGTCCTGTCTCCACCGGAGACACCCCGGGAATGACGTTGCGGCAGCCTGACAGGTCTTATGTAGCTGAGGACGTGGGCCACCCGTCACCCAGTGACGTGCGGGTGACCCCACCCCCCTCTGATGCAACGGGGTCACCCGCACATCACTGGGAAAGCCCTTGCGTCAGAGGGGGACGGGGTCACATGACAGGACTTATTCCAACTGTGTCTATGTGTTTTCTTTATGAAATGGTAGGGGTACCCCTTACCAATTCACATAGGGGGGCTGGGATCTGGGGGTCCCTTTTGTTAAAGGGGTCTTCCAGATTCCGATAAGCCCCCCGCCCGCAGACCCCCACAACCACCGGGCAAGGGTTGTGGGGATGAGGCCCTTGTCCCCATCGACATGGGGACATGGTGCTTTGGGGTCCAGACCCCAAAGCATCCTCCCCATGTTGAGGGCATGTGGCCTGGTATGGTCCAGGAGGTGGGGGGCGCTCTCTCGTCCCCCCTCTTTTCCTGCGGCCTACCTGGTTGCGTGCTCGGATAAGGGTCTGGTATGGATTTTTGGGGGGAACTCCACACTTTTTTTTTTTATTTGGCGCGGAGTTCCCCTTAAAATCCATACCAGACCTGAAGGGTCTGGTATTGATATTTGGGGGGGAACCCCACGTCATTCTTTTTTTTTTTATTTGGTGCAAGGTTCCCCTTAATATCCATACCAGACCTGAAGGGCCTGGTAATTGAATATGGGTGGACCCCACACATTTTATTTATTTTTATCAATGACTTTCAATGACTTTTCTCTGTATTGCCGGGAGTCGACAATTTATTACAGCCGCGAGTACTTTTAAATTACTTTTTTTCCTTCAGAAATGACATTTTGTGCAGGGACAGTTCTAAGCACGGGAAACAAGCGCTACTTTACAGGCATACTATACACCCCCCAGGTACGTAATTTAAAGGAATATTTCACTTTCATTGTTTCACTTTAGCCACTTCCCGCCCGGTCAATAGCAGATTGACGTCCGGGAAGTGGTTTTGTTATCCTGACTAGGTGTTATTTGACGTCCAGCAGGATAACAGCTGGGGCGCGCATCGCAGCGATCGGTGGTGTGGTGTGTCAGTCTGATCAACCGTGTCCAATCACGGCTGATCACAATGTAAACAGGAAGAGACGCTGATCGGCTTTTCCTCACTCGCGTCTGACAGACGCGAGTAGAGGATAGCCGATCGGCTGCTCTCCTGACAGGGGGGGTATGTGCTGATAGTTTATCAGTGCAGCCCCCCTCGGATCACTGCACAGGACCACCAGCATGCCGCCCAGGACAACCAGGGATGGGCATCCAATCAATGCCCAGGCAGCTACCAACCAGTGCCCACTCAAAATCCCTGCAAGTGCCCACCCAAAATCCCTGCCAGTGCCGCCAGGGATACCCATCAGTGCTGCTTATCAGTGCCGCATGTCAGTGCCCATCAGTGCCATGTATCAATGCCCATCAGTGCCCATCAGTGCCGCCTATCCATGCCACCCATAAGTACCCACCATTGCAGCCTTTCAGTGCCCATCAGTGTCGCCTATCAGTGTCAATCAGTGCCCAACAGTGCCACACATGAGTGCCCATCAGTGCCGCCTATCAATGCCCATCAGTGCTGCATATCAGTGCCACCCATCAGTGCCACCTACTAGTGCCCATCAGTGCCCATCGTCAGTGCCCGTCAGTGGCACCTCATTGGTGCCGCCTTATCAGTGCCCGTCAGTGCCGCCTTATCAGTGCCCATCAGTGAAGGAGAAAACGTACTTATTTGCAAAATTTTATAAACAGAAAAAAAAGAAAACCTTTTTTTTTTTTTTTCGGTCTTTTTTTATTTGTATAGCAAAAAATAAAAACCCCAGAGGCGATCAAATACCACCAAAAAAAAGAAGATCTATTTGTGGGAACAAAATGATAAAAATTCTGTTTGGGTGCAGTGTAGAATGACCGCGCAATTGTCATTTAAACAGCGACAGCGCAGAAAGTTGAAAATTGGCTTGGGCAGGAAGGGGCGTAAGTGCCTGGTATTGAAGTGGTTAAGCATTATTAAAATCACTGCTCCCGAAAAAACAGCAGTTTTTAAAACTATTTTTTGCATTGGTACATGTCCCCTGGGGCAGGACCCAGGTCCCCAAACACTTTTTATGACAATAACTTGCATATAAGCCTTTAAAATTAGCACTTTAGATTTCACCCATAGACTTTTACAGGGTGTTTGGTGGCTTTTTGAATTTGCTGCGACACTACAAAACCCCCAGGGAGACATATTGAAAGTCGGATTGGATCACCATTCTCGAGGATTGGTAAATATATAGATAATTTTTTACAGAAAATTGTAATTAAGAATGAGGCTTATCTTAAAGACAGCGAGGAATTGATTAAGTTACTAAATTCTGGAACAGATAAGGATAATCGACATTTGGTTACAGTGGATGTGAATTCACTGTATACCAGGATCAACCAGAGGGATGCAATGGATGCAGTAAGGTGGGCATTGGAGTGTATGTCTGACCTTAAAAGGAAACAAATTGAGTTCATTCTTGAATTGCTAGATTGGGCCATGACCAATAATTATTTTTGGTATGATAGAGAGTATTTTCAACAATTGAAAGGGGTAGCTATGGGAAACAAGTATGCTCCCAGTGTTGCTAATTTGGTCATGACAAAATGGGAAGAAGAAAAAATACATCAGAAAAGGCCCAAGATGATGTTATACAAATGTTATGTAGATAATATTATATTTATATGGGAGGGGCTTATGGGTAGTTAAAAGCAGGGTTAGGTTATAAAAAAAAAATCCCAAGCGCTGAACATCTCACAGAGCACTGTTCAATCCTTCATCAAAAAATAGAAAGTATGTCAAAACTGCAAACCTACCAAGGCATGGCCATCCACCTAAACTGACAGGCCAGGCAAGGAGAGTATTAATCAGAGAAGCAGCCAAGAGGCCCATGGTAACTCTGGAGGAGCTGCAGAAATCCACAGCTCAGGTGGGAGAATCTGTCCACAGGACAACTATTAGCTGTGCACTCCACAAATCTGGCCTTTATGGAAGAGTGGAAAGAAGAAAGCCATTATTGAAAGAAAGCCATAAGAAGTCCTGTTTGCAGTTTGTGAGAAGCCATGTGGGGGACACAGCAAACATGTGGAAAAAGGTGCTCTGGTCAGATAAGACCAAAAATTTTACTTTTTTGGCCAAAAGGAAAAGGCTATGAGTGGCAGAAAACTAACACTGCACATCACCATGAACACACCATCCCCACCGTGAAACATGGTGGTGGCAGCATCATGTTGTGGGGATGTCTTTCTTCAGCAATGACAGGGAAGCTGGTCAGAGTTGATGGGAAGATGGATGGAGCCAAATACAGGGCAATCTTAGAAGAAAACCTGTTAGAGTCTGCAAAATACTTGAGACTAGGGTGGAGGTTCACCTTCCAGCAGGACAATGACCCTTAACATACAACCAGAGCTACAGTGATGGTTTAGATCAAAGCATATTAATGTGTTAGAATGGCCCAGTCAAAGTTCAGAGCTAAATCCATTTGAGAATCTGTGGCAAGACTTGAAAAATGCTGTTTACAGACGCTCTCCATCCAATCTGAGAGAGGTTGAGCTATTTTACAAAGAAGAATGGGCAAAAATGACACTCTCCAGATGTGCAAAGCTGGTAGAGACATACCCAAACAGACTTGCAGCTGTAATTGTACTGAAAGGTGGTTCTACAAAATATTGACTCAGGGGGCTGAATACAAATTTCAATTTCAGATAATTTTTTGCAACATTTTTGAAAATAATTTATCATTTTCCTTTCACTTCAAAATTATGTAGCACTTTGTGTTGGTATATCATATAAAATCCCAATAAAATAGATTTATGATTTTGGTTGTAACATGACAAAATGTGGAAAATTTCAAGGGGTATAAATACCTTTTTAAGGCACTGTAATATGTTCTTTCTTGTGCTATTATTGATCATACTATCCTGCGGTATGAAGGTGGTAATTTGTGCTAGAATCATTTGTATTTATTTATATGTTATATGTCATATAGATTAATATTGCTCTGCCCCTTAGTTTACAGGTTTGTTTGTTATTTATAAAATGTTGTTGAAACCCTTGAGTAACATAAATATATTCATCCATGTATCTTATTGATCTTTGGCAGGGCCCGGCAGAAAATAAATTAGTGCACAAAATATGCCCACATACTTGCCAAGGGATGTGGTGGGTTGTTGTAACATGAACCATGCTGATTTTCGTCTGAAAAACTATGGATCAGTGCATTATACAACATACTTTTTCTTTGGGAATTGTGTTGTAAAAGTAAAAAGTTACTTCAGAGTTCAGAAAGTTACAATCCCCAGTGACACTTGTACATAAAAAAAGAGGAAGATTACAAGTTCAGACGTACAAGAGGGAATATAGCTAGTTAGTATTGCTGATCAAATCTTCCTTTTTATTTTCTGCTTTGTTCCAGGGAGGGAAAAAAAAAATAATAAAAAAAATAATATATATATATATATATATATATATATATATATATATATATATTATATATATATATATATATATATATATATATACACACACACATTGTATAGAATAAAAAATATTATGTTGTTATTACTATGTAATTTTATATTTAAAATATATTTATTATAGAATATATGGGTATAGTTGTAAATTTACATACACTATATTGTCAAAAGTATTGGAACTCCTGCCTTTACATGCACATGAACTTTAGTGGCATCCTACTCTTTGTCCGTAGGGTTCAATATTGAGTTGGCCTACCCTTTGCAGCTATACCAGCCTTAACTCTTTTAGGAAGGCTGTCCACAAGGTTTAAGAGTGTGTCATGGGAATGTTTGATCATTCTTCCAGAAGCACATTTCTGAGGTCAGGTACTGATGTCGGACGAGAAGGCCTGGCTTGCAGTCTCCACTTTAATTCAACCCAAAGGTGTTCTTTTGGGTTGAGGTCAGGACTCTGTGCAGGCCAGTCAAGTTTCCCCACCCCAAACTCGCTCATCCATATCTTTATGGACCTTGCTTTGAGCACTGGTCCAAATCATTTGGTGGAGGGTTGATTATGGTGTGGGGTTGTCTTTCAGAGGTTGGGCTTGGCCTCTTAGTTCCAGTGAAGGGAACTCTTAAGGTGTCAGAATACCAGGGCATTTTGGACAATTTCATGCTCCCAACTTTGTGGGAACAGTTTGGGGATGGTCCTTTCCTGTTTCAACATGACTGCGCACCAGTGCACAAAGCAAGGTCCATAAAAACATGGATGAGCGAGTTTGGGGTGGAGGAACTTAACTTGCCTGCACAGAGTCCTAACCTCAACCGATAGAACACCTTTGGGAAACAATTAGAGCGGAGACTGCGAGCCAGGCCTTCTCGTCCACATCAGTGGACCTCACAAATGCGCTTCTGAAAGAATGGTCAAACATTTGCATAGACACACTCCTAAACCTTGTGGACAGCTTTCCCAGAAGAGTTGAAGCTGTTATAGCTGCAAAGGGTGGGCCAACTCAATATTGAACCCTACGGACTAAGACTGGGATGCCATTAAAGTTCATGTGCTTGTAAAGGCAGGCTTCCCAATACTATTGACAATATACAGGTGAAACTTGAAAAATGTGAATATCGTGCAAAAGTTAATTTATTTCACTAATGCAACTTAAAAGGTGAAACGAATATATGCGATAGACTCATTACATGCAAAGCAAGATAGTTCAAGCCGTGATTTGTCATAATTGTGGTGATTATGGCTTACAGCTCATGAAAACCCCAAATTCACAATCTCAGAAAATTTTAATATTTTGAAAAGGTGCAATAACCTAGGCTCAAAGTGTCCCACTCGAATCAGCTATTTCATCTATAACACCTGAAAAGGGTTCTTGAGCCTTTAAATGGTTTTTCAGTCTTGTTCAGTAGGAATCACAATCATGGGAAAGACTGCTGACCTGACAGTTGTGCAGAAAACCATCATTGACACCCTCCATAAGGAGGGAAAGCCTCAAAAGGTAATTGCAAAAGAAGTTGGATGTTCCGAAAGTGCTGTATCAAAGCACATTAATAGAAAGTTATGTGGAAGGGAAAAGTGTGGAAGAAAAAGGTGCACAAGCAGCAGGGATGACCGCAGCCTGGAGAGGATTGTCAGGAAAAGGGGACTTTCACAATGAGTGGACTAAGGCTGGAGTCGGTGCATCAAGAGCCACCACACACAGACGGATCCTGGACATGGGCTTCAAATGTCGTATTCCTCTTGTCAAGCCACTCCTGAACAACAAACAATGTCAGAAGCGTCTTACCTGGACTAAAGAAAAACAGACCTGGTCTGTTGCTCAGTGGTCCAAAGTCCTCTTTTCTGATGAGAGCAAATTTTGCATTTCATTTGGAAACCAAGGACCCAGAGTATGGAGGAAGAATGGAGAGGCACACACTGTAAGATGCTTGAAGTCCAGAGTGAAGTTTCCACAGTCTGTGTTGATTTGGGGAGTAGGGATGAGCCAAACACCCCCCTGTTTGGTTCGCACCAGAACCTGCAAACAGACCTAAAGTTCACGTGAACTTTAGAACCCTATTAAATACAATGGACTCGAACGTTCAAAATCAAAAGTGCTAATTATAAAGGCTAATATGCAAGTTATTGTCCTAAAAAGGGTTTGGGGACCCGGGTCCTGCCCCAGGGGACATGTATCAATGCAAAAAAAAAGTTTTAAAAACGGACGTTTTTTCGGGAGCAGTGATTTTAATAATGCATGAAGTGAAAAATAAAAAGTGAAATATTCCTTTAACCACTTAACGACCGCTCACTGTATATATACGTCGGCAGAATGGCACCGACAGGCACAATCACGTAGAGCATACGTGATTGCCTTTGTACAGTTGGGGGGTTCGATCGGACCCCCCTCCTATACAGTGAGCGGTGGCTAAGTGTCCGGGAGTGTTCCGGGATGAGGGGGCAGCCATTCGTTTCTGGCCACCCCCTCGCGATCGCTCCCGGCGAATGGAAATGCCCCCTCTGTCTGTGTCAGACAGAGGGAGCAGGAGGAAGTGATGTCATTTCTGGTGCGGCGCTCACATATACCGAGCGCCGTACAAGAGAAGATATCAGGTTAGTGCACACAACACTACACTGACACCAGGACACATAGGGACTAGGGATGAGCTCGGTGTTCGAGTCGAACATACGTTCGACTCGAACATCGGCTGTTCGATCGTTCGACGAAGATCGAACGATTTGGGCCGTTCGCGCCTAATTCGAGTGATGCGAACGGCCCACAATGCACTACGCCATCGCAGTGTCATCCAGGCGCTGTGATTGGCCAAGCATGCACTGTGACCCCGCATGCTTGGCCAATCACAGCGCCGGCAGCGAGGAGAGCAATGATTGGCCACAGGCAGGATGCCTGTGGCCAATTATTGCTGAGGGTGTTTAGTACACGCCCCACACTATAAAAGGCCGCCAGCACGGCGGCCTAGTGTAGTGTGTTCCGGAGCAGGGAAAGAGAACCATAGGCAGGGACAGTGACATTTTTTTTTCTTGCTTAACCTGGATTCCTTTAGTTTAGGGAAAGAGAAGGATAGGTAGGGAGAGTGTCAGTGTGTTTTACTGTGTGAATCCTTGTTTCTAGGGACAGGGAAGGACAGTGAGGGAAATTCTCCTTGTGCTATACTGTGCTAAAGCATTGATCATCAACCATCTTTAAAAAATCATTTTTCCTAGGGACAGAAAACTATAGGTAGGGAGAGTGTCAGTTTCTTTCACTGTGATAATCCTTGTTTCTAGGGACAGGGAAGAACAGTGAGGGAAATTCTCCTTGTGCTATACTGTGCTAAAGCATTGATCATCAACCATCTTTAAAAAAACATTTTTTCTAGGGACAGAAAACTATAGGTAGGGAGAGTGTCAGTTTCTTTCACTGTGATAATCCTTGTTTCTAGGGACAGGGAAGGACAGTGAGGGAAATTCTCCTTGTGCTATACTGTGCTAAAGCATTGATCATCAACCATCTTTAAAAAAACATTTTTTCTAGGGACAGAAAACTATAGGTAGGGAGAGTGTCAGTTTCTTTCACTGTGCTAATCCTTGTTTCTAGGGACAGGGAAGGACAGTGAGGGAAATTCTCCTTGTGCTATACTGTGCTAAAGCATTGATCATCAACCATCTTTAAAAAAACATTTTTTCTAGGGACAGAAAACTATAGGTAGGGAGAGTGTCAGTTTCTTTCACTGTGATAATCCTTGTTTCTAGGGACAGGGAAGGACAGTGAGGGAAGTTCTCCTTGTGCTATACTGTGCTAAAGCATTGATCATCAACCATCTTTAAAAAAACATTTTTTCTAGGGACAGAAAACTATAGGTAGGGAGAGTGTCAGTTTCTTTCACTGTGATAATCCTTGTTTCTAGGGACAGGGAAGGACAGTGAGGGAAATTCTCCTTGTGCTATACTGTGCTAAAGCATTGATCATCAACCATCTTTAAAAAAACATTTTTTCTAGGGACAGAAAACTATAGGTAGGGAGAGTGTCAGTTTCTTTCACTGTGCTAATCCTTGTTTCTAGGGACAGGGAAGGACAGTGAGGGAAATTCTCCTTGTGCTATACTGTGCTAAAGCATTGATCATCAACCATCTTTAAAAAAACATTTTTTCTAGGGACAGAAAACTATAGGTAGGGAGAGTGTCAGTTTCTTTCACTGTGATAATCCTTGTTTCTAGGGACAGGGAAGGACAGTGAGGGAAGTTCTCCTTGTGCTATACTGTGCTAAAGCATTGATCATCAACCATCTTTAAAAAAACATTTTTTCTAGGGACAGAAAACTATAGGTAGGGAGAGTGTCAGTTTCTTTCACTGTGATAATCCTTGTTTCTAGGGACATGGAAGGACAGTAAGGGAAATTCTCCTTGTGCTATACTGTGCTAAAGCATTGATCATCAACCATCTTTAAAAAAACATTTTTTCTAGGGACAGAAAACTATAGGTAGGGAGAGTGTCAGTTTCTTTCACTGTGATAATCCTTGTTTCTAGGGACAGGGAAGGACAGTGAGGGAAATTCTCTGTGTGCTATACTGTGCTAAAGCATTGATCATCAACCATCTTTAAAAAAACATTTTTTCTAGGGACAGAAAACTATAGGTAGGGAGAGTGTCAGTTTCTTTCACTGTGATAATCCTTGTTTCTAGGGACAGGGAAGGACAGTGAGGGAAATTCTCCTTGTGCTATACTGTGCTAAAGCATTGATCATCAACCATCTTTAAAAAAACATTTTTTCTAGGGACAGAAAACTATAGGTAGGGAGAGTGTCAGTTTCTTTCACTGTGCTAATCCTTGTTTCTAGGGACAGGGAAGAACAGTGAGGGAAATTCTACTTGTGCTATAGTGTGCTAAAGCATTGATCATCAACCATCTTTAAAAAAACATTTTTTCTAGGGACAGAAAACTATAGGTAGGGAGAGTGTCAGTTTCTTTCACTGTGCTAATCCTTGTTTCTAGGGACAGGGAAGGACAGTGAGGGAAATTCTCCTTGTGCTATACTGTGCTAAAGCATTGATCATCAACCATCTTTAAAAAAACATTTTTTCTAGGGACAGAAAACTATAGGTAGGGAGAGTGTCAGTTTCTTTCACTGTGCTAATCCTTGTTTCTAGGGACAGGGAAGGACAGTGAGGGAAATTCTCCTTGTGCTATACTGTGCTAAAGCATTGATCATCAACCATCTTTAAAAAAACATTTTTTCTAGGGACAGAAAACTATAGGTAGGGAGAGTGTCAGTTTCTTTCACTGTGATAATCCTTGTTTCTAGGGACAGGGAAGGACAGTGAGGGAAATTCTCCTTGTGCTATACTGTGATAAAGCATTGATCATCAACCATCTTTAAAAAAACATTTTTTCTAGGGACAGAAAACTATAGGTAGGGAGAGTGTCAGTTTCTTTCACTGTGCTAATCCTTGTTTCTAGGGACAGGGAAGGACAGTGAGGGAAATTCTCCTTGTGCTATAGTGTGCTAAAGCATTGATCATCAACCATCTTTAAAAAAACATTTTTTCTAGGGACAGAAAACTATAGGTAGGGAGAGTGTCAGTTTCTTTCACTGTGATAATCCTTGTTTCTAGGGACAGGGAAGGACAGTGAGGGAAATTCTCCTTGTGCTATACTGTGCTAAAGCATTGATCATCAACCATCTTTAAAAAAACATTTTTTCTAGGGACAGAAAACTATAGGTAGGGAGAGTGTCAGTTTCTTTCACTGTGATAATCCTTGTTTCTAGGGACAGGGAAGGACAGTGAGGGAAATTCTCCTTGTGCTATACTGTGCTAAAGCATTGATCATCAACCATCTTTAAAAAAACATTTTTTCTAGGGACAGAAAACTATAGGTAGGGAGAGTGTCAGTTTCTTTCACTGTGATAATCCTTGTTTCTAGGGACCGGGAAGGACAGTGAGGGAAATTCTCCTTGTGCTATACTGTGCTAAAGCATTGATCATCAACCATCTTTAAAAAAACATTTTTTCTAGGGACAGAAAACTATAGGTAGGGAGAGTGTCAGTTTCTTTCACTGTGATAATCCTTGTTTCTAGGGACAGGGAAGGACAGTGAGGGAAATTCTCCTTGTGCTATACTGTGCTAAAGCATTGATCATCAACCATCTTTAAAAAAACATTTTTTCTAGGGACAGAAAACTATAGGTAGGGAGAGTGTCAGTTTCTTTCACTGTGATAATCCTTGTTTCTAGGGACAGGGAAGGACAGTGAGGGAAATTCTCCTTGTGCTATACTGTGCTAAAGCATTGATCATCAACCATCTTTAAAAAAACATTTTTTCCAGGGACAGAAAACTATAGGTAGGGAGAGTGTCAGTTTCTTTCACTGTGATAATCCTTGTTTCTAGGGACAGGGAAGGACAGTGAGGGAAATTCTCCTTGTGCTATACTGTGATAAAGCATTGATCATCAACCATCTTTAAAAAAACATTTTTTCTAGGGACAGAAAACTATAGGTAGGGAGAGTGTCAGTTTCTTTCACTGTGCTAATCCTTGTTTCTAGGGACAGGGAAGGACAGTGAGGGAAATTCTCCTTGTGCTATAGTGTGCTAAAGCATTGATCATCAACCATCTTTAAAAAAACATTTTTTCTAGGGACAGAAAACTATAGGTAGGGAGAGTGTCAGTTTCTTTCACTGTGATAATCCTTGTTTCTAGGGACAGGGAAGGACAGTGAGGGAAATTCTCCTTGTGCTATACTGTGCTAAAGCATTGATCATCAACCATCTTTAAAAAAACATTTTTTCTAGGGACAGAAAACTATAGATAGGGAGAGTGTCAGTTTCTTTCACTGTGATAATCCTTGTTTCTAGGGACAGGGAAGGACAGTGAGGGAAATTCTCCTTGTGCTATAGTGTGCTAAAGCATTGATCATCAACCATCTTTAAAAAAACATTTTTTCTAGGGACAGAAAACTATAGGTAGGGAGAGTGTCAGTTTTTTCACTGTGATAATCCTTGTTTCTAGGGACAGGGAAGGACAGTGAGGGAAATTCTCCTTGTGCTATACTGTGCTAAAGCATTGATCATCAACCATCTTTAAAAAAACATTTTTTCTAGGGACAGAAAACTATAGGTAGGGAGAGTGTCAGTTTCTTTCACTGTGATAATCCTTGTTTCTAGGGACAGGGAAGGACAGTGAGGGAAATTCTCCTTGTGCTATACTGTGCTAAAGCATTGATCATCAACCATCTTTAAAAAAACATTTTTTCTAGGGACAGAAAACTATAGGTAGGGAGAGTGTCAGTTTCTTTCACTGTGATAATCCTTGTTTCTAGGGACAGGGAAGGACAGTGAGGGAAATTCTCCTTGTGCTATACTGTGATAAAGCATTGATCATCAACCATCTTTAAAAAAACATTTTTTCTAGGGACAGAAAACTATAGGTAGGGAGAGTGTCAGTTTCTTTCACTGTGCTAATCCTTGTTTCTAGGGACAGGGAAGGACAGTGAGGGAAATTCTCCTTGTGCTATAGTGTGCTAAAGCATTGATCATCAACCATCTTTAAAAAAAACATTTTTTCTAGGGACAGAAAACTATAGGTAGGGAGAGTGTCAGTTTCTTTCACTGTGATAATCCTTGTTTCTAGGGACAGGGAAGGACAGTGAGGGAAATTCTCCTTGTGCTATACTGTGCTAAAGCATTGATCATCAACCATCTTTAAAAAAAAAAATTTCTAGGGACAGAAAACTATAGGTAGGGAGAGTGTCAGTTTCTTTCACTGTGATAATCCTTGTTTCTAGGGACAGGGAAGGACAGTGAGGGAAATTCTCCTTGTGCTATAGTGTGCTAAAGCATTGATCATCAACCATCTTTAAAAAAACATTTTTTCTAGGGACAGAAAACTATAGGTAGGGAGAGTGTCAGTTTCTTTCACTGTGATAATCCTTGTTTCTAGGGACAGGGAAGGACAGTGAGGGAAATTCTCCTTGTGCTATACTGTGATAAAGCATTGATCATCAACCATCTTTAAAAAAACATTTTTTCTAGGGACAGAAAACTATAGGTAGGGAGAGTGTCAGTTTCTTTCACTGTGCTAATCCTTGTTTCTAGGGACAGGGAAGGACAGTGAGGGAAATTTTCCTTGTGCTATACTGTGCTAAAGCATTCCTCATCAACCATCTTTGAAATCCTTGTTTTTTGGACAGTCAGGGAAATTGTCGTTGTGCTATTCTGTGAGAAAGCAATCATCCTCAACCATATTTAGAAATCCTTAAGTAAAGGGACAGAGAAGGACACCTGAAGGTAGCCCTTATTGCTTTTTTCCCATCTCCCTGCAGGCCCTCTATTAGAATGTCTGGAAGGCAAACAAGGAGAGGCAGACAGTCAGGAGGCAATAAAAGAGGGCAATCAGGCTCTGTGTCTGGGGGCAACAGTGCTGGTCGTGGACGCGGTGCATTGTCATCAGCACATGGCCATGGGACACGCTTGTCCTTCTTTTCGGCAGCTGGACATGTTGAGCCACATCATGCCGAAGACTTGGTAGAGTGGATGACCAAGCCCTCCTCCTCCTCCTCATCCTCTCTCACCCAGGCTCAGGGTACTGGCAAAGCAGCTGCCAAAGCGTCCTCTTCCCTGGTATCAATGTCAGACTCATCATCAGTCACTCCTTCCCTAGACCCACCATGTCCTCCTCCTGAGGAGTCCCCCGAACTGTTTGAGCACAGTGTTGGGTACATGCTCCAGGAGGATGCCCAGCGTTTCGAAGGGTCTGATGATGAAACCCAGCTACAGGAAGGCAGTAGCGTGAGAGCAGACAGAGGGGATGCTCAAGAAGGACACCAATCTGGCAGTCATGTTCCAGCAGCTGCAGCATACTGCCAGATTGGCTCCAGTGATGAGGAGGGAGGGGATGATGAGGTCACTGACTCCACGTGGGTGCCTAATAGGAGAGAGGAGGAGGAGGAGGATGAGGAGGAGGCACATCTCCAACGAGGCAGGATGCCCTTTGGTGGCCAGCGTAAGAGCAGTACACCAACGGAATCACACCGCAGAGCTCCGCCTGTGCAGGGCGCTGCCTCTGCCCGTCATTCAAAAAGTTCTTTGGTGTGGGCCTTTTTTGAGGCTAGTGCATCAGATCGCACAGCTGCTGTTTGCAACATATGTCTCAAGCGTATATCGCGTGGCCAAAACATCAGCCGCTTGGGTACCACATGCCTGACCAGACATATGTTGACCTGCCATGCAGCTCGTTGGCAAGCCTACCTCAAAGACCCACACCAAAGAACAAAGCGGACCTCTCCTTGCACCGCATCAGCTGGGATCTCCAACCCCACTATAACTTCAGTCCTCTCTGAAACATGCACTGAGAGGAATGAAGGTGTAGAATTAGGTGTGTCACAGCCAAGTACTTGCGGCCACTCTGCTAGCAGTACACCGACGTCCGATTCTAGCAGGCAAATTTCCCTGCCCCAGCTGCTGGACCGTCGAAAGAAGTTCACTCCCAGCCATCCACATGCCCAGCGGTTGAATGCTAGCTTGGCTAAATTGCTAGCGCTTCAACTGCTGCCTTTTCAGTTGGTAGACTCGGCCCCCTTCCGTGAGTTTGTGCAATGTGCGGTTCCTCAGTGGCAGGTTCCCAAATGCCACTTTTTCTCACGGAAGGCTATTCCGGCTCTCTACCGGCATGTGGAAGGCAATGTCTTGGCCTCGCTGGACAGGGCGGTCAGCGGTAAGGTGCATATTACCGCTGACTCATGGTCCAGCAGGCATGGACAGGGACGTTACCTTTCTTTCACGGCCCATTGGGTCACTCTTTTGGCAGCTGGGAAGGATGCAGGACAAGGTGCAGTAGTGTTGGAGGTTGTTCCACCGCCACGCCTCCAAAATGCTACTACTGGTTGTGACACACCTCTCTCCTCCACCCCCTCCTCTTCTTCTTCCTCCATGGCCTCTTCCTGTGCTTTGTCCTCTGAACCAGCGGTGCTCCGTAGCCGTTCAAGGGGCTACGCAAGTACGCAGGCAAAAAGATGCCATGCCGTGCTTGCGCTGGTGTGTTTGGGGGACAGAAGCCACACTGGGGCAGTGGTCCTGTCTGCTCTGCAGGGCCAGGCCGAGAGGTGGTTGACGCCACGCCAGCTTAAGCCAGGAATGGTGGTTTGCGACAATGGCACCAACCTCCTCTCCGCCCTCCGACAGGGACAACTGATCCATGTGCCCTGTGTGGCTCACGTCCTTAACCTGGTGGTGCAGCGGTTCTTGGGCAGGTACCCGGGCTTACAGGATGTCCTGAGGCAGGCCAGGAAAGTCTGTGTGCATTTCCGCAGATCTTATAATGCCAGTGCTCGCCTGGCTGAGCTGCAAAAGGAGTTGAACCTGCCCAAGAACCGCCTTATATGTGACATGCCCACCAGGTGGAACTCAACGTTGGCCATGCTGCAGCGGCTGCACACGCAGCAGAGGGCCATCAATGAGTACCTGTGCGACTACCGCACCAGGACAGGGTCAGGGGAGCTTGGTTTTTTTTCTCCACGCCAGTGGGGCATGATCAGGGATGCATGCACTGTCCTGGCACCATTTGAGGAGGCCACGAGGATGGTGAGCAGTGACAGTGCATGCATCAGTGACACTGTACCTCTTGTCCACCTGTTGGAGCACACGCTGCGTGGAATAATGGACAGGGCACTTGAGGCAGAACAGAGGCAGGAAGAGGAGGACTTCCTTGCCTCTCAAGGCCCCCTTTACCCAGACAGTGTTCCTTCTGTCCCACCCATCGCACAGGAAGAGGAGGAGGAGGAGGAGGAGGAGGATTGTGTCAGCATGGAGGTGGAGGCTGGCACTCAGCATCATCAGCAGCAGTCTTTTAGGGATGATTTACAGTCCCAAGAAACCAGTGGACTTGTACGTGGCTGGGAGGAGGTGGCTGCGGATCATGTCGTCCTTAGTGACCCAGAGGACTCCGGACCGAATGCCTCAGCAAACCTACGCTGCATGGCCTCCCTGATCCTGCAAAGTCTGCGGAAGGATCCTCGTATTCTTCGGATCAAGGAGAGGGACCATTACTGGCTGGCCACTCTCCTTGATCCACGGTACAAGGGTAAGGTTGCGGACCTTATGTTACCGTCGCAGAGGGAGCAGAGGATGAGACAACTCCGGGAGGCCTTGCAGAAAGGTCTGTGCAACGCGTTCCCAGAGACTGGGAGGTTACAAACTCCTGGTCCTGGACAACGAGTTGCTGAGGCTTCGGCCAGTCAAAGAAGGAGCGGTGGGGAAGGTGGCCGTCTGACCGATGCGTTCAGACAATTCTTTAGTCCGTAGCCCCAAAGTATGATCGGTTCCAGCAACCATCGCCAGCGTCTGATAAACATGGTGCAGGAATATCTAGGGGCAAGGTCAGACTTGGACACCTTCCCCACCGAAAATCCTCTGGCTTACTGGGTCTTGAGGATGGATCACTGGCCAGAGCTTGCACAGTATGCAATTGAGCTACTGGCCTGCCCTGCATCCAGCGTTCTTTCGGAACGCACATTCAGTGCTGCTGGAGGATTTGTCACAGATCACAGGGTGCGCCTGTCCACCGACTCGGTTGATCGACTGACTTTCATCAAGATGAACCAGTCTTGGATCACCACCAGCTACCACACACCTGATGCTGATATAACAGACTAATTGATTTTAACATGTCACATCCCTTCAAGACTGATGCTGATGCTGAGTGCCTGTGCTGTTATGTTGACTGGCTATCCTCCTCCTCCGAGTCCTCAATGATACGATTGATGATGATAGCTTGGAAGATCATTTTTGTTTATGGGTGCCGCCACCAGTGGCTAAGGCCCAATTTTTCAGCCCCTGTTTAACAGGGGCGTGTAATTACAATTTTTGAAGCAATAATTTGCCATAGGGCTCATTGCTGTGCTCCAAGTACAGTATCTGTGAGGGGTTGGAGTGTTGTGCCACCAGTGCCTAAGGCCCAATTTTTCAGCCCCTGTTTAACAGGGGCGTGTCATTACAATTTTTGAAGCAATACTTTGCAACAGGGCTCATTGCTGTGCTCCAAGTACAGTATCTGTGAGGGGTTGGAGTGTTGTGCCACCAGTGCCTAAGGCCCAAATTTTCAGCCCCTGTTTAACAGGGGCGTGTCATTACAATTTTTGAAGCAATACTTTGCAACAGGGCTCATTGCTGTGCTCCAAGTACAGTATCTGTGAGGGGTTGTAGTGTTGTGCCACCAGTGCCTAAGGCCCAATTTTTCAGCCCCTGTTCAACAGGGGCATGTAATTACAATTCTTGATCTAATAATTCACAGCAGGGCCCATTGCTGCACCCACCAAGAGTAACTCTGAGGGCTTACAGTGTTGTGGCAACGCCACCACCACCACCACCACGAAAGGCCCAATTTTTCAGCCCCTGTTCAAAAGGGGCATGTAATTACAATTCTTGATCTAATAATTCACAGCAGGGCCCATTCCTGCACCCACCAAGAGTAACTCTGAGGGCTTACAGTGTTGTGGCAACACCACCACCACCACCACCACCACAAAAGGCCCAATTTTTCAGCCCCTGTTCAACAGGGGCATGCAATTACAATTCTTGATCTAATAATTCACAGCAGGGCCCATTGCTGCACCCACCAAGAGTAACTGTCAGGGCTTACAGTGTTGTGGCACCAGCACCACCATCAAAGGCCCAATTTTTACTACCACTGTTCAACAATTATATGTAATTAAAATCCCTGATATAATAGTTGACAGCTGGGCGTTCCAGCACCAACCAAGAGTAACTGTGAGTGCTTACAGTGTTGTGCCAACACCAACAACTAAGGGGCCTATTTCTGCAGAGTATATACGGCAGGTCCCTACTTTCAAACATCCAACTTACAAACGACTCCTACTTGCAAACGCAAGAAGACAACAGGAAGTGAGAGGAAATCTACCCCTTGGAACGAAAATTCTCTCCTGTAAGAATTAATATGGGAGAAAGGTGTCTCCTCTGTACTGATGCTTTATCACCAATCCTTGTTTCAAGAAAAACACCACATTTCAAAAACAGTTGTCATTGGGACGGAAAGTGAGGTGAAATGTTCTGAACAGGGGCACAGACAGCAAAACAAATGTTACAGGGGTGATAACCCTTACCTATGTTTTCCAAAAAGTTTAAAAATAGATTTTTGGGCTGGAGCTACACTTAAACAATGTACCTGTTCAAAATTACAAACAGATTCTACATAAGAACAAACCTACAGTCCCTGTCTTGTATGCACCGCCTGTATACGGCTGTTCAGAGTATATAGGGCCTTTTTTATTTTATGTGCGGGGTTCCCCTTAATATCCATACAAGACCCAAAGGGGCTGGTAATGGGCTGGGGTAGGGGGGGGGGGGGGTCATGGGGTAGCTATGCCATTTTTCTTAAAGATTTTCATCCATATTACCGGGACCAGACATTACATTAAAGCCGCAAGCAGTTTTAAATGGCTTTTTTTTCCTTTGGAAGTGTCATTTTGTGCAGGGACAGTTCTAAACACGGGAAACACGTGGCACTTCACAGGCATACTTTAGACACCCCCCAGGTACGATATTTAAAGGAATATTTGACTTTTTTTTTTCACTTTATGCATCATTAAAATGACTGCTCCCGAAAAACGACGTTTTTAAAACTTCTTTTTGCATTGATACATGTCCCCTGGTGCAGAACCCGGGTTCCCAAACCCTTTTTAGGACAATAACATGCATAATAGTCGTTATAATTAGCACTTTAGAATTCGAACGTTCGCATCCATTGTATTTAATAGGGTTCTAATGTTCGTACGAACTTTCGGTCCGTTCGCGGGTTCTGGTGCGAACCGAACCCGGGGGTGTTCGGCTCATCACTAATAGGGACATAAATCGCCCCCCCGGGCCCCCCAGATCACCCCAGATCACCCCCCAGATCAGCCCCCAGTCACAGTGTCACTGATTGCAGTGACCATTTATTTAGTGATCACTGCAATCAGTGACATTTGTGACTGTAAAAGTGTCACCAAAGTTTAGTCTTAGGTCCAGTGTAGCCCCCTAACCCCCCCTAATAAAGGTTTAACCCCCTGATCACCCCCCAGATAACCCTTTCACCGCCTATCACCACTGTCGCTTAGCGATCATTTTTCTGATCGCTGTCTTAGCGTCAGTGATGCAGATCGGCAGCCAGTAATTTTTTTTAGGTTCGCCGCAGGTTTTTATAGCGTCAGGTACCTCAATATATTATCTAATAAAGGTTTAAGCCCCTTGATCGCCCCCCAGGTAACCCTTTCACCCCCTATCACCACTGTCACTAAGCAATCGTTTTTCGAAACGCTGTCTTAGTGTCGGTGATGCAGATCGTAGCCAGTAATTTTTTTTAGGTTCGCCGCAGGTTTTTATAGCGTCAGGTACCCCAATATATTATCTAATAAAGGTTTAACCCCCTTGATCGCCCCCCAGGTAACCCTTTCACCCCCTATCACCACTGTCACTAAGCGATCGTTTTTCTAAACGCTGTCTTAGTGTCTGTGATGCAGATCGGTAGCCGGTAATTTTTTTTAGGTTCGCCGCAGGTTTTTATAGCGTCAGGTACCCCAATATATTATCTAATAAAGGTTTAACCCCCTTGATCGCCCCCCAGGTAACCCTTTCACCCCCTATCACCACTGTCGCTAAGCAATTGTTTTTCTAAACGCTGTCTTAGTGTCGGTGATGCAGATCGTAGCCAGTAATTTTTTTTAGGTTCGCCGCATGTTTTTATAGCGTCAGGTACCCCAATATATTATCTAATAAAGGTTTAACCCCCTTGATCGCCCCCCCAGGGTAACCCTTTCACCCCCATCACCACTGTCGCTAAGCAATCGTTTTTCTAAACGCTGTCTTAGTGTCGGTGATGCAGATCGGCAGCTGGTAATTTTTTTTAGGTTCGCCACAGGTTTTTATAGCGTCAGGTACCCCCATATATTATCTAATAAAGGTTTTAACCCCCTGATTGCCCCTAGTTAACCCTTTCACCAGTGATCACCATATAAGTGTTACGGGTGACACTGGTTAGTTAGTTTGCTTTTTATAGTGTCAGGGCACCCGCCGTGTATATAACCCAATAAAGGTTTAACCCCCTGATCGCCCGGCGGGTGATATCAATTAGGTTTTAGCGTCAGAGAGGGTCTGAGTCACACCCCAGGCAGCGTCAGGTTAGTGCCAGTAACGCTAACACCCACGCGTGAAGCATACACCCCCCTTAGTGGTATAGTATCTGAACAGATCAATATCTGATCTGATCAGATCTATACTAGCGTCCCCAGAAGTTTAGGGTTCCCAAAAACGCAGTGTTAGCGGGATCAGCCCAGATACCTGCTGGCACCTGCGTTTTGCCCCTCCGTCCAGCCCAGGCCACCCAAGTGCAGTATCGATCGATCACGGTCACTTACAAAACAAAAACACACATAACTGCAGCATTCGCAGAGACAGGCCTGATCCCTGCGACTCCAGTGCTGTAGGAGGTGATTTCACCACCACAGTTAAAAAAAAAAAAGCAAATATGCCGAACCATTGGGGCAGCAGGGGCGGAGGAGCGATTTTGCTCCTAATGCCGCGTACATACGGTCAAAATTCCGACGGAGGCTTGCCCGTGGAAAAGTCCGACCATGTGTGTGCGGCATAACTTTTTTGCGGGAGGATGCCCCCATGCTTCGGCATATATAAATGGTGCGTGTATGCCCATCATTGGAAGTGGGTGGATGAAGGGCGGTATTCTAATGGTGGGCATACCCACCGATCAATCTCTTTTTTCGTTCAGCCAACTGGCTGCATGAAATAAAAAGATTACAATACATGTCCAACAAGGACCAGCAACGTACTGGTATGTTGCTGGACTTTGAATGTTTATACCAGAATGATGCCTGCGGGTTTAGGTATCATCTTGGTATCATTCTTTTCAGCCTGCGGCCGGCTTTCATGTAAAAGCAATCCTAGCGGCTAATTAGCCTCTGGACTGCTTTTACAAGCAGTGGGAGGGAATGCCCCCCGGATATAAAAAGCGCCATTGGGAAATTGGGAAAGCATTTTATCACACCGATCTTGGTGTGGTCAGATGCTTTGAGGGCAGAGGAAAAATCTAGGGTCTAGAAGACCCCAGTTTTTTCAAAAAAAGAGTACCTGTCACTACCTATTGCTATCATAGGGGATATTTACATTCCCTGAGATAACAATAAAAATGATAAAAAAAAAAAATACTTGGAAGGAACAATTTAAAAATAAAATAAAAAAGCAAAATTAATACTAAAAAAAAAAAGCAAAAAAAAAAAAGCACCCCTGTCCTGCCCTGCTCTTGCCCAATGGCGAACGCAAGCGTCGGTCTGGCGTCATATGTAAACAGCAATTGCACCATGCATGTGAGGTATCACCGCGAAGGTCAGATCAAGGGCAATCATTTTAGCAGTAGACCTCCTCTGTAAATCTACTGGGGTAACCTGTAAAGGCTTTTAAAGGCTTTTAAAAATGTATGTAGTTTGTCGCCAATGCGCGTTTGTGCGAAATTTTAAAGCATGTCGTGTTTGGTATCTATGTACTCGGCCTAAGATCATCTTTATTATTTTATCAAACATTTGGGCAATATAGTGTGTTTTAGTGCATTAAAATTAAAAAAAGTGTATTTTTTAACCCAAAAAATGCGTTTGAAAAATCGCTGCGGAAATACTGTGTAGAAAAAAAAAATGCAACACCCACCATTTTAATCTGTAGGGCCTTTGCTTTAAAAATATATATAATGTTTGGGGGTTCAACATAATTTTCTTGCAAAAAAAAAAAAATTTCATGTAAACAAAAAGTGTCAAAAAGGGCTTTGTCTTCAAGTGGTTAGAAGAGTGGATGTAAGCTTCCTAATGTTGTGTATAAAATGCCAGAACAGTTCAAAACCCCCCCAAATGACCCCATTTTGGAAAGTAGACACCCCAAGCTATATACTGAGAGGCATGTCGAGTCCATGGAATATTTTATATGTTGACACAAGTTGCGGAAAAACGACAATTTTTTTTTTTTTTTTTTTGCACAAAGTTGTCACTAAATGATATATTGCTCAAACATGCCATGGGCATATGTGGAATTACACCCCAAAATACATTCTGTTGCTTCTCCTGAGTACGGGGATACCACATGTGTGAGACTTTTTGGGAGCCTAGCCACGTACGGACCCCAAAAACCAAGCACCGCCTTCAGGCTTTCTAAGGGTGTAAATTTTTGATTTCACTTCTCACTGCCTATCACAGTTTCGGAGGCCATGGAATGCCCAGATAGCACAAAACCCCCCCCAAATGACCCCATTTTGGAAAGTAGACACCCCAAGCTATTTGCTGAAAGGTATTGTGAGTAGTATTTTGCAGATCTCGCTTTTTGTCACAAAGTTTTGAAAATTGAAAAAAAATATATATATATATATATTTTTTCTTTCTTCATTTTCAAAAACAAATGAGAGCTGTAAAATACTCGCCATTCCTCTCAGCAAATAGCTTGGGGTGTCTATATTCCAAAATGGGGTCATTTGGGGGGGTTTTGTGCGATTTTGGCATTTTATAGCCTTCGAAACTGTGATAGGTAGTGAGGAGTGAAATCAAAAATTTGTGCCTAGAAATCCTGAAGGCGGTGCTTGGTTTTCGGGGTCCCGTACGCGGCTAGGCTCCTAAAAAGTCCCACACATGTGGTATCCCCGTACTCAGGAGAAGCAGAAAAATGTATTTTGGGGTGTAATTCCACATATAACCATGGCATGTGTGAGCAATATATCATTTAGTGATAACTTTTTGTAATTTTTTTTTTTTGTTTTTTTTTTGTCATTATTCAATCACTTGGGACAAAAAAAATATATTCAATGGGCTCAACAGGCCTCTCAGCAATTTCCTTGGGGTGTCTACTTTCTAAAATGGGGTCATTTGGGGGGGTTTTGTGCTATTTTGGCATTTTATGGCCTTCGAAACTGTGATAGGTAGTGAGGAGTGAAATCAAAAATTTGCGCCCTTAGAAATCCTGAAGGTGGTGCTTGGTTTCCGGGGTCCCGTACGCGGCTAGGCTCCCAAAAAGTCCCACACATGTGGTATCCCCGTACTCAGGAGAAGCAGCAAAATGTATTTTGGGGTGAAATTCCACATATAACCATGGCATGTGTGAGCAATATATCATTTAGTGACAACTTTTTGTAATTTTTTTTTTATTTTTTTTGTCATTATTCAATCACTTGGGACAAAAAAATAAAAAATTCAATGGGCTCAACATGCCTCTCAGCAATTTCCTTGGGGTGTCTACTTTCCAAAATGGGGTCATTTGGGGGGTTTTGTACTGCCCTGTCATTTTAGCACCTCAAGAAATGAGATAGGCAGTCATAAATTTAAAGCTGTGTAAATTTCAGAAAATGTACCCTAGTTTGTAAACTCTATAACTTTTGCGCAAACCAATAAATATACGCTTATTGACATTTTTTTTACTAAAAACATGTGGCTGAATACATTTTGGCCTAAATGTATGACTACAATTGAGTTTATTCGATTTTTCTTATAACAAAAAGTAGAAAATATCATTTTTTTTTCAAAATTTTCGGTCTTTTTCCGTTTATATCGCAAAAAATAAAAATCGCAGAGGCAATCAAATACCATTAAAAGAAAGCTCTATTTGTGGGAAGAAAAGGACACAAATTTCGTTTGGGTACAACATTGCATGTCCGCACAATTTACAGTTAAAGCAGCGCAGTGCTAAATTCTGAATTCACCTCTGGTCCTCTAGCTACCAAATGGTCCGGGGCTTAAGTGGTTAAATATGCCTGTAAAGCAGCGCTTGTTTCCCTTGCTATGATGAATTGTCAGCTCCCGGCAATACAGAGAAAAGTCATTGATAAAAAAAAAAAAAATGTGTGGGGGTCCCCCCAAATTCAATTACCAGGCCCTTCAGGTCTGGTATGGATATTAAGGGGAACCCTGCATCAAATTTAAAAAAAAAATGACGTGGGGTTCCCCCCAAATATCCATACTAGACCCTTCAGGTCTGGTATTGATTTTAAGGGGAACTCCACCCCAAATTTTAAAAAAAATGGCGTGGAGTTCCCCCAAAAATCCATACCAGACCCTTTATCCGAGCACGCAACCTGGCAGGCCGCAGGAAAAGAGGGGGGACGAGAGAGCGCCCCCCCTCCTGAACCGTACCAGGCCACATGCCCTCAACATGGGGAGGATGTCCCCATGTTGATGGGGACAAGGGCCTCATCCCCACAACCCTTGCCCGGTGGTTGCAGGAGGCTTATCGGAATCTGGAATACCCCTTTAACAAAGGGGACCCCCAGATCCCGCCCCCTCCCTATGTAAATTGGTAAGGGGTACATTGTACCCCTACCATTTCACAAAGAAAGTGTAAAATAAATGTAAAAAAACCACACAGACACCTTGGAAAAGTCCTTTATTAAAAATAAAAAATAAAAAACACATTCCAGCGATGTAATCCAATGTCCCGCGGCGATCCGATGTCCAGCGCTGCAGTCTCCACTCGAAACGTCATTGGCTGAGAGGACCTTCACTGCGGAGGAAGTTCCCCATCAGGTCCGCTCAGCCAATGATGTAGGCGGGGTCTGTGGTATGAGGGGGTGGACCTGATGGGGAACTTCCTCCAGAGTGTAATAAATGAATAGACCCGCCCCTTCTCATGTTCCGCATCTGGTCCGCTTAGCCTTACAGCTACGTCATTGGCTGAGCGGACCTGATGGGGAACTTTAGAAGGGGCGGGTCTATTCATTTAATACACTGCGGAGGAAGTTCCCCATCAGGGAACTCAGGCTCAGCCAATGACGTCTCGTTTGGACAGCGCTGGACATCGGGATCGCCGCGGGACACTGGATTTCATCGCTGGAATGTTTTTTTTATTTTTTATTTTTTTATTTTTAATAAAGGACTTTTCCAAGATGACTGTGTGTTTTTTTTTACATTTTTTTTACACTTTCTTTGTGAAATGGTAGAGGTACAATGTACCCCTACCAATTCACATAGGGGGGGCGGGATCTGTGGGTCCCCTTTGTTAAAGGGGTCTTCCAGATTCCGATAAGCCCCCCGCCCGCAGACTCCCACAACTACCGGGCAAGGGTTGTGGGGATGAGGCCCTTGTCCCCATCAACATGGGGACATCCTCCCCATGTTGAGGGCATGTGGCCTGGTATGGTTCAGGAGGGGGGGGCGCTCTCTCGTCCCTCTTTTCCTACAGCCTGCCAGGTTGCGTGCTCGGATAAAGGGTCTGGTCTGGATTTTTGGGGCTACTCCATGCCATTTTTAAAAAAAAATTGGGGTGGAGTTCCCCTTAAAATCCATACCAGACCTGAAGGGCCTGGTATGGATATTTGGGGGAACCGCACGCATTTTTTTTTTAATTTGCGGCAGGGTTCATACGCTTTTTTAAATTTTTTTATTTTTTATCAATGACTTTTCTATGTATTGCCGGGAGCCGACAATTCATTATAGCCGCAAGTGAGTTTTAAATGACTTTTTTTCCTTCAGAAATTACACTTTGTGCAGGGACAATTCTAAACAGGGGAAACAAGCGCGAATAGTCCTCAGAAGTTCGGGTCCCCATTGACTTCAATGGGGTTCGGGTTCGGGGTCAAGTTCGGGTCAAGTTTAGTCCCGAATTCTAACTTTTTTCCTAAGTTCGGCCGAACCCGTTGAACCCGAACATCCAGGTGTCCACTCAACTCTAATTTTGACACTACACTGGCGACAGTATGTAAAAATATAAAAATAATTTTTTTTTTTTTTTTTTTACTAAAAAATTGTAACAAAAATTTTTAACTTCAAAGATTAGTTATTTGCAAAATGTTATAACAGAAACTAAGAATAACGTGTTTATTATTTTTTTTTAAATCTGTCTTTTTTTGTTGATTTAGCAAAACCTCTTAGATTAAAAAACCTGTATTTGTGTAAAAAAAAAAATGACATACATTTATTTTGGTATAGTGTTGCATGATTGCGCAATTGCCAGTAAAAGTAGCGTAGTGCCGAATAGCAAAAACTGTCTTGGTCATGGATAAAAAACCTTCAGGAGCTAAAGTGGTTAAAGTATGCACAGTTCCTTTAAATAATGTGCTTTGGAGATGCTTTAACCACTTGCCGCCCGCCCTATAGCGGATTGACGTCGGCAAAGTGGTTTCAAAATCCTGACTGGAAGTCATATGACGTCCTCAGGATTTTGAGCCGGGGGGCGCGCATCGCGGCGATCGTTGCTGCGGGATGTCAGTCTGACACCCCGCAACACCGATCTAGGTAAAGAGACTCAGACGGAGACTCTTTACCACGTGATCAGCCGTGTCCAATCACGGCTGATCACAGTGTAAACAGGAAAAGCCGGTCATCGGCTTTTCCTCACTCGCGTCTGTCAGACGCGAGTAGAGGAGAGCCGATCGGCTGCTCCTCTGACAGGGGGGGTTTGTGCTGATCCATTATCAGCACAGCCCCACCGAGGATGCCCACTGGACCACCAGGGATGCCACTAGACCACCAGGGAACCCCTACTATAGGTATTGCACACTAGACCACCAGGGATGCTAATTATATACGAAATGGATGCCAATCAGTGCCCACAATTGATGCCAATCAGTGCCCACAATGGGCACCACTGATTGGCAGGCATTATTGTTTGGCACTGATTGGCATCCATTAGTACAGTACAGTGCCACCTATCAGTGCCCATCCATGCCACCTATCAGTGCCCATCCATGCCCATCCGTGCCACCTATCAGTGCCCATCCATTGCCCATCAGTGCCCACCCGTGCCGCCTATCCATGCCCATCAGTGCCCACCCGTGCCGCCTATCTGTGCCCACCCGTGCCGCCTATCTGTGCCCAACAGTGCCGCCTATCTGCCCACCCGTGCCGCCTATCTGTGCCCACCCATGCCGCCGATCGTTGCCCACCCGTGCGCCGATCGTTGCCCATCCATGCTGCTGATCGTTGCCCATCCGTGCGGCCGATCGTTGCCCATCCGTGCCACCTCATCGGTGCCCATCCATGCCGCCTTATCCATGCCCGTCAGTGCAGCCCCATCAGTGCCCATCAGTGAAGGTGAAAACTAACTTATTTACAAAGTTTTGTAACTGAAACAAAAAAAAACTTTTTTTTTTCAAAATTTTCGGTCTTTTTTTATTTTTTTGCAGAAAATAAAAATGGCAGAGGTGATCAAATACCACCAAAAGAAAGCTCTATTTGTGGGAACAAAATGATAAAAATCTAGTTTGGGTACAGTGTAGCATGACTGCGCAATTGTCATTCAAAGTGCAACAGCACCGAAAGCTGAAAATTGGTCTGGGCAGGAAGGTGTATAAGTGCCCAGTATGGAAGTGGTTAAACCTGCCTGTGAGGTAAATGTGCTAAAGAAAATATGATATTTAGAGAGAAAAGAAAAATACCATTTGCTGCTAAATGATATTTCCAAGCTGGTTTCCTTTTGTTTGTAAATAAAGCCATTTTTAAGGCTAATGGCAAAATAGGATTTTTTACTCACCGTAAAATCCTTTTCTCTGAGTCCATGGACCGACACAGCTTCTCTATTGACAAAGTGGGTATTATCCGTTAATTAGGAGTGACTAGGCAGAAAAACTTGTAAAAAGTGTTGCATCACACCTTCTACAGTACCGCCCTCTGGGTATAACCTCTCAGTCTGCATCTCGCAGACAAGTTCGTCAAAAAGCAGTACAAACTTAAAAGGAGGGGTGGGTGCTGTGTCGGTCCATGGACTCAGAGAAAAGGATTTTACAGTGAGTAAAAAATCCTATTTACTCTTTCATCCATGGACCGACACAGCTTCTCTATTGACAAAGTGGGACGTCCCAAAGCAGTGTCAGAGAAAAAAACGAGGGGTGGTAACAGCATAAAAACAAACTTCACCCCAAAACACAAAACAGCACTCCTCCAACGGAGGAGTTGCAACTCTAAACAGCCGCTTGCAAAACCTTGCGGCCGAAAGAGGCATCCGAAGATGCACCTACATCAACTTTGTAGAATTTTGTGAAAGTGTGAGCGGACGACCAAGTCGCCGCCTTACATACTTGGGAAACAGAAGCTTGATGTCGGAAAGCCCAAGAGGCACCTATTGCCCTGGTCGAATGCGCCATGACAGGAAAGGGGGGCGCCTGACCCTTTAAGGCGTAAGCCTGGATTACTATCTGTCGGATCCACCTAGAGATGGTGGCCGATGAGACTGCTTGGCCCTTCTTGGGACCAGCCACCAAAACAAACAGTGAGTCTGACTTCCGGAACAGGGAAGTAGCAGATAGGTATACTCTCAAAGCTCGGACAACGTCCAAGGAATGCAACGCCGACTCCTTAGGATTCGACGGATGAGGACACAAGGATGGAAGTACAATGTCTTCGTTGAGATATAAAGCCGAAATGCCTTTCGGAAGAAAGGAAGGCTGCGGCCGCAGCACCACCTTATCCTTGTGGAAAATCAAATAGGGAGCCTTGCAGGACAAGGCTGCCAGCTCAGAGACTCGTCTAACTGACGTAACAGCCACCAAAAAGACCACTTTCTGAGAAAGTGTCAACAGGGGAATATCTCTAATCTTCTCAAACGGTGCCTTCTGAAGCACCGAGAGGACCAGGTTCAAGTCCCACGGAGGTAACAGGGGACGGACCGGAGGGGCCACATGTCGAACCCCCTGCACAAATGTACTCACGAGAGAGTGAGTCGCCAGGGGTCGCTGAAAAAAGACAGCCAGGGCAGATATCTGACCCTTAATCGTACTTAGGGCAAGCCTTTGGTCCACCCCATGCTGTAAAAACAGCAGGATTCTGGAAATCAAATAGGTACGCGGATGCCATTTCATTTCCTCACACATGGAGATGTAGGCCCTCCAAGTGCGGTGATAAACCTTCCTAGAGGACGGTTTTCGAGCACTTCTCATAGTAGGGATTACTGAGTCTGACAGGCCCCGGTCTCTCAGTACCTGGTTCTCAAAAGCCATGCCGCCGTTAAAGCCAATGACTGTAAAGCAGGATGGAATATGGGACCTTGCGATAGCAGGTCCTTCCGTAGTGGTAGGCGCCAGGGGACGTCTGCTACCAGACGTACTAGATCGGCGTACCAAGGACGCTGAGGCCAATCTGGAGCGATTAGGATCATTGGAATTCCCTCTGCCTCCACTCTGCGGAGCAGAAGAGGAAGAAGCCTTAAGGGAGGGAAGGCATAGATTAGCCGATACTGACCCCACGATGCTACCAACGCGTCCGTTGCGTCTGCCCATGGGTCTCTTGACCGGGCCACAAATCTCAATACCTTCCGATTGAGTCGGGAAGCCAGAAGATCGACGTCTGGTGTGCCCCATCTTTGGCAGAGGAGTTGGAACACCTCCGGGTGTAAGGACCATTCTCCCTGGTCCAGCATCTGGCGGCTCAGGTAGTCCGCCTGCCAGTTTTCCACACCCGGAATGTACACGGCCGATAGTGCCGGTACGCTCTTCTCTGCCCACTTCAGGATGCGAGCAACCTCCGATGCTGCAGCTGAGCTTCTTGTTCCTCCTTGATGATTGACATATGCCACCGCTGTGGCGTTGTCTGACTGGATCCTGACTGGACGCCCTTGCAGTCTCTGAGACCATTTGAAGAGGCACAGCTTGATCGCCCGGATCTCCAGGACATTGATCGGCAGGAGGGCTTCCTCTGGGGTCCAGCGACCTTGCGCCGACTAGACACCCCAGACTCCCCCCCAACCTGTAAGGCTGGCGTCCGTTGTGATCACTATCCAGTAAACCGGAAGAAATTACTTCCCGGCCATTAGAGCCGGTGCAGTCAGCCACCATACCAGGGATCTCCTGACTAGGTGGCTCACTCGGATTTGATAATCCAGAGATGAAGGGCATCTGTTCCATCTGGACAGAACTCCCTTCTGTAACACTCGAGTGTGGTGTTTAGCATATGGGACCGCCTCGAAGGAGGCTACCATGAGACCCAACACTCGCATGCAAAAACGGAGTGACGACCAATTCCTGGAAGTCAGCTGCCGTACTGCAGCCCGGAGGGTCTGCAACTTCTCCACAGGGACAAATACCTTTGCCTCTGAGGAATCCAGAATCAACCCCAGGTACACTAGGCGTTGAGTGGGCACCAATACTGACTTTTGCGTGTTTAGTATCCAACCACAGTCTCGAAGAGTCTGACAGGTAATGGACACGCTTACCTCTAATTCTGAGCTTGAAGGGGCCTTCAGCAGAAGGTCGTCCAAGTAACCTGTGATAGCGATACCCCGCTGTCTTAGAAGTGCCAGAATCGGAGCGAGCACCTTGGTGAACGTCCTGGGTGCTGAGGCAAGGCCAAACGGGAGGGCCACAAACTGGTAGTGGTTCTTCCGGATAGCAAATCGCAGAAACCTCTGGTATCTGGAGTATATAGGGACATGCAGGTATGCGTCCTTGATGTCCAAGGAGGCCAGAAAGTCCCCCGGATGGAGAGCCGTGACTACAGATCGAACCGACTCCATCCGAAATCTTTGTACTTTCACAAAGCAATTGAGGGCTCTGAGATCCAAGATTGGCCGAACCCCCTCCTTCTTCTGCACAATGAACAGATTTGAGTAAAAACCCTGACCCCCTTCCTGTTCTGGAACTTGAATAACTACCCCGCGTTCCAGTAGACCCTGGACCGCCCCATACAGGGCCTCCCGACGGGTCGGTAGTAGCTGGAGATTGGAGGTGATGAATCTGTCTGGTGGACAAGAGAGAAATTCTATCTTGTAGCCTGAGGAGATTACTTCACAAACCCACCTGTCGGAGACTAGAGCAGTCCACTGAGTCGCGAATTTGCGAAGACGTCCCCCTACCCGAGAGCTGGGTGGAGGCGGACCTTCATGTGGACGCAGATTTGTCCGCAGGCTTGTTGGGTCTGCGGGACCAAGGACGCTTTTGTCCTTGGGCAGGCGCTTTATCGGCCTGGGGTCTTTTTCCTGTCGCCTTAAGGGGGCAAAAAAAAACGCTTGCGTGCAGTAAAGGAGGGCTCTTGCCCTTGGCGTGGCCCCTTACCCTTGCTAGTTTGGGGAAGCAAATTGCTTTTACCTCCTGTGGCATCCTTGATGATGTCATCCAGAGAAGCCCCAAAAAGTCTGTAGCCCTTAAAAGGCAGATCCAACAGGGTTTTCTTGGAAGTCTGGTCCGCAGACCAGCCCTTTAGCCAGATCAGGCGGTGTATTGCTACTGCATAAACCAAAGCTCTTGACAGCAGGGGAATAGTATCCATGTCTGACTCGCAGACAAACTTAAGGCCCTGGACCAACTGGTCGGCCAAAGTTATCTCATTAGGAGGAGCATCTCGCTCCTTTAACCCCTGGAGTAGCAATTTTGCCCATTCAGTAAGTGTCTGAGACACTAGGGCCCCCGCCAATGCCGGGCGTACTGCCGAGCCTACCACTGAGTATAGGTAGCGAGCGAGTGCTTCAGCCTTCTTATCCACAGGGTCCTTGAAAACAGTAGCCGCTTCTACTGGAATAGTGGTGGCTCTATTAAGTCTGGACACCGAAGGGTCCACTATAGGGGGAGAGGTCCATATCTTCAGAAAACTCTCCTCAAAGGGGTACCGTACTGCAAACCTCTTTGGGGCTGTAAAGACCCTCAGTGGGTTCTCCCATTCCTTGTATAAGAGTTTGTCAAAATAAGACACACAAGGGAACACCTTAGCAGTGCGGGCAGGTTTACGAAACCCAAAGGGGACTGGAGTATCTGCTACTTCTGCAGTATTTTCCAACTTTAGCGTATCCCGCACTGCAGTAATAAGGTCAGATACCAAAGCCGTCTCGCGTACTGACCTGGACTTGGAGTCTTCCTCACTGTCCGATCGGTCACGGTCTGCAGTCTCTGATGCATCAGAATCTGGGCCATGAGCCGTAGCTGGACCTGGTTCTGCATCAGAAATATCCCCAGAAGATTGCAGGGGACGGGGGCGTTTATTACCCCCTGTATTCCCGTGCGCTGCTTCCACCCTGGCAGCAAACGCCTCTAGGATTGCCGACATAGCGTCCATAGACACCTCAGGGACACCAGCTGCTAAATCTGGTGTTTCAGGGGAGAAGACATCTGGCTCAGATGCCATGCTGACCACACGCTGACACCCACAGGGCTCCAGGCAAGATATCAATAGGCCACCCTCCTGTGCTGCAGAGAGGCTGGGTCACCCAGAGGACTCACCACCCTGGATAGGTACTGCGATGCTGCCGTGTGCTGCGCCTGTGATGCTGTCCCGCTGCTGCTGTGTCAGTCTGCTTCTTTTATCAGCACTTCCTGTGTGAATTTTCGCGCCAGTGTAATGCACCCTAGAGGCCGGAGGCTCTCGCAAAATGGCTGCCAAAAACGTCTGTATGGAAGATAATGTGGGCTCCAAGAAAATGGCCGCGGAGCCGAAGATAGAGGTCAAGCAGCCGTAGCCCACAAAAAGATGGCCGCCGAATGGCAATCTATACATACAGGGTGGACAAACATGGCCGCCGATCACCTGATAGGGGCCAGTGGGTGTGGCCGAACCACACTCACAAGAGGCCAAACTTGGCATGGACCACCTCAAAATGGCCACCGACAGCATGGAGGAGGAAGGACACACACACACACACACAGGTACGCAGAAATGACATTTCTTTTAAATGTTAGTTACAGCCAGCCCCGCTCCAGTGGGACCCCTTAGGTGACCCCCAGCACCCAGCAACCTTTAGCTAGAAGCCCAGGGAGGAGGGAAAGGCAGGGAGAGAGGGAAGAAAGGGGCCACAACCACTTACTTGATCTCTCCAGGAATGTCCAGCTAAATCACCCAGCCGAGGCAGGGGAGTTTTACTTACCTATCCTGCATGTATTATGCTGGAAGACATTCCAAACAGATCATCGTCCGCGCACGGAAGGTGACTGTTGGCCAGGCATGCTGTGATTGGACCCAAAAGGGACGATCATATGTATGCCCTGGAGCATGACGCTCACCGGACAGGCTGCTGCGACTCGGCCGTAAGGTCAGCCCAAGCTGAGCGGTCCGATGCAAGCCTTGGAGCGTAAGCTCACCGGCCAGGCTGCTGCGACTCGGTCGTAAGGTCAGCCGAAGCTGAGCGGTCCGATGCAGGCCCTGGAGCGTAGGCTCACCGGCCACCCGTGGAGCGACGGGCATGTCGTGGAAAACCCAGCGCGTAGCTAGGGTCGGCACACGCTCGATTGCCGAAACTGGGGAGACTACAAGGATCGAGGATCCAGCCTGTCACCCAGTCGGCAGTTGATCAAAGATCGCAGGAAACAACAAATGAAAAAAAAATATATATATATATTTTTTTCCCCCGGACCAATGGGCCCGAAGGGAGCCATGTCCTACTCCTTGCTAGACAGAAAAAAACTGATCTGCGAGATGCAGACTGAGAGGTTATACCCAGAGGGTCCGCCCCCTGGGCGGTACTGTAGAAGGTGTGATGCAACACTTTTTACAAGTTTTTCTGCCTAGTCACTCCTAATTAATGGATAATACCCACTTTGTCAATAGAGAAGCTGTGTCGGTCCATGGACGAAAGAGTAAGGTCTTTTTCAAACAAAGGGCATGGGGAGCTGGTTACTGCCCTGGGGTATGAAACGACGCAAAAAATATAAATACTGTTTAGTAGAGATCAGCTCTTTTATAAGTATTAAAAAATGCACAATTCTTTTAAATAACATGTTTGGGGATGCCTTAAACCTGCAGTGGCACACCTTTAAGATGTACTAAAAGAAAAGTGATATTAAGGCTGGGTTCACATAATGTATATGCAAATTGGATGTGCTTTAAACCACATCCAATTAGCATGACACATGAATGTGACCGTCTCTCAATGGAGTCGGTTCACATATGTCCGGGGTGGCCACGATGCGGTTTAAAAAAGGGTCAGCTACTTGGGAGCTCATTCGGCGCAGTAAAAATCCCATATCAAATCAAATCAAATCCTAACAATGAACAATGCATTGCAGCAAACTTGAATTTAATTTCAGGAAGGGATTAATGCTGATATCAAGTATGTGCAACTATTATAACAATATTTTTTATGACCTACTTAGGTTGTCATTTTGGATTGGTGAATCTATTTTTTGGGGGGAAGTGTTTTGAGATGGAGAAGTGAAAATCTTCTTCTGTGGGTTGAAGCACATATTTAGGATTAACGCTGAATCAAACACTCAATCAAACTCTAAATCATTGCTGCACAATATGCACCTTTGGAACTGTGAAAATGTTTGGTTGCACTACAGACTGCATTGTTTTGGATTCTCTATTGATTCTTTATTATCTTTTTCTCTATTATTCTATTATTTCTCTATTATTCTTTATGATTATACATTTACACATATTCCTTTATATTATTTTTATTTTTATTTAAGTGAAGGTGTATTTATTTATTTAATGTATTTATTAGTATTGTTAGAATTTAATTGAATAATGTTTGCTTCTTGTGGGGGATGGGATTTATATATGTTTATTTATTACGAACAATGTATTCCCCTATAGTTTAATAAACTTTCGAACTATCATTATTTGGAAGATTGTACTTGTTTATGGAATATATATTTTTTATATTTATAGAGAGATATAGTTAATATTAATTAATTATTTTATGTATTTATGTTTTAGCATAGGGGAAGGTGTGCACAATAATTTGCATTTTTTAGCACTGTAATTTATTTATTTGCAATTTTTATTGCTGTCTATGTCCTTCGCTGGGTATATTAACCTCTGTATTTTTCCTGTTACCCATTGTCCCTGAGAAAGAATGTGAGGGGGAATTCATACATTTACAATTGTCTTCAGAACAAAAGGTGAAGGTAAATATTTCAATAATGACATCTCTTCCTATGACAGCTAATTAAGGTGTAATTTTCTTCACTTTGTTGAAATCTCCTCTCATTTTCTGTTGCATCTCTGGGATAGGAAATTATTTAAAATCACTGATCAAGATTTTTACAGTAAATAATAAACTGACAGGGGTCTTTACCCTTCCCTGCTCTATCCAAAATGAAAAAGCTTTTTGGCTGTACAGCAAAACTTATTAGAATATTTGGATTTATTTGCACTTTTGGGATTCTGGTAATTTTACGGAGACTTGCTTAATATACTGTATATATACATTGTATGGGTAAATACTTATGAAATCGTACTAGAAAATAAAAACATTGAAAACCTGCTCATGTTACTGCTGAGATCATTATTTGCCACTGCTGCTAATTTGTAAGAATTTTGTAAAAAATTTGACCCAGTGGGGGGTGTGGAGGGATGGGGGGACTGGGCGATATCCATAATTGCCTTCTAGACTACAGAAATGTTAATTGGTTGTGTTAGCGTTTCGTTCTTTCCGGAATTGCAATAATACAATAACAGATGTGCTGGCCGGAAGTAAATAACTTGCTTTTCTGTAAAGATCACGTTGTTTACTTATACTGAGTTATGGCAAACAGTTTACGCCAAAATGTCAAACACGTTTTGCAACTTTGAATAAAAACCATTGAAACTAAAATTTGACAGAGTGGAAGCTTTGTCATTCTCGCGCCGGTGCTTCAGCTTCCTGCTATTGCTGCTGTGATCATTCATCATTGCTTCCAATTTGCTAAAATATTCTGATAGATCTGGACCAGTGGGAATCATTTTGCTGTTACCAATGACCATTGACATCCTAAAGTATAAATAATGTAGCACTGGAAAATAAAATGCTTGTGGATCTGTGGATCTTACTGCCAATGTTGCTATCTGTCATTTCTCCTAGCTGTTTCTACATTTGCTAAAACATATTAATATATTGGAATTGGGTTATTCTCCCCCTGGTGCATCTTGTCTTTGAACATGAATATATCTGTAGAGCTTGTGCTGAAGAGACCCAATAGATATGGATAAAAAGTACTATTCAATTAACCAATAGTTAGATTGTGATTGCCCTAGGTCAACTTACATGGCAATATAGTCTCAGAAACATTCATCTTCATTCATATTAGGGAGTCATTTTTGGCTCAGGATGGATAAAAGATAATGAATTAAACTTAAACAGATTTATTGTACTAAGTATTTTCAGGCTGAGTGAAGAAAGCACAACACCTTCAGATTTCTACACAGAAAACAGATATTTGCACCACCCTGATCTTATGACCCTAAAGCCTAGGGGACTTATAGTACTCACCATAGCATACTCAGAACAGGCAGAAATCCAGGAGGGAACACCATTTTCCAGGATTTGCTACAAGTATGTATCTCCCCAGCTGGGTCAAATATGTAATATTTGCCAGACAAGTCTTTCAGGCCTACTGATTGGTACTAACCATCCGTAACAAAGGATGTTGTGTCTAGATCACCCTGCTTGAGCCAATTAAAACAGAAAGTGACTGAGATAGTACACAGTGGGTTTGATTTACTAAAACTGGAGAGTTCAAAATCTGGTGCAGCTGTGCATGGTAGCCAATCAGCTTCTAACTTCAGCTTGTTCAATTAAGCTTTGATAAAAAACAAACCTTGAAACTGATTGGTTTCTATGCAGAGCTGCACCCGATTTTGCATTCTGCATTTTTAGTTAATATTCTCTAAACATATTGGGGTTGATTAACAGGCACCTACAGAAAGGCTGGACTACATCTCTCTGCTTCTTACAGAATAGCAAAAAGCAAAAACGGAAAAGAATCTGAACATATTCTCTATCTGTTCAAGGACTCACTCCCCACAGCTCTCACATATACATTTTCTATTCTAGAACCTTTGGGTTTCTCCTTCTCCTCTGACAGCACAGCATAAGCTGAGGTAGAAGTGGCAGATTCTGCCTCAGGTAAAGAAGAGGCAGATGTTGAGGGATTGGAGATAACCACAAATGCAAAATCATGCAAAGGCTTCTCTAGATCATTCTACACCACAGGGGCAAAATCTCTCTTCCTCTTCCTGCTTAGACTCTGAACAAGGATTTGCTGAATGTACAATATACACTATATTCCCAAAAGTATTGGGACACCTGCCTTTACACGCACATAGACTTTATTGGCGTTCCCGTCTTAGCCTGTAGGGTTTAATATTGAGTTGGCCCACCCTTTGCAGCTATAACAGCTTCAACTCATCTGGGAAGGATGTCCACAAGGTTTAGGAGTGTGTCTATGGGAATGTTTAACCATTCTTACAGAAGCGCATTTGTGAGGTTAGGCACTGATGTGGATAAGAAGGCCTGGCTCGCAGTCTCCGCAGTAATTCATCCCAAAGGTGTTCTATCGGGATGAAGCCAGTCAAGTTCCTGCACCCCCAAAACACACTAATCCGTGTCTTTATGGGCTTTCCTTTGTGCACTGGTGCGCAGTCATGTTGGAACAGGAAGGGGCCATACCAAAACTGTTCCCACAAAATGATCCAAAATGTCTTGGTATACTGACGCCTTAAGAATTCCCTTTACTTGAACTAAGAGTCCAAGCACAACTCATGAAAAACAACCCCACACCATAATCCCCCCTCCACCACACAATCTTAACCAGCACACAAAGCAAGGTCCATAAAGACAATAATGTGCGAGTTTGGTGTGGAGGAACTTAAATGGCCTGCACAGAGTTCTGACCTCAACCTGATCGAACACTTTTGGGATGAATTACAGCAGAGACTGTGAGCTAGGCCTTCTCATCCACATCAGTGCCTGACTTCACAAATGCGCTTCTGGAAGAATGGTCAAACATTCCCATAGACAGACTCCTAAACCTTGAGGACAGCCTTCCCAGAAGAGTTGAAGCTGTTATAGCTGCAAAGGGTGGGCCAACTCAATATTGAACCCTACAGACTAAGACTGAGATGCCATTAAAGTTCATGTGCGTGTAAAGGATTATGTCCCAATACTTTTGGTAATATAGTGTATATGTAAAGTTCTGTGTAAATTGATAGCGCTATATAAGTACCTGTAATAAATAAATACATCTCTAGCACACCCTTCTGGAGCCAGCTTGGTCAGCTAGTGGCTGAAATAGTGCACTCCATGATTAGAGAACACTAACAGGCACTTAAGCCCTGTACACACGGGTGAGAATCCCGTCGTAAAAAATCTCGACGGGATCCTTGCCAAGCTTGACGGGATTCTTGCCAAGCTTTCCTTGCATACACACTGTCAATCCAAAATCTCGTCAGTCTAAAGCACAGTGACGTACAACACGTACGACGGCAGTATAAAGGGGAAGTTCCATTCCAATGGTGCCACCCCTTGGGCTGATTTTGCTGATCTCGTGTTACTGCGTGTTAGTAAAAGTTTGGTGAGAGACGATTTGTGCTTTTCAGTCTTCGTGCTTTTCAGTTCGTTTTCTGCGGTTCAGTTTGTGCTTGTGGGTTCGTATCTTGTTTTTAAGGGCATGTAGTCAGGTCGTATCTGTTTTTCAGTGCGTTCTTGTCCACTCGTTTCTGATTTTCAGGTCGTTCTTCATAGGCCTTGCTGTTCTTCAGTGCGTTCTGTTTAGTTCGTTCTGATCAGCCGACTGTTTTCTAGCCATGTTGCGGGTATGTTCTTGTCGTAGAGTTCGTGCTCTGCATAGGCTTGGTGTTGGTCTTCTTGTCTTGGATCAAGACCAGTCCATGAACAGGGTGAGGAGGAGTTCATGGACCAAGAATTGGTTGCTCCAGCGGGACCAATTCTCTCATATGCCTCTGCTGTAGGAGATCCAGGAGAATAATCCTGATGACTACAGGAATTTTCACCGGATTACGGACCCCGTTTTCAGCATCTGTTGGCTTTGGTGTCCCCCTATATCACCAGGCAGGACACCGTCATGTGGGAAGCCATCACTGCTGAGCAGAGGCTAGTCGCCACATTGAGATACCTGGCGACTGGGAGAAGTCTGCAGGACCTGAAGTTCATGACAGGCATCTCCCCCCAGGCTCTGGGACTCATTATACCAGTCACCTGTTCTGCCATCATCCAAGTCCTGCAGAAGGACTATATGAAGGTAAGTTTTCTCCTTTAACATCACATTCTATGTATTTAATGTACAAATACAAAAAGAATTCCGCGCTGCCTGATTAAATAGCCGCTCACACAACCAATTGAAAATGGTGGAAAACAAACGAAACAAAAAAGTGTAGCGCTAAAAATGAATGAGAACAACACACAAATAAGGTGCAGTATATAACAGTGATATATAATTAAATAAACAATGTAACATCTCTACTAAACAAACTGAATAAAGGAAATATTCAAAAAGTCCTCAATGCTGTGACATCTTTACCGGACAAACTGAATAAATAAAGTGTTCAAAAAGTCCTCAGTGATGCAAATTATATAACACAATAAACACCAGAAATATTGAGTTCATAATAAGAACAAATGGAATATATATATTGATGAAAGGTGAGTGACAATCAAAATATGGTGCTCCTAAGTAAACTTGACGTGAAGAGAGTGCACTTAAAGTGACCGCCACCAATCGGTTGTAGAAAAGGCTTACCAGAAAGAGTGGACCCCAAAAACCTACGTTCAGAGGGTCAACCAAGCACAGGTAAGCCGCTGTAGACAGCAAATCTCCAACTGCGATTCAAATGGGGGACATCAAACTTCAATCCAGTCCAAAAGATAGAAAAAAGTATCTCTCATATCCAGATAACAATGAGACTTGTATGCAGTGCCCGATTAGGATCAGGTAGTGATGCCGAATGAATTGCAAAAATTAGAAGGAAAGAAAAGGCACATAGTGTGATACTGTATAAAAAGGGGTATTTAATGTAGGTAGATACACTTACATTTAGATGAATATAACAGCACTTTGTCAAAATGATCAATGGCAACAGTAGGGTCTGCCGACGCGTTTCGCATCCAAATGCATCAATGGACCCCAGAAATACCCCTTTTTATACAGTATCACACTATGTGCCTTTTCTTTCCTTCTAATTGTTGCAATTCATTCGGCATCACTACCTGATCCTAATCGGGCACTGCATACAAGTCTCATTGTTATCTAAATATGAGAGATACTTTTTTCTATCTTTTGGACTGGATTGAAGTTTGATGTCCCCCATTTGAATCGCAGTTGGAGATTTGCTGTCTACAGCGGCTTACCTATGCTTGGTTGACCCTCTGAACGTAGGTTTTTGGGGTCCACTCTTTCTGGAAAGCCTTTTCTACAACCGATTGGTGGCGGTCACTTTAAGTGCACTCTCTTCACGTCAAGTTTACTTAGGAGCACCATATTTTGATTGTCACTCACCTTTCATCAATATATATATATTCCATTTGTTCTTATTATAAACTCAATATTTCTGGTGTTTATTGTGTTATATAATTTGCATCACTGAGGACTTTTTGAACACTTTATTTATTCAGTTTGTCCGGTAAAGATGTCACAGCATTGAGGACTTTTTGAATATTTCCTTTATTCAGTTTGTTTTGTAGAGATGTTACATTGTTTATTTAATTATATATCACTGTTATATACTGCACCTTATTTGTGTGCTGTTCTCATTCATTTTTAGCGCTACACTTTTTTGTTTCGTATGTATTTAATGTATGTGTTTGCTAATGTATTGTATTTCTTTCATCCTTCCCTAATTACCATGATTGTAATATGCTGTGAATGTCCCCTTTGTCCCTATGCATGCTGTAAGCTTTTAATGCACCTTTTTTGTCCTACATGCATATTTCCCTTCACTAACCTCTCCAGCATGCTTTCTTGGGCCCATACACACCTAGCCTAGTCACTTCCCAATGTATTTTGTCAGTTCCATTGTAGTGCTTTACCCCCCCCCCCAACACCCCCTAAAATGTCTACAAATGTATATTTTCACATTAAATTCTGAGTGGTGTTTTATTTTTTTTTGGGTCCCAAACTCATCTAGCCCCCCCTAAATTTTTTACAATGGGCCATCAGAGGGGGTAATGAATCTGATAACTGGGCCTTCTATTTTTGTATTTAAATACTCCTTCAAATAAAAGTTCTAATGATGTTGGCCAAGAATGTTTTTTTTTGTGTAATCTACTAGCAATGTTATGTGCAAAAGTACTAATCATTTTTTTATCTTGTTTGACTCCTCAGCTTCCTTCCATGCCACAGGAATGGCAGACTGTGGCATCCCAGTTTGCCACGCGGTGGGACTTCCCCAACTGTGGAGGGGCAATAGATGGGAAGCATGTCCGCATTGTGCCCACCACCCCGTTCGGGGTCTTATTACTTCAACTATAAGGGGTTTCATAGCATTGTGTTGATGGCGGTGGTGTCAGCACAGTATGAGTTCCTCTATGTGGATGTGGGGAAGAATGGCCGGATGTCGGATGCGGGAGCCTTCACCCAGACAGAGTTTGCCCTCTGTCTCCAGAGTGATGACCTTGCATTGCCACCAGATGCAGAGAATGTGGAAGGACTCCCCTTCGTGTTTCTGGATGATGAAGCCTTTGGACTGGGACCACATCTCATGAGGCCATTCCCCCAGAGGACCCTCACCCCGGAGAGGAGGGTATTCAATTACCGGCTGGCCAGAGCCCGAAGAGTTGTGGAGAATGCCTTCGGGATAATGGCCAGCCAGTTCCGCCTGTTTCTGACTTCCATCCACATGGCGAAGTATAAAATAAACTACATAGTGTTTTGCTGCTGCATTCCCCACAATTTCTTGCGTAGAAATTTTCCAACTTATATGGCCACAATTGGGCCTGAGGCCGGACTTTCATCTGACAATACCCTGACGGTCCTAGAATCTGGCCGTCCTGGCTTGCCCCTCCAAAGCGCCCGTGAGGTTCGGAAGCAATATGTGGAATATTTCACAGGTAGGGGGGGCCATTCCTATGCCAGGCAATGTCTAATAATCCTTAAAAAAAATAAAAAAAATAAACAAATCTGCTTAAATTGTATTTTTGATGTATTGTTTGTGTTTTTTAGCTGTCTCCTAGATTTTCCTAGTGCACTTGTAATGCCAAGTGTATTTCCCTTTAGTAAATAGCAAACATTTCACTGGTAACACCAAAACTAAACACAAAAAAGGTTATAGCGGATTTGTTAAAGAAGCCACACTTTGTTGTTGTTCAAAATTTTTACTCTGTGCACATTCACACATAGTCTTTATAAAAAAATTAGTTTTTTTTTTTTTTTTTTGCCCATACACAGCCATGTTTCTTTTTTTCAGGAAATACACAACTCTCATTAACATACAACAAAATACAACATTGTAAACCTCTAGGCAATATCAGACATTCTAGTTTTTGAAAAATGTCTCTATCTGCCCTTCATAATATGGGGTGTTGTCACCCCTGAACAATCCAAAATTTGAAGATGCACAGAATTTTTTGTTTTTTAAAAAGGGGTATTTCCCTCCTGATCCCTATTGTCAACATGTGCTATCTGCCATCATGGGTGATCAATGGACGTGTTTTGGGGGGTACAATCCCTTCTTCCTTAAACCTACTTGAGTTGCGAGGAAAGGGTTGCACCCACAAAATGCGTACATGGATATCCCCTGATGGCAGATAGCACATGTTGACAGATTGTGTGCGCATCTTCAAAATTTGTCTGGTTTGAAAAAGTGCAAAAATTATGTTTTAAAACTGGAAAATAATAAAAAGGGGGGGTTTGTGTTTCATTCTATTCCCCCCAATGATGTCTTTAAATGTTTGCGCCATAACATTCATCTTTTTCTTCATTATGTCGAGTTCACTACTACACGCCATTACTTGCTGGATGATTCTTTGTGCACTAGCACTTGAGAAACAAGGACTTTCTTCCTCAACAACATGTTCATCCCCTAAAAATTAAAAAAAGGTATTATAAATCTGCAGGTCTACATCCCTTACCTGAAGCTGTGGTGACAGACACTGACATGTTGTGGTGACAATTTCCACCACATCATCCACCTCTCCTTCCTCCACTTCTCCTTCCTCCACTTCTCCTTCCTCCACTTCCACTTCCTCCACATCCTGGGTTTGGGGTTCTTGCTGAGGTGTGGGGTTCCTGTGCTCCCTGGAGTAGTGTCCTCCCAGTCTTCTCTCCCCTATGAGAATGAAACAAAAGGTATACTTAGCACACAGGTATTTGAGGGCAAAAATAGGAATATGATACATTGCTTGGAAGTGGGGTACAAGTGTCTGTTTGGGCAGAGTTACAAGCAGAAGACATGGTTTTTCAAAACCCAAATCTTGTCTACTCCAACGCTGTATCCTAGCCTAGGCCAACAAGGCCCAGGCCTAGGGCAGCACTTTGCAGGGGGGCAGCACGGAAAGATTCCCCTCCGGCTTGCGCTACACTGTTGGTGTATAGCAAGCTGCTTCCAATTATAACGTTCCTATCAACCTGAATCACAAACCTTCCTCACTGTGCTATATGTTTTCTGCTGCACCATTGGCACGGTTATATCTTCTTAGTCCCCTCCATAAAATTATCAGAAATTTGTGCTTAAAGTAGAACTATAGGCAACACTTTTTTTTTCATTTTGGATAAGGGAGGGTTATAGCCCCTGTCAGTTTTTTCACCATCCCTGTCCCATTGTAGAGATTTCCATTCACTTCCTGCCTCATAGCCAAACAGGAAGTGAGAGGAAATCTATGCAAATTAAGGGAATCCAATGCCCCCCCCCCTAACTAGTGTCCCCACTCAAAAAATTCAGGGCGTTTCTTAAACAGAAAGGGGTGTGGCCTTGACAGGAAGGGGTGGGTCGTATTTAAATTAGGGGGTGCACAAGTTTAGTGAGGCCTAGGGCAGCACAAAACCTAAATACACTACTGGTCTACTCACCTTTTTGTGACAAGTTTCACACATGTAGACACCCCAAGAATCTACTGGAGCACCTGTGTGGGACACCTTAAAAAGGTTGTTCTGGTGGCCCACACTATAGTGCTCCAGAGTGCAGATGTGTAAACAGCTGCTGAGTGTCCTCTCATTTACATTGAATCAAGTTTGCATTTCATTCTAGTTGCAAACACATCATCTAGACAACAATGTAATAACATTTATGGAATACAAACAGGCATGTCAAAATAAATTTTACCCTGTATCTTCCAAAAACATTGTATGTAGTGGGTGAACGATGTGTCTGTAACGACCGATTACTGTGCACACTAAATTTTTAGAGATGACATTTTCTAAGGTCCAATAGTAAAAAGCAACAACATGGAGCAACATGCAAGTTCTGAAATACAATAATAGGAACACAGAAGAAATACTTACTTTTTTCTAGCATTCTCTTAATACTCCTTAACTGCTCCGGCTCCCTCAGTTTCAGGTCAGACCACCTCTTTCTAAGCTGCTCCTTTGATCAGCGTACCCCAAAATGTCTCTTCAGACTTTTAACTACTTTCTTCATGATTTTGGCCTTCCTTAGATTAGGGTGGGTATACGGCCCATGCTTGCCATCATAATCTGACTTTCTCAATATGTCCACCATCTCTGCCATCTCTGCTAAGGACATATTAGATGCCTTGTATCTCCTCCTTGATCGTGATGTTTCACGCTCCGGACTTGTCTCATTGTTAAAGGAATTAGCAGACACCTGCTGTGACTCCGCCATGTCGTCTGCGCCCCGAAAGAGAAAAGGCGGGGAAAAGTCGAGAAAGAACGTCATGTGCGGGCAACATGTGCGGAGATTCACGCATGCGTAGTGTATATAAAGCTAACACACATGAGACGTAACTACGTTCTGTGTGCGGAGATAGGAGTAAAAGCGACAAATGTCACACCGAAGGTATGATTTTAACTTGGGACATCAGTGGCCTGTACTGCATAGAGATTGAGGCCTATATGGGGATAAAGATTACTAGAGTTTATTAGACTGACTGACATTAGTATTTTTGTCTTGTGTTTTGTCTTGCAGAAATAATGAATCCATTTCTAGAGAAAGATTTCTTTTTTTATTTTTTTTATTCATTTTTATTGAAAAGAATTTCAGACAAGATGATACAGATAGAGGAAATAAACAAAGGGTAATTTTCCACTGCTTGACATGTCTATATTACTATATGCATAGCAAAAGAAGTAATAATCCCCAAAGGGGATCACTGCACATATTCAATAACAACAGAAGGAGGTGAAAACATCACGGCCTTTGAAAAGAAGAACAGGAGGATAAGAAGGGGGGAAGGAAAGAGGGGGGGGAAGGAGATGGAGGGGGAAGTGGGGAGTAAGGGCGGGGGGAAGAAGGAGGAAGGGGAATGGACGGGGAAGGGGGTGGTTGATCCGTAGTGGACATGCTAGGTCATCAAATACAAGTAATAATTTATAATTTACCGACCATGCAATACAATTATTCATTTAGGTACATTTGAAACGAATGTCACATAGTATATTTTAAGAAGGACTTTTATGCCAGGTTGACCAGATTTCCCAGTGTTTGTTAAACCTAAGTTGATTGCCAAGTCTGTTGGCCATCAGAGATTCAAAGACGTAGTTTGTTTGGGTAATAAGCAGAACTTCGGAAACATTTGGTGCTTTGTCTGACTTCCAGTTTCTGGCAATTAGCGTCCTGGCAGCTAAGAGAATGTGAGTTATCACTGTTCTGTGGTCGGGAGGGAAAATTTCAATTCCAACATTTAAAATGGCTAGGGCGGGATTAGGGCGGGTCAGAACCCCCGTAATTCCTGAAATATGACGGAAAATGGAGTTCCAGAAACTGGTCAGGTGTCTGCAAGCCCATAGCATATGAAGTAGGTTGCCTGTTGTACCGCAGTTCCTCCAGCATAGTGGGGAGCTTTGGGACCCAAACTTGGAAAGCCTGTAGGGAGTAAGATACCACCGAAGTGCTATCTTTTGGGATAGTTCCCAATGGTTAACGCATCTAGATGCCTTATAGAGAGATCGAAATGCGTGTTGCCACTGGGAGACAGCAATAGTTTGACCCAAGTCTACCTCCCATTTCTCAAATGGTTGAGATTTTATAAACGTCAATTTATGTTGAAATAAATTATAGAATAGAGAGATTCCTTTAGTGGGGGTAGGACTAGTATTATAGAAGCGCCACACCACTTTCGGGAGGTGAAGCCTGCGTGTACTTAGTGACCTGAGGAAGTGGGAGATTTGTATGTACTTGTACAGGTCTGTGGAAGGGAGTGAGAATGTGTTTTGCAGGGCAGTGAAGGAGAGAAGGACCTCATCCTGGTAAAGATCATCTATAGCTTTAATACCTCTGTCCTTCCAGCTTTTGATGGAGAGATTAGGTACAATCTGAGATAGAATTTCAATAGGAGCAGGGATATCTATCAGGTCGGTGTGTGGGACTTGGAGACTTCTCAGGTCTCTCCAGACCTGTAGGGAGGCCTGGATGGTAGGGGGGAGATCTCGTAGAGGCAGTCGTCTCCACATATCTGCAAAGAGGAGGGATTTCAGGTCTGCGGATGGCATGAGTGACTGTTCAATGTCTCTCCAAATGGAAGGAGTCGATGGATCAATCCAACTCTTAAGTTGTGTTAGGAGGGAGGCACGATAATAGTCTCGGATATCAACCAACCCCATCCCTCCTGCTAAGCGGTGTTTAACTAGAAGGGTTTTGGAGCATCTTGGTCTCTTTGTTTTCCAAATGAAATGAGAGAGAAGAGTGTTAAGCTTTTTAATATGTATGGGGGATAGAGGAATGGGAAGAGTCCGAAATATATAGAGTATCTGAGGGAGGATTAACATTTTAAACGCCGCCAAGCGCCCCGACCAAGTCAGTTCCACATTGGAAAGACGCGTCAGTTCTACTGTTAATTTATTGATCAGGGTAGAGTAGTTAATCTCAGCTAGCCGTGAGGGGTCTGAGGTAATTTTTATACCTAGGTAGGTAATATGTGATTTGCTCCAAGAGTAAGGATAGGTATTCTGGAGATGATTTTTCAAATTGAGTGGGATGCCTAGATCTAAGATAACTGATTTTGAGAAATTGACTTTATAAAAGGAGACAGCACTGAATTCAGAGAGAGTTTCGTGGGCGTTACGTAGGGATACAGAAGGGGCGGTCAAGAACAGAATGATATCATCTGCAAATAGGTTAATATCATGGTATTTGCCTTGGATAGGAAAGCCTGTAATGTCTGGATGGGACCTGATCCTCTCGGCCAGCGGCTCAATAAGAAGGTTAAAGATTGAGGGGGAAAGGGGGCACCCCTGTCTCGTACCGTTGGAAATAGAAAAGGTATTTGAAAGCATGTTAGATGTGTAGACCTGGGCACAAGGGGAGGAGTATAGAGCCAATATGGCAGAGAGGATGGGCCCCATGAATCCGAATTTCTGTAGGGTTTGGTACATGTAGCCCCAGTGTACCCGGTCGAACGCCTTCTCCGCATCCAAGGATAAGAGCAGGGAAGGCGTCCGACAGAGATTGGCAGATTGAATTACTCCCAACACCCTTCTCATGGCGTCCGATGTTTGTCTGCCCCGGGTGAAACCAGATTGATCCGGGCCTAGCAGCAGGGGAAGGATAGGCATTAATCTGCGCGCTAAGAGTTTAGCGTATATCTTCACGTCAGCGTTGAGAAGGGATATAGGTCTGAAATTAGCTGGATTAGTATGTTCTTTCCCAGGTTTAGGGATAGTGACAATATACGCCTTAAGCATCTCTGGAGGAAAGGAGGCAGAGGACATGGCAGCGCCGAACACCTCTTGAAGAGTTGGTGCTAAATTACTTAGAAAGGCCCTATAGTAGTCGTTAGGAAGTCCATCAGGACCCGGAGATTTGCCTAGGGGAAGTGTTTTTATAACCTCCTTGATTTCACACTCTGTAATAGGTGAATTAAGAGAGTGGAGGTGATCTGGCGACAAGGAGGGAAGGTTTAATTTCTCTAGGAAATTCTGAATAGCCTCTCCTGTGGGTTGGGGTGTGTTAGGGTCATCCTGTAAATTGTAAAGAGAGGAGTAGTAGTCGGCAAAAGAGTTAGCTATTTCTTTGGGATTGAGTATTTTCTGGTGATTACTTGGGTGTAGTAGGAACGGGATTTTTGTTTTGACCCTAGTACTTTTTAGCCTTTGGGCCAGACATTTGCCTGCTCGGTTACCTGAGGCATAGTGATTTAACTTTAAGTACTGAAAGTGCTTAGAATGTTGTTCAATAAGAAACAACCTGAGCTCCGCACGCTGCTGTGATAGCTGTTGGGAAATTTGTATATCAGGGGAAGATTTGTTCAATGCCTCCAACTGCTGAATAGTAGTAAGGAGTTGCTCTAACCTATGGGTCCTCCGCCTCTTTTCCCCCGCACATATTTGCAATATTATACCCCTAACAAATGCCTTATGGGCACACCATAACATTGCAGGGTCCGAAACCGAGCCTACATTATCTTCAAAGAAGGTGACCAATTTACTAGTTATAGTAGACACATGTGTAGGCATCCCAAAGACACGAGAGTTGGCCCTCTATATGTAAGCAGGACTAGGGGTGTGACCCTCCATCACCGTGATTGAAACAGGTGTGTGATCGGACCACGTGATATCATGGACGCTGGAGGAGGACACCGCCTGCAGGAGTATTTTGTCAACAAGGATCAAGTCTATTCTTGAATACGAGTTATGCCGAGTGGAGTGGAAGGTATAGTCTTTTTCATTGCCATGTTGGCATCTCCAGACATCAAAAAGGTCTTCTGAATGGAGAAGGTTTTGGAGTTGGGGTATTGGACGCTTGGAATCAGAGGAAGAGTCAAGTACGTAATCCACAGTTAGGTTGTGATCCCCACAGATGACCAGAGACCCTTGTCTAAGCTTAGCGACCTTGCTGTACAACCTTTTCAGGAATCTAAGTTGGTGGGAGTTCGGAGCGTACAGGTTGACAAAGGTGAAGGGCTTGTTGTTGAATTCACCTATCAGTATGAAGTACCTTCCTTCCGGGTCAGCATGTGAGTCCAACAATGTAAAGGCTACTGAGTCTCTAACCGCGATAAGGACACCTTTCTGTCTGGAAGATGCCGAGGCAGAAAAGATATGAGGGAATCGGTTGTGGCGAAAATAGGGAGGACTGTCTGAGAGGAAGTGTGTCTCTTGAATACACAGGACATCGGCCTGAAGTTTGAGAGCTTCTCTCCAGACCGAGGCCCTCTTGGCCGGGTGGTTTAGGCCGTTCACGTTAAAAGAGACTATCTTAAGCGCCATATACTAATAAGAAGCGAATATGATGAACGTACCTCCTGTTAGCCGAGACCACCCAGATCCCAGGGTCAGGCGGTGATGTGGAAATGCAGTGTTGTTGTTCTTGAGACGAATAGGATTGCAGATTCTCCGAGGCAGGATCAACCAGGTACAGGCTTGAGAAGGTGGGATAAGGGGGGACAAAGAGATTAAGACAGAGGGGGGGAGGTAGAAACAAAGCAACAATACACAGTTCTTTGTGCATAAGGTAAAAAGAAAGTTCAAACAAGAACCAGAGGGAAGTCTCGCTTCCCATAACTTGACGGGAGGGTATCATTTTGAAAGAGTCAAAGGGCTACATACTCCAGAACATACCGGGAACCTTGAAGTAACTGAGTCATACTAAGGTACGAGCTAGTTGATTAAGATATTTGTTTTTTGTTGTTCTTCTTTTTCGACACAATTTGCCATTCATAATGTGGGTCAAGCTTAGGTGGTGGTGAGGACCCTGTTGTAGATTTCACTGGCAGAATATCTAAAGTGCGCAGGAAGGAGAGACCTTCCTCTATATCCATGATAACTGTGGACTTGCCCTCATGTGTGACCGTGAGTTTAACTGGATACCCCCACCTATAGGGGATGTTGTGGTTGCGGAGTGCTTTGGTCACTGACAGGAGGGATTTGCGCTTATGCATGGTGAATTGTGACAGATCTGCAAACAATTGAATATTTGAGAATTGAGCATTTGATTGCTGATTTTTGCGAAATGCAGTCATCAGTTGGTCCTTCACCTGGTAAAAGTGAACCCTCATCAGGACATCTCTGGGGATATTATCCGGAAGATGGGATGGTTTGGGTAATCTATGGATGCGGTCAATTTGCATTTCCACTTCTGGGACAGAGGGCAGGAACTGTTTCAATAGGTCACGGGCATATTGTTGGAGTTGGGTTGGGAGGATGGACTCCGGTACCCCTCTAATTTTCACATTGTTCCTCCTTGACCTATCTTCAAGGTCAGCGACCTTTGCCCTGAGCCAAGAGAGTTCCTCTGAGTGATCAGCGTGTGCATCAATCAAAGTGTTGTGGGATGCTGCAAACTCTCCCATTTTCCCCTCAACATGGTCTACTCTGCCTGCTAAGTCTCCTATGTCAGATTTAAAGTTCTGCATGCATTGCATCAGATCTGCGTGCATAGAGCTGCGGAGGGAGACAAGCATGTCTTTGAGCGTAGTGTCTGATACAGGGTGACCTGTAGTGGGGAATGAGGTGAAAGGGTCGACCAGCTCCCTCGTATCCTCCATGGGACTGTGTTTGTTGCTCACCTGCTGACCGTTGCCATCCAGACGAGGCTTGGATTTCGCTGGGCTGCGAGATAGCGGGGTCGAGGCCGGCGGAGGTGTCCCCGCGTGGATCAGAGGCGAACCTGGGCTGGCGGCCGCAGATTGCGCGCCGCTGGAGGAGGATGACGAGACATCACCCCCGTCGGCGCCATCTTGGATAGGCCCACGGCCTCTCGACGGGAAGAAATCCTCCAGTTTCTTGGGCTGAGTGTGATCTTTCCTCTTTCGGGTCATTCCCCAAGCGTACTGGAGCTCTCGGCTGCGATGTGGAGGAGAAAGAAGCGTCTGGTGTCGCGCTATTCGACCGTGATTCCCGTGTCTGGAGCGGAGCTATGCAGTCAGACGTCCATGCAGTAGCTCGGTAGCCACGCCCCCCGAGAAAGATTTCTTGATAGAATTCATTGATAGATTAAGGGAGCTGCCCACTCTGTGGGAGACAAAGAACCCAATCCATAGGAAAAAAGGGGTAAGGACAGCAGCACTGGAGACCCTGCTCCCATTTGTACAGACCAGGATGCCCACAGCAACCATCCGTCAGCTGGATACTAAAATTGGGACCTTGAGAGGCACATACAGAAAGGAGCGCTTTATGGTCCTGGCTTCTTAGAGGTCAGGAGCAGCAGCAGCGGCTGTATATGTCCCAAAATTGTGGTACTACAGCAGATTGTCCTTTCTAAACGACCACCTTGAAGCAAGGCCATCACTCTCTAGTCTTCCCTCCAGACTTCCCTGCAGCCAAGCTGAGCCTTCTCTGGAGCAAGAAGAGCCAGACATCCTTGAAGACCTGGATTTGTACTTCTGGAGCCCGGTATAGTATTTTCAAAAGATTTATTGTGATAAAATTAATGCTGTAAAAAAAAGATGTGGATATGGCAAAAAGTGTTTTACATATCAATAGACAGTAGTGGCCCAAAAAGTTTGGGAGAAGACTGAAAACTGCTGGGGTCAGAATGATAGTCTTTTCACCAGTGATGCATAGTTCCCTGTGGCCCAGCAGGTGGCGCTGTCACTTTGGGCCGTACCCTTTGTGACCTCTCGCAGCTGTGGTATGGCGGGGCGGGGAACCCGCCGTGCTTGCTGGGAGAGGGTATAAAGGGGGCGGACATCTTCGCCGTGAGGTTCGAGTCCCAGGCACCTTCAGCCTGAGGGCTGCTGTTCGCGATCGGTGTCCAGGCGGCCTAGGCCTGGACACCTGGAGTTCGTGCTCCATCCCAGACACCTTCAGTCTGGGGTGAGGTACTCAGCCGGAGGCCTGGGGCCCAGTACCTTCCGCTAGGTCCCGCGAGGGAGGGATTGTCCTAGGGGGCCCCGGGAGTGGGGCACCCAAATCCAGAGGCATAAGGGACCGGAGGAGGGACTCATCCGAAGACCTGGTGCAGCAGATTGCCAGTGCCGGGTGAACCTCTGGAGACCGCCCGGAGGGATATCTTTCCTGAACAGGGGCCAAGTTCAGAGAGGAAGGTGGTTCATGTTCAATGACCGGTGGCAGCGGTTCAACTATTGAACTCAGGTCAGTGGCAGAGACCTGCTATTAGGCCTGTGGCAGGGGCCTCAACGGTTCATCCGGTCGGTGGCAGCGACCAAAACTCACGGTCGGTGGCAGCGACCAAAACTCGCGGTCGGTGGCAGAGACCGTGCGCCAGGCCAATTCCCTAGCAAAGGAATAGGAGAGTTCAGTTGTGCCTGGGCCTACTCGTACCCACACCCCTGTCTGTCTGTTACTGAAGGTTCAACTGATTGTGTTCACCCTGAAAGTAGAGAAATAAAGGAGTGTTGGACTTTCGATTGGTGTGGGGCTCTATGTTATTGGCAGACACATCTCCACGGAACAGCCGGAGGCTTCATATGCAGTGAACAGACCCGAAGGTAATTCAAGTAACTCTGCTCGACCCTCATACACATACGAGGGGAGAGCTTGGCGTAGTGTTCCTGCACTCTCCTCTCCCAGGCACCCCTAGACACAAGCCAATCAAATGAGAAAACCCAAGAGGGAGAGTGAGGCTCCGCTACATATGTTCCAAAAGTTCAACAAGCTGACTCTGACCCTGGATAATGTCTAATCAGTTTTTTTGCTGAGAAAAAGAGGTAATTATTACCTGTACGCGTTACACGTATGTATCGCTTAGCATGTATGCAATGAAACATGAAAAAATATACTGTAACTGATGCTAGCTCTGCTTTAAAGTGGTTGTGACCCCACTTGTTGTACTTCTACCTATAGGTAAGCCTTATTCTAGGTTTGCCTATAGGTAGTGGAAATATCTCCTAAACGTGCACCGTTTAGGAGATATTTCACTTTTAGTCCGCCGTAAATGCCAACGGCGCATGCGCGGGGGAAGAAACAAAACTAAGTGCCGTTTCTTCCCCAGCCTGTGCCGTGAATCGTGGCTCCTGTGCGCATGTGCGGGAGTGACATCACGCGGCTCCGGCGAATCACAGAGCCGGAGTCCGTGTCCCGGAAGGAAGAGGGGCCAGAAGATGGACGCTGCCTACTCTAGGGACATTGCTGGATTCTTTTGCAGGTAAGTGCGATGCATATTAGCCCATTATGTTTTTCATTTGCAGGCTTTGCAGCGGGCTAAAGAGGAAGTAAAACCCATCAGGGGTTACTTCCTCTTTAATAATATACTAAAAACATATTTGTTATTTTTTGCATCATATCATTGCTCTTACTGTAGTAAATTAAAAATTGGCACAATAAATTACAATGAAAAAATGTGCTTATATTAAAAAAATGTAATTAATTGTTTCTACCATTTTTCTTTCAGAGCTGCTAGACCTTTAAGCAGTTTCTTGATATAATGTATAGAAATGGGAGTAAAGGAACAAGATCTTTCCTAATTTTTAATACTTTTCATTACAGACAAGCTGCAGACATAAAAACTGTCTTGCCGGCAATCTTTTCTTTTTTTTTCTCTACCAATTAATAAAACCTACAGCACTGAAGTGCCGTCCGTGTGTCAGTTCTCTCTGAACTACCTATATTTACCCCCTGAAAGTGAATACCTTATCAGGTCCAGGATATCAAAGGAGAAAAGGATCAAAGAGTTTTTAATAAGGAACCTGGTGTTTGCAGAACCTTCACTTTCATGTAGCCTGTTTTGTTCAAATTCAAAATTTTTGGTTTTCCACAAAAGATGACATTTATGAAAACTATTGGTACCAATATTGTCATGTGCAAGCCTTTGATTACACGCCATGTACACCTTAGTCAAACAAAAGTACGCCACCTCCTAATGTTTGATCAGCTTTGTTATGTATTTTTCTTTCTTTCCTATTTAACTGTTTAGATGTCAGATTGAGCTGTATAAAGCTCCCTGATACATCCACACCATTTTAGACTGTTTTAACTGTTATTTAGCTGTAATGTATACACATTTCCAGAACAGCAAAAATATTTGACAGCATGTGAGAATAAAATATTGTTATTTCTTTCACATTATACTACATAACTTTAAAATTTGTAAGACCCATTAACTCATACAGAAATTTTAAATGAAAGAGAATATCATTGTACCCTATTTTTTGAAGCATGCAATCAGGGAATGAAAAACTATTGTTAAAATATTATTTTTTAATGTATTAAACAGTTAATAAGTTTGTAAATACTGATGCAAAATGTATCTTTGTATCTCTGTTGAGAAAAATTACAGATGTGAAAGTTTTCTGTGCGCGTTTCCAGCACCGTGCTTAAAATGCACTACAGTTGCTATCTGCAGTGAGTGTCAATGTTTTTTAAATTTTACTATTTAATATTTAAATTATTTTTATTCATTTTAGTAAAAAGTTACAAAACGCAATACATCACCATAAAAAGCCAAGACAGTATTCATTTAAGAAAAATGCAAAATACATTTAAATCTCAAACACAACACAACATAAATACAATAACAAACATATATAAAAGGTGTATCTCCTAGGACGCTATCATAATAACCATATGTATATCATAATTCTTTCACAGACAGGAGGCAAGAGGCAACGTGAGAGGTGGGGGCACCCCACATCTAAATGCAAAAACTCAACTGGTCTTCCCCCTGGTCTTTCAGGGCTTACCTCTACCTAATACTTGCTCCCCATATTGGCCACCACCATCCCCTTATCCTCCCCCTTTCATTACCTCCAGTCACCCCTTGGCATAACCAGATAATAAAACAAAGTGCCAAAAAACATAAGAAAAAAAAAACATTTCTGATAATTTAGGAGGGAAGAACTAGGGAGAGTTACACCTCCCAAATTCTACCCTTACCTTCCCTCATTATACTCCAAACCCATACTTTTTATCCCTCCCTCCCTCATAATTACCCATTCAGGCCCGTTATGGGCATTCTTTATCCGGAAGCCTATTCACTATTCCAAATTGCTGTGAAAAAAAAGAAGAAATAAAATACTCAAATATTTTCCCAACCAATAACCCCACACCATAAAAAGATGATATGGGGGAGAGAGGAAGGTGTAGCCCAGGATTGTCAGGATAAGAAAACTCATCTCCTGACTCACCCAGCAGAGGCCAAAAAAAAGGGGGGGGGGGACTCGGAGTAGCGGGAAACAAGTGCCCATGCAGGGCTCATTTCATTTCCCATCCACAATCTCTTATATATATTATGGCATTTCCTTTGCTGCTCCCTCTCTTCCCTACTCCAATACATTTTCATAACCCACATATCCTATGTAAACCACTTCCCGCCCGGCCTATAGCAAAATGACGGCCGGGCAATGGTTCAGTTATCCTGACTGGGCGTCACATGACACCCAGCAGGATAAGCGGCTGATCACAGTGTAAACGGGAAGAGTCGTTTATCTGCTGGAGGAGAGCTGATCAGTGGCTTTCCTTACAGGGAGGGTCTGCGCTGATTGTTTATCAGCGCAGCCACCCCACAGATGCCCACACTGAACTACCAGGGATGCTGCCAGGACCAACAGGGCACCCACCACACATTGGTGACCAGGTATGCCCCCATGGCCACCAGGGATGCCACACAGTGCCCTAAAAGATGCCAATCAGTGCCCACAAACGGTGCCAGTCAGTGCCCACTATAAATGCCTGCCAGATGTCTCCTCATTAGTGATGCCCAGCAGTGCCACCCATCAGTGTTAGTGTCACCCATCAGTATCCATCAGTGCCACCTACCAGTGCCCAACTGTGCCCATCAGTACCCACCTATCAGTGCCCACCCGTGCCACCTTTCAGTGCCACCCAAAAGTACCCATCAGTGCAGCCTTTCATTGTCGATCAGTGCCGCCTATCAGTGCTTATTAGTGCCGCCTATGAGTACCCATCGGTACCGCCTATCAGTGCCACCTCATTGGTGCCACCTCATCAGTGCCCATTAGTGCCGCCTTATCAGTTCCGTCAGTGCAGCCTCATTAGTGCCCATCAGTGAAGGAGAAAACTTACTTATTTACAAAATTTTATAACAGAAACAAAGAAAAACTTTTTTTTTTCTAAATTTTCATTCTTTTTTTAATTGTTGCGCAAAAATTAAAAACACCAGCAGTGATCAAATACCACCAAAAGAAATCTCTATTTGTGGGAACAAAATTATAAAAAATATGTTGGTGTACAGTGTAGCATGACAACACAATTGTCATTCAAAGTGCGACAGCGCTGAAAGATAAAAATTGGCTTGGGCAGGAAGGGGCGAAAGTGCCTGGTATTGAAGTGGCTAAACTCAAACCAGCTTTTCCAAATTCATTCCATAGAATTTCGAATAGGAATCATTTTGTAAATGTATCAACTCCTCCATTAATCTGGTTCTATCTACCTCTCAAAACCATTCCAACATAGTTGGCATTTTCAATAGGATCAATACCTTTGCTGTGTTCAACAAAGAAAGAATGATAGACATTTTATATTTTTTCCTTGTCGCGTGAAATAAACATTGCCCAATTTGAGAATTGCTAATCATCTTAATTATGTTTAAAACTCTCTCCCAGTATAGCTGAATCTTTGGGCAATGCCACCAAATAGGGGCACACTCTCTCCAACACTCAGATGACAGTACTGAATTGATCTTGTGTAATTTGGATGGAACATAATGCCACCTAGTCAATAGTTTGTAATTCATTTATTTTATCCTCATATCTATGGAGGTAGAGTGTACACTTTAAATCTTCAAGGATAGGTAGATTTAATTATTGCTTCCATCCATTCAAGATACATGAGGGCCTGGGGTCCAGAAATTATATCAACATCTTATACAAATTTGAAATGCCATGTCTAGTTATCCCCCCTGGTCTATAACTCTCTCCATTGGATTGAGCTCACAAATTGAGTGGAGAGGTTTTGGCGGAGAGTCTACGAAATGCTGGAGATGGCGAAATCTCCAGGCACCCTATGGTGAAGAGCCGTACCTACCTCTTAATTCTAATAGTGAGCAGAGGACATTCCCATTCAAAACATTTTTCATCTCAAACAAACTCAAACTTTGAAGATGTCCAATTTAAATAGAACTTATTCTCTTTCACCAGCAGGAAGTAGTTTGAACCTGACAGGGGTATTAAGGGACTATTATACTGCCATTTCATATTTTTATAGAAGTCATTCTAAGCTTTTAAGGTTTCTGCTGTAAAGTCCTTTAATAAACCTCTGTGCTGCCTCAGCAACCGGATAGTCTGGCCTAAGGGAGTTTTACTTATGATTTCCTCCAATTTTACCCAGTTTTTAAAAGGGGCGCTATGCGTCCAGTCAATTATTTTCACCAGAACTGCTGCTTTATGATAATTCTCATGGTCTGGTAGAGACAGTCCCCCAGTTGACTTAGATATGACAAGCATTTTATACGCAGTGCTGAGGCCTCCATGTTTCCAGATACATCTTTTTAACAATGAGCTAAGAGATTTAAAATAAGCCCCTGGTATATTTATTGGAAGTGCCTGGAAAATATAAAGAGCCTTCAGAAGAGTCACCATTTTAATCACATTTTTCCTGCCCAGCCAGAAAAGCCTGCCGGCAGGATAACCGCTGAAGTTTTGCTTAATTTATTTGAGAATAGTTAAATAATTATCCTGATATAAATCCATTACGGACGCAGATAAATTTATGCCTAGATATTTCAACCCCTTCTGTTTCCATTCAAAAAAGTACAGAGGTCTAAGGGGCCTAAGCTCCCCTTAGGGGACAGAGATGTTTAATATTTCATATTTCTCTACGTTGACCTTAACGTTTGAGAATTCCCTTTTCAGTTCCATTAGAATGTTAGGCAGCATCTGTCCTGGATTAGATACGTAGAACATAATGTTAAATTAAAACGACAAATGCAGATACCTTATGTTCTTGCCCAGCTATTTCTATGCCCTGTATATCTTGATTTGCCCAGATTTTTCTAGGAGGGGTTCTAGAGATAGTACAAATAACAATGGAGAGGATACACGATCTACTTATCGTGCTCTCCATTAATCCTCAATCAGGCACTGTCACCCGAGTGATCACCCAGTGATCTTTCCCACAACGGCTCTGAATCCGTGTGCCGTTCCATCCATTCCATCTTATTTTTTATTTATTTTTTCCCAGCTTAGTTGGTTCAATCAATATATTGTTTCATATGTTATGCCTAAAACCATTCTTTTTTCTCTTTTTCCCCCTACCAGGGTGGTAATGCGTGCACACATGCCTACAGGCCGCACTGCACACTAGTTCATTTGTACTGTAATTGCCCTCCCTGACTCCGCTGTGTGATTTTTTCTTTTAGGCTCCCTGCCATAACTCCATTCCAGGGGTCCCTCACACGTTATCGAGGTCCCCGGGGCGCTCAGGCACAATAACTGGTCTTTCTTTTCCAAGACGGGTCATGTATGGGGAGCTACCTTGCACAGCGAACTCATGCGGAAAAAAGCGAAGTTCTTTATGATGCTCACGTTAATTTGTTGTTTTGTTTTACTTTGTTCTCTTTTCTTCTACCCCCCCTCATCCCACCTCTCCCGACTCCACATTTCAACATGCACTCCTTACCCGAGGGCTCCACACACAGATGCTCACATCACTAACTCGCCTAAACTTTACCTCTTGATCCCTGCCTATAATCTTACAGCTACTAAAGCGCCGCCTCTACACCTTATCATCCGCGATATCTTAAGGTAATCTCATGGAATGTGAGGGGTCTCCGTTCTCCTAACAAGAGAATGAAGATTCTTCGCCACCTCAAAAGGCTAAAAGCAGACATAGCATTACTTCAGGAATCCCACCTTTCGGCATCTGACTTCAGTCGATTGCAGAAACTCTGGGTTGGAACAGTCTTGGGTTCAGAATCGGTTGGACGGAAGGCTGGTGTCCTCCTTCTATTCAACAAAAACCTCCCTTGTACTGTTCTATCCACGCATACAGACAACCAAGGACGCTTCATCTCCTCCAGGGTTAGAATAGGGACAAAAGAAATAGTGATTTCCAATGTATACACCCCCAACAGTCCCACAAAGACATTTTACTCTCAGCTCTCAACTTGGCTCCTCAACACTTCTCACTTACCTCACCTAGTTGGGGGAGATTTTAATGACCTCATGCATCCTACAGACGATAGATCCTCTCCAAAACAAACCATACCGGCGCCTGCTGGAATTGCTCCCACCCTATTTGCCTCCACTATGGACTCCCTCCATCTTACAGACATCTGGCGCTTAACACACCCGGTAGACAGGGAATTCACCTTCTATTCTAATCCTCACAAGATCCTCACTAGGATCGACTATTTTTTTGGGACCGACAGTATCATCCCCCTGGTTTCAGACGCAGAGATCGGAGACATAGCCATTTCGGATCATGCCCCAATACTCCTTACCCTATACAATCTAGACCTCCCCCCCACCCTAACATCTGGCGCTTCCCTTCCTTCCTCCACAATAATGCTGATTTTCGCGCTTACATGGAACGAGCATGGGAGGAGTTTTCCTCCGCGAATGCTCCACATGCAGGGGACCCGAACCTTCTCTGGGATGCTGGAAAAGCATACTTGAGGGGTCGGATCATCTCATATGCCACTTCCTTTAAAAGAAACGCACTCGAAATTCAAGCTGGCCAGCGACATACTTCACCTCGCACAACGCAATCTAGCCACCTCGACGTCAAGGGCAAACGAGGCGGAGTGGTCCGCGGCTAAAACTGCCTTTGACACCTGGGCGGACACCCTGGAACTCACAAAAAAATCTCACCTAGATGCCTCCCTTCATAAATTTGGTAACAAAGCTGGCAAACTCCTATCCAGACTCTGTAAGGGTGCCCACCGCCCGACGCACATCACCTCACTGCGGGACCGCACGGGAACTACACACTCTACCCCACTTCGCATAAATAAAACCATGCTGGAATATTACACAGCCCTTTATGCACCCGATCCCATTGACCATAAAATAGCCCAAGCCTTCCTTGAAAAAATGAATCTACCAACTATCTCAACTGCCCTTCTAGATTCCCTGAATGCCCCTATCTCCCTCGTTGAAATAGAAGGCACTATACATGCTCTCCGCCCCTCTAAAGCCCCTGGCCCAGACGGCTTCACAAGTGAATTTTATAAAACTCTCCAAAATATAACTGCGCCCATGCTCCACTCGGTCTATTCCAACATCTGGGCAGGAGGTCCCTATCTACCGACAGGCAACCAGGCCATCATTAAGCTACTTTCTAAAAAGGGCAAAGATCCTCTGGATCCGGGCTCATACAGGCCTATTTCACTACTCAACCTGAATGTCAAAATTCTCTCGAAGATTGTGGCCTCCAGACTAGCAGTCATCCTCCCGGACCTCATTCACCCGGCCCAATCAGGATTCGTGAAAGGGCGGACGGCCACCCTTAACATACGTAAGGTTCTCCTGGCCCTTGAACGAGCCAAACAGGACCCCACAGGAGATTATGCCATCATAACGTTAGACGCTGAAAAAGCTTTTGACAATGTAAGCTTTGACTGGCTTTCCCTCACTTTGTCTAAAATGGGATTCACAGGCCCTTTCTGCCACCTTATCAATGCCATGTATACAGCGCCCTCAGCAAGACTTGTTGCGGCTGGACTCCTTTCAGAGGATTTCCGCCTCCATAAAGGGACCAGACAGGGTTGTCCTCTCTCCCCCCTCCTGTTCAACATAGCCTTAGAACCTTTGTCTAGATACCTTTCCCAGATAGCCCCTTTACGAGGCATCAAAATAGGCAAAGCGGAACTTCGCACCTCACTATTCGCCGACGACGTCCTCATATTCACGGGCAACCCCAGCAACGACATGTCGACCATTAAAACCACCTTTGACGAATTTCGACTGTGCTCCGGCCTCCGTATCAATTATTCCAAGAGCGAGATTCTCCCTATAGGGACACACTCCACACCCCCCTGGGCTCACCACTCTCTGTTTAAGGTTGCATCTTCTCACATCACCTACCTAGGTATAAAGATTGGGAAATTGCCCTCTTCCATCTATCACCTCAATTACCCCCCCCCCTTCACAAAACTCTATCAGGAACTGTCAAACTGGATGGATCTTCCCCTCTCGCTCCTAGGAAGGTGTCACCTTATCAAAATGATTAGCTTCGCCAGACTGCTTTATCCTTTGCAAACCATTCCCTTGCTTTTGAAACATAAAGATATCAAACTCCTCAACTCCAAAATTTCACAGTTCATCTGGCACGGCAAAAGACCTTGGATAGCCTTTAAAAAACTACACCTTCCTAGAAGCGACGGGGGTATCGGTCTACCTCATATTAGATTGTATAATTTAGCATGTCTGTTCAGGACCAGCTTAGATTGGATAGCTCAATCATCCCAATACTCTAATTACGTCCTGGAATCCGAAATGGCTCACCCGCACTCTCTGGTGGCCCTTCTACACTGCAGATGGAAAACTGTCCCCCCACCTTATCAACACAATCTCCTGCTAAGGGACACAGCTATAGCTTGGAGAGAAATCAGAAAAACACTCAAGTTATCTCCTTTCATCTCTCCCCATTTACCAATCCAAGGCAATCCTGACTTCATCCCTGGTCTCCACTACAAAGCCTTTTCGGTCTGGCAGGCTCAAGGTCTGTCAAACTTCTCCTCACTGTGCGATGGCAACACTGGAAAACCACTGCCCTTTTCTACAATATCCTTGTCTTTTTCTCTGCCCCCCTCTCACGTATTTCATTATAACCAATGCATTAGCTTCTTATCTAACACGTGTAAAGACAACCTCCGGAGATTCGAAAACAGCTTTTCTGAACGTTTACTGCGAAGTGGACGTTATAAAATCACGGACATCTACAGACCTCTCCTGCAAGAATCTTCCCCGTCTATGTCCTCCTCCTCTATTGCGAACTGGGCTAGGGATTTCCCAGTTCCAGATATAACGAATAAAATCCTATCTGGCCTGCAGAAAACCCTTTGACTGACACCCAACGAAATTTGGAGAGAAACCCAACTCAAGATCGCACACCGGGCTTATATCCCATTTATCTCTCCTAACTCCAATAAAGATGGCGCCTCCTGGCCTCTATGCAAGGTAGATGTAAAAGGGGGGGTTATCCGTGCTAACTCCCTGTGCTAAAAACAAAACATATCCTGAGTGTGAATACACTAAGTGCAGGTTGTATTGTAAAAACAAAGGCAAAAGAAAACGTGTGTGCATAAATGATATTAACAAAAAACTAGCACAAAAAATTAAATAAGAATATGACTGGTGCTGCAAATAAACCTTAGGCTGGAATACTCAGCCAAAAAACACATATGCATAAAATTAAATATATTGCGCAACCCTGTAAAAGGCAAAACAAAGTGCCAAACAAAATATTGATGACCTGAAAAAAAGTGCAACTATGTGAACATACACTTAATAAAGTCCAATTACTGATGCTGCTCCAGCAGCATACACATGAAAAGTTCAAAAGAAAAAATCCATAGAAAAAAATGCCACCAAAGTGTGTAAAAACACCAAAGTGTATAAAAAGGACAGCAGATATGGATCTTCAAACATGGGTATAGACTTCAGCGGCAAAGAATGTATACACAGGAGGCTTACCAGAACAGATGGGTCCCTATTACGGGGACCAAACGGGCTCAGCAAAGAAAACCGATCAAGGTGTCAGCGATGTGATCCTATGGGTCCTCGCTCAGCTCCAGCACCGGTCAGCAAACATTGGTACTCCCCACAGTAGTGTAAACACTCGTCCAGCGTGATGTTGTTTTCAGAAGGAAAGATAATAAAGAGGCCTCCTTTCCCAGACGACACCTCTTACGGAGAAACGCAGCGTAGGGTGGAGCTCAGGACCCTGACGTCACCACGCCCCCAGCTGATTGGCTGACGCCTGGCGGGGTTGCAGTGCCTTTTTGAAAACGTTTGTTTTTATCGTGTATGGACGTCTATTTACCCGCACATTGCAATAAAGGGTATTTGTCTTTTTAAACAAATCTACACCATGAAGCCTCTTTATTATCTTTCCTTCTGAAAACAACATCACGCTGGACGAGTGTTTACACTACTGTGGGGAGTACCAACGTTTGCTGACCAGTGCTGGAGCTGAGCGAGGACCCATAGGATCACATCGCTGACACCTTGATCGGTTTTCTTTGCTGAGCCCGTTTGGTCCCCGTAATAGGGACCCATCTGTTCTGGTAAGCCTCCTGTGTATACATTCTTTGCCGCTGAAGTCTATACCCATGTTTGAAGATCCATATCTGCTGTCCTTTTTATACACTTTGGTGTTTTTACACACTTTGGTGGCATTTTTTTCTATGGATTTTTTCTTTTGAACTTTTCATGTGTATGCTGCTGGAGCAGCATCAGTAATTGGACTTTATTAAGTGTATATTCACATAGTTGCACTTTTTTTCAGGTCATCAATATTTTGTTTGGCACTTTGTTTTGCCTTTTACAGGGTTGCGCAATATATTTAATTTTATCTCTATGCAAGGTACCCAGACCTTCTCTCTCCCACCGCTTCTGGTCCTGCTCCTTCATTTCCTCATTTTGGGATCAAGTCCTATCCTATATATTCAAAATCACTCTGCTGAAACTCCCCAAAGACCCTTTACTTCTAATATTTGGTTATTGGGACCCTCTATTGTTACCCTGGTCTCTATCGCCGGCTGCATCGATCCCCTCAGGGACTACCAAACGTCCCTCCTCGAAAGACTGGATTTTGCTTTGTTTGCTTGTCGCGAGGAGACTCATTCTTAGGCACTGGATCTCTCCCCAAAGCCCTTCTCTCATCCAACTCGAAAAGGACTGCCTCAACCTCTTCTACAAAGAACGACTTCTTACGGACTTTAAAGAACCCAGATCTAGAGCTCGCTTTTTTTACAGATGGGAATCCTTCATCATAACAACCCTCTCGGCAGCGGATCAGGCAGCTCTGGAACAACTCTCCTTCTCGTACGCTGACCCTATCCCAATTGGGCTGTAAATCTTGATGACATTGCACAGTCTATACATTCCGGATGGCCCACCAGGGCTGTTCTTTCTCGGGACCATTCATGTAATAGAATGAACAGCACATCACTGTCTCTGGAGCTCCTTCCCCCCCCCCCCCCATTTTTTTTTTCATTTTTTTTTTTCCTAGTTTCTGTTTTGATTTTTCCCCTATTCCTGATTCTAAACATAGGGGCGCATAGACAGATCCATCCAGTATTCCACCTTCCGGTTGCATTGCTTTTTAGGTATTTATCTAGGATGACCTGCTGTACCCTCACTAGGTGAGAATTTTGTGTATACAGCTCCCTCCCTTCATATCTTCATATCTTCATAACTTCATAACCCCATAAGGTTAGTCTTCAAGTGAGCTAGTGTCATGTGTTACATTTTGTTTTTGCCCTACCTGTTGTACCCAACTAGCTACACCGATATTCCTATGTACCATTGTTTTAAACCTGACTAACAGCCTTATGTTCTCTTTTGTACTTGTGTACTTATCTTTACACCTGTTCAAGTGTCTTTCATTATTCCAATAAAAACTTGTTAAAAAAACAAAAACAAAAAAACAATGGAGAGAGTGGGCATCCCTGTCACGTTCCATTATAAAGAGAAAATGGCAGTGACAGGGTCCTATTTACTTGTACTTGGGCAGCTGGTCTGGAGTATAATGCCTCTATCCATTTATATTTATGTGGGCCCAACCCAAAATGTCGAATGGTTAAAAGCATATAATCCCAGTAAAACCTGTCAAAAGCCTTTTTGGCATCAAATGACAGGAAAAGGATTGGTTTCTGGGGCATGGCTTGGACGGGAACAGAGATGGCCCCTTGCGAGAACAGCTCCGGCACACAGAGGATGACAAATGTTTTTTTTTGGGGACTCAGAGTCACCTTTTGTCATGGGAAAGTCCAACAGGAGCAATTCGACACCCCGTACCCTGAAAGACTCTGGTACACAGCTCAGCAAGTACATACAGGAGCTATTCCGGACCCGACAGTCAGGGATGCAAGAAGCGACACAGGCCTCACATGCCTCACATGCCTCATAGGCCTCGCCCCGGACTCGCCTAGAAGCAGACTCGCTGATGGACGGCGATGGCTCCAACACGCCGAACCTGAGCCTTCTTGATCTCCAACGAGATCTCCAAAAGGTCGCCCTGGATATCAAGCACACACTTACAGCAGCAATATCTGACCTGAAGGCATATATCCATACGATGAATCACTGAATCTCTGATGTGGAAGAAACATCCCAACTACAAGCGTCGGCCATAAAGGCAAGTACAAAAGACTTATGACCTTCAGTTACCGCACATGTTTGAGCTCCACAGACAGGTGGAATATTTAGATAATAGGGGCCGCAGACATAACATAAGGGTGAGGGGGTGCCGGAGGGAATCAAACAGGCTGCACTACCACAAGCAGTGTGTTCCATCTCTAATGATTTGCTTGATCGCCCGGCAGATTCCCCCATTGAAATATGACGCTTGCATCAAGCTTTGAGACCCCCACCCAGCGACTCCGAACCACCCAGAGACATTGTATGTTGCATCGTTAATTTTCCACTTAAAGAGGAAATACTCAGGAAGGCAAGAGACAGAGGCAGCATTTTGTTTAATGGTGCAGATATTAAACTCTTTCAAGATCTTTCCCAAATCACACTACAGAACAGACGCACCCTGCACCCCCTGCTGGAGGCACTACGTGCACGAACATTCAGTACAGATGGAAGTTTCCATTCTGCCTTTCTGCTTCCTCCAGGGGCTGAACAGCACTCCTCGGAACCCCAGAGGATTTACCTACTTTTTGTGAACAGCTGGACATGCCCCCGGTTGATCTCCCTGAGTGGTACTCCTTCTATTTCCCAACGGAGCCATGGAAGCATGTCTCCCACAATTCATCACCCAAGGCCCAACGACAATGCTCCAGATGGCGCAGACTGGACCCCACATTGCCTGGAGGCTGACTATCACGCAGAGACCTGCCTATGCATAGCATGGGGTCAGCAGATACCCCACACCAGGGTCACCCTGTGGCTTAATACTTCTTTGCAACAACCCGACCTGCTTGCTCATAACGTGAGCTAACTTGTGTTCTTTTCTGGTTTGACTTTTTCATTTTTTTTTATTTTTTCCCCTTTTTTTTGTAATTAACAGCAAAACACTGGATACCCAAACGACGATGAAATACAGTCGCACCGGATGCTCTTTAGACTGCAGAACGAAGCCTCAGACTTCTTTACCTAGGGTACTGCCTTTCTCCACTTAAAAATCAACCTCTTCATGAGAGACTTGATCCTATCTCGTCATGGCCCAATTATACTACACTAAGATCCCCCAACAGCTTTCCATCCAACCTGACTATTGCCTATCTACTCAACTGACAATTATTATTTTTTTGGGGGGGGAACTATACTGCTTGTATTATACTCATGCACCTTGTAGGACAATGCGGGAGGAGGCGGGCCCCTAGCCGCTCAGAAGTTGTCCTTATACTCATATAACCTCTTGCCTGTATTCATAACTCTATCATGCCAGGCATAATGGTGGCTCCCCACCAGAATACCACTTTGATGTGGCAAAATTGACGACCTTCCTGGTGTGGACAGCGGCTGCTCCCAACCACTTAGCGCATTCACATTTTCTCATTTTATCTTGCCATATATGATATTCTCCTGATGCAACTCTATTCTCTCTTGAAGGAATGGGATGATATGGAACCTATCCATTTCTCACTCCCGGATGGGATGCGTGGTGGGACGGTATAAGCATGATGAGGGAGTGGGCTGCTACCATAGGGGGCCCAGTGGTCCACTGCTCTACGCAAATGCACCCTTATGTTAAATGGGTTGGACGTGCGTAGAGTAAGACTTCCAGGCTTAGTGGTTATCTTAGTAAATACTTCTGGTACAGATTGTCTGGGAGCCTAAACATCCTCCATTAGAGCTATGCATGTCTTAGAGCTATGTATCCTTTAGTCCATTGTTACCCATTGATTACTCACCTGTTTTAGAATAGTTTCACTAGATGTGCATTTAACATATGGCGACGTTAAAAGCCACTGCTCTGATTTTGTCCTGTCTGCTTCCCATGTTGAAGCCAATAACGCTAGTTATGGGGAATTCCTAAAGAATCCTACCATGCTATCGGTCACCCCCTGCCATATCTGTGTAACTGTTTCGTCCTCCCTAGTGCTAAGCCAATTGATTCTTTCCCTGCTTATAACCCCCTCACAGCTGTCCTAGAGGACTCTAACTGACACTCCGGACTCACTTCATTAGGTGGATTGGAGTCTCTACTTCCACCTCTGGTATTTTCCACACACACAGTTTGTGTGCCTTGCGGCTGTACAGTGTGTATGAATAATAGTGCCTAACCCCTCTTTTTTTTCCTAACTCTTCCCCGTGACTGTATCACCCCACTTCCACCTTTGCAACCTTTTCCCCCTCTCTATTTCTGACTTCTCTTCTATCCCCTATTTCTTGCTTTTTCTTTTCGGGTGGGGACCGCCCCTCCCCCCTCCTCCCACCGAGCACCCACGATTCACCCCTATACGATACTAAGGTTTTATAGGTTACACTCGAGTGACCCAGACCCAACTACCTTAGCTTTCAGTAGCATTTTTAAAAATGCAAAACACTCTGACAATTAAACAACAACTATCTCTAAAATGCCTATCACTTAATGTAAAAGGCTTAAACCTCCCAGAAAAGAGATCACAGGTATTATCAGCTTTTATCTAAACACAAAGCTCACTTCCTGTTCTTACAGGAAACACATTTCCGTACGGATACTGTACCTAAGCTAGTGAACCATATCTACAAGAGGGCACTACTTTCCACAAATCCAGATGCTAAAACTAAAGGGGTTTCAATACTCATCTCCAAACACGCTGACTTTCAGTTATCGGACTCCATAATAGACCCAGATGGTAGGTACATCCTGATTAAGGGCACGTATGCATCCAGGCCAATCACTTTGGCTAACTTGTACTGTAACGTGTACTGTCCTAACGAGCACCAAGTATCTTTTTTCAGGAACATTTGCGATCTTGGTAGTTCTGGGGGGAGACTTTAATGTTCCACTTAACCCATCCCTTGACACTTCCACAGGTACAACCACTCTTTCATATCGCTCACTCTGCCAAATTAAAGTACAATTGCAAAACTTAACACTCCATGATACCTGGAGTACCTTATTTCCAAATGATAAAGACTATGCCTTTTTCTCCTTACCACATCAAATGTATTCCAGAATAGATTACTTCTTCTTATCCCAAGTGGACCTAGCTTCTCTCTTCCATGCCTCAATAGAGCCAATGTTTTTGTCTGACCACCGTCCCATTACAATGACCCTTACTTTCTCAGAATCAACCAAAACAACAAAATTGTGGCGGCTAAATCCCTCCCTGTTAAAAGACCCAGACACTTTGCAACAGATTCGTTCTCAAATTCAACTGTATTTTAAAGAAAATTATTTTCCCGGACATCACACCCATTACACTCTGGGAGGCTCACAAATGTGTCATTAGGGGGAAACTAATATCCTTAGCAACGGCCACCAAAAAGAGACATCAAAAACAGATCAAATCCCTTATCGAAACAATTAACAGACTCGAAGGAGCCCATAAACAATCTGCCTCACTAGCTACACTCCAGGACCTCACACACGCCCGTTCCACTTTATTGGATGAGTTGGTAAAACGCACCAGACGGCCGTACATTCTTAGACAGAAAGTGTTCTACAAACACGGCAACAAAAGTGGGAGACCATTGGCACACACAATTCAGGCTGCCAAGTCCTCGTCCACGATTCATCAGATTCGGGATAGCTAGGCACGCCCCTCTCCAAAAATGTGGATATTGCCAAACAATTCGAAATTTTTTATTCTAAACTTTATAACTTAACGTGTGACAGTGCAGGAACAACAAACTCAAATAACAGCTCCGCCAAAATAGAAGATTTCTTAGCCCAATATTTCCCTAAACCAATTTCCACTCAGCAAGCGGAAGCTATGGAGAGCCCGCTTTCCTCAGAGGAAGTAAGCTTAGCTATAAGACAGATGAAAGTGGGTAAAAGCCCAGGACCTGATGGCCTGCCACTACTATACTACAAGTGCTTTACAGACGATCTGACACCCACGTTGTTAACAGTATTTAATTCCCTGGCAAACCCCTGAACTTCCTCAGGCAGATTGTTAGAAGCCCATGTAACAGTTATCCCGAAAGAAGGCAAAGACCAGATGAAAGTATCCAATTATAGGCCTATTTCTCTGCTTAATGTGGATATTAAACTGTATGCAAAAATCCTCACCAACAAGTTACTGCCTCTCATTCCTGGCCTTATCTCATCTGATCAAGTTGGCTTCATACCGGGTAGGGAGGCCAGGGATAATACCATACGCACACTGAACCTACACCATTGGCTCACCTCGTCGCAGTCCCAGGGTTTCTTTCTATCCCTTGATGCTGAGAAGGTGTTCAACAGGGTGGCCTGTGATTACATGCAGGCAGTGTTAAAATAAGTAGGCCTTCTACCACGCATGTTTGCACATGTCGCTGCCTTATATACTAATCCCTCGGCCAGGGTGAAAGTCAGCGACCTCCTGTTAAACGCCTTCTCTATCAGCAATGGGACCCGACAGGGGTGCCCCCTGTCCCAGCTGATATTCGGTCTGACACTAGAACCCTTATTAAACAGATTGAGGGCCAATCCTGATATCAAAGGATGTTCCATAGAGAATAGGGAGTTTAAAGTAGCGGCATTTGCAGATGATATCTTACTCTCCTTGCAAGCCCCATGGATATCCCTGCCCAACCTCCTGAGTGATATAAAACACTTTGGTGAGTTATCAAACCTTAAAATCAACTACTCCAAATCACATGCCCTAAAGGTTTCACTTCCCCCACTGGAAGTAATCCACTGTCAGGAATTTTTCCCCTTTCAATGGAAAAAGGAGGCCATTACCTACATTGACATCCAAATCACCAGGAAAATAGTAGACCTATATAATCAAAACTTCTTACCCGCCCTTTCTAAGGTTCAAATAGAACTGAAGGAGTGGGCCAATCTCAATGTCTCATAATTCGGTAGATCGGCCTTAATAAAAATGGTCATTCTCCCCGTCTCTTGTACCTGATGCAGACGATTCCAATTCATCTCCCCCTTCCTTTTTTGCGGCATACAAAAAGGCTTGCACTATATTCATTTGGAAGAATAATACCCCATGCATCAAATATTCCCACCATACATGCACCAAAGCTAAAGGGGGAATTGGTCTACCTGACCTCCACAAGTTCCATTTGGCTTGCCACTTGACCAGGGTTGTGGACTTGCAAGTACACAAATCTGGGAAAACGTGGGTTGCGTTAGAGAACAATTTCACAAGCACTCCGATACACATCCTTCCCTGGCTCACACCCAACCTCTGGTCCCAGACCCTCAAGTCGCATCCCCTAATCTTTCCCTCGTTGATGGCCTTTAGTAATTATATACGTCTTTTCAAATTATCCTCACAACCAGGCCCTTTAACCTTCTTACGCGGTAATCCAGATTTCCCCCCAGGTGAATCCACTATGTTCCTACAAAGGAAATGGCCACATGAAGAGGTGTTAGCACACCATTTCTTTCATAAGGGCCGCATACGCCTGTATAACGACCTAGTATCGATATCACGGACTAACGAGTTCCCTTTTTGGTCCTACAGACAGCTGTGACATTTCCTCTCCTCTAAAGTCCCAACCTCAGGATGGGGTAGACAACTCTTTCCATTCGAATCCCTTTGCTCACCCAGTACTCCCAAAAGGCATCTAATATCCTACATTTATACTCTTCTCCAAGACAGTCCTTCCCCGACGACAATAATGACCTTACATAGCTCCTGGGAAAAAGATTTACACTTGACACTCACCGAGGATAATTGGGATGATATCTATATTTACGCACACAAAGGATCGATGAACGTAGCGATCCAGGAAAATGAATACAAAATTGCAACCAAATGGTACAGGACACCAGCTCGCTTACACAAATTTTCACCTTTAATCCCGAATATTTGTTGGAGGTGCAAAAGAGCGGAAGGCTCCATGATCCACATCTGGTGGGAGTGCTCCCTGATTCAACCCTTTTGGAAGGAAGTGCACTCTATAATTTCACATGTCACCACCTATTCTTTAAACTATAGCCCTACATCACACAACCCTCCCTAAAAAGTTTTAATACAAATCACTGGCCATGCATATGGTCAATGCGGCCAGACTCTGCATTCCTGTGCACTGGCGATATACAGATATCCCGTCCACTCGGGAATGGTTGACCAGAGTTGCCAAGAAAGAGGAGATGGAAGAATTGATCTTTATCTCCCAAGAACGTTTGCAGAAATGTTTAATTATCTGGGCCTGTTGGAAACACTTCCAGACTACTGAAAGTTATAGATCCTACTTTCCTTCAATGACTAAGACCTTCTAGAACGTATGTCGGTGATCCCTCATACTTACTGCTGAATCGGTGGGCTGGGGGGCGGTCCCCACCACATACCCTCTCTTCCCCCCCTTTTCTTTCCTTCCCCAACTTTAATTCCTTTCACCCAGTCCTTTTATTCCCTCCTATCTTCTCATTACCCTTTTTTTCCTCTTCTACAGCGTTTTAGCCAATCAAAATTTGCTCTGGGCACTCCAATATAAATACTTGAATGTTTCCTGTAGCATAGCAGTCAAGATTTATAATGTTTTTATAACCCAGGTTAGACCTGATGATATTGGTCCCATGGGTATGGCACCCTACTACAACGTTACTTGACTCAGCGCGGGTGTCTTTTCTTTAGAATTTCAATATGTTGGTTGTTCATTTCTTGTTCTTTGGCCTTTTGCCAATACTTGACTAAATATGTACCTTGCTGTTCTTTGAACCATGACCCGTGCTATACTAATTCACCATTGTTTTTATGCTGGTCAAAGATGTCATGGTTGCGCTTTCAGTTTTGCCATGTAATTGCTCTGTATATGCTCTCTTTTGGATAATTTCAATAAAAAGTTTTGTGGAAGAAAAAAAAAAGGATTGGTTTCTTGCTTTTCCTAACTCTATGCATTAAAAAGGTGGTTCTCAATACCTTGTCTCTCGCATCTCTCCCAGGGACGAAGCCTGCTTGATCTTTCTCTACCCAATCTGGCATATAGCGCTTCAGCCTCTCAGCCAATATTTTTGCATATAGTTTAATATCTTAATTTTTTAATGATATTGGCCTGAAGCTAAAGCACAATGCTGGGTCTTTCCCTCCCCAATGAGGAGTGATATACAGTATAGGCTTTTGGGCGCATTTCTACATCTCCCCCAATAGAGTTGCTATATGCCTGGAAATTAGGTATTAGAATCCCTCTAAATTTTTCCATTATTAAGACGTATACACATCTGTGCCTGGACTCTTACCCACTTTGTTGCTATTAATTGCCACTTCTATTTATTCTTTAGAGACTTCCCTATTTAGATTAGTTATGATTTCTTCTGATAACACGGAAGGTTTTGCCTCTTTTAAGTATTGCTCTACTTTATTCTTCCTAGATTGAATTTCTTCAAGCTTTTGGGCATTTATAATTTTTACAACTATTGATACTATTCCTGAAACACTTTTATAATATCACTTGTATAATGTGTCATGTCTCCTTTCTTATACTTAATTTTAGCTATATATCCCAGTGTATACCTAGGCCGTATTGTTCCTACCAATAATTTCCCTGTTTTTTTTCCCCATCTTGTAAAATAATTTTGCCATTCCTTTAAATGCCCATTTAGTGTTCGTGCTCCATTAAAGATTTTAAGGCCTCCCATTTTTCTACTAATTTATCATAATTTGGCATTTTTTGGTTTGTTTGTTTATGTATTTGTTCCATACCTTGGATTTTCTGTAGAAGGAGTTGTACCTAACCTCACCATAGTTTTCTCCTCTTGACCCCTTCTGCTATTAACCTCCCTCTCATATTTGCCTTGTGTGTTTCCCAAAGCACAACCAAGGAAACATTTTCTATATTATTCTCCTTAAAAAAAGATACAGGTCAGACTTTAGGTCTGACCATTCTAGAGTCATGTAAGAGGGATTCATCTAACCTCCAGATCATCTGTCTGATCGGGATGTCCTTCAAACAACCAGTACCAAAGCATGGTCTGAAAAAGTTATTGATTTTATTTCTACTTTTGACAGACCTTCTAGAAACTGATGGTCTAAGAGGATATGATTTATTATTGAATATGAAGAGTGGACTAGTGAATAGTATGTAAATAATTTTCCTTTGGGGTATAAAAAATGGGGAGAGGTATGGGACTGTGTGTGGATAAAGTTTTTGGTCTGTCTGACCCAAATAATGAGAGCATAGCAAAAAAACACCTAGTACCCAAAGGTATGGCAAGGGACACCTTAGGGTCGTTAATAGACAGACCAGAACCAAGAAGTAAATAAGTATAAATTTATTACAGAGTAAAAAATAATACGCACATAAGAACAATACATATGAGGCATAAAAACCATGTCTAATACCCTAAATGATACAGTTGTATGGACTGGTCACTGTCCTGGTACAGGATGGACTAGTGGCGGTCAACACAGTGTATAACACCTTACATGTTACGGACTAGAAGTCCTTCTTCAGAGGTTTTTTTATTAATTCAGGTGGATATAGATTTTCTACAATATAAAATATACAAGTAATTTCACATTAATATAGAGTAATAATAGTCAGACGTATTCCGCAAGCTATGCAATACATTAACATGACATGTGATGGCAATCAAAAATTTTATTACTTACATGGTAAACAATTCACATTGAGCATACGTGTCAAGGGAATAGGATGATCAAAACACTCTTAGGTTACAGAAGCATATATATCCCAAATCCATCAGTAACACCAGGGCCAAAATAGGCCTAGGAACTTGCTTTGCTGCGAGGAACCAAAATAGTGGAGCGAAAAAACAGCAACCACTGGTACTGGACCAATATCACTATAATATATATAGAAAATAGTATCAAAATCAAATGCCATCAAAAAAATGCCCCATAAATACAAAAGCTGGAGCAATGGATTGACCACCACAGCAAAAAGGTCATAGCCGTGGGGTTGAGATATACTAAAAATAGATGGATTGAATCAACCAACCTGAGAGATGGAGTATGCTGCATGTTAACCGAATGCTCCTTCAGCGTTTGCAGAGAGGCCGAAGGAGACGGTATATAAGCATGTGTGGAAGAGCTGATGGCCAATCGCGATGTTGATCGCGATTGCCATCAGCTGGTGCAGCAGGTTGGAGTATATGTGCGGTGTATACCACACAATAATCACTCCCTGAGTCCCCTGGCATGACGGCGATCAGCGCGAGCATGCTCCCCAAAAGAAGGGGCGGGCCCATGTCATGCGTCATCACGCCACCGATGCGCAAGTGGCGCCGCTTGTGTCCCAGACTGAGGCGCAACGTCGAGGAGACCCGGAAGGAGCCTACCATGCCAAATCAAGGGCATCCTGAGCCCCCCCGCCCACGAAGTGGAGGGAACGTCAGGTGACTCCCGCGTGCCGGGAGCGAAGCAAGTCCGCCCAGACCCAATACTGTGCAGATAGAAGAACAAGAGAAAAAGATGCCTTTGCGATCATCGAGTGAATTGGCACATAAATAGGGGACACATACATTTACTAGGCATGATGTTAAAGCCTATATATATATACAGATCTATAAAACCATGGCATAAAGGGACATTAGATCAAAAAAAAATTTAAGCAGCATAAATAATGATACAGAGTATATATTACAGAAAAGGTTTCAAATAAAAGGTTACGCATAGCAACTTCCATAGAATTTTCAAAACAGTTCAGATGTTGTTTAGACAAAATAATTATACAATACATTGCCCCAGGGCTTTTTTTCTCAGAGAATAGGTGCAGGAACTCCTCCTTTCTGAGTCACCCCTTTTCTCTGCCTTTACCCACCTCTGAGCACCGTTCCTTAGTTCCACCCTCTACCCATCTTCCAGTACTGCGCTTTTAGAGAATACAGAACCAGGAATCATTTTTGTGGTGATAAGTAATTTGTATGGAATTTGTTCATGATAAAAAGAAAAGCAGTAAATTAGATCCCCTGTAGTCAGTAACAATAAAGCCCCCTCTAGCAACAATAGATCTCCCCTTAAAAATGGGCAACCCAAAACAAAATCCCACCAGCAGCAACAATAGACCCCCTGGCAGCAACAACAGATTTCCCCACAGCCAGCATCAATAGACCCTCCAGCAGCCAGCAACAATAGACCCCTTCCTCAACAGTAGACCTCTCCCAGCAATAACTGACCCCTCAGCTATATAAAACCCACCCCCAGCAACAATAGGTCCCCCACCAGTAAGAATAGATCCCTCAGCAGCCAGGATCAATAGACCCTGCAGCACACCCCAGCACCCCTTCCCATTACATACATTCAGTGCTGAAGGTGCCGGAGCTGAGTTCCTCCGCGTTCCCGCTGAAAAAAAGCCCTGCATTGCCCTAAGTTGTCCTCCTTCAGATCATAGAGATAAAGATTGAGTGTCCAAGGTTGGATCAAAAACAAAGTTAACGTCTCCTGCTAAAACTTCTTTCCCTTCTCTAATGCCGCGTACACACGGTCGGAATTTCCGATGGGAGCTTTTCATCGGATTTTCTGACCGTGTGTATGCCCCATCTGACTTTTCCCATCGGAATTTTCGACGGACATAGATAGAAAGCAGGTTCTCTATTTTTCCGTCGGAAATTCCGACAGAGCTTGTCCCGATGCAAAGTCCGGCCGTGTGTAAGCTGCATAAAGCTCTTTAATTTATTGAGGACTCTCTTCAAAATGAGGGAAGGTCGTCAGTATACATTTACTAGTGTGCAATTAAAATAAATAAGGATCCTGGGTCTGACTCTATAGCCTTCAATACAAATGGTGTATTCCTATCAATTCCTATTGCTATTCCCCTTGATCTCTTATTAGAGGAGTAGAGTTGGGTGAACGATTTGGGCCGGGCAAAAGTTTGGCCCAAACATCACCTGTTTGCTCGTTCGTCAGACATCGCTCCGGTCCTCCAAAGGGCATAGAGCCGAGTGGGGGCTATCTTGCCTTCACTTGGCTTCCTGCCTAGGCATCCGATGGATAAGATTAGCTCAGGGCTTACCAATGGGTCCAGTAAGCTCGGAGACGACCAGGAAACGGAAGGAGGGGGGCATCTCTCCCGCTGCCTATAAAAGTAATCTTGTGGCGAATCTGCCACTGTGACCACTTTTATATAAAAGCCAATCAGCTGCTGTAAATAAAGATACCTGGGTTATGGTAGCTAGCTGCTGCCATAGAAGGTCGGCAAGTATACAGTGCTGTATACCGTTTTTTTTTGGTTGCTGCGTGTGTTTTTTTTTTGTGTTTTCTTTTGTATTGTCCCCTGCATGTCCCCTTTTTTTAATTGTTAGCTGCAGTTTTTCTGACTACGACACTGGTGTTCCCCCTTTGTTTTTTTTTATAGTTTTTACATTTTTGACAGTGTCAGTTCTTGCAACACATCTGCCAGCAGCACACCACCAGCTGTAGAGTATAGCAGGCAAATTTCTCTGCCCCAGCTGCTGCATCAAAAAAAAAAACAAAAAAACACCCTACCACTCACATGTTCAGCATCTAAACTCCAGCTTGTCCAATAAAGAAAGCTTACAGGGAAAATCAATTGAAATTTCATTGCTTTTTCTTTATAAATGTCATGAATTTTTTTAAAAAATGTTTGTGCCACTTTAAGCATCGTTAAAATCACTGCCCCTTTAAAAACAATCTTTTTTAAAATATTTTTTTTACATTGGTACATGTCCCTCAGGGCAGTTCCCCAGCACCCATACCCTTTTTATGGCCAATAACTTGCATATATGGTAAGCCTTCAAAATGGGCACCTTAGATTTTTCAAGATCGACTTTAAAAGGGTTCACGGTTTGGGTCTGAACTTTTGCGATGTTCGAGAGTTCTGGTGCAAACCAAACCTGGGGGTGTTCGACCCATCTCTATAGGGGAGTAGCCATAGTACCATGTTGGAAATAATTTTGAGCTAGGGCTAGTTTTGGATAACCATTTTAGATGATTTTTTTGTAGCATCATTATATTAGCAGCATGTCCTTTTAATTCCCGATATATCTGATGACTCTTAGTAGGGTTATTTAGATATTTAGATATTTTAGGTTATTATTTCCAAAGGGGCCGTACTCTAAAAACATGGGCAGTAAAATCAGGTAGATCTTCTTCCTGGGTTCTAGGAATACACCATTTTAGTAACAAACATAAATACATATAACACACAAACATCACATAACTTCCTAACCCCCCTCCCCCAAAAACGAACACTACCCTCCTGGGGAAGCATTGCAAAGCAATATTGTACTCAGCCCTGCAATTGCCCATATGGTGATCAATGTTATCTTAAAACGGAGTTCCACTCAAAAGTGGAACTACTGCTTATCCGTCTCCTTCCCCCTCCGGTGCCACATTTGGCACCTTTCAGGGGGAAGGGGGGAACGCATACCTGTTTTTGACGGGTACCGATTCCCAGTTCCGGGAGACGGGGCTGTGGCCCGGTTTCTCAGAAATTCAGCCCCCTCTTCCTTTCTCCGCCGCGGGACCAATTAGAAAGCGCAGAGCGCTTCGTGCATGCGCAGTAGGGAACCGGCTGTGAAGCCAAAAGGCTTTACTGTCAGGTTCCCTTACCAAGAATGGTGGCAGCTACACCCGATAGCCAATCCAAAGATCAGCTGGGGTGCCGACATCATGGGCTCCCTGGACAGGTAAGTGTCTATATATTTAAAGTCAGCAGCTGCAGTATTTGTAGCTTCTGACTTTTCATTTTTTGTTGGGGGGGGGCTGGACCTCCTCTTTACCGACACCCCAAACACAGGCTGAGTTTGTCTGCACTGGATCTCATGGTACAGATGTACCATGTTATCTGGTTGTAGTGAATTTGCAGTGAATTTCTGAAAGTAGTGCATGCACTACTAGTAGTGCATCTGTCACTCAGCTAAAGAGGGAGATTAACTCCAGCACTATGGGCAATGACAGGAAACACTTACTGCAGCGGTCCTGTTCACCCCGAGGATCAAACTCACAACCGAAACTCATTATCTCTGATCTTTTTTTCGCTCCCGATCACGGGACATGGAGGAGACCTCACAGGCCTCCAAATCATCCACAAGGCCTGGGAATTGAAAAAAGAGCGAACATTTTGAAAAAATAGAACACTTTTTTTTAGTTTCTATAATAAAATTTTGAAAATAAATAATTTTTCTTCATAAATTTTGGCCAAAATTTATACTGCTACATTTATTTGGTAAAAATAACCCGAACTAGTGTATAATATTTAGTCTGTGTGAAAACTACAAGCTATGCTATGTATCATTGAAAATTTATCAAAATGGATCAATCCTGATGTACTGACAGGCCCTGAACTGTCAGGACAATACAAATTCCCCCCAAATTGCCCTTGTTTTTGGAAAGTAGACCGTCCAATTTATTTAGTAAGAGGCATGGTGTGTTTTTTTTAAGTTTTAATTTTTTACAGATTAACCAGTTCCAGACCGCTCTGGTTGGGGGGAGGCGCCGCCAACAACCCGCTCCCACTGTGATTGGACACAGCAGGAGCCAATCAGTGGGGCCGGTGGCCGTGATGACTGCCGGCTACCTGCGATCACTCTTGGGAATGACATAATGGTGGTTTGTGTAAACAAGGCAGACCGTCATTCTGACAAAGAGAGAGATCTGCAATTCCTATTAATTAGGAACACAGATCTCTCTCTCTGTCTATTGTCAGCATCCCCCACACAGTTAGAAATAACTCCCAGGTGTCACTGGTCCCCAAAAAGTGTCACTTAGTGTTCAATTTGTCTGCAGTAATGTTACAGTCCCGCTAAAAATCAGTGATCACCGCCATTACTTGTAAAAAAATAAATAAAAAAGTTCACTAAATCTATACCAAAGTTTGTAGACGTGATAACTTGTGTGCAAAATAATCAATATACGCTAATTGGGATTTTTTTTAACAAAAATATGTAGCAGAATACAAATTGGTCTAAACTGATAAAGAAATTCTATTTTTTTTACATATTTTTATTGGATGTGTTTTAGCAGAAAGTAAAAGATATATTTTTTTTGCGCAAAAAAATAAAAAACTGCAGAGGTGATCAGATACCACCAAAACAAAGCTCTATTCATGGCAAAAAAGGACATCAATTTTGTTTGGGTACAACGTTGCATGATCACGCAATTGTCAGTTAAAATAACGCAGTGCTGTATCGCAAAAAATGGCCAGGTCATTATGGCGGTAAATCCTTCCGGGGCTAAAGGATTAAGATTTTTTTTTATTTTTACACAAAATTGTCATTGTCAAGTTAATTATAACACACGGCACAGGCATACTTGCCATTACACTCCAAAACACATTTTGCTACTCATCCTGAGTATGGTGATACCACATGTGTGAGACTTTTTCACAGCCTGGCCACATACAGAGGCCCAACATCCAAGGAGCACCTCCAGGCTTTCTAGGGACATAAATTACAGATCTAATTTCCTGACTACTTATCACATTTTGGAAAGCACTAGAGGACCAGGACAGTGAAATCATCCACAAAATGATTCCATTTTGGAAAGCAAACACCACAACATATATTCTATGAGGCATAATGAGTCTTTTGAACATGTAATTTTTTTTCCATACTTTTTTTTTTTTTACAGAAAGTTGCCAATGTATAAGATATTTCTAACAAATTGCATGTACATAACAAAAATTACACCCCAAAATATGTTTTGCTATTCCTCCTTAGTATGGCGATACCACATGTGTGAGAATTTTACACAGCCTGGCCACACATAGAGGCCCAAAATCCAAGTAGCAACTTCAGGTGTTCTATAGGGGAATAAATGGCACATATAATTGCCTGACAACCTATCACATTTTTGAAGGCCCTTTATATTTTTAACACATAGCATGTACATATCAATTACACCCCAAATTTGCTGAACAAAGGGGAAGAAAAGTTTACCAGTGGTTTTAATAGTGCAGTGATCTGCAGAGAAGAGCATTGGTCCAGGCAGCTGGCAGGGATGTGGTCAACGACAGCAAAAGGAATCATCTAGGCAGAGGGGAAGGAATACTGTCCAAAAATGTGTGTAATCTAAAGTGACAAAAAAATGGCACCAAACAATTTGTGTATTTAATGAGTGAAGCTGCCTCTTTAAAAGTGGATAACCACTCAATTAAGTGAAGATGCGTAAAAAAAGGTGTGGCGCTACCTCAAAAGATGACCGCCTTTGGGAGGCTTAAATAGTGTCATTGATGTTTGGTTGTTTGTATCAACTTTGTACTAATTCTGAGATATAGGTGTTATTGTCTGACTTAAGAGACTGTGTTTTACAGCATGTCTTAGTATTAGCCATCTGTACTGTGGGAGTTCAGTACTGTTTATTGATTTATGTATCTTGACTTAGGACCGACCATCAGCTTCGGGTTCTGGGCCTCCATTCACTGGGCACTGTTACATTTTTCAATAACCATGGCTTCAATTCCTTTTTTTCTCCCTTTTAGGTGTAATGAGTAAAGGGGACATTTTTTGCTTTTGTCCTTAATTAGGCCTTAGCCCATACATCTCCAGGGTTATCCAAGGATTGATGGTCCAGGGGCTGTCCAATATTCATTGTTTTTAATTTATCTAATTTTTATTCTACATGTGATCTTGACATTACCATTGGGTGTATTATAAAATTTGTCCACTAAGTGTCACTTCACTTAATATTGAAAGTGACACCAATCTAGTTTTTAATCCTCTTCCGGTTACATGTGATGAGAGGAGGATCTTCTTTATAGATTTATATATTTTATAATTATCTACAATGTGCTAGGCATGTTTGAGTACAATGCTTATCACTTTGTTTATCCACTTTAGTTTTAGGCCAGTCATATCACTGACTTTGGCGTATGTGGAGTTTTAGTTAGAAATTATTTTTATCCTATTTTCATATTCAAATTTTTAGAACTTTTTCTTTTGAGAATGTTAGTGTAATGCCAATTGGTACCATTGCCAGTGGTTCTGGCTCCGTCACCTGTGAGTGACATCATTAGGGACTAGGGATGAGCCAAACACCCCACCGGTTCGGTTCGCATCCAGAACATGCGAACGGACCAAAAGTTTGCGCAAACTTTCAAACACCGTTAAAGTCCATGTGATTTTAATGATGCTTAAAGTGAAAAAATAAAAGTGAAATATTCCTTTAAATATCATGCCTGGGGGGTGTATATAGTATGCCTGTAAAGTGGCGCGTGTTTCCCATGTTTAGAACTGTCCCTGCACAAAATGACATTTCTAATGGAATAAAAGTCATTTAAAACTGCTTGCGGCTTTAATGTAATGTGTGGTCCCAGCAATATGGATGAAAATCATTGAGAAAATCATTGAGAAACCCCCCCCCCCCCCAGCCCATTACCAGCCCATTTGGGTCTTGTATGGATATTAAGAGGAACCTCGCACCCAAATTAAAAAAGGAAAGGCGTGGGGCCCACAGGCCCTATATACTCTGAACAGCAGTATACAGGTGGTGCAAACAAGACAGGGACTGTAGGTTTGTTATTAAGTAGAATCTGTTTGTAATTTTGAACTGGTACATTTTTAAAGTGTAGCTCCAGCCAAAAAATCTATTTTTAAGCTTTTTGGAAAACATAGGGAAGGGTTATCACCCCTGTAACATTTGTTTTGCTGTCTCTGCACCTGTTCAGAAGATTTCACCTCACTTTCTGTCCCAATGACAATTGGATTTTGAAAATTTGGTGTTTTTAGGGAAACAAGGATTGGTGATTAAGCATCAGTGGAGAGGAGACACCTTTTCCCATATCAGCTCTTACAGGAGAGATTTTCCCTTCCTAGGGATAGATTTCCTCTCACTTCCTGTTGTCTCCCTCCGTTTGTAAGTAGGAGTCGTTTGAAAGTCGGATGTTTGAAAGTAGGGGCCTGCCCTATGTACTCTGCAGAAATGTGGACCTTAGGTGTTGGTGTTGCCACAACACTATAAGCCCTCACAGTTACTCTTGGTGGGCGCTGGAACGCCCTGCTGTGAACTATTATATCAATATTTGTAATTACATGCCATTGTTAAACAGTGGCAGAAAAATTGGGCCTTTGGTGGTGGTGGTGTTGCCAAAACACTATAAGTTACTCTTGGCGGGCGCAGGAATGGACCCTGCTGTGAACAATTAGATCAAGAATTGTAATTACATGCCCCTGTTGAACAGGGACAGAAAAATTGGACCTTAGGCACTGGTGCTGGTGCCACAAAACTGCAACCCCTCACAGATACTATAGTTAGAGTGCAGGAATGAGCCCTGCTGCAAAGTATTACAGAAAAAATTGTAATTACACGCCCCTGTAAAACAGGGGCAGAAAAATTGGGCCTTAGGCACTGGTGCTGGTGCCACAACACTGCAGCCCCTCACAAATACTATAGTTGGAGTGCAGGAATGAGCCCTGCTGCAAAGTATTACAGAAAAAATTGTAATTACACGCCCCTGTTAAACAGGGGCAGAAAAATTGGGCCTTGGGCACTGGTGCTGGTGCCACAACACTGCAACCACTCACAGATACTATAGTTGGAGTGCAGGAATGAGCCCTGCTGCAAAATATTACAGCAAGAATTGTAATTACACGCCCCTGTTAAACAGGGGCAGAAAAATTGGGCCTTAGGCACTGGTGCTGGTGCCACAACACTGCAACCCCTCACATATACTCTAGTTGGAGAGCAGGAATGAGCCCTGATGCAAAGTATTGCAGCAAAAATTGTAATTACATGCCCCTGTTAAACAGGGGCCGAAAAATTGGGCCTTAGCCACTGGTGGCGGTGCCCAGAACCAAAAATGTTCTTACAAGCTATCAACATGAACATTGAGGAGGAAGAGGATAGTCACTCAGCATAACAGGATAGTCACTCAGCTTCAGCATAGGCAGTCTTGAAGGGATCTCACATTCAAAAACAAAATATTCGGTTACGTCAGCATCAGGTGCTTGGTAGCTGGTGATCTAAGACTGATTCATTTTTATGAAGGTCAGCCGATCGACTGAGTTGGTGGACAGGTGCACCCTGTGATCGGTTACAAAGCCTCCAGCAGCACTGAACGTGTGTTCCAAAAGAACGCTGGATGCAGGACAGGCCAGTAGCTCAATTGCATACTGTGCAAGCTCTGGCCAGTGAGCCATCCCCAAGACCCAGTAACCCAGAGGATTTTCAGTGGGGAAGCTGTCCAAGTTTGATCTTGCCCCTAGGTATTCCTGCACCATGGGAATCAGACGCTGGCGATGGTTGGTGGAACCGATCATACCTTGGGGCTGCGGACTGCAAAATTGTCGCATCGGTCAGACAGCCACCTTCTCCACCGCTCCTTCTTTGACTGACCGAAGCCTCAGCAACACGTTGTCCAGGACCAGGAATTTGTAACCTCACAGGCTCTGGAAACACATTGCACAAACCTTTCTGCAAGGCCTCCCGAAGATTTTGCATCCTCTGCTCCCTCTGCGATGGCTGGATAAGGTCCGCAACCTTACCCTTGTAACGTGGATCAAGGAGGGTTGCCAGCCAGTAATGATCCCTCTCCTTGATCATACGACTACGAGGATCCTTCCGCAGGATTTGCAGGATCAGGGAGGCCATGCAGCAGAGGTTTTCTGAGGCATTCGGTCCGGAGTCCTCTGGGTCACTCAGGACGACATGATCCGCAGCCACCTCCTCCCAGCCACGTAAAAGTCCATGGGTTATTTGGGACTGTAATTGATCACTTGAAGACTGCTGCTGATGCTGAGTGCTAAGCTCCACCTGCATGCTAACACAATCCTCCTCCTCATCCTCTTCCTGTGTGATAGGTGGGCCAGCAGGAACACTGTCTGGATAAAGGGGGCCTTGAGAGGTAAGGAAGTCCTCCTCTTCCTCCCTCAGTTCTGCCTCAAGTGCCATGTCCATTATTCCACGCAGCGTGGGCTCCAACAGATGGACAAGAGGGACAGTATCACTGATGCATGCACTGTCACTGCTCACCATCCTCGTGGCCTCCTCAAATAAGGACAGGACAGTGCATGCATCCCTGATCATGACCCACTGGCGTGGCAAAAAATAAACAAGCTCCCCTGACCTTGTCCTGGTGCCATTGTCGCACAGGTACTCATTGATGGCCCTCTGCTGCATGTGCAGCTGCTGCAGCATGGCCAATGTTGAGTTCCACCTGGTGGGCATGTCACAGATTAGGCGGTTCTTGGGCAGATTAAATTCCTTTTGGAAGTCAGCCAGCCGAGCACTGACCGGTGGAAATGCACACAGACTTTCCTGGCCTGCCTCAGGACATCCTGTAAGCCCGGGTACCTGCCCAAGAACCGCTGCACCACCAAGTTAAGGACGTGAGCCAAACAGGGCACATGGGTCAGCTGTCCCTGATGGAGGGTGGAGTGGAGGTTGGTGCCATTGTCGCAAACCACCATTCCTGGCTTAAGCTGGCATGGCGTCAACCACCTCTGAGCCTGCCCCTGCAGAGCTGACAGAATCTCTGCCCCAGTGTGGCTCCTGTCCCCCAAGCACACCAGCTCAAGCACCGCATGGCATCTTTTTGCCTGCGTACTTGCATAGCCCCTTGAACGCCTACGGAGCACCGCTGGTTCCGAGGACAAATCAGCAGAGGAAGAGGCCATGGAGGAAGAAGAGGAGGGGTGGAGGAGAGAGGTGTGTCAGAATCACCACTAGTAGCATTTTGGAGGCGTGGTGGCCGAACAACCTCCAACACTACTGCACCCTGTCCTGCATCCTTCCCAGCTGCCAGCAGAGTCACCCAGTGCGCCGTGAAAGATAGGTAACGTCCCTGTCCATGCCTGCTGGACCATGTCAGCGGTAATATGCACCTTACCGCTGACCGCCCTGTCCAGCGAGGCCAAGACATTGCCTTCCACATGCCAGAGTCTACCAACTGAAAAGGCAGCAGTTGAAGTGCTAGCAATTTAGCCAAGCTAGCATTCAACCGCTGGGCATGTGGATGGCTGGGAACGAATTTCTTTTGCCGGTGTAGCAACTGGGGCAGGGAAATTTGCCTGGTACAATCGGACGTTGGTGTACCGATAGCAGATTGCCCTCAAGTACTTGGCAGTGGCACACCTAATTCTACACCTTCATGCCTTTCAGTGCAGGTTTCTGAGAGGACTGAAGATATAGTGGCATTGGAGATTCCAGCTGATGAGGAGCAAGGAGAGGTTCGCTTTGTTCTTTGGTGTGGGTCTTTTATGAACGCTTGCCAATGGACTGCATGGCAGGTCGACATATGTCTGGTCAAGCATGTGGTGCCCAAGCGGCTGCTGTTTTGGCCACACTTGAAACGCTTCAGACATATGTTGCAAATAGCAATGGTGCGATCTGCTGCACACGTCTGAAAAAAGGCACACACCAAAGAACTTTTGGAAAAACGCGCAGAGTCAGCAGCGCCCTGCACATGCGGAGCTCTGCGGTGTGATGCAGTTGGTTGGCTGCCCTTAAGCTGGCCCCTGGAGGGCACCCTTCCTCGTTGAAGATGTGCCTCCTCCTCCTCCTCCTCTCTCCTATCAGGCACCCATGTAGAGTCAGTGACCTCATCATCCCCTCTCTCCTCGTCACTGTAGCAAACCTGGCAGTATGCTGCAGCTGGGGGAACATGACTGCCAGTTTGTTGTCCTTCTTGGGCACCCCCTCTGTCTGGTCTCACGTTACTGCCTTCCTCTAGCTGGGTACCATCATCGGAGCCTTCAAAACGCTGCGCATCCTCCTGCAGAATGTACCCAACACTGTGGTCGAACAGTTCGGGGGACTCCTCCGTGCATGATGGTGGGTGTCACGTACCTGGTAGGAGTCTGGAATGATGAGGTCGGCCTCCCTTGTATCTCCGACCCAAGCCCCACTGAGGATGGGACAGATGGTGGCTAGGGTGAGGAGGAACAGGAGTGCCTGTAGTTGCGTGCAGAACTTGTCAGCTGAGTTGCAGACGTGGAGATGCCGGCAGAGCATCTGGTAAGGAACTGGACTCAGGAAAGCTGGTAGGATGGACAGCCAGCACAGGCACTGGAGACAGCGTTTAAGCCAAGCAGGAGGCTGGTGCAGAATCACAAGGATGGCCGGGTTCGGTAGCAGACGGGCAGCGAGGTACAAGGCATAGGCAGGAGGGAGGTCAGATCGGAAGCCGGGATCAGGAACCAGTAATCAAGTATTCAAGTCCGGAAGCAAGGTCAAAGGGAAGCCAAGGTTCAGCAACAGGGATCAAGCCAGGTTTAAACAAAGTTCAGGTATCAGGGTACTTGCTGAAGACCAGTCAGCACTTGTCAGAAGTCAGAGCATCCTTTAAATAGGCAGGCTGGCGCCAAAGGGAATTAGGAGCTTGCTCCTGCGCGCGCATGTTGCCCGTGCGCATGCGCGAATTGCGCACGCGCATGCGCAATGATACTCTGGAAAGGCCGCTGCGGCCCGGGGATGCGCGCGCGTGCATGCTCCAGCATTCCGAGACTGTTGACGAATGCGCGCGTGCGCAGACGGATTCCCAGCAGCTTCCTTACAGTGGGTCTAGGGAAGGAGTAACTGATGACCTCTTGCTGATGGAATAGGCTGCTTTGGCACCTGCATTGGCAGCCAAGGTAGCCTGGGTGACAGAGGATGAGGAGGATGAGGACGGCTTGGTCATCCACTCTACCAACTCTTCTGCATGTTGCGGCTCAACGCGGTCAGCTGCCGAAAAAAAGGACAAGTGTGCCCCATGGCCACGTGCTGATGAGGATGCACCGTGTCCACGAACATCACTGTTTCCTCTAGACACAGAGCTTGCTTGCCCTCTTTTATTGGCCTGTGAGTGTCTGCCTCTCCTTGTTGGCCTTCCAGACATACTGTATTTGATGTATTGGAAAGGAATAGGTACACAAAAAATGGCCTGCAGTCAGCTTTACCTGCACACTGTGCCCAGTATACAGTACACTGACTTAATATACTGCAGCTTAGCCTAATCAACTGCCTGTATTATTAGGATGAAAGCAGGGATGGGCTGCAGTCAGCTTTACCTGCACACTGAGCCCAGTATACATTACACTGACTTAATATACTGCAGCTTAGCTCAATTAACTGCCTGCCTGTATTATTAGGAAGAGAACAGGGATGGTCTGCAGTCAGCTTTACCTGCACACTGAGCCCAGTATACAGTACACTGACTTAATATACTGCAGCTTAGCTCAATCAACTGCCTGCCTGTATTATTAGGAAGAGGACAGGGATGGTCTGCAGTCAGCTTTACCTGCACACTGAGCCCAGTATACAGTACACTGACTTAATATACTGCAGCTTAGCTCAATCAACTGCCTGCCTGTATTATTAGGAAGAGAACAGGGATGGTCTGCAGTCAGCTTTACCTGCACACTGAGCCCAGTATACAGTACACTGACTTAATATACTGCAGCGAGAATAACAGGAACACTCTGAAGTGAGATCTAGCTAAACTGAATACAGCTCTATCTAACTGAAATGAAATGACACTCTGACTCTCTCTCTCTCTATCTCTCTCACAACGCTGCAACACACTACACAAGGCTGATGTGCAGGCGGCCTTATATAGTGTGGGGCGTGTACCTACTCCCCTGAGCCATGATTGACCAATTATGGCTCTCTGTGCTGACGGCGCTGTGATTGGCCAAAGCGGGTCATAGTGCATGCTTGGCCAATCATCAGCCAGCAATGAACTACGATGACGCAGTGAATTATGGGTCGTGACGGGCCACTTGAATTTGGCGAGAACGGCCCATAATGTTCGAAATTCGGTGAACGGTTGAACAGCCGATGTTCGAGTCAAACTCATGTTCGACTCAAACTCGAAGCTCATCCCTATTAGGGACACAATTTATGCATGGCAATATGAGTTTTATGGCGATCCACACTTTACAACAGCCTAGATTGCCGAGGTGCTCATCAGCAGTCTTGCTTTTGAGCCACGGCAGTCGGCTGAATTTTGGGTTTTTGCCTTTTTACTTATCTGTAATTTTTAATTTACCTGCTTTTCAAGCTACATTGTGTTATGTATGTCATGCCCACTAGGGGTGGCCCCACTTTGTTGTTGTGGGTGACACCCCTGTGGTCATTTGGACATACTTCCGGTGTTTTGTTTGGAAACTTAATCATGCCAAGTATCCCCATCTCCTTTTTGTGTCTAACCTGAACAGTTTGGCCACTTAGGAGGTACTTTGCAACTTCAGGGATCCCCAATTGTTTATGCCGTTCAGTGGATAGTCTTTTTATATGTAGTAATTTTATTAGTTTAGGTATTTTTATTACCACTGGTCAATTCTCGCGGGAGATCACTTACGACATTGCGTGGGTCCGTCAGCGGACTGCGGCTCAGAACGAGGCTTGGTCAGGTCATTAGTGTATAAGGGGAGGTGACGCAGCGTGCTGCCTGTGCCGCTGGAATACGTAATTCTCTTATGAAACGCGTAGGGCGGAGCGACGTGCTGACGTCACCTTTAGATACTGCTCGCTTACCCAGACAGACGGGTTTGTCCGATTGTGCACCGGCCGGCACATCGGACTTGAGGCTTTCATATTCAAGTTTATTTGTAAGTGTGTTTTTTATTATTTTATACAATAAATCATAAGGTTTTACACTATCGCAGCCTTCATGTTTTTTACATGCCACTCTATCTGCATATGAGTCTGAATGTCCATAGAGGGATCCGATCAGCAGTGAATCAGGCTTGAGGCGCTTGGAACACAGGCTGTGTTAATTACACGCTTTCCCTGATCCTCTGTCATGGGGGATCACGGATCTCTGGTAAGCAGTGATTCTCTCCATTGGTGGTGGATTTCACATTAGCTTTTTCAGCAGCGTTTGATAAGTCTTTATTCACGAATGGACTTTAAGAAGCTTGCACGGGTGGATAGTCATTAATTCAGTTTCATGCATATTGATGGACTTCATCTTTGTTTGGACATTATCATTTTATTCACTTAATGTTTACAGGTTTTTCCCAATTGAACATTTAACCATTTATGATCTGTTTGGTTATTTATCATACAACTCACATATGTTTCACAATTTTGGGGTTGATTAGAGCATTTTTGATTTATGTATGCTTTACGGTAGCGCGACTTTACAGTATATATTTTTTCCATTTTTGTTTACTGTTTTTTTGTTACACAGGAGAGTCACTGCTTCCAATACATGCTTGAAAACTATATAGGTTTTACAAGCTAGTTACATTTCTTAGAGCAGTTTCTTTTCTTTTTTTATCTAGTTAATGTGAAAGTCTGCTACAATCAAAATGTGAATCCAATAGCTCTAATAGTATGAACACAAACTAAAAAAGAAATCATAAACCTGAAAAAAACTTCATAATTCAGACATAAACCAAAAACATATAAAAAGAGTCAAATCACTGTGATATATTTTGAAAAGCTCAAAGTAATTCTGAGAATAAAGTCTTAAAGTGGTTGTATACCTAAGTTTTACACTTTTACCTACAGATAAGCCTATAATAAGGCTTACCTGTAGGTAAAATTAATATCTCCGAAACCTGTACGGTTTAGGAGATATTCCCTTTGCATGCAGCTGCTGATGTCAGCAGCGCATGTGCTCTGAATGCCTGCCTGAAGGTCCGGAGCATTGCCGGACCTTGCCGGGAAGAAAACTCCTGCGCGCATTCGCGGGAGTGACGTAATCGTGGCTCCGGCCACTCACAGCACCGGAGCCTCGAACCCGGAAGACTCGCCAAGGGCAAGATGTCGGCTACATCAGCGTGTACCGGGCTCTGATACATCGGCTTCGTTCTGAGGTAAGTATTTCATACTGAGCTGGTATGCGCTGCATACTAAGCTCATTATGCCTTTGCCTTGCAAGGTTTTATTTTCTTTTTTTTTTAATGTGATTTACTACCACTTTAAAGGTGATATGGGTGATGATCCACCTTAAAACATGCGTGAGATGTTCGCACTCACGACCGCTTAAGTATCAAACAAACCAACCCAGATTGGTAGGTTCTCTGTGACCAGCATTAAGGGCGATAGTACCTATTTTTCTTTTGTAGACTTCAGTCAATCATGCTCCAAGAAGAGGACATAGGAGACACAACAGAGAAACGATCATAGTGTAAAAAAGCTTGGTATCAGGAACAGATGCAGGTATATAAAACAATGCCCACTCACATTTGAAAGTACTATGTGCTAGCACCAACATAAACAGCTTTTAAATACCTCTGCATGCCGTCCTAGATGGCCACGGCGTGCGTTCCAAAACTAGGGGATGTGGAGACCAGCAAGCGCGGAAGTGACATCAGTGAGGGATGGACAAACAGCCTCTATGCATTTCGTGTTGAAGCTTCCTGATGACTTGCACAACACGAAATGCATTATGATTTATTTTTTAGTTTGTGTTCATACTATTAGAGCTATTAGATTCACATTTTGATTGTAGCAGACTTTCACATTAACTATTAGGAACACTGTCTATTGTCAGTGCAGGCAGCAGGCAGGGATATTGTCAGCACAACCAAAGTATTGGTCCAGGCAGCAGGTAGCAAAGCCAAAGCAATGGTCCAGATAGCAGGCAGGAACAATAAGCGACAGCGAAAGGAAACATCCAAGCAGCAGGCAGGAATACTGTCAGTAGTCAGTACAGGCAGCAGACAGAGATATGGTCAGCACAACCAAAGTATTGGTCCAGGCAGCAGGTAGCAACATCAAGCTTAGGGCCTCAGTCAGGAAAGAATGTGGATAGGGGTAGAGTCTTCTTCCCACCCAAATCTCTTTGAAGCCTCCGGTCTCCAGACCCTGATCTGGGAATTATAAAGCCCAGAGAAAACCAAAAACTTGTTTTTCTAATCAGAACACTATTCTGAAGCCCCTCACATATGTAATACCCCTGTGTTATCTTGAATCCCACTACTATAGTAGCAGGGCAAAAGATCAGTCCAAGCGGCAGGTAAAAAACATGGCTGATTAACAGGCCGAAGTCAGTGTAGATAGAAGGCAGAAATGTGGTCGATAATCCAAACAGCGGGCAGAGGTCAAAAACAGGCTAGGGTCAGTTCATGTGGAAGGCAGAAGCATGGTGGATAAACAATGCAGATGGCAGGCAGAGGCATAGTCGATAAACTGGCCTGGGTCAGTTCAGGTATAAGGCAGAAACATGGTGGATAAACAATGCAGGTGGCAGGAAGAGGCATAGGCGATAAACAGGTCAGGGTCAGTTCAGGTGGAAGACAGTGGCATGGTTTGTTGAGGCAGCAGGCAAATGATCTGCACAGATATTGAAACCGGGGAAATGGCAGGCTATTATAAATATGGGCTAATATTTTAGGGAAGTGTGATATCGTCAGAGGCAGTCACCAATGCATAGGCCTGGTTTGGAGGGACATTGGGGCCAATGAAAACTGGTGTCTTTCCCAACTACCCCTCTGCTGCACAGAGCACATTTTTTTTGGCATCTTCTAGTCTCTGATGGTGGAATATTCTCAGGGAAATGGCACTCATAAAGTCTGCTGACACAATCAGAGCAAATGCTTTCTGGGAGGGATCCTTACTGGTAGATCAGGGCAGTGACAATTTCTACTATATATTTGAGGAAGAAGCTGGGTTTTTCCATTGACTTTTGACAGGTGCAATATGCATTAATAATGACCAAATTGAAAAGGTAAATTGCAACTTTTTTACCAGAAGAGGGACTTTCTTGTTGACAAATAGGGATGTAGCATCTGATCATTTAACTCCACCCCCCCAAAACTGATTATAATCGTGAATACATCCAGGCTTTTGAAGTTTCACCAAGGTGTCATTGTGGATAGTGGACAGGACGTACACATCTCTTCTATCCGTCCACTTCATGTCCACCACTTCTTCATTCCTCAGACTTGCTCATTCCCCCTTTGTAGTCTTGTGGTCACCAGACTTTGTGGGAAGCCCTTCCTGTTTGTTCTTGTTGTACCGCAGGCCAAGGTTTTCTCATGGTATAGGTGGCAAAGGGGCAGACTGGTTTAATAATTGTCTAGGTAGATGTGATACCCCTTTTGGAACAGTGGGAATGCCAGGTCTCAGACAATTTTTCCGCTTGTTACAATGTAGGTTGGACACTCAGGGGGCTGGAGCTGGGAGTCTTTGCCTTCATACACGCAGAAGGCATGCACATATCCAGTGGCGCTTTCACAGAGCTTGTTGAGTTTCAATCCATACCTGGCCCTTTTAATTGGAATGTATTGCTTGAATCCCAGCCGGCCAGTGAAGTGCACAAGGGATTCATCCACACAGATGTTCTGGTCAGGGACATAAAGTTCTAAAAAATCTTTCAGAAAAAAGTTAATTAGGGGCAAATTTTAAATAGTTTATCATAGTTGGGATGATCTTGGGGGTGGCACTGTGAGTTAACGCTGAAATGTAGGAAGCGCATGATCATGTCATATCGTGACCTGGACATTACAGATTAAAAAATTGGCATGTGATAGATGGGGTGAGTGGGCCAATAAGAATGCACTTTATTTTTTTGTAAGCCCCATGTTGATCGTAAGGCCCAAAAACAATTTAAAATTCACCACTGTTAGACTTCTTCATTCAAAAGGACGAACATAGCATGAGTTGGGGTTGTTATCAATATATTGTCGGGTAAAAAGGTTAGTCTGGTCCACAATGAATTAAAGTAAATCATCAGGGAAAAAAATAAAAAAATAAAACATATTTTACATGGCTTTCATCCGGATTTGATATGCTTCTCATTAGTATACATTTTTTTTTACTTTTTTATTATTAAAGTTTTTATTGTTGAGAGTAAAACAATGACAGAGTATACATGGTAAGTATCATTGTACACATATCGTAATAACACAAAACGGGGTGATACAAATTTTGTGGGACATGCTTTTGTAGCACACGTACATAGCTGTTTTAGCCATGTCAAACAGTGACAATTGTAGTCAAGAAAGCATGCATTGATGGTACACTTGAGAGAGAAAAAATAAAAGAAACTTCTCTGATAATCCGCTCGCATAACTTGGGTACAATAGAGAAAAACAAAGAAAACAAAATAAAGCATAAGAACAAGAATCAACCTACTAGGTATAATTGTAATTAGGAATCATTAGGAGTTTGTGCAATGTGGAAGGTGTGCCTAAGTGAAGGGCCAAAAACAGAGCCATCCCACATGACCCATATTTTATTTCATTGGATCAGAGTATCCTCATTCAAGGCTGTCATGTATTCCATAGCTCAAATCTCAGATATGTGAGATGACTCCACGTAGGAACCTCCACAGATTGCTAGTGCCTAGGGATCAGACGTCTAGCTGCTGTCAATATGTTCCAATACTTTCTGCACAGTGGCCCAAAACTCCTGAAATGGGAGCAGGACCAAAAGATGTGCACTAAGGTTCCAGTTTCCCTGAGACATCTCCAACATGTTGCTGGAATAGATGGACTTATAGGGGCTGATTTACAAAACGTTTGCGCCATGAGTATCGGCGCATCTGCGCGCGCAATGGCTGTTTTGGTATTTACAAAACATTAGCGCCGGTAGCGCAGCCCTATTTCCCATTTACTATAGTGTTGTCGGCGGACGGGAGGAGGCGCACAGTGCACCACTATGGACCTGGCGCACGGCATGTTAAAATCTAAATATAAAGAAGCTGGAAGTGAGAATATAATGGGGGTGATGTGGGGTGATGTGAGGAAGTGTAGTGACACCTGCCCAAATAACTAATATGCCCAAAATAGAGTGAGAAAGTAACTTTTTCAAAACCAGCCCGCTGCGCCGGCAAGTACGATTCGAGCTGCGGGAGGTTTTTTTGAGCTTCCTTGTTTCCTTGCGCCAAGTCACTGCGCCGGCAAAATCTTAGTAAATGTCAAGTCACGTAAACCAATTTGCATAAGTTGAACAGGCGCAGCTCTGAACTTTCCAGTGCACCAGCAAAATGACATTTCTAAAGGAAAAAAAAAGGCATTTAAAAGCACCCGTGGCTATAATGAATTGTCGGCTCCCGGTAATATAGAGAAAAGTCATTGAAAGTCTTTTATAACAAAAAAAAAAAAAGCGTGGGGGTCCCCCAAATTCCATTACCAGGCCCTTCAGGTCTGGAAGGAATATTAAGGGGAACTCCGCCGCAAATTTAAAAAAAAATGCGTGTGGTTCCCCCCAAATACCCATACCAGGCCCTTCAGATCTGGTGTGGATTTTAAGGGGAACTCCACCCCAAATGTAAAAGAAATGGCGTGGAGTCCCCCCAAAAATCCACACCAGACCCTTATCCGAGCACACAACCTGGCAGGCCGCAGGAAAAGAGGGGGGGATGAGAGAGCGCCCCCCCTCCCTCCTGAACCGTACCAGGCCACATGCCCTCAACATGGGGAGGATGTCCCCATGTTGATGGGGACAAGGGCCTCACCCCCACAACCCTTGCCCGGTGGTTGTGGGGGTCTGCGGGCGGGGGGCTTATCGGAATCTGGAAGACCCCTTTAACAAAGGGGACCCCCAGATACCGCCCCCCCCTGTGTGAATTGGTAATAGGGTACAAATGTACCCCTACCATTTCACAAAGAAAGTGTAAAAAAAGTTGAAAATGACAAGAGCCGGTTTTTGACAATTCCTTTATTAATGTCTTCTCTTTTCTTCCATCTTCTTCTTCCATCCTCTTCTTTTCTCCATTCGGGTTTCTTCCTCCATCTTGTTTTTCATCTTCCTCTTCATCTTTATCTTCATCTTCATCTTCCTTCTTCCTTCTGTCTTCTCGTCCGTATCTTGCTTCGGCTTCTTCTTTCTTCTTCGGCCGCTCCGTTTGAATTGGAGTTTCCCGCTGTGTGACGATTCAGTTCTCCTCTTGGTCCGCTGCCACCCGGTGGCTCCGCCCCCCTCTGACACCACAGGGAAAGTCCCCGTGAAATCCATCTGCATCAGAGGGGGGCGGGGTCACCGGGTGGCAGCGGACCCAGAGGAGAACTGAAGAACTGAAGCGTCGCACAGCGGGAACCTCCAATTCAAACGGAGCGGCCGAAGAAGAAAGAAGAAGCCGGAGCAAGATGCAGACAAGAAGACCGAAGGAAGATGAAGATGAAGATAAAGAGGAAGAGGAAGAGGAAGATGAAGATGAAGAACAAGATGGAGGAAGAAACTCGAATGGAAAAAAGAAGAAGATGGAAGAAGAAGATGGAAGAAAAGAGAAGACATTAATAAAGGAATTGTCAAAAACCGGCTCTTGTCATTTTTAAATTTTTTTACACTTTCTTTGTGAAATGGTAGGGGTACATTTGTACCCCATTACCAATTCACACAGGGGGGGGCCGGGATCTGTGGGTCCCCTTTGTTAAAGGGGTCTTCCAGATTCCGATAAGCCCCCCGCCCGCAGACCCCCACAACCACCGGGCAAGGGTTGTGGGGATGAGGCCCTTGTCCCCATCAACATGGGGACATCCTCCCCATGTTGAGGGCATGTGGCCTGGTACGGTTCAGGAGGGAGGGGGGGCGCTCTCTCGTCCCCCCCTCTTTTCCTGCGGCCTGCCAGGTTGTGTGCTCGAATAAGGGTCTGGTGTGGATTTTTGGAGGAATCCACGCAATTTTTTTTTAAAATTTGGGGTGGAGTTCCCCTTAAAATCCATATCAGATCTGAAGGGCCTGGTATGGATGTTTGGGGGAACCGCACGCATTTTTTTTTTAAATTTGCAGCAGAGTTCCCCTTAATATCCATTCCAGACCTGAAGGGCCTGGTAATGGAATTTGGGGGGACCCCCAAGCTTTTTTTATTTTTGTTATCAAAGACTTTCAATGATTTTTATCTGTATTGACGGGAACCAGCAATTCATTACAGCCGCGAGTACTTTTAAATGACTATTATTTTACTTTAGAAATGTAATTTTGCTCTGGAACTGTTATAAACATGGAAAACATGCGCTACTTTACAGGCATACTATAGACACCCCCCCGGTATGATATTTATGGCCAGTTCACACCGGATGCAGTGCAGTGCGTTTTTTTGATGCATGAAAAATGCAAAGAAAGTTGATCACATTAATGCCAATGGTATAGTTCACACCACTGCAGTCCGTTCCAGTGCGTTTCAGAAAGGCAAAAAAAAAATTGGTCATGCTGCATTTTTTAGGTACAGAACTGTACTGGACCGCAGTAAAACACATCAAAAACGCAACGGAACGTACCAAAAACACACTGGAATTCACCGGAGCGCACCTAAATGCACCAAAAACGCACTGCAACACACTTGTCCTAAGTGAAAAGAGGGGGAAAAAAACACTGGACTGCATCAAAAACGCATCAAAAATGCACTGGAACGTGTCAAAAACGCACATGTAGAAAAGCACCTGGAACGCATCCAGACTGCGTTTCTATGGTGTGAACTATGGCCAGTTCACACCATAGAAACGCAATCCGGATGCATTCCAGGTGCTTTTCTGCATGCACGTTTTTGATGCGTTCCAGTGCATTTTTGGTACGTTTTTGATGCAGACCAGTGTTTTTTTTTCACCCCTCTTTTTTATTAACCATAGATAAGGACAAGTGTGTTCCAGTGCATTTTTGGTGCATTTAGGTGTGTTCCTGTGCGTTCCAGTGCGTTTATGATGCGTTTTGCTGCATTCCAGTACAGTCCAGTGCAGGTAAAGTGCAGCATGTTCTACTTTTTTTGTGGAACTGGAACGCACTGGAACAAACACTGCCATTTAGAACCATTTAACCAACTTTCCATGCATTTTTGATGCATAAAAAACGCAATGGACTGCATGTGGTGTGAAATGGCCCTTAAGCAATTTGGCATATTTAAAGGCACTTCTCCTTGTTTTGTTTTTGGTGTTGTCCAAATTGGTGACATTGATATATGTCCCTTAGGGTGTGACCTGGGCCCCCATTTTAAGGCCAATAACTAGAAGATAAGCCAGCCAAGTGGGGACTAGCAAAATTAACATGTCAGTTCCCATAGACTGCAATGGTATTTGTTGGTGGGGGGGGGTTATTGTCCCATCCCTAATTTTGTAGCATGCTGGATGATGTGCTTAATTTTGGACAGGGGTGGGGGTTATTTTCTGCTAGCTGCATTTGAGTTCTTCTGAGCATGCCCAGCCTGTTCGATTTGTTTTGGTGCTTTTTGTGTGTGAACAGAGTGTTTTTATGGGTTAGTAATTGAAGGACATCCTTAACAGGTGTAGCCACTGTGAAGTTCAGTCTCTACATTGGGTGAACTTGAATTTTGGGCGTTCCATGGACTGTGCATGTGTTTTCAATTGCCTCATTAGCACACAAACCTATGTTATATAAAGCTCACAGATAGCATTCTCTACGTTGCCCTGAAAAGAGTCAAGCGTGTGTGTGTCCGTCCGTCCAGCAAAATTTACATTTTGGTGTCCTTATCGAGTTTGTAACACATGTATTTTATTTGTTATGTCTTTGCAAAACAGGATGTTTGGTTTACTTTTGTGGATTGTATTTTTTTTGTGTGTGGGAAATGTTCCCCTGAAATAATTTTGATGTTGTTAATGTGTGTTGTTTGTTCACTTTGATTTAATTGTCTGTGCTGCATTATTTAGCCAAATCTTTCTCAAGATGTTGTGAGTCTGTAACTGTTTCAAATTGACCCTGTTTTTTTTTTTTTATTATTCTTTGTTTTGTTGACCAATAAAATTTGATGCAAAGTTTTGAGGTTTGTTTTGCGTTTTCTTTGCAACAAATGTGACGGCTTATTGGCATGTCAAAACAACAGGTGTGATTTGTCTACCCTAGTGCCTTCATGCTAGCATATGCATGTATTGTGTGCTGCCATGGAAAATCACCAGGAAATGAAAAATACAGAGCGGTAAGTATTCAAATTTCCTTTTTTACTGCAGTGGTTCTCAGCCTCAGTCCTCAAGTACCCCCAACAGGACATGTTTTGTGAATTTATCTAATGGAGAATTGCTGTCCAAAATACAAAACCATTGACTGTGATTTAAAGCACATGTGCAAGATGAAGGAAAACCTGCAAACATGGCCTGTTGGGGGTACTTGAGAAGCACGGATTTAGAGCACTGCACTTAAAAATAGCTCAAGGCAATACAATTCGAAATGTGGGCATTTTGAGGGAAACAAAGTAAGTGTTAGAACCCCTGCTTGTGTTTTTTTTTGTAGGTTGGGCTTTGTGTCCCCTTTTAGTAAAATTGGCTTCACTTCCTATCACAGTGCTAAATAGGAAGTGAAGGTAAAACCCTACCAATGTATTTTCTTGGGGACACACAGATCAATCTAACTAGTGTCCCCATTAAGCAAATTGCACTCTAGCACTTTGTTGTGTACACCCCAAATCATTGGGTAGTTTGGAGTTTAGTAAAGACAAACACTCAGTAAAAGTGTAGCTGCTGAAAATCTGAGGGATCACTGGTGATTGTAACATCCAATCATGTAAAAGCAAAGATGGTGTTTTTTTTTGTTTGCTTGCATGTCCCCCTCGGATATCCAGCAAGTGCACTTGTAGTGCAAAGTAGATTTGCCTTTAGTAAATAAACCCCAAAGTCCAAAATACCTAATTTGGGGTGAAACCCGCAAAATGCTGGAGTGCAATGTACATAATGGGGAAAGTATTTAGATTGACCAGTGTGTCCCCAAGGAAAGACATTGGTAGGGATTTCCCCTCACTTCCTGTGTGGCTATGTGACAGGAAGTGAATTATTTGGAAGGATAAAGTGGCCAAATTTGGGAGTTGTCTTCACCCTATCAGGGGTGCAGACATCCCCAAAAACTGTCTAGACCTGTAATCCCTCTGCACTCTATCCCCAAGCAAAAATAAGAAAGGATTTCATTTAGTTTAACTTTGCAAAGACACATTCCTAAGTTGAATTGTGATGCATGTCAATGGCCCATTTAGACCCTCTTTAATCACTTGAGATCAGCGCTATAACTGATCGACGACCACAGCATGGTCCTCAATTGCCAGGAGTCTGTCAATAAACGTCCTCCCCTTCGCGCGCGCACGCTGTGGTCACCGAGTCACTGAGACTCGGGTGATGACAGATCCAAGTAAGGGGCCGATACCTGCCCTTTACCATGTGATCAGCTGTCAGCCAATGACAGCTGATCACGTGATGTAAACAAAAGCTGGGTAATGGCTTTTGTTTTCTCCTTGTGCTGACAGCGTGAGCATAAAAAAAGGCAATCACCGGCTTATGTGCAAGGGACATCGGGCCCGAAGAGGAAGAGGCAATTCTGCGTCATCTGTGACAATCAGTAGCCCCTGCCAGTGCCACCTATCAATGCCCACCACTGGTGCCAATCAGTGCCACCTAGCAGTGCTGCCTTTCAGTGCCCATCACTGCCAACTATCATTGCCACCTAGCAGTGCCACTTCTCAATGCCCACCAGTGCCAACTAGCAATGCCACCATACTGATAGAATAAATATTGGATATGGTGCCCAACAGTTCCCTGCTGGATGACTCTGGGTACAATAAGAAGGCTGAGTGATTGGTTGAGAAAATGGAACAATATATAACTAGTGAAAGCATTTATTAATATCCATTGGATGTTTTCTATATAAACTACCGCTACAAAGTGTCCTTTTATTCGCATATAGTTTATTCCATTTTCTCACCACCAGACTTTGTTTGGTATCTTGACAGATCGGATCGTTACGTGTATTGCAACCATTGTGGTGCAATCATGATTCGATCTGACTGATCTCCAAACAATAGAGGTATTTTAGATGTATGAACTCTTAAACCCCGGGTAATCCGTAGTAATAATACATTTTTGATTCATTCGTTTTCGTTTCACAGATGAAATCCCCTCTCATCTTTTATTTTCTAATAGTCTTCAGTGACAAAATTGTATGAATTAGCACGAATGGTGGTGTGATTGATCCATATAAGCAATAGGTGATTATATTCAAAACACCTGTTAAAGCCATCTATATTAGGACAGACACCAGACCAATGCGCATGCTCCGATGAAGCTTTATGCAAAGCGAAACATGTAAGCAGTTTAGCAGTTTGATGCTACACTTGGTGTAGTTTCTGAACATGGATGTTCCACCCACACGACTGACTACCTAATCATCTGCTCCGACCATTATTTTACTGCCTTTTGATGTGAAATTACTTCACCGGCACGTTAATACCTAAGCTCTACAATTCCGGTACGTTCTACAGCTGCTCTATGGAGACATTTACGGATCCAAGTAAATGAATGGGTGTGAACCAGCCCTACACAATAGAAGTCAGCAGTGACCCAGTGAATCATTATCGGTCTGACACGCAGCAAATCGGTGAGCGGTTGTTGCACATGGGACCATATGCAAACCAAAAGGGACTTTTGAACTGGATGGCTGAGTGACCCTGTGAAGACACCGAAGGTGAGCTATAGGATTGTGATTTTAGCATCAAGCACTATTCTTATAACATGCTCCTGTGTACAAAAGGTCCAGCCAAAGTTATCAATTTGTCACTCAGTAAACATGCATGAACATTAACCGGCCCATCTTTTGATTCACTAACAGACTAATCCGGTAACCATACTTCTGGAGCTATTACTAGTATTGATTCATCTCAGTTTTCCAGGACTATCATATTGATATTGATGAACATCCCAATATTTTCAATACCGGTATTACTCATAAGATCAATAGCGGATGAATGAATGTGGTGTGTATGGTCGATCGGGTGGCCATCTTTGTTTAGTGTTTTTGTTGACTATTCTCATTTTAATTAGGCGTTTACGATGTTGTGTTTTGTCTATAACCAATTAAATAAATTAATGAATTTTTCTACTCCATTAATTGCGGTTTACTCATGAATAGTATGTATAACCAATTAAGCCTTGCTGAAGAATTCTTTTGTTGAGGACCCTTGATCCTTCAACTCTCTCCCATTTTTTTCTATATGCTCTATTAATTCAGAGGCTAACTTGACGGACAAACCCCTAAATTATTGGGTACATAACTAATAGTGATTTTTATACTTAGCAAATCACTTATATTACCAATTATTATACATTGGATGAACTCACTGCATACCTACCCTCCTGTTTTTTCTAGCAATGCCACCTCTCAGTGCCCACCCTTGCAACCTTATCAGTGCAGCCCATCAGTGCAGTCTCATCAGTGTACATCAATGAAGACGAAAAATTACCTTTTGTCTAAATTTTCGAAATATTAACCACTTTCCTACCGCCCACCGTCAAATGACGTCCTCGGCTTTGTGCGGTGACATCTGAATGATGCCTGCAGTTGTAGGCATCATTCAGATATCATTATTTTCAGCTGGCGATTCTGTGCACGCTAAAAACGATCATAGCGGCAGTTCCACCGCTTGATTGTTCTTATAGGCGGCGGGAGGGGACGTTCCCCCCCCTCCCGCCGCCATCCGGTGCTTCTCTGGGCTCTCCCGTGCCATCTTGGGCTCAGAGAACGATTTTGCGGGCGCCGGATGGAAAGCATAGAGATGACTGGTGACCAGATGGTCACCAGTCATCTCTATGACCGTCGGAGGCCCAGGCGTGACGTTATGACATCACGCCGGGTTCCTGTATGTAAACCAAGCCGTGATCTCGGCTGTCAGCATGAGATTGGTGAATTTTTTTGACCGATCTCATGCTTTCCAGCCTGGAGGAGAGATGTGGGGTCTTATTGACCCTGCATCTCTCCATAAAGAGGACCTGTCACAATATAGATTCCTATTACAAGGGATGTTTACATTCCTTGTAATAGGAATAAAAGTGATCCAAAAAACAAAAAAGTAAAAAAAAAGAGTAAGAAATACAAAAAAGTAAAAACAAAAAAAATAATAATCAAAATAAAGAAAAAAGGCCCATGTGCCCGGTAGCTCGCGCTCAGAAGCGAACACACAAGTATGTCCTGCCCACATATGTAAACACCGTTCAAACCACACATGTGAGGTATTGCTGCATGCGTTAGAACGAGTGCAACAATTCTAGCACTAGACCTCCTCTGTAATGAGAAAATGGTAACGTGTAAAAAAATTTAAAGCATCGCCTAGGGAGATTTTTAAGTACTGAAGTTTGGTGTCATTCCATGAGTGTGCGCAATTTTAAAGCGTGACATGTTAGGTATCTATTTACTCAGCATAACAACATCTTTCACATTATCCCCAAAAATTGGGCTAACTTTACTGTTTTGTAATTTTTTTACATTCATGAAACCATTTTTTTACAAAAAAAAGGCGTTTGAAAATTTATTGCGCAAATACAGAGCGAGATAAAAATTTGCAATGACCGCCATCTTATTACCTAGGGTGTCTGCTAAAAAAAACATATATAATGTTTTGTGTTTTTAAGTAATTTTATAGCCATAAATGTATGATTTTTACATGAAGGAGAGAAGTGCCAGAATAGGCCCAGTGCTGAAGTGGTTAAAATATCTTTTTTTTTTTTTAACACGGTCTTTTGTATTAATAGAAAACAAAAAACCGCAGAGGTGATCAAATAGCACCAAAAGAAAGCTCTATTTGTGTGCCAAAAAATAATAAATTTTCATTGGGGTACAGTGTTGTATGAGCGCGCAATTGTCATTCAAATTACATCAGCGCTGAAATGTGAAAATTGGTCTGGGCAGGATGGGGGTTTAAGTGGCCAGTGCGCAAGTGGTTAATATAAGGCTACATGCACACGGACATTTTTCCAGCAGCTTGTTTGAGTGTTTTTGCAGCTTAAAAACGCCTCTCCATGTTAGCCTATGGCCTCATGGCCACCATGGTGTTTTTGAGCTGTAAATGGGATAGGCATTTTTAGGCCCCATGTACACGGGACGCTGTTGCAAAGTCTTCAAAACTAAGGTTGAAAGCTGCGTTTAGAAAGGCGCGTTTTGTCGTGTTTGCATGCCGCGTTTTACCACATTTGCGTCTATGTGCGTTTAGTTAGGAAACATGTGCAAAAAGACAAGCGCGCAACCACTAATATTGATACATCAAACAAAAAAATATATATATTGATAAACACTGTGTGAATGATCACAAAGGAAATTGTGAAACAATATATTTAAATAAATCCCAATGGTGAAGGAATTAATAAAAATTGTGCATCAAAGGCAGGTGTTTAATTATAAGAAATGAAAAAAGTGTCCACAGCAAATTTTAATTCCAAAGGTGAAATCCACTTGTTTCATATGGATAAGGAATATCCAAAGGGGGCCTTATTCTGTAAATATTCAGCGATAAGAAGTAATCATAAAGCCGCTTACCAGATGGACGGGACCTCAGATGATAGAGGTCACAAGAGCGTGTGCATCAGCCTGCCGGCAGCGATGGTATCCGCCTGTTCCTTTATCCCAGGTGGCCTGTCCTCACTTCACCAGCTAATCAGATGTCTGACACACAGGGTCCAAACGAAGAAAGGTAAGCAGGGATAGAGATCGCTCCAACTTCCAGGTGTAATCCTAAGAGCTTGTTCAACTCAGCGGGGAAGGATTAAAGAAAGACTTCATGGTGCGGTATTTCCAAAAATTTCAAAGGATTTATTGTAAAACACACAGCAAAGGCCAAAAAAATAAATTCCACATCCAATCCGCAAACAGTATAACAGGCAAAAAAAACAGGAACGTAACAAGGGTAAAGAAATTGGCTGTTTCCGTATGCTAGTCAGAGAGCAAACACTGACTGCATCAATACAAAATACGTGATGACGTTAGGAATCTATGCTCCACCTGACGCGTTTCCCCAAAAATGGCATCAACTGGGAACGGAGGCTAATTACCAGCGTCATCACTTCACGTATATATACTCATAGGGCAGCCGTGACACCGGAAACAACATTCTGAGATGCAGCTCCGTAGTCACCAAAATAAAGGATAAAAAATGGTATCTTATACATTAAATTATATACAGTACCAAAAATTCTAGCATATCCTCAGCTCAATACAGACAGATAGGAAACATATTATAAAAATCAGAGAAGAAAAGTTTAAGAAATATATATATATAGAAAAAATATATATATATAAAAAACGAATATTAATTATACCTCTAACACTAAAAATTAATTGAATAGTGTAGAAGTGAGGATGCGGATATAATGAGATATATATATCAATAATATATATATGAAATATACATAGAAAAAAATATTTAAAATATGATTAAAAATAGATAAAAAATTATTCTAAAAGGGTATGTCATCAAATCTTCAATAAAGCACATAAGAATGGAAATTAGTACTATTTGTTATCAATAAAACAGTTAATATCCCATTCAATGTTTAAACCCAGGGGATTATAACATTGAAGGTCATGTATCCATCTGGTTTCACGTCGGGATATATGTCTTTTCAAGTTGTCACCCCTCCAATGGGCAGTGTATTTTTCTATGGCCACTACTGTCACCAAAGAGGTATTTCTATCATGGTGTGTACGAAAATGTTTGGACACACTGTGTCCAACAAATCCTCGTCTAATATTCCCAAGATGTTCTCCTATTCTTACATTTAGGGCTCTTGTTGTTCTGCCAACGTATTGCAAATTGCAAGGACAAGTTAGGAGATAAATAACTCCCACCGTCCCACAGGTGATAAAATCTTTTATCTTGTATGTTTTAGATGTCACCTGAGAGGTAAAGGAGGTGGTTCTAACAGTCTGTGAGGTTTTACACACCTTACACCTCTTGCAAGGAAAAAATCCCTTCATGTCCCCAAACATACTAATCCTGGGAGGTATATCAATAGCACTAGGTGCCAGTTTATTTTTAAGAGTCAGAGTTCTTCTATAAACAATATTGGGTTTGGTAGGTAAAACTGGTCCCAGGACCCTATTCCCCTTAACCACTTAGCAACCACCTGCCGACAAATAAAGTCGACAAGGTGGTTGCTTAACTCTGGGGCGCGCACACGGTCCCGGCGGATCACGAATCGCGGTAAATCGCCGCTGATAGCGGCCGTTTACCACGTGATCGCTCCGTCAAATGACAGAGCAATCACTTGTAAACAGACCGGCGTCATGTGAGGACGCCGGTTCCTCTCTCCCCTCTCTGTACCAATCGGTACAGTGTGAGAGGAGAGGGGGAGGGAGCGGATGGCAGCAGCAGCACTGTGGGCTGGATCTGTGACAATTGCAGTCACAGATCCAGCCATCCATCCATCCCTGCTCAGCCATCCCTGTGCAATACTCTGCAATACACCCTGCCAATACTCTGCAAAATACCCTGCCAATACTCTGCAAAATACCCTGCCAATACTCTGCAAAATACCCTGCAATACCCTGGTGCAATACTCTGCAATACCCTGGTGCAATACTCTGCAATACCCTGGTGCAATACTCTGCAATACTCTGCAATACCCTGCGCAATACTCTGCAATACCCTGGTGCAATACTCTGCAATACCATGCGCAATAATCTGCAATACCCTGCGCAATACTCTGCAATACCCTGCAAAATACTCTGCAATACCCTGCGCAATACTCTGCAATACCCTGCAATACCCTGCGCAATACTCTGCAAAATACTCTGCAATACCCTGCGCAATACTCTGCAATACCCTGCACAATACTCTGCAATACCCTGTGCAATACCCTGCACAATACTCTGCAATACTCTGCAATACCCTGCACAATACTCTGCATCACCCTGCGCAATACTCTGCAAAATACTCTGCAAAATACTCTGCAAAATACTCTGCAATACCCTGCGCAATACTCTGCAATACCCTGCGCAATACTCTGCAATACCCTGCACAATACTCTGCAATACCCTGCACAATACACCCTGTGCAATACTCTGCAATACCCTGCGCAATACTCTGCAATACCCTGTGCAATACCCCCTGTGCAATACCCCATGCAATACCCTGCCATACTCCGCAATACCCTGCCATACTCCGCAATACCCTGCCATACTCCGCAATGCCCTGCCATACTCCGCAATGCCCTGCCATACTCCGCAATAACCACTTCCCACCCGCCGGCCGTCATATGACGTCCTTGAATTTGTGCGGGGATATCTGAATGATGCTTGCAGCTACAGGCATCATTCAGATATTAGCTTTTTCAGCCGGCGATTCCCTACACCATAACAACAATCATAGTGGCTGTTCCGCCGCTTGATCATTCTTACGGGAGGCGAGAGGGGATGTCCCCCCCCCCCCCCGCCGCCCTCCGGTGCTTCTACCGACTCACCGCTACGATCAAAGCCAGGATTGTTGTTTTTTTTGTTTGTTTTTTCAGGCTTCCCAGCCTAGAGGTGAGATGTGGGGTCTTGTTGACCCCATATCTCACTGTAAAGAAGACCTGTCATGCCATATTCCTATTACAAGGGATGTTTACGTTCCTTATAATAGGTATAAAAGTGATCAAAAAAAATTTTGGGGCGGAAAAACATGTCAAACTAAAATAAATAAAGTAAAAAGAACAATAAAAAAATATATTTTTTTTAAAGCGCCCCTGTCCCCGTGAGCTCGCATACAGAAGCGAACGCATATGTAAGTCCCGCCCACATATGAAAACGGTTTTCAAACCACACATGTGAGGTATCTCTGCGAACGTTAGAGCGAGAGCAATCATTTTGGCCCTAGACCTCCTCTGTAACTCAAAACATGTAACCAGTAAAAATATTTAAAGCTTCGCCTATGGGGATTTTTAAGTAGCGAAGTTTGGCGCCATTCCACAAGCGTGTGCAATTTTTAAGGGTGACATGTTAGGTTTCTATTTACTCGGCGTAACTTCATCTTTCACATTATGCTTTAGATTTCAAAAGTATTTCTCTCTCCATGTTGTCAACTTTGGCAATATCCATCTCCAGAGCATTAGGATCATATCCTTTATCAATGAAGCGATTTTTAATAATATCTGTTTGTACCTTAAAATCTTCCGTACGAGAACAATTTCTCCTTATCCTCTAAAACTGGCTCTTGGGTATTGCTTTTAACCAACTGGGATGATGACAACTACCCATTGGTATGTACCTATTTTTGGCAGCAGGTTTAAAAAATGTTTTAGTAATTAATCTACCTTCTTCTTTCATAATTACCAGGTCCAGGAAATTTACAGAAGAGATATTTGCTTCATAGGTAAACCTAATGTCCCATTGGTTGGTGTTAATCATTTCCATGAATGATTTGAGGGATTCGGGGTCCCCTTTCCAGAGGAAAAGAGCATCATCAATGTATCTTCGCCAGTATAGTAAGTGGGGGCATCTCCATGAAAAGATATGGTAATTTTCCCACAAAGCCATGAAGAGGTTGGCGAGGCTGGGAGCAAATTTAGCTCTCATCGCCACGCCCGTTCGTTGCAGAAAATATTGTCCATCATAGTAAAAATAACTATGCTCCATCGCAAACTTAAGGAGTTTCAAAACAAATTCTATCGTAGGCTTGTCCATTGATTTATCTTTATTCAAGAAATACCTAGCTGCTTGAAACCCTAGTATATGGGGAATATTAGTGTACAAAGAAGAGACGTCTGCCGTAATAAGTAGTACATCATCTTCAATGTGGAGTGCAGACATCTCATTCATCAGCTGCATGGAGTCCTTCAAAAAGGCGGGGGTTTTGGTGACCATAGGCTGTAGGAAAAAATCCACATACTTTCCTATTCTGGACGTGAGAGACTCAATACCACTCACAATAGGTCTACCAGGTGGGCGAGTCAGGTCCTTGTGTATTTTGGGTAGGTAGTAGACAATCGGCATCTTAGGTGCCAAAGGTATCTCATTATATATCCCCATCCTCACTTCTACACTATTCAATTAATTTTTAGTGTTAGAGGTATAATTAATATTAGTTTTTTTTCTATATATATATTTTTTCTATATATATATTTCTTAAACTTTTCTTCTCTAATTTTTATAATATGTTTCCTATCTGTCTGTATTGAGCTAAGGATATGCTAGAATTTTTGGTATATAATTTAATGTATAAGATACCATTTTTTATCCTTTACTTTGGTGACTACGGAGCTGCATCTCAGAATGTTGTTTCCGGTGTCACGGCTGCCCTATGAGTGTATATATACGTGAAGTGATGATGCTGGTAATTAGCCTCCGTTCCCAGTTGATGCCATTTTTGTGGAAACGCGTCGGGTGGAGCATAGATTCCTAACGTCATCACGTATTTTGTATTGATGCAGTCAGTGTTTGCTCTCTGACTAGCATACGGAAACACCCAATTTCTTTACCCTTGTTACGTTCCTGTTTTTTTTGCCTGTTATACTGTTTGCGGATTGGATGTGGAATAAATCCTTTGAAATTTTTGGAAATACCGCACCATGAAGTCTTTCTTTAATCCTTCCCTGCTGAGTTGAACAGGCACTTAGGATTACACCTGGAAATTGGAGCGATCTCTATCCCTGCTTACCTTTCTTCGTTTGGACCCTGTGTGTCAGACATCTGATTAGCTGGTGAAGTGAGGACAGGCCACCTGGGATAAAGGAACAGGCGGATACCATCGCTGCCAGCAGGCTGATGCACACGCTCTTGTGACCTCTATCATCTGAGGTCCCGTCCATCTGTTAAGCGGCTTTATGATTACTTCTTATCCCTGAATATTTACAGAATAAGGCCCCCTTTGGATATTCCTTATCCATATGAAACAAGTGGATTTCACCTTTGGAATTTAACCACTTCGCGCCCGGGCAATGCTGAAAAGACGTCTGCATTGCAGCGCCAAAGTGCTGACAGGACGTCCATGGACGTCCTCCTCTTCCCCCCCCCCCCGCGCGCCCCTGCGAGCGCGCATCGGGGAAAATCTGTGTTGGCCGTGTCCCTTGGACACAGCCAATCACAGATCGTGCTGAATGGCCAATCACAGAGGCCATTCAGCACTCGATCTCACTGCTCAATGAGAGATGATCTCAAATGTAAACATATGAGATCATCTCTCATTGCCGGCTTTCTCTCCTCACACAGAGACAGCGTGTGAGGAGAGAGAGAGATCTGTGATGCAGCTACAGTCAGTGAGTGATAAAACATACACACACAAGTTAACAACACTGCCCACAGTCCCTGCCAGTGCCATCTGCTGCCAGTGCAACCTGCCAGGGCCATCTGCCACCTGCCAGGGCCATCTGCCAGTGCCACCTGTCAGTGCCATCTGCCAGTGCCATCTGCCAGTGCCACCTGCCAGTGCCACCTGCCCGTGCCACCTGCCCGTGCCATCTGCTGCCAGTGCCACCTGCCAGTGCCATCTGCCACCGCCATCTGCCACCAGTCCCATCTGCCACCAGTCCCATCTGCCACCAGTGCCACCAGTCAGTGCCATCTGTGCCACCTGCCAGTGCCACCTGCCAGTGCCATCTGTGCCACCTGCCAGTGCCATCTGTGTCACCTGCCAGTGCCATCTGCCAGTGCCATCTGCTGCCAGTGCCATCTGCCACTGCCATCTGCCACCAGTGCCATCTGCCACCAGTCCCATCTGCCACCAGTCCCATCTGCCACCAGTGCCACCAGTCAGTGCCATCTGTGCCACCTGCCAGTGCCATCTGCCAGTGCCATCTGCTATCAGTGCCACCTCATCAAATGGCTAAAAGAGTATTCTCAGCCGAGGAGGCGTACGAAATTCTTGCGGCCGACGGGAGCAACGGGGAGCGCTCCGATTCGGATTCCTCTGCATATTCAGATGAGTCTGACGTGGACTACGAGCCAGCAGTGGATCAGTGACGGAGGAGGAGACGGAGACAGCGGAGGAGGAGGAGGAGGAGGAAGAAGAAGAGGAGGAGGGCCCGCCCGCCAGATGAAGGCGTTCTGCTGAGGAGGCAGTGCCATCCACCAGCACCGCAGTGCCATCCACCACCACCACTGCAGTGCCATCTACCAGCACCGCAGTACCTCGGGAAGCAAGGCCACGTACCAGTGGGGTGTCAACTCAGCCCCAAAGGGTTAGGTCCCATGCCAGCCTTCCCTATTCCCTTCAGTACCCCTTGTGGCTTCCTCCTAATTCAGGAGAAGCCAACATTCCCCCTTTCACTGCCCAGCCAGGAGTCCAGGTGGATACAGAAAACTTTTCCCCAATAGATTTTTTTAATTTAATTTTTACTGACGACATGCTGGCAACAATTGTGGCCCAGTGCAACTTATATGCCCAGCAGTTTATAACCAGCAACCCAATGTCCTCTTATGCCCGTCCCTACGTGTGGAGAGCCCTTACAGTGGAGGAGTTTAGGATTTTTTTGGGCCTCACATTCTGCATAGGACTAAATTGAAAAAATCAATTACATTCATATTGGTCATCCCGCCCCATATATCACATGCCCATCTTTTCCTCAGTAATGCCCAGGTCCAGATATCTAATGATTATGAGATTCCTACACTTCAATGATAATACCCAGTGCCCTCCCCGAAATGACCCAAATTTTGATAAACTTTATAAAATTCGGCCACTACTAAATTATTTTTCTGAAACCTTCCCCCAGTTGTTTACCCCAGACCAACATATATGCATAGATGAGTCCCTTATCAAATTTTCTGGCAGGCTGGGCATAAAACAATTTATACCCAGCAAAAGGGCCCGCTATGGGGTGAAGCTGTATAAATTGTGCGACAGAGAAACTGGGTATGTGTATGGCTTCATCATATATGAAGGGAAGGACACCGAACTGAACCCCCCTAATTGCCCAATCTACATTGGAACCAGTGGGAAAGTAGTTTGGGAACTCATAAACCCACTCCTAGAGAAAGGATACCACTTGTATGTGGACAATTTTTATACAAGTTTGCCCCTGTTCCGAAACTTGCACAGAATGAAGACTCCAGCATGTGGCACCGTACGGACAAACCGGAAGGGCTTTCCTCAAAGCCTGGTCACCAAAAAATTTAAAAGAGGGGAGACGGCGAGTTTGCGTAATGAGGAGATTTTGGCTGTGAAGTGGAGGGACAGAAGGGACGTGTACTTGCTTTCTTCCATCCACAACAATGAATTTGTTGAAGTCACCAGGAGGAATGGCCAGATCCAAATGCATCTACGATTACAATAAGTTCATGGGGGGTGTCGACTTCAACGACCAGATGCTCGAACCCTACCTTTCCACAAGAAGATCATACCAGTGGTATAAGAAAGTTTCAATTTATTTGTTCAATTTGGCCATGTACAACTCCTATGTCATCTATCGGAAATCCACTATAAGACCCAAATCCTTCCTTTTCTTCCAGGAGGAAATCACCACTGCCCTTTTATACCCGAACAGTCCACCAGTAAACATTAGATCCGATGTCGTTAGCCGACTCTCCGAGCGCCACTTCCCAGATAAAATCCCTCCCAGACCAACAGGCCAAAAACGCCAGAAAAAATGCCGGGTGTGCTCCAAAAGAGGAGAGAGAAGAGACACCATTTATCATTGTGCTCAATGTCCTTCAGAACCAGGCCTCTGCATAGGCAACTGCTTCCGCCATTACCATACCAAAATAAATTATTAGTTCACTTCCTGCCATTTATGTTCACACCCCTTATGCCTCTGCTTTCTCTGTAACTGACCCTGGACTGTTATTTGACCACGCTTCTGCCTAACGATTCTGTTTATACCTCTGCCTGATCTGGAACTGACCCTGGACTGTTATTTGACCATGCTTCTGCCTAACGATTCTGTTTATACCTCTGCCTGATCTGGAACTGACCCTGGACTGTTATTTGACCACGCTTCTGCCTAACGATTCTGTACATACCTCTGCCTGATCTGGAACTGACCCTGGACTGTTTGACCATGCTTTTTGCTTGCCTCTTGGACTGATCTTGTACCCTGCCAGTGGACTAGTGGGATTCATAACACAGGGGTCTCACATATGTGAGGGGCTCCAGAATTGTTTTTCTGGATGAAGAAAACAATTGTTTTTGTTTTTCTCATTCCCAGATTAGGGTCTGGAGACTCGGAGGCTTCAAAGAGATTTGGGTGGGAGAAGCCTCTACCCCTGTCCCCATTCAGTCCTGAACGAGGCCCTACTTCTGCCAACTACCTGTAGGACCTATGCCATCATGCCTCTGCCTGTCGGATGAACTGACCACACCGCTTTTGCTGACCAAGTCCCTGCCTGCTGCATGGACCAGTGCTATCCTCCTGTGGAAAACTGCGCTACTAAAACCACAGGTAATCTTTTGTTTACCATTTGCTCAGCATAATGTATTTTGGGGTGTAATTCTTGGTATGTGCATGCTATGTGTCCCTAGAACACCTGATGGTGTACCTTGCATGTTGGGCCTCTGTATGTGTCCAGGTTGTATAAAAGTCTCACACATTTGGTATCACCATACTCAGGAGGAGTAGCAGAATGTATTTTGGGGTGTCATTTTTGCTATGTACATGCTATGTGTTGGCAATATCTTGTAAATGGACAACTTTGCGTAAAAAAATTGCATTTTCATTTTTTTCCCGCATTTTCCAAAAACTTCAGGAAAAAAATGAACCATTCAAAAGACTCATTATGCCTCATAGATTATACGTTGGGGTGTTAGCTTTCCAAAATGGGGTCACTTTGTGGGCGTTTCTATTGTCCTGGTGCTCCAGGGCCTTCAAAAGTGTAATAGGTGGTTGAGAAATGAGATGTGTAATTTATGCTCCTAGAATGCCTGAAGGTGCCATTTCAATATTGGGCCTCTGTATGTGGGCAGGCTGTATAAAGTCTCACACATTTGGTATTGCCATACTCAGGAGGAGTAGCAGAATGTATTTTGAGGTGTCATTTTTGCTATGTACATGCTATGTGTTGGCAATATCTTATAAATGGACAACTTTGCGTAAAAAAATTGCGTTTTCATTTTTTTCCCGCATTTTCCAAAAACTTCAGGAAAAAATAAACCATTCAAAAGACTCATTATGCCTCCTCGATTATACGTTGGGGTGTTAGCTTTCCAAAATGGGGTCACTTTGTGGGCGTTTCCATTGTCCTGGTGCTCCAGGGCCTTCAAAAGTGTAATAGGTGGTTGAGAAATGAGATGTGTAATTTATGCTCCTAGAATGCCTAAAGGTGCCATTTCAATATTGGGCCTCTGTATGTGGGCAGACTGTATAAAAGTCTCACACATTTGGTATCTCCATACTCAGGAGGAGTAGCAGAATGTATTTTGAGGTGTCATTTTTGCTATGTACATGCTATGTGTTGGCAATATCTTATAAATGGACAACTTTGCGTAAAAAAATTGCGTTTTCATTTTTTTCCCGCATTTTCCAAAAACTTCAGGAAAAAAATGAACCATTCAAAAGACTCATTATGCCTCATAGATTATACGTTGGGGTGTTAGCTTTCCAAAATGGGGTCACTTTGTGGGTGTTTCCATTGTCCTGGTGCTCCAGGGCCTTCAAAAGTGTAATAGGTGGTTGAGAAATGAGATGTGTAATTTATGCTCCTAGAATGCCTGAAGGTGCCATTTCAATATTGGGCCTCTGTATGTGGGCAGACTGTATAAAAGTCTCACACATTTGGTATCGCCATACTCAGGAGGAGTAGCAGAATGTATTTTGAGGTGTCATTTTTGCTATGTACATGCTATGTGTTGGCAATATCTTATAAATGGACAACTTTGCGTAAAAAAATTGCGTTTTAATTTTTTTCCCGCATTTTCCAAAAACTTCAGGAAAAAAATGAACCATTCAAAAGACTCATTATGCCTCCTCGATTATACGTTGGGGTGTTAGCTTTCCAAAATGGGGTCACTTTGTGGGCGTTTCCATTGTCCTGGTGCTCCAGGGCCTTCAAAATGTAATAGGTGGTTGAGAAATGAGATGTGTAATTTATGCTCCTAGAATGCCTGAAGGTGCCATTTCAATATTGGGACTCTGTATGTGGGCAGGCTATATAAAAGTCTCACACATTTGGTATCGTCATACTCAGGAGGAGTAGCAGAATGTATTTTGGGGTGTCATTTGTGGTATACACATGCCATGTGAGAGAAATAACCTATTACAATGACAATTTTGTGGAAAAAATAAAAAAATAAAAATAAATCTTCATTTTGCAAAGAATTGTGGGAAAAAATGACAACATCAAAAACCTCACGATGCATCTTACTAAATCCCTTGGAATGTCTAATTTAAAAAAAGGGGTCATTTGGGGGGTATTTGTGCTTTGCTGGCTTGTTCAGGTCGTAAGAAATGAGATAGGCCACCAGTACATTAGGTGTGATCAATTGTTTATGATCCGCACCACAGCTTGTAGACTCTATAACTTTCACAAAGACCAAATAATATCCACTAATTTGGGTTATTTTTACCAAAGATATGTAGCAGTATAAATTGTGGCCAAATTTTATAAAGAAAAATTAATAATTTGCTAAATTTTATCACATAAACTAAAAAAAAGCGTTTTTTTTTTTCAAAATATTCCGTATTTTTTCATTTATAGCGCAAAAAAAACCCCCCAGAGGTGATCAAATACCACCAAAAGAAAGCTCTATTTGTATGAAAAAAAGGACAAAAAAATCATTTGGGTACAGTATTACATGACTGAGTAATTGTCATTCAAAGTGTGAGAGCACTGAAAGCTGAAAATTGGTCTGGGCACGAAGGGGATTTAGTGCCCAGTTGTCAAGTGGTAAATTTGCTGTGGACACTTTTTTCATTTCTTATAATTGAACACCTGCCTTTGATGCACAATTTTTATTAATTCCTTCACCATTGGGATTTTTTTAAATATATTGTTTCACAATTTCCTTTGTGATCATTCACACAGTGTTTATAAATATATATATTTTTTTGTTTGATGTATCAATATTAGTGGTTGCGCGCTTGTCTTTTTGCACATGTCTTTTGAGCTTTAGTATTTTTAGCTTTTCACTTGCAGCAGCATCACGTTCTTTTTTGATCATTTATTTATTCAATTCCTTCAATAATTCTTTTGGTTTAGCGCAAGTTTTTTTTCTAAATTATATAGTTAGGAAACATGATAAGGAGCCGCCCTAAGCTCCAAAAACAGTATTATTAACGATTTCAGCTATTTTGTGAGACCAGAGTGAGTATCAGCAGCTGAGAGAGCAGCAGTGTAGTTGTATTTAGCGTGTCACTTGCCACATCACTTGCCCCAAATTGTGGATTGTCCACATGCCACGTCAGCTGCCCCAAGTTGTGGATTGTTCACCTGCCACGTCAGCTGCCCCAAGTTGTGGATTGTCCACAATACAATGGAAGCAACTTCATTTATTTTTTGATAGACATATATATTTTTAATGGTTTTTCCTAAATTGCCATAATTTTTGAGTTTATCAATGTAAAAAAATAGGTCACCTTTAAAAACGCTTCTAAACTAAAATGCGGCTAAACGCCGGTACCGCGTCTGAAACGTGGAAATCTTTGGCGTCTGAAGGCATTTTTAGGCTTTGTGAAAAACGAGTTTAAACGCAACTGCAGATTTTTTTTGCCAGGCCAAAAACAGTGTTTTGGATGTAAGAGAATTCAATGGACCCGCATCCAAAACGCAAGTACAGCGAATTTGCGGCAATTTTTATTTTTTTTAACCTGTTTATAGCTGGTTGTTAAAGGAAATGTATAAAAAAGAAACATTGCCGGCTCTAAAAAAAAAAAAAACATGAAAAAAAAACAGTGTGGGGTCCCCCCCAGGTCCATACCAGGCCCTTGGGTCTAGTATGGATTCAAAGGGGACCCCCCACCAAAATGAAAAAAAAATGTCGTGGGGGTCCCCCAAAATCTTTACCAGGCCCTTCAGGTCTGGTATGGATTTTAAGGGGAACCCCGCGCCAAACTTAAAAAAAAAATTGCGTTGGGGTCCCCCTAAAAATCCATACCAGGCCCTTCAGGTCTGGTATGGATTTTAAGGGTAACCCCGCGCCACACGAAAAAAAAAAGTGTGGGGTTCCCTAAAAATCCACACCAGACCCTTTATCCGAGCACGCAACCTGGCAGGCCGCAGGGGAAGAGGGGGGAATGAGAGAGCGGCCCCACCTCCCTCCTGAACCATACCAGGCCACATGCCCTCAACATGGGGAGGATGTCCCCATGTTGATGGGGACAAGGGCCTCTTCCCGACAACCCTGGCCGTTGGTTGTCGGGGTCTGCGGGCGGGGGGCTTATCGGAATCCGGGAGCCCCCTTTAATAGGGGGGCCCCCAGATACTGGCCCCCCACCCTATGTGAATGAGTATGGGGTACACCGTACCCCTACCCATTCACCTGGTGGCAAAAAAAGTTAATAAAAAACACAACACAGGTTTTTAAAGTAATTTATTAGGCAGCTCCAGGGGTCTTACTGCCGGGCGCCCGCTATCTTCTTCCAGCTCTTTTGCTAGCGGGGTCCCGGGCTTCCTCATCGTCTTCTTCTGACTTTGGGGGTCTTCCTGCTGGGCGCCCCGCTATCTTCTTCCAGCTCTTTTGCTAGCGGGGTCCCGGGCTTCCTCGTCGTCTTCTTCTGACTTCGGGGGTCTCTTGTTCTGCTCTCCGGTGTCGTCACCGCGCTCTCCGGTTCTTCTCCCGCTCTCCAGTGCCTTCTCCACGATCTCCGGTTCTTTCTGCCTTCTGCCGGGCACCCCACTATCTTCTTCCAGCTCTTTTGCTAGCGGGGTCCCAGGCTTCAGCGTTGTCTTCTTCCCTCTTCTCTCCGCCCGATGTTGCCTCGTCGCTGTCCGCCATTACAATGCTCTGGCCGCGGCGCGCACCCACTTATATTGGCATGGGGCGTGGTCACCGGGTGATGCCACCGCTGACCCCACCCCCGTATGATGTCACAGTCCTGGGGAATGATGTGTGTGGTGTGTCAGCCGGCACACGAGTCGGATCGGCTTCATCCGACTTCCCGGGCGACCTCTATTCAAATCAATGGGCTCCCATAGGGAACCATTCATTTTCAATAGAGCGCCGCTGACATTTGTATTTACTATAACAGTGCGCCGCTGGTTCCTGCGCCCAATGGAGGAGTTATCCGGCGCACCAATTAAGGGATCAACCAGCGATCTGTTATTAGTAAATCAGCCCCATAGTGTGTAAAAGTGTCAGAGTTTTGTACTGGTACATAATAATTTTGTAAATATTTCCCTTATAAGTGACACATCTAGAGGTTTTAGCTGCAGTCTCCCAAATCATTTGCCATTTAACTAAAGATATGGGTCGATCAAAGGAATCAGACCATTTTTTTTCATATAAATATGTCACACCACTTCCTTAAACTAAATCTTTCTAAAACTGAGGTTGTTATATTTCCTCCTTCCCGTTCACCCCCCCCCCCATGACTTTACCATTAAGATCAACAACACAAAATTAGACATGTGCACACTGCAATATTTTGTTTCGGAATTTTGTTTTCGTCCGAAAAATAAATTTATTTAGTTACTCCCGAAATTTGTTTTTTATTTTGTTTTGTTAAAAAATGCATTCATCCAAAAACTGAACTAAGGCCAAATCTGTCAATTGAAGGCTTATGGTGTCTGTCAAATATTTTAAAGCGGAGTTACAACTACATTAACTATTTAAAAAAAAAACAAAAAAACATTTCATTGCACAATAACATATGCATTTATTACTCATGTCTTCGGAAGAATTCCTCCCCCCGATGTCCCATTTAATACCCAAAGTAAAGTTATATCACTCAAGGCAGGCTGTGGTCATTTTGCTTGTGGGCATGAGAAGCCCACAAGCATTTATTTCCAGTAAACAGTGCAGCTGAGTGACCAGCATGCACCGTCCTGTACCACCCCGTTCTCGCGCATGCGCATTCTTACTTCACCGCAGCGCCGTCAACGTCTCAGGTTGCCATCATATTGGGCGCTGGCGCCGGAAGTGTCCGCCCCGTTGTGATGGCAACAAACATAATCTAAACAGGAAGCAGGCAGACATTCAATATTGAAGGGAGAGAAGAGTAGAGAGCATCGCTGCTTTGATACCAATGTCTGCCACCCTGCATCTGCATCAACATCAATTTCAATTGCCACCGATCTTCTAAATAGTGTCATTATCTATCTATCTATCTATCTATCTATCTATCTATCTATCTATCTATCTATCTATATATATATATATATATATATATATATATATATATACCCCCATCAAATTCTATGCAGCTATTACCTTTTGTACCACCACCCCTCCCTTTAGAATGTAAGCTCTACGAGCAGGGCCCTCCTGTACCTTTTGTATTGAACTGTACTGTAATTGTGTTGCCCCCCTATACATTGTAAAGTGCTGCATAAAATGTTGGCGCTATATAAATTGTGTATTATAATAATAATATATATATATATATATATATATATATACACACACATACACACACACAATTTTTACACTTTTTGTTATATTGTATGTTTGTAATGTGATCAGTGTAAATACTTATATATATCTGTATATATTTATATATATATATATATATATATATATATATATATATATATATATATAGATAGTGATATATATATATATATATATATATATATATATAGATAAAAACAATCTATAAATAGATATATCAATTTATAAACTTTAAAAGCATGTACATATAATGAATTAATTATTTTTTTAATTATTATTCTTAATATTGCATAATGTATATTTATGATGGTATTATAATGTTAATTTCACATTATTTATAACTATTTTGATTTTATTAAATCAATATTCATTGGGCATTCCCATCCTTTCACAATATATACATATAAATAGCTATTTATATATAGATTGATATATTACATACAATTAATAAAATATTATATACACATTTAAATTTTTAAATACATAATAGAATGTGCGTATATATATATATATATATATATATATATATATATATATATATATATATATAAATTAACGTTAATGTAATTTGTATTCTTAATTATTTTTTTTTTTATATATTATCTATATATATTAATCATTAATTTATTTATTTTATAATGTTTCTAATGATCGGCGATTAAATAATGAAATATATTTATCTAAATATAAATTGATTTACACACACACACACACACATATATATATATATATATATATATATATATATATATATATATATATATACACATATATATTGTGAGGGGGTTAACTCGGTAGCGGGTGTGTGTGACCCCCTGGTTGGGCTCCCCACACAAAAACAGGGCCAGCAGACGGAGTTTGTGGTTTTCCAAATCAAAAGGTGCGGTTTATTTTTCTATGTACAGTGACAAAAACACAGCAAAGCCAAAAAGAAACATAAACAAAATAAATCCTGGTCAGCTTGACCTCTGACTAAACATGCAGGTTTCCTAACTAACAACTGGGATCAGCCTGGTGCTGTCCTAGTCCCTAAGTCCCTGGCTTAGTCAATGTCCAAATAAATAGCCACACAGGCTTTATCTCACCGCACAGGGGTTCACTCTCCCTAGACAGTCCACACAGGTCTGGGTCCAGGCATGAGCAAACACCTAATGAAGCTGGGAGTTTTTGTAGAGGCCTTAAACGAGCTGACAAGCTTCAGCTGATCTCATCAACTCCCTGCCTGCACGACGCCCAGCCCTCTCCCTAGTTGTATAAGTCGGCATAAAGCCTGAATCTGGGAGAAATATATCTACCCCCTGGATGCAACCAGGTGACTTTACCTTCCTGCTGTCACATACCCCCCCCTCTTGTTTTAACCTTGGGGTTGGAACACCAGCAATCAGGCATTCATGTACTCGAGACAAAGCATCCACATTCCCCATTTGAACGCCAGGGCGATGCTTTACTGTGAAGTTGAATTCCTGTAGGGCCAGGAACCACCTATTCACTCTTCTATTTGTCTCCTTGTTTTGAGCCATCCACTTTAACGGAGCGTGATCCGTAACCATGTCAAAGTGCCTACCTAGCAGATAGTACCGAAGGGAATCTAGAGCCCACTTCACCGCTAAACACTCCTTTTCAACCGTGGCGTAATTTACCTCATGGGACTTCAACTTCCTGCTGAGGTAAATGACTGGGTGCTCTTCCCCGTTCCAGACCTGGGACAATACTGCTCCTAACCCCACATCTGACGCATCACTTTGTACGACAAAGTCTTTAGAGAAGTCGGGTGAGTACAACACTGGCTGGCTACATAAGGCTTGTTTCAAGAATTGGAATGCTGCCTCAGCCTCGGGGGTCCATTTAATCATGCCCGACCCTTTCCCTTTCGTTAGGTTGGTTAGGGGCACAGCCTTAGAAGCAAAGTGGGGAATGAAGCGCCGATAATAACCCGCGATTCCCAGAAAGGCCCGTACCTGCTTCTTGCTGTTGGGACGTGGCCAACTCTGGATGGCCTCGACTTTGTTGAGTTGGGGTTTTATCACTCCCCTGCCAATGGTGTACCCAAGATATTTGGCCTCCTCCTGCCCAATGGTACACTTCTTGGGGTTAGCCGTAAACCCCGCTTCCCGGATAGAGTCTAGGACTGCTTGCACTTTTGGCAGATGTGAGGCCCAATCTGTGCTATGGACAATTACGTCATCCAGGTAAGCCGCAGCATACTTCCGATGGGGCCTCAGTATCTGGTCCATTTTCCGCTGGAATGTGGCCGGCGCATTCTGTAACCCGAACGGCATTCTCTTATATTGGAACGCCCCGTCTGGGGTTACAAATGCGGTTTTCTCTTTGGCCGACTTGGCCAGGGGAATTTGCCAATACCCTTTTGTGAGGTCAAGAGTTGTCATGTATCGGGCTGTTCCCAGCCGGTCGATCAACTCATCTATACGTGGCATGGGGTAGGTGTCAAATTTTGTAACTTTGTTCAACTGACGAAAATCGTTACAAAATCGCCAGCTCCCATCCGGTTTAGGCACCAACACAATGGGACTAGACCAATCACTTTGGGACTCCTCTATCACCCCTAAGTTCAGCATTTTCTGTACTTCCTCCCGTATTGCCTCCCGTTGGGCATCTGGGATCCGATAGGGTTTTAACTTCACCCTTTCACCGGGCGGGGTAATAATATCATGCTCTACCCCAGATGTTTGTCCCGGCAGCTCAGAGAATACCTCCTTGTTGCGAAGCACAAACTCCTTAACCTCCTGCCGTTGGGGTTGTGACAAGGTGGCTGCTATTCCAACCTCCGGAATCACGCAACCAGTTTGAGCTGGTGACCAAGTTTCTGCGACTAGGGACTCTCTATCCCTCCAGGCTTTCAACAGATTAACGTGATATATCTGTTCGGGCTTTCGCCTTCCTGGTTGTCTGACCTTGTAATTCACTTCGCTCACTTTTTCCATTATCTCGTAGGGGCCTTGCCATTTGGCAAGGAATTTACTTTCAACCGTAGGGACAAGTACCAATATCCTATCCCCCGGGGAAAAGGTACGGGTCTTGGCTCCACGGTTGTACACTCTCTGCTGTGCCAACTGCGCTTGGGCCAAATGTTCCTTCACGATGGGCATTACCTGTGCAATTCGGTCTTGCATCAGGTCGACATGCTCAATCACACTCCTGTGGGGAGAACTCTCACTTTCCCAAGTTTCCTTGGCAATATCCAACAGCCCTCTTGGGTGTCTCCCATACAGTAACTCAAAGGGGGAGAATCCCGTAGAGGATTGGGGCACCTCCCTAATAGCAAACATCAAATAAGGAAGTAGACAGTCCCAATCCTTTCCATCTCTATCCACCACTTTCTTCAACATTTGTTTCAGGGTTTTGTTGAATCTTTCAACCAGCCCATCGGTTTGGGGGTGATACACAGATGTACGCAATTGCGTCACTTTGAACAATTTACACAGCTCTTTCATAACCCGGGACATAAAGGGTGTACCTTGGTCCATAAGCAGTTCTTTACAAATACCCACCCGGCTAAAAACAAGAGATAGCTCTTTGGCTATGGTTTTGGCCGAGGTATTTCTGAGAGGGATCGCTTCTGGATAACGGGTGGCATAGTCCATTATAACCAATATGTACTGGTGCCCCCTAGCGGACTTGATTATAGGACCTACCAAATCCATTGCGATTCTCTCAAACGGGACCTCAATGATGGGTAGAGGGACCAGCGGGCTACGGAAATGTGGCATCGGGGCCGACCTCTGACACACAGGGCAGGAGGAACAATAATTTTCTATGTCCTTCATCACCCCAGGCCAATAGAATCTCTGTAATACCCTCTCTCGGGTTTTCTCTGTCCCCAGATGACCTCCAAGAATGTGCCCATGGGCCAACTCCAACACCAACTTCCTGTAAGGTTTGGGCACCACCAGCTGCTCAACGGTTTCTTCTGCCCTTTTTGCCACCCGATACAGTAGGTCCTTCTCTACGCTGAAGTATGGGTAAGTGCAGGTATTATCTGGGTTCACTAACTCGCCATCTATTTCCACTACGTTTTCCCGTGCCTTTATTAGGGCGGGGTCTTTTAACTGTTCTGTGGCAAAATTTTCCCTGTGAACCTCCAGATCAGAAAACTCCACAGACGGTAGGTTTTCGTCTGAGGAGGTGGGCTCCTCTCCAGTTTCTTGAGTCTCCCCTGCCAATACTGACAAGGGAAATTCTGGAGAGTCCTCACCACTCTCAGAGGAGTTCTGGCTATCACATTCCTGGTACATAGGGGCACCAGTGGGGGGCTCAGGATCATCCCACAGTTCCCAGAACTTCGGAAAATCCCTTCCCACAATGGCATCATGCGGTAATTGAGATACTAACCCCACTGGATGAGAGAGGGTACCTTTGGGGGTCTCGAAACACACTGTAGTCACTGGATACTCTCGGGTGTCCCCATGCACACAAATAACAGCTACCTTGCTATTCCCAGAAACCTCTCTTTTAACTAATTCAGCCTTTATCAGGGTCACAAGGCTACCTGAATCCAGCAATACCACAACATTTCTACCATTAATACACATTTTGCATAAATGTTTCTCAGTTCCCCGAATGGCAGTGCATGCGACTGTCGCACACAGCGACTGACGTCGGTCCGTCAGAAAGTCACATTGCATGGGTTCCTCCACAACCGGGCAATTTGCTGCAATATGTCCCGCTTGCCGGCACCGGTAGCAAACAATCCTTTTGGCTGCCTCTTGAGCCCCTGACTTCCCAGGCTGTTCTCGCCAAACTTTGGGTAGAGCTCCCACCCTCTCACTCTCTCCACCCTCACCCCTTGGAATCCTCTTATCCGCCCCTGGGGATGGTCTGGTCTTAGGGTGGAAAGTCCGAGAGTCTCTGGAAGAGGCCGTCAGGTTCTCTGTAGCCAAGTATTTCTCTACACGATCCACAAGACCACCGGCCGTCTCTGGGTCTCCATGGCTTACCCACTTTTGGATGGCAGTAGGAAGAGCTCTCAAAAACCGATCCATTACAATACGTTCCACAATCTCTGGTGCGGACAAAGTCTCTGGCTGTAGCCACTTCCTGCTCAGGTGAATGAGATCATACATTTGAGACCTGGGGGGTTTTCCAAGCTGGAAAGTCCAGTTATGCACACGCTGAGCCCGGACAGCCAGGGTGACACCCAGCCTTGCCAATATTTCAGCTTTTAGCATCACATAGTCTTTTGCTTGGTCAGGCTCTAGGTCATAGTAAGCCTTCTGCGATTCACCAGTTAACAGAGGAGCCACCAGTCCAGCCCACTGCTCCTCAGGCCACTTTTCTCTTTCAGCAGTCCTTTCAAATGTGGTCAAAAATACCTCTGGATCATCCTCTCCAGTCATTTTTGTCAATAAACGACTCACCCCAAAGGACGCGGTATTAGTGGGACGGCTTTCCTCACTGGTCTGCGGACGTTGCTGCATTACTGCTTCCATTTGTTGTAGTCTCTGCTCTTGCTTCTGTAACAGGTCTATGAAGCGGGCCTCAGATTGCTGCTGGGCTTGTTGCTGAGCTTCCAGACTCTGTTGGTGAGCTTGCTGCTGAGCTGCAAGGCTCTGTTGATGAGCTTGCTGCTGGGCTGCAAGGCTCCTTTGCAAACCTGCATTTGTCTGCTGTTGATTGGCATTTGCTAGAGCCAGCTGTTTCAGTATCTCCTCCATGCTGGCTTAAAAAAACTGCCACTGGTTCTCCACCAACTGTGAGGGGGTTAACTCGGTAGCGGGTGTGTGTGACCCCCTGGTTGGGCTCCCCACACAAAAACAGGGCCAGCAGACGGAGTTTGTGGTTTTCCAAATCAAAAGGTGCCGTTTATTTTTCTATGTACAGTGACAAAAACACAGCAAAGCCAAAAAGAAACATAAACAAAATAAATCCTGGTCAGCTTGACCTCTGACTAAACATGCAGGTTTCCTAACTAACAACTGGGATCAGCCTGGTGCTGTCCTAGTCCCCAAGTCCCTGGCTTAGTCAATGTCCAAATAAATAGCCACACAGGCTTTATCTCACCGCACAGGGGTTCACTCTCCCTAGACAGTCCACACAGGTCTGGGTCCAGGCATGAGCAAACACCTAATGAAGCTGGGAGTTTTTGTAGAGGCCTTAAACGAGCTGACAAGCTTCAGCTGATCTCATCAACTCCCTGCCTGCACGACGCCCAGCCCTCTCCCTAGTTGTATAAGTCGGCATAAAGCCTGAATCTGGGAGAAATATATCTACCCCCCTGGATGCAACCAGGTGACTTTACCTTCCTGCTGTCACAATATATATATATATATATATATATATATATATATATATATAAATTAATCTATGTATCTATATATCCATATAGATATAGATGTATACAGATTTAAATACTTATAAATGGCATTTTATTCATACAAAATAATAAAATTTGTTGTTAAGTATAATTTCTTTTTTTATTGTACTTTAATTAACCACTTAAGACCCGGACCAATACGCAGCATAAGGACCAGGCCCCTTTTTGCAATTCGGCACTACGTCGCTTTAACTGACAATTGCGCGGTCTTGCGAAGTGGCTCCCAAACAAAATTGGTGTCCTTTTTTCCCCACAAATAGAGCTTTCTTTTGGTGGTATTTGATCACCTCTGCGGTTTTTATTTTTTGCGCTATAAACAAAAATAGACCGACAATTTTGAAAAAAATGCAATATTTTTTACTTTTTGCTATAATAAATATCCCCAAAAAATATATAATTTTTTTTTTTCCTCAGTTTAGGCCGATACGTATTCTTCTACATATTATTGGTAAAAAAAATTGCAATCGACATTTATTAATTGGTTTGCGCAAAAGTTATAGCGTTTACAAAATAGGGGGTAGTTTTATGGAAGTTTTATTATTATTATTTTTTTTTTTACTAGTAATGGTGGCGATCAGCGATTTTTTCGTGACTGCGACTTTATGGCGGACACATCGGACACTTTTGACACTATTTTGGGACCATTGTCATTTTTACAGCGACCAGTGCTATAAAAATGCACTGGTTACTGTAAAAATTACACTGGCAGTGAAGGGGTTTACCAGGAGGGGGCGCTGTAGGGGTTAAGTGTGCCCTGATTTGTGTTTCTTACTGTGGGGGGCGTGGCTTAGCGTGTGATGTCACTGATCGTCGTTCCCTATTACAGGGAACAGACGATCAGTGTCAGTCACACTAGGAAGCACGGGGAGAGGTTTGTTTACACTTACCTCTCCCCGTTCTTCCTCTCTGTGACCCGATCGCGGGACACCAGCGGCGATCGGGTCCGCTGTTCCTGCGGGGATGGTCATGGAGAAGAGGACCGGGTCGCGAGCGCGCTGCCAGCGGCGCGCTCGCGACCCACAGCTGTGAACAATAAAGGGGACGTACCTGTACGCCCATGAGCCCAGCCGTGCCATTTTGCCGACGTACATCGGCGTGCGGCGGTCCTTAAGTGGTTAAAATCAAATAAACTTATATATAAAAAAAAAAATTTTGTCGATATATTTCATCATAATGTAGATATTCTTAGTGTTTTAATTATTTTAACTAATAATATGCTTTCAAAAACACATATACATTTTTTAAATGAAATTTTCTGAACAAAAAATAAGTGAATTCAAAAAAAATTATGGTGGGCGTGGCGACCGGACTCCAAGATGGACGCTTAGCTCTGGAGCTCCGCGTGTCAGCCTGAGATACTAACAGCCACCAGAGCCTGCCGGCGTTAGCAAGACCCCTGTGCACCACTGTCGGATCGCTGAACATCCGAGGACTGATCCGGTGATGACCAGAAATCGTAAGAAGCCGTTACAGCCCCAGAAGTTGGACAGCTTCTTCGGAGCAGCGGCGAGGGGGATGCAGCAAGATGGCGGCGGCGCGCGAGTCCTACAACACACATTGCAGCCAGGAGAGCACTACACAGACGGCGGCCCGCCATCCACCGCCATCTTCTCGGCTACTGCACACAGCGCATCTTCCTCTGGGACATCTAGCCCCACAACGCGAAGCCCGGCCAAATCGAGACCGCGGAGGGACTCTCCAGCTAGGCCGCAGCCGGATCCCAGCATGGAGGTAAGCGGGCCGCATTCAGACCAGCGTAAACAGAGGGGGGACCCCATATCGGACTTCCCCACTGCAGACAGGCCCGTGTCTGACACCATGCTGAAAGACATGCTCCTCTCCCTGAGAACCTCCCTGCAGTCAGATATATACAGTGGAATCAATGCATGCCAGAAAGAAGTACAGGCCATGGGACAGAGGGTTCACCTAATAGAAGCAAAAGTGGAAGAACACACTTCTGCATACAACATGATGGTGGAGGCCCACAAAGCACAGGGGGAGGATATAGTTTGGCTCAAAGACAAGATGGCAGATCTCGAGGACAGATCCAGACGGAACAACCTTAAATTGAGGGGGGTCCCTGAAAATGTTCCCCCTGCACAGCTCCTCCAGTATACACAGACTTTGTTTTCCACGCTGTTGCCAGAGGCAACAGCACAGGATCTCCTCATTGATAGAATCCACAGGATCCCCAAACCCTCGTTCCTCCCTGATGATGTTCCCAGGGATGTGCTGATGAGGGTACATTTTTACCATATCAAAGACCGTATACTACAGGCGACACGTGTCCCAGGGAAGGTTCCGCCACAATACGCTAACGTCAGGATGTTACCTGACCTGTCTAGACACACTCTGCAGCGCCGACGCAACCTGCTGACTATAACCAAAGCACTGAGGAATCATAACATACCGCACAAGTGGAAATACCCAGCCACTCTTGTCATCACCCACAATGGGGCTACTGTCTCAGTATCTAAGCTAGAAGAAGGGTTGAATGCTCTACGCCAATGGGGTATTCTCCCGGTCCAAGCTCCTCAACCTCATCATTCAGCGGGTCTGCAACCAATGCAGAATGAATGGCAGGTAGTGTCCCACAAGAAATCTGGTAAGAAAAAAGCCGGTGAAGCTCAATAAATGTCAAAGACCTAACTCATGGTTATCTCAGGTGCACAGGTACCACTGTGGGGTACCCCTTTTGCACCCTACCTTCTGCACTAGCAGCTACGGCTGCCCGAGGATCAGTTTTCAGATCCATTTCTTATGGAAGAACAGTTATATCTACGTTTTCTCTTTCTTATCTACGTTACTATTTTCTTTGTTTTCCCTGTTACCCTTTTTGATATACACAGATACACTATAAGTATACTGACAGCTGTAACTGGAGTCACCGAAACCCTACTGACACCCTATTGCCAGGCTGGAATACAGCGGTCTCCGCTACTCTGGACATGTAAGTGTATTTACGGTTTTGTCATACAGACTGTCACCCATCTAATACAATGACAATTAAAATACTATCCATTAACGCCCAGGGCCTGAATCACCCAGCAAAACGCTTCTCCATGTGGAAAGAGGCACGCACGCAGGGAGCTGACATTCTCTGTGTGCAGGAAACTCATTTTCAACGAGACAAAGCTCCAAAATGCTCACACAAAGACTATCCTTTCATCTACGTAGCTTGCGTGCCTAACACCAAAAAAGGAGGAGTCCTAGTGGCAATCAAAAACTCTCTTTCATTTCAACCCAAGGATACTGTTCTTGATGAAGGAGGAAGATACATAATCCTTACGGGGGATATCAACTCTAAACCATACACGATTGTATCAGTGTACGCCCCTAATTCTCATCAACTCCGTTTTTTGAGGAAAATCCTTACCAAAGCACTAGACATGAAATATGGTAACCTCCTGGTTTGCGGAGACTTTAACATAACGTCAGACCCACTACTGGATACATCCTCTGGCAAACCCCGAAACCACCTGTCTCTACAACCCATGTTACACAAGATGGAACTATTTGACGCGTGGAGATGCCTCCACGCTAATGAACGGGACTATACCTTTTTCTCAAACAGGCACAACTCATATTCTCGCATAGACATGTTCCTGACAAACAAATGGTTGCTCCAAAATGTTGAAAAAACGAACATACATGATATTACATGGTCAGACCATGCTGCTATATCTATGTCTATTACAGAAAAGGGTGTCTCCCCTTCCACCCCCACCTGGCGATGTAACACTAGAATTCTTCAAGAACCACATCTCCAAAAATCTATAGCTCAACACTTAACTAATTACTTTGCAGAAAATGTTGGCTCTGTTGCTGACCCGAATACTCTGTGGAATGCACACAAAGCCTTTATTAGAGGGATATTAATCCAAATTGGAGCTAGAGAAAAAAAAAAGCAAACACACTTAATAAACACAACTATTGCTGATATACACAACCTAGAATCCCTGAATAAGAAGTCACCGTCAGTGCCCTTAACTAGCAAGTTGAACACCCTTAGAGAAAAACTTAGAGAACTCCTATCGCATCAATATGATAAACATCTCAGACGCCTGAAACTCTCACACTATGCCAACGCCGACAGAGCAGGCAAATATTTAGCTAATAAACTCAAAGCAATACGCTCCAAAACTAGAATACAATACTTGAGACACCCCTCCACTTCACAAAAAATTATTAACCCCCAGGATATAGCCAATCAATTTGCCGAATACTATAGTTCACTCTACAACCTCCATAGGGACACCAATACACCCCAACCGACAGTGGAAAAAATACAAACATTCCTAAATACACTAAAACTTCCATCCCTTTCCCAAACACAACTAGAGGACCTAAACAGTCCCATAACAGCCCTGGAAGTGGAAAAAATAACTAACTCTTTACCGAACGGGAAGTCTCCAGGCCCGGATGGCTTTTCCAATGAATTCTTCAAAACATTTAAACACATACTCTCACCCCACATGGCCACAGTCTTCACCAAAGCCACTGAATCTGCGACGCTTCCACGAGAAATGCTACAAGCACACATAGTCACATTACCTAAACCAGGAAAAGAACCCAACACACCTGCCAACTTCAGACCCATTTCACTCCTGAACACTGACACCAAAATTTATGCAAAATTACTGGCTAAGAGACTTACACATATTATACCACTAATTATCAAACAAGACCAGATGGGCTTTGTGAAGGGGAGACAGACCTCTGACGCCACTAGGAGAATCATCAATGTGATACATCATGCTGAAAGAACTCGAACTCCTTCTCTGCTACTCTCTATTGACGCAGAGAAGGCGTTCGACAGGGTCCATTGGACCTACATGGAAATGGTTCTAGAAAAGTTTGGGTTTACAGGATCAATATTGAAAGCTATTTTATCCCTTTACTCTTGCCCGTCGGCCCAAGTTTACTCGGCAGGCCTCCTGTCTAGGCCTTTTGATATCTCAAATGGGACTAGACAGGGTTGTCCCCTGTCTCCAACTATTTTTAACTTGATGATAGAACCACTAGCTGAAGCAATCAGATCCCAACCCTTGATCTCGGGCTTCCAGTTTGGTTCTAATATGCACACCATTAATCTCTTTGCGGATGATGTAATCCTGCTCCTGACTAACCCACTAAAGTCCTTAAAAGAGGCACATAAACTTTTGACAGCATTTGGAAATGTCTCCTATTATAAGGTCAACTTCACAAAATCCCTTATCCTAGACCTAGGAGTACAGTCCCAAACGAAACGATCCCTACAAGAAAACTTACCGTATACCTGGAGCACAGGTAGTATTACCTATTTGGGCATTTCGCTCACTAGTAAGATATCCGCCCTCGCCAAGTCTAACATGACTCCGCTGGTGACCAGACTGGAAGCCCAGCTTAGGGATATTTCAAGAACTGAAATTTCGTGGATGGGTAGAATATCCGCATATAAAATGTTGATACTACCACAAATCTTATATGTGTTCCGCACCCTACCGATACATATTCCTATTCATTTCCTCAACAGCCTCGCGAGTATGAGCTGGAAGTACATATGGCAGGGGTAAAGAGCTAGATGCTCAAGGAACAACTTGACTTCTCACAAAAAAGCAGGGGGGGCAGGTCTAGCAGACATTTATGACTACCTATGGGCGGTGCGCCTAGACCAGATTAAATTCTGGACTCAAAAATCCGACTTACCCCTCTGGGTTGATATAGAAACTAACCTATCTCCAACGAAGGATCTCACCCAACTACTCATAGGAGACAGGTGGGTCCCCTGGAACATTACTACCCTTTCACCTCCAATACAGGCCTCATTGAGGGCCTGGAGACTCCTTTTAGATAAATACCATGGGGACGTACAATCTATGGACTTCAACCTTCCCTTGACTCTATTGGAGTCCAAGATTCCAATGCTAGACGTCACAGACATGACCAATAAGGGCATCCACCACATATCGGACCTATATGACGGCCCAAGACTCAAGACTATAGATCAAATCATGGTACAATATCGTATCTCCTCGCCCGGTTTTTTCAAATGCCTTAGAATTACGCACTTCTTGAAATATCATGCCCCTCCATTAGTGACGGTGCCGAATAAAATCTGGCAATTCTACTCCAAGGCAAAGCAGGATACGAAGGGCATCTCCTTTTTCTATAACCTAATGCAAGACAGAATGACATTCCATAAGACAGCAGCAATGCAAAACTGGGAGGTTGATATGGGCTACACTTACTCGGATGCACAATGGCACCGCGCCTTCATAGAAATTCACAAATCCTCCCACTGCGTAAAACATTGGGAACTAACGATCAAGATTGCAAACAGATGGCACTACACTCCCTTCCGACTTGCCACATACTTTCCAGGTACGTCACCAAACTGCTGGAGAGAGTGCGGGCACGTAGGTAACTTACTTCATATGTTCTGGCATTGCCCTAGTATAAGAAGTCTTTGGAACCAGGTTTTCCAAAAGATCTCATCCTTAACTGGAATACTATCACAGCCCGACCCAGCATTGGCGCTATTGCACCTAAAAATTGACAAATTTCCGCAATTTTATAGGCCAGTTGTAACGCACATATTACTAGAAACACGCCTGTTGATACTGCGTAATTGGAAATCCAATAAAGCTGTGAACATTTCTGAAGTCATGGCAGCTGTTCATAGAAATTATACCTTTGAACGTCTCTTATCAATCAATTCTCTAACATGCAAGAAGTTTGATGAATACTGGGCTATTTGGCCCAAGACCTTTTGATAAACAGTTTAAAAGCCCTAAATGTATGCTTATCACCAATGTGTATCAATTATAGTGTATATCTCTCCCTGTACTCTCCTTTTTCTTTTTTCCTTCTGTTATCTGTTACGTGCAAAAATTATTTAATAAAAAACTATTGATGTAAAAAAAAAAATATTATATTTTCTTTATTTGAAAAAGAAAAACAAAGATAAAAGTACTTATACAATAACATAATTTAGAGTGCATACATTTTAGTAATTTTTTATTTATATACAACAATTAAACAAGAAGTAGTGCAATGAACAAATTTCAAACCGTTAATGTCCATGACATAACAAAAAATATAACTTTTATTTATACAACTGGAAAACATGTTTTGTGCTTTAAAATAGCAGCACTGGTTTCAGGCCTTTCCTCAGTAGCAATGTTTTTGGGAAATTGTACATTTTTCGATTTCCATGTACTAATTATTGTTCCTTCTACAATTTCAATCATGTTTGATAAAATTGTTTTGGCATGGTCATTTGACATTTTTTCGTAAACGTTTCTGACGATCCATTTTTTACACCCTCTTGGAAATTTCAAATTCTTACACTCCTCTTTAAATACCTCCCCACTATCATCAATTTTCGTTCAGTTTTGGTAAAGCCCAATTTTTCCATGGCAACAGGGGATGCTGTTTGGGACACCTGCACCAATTCATAATCCACAATTTTTTTGGAATATATATCCATAAAAGTATAAGTGGTATACTTCAGACAAAATCCAGGGCTGTCACATTGCCCGTCCCCTATGAGGAACAATGGAGTTCCTTTCAATTCCTCTTTGACCATTCTACAATTTTCATTCCAACTGTGGTCAATGGAAGGAAAAATGTACACTTTTTTGGTTCTGTTATATGACGATTTACCGAAAATCGAAATGCCGCATAGATCGAACATCTCTTTGACCTTTTAGTAGCTTCCACCTGAAAAACATATAGCACCAGCAAGTAAGATATTCCCTGCTGTGTAATGTTTGATCTTCAGTAGGGATGAGCCGAACACCCCCCCCCCGGTTCGGTTTGCACCAGAAAGTTCGTGCAAACTTTAGAACCCTATTAAATACAATGGACTCGAACTTTCAAAATCAAAAGTGCTAATTATAAAGGCTAATATGCAAGTTATTGTCCTAAAAAGGGTTTGGGGACCCCGGGTCCTGCCCCAGGGGACATGTATCAATGCAAAAAAAGTTTTAAAAACTGCAGTTTTTTCGAGAGCAGTGATATTAATGATGCTTAAAGTGAAAAAAAATGTGAAATATTCCTTTAAAAATCGTACCTGGGGAGTGTCTAAAGTATACCTGTGAAGTGGCATGTGTTTCCCGTGTTTAGAACTGTCCCTGCACAAAATGACATTTCCAAAGGAAAAAAAGTCATTTAAAATGCTTGCGGCTTTAATGTAATGTCTGGTCCCAGCAATATGGATGAAAATCATTGAGAAAAATGGCATGGGTACCCCCCCCCCAGCCCACTACCAGCCCCTTTGGGTCTTGTATAGATATAAAGGGGAACCCTGCACCCAAATTAAAAAAGGCCCTACATACTCTGAACAGCAGTATATAGGCGGTGCAAACAAGACAGGGACTGTAAGTTTGTTCTTAAGTAGAATCTGTTTGTAATTTGGAACAGGTACATTTTTTAAGCCCTGTACACACGATCAGTTTGACTGATGAAAACCGTCCGATGGATTGTTTTCATCAGACAAACCGATCGTGTATGGGACCCATCAGTCTTTTTTCCATTGGTTTTAAAAAATAGAACATGTTTTAAAATAATCTGATGGATAAAAAACCGATGGCAATTTCCGATCGTCTGTGGGGAAATCCATCAGATAAAAAACCCAAGCATGCTCAGAATCAAGTCGACACATGCTCAGTAGCATTGAATTTCATTTTTCTCAGCTCATCGGAGTGTTTTACGTCACCACGTTTGGAACGGTCGGTTTTTTGACTGATGGTGTGTAGGCAAGACTAATGGAAAACAGTTTCATCGGATTTCTGATGGACAAATCCATCAGACGAAAATCCATAGGATATCTGATCGTGTGTACAGGGCTTAAGTGTAGCTCCAGCCAAAAAATCCATTATTAATCTTTTTGGAAAACATAGGGAAGGGTTATCACCCCTGTAACATTTGTTTTGCTGTCTGTGCACCTGTTCGGAACATTTCACCTCACTTTCCGTCCCAATGACAAATGTTTTTTGAAAGTTTGGGTTTTTTATTGAAACAAGGATTGGTGATAAAGCATCAGTGGAGAGGAGACACCTTTTTCCCATATTAACTCTTACAGGAGAGAATTTCTCTTCCTAGGGTTAGATTTCCTCTCACTTCCTGTTGTCTCCTTCCGTTTGCAAGTAGGAGTCATTTGTAAGTTGGATGTTTGAAAGTAGGGGCCTGCCATATATACTCTGCAGAAATTTGGCCCTTAGGTGTTGTGTTGCCACAACACTGTAAGCCCTCACAGTTACTCTTGGTGGGCGCTGGAACGCCCTGCTGTGAACTATTATATCATGAATTATAATTACATGCCATTGTTGAACAGTGGTAGGAAAAATTGGGCCTTTGGTGGTGGTGGTGGTGGCGCTGGTGCCACAACACTGTAAGTCCTCACAGTTACTCTTGGTGGGTACAGGAATGGGCCCAGCTGTGAAATATTAGATCAAGAATTGTAATTACATGCCCCTGTTGAACAGGGGCATAAAAATTGGGCCTTAGGCACTGGTGCCACAACACTGCAACCCCTCACAGATACTGTACTTGGAGCGCAGAAATGAGCCCTGCTGCAAAGTATTGCATTAAAAATTGTAATTACACGCCCCTGTTGAACGGGGGCATAAAAATTGGGCCTTAGGCACTGGTGCCACAACACTGCAACCCCTTACAGATACTGTACTTGGAGCGCAGCAATGAGCCCTGCTGCAAAGCATTGCATCAAAAATTGTAATTACATGCCCCTGTTAAACAGGGGCAAAAAAATTGGGCCTTAGACACTGGTGCTGGTGCCACAACACTGCAACCCCTTACAGATACTGTAGTTGGAGCGCAGCAATGAGCCCTGCTGCAAAGCATTACATCAAAAATTGTAAATACACTCCCCAGTTAAACAGGGGCTGAAAAAATGGGCCTTAGCCACTGGTGGCGGTGCCCAGAACCAAAAATGTTCTTGCAAGCTATCAGCATGATCATTGAGGAGGAAGAGGATAGTCACTCAGCATACCAGGATAGTCACTCAGCTTCAGCATAGGCAGTCTTGAAGGGATCTCACATTCAAAAACAAAATATTCGGTTACATCAGCATCAGGTGCTTGGTAGCTGGTGATCTAAGACTGATTAGCTGGTGGTGATTCAAGACTAATTCATTTTTATGAAGGTCAGTTGATCGACCGAGTCGGTGGACAGGTGCACACTGTGATCGGTTACAAAGCCTCCAGCAGCACTGAATGTGCGTTCCGAAAGAATGATGGATACAGGACAGGCCAGTAGCTCAATTGCATACTGTGCAAGCTCTGGCCAGTGATCCATCCTCAAGACGCAGTAACCCAGAGGATTTTCAGTGGGAAAGGTGTCCAAGTCTTATCTTGCCCCTAGGTATTCCTGCACCATGTAAACCAGACGCTGGCGATGGTTGCTGGAACCGATCATACCTTGGGGCTGCGTACTAAAAAATTGTCTGAACGCATCGGTCAAACGGCCACCTTCTCCACCGCTCCTTCTTTGACTGACCGAAGCCTCAGCAACGCATTGTCCAGGACCAGGAATTTGTAACCTTTCTGCAAGGCCTTTTCCGAAGATGCTTCATCCTCTGTTCCCTCTGCGATGGCAAGATAAGGTCCGCAACCTTACCCTTGTAAAGTGGATCAAGGAGGGTTGCCAGCCAGTAATGATCCCTCTCCTTGATCGCACAAATAAGAGGATCCTCCTGCAGGCTTTGCAGGATCAGGGAGGCCATGCAGCGTAGGTTTGCTGAGGCATTCGGTGCGGAGTCCTCTGGGTCACTGAGGAGGACATGATCCGCAGCCACCTCCTCCCAGCCACGTACAAGTCCACGGGTGTCTTGGGACTGTAATTGATCCCTTGAAGACTGCTGCTGATGCTGAGTGTTAGTCTCCACCTCCATGCTGACATAATCCGCCAACTCCTCCTCTTCCTGTGTGATAGCCGGGCCAACACTGTCTGGATAAAGGGGGCCTTGAGAGGTAAGGAAGTCCGCCTCTTCCTCCCTCTGTTCTGCCTCAAGTGCCCTGTCCATTATTCCACGCAGCGTGTGCTCCAACAGGTGGACAAAAGGGACAGTGTCACTGATGCATGCACTGTCACTGCTCACCATCCTCGTGGCCTCCTCAAATGGTGCCAGGACAGTGCATGCATCCCTGATCATGGCCCACTGGCGTGGGGAAAAAATCCAAGCTCCCCTGACCCTGTCCTGGTGCCATATTGTAACAGATACTCATTGATGGCCCTCTGCTGCATGTGCAGCCGCTGCAGCATGGCCAATGTAGAGTTCCACCTGGTGGGCATGTCACAGATTAGGCGGTTCTTGGGCAGGTTGTTATTCTTTTGCAGGTCAGCCAGCCGAGTACTGGCATTATATGACCGGCAGAAATGCCCACAGAGTTTCCTGGTCTGCTTCAGGACTTCCTGTAAGCCTGGGTACCTGCCCAAGAACCGCTGCACCACCAAGTTAAGGACGTGAGCCAAACAGGGCACATGGGTCAGATGTCCCTGTCGAAGGGCGGAGCAGAAGTTGGTGCCCTTGTCGCAAACCACTTTTCCTGGTTTAAGCTGGCATGGCGTCAACCACCTCTGAGCCTGCCCCTGCAGAGCTGACAGAATCTCTGCCCCAGTGTGGCTCCTGTCCCCCAAGCTCACCAGCTCAAGCACCGCATGGCATCTTTTTGCCTGCGTACTTGCGTAGCCCCTTGAACACCTACGGAGCACCGCTGGTTCCAAGGACAAAGCACAGGTAGAGGCCATGGAGGAAGAAGAAGAGGAGGGGGTGGAGGAGAGAGGTGTGTCAGAATCACCAGTAGTAACATTTTGGAGGCGTGGTGGCGGAACAACCTCCAACACTACTGGACCTTGTCCTGCATCCTTCCCAGCTGCCAGCAGAGTCAGCCAATGCGCCGTGAAAGATAGGTAACGTCCCTGTCCATGTTTGCTGGACCATGAGTCAGCGGTAATATGCACCTTACCGCTGAACGCCCTGTCCAGCGAGGCCAAGACTGCCTTCCACATGCCGGTAGAGAGCCGGAATCGCCTTCCGTGGGAAAAAGTGGTGTTTGGGAATCTGTCACTGAGGAACCGCACATTTCACAAACTCATGGAAGGGGGCAAAGTCTACCAACTGAAAAGGCAGCAGTTGAAGTGCTAGCAATTTAGCCAAGCTAGCATTCAACCACTGGGCATGTGGATGGCTGGGAGCGAACTTCTTTCGGCGGTGCAGAAGCTGGGGCAGGGAAATTTGCCTGGTACAATCTGATGTCGGTGTACCGATAGCAGATTGTCCACAAGTACTTGGCTGTGACACACCTAATTCTACACCTTCATTCCTCTCAGTGCAGGTTTCAGAGAGGACTGAAGGTATAGTGGGGTTGGAGATCCCAGCTGATGAGGAGCAAGGAGAGGTCCGCTTTGTTCTTTGGTGTGGGTCTTTTAGGTACGCTTGCCAACGAACTGCATGGCAGGTCGACATATGTCTGGTCAAGCACATGGTGCCCAAGCGGCTGATGTTTTGGCCACGCGAGATACGCTTCAGACATATGTTGCAAATGGAAACGGTGCGATCTGCTGCACATGTCTGAAAAAAGGGCCACACCAAAGAACTTTTGGAATAACGCGCAGAGACAGCAGCGCCCTGCACATGTGGAGCTCTGCGGTGTGATGCAGTCGGTGTGCTGCCCTTAAGCTGGCGCCTGGAGGGCATCCTGTCTCGTTAGAGATGTGCCTCCTCCTCCTTCTCCTCTCTCCTATCGGCACCCACGTGAAGTCAGTGACCTCATCATCCCCTCCCTGTTAAATGTTTTATACATTTATCATTATTAATATTATATATTTTTCTTTTTACCGTGTGAAGCAGTTTTCCTTTTTTTTTTTTCCTTTTTACTCCTTTCTTTCTTTTATATTTAAAAATTTCCTTTTTCTTTTTTCATTATTATCATTTTGTTCATATTTCTCTTGTTATTCTTCTTTCTTCTTTCCCTTTTTTTACTTTTCTTTTCTTTCCCTTTTTCTTCTCCCTTTCTCCCTTTTTAGTTTTCTCCCTTTCCCCCTCCCCCTTTTCTTTCCTCTCCCTTCCGCTTCTTTCAAACTTACATGATAAATTTATCTTCCTTTTTTACTAGGGATAAATTCATTTGGAGTCTAGCTGACCATATGGGCGCCAAGGGTGTCAAACTCTTTATCAATCTTCGCTTTAGAGTTGACGCCGCCCGTGTTTTGAACGTTTTTTTTTGTCTTTTGCCACAATTCCTTCAGGCACCTTCTCTTCCTCCTTTTTCCATTTAGGTATAACATACATCTTGACACCATATTGTCAACGATATCTCTAGGCTGCCATCTTGTGGTGACTTAGCATTATCTTTCAAGTTGTTTTTTCACTGCGTCTGGTGCATTCAAGCATCATTTTCGGTGCGCGGCTTCACGGTTCCACGTCATTTCCGGTCGCCCAGCACCTAATTGCGTCATTTACGGAGAGTTTTTTGGCCCTCTCAGACACGGAACTGACGCGCCCACCCGCCTCTAGAGTTGGCGCCAATTTGGCATCCTATTGGCGTGGGAGGAGATGGCTATTTAAAGCTTGTGTATTTGGCTTTGATGGCATAGCTGCTGCTATTGGGAGAGGTGTATTTTTTGCAACGATTCCATTGAGGTATTTGACTTTTGGAAATGGCATTTCAGCCTTATATTTACATTGCTTCATATTATTTCAGATTTTTACCAGCAATCACTTTTTTCTTAGATTCGAGCCGGCCATATATGATCCGATTGGCCAAAAATCTTTGTTTTGTTCTCCGCTTGGATTTCATCTGTTTGGTGGAATAACCAGGTAATGACTTTCATCTATCTATAACATCCATTTTTTTTAACAACTTTGATCCTGTTGGTGAATGATTCACCTAAAGTTTTTCTTGTACCAACCTTTTTATTAACCACTATTTTTAGGTACCTAAATCGGGGACCCAACCTCTCGATTCCTTAGTGATTCTTTGAAGTGATTAAATCCCAGGTATTTATTGATTGATTCTCTATCACCAATAATATCAATTACATTTTAGTTTATATACTTAATTTAAACATTATTCCTCTTCCTTAGATGACTTATCATCATCATTCCGTGCTGTGTATAAAATAGCATTTCCTCTATGGTTCACCAACTTTACTCCTTTTTGAGAGCATCCCCGATTCTAATTCAGCTACTTGATTGATTTTTACTTCATCTATAATATACAGGTAATAGTGATTTTCCTATGCGGTTGTTTTGGTCCTTGTCTGTGTCATTCCTGTGTTTGAATATTTATGAATATTATTTTGTAAAGAAACTCATTTGCATATTGTTATTGTATACTTATGTTGTATATCTTACGTTTCAGTAATACTTGACAAAAGACTCCTGAAGAAGCCAGTTAAATTGGCGAAACGTTGAGAATATTTGTCTGTATAATACTTTGGATATTAAGTGTAATATAGATGAATTTTATTACATGTTTATACATATTTCTATTTTTTATACCAATAAAAAAATTATTTTTGATATATATTGTGTCTCTTTGCACCTTAAAAATCCCATTCTTTAATATTCTTTGTTTGACCACAGTGTTGGGTACATGTTCCAGGAGGATGCCCAGCGTTTTGAAGGCTCCGATGATGGTACCCAGCTAGAGGAAGGCAGTAATGTGAGCCCAGAGAGAGGGGGTGCCCAAGAAGGACAGCAATCTGGCAGTCATGTTACCCCAGCTGCAGCATACTGCCAGGTTTTCTCCAGTGATGAGGAGGGAGGGGATGATGAGGTCACTGACTCCACGTGGGTGCCTGATAGGAGAGAGGAGGAGGAGCAGGAGGAGGAGGCACATCTCCAATGAGGCAGGATGCCCTCCAGGGGCCAGCTTAAGAGCAGAACACCAACTGCATCACACCGCAGAACTCCGCATGTGCAGGGCGCTGCTGTCTCTGTGCGTTATTCCAAAAGTTCTTTGGTGTGGGCCTTTTTTGAATTGCATCAGATTGCACCGCTGCGATTTGAAACATATGTCTCAAGCGTATCTCGCGTGGCCAAAACATCACGCGCTTCGGCACCACATGCTTGACCAGACATATGTCAACCTGCCATGCAGTTCGTTGGCAAGCATACCTAAAAGACCCACACCAAAGAACAAAGCGGACCTCTCCTTGCTCCTCTTCAGCTGGGATCTCCAACCCCACTATACCTTCAGTCCTCTCTGAAACCTGCACTGAGAGGAATGAAAGTGTAGAATTAGGTGTGTCACAGCCAAGTACTTGCGGGCAATCTGCTATCGGTACACCAACGCCAGATTGTACCAGGCAAATTTGCCTGCCCCAGCTGCTGCACCGCCGAAAGAAGTTCGCTCCCAGCCATCCACATGACCAGCGGTTGAATGCTAGCTTGGCTAAATTGCTAGCACTTCAACTGCTGGCTTTTCAGTTGGTAGACTCTGCCCCCTTCTGTGAGTTTGTGGAATGTACGGTTCCTCGGTGGCAGGTTCCCAAACGCCAGTTTTTCTCACGGAAGGCGATTCCGGCTCTCTACCGGCATGTGGAAGGCAATGTCTTGGCCTTGCTGGACAGGGCGGTCAGCGGTAAGGTGCATATTACCGCTGACTCATGGTCCAACAGGCATGGACAGGGACGTTACCTATCTTTCACGGCACATTGGGTGACTCTGCTGGCAGCTGGGAAGGATGCAGGACAAGGTGAAGTAGTGTTGGAGGTTTTTCCGCCACCACGTCTCCAAAATGCTACTACTGGTGATTCTGACACACCTCTCTCCTCCACCCCCTCCTCTTATTCTCCCTCCATGGCCTCTTCCTGTACTTTGTCCTCAGAATCAGCAGTGCTCCGTAGGCGTTCAAGGGACTAAGCAAGTACGTAGGCAAAAAGATGCCATGCGGTGCTTGAGCTGGTGTGCTTGGGGGATAGGAGCCACACTGGGATAGAGATTCTGTCAGCTCTGCAGGGGCAGGCTCAGAGGTGGTTGACGCCACACCAGCTTAAGCCAGGAATGGTGGTTTGCGACAATGGCACCAACCTCCTCTCCGCCCTCCGACAGGGACAACTGACCCATGTGCCCTGTTTGGCTCACATCCTTAACTTGGTGGTGTAGCAGTTCTTGGGCAGGTACCTGGGCTTACAGGAGGTCCTAAGGCAGGCCAGGAAACTCTGTGTGCATTTCCGACAGTCATATAATGCCAGTGCTCAGCTGGCTGACCTCCAAAAGGAATACAACCTGCCCAAGAACCGCCTAATATGTGACATGCCCACCAGGTGGAACTCAACATTTGCCATGCTGCAGCAGATGCACACACAGCAGAGGACCATCAATGAGTATCTGTGCCAAATTGGCACCAGGACAGGGTCAGAGGAGCTTGTTTTTTTTTTGCCACGCCAATGGGTCATGATCAGGGATGCATGCACTGTCCTGTCACCATTATAGGAGGCCACAAGGATGGTGAGCAGTGACAGTGCATGCATCAGTGACACTGTCCCTCTTGTCCACCTGTTGGAGCACACGCTGCATGGAATAATGGACAGGGCACTTGAGGCAGAACAGAGGGAGGAAGAGGAGGACTTCCTTACCTCTCAAGGCCCCCTTTATCCAGACAGTGTTCCTGCTGGCCCGCCTATCACACAGGAAGAGGAGGAGGAGGAGGAGGATTGTGTCAGCATGGAGGTGGAGCCTAGCACTCAGCATCGGCAGCAGTCTTCAATTGATCAATTACAGTCCCAAGAAACCCATGGACTTGTACGTGGCTGGGAGGAGGTGGTTGCGTATCATGTCTTCCTGAGTGACCCAGAGGACTCCGGACCAAATGCCTCAGCAAACCTACGCTGCATGGCCTCCCTGATCCTTCAAAGCCTGCGGAAGTATCCTCGTATTTGTGTTATCAAGGAGAGGGATCATTACTGGCTGGCAACCCTCCTTGATCCACGTACATTAAGGGTAAGGTTGTGGACCTTATCTTGCCATCCTAGAGGGAGCAGAGGATGAAACATCTTCGGCAGGCCTTGCAGAAAGGTCTGTGCAACGCGTTCCCAGAGACTGGGAGGTTACAAATTCCTGGTCCTGGACAACGTGTTGCTGAGGCTTCGGTCAGTCAAAGAAGGAGCGGTGGAGAAGGTGGCCGTCTGACTGATGCGTTCAGACAATTTTTTAGTCCGCAGCCCCAAGGTATGATCGCTTCCAGCAACCATCGCCAGCGTCTGTTTTACATGGTGCAGGAATACCTAGGGGCAAGATCAGACTTGGACACCTTTCCCACTGACAATCCTCTGGGTTACTGGGTCTTGAGGATGGATCACTGGCCAGAGCTTGGACAGTATGCAATTGAGCTACTGGCTTGTCCTGCATCCAGCGTTCTTTCGGAATGCACATTCAGTGCTGCTGGAGGCTTTGTAACTGATCACAGGGTGCGCCTGTCCACCGACTCGGTCGATCGACTGACCTTCATAAAAATGAATCAGTCTTGGATCACCACCAGCTACCAAGCACCTGATGCTGATGTAACCAAATATTTTTTTTTTTAAATGTCAGATCCCTTCAAGACTGCCTATGCTGATGCTGAGTGACTATCCTGTTATGCTGAGTGACTATCCTCTTTCTCCTCAATGATCATGCTGATAGCTTGTAAGAACATTTTTGGTTCTGGGTGCCGCCACCAGTGTCTAAGTCCCAATTTTTCTGCCCCTGTATAACAGGGGCATGTAATTACAATTTTTGATGCAATACTTTGCAGCAGGGCTCATTCCTTCGCTCCAACTAGAGTATATGTGAGGGGTTGCAGTGTTGTGGCACCAGTGCCTAAGGCCCAATTTTTTTATCACCAATCCTTGTTTCACTAAAAAACCCAAATTTTCTAAAAACATTTGTCATTGGGACAGAAAGTGAGGTGAAATCTTCCGAAGAGGTGCACAGACAGCAAAACAAATGTTACAGGGTGATAACCCTTCCCTATGTTTTCCAAAAAGCTTAAAAATAGATTTTTTTGGCTGGAGCTACACTTTAAAAATGTACCAGTTCAAAATTACAAACAGATTCTACTTAACAACAAACCTACAGTCCCTGTCTTGTTTTCACCGCCTGTATACTTCCGTTCAGAGTATATAGGGCCTGGGGGCCCCACGCCTTTCCTTTTTTTAATTTGGGTGCAGGGTTCTCCTTAATATCCATACAAGACCCAAATGGGCTGGTGGGGGGGGGTACCGTTTTTCTCAATGATTTTCATCCATATTGCCGGGACCAGACATTACATTAAAGCCGCAAGCAGTTTTAAATGACTTTTTTTCCTTTAGAAATGTCATTTTGTGCAGGGACAGTTCTAAACACGGGAAACACGTGCCACTTCACAGGCATACTTTAGACACCCCCAGGTACGATATTTAAAGGAATATTTCACTGTTTTTTTTTTTACATTTTAAGAATCATTAACCACTTGCTTACTGGGCACATATACTCCCTTCCTGCCCAGGCGAAATTTCAGCTTTCGGCACTGTCACGATTTGAATGACAATTGCACGGTCGTGCGACGTGGCTCCCAAACAAAATTGACGTCCTTTTTTTCCCACAAATAGAGCTTTCTTTTGGTGGTATTTGATCACCTCTGCGGTTTTTATTTTCTGTGCTATAAGAAAAGAAAGAGCGGAAATTTTGAAAAAAACACAATATTTTTAGATTTTTGCTATAATAAATATCCCAATTTAAAAAAAAAAAAAAATTCTCCTCAGTTTAGGCCGATACGTATTCTTCTACATATTTTTGGCAAAAAAAAAATCGAAATCGGCGTTTATTGATTGGTTTGCGCAAAAGTTATAGCGTTTACAAAATAGGGGGATCGTTATATGGCATTTTTATATAAAAAAAATTGTTTTACTAGTAATGGCGGCGATCAGTGATTTTTTTCATGACTGCAACATTATGGCGGACACATCGGACACTTTTGACACTATTTTGGGACCATTCACGTTTATACAGTGAACAGTGCTATAAATATGCACTGATTACTGTATAAATGTGACTGGCAGGGAAGGGGTTAACATTAGGGGGCGAGGAAGGGGTTAAATGTGTGCCCTGGGAGTGATTACTACTGTGGGAGGAGGGGACTGACTGGGGGAGGTGACCGATCTGTGTCCCTATGTGCAAGGGACACAGCATCGGTCTCCTCTCCCTGACAGGATGTGTATCTCTGTGTTTACACACAGAGATCCACGTCCTTGTCTGTGTAACGGGCGATCGCGTGTATCTGGCGGACATCGTGGCCGCCAGGCACGCGCATCGGCATCTCAGTGACGCGCTGGGCACGCGCGCGTGCCGGCGGCTGCGCTCGCGCGCCCCCCAGTGGCCGGAGGAGCGGAGGCCGTAAAAAGACGGCCTCCCAGCATTGTAGAGCTACCTTGTGGCCGTATATATTCGTAGGGCGGGCGCAAAGTGGTTAAAATCACTGCTCCCGAAAAAACAGCAGTTTTTAAAACTTTTTTTGCATTGATACATGTTCCCTGGGGCAGGACCCGGGTCCCCAAACCCTTTTTAGGACAATAACTTGCATATTAGCCTTTAAAATTAGCACTTTTGATTCCGAACGTTCGAGTTCCATAGACTTTAACGGGGTTCTAAAGTTCGCGCAAAAGTTTGGTCCGTTTGCAGGTTCTGATGTGAACCGAACCGGGGGGCGTTTGGCTCATCCCTACTCACTTCCTTTGTATGAATTTGCTGCCACTGTGTACTATGTATGCTGTTGGGCTTGGCTTTAACATGGTTCTTTATGATTCCATTACATTACCAACATTGTGAGCAATTCTGTTTTTTCCAGGATCCTTGGATGGACATCGCTGACAGTTTTTAACCATTTTGTGGCTGTTGCATTTGTTTGTTTTTTATAAACTTGTGTCAACATGTAATTTTAATCTTGCATTAATTATATAAGAACAAAGAGTGGATGTATTGTTGGTCTTTTGTGATTTATTCATTTGTTGTTCATTCTGTTATAGAAGTAACATGTTCTATTAATATATTCACCCCTGAAGAAAGAAGGTATTCTGAAACACGTCGTGTGTGGTCCGTGGACATCCGCCGTGGTGTTTTCAACACAGTAGTCCTTGACATATCAGGAGTATACCTCCAATGTTATGCATTATGTCGACTATGTAACTATGTAACTATGACTTATATGTTTACCAGCCACCACTTTTGCTCTTTTTTAACCTATTGTTAAATAGAATTTGTATTCATTTTATATATATTTTTATTTTTCGTTGTTTTTTTATGCTGCTATTCCACTATTAACTTGTTGGACCATTAAAGTCCCGTTAGGAGGTATTTTTTTCCCATTCTCTTTATTATTTGGAATGTGGGCCCACCCTATTGCTCAATCTCATCTCAACATTTACCTTTGTAAATTGTTGTGCTGCAGCTGCGATCTGATCATCTTGGATGTCTAATGCCGCGTACACACGACCATTTTTCTCGTCGGGAAAATTTTTATTTTTTCTCTTTGACGAGAAAAACGACCGTGTGTGGACTTTTGGTCATTTTCCCAGACGAGAAAAACGGCATTAATCACGACGAGAAAAATTAGAACATGCTCTAATTTTTCTCGTCGTGATTCACGGCATTTTTTTCCGCTGCAGTTTTCCCATAGGGAAACACTGCCGGGGAGCCTACACACGGTCGTTTTTCTCGACGAAGAGAAAAAATGTCGGGAAAAACGGGCGTGTGTAGGGGAACAAGCCGTTCCTCTTTTTTCCAGTCAATTTTCTCGACTGTGTTTTCACCGTCGAGAAAATCGATCGTGTGTACGCAGCATAAGACTCTGCTGTTCATCACCAGATATGAAGGACTTTGACAAGTTTACACACACTTTAGATTAAATACACTTTAGATCCCCCATTTTTTATTTAGTGTAAACCGGGGAAGGGAGAAATATTATTTTTGTTTACAATCATCAAGTGATTTCCTCCCAATGCTAATATGTTGCATTTATGTGCAGTTGGAGGCATTATACTGTATGATTTGTGTGACAGGGGTGGAGTAATGGGGAAATTGCATTATTTTCATATTCCTTATTAAAGTTGGCCTCACAAATATCTAGTAAAGCCTCTTATATTCTGGTTATTCTGGTTACTTTGCATGACTCATTCTATTTTCATGTGAACTGTCTACATGGACAAGCCAGCCCCATCTCCTCAGGAAGGTCATATCGTTGCTTACCAGGGGTGTTGGCGGGGGCTGGTCTTTTTCCTTACACACAAGTTCTGTATTACCACAGCCAAATCCTATAAGGTCTTTGTCTCACATCAGACCTGCCTCCATGAGGCACGTGCCTATGGTCATCTGTGCCATGTTGCGTAACAGCAAATGGGACCCATGTTGGAAAATAGCATCTTTAGTTAAGTATTTTCTAATATTATCTGCATCTGTCATTACTTTTAATAAATGTTATACTTTTAAGTATTTCTGTGATCTCTCTTTGTACATATCGAATAAAAACCCTAAAAGAACCATGATAAAACCGGAAGGTAGGAACATGAGCCTATAGGAGAGAACACTGATAAATAACAAATTGGTAGTCATGTTTCCCCATGACATCATATTGCCAAGTTGGCTCCAGTGATGATGAGGATGGAGGGAATGATGACAATGAGGTCACCGATGCCACTTGGATTCCAGGTAGAGCAGAGGAGGAAAGTGGGGCAAAACCCCAATGAGACAGCCATCATGGAAGAGTAGACAGCAGCCACCCTATTCCATCACATTGTGGAGCTGTTCTCTCCCGGCTAGAGGTGGGCCCGATGTTGAAATCGAATGTAAGTTCAACTTGAACATCAGGTGTTCGTTCGTTATTAGAACAAATGAATATACGGGGCGCTCGTGGGACGTTCACCCGCCGCTGAGCGCCCCATATTGCACTGCGAGATTGCAGTGCATTGATGACTGCTGATTGGCCAAAGCATGGACGTGACCTGTATGCTTTGGCCAATCACAGCATGATGTACTGTCAGAGCCATGATTGGCCAAAGCCAGGGCGCCTTTCGCCAATCATGGCTCAGGTCCACACCCCACACCCCACACCCCACACTATATAAGGCTGCTTACACAGCGGTTGTATGTAGTGTGTTATAGTGGACTGTAGAGAGATTAGGCAGGTTAGTTAGGGGATTGAGCATGCAGTCAGTGTAGAATATATAATACAGTGCAGTCAGTGTAGAATATAAAATTCAGTGCAGTCAGTGTAGAATATATTATACAGTGCAGTCAGTGTGGAATATATGATACAGTGCAGTCAGTGTGGTGTTTATAATACAGTGCAGTCAGTGTATATTATGTAGTGCAGAGTGTAACGGGAAGGCCCGGGGAACTCAGAATCGCTTAGAAAGTATGAGATACCCTTGCTTCAGCTCCCCCAATGCCTCTTATGTGTCAACTACCCTGTGTCTCTATTAGGGGCACAGGGTGAATGAAAACCCCACTATGACCTATGATAGCCACATTCAATGCTGTTTTTACATTGTATCTAGATTGGGTGTGTACTGTGGTTGGGGGTTGTGTAATCCTTGCTGTGATGAGGTGTGATTGCATTCTATTGTCTATTATGAATTAAGTCTGCTACTGTGACGATGTGGATTGGAGCTGGTCGACCGTCTGGCGGCATATTATGGGATGTTGAAGTGTCTTCTGTGAGGAGGGGGGGAATCACCCCTCCTGCTAAGACTGTTTACTGAAGGAGAAGTTTGAACACACCTGACCTGTATCACCATTGTCATTGGACAGTTTAACCCGCCCTGTTCCCCAAGGATGGGAGGGAAGGGTTTTGAAGAGAAATGTGTTACCATGTGTTTTTGAAAATAAAGTCATTCCCTGTTTTGGAACTTGAAATACAGAGCGTTGTCTCGTATCCTGGAAGAGACAGAGTACGTCTCGTTTCTTCTGGAAGGATTAATCTTATGGGAAATGGTCGCCAGGCTGTGGAGGAGCAACAGGGAATTTGTGTCCAGGAGAGGGAAGATATTCTAAACGGCGTTACCCCCTTTCGTATTTGGGGTGCCGTTACACAGAGTATATAGTGCAGTGCAGAGTATATAATACAGTGCAGTGCAAAGTATATAGTGCAGTGTAGAGTATATAATACAGAGCAGTGCAGAGTATATAGTGCAGTGTATAGTATATAATACAGTGCAGTGCAAAGTATATAGTGCACTGCAGACTATATAATACAGTACAGTGCAGAGTATCTAGTGCAGTGCACAGTATATAACACAGTGTAGTGCAGAGTATATAATACAGTGCAGTGCAGAGTATATACTGCAGTATATAGTATATAATAGTGCGGTGTGAATAACACAGTGTAATTTATATAATACAGTGTCGTGCAGTGTATAGAATACAGTACAGTGCAGAGTATATAATACAGTGTAGTGCGGTGTGAATAACACAATATTGTGGTGCTAATGAAATATTGGTGTGTACAACACTTCTGTGTCACCACTGATCGGCGGCGCAGCAGTACTAAGAATATTTGGGGCATACTTAATTGCTTTCCCCCCTTCTGCGTCACAGCTGTTCCTCTTTCTGCATCAGCAGTGGTTCCCATTTTTCTGGGCTGTTTGAATTTTTATTTTCCAGCAGCAGTAAAAAAAAAATCTCCATTGCTGTTCCTTCTAAGTCACCGCTGTTTTTTTTTTGTCCTTTCTTAAATTTTTGCATTTATTTATTTATATTTTTTTACAGCAGCAGTAAAAAAAAAAAAATCCCCACAACTGCTGCACCCTTATTTTCTTTATTAAAAAAAAAACTGTTTATAGTGCACCAAGCACAAAAATATTGCACCCAAGCTCCATATTTTCATCCCACACTCTATAATAAAAAGTTATGAAATCCCTCAAACAAGTCCTCACCATGTCCGAAAGGCCAACAAGGAGAGGCAGATGCTCACAGACCACTAAAAAAGGGCAAGCAGCCTCTGTGTCTACAGTGAAAAGTGGTGGTGGCGGCGGACATGATGCATCCTATGCAGCACGCTTTTTTTTTTCTGGTGCTGTCTGTGTTATTGAGCCATAACATGCAAAAGAGGCCCCATTTTTCTGCAGCAGTTTGACAGGTGCATGTAATTTAAAAAAATCCAAATTTTTAACAGCAGGGCCCGTTCCTGTACCCAGCAAGATTAACTGTGAGGGGTTAAAGTGTTCAGGCACCACCAACACCCAAAGCCCAATTTGTCTGCACCTGTATATAAGATGAAAAAAATTGGGGACATTTTGTAAAATTGTCATTGTAAAATTACACCAGCAGGAACACTCCCTCCCTCCTGCAGCCCATCAGAGTACCCGAGTACCTGTTTCCAGCCAATTAAACTACCTGGGTACCTATCTGCAACCCATCAGAGTACCTGAGTACCTAGCTTCAGCCCATGCCTCATAAAATATATGTTGTAGTGTATTCTTTCCAAAATGGGGTCATTTTGTGGGTAATTCCACTGTCCTGGTGCTTTTTTTTTCAAAATGTTCGCTCTTTTTTAAATTATTTTGCAAGAGAAAGAAAAAGGAGAGAAAAGTTCACATTAACTAGATTAAATGGGGCTGGCCTGATAAATTTATTTAAATAGTAGGCACAAGGACAAAGCACATGAAATAGCACTAAAAGGTTGATGGAGGGGGGGAGGGGGGAGTGTAGGACCCCTGGAGTAGGGGTGTAAAGAGATGTATGGTAGAGGGGAGGTTAGAGGGGATGCGTGTAGTGTGGAGGCCATAGGCAAATCCCCTAGGGTAGGCCAAGCTGGGCTAAGAGGGAGGGGGTGGGTAGGGGGGGTAAGGGATGGGGGTACAGGTAAAAGGGGGGGTTTCGAGAGGGAGGATGGGAGGAGAGAGAAGGAGGAGGTAGGGTAAGGAGGTACATCACAATTAATTATTAGAAGATCTCACAAACACAAGTTATGTTATACATGTTTTTTATGTTTTTTATGCTCTGCCGTTGATTGGCGGGTAAAACTAGGGAATCTATATGGATATATATCCCATGTCAGTCTGCTATGTATGTTCAGAGGGACAGATGCCATTCAGAAGGGTAAATGTGCTTTGGCCCACTTCTTCTTATCTTCTCTCTGGCGATATATGCACAGTTCCTCTATTGTTCCTTGCAAGGGTTAAGGTGAAGAATAGGGGCATAGTACTAATGACATGGAATGTGAGGGGTTTGGGGGATAAGGATAAAAGAAATGTAATGTTTAAATATTTTGATAAAATGAAACCCCAGATAATTTGCCTACAGGAAACGCATATGCGGCCCGACTCTGTCCACCTTTTGTATACACGTAAATACCCGATACAGTTTCATTCTATGCACACCTCATATTCAAGGGGAGTCAGTGTAATGTTCTCCACCGAAGCTTCCTTTGAGTGCATACAACAGAAGGTGGACAGAGAGGGTAATTTTGTTTTTTTGCTTTGTAAGCTTAATGGGCTAGTATGTATTATCGCCTCAATTTATATCCCCCCACCGTTTTCAATGACTTCTCGTAGGAGCTTGGCGCAATTCATGGCCCAATTTCCGGACGTTCCGGTATTAGCGCTGGGTGATTATAATAATACTTTGGATATAGGCCAAGATAGAATGTCCTTGACTCCCAGAGTGGTGAGACAGATAACTGGCAAGACGGCTTTTGCCTCCCTACTCCTGGAACTGGGACTCCGTGACGTTTGGCGAGAGAGGCATGAAAAGGACAGATGTTATTCGTGCTACTCTGCTACGCATGACGGACTCTCCCGTATTGACCTGGGCCTATGAGCCGCGTCTACTATCCGATCACTCTCCATTCTGGGTACGGCTGGATGTCACCGTTGCCTCGGGCCGCCCACTGTGGAAAGTGAACCCTTTTTGGTTAACCCTGTTCCCGACCCCGGACAGAATGAGGGGGGCACTGTGGGAATTCTTGCACTTTAATAGGGGATCTGCTAGTGCAGCGGTAGTATGGGATACACTAAAGGCATTCTTAAGGGGATGCCTTATTAGAGAGATCACGGGAATTAAAACTCGGTCCAGGGAATGGGAGAATAGGGTACGGGACGAAATGAAAGTGAGAGAACAGGCCTAAATAGCCGACCCCTCCCAATCTAACCATGACTTATGGACGGAGGCACAAGCAATGTACAATTTGGTTTTGCTGTCCGCAGCGGAGAAGAGGAGATATTTTCAGCAGCAGAGCTATTTTGAAGAGGGGGAAAACACTGGCCGCCTTCTTGCCCTCATAGATAGAGAGCAGCGGGAATCCGCTAATATCTCGGCGGTAAGGGCAGAATCTGGGGAGAAGCATACCCTTAGCTCGGATATTTTAGATAACTTTCAGCGGTTCTATAAGGACTTATACTCCTCTAAAAATAGCTATAACACATCTGATTTGGCTCTGTTTTTACAAGCCTGCCCTTTTCCACAGCTGTCCGAGGAGGACAGGGAAATGTTGAATTCTCCAATCACATTGGTGGAACTGGCAGAGGCATTGGAGGGGGCACCACATCATAAATCCCCAGGCCCGGATGGGATACCAGTGGAGGTGTATTCCCACTATGGGAAGGACCTTCTACCACCCCTGTTGCAGGCTATAACGGAGGCAGAGGAAATAGGCAGCCTACCAGATAGTATGCAAGAGGCAGGAATAACAGTGCTCCCAAAGCCAGGAAAGGATAAGCTTCTATTGGACTCCTATCGCCCAATATCCTTACTAAATGTGGATGTCAAGCTCTTTGCTAGAGTCTTGGCTAAGAGGCTATCCCAAGTAATTGGCAGGTTGGTCCACCATGACCAGTCTGGCTTTATACCCACCCGTTCTATGGCCGATAACATTAGGCGACTATATATGAATCTGCAGGTGCCGGTGGATAATCCGGGGGGTAGGGCCATTCTGTCACTGGACGCTGCAAAGGCGTTTGATAGTGTGGAATGGCCCTACCTCTTGGAAATCCTGGCAAGATTTGGAGTGGGGAATAAATTTATAGCGTGGGTAAAGGTGCTTTATTTTAAGCCAAGAGCCAGACTGCATATTAATAATAATCTTTCCTCTCCATTTGAGCTATATAGAGGTACTCGACAGGGATGCCCATTGTCCCCATTGCTGTTCGCCCTGGCGGTAGAGGCTCTGGCCATCTTGATCCGCTATGCCCCGGAAGTGGGGAATAAATTTATAGCGTGGGTAAAGGTGCTTTATTTTAAGCCAAGAGCCAGACTGCATATTAATAATAATCTTTCCTCTCCATTTGAGCTATATAGAGGTACTCGACAGGGATGCCCATTGTCCCCATTGCTGTTCGCCCTGGCGGTAGAGCCTCTGGCCATCTTGATCCGCTATGCCCCGGAAGTGGTAGGGTTCCGCATACGGTCAGAGGGAAGAAAATATATCTTTATATGCGGACGATGCGCTTATATATCTAGGTGACACAGCCGCCTCGCTGCGAGCAGTGATGGAGATAATAGGGGAGTTTGGAAGTTTTTCAGGTTTTACCATCAACTGGTCAAAATCAACCTTAATGCCCATAGATCAGTTGAAGGAAAAGTTACCAGAGGGGGCAGAACAAATAGTTATAGCCAATAACTTTAAATATCTGGGAGTGGTAGTATCCCCGGATCCGGCTGAGTACCTTCAGCTGAATCTGGGACCACTGTTGGTTAAACAGAAAGCGAAATGTAACAGTTGGTGTAAGCTTCCACTGTCAGTAATAGGACAGGCAAATTTAATAAAAATGGTATGGGCCCCGCAGCAATTGTATGTTTTCCACAATTCCCCTATGTGGATCTTGAACAAATGGTTCAAACAGATTGATACGTTGATGAGGGAATTAATATGGAAAAAAAAGGCAGTCAGGATCAGTCTAGCCACACTGCAATATGGAAAGGACAGAGGAGGACTGGCAGTACCCCATCCCAAAATGTACTTTTTGGCCTCACAGCTCCAGCAGATGGCAGGGTGGGGGCGGGAAGGAAATGAGGACCCTATATGTAAATTGGTGACCGCATCGGCCCCCGCATTAGAGGCGGCCTCTTATATGGAGATGGACTTGCCAAGCATGCCAGACTCGGCACCTACGTGTGTCCTCCTCAAAAGGGTATGGGGGGAGGTCCGGAAAGCCCTGAAGATATCAGGTTTGTTGCCTTTTACCCCGATTTGGCACAATCAGAGATACCCAGAGGTACAGGAATTGCAGGGCTTTACCCCCTGGAAAGAAAGGGGGATCTGTTTTTTTGCACAGCTATATGAGGGGGAGGTGTTGAAGACGTATGAACAGCTACAGTAGGTGCCGCCGATATTGTGTCAATCTCGCCGCTGTTAGCGGCGAGATTGACACCTGTGACCCCCGTCGCGGGTGCCAGCGCCGAGCTCTGTCGCTCATTCATTCTTTTTTTTCCTGCCTAAATCACTTTCACCGCTAGATGTCGTGCGCGCTTAGTTTTCTATTTTACTTTACGCTCCCAGCCATGGCCAATCTTTTTTCAAATGCAAAACGCTGATCAAATAAACTGAATTGGTTGATGGTCCAGTGGGTGCGTCTCTGCCTATAATGCACTGTGTCCAGAGTTCGATTCCCCAGTTAACTTTGTTTTTTATAGTCTTATTTGTAATAAAGCATATTCGAGTACAGTACTGTATGTGTTACTTTTGTTTTAAACATTTTTACTTAACACATCTTTTTACTGTACAAGTGTAACAAATTAATAGACCCGCCCCTTCAAAAGTTCCTCATCAGGTCCGCTCAGCCAATGACGTTGGTGTAAGGCTGAGCGGACCTGATGGGGAACTTTTGAAGCGGTGGGTCTATTCATTTATTTCACTGTGGTTATTTCAGGGGAACCCGCCCCCTCGCATGTCAGACCCGCCTACGTCATTGGCTGGCGGACCTGATGGAGAACTTCATCCTCAGTGTAATAAATCAATAGACCCGCCCCTTCAAAAGTTCCCCATCAGGACCGCAGTATGATAATGTAAAATACTACCATTTAAATGGGATTTTACTGATCTAAATGTAAATGTGAATTTCTATGCAAAAATGAGAATTCTAAAAGAGGAACTATTGTAATGTCTACCTCAACTTGTTTTCTTAGCCTTTTATTTCCAGCCTTTTATTTATTTTCTGCTTTTCATCCAAGAGCCATACAGTAGATTTTCACTTTGTATTCTCCTAATTTATTGTTAGTTTAACATAAAAGAACAGAAATATATATATTTTTTAAAATAGTTATTTTGAAACAAGAGTTTGGCAACACTGTTTCCAGGCGTCTCTCAGGATCTTTTCTAAGTATGGGTGTTTATGTTCAATAAGCCTGTTAAATTTGCTAGAATCCATTAGGGATTAGAGGAAAGCAGTAGTTAAAAAAAAAAAAAAGCACCAAGGTAGCCATCGCGGTCATTTCTTTTTGAAAATGCTAGTTACCTGGCTTTTATGATGAGCCAATGACTAACTCTGGAAAACTATGCAGATAAGGATTTCCGATTGCACTCTGACTATCCAGTTTTGCAGTGTTGTTCTACTGTAAGTTACTGTAGGCTTTCCCAGTATTGAAGTCAACGCCAGCCAGTAGACTAGCATTTTCTGAGGAAGCTGAGTAGTGACATTCTCTGTATTTCTGTCAGTAAAATGTTCATGAAAATTAAAAGCCTTTAACTGGCAAAACTGCTCCCAGACAGTATACAGTATATTTTTTCACCTGTGTATTTAGCGGCTCTCAAAGTTACAATCTGCACAGAGCGGGGGGAGGGGAGCTGTAATTTAAACATTTAACACATGTTGTTGCCGTACTGTACTGTCATTCGGCATTGGTCATTCATCAACGTTGTGAAGTTCTAATTTAGCTATGTGTGTCTGTGGTCCAGTGGGTGCGTCTCTGACTTTAGTGCACTGTGTCCAGAGTTTGATTCCCCAGTCAACTTTGTTTTTTATAGTCTTATTTGTAATAAAGCATATTCGAGTACAGTACTGTATGTGTTACTTTTGTTTTAAACGTTTTTATTTAACACATCTTTTTACTGTACAAGTGTAACAAATTAATAGACCCGCCCCTTCAAAAGTTCCCCATCAGGTCCGCTCAGCCAATGACGTTGGTGTAAGGCTGAGCGGACCTGATGGGGAACTTTTGAAGCGGCGGGTCTATTCATTTATTTCACTGTGGTGGAAGTTCCCCATCAGGGGAACCCGCCCCCTCGCATGTCAGACCCGCCTACGTCATTGGCTGGCAGACCTGATGGAGAACTTCATCCTCAGTGTAATAAATCAATAGACCCGCCCCTTCCCAAACAGTATACAGTATATTTTTTCACCTGTGTATTTAGCGGCTCTCAAAGTTACAATCTGCACAGAGCGGGGGGAGGGGAGCTGTAATTTAAACATTTAACACATGTTGTTGCCGTACTGTACTGTCATTTTTATAGTCTTATTTGTAATAAAGCATATTCGAGTACAGTACTGTATGTATTTGATACAGTACAGTATGTGTTACTTTATGTTTTAAACGTTTTGATTTAACACATCTTTTACTGTACAAGTGTTTTTTTGGAAAGAAACTGTTTCATTCATAAAAAAAAAAAAAAAACACTAAAGTTAGCACGATTTTTTTTTGTATACTAAGCAATGCTTTACATTTTTTTACAGGTTTTTTGACTTGTGTAAATGGTGTCTGACGTGCCAGACATGATGTCTCCAGGACATGGTTTTGTAGACTATTGAACAATGGCTGTTGGGACTCTGCTAGACAACAAGATTCACACCTTTTCCTAATTGATGATTGCAAGTGTACTGTAGGGGCACCTCCCAGACACCTGTCTCCCAACATGCCATGATTCTTATAAAAGCCAGAAGTTTTGCAGTGTTGTTCTACTGTAAGTTACTGTAGGCTTTCCCAGTATTGAAGTCAATGCCAGCCAGTAGTAAATGTTCATGAAAATTAAAAGGTGTCCCTCCTCCCATACACACCAATCAACAGCACAGCAAAATGGTACATGTGAATTTATATGCAAAATGGTACATGTGAATTTATATAAAAAATGTGAATTCTAAAATAGTATTTGTGTATTTTTTTTTTTTGTTATGTTTAATGTGTACAGTAATTTGGTGTACGGTTTTCCACCTGACAACAGGTTCAGTACAGTGCTCTGCCACTCAAAAACATTGCCTGTGCCCCAAGGTCTGGCTCATGATATACTGTACTGTACAGTACTGTACTGTAAGCTGAAGGTTAGCCAATTTCAACTAGTAGTAAGGTTGGCAAAGTGAATAAATACAGTACATGTTCTCTCATACTGTTCTTAAACTATTTTTTATTTAACGGAGCTTAGCAATAATAAACTGTACAGTACATATTGGGATGTTTCATTACAGTAGTACAACACTTGTACAGTACATTATAAAGTACAGTAGGAAACATACTTCCCCCCACCCACACACCCCTCCTAACAACTCAGCCTGTTGGGGTGTTGGCCCAGTTGGCACTCATTCTCATCCCTCCTCGGCTCTCAAAGTTACAATGTGAACAGAGCGGGGAGAGGGGAGCTGTAATTTAAGCTTGCTGAGACAGAGCTGTGAGAAAAAAAAGATTAAAAGATTCAGCCCTAGGCAGTCTGTTACTGTAGGCCGGGCACAAGGTTGTCTAGCACTGAAAGGTGTCCCTCCTCCCACACACACCAATCAACAGCACAGCAAAATGGTACATTACAGTACAGTTTCTGCAGTGTCTACAGCACATTACTGTAACTACTGTACGGTACATGATATTATTTAACACTGTAACTCAAGTGTCTTTACTCCAACTTTGACCAAGGGCATTCTCGTGACATCCTGAGGAATTCGTTAACTTTATCCCTACAAGCTTGCACATTATCCCCTTGGAATCTTGTGTGGACAAAGTCGAGAATGGTTGCTTTCAGATTTGCTGGGATACCCGGTTTGCGATTATCACCATCAAAATTAACCCTCTTGGTCCACTGCTGGTATTGCTCCCATGTGATAAAATGTTTCAAAACAAGCCGGGCCATATTCCCCGGTTTGTTGACCGAATGCAGGACTATAAGGGCTGTATCCTCTTCGGTTATGACTGGGAGGGCACAGTCTGGTAATGGAAACATGGTCTTTCTCCTCCTTGTCACAGACAATACCCTGCTGCCTGTAGTGCTTGTCGTTGGGTATGTCACTGTGCTTGGATTGCTTCTGACTGGGGTGGTCATAGAATCCAATGGTGTGGCAGATGTGAAGGGGACTGGGCTTGGATTGCTTCTGACTGGGGTGGTCATAGAATCCAATGGTGTGGCAGATGTGAAGGGGACTGGGCTTGGATTGCTTCTGACTGGGGTGGTCATAGAATCCAATGGTGTGGCAGATGTGAAGGACACTGGGCTTGGATTGCTTCTGACTGGGGTGGTCATAGAATCCAATGGTGCCACAGCAGTAACCTTGTCATATATTGGTGGTGTCAGAGGTGCAGTGAGATGTGTCCGATCGTCAGCATCTGCGGGTATTTGCAAAATAAGAGGAATCTGTGAATCGCCCCCCATCTCTTGTGGTGCCATGTAATCCTCTTGCAAATCTATCTTGCTAATTCTGTCCACCCGAGTGTTCGCAAACTCCTGCTCCAGCCTCTCTTGCCCAGCCTTGAGTTCTTCCTGTCCAGACTTAAGTTCTTCATTTCCAGTGTGAATCTGCAGTACGCACTCCACTGCTCTCGCCAGTGTTTTATGCATTAAGCGCACCTGACGTTCCAGCCGCTTGAGATGCATAAGGTGTTCACTATTATGCTGTCTGTCAACTGCCTGCTTCCAAAAAAGCTTTCTCTTTTTAAGTCCATGAACCCTTTTTTACTTCAAATGCAGGGAGTTTGTCAACTTCAAGTATTGCTGGCTGTGCAGGGGTTACAGTGAGCACAGGCACTTCGGATGCAGGTGCGGCAGAAAGCGCAGGCAGGTCATCCACATCAAGTGTTGGTGGCTGTGCAGGGGTTGCATTACGTGCAGGCGCTTGTGATGGAAACCGTGCATGGATTTCAGGGGCAGCGTGGAGTCCATGGAATTTAGGTGTTGGGCAGAATGTTAGCTCCTGAGGGCGCATGCGCGGCAGCTCCCAAGATGGCCGCCGGCATCTAGAGCTCCGCTCCACCACGGCCCAGTATTAGCCACCGGAGCTAACAGAGCGCCCCCCCCGCATTCTTACCGGGTCATCTGTGCAGGGGAAGCCCCCCTGATCCCCCGAATGTCAGCGGCGCCGGCGAGGAGGAATCTGACAGGCCAGATGGCCGCGAGTCTCGGCCCCCTCAGATCTGACAGGATGGCGGCGGCTGCACGAGGCCCTCACAGTAAGGAGCTCACAGGGGACGATATAGCTGACCAGGACGTGCTTCCGCAGTCCCCCTCAGGTACAGACTACCCTCCCCTGACCCTGGCCGCATCCCCAGCTTCCACGGAATCGCTGCTGGGCAGAATGAACCCGGGCACCCCCACAACCCCTAGGCTGGATCCTCATACAGGCCTCATATTAGATGCACAGGATGCCACAGATCCTTTTCCTAATCCCTCTGACTTTTCATCCATGATGGCTGCCTTTGCTTAAATGCTCACAACAGGGCTGGCACAGAACGCTGCACAGATCACGGCATCCATTCATGCTGATTTGCAGCAAATAGGGGTGAGAATGGACATTATAGAACAAAAAGCTGACCATGCTGTGTCACGTATTAACCAAAATACTGCTAGGCTGCAAGATGTACAAGACCAATTGGAAACAGCGTTCGCGAAGATTGACGACCTCGAAAACAGATCGAGACGATACAATTTTAGGATAAGGGGTGTACCCGAATCTGAAAAGGAGGTGCAGGGAACTGTAAAAGCTATCATACGCAGCCTGATTCCTGATATTACAGATATTCGCCTGGAGCTGGATAGAGCTCACAGAGCCCTTCAACCCCCCCGCTCTGATGGTCTCCCCAGAGACATTGTGGTAAAACCTCACTACTACTCAGTCAAGGAAGAGGTGATGAAGAAATCTAGGAGCTCTGATAATCTCATTTTCCAGGGACAGAGAATTCAGATCTTTGCTGACCTGTCACCCTATACTATTCAAAAAAGGCGTTAGTTAAAGCCTTTACTTCAGATCCTAATGGATAAAGAAATCACATACAGGTGGTCGTTCCCCCTTCGCCTGAACTTCTCCTACAAGAACAAAAGCTATGGATTCTCCTCATTGGTGGAAGGTTGCACCTGGGGATTCTGTCACAGGAACCTGCCCCCATGCAGATCTCTAGAAACACCCCATCTTCGTCAAAAAGACCACCGCCAGCAAGTCCACTGCAACACAACTGGCTGACACAAAGCTCCAAGAGGTCTAAAGAAAATCTCCCGCCTTGAAGGTCGACTACCCTTTACTAGATCAGGGCCCTGATCTGGGACTTTGCCACCTTTCCTAAGTGCTTGGGACTTATATCCCCACCTCATTACTGGAAGTCCGAGTGCTCCACGTCCCACTGCTTCCCGTGGATAGACATTTGTCTTTACCGACTTTTGCTGAAGGCTACAGTGTGACTGTGGGGGCCGGGGGTCCTGGGCTTGGGGCGGGTGGGGGGATATTTTCTCTTGCAAACCGCAGGTAGCTTTCTGGTCTGCGGACAGACTTATACGGCCTTTCCTTTTGCTCACGTTTTTGCTCCCCATGGCTTGTTTTTTCTCACTGTTCCATTTTTTTTATAGATTCCTGATTGCTGATACGGGGATACCCCTTATTTTAGGTCATGTATTTCCAGATGGCATTCCTTTCGGGTCCTACCTGGCCCCCTTGGCCTCCCACTAAAGGGGGAGGTCGGGGGGGAGGGGGCGGGAGTCGGGAGGAATGGTAGGGGCTGTCTCTTGCATTATTGGCTCACTTACTTAGGGCGCTCTGTTTAGTTGATATTATGGGCTACCTCCAGCCTTAAGATTAATATGTTACCAGGTGACTGGGCTGTGGTGGACTCAGTGCACCTACCCTAGGAATCTAGAGCACTATTGGTGCTCCTGGGTTCCGATCAGGAATCCCCGTGACTGGGGTTTTCTGGACCTCTCAGATTGAAGGAGTGTGTTATGGCCAGCCCATACAACTCCGGGGGGGGGGGGGTGGGGGTCGGGGGACCTCCCAATTCGGACTTTGTTTAAGTTGACTTTGAAGGACAGACGGTACAGTTTGGCTTATAATTGTATAACCCCATTTTTTCTCTTTCTCTCTCTTTTCATCCTTTCGCCTCTTCTCACTCATGCTCGACGGAATGCTCTCAGGATCCATGAACACATCCTTCCTCCCATCTCTGACGACGGAATTTCGCTCTGCCTGCTCACACGGCCTGCCGGGGTCTTCCTCTCCCAGGGACAAGGTAAGCAACTGAGCCTTATCATAGACTCATCCCCTCTGATCCATGACTAATGCACACCATCCCATGCCCACACTTAAAATAGTCTCACATAACACACAGGGCCTCAATTCCCCTGTAAAACGCAGGAAGGTCTTCCAGCAATACCACTCCATGCAAGCCGATATACTCCTGTTACAGGAAACCCACTTCCCGTCCACATTCAAACCCTCTTTCCTACATCAACGCTTCCCACAATTTTTCCTGGCATCAGCAGATAATAAGACAAAAGGGGTGGCGGTATGCTTCGCCAAACACATCAACCTCTCTCAGCCAGAAACTGTAGTAGACCCCCTGGGGCGATATATTTTGGTATCCGGTCACATAGATGGAGAGCAGTACACATTTGTGTCCTACTATGCCCCTAACAAGGGCCAAAAGCCCTTTTTTGATTCCCTTATACGGACGCTGAAACCACATCTCAAAGGGTCAGTCTTCATTGGAGGTGATTCTAATATCGCCTTTGATCTTGCCCTTGATAAACTGGCAGATGGGACAACCAAGCCCAAACGTCCTTCCAATCAGAGTACAAACATAGCAAAACTGATCCATGAGGCAGGACTAGTGGATGCGTGGCGGGAGGCTAACCCTCGCACAAAAGACTACACGCACTACTCAGCCCCACACAAATCCTTTGCCAGGATAGATCACATTTTCACACACTCATATACAATTCCTCTACTTATACGTTCCAAAATAATAGAATCCCCGCTGTCAGATCACTCGATGGTCACTGTAATCACTCTGCGGTCGTCGGGAAAAAGAGACACACCGCGCTGGCGGTTACAAGAATCCCTATTGAATGACCCAATTCAATATTCATTAGTGGAGACAGCTATTAAGGAATATTTCCTGATAAATGCAACGGAGGAAGTCTCCCCTTCTACCGTATGGGCGGCACACAAAGCGGTCATCAGGGGGATACTCATTCAATTGTCCTCAAAACTCAAAAAGGAACACAGGGCAGATACACTCAAGCTCACAGAAGAATTCCACTCCCTGGCTAAAGCGCATAAACGTAACCCTACGACCTGTTCCTTAGCAAATCTAGACAGAGCTAGGGTTCTCCTTAACCTAAACCTGACGACAGCGGCAGAACGACACCTTAGTTGGTCCGGGGCAAGGTTCTATTCCCAGAAGGACAGGATAGGTTCTAAATTGGCAGTAAAACTTACCCCTAAACACCGCTCTTTAGCTTTCCCTAAAATCCGGACAGTAGCGGGGGATTTGACACAGAATCCGGTTAAAATTATGGACACGTTTCTACGGTTCTACTCTGACCTGTACAAACGGAAACAACAGACCCACAGTAAGCACGACGACGACTTTTTTCAAGACCTACAATTCCCCTCCCTGACGGATGAACATAGAGACATCCTCGAGAGCCCGTTCACCCAAGAGAAAGTCATGGCTACGATTAAATTGCTTAAAGTGGGGTCCTCCCCCGGCCCAGATGGCTTTTCGACTGGGTATTATAAAAAATTTGGCCTGACTCTGGCTCCGCATTTGGCCCGGTTCTTCAATTCTCTCAGGGATGGGGCTCAATTGGGAACAGACCTAAACGCGGCTTATATCTCGGTCATACCCAAACCTGATAAGGACCCTAGTGAGGTGTGCAATTATCGACCGATCTCGCTTATTAATAACGATATTAAGATTATGACCAAGATTATAGCTAATAGAATATCTGGCTTCATCGCCTCATACATTCACAAAGATCAGGTGGGCTTCATCCCTGGGCCCGGACCAAATTAGACGGACCATTGACATTGTTTCACTTTTACAGTCTCAGTGGGATGGGGGAACCCAACAAAGAGGTTACTTGCTCTCCATAGATCTACACAAAGCATTTGATTCCATAGATTGGGCATATCTGTCTGGTGTCCTGGAGAGATGGGGTTTTGGACCGTACTTCCTAAATCTAATACACGCACTTTACTCTCAACCCACTGCCCAGGTACGCCTGATGGGGAGGCACTCGGAATCTTTCGTCATAAGCAGGGGTACCAGACAGGGATGTCCCCTCCCTCCCCTCCTTTTTGCAATAGCCATCGAGACTTTAGCCATAGCTCTCAGATCAAACCCTGACTTTAGGGGGGTCATGTGCAGTTCTTAAAATATTGAAGGTCTTCAGTGAGGTATCGGGCTTGAAAGTAAATATGAGTAAATCGACCGCACTAAACATTAATGTTCCGCAGGATGTTCGGATACTACTTTCTAAAAACTTTAATTTGGTCTGGGCATCTGGGGCGATCCCATACTTGGGCGTCAAGCTGACCGCCGACATCAGCAACCTCTTTAAGGCGAATTATCCCCCTATGATGCAGAAATGTAGAGATGACATGAATAGGTGGTCGAGAAGCAGACTATCCTGGCTCGGCAGGATCCATGCGATTAAGATGACTCTTCTCCCACGTATGCTGTATTTATTCCGATCCCTCCCAATCACGATCAAGAAACAGGTTCTGGGTAAATTTCAGTCTGAGGTTGTTCGCTTTATCTGGGGCAACAAAGGATACAGATGTCCCTCGAGTATCCTCTTCCGCCTAAAATCACAGGGAGGCTTGGGTCTCCCAAATCTTTGGAATTATTACCAGGCGGCTCAACTCGCACAAATCTCAATGGTCTTCTCGAGGGGCCAGAAGCCGGACTGGCTCTCTATGGAAAGGCAAGCGGTCCCATCGAACACCATTGACTACCTGTTATGTTGTGACCCGAAGGCCAGACCTGCGATTTTATCCCCCACACTCTCCCACTCTGTTGCTCTATGTTCCCGATTATATAATCACACATCAGTGACGTCCACGCTGAAACCCCTAGCCCACCTGTTCCATAACACGGACTTCTTGCCGGGAATGAACATTGGGGCATTTAAATGGTGGACAGATAAGGGTTTATACCGAATTGGCCACTTTCTCTCCCCTGCGGGGCCCATTTCTTTATCCCACTGCAAAAAGAGACTAGATATGCCCGACTCTGAGTATTTTAGATTCTCCCAAATCTCTCACTTCCTGCACTCCATTTGGAATAACAAGACAGTCGCTCCTACGATTACACCCTATGAACACTGGTGCTCGAACACAATGGATCAGAGGGGAGGTATCTCGTTAATTTACATGACCCTGTCGACTAGATTGACCAAGCCCACCTACGCTCAGAGTTGGGAGGCGGATATGGATGGCTCATGGGACACTGAGGTATGGTTCCGCGCATCGAAGCGTTCGTTTAAAGGTATACTCAATGTCTCTCTGATCGAAGCTAGTCTGAAAGTACTGGTCCGGTGGTACTACGTTCCTTCCAGGTTGGCTATAATGTATGCAGGCACTTCCCCAGTATGCTTTAGAGGCTGCGAACTAGAGGGCACTATGTTCCATACTTGGTGGTCCTGCCCGCGCATCAGATCTTTCTGGCGCAAAGTATTTCGCACCATTAGAACTCTGACGGGAGTACAGACAACTCCACAGCCCAATATAGCACTTCTAAACCATACTTTTCCCAATATGCCCAAACACTCCCAGACACTTTCATTTTTTATATTACTAGGAGCCAAATTAACCATAGCCAAGGCCTGGAAGAAACCCACCGTCTCCTTTACAGGATTCAGGAGGAAGGTATCCTGGATCATGGTACAAGAGCAAATTGTTGCCAAACTTAATGACAAGACTGAAAAATTTATGGCCACATGGGAACCTTGGGCCACCTCATGCAATGTTTCTCTTATAACAGGAGTCCAACCTGGATTTCTGAGCAGTCACGTCTCACATTCCTAGCATGTGAGTATTCCCCCAGCTCCCCCTTTTCCTTCACACGTTTATACCTCTTCTCCTTTCTTCTGCCTCCCTTGGCATCTCTGGGTTATTTCGCTTAATATGATCACGCTGTTCTTCTTAGGATTATTTTACTGATCTGTGGTTTGTATTCGTTCTTGTTGACTCTCCATTTATTAGCTGAGCATATTGACCTCATAGTGTAACATGAAAACCTTACGCTTAGTCACATGGTGGAGGTGCTTCGGCTACTCATCTTGACTAACATACCAGGCTGGTAGACGCTTTCTGGGTGCTGGATTCTCCACCTTCTGGGATGCAGTGTGATCCCTAAGGGGCGTCCCGGGGGCTGGAGTCACAGTGCTTACTTAGTTTGGAGTATCTCTCCGACTGGCTATGGTAGAGCATGCTGTTTCGATAAGATAGTAATGCTAGGATGATCTAGCTTGAAGTGCCTCACATGACTCACCTATGTTTCTTCTATAGGAACTTATGCTGATAAGGTCACACACTTAGTTAATGCACTGTATTACCTGATTGTTTGATTATCTTCTGTTATCATTTAAAACTTCAAATAAAAATTTATTAAACTTGAATGTTAGCTCCTCTCCCTTCCTCAGCTGTTCTGCGACAGCCAATCCCTCTTCTGAAACTGTTGATTATAAATACAGTATTGCGGTCAGTTCATTTGTTTTTAGTAGTAATAATGCTTTCTTCATTTCTAAAATTGTATGTTTCTATTTCCCACAAACCACAATTACTGTACAACATTCAAAAAACATTAGATTTTAGAGGACACATTGGGGGTTATTTACGAAAGAAAAATTGTTCAATAGTCTACAAAACCATGTCCTGGAGACATCATGTCTGGCACGTCAGACACCATTTACACAAGTCAAAAAACCTGTAAAAAAATGTAAAGCATTGCTTAGTATACAAAAAAAAATCGTGCTAACTTTAGTGTTTTTTTTTTTTTTATGAATGAAACAGTTTCTTTCCAAAAAAACACTTGTACAGTAAAAGATGTGTTAAATCAAAACGTTTAAAACATAAAGTAACACATACTGTACTGTATCAAATACATACAGTACTGTACTCGAATATGCTTTATTACAAAAAAGACTATAAAAATGACAGTACAGTACGGCAACAACATGTGTCAAATGTTTAAATTACAGCTCCCCTCCCCCCGCTCTGTGCAGATTGTAACTTTGAGAGCCGCTAAATACACAGGTGAAAAAATATACTGTATACTGTTTGGGAAGGGGCGGGTCTATTGATTTATTACACTGAGGATGAAGTTCTCCATCAGGTCCGCCAGCCAATGACGTAGGCGGGTCTGACATGCGAGGGGGCGGGTTCCCCTGATGGGGAACTTCCACCACAGTGAAATAAATAAATAGACCCGCCGCTTCAAAAGTTCCCCATCAGGTCCGCTCAGCCTTACACCAACGTCATTGGCTGAGCGGACCTGATGGGGAACTTTTGAAGGGGCGAGTCTATTAATTTGTTACACTTGTACAGTAAAAAGTTGTGTTAAATCAAAACGTTTAAAACATAAAGTAACACATACTGTACTGTATCAAATACATACAGTACTGTACTCGAATATGCTTTATTACAAATAAGACTATAAAAACAAAGTTAACTGGGGAATCGAACTCTGGACACAGTGCACTAAAGTCAGAGACGCACCCACTGGACCACAGACACACATAGCTAAATTGGAACTTCACAACGTTGATGAATCACTAATGCCGAATGACAGTACAGTACGGCAACAACATGTGTTAAATAAAAATGGAAGTGTACAGTACAGGCGCTAAACTGTGCAGACATGTTTGGCATACAATTGCATTTACAATACCAAGACAAAGCGGACTATAACTAAAGCGGAACTTCATAGCGTTGATGAATGAAGAATGCCGAATGATGTGCCGCGCCAGCTGAAGGGTGCATGAGTGCGGAGCGGTACATATGTACTGTACAGTACTGTACAGTGAACAGGCTTGGCAGCAGCTGTACAGTATAAGAGCACGGAGCAGACATACTTTACAGTAATTGGTCCGTGCAGAGTTTTGGATTTGAAAAAAGATTGGCCATGGCTGGGATCGAACCGGGGTCTCAGAGGAGAACTGAACAAAAGCTTGCATTTGCACAAAGGTTTTTGCCTTGCACCACCCCACGGTTACACATTGCAACAACAGTTTTAGAAAGTATTAATGAACAGTGCGAGCCCTATCGCGGATGGTCTCAGGGGTGGCGAGCGCGAGAAGCACAGCCTCCCAGCGGTGATTTCCAGCGCGATCCCATCGCGCTGGAAACACAATGTCGGCGGCACCTACTGTATGTAGGGAATTCCAGTTAAACCCCAGGAGCTTCTATCAATATCTTCAACTTCATCATGCGTTGCAGACACAACAAACAACACACTCTTTGACAGTGTCAACATCACCTTTGTTGAGAGAAGTTCTTGGGGCGGACACTAGGAAAAGACTAACATCAAAAATCTATAGGGAATTGCTGTCCTCAGTACAGGACTATGCCTCTCTAAAATGCCGAAGCAAATGGGTGGAAGATATAGGGGAGATAGATGGAAACCAGTGGGAAATGGCCCATGAATCTATTCCAGCGGTATCGGTATCTGCATCACATAGATTGTCGCAATTATTTATTTTGCATAGGGCATGTTGTGTTACACTATGTGATTATTCTTGCTCTGTGTCTTTAAGATCTGTCCCCTTCTTTCTAGCTGAACTCTCTCTCTCACCGTAGTTCTTTATATATCTCCTCCACTTCCTGATTCTGGTCATTACTCCTGTATATCTTCCATGCTAAACATCTTACATGTGGCTTACAACTGCAACGTTTTTCTACCTATGAATATCCATCATTAAACGGAACATTCGAAAGGATTCATCGTCTGTCGTCCTAACTGTGAGTTTATTCATTGAGTTAAACTGCCTGTATCGATGCAAGGGATGAATATCAAACCAGCTTGAGTAAGGCCTACTTAAACCTGGAGATGAACTTTATCGCTTTGTAGTTGAGACAGAACAGTAGAAAAAAGGAGTTTCACAGCCTAATTACAAGATTTCTGCATGTCAGTACTGAAACAGACAAGATTTACTGCCCTCATAGCAAGACAGAAGGGACAGAGCAGCACATGGCAGCCTTATAGCCTGAGACAATCTGCACAGTGTCATATTTCAGCACACAGATCCTGCCTGCTTACACAGTCAGTCTGCTATCATGAGTGACCAAGCTTCTGCATGTGAACTCACATCTCCTTCCTCACAAGTTCCTGAAGAAACTGAGTTACTCAAACGCTCAGTTAAACCCACTTGGAAAGTAATGGAGAATTATGAAGCTTCAAGGACTGAATTGTCAAATAGCTTGGAATTAGTCTGGGAGAAAATCCTTGCTGAAGCCAATACAGTGTCTGTTGATAGTGAACCACTGACACTAGAGGGCGCCATTAAACAACTTTCTGCCTCATATGAGCTTTATCAGCTTACCAGCATCAAATTCACTAATGTCTTACAAAACATGAAGTCAGAAAGTGCGATGATGCAATTAAAGCGCGTCAATGCTCTCAATATTGAAAGAGACAGTTTTATCCAGCAAACCAGATTAAAGGCAGAAGCAAAAATAAAGCTGTTACAGGACACTGCATCTCACAGATCTGTTTCCACCAGGCGTCAAGATCCCATAGTTCAAGATACTCAACACTCAGTGAGCGACTTATTAATGCCCGCGCTGAAGTGGAAGCCAGCAAAGTGCAGGTGGCATATGCAGAAAAAAGAGCAGAGTTGGAAGCTCAAAGGGCAGAGTTGGAAGCGCAGTCAGCACGTCAAAGGGCAGAGTTGGAAGCGCAGTCAGCACGACAAAGAGCAACAATGGAAACCTTAAATGAACAGTGTAAACATGATGCAGCTATGGCAAAGCTAAGGGTCCTACAGCAAGCTATCAGTGCAGACGAAGGTGCAAGTGAGAAAGACAGCATTAACCTAAACATAGCAGATATGGAAGACCCCCTCAAACACACTAAAGACTATGCCCTAAGCCACTGCAGTGCACACTCCATTGTCTCCAATGCTCCCGACTAGGCTTGTGCAATTCGTTTCGTAACGAATCAAAATTCGTCCGAATTTAGCAACTTTAGGACATTCGGAAGCATTCGAATTTCCGAACAGAGCAATTACGAATAAAACCGAATCCGAAATAAATTATACCGCAAAATAGCGAATGCCCGAAGGTCTTCGGCATAATTTGTTATGAAAAAAGTTACGAATGTACGAATCCATTCGAAGCACAATAACACTCACTCTGCTCTCTGCTTCTCCCTCACCATGCTGAACTCCCTCTCAAAATGGTGTACAGGGGCGGAGGCTATAGCCGCATGAAAAAACGAAAGTAAAATACGAGATTTCAAATCCATTCGAAGCACAATAACACTCACTCTGCTCTGCTCTCTGCTTCTCCCTCACCGTGCTGAACCCTCTCAAAATGGTGTACAGGGGCGGAGCCTATAGCCGCATGTAAAAAACGAAAGTAAAATACGAGATTTCGAATCGTTACAAATAACCGCTATGTATTTAGAAAAGTACAAATCCATTCGAAGCACATTAGGCATAATAGGCAGTGTCGTTGTGAGAGAGACACGGAAAATTACGAATCAACGAACCCAAAAAAAGTTACGAAAGTAGGAGTTGTGTCCAGAATCAACGAAAAACAACGTACTCTACCGAAAGTACGAATTATAAAGCAACAAAAAATTCAACGAAAAATGTCGCTTGCAAAAATACGAATGAGTCCGAACACGAAAAATCCCGTCTAGCAAAATTACGAATGATTACGAATCAACAGGACCGGAAAGAAACTAACCGAAACGGAACGAATTTTTCCGTTGTGCACAAGTCTACTCCCGACTACATAGAGACTCCTTCACAGCTTCAAGTTAAAGAGGTTCCAGCAACTTCCTGCACTCAAAATCACTCCACTGCATTTTCTACCTGCCTACCTTGCCTGCCTTCATACGTCACAGAGCATTAGCGCAAGCTTCAAGCAAGTCATCAATCTCCAGGCATCGGTACAGCCTTGAATCAACGTACCATTGGAACAACTGACTTCAAGCAAGCAACTCACCTGGATGCATCTGCTGCACCATATTTCCCTGTGTCCTTTAACAACAATGTCAAAGATAACGCAATCAGCACCATACAGCCAACAGCATCTCACATAAAGGCGGAGACAACTGAGACAGAAGAGTTTGTGAGGTACATGCTTCGCAGAGAGCTCACAAAGACTGGTCTTACAAGTTTTGATGACCAACCTGAGAACTACAGAAGTTGGAAATGTGCCTTCAGAACTACAATCAGCAATATTGGCATTACAGCTGATCAAGAATTGAATCTGCTGATCAAATGGCTTGGTCCTCTATCTGCTGCACGTGTTAAGCCATTAAGATCGGTTTTCATGGACAAATCCTACTGCAGGCCTCACAGCTGCATGGGAGCGACTAGAGCAAAGTTTTGGCAGTCCAGAAGCTATAGAAAATGCTTTGTTCATGCGTCTGGAAACTTTCCCAAAGATATCCGGTAAGGACAACAAGGAGTTCCAGAGACTGAGTGACCTTCTCCTTGAGCTTCAGCTAGCCAAGACAGACCCAAAACTACCTGGACTCAGTTACCTTGACACTCCAAGAGGGGTAAACCCAATTGTCTCCAAGCTCCCGTATGGTTTGCAAGAGAAATGGACTGCACTAGGGTCATCATACAAAAGAGAGAACAAGGTTTCCTTCCCTCCATTCTCTTTCTTCTGTGAATTCATTAGGGAAATTGCAGAGACCAAGAACGATCCAAGTTTTTCCTACGGTGAGTACAGCCTCTTCTCACCCTTTCCTAAGAGTACCAGTCTTCAGGGCAACTATAGAAACCATAGAGGCCCAGTGTCCGTGAAAAAGACTGACATCCTTCCCACTCCTACCACAGTTCTGGCCACGAACAAACAGAGTAGGAAGATTGAAAACCCTAACAGAGAGTGTCCCATACACAAGAAGTCACACCCCCTCAATAAATGTATCGGCTTTAGGAAAAAGCCTCTGGAAGAGCGCAAGGAGCTTTTAAAGACATTTAGGGTATGTTTCAGGTGCTGTGCTTCTACAGAACATTTTGCAAGGGACTGTAATGTGTGCATCAAGTGCATAGAGTGTGGCTCTGAAGAACATGTGCAAGCCCTCCATCCTCTTGAGCCCAGCTCTGCACAACCTGCCAACACTCCTCCCAGGTTAACGCATGGCGGGGAGAATACAGACCAAGTGCCTAATTCTACCATCATTTCTTCATCCTGCACTGAAGTTTGTGGAGAAGACCACTGCGGTAAGTCCTGTGCTAAGATATGCTTGGTGAACATATACCACAAGGATCAACCAGAAAAGTCTCTAAAGGCATATGCTATCTTAGACGATCAGAGCAATCGATCACTTGCAAAATCGGAATTGCTCAATCTATTTGAAATAAAAGGCGAAGCTCATCCTTACACCTTGGGTACCTGTAGTGGAACTATAGAGGTTTCTGGAAGAAGGGCTCATGGACTCATGGTATCTTCTCTCAAAGGTAACTTGCAATTACCCTTACCTACACTTGTTGAGTGCAATCAGATACCTGCTAACAGGGAAGAAATCCCTACTCCAGCTGCTGCTTTCCATCACCCTCACCTCAAGGTAATAGCAAATGAGATACCGCCGCTTGACAAAGATGCTCGGATCCTTCTTCTGTTAGGAAGAGACATTCTAAGAGTTCACAAGGTACACAGACAAGTCAGTGGACCCCCAGATGCCCCATTTGCCCAGCGCACGGATCTAGGATGGGTCATCATAGGCAATGTCTGCATAGGCAAAATGAAAAGACCTACCAACATTTCGTCATTCAAGACAAATGTTCTGCCAAATGGCCGAAACACTTACTTTGAGCCATGCCCACATCACTACTGGGTGAAAGAGAAGATAGCCAGCCACAAATGGCAACATGGTATCTCAGGTGACACAAGCCCTTTCTCCTGCCATGATGGCGACTTCGGGTCTACAGTGTTTAATGCAACCAGTGAAGATGACATACTGGCTCCTTCAATGGAAGACAAAGAATTCATCAAGGTAATGGACAATGAGTTCTTTCAAGATGACTCCAATAACTGGGTAGCACCCCTACCCTTTCGTCTCCCAAGAGAGAGATTGCCCAACAACTTACAGCAGGCCATCAGTAGATTCTCCTCCTTAAAGCGAAACTTAAGCAGGAAACCAGAGATGCAAAAGCACTTTGTGGACTTTATGCAAAATGTATTTGACAGAGAACATGCAGAGCCTGCTCCCCCACTAAAGGAGGGAGAAGAATGCTGGTACCTTCCATCCTTTGGCGTGTATCACCCACGCAAACCAGACCAAATCAGAGTTGTCTTTGATTCCAGTGCTCAGCACGAAGGTGTTTCTCTTAACAACATGCTCCTTACGGGACCCAACTTGAACAACAGTCTAATAGGAGTCTTGATTCGTTTCAGACAAGAGCCTGTAGCAGTAATGGCCGACATTCAACAGATGTTTCACTGCTTCATCGTCAGAGAAGACAACAGAAACTACCTCAGGTTTCTATGGCACAAGGACAATGACCTCAACAAGGAAGTTATAGATTATCGCATGAAGGTACATGTCTTCGGTAACAGTCCTTCCCCAGCAGTGGCAACTTATTGGCTTAGGAGAACAGCTCAGACTGGAGAAGTTGAATATGGATCTGATGCCCGTCAATTTGTTGAAAGAAACTTCTACATTGACGACGCACTTAAGTCCTTTCCAACTGCTAAAGAAGCAATTGATCTTCTCACCAGAACAAAGGAGATGCTGTCTGTAGCAAACCTTAGACTGCACAAGATTATATCCAACAGCCAGGAACTTATGAATGCCTTTCACTCTGAGGACTATGCCACTAGTCTAAAAAACCTTGACTTAGGTACAGATGTGCCTCCTGTACAGCGAAGTCTGGGTTTGTTGTGGAACATCAAGCAAGACAAATTCACCTTCCAAGTGTCAACTTGTGACAAACCCTTCACTAAGAGAGGAGTCCTGTCCGTGGTGAATAGCATCTATGACCCACTGGGTTTCCTTGCTCCAGTTACCATTCAAGGTAAGATTTTACTAAGACAGTTGTCTACTGAGAACATAGACTGGGATACTCCCTTGCCTAGTGAGAATCAACACAAGTGGGAAAGGTGGAGATATTCTTTGAAGTCACTAGAAAAACTTCAGATTCCCCGTTGCTATGTTCCAGGATCCACTTCAACTGCTAACCGGAGAGAGATTCATATTTTCTCTGATGCATCAGTTGAAGCTATTGCTGCAGTAGCCTATTTGAAGACCTCTGAACTGAATGGAGAATCACACTGTAGTTTTGTCCTAGGCAAGGCAAAACTCACACCCAAGCCTGCACATACCATACCAAGACTTGAACTTTATGCAGCCGTGCTAGCAGTAGAAATTGCCGAGGTCATACGAAGTGAAATGGACACTAGAATTGATTCTTTCACCTTCTATACAGACAGTAAGGTAGTACTTGGTTACATAAACAACCAAACAAAACAATTTTATGTGTACGTCAGCAACAGGGTTGAACGTATCAAGAGATTCTCTCTACCAAGTCAATGGCATCACGTTCCCACTGAACTCAACCCAGCTGACTGTGGGACCAGAGCCGTGTCACCTGCCACTCTTCAGGACAGCTTATGGCTGTCACTTCCAAGGTTTCTGCGTGAGGACTCTTACTTACTCCCTATTGACACCACCTATGGGCTAGTAAACCCTGAAGATGATAAGGAAATAAGAACTGTGAACACCTCACTCCACACTTCTGTAAGTACAAAACAGAAGCTGCGGTCACACCATTACAGGCATCAATGGAAGCAGGTGCAGCATCTAGCCAATGTGTTCTGGCATCGCTGGAAGAAAAAGTATCTTCATCACCTTCAAGGTCGTAACAAATGGCAAGCATCTAAGCCGAATCTTAAGGTTGGAGACCTCATCCTTCTAAAAGACAAGGAAGTTTGTCGGAATGAGTAGCCTATGGGTCCTATTACTAAAGTTATGCCCAGCGACGATAACAAAGTCCGGAAGGTAGAAGTCAAGGTAACCAAGGGAGGATCGACACAAACCTTTAGTCAACCAATTACAGAGTTAGTACTCCTTTTGCCAGGTGAGTGACTTGTGCAAGGACTAGCCATGCTGTTGGCATGGCGGGGAGTACATTGCTGCCATCTACAGGTTCTACTCAGAACTTTGGAATTCTTTGAAGACATCATACTGTGACTTTATGTTCTTCATCCTGTTGAACTTACGTTTATTATTTGCTTGTTGCATGTTTTTCATTACAGGTTCCAGGACATTCGTCAGTATTGGACTTTTTGAAAATATATATTTTAGTTTAAGGTTATGAAATCTAAAGATTTCAGACAGGGAGTGTTGTGTTACACTATGTGATTATTCTTGCTCTGTGTCTTTAAGATCTGTCCCCTTCTTTCTAGCTGAACTCTCTCTCTCACCGTAGTTCTTTATATATCTCCTCCACTTCCTGATTCTGGTCATTACTCCTGTATATCTTCCATGCTAAACATCTTACATGTGGCTTACAACTGCAACGTTTTTCTACCTATGAATATCCATCATTAAACGGAACATTCGAAAGGATTCATCATCTGTCGTCCTAACTGTGAGTTTATTCATTGAGTTAAACTGCCTGTATCGATGCAAGGGATGAATATCAAATCAGCTTGAGTAAGGCCTACTTAAACCTGGAGATGAACTTTATCGCTTTGTAGTTGAGACAGAACAGGGCATATAGAACATCAGTGCAGTTATACATATGGGGAGGAAGAGACTCCCCCCTGTGCCCAAAATGTAAGGTACATAAGGGGGACTTTATACACCTAATCTGGAGGTGTCCAAAACTACACAGGTTCTGGGAGGAAGTCTCCCAGTGCATTACTAGACTAGCACAGGTTCCAGTCCCTCTAAACCCTGTAGTGTACCTGCTTGGAGCCATAGATGTAGAAATGTTCCCAATAGGAATGTACTACATGTTAACTAGACTGATGTATCTATCTAGAAAACTTATTGCAAAATACTGGATGGCACCAGCGGTACCCACGGGGAAGCAGTGGATCTCCTTTGTAAACTCCTTGCATCTTAGAGAGCGATTGACATATAGTCATAGGAGAGAAGTGGGTAAATTTTATACTATATGGCAACCATGGTTGGGGGATGCTGATTTAGCGCCATCTCAACTGGTAGTGGAAAGACTCCAAATGTAGAGACCATGGGGAGGTGTAGGGGAGGGAGGGGCAGAGAGGAAAAGGAAAGAACGGCCAGAAGGAGCAAAGGTTGAACATCTAGATAGGAGAGAACATCGGTGGTGGAAAAAACGACTTGTGGTGATCAGATATTAGGAGGCATAGGTGATGGACATAGTCATGGGATTAGGGGGGAGGTGGAAAGGGAGAAAAGGGGAAAAGAGGATAGAGTGATATGATACAGATGTAAATACACAAGATTGACACAAAATATTATATGGATGTAAGATTAGATATGTTTTTTGTTTCTATGTGTAATGTTTTACCAAACAAAATGCACGAATTGTATGTATTATTAGAATAATTTTCTAAAATAATAAAAAAAAAAAAAAGTTTGATACAAATTTTTTTTTGTGGTATCGTTGGGCAAGACAGTCAGCTGCAAGGTCCACGTTACTGCTGTCACTTGGTCCAAAAAGCATGGTCAGGGACAATATATGGGTAACTCTGTTTGCAACTCGGAAGGATGCAGGACAGGGCTCATTGCTGCAGCTTGTTTTGCCACCACATCTTCATACAGCTGATGGTGATAATGCAAGATTTGTCAGCTCCACACCCTCCTCCTTCTCCATGCCCTTCTCTCCTGAATTGCCCTATGAACCATCAGTACAGAACAAGAAACAGAACCCCACTGGAACGTATAGGCAGTAAGTAAAGAGGTGAAGATAGTATAGAATAAAATAATTGTATTCAAAATATTAAAACAGTGATGAGTATCACAATAAAAAAATAATAATAAGAGCAATGGAAAATCACGATACAGTAATCAAAGTACAGTACTCTAAACTCATAGGGGAACCCAGGGTGAGTTTCATGTGGGTAAGGACCAAACCAAATTTGGGGTTCACTCAGAAAATCCCAAAATTTTTCGGAATATGAAATAAATTCCTTCATCAGGGGAAGAAGAGAGCAAAGTACACTTGTCTGAGGATACAATAACAAATATATGAGTATAGATGCATTATACAATGACATTTAGTATTATTACAGGTAAACCATAAATTACATGAAAAACACAAAATACTCAGTGTATGGCTATATGATAGACAATGGTGATTTGTCCCATAGATGTGTACCCTCTCACATTAATATCCACAAATGGAATGCCATGGCAGGGAAAGTATCCCATAAACCGATGGATTGGGTGAGGATATTACCAGGTGAATGGCTTGTGCTGCATATGGGTAGATGGGTCTTAACATATGTGTGTTTGCCAGTCTGGAGGTATGTAGAAATGGCCCCCCTATTTAAATGTAAGTGGGGAGTGGTAGGTGGTTGAAAGACACTCCTCCTAGGTCATTAGGGGAATGAGAAGATGGGCTGGTGCCAGGTGGAGACAATAGTGACTCCTGTATGCTGTGTCTGGTAAAGAGTCGCCTCTGGATGAACATCCAGCATGATCCGCTGGCTCCATGGCGTACAGTACTACCTACTAATGCCAACAGTACCGATTTTCCCGGGACAATTCCAATTTTGGGACCCTCGTCCCGATCGGAGGCCATCCCGATTAAATTCCTGGTATATCAGGACTGTTTTTGGCATCTGGTCTGTTTCTGGATTTCAAAAATATGGCCACCGCCACCGCCACAAAATCTTTCAGGTCTCCCACTAGCTCTCAGCTCAGATCCAAACTCCACCCCTCTGCACTGCAGCTCCTCTCACTCTCCTTTGCAATGTTATTCGGCCGTCTACCGCCCCCATGCACGCCACTGGTTTTCATGGTCTCTGTATAACACCATAAAAACAGGGGGCGTGGAGGGGGCAGGGATTGTAGACGGCAAAATAACATTGCAAGGGAGAGTGGGAGGAGCTGCAGTGCAGAGGGCTGGAGGGGAGGAGTGTCGATCTCAGCCAAGAGCCATCCAAGAGCCAGGGGAAACAGGTTTTCTGGGGAAAACCAATGTTGGCACAACACCGGTCTATGAGAGGCAGAGCCAAGGGACTCCACTGCCTGGGGACACCCGATGTAAGGAAGCACTCCACTGGAGACATCTGATGTAAGGAAGCACTTCGCTGGGGACGCCTGATGTAAGAAAGCACTCCACTGGGGATGCCTGATGTAAGGAAGCACTCCGCTGGGGACACCTGATGTAAGGAAGCACTCCGCTGGGAATGCCTGATGTAAGGAATAACTCTGCTGGGGACACATGATGTAAGGAAGCACTCCACTGGGATGACTGATGTAAGGAAGCACTCCGCTGGGGATGCCTGATGTAAGGAGGAACTCTGCTGGGGACACCTGATGTAAGGAAGCACTCCACTGGGAATGTCTGATGTAGGGAAGCACTCCACTGGGGACACCTGATGTATAAAGGGACTCCGCTGGGGATGCCTGATGTTAGGAGGGACTCCGCTGGGAACACCTGATGTAAGGAGAGACTCCGCTGGGGACAACTGATGGCATCTGGTGGCAGGCAACGTGGCAAGTGACACACTCAGGGCTCACACTGATTCTGCATTATGGTGAGTTTAACTATTTAATTTTATATTACAATGTAATAATAGAAATAATGCAGTTCAATCATCCTGACACCATAACAACCATGGTGCCGTGATGATTAAATCGCTAACACCAGGTGTTTGGAGTATCTTTATCTGCTGATTGTTAAACTTTCTGGCATACACATATTTCTATTTTGGTGTAGGATCTGGGCCTGCTGTCCCTCCATCCCTCTTTCTTTCCTTCCTTCTCTCTCCTTCCCTCCCTATCTCTTTCTCCCTCCATCCCTCGTTCATCTTAGAATCGGACCACACACCCATTGAGCCACGCCCCCTTTAAGCCACGCCCGCTATTTAGTTCGCTACATTTTCCTTTTTCTTCTACACCATGCCTTAAAATTAATGCCCCCCCTAATTATAATAAGACCCCGCCTACAGACAAAAAAGAGTCCCTATACATTTGTTTACAATGTTGGCAACTATGCACCATGTAGATTTTGTAGAAGCAATGATGAATAGTCAGGTGAATCTTCAGAAGAGCTTGTTTATTCCAGTCAGCAGAGAGCCACATGTAAAACCTATTTCTTCTTGTTTCACGTCATAACTTCCTACTTCCTGTTCCCACCCCCAGGTACTTACACAGCTGTAAATACAACACATGGCCAGCATATACCTGTGTGACAGTACCCTCTATGCGTTTAAGGGGCTATTAAATGAGATTGATGCAATTCAAAAGATGCCATGCAGTGCTTCAGCTGGTCTGTCGAGCCACACCGGAGCTCTGCAGGGGCAGGTCCAGAAGTGGTTTACACCATGCCAGCTTGAGCCAGGAATGGTGGTGTGCAATAATGGCACTAACCTCCTGTCCGCCTCTCAACAGGGAATGTTGACACATGTGCCATGTCTGGCACATGTCCTCAATTTGGTGGTGCAGCATTTCTTAAACAGGTACCCATGTTTGCAAGATCTTCTAAGGCAGGCCAGAAGAGTCTGTAGCCATTTCAGGTTATCATAAACAGCCGGTGCTCAGTTGGCTGAAATTCAGCCTGCCCATAAACCGTCTGATTTGTGACACTCCTACCAGGTGGAACTCAACTTTTGCAATGATGCAGCTGCTGCACATGCAGTAGAGGGCTGTCAACAAGTACCTGTGTGACTATGGCACAACGACAGGCTCAGGGTCGGCTCTTCTTGTTTTCCCCATGCCAATGGCTGCTGATAAAGTTTGCATTCACTGTACTGTCACCAGTTGAGGAGGTGACAAAGATGGTGAGCCGTGCAAATGCATGCATCAGTGAAAGAATCCCTGTTGTGTTCCTGCTGGAGCAGACTCTGTGTGGCATTATGGACAGAGCACTCAAAGCAGAGCAGTAGGAGGAAGAGGAGAACTTCCTTTCCTCTTAAGGGCCACTTTATGCAGACACCATTCTTGCGATGCCACAGAACACACAAGAGGAGTCCCCAGAACCTTTGGGAGTAGTATGTGGCTGGGAAGAGGCAGTTCCAAATACTTTAATCCTCAGTGACCACGAGGACTCTGCTTCTCATGCCTCTGCAAACCTGTGGTGCATAGCCTCCCTTATTCTTCAAAGCCTGCGAAAGGACTCAAGATTTTGTTGACATCAAGGCAAAGGATCAATATTGGTTGACGAATCCTTGAAGTCTCGGAACTCATCACTTCTCCGCAGGAGAGGCAGAGGATGAAATATTTTGAGGACACCTTAACCACTTAAGCCCCGGACCATTTGGTAGCTAAAGGACCAGAGGTGAATTCAGAATTTTGCACTGCGCTGCTTTAACTGTAAATTGTGCGGACATGCAATGTTGTACCCAAACGAAATTTGCGTCCTTTTCTTCCCACAAATAGAGCTTTCTTTTAATGGTATTTGATTGCCTCTGCGATTTTTATTTTTTGCGATATAAACGGAAAAAGACCGAAAATTTTGAAAAAAAATGATATTTTCTACTTTTTGTTATAAGAAAAATCGAATAAACTCAATTGTAGTCATACATTTAGGCCAAAATGTATTCAGCCACATGTCTTTAGTAAAAAAAATGTCAATAAGCGTATATTTATTGGTTTGCGCAAAAGTTATAGTGTCTACAAACTAGGGTACATTTTCTGGAATTTACACAGCTTTTAATTTATGACTGCCTATCTCATTTCTTGAGGTGCTAAAATGGCAGGGCAGTACAAAACCCCCCAAAATGACCCCATTTTGGAAAGTAGACACCCCAAGGAAATTGCTGAGAGGCATGTTGAGCCCATTGAATATTTTTATTTTTTGTCCCAAGTGATTGAATAATGACAAAAAAAAAATTACAAAAAGTTGTCACTAAATGATATATTGCTCACACATGCCATGGTTATATGTGGAATTGCACCCCAAAATACATTCTGCTGCTTCTCCTGAGTACGGGGATACCACATGTGTGGGAATTTTTGGGAGCCTAGCCGGGTACGGGGCCCCAAAAACCAAGCACTGCCTTCAGGATTTCTAAGGGCGTAAATTTTTGATTTTACTCCTCACTACCTATCACAGTTTCGAAGGCCATAAAATGCCAAAATAGCACAAAACCCCCCCAAATTACCCCATTTTGGAAAGTAGACACCCCAAGCTATTTACTGAGAGGCATGTTCAGTCCATGGAATATTTTATATTTTGCCACAAGTTGCGGGAATATGACAAACTTTGTTTTTTTTGCACAAAGTTGTCACTAAATGATATATTGCTCACACATGCCATGGGCATATGTGAAATTACACCCCAAAATACATTCTGCTGCTTCTCCTGAGTACGGGGATACCACATGTGTGGGACTTTTTGGGAGCCTAGCCGCGTACGGGACCCCAAAACTCAAGCACCGCCTTCAAGGTTTCTAAGGGCATAAATTTTTGATTTCACTCCTCACTACCTATCACAGTTTTGAAGGCCATAAAATGCCAAGATAGCACAAAACCCCCCAAAATTACCCCATTTTGGAAAGTAGACACCCCAAGGAAATTGCTGAGAGGCATGTTGAGCCCATTGAATATTTTTTTTTTGTCCCAAGTGATTGAATAATGACAAAAAAAAAAATGTACAAAAAGTTGTCACTAAATGATATACTGCTCAAACATGCCATGGTTATATGCGGAGTTGCACCCCAAAATACATTTGGCTGCTTCTCCTGAGTACGGGGATACCACATGTGTGGGACTTTTTGAGAGCCTAGCCGCGTACGGGCCCCGAAAACCAAGCACCGCCTTCAGGATTTCTAAGGGCACAAATTTTTGATTTCACTCCTCACTACCTATCACAGTTTTGAAGGCTATAAAATGCCAAGATAGCCCAAAACCCCCACAAATGAACCCATTTTGGAAAGTAGACACCCCAAGCTATTTACCGAGAAGCATGGTGAGTATTTTACAGCTCTCATTTGTTTTTGAAAATGAAGAAAGACATATTTTTTTTTTTTCTTTTTTCAATTTTTAAAACATTGTGACAAAAAGCGAGATCTGCAAAATACTCAACATACCTCTCAGCAAATAGCTTGGGGTGTCTACTTTCCAAAATGGGGTCATTTGGGGGGGTTTTGTGCCATCTGGGCATTCCATGGCCTCCGAAACTGTGATAGGCAGTGAGGAGTGAAATCAAAAATTTACACCCATAGAAATCCTGAAGGCGGTGCTTGGTTTTCGGGGTCCTGTACGCGGCTAGGCTCCCAAAATGTCTCACACATGTGGTATCCCCGTACTCAGGAGAAGCAACAGAATGTATTTTGGGGTGCAATTCCACATATAACCATGGCATGTTTGAGCAATATATAATTTAGTGACAACTTTTTGTACATTTTTTTTTTCTTTTTGTCATTATTCAATCACTTGGGACAAAAAAATAAAAATATTCAATGGGCTCAACATGCCTCTCAGCAAATAGCTTGAGGTGTCTACTTTCCAAAATGGGGTCATTTGGGGGGGTTTTGAACTGTCCTGGCATTTTATGCACAACATTAGGAAGCTTATGTCACACATCATCCACTCTTCTAACCACTTGAAGACAAAGCCCTTTCTGACACTTTTTGTTTACATGAAAACATTTATTTTTTTGCAAGAAAATTATGTTGAACCCCCAAACATTATATATTTTTTTAAAGCAAAGGCCCTACAGATTAAAATAGTGGGTGTTGCATTTTTTTTTTCCACACAGTATTTGCGCAGCGATTTTTCAAACACATTTTTTGGGGGAAAAACACACTTTTTTTATTTTTAATGCACTAAAAAACACTATATTGCCCAAATGTTTGATGAAATAAAAAAGATGATCTTAGGCCGAGTACATGGATACCAAACACTACATGCTTTAAAATTGCGCACAAACGCGCAGCAGCGAGAAACTACATTCATTTTTAAAAGCATTTAAAAGCCTTTCCAGGTTACCACGTTAGATTTACAGAGGAGGTCTACTGCTAAAATTACTGCCCTCGATCTGACCTTCGCGGTGATACCTCACATGCATGATGCAATTGCTGTTTACATATGACGCTAGACCGACGCTTGCGTTCGCCTTTGCGCAAGAGCAGGGGGGGACAGCGGTGCTTTTTTTTTTTTTTTTTTATTATTTATTTTACTTTTTTATTTTATTTTTAAACTGTTCCTTCCATATTTTTTTTTTTATCATTTTTATTGTTATCTCAGGGAATGTAAATATCCCCTATGATAGCAATAAGTAGTGACAAGTACTCTTTTTTTGAAAAAAAATGGGGGTTAGACCCTAGATCTTTCCTCTGCCCTCAAAGCATCTGACCACACCAAGATCGGTGTGATAAAATGCTTTCCCAATTTCCCAATGGCGCTGTTTATATCCGGGGGGGGCATTCCCTCCCACTGCTTGTAAAAGCAGTCTAGAGGCTAATTATCTGCTAGAATTGCTTTTACATGAAAGCCGGCCACTGGCTGAAAAGAATGATACCAAGATGATACCTAAACCTGGAGGCATCATTCTGGTATAGACATTCAAAGTCCAGCAACATACCAGTACGTTGCTGGTCCTTGTTGGACATGTATTGTAATCTTTTTTTTCATGCAGCCTGTTGGCTGAACGAAAAAAAGAGATTGATCGGTGGGTATGCCCACCATTAGAATACCTCCCTTCATCCACCCACTTCTAATGATGGGCATATATGCCGAAGCATGGGGGCATCCTCCCGCAAAAAAGTTATGCCGCGTACACACGGTCGGAACTTTTCCACGGGCAAGCCTTCGTCGGAATTTCGACCGTATGTACGCGGCATAAAAGGTTATGCCGCGTACACACGGTCGAACTTTTCCACGGGCAAGCCTCCGTCGGAATTTCGACCGTATATACGCGGCATTAGGAGCAAAATCGCTCCTCCGCCCCTGCTGCCCCCATGCTTCGGCATATATGCTCTTTTTTTTTAACTGTGGTGGTGAAATCACCTCCTACAGCACTGGAGTCACGGCTTTATGTATCGTGGGAGCAAACGCTGTTGCTGTCAAGATAAATAAATCCGCAATGCAACTGAATGGCGTACCTGCTAAGCAAATGATGGTTAACATTAAAACAAAGTAACATTACAGTACAACAGTAAGACCTTACCATACCATACCTGCAAAGCAAATACCAAAACAAAACCTAGTAAAAAATAAAACATTTTTTTAACGCAACCTGTGCCTAAAATATATATATGCCGAAGCATGGGGGCATCCTCCCGCAAAAAAGTTATGCCGCGTACACACGGTCGGACTTTTCCACGGGCAAGCCTCCGTCGGAATTTCGACCGTATATACGCAGCATTAGGAGCAAAATCGCTCCTCCGCCCCTGCTGCCCCCATGCTTCGGCATATATGCTCTTTTTTTTTAACTGTGGTGGTGAAATCACCTCCTACAGCACTGGAGTCACGGCTTTATGTATCGTGGGAGCAAACGCTGTTGCTGTCAAGATAAATAATTCCGCGCTGCAGTTGAATGGCGCACCTGAAAACAAAAAATTACATACCTGAAAAGCAAGCATGATAAAACATTGCAGAATGGAATACAGTAAAAAAGAGCAGAACAATAGAGAGAAAATAGAGAGAGAGAGAGAGAACAATAAAACGACAACTATTTTTGGTTTTTTTATTTTATATTTTTTTTGTGTTTTGTTTTTTACGTTTTTTTTTTCTTTTTTACACTTTTTTTTTTTAATTTTAACAACTGTAATGGTTCGGGTCTCTCAAAATGTAATGGCATCTTGGGAGACCCTGTGTAAGTGTGTCCTAGTCTGTGAAATGCTGTACCCTACGCTAAAACTTCACTTTTGAGTGGTAGCGTTCAAAACATTCACCAAGGCAAAGACCAGGTTTGTCAGGACAGAGTGGACAATAATAACGGGTGTCACACCTAAATCCGCGCTTGCAACAGACACGACATCTTTTTTGGGGGGCTCGTTGGGTAGGGGTACTCGGGAGGAGATGCGTATAATGCCTCTCATGCAGCCGGCTTACTGCATTTGGTAGGGGATGGTGAGGTGCAGAACCGCCTGGATACAGGAGTTCTGTGACTATCTCATTCTGGAATTTTAGAAGAGATAAAGTCCCGCCTGAAGCTCTGTATAGCACATGAGCGTTCAGCAAAGCCAATTGGAATAAGGATAGAGACACTTTTTTGTACCAGCGTCTCGCCTTACGGTCAATTAGATATGGCGCCATCAACTGGTCGTTGAGGTCCACCCCTCCCATATTTTTGTTATATTCGTGGACACAGAGGGGTTTCTCCACAACACCAGTCGCCGTAGGAATTTGGACTGTCGTGTCTGCATGAAGGGAGGTAAGAAGGAAAACATTCTTATTGTCCCTCCACTTCATAGCGAGCAAGTTATTACACTTTACGCAGGCTCTCTCCCCCAGCCTAAGACGGGCATCTACAAGCCGCTGGGGAAAGCCCCGGCGATTAGGTCGCACGGTGCCACATGCTCCAATCTGATGATCAAACAAGTGACTAAACAGTGGCACGCTCGTGTAATAATTGTCCACATACAAGTGGTACCCCTTTCCGAATAAGGGTGACACCAAGTTCCACACTATCTTGCCAGTGCTCCCTATGTAATCCGGGCAGTTGACCGGCTCAACCTGACTATCTTTTCCCTCATAAACCATAAAGCTCCATACATAGCCTGTTGCCCTGTCACAGCACTTATAGAGCTTGACCCCGTATCTGGCACGCTTGCTGGGAATGTACTGCTTGAAAGCCAAGCGGCCAGAAAATTTAATCAGGGACTCATCAACACAGACAGCTTGATCGGGAATAAACAAGGCTGCAAAGCGTTCGTTGAAGTGGTTTATGAGGGGCCGAATTTTATAGAGCCGGTCGTATTCAGGGTCCCCACGTGGATGACAAAGTTCATTGTCGTTGAAGTGCATGAACCGCAAAATCTGCTCGTATCGTTTCCTGGGCATGGAGGCAGAGAACACGGGCATGTGGTCAATTGGGTGCGTGGACCAATAAGCACGCAATGACGGGAATTTATGTGTGCCCATGTTGAGGGAAAGGCCCAGAAAGGTCTTAAATTCGGAAACCGTAATTGGTTTCCAATCTTTGGCAATGGAAGGCAACTGGGGATTAGCGGCGATGAATTGACTAGCATATAAATTACTCTGGTCCACAATAGATCTATAGAGATCTTCCGTGAAAAACAGCGAATAATAATCGATTGGCATAAAATCAGCTGTTTCCACCTGAATACCGGGTTGGGCAGTGAATGGGGGAAGTACGGGTTCTGCAGAAGTGGTGGGGACCCAATCAGGATAGGCGAATTCTGCAGGAAGAGCACTATGGGTACGACGGGCCTGCCTTTGTCTTCTTGGTGGCAGCGGGACACTACTTGTGCTTGCCACCTCGCCAGCTTGAACTGCACTTATGGGACTCGCCACGTCACCACGTGATACTGCAGTGCTGGATGTACGCCCAGGCTGTACTAGGCCGCTGGTGCTTGCCAATTCACCAGAAGGAATAGCGGCGCTAGTACTCCTCTGCTCCATGATACGAGAGCCCTGCGGTTCTTGCTCCTCAACAACCTCAGAAGATCGGGATCGGGTACGCCTGACCTTAGCAGGGACCTCAACTTCGTCGTCAGAGCTATCTGACGTGGGGCCGCTGACGTCACTGTCTTCTACGGGAAGATATTCTGAGCCTGAATCTGACAGATACGTGACCTCCTCTTCACTATCTGTCATGCTCAGAATCTCGTAGGCCTCTTTACTAGTGTACCTTCGACTTGCCATTTTGGGCTCTAAATTTAGGGGTACACTAGTAAGATTCACAGGAAAAAAAGCACCCGACTGTCGTCAGCAAATATATCAAACGCTACAAAAAAAACTGTTAGCGGTTGCAGGGATCAGGACTGTCTCTGCGAACGCTGCAGTTATGTGTTGTGTTTGGTAAGTGACAGTGATCGATCGATACTGCACTTGGGTGGGCTGGGCTGGGCTGGGCGGAGGGGCTAAACGCAGGTACTAGCAGGTATCTGGGCTGATCCCGCTAACACTGCATTTTTGGGAACCCTAAACCGCTGGGGACGCTAGTATAGATCTGATCAGATACTATACCACTAAGGGAGGTGTATGCTTTGCGCGTGGGTGTTAGCGTTACTGGCACTAACCTAACACTGCCTGGGGCGACGCAGACCCTCTCTGGCGCTAAGACCTAATTTATCTCACCCGCCGGGCGATCAGGGGGTTAAACCTTTATTGGGTTATATACGGCGGGTGCCCTGATGCTATAAAAAGCAAACTAACCAACCAGTGTCACCCGTAACCTTTATATGGTGATCACTGGTGAAAGGGTTAACTAGGGGCAATCAGGGGGTTAAAACCTTTATTAGGTTAAATATGGGGGTACCCGACGCTATATAAAAACCTGACGGGTTACCTAAATAACTAAATAATTAACTGGGTAACCAGTGTCACCAGTGACGCTTATACGGTGATCACTGGTGAAAGGGTTAACTCTAGGGGCAATCAGGGGGTTAAAATAATATATGGGGGTACCTGACGCTCTAAAAACCTGCGGCGAAACTAAAAATAAATAACTGGCTATCTAGGGCACCACCGGCACTAAATACAGCGATCGAAAATACGATCGCTTAGTGACGCTGGCGTTAGGGGGTGAAAGGGTTACCTGGGGGCGATCAAGGGGTTAAACCTTTATTAGGGGGGGTTAGGGGGCTACCCTGGACCTAAAGGGGCCTAAACCTAACTGCCCTGCAACTTTTTACTATCACAGATGACACTAAAAGCAGTGATCAGTAAAATAAATGATCACTGCAATCAGTGACACTGTGATTGGGGGCTGGGGGGTGACCTGGGGGGTGATCTGGGGGTGACTGGGGGGTGAAATGTGTGCCTATGTGGACTGTTGGTGCACTAACCTGCTTCCTCTCTCCTCGGCGCCGGAATCGAAAAGACCGCCGCGAGGGAGATGACATCACTTCCTCCTGCCTGTGTTTACATCACATGGCGGAGGAAGCATTTTCATTGGCCGGGAGCGATCGCGAGGGGGTGGCCGAAATCGAATGGTCACCCCCTCATCTCTGATCGCTCCCCAACGATTAACGGCCGCTCACTGTATAGGAGGGGGGTCCGATCAGACCCCCCAACTGTACAAAGGCGATCACGTACACTCTACGTGATTGTGCCTGTCGGTGCCATTCTGCCGACGTATATATACAGTGAGCGGTCGTTAAGTGGTTAAAGAGAAGTTTATTTAATGTCTTTCCTAGACTCTGGTAGGTTACAGTCTTATGAAATAGCTTTTTTTGAGGCTTCTGTTGGTCAAGAGAGGAGCGGTGGAGAAGGGGGCTGCCTCAGTGATGCATTTCATTTTTTTTTAGTCCCAGGGCTGTCAGCATTCACATCCTATAGGCAGCATCTGCATCATATGGTGGGAGATTATGTAGAGGTGAAAACAGATATGGAGAGCTTTCCAGTTGAAGATCCACTGGGTTACTGGGTCATGAGAATAGACCATTGTCCAGAACTTGCCAAGTATGCAATTGAGCTGCTGGACTGCCCTGCATCCAGCATGCTATCTGAATAGGCATTCAGTGCTGCTGGAGGTTTTGTGACAGATAAAATAGCGCATCTGTCAACAGACTCTGTTGACTTGCTGACATTTATCAAAATTAATAATTTCTAGATTAGCAGCAGCTATCAAGCCCTATTGCTGATCTTGCTGATTAAGTGTTTTTGGGATGTGGAATCTGTGCAAGACTTTCTAGGCTAGGTTTGTGGTCTGTTGGTTTTGTTGTGAATACATTTTTTGGTGTAGGTTTCATGGGCGCAATTAACACCCAAGAACCAATTTTTCTGCACCTGTTTGACATGTGTATATAATTTCAAATATTGACAGCAAAGTCAATTCTTGCTTTCATAAAGAGTACATGTACAGGGTTATTATGTGAAGGCATCACCAACACCTATTACAGACACCAGAATTTATCCAAAAAATCTTGAATCTTATTCTGAGTGCACTAAATTGTGGCCTCATCATACAGACTGGCTCCCCAAGATGTTGTTTCTAAAATAAAGAAAGCTTGCAGGGAAAATGTCATTTCTTTTTCATACATCACAGGACACAGAGCACCATAGTCATAACTATGTGGGTTATAGCCACCTTTAGGTGATGGACACTGGCACACCCAAAAGACAGGAAGTCCCCCTCCCTATATAACCCCTCCCATACAGGGAGTACCTCAGTTTTTTCGTCAGTGTCTAAGATGTTGGTCACGGTTAATGAAGTGCTAAGAAGAGCTCTGCTAAGAAATCCCTGACGGTATCAAGGTGCTATGAAATTGGATCCATCTAAAGTGCCTGAAAGAGCCAAAATAGATGGTGCCCAAGCCTGGTGGAAGAAGAGTGAGGTTTTCTGCCAGTAATGCTTCTCTTTTGAGAGCTGGACCCTGAGTCGGCACCTTGGTCACGTGAAATCTATTCCAAAGAGTTGCTCTGGCAGGGTGCTATACAGGTCCAAGGGAGTGGACTCCATATACAAGGAGGACCCGGTCCTTGAAGGTCTGGCATGACAAGGCCCACCATGATGGGTGAAGATTGGGTCTGTCTGTGATTTCCAGCAGTATCCTGCGGCAGGTCTGGTAAGTCAGAAAAGTCCTAAGGAATGCATAATGATTCACTTATGGATTTTTTTTCTTTTGAGTAGACGCTGCCTTGCCTGTGTGTTGCCACTAGAGGGTGTAAAGTGTAAACATACCGGGCATCCAACAGACCATGCAAACGCTCCTGCGGACAGCATTGCTCCTTCTCTGCTCTGTCTGGCCAAATCAGTAGGGGTTTGGGGGGCCATCCACCTCAGCACAGCAGTCAGGAACCCCTGGTGTATCCTCCCCCCTGCCATGAGACCAGCCAGTACTCACGTGCAGAAGAGTTCCCTTTAAAAAAAAAAAAGGGGGCGTGTCTTAGACGCAAAAGGCGTGGACGTCATACACGGCGCAGGCCCGAGGCTTACTGGCTTCAAAAGGCTTTCACTCTGGAAGTGTCTGGTTGGCTGACGGTGGGACACAGAGCATACCAGGGCATGTAAGCTATATGGTTGTTGGATGCAGGCATTCCTAAGACATATCTACTCAGGGTGAGCATTTATAGTGGCATTTTACTCATTTCTGGACTCAAGCCTCGTACACACGGCCGAGATTCTCGTCGAAAAAAACATGTCGTTTTTTTTCACGAGATTCTTGGACAAGAAACTTGTCCCGGCCGAGTGTACACACGCTCGATTCAAAGAACCCGCGGTTCTTTGAATGGAGCGTACGCGGTGACGTCATCGACTACGATGAGCATGCGCTCGTCACATTCGATGCCGTCGCTGCCATCTTGGTATACCCTACCTATGCCTAGGAAGCTACCGCGCATGCGTCAAATTCATTTCGAACATGCGCGGGCTTCCAGGAGGACAGGTAAGTGTACACACACTCACTTTTCTCGTCGAGAAACATGCCAACGAGAATCTCGACGAGACAATAGAGAGCAGGTTCTCTATTTTCTCGTCGAGATTACTTGTCGGTTTTCTTGACGAGAAACCATACACACGAACAAATTTCTCGGCAAGACATCTCTGCCAGCAAGTTTCTTGCTGGTTCTTGCCGAGAAACTCGGTCGTGTGTACGAGGCCTAAAGCTTAGCAGTAGATGCACTGTACTAGTACCTCTGCTTATTGTGCTTAGGACTATGTCTTCCCGTAATAAAAGAGTATAGCAGGGGGGAGTGCAAGGTCGCTGCGGTCAGGGTCTGAGGCTCCTAGTCGCACATCCGCAGTTCAATCCTCCCTTGAAGGAACTGAGGCAACTGTCAGTCTGAGCCACCTAGACTCTCAGGTGTTGTGGCTGCTTCCAACATTCCAGCCTCTGCATACGTCACTAAGGACGATTTAGCTTTAGCACTGGCTGGTTTGGAAGGGAAGATAGCTGAGATGCTTGCATCTTCCTCCCAGGATGGGAGAAAATGCGGCAGATCCCCCTCTCCAGCCCTTGACCTCCCAGTATCAGAACCAGAGTGGGCGGGGCCTATGGAGATACCTTTGGGCGATCAGGCAGAAAGGCCTACAGATGACTCCGCTTCTGAGGGCTCAGTGTCTGAAGAACCTTTCTCAGCTTCGCAATCTCAAAAATTGCAGATTCAATCCCTTACGGAGCTGGTCCATTCTGGATACAAGTTGCCCCCAGCAGAGGTGGATGATGCACAACCAAGCAGCAATAGGCATTTGCCAATCTCTCAGGGATGAAATGAAGCAGGTCATCAAGAAAGTGCCTGCTCAAGGAGACGGGGCCCAAGTTTTAGCTGAGCTACCTAGGGCCTTATGCTTTACGGTGGACGCTATCACGGATTATATCCATCAGGCGTCACGCCTTGCGCTCATGTTGGTCCACATGCGTAGGATTTTGTGGCTGAAAAATTGGTCAGCCGAGTTGCCATGCAAAAAGCTCTTGGCTGGTTTTCCCTTTCATGGAGGAAGGTTGTTTGTGGAAGATTTGGATAAGTACATCCAAAAAATTTCAAGTGGTAAAAGTACCCTTCTGCCAGTTAACCACTTAAGTCCCGGACCAATATGCAGCATAAGGACCAGGCCTTTTTGCGATTCGGCACTGCGTCGATTTAACTGATAATTGCGCGGTCGTGCGACGTGGCTCCCAAACAAAATTGGTGTCCTTTTTTTCCCACAAATAGAGATTTCTTTTGGTGGTATCTGATCACCTATTTTTTTGCGCTATAAACAAAAATAGAGCGGCAATTTTGAAAAAAATTCAATATTTTTTTACTTTTCGCTATAATAAATATCCCCCAAAAATATATAAAAAAAAACATTTTTTTTCCTCAGTTTAGGCCGATACGTATTCTTCTACATATTTTTGGTAAAAAAAATCGCAATAAGCGTTTATTGATTGGTTTGCGCAAAAGTTATAACGTTTACAAAAGAGGGGATAGTTTTATGGCATTTTTCGAAAAAAATTTTTTTACTAGTAATGGCGGCGATCAGTGATTTTTTTCGTGACTGCAAAATTATGGCAGACATATCGGACACTTTTGACACATTTTTGGGACCATTGTCATTTTCACAGCGATCAGTGCTATAAAAATGCACTGGTTACTGTAAAAATGAAACTGGCAGTGAAGGGGTTAAGTGTGCCCTGATGTGTTTTACTTACTGTGGGGGGGGCGTGGCTTAGCGTGTGACGTCACTGATTGTCTCTCCCCATGACAGGGAACAGACGATCAGTGACAGGCTCACTAGGAAGCACGGGGAGAGGTTTGTTTACACTTACCTCTCCCCGTTCTTCCTCTCTGTGACCCGATCGCAGGACACCAGTAGCGATCGGGTCCGCTGTTCCCACAGGGGCGGTCATGGAGAAGAGGACCGGGTCGCGAGCGCGCCGCCGGCGGCATGCTCGCGACCAATGGCTGGGCTCTTAAAGGGGACGTACCTGTACGCCCTTGTGCCCAGCCGTGCCATTCTGCCGACGTACATCGGCGTGCGGCAGTCCTCAAGTGGTTAAAAGAACGAGTAGGCATCCTTCATTCAAACATGCTTCCTCTCCAGTGCCAGGGGCAACAGCCTCCAGGCATTTGTTATGGCCTCCGCCGTCAGGGTCAAAAAGTAAGCCTCATGGCCAAGCACAAGGCCAGAAGAAGCCCTGGAGTCAGAAGCCCACAAAACAGAATCCCAAGGCTTCCTTTTGAAGGGGCGCTCCTGCTCGATCGAGTGGGGGGGGGACTTCGGTGGTTTTCAGAAACTTCTCAGGAGGAGATCCAGGACGAGTGGGTCATCTCTTTGGTAGCCCTAGGCTACAAACTAGAGTTTTGAGAGTTTCCACCGTTTTGTTTTCTAAGATCAAACGTTCCCAAGGACCCAGTAAAGAGTAAATCCTTACTTCTGGCACTAGACCGATCGTTGTCTGAAGGAGTGATAATAGAGGCCCCCTCAGAAGAGCAGGGCATGGCGTTTTATTCAAATCTCTTCATGGTACCAAAACCGAATGGAGATGTCAGACCAATTTTAGATCTCAAGATCTGAATCGCTTCCTAAACATCCGCTCTTTTTGCATGGAGTCAATTCGGTCAGTTTTATCCACCCTACGGGGAAGAGAGGTTCTGGCATCAATAGACATCAAAGATTTGTATCTGCATGTGCCAATTTTCCCCGCTCACCAGAGGTTTCTGCATTTTGCAGTACAGCGCCACTTTCAGTTCGTGGCCTTGCCCTTCTGTTTAGCCACTGTTCCCTGGGTATTAACAAAAATTCTGGCCCCAGTACTAGCAAGGCTAAGGGGCCAGGGTATAGCAGTAACAGCATACCTAGACGACCTGCTGCTGGTAGATCAGTCAGTAGCACGGTTAAACCACAAGGTGTCCAGAGCGATCAAGTATCTGGAACACCTGGGTTGGATTCTCAACCTGGAGAAATCATCCTTACGACCAGTAAAGAGACTGGAGTATTTAGGCCTTGTCATAGACACAGCTCAGGAAAGAGTGTTTTTGCCCCAGGCAAAAGTCAGCGCTATAAGAGAGCTGGTTCAGGTGGTCAGGGCAAGGAAGGGTCTTTCCATTCGCCCTTGCATGAGGTTACTAGGGAAGATGGTGGCTTCATTCAAAGCAGTTCCCTATGCCCAGTTTCATTCAAGACTGTGGCAATACAGTATTCTGTCTGCTTGGAACAAGAAGAACCAAGCTTTGGATTATCCAATGAATCTGGCCCCAAAAGTGCGCCAGAGTTTCAGTTGGTTGACGACCAGGAATTTACAGAAGGGGAAAACCTTCAGTCCGGTTAGCTGTAAGGTTGCAATGACGGATGCCAGCCTATGGGGCTGGGGAGCAGTCATAGAAGAGACCACTGTCCAAAGGAAGTGGTCCGAGTCCGAGAAAACCTTGCCCATCAACATCCTTGAGATTCGGGCAGTACGTCTGGCTCTAATAGCCTGGACGTTCAGGTTACGGAATTGTTCCGTCAGGATACAGTCTGACAATGCCACAGCAGTGGCCCATATCAATCACCAAGGGGGCACCAGAAGTCACGTAGCCCAGAGGGAGGTGAACCATATTCTGGCTTGGGCAGAGGAACATGTTCCTTGCCTATCCGCAGTCTTCATCCCAGGAGTGGAGAATTGGAACGCAGATTTCTTGAGCCGCCAACAGTTGTTCCCGGGAGAATGGTCCCTTCATCCCGATGTCTTTCTGACCATATGCCAGAGATGGGGTATCCCAGACGTAGACCTGTTGGCATCCAGATTCAACAAGATGTTGGACAACTTTGTGTCAAGAACAAGGGATCCACTCGCACTCGGGACCGATGCGTTAGTGACCCCATGGGATCAGTTTTCACTGATTTATGCATTCCCCCCAGTTCAGTTACTACTGTGAGTTCTTCGCAGGATCAAGGAAGAAGGGAAGCCGATAATCCTAGTATCTCCGGCGTGACCCAGGAGATCCTGGTATGCAGAGATCATGAGGATGGCAGTAGAGGACTCCTGGACTCTTCCATCTCGTCCAGACATGCTGTCACAAGGGCCGGTATTCCATCCTACCTTACAGTCGCTAAATTTGACAGTTTGGCTGTTGAAGCCCACATCCTAAAGAGTCGAGGGCTTTCAGGGGCAGTGATTATCACCCTGATTAATGCTAGAAAGCTGGCCTCTAGGACCATTTATTATAGGGTCTGGAGGGCCTATGTCTCCTGGTGTGAAACCAAGGGTTGGCACCCTCAAACGTATGTCATAGGTAGAATTCTTGCTTTTCTACTGTTGGGGGTAGAAATGAAGCTGGTCTTGAGTACGATGAAGGGTCAGATCTCGGCCTTGGCAGTATTTTTCCAAAGGCCACTTGCTTCACATTCTTTTGTCCAGGCTAAAGGGGTAACTCGAATAAGTCCGCCAGTCAGATCACCCTTGTGCCCATGGGATTTGAATCTAGTTCTGTCAGTTTTGCAAAGACAGCCCTTTGAGCTGATACACAATATATGTTTGCTTCTTTTGACAAGGAAATTGGTGTTCTTAGTTGCGGTAACCTCTGCAAGAAGATTGTCAGAATTGGCTGTTTTTTCCTTTAAAGAGCCATACTTGATTATTCATAAGGACAAGGTGGTGTTGTGTCCTCACCCAACCTTTTTGCCTAAGGTAGTGTCAGGTTTTCATCTAAACCAGGATGCTTCCCTGCCTACCTTTTTTCCAGAACCTCATTCTGTAGAAGAAAGATTATTGCATTCTCTCGATGTAGTGAGAGCAGTCAAGGCTTATCTGAAGGCGACAGCTCAGATATGGAAAACTGATGTTTTGTTTGTACTGCCAGAAGGCCCCAGAAAGGGCCAGGCAGCATCAAAATCAACTATTGCTAAATTGATTTGTCAGGTGATTAGTCAGGCTTATAGTCTGAAGAAAAGGGTTCTGCCTTTTCAGGTTAAAGCACACTCTACCAGGGCAGTCAGTGCTTCATGGGCAGTGCATCACCAAGCCTCTGTGGCTCAGATTTGCAAGGCCGCTACTTGGTCGTCAGTACATACATTAACAAAATTCTATCAGATGGATGTAAGATCACAGGAGGATGCCACCTTCGGGCACAGTGTGCTGCAGGCAGCAGTATAGGTCCTCACGCCTGGCGGCGGCCGTTTTGCTTTGTGTCTCCCTCCCCTCAGATGGCATTGCTTTGGGACATCTCACATAGTTATGACTATGGTGCTCTGTGTCCCGTGATGTACGAAAAAGAAATTAGGATTTTTATAACAGCTTACCTGTAAAATCCTTTTCTTCGAGTACATCACGGGACACAGAGATCCCTCCCCTCTTATTGGGATATATATATATATATATATATATTGCTTTGCTACAAAAACTGAGGTACTCCCTGTATGAAAGGGGTTATATAGGGAGGGGGACTTCCTGTCTTTTGGGTGTGCCAGTGTCCATCACCTAAAGGTGGCTATAACCCACATAGTTATGACTATGGTGCTCTGTGTCCCATGATGTACTAGAAGAAAAGGATTTTACGGGTAAGCTGTTATAAAAATCCTATTTTTTTTTACTTTATAAATTAAATTTTTGCTGCAGCAGGTTCTATACATGGCACAGATGTGCCATTTTACAGGGAGACTAGTGGGACCCCCCAGGCACTATATTTAAATGAATTTTAAATTTCTATTGTTTCACTTTAAGCATCAGTAAATTACTACAAATTTAAAATAACGTTTTTCACAAACCTTTTTTTCATTGATACATGTCCCTTAGGGCAGTTCCTGAACCCCCATATTCTTTGTATGCCCAATAACTTGCATATGAGCCTTCAAAATAGGCCCTTTTGATTTGTTTTTTCAAATTGTGTCCCATAGACTTTAATGGGGTTCGTTTTTTGGTTCCGAACTTTTGCGATGTTCAAATGTTCTGGCGCAAACCAAACCGGTACTAAACATTTTTTTTTCTATTCTTTAAATTTAAAACAATGTTACACTCACCTGCTCTGTGTTATGGTTTTGCACAGAGAAGCCCCTTATCCTCCTCTTATCGGGTCCCCCTTCTGGCACTCCTGGTCTCTCCCCCCCACCTAGTGCTCCCATAGCAAGCTACTTGCTATGGGGGAACTTGTGTGAGCTCATTTCTGAGTCAGTCCTGTGTGTCCATAAGACACACAGAGCATGGCACGCCCCATCCCCATCCCCTGCTCCTGTCTCACTGGCTGTGATTGGCAGCAGCCAATGGCTCCCGCTGCTGTATCTAAACCAATGGAAGTTAGAGAGCTGAGAAAGTCTCGGCTCTCATGCACATCGATGGTTTTCTGACCATGCTCTTTTGGCATAATTGTGACAAATTAAGGGTACAAAGACCATGGTTCCAGGCATTCCTAAAAGGAATTTAGGTTTGTGGTGCATCACAGTTCCGGTAAGCTTCATCAAAGTACTGATGTTTTTTTCCTGTGTTTTGTTTTTGTTTGTATTTTTGGCTCCACTGGTGTCTTTACCTCATTAAGACAGGGGGGGCTAAGACTCTTTAAGATTCACATCAGGGTTAGTGAGAGCTAATAGGGAAGTAAAGGTTGGGAGGAAGAGAAAGTGAGGTGGAAAGGTTGGGGAATGCTGCACTTGTTTGATCTAGATACAGTGGTGGTTGATGGTCAAAGTTTTGAGGCGGACGGCAAGCGAATCTGGCCTCATCACTCGCACCTCAACCCCCTCCCCTGCAGCTTCGATCGATTAATGAAAATGGGGCGATCCACTGGCACTACACAAACCACACGATCGATGGCCATACCTTACTGCGGTAGAAGTGCAGGGAGGAGGACGAGGTGGCGATGCTTTGCTGCATTCGGGGTAGGAAGAAGAGACTGCTCCTACCGGGGCATTGCTTCTCCTCCCAGGGCGAACAAGAGGTGGGTCCTAAAACCCAACCTGAGTCTCCTGGCCAATCGGGTCTCAGGAGCCGCTTCCTGACTGGCCAAAAGGAGAAGCAGGAAGACATAAGCGAATATTAATTTGCTAATGTCACACAAGTGGGTGGGTTTTACTGCACCACAAACCCACCCCTTTTGAAGCCAATTAGCCACTTAAGACCCGGACCATTATGCAGCTTAAAGACCTGGCCACTTTTTGCGATTCGGCACTGCGTCGCTTTAACTGACAATTTGCGCGGTCATGCGACTTGGCTCCCAAACAAAATTGGGGTCCTTTTTTTCCCACAAATAGGGCTTTCTTTTGGTGGTATTTGATCACCTTTGCGGTTTTTAGTTTTTGCGGCATAAAAAAAAATAGAGTGACAGTTTTGAAAAAAATGCAATATTTTTTACTTTTTGCTATAATACATATCCCCAAAAAATATATAAAAAAACTATTTTTTTTCCTCAGTTTAGGCCGATACATATTCTTCTACATATTTTTGGTAAAAAAAATCGCAATAACCTTTTATTGATTGGTTTGCGCAAAAGTTATAGCGTTTACAAAATAGGGGATAGTTTTATGGCTTTTTTTTTTTTTTTTTTACTAGTAATGGCTGCGATCAGTGATTTTTTTCGTGACTGCGACATTATGGCAGACACATGGGACATTTTTGACACTATTTTGGGACCATTGTTATTTTTACAGCGATCAGTGCTATAAAAATGCACTGGTTACTGTAAAAATGACACTGGCAGTGAAGGGGTTAACCAGGAGGGGGCGCTGTAGGGGTTAAGTGTGCCCTGATTTGTGTTTCTTACTGTGGGGGGGCGTGGCTTAGCATGCAACGTCACTGATCGTCGTTCCCTATGACAGGGAACAGACGATCAGTGACAGGCTCACTAGGAAGCACGGGGAGAGGTTTGTTTACACTTACCTCTCCCCGTTCTTCCTCTCTGTGACCCGATCGCAGGACACCAGTGGCGATCAGGGCCACTGTTCCTGCGGGGACGGTTACGGAGAAGAGGACCGGGTCGCGAGCGCGCCGCCGCCGGCGCGCTCGCGAATCATGGCTGGGCTCTTAAAGGGGACATACCTGTACGCCCTTGTGCCCAGCCGTGCCATTCTGCCAACGTACATCGGCGTGCGGCGGTCCTCAAGTGGTTAGAGCCTCCGACTTAAAAACAAAACAAAAAAAACACTGAAATTCATGCGTCCAGCTCCCTGCATGGAGATTAGGGGCTGGGCGCAATGGATCAGGGGGGGCAGTGCCCCTGCGCTCCTAATGGATGGACCACCACTGTCTAGATATACAGTTCATGTTAAAACACTAAAAGCTCCCCCTTTCTATACCATTCACGATTCCTTGGAATATAGAAACGGACCAATTCTCAGCATCTCTGTTAAACAGCAAGGTACAGTATATTTCAACTTTCCATTTAAGCCCTTTGCTCTATCCATTCCATAAAACATGCTGAAAATGCAGGGAGACCATATGCTTGTGTGCTTATGAAGATAAATGTACTCAGATGACTTACTGATATAGATTATAAAAGAACAACTTACAATTATTCTAATTCCAAATAACCAGGCCAATCTGCTGTCAATTGCATACACTCTACCCTACATATAATGTTTTTCACATATATTTTGGTACGTGGTAGCTTATCTATAGGAAGAAAAAAATGATGATGATACCTGTTGCAAAAATTTAATTTCAACTGTAATTTTTCTATTGTAGCATATGAAAACAAATACTGTATCTGATTTTGTTTTTCATTTTTTACAAAGATATATTTGTGGTTACATTCTACTGTAATTGGTGTGTTATGAATGAATATTAATAATTATGCAATGAAAACAATAATGGAAGTACCCAAGTCTTATTTCCTTACTTTGCAGGAATAATTAGAATTAATATAGCTGACATTTAGATGTGTACACACTGCCTTTTTTAATAATGCTAGAGGCTGGTATTTTGAGCCGCTCTCACCCCAGCTTCCCTATCTTTCAGCAATAACTAGTATTGTTTTGCAGACTAAACAGATAATTGGCCTTCTGGAAGCATAAAAGGTATCTTGCAGAGCTGAGTGAAATGTCATTAATAACGGAGAATGATATACTCAAAAATTCTCACAGAAGTATGATTAATCAACCATCCCCTGGTGTTAGATATAATCTTCAGATCTCTCCTCACTGCAGCAATTTATGTGTTTTTTTTTTCTACTTGCAACAACTGATTTTTTATCCTTCATTAATCATATAATTCAGTAAAACAATAGAGCACTTTATTTCTCCCTATATGTATTTTAAATCACATGCTTCCCTCTAAGTGTACTTTAAACCTTTATCTGATTACTAATACCATCTACATTAGCTCTGTCTAGCTGGAAGGCTACAGACTTCTTGCTTGAATTTCTTATGCACACTCTGTTGTGACACAATTTAAACAGCATTTGCCCTGTAAGCACAAATGTATCAATTCTCTTCTCTTTGTTTAAACGTAGTTGATTTCTCCAGACCTGAGGATACCACATGTCTAGAAATACAGTATAAGGAAATATTTACTTAATACATAAAGTATATTATGTCAAATATGTTTATATAAAGGACATGTAATAAATTGAAAAGATGACTGTTTAGCAACAGAGCTAATACATACTACAGATAATAAGCCACACTTTCCCTTTTTTTTACTTAATTTTATATCTCAAATAATGAAATAACTAAAAGTATTTCTGAATCATACAGTAATATTTTTGCATAGACTATTGGTGCTCAATCTTTTCAATGCCAAGGTTGCAAATCACAAGGAATGGTTTCTAACAGGCTTGAGTTTTAGAAGGACTGCAGCTTCTTGTGAGATCCCCGGGTAGATACAAAACAGCTCAGAAAACAAAAAAACTGAGATGTGATCCCAATAAAAAAAAAAAAAAAAAATATATATATATATATATACATATATATATATATATATATATATATATATATATATATATATATATATATTAATACACTGCCTGCACTGTATACAGTGTATATAGTCTACACTACACCGACTACACTGTGTATATATATATATATATATATATATATATATACATATAATAAACTGCCTGTACGCCACTAACTAACCTGCCTCTAGCTAATGTTTTCTCAATCATAACACAATATACAGCTGCCATATAAGCAGCCTTATATAGTGTGGGGCGTGGACTTGCACCCTGCCTTTGGCCAATCATGGCTCTCACAGCAGAGGGTGCTGTGATTGGACAAAGCATGCAAATCAGGTGCATGCTTTGGCTAATCAGCAGCCATCAATGCACTGCGATCTCGCAGTGCATTATGGGGCACTCTGCGGTGCTTGAATTTGCTGCGAATGCCCCATATGTTCGGTTTGTTTGCGAGCATCAGGACCCTCCTTAATGCAGTTCAGTTTTGGTCATCAATCCTTAGTAAAGACATTGAATTAGAAAGCGTTCAGTGAAGGGCAACAAAATTAACAAAGGGGATGGAGGACCTCAGCTATGTGAATCAATTACATTCAGTATATTACAGTTATGCACTCTAAAGAAGAGGTGTTTAAGAGGGTATATGATTACAATGTACAAATTCATGAAATGTGACTACAGTACTTGTAATAAACTATTAAATCTCAAGCCTCGTACACACGGCCGAGTTTTTCGTCGTTAAAAACCCGTCGTTTTTCTCAATGAGATTCTTGTCAAGCTTGACGAGATTCTTGTCAAGCTTTCCTTGCATACACACTGTCAATTCCAAATCTCGTTGTTGTTCTGCACGGTCACGTCCAGCACGTACGACGGCAGTATAAATGGGAAGCTCGATTTCAATGGCGCCACCCCTTGGGCTGCTTTTGCTGATCTCGTGTTACCGCGTGTGAAGTAAAAGTTTGGGAAGAGACGATTTGCGCTTTTCAGTCTTCGTGCTTTCAGTTCATTTTCTGTGGTTCAGTTTGTGCTTGTGGGTTCGTATCTTGTCTTTCAGGGCATGTAGGCAGGTCGTATCTGTTTTACAGTGCGTTCTTGCCCGTTCGTTTCTGAATTTCAGTTCGTTTTTCATAGGCCTTGCTGTTCTCAAGTGTGTTCTGTTTAGTACGTTCTGATCAGACGACCGTCTCCTAGCCATGTCGCGGGTACGTTCTCGTCATCGAGTTCATGCTGTGCGGGCTGTTGGTGTTGGTCTGCTTGTCTTGGGCCAAGACGAGTCCATGAACGGGGTGAGGAGGAATTCATGGACCAAGAATTGGTTGCTCCAGCGGGACCAATTCTGTCACATGCCTCTGCTGCGGGAGATCGCGGAGAATAATCCTGAGGACTACAGGAATTTTCTGCGGATGTCTGACCCCGTTTTTCAGCATCTGTTGGCTTTGGTGTCCCACTATATTACCAGGCAGGACACCGTTATGCGGGAAGCCATCAGTGCTGAGCAGAGGCTCATCACCACGTTGCGCTACCTGGCGACAGGAAGAAGTCTGCAGGACTTGAAGTTCACGACAGGCATCTCCCCCCAGGCTCTGGGCCTCATAATCCCAGACACCTGTTCTGCCATTATCCAAGTCCTGCAGGAGGACTATATTACGGTAAGTTTTCTCCTTTAACATCACATTCTATGTATTTCATGTATGCTAATGTATTGTATTTCTTTCATCCTTCCCTAATTACCATGATTGTAATATGCTGAGAATGTCCCCTTTGTCCTCATGCATGCTGTAAGCTTGTAATGCCCCTTTTTTCTCCTCCATGCATATTTCCCTTCACTAACCTCTCCAGCAGTGGCGGCTGGTGCTCAAAATGTTTGGGGGGCCACCCAAAAAATGTAAAAGGAAAAAACATCCATTTCCGCGACTGTGCCTATTAAACGCCACCAGTTGTCCCCTCAAATACAGCCAGTTTGTCCCCTCAAATGCAGCCAGTTTGTCCCCTCAAATGCAGCCAGTTTGTCCCCTCAAACGCAGCCAGTTTGTCCCCTCAAATGCAGCCAGTTCCCCCCCCCCAGCCCTGCACTTACCTTCCTCTGGTCAGCGCTGTCCTTCTTCTCTCCTCGATGTCTTCTCCCGCCCTCGATGTTACATCAGCCAATCAGGTTACCGGTAAACAGACTCGGTGAACATGATTGGCAGAGGAGCCTGTCAGTGTTTAACCAAGGAACGCACCCCCCCTGCGTCTCCTGGTTAACTTTTTGGAAGCCAATTACAGCCCTCAGGCTGTAATCGGCAAGCCTATCATAGCCGCTGGCTCTGATAGGCACTTCTAAAAAAAAAACAACTCAACAGGGGGCCATCCACCTGAATAGGGGGCAGCATCGACAATACATAGGTTCATGCAAGGCATGAACCTATGTATTGTTCTGAGTGACGGGCGCAGGAGAGAGGGGGCAGCGCTCCTGCGCCCACTATGGATGCACCACCACTGCAATGCTATCCTGGGCCCAAACACACCTAGCCGAGTCACTTTCCAATGTATTTCTGCAGCTCCATTGTAGTGCTTTACCCTCCCCCCCCTAATCACCCCCTAAAATTTCTCAAAATGTTAGTTATCCTTATTCTTGAGCATTCCCAAACTCATCTAGCCCCCCCCAAATATTTTTACAATGGACCATCAGAGGGGGTGATGAATATAATACTTGAGCCTTCGATTTGAGTTTTTTAAAACACATTAAACAGAAACTTAGAATGATGTTGGGCTAGAATTTAGTATAATCTGCTTGCAATGTTATGTGCAAAAGAACTAAGATTTGTTTATCTTGTTTGACTCCACAGCTTCCTTCCACGCCACAGGAATGGCAGACTGTGGCATCGGAGTTTGCCACGCGGTGGGACTTCCCCAACTACGGTGGAGCTATTGACGGGAAGCACATCCGCATCGTGCCGCCACCCCGTTCTGGGTCCTACTTCTACAATTACAAGGGGTTTCATAGCATTGTGCTGATGGCGGTGGTGTCAGCACGGTATGAATTCCTCTATGTGGATGTGGGGAAGAATGGCCGGATGTCCGATGGGGGATCCTTCAGCCAGACGGAGTTTGCCCTCCGTCTCCAGAGTGATGACCTTGCATTGCCACCGGATGCAGGGAATGTTGAAGGACTCCCTATTGTGTTTTTGGCTGATGAAGCCTTTGGACTGGGACCGCATCTCATGAGGCCATTTCCCCTAAGGACCCTGACCCCGGAGAAGAGGTTGTTCAACTACCGGCTGGCCAGGGCCCGAAGAGTCGTGGAGAATGCCTTCGGGATAATAGCCAGCCGGTTCCGCCTTTTCATGACACCAATTCACTTGTACAAAATTAACTACGTTGTTTTCTGTTGCTGTGTGCTACATAATTTCCTTATAAGGAAATCCACAAATTATATTGCCTCAATTGTGCCTGAGGCAGGACTTCCAACTGGCAATACCCTGCCGGGCCTAGAATCTGGCCGTCCTGACTTGCCCCCCCAAAATGCCCGTGAGGTTCGCCAGAAATATCTTGAATATTTCACGGGTAGGGGGGCAATTCCTATGCCAGGCCATGTCTGAATATTTTTTGAGAAAGAACAAAATAAATATCTGGTTTAATCTGTATTTTTTTTTTTTTTGCTGTCTCCTAGTTTGTCTTAGTGCATTTGTAGTGCCAAGTGTATTTTCCTTTAGTAAATACCAACCATTTCACTAGTAACACCAAAAATATACACAAATAAGGTTAGAGCGTATTTGATAAAGAAGCTACACTTTGTTGTTGTTCAAACATTTTACTCTGTGCACATTCACACACATGGTAAATATAACACTATGTTTGTTTGTTTTTTTGATGCCCAGAAACAGCCCTTTTTTTTTGTAAGAAAAAACAAAACCATCAGTAGCATCCAACAAACTACAACATTGTATACCTCTCGGCAATATGAGACATTCAATTTCACAAAAAATGTCTCTATCTGCCCGTCATAATATGGGGTATTGGCACCCCTGACCAAGCCAAAATTTGAAGATGCACACAATTTAGAGTCTTTTTAAATTGGGATTTTTGACTCCTGATCCCTATTGTCAACATGTGCTATCTGCCATCAGGGGTGATCAATGGACGTGTTTTGGGGGTGTAACCCCTTCTTCATTTCACCTACTTGAGATGCGAGGAAGGGGTTGCACCCCCAAAACCCGTACATTGTTATCCCCTGATGGCAGATGGCACATGTTGACACACTGGGGCTGATTTACAAAACGTTTGCGCCATGAGTATCGGCGCATCTGCGCGCGCAATGGCTGTTTTGGTATTTACAAAACATTAGCGCCGGTAGCGCAGCACTATTTCCCATTTACTATAGTGTTGTCGGCGGACGGGAGGAGGCGCTCAGTGCGCCACTATGGACCTGGCGCGCGGCATGTTAAAATCTAAATATAAAGCTGGAAGTGAGAAAATAATGGGGGTGATGTGGGGTGATGTGAGGAAGTGTAGTGACACCTGCCCAAATAACTAATATGCCCAAAATAGAGTGAGAAAGTAACGTTTTCAAAACCAGCCCGCTGCGCCGGCAAGTTCAATTAGAGCTGCGGGAGTTTTTTTTAGCTCAGCGCGGGAATTTTCCTTGTTTCCTTGCGCCAAGACACTGCGCCGGCAAAATCTTAGTAAATGTCAAGTCACGTAACTCAATTTGCATACGTTGAACAGGCGCAGCTCTGAACTTCCCAGTGCGCCCGCAAAATGACATTTCTAAAGGAAAAAAAAAAGGCATTTAAAAGCACCCGCGGCTATAATGAATTGTCGGCTCCCGGCAAAATAGAGAAAAGTCACTGAAAGTCTTTGATAACAAAAAAAAAAGCGTGGGGGTCCCCCAAATTCCATTACCAGGCCCTTCAGGTCTGGAATGGATATTAAGGGGAACTCCGCCGCAAATTAAAAAAAATAAATGCGTGCGGTTCCCCCCAAATATCCATACCAGGCCCTTCAGATCTGGTGTGGATTTTGAGGGGAACTCCACCCCAAATTAAAAAAAAAATGGCGTGGAGTCCCCCCAAAAATCCACACCAGACCCTTATCCGAGCACGCAACCTGGCAGGCTGCAGGAAAAGAGGGGGGACGAGAGAGCGCCCCCCCTCCCTCCTGAACCGTACCAGGCCACATGCCCTCAACATGGGGAGGATGTCCCCATGTTGATGGGGACAAGGGCCTCATCCCCACAACCCTTGCCCGGTGGTTGTGGGGGTCTGCGGGCGGGGGGCTTATCGGAATTTGGAAGACCCCTTTAACAAAGGGGACCCCCGGATCCCGCCCCCCGTGTTTTGTACCCCTACAATTTCACAAAGAAAGTGTCAAAAATGTTAAAAATGACAAGAGCCGGTTTTTGACAATTCCTTTATTAATGTCTTCTCTTTTCTTCCATCTTCTTCCATCTTCTTCTTCCATCTTCTTCTTTTCTCCATTCGGGTTTCTTCCTCCATCTTGTTCTTCATCTTCATCTTCCTCTTCATCTTCATCTTTATCTTCATCTTGATCTTCCTTCTTGCTCCGGCTTCTTCTTTCTTCTTTGGCCGCTCCGTTTTAATTGGAGGTTCCCGCTGTGTGACGATTCAGTTCTCCTCTTGGTCCGCTGCCACCCGGAGGCTCCGCCCCCTCTAAAACCACGGGGAAAGTCCCCGTGAAATCCATGTGCGTCAGAGGGGGGCGGGGTCACCGGGTGGCAGCGGACCCAGAGGAGAACTGAAGAACTGAAGCGTCACACACAACGGGAACCTCCAATTCAAACGGAGCGGCCGAAGAAGAAAGAAGAAGCCGGAGCAAGATGCGGACGAGAAGACCGAAGGAAGAAGGAAGATGAAGATAAAGAGGAAGATGAAGATGAAGAACAAGATGGAAGAAGAAACCCGAATGGAGAAAAGAAGAAGATGGAAGAAGATGGAAGAAAAGAGAAGACATTAATAAAGGAATTGTCAAAAACCGGCTCTTGTCATTTTTAACATTTTTGACACTTTCTTTGTGAAATGGTAGGGGTACATTTGTACCCCCTTACCAATTCACACAGGGTGGGGGGCAGGATCTGGGGGTCCCCTTTGTTAAAGGGGTCTTCCAGATTCCGATAATCCCCCCGCCTGCAGACCCCCACAACCACCGGGCAAGGGTTGTGGGGATGAGGCCCTTGTCCCCATCAACATGGGGATATCGTCCCCATGTTGAGGGCATATGGCCTGTTACGGTTCAGGAGGGAGGGGGGGCGCTCTCTCGTCCCCCCTCTTTTCCTGCGGCCTGCCAGGTTGTGTGCTCGGATAAGGGTCTGGTGTGGATTTTTGGGGGGACTCCACGCCATTTTTTTTTACATTTGGGGTGGAGTTCCCCTTAAAATCCATACCAGATCTGAAGGGCCTGGTATGGATATTTGGGGGAACCGCACGCATTTTTTTAAAATTTGCGGCAGAGTTCCCCTTAATATCCATTCCAGACCTGAAGGGCCTGGTAATGGAATTTGGGGGGACCCCCACGCTTTTTTTTTTTGTTATCAAAGACTTTCAATGACTTTTATCTGTATTGACGGGAACCAGCAATTCAATACAGCCGCGAGTACTTTTAAATGACTATTATTTTACTTTAGAAATGTAATTTTGCTTTCGAACTGTTATAAACATGGAAAACATGCGCTACTTTACAGGCATACTATAGACACCCCCCGGGTATGATATTTAGGGCTAGTTCACACCGGATGCATTGCAGTGCGTTTTTTTGATGCATGAAAAACGCAAAGAAAGTTGATCACATTAATGCCAATGGCATAGTTCACACCACTGCAGTCCGTTCCAGTGCGTTTCAGAAAGGCAAAAAAAAATTGGTCATGCTGCATTTTTTAGGTACAGAACTGTACTGGACCGCAGAACTAGGGCCAGTTCACACCATAGAAACGCAATCCGGATGCGTTCCAGGTGCTTTTCTGCATGCATGTTTTTGATGCGTTCCAGTGCATTTTTGGTATGTTTTTGATGCAGTCCAGTGTTTTTTTTTCACCCCTTGTTTTTATTAACCATAGATAAGGACAAGTGTGTTCCAGTGCATTTTTCGTGCATTTAGGTGTGTTCCTGTGTGTTCCAGTGCATTTATGATGCGTTTTGCTGTGTTCCAGTACAGTCCAGTGCAGGTAAAATGCAGCATGTTCTACTTTTTTGTGGAACTGGAACGCACTGGAGCAAACACTGCCATTTAGAACCATATAACCAACTTTCCAAGCATTTTTGATGCATAAAAAAACGCAATGGATTGCATGTGGTGTGAAATGGCCCTTAAGCAATTTGGCATATTTAAAGGCACTTCTCCTTTATTTGTTGGTGGGGGGGGGGGGTGATTGTCCCATCCCTAATTTTGTAGCATGCTGGATGATGTGCTTAATTTTGGACAGGGGGGGGGGTTATTTTCTGCTAGCTGCATTTGAGTTCTTCTGAGCATGCCCAGCCTGTTAGATTTTTTGTTTGGTGCTTTTTGTGTGTGAACAGCACCTGGACATTTCTGGGCATGCTCAGAGAGTGTTTTTATGGGTTAGTAGTTGAAGGACATCCTTAACAGGTGTAGCCACTTTGAAGTTCAGTCTCTACATTGGGTGAACTTGCATTTTGGGTGTTCCATAGACTGTGCATGTGTTTTCAATTGCCTCATTAGCACACAAACCTATGTTATATAAAGCTCACAGATAGCATTCTCTACCTTGCCCTGAAAAGAGGCAAGCGTGTGTGTGTGTGTGTGTCCCCGTCCGTCCGGCAAAATGTACATTTTGGTGTCCTTATCGAGTTTGTAACACATGTATTTTATTTGTTATGTCTTTGCAAAACAGGATGTTTGGTTTACTTTTGTGGATTGTATTTTTTTGTGTGGGGGAAATGTTCCCCTGAAATAATTTTAATGTTGTTAATGTGTGTTGTTTGTTCACTTTGATTTAATTGTCTGTGCTGCATTATTTAAAGGCACTTCTCCTTGTTTTGTTTTTGGTGTTGTCCAAATTGGTGACACTGATATATGTCCCTTAGGGTGGGACCTGGGCCCCCATTTTAAGGCCAATAACTAGAAGATAAGCCAGCCAAGTGGGGACTAGCAAAATTAACATGTCAGTTCCCATAGACTGCAATGGTATTTGTTGGTAGGGGGGGGGGGGGGTGATTGTCCCATCCCTAATTTTGTAGCATGCTGGATGATGTGCTTAATTTTGGACAGGGGGGGGTTATTTTCTGCTAGCTGCATTTGAGTTCTTCTGAGCATGCCCAGCCTGTTAGATTTTTGTTTTTATGGGTTAGTAATTGAAGGACATCCTTAACAGGTGTAGCCACTTTGAAGTTCAGTCTCTACATTGGGTGAACTTGAATTTTGGGCATTCCATGGACTGTGAATGTGTTTTCAATTGCCTCATTAGCACACAAACCTATGTTATATAAAGCTCACAGATAGCATTCTCTACGTTGCCCTGAAAAGAGTCAAGCGTGTGTGTGTCCGTCCGTCCGGCAAAATTTACATTTTGGTGTCCTTATCGAGTTTGTAACACATGTATTTTATTTGTTATGTCTTTGCAAAACAGGATGTTTGGTTTACTTTTGTGGATTGTATTTTTTTTGTGTGAGGGAAATGTTCCCCTGAAATAATTTTGATGTTGTTAATGTGTGTTGTTTGTTCACTTTGATTTAATTGTCTGTGCTGCATTATTTAGCCAAATCTTTCTCAAGATGTTGTGAGTCTGTAACTGTTTCAAATTGACCCTGTTTTTTATTTTTTTATTTATTTATTTTTATTATTCTTTGTTTTGTTGACCAATAAAATTTGATGCAAAGTTTTGAGGTTTGTTTTGCGTTTTCTTTGCAACAAATGTGACAGATGATTGGCATGTCAAAACAATAGGTGTGATTTGTCTACCCTGGTGCCTTCATGCTAGCATATGCATGTATTGTGTGCTGCCATGGAAAATCACCAGGAAATGAAAAATACAGAGCGGTAAGTATTCAATTTTCCTTTTTTATTGCAGTGGTTCTCAGCCTCAGTCCTCAAGTACCTCCAACAGGATAAGTTTTGTGAATTTATCTTATGGAGAATTGCTGTCCAAAATACAAAACCATTGACTGTGATTTAAAGCACATGTGCAAGATGAAGGAAAACCTGCAAACATGGCCTGTTGGGGGTACTTCAGAAGCACGGATTTAGAGCACTGCACTTAAAAATAGCTCAAGGCAATACAATTCTAATTGTGGGCATTTTGAGGGAAACAAAGTAAGTGTTAGAACCCCTGCTTTTTTTTTTATAGGTTGGGCTTTGTGTCCCATTTTAGTAAAATTGGCTTCACTTCCTGTCACACAGCTAAACAGGAAGTGAAGGTAAAACCCTACCAATGTCTTTTCTTGGGGAAACACAGATCAATCTAACTAGTGTCCCCATTAAGCAAATTGCACTCTAGCACTTTGTTGTGTACACCCCAAATCATTGGGTAGTTTGGGGTTTAGTAAAGACAAATCCACTCTGCAGTAAAAGTGTAGCTGCTGAAAATCTGAGAGATCACTGGTGACTGTAACATCCAATCATGTAAAAGCAAAGATGGTGTTTTTTTGGTTTGCATGCATGTCCCCCTCGGATATCCAGCAAGTGCACTTGTAGTGCAAAGTAGATTTGCCTTTAGTAAATAAACCCCAAAGTCCAAAATACCTAATAATTTGGGGTGTAACCCGCAAAATGCTGGAGTGCAATGTACATAATGGGGAAAGTATTTAGATTGACCTGTGTGTCCCCAAGGAAAGACATTGGTAGGGATTTCCCCTCACTTCCTGTGTGGCTATGTGACAGGAAGTGAATTATTTGGAAGGATAAAGTGGCCAAATTTGGGAGTTGTCTTCACCCTATCAGGGGTTACAGTGTTGTATGAGCGTGCAATTGTCATTCAAAGTGCATCAGCGCTGAAATATGAAAATTGGTCTAGGCAGGAAGGGGGTTTAAGTGGCCAGTGCGCAAGTGGTTAATATTAGGCTACATGCACAGCCGCTTGTTTGAGTGTTTTTTTTGCAGCTTAAAAACGCCTCTCCATGTTAGCCTATGGCCTCATGGCCACCATGGCATTTTTGAGCTGTAAAGGGCATAGCCGTTTTTAGGCCCCATGTACATGGGACGCTGGTGCAAAGTCTTCAGAACTAAGGTTGAAAGCGGCGTTTAGAAAGGCGCGTTTTGTCGCGTTTGCATGCCGCGTTTTACCACATTTGCGTCTATGTGCGTTTAGTTAGGAAACATGATAAGGAGCCGCCCTAAGCTCCAAAAACAGTATTATTAACGATTTCAGCTATTTTGTGAGACCAGAGTGAGTATCAGCAGCTGAGAGAGCAGCAGTGTAGTTGTATTTAGCGTGTCACTTGCCACATCACTTGCCCCAAGTTGTGGATTGTCTACTTGCCAGGTCAGCTGCCCCAAGTTGTGGATTGTTCACTTGCCACGTCATCTGCCCCAAGTTGTGGATTGTCCACAATGCAATGGAAGCTATTTCATTTATTTTTTGATAGATATATATATTTTTAATGGTTTTTCCTAAATTGCCATAATTTTGGAGCTTATCAATGTAAAAAAATAGGTCACCTTTAAAAACGCTTCTAAACTAAAATGCGGCTAAACGCCGGGAACGCATCTGAAACGTGGAAACGTGGAAATCTTTGGCGTCTGAAGGCATTTTTAGGCTTTGTGAAAAACGAGTTTAAACGCAACTGCAGATTTTTTTTGCCAGGCCAAAAACAGTGTTTTGGATGTAAGAGAATTCAATGGACCCGCATCCAAAACGCAAGTACCGCAAATTTGCGGCAATTTTTTATTTATTTTTTAACCTGTTTATAGATGGTTGTTAAAGGAAATGTAAAAAAAAGAAACATTGCTGGCTCTAAAAAAAAAAAAAACTTGAAAAAAAACAGCGTGGGGTCCCCCCCAGGTCCATACCAGGCCCTTGGGTCTAGTATGGATTCAAAGGGGACCCCCCCACCAAAATGAAAAAAAAATGGCGTGGGGGTTCCCCTAAAAATCCATACCAGGCCCTTCAGGTCTGGTATGGATTTTTAGGGGGACCCCGCGCAACACAAAAAAAAAAAAAAGCGTGGGGTTCCCTAAAAATCCACACCAGACCCTTTATCCGAGCATGCAACCTGGCAGGCCGCAGGGGAAGAGGGGGGATGAGAGAGCTGCCCCACCTCCCTCCTGAACCGTACCAGGCCACATGCCCTCAACATGGGGAGGATGTCCCCATGTTGATGGGGACAAGGGCCTCTTCCCGACAACCCTGGCCGTTGGTTGTCGGGGTCTGCGGGCGGGGGGCATATCGGAATCCGGGAGCCCCCTTTAATAAGGGGGCCCCCAGATACCGGCCCCCACCCTATGTGAATGAGTATGGGGTACATCGTACCCCTACCTATTCACCTGGTGGCAAAAAAAGTTAATAAAAAACACAACACAGGTTTTTAAAGTAATTTATTAGGCAGCTCCGGGGGTCTTCCTGCCGGGCGCCCCACTATCTTCTTCCAGCTCTTTTGCTAGCGGGGTCCCGGGCTTCCTCATCGTCTTCTTCCGACTTCGGGGGTCTCTTGTTCTGTTCTCCGGTGTCGTCTCCGCCCTCTCCGGTTCTTCTCCCGCTCTTCGGTGCCTTCTCCACGATCTCCGGTTCTTTCTGCCTTCTGCCGGGCGCCCCCCTATCTTCTTCCAGCTCTTTTGCTAGCGGGGTCCCGGGCTTCAGCGTCGTCTTCTTCCCTCTTCTCTCCACCCGATGTTGCCTCGTCGCTGTCCGCCGTTACAATGCTCTGGCCGCGGAGCGCACCCACTTATATTGGCATGGGGCGTGGTCACCGGGTGATGCCACCCATTGACCCCGCCCCTGTAGCACGTCACAGTCCCATCATTCCCCGGGACTGTGACATCATAGAGCGCCGCTGACATTTGTATTTACTATAACAGTGCGCCGCTGGTTCCTGCGCCCAATGGAGGAGTTATCCGGCGCACCAATTAAGGGATCAACCAGCGCAGCGCACTGTTATTAGTAAATCAGCCCCACTGTGTGCATCTTCAAATTTTGGCTTGATTGATTGTCAAAAAGCAAAAAAAAGGGGGAAGAACAATCTGAAACCAAAAATGGGGTGTTTTGTGCCTTATTCAATTCGCCCCAAAACATCTAGGATGTCCTTAAAGGTTTGATCCATCACATTAATTCTTTGCTTAATTCTGTCCAGTTCTGTACTACATTCCATCACTTGCTGGATGATTCGTAGGGCACTGTCAGCAGAGAAACGCGTACTTTCTTTCACCACAACATTTTAATCCCCTATAAAAAAATACAAAAGGTATTATAACTCTGCAGGCCTACATCTCTTACCTGAAGCTGTGGTGACAGATACTGACCTGTTGTGGTGACCAGTTCCACCACATCATCCACTTCTCCTTCCTCCACTTCTCCTTCCTCCACCTCTTTAACTTCCTCAACATCCTCAGGTTGGGGTTCTTGGTGAAGTTGGGGTTGTTTAGAAGGTGTGGGGTTCCTGTGCTCCCTGGAGTGGTGTCCTCCCAGTCTTCTCACCCCTATGAGAATCAAACAAAAGGTATACTTAGCACACAGATATTTTTGTAAAAATAAATGAACATGATACATTGCTTGGAAGTGGGGTACAAGTGTCTGTTTGGGAGAAATTTCAAGCTGAAGACATTATTAGAAAAAAAAAGATTCTTGACTATTCACCTTTGGCTGACAATATTTACACATGGAGGCACCCCAAAAATACACTGATGCACCTGTGTGGGGCACCCTAAAAAGGTGGTTCTGGTGGCCCACACTATAGTGCTCAAGAGTCCAGATGTGGAAACAGCTGCTGAGTGTCCTCTCCTTTACACTGATTAAAGTTTGCATTTCATTCTCTTTCCAAACACATCATCTAGCCCAGTGTTTCTCAACTCCAGTCCTCAAGGCGCCCCAACAGGTCATGTTTTCAGGATTTCCCTCAGATGAAACAGCTGTGGGAATTACTAAAGCAGTTAAACTGATTAAATAACCTGTGCAAAACAATGGAGAGCCTGAAAACATGACCTGTTGGGGCGCCTTGAGGACTGGAGTTGAGAAACACTGATCTAGCCAACAATTTACTAACATTTATGGAATAAAAACAGGCATCTCTCTAAATTATTGGAACCCTGTAAAATCGCAAAACATTGTATATAGTGGGCGAACGATGTGTCTGTAACGAACGATTAATGGGCCAAACCAAGTTTTAACGATTACATTTTGTAAGGTACAATTGTAAAATGCAACAACATGGAGCAACATGCAAGTTCTGAAATACAATAATAGGAACACAGGAAAAGTACTTACTTTTTTCTAGCATTCTCTTAATGCTCCTTAACTGCTCCGGCTCCCTCAGTTTGAGGTCATACCACCTCTTTCTAAGCTGCTTCTTTGATCGTTTAACCTTGAAATTCTTCTTCAGACTTTTCACTACTTTCTTCATTATTTTGGACTTCCTTAGATTAGGGTGGGTATACGGCTCATGCTTTGCGTCATAATCCGACTTTAGCAATATGTCCACCATCTCCGCCATCTCCACGTAAGACATATTAGATGCCTTTAATCTCCTCCTTGATCGTGACGTTTCACGGTCTGGGCTGGTCTGCTTCTCGTTATTTGATGAATTAGCAGACACCTGCTGTGACTCCGCCATATCTGTCTGCGCGCCGAAAGAGAAGGGGCGGGGAAAAGTTGATACTGTGAACGTCATGGGCGGGCGATGTGTGCGGAGTTTCACGCATGCGTGGTGTATATAAAGCAAACACACATGTGACGATACTACGTTCGGTGTGCGGAGAGAGGAGGAAAAGTGACGGACGTGAGAACGAAGGTATGTGATTTTTATACTTTGTGAAATCGGTGGCCTATACTGCCTAGAGATTGTTGGAGGATATATATGGGGAATCAGATTTACAGGAGGTTAGACTGTGTGACTGACATTACGTTTTTTGTCTTGTTTTTTGGCTTGCAGAACCAAAATGAATGCTTTCATCAGCGATAGGGAATTCCTGGCTGAATTTATAGACTGGGTAAGGGAGCTGCCCGCTCTGTGGGAGACCAAAAACCCCATTCACAGGAAGAAAGGTGTAAGGAAAGCAGCGCCGGAGACCCTGCTCCCATTTGTGCATACCAAGGTACCCACAGCAACCACAAAACAGGTGGACAGTAAAATTGGGAACTTGAGAGGCACATACAGGACTGAGCACTTTAGGGTCCTGGCTTCTCAGAGGTCAGGAGCAGCAGCAGCTGATGTATATGTCCTGAATTTGTGGTACTATAGCAGGATGTCCTTTCTGAACGACCACCTTGAGGCAAGGCCATCACTGTCCAGTCTTCCCCCCAGTCTTCCCTGCAGCCAACCTGAGCTTTCTCTGGAGCAAGAGGAGTCAGCCATCCTGGAAGAACCTGATTTGGACATCTGGAGCCAGGTATAGTATTTTCTCAAAATGTATTGTGAGAAAATAAATGCATGAAAAATAAGATAATATGTAAATCCCCCCAAAAATTGGGACCAAAAAGTGATCTCAATATCAATAGACAGTAGTGGGCCCAAAATTGGGGGAGAAGAATGAAATCTGATGGGGTCATAATAATAGTATTTTCTATTGATTTACATTCAATTTGCAACAGTCATGAGCTATAATTTGTGTGTAAATGATGAACCAAAAACTAAAACTATGTCCCTTTTTCATACACAGGATGACATCAGCCAGGAGGAGGGTCTGGAAAGTGTCAGGCAGGAGGAGGCAGGGCCCACTGTGAGCCAGGAGGAGGCAGGGCCCACTGTGAGCCAGGAGGTGGCAGGGCCCAGCGGCACACAGGAGGTGGCAGGGCCCAGTGGCACACAGGAGGTGGCTGGGCCAAGTAGCAGGACCAGATCTCAGGTGCCTCCCATCCACCTTCCTATAAGATCCAGGAGGGACAGGAGCACAAGCGAGGCAGCAATGGCCCTTATTAGAGAGGCACATGCCACCCTCCAGGAGCCCACATCCCCTGAAGAGGCCATTGCCGGCCTAGTTGGGGCCAATTCAAGGTGATGAGCATGGAGCAACGCCTCCTATGCGAGCCCCTGCTCATAACCTTGCTGAACAAGGGGGTGATGGAGATAATCACCCCCAATATGGCCATATGTGAGGTCGCCCAGCTTTCCCAACCTCAACCTCCTCCTCCTCCTCCTCCTCCACCTTCTTCTTCTCCTCCACCTCCTTCTCCTCCTCCTGACATGAGTACACCTCCAGTGGCACAGCATCCAGCCACACGCAGAAGGAAGGCTGCAGGGAAGGCTTCAGGGAAGGATGCAGGGAAGGCTGCCAAGAAGACCAGGAAGTGATGGCCTTGCTTCATTGTGGTCTGACAGAAGGCAGCCTGTTGTAGTACCACAGACTTGGGACATGTATATCACCTGCTGTTGTTCCTGACCTCTGGGAGTCCAGCATCAGATTGTGCTCACAACTGTTGTGCTTCTCAAGATCCCAATTTTATTGGCCACACAGGGTTGATGTGTGCTCTGGGGTCCCATGGATGCACACATGGCAGCAGGTTCTCCAGCGCTGCCTTCTATTTATTTTGTTATATACATGAATAAATGTTTTTTTTTTTTTACAGGTAATACTTGACTATGTGTTTTTATAATAATTATAAATTTAGCTTTGGAGTAGGCAGATACATTTTAACAAATAAAATAAAAGGGACAGATAACACAAAAAAATCTCCTTGAAGGTCTAAAAAAATAAAATAAAATAAGGGGTAAACTTGACACAACAAAAATAATAAATAAAATCATGGAGATCACTATAAAATAAAGAAGCATTTAAAATGAAGATCTGTATTCAAAATTAAAATAATATAATTATTAAGGAGATCTTGCTCAATATAATACAGATAAATATTTATGAGATCAGCATGAAAAAGGTTAAAAATAGTTAGTCAGAACTCTGTGTGAATATCAGCAGCAAAACAAGTTCTTTAGTTTTCATTATTGTAACATTCTAAAGAAGATTTAAATGTGCAACATTTTAACGATGCAATAATTTACAGCGGGACGAATGTGCTATCTCCATTACGAAGGCTTGTTTTACCAGAAGAAGCGCTCCCGTCTCATACTTGATTCTGAGCATGCGCGCTTTTTGAAGACTCGGAAAAGCATACACACGAACGGTTTTCTCGTCGCAAAACAGGCCGACGAGAAAATCGAGAATCCGGACGAGAAAAAAGAGAGCAGGTTCTCTATTTTTCTCGTCGAGATTCACGGCAGTTTTCTCGACGAAAAACCATACACACGAATGGTTTTCTCGACAAGAAAGCTCTCTCTGCAGTTTTCTTGTCGTTTTTGGAGGAGAAACTCGGTCGTGTGTACGAGGCTTCAGGTGCCTGAAGAGGACATGCAGCCATGACTTTAACCACCTGAGACCCGGGCCATGTACAAATGACGGCCTCAAGGTGGATCTAGAAATCCGGGAGGCCGTCATTATACGGCCTCGGCTATTCCAGCCACTGTAAACACACAGATCCATGTCCTGTCAGGGAGAGGAGACCGATGCTGTGTCCCTTGTACATAGGGACACAGATCGGTCACCTCCCCCAGTCAGTCCCCTCCCCCACACAGTAGTAATCACTCCCAGGGCATACATTTAATCCCTTCCTCGCCCCCTAGTGTTAACCCCTTCCCTGCCAGTATAATTTTTACAGTAACCAGTGCATTTTTATAGCGCTGGTCGCTGTAAAAATGACAATGATCCCAAAATGGTGTCAAAAGTGTCCGATGTGTCCGCCATAATGTCGCAGTCACAATAAAAAATGCTGATCGCCGCCATTACTAGTAAAAAAAAAAATATTAATAAAAATGCTATAAAACTATTCCCCTATTTTGTAGACACTATAACTTTTGCGCAAACCAATCAATAACGCCTATTGCGATTTTTTTTACCAAAAATATGTAGGAGAATATGTATCAGACTAAACTGAGGACATTTTTTTTTCTTTTTTTTAAATTGGGATATTTATTATAGCAAAAAGTAAAAAATATTGTGTTTTTTTCAAAATCTTTGCTCTTTTTTTGGTTATAGCGCAAAAAATAAAAACCGCAGACGTGATCAAATACCACCAAAAGAAAGCTCTATTTGTGGGAAAAAAAGGACGTCAATTTTGTTTGGGAGCCACGTCGCACGACCGAGCAATTGTCATTCAAAGCGTGACAGTGCTGAAACCTGAAAATTGGCCTGGGCAGGAAGGGGGTTTAAGTGCCCAGTAAGCAAGTAGTTAAATAAAAAAAAAAGAGATTTAACCTTAGATTGTGTAAAGGATACTTTATTGTTAGAGAAGTACACATGTGGAACTCCAACCCCCAGGAAGTGGTACTAGCTGAGAGTGTTCACGCATTAAAAAAACAAAAAAACATTTAGATGTCTTCTTCAGGAAGCAAAATATACAGGGCTGTGAGAATTAGAGAATACAAATCACCCACACATACACACATATAGGTTGATCTGGATCTTTTTTCAAACCTATTAACTATATATAAACTATATTTAAAGGAAATTTAAATAATTTTTTATTTTTTGCAGAAATTTACTCCTCTCATCAAACACCTACATCTTCACAATAAAAATTAAAGTTGCTCCTCAAACTTGACATTTTATTTCTTCCAAAAAATTTAAGATATTTTTCAAACTCACCAATTTATATGTGTTTAATAAGATCACAGTGATCATTAAAAGGTCTCCCTTTGTCCACAGGTCCCGTGAGATGCGCATTCTGGAAGGACGTCATATGACCTCCTCCCAGAACAACAGTGCTCCCACCCAGCCATCATTATGCTATAGGCCAGGCAGGAAGGTGTAAACAATTATGTTCTATTCACAGAGGGACAACAGTTTCTATTCTGCTGCTCTCCACACTTTATTGGTGTGGAGGTAACAGTGTTTTTAGGGGCATGGCCAGCCATTAGAGACCCTCCCATCTCTAGTGTCAATCATGTAATAAGCATAAAAGCTCTAAAAAATAGTGCCCGGGGCCCAAGGGTGGGAACATACTACAGTATGTACAAGAACAGTTCTCCTTCCCCCTTCCAATTTGTACTGTCTTGTCGTGACTACATAATTATATAGTTGCAATGTTAGTCGGGTTTAGAAAAGATACAAGTCCATCTAGCTCAACCAGTAGAAAAAACAAACAAAGTTGATATAGAAAAAGGCAAAAAAAAACAAACAATAAAGCATTATCCAATTTTTTCCCCAGGAGGCAATCATATATTCCATGTATCAACTCTCCCTGGTGTTATTACCTATAAATGTTAATATTCAGTTATATTTTGTGCATTAAGGAATGCACCTAGCTCTTTTTTAAAACAAACTGAGCTGGCCATAATTAGTTCTACTCCACATTTTCACAGATATTACTGTAAATAATCCTTTCCATATGTGGAAACGAAATCTCATTTTTTCCAGATTTAAATAGTGCCCCCCTTGTGCTCTGTAATAAGTTGAAACTCTTCACTATATGGAAGTTCACTGTATGGATCATGAATGTATTTATACATCCCCCTCAATTGCCCCTTCTCAAGAGAGAATACATTTAGTTTAGTTAATCCTATCTCATATCCATGCTTCTTATTAGTTTGGTAGCCCTTCTCTGCACTTTCTCCACTACTCTAAAATCTTTTTTGTGAACTGGTGCCCAAAAGTGAACTGCATATTCTAGATAAGATCCTAATAATGATTTGTACACAGTCAAAATTATGTATTTTTCTCTGTCATCTATACCTATTTCAATACGAAAAATATTTTGCAAGCATTAGAAACTTTTTTTTTCTCTATTTAATCTTTATTTAGTTTTTCCATATACATATAAACAACAAAACGTACAAGCAAAGGGGGCAAAACGAAAATCAAGGGAAATACAATCCACATCCACAGCTTCCCCTCCTGTTCTCTCCTTCTCCCTTTTCTCCCCTTCTCCCTCCCATCCTTCCTCTCCTCCCCACCTCCTCACCCTCCCCTTTCCCCATCAGGTCTGCCTTCTATTGTCTCTCTTAGGACAGATACCGCTGACCTCGTCCTTCATCCCCTCCACAAATTTCACAGACAATTTGAAGGCCAACCATTTTGCCCATATCCCATTATATCTTTCCACCTGTCCTTCGTCTCTGCTGCTTAGGTATTCTATCTTACAGATATAGTCCACTCTTTCCTACCATTATTTTATGCTTGGTTTGCCTACATATAATCATTTTTTTGGTATTAATCCCTGTAACGGGAGGGCCCGGGGAACCCAGAATCTCTTAGAAAGTATGAGATACCCTTGCGTCAGTTCCCCAATGCCTCTTATGTGTAAACCACCCTGTGTCTCACTTAGGGGCACAGGGTGAATAAGAACCCCACCATGATCTGTGATAGCCATATCCCATACTGTATATACATAGCAGATTGGGTATATACTGTGTGTGGGCTGTTTATGTAATACTTGCTGTGATGATGTGTGATTACATTCTATTGTTTATTGTGGCTTGTGGGAGTTAAGCCTGTAATTATAGGTTGTGGAACTAGCAGACAGACAGGTTAATTGAAGAGATGCTGAGGTGTCACCTGTCTGCTTGTGTAATGTTAGTGAACCTCAAATATGCTACAGATCCTTTATTTCTGTGAAGTCTTTTGATAATGTGGATTGGGAGACGCTAAACACAAAAGGTCATGCATTACCATTTAAACTGAAATTTAAATTGGGTCTGGTCAGAGGTGTAGGATGGGAGGAGGGTCAGAAGCTTCTCTCTGTGTGTATAAGAGTTGTAGTACTTTTGCAATAAAGAAGCAGTTCATTTTGGAAAGATACAGAGTGCGTCTCGTTCTTTTGGAAGGATTAATTCCTATGGGAAGTGGTCATCTGACTGTGGAGGATCGGCAGTGAATTTGTGTCCAGGAGAGGGAATATCTTTAAACGGCGTTAAACCCCTTTCATATTTGGGGTGTCGTTACATTGGTTGGCAGCGGTGGGATTTTCCCTCCAGTTCCTGGGACACTCCAAACCACCACAGTGAATGACCAGCTATGCAGCCTGCAGGAAAGCCACGCTGAAAGACCTACTTGAGAGCCGTGGAGGGACCAGTGGGACAAAGAACAAGGCCACCTTGATCAGGAGTTAGCCGAGATGGACCAGAAGGATGGTGATGCAGGACCCCAGTCAATTGAAGATTTGTTTCAGCAACGAGTTCGACAGCGCTTGGCATTATATGGTGCTAACCCATCAGAGACCACCATACAGGAAGCCATTAAAGACATCCAGCTGCAGGATGAGCGACAAGAGAAAAAACTACAGCGACAAGAGAGAGAACGAGAGCGACAAGAGAAAGAACTAGAGCGACAAAAGAAAAAACTAGAGCGACAAAAGAGAGAACTAGAGCGGCAACATGAGCGGAGAATGGCGGAAATACGGCAATCGGAGATCGCCTACAGACAGCTGCTAGAATCTGCTCAGCAGCAGGGTGGTGCTACCTTTGCCTGGGACTATCAGGAAATACCAGTGGACAACTCTGAAATCCTGACTGAAGAATCGGCAGTGGAAAATCTGAAGATTGCCATTCCAGGGGGCGTGTCCGGACGTGAACCAGGGAGGACGTGTGGATACTGAGCTCTCCACAGGCAGTGTAAATCCACGGCCATCTCTGCCCTATCTCACCCCGGGGGGGCCCAATTTCAGTGCCATCAGCCCCTGGGCCTCGTCTCCTACGGCCCTGGCTGATTAGTGGAGGTTTTTGGCCGACTTTACCTGCTCTAGGCCTGATAGTGTTCCCGCATTGCTGAGGCCCGCCGCCATCTTGGGGCCTACGGATCCGCGGGCACTCTTCCGCATCTACCCTGTGCAATCCGGGGGTAAAACGAGTGTCCCTCCGCCGGCCGACAGCTGCCTCACCCCTGGAAAACAACTAAGCATCGGAGGAGTCGCCCGGAGGACCCTGCTATCCACTTCCCTATACCGCGATCCAACGCCATCTCGCGGCCTGTCGACCTGCCTTCTTCCAACCCTGGACACAGTGAGTAGTGGGGTAGTATCTTGCCCCCTCCAATTGGGACACGCTAGGGTGAGACTGTATGCCCGGGGGGCCCTGTACGCTGGTCCTGGTGGGGAGATTTTGGCCTGAACGGAGCGGAACTCACCCGGGCGGCACACGCTATCAGGAAAGCCCCCGTCTCCGGCCTACTCACGGAGGTCGGAGGCCATATTGCTACTCCGGGTACACCTCATATTTACAGTGACACTACATCTGGGGCCCGGCACCTTCACTTCTGGGCCTGGGTTCTCCACTGGACATCTGTGGGTCTGTGGATCCCCCTTTCTACAGCCACTGCATTAGTCACTGCTGTACCTGACTGGTACACATGACAAATAGAATGATGGTCGTTCCAGCTGACACAGGGGATGCCATTTAAGTGAGTTCAGGATCCCGGCTGCTCTCCATGATCCCCGAGTTGTTACCTTAGCCATATTATAGCCCCGGGGATAAGCCTGTTTATTCTCTAAGCCCCTTGGGCATCACATGGGAAAAGTCGGCCAGCAGCAGCGATATTATAAGCCTTTATTTGGATCACGTGTAGAATCAGATATGGAACGCTATGTTACCAGGTCGCAATCTGTGACCTCGCACTCCCCCACAGTTCCGCACACTTCAATAGACCCAATACTGGGAACGGAGAATGCTGAGTACCCTCCATTAGCTCCCACCCAGGGTACAGATTCCACCTCATCCTCTCCTCAGGAGATACTTACCCCAGACATTCTGGATGCCAAGTTGGACGCTAAGCTACAGCTCCTGCTTCAACAAATCACGTGCAATGTCTCGGCAGAAGTGAGCAAGTTAGCTGCAGAACTGAGGGGGGAAATCAACCAAATTGGGGAACGTACGGACACTCTTGAAAATAAATTTGATGAGTTGATAAGCTATGTTCAGGCTGTTGAGGAGGACAATCATAACCTACATATTTCGGTTTCTCAACTGCAATTGCAGCAGGAGGACCTGGAGAACAGGGAAAGGAGGCAGAACCTGTGCTTCAGAGGTATCCCGGAAACGGTAGGAGACCCTGACTTACGCACCTATCTTCTTGGTCTTTTCAATACCCTGGCCCCCACAGTGGTGGATATAGACTGGCGCCTTGATAGGGCCCACCGATCCCTGGGCCCAAAACCTCCGGCTGGAGCTAGACCCAGGGATGTTATAGTCCGATTCCATTTTTTTGAAAGTAAGGAGGCTCTGACCCTGGCCACGCGCAATAAATCCCAACTTCAGTACAAAGGAGCAAAATTGCAGATCTTTAGCGACCTCTCTCCAATTACCCTTGCTAAACGTAGAAATCTACGCCCAATCACCTCCCATCTACAACATCATAAGATCCCCTACTACTGGGGTTTCCCTTTTCGCCTTATTGTATCCAGGGATGGTGTCCAGGTTACCCTGCGTGAACTGCAGGAAGGCGAAGTTCCTGAAACATCTTGGCCTCCCCCCTTTGCCAGAAGATGATTTGATTCCTCCAGCTGCCCAGGTCCGTCAACATCCCGCCACTCCTAACCGCATCTGGACCCCCGTGAGGGGCAAATCAAGGAAACAATTCTCAACACCCCAACGTCTGCGTGCCTCCAACCAACCTCCTTGATTCACCCATACGTTCCTCTCTGGATCCATAATTTCATGCTCTCTGCATCTCCGTTTCTCCTCGATTCTAAAACAGATACGAAGATTGTTGCTCTGGTTTACAAAAGTTTTCAGTCTACCCTGGTTCCTGTTCAGGGTAGAGTTCTTCTCCAACCCATGGGGTGAAAATCACTACAAATATTGTTGACAGTGTTTTCCTTCTTGGTCACCGTACCCTAATTGGCAGTTACTCCTGTTTATTTGCTGACTTTCTAACCCTCGTCAACAGGTCCTCTACTGTCAGACTTATTTTAAAATTTACCGAGTTCATAAGGAGAGCAGCCGATCCTCCCCATCTCTCTTGCTAGAGTTTTCTGATGGAAGTTTGTGTATGTCCCTATTTGGCCTTGGCTTACTTCCAAGGTCCCCTGAGACGCAAGTGGCTCTCAGGCTTTCAAGAACTTAAGTTCTATTTTCTTTTTTTTTTTCTGTTGATTTTTATTTTTTTTATTTTTCTTATGTCCATGGTTATAAGTCAGCCTTGTAGGTTGAAAGTGCAATGTTTTTTTTTCCTAACCGAATGTCATTTTCTTACAGGGTTTATCTGTTACTATTTGGGCCCCGAAGGGATGCCTTTGTCTGCAATGTTTATTCACATCATTGCTTTTACACGCATTTTTGCTTTTATGTCTCTGTTTCCTATATTTTGTTATTTTTTAGATTCAAAATTCTTACACAAGCCTGTTTGAATGTCTTACTATGGCTTTAAAGATCATGTTGTATAATGTGAAGGGTCTGGGTTCTATCCGCAAACGCTGGATGGCCCTGAAGGATTTCAGGGCCTCAGGCGCTGATGTGGTGATGATTCAGGAAACCCACTTCAGGGCTGGTGGTTCACTCAAATTTGCCTCGAAGTTCTTCCCCACCTCCTTCCTTGCCTCTGATTCCACGGGCAAGGCGGGAGTGGCGATTTTGATCAAGAAATCCTGTCCTATCAAGGTTAAAAGCTCACATGCTGATCCACATGGGAGATTCCTCATATTGGAATGTGAATATGTGAATACTTCTTTCTCTCTTGTGAATCTCTATGCCCCCAATACAGGTCAGATTGACTTTCTCAACAAACTTTTTGACTCCCCTCAATTTCGTTCTCAACCTTTTCAGATTATTGGTGGGGATTTTAACCAGGTCATGTCACCCACTAGAGATAGACAGTCTCTCCTTAGTTCTACACCTTCAAAACAGGTTATATTGCATGCCAATTCCCTCCGCAAATGTATTAGGTCCCGTCAATTTTTCGACACATGGAGGATCAGGCACCCTTCTGCTAAGCAGTTTACATTTTATTCCCCAGCTCATAGAATGTATTCACGCCTTGACCATTTTTTTATCACAGCCCCACTCATTCCTTATGTGATAGAGTCGGACATATTGCCTATCACATGGTCAGATCATGCTCCCATTGTGATAGACCTCATGCTTTCTCAGGCCTATACCAAATCCTGTCACTGGCGTCTGAATGACCATCTCCTACAGTCCGAAGTCTCACGTTCTACCCTAGCCAAAAGCTTGGAGGAATTTTTCCAGCTTAACATGGGCTCAGTTTCCGAGTTTTCCACACTGTGGGAGGCACATAAGGCAGTTTTCCGAGGTGTTTGCATAGCTGAAGGCGCTCGGTTAAAAAAGGATAGAAATGGCCTACTGCAGTCCCTTACATCTGCTCTGGTAACTGCGGAGCGGAGACTGCTGTGTGGTCCCACGGTGTTGAAACTCCAAAAGGTCATTTCCCTTAGGGAACAAATAAAGTCTTTACAGCTCGACAGGGCGTCTAAATCCCTACTATGGACAAAACAAAAATGCTATGAATTTTCGAATAAGCCCCATAGGATGCTGGTTCATAAATTACGACCACGCCCATTCAATTCCTTTCCCGATTTTCTTACGAAGGCCGACGGCTCTAGAGCATACTGCCCCCGCGAAATGTCAAATATTTTTGGCAAATTCTACCACAGATTGTATAATTGCCTGACTCCACAGAACCACTTTAACTTTACTCAGGAAAAATTTGAGACTTTCTTCTCTAACATAAACCTTCCAAGACTATCCTCAGCGGATTTGGCCAGTTTAAATGTGGCTAAATCGGCTGAGGAGTTGTTGGCTATAATCAAAGAGCTACCTCTTCACAAATCGCCTGGCCCTGATGGTTTGTCCTACTTTTACTATAAAACTTTTTTCAACATTTTGTCTCCTCATATGCTGACTTTATACGACTCACTGCTTAAGGGCACATCTCCACATCCACACTTCTCCCACTCTTACATCTCAGTCATCCCAAAGCCTGGTAAAGACCCCCGATCCCAGATAATTATAGGCCCATAGCCCTTTTGAATTCAGACTATAAAATTTTCACCAAAATTCTTGCATCCAGATTGTCTAAGCTCATTCCTAAACTGATCCATAGAGACCAGGTGGGCTTTGTCCCTGGCAGGCATGCGGGGGACAACACCCGCCGTACAATAGATCTGATAGATCTTTTGGATAGGTCATCCCGTTCGGCGCTAATTTTGAGTCTAGATGCCCAAAAAGCTTTTGATAGGCTGAGTTGGCCTTATATGTTCGCTGTCCTCAAAACGTTTGGATTCACTGGTCCCTTTTTAAAAGCCCTAGAGGCCCTGTACTCCACAGTCACAGCCCAGGTTCAGATGTCTTCTTTCCTGTCGCCTGCCTTCCCCATGACAAACGGAACTCGGCAGGGGTGTCCTATATCACCGTTACTTTTCATTTTATGTCTGGAGCCCCTGGCCGAGTCCATCCGCACCCATCCAGATATCAATGGGGTGGTGATGCGGCAGGGAGAATATAAACTGTCGCTCTTTGCGGATGACATTCTGCTCACTGTAACTAATCCGTTGATATCGCTTCCTTCGTTACATAAATTACTAGCCTCCTTTGGTGCCATCTCCGGTTACAAGGTTAACACTTCCAAAACTGAAGCACTCCCTATACACATTCCAGCATTATTGTTATCTCAGCTTAAAGGGTCATATCCTTATAAATGGTGCACCACCTCCATTAAATACTTGGGTGTCCTTCTTACCCCCTCTTACTCTTCTCTCTATCAAGCCAACTTCCCCCCTCTCGTCTTAGACATTAACAAATCCCTGATGGCTTGGACAAAATATCCCCTGTCTCTGTTGGGTAGGATTAACGTCCTAAAAATGTCTATATTACCCAGACTACTTTATCACTTTGAAACATTACCAGTTGCCCTGCCTTCCTCTCAACTAAAAGCAATTCAGAGGAATTTTCTAAAATTCATATGGGGCGATAGGGCACATCGTATAGCTTATTCAGTGGTATTCGCCCCAAGGTCCAGGGGGGGATTGGGTGCCCCGGACATTTTTCAATACTACCACGCCTCACACTTGAGGGCTATTGTTTTTTGGTCCTCCCTACATGCACCAAATCAATGGTCTGCCATTGAAAAGGGGGTACTATACCCGGTCCACCCATGTTCCTTGGTCTGGGACAATGTCCCATCCTTGGATTCCATTTTCAAACGCCAATGTACTGCCCCGATGGCTTTCACCTTAACCATTTGGCGTAAATGCCTTAAGACTCATCACCTTGCTTCAACATGCTCTCCCCTTGGAAATGTATTGTTTAATCCAAATTTACCAGACAGTCTGTCCCTGGGTTAGGGTTTTCTCATGGCTTGATGCCCCCCTCTTTCAACTCCGGAATTTGGTACATCCTATCACGCGACATCTGCATACTTTTGAAACTCTGAGTAAGAAGTTTAATATACCCACCCAACTTTTCCATTTCTACCTGCAGGTTAGACATTTTTTCCACTCCAAGTCCCCAACTCTGATTCTTGACAAACCGACTACCTTTGAAAACATATGCGCTCAGGGTCCATACCAACTACATTTAATATCTTCTATACACCGTCTCCTTCATGAGTCTACTCCACTGGCTGAGACAACCCACCAATACATGAAAAGATGGTCTCTTTTGTTGGATAGACCTATTACGGTCCAGATGTGGGATAGGATATGGTCCTCTACATTCAAATCTTCTCAATGTGTGTCCCAAAGGGAAACGTCCATTAAGATTCTTATGTTTTGGTATAGAACGCCTAATGTAATTCACAAATATGATCCCTCAGTCTCGCCGCGTTGTTGGCGATGCGGGACTGATACGGGTTCCCTATTCCATATCTTTTGGCAGTGTTCTATGATCCAACCCTTTTGGCATGATGTGCGGCTGCTGATACAGAGGGTGGTGGGTGTGTCCCTACCGCTCGATCCCTTAAATTACTTATTGGGTCTCCCCTTTTCGGGCATACCCAAGAAGGTAAATCGGCTTGTCTCCTACATTTTACTAGCTGCCAAAAGGCTTATCCCATTATGTTGGCTATCTAATATGCCTCCTCCATGGCCTAGGTTTCTCCATCTAGTGGCTGAAATTCGGAGGATGGAATACCTAACGGCCTCTGTGCATGATAAAATTCCCCAATTTGATAGAGTGTGGGAACCCTGGGATCGATCGGATTATGGGACCCTCGCACCACCTGCTACACCTTGACATATACTAGCTTGATATTTACTAGCTTCGCATTTCTTGCTACCTTCCATATACGTACTTCATAGATACCCTTGTCTTTGATGCCTAAGGTTACATTTTGGTTATTAATCCCTATTGTAAACCTATAAGTTGTTGTTTATATATTTTTGATCTGGTGTACCGAGCACGCCTGTGCTCTGTACTTATGGGCATTGCTTGACGAATTCCTCCTACTTTTAATTTTATTTTTCTTTTTCTTTCTTTGATATCATTCTGTGTTTGATATCTGTATATTGTGCTTAATGTAACAATATCTTGTTTGTTCTTTAAAACCCAATAAAAATTACAATTAAAAAAAAAAAGATTGCCATTCCAAAAAGCCAAAGTGGATGATATGTAGTTCCAGGGAGCTAGGGCAGTTGGCTCATCTCCCCAGCTACAGATTACAGAAGGTATGGACTTAAGGGACTGTTCAGAGGATGTTATGGATTATGCATCGCCTGCTCAAGTACTGGCAGCAGGATAGAGTACTGCAGACCCTTGCTCTACACCCGTGGCAGTTTTAGAGGCCTGAGGTGAGAAGGTGATGGTTCCTCTTTCCCAGTGGATTTCAGAGATCCAGGGAGGAGAAGCAGCCCTTTCCCCCCCCAAACAGTTAGCCAGAGCAGATGGTGTGGAGTCCCCAGCAGAAGTGCTGGCAACAGGGCAGAGTGCTACCAACCTCTGCCCAGCATCAGAAACAACTGTGGAGTTTCAGGGAGCCGGGGCAGTTGGCCCCTATCTCCAGCAACAAGCTGAGGTGGAAAAGCTTTTACCCCCAGCTGAATCACTGGCAGCAGGGCAGAATGCTACTGGCCTCTGCACACAACTGCAACTTGAGCTGATATCGGTGGATGGGACTGCGGTCTCCACTCACAGCAACCCAGCAGAAGAGATGGCAACAGAGCAGAGTGCCGCGGGCCTCTGCTCTCAACTAACAGAAGAGGGAGTTCCTGTGGGACTGGATGGGACTTTGGTCTTCACTGACACAACCCCAGAAAATGGTGTGACACTGAGACAGGAGGATGTCAGCCGTGCTTTGCAAGCACTGGGGGATTTTCACCTACCACAAGAGGATGGGACTTCAGTCTCCACTTGTATACTCCAGGGATGCTGGGCAGTCGGCCCAGATCCCCAACAGCATGACGGACTGAGCCCAGTCACCCTGTCTTCTCTCCAGCAACTGAAAGGACCCAGGGAGAAAGGCCAGGCCTCTCCCCAGCGGCGGGTATGTTCTCTGAGAGAGGCAGAGGTTGGCTGGGTAAGTAATGCTCTGTTTGGAGCAATTTATTTGGGGTACTGTGGGGATACCAGCATTAGAGGAATGGAACTATGGACTACCTTTGGAGTCAACCCGTCTGGGGTCTCCTCCTGTGTTAGTCTCCTGTCGAAAGGGGAGAGATGTAACGGGAGGGCCCGGGGAACCCAGAATCTCTTAGAAAGTATGAGATACCCTTGCATCAGTTCCCCAATGCCTCTTATGTGTAAACCACCCTGTGTCTCACTTAGGGGCACAGGGTGAATAAGAACCCCACCATGATCTGTGATAGCCATATCCCATACTGTATATACATAGCAGATTGGGTATATACTGTGTGTGGGCTGTTTATGTAATACTTGCTGTGATGATGTGTGATTACATTCTATTGTTTATTGTGGCTTGTGGGAGTTAAGCCTGTAATTATAGGTTGTGGAACTAGCAGACAGACAGGTTAATTGAAGAGATGCTGAGGTGTCACCTGTCTGCTTGTGTAATGTTAATGAACCTCAAATATGCTACAGATCCTTTATTTCTGTGAAGTCTTTTGATAATGTGGATTGGGAGACAAAAGCTAAACACAAAAGGTCATGCATAACCATTTAAACTGAAATGTAAATTGGGTCTGGTCAGAGGTGTAGGATGGGAGGAGGGTCAGAAGCTTCTCTCTGTGTGTATAAGAGTTGTAGTACTTTTGCAATAAAGAAGCAGTTCATTTTGGAAAGATACAGAGTGCGTCTCGTTCTTTTGGAAGGATTAATTCCTATGGGAAGTGGTCGTCTGACTGTGGAGGATCGGCAGTGAATTTGTGTCCAGGAGAGGGAATATCTTTAAACGGCGTTAAACCCCTTTCATATTTGGGGTGTCGTTACAATCCCTTTGCAGCATTTAATAAAAATGGGGTTAAGCCCTGTACACACGATCGGATATCCTATGGATTCTAATCCGATGTTTTTTTCCATCGGAAATCCGATGAAACTGTCTTCCATCAGTCTTGGCCACACACCATCAGTCAAAAAACCGACGGCAACAAAACGACGGGACGTACAACACGTACGACGGCACTATAAAAGGGAAGTTCAAATCTAATGGTGCCACCCCTTGGGCTGCTTTTGCTGATTTCGTGTTACTGTGTGTTAGTAAAAGTTTGGTAAGAGCCGATTCGCGTTTTTCAGTCTCCGTGCTTTTCAGATCGTTTCCTGGTGTTCAGTTTGTGCTTGTGGGTTCGTATTTGTTATTCAGTGCGTGCAGTCAGGTCGTTACTGCTTTGCAGTGCCTTCTTGGCCGTTCGTTTACTGTTTTTCAGGTCGTTCTTCTCAGGCCTTGCTGTTCCACAGCGCGTTCTGTTTGAGTTCGTTCTGACAAGCCGACCGGTTTAAGACCATGTTTGAAGTGCGTTCTCGTTCTCGAGCTCGTGCTGGCTATGGACTTGGTGTTGCGGTTAACACTGTAACCCGAGTTCAGTCCGAGAACAGGGTGAGGAGGAGTTCATGGACCAAGAATTGGTTGCTCCAGCGTGACCAAGTCTCTCATATGTCTCTGCTGCGGGAAATCCATGAGAATAATCCTGATGATTTCAGGAATTATCTCAGGATGACGGACCCCGTTTTTCACCGTCTGTTGGATTTGCTGCCCCCCTATATCACGAGGCAGGACACTGTGATGCGCCAGGCCATCACTGCCGAGCAGAGGCTTATTGCCACGTTGAGATACCTGGCGACTGGGAGAAGCTTGCAGGACCTCAAGTTCACAACAGGCATCTCCCCCCAGGCTCTCGGATCATTATCCCTGAAACGTGTTCTGCCATTATTCAGGTCCTGCAGAAGGACTATATGAAGGTAAGTTTCCTCCTTTAACATCACATTATATGTTTGGATTGTTTGCTAATGTATTTTCTTTCTTTCCTCCTTCCCAAATTTGCCTGTTTGTAATATCCTGGGAATGTCCCCATTTTCCCCATGCATGTTTTTTCCTCTAATGCCCTTCTTTGGGGCCTACATGCCTATTTCCCTTCACTAACCTCTCCAGCATGCTATCCTGGGCCCAAACACAGCTAGCCTAGTTTTTTACACCCGTTTTTTTTGGGTCAGTGCCATCGTAGTTTTGCACCCCCCCCCCCCTAAAATGTGTACAAATGTTTAATTTCTCCTTAAAGTTCAGCAGAGTGGTAGAGCCTTTATTTTGTGCCCCCCAAATCACCTCAAACCCCGACCTTAGAATATTTTCTAATGTCCCCTCAGCGGGGGTGAGTCATCTGCTAAGTGGGCCTTCTTTTTTGGGCATGAAATACTCCCTTAAATAATAATGTTAGCCTGATGTTGGTCAACAATGTCTTTGTGTAATCTGTTTGCACTGTAAACTGAAAATGTACTAATGTCTTCTTTTTGTTTGACTCCACAGTTTCCTTGCACACCACAGGAATGGCAGACTGTGGCTGATCAATTTGCCCAGCGGTGGGACTTCCCCAACTGTGAAGGGGCAATTGATGGCAAGCACGTCCACATAGTGCCGCCACCCCCGTTCGGGGTCATTCTATTATAACTATAAAGGTTTTAATAGTATTGTGTTAATGGCGTGGTGTCGGCACGGTATGAGTTTCTGTATGTGGACGTGGGGAAGAAAGGCCGAATGTCCGATGGCGGAGTATTCGCCCAGACGGAGTTTGCTCACTGTCTGCACTCTGGGGGTCTTGCACTGCCTCCAGATGCAGACAACGTGGAAGGTCTACCGTTTGTTTTCATTGCGGATGAAGCCTTTGGACTGGGACCACACCTGATGCGGCCGTTTCCCCAACGCACCCTCACCCCGGAGAGGAGGGTTTTTAATTACCGGCTGGCCAGAGCCCGGAGAGTTGTGGAGAATGCCTTCGGGATAATGGCCAGCCGGTTCCGCCTGTTTCAGACAGCAATCCATATGGCGGAATACAAGCTGAACCACATTGTTTTCTGTTGCTGCATCTTGCATAACTTTCTCAGACATTTTTCGACGACATATGTGTCAACAGTTGGGCCTGAGGCCGGTCCATCCGAGATGACAATTATGACCGGCCTGGACACTGCGCATACTGGCTTGGCCCCCCAAAGTGCCCGTGAAGTACGTGAGAAATACGTTGAGTACTTCACGGGTAGGGGGGCCATCGCAATGCCAGACCATATCTGACCTTTTGTTTTTTTTAATAAAATCTTATTATATTTCCAAACAACTTGTTTTGTCATTCTTGTTTTTTTGGTTGATGTGTCTCCCAGGTTCTTGTAGTGCCAAGTGTATTTGTCCTTAGTAAATAGCCACAATTGGCACTATAAAAAGCATTGATTTAGCTTTTTCAGAACTGCTATTGAGCATAGAAAGAACAAGCCACACCTTTTTGAGTGTCCCAGAAACTTTTTACTCTGTGCACCACATTTTTTTTAGGTTTTATAGAAATACAATGTAGAAAGTTTTACCTCCCCAAATTTTTTGGTTTTATTTGGAGGTTTGTTTTGCAGAAACATGCATGGGTCAAAATAGTAAACGTTTGTCCAAAAAAGGAAATATAAAATATCAACGTAAAAAGGAGAAACAGGAGATGGGGTGATGTCACCCCTGATCCATCCCAAATGTGAAGAACCCCACTTTATTTTTGTGTCTGAAATGGGTATTTTCCACATGATCCCATGGCTAAGGTAAACATGTGCTATCTGCCATCATGGGGGATCAATGGACGTGCTTTGGGTGTGCAAACCATTCCTCTCACCTACTTGAGTAGGGAGGAAGAGGTTGCACCCCCAAAACAGGGACATAGATATCCTGTGACGGCAGATAGCACATGTTGAGTCACTGTGTGCATCTTTACATTTGGGCTGGTGGAAATACCAGTGCAAAATTTTAAGGGCAAAAAAAACCAGAAAAACAGGGGGGGTCAGACTATTCGCCCCAAAATATCTATAATGTTTTTATATTTTTGCTCAATCACATTAATTCTATTTCTCATAATGTCCATTTCGCTACTACATTCCATTACTTCTTGAATAATTATTTGGGCACTAGCACTCGAGAATGGAGGATTTGGAGTTCCTGACACACCACCACGTTCATCCCCTAAAAAAAAAAAAAAATTGAAATATGCAGGCCTACATCTGTATTTACCTTGAAGTTGTGGTGACAGACACTGACCTGTTGTGGTGATAAGCTCCACCTCTCCTTCCTCCACCTCCGCTTCTTCAACATGCTGATCTTGGGGTGCTTTGGGATCTTGGGGGTGTTTAAGTGGTCTGTGCTTCCTCGTCTCCTCAGATTGGTGTCCTCCCAGTCTCCTCTCCCCTATGGGAATGGGAAAAAAAAGGTATCCTTTAGCACACAGAGATTTGAGGGCAGAAATTGTATACATTGATTGGAAGTGGGGTGCAATTGATATTTGGGCCTGAGTTCCAAGATGAACACATGAGATCTTGAGAACTCTACTAAGCTGCATGCTTTTTTTTTAGGGGCCTAAAAAACACACTTGGAGAACCACCAAGGTATCCACTGGAGCACCTGTGTGTGACCCCCTTAAAAATTTGGTCATGTGGCCCACACTATAGTATATTGCTCCTGACAAAAAGCTGTGTAACCAACTGCTTGAGTGTCATCTCCTTTACCCAGAATCCAGTTTAGCCTTTCATTCACATTCTACTTTACTTACAACACATCATCTAGCCAAATATGTGTAGAAACGTTGTTTTATTAAAATGAGGCATGACCACACGTAGTTTACGTGGATATGTGCCAAACATGTTTTGAGGAAGACGATCAAGTGTTTACTACGAAATATTACCAAATAAGTGGTCCCTCAACTTAACATAAAAGTTGCCATTTTCAAATGTGAAACCAGTCAAGCCAAGCACATGGAGAAAAACATGGAAGAATACATATTACAATGTGAAAGAACACAGTAAAAATAAAAGCTTACTTTTTTCAATGCTTTTTTTAAGCTTCCTAAACTGCTCCGGCTCCCTCAGCTTCAGGTCAGACCACCTTTTACAGAGCTGCTCCTTGGATCTCCTGACCCCATATTTCTAATAGAGAGTCCTCGCCACTTTGTCCATTATTTGAGACTTCCTGAGATTAGGAGTGTCGTATGATCCTGCGTAATCTTTCCGCTGCAGGATGTCCACCATCTCCGCCATCTCAGCAAATGACATATTAGTCGCCTTTTATCTTTTAGTCCTGGATCAGGACGTTCCCGCCTCCGGGCTTTCCTCGTCTGTACTTTCTAATAAAGAAGCCACCTGTGTCACCGGTCGTCGTATCCCACTGTGCGCCGAACGTGAAGGGGCGGGGAAATGCAGGAAAAGACCGTCATGGGCAGGCGACGCGGGCAGGCGACGCGGGCGGAGTTACACGCATGCGCAGGGTATAAAATAGTAACAAAGATATTAGGGTTGCGCGGAGTAAGAACGAGCGGAAGTCCAGAAAAGACCACAACTATAAGGTAAGAAGGAAACTTGGGCCTGCAGTGGCCTATAATGGTTCATGATTGTAAAGGCCAATATTGGGATAAGTTGAGGAGAATGGAATCTGACCTCTCATGTTTTTTTATGTGTTTTGAACTTGCAGACAGTCTACAATGCATAAACTACGTGAGCCGGATATCATGTTGGTTTTTATTGAAAAATATAAAGAACTCCGCAACCTCTGGGAACTAAAACATCCAGATTACCACAAGAGTGGTGTACGTCGGGCAACAATTCAAAAATTAGCGGATTATATGGGTCCCAGAGGCAGACTACAGTATGATGAACAATAAGATAAACAATATGTGGAATGCATATAAAAAAAAAATACACTGAATACCGGGCTTCCATGAGATCAGGAGCAGCAGCAGACGATGTAGTACAGCCCAAGCTGTGGTACTACAAGCACCTGCAATTTCTGGAAGACCAGATTAAGGCCAGGGAATCAATTTCCAGCCTTCCCTCAACCCTTCCTTCCACCCTTCCCTCCATCATTCCTTCCACCCTTCCCTCCAGCATTCCTTCCACCCTTCCCTCCACCCCTGCAGAGGTGGAGGAGGGGCCACCTGTGCTTGAAGAGCCGGATCTTCGCATCTTCAGCCAGGTATAGTATTTTAGAACATAATTATTGGCCTCAAAGTACTATTGTGATGAACTTAATTTATTCTCCCAAAATGATAACACCCCCCCCCCCCCAAAAAAAAAAAAACGGGGACATAAATGATTGTTAAAGTATCTAAAAAGAACGGGGACAGAATGAAACTCTTTGCTAGTTTTCAAACTAACAGATTGCACCAGTCATGAGATCAAAATTGTGTGTGATTGATTCCCCAAAATATCTAACTATGTGCCTTTTTTCTACACAGGATGAGGCCAGCCAGGAGGAAGAGGCGCAGGAATGTGGCAGGCAGGAGGAGGCAGGGGTGAGTGTCAGCCAGGAGGAGGCAGGGCCAAGTGGCATGCAGCAGGTCCCCAGGCCTAGTGGCAGCACAGTGTCACAAGTGGCTCCCCTCCACATCAGACCTAAAAAAAATCGTAGGATGACACAGGTGGAGGAGGAGTCACTCAAAATGATCCGTGACACTGCTGCCATCATGAGGGCCCCCCTCAACCCTGTGGAGGGCTTTACTACGTACCTCGCAGACAAATTAGTCCAAATGGAGGCGGGACAACGTGCCTTCTGCGAGCACAGTATCTACACAGCCGTACACATGGGGGGAGGGGACAGCTGACTGAGGCCACCTATCTTTCACATCAGGCCAATCCTTCTCCTCCTTCTCCTCCTCCTCCTGCCACATTATCACCCACAGTGGCATGGCCTGCAAGGGTGCGTGGACGGGGCCGTGGAGGGAACGCTGCAGAGAGGCGTGGAGGGAACACTGCAGGGAAGCGTGGAGGAAAGTGTACAGGGAAGAGCAGGAGGTGATTCCCTGGCTTCGAGCTGTTCTTCCAGAAGTTGCAGTTTGATGGAGTACCACAGCTTGGGATGATGTATGTCTTTGGCTGCTGCTCCTGATTTCATTATGTTGTTTATCTTATTGTTCATCATACTCATGTCTGCCTTTGGGGTCCAATGACTTCATATTTTCCGCTAATTTTTGAATTGTTGCCCTACGTTTTTTATTTTATATTTTGCATGAATAAATGGAGATTTGATTTCTGCCAAAATACTTGACTGATGTGTTTTTATTGTGAGTAGCAATAACATTTTCTAAATACAATGTGGAATTAATAACAAGGGACACCAACCTCCATGAGGGAAAAATAAAAGAAACATGTTGTTGTGAGAAATTGACACCCAAAACAAAAGCAAAAATTAAACAAAAAAAAAACAAAGGATTCTAAAACTTTTTTTAAATTTGTGAGGTCTGCCTTTAAGAATAAATCATATATATTGAGAAGATCACAAGAAACAAGAAAGACATAAGTTTGTCAGAACTCGTGATAAAGATCTGCATCAAAAATGACATTTTAAACACCATTCTAAAGCAAAAAACAATGCGCTGCATTAAACGAGGCAATAACTTGCAGAATGACGAATGTGCTCTCTCCATTAGGAACGCTAGTTTTACCAGAACGAGCGCTCCCGTCTCCTAATTCAGTCTGAGCATGCGTGGGTTTTTTATCCGATGGACTTGCTCATAGACGATCGGTATTTTCTATCAGTTTTTGATCCATCGGAAAATTTTAAAACATGTTCTATTTTTTAAAACCGATGGAAAAAAGACCGATGGGTCCCATACACGATCGGTTTGTCCGATGAAAAAAAACCATTGGACGGTTTTTATCGGTAAAACCGATCGTGTGTACAGGGCCTTAGTGTTTTCCTATAGTGCTTTTTTGCATTTTTTGTTCTGTGAAACACACAGGTCCATGGGTTATTTGGAATTTCCTCCCCCGTTATCTCTTCTATATATTCTTGAATTTCCTGCCAGTATTCTTTTATTTTTGGGCAATCCCACCAGATGTGTATCATTGTGCCAATTTGTCTGCATTCCCTCCAACATTGTGGGGATTTGTCTTGTTGGTATTTATGGATTTTCTCTGGCGTTAGGTACCATTTCACCAGACACTTGAAATTTGCTTCTATTGTATTTATATCTGTTGCATAGTTATGCACTGCTCCTATCATTCTTTCTATTTGTGTAGCCTCCAATTTTGTACCCATTTCCTGTTCCCACTTTTCTATAAAAGGTAGTGTCCCTCGTCCCTCTAGATCTGTCTGAAATCCATATACTTGGGATATGCCATGCTTTAACGGTGTTTGTATATTACAAAGTTTTTCTAATGGGTTCAACTCCTTTCTATCCCTAATTGGTTGGGGAAGTGTACTTAAAAAATGTTTTAATTGTAAATATTCCCACTCGCTAATCTTCTCTCACCCGTTTATATGCTATAGTTCCTGGAGTGTCCTTATTCTCTCCTGTTCGTTAACATCTTTTAGTTGGTTAATTTTTTGGTTGTGGATAACCAACTAGTGTGAATAGCACCAAACCCCCAAAGATAAATGGACAAGAGCAGGAAAAAATTGGATTTTTGGAGGTGCAAGAATGAAATATATCAAGTAAATTATAATAAAATATTTTTATTTTGAACAACAAAATAAAAATAAGAGACAATAAAAAATATAAATGGAGAGTGGTAGTACAGATAATACAGTTTACAAGGACAGTCTGATGGAATATGTACCCGACATGTTTCGCCCTTGATTCAGGCTTCTTCAAAGGGAAACTGTCCAATATGGTGGTACAAGCCTTCTACAAAATACAGAAACAACAAATACATATGTGTCAAAATACATAATAATATAATATATAACAACAGTGAATAACAAATACAGACATAGTTTATTTTTATGCATGCACTGTTTACATCCCCAAAAGTGCAGCCCATTACCTCTCCCCACTCTAGCCAGTCCAAGCAGTCAACATCCACGCACCGACAGTATCTATGATGGAAAATGTGGATGTTGTAAGAAAGTTGTATATATATATATATGTATATGGAGCTTCATATACGTTCACTGCCAAGAAATTATTGGGGCAGTGTGTAGCCTAATCACTCAACTGAGAGATATATAGAAAATGAATAGTAAAACTTACATGGGCTAGAGTGTTAGTAGCTTGAATCCTGGGACTAAGCTCATCAAAGTTCAGAAAGGGAGTAATAACTCCAGCCAAACTGAAAACAAATGAAGACAATGACGAATCTTAACCACTTGATTACTGGGCACTTAAACCCCCTTCGTACCCAGACCAATTTTCAGCTTTCAGCGCTGACGCAATTTGAATGACAATTGCGCGGTCATACAACACTGTACCCAAATGATATTTTTATCATATTTTTCCCACAAATAGAGCTTTCTTTTGGTGGTATTTGATCACCTCTGCGGTTTTTATTTTTTGCGCTATAAACAAAAAAAAGACAGAAAATGTTGAAAAAAACACAATATTTTTAACTTTTTGCTATAATAATATCCCAATTAAAAAAAAAAATATTTATATATTTTTTCTCAGTTTAGGTCGATACGTATTCTTCTACATATTTTTGGTAAAAAAAATTGCAATAAGTGTATAGTGATTGGTTTGCGCAAAAGTTATAGCACCTACAAAATAGGGGATAGATTTATGACATTTTTATTATATATTTTTTTTTTTACTAGTAATGCCGGTTATCTGCGATTTCTATCAGGACTGCGATATTGTGGTGGACATATCGGACACTTTTGACACTATTTTGGGACCATTCACATTTATACAGCGAACAGTGCTATAAATATGCATTGATTACTGTTTAAATGTGACTAACAGGGAAGGGGTAAACACTAGGGGGCGATCAAGGGGTTAAATATGTTCCCTATTAGTGATTCTTACTGTGTGGGGGAGGGGACTGACTGGGGGAGGTGACCGATCTATGTCCCTATGTACAAGGGACACAGCATCGGTCTCCTCTCTCCCTGACAGGATGTGGATCTCTGTGTTTACACACAGAGATCCATGTCCTGCCTCTGTAACAGCCGATCGCGTGTACCTGGCGGACATCACGGCATGCGCATCGGCAACACATGACCCGGCGGGCACAGCTGTTCCCCGCCACATGCCCTCTGCGGCGCGCAGGGGGAGTGAAACAGGCAGGACGTCCATGGACGTCCACTCAGCACTTGAGAACCGCGCTGCAGACGTCTTTCGTCTATAGCGCGGGTCTCAAGTGGTTAATACTGAATGACTGACATCAAGAAAAGTCAGTCCAGGAAGGAGTATAATGAAAACAGTAACAAAGAAATCAGTAACAATGTTCCCAAGGGGCAGTTCCTGCCTCCTAATGGGACACTTCCATAGCTGCATAACAAAAAAAGAATCATAGAGAAAAAGGGAAAAGCAGTATCCATGATTAAAATGATTACCTTAAAGAATGTCACAATGTGTGTAGTCCCAGGGGCTCAGCAGCATCTGTGCGCCGGAACCCATGGCTTTATATACCCCCCATCCGGTCCGAAGCTGTACCGCGCATCTCTGCTATGTAAACACAGCCAGGAGAGCTGAAAGACAGGAATGAGTGCACTCTTGTGGTGGAAAAAGAGAAGACACACAATGGGGACTTCTCAAAGAGGAGTGCTGCAGCGGAAACGTCCACATGCTGGCCAGAATGTGGGCGTCCGGCCAAAGGGCTGGGAACACCCTTGGGCATCCATGTGAACATAAGGGTATGCTAGGCCTGGACCAAATCATCGCTGGAGATATGTCCGCAATAGAAAGGCATCAAGCGGGGAAGAGGTTAGCACCGATAGGCTGCACTCGGACAGGGAAACATTGCATGCAGATTACAAACAAATATAGAAAAATGTACATATAAATATAGGTGAATTATTAGTAAGTGCATAAATGAACAAAAAAATGAATAATAAATGCAAAGTTTAAATGGTTTGAAATGTGAATAATATGAATATTAAAGTATAAAATTAAAGGGTTATTTTTATTTACATGTTTTAATTTGCAATTTTTATTAAAAATATATTTTTTTAAATATATAGGTGAAAAATAATCAATACGCTTGGTAGTCTTATGCAACCAATTTTGGTATCTGGTTATAAATATTTCAAACAGATTAATTAGGGCCAGGAAAGGGACAAGGATGTTGATATGTCCTCAAAACATGGGGAAAGGAGGGAGGGAGTGGGATGATGTAAAATTCACACAGAATGACCAAAATAGTGGCAGGGAGGGATAGAGGGAGAAGAAGGGATGGCAAAGTGCAAGGAGGGAGGGGAAAGAGAAAGGGGAAGAGGGAAGGAGAGGGGGGAAGGGGAGATGGATTGGTAGAGACATCCAAGGAGCAAGGGAAACAATTGTTTATAAAAAAGGGTTTGTAACTCAACATTTCGTTCAATCCAGGATACATTGTTGCCTTCAAAGAGAAGATCCAACGTGATTCTAGTTGTAAAAGTTTCTGATCATTGCTGCCCCCTCTAACATCCAGAGGAATATGCTCTAAGGCCATAAATTTGAAGGTATCCAATCTGAAGTCATGGAACAGGCCAACATGACGACTGATTGGAGTTTCCATACTTCGTTTTTTTATTAGGGATACTGATCATTTATTCTTTTGAAAAAGGGACGCTTTGTTTTCCCTATATAGAAAGAGTTATGCCGCGTACACACGATTGGTTTTTCTGGTGAAAAAAGACCAATGGACTTTTTTTATCGGACAAACCAATCGTGTGTAGGCCCCATTGGTGTGTGGGCCCATCAGAAAAAAAAAACAATAGCAAATTCCGATCATCTGTGGAGAACTCCATCGGAGAAAAAACCCACGCATGCTCAGAATCAAGTCGACACATGCTCAGAAGCATTGAACTTAATTTTTCTCGGCTCGTCTGAGTGTTTTACGTCACAGCGTTTGGGACGGTCGGATTTTTGACTGATGGTGTGTAGGCAAGACTGATGGAAGTCAGCTTCATCGGATTTCCGATGGAAAAATCCATTGGATTTTATTCGATCGGAAATCCGATTGTGTGTACAGGGCATTACAGGTACACTGCATCATATAGACTATACCTGGAGTCTGACAACTTACTCTATGCTTAATCCTATGGCTGGATCCGTTAGGTAACTTAACTTCATTGCTATTTAGTAGAAAACGACAATTGGCACATTTCCTACAGGGAAAGGAGCCTGGATATATAGCGGCTGTAGATGGAGTTTTATAATGACTCTGAGTCAAACGATCTTTCAAATATTTAGAACGTCTATAGGTAATTTGGGGCTCCTTCTCAACATATTTGCATACTACAAGGTCTGCCAAAAGAAGTGGCCAGTATTTGTTGATAATCTGTCTCACCTGTTTTTGTTGTTTACTATAAGATGTTATGATTCTCACAGGTTGAGTGACGCATTTGATTTTTTTCTGATGGATCAAGGTATCCCTAACATGAACTTTGGCTCTATTGAAGGCTTTCTTCAAAGTGTTATGAGTATAACCTCTGTCACGAAGACGAGAGTAAAGTAGGCTGGCTTCTTTAAGAAAATCCTCATCCCTGCTGCAGGTTCGCCGCAGCCGCAAGTATTGGCTGTAGGGGATACTGCTGACCAGGGATTTTGGATGGGAGCTAGGGGCATGTAGTATAGCATTGGTTGCAAATGGCTTTCTGAATAACGATGTACCCAGAGAGCCATCACTTTCCACAAAAATCTGGATGTCCAGAAAATTTACAGATTTTTGAAGTTCATGATGTGTGCCAGTCCAAATCATCCAAATGTCATTGATGTATCGATGGAATGTAAGTACACATTCCAAATATTTTTGAATATCATCTCTGGCAAAAAGATCCCTCTCCCACCCCCCAGATACAGATTGCCATGCCCTGTATCTGGAGGTAGTGGGAGAGGCCAAACATAAATACGTTTCTAGTCAACACAAATTTTAATAATTTCAAAATGAATTCATTGTATTGATCAGCTGATTGGCCACACTCGCGTAGGTGCTTAGCCACAACCAGCAATCCCAGATGGTGAGGGATTGCATTGTAGAGGCTCTCCACGTCGACCGTGACCAGTCAGGCATTGGCTGGAACAGAGATACCCTCAAGTATTTTAATCAGATCTATTGTATCCTGTACAAAGGAGAACAAAGCTTTGACATGTGGGTTTAAATAACTATCAATCAAGCTACTCGCATTTTCACTAAGACAGCCACAGCCCGAAATAATGGGCTCGCCAGGAGGATTGATTAAAGATTTGTGAACTTTAGGCAGGGCATACATAGTGGGAACTTTGAGAACATTGAGAAATGTCCATGTGGATTTGTCAATCAAATTTTTGGAAAGTGCCTTGGAAATAATATTCCTGAATTCAATGCAGTAGTGGTCAACAACAGTACGTGAAATGGGCCTATACCATTCTCTATTGAGGAGAATGCGTAGGCACATAAATTTGTACTTTTCACGATCCATAATTACAAGGTTTCCGCCTTTGTCGGCTTGTTTGATTATGATTTGTTTATTCTTTTGTAATCACATGAGAGCTCATCTAGATGAAGGGGATAAATTGTCAGAGGGAGTCTTAGACCATTTTATTCCTTCAATTTCTCTTGTTATTTGCTGTACAAAAGCCCAAATGTTGGGATTATTGCCCAAAGATGGAAAGTTCTTAGATTTGGGTTTGAACAACTGCGGAAGGGGGGAAGCATCTGATAGATGAATTTTTGTCTATTGAGAGGGGGGATTTAATGGCGAGTCAATAGAGTCACCACCATCCTCCCACAATTCCATCAATTCCTGTATAGCTTGGATCTCTCTAGTATTAAGGTCATTAGTCCCTGTGGATGTAGTAACATAATCAATATTATGGGGTTTGTGATAGAGTGTTTTAAACAACAAGCGACGTACAAACAAATGAATGTCCTTAATAACATCAAAAGCATCTACCCTGGCATCAGGACAGAAAGTTAATCCTAATTGTAATACCTCAAGTTCCTCTGAAGTAGGATGGTAAAGGGAAAGGTTCAAAATCTGAAATTGTTTATCTTTAGTTTCTATTGGTACTGTTTCACAGAATCTCACTAGTTTGCCGAATTTTGGTTGCCCGGTGTTCCCAACGCTAAAAAAATAGGAGCCAACTTGGGATCGCTTTTAGCAATGACAGACTGAGCCGAATCACTTACCTTAGTTAAAGGATGTTTAGAAGCCAGATTGGCAGAAGAAGAGACAGTGGTAGATAAAGTGCCCATAGAGTCAGATGTTTTAGCCCCGTGAGTACCACGTGTGTTTTTTCGCAGAATTGTGGGATGCATTAGAGCGCTGCTGTGAGCTCCTTGAACGAACACTAGGTGATTCGCGATCGTGCGATAAAGCCGGTGCGATTCTTACATTTTTTGTGAAGGATACATTAGAATCCCCTTTGCGTTTCTTGGACATCCTTTCAGAGGCGATGTCCTGATATACAGTAGATTGACTGTACGAAGCTGGAGAAACAGAAATATCGGAAACATGAGCAACATGATTCGACAGAGTCTGACCTGCAGATTTCATTGGGTGTCTCTGCTGGGCTGGTGGATTCCACTTATAGGCAAACCCCATATCCTATGAGGATTGATCCCTCAAAAATGTAATTTCTTTGTTGTTAATTATTTCTATAGTATACTGTTCAATATGTTCCCTGAGTTTGCGTTCCTTATTTTTTTTAATTTTTTTTAACAAGTTTTTATTGGAATAATGAAAGACACTTGAACAGGTGTAAAGATAAGTACACAAGTACAAAAAAGAACATAAGGCTGTTAGTCAGGTTTAAAACAATGGTACATAGGAATATCGGTGTAGCTAGTTGGGTACACCAGGTAGGGCAAAAACAAAATATAACACATGACACTAGCTCGCTTGAAGACTAACCTTATGGGGTTATGAAGTTATGAAGATATGAAGAGAGGGAGCTGTATATACAAAATTCTCACCTAGTGAGGGTACAGCAGGTCATCCTAGATAAATACCTAAAATGCAATGCAACCGGAAGGTGGAATACTGGATGGATCTGTCTACGCGCCCCTATGTTTAGAATCAGGAATAGGGGAAAGGTCAAAACAGAAACTAGGAAAGGGGGGGGAAGGAGCTCCAGAGACAGTGGCGTGCTGTTCATTCCATTACATGAATGGTCCTGAGAAGGAACAGCCCTGGTGGGCCATCCGGAATGTATAGACTGTGCAATGTCATCAAGTTTTACAGCCCAATTGGGATAGGGTCAGCGTACGAGAAGGAGAGTTGTTCCAGAGCTGCCTGATCCGCTGCCGAGAGGGTTGTTATGATGAAGGATTCCCATCTGTAGAAAAAGCGAGCTCTAGATCTGGGTTCTTTAAAGTCCGTAAGAAGTCGTTCTTTGTAGAAGAGGTTGAGGCAGTCCTTTTCGAGTTGGATGAGAGAAGGGCTTTAGGGAGAGATCCAGTGCCTAAGAATGAGTCTCCTGGCGGCAAGCAAACAAAGCAAAATCCAGTCTTTCGAGGAGGGACGTTTGGTAGTCCCGGAGGGGATCGATGCAGCCGGCGACAGAGACCAGGGTAACAATAGAGGGTCCCAATATCCAAATATTAGAAGCAAAGGGTCTTTGGGGAGTTTCAGCAGAGTGATTTTGAATATATAGGATAGGACTTGATCCCAAAATGAGGAAATGAAGGAGCAGGACCAGAAGCGATGGGAGAGAGAAGGTCTGGGTACCTTGCATAGAGGACAGGAGGCGCCATCTTTATTGGAGTTAGGAGAGATAAATGGGATATAAGCCCGGTGTGCGATCTTGAGTTGGGTTTCTCTCCAAATTTCGTTGGGTGTCAGTCGAAGGGTTTTCTGCAGGCCAGATAGGATTTTTTTTGTTATATCTGGAACTGGGAAATACCCAGCCCAGTTCACAATAGAGGAGGAGGACATAGACGGGGAAGATTCTTGCAGGAGAGCTCTGTAGATGTCCGTGATTTTATAACGTCCACTTCGCAGTAAACGTTCAGAAAAGCTGTTTTCGAATCTCCGGAGGTTGTCTTTACATGTGTTAGATAAGAAGCTAATGCATTGGTTATAATGAAATACGTGAGAGGGGGGCAGAGAAAAAGACAGGGATATTGTAGAAAAGGGAAGTGGTTTTCCAGTGTTGCCATCGCACAGTGAGTAGAAGTTTGACAGTCCTTGAGCCTGCCAGACCGAAAAGGCTTTGTAGTGGAGACCAGGGATGAAGTCAGGATTGCCTTGGATTGGTAAATTGGGAGAGATGAAAGGAGATAACTTGAGTGTTTTTCTGATTTCTCTCCAAGCTATAGCTGTGTCCCTTAGCAGGAGATTGTGTTGATAAGGTGGGGGGACAGTTTTCCATCTGCAGTGTAGAAGGGCCACCAGAGAGTGCGGGTGAGCCATTTCGGATTCCAGGACGTAATTAGAGTATTGGGATGAATGAGCTATCCAATCTAAGCTGGTCCTGAACAGACATGCTAAATTATACAATCTAATATGAGGTAGACCGATACCCCCGTCACTTCTAGGAAGGTGTAGTTTTTTAAAGGCTATCCGAGGTCTTTTGCCGTGCCAGATGAACTGTGAAATTTTGGAGTTGAGGAGTTTGATATCTTTATGTTTCAAAAGCAAGGGAATGGTTTGCAAAGGATAAAGCAGTCTGGTGAAGCTAATCATTTTGATAAGGTGACACCTTCCCAGGAGCGAGAGGGGGATATCCATCCAGTTTGACAGTTCCTGATAGAGTTTTGTGAAGAGGGGAGGGTAATTGAGGTGATAGATGGAAGAGGGCAATTTCCCAATCTTTATACCTAGGTAGGTGATGTGAGAAGATGCAACCTTAAACAGAGAGTGTTGAGCCCAGGGGGGTGTGGAGTGTGTCCCTATGGGGAGAATTTCGCTCTTGGAATAATTGATACGGAGGCCGGAGCATAGTCGAAATTCGTCAAAGGTGGTTTTAATGGTCGAAATGTCGTTGCTGGGGTTGCTCGTGAATATGAGGACGTCGTCGGCGAATAGTGAGGTGCGAAGTTCCGTTTTGCCTATTTTGATGCCTCGTAAAGGGGCTATCTGGGAAAGGTATCTAGACAGAGGTTCTAAGGCTAAGTTGAACAGGAGGGGGGAGAGAGGACAACCCTGTCTGGTCCCTTTATGGAGGCGGAAATCCTCTGAGAGGAGTCTAGCCGCAACAAGTCTAGCTAAGGGTGCTGTATACATGGCATTGATAAGGTGGCAGAAGGGGCCTGTGAATCCCATTTTAGACAAAGTGAGGGAAAGCCAGTCAAAGCTTACATTGTCAAAAGCTTTTTCAGCGTCTAACGTTATGATGGCATAATCTCCTGTGGGGTCCTGTTTGGCTCGTTCAAGGGCCAGGAGAACCTTACGTATGTTAAGGGTGGCTGTCCGCGCTTTCACGAATCCTGATTGGGCCGGGTGAATGAGGTCCGGGAGGATGACTGCTAGTCTGGAGGCCACAATCTTCGAGAGAATTTTGACATCCAGGTTGAGTAGTGAAATAGGCCTGTATGAGCCCGGATCCAGAGGATCTTTGCCCTTTTTAGAAAGTAGCTTAATGATGGCCTGGTTGCCTGTCGGTAGATAGGGACCTCCCGCCCAGATGTTGGGATAGACCGAGTGGAGCATGGGTGCAGTTATATTTTGGAGAGTTTTATAAAATTCACTTGTGAAGCCGTCTGGGCCGGGGGCTTTTGAGGGGCGGAGAGCATGTATAGTGCCTTCTATTTCAACGAGGGAGATAGGGGCATTCAGGGAATCTAGAAGGGCAGTTGAGATAGTTGGTAGATTCATTTTTTCAAGGAAGGCTTGGGCTATTTTATGGTCAATGGGATCGGGTGCATAAAGGGCTGTGTAATATTCCAGCATGGTTTTATTTATGCGAAGTGGGGTAGAGTGTGTAGTTCCCGTGCGGTCCCGCAGTGAGGTGATGTGCGTCAGGCGGTAGGCACCCTTACAGAGTCTGGATAGGAGTTTGCCAGCTTTGTTACCAAATTTATGAAGGGAGGCATCTAGGAGAGATTTTTTTGTGAGTTCCAGGGTGTCCGCCCAGGTGTCAAAGGCAGTTTTAGCCGCGGACCACTCCGCCTTGTTTGCCGGTGACGTCGAGGTGGCTAGATTGCGTTGTGCGAGGTGAAGTCTGTCGCTGGCCAGTTTGAATTTCGATAGTGCGTTCCTTTTAAAGGAAGTGGCATATGAGATGATCCGACCCCTCAAGTATGCTTTTCCAGCATCCCAGAGAAGGTTCGGGTCCCCAGCATGTGGAGCATTCGCGGAGGAAAACTCCGCCCATGCTCGTTCCATGTAAGCGCAAAAATCAGCATTATTGTGGAGGAAGGAAGGGAAGCGCCAGATGTTAGGGTGGGGGGAGAGGTCTAGATTGTCTAGGGTAAGGAGTATTGGGGCATGATCTGAAATGGCTATGTCTCCGATCTCTGCGTCTGAAACCAGAGGGATGATACTGTCGGTCCCAAAAAAATAGTCGATCCTAGTGAGGATCTTGTGAGGATTAGAATAGAAGGTGAATTCCCTGTCTACCGGGTGTGTTAAGCGCCAGATGTCTGTGAGATGGAGGGAGTCCATAGTGGAGGCAAATAGGGTGGGAGCAATTTCAGCAGGCGCCAGGATGGTTTGTTTTGGAGAGGATCTATCGTCTGTAGGATGCATGAGGTCATTAAAATCTCCCCCAACTAGGTGAGGTAAGTGAGAGGTGTTGAGGAGCCAAGTGGAGAGTAAAATGTCTTTGTGGGACTGTTGGGGGCGTATACATTGGAAATTACTATTTCTTTTGTCCCAATTCTAACCCTGGAGGAGATGAAGCGTCCTTGGTCGTCTGTATGCGTGGATAGAACAGTACAAGGGAGGTTTTTGTTGAAAAGAAGGAGGACACCAGCCTTCCGTCCAACCGATTCTGAACCCAAGACTGTTCCAACCCAGAGTTTCTGCATTCGACTGAAGTCAGATGCCGAAAGGTGGGATTTCTGAAGTAATGCTATGTCTGCTTTTAGCCTTTTGAGGTGGCGAAGAATCTTCATTCTCTTGTTAGGAGAACGGAGACCCCTCACATTCCATGAGATTACCTTAAGATATTGCGGATGATAAGGTGTAAAGGCGGCGCTTTAGTAGCTGTAAGATTATAGGCAGGGATCAAGTTTAGGCACGTTAGTGATGTGAGCATCTGTGTGTGGAGCCCTCGGGTAAGGAGTGTATGTTGAAATGTGGAGTGGGGACAGGGGGGATGAGGGGGGGTAGAAGATAAGAGAACAAAGTAAAACAAAACAACAAATTAAAGTGAGCATCATAAAGAACTTCGCTTTTTTCCGCATGAGTTCGCTGTGCAAGGTAGCTCCCCATACATGACCCGTCCTGGAAAAGAAAGACCAGTTATTGTGCCTGAGCGCCCCAGGGACCTTGATAACGTGCAAGGGACCCCTGGAATGGAGTTATGGCAGGCAGGGAGCCTAAAAGAAAAAAATCACACAGCGGAGTCAGGGAGGGCAATTACAGTACAAATGAACTTGTGTGCAGTGCGGCCTGTACGCATGTGCGCACACATTACCACCCTGATGGGGGGAAAAAGAGAAAAAAGAATGGTTTCAGGCATAACATATGAAACAATATATTGATTGAACCAAATAAGATGGAAAAAAATAAGATGGAATGGATGGAACGGCACATGGATTCAGAGCCGTTGTGGAAAAGATCACTGGGTGATCACTCGGGTGACAGTGCCTGATCGAGGATTAATGGAGACCACGAGAAGTAGATCGTGTATCCCCGACACTCGAGTTGACAGAACAAGAAAAGATCATACAACCTGTAATGGCGAGGAAGGAAGTTCATGGCGGTGTAAGGCAGTCCATCAACGGGAGTTTTGGTAGCGCTGTTCTGGAGCAGAACGTTTTGGAGAGTCCTTGCGGGGCCTTCTCTGTTCCAATGCTCGGGGACTGGAATTTGACTTGGAGGGCGTGTGAGTTAGGGAGCGGAGAAAAGATTCTGCTTCCGCCGGATCCTAGAAGGAAAGTTGTTCCCCTTTTGGCGATTTGAGACGTAGAGTTGCAGGAAAAGCCAGGGAAAATTTTATGTGTTGCTTGAAGAGTTCAGTGCATATCGGTTGAAAAGCTTTTCTTTTCTTGGTGACTTCAATCGAGTAGTCCGCAAAAATTAGGATTTTTACCCCGTCTATTTGGAGAGAGGGGGGCTGTCTGAATGTCTGAAGAATGATGGATTTGTCGGCATAATTGAGATACTTGGCAATAATGGGTCGGGGTGTTTTGCGTTCGGGATTGAAGGACCCCATACGGTGTGCGCGTTCCACTGTGAACAGGCCTGAAAGGCCCAAAGCCTCCGGGATGCGTTTTGAGCAGAATTCTGCCATAGCTGCCGAGGGAAGCGATTCGGGGACGCCTACAAATCGCAGGTTGCTCCTTCTGGACCTATTTTCCAAATCTTCTAATTTTTGAATGATGTACTGATTTGTTTCGTCCTGCGACTGTTCTGTGGCTTGCGCTTGATAGAGTTCATCTTCAACCTCAGAGAGGCGGTGTTCCATTTCATTGAGCCTAGTGGAGTGTTCAGCAATTCGGGCTTTAATTTGTTGCATGCCTGCATTGACTGCCTTTTCCACCGAGGCAGAGATCATGGGGGAGAGAAGAGCTGCTACAGCAGCAGCAATTCGGTGGGTGCTATCAGCAGCATCCCCGGGGGGTGGGGAGCTGGAAATGTCCCCTGGTGTGGCTGGCTGTGAAGATCGCATAGAGGGACCCTGAGATGTAGTGGCAGGGGGTGTGATGTTCTGCAGGGAGGGATGAGCGCTCACCTCCATGTCGGCTGCCTGTGCGTCTTCCACAGCGTGGGAGTAGGCCGAAGCCGGGGCCTCGATTTGCGGCTTGCCCGGCAGCGCCGCTGTGGCCGCGAACGAGCGAGCGCCGCTTTTTTCCAGGAAACGGTCCATGCTAGTGAGGGGGTAGCCCGGGTGAAGAGGATGGCTACGAGGGGCCGCTTTGGCTGGCTTTATAAGCTGTTTTTCGGGTCCTGATGCGGGAGCTGTGAAGAGGCGCAGTTACCTCATGCGGCGCCGGAACCGGAAGCCTCCTTATTTTTAAAGGAAGGCAGTCCTACCAAGGATAGATATTCAGCATGCCATTTATTAATTTGTTCATCAACCTCATCCAGTTCAATATCATATTGGAAACATAATTGAGACATCATCTCGAAAGAACATGACTGTAAATTTAATTCCCATTTCTGTTTTAGTCTGTCATCTACTTTTTTAATGTTGGGAAATATTTGAATCCGCAATCCCCATGGTGTAATTTTATGTTCAATGTATTTTTCAAAATATTTTTTAGGCCAAAAAATCCTAACTTTTTTCTCTACGGATCTTTGAAGCTTGATGAAGGATTTGTCCAAATTAGCCTCACGTACTCCTACTGAGCACTGGGAAAGGTGAATTTTGGTCATAAGTCCCTCCCAGTTATCCCCACAAATACTGGCCATGATGGAGATCTGTGTGGAGCCTTTCTTATCAGGCGTGAATTTTAATCAAGTAAAGTAGAAATAATTAATGATTATTACTAATCAATTACAAAAAGGATTTATAAATAGCAATCTATAATATGTCTAAAAAAGATGGCTTCTCTCTTTAATAGGCCACTAGACCAGATTATAATTGATTTGTAGATCCTTAATATTTCCTTATATGGATAATCAGACGGCCACAAAATAACATAAGTGGTCACTAATAAAGAAAGACAGAAATTTATCAATACATATAACAAAATATCTCCTTTTGAGGGAGAAACAATAATATACAAGAAAGTTGGGAATCCACAATCAAATGGTGGTGTGGTACAACACCTATTGAATGGTTTGTTTTTTGTGGTTGTGGATAACCAACTAGTGTGAATAGCACCAAATCCCCAAATATAAATGGACAAGAGCAGGAAAAAATTGGATTTTTGGAGGTGCAAGAATGAAATATATCAAGTAAATTATAATAAAATATTTTTATTTTGAACAACAAAATAAAAATAAGAGACAATAAAAAATATAAATGGAGAGTGGTGGTACAGATAATACAGTTTACAAGGACAGTCTGATGGAATATGTAGAATCACAGTATGTAACAGGGTTCAGTCAGCGCAAAAAAAATGAAACCAATCCTAAAACTAAAGCAGCTGGACACTGAGGCCCGGTTCTCACAGGGGCGGCACGACTTCGGGGGCGACTCGGCGGCGCGATCTCAAGACGACTTGACCTGAGGCGATTTGCATAATGACTTCTGTATAGAAGTCAATGCAAGTTGCCCTGAGTCGCCCCCAAAAGAAGTACAGGAACCCTTTTCTAAGTCGGAGCGACCTGAGTCCATAGCACAGACCGGGACGCGACCGAGTCGCCTGAGGAGTCGCCCCTATGTGAACCGGGCCTTATGCCCCATACACACGATCGTTTTTCATGCCGTTAAAACTGCCATTTTTAAAAATGGCCCTGAAAAATGATCGTGTGTATGCTCCAAAGCATTTTTAACGACGTGAAAAACGGCCATTAAAAATTTCGGACATGCTCTCTTTTTTCACGTCGTTTTTCATGTCGTTTTTTTTAACGACGTGAAAAACGATAGTGTGCATGCTTTCACGAGGTGAAAAAAAACGCGCATGCTCAGAAGCAACTATGAGACGGGAGCGCTCGTTTTGGTAAAGCTAATGTTGGAAATGGAGATGGCACATTCGTCACGGTGGAATTAATAGCATCGTTTTAATGCTGCGCATTCCGTTCTTCTTTTGATAATGCTTAAAAATTACCTTCTTTTGCTAATGACATTGAGAGTTATGCCAAACTTGTTTCTAAAGTAATTCCAAATTGCTCTAATGATTGTAAAATATTATTTCTAAGCCGCACCTCCCTCCTAAATAATACTAATAATAATAAAATAATGTAAATATCCTTTTTTTTTTTTACTATTGTATTTATAATTTTTGGGGCCTTGTTTTTTATTTTTTGGCTTAAATTATTCTTGTGTAAAGTTACCACACCAACCTTCAAAATGTGTCTCATTTGGCCTCAGGGAGGTTTGTGTCCCTTGATAATAACAATAATATTATTTGAGATGTCCCTGCCTGCTCCCTAGCAAGCTCTCTTTTGAAATACAAATCACATAGTCAAGTTTTTTAAGGCAAAAAAAACAACCTTTATTTCGGAACATAACAAATTAAAGGGAAAGGCAGCACTGGAGAGCCTGCTTGCATTTGTGCATCCTTTTGACCCCAAAACAACCATCCAAGATGTGAAAACCAAAATAGAGATTAGATCCCAAAAAAAAAGGAGCCCAATCTTGTCTTGAGCTCCCAGAGGTCCCAGAGGTCAGGAGCCACAGCAGATAAGTCCTATATGTCCCCAGTCTGTGGTACTACAGCAGGCATTATTTTCTCCTCTTCCTTGTAGCCTTCTCTCCAGCCTTCTCTGCAGCCTTGGTTGGTTTCTTCCTTGGAGGCTGGGGATCAGGAGGAGAGGTTGTGGCAGGAGGAGTAGTAGGAGGAGGAGGAGGAGGTGGAGGAGTAGGGACAACCTCCGTTATATCGCTGTACATGGTGAGTTCACCCAGCAAGCCCTTATTGATCACTTTTAAAAGCAGGGTCTCACTATACACCTTTTGCCGTAAGTCCATTTGCCCTAGTTTGTGGGCGAGGACTGCGGAAAATCCCTCATCAACAGAGGGTGCCTCTCTGAGGGCCGCTGTTGCCTCTCTGATGAAGGCCCTGGTTTCCTCCTCCACTTGCCTACCTCTCCTTGGCCCTCGTGGTTTAACTACCAGGGGAGGCATCTGGGCTCTTGTGCTGGGCCCAGCCTCCTCCTGGGTGCCACTGGGCCCTGCCTCCTCCTGATCCCCAACATCACCCTCTTCCTGGCTCTGCTCTGGCTGTAAAAAAAGAAAGGGACATTATTTATTTTGGCCCACCATCATTCACAGACATTGTTCACCTCTAGACATTGTTGAAATCAATGTCAAAAGTTATGTCATTTTCATTGATTCCGCATCCTGGTTTTGTTGCCTTGTCCACATAAAATTAGGCCACTACTGTATCTTGCTCTTAAAAAACTTTATTGGTAGAAGTTTACATACCTAACAATACTAACATCTATTTAAATTCTACAATTTTGTAAGATATAAATATAGATATCAATACTTTACCTGGCTCCATATATCCAAATCTGCCTCCTCAAGGACCTCATCTTGATCCTCAGAGGAAGCCAGAGCAGGGTTGCCAGGAAGGCTGGAGGACCGGCTGCAGGGAAGGCTGGAGGGTTGGCTACAAGGAAAGCTGGATTGACCTCTGGGGGGAAGGGTGGGTAGAGATTCCCTCACTTCCAGCTGGTCATCCAGGAAAGATAACTTGCTGTAGTACCACAGACTGGGTTTATAAACCTTATCTGCTGGAGCACCTGACCTCTGGGACCTCAGGACCATAGTCCTCTGGGTCCTGTATGTCCCTCTGATGGTCGCTATTTTGGTTTTCACATCTTGGAGAGTTGTTGTGGGTATCTTGGTTTGCACAAATGCAAGCAGGCTCTCCAGTGCTGCTTTCCTGACGTCTTTATTTTTATTCGCACCACTTTGGTTTGCCATAGTATAGGTAGCTCTTGGCATTTGTCTATGAACTCCCCCATGAATTCCGGGTTTTTGAAAGTATTCATGATATCTGTAAAAGCGAGAAACAACAAAATATATATTTTTCAGGCAACATTCCTCAAATGTGCATTTTCTACATATTTTTTACGCACAAATCTCCTCGTCTGGTGAACCTGAAATGCTTAAATTGTTAGGTACCTTCGTCAAGACGTTCATTGCTAACTCCCTCTCCCGCCAAATGAACGTATTTTCGAGACATGGATCTTCACTTGATATACACTGCGCATGCGTGAAACTCCGCACGCTTTCCCCGCCCCTGACGTTCGATATTGCACTTTCCCCGCCCCTTCTCGCTCGTCGTAGTGCTTAACAAAACATGGCGGAGACACAGGTGGCTGAGATTACCTCTACAGAGGAGGAAATTCCAGAGGAGCCCAAATCCAGATCCAGGAGATATAAGGCATCCAACATGTCATTCGAGGAAATGGTGGAGATGGTCGCCATTTTGAAGAGGGAGGATTATGATGCCTAAAGGCCTAATCTGGTCAAGGCAAAAATTATGGGCAAAGTGGTCAAAAGTCTTCGCAAAAAATTCGGGGTGTGCAGAACGAAGGAACAGCTCAGAAAATGTTGGTCTGATCTGAAGTTGCGGGAGCCCGACCAATACAAAAGAATCAAGAAAGTTTTAGGAAAAAGTAAGTTATTTTTTTATATTTTCCATGGTACATATTATTTACTTGTATTCTGTTGTGTATTTTTGACTTTGATATAGTACAGTGAAAGATACCATCTTTCAGGTTCGTCCGCACAGTAAACGGACGTATTAAACCTCTTTCTCCGTACAGTTCCTCAAACGATGTTTTAGGATCATCCAGTGTGAACACCCATGTATTTTATTTTATTTGGGGAAGCAAATTTTGTAATCACTTATTTTTTAGGTGCTAATCCAAAGGACATTTGTTCGTTTGAAAAAAGGATATGCATGGTAATGTTAAGGGAGTGAATGCTCAGCAGCTGATGAAACATCTGAACGCAGTAGTACAAGTGTGGGCCTAAAGCCAAAAAGCTTGAGGGTGTCACACACAGGTGATCCTGTGTAGATACTTTGGGGTGTTACAATGTGTCAAATTTGTGTTTAAAAAGTATATGCTATGGTTTTGGCTATGTATCCAGTCATGTGTTCCGGTTGTCACTGGGGGTCCATTTTAAAATGGAGCAGGCTTCAAAAGAATGTTTTACAAAGTATTTTATCATGTTTACTTTTTTTGAAAAATTGAGTCGCTACTAATGAAACTATACCTTTTATTTCAATCTCCCTAGGGATTCCAATAGCTACCTCAGATGAGCCGATAATTGCAACACCTACAACAATACCCCCAGAACCCCAGGATGGAGAGGAACGTGATGTTGTGGAAGTGGAAAGTGGCACCACAACAGGTCAGAGAGAAACCAGACACATGCATGTTAAATAGATGTAGGCCTACATATTCTATCCTACATTTTTCTTTTTACATTTAGGTGCAGTTCTGGCCGAAGACCCCAAAAAGTTGACACATCACAGTGCCCAGATCCTGATCCAATACCTCATAGTCTGCTGTCGTGACCTCAAAAAAATTAAGGGAGACTTGATAGAGATCAGGGCAAATACCAAGCGGGTGGAGGAAAGGCTCCAAAATATCATGGCTGTGCTTGGGCGTGTCTAATGTTTTTACACCAAAGAACGTTTAAATTGCTGAGTTTTGGAAGGTTTTTTGTTGTTTTACCCTTTAATGACTAGCACATGTTTAGCTTTTTCACAATTTTTTAGAATATAGTTTGTTTACGCATGGCTGGTCATGCGTTTTAATACCCCAAAAATTAAGGGAACATCCACATTTCAAAGGAAGTTTACCACCAAAAAAAGAAATAAAGGTATTTTTACATTCCAAATAATTGTGGCTTCATTATGTAAATGTGGTGCTGAGTGAACTAATCAATGTTTTGTGTTTACACTGACAATGAAGGCTAATTAAGAATGATAAATACACATGGCAATACAAGTGCACTAGGTAAACCTACATGAAACATAAAACATTATAAAATGAAAACACCAAACCAATATTTACTCCATAAAATAATGTATTTATTTGAAAACAAAATTTTAAACATTTTCTGGCATTTCAATGGCCCCCCTACCCATAAAATATTCCACATTTTGGTTATGGACCTCACGTCCGGTTGGGGGGGCCAAGCCAGGACGGCCAGGTTCCAGGGCCACTAAAGTTTCTTGATTGAGTAAAGAGGCCTCAGGCCCACTCAAAGCTATATAACTGGTGGAATGCACCCGTAGGAAATTATGAAGCACACAGCAAGTCATTACCACATGGTTCCATTTGTATGGGGCAAGGTGGATGGAAGTCAGGAAGAGGCGAAATCGGCTGGCCATGATGCCAAAGGCATTTTCCACCACCCTTCTGGCTCTGGCCAGCCGATAATTGAACACCCTCCTCTCAGGGGTGAGGGTGCGTTGCGGGAATGGCCTCATCAAATGGGGTCCCAGGCCAAACGCCTCATCCGCAACAAACACAAAAGGTAGTCCCTCCAAATTCTGCTCCGCTGGTAGCAAGGCCAGCAGATCCAAAAGGAGCCATTCCCCAAACTCCGTCTGGGCAAATACTCCTCCATCAGACATCCTGCCATTCTTGCCAACGTCCACATAGAGGAACTCGTAGGTGGCCGACACCACTGCCATCATCACGATGCTGTGGAACCCCTTATAGTTATAATAAAAGGATCCCGAATGGGGTGGTGGGACGACCCGAACATGTTTGCCGTCGATGGCTCCTCCACAGTTCGGAAAGTTCCATCGCTGGGCAAACTCGGAAGCCACATTCTGCCATTCATGTGGCGAAGAAGGGAACTGTGGAATTAAAGAAAGAATAAATTAATACTTTGAGCCAGAAACATTGAAAGCTGATTTCATAAAAACATTCATGTCCAACATTGGTAGAAACTGTAAAAAAAAAAAGATTAGTAAGCAACAACAAACCTAAAAAAAACAATAAATAAAAATTGGGGGGGGTTGAAGATGAGTTGGGAATATCACAAATGAAGGCTGTAGCACTCTGTATGAAGTTAAAAAAGGAACATTCCTAGGCAATCTTTAGGTTGCGTTTTGGGTAAAGCACTACGATGGAACATAGAATAAAATACATGGAAATGACTAGGCAAGGTAGGTATGGCCCCAGGATAGCATGCTGGAGAGGTTAGGTAAGCCAAATTTACAGGTAGGCCTCAAAACCCAAACTTTTACTATTAAAACATGGGGAGAAAGGGGAAATTCCCTGCAGCTAAGAATCATGTGAATTAGGGACTGCTAATAAAGCAAAATAAAAAGTATACAAAACAAAAATACATACAATGTGAAGTTTTTAAGAAGAACACTTACCTTAATATAGTCCTCCTGCAAAACTTGAAGGATGGCAGAACAAGTCTCTGGTATAATGATACCCAGAGCCTGGGGGGATATGCCTGTGGAGAACTTAAGGTCCTGCAGGCTTCTCCCAGTCGCCAGGTATCGCAACGTGGCAATGAGCCTCTGCTCAGCACTGATGGCTTCACGCATAACGGTGTCCTGCCTGGTAATGTAGGGGGACACCAAAGCCAACAGATGCTGAAATACGGGGTCAGACATCCTGAGAAAATTCCTGAAATCATCAGGATTATTCTCCCTGATCTCCCGCAAAAAAAGGCATGTGACAGAATTGGTGCCGCTGGAGCAACCAATTCTTGGTCCATGAACTCCTCCTGACCCTGCTCATGGCATGGAGTCGGGATACAGCATGAACCCCTGCACCAACTACAGCACGAACTCTACGATGAGTACGTAGCCGCAACATGGCTAGATAACGGTCGGCTGAACAGAACGAACTAGAAGAACGCACGGAAGAACAGCAAGGCCAATGAAGAACAAGCTGAAAAACAGGAACGAGCAGAGCAGACCGCACTGAATAAACAGATACGAACTGACTACACGCACTGCCAAACAGATACGAACCCACAGGCACAAACTGAACTCCACAAAACGATCTTCAAAGCACGAAGACTGAAAAGCGCAAATCGTCTCTCACCAAACTTTTACTAACACGCGGTAACACGGAATTAGCAAAAGCGTCCCAAAGGGTGGCGTCATTAGAACGGAACTTCCCCTTTATAGTGCCGTCGTACGTGTTGTACATCACTGCGCTTTGCTTCATCGTATTTTAAAATGATCGTGTGTACGCAAGACAGGCTTGAGAGGAAACATGAAAAAAAAATGACGTGAAAAACGGCAAGAAAAAAAATGGCAAGAAAATCGATCGTGTGTACGCGGCATTAGGGTCAATATAGCACACTCCTAATGTAAACGTAGATAAGATTATAGTGCAGCACTAATAAACATAAATACTAAATAACCAATCACTTAATTAGCAAACATGCAAAGAGTTCCATATAACTGAAAGTCCAAAGAAATGGCTATCAGAGCCAAAAATGAAACTGTATATAAATGCACCAAGGGAAAGTCCTCAAAAGGTGATCAGGGTGATAATAAACTTCAATGTGTCCTTAAAGCGCTTCCTTCACCAGATATGTAGGCCGCTCACCTCAATGAGTGGGTCTCTGACCTAACAGAAGACCAAATTCACAGTTCCCCACAGGGATATAATCGATGTATAAAGTTGTCTCCAGAATATCTATGGTACTTGCATCAAAAACTTCCTAATAACGATGGCGGTGAGTGTATCCCATACACTTATCAATCAGTGGTTAACATGGAAAAGCCAATAGGACAAGACATAGTGCTCTCTGTATCACAGTTTATGTCACATTTATTTAAAAATCGAAAAATTTTCACTCACATAAAAAGCACTATTCCCAGTGCTAGGGGTAAAAAGCCTCTGATATAAATATGAATATGGAAGCGTCTCTCTTTACATTCCAGGCAGATATAGACAGATGACATGGGACCACCGTGTGACGTCATCTGTCTATATCTGCCTGGAATGTCAGAGACCCACTCATTGAGGTGAGCGGTCTACATATCTGGTAAAGGAAGCACTTTAAGGACACATTGAAGTTTATTATCACCCTGATCACCTTTTGAGGACTTTCCCTTGGTGCATTTATATACAGTTTCATTTTCGGCTCTGATAGCAATTTCTCTGGACTTTCAGTTATATGGAACTCTTTGCATGTTTGCTAATTAAGTGATTGGTTATTTAGTATTTATGTTTATTAGCGCTGCACTATAATCTGATGGAATATGTAAACTGTATTATCTGTACTACCACTCTCCATTTATATTTTTTATTGTCTCTTATTTTTATTTTGTTGTTCAAAATAAAAATATTTTATTATAATTTGCTTGATATATTTCATTCTTGCACCTCGAAAAATCAAATTTTTTTCCTGCTCTTGTCCACTGAGCATCTTTTAGTTGTGCATTTCCTATTTTACTACCAAAAAGTGTCTCTTTCCCTGGAATAAAATGTAAAATTGTATCTGTGAGTGAAATTAAGGGTGAATTATATTTCCATTTTCCCTGGCTGTATATTAAGTCCCATTTTTTGAATACATTCCTAGTCAGGTCATGTGATTCTGTGCCTAATGTTCTAGATTTCCGTGGTATCCAAATGTTCTTTTGCAAAAGTGTTGTGCTTAAAGTGTCTTTCATCCTAACCCACCTCTTTTCACTGTTTACATTTGCCCATTCCACCATGCGTGCTATTATGACTGCTTTATAGTATATTTTTATATCCGGTGCTTCTAAACATCCATATTTTTTGTTTCTACTAAGTAGTGCAAAATGTACTCTAGATTTTGTTTTGCCATATGTATTTTAACATCATTGTTTTTATTATTCTAAAAAAACACTGTGGTATTGCTATCGGTAACATTTGGAACCTGTATAATATTTTTGGTAGTATCACCATTTTTAGCATATTTATCCTACCCATCCAGTATAAAGGTCTCGTCAAAAATGTTCTTCTCTCTAATTTAATTTAATTAAGTAATGGAATGTAGTTAGCCTGATATAACTTCTCAAGGGTGGATGTGAGTTTAATTCCCGCCCACGAAAATGGGATTTCCCTTTTTAATGCTTGTTCTTCTTTTATATCTACTCCTATATTTATTATTTCAGTTTTTATTGGGTTAATCTTAAAGTTTGAAAGTTTCACATGTTTATTTAGTTCTCTCATTACATTATGCAGTATCAGCCTAGGTTTGGTTACATATAATAGAATGTCATCTGCATATGCTGCCACCTTATGTTCCTCCTCACCCACTCTAACCCTCCCTACATCAGCACTATTTTGCAATGTTGCCAAAAGTGGTTCCAGTGATAAGACATATAGGAGTGGTGAGAGTGGGCATCCCTGTCTTATTTTTCCGTTAAACATTTCAAAAGGTGTCGACAGACTTCCATTCACCTTTACCCTTGCTGTAGGATGATTATACAAATTTTTAATCCAGCGCATAATTTTTGATCCCATGTCCAAATGTTGGAGAGTATCCGTCATGAATCCCCAGTCTACCCTGTTAAATGCTTTTTCTGCATCAATTGACAGGAGTAGCACTGGGGACTCCCTGTTTTTTTCCTTTCTGCAGCATTAACATTGTTCTCATGCTTTTATCTCTACCCTCTGTTACCGGTATGAATCCTGTTTGATCTATGTTTGTCAATTCTGGCATCAGATTTTTTAATCTTGTTCCTGGAATTTTTGCATATAGCTTTGTATCTGCGTTTAACAAAGCTATGGTCCTATAATTGGAGCAGCTAGTTCCATCATTTACCTCTTTGAGTATTATTGTAATATGGGACAGCAGTGACTCTCTCCTTATTTCTTCATTCTCCGCTATTTTATTCAAGTAATCACAGATTTTTGGCACTAGTTCTTTAATTTTTTGGTAATATTTTATCATAAACCCATCTGGACCGGGACTTTTCCCTGATGGTGTTTCCTTTAATGCCTTTCTGATTTCCTCCTGTGTAATTGGTTCATCTAGAGCTTTCAAATTCTCTGCTGAAATTTTCGGTAATTTAGCATCCACTAAATAGTCCTGTATTTTTAGTTTTCTTATTTCCTCATCCTTTTACATCTCTTTGTTTCTGACCGCATATAAAGCACTTTAATACTGTATGTTTGAAAGGCCTTTGCAATGTCTGTTGTTTTATGCATCATCTCTCCCTTTTCATTTTTTATCTTTTCTATATAATTTAAAGTTTCGCAAGAAATTTCCCAGGTCTATTTCCCCATTTATATCTTTCAAGCCTTGACAAGCCTTAACATAGTCTTTGACATCCGAACGAAGAGTAGGCCACCAGTAGTGGCGATTGATGAGGAGGAAGGATAAAAGGAACTCAGCATGACCTGCCACCTTGGAGTCATGTCCCCAATGAAGGATCTTAGCTCAGACCAACAAGCTTAAGTCTTTAGCTAGCCCCCCTTCTGGCAAAGAAGGCTGGGCTTGGTAGTTCTGCTGATTGGCTCCCTCACCCTGCCAATAGGGACACAGAGAAGAGAGCAGAGTGAGCGGGTGCCTGTGAGTGAGCATCGCTCATCACTCAAGGAAGAGGAGAGGGGGGATAAATCCCCCACAGGGACTGACAGGCGGGCTCTCCCTCAGTGAGTGCGTGTCAGTGTCTATTCAGTCCAGCGGTCGCTGGTGGGAGGTGCGGGACCACGGGTGACAGAGCAGCCCCTGCTACACACTCCCTTCACCAAAGAACCTTTGGTCTGCCAAAGGAGGTAAAATGTCTATGACCTGTTACATGCTTTTGATATAAACACAAGAAAAAAAAACAGGTTAGTGTTCACAGGAAACCATACAATTTACATCTGCATAAAACCCTGGCAGAGGAACATCCCACCTATTAGCATAGGAGGGGAGGTTGTCCTGCCTACAGGCCACCTTAACTGGAATGACACAGCTATATGTGCCAGGGGGCGAGTTGGGATTGTCCACCACCAAATCTGCGGTGGAAGGGTCAGTTACTTCAAGAGTCCTTTTTGCAATGAGAACGACCTCCTCAGAGCTTTCACCCAAAGTATCATATGTTAGTCTTTTGGGCGGGTGAATAACCCTTCGCTCTCGCTGTTCTTTAGGTTCTGGGGTTACAGGCACACTGGTCTCTTCTTCTTCCCGCATATCAGCTTCAGCTTCCTCCTCAATGAACGATGGAAAGTCTTAGGGGTCTGCCGTCAGCAGGGAAGATTAAGGGTCTTCCAACTCTTCAAAAGGTGGACTTTGAGGTACAAACACAGGAGCCTCTGGCCTGGGAGTCACCTCAGTCCCCTTGGGAGGAGAAGAAAAGGGGGTGGCAGGCCCTGGCATTTGGGACTGTCACAGACAATCTTTCTCTTCATCCTCGCTGTTTTCATCTTCAGCAAGGGGTACAGACTGAGATCTAGTCACTGACCAGGATCTTTGAGAGGCTGTGGGTGTGGACTGTAAATCTGGCTGTGGTTGCATATGAACTGCTTCTGACAGAGGCAACAGATGGCTGCAATGCCAAGACTTCAGCGGATCTGTGCTTCCCTCTGGCTGGATTTGATATACTGGGAGTCCTGGCAGATGCTTGCAAACGACATAGGGCTGCAACTTTTAGTGGTCAGCCAACTTGTGCTTTCCAGGGACACCCAGGTTTCTCAGCAGTACCTTGTCACCCGGCTATAGGTCCTGCACTCATACCCTGAGGTCAAAGTTTATTTTGTTTCTGTGTCCTCGGGCATATGAGGCAGCTTGAGCCTTATCATAAACGGCCTTCAGACGTCTCTGTAGGCGATCCACATACCCTCTGTGGGAAGTTTCTGAGGTATGGTCGAGGGATGTGCCGAAGGCCAAGTCTACTGGCAGCCAGGCCTACCGTTCAAACATCAAACTATAGGGAGAGTAACCTGTGGCATCATTGGCGGTGCTGTTAAAATCATGCAAAATAGCCACTATATGCTAGCTCCAGTGCTTCTTTTGTTCTGAATTTAGAGTTCCGAGCATATCCAGGAGGGTTGAATCTCTCTGGTTGAGGATCTCCTTGAGGATTGTGACAGAATCCACTGTCACTGTGTGTTTTTGAAGGGACTGTGGGCTGGCCTCTTACCCACAGATTATGGCCCATAAGAGACTGAGAGGCTAGGGGACAAGCTGGCATTGAGATCATGTAATGCTACATCCCTTCTCCCCCATCCCCCCTCTTGCTGCTGTGTTTAATTGTGTTGGTTCATGGAACATAGACCATGGTCTGGACTGGAGACATCTCTCCGCAGGGGATGTGTATTGAGGGGCTGCCTGCTTACCATTATCCCTTTATGTTTAACTGTAGTCTCTGTTTCAATGTACAAGTGTTCAGTTCCCATTAGTTGTTCCTTGTCCCCTACCCCCCCCCTCTATGATAAGGCTAAGGGGAGTGTTACTAACTGTGTGTAAAAGTGTATGTTTTGTATTTAATAAACAGTTGATGCTCTGCATGTTTAACCCTCAACACCTGTGTGGATTGTCTCGTGATTGAGGGCTTAAGGGCTGGTTATGGCGAATCTGCAGACTGCGGGTGCGTTTGGAGGACAGGAGACACAGGTCTGCCCACCTGGGGTATCCAAGATCCGTCACAGTGGTGGCAGCAGTGGGATGTCTCCTGCAGACATCCAAACCACCACCAGGATTCAATATCCGGGCAGCCGCTGAGGAGCGATACGGAGACCGACCAGCAGGGGAGCAGAGTTTGGGAGGACGCTGCAAGGCATGCAGAAGCAACATCGGGGACCAATGACGTAGCACACCATGCTCGGCTGGGGGGATGTGATCCGCCGGCAACTCTGGCATGAAACGATAAGCCACGAGCGGCACCATCAGGGGAAGATCCTTCCTTCCTCCACAGAGATGTACTGGACGCTGTACCGTGCGTGAGAGGTGTTCCTGAGGGAACAACCGCGAGATGAGTGGAAGACGGAGCTCGGACTGGTCCAGGAGGAGATGAGGCTGGACGCCAGCTACAGAGCCCTCCGGTGGTTCGTGGCTAAACTGTGGCCGGATACAGCAGATGGCAGCCCGACCGAAGGCGTTGGCTACGGTGGCGTAAGGCTGCTCCATCAAAAAATGTACGGAGACCCAGACTTTGGGAGCGACGAGGAGTGGCGGCTGGAAAACATCCTGGACTACCAAAATGAGGTGCTGAACCTCCCCGAAGAGGCGTGTGACCTGGAGGAATTGGAGTTCCTGGTTGAGCAAGAATGGGAGCTCGAGATTACCAACAAGCGGATGTTTGACGGTGATCAGCATCCTGGCATGGCTCCCATTGCTTGGGACTGTCCGGGAGAAATAGCGGACAGTCACGAAGATGCGGAGCAAATGGGGCCAGGGGTGCCCCTACGTTTTCCCGTCCTAACCGCAATGGAAGAAGCGGCAATGATACAGAGGGCACTGCGAGTGCTAGAATGTCGGAACGCACTGGAGGTTCCCCAGGCAGCAAGACAAGCTAATAGCATAAAGGTCTCAGAAGGGGGAGTTGAGACGGGCGCTGGAAGGCTGGTAAATGGTGATCAGCAGCAAGTCCAGAGTATCGCATCCGGTGCCCCAGCAGAAGTGCTGGCTACGGGGCAGAGTGCCGCTGACCTCTGCCCAGCATCAGAAAAAGAGTTGGATCCAGAGAGTCCGAGAGATGATCTCCGTGAGCTGTTTCCCCCACAGCAGATATCCCCACGGGAGTGAAGAAAGCAATTCTCCCTTCACAGCAATTGGACACTACCCCAATTATCATCCCCCCAGCAGAAGCGCTGGCTACGGGGCAGAGTGCCGCTGGCCTCTGCCCACCCTCAGAGTTAGATCCAGGGAGTCTGAGGGATGACCTCAGTGAGCTGTTTCCCCAGCACTTGGACACTACCCCAGTGCTTATCCCCCCAGCAGAAGCGCTGGCTTCGGGGCAGAGTGCTGCTGGCCCCTGCCCAGCCCTCGGTATGTTTTTGGAGGGTTTGGGGGACAGCCCCTGTCAGAAGTCACTGAGAGGGGAGAAAACCCTTCCCCCTCTCCAGCGACTGAACTCCACCTTTGTATATGTCCCCCCAGCAGAAGCGCTGGCTACGGGGCAGAGTGCCGCTGGCCTCTGCCCACCCTCAGAGCTAGATCCAGGGAGTCCGAGGGATGAACCCAGTGAGCTACTTGCCCAGCACTTGGACACTACCCCAGTGTTTATCCCCCCACCAGAAGCGCTGGCTGCATGTCAGAGTGCCGCTGGCCCCGGCCCAGCCCTCAGTATGTTTTTGGAGAGTTTGGGAGACAGCCCCTGTCAGAAGTCGTCTCAGCAGCTGGTCACAGAACCAGGAGGGGAGAAAACCCTTCACCCTCTCCAGCGGCTGAACTCTACCGTTGCATATGTCCCCCTAGCAGAACCGCTGGCTACGGGGCAGAGCGATGTTGTCCTCTGCCCAGCATTAGAAAAAGAGATGGAGAGTCCGGGAGATAGTCCCTGCAAGATACCTCCTCAGCGGCTGGTAACTACACCAGGAGAAAAGCAAGTACCTCTTCCTCCCCAAATGCATAGCACTACCAGCCTACGTTCCCTACCAGCTGAAGCGCTGGTACCACCTGAAACCGATCCCACTCTCGGTGCAGCAAACGGGTTTCCTTTGGGGAGTCAGTGAGGAGCAAGTCAGGGCGTTGGCTCTCCAAGGCCTTCAATGCCAAGCTACAGGAAGGGTTCTCCAAATGGTCCCTCCACAGGTCTTTCTTTGACAGCTTGGGCAAACCTTCCCCCCCCGACTTGGGTGACATTGCAATAAAATCTGGGGACACCAGCAGCTGACCCTCCAACATCTTCGGCCCTGGATCCTCCTTCAGCTTGATGTTCTGCTTTTTGACATAAGGCTCGTACCCCTTGTGTCAGCTGGGCCTATTCTGGAGGGTCCCTGAAATAATGGGGCCTTCTTGACAAAGCATCCGCGTCTTGTTTCCCGACCCGGCCGATACTTCGGGCTGAAAATAAACCCTAATAGAGCAGCCAACCATCTGTGACCCGTGGCATCCAACTTGGTGGTAGTGAGGATGTAGGTGAAAGGATTGTTGTCAGTCTTGATCACGAACTCCGCTCCATACTGGTAATCCCTCAGCTTATCCACCATCGCCCACTTCAAGGCCAGGAACTCAAGTTTGTGCATGGGGTAGCTCTTCTCAGTGGGTGCCAATACATAGGCAACAGGCCGTAGATGGCCATCATGCTCTTGATATACCACCCCACCTAACCCATCTGGACTGGCATCGAAATGTAGCTTGTATGGCTTGGTTGGATCTACATAGGCCACGACTGAAGCGGTTGTTAGGCTTCACTTCAGCTGCCTAAAACCACTTCACACTTCGGAGATCATTGTTCCTGAATGAACTCTCTGGAATGGAATGAACCAGCTGGTCTGACAGGCTACGCCAGATCAGGGTCAGCGTCTTACCGAATCCCTTGACAAATCTTCTGTAATAAGAGCAGAATCCCTGAAATGACCTAGCTCAGTCACGTTGATAGGCCTCATCCAGGAGGTGACAGCTTCCAGTTTCTGGGGGTCGGTGGCCACTTTGTCGGTAGAAGGTGAAGGTTAATAAAACTGTCACTTTTCCAGACACAGCTTCAACCCCCTCTTTATGGAGTCTCTTCAGGACCTTCTCCAGATGCTCTTTGTGCGCTTCCAGGGTCTTGACAAAAACGATGATGTCGTCTAAGTACACCAACACCTCGATCAGTTTAATGTCACCCACGGTCTTCTCCATTAGCCTTTGAAAGGTGGCTGGGGCACCAGACAGGCCTTGATGCACATGGTGAAATTCAAAGATCCCCTCCGGGGTAATTAAAATGGTCTTCTCCCGATCCTTAGGGTGCATAGGGATTTGGTAATACCCACTCTTCAAATCCAGCATGCGGAACCACTTCACTCCTGACAGGCTCTGCAAGGCATCTTCTATCCTTGGGGTGGTATATTGGTCAGGAATGGTCCTTCGGTTCAGCGTACGGTAGTCAATACACAGCCTCAGTGGCCCATTCTTCTTCCGTACCACCACTATTGGGGAAGCATATAGACTCTGGGACTCTCGGATGATACCTGTCCTCTTCAACTCTGCCAGCTGTTCACGCAGATCCTCCAAGTCCCCTAAAGGAATCCATCAAACTCTTTCCCTGAATGGCTTATGCATTTAAAAAGATAAATCCGGTATTGGGCACTTTTTGCACACCCCACATCAAATTCACTCTTGGAGAATGCAGCCTGCCATCTCAGGAGCTGAGTCTTGGCCCTTTCTTTCCATTCAGGCAAAAGAGGAGTATTCTTTGGATAGAACTCCTCCACAGAGATCCCATCCTTTGGTCCCCCCACCAAATCAGACGGCGGGACTGGGGTGGTTGGATTCACTTGTCCCAGCAACATCTGAGCCAACATCTTCACTGGCAAGGGTGTTATGTTGCGAACACTAACCAAGATCTTCCCGTGACTTCTTTGCAACCCTTTGGTTGAAACCACCTTGTGACAATAGTGCCAACCTTTGCAACGTCTTTATCCTGTAGGTGTGGCTTTAAAAGATCTGGCTAGGCAAATTAAGCAGGTTATAGCACTGTGTTAAGATTTACAAGTGAAGAATCTATAAAAGCGCTTGGATCCCAACAATTTGTTAGCAACTGTTGTGTGTAGTGCAGAAACCTGAGGGTGGATTTCTGCAACAGATTCAGGCTCCATCAGTACATATTTGCCTTTTTCAGGAGTGAGTGGAGAATCCCAATCACATGTGTCTGCAGTAAGCTCTCTGAGCAGCATCTTACCTTGGACAGTCACTGGTGCTGCAAACCCAAGTGGGTCATACAGACTGTTTATTGTAGACAAGACACCTTGCTGTGTCACCTTGCTTTGGCTCCTGGTCCACCTGAAAGGTGAGGGTGTCAGACTTGAAATCCCAATTGAGTCCCAGGCTGTGCTGCTTGGGTAGTGAGTCTGTTGCCAAGTCTAGTTCTTTCAAATCACTGGCGTGATATTGAGAGGGGAAGGTCTCCATAACAAACTTGCAGTTTGAAGCTATCTTGTGCAATCAAAGGTTTGAACAGGCAAGTGTGGTTTGGGTCCTCTTAAGTAGACTGATTGCAGCCTCTGGCGATAGAAGTGACTTCAGGCCATCATCTACATACCGTATATACTTGAGTATAAGCCAAGTTTTTCAACACATTTTTTTGTGCTGAAAATACCCCCCTCGGCTTATACTCGAGTCTGTGTCCATCTTCAACTTTGTGCACCTGATCCCGGCCAGCCGTAGGTCCCCTGGACCCCAAACTTGGCACACACCAGCCCCACTCTTCCTCTACAAGTGTGCAAAGTTTGTTATCTGGGGGACCTACGGCCGGGGAGCACCGATTTTTCAAAGCCGGGCACCCCTTCCATAGACTCCCATGTTAAACGTCAGTCTCGTCACACAGCGCTGGAGATCAGGTAGGGAGAATGGGCACAGTGAGGCATGGACACAGTGAGGCATGGGCACAGTGACAGTGAGGCATGGGCACAGTGAAAGTGAGACATGGGCACAGTGAGGCATGGGCACAGTGAGGCATGAACACAGTGAGGCATGGGCACAGTAAGGCACAGTGAGGCATGCACATGGACACAGTGAGGCAAATTGAGGCACAGTGAGGCATGCAGATGGACACCCTAGGCTTATACTCGAGTCAATACGTTTTCCCAGTTTTTTGTGGCAAAATTAGGTGCCTCAGCTTATATTCGGGTCAGCTTATACTCGAGTATATACGGTAATTGGTTGGGTGAGCGGAAGCCAATGGAGGGATTGGCACAGAGGGGTGGTAGACACTGAGCGGTTTGTAAGGTTGATGAATCTGGCAGCAGCATTCATGATGGACTGAAGAAGGGATAACCTATTAGGTAAGCCAATGAGGAGGGAGTTGCAGTAGTTGAGGTGAGAGATAACCAGGGAGTGAACTAGGAGCTTTGTGGTTTCATTGGGTAGAAAGGGATGTATTTTAGAGATGTTGTGGAGGTTGAGGCGGCAAGCCTTAGAAAGTGATTGAATGTGGGGCTGAAAGAAGGGTTCAGAGTCCAGGATAACACCCAGCATCCTGGCATGCGGGGATGAGTGGATGGTTGTGCCATTGCTCTTGACAGAGAAGTCAAGGGAATAGGTATGTAGGGGAGGAAATATTATGAGCTCGGTTTTTGGCAATTTGAGCTCATAATATTTCCATAATAATTGCCAGTCCTTGAATTTAGTTTTAAGTATATGCATCCAGATTTAGTTTAACGTTAACAGTGATGGACAATTTGGCAATCATGCCTCGTACACACGACCGGTTTTCCAGACGAGAAAACTTCCATGATAGATTTTGGCCAGGAAAACCGGCCGTGTGTATGCACTATCGCAGTTTTCCCGACAGGAAAACTGCCGGGAAAAAAAGAGAACCAGCTCTCTTTTTTCCCATCAGGAAAAAATCCTGTCAAGAAAACCGGTCATCTGTATGCTTTCCAGAGGGGAAAAAAAAGTCCATGCTCGTAAACAATTTGACGCATGCGCGGAAGCATAGAACGTCATTTTGTCGGTCATTTTGAAGGTGATTTTGATCTTCTCCGCAAACTTGGCTGCACTGGGGTTTCACTACAGGAGGTTCTGTGTCTCCCTGCTCCCCACCGTGCTCTTTAGCCTGGTTTGAGGGAGTAAGAGTCCATGACGCTGGCCCTGGATGTAAAGCCGTATTGTGCTCTGTGCTGTCACACTCTGAACAGTTTACACCTGCTTTGCAGTTCTTTGCAAGGTGTAAAGTTGATGCACAGCACCTGAAGCAATTTCTTATTTCTTTGAGAAAGGTTTTGCGATCTTGGAGAGTTTTTTCTCTGAAACCTCTGCACTTTAGCAACGGGTGGGGTTTCTTGTGAAGGGGACACTCTCTGCTTGGGTTCCCTGTTGGTAATATGCTTGTTTTGTGTTCTTTAACAGATATGTATTTGAAGTTGCGAGTTGTCTTACCTGTCCTAGGGTAAGTAGAGTCAGATGATGAGAAGTCAAAACTGGGATCATTCTTATGCCGCGTACACATGGTCGGAATTTCCGAGGAAAAAAGTCAGCCGTAATTTTTTCATTGGATATTACGACCGTGTGTATGCCCCATCTGACTTTTTCCATCGGAAATTCCGATGGAGTTAGAAAGAGAACATGTTCTCTTTTTTTCTGACGGAAAAAATTCTATCAGAAATTCCGTTCGTCTGTATGGAACTCCAACATGCATGCTTAGAATCAAGTCGATGCATGCTTGGAGGCATTGACCTTCATTTTTCTTGGCTCGTCGTAGTGTTGTACGTCACTGTGTTCTTGACGGTCGGAATTTGGTGTGACAGTGTGTATGCAAGACAGCTTGAACGGAGTTCGATTGGAAAAATCTGTCAGAGTTTATCCCGACGGAAAATCTGACCGTGTGTACATGGCATTAGTCTTTGCTTGTTGGTGAACAAAGTCCACAAATAAAGAGAATGGTGGGAAAGGGACGTTATGCTCTTGCTTGTAGTGGGAGCCTTGTGTAAACCACATTTCTTGAAGGCTGTAAGGCAGTTTTTGCACTACGGGGTTAACACCACGGGCAGTATCTAGAAAAGCAAGGCCTGGCAAATATCCTTCTGTCTTGGCTAATTGGAGCTCTGTCACCAGGTCGCTTAACTCTCTCAACTTCTGGAAGCCTTTGTTAGGAATCTTAGGGTAGTCCTCTATTATTTTAAAGTGTGAATTTTCTATGGCTTCTGGGGAACCGTAACACTCCTCAATTTTCTCCCATATCATGCTCAGTCCTCTGCTTGGATAGTTAACATTGATGTCGCTGATTCTTCTTGCATGCTCTTCTGACTCAGTCCCCAGCCATTTGACTAAGAGATCGGCCTCCTCACTTGCAGAAAGATTTAGATCTTTTATTGCATTTCTGAAGGATCATCGCCAGAAAATCCAACATACCTTGGTCTTTGTGTGAGTAGTCTGGAGGTGCTCTTCTGTGCGGGGGACTTGGTGGGTATTTGTGGTCATCAGAAATGCGGTCACTGTGATTTCTACCCCACGACCCTTCCTTTCTGAAGTTTGTGACTAGGGGTTTGATAGCTTGGATGCAGGTTGCACTGAAGGTTGACTGAGTATGGGATTATTTTTTTTGTTTAATGAAGGGTGTGTGGACGGCAGGAGTCGACTCTGCTTTTGGAGCTGAATGTAGGCAGTCATCCGGCTTGGCATGTTGCAGCACATAGTCTGAAGTACGCTGCGAATTGTCATGATGATCAGGTTTAATTGCAAGTATGTTGCTGAGTAGGGATGAGCTTTGAGTTCGAGTCGAACTCATGTTCGACTCGAACATTGCCTGTTCGCCCGTTCGCCGAACAGCGAACAATTTGGGGTGTTCGCGGCAAATTCGAAAAGTCTATGGGAGAAATCTAAAGTGCTAATTTTAAAGGCTTATATGCAAGGTATTGTCATAAAAAGTGTTTGGGGACCCGGGTCCTGCCCCAGGGGACATGTATCAATGCAAAAAAAAGTTTTAAAAACTGAAGTTTTTTCGGGAGCAGTGATTTTATTAATGCTTAAAGTGAAACAATAAAAGTGAAATATTCCTTTAAATTTCGTACCTAGGGTATGTGTATAGTATGCCTGTAAAGTCGCACTTGTTTCCCGTGCTTAGAACTGTCCCTGCACAAAGTGTCATTTCTGAAGCAAAAAAAGTCATTTAAAACTCACTCACGGCTATAATGAATTGTCGGCTACCGGCAATACAGAGAAAAGTCATTGGTAAAAAAAAAAAAAAATGTGTGGGGGTCCCCCCAAATTCAATTAACAGGCCCTTCAGGTCTGGTATGGATATTAAGGGGAACTCCACCCCAAATAAAAAAAAAATGGCATGGAGTTCCCCCAAAAATCCATACCAGACCCTTTATCCAAGCACGCAACCTGGCAGGCCACAGGAAAAGAGGGGGGGAAGAGAGAGCGCCCCCCCTCCTGAACCGTACCAGTCCACATGCCCTCAACATGGGGAGGATGTCCCCATGTTGATGGGGACAAGGGCCTCATCCCCACAACCCTTGTCCGGTGGTTGTGGGGGTCTGCGGGCAGGGGGCTTATCGGAATCTGGAAGACCCCTTTAACAAAGGGGACCCCCAGATCCCGCCCCACCCCCTATGTGAATTGGTAATGGGGGTACATTGTACCCCTACCATTTCACGAAGAAAGTGTGAAAAAACACACAGACACCTTGAAAAAGTCCTTTATTAAAAAAAAAAAAAAAAAACATTCCAGCAATGTAATCCAGTGTCCCGTGGCGATCCGATGTCCAGCCCTGTAGTCTCCACTCCACACGAAACGTCATTGGCTGATGACCTGATAGGGAACTTCCTCCGCAGTGTAGGTCCGCTCAGCCAATGACGTAGGTACGAGAGGGCGGGGGTGCCCTCGTATCTCAGACCCCGCCTATGTCATTGGCTGAGCGGATCTGATGGGGAACTTCCTCCGCAGTGTAAAAAATGAATAGACCCGCCCCTTCTCACGTTCCCCATCAGGTCCGCTCAGCCAATGACGTAGGTGTAAGGCTGATCTAAGATAAGATTCGTGTGGAGTGGAGACTGCAGCGCTGGACATTGGATCGCCGCGGGACACTGGATTACATCGCTGGAAAGGGTTTTTTTTTTTAATAAAGGACTTTTTCCAAGGTGTCTGTGTGTTTTTTTAAAAACATTTTTACTTTCTTCGTAAAATGGTAGGGGCACAATGTACCCCTTACCAATTCACTTGGGGGTGGGCCGGGATCTGGAGGTCCCCTTTGTTAAAGGGGTCTTCCAGATTCCGATAAGCCCCCTGCCCGCAGACCCCCACAACCACTGGGCAAGGGTTGTGGGGATGAGGCCCTTGTCCCCATCAACATGGGGACATCCTCCCCATGTTGAGGGCATGTGGCCTGGTACGGTTCAGGAGGGGGGGCTCTCTTTTCCTGCAGCCTGCCAGGTTGCGTGCTCGGATAAAGGGTCTGGTATAGATTTTTGGGGGAACTCCACGCCATTTTTTTTTTCAATTTGGGGTAGCGGAAGTTCCCCATCAGGTCCGCTCATCCAATGACGTAGGCAGGGTCTGACATACGAGGGGGCGGACCTGATCGGGAACTTCCTCCACAGTGTAATACATGAATAGACCCGCCCCTTCTCATGTTCCGCATCAGGTCCTCAGCCTTACACCTATGTCATTGGCTGAGCGGACCTGATGGGGAACTTTAGGAGGGGCGGGTATATTAATTTATTAGTAATAAATGAATACACACACCCCTTCTAAAGTTCCCCATCAGGTCCGCTCAGCCAATGACGTAGGTGTAAGGCTGAGGACCTGATGCGTAACGTGAGAAGGGGCGGGTCTATTCATGTATTAAACTGTGGAGGAAGTTCCCCATCAGGTCCGCCCCCTCGTATGTCAGACCCCGCCTACGTCATTGGATCAGCGGACCTGATGGGGAACTTCCTCCGCAGTATAATAAATGAATAGACCCGCCCCTTCTCACATTCCGCATCACCGCAGACCTGAAGGGCCTGGTATGGATATTTGGGGGGAACCGCACGTATTTTTTTTTATTTGCGGCAGGGTTCCCCTTAATATCCATACCAGACCTGAAGGGCCTGGTAATTGAATTTGGGGGAACCCCCATGCTTTTTTTTATTTTTATCAATGACTTTTCTATGTATTGCCGGGAGCCGACAATTAATTATAGCCGCGAGTGAGTTTTAAATGACTTTTTTTCCTTCAGAAATGACACTTTTGTGATGGAGTATATAAAAAGAATGTTTTATTTACATACGTTTTATCTCTATTATCCATTTAAATATAGTTTGAGAAGCTTAGCAGGGGTTAAATGTTTCTTTCTTTTATTTTCTGCTGCTGACAGTACATTTTTTTACCCATCTCATATAACTCAAGGCTAATTAGTGTCCTTTTACGACAACCATCTGTTAGCAACAGAAATACATGCTGAGATATTTCTGTACAAAGAGAAGTTCCTTGATTTTAATATTGGGAATCATTGGGTTTTGTGTATATTAAGGGTACACGGTTGAAATATTATAGGTGTGTCTTTTAGTGTTTATGAAATAAGAAAAAATATATTTTCCTTGATTAAGAAATATAGCAGAAATATTTAGCTCTGAATAAAGGAAAAAGAACAGAAGTCCATTACATCACCACGTGGCTATCTTCAACTCCTCCCCCCTCCGAGCAAGACTAAAAAGGAGAAAAGAGTATTTCGGACACTTGCCACGAGGGAAGAAATTGACGCCAGAAGAAGCTCCATATAGGATCACAAACTAATTATATGCACATACCTGTGACGTAGCCTGTGTAAAATTTGCCTTTAAAAAGGGCTGACCACCGAGACTAAGGTCTGGAGGAATAAAGAATTTATGCTGATCATCACAGAGTAGCGTATTTTCTTTTAAGCTAGAAATAGGTCTATTTCTCTCCAGCACAGATTTGGAACAGTGGCAGAACAAGTAATTAGTTTCTGGGATTGGACCAGAATCGATCTATTACAATTGGCGCCCAATGTCGCTTTGGACTGTGCGCTGTCGTAAGCTGATCCAGATGTGACTACTGGCGACTTGAGATGGGCTTGGCGGAATTGAAGCTAGCGCACCTTCATTAAACACGGTACGTGGAGTCTGTTATATTCCTTACCTGTGTTTTTCCGCCTCGTCACCCTCAATTTCACTTGCAGTCCATCGGCTGCGCCATGCCACGATAAGACGGGTAATTTCTTGTCCAAAAGTCGTTTTACTAAGAACCCGTTTGATTTCTTCTGCCGGCTGTGATTTATGTTATGTTTTGTTCTGTGTTGTCTTGAATGTCCCTATTTTGCTGAATGTTGAATGACTGTCTGTATGTGAAGGGGGTGACGCGGTTTCCTTGCTGCCGTGTCTTTTACGGGCTTAGTTCTGAGACGGTGTCGAAAGGACACAGATTCCTGGCTAGACCTGGTACAGGACATGCTGGTTAAAGAGGGCGTACGGTACTTTTCTAAAGGCACAGATTCCTGCCCGCGTTTTTTTATAAGGGTCCGAGAGGGTGTCATAGATTTGTGAAAGGCACAGATTCCTGCCTGTTTTTTTTTCTAAAGGCACAGATTCCTGCCCGTTTTTTTTTTATACGGGTCCGAGAGGGTGTCATAGACCTCCATACAGACAGCGGAAATGAAATAGCTCTCATATTCTACACTTGTGTACTTTGTCTATTATCTGTTTTTTCTGTATGTTGTTTCTTTGTCTATTTTATGGCCATTGTATACATGTGGAAAAGGTTTTGATTTTAGTTTGGCTAAGTGTTTCAAGCTTAGCCTGTTTGAAAAGCTCATTTTGTGACACAAGCACGAAGCCCAGATTCACGCGCCCCCCCTTCCTTCTGCACAGACTGTGTGGAGAGGTGTCGAATTCCCCCCCCCCCTCAGGCAGTATAGGGGGTTTCATATTTCCCACTTGTGTTTCCTCTCCTGAAGTGTAGACTTGCTGTCTTACCCTGTGCAGGCATGTAGCAGTAGTAGAGTAATTAATTAATTAATGCCAGAGGGTAAAGAAGTTATTTAATAAGGAAACTAAGTTTAATGCTGCATGTAAATGTTTATGAATATTTAAGCCCTGAACAACAGAAAATGTGTATCACAAACAAGGGGCAGAACAAAGTTTTAAGAAAAAACTATTGATTAAGATAATGGAAAATAACATGGTATTTAGTGTTTAACAAAAATCCTACAGATTTGGTTGCAGGAAATAATGAGTTAAGGATTGAGCAATTTTTACAAACGATTCCAAACTTAGGATTTGGTTATTAAATTAAAAGTAGTAGATTGTTCTAATTTACTTAAGGCTACCAAGAAAATATTAAAATATGAAAGTTTTGTTCAATCTACAAACTATCAAAAATTGTAAAAAAACTATTGTTAAAAGTTTTTGTAATTGAGTATTTCTGATAAAAGTAAAGACTTTGGTTGAGGGAGGAATTTTTCTCGGGGAAATGGCCAATCGCAGTTCATGGGCAGGAGCCAATCTGTGAGTTTCACGAGATTGTCCTCTAAACAATGTTTTGTCATTACTATAGTCAGGAACGTCATATAACGTAGTGTACATGATTTTTGGCAGATGTACAAACCAAATATGCTTAAAAAAATGGTAAAATTTTTTAAAAATTATAAAAAACGATGTAATGAGATTGTAACAGAGATGTACAATGCATGGTAGCTAAGTCTGCTAGTAACAGATCTTTCTCTGAAAAGTGTGACATGTAAAGGAATGCAGATCGAGTTACACAGCTTCAGACATGCTGTGACAGGTTTTCACTTCTATCGATCAGAACACATATTTGAGAGGGTATTATTACTTACTAAAGTAATTGTTTTGAAAAAAACACGTGGGTTTTGCACCATTTGTTTAAGGTGTTATTTCAAGAAAAACAGGAGGTGACACACAGCTTTGTTTATGGACAACTGGGTGTAAAAAAAAAAAAAAAAAGGTTAGTTGAAGTGAGATAAAAATACTTCATGACTAAAATAATGCAGTGTGATAAAGCCACAGTTGTATAAGTTAATCATGCAAAAGTTACTCTATCTGTTTTTAGTGGACATTTATTGAGAAAGAGTTTCTTTGTGCTTTTATAAAATTGATAATGTATTGGCACTATGGAATAATAAACTTTCTGTATGTGTGTCTGCACTGAAAGGTGACCTTTACACTACCATGTGTTTAGCAGTCAGACTGACGGAGCACGTGTGGTTCATTTAATCATACTGTCTGAGAAGCATGATTGGTTATGACAAACATGATCAATTTTCTTTCAGAAATAGAATATTTAGGAAAGCCCAACCTAAAATAATGTTTTTTGCAAAATTAAAGCAATTATAAGTGAAGTTTTAGTAAATTAAAAATATAAAAGAAAAATACAATAATCTGGTAAGATTATTACTTTTACAAACTTTAATTTAGTCACAGTATAAAGAGGAGGACGATGAAATTTTGTCTTAGTTAGAATCAGTACAGACTGATAATGGAGATAAAATTCATTGTAAAAATAATTGATTCCAACAATAATGTATGAAGTTATTTTTAAATGAAAATATTTATTTTTGCATATCCAGGTACTTGACTGATTGAATTGTTTTTACATGTCCATTACTAAAACCATGGCTGAGCGATTTTGAAATCAGGTTTTTTCTAACTGCAGTATGATCTAACCTGTTTCCAAATATTTAGGGACATACACAATTTTTTTTTGTTTGTCTTTCAGAAGCTAAATGCCTAATGTTGTATAATGGTTTTGGGGTAATGCCTGTGTACAAAATAATTCTTCTAAATTTAGACTTTGCCTTCACATGTGCCTAATGTGATTTTTGGTCTGGACACATGTAAGAAGTGCATTCAGGAGATCTGTTTGGTTTAAGAACGATGACATAGTGTCATATTTATAAAGAGTACTTACCTTCCGTGTAGTAACGGAACAACGTTTCATAAGGGTTGCTAGGGTTTGAATGTTCTAGTGTCATTTAAATGTTGAACTTTGCTTAGGGTTTGCATAGAATTTAAGTTGTAAGTTGAGGGATGCATTCAATACCAGGTTGCATTACAAATCGCATTATCGCATACTATCAAGTGATTTTGTAGTAGGTTTTAAAGAACCGATTTAGATTGGGCTGATAGTGGCCTGACCAGAGTAGCATAGGACCTTATAGCAGTGAGTGAGCTTATCCTTCCACGCTCTCTTCTGTCTGGGGTGCCCCTGTCTGCAAAAGTATTTTCGCTGTCATTGATTTAGATTACCTGAAGCCATACAGCTCATTTCGCCCCTAGTCATGCTAAGGCCCTTAATAAAAACGATCAGTACTGTTCCTGCCCTTTTGCCTGTTATGGAAAGCCCTTTTGCCTGTTCATGTCTGAGATGCAGGGCCCCGCCTTATGGGTGTTGACACGAACTCATGGATTCTATAACCACGCTATTGGTTGTGATTTACCCTGTTGATAGAGGTGGCCCATCCTGTCTGCCCAAGCCCTGCTGGGCTAAACTTCTGACATTGTTCTGGCCCATCCCCTTCTGCTGCTGTCCCCTCACGATATCTTTGCCTTTCTGTATCAGGTGCAACACAAGTGTTTGTCCTATGGTTGCGATACAGTTTCCTCATGCCTGACGGTGTGACTCTACTTTGATGCCAGTGACTCTACTCTGCTACTCTACTTCCTCTTGTCCAAGGGGTGTATCATGACATGTCTCTGAACAAACAGGAAGAAGAGAACGCAGACCTACCTGCTTTTACCTGAAATGAAGATGGACATGATTGCTTTGAACTTATGCTGGATGCCCCGATCCCAATGCCTCAACTCACCTTGTAGCAGTACAGGTGGATGATCTTTGGACTGTAGGAACCCGCCTATGTCTCCCTAGAGTTTTGTACCCAGCTGTGGTGCAATGGGCCCATGGAGCAACCCATTTCTCAAAGACTTTGATGAACTCACTTATAAAGAAACATTATGTAGCTCCAGGAATGACTAAACAGTACTGTAAGTCCTGCCACACATGCCTAGCATGTAACCCCGGAAGGCTCAGGGTGGCCAGAGGCTTATCCTGTCGCAGATCAGACGGCAAAAACCACGGCTAAGAAATTGCTTTTGGAGCCAGTTTGCAGATATGGGGTACCTGGGGTGATAGAAAGTGATCAGGGTCCTGTGTTCACTGCTATAGTCACAAAATAAATATGGTTGGCCCTAGGTAACACATTAGCATTTTATGCATCTTATCACCCTGTTAGGTTGTTACAGTCTGATACTTTGATAGATTATGTGACCGCTCTTGTAAAAGAATTAACTGACATCTATGTACGAGTATTTTCTTGCATTACAGATCCTGATCTAGGTACCGGTACTTACAGTATACTTCCTGGTGATTGGGTGATGGTTAAGAAGTCTCTCTGAAAGCATTCCCTGGAGCCAAGATATGCAACGAGGCTCCAGTTCCTGAGGACCGTGCACCACTCGCACCAGAATTAAACTATACATCTTTTTTCTTATAGCAACTGTGCACGCACAGGAGGTGGCTATTAAACAAAAGGATGGTATAATACAATTTTGGTATAATTCATCAGACACACATGTAGCTACCTTCATATTTGATTTCTGTACTATAATTTTTCACCCTACAAATGACTGGCAGTGTAACATTTTCCGGATGCAGATCAACACCGGAAATATATATATATGTGATAAGTGATGAGCCGAACACCCCCGGATTCGGTTCGCACCAGAACCCGCGAACGGACCGAAAGTTCGCACGAACATTAGAACCCTATTAAATACAATGGATGCGAACGTTCGAATTCTAAAGTGCTAATTATAACGACTATTATGCATGTTATTGTCCTAAAAAGGGTTTGGGAACCCGGGTTCTGCACCAGGGGACATGTATCAATGCAAAAAGAAGTTTTAAAAACAGACGTTTTTCGGGAGCAGTCATTTTAATGATGCATAAAGTGAAAAAAAAAAGTCAAATATTCCTTTAAATATCGTACCTGGGGGGTGTCTAAAGTATGCCTGCGAAGTGCCACGTGTTTCCCATGTTTAGAACTGTCCCTGCACAAAATGACATTTCTAAAGGAAAAAAAAGCCATTTAAAACTGCTTGCGCCTTTAATGTAATGTCTGGTCCCGGTAATATGGATGAAAATCTTTAAGAAAAATGGCATAGCTACCCCATCACCCCCCCCCCCCTACCCCAGCCCATTACCAGCCCCTTTGGGTCTTGTTTGGATATTAAGGGGAACCCCGCACACAAAATAAAAAAGGCCCTATATACTCTGAACAGCAGTATACAGGCGGTGTAAACAAGACCGGTGTAAACAAGACAGGGACTGTAGGTTTGTTCTTAAGTAGAATCTGTTTGTAATTTTGAACACATACATTGTTTAAGTGTAGCTCCTGCCAAAAAATCTATTTTTAAGCTTTTTGGAAAACATAGGGAAGGGTTATCACCCCTGTAACATTTGTTTTGCTGTCTGTGCCCCTGTTCAGAACATTTCACCTCACTTTCCGTCCCAATGACAACTGTTTTTGAAATGTGGTGTTTTTATTGAAACAAGGATTGGTGATAAAGCATCAGTAGAGAGGAGACACCTTTCTCCCATATTAATTCTTACAGGAGAGAATTTTCCTTCCTAGGGGTAGATTTCCTCTCACTTCCTGTTGTCTTCTTCCGTTTGCAAGTAGGAGTCGTTTGTAAGTTGGATGTTTGAAAGTAGGGACCTGCCGTATATACTCTGCAGAAATTGGCCCCTTAGGTGTTGGTGTTGGCACAACACTGTAAGCACTCACAGTTACTCTTGGTGGGTGCTGGAACGCCCTGCTGTCAACTATTATATCAGGAATTGTAATTACATATAATTGTTGAACAGTGGTAGTAAAAATTGGGCCTTTGATGGTGGTGCTGGTGCCACAACACTGTAAGGCCTGACAGTTACTCTTGGTGGGCTCAGCAATGGGCCCTGCTGTGAATTATTAGATCAATAATTATAATTGCATGCCCCTGTTGAACATGGGGCTGAAAAATTGGGCCTTTGGTGGTGGTGGTGGTGGTGGTGTTGACACAACACTGTAAGGCCTGACAGTTACTCTTGGTGGGCGCAGCAATGGGCCCTGCTGTGAATTATTAGATCAATAATTATAATTGCATGCCCCTGTTGAACAGGGGCTGAAAAATTGGGCCTTTCTTGGTGGTGGTGGTGGTGGTGGTGTTGACACAACACTGTAAGGCCTGACAGTTACTCTTGGTGGGCGCAGCAATGGGCCCTGCTGTGAATTATTAGATCAATAATTATAATTGCATGCCCCTGTTGAACAGGGGCTGAAAAATTGGGCCTTTGGTGGTGGTGGTGGTGTTGACACAACACTGTAAGGCCTGACAGTTACTCTTGGTGGGCGCAGCAATGGGCCCTGCTGTGATCTATTAGATCAATAATTATAATTGCATGCCCCTGTTGAACAGGGGCTGAAAAATTGGGCCTTAGGCACTGGTGGCACAACACTGCAACCCCTCACAGATACTGTACTTGGAGCACAGCAATGAGCCCTGTTGCAAAGTATTGCATCAAAAATTGTAATTACACGCCCCTGTTAAACAGGGGCTGAAAAATTGGGCCTTAGGCACTGGTGGCACAACACTGCAACCCCTCACAGATACTGTACTTGGAGCACAGCAATGAGCCCTGTTGCAAAGTATTGCATCAAAAATTGTAATTACACGCCCCTGTTAAACAGGGGCTGAAAAATTGGGCCTTAGGCACTGGTGGTGGCACCCATAAACAAAAATGATCTTCCAAGCTATCATCATCAATCGGATCATTGAGGAGGAGGAGGATAGCCAGTCAACATAACAGCACAGGCACTCAGCATCAGCATCATTCTTGAAGGGATGTGACATTTTAAAATCAATTAGTCTGTTATATCAGCATCAGGTGTGTGGTAGCTGGTGGTGATCCAAGACTGGTTCATCTTGATGAAAATCAGTCGATCAACCGAGTCGGTGGACAGGCGCACCCTGTGATCCGTGACAAATCCTCCAGCAGCACTGAATGTGCGTTCTGAAAGAACGCTGGATGCAGGACAGGCCAGTAGCTCAATTGCATACTGTGCAAGCTCTGGCCAGTGATCCATCCTCAAGACCCAGTAAGTCAGAGGATTTTCGGTGGGGAAGGTGTCCAAGTCTGACCTTGCCCCTAGGTATTCCTGCACCATGTATATCAGACGCTGGCGATGGTTGCTGGAACCGATCATACTTTGGGGCTGCGGACTAAAGAATTGTCTGAACGCATCGGTCAGACGGCCACCTTCCCCACCGCTCCTTCTTTGACTGACCGAAGCCTCAGCAAATCGTTGTCCAGGACCAGGAGTTTGTAACCTCCCAGTCTCTGGGAACACGTTGCACAGACCTTTCTGCAAGGCCTCCCGGAGTTGTCTCATCCTCTGCTCCCTCTGCGACGGTAACATAAGGTCCGCAACCTTACCCTTGTACCGTGGATCAAGGAGAGTGGCCAGCCAGTAATGGTCCCTCTCCTTGATCCGAAGAATACGAGGATCCTTCCGCAGACTTTGCAGGATCAGGGGGGCCATGCAGCGTAGGTTAGCTGAGGCATTCAGTCCGGAGTCCTCTGGGTCACTAAGGACGACATGATCCGCAGCCACCTCCTCCCAGCCACGTACAAGTCCACTGGTTTCTTGGGACTGTAAATCATCCCTAAAAGACTGCTGCTGATGATGCTGAGTGCCAGGCTCCACCTCCATGCTGACACAATCCTCCTCCTCCTCTTCCTGTGCGATGGGTGGGACAGAAGGAACACTGTCTGGGTAAAGGGGGCCTTGAGAGGCAAGGAAGTCCTCCTCTTCCTGCCTCTGTTCTGCCTCAAGTGCCCTGTCCATTATTCCACGCAGCGTGTGCTCCAACAGGTGGACAAGAGGTACAGTGTCACTGATGCATGCACTGTCACTGCTCACCATCCTCGTGGCCTCCTCAAATGGTGCCAGGACAGTGCATGCATCCCTGATCATGCCCCACTGGCGTGGTGAAAAAAAACCAAGCTCCCCTGACCCTGTCCTGGTGACGTAGTTGCACAGGTACTCATTGATGGCCCTCTGCTGCGTGTGCAGCCGCTGCAGCATGGCCAACGTTGAGTTCCACCTGGTGGGCATGTCACATATAAGGCGGTTCTTGGGCAGGTTCAACTCCTTTTGCAGCTCAGCCAGGCGAGCACTGGCATTATAAGATCTGCGGAAATGCACACAGACTTTCCTGGCCTGCCTCAGGACATCCTGTAAGCCCGGGTACCTGCCCAAGAACCGCTGCACCACCAGGTTAAGGACGTGAGCCACACAGGGCACATGGGTCAGTTGTCCCTGTCGGAGGGCAGAGAGGAGGTTGGTGCCATTGTCGCAAACCACCATTCCTGGCTTAAGCTGGCGTGGCGTCAACCACCTCTCGGCCTGCCCCTGCAGAGCAGACAGGACCTCTATCCCAGTGTGGCTCCTGTCCCCCAAACACACCAGCGCAAGCACGGCATGGCATCTTTTTGCCTGCGTACTTGCGTAGCCCCTTGAACGCCTACGGAGCACCGCTGGTTCCGAGGACAAAGCACAGGAAGAGGCCATGGAGGAAGAAGAAGAGGAGGGGGTGGAGGAGAGAGGTGTGTCACAACCAGTAGTAGCATTTTGGAGGCGTGGCGGTGGAACAACCTCCAACACTACTGCACCTTGTCCTGCATCCTTCCCAGCTGCCAAAAGAGTGACCCAATGGGCCGTGAAAGAAAGGTAACGTCCCTGTCCATGCCTGCTGGACCATGAGTCAGCGGTAATATGCACCTTACCGATGACCGCCCTGTCCAGCGAGGCCAAGACATTGCCTTCCACATGCCGGTAGAGAGCCGGAATCGCCTTCCGTGAGAAAAAGTGGTGTTTGGGAACCTGCCACTGAGGAACCGCACATTGCACAAACTCACGGAAGGGGGCCGAGTCTACCAACTGAAAAGGCAGCAGTTGAAGCGCTAGCAATTTAGCCAAGCTAGCATTCAACCGCTGGGCATGTGGATGGCTGGGAGTGAACTTCTTTTGACGGTCCAGCAGCTGGGGCAGGGAAATTTGCCTGCTAGAATCGGACGTCGGGGTACTGCTAGCAGAGTGGCCGCAAGTACTTGGCTGTGACACACCTAATTCTACACCTTCATTCCTCTCAGTGCAGGTTTCAGAGAGGACTGAAGGTATAGTGGGGTTGGAGAGCACAGCTGATGCGGTGCAAGGAGAGGTCCGCTTTGTTCTTTGGTGTGGGTCTTTAAGGTAGGCTTGTCAACGAGCTGCATGGCAGGTCAACATATGTCTGGTCAAGCATGTGGTGCCCAAGCGGCTGATGTTTTGGCCACGCAATATACGCTTGAGACATATGTTGCAAACAGCAGCTGTGCGATCTGATGCACTCGCCTCAAAAAAGGCCCACACCAAAGAACTTTTTGAATGACGGGCAGAGGCAGCGCCCTGCACAGGCGGAGCTCTGCGGTGTGATTCCGTCAGTGTGCTGCCCTTACGCTGGCCACCCAAGGGCATCCTGCCTCATTGGAGATGTGCCTCCTCCTCATCCTCCTCCTCCTCCTCCTCTCTCCTATTAGGCACCCACGTGGAGTCAGTGACCTCATCATCCCCTCCCTCCTCATCACTGGAGCCAATCTGGCAGTATGCTGCAGCTGCTGGAGCATGACTGCCAGATTGGTGTCCTTCTTGAGCATCCCCTCTCTCTGCTCTCAGGCTACTGCCTTCCTCTAGCTGGGTATCATCATCAGATCCTTCGAAACGCTGGGCATCCTCCTGGAGCATGTACCCAACACTGTGCTCAAACAGTTCGGGGGACTCCTCAGGAGGAGGACATGGTGGGTCTAGGGAAGGAGTGACTGATGATGACATTGATACCAGGGAAGAGGACGCTTTGGCAGCTGCTTTGCCAGTACCCTGAGCCTGGGTGAGAGAGGATGAGGAGGATGAGGTGGGCTTGGTCATCCACTCTACCAAGTCTTCGGCATGATGTGGCTCAACATGTCCAGCTGCCGAAAAGAAGGACAAGCGTGTCCCATGGCCATGTGCTGATGACAATAGACATGTGCACACTGAAATATTTCGTTTCGGAATTTCGTTTTCGTCCGAAAAATAAATTTATTAAGTTACTCCCGAAATTCGTTTTTATTTATGTAGTTTTTCGTAAAAAATTGCATTCGTCCGAAAAACTGAATTAATTAAGGTCGAATCTGTCATTGAAGGCTTATGGTGTCTGTCGAATGTTCAAAGAAGATTCGACGGAGCAGCGAAACTGTACGACTCTGCAATCATACATTTCCGGTCGAATGTTCCACCCACAAGCAGTGATCTTTTCTCTCTATGTCGAATCTTTTCTCTCTATAATAACGAATCTTTTCTCTCTATAATGTCGAATCTTTTCTCTCTATAATGTCGAATCTTTTCTCTCCTATGTCGAATATTTTCTCTCTATAATGTCGAATCTTTTCTCTCCTATGTCGAATCTTTTCTCTCTATAATGTCAAATCTTTTCTCTCTATAATGTCAAATCTTTTCTCTCTATAATGTCAAATCTTTTCTCTCCTATGTCGAATCTTTTCTCTCTATAATGTCAAATCTTTTCTCTCTATAATGTCGAATCTTTTCTCTCCTATGTCGAATCTTTTCTCTCTATAATGTTGAATCTTTTCTCTCCTATGTCGAATCTTTTCTCTCTATAAGGTCAAATCTTTTCTCTCTATAATGTCAAATCTTTTCTCTCCTATGTCGAATCTTTTCTCTCCTATGTCGAATCTTTTCTCTCTATAATGTCAAATCTTTTCTCTCCTATGTCGAATCTTTTCTCTCTATAATGTCAAATCTTTTCTCTCTATAATGTCAAATCTTTTCTCTCCTATGTCGAATCTTTTCTCTCCTATGTCAAATCTTTTCTCTCCTATGTCGAATCTTTTCTCTCCTATGTCGAATCTTTTCTCTCTATGTAGAATAATCTTGGACTAATAGAGTTAAGGTTAGGCACATTCGACCACAGGTTCGATAGACACAGATTGTTATTGTCAGCGTCACGTCGAATCTCCTATCTATATCGAACTGTTGTAGCAACGAAAACGAAAATAAAGCATTTGTTTATGTCGGATCTTTCGGTTTTCGGATTCTGTGCTTTCGTTTTCGTTTGTTAAAACGATAACGAAAATAGCTGAAATTCGGACGAAAATGCATTCGGACGAAAACGAATGCACATGTCTAGATGACAATGCACCACGTCCACGACCAGCACTGTTGCCCCCAGACACAGAGCCTGCTTGCCCTCTTTTATTGCCTCCTGACTGTCTGCCTCTCCTTGTTTGCCTTCCAGACATTTTAATGGATGGCCTGCAGGGAGATGGGAAAAACAGCAATAAGGGCTACCTTCAGGTGTATACTGTGCAGGAGGCTTAGCAAAAATGACACTGACACTGTCCCCTGCCTATCCTTCTCTGTCCCTAAACACAAGGATTTGCAATATGCTTCAGCAAGATTGGTTTAGCACAGAATACCACACTGACACTTTCCCTGAGTGTCCTTCTCTGTCCCTAAACTCAAGGATTTGAAATATGGTTCAGCAAGATTGGTTTAGCACAGAATAGCACACTGACACTTTCCCCGAGTGTCCTTCTCTGTCCCTAAACTCAAGGATTTGCAATATGCTTCAGCAAGATTGGTTTAGCACAGAATAGCACACTGACACTTTCCCCGAGTGTCCTTCTCTGTCCCTAAACTCAAGGATTTGAAATATGGTTCAGCAAGATTGGTTTAGCACAGAATAGCACACTGACACTTTCCCTGAGTGTCCTTCTCTGTCCCTAAACTCAAGGATTTGAAATATGGTTCAGCAAGATTGGTTTAGCACAGAATAGCACACTGACACTTTCCCCGAGTGTCCTTCTCTGTCCCTAAACTCAAGGATTTGCAATATGCTTCAGCAAGATTGGTTTAGCACAGAATAGCACACTGACACTTTCCCCGAGTGTCCTTCTCTGTCCCTAAACTCAAGGATTTGCAATATGCTTCAGCAAGATTGGTTTAGCACAGAATAGCACACTGACACTTTCCCTGAGTGTCCTTCTCTGTCCCTAAACTCAAGGATTTGAAATATGGTTCAGCAAGATTGGTTTAGCACAGAATAGCACACTGACACTTTCCCCGAGTGTCCTTCTCTGTCCCTAAACTCAAGGATTTGAAATATGGTTCAGCAAGATTGGTTTAGCACAGAATAGCACACTGACACTTTCCCCGAGTGTCCTTCTCTGTCCCTAAACTCAAGGATTTGAAATATGGTTCAGCAAGATTGGTTTAGCACAGAATAGCACACTGACACTTTCCCTGAGTGTCCTTCTCTGTCCCTAAACTCAAGGATTTGAAATATGGTTCAGCAAGATTGGTTTAGCACAAAATAGCACACTGACACTTTCCCTGAGTGTCCTTCTCTGTCCCTAAACTCAAGGATTTGAAATATGGTTCAGCAAGATTGGTTTAGCACAGAATAGCACACTGACACTTTCCCCGAGTGTCCTTCTCTGTCCCTAAACTCAAGGATTTGCAATATGCTTCAGCAAGATTGGTTTAGCACAGAATAGCACACTGACACTTTCCCTGAGTGTCCTTCTCTGTCCCTAAACTCAAGGATTTGAAATATGGTTCAGCAAGATTGGTTTAGCACAGAATAGCACACTGACACTTTCCCTGAGTGTCCTTCTCTGTCCCTAAACTCAAGGATTTGAAATATGGTTCAGCAAGATTGGTTTAGCACAGAATAGCACACTGACACTTTCCCCGAGTGTCCTTCTCTGTCCCTAAACTCAAGGATTTGCAATATGGTTCAGCAAGATTGGTTTAGCACAGAATAGCACACTGACACTTTCCCTGAGTGTCCTTCTCTGTCCCTAAACTCAAGGATTTGAAATATGGTTCAGCAAGATTGGTTTAGCACAGAATAGCACACTGACACTTTCCCTCACTGTCCTTCTCTGTCCCTACAAACAAGGTTTAGCACAGAATAACACACTGACACTCTCCCTACCTATCCTTCTCTGTCCCTAAACACAAGGAATCCAGGATTAGTAAAGAAAAAAAATGACACTGTCCCTGCCTATGCTTCTCTTTCCCTGCTCCGGAACACACTACACAAGGCCGCCGCGCTGGCGGCCTTTTATAGTGTGGGGCGTGTACTAAACCCCCTCAGCAATAATTGGCCACAGGCATCCTGCCTGTGGCCAATCATTGCTCTCCTCGCTGCCGGCGCTGTGATTGGCCAAGCATGCGGGGTCACAGTGCATGCTTGGCCAATCACAGCGCCTGGATGACACTGCGATGGCGTAGTGCATTGTGGGCCGTTCGCGTCACTCGAATTTGGCGCGAACGGCCCAAATAGTTCGATATTCGACAAACGATCGAACAGCCGATGTTCGAGTCGAACCTATGTTCGACTTGAACACCGAGCTCATCCCTATATGTGATACACCAGACTGTGGCTACTGGGAATCTGAGGGTTGGAATACAGGGGATGACTGGGGATATAGGCCACAGAGTGCCCTGAACAGGAAAGACAAATATGGAGAGTCATTACTCAGCAGACTGACCCTAATAAAAAAAGGCATATGGTCAAACTATGATAGGAAACTCACCCTGACCATAAAAAATCCCAGTCCTACGGATGCAGGCACATATGTTATGGGAGTGCGGTATGATGGGGATAATAGGGGACCAAGTGGACAGTTCCAAGTTAAAGACATGTATAATTCTTCTGAATGGGAGGCCCTTCAACCAACAAGTGATCCCCTTAAACCACATGTACAGATGCGCACCCTAGAAGATATGGTGGCCATAGCAGATCCCACATTTGAAGACACGATGGCTGCAGAGACTAGTTTCTCGGATGTCAACCTGTGGCTTGAATGGATGAGGTATAGTGTAGGGAAACATAACAGGTCCAACTGTTATGTGTGTAGTGGAGCTAGACCCCATTTGGGAACAGTACCATTAAACATACCTCCCACTCAAGAGGAGTGCTTTCTGAGCCTGTTTACCAATACTTCCACTGATTCCTCCCAGTGCGAAACATGGAAAAGAGAATATCCCATAATAACTAGGGCATCCAAGCCCGGGGAGGGTATTACTATATATCCCGGTAATTACACATAGGGATGAGCCGAACACCCCCGGGTTCGGTTCGCACCAGAACCTTCGAACGGACCGAAAGTTCGCGCGAATTTTCGAACCCTATTCGTTATAATGGACGCGAACGTTCGAAATCAAACTTGCTAATTACAACGGCCAATATGCATGTTAATGTCATAAAACAGGTTTGGGGACCCGGGTCCTGCCCCAGGGGACATATATCAATGCAAAAAGAAATTTTAAAAACTAAAGTTTTTTCGGGAGCAGTCATTTTAATGATGCATAAAGTGAAAAAAAAAAAAGTGAAATTTTCCTTTAAATATGGTACCTGGGGGGTGTCTAAAGTATGCCTGTGAAGTGGCATGTGTTTCCCGTGTTTAGAACTGTCCTTGCACAAAATGACATTTGTAAAGGAAAAAAAGAAGCCATTTAAAACCACTTGCGGCTTTAATGTCATGTCTTGTCCTGGCCGCCATATGGCTGAAAATCCTTGAGAAAAATGGCATGGCTACCCCATGACCCCCCCCCCCCCAGCCCCTTTGGGTCTTGTATGGATACTAAGGGGGACCCCGCACCCAAAATAAAACCCTATACCTACAACCCTATATACTCTGAACAGCAGTATATAGGTGGTGCAAACAAGACATGGACTGTAGGTTTGTTCTTAAGTAGAATCTGAACAGGTACATTATGAAGTGTAGCTACATCCCAAAAAAATCAATTTTTAAGCTTTTTGGAGAACATAGGAAGGGGTTATCACCCCTGTAACATTTGCTGTCTTTGCACATCTGTTCAGAACATGTCACCTCACTTTCCGTCCCAATGACAAATGTTTTTGGAAAAGTGGGGTTTTAATTGAAACAAGGATTGGTGATAAAGCATCAGTAGAGAGGAGATACCTTTTTCCCAAATTAAATCTAACAGGATAGAATTTTCCTTCCTAGGGGTAGATTTCCTCTCACTTCCTGTTTTCTCTTGCCGTTTGCAAGTAGGAGTCGTTTGTAAGTTGGATGTTTGAAAGTAGGGGCCTGCCGTATATACTCTGCAGAAATTTGCCCTATTAGATGTTGGTGTAGCCACAAGACTGGTGGGCACAGGAATGGGCCCTGCTGTGAGTTAATAGATCAAGATTTGTACTTGCATGCACCTGTTGAACCGGGCAGAAAAATTGGGCCTTTGGTGGTGGTGGTGGTGGTGGTGGACGGTGTTGCCACAAGACTGTAAGCCCTCACAGTTACTCTTGGTGGGTGCAGGAATGGGCCCTGCTGTGAGTTATTAGATCAAGATTTGTAATTGCATGCACCTGTTGAACAGGGCAGAAAAATTGGGCCTTTGGTGGTGGTGGTGGTGGTGGACGGTGTTGCCACAAGACTGTAGGCCCTCATAGTTACTCTTGGTGGGCGCAGGAATGGGCCCTGCTGTGAACTATTAGATCAAGATTTGTAATTACACGCCCCTGTTAAACAGGGGCTGAAAAATTGTGCCTTAGGCATTGGTGCTGGTGCCACAACACTGCAACCCCTCACAGATACTGTACTTGGAGCACAGCAGTCACACCTGTTGCGAAGCATCTTTTTAAAAAATTGTAATTACACGCCCCTGTTATACAGGGGCTGAAAAATTGTGCCTTAGGCACTGGTGCTGGTGCCACAACACTGCAACCCCTCACAGATACTGTACTCTGAGCACAGCAGTCACACCTGTTGCGAAGCATCTTTTTAAAAAATTGTAATTACACGCCCCTGTTATACAGGGGCTGAAAAATTGTGCCTTAGGCACTGGTGCTGGTGCCACAACACTGCAACCCCTCACAGATACTGTACTCTGAGCACAGCAATGAGACCTGTTGCAAAGCATTGCCTAAAAATTGTAATTACACGCCCCAACAGGGGCTGAAAAATTGTGCCTTAGGCATTGGTGCTGGTGCCACAACACTGCAACCCCTCACAGATACTTTACTCTGAGCACAGCAGTCACACCTGTTGCGAAGCATCTTTTTTAAAAATTGTAATTACACGCCCCTGTTATACAGGGGCTGAAAAATTGTGCCTTAGGCACTGGTGTGGTGGCATGGATCATTGAGGAGGAGGAAGAGGATAGTCAGTGAACATAACAGGACAGTCACTCAGCATCAGCATAGGCAGTCTTGAAGGGATGTGACATTATAAATTATTCCGTTATATCCGCTTCAGGTGTCTGGTAGCTGGTGGTGATCCAAGACTGATTCATTTTTATGAAGGTCAGTCGATCAACCGAGTCGGTGGACAGGCGCACCCTATGATCGGTGACAAATCCTCCAGCAGCACTGAATGTGCGTTCGGAAAGAACGCTGGATGCAGGACAGGCCAGTAGCTCAATTGCATACTGTGCAAGCTCTGGCCAGTGATCCATCCTCGGGACCCAGTAAGCCAGAGGATTTTCGGTGGGAAAGGTGTCCAAGTCTGACCTTGCCCCTAGGTATTCCTGCACCATGTATATCAGACGCTGGCGATGGTTGCTGGAACCGATCATACCTTGGGGCTGCGGACTAAAAAATTGTCTGAACGCATCGGTCAGACGTCCACCTTCCCCACCGCTCCTTCTGCTACTGACCGAAGCCTCAGCAACTCGTCGTCCAGGACCAGGAGTTTGTAACCTCCCAGTTTCTGGGAACGCGTTGCACAGACCTTTCTGCAAGGCCTCCCTGAGATGTCTCATCCTCTGCTCCCTCTGCGACGGCAAGATAAGGTCCTCAACCTTACCCTTGTACCGTGGATCAAGGAGAGTGGCCAGCCAGTAATGGTCACTCTCCTTGATCCGAAGAACATGAGGATCCTTCCGCAGGCTTTGCAGGATCAGGGAGGCCATGCAGCGTAGGTTAGCTGAGGCATTCGGTCCGGAGTCTTCTGGGTCACTGAGGATGACATGATCGCCAGCCACCTCCTCCCAGCCACGTACAAGTCCACTGGTTTGTTGGGACTGTACATCATCCCTAAAAGACTGCTGCTGCTGATGCTGAGTGCCAGGCTCCACCTCCATGCTCACACAATCCTCCTCCTCCTCCTCCTCCTCCTCCTCTTCCTGTGTGATGGGTGGGACAGAAGGAACATTGTCTGGATAAAGGGGGCCTTGAGAGACAAGGAAGTCCTCCTCTTCCTGCCTCTGTTCTGCCTCAAGTGCCCTGTCCATTATCCCACGCAGCGTATGCTCCAACAGGTGGACAAGAGGTACAGTGTCACTGATGCATGCACTGTCACTGCTCACCATCCTCATGGCCTCCTCAAATGGTGAGAGGACAGTGCATGCATCCCTGATCATGCTCCACTGGCGTGGGGAAAAAAAGCCAAGCTCCCCTGACCCTGTCCTGGTGCCGTAGTCGCAAAGGTACTCATTGATGGCCCTCTGCTGCGTGTGCAGTCGCTGCAGCATGGCCAACGTTGAGTTCCACCTGGTGGGCATGTCACATATTAGGCGGTTCTTGGGCAGGTTCAGCTCCTTTTGCAGCTCAGTCAGCCGAGCACTGGCATTATAAGATCGGCGGAAATGCACACAGACTTTCCTGGCCTGCCTCAGAACATCCTGTAAGCCTGGGAACCTGCCCAAGAACCGCTGCACCACCAGGTTGAGGACGTGAGCCATACAGGGCACATGGGTGAGCTGCCCCTGTGGCAGGGCGGAGAGGAGGTTGGTGCCATTATCAGAAACGACCATTCCTGGCTTAAGCTGGCGTGGCGTCAACCACCTCTCGGCCTGCCCCTGCAGAGCTGCCAGAACCTCTGGCCCAGTGTGGCTCCTGTCCCCCAAACACACCAGCGCAAGCACGGCATGGCATCTTTTTGCCTGCGTACTCGCGTAGCCCCTTGTACGCCTACGGAGCACCGCTGGTTCCGAGGACAGAGCACTCGAAGAGGACATGGAGGAAGAAGAAGAGGAGGGGGTGGAGGAGAGAGGTGTGTCACAACCAGTAGTAGCATTTTGGAGGCGTGGTGGCGGAACAACCTCCAACACTACTGCACCTTGTCCTGCATCCCTCCCAGCTGCCAATAGAGTGACCCAATGGGCCGTGAAAGAAAGATAACGTCCCTGTCCATGCCTGCTGGACCATGAGTCAGCGGTAATATGCACCTTACCGCTGACCGCCCTGTCCAGCGAGGCATGGACATTGCCTTCCACATGCCAGTAGAGAGACGGAATCGCCTTCCGTGAGAAAAAGTGGCGTTTGGGAACCTGCCACTGAGGAACCGCACATTGAACAAACTCACGGAAGGGGGCCGAGTCTATCAACTGAAAAGGCAGCAGTTGAAGTGCTAGCAATTTAGCCAAGCTAGCATTCAACCGCTGGGCATGTGGATGGCTGGGAGTATACTTCTTTCGACGGTCCAGCAGCTGGGGCAGGGAAATTTGCCTGCTACAATCGGACGTCGGTGTACTGCAAGTACTTGGTTGTGACACACCTAATTCTACACCTTCAGTCCTCTCAGAGCAGCTTTCAGAGAGGACTGAAGATATAGTGGGGATGGAGATCCCAGCTGATGAGGAGCAAGGAGAGGTCCGCTTTGTTCTTTGGTGTGGGTCTTTTATGTGTGCTTGCCAACGAGCTGCATGGCAGGTCGACATATGTCTGCTCATGCTTGTGGTGCCCAAGCGGCTGATGTTTTGGCCACGCGAGATACGCTTGAGACAAATATTGCAAATAGCAGTGGTGCGATCTGATGCACTCGTCTCAAAAAAGGCCCACACCAAAGAACTTTTGTGATAACGTGCAGAGGCAGCGCCCTGCACAGGCGGAGCTCTGCGGTGTGGTACAGTTGCTGTGCTGGCCTCTAGCTGGCCTCCAGGGGGCATCCTGCCTCGTTGGACATGTGACGCTGCATCCTCCTCCTCCTCCTCCTCTCTCCCTTCAGGCACCCACGTGGAGTCAGTGACCTCATCATCCCCTCCTTCTTCACCACTAGAGCAAACCTGGCAGTAAGCTGCAGCTGGTGGAACACTACTGCCAGATTGCTGTCCTTCAGCATCCCCTCTCTCTGCGCGCACACTACTGACTTCCTCAAGCTGGGTATCATCATCCGAGCCTTCGAATCGTTGGGCATCCTCCTGGAGCATGTACCCAACACTGTGCTCAAACAGTTCGGGGGACTCCTCAGGAGGACATGGTGGGTCTAGGGAAGGGGTGGCTGATGATGCCATTGAGTACGCGTTGGCAGCTGCTCTGCCAGTACCCTGAGCCTGGGTGAGAGAGGATGAGGAGGATGAGGAGGGCTTGGTCATCCATTCTACCAAGCCTTCGGCATGATGCGGCTCCACATGTCCAGCTGCCGAAAACAAAGACAAGCGTGTCCCATGGCCACGTGCTGATGACGATGCACGACCACGTCCACGGCCAGCACTGTTGTCTCTAGAAACAGAGCCTGCCTGCCCTGTGTTCTTGCCTCGGCACGCTCTGCCTCTCCTTGGCGGTCTTCCAGCCATTGTAGTCGGTAGTGTATATAGTATAAAAAATAGAACTCCTATGTGTGCTCACAACACACTGTAGGTCCTATGGGTGCTGACACTAACACACTATAGGTACTATGTGTGCTGCTGACAAGAAAATATAGGAGCTCTGTTTGCTGCCACTAACACACTACAAGTCCTATGGGTGCTGCTGAGAAGAAAATATAGGAGCTCTGTGTGATGCCACTAACACACTAGAAGTCCTATGGGTGCTGCTGAGAAGAAAATATAGGAGCTCTGTTTGCTGCCACTAACACACTAGAAGTCCTATGGGTGCTGCTGAGAAGAAAATATAGGAGCTCTGTTTGCTGCCACTAACACACTAGAAGTCCTATGGGTGCTGCTGAGAAGAAAATATAGGAGCTCTGTGTGATGCCACTAACACACTAGAAGTCCTATGGGTGCTGCTGAGATGAAAATATAGGAACTCTGTTTGCTGCCACTAACACACTAGAAGTCCTATGGGTGCTGCTGAGAAGAAAATATAGGAGCTCTGTTTGCTGCCACTAACACACTAGAAGTCCTATGGGTGCTGCTGAGAAGAAAATATAGGAGCTCTGTGTGATGCCACTAACACACTAGAAGTCCTATGGGTGCTGCTGAGAAGAAAATATAGGAGCTCTGTTTGCTGCCACTAACACACTAGAAGTCCTATGGGTGCTGCTGAGAAGAAAATATAGGAGCTCTGTGTGATGCCACTAACACACTAGAAGTCCTATGGGTGCTGCTGAGAAGAAAATATAGGAGCTCTGTTTGCTGCCACTAACACACTAGAAGTCCTATGGGTGCTGCTGAGAAGAAAATATAGGATCTCTGTTTGCTGCCACTAACACACTAGAAGTCCTATGGGTGCTGCTGAGAAGAAAATATAGGAGCTCTGTGTGATGCCACTAACACACTAGAAGTCCTATGGGTGCTGCTGAGATGAAAATATAGGAACTCTGTGTGATGCCACTAACACATTAGAAGTCCTATGGGTGCTGCTGAGAAGAAAATATAGGAGCTCTGTTTGCTGCCACTAACACACTAGAAGTCCTATGGGTGCTGCTGAGAAGAAAATATAGGAGCTCTGTGTGATGCCACTAACACACTAGAAGTCCTATGGGTGCTGCTGAGAAGAAAATATAGGAGCTCTGTTTGCTGCCACTAACACACTAGAAGTCCTATGGGTGCTGCTGAGAAGAAAATATAGGAGCTCTGTTTGCTGCCACTAACACACTAGAAGTCCTATGGGTGCTGCTGAGAAGAAAATATAGGAGCTCTGTGTGATGCCACTAACACACTAGAAGTCCTATGGGTGCTGCTGAGAAGAAAATATAGGAGCTCTGTTTGCTGCCACTAACACACTAGAAGTCCTATGGGTGCTGCTGAGAAGAAAATATAGGAGCTCTGTTTGCTGCCACTAACACACTAGAAGTCCTATGGGTGCTGCTGAGAAGAAAATATAGGAGCTCTGTGTGATGCCACTAACACACTAGAAGTCCTATGGGTGCTGCTGAGAAGAAAATATAGGAGCTCTGTTTGCTGCCACTAACACACTAGAAGTCCTATGGGTGCTGCTGAGAAGAAAATATAGGAGCTCTGTGTGATGCCACTAACACACTAGAAGTCCTATGGGTGCTGCTGAGAAGAAAATATAGGAGCTCTGTTTGCTGCCACTAACACACTAGAAGTCCTATGGGTGCTGCTGAGAAGAAAATATAGGAGCTCTGTTTGCTGCCACTAACACACTAGAAGTCCTATGGGTGCTGCTGAGAAGAAAATATAGGAGCTCTGTGTGATGCCACTAACACACTAGAAGTCCTATGGGTGCTGCTGAGAAGAAAATATAGGAGCTCTGTTTGCTGCCACTAACACACTAGAAGTCCTATGGGTGCTGCTGAGAAGAAAATATAGGAGCTCTGTTTGCTGCCACTAACACACTAGAAGTCCTATGGGTGCTGCTGAGAAGAAAATATAGGAGCTCTGTGTGATGCCACTAACACACTAGAAGTCCTATGGGTGCTGCTGAGAAGAAAATATAGGAGCTCTGTTTGCTGCCACTAACACACTAGAAGTCCTATGGGTGCTGCTGAGAAGAAAATATAGGAGCTCTGTTTGCTGCCACTAACACACTAGAAGTCCTATGGGTGCTGCTGAGAAGAAAATATAGGAGCTCTGTTTGCTGCCACTAACACACTAGAAGTCCTATGGGTGCTGCTGAGAAGAAAATATAGGAGCTCTGTTTGCTGCCACTAACACACTAGAAGTCCTATGGGTGCTGCTGAGAAGAAAATATAGGAGCTCTGTGTGATGCCACTAACACACTAGAAGTCCTATGGGTGCTGCTGAGAAGAAAATATAGGAGCTCTGTTTGCTGCCACTAACACACTAGAAGTCCTATGGGTGCTGCTGAGAAGAAAATATAGGAGCTCTGTTTGCTGCCACTAACACACTAGAAGTCCTATGGGTGCTGCTGAGAAGAAAATATAGGAGCTCTGTTTGCTGCCACTAACACACTAGAAGTCCTATGGGTGCTGCTGAGAAGAAAATATAGGAGCTCTGTGTGATGCCACTAACACACTAGAAGTCCTATGGGTGGTGCTGAGAAGAAAATATAGGAGCTCTGTTTGCTGCCACTAACACACTAGAAGTCCTATGGGTGCTGCTGAGAAGAAAATATAGGAGCTCTGTTTGCTGCCACTAACACACTAGAAGTCCTATGGGTGCTGCTGAGAAGAAAATATAGGAGCTCTGTTTGCTGCCACTAACACACTAGAAGTCCTATGGGTGCTGCTGAGAAGAAAATATAGGAGCTCTGTTTGCTGCCACTAACACACTAGAAGTCCTATGGGTGCTGTTGGGGTGCAATGCTGTGCTAACAGCACTGCGGTTGGTACTACTGCAATACTGTACTAACAGTAAGCACGCACCAGACTAATCCCCAGCAGCAGCTAATAACACACTAACTGTGCAATCAGCAGCAATGAACGATCAATGACTTAGGTAGCAATGGTTTAGCAAAGAAATAGCCAATGGTTTAGCAAAGAAGAGCAAATCTTTCAGTATCAAGCAAAGACAGAATCAGCAGACTAATCTCTCCTAAAGCCGGAACTCATGTGACCGGGGCCGATGGCGTGGCGGCCTTTTAAATGGTGGGGCGTGTACTAAAGCCCCTGAGCTGTAATTGGCTACAGGCGTCCTGCCTGTAGCCAATTATTGCTCTCCGAGTTTCGGGCGCTGTGATTGGCCAAGCATGCGGGGTCACAGTGCATGCTTGGCCAATCATCAGCCAGCAATGCACTGCGCCGGCCGCGCCGGCCGCAATGCATTGCGGGGCCGCTTGCATCACACGAATGTGATGCGAACGGCCCAAATAGTTCTGGGCTCGACGAGCGAGCGAACGCCCGATGCTCGATTCGAACATGGGTTCGAATCGAGCACCGGGCCCATCCCTAATTACACATGTTATGGGAATTACCAGGGAATAGGGGAGTCCTTAGGGAACTTCTCTATGGGATACTGTGCTTCCTACAGTAGTGTATCCATGGACCTGGTACAGAGTCAGACTCAGTCTTTGGGAGACGTGTATTGGATTTGTGGGGACATGAAAATTAGGACTAGATTACCAGACAGGTGGACAGGGGAATGTGCACTTGCTAAAGTCATAATGCCCCTGCACATCTTTTCGGGAGGTGACTTGGTAGTAAGAAGAGAGCACTCATCTGAACCCAGCAGAAAGCGTAGAGGTGCTCCAGCTGGTAGTTTCGACCCTCATGTATATATAGATGCCATAGGAGTCCCAAGGGGGGTCCCAGATGAATTTAAAGCAAGAGACCAAGTAGCTGCAGGTTTTGAGTCCCTGCTTCCCATAATTAGTGTAAATAAGAATGTAGATTGGATTAATTATATTTACTATAATCAACAGAGGTTTGTTAACTATACCAGGGATGCACTCCAAGGTTTAGCTGAACAACTAGAGGCCACTTCACAAATGACTTTTCAAAATCGTATGGCCTTAGACATGATCTTAGCTGAAAAGGGGGGTGTGTGCAAAATGTTGCCTGGGACAAGTACATGTTGTACGTACATTCCGGACAATACAGGCCCCAATGGTAAGGTAACCTTGGCCATTAAGAAATTAGAAGATCTCTTGAAAGAGTTAAAAAGAAATTCAGGACTGACCGATCCCTGGGACCAGTATTTTGGGTGGATGAATGGGTGGCAACGTATTTGTACTCAAATAGGTATAGCAATTTTGATACTGCTTACATTAGCTGCACTAGTGGTTTGCTGTATTCTGCCCTGTATGAAGAAGCTGTTAGGAAAGGCAGCTGAAGAGGTGACTCCTACCTTTTTGAACCTAGGTGATACTAGAGATCCAATAAAGGAGGATGAGGGACCGTATGCTCCATTACAGTCCTTACCTGTAACTAATACATACAACATTCTTAAATGATAAGGGAAAGAATAGTACTTGACTGTTCTCCTGACCATTTTGTCGAGTAAAGACACTGGGCAAGCCATGTCCGACCTCTATGCGAAATGTAAAAAAGATCCTGATGTCAGGAGGGCCAGGTAAGGTTATATAATATAGGGACAGAGTTAAATAAAATAGTCATTTCAAGGGGGGACTGTGATGGAGTATATAAAAAGAATATTTTATTTACATACGTTTTATCTCTATTATCCATTTAAATATAGTTTGAGAAGCTTAGCAGGGGTTAAATGTTTCTTTCTTTTATTTTCTGCTGCTGACAGTACATTTTTTTACCCATCTCATATAACTCAAGGCTAATTAGTGTCCTTTTACGACAACCATCTGTTAGCAACAGAAATACATGCTGAGATATTTCTGTACAAAGAGAAGTTCCTTGATTTTAATATTGGGAATCATTGGGTTTTGTGTATATTAAGGGTACACGGTTGAAATATTATAGGTGTGTCTTTTAGTGTTTATGAAACAAGAAAAAATATATTTTCCTTGATTAAGAAATATAGCAGAAATATTTAGCTCTGAATAAAGGAAAAAGAACAGAAGTCCATTACATCACCACGTGGCTATCTTCAACTCCTCCCCCCTCCGAGCAAGACTAAAAAGGAGAAAAGAGTATTTCGGGACACTTGCCACGAGGGAAGAAATTGACGTCAGAAGAAGCTCCATATAGGATCACAAACTAATTATATGCACATACCTGTGACGTAGCCTGTGTAAAATTTGCCTTTAAAAAGGGCTGACCACCGAGACTAAGGTCTGGAGGAATAAAGAATTTATGCTGATCATCACAGAGTAGGGATGAGCTTCGTGTTCGAGTCGAACATACGTTCGACTCGAACATCGGCTGTTCGATCGTTCGACGAAGATCGAACGATTTGGGCCGTTCGCGCCAAATTCGAGTGACGCGAACGGCCCACAATGCACTACGTCATCGCAGTGTCATCCAGGCGCTGTGATTGGCCAAGCATGCACTGTGACCCCGCATGCTTGGCCAATCACAGCGCCGGCAGCGAGGAGAGCAATGATTGGCCACAGGCAGGATGCCTGTGGCCAATTATTGCTGAGGGGGTTTAGTACACGCCCCACACTATAAAAGGCCGCCAGCGCGGCGGCCTTGTGTAGTGTGTTCCGGAGCAGGGAAAGAGAAGCATAGGCAGGGACAGTTACATTTTTTTTCCTTTACTAATCCTGGATTCCTTGTGTTTAGGGACAAATAAGGATAGGTAGGGAGAGTGTCAGTGTGTTATTCTGTGCTAAACCTTGTTTGTAGGGACAGAGAGGTACAGTGAGGGAAAGTGTCAGTGTGCTATTCTGTTCTAAACCAATCTTGCTGAACCATATTTTCAATCCTTGAGTTTAGGGACAGAGAGGTACAGTGAGGGAAAGTGTCAGTGTGCTATTCTGTGCTAAATCTTGTTTGTAGGGACAGAGTAGGACAGTGAGTGAAACTGACAGTGTGCTATTCTGTTCTAAACCAATCTTGCTGAACCATATTTGAAATCCTTGAGTTTAGGGACAGAGAGGTACAGTGAGGGAAAGTGTCAGTGTGCTATTCTGTGCTAAATCTTGTTTGTAGGGACAGAGTAGGACAGTGAGGGAAAGTGTCAGTGTGCTATTCTGTTCTAAACCAATTTTGCTGAACCATATTTGAAATCCTTGAGTTTAGGGACAGAGAGGTACAGTGAGTGAAACTGACAGTGTGCTATTCTGTTCTAAACCAATTTTGCTGTTCCATATTTGAAATCCTTGAGTTTAGGGACAGAGAAGGACACTCGTGGAAACTATCAGTGTGCTATTCTGTGCTAAATCTTGTTTGTAGGGAGGGACAGAGTAGGACAGTGAGGGAAAGTGTCAGTGTGCTATTCTGTTCTAAACCTATTTTGCTGTTCCATATTTGAAATCCTTGAGTTTAGGGACAGAGAAGGACACTCGTGGAAACTATCAGTGTGCTATTCTGTGCTAAATCTTGTTTGTAGGGAGGGACAGAGTAGGACAGTGAGGGAAAGTGTCAGTGTGCTATTCTGTTCTAAACCAATTTTGCTGAACCATATTTGAAATCCTTGAGTTTAGGGACAGAGAGGTACAGTGAGTGAAACTGACAGTGTGCTATTCTGTTCTAAACCAATTTTGCTGTTCCATATTTGAAATCCTTGAGTTTAGGGACAGAGAAGGACACTTGTGGAAACTATCAGTGTGCTATTCTGTGCTAAATCTTGTTTGTAGGGAGGGACAGAGTAGGACATTGAGGGAAAATGTCAGTGTGCTATTCTGTTCTAAACCAATTTTGCTGAACCATATTTGAAATCCTTGAGTTTAGGGACAGAGAGGTACAGTGAGTGAAACTGACAGTGTGCTATTCTGTTCTAAACCAATTTTGCTGTTCCATATTTGAAATCCTTGAGTTTAGGGACAGAGAAGGACACTCGTGGAAACTATCAGTGTGCTATTCTGTGCTAAATCTTGTTTGTAGGGAGGGACAGAGTAGGACAGTGAGGGAAAGTGTCAGTGTGCTATTCTGTTCTAAACCAATTTTACTGTTCCATATATGAAATCCTTGAGTTTAGGGACAGAGAAGGACACTCGTGGAAACTATCAGTGTGCTATTCTGTGCTAAATCTTGTTTGTAGGGAGGGACAGAGTAGGACAGTGAGGGAAAGTGTCAGTGTGCTATTCTGTTCTAAACCTATTTTGCTGTTCCATATTTGAAATCCTTGAGTTTAGGGACAGAGAAGGACACTTGTGGAAACTATCAGTGTGCTATTCTGTGCTAAATCTTGTTTGTAGGGAGGGACAGAGTAGGACAGTGAGGGAAAGTGTCAGTGTGCTATTCTGTTCTAAACCAATTTTGCTGTTCCATATTTGAAATCCTTGAGTTTAGGGACAGAGAAGGACACTCGTGGAAACTATCAGTGTGCTATTCTGTGCTAAATCTTGTTTGTAGGGAGGGACAGAGTAGGAAAGTGAGGGAAAGTGTCAGTGTGCTATTCTGTTCTAAACCTATTTTCTGTTCCATATTTGAAATCCTTGAGTTTAGGGACAGAGAAGGACACTCGTGGAAACTATCAGTGTGCTATTCTGTGCTAAATCTTGCTTGTAGGGAGGGACAGAGTAGGACAGTGAGGGAAAGTGTCAGTGTGCTATTCTGTTCTAAACCTATTTTGCTGTTCCATATTTGAAATCCTTGAGTTTAGGGACAGAGAAGGACACTCGTGGAAACTATCAGTGTGCTATTCTGTGCTAAATCTTGTTTGTAGGGAGGGACAGAGTAGGACAGTGAGGGAAAGTGTCAGTGTGCTATTCTGTTCTAAACCAATTTTGCTGTTCCATATTTGAAATCCTTGAGTTTAGGGACAGAGAAGGACACTCGTGGAAACTATCAGAATGCTATTCTGTGCTAAATCTTGTTTGTAGGGAGGGACAGAGTAGGACAGTGAGGGAAAGTGTCAGTGTGCTATTCTGTTCTAAACAAATTTTGCTGTTCCATATTTGAAATCCTTGAGTTTAGGGACAGAGAAGGACACTCGTGGAAACTATCAGTGTGCTATTCTGTGTATAAATCTTGTTTGTAGGGACAGAGAAGGACAGTGAGGGAAACTGTCAGTGTGCTGTTCTGTGCTAAACCAATCTTGCTGAAGCATATTGCAAATCCTTGTGTTTAGGGACAGAGAAGGATAGGCAGGGGACAGTGTCAGTGTCATTGTTGCTAAGCCTCCTGCACAGTATACACCTGAAGGTAGCCCTTATTGCTCTTTTTCCCATCTCCCTGCAGGCCATCCATTAAAATGTCTGGAAGGCAAACAAGGAGAGGCAGACAGTCAGGAGGCAAAAAAAGAGGGCAAGCAGGCTCTGTGTCTGGGGGCAACAGTGCTGGTCGTGGACGCGGTGCATTGTCATCAGCACATGGCCATGGGACACGCTTGTCCTTCTTTTCGGCAGCTGGACATGTTGAGCCACATCATGCCGAAGACTTGGTAGAGTGGATGACCAAGCCCACCTCATCCTCCTCATCCTCTCTCACCCAGGCTCAGGGTACTGGCAAAGCAGCTGCCAAAGCGTCCTCTTCTCTGGTATCATTATCTTCATTAGTCAATCCTTCCCTAGACCCACCATGTCCTCCTCCTGAGGAGTCCCCCGAACTGTTTGAGCACAGTGTTGGGTACATGCTCCAGGAGGATGCCCAGCGTTTTGAAGGATCTGATGATGATACCCAGCTAGAGGAAGGCAGTAGCGTGAGAGCAGAGAGAGGGGATGCTCAAGAAGGACACCAATCTGGCAGTCATGCTCCAGCAGCTGCAGCATACTGCCAGATTGGCTCCAGTGATGAGGAGGGAGGGGATGATGAGGTCACTGACTCCACGTGGGTGCCTAATAGGAGAGAGGAGGAGGAGGAGGATGAGGAGGAGGCACATCTCCAACGAGGCAGGATGCCCTTGAGTGGCCAGCGTATGGGCAGCACACCGACGGAATCACACCGCAGAGCTCCGCCTGTGCAGGGCGCTGTCTCTGCCCGTCATTCAAAAAGTTCTTTGGTGTAGGCCTTTTTTGAGGCGAGTGCATCAGATCGCACAGCTGCTGTTTGCAACATATGTCTCAAGCGTATATCGCGTGGCCAAAACATCAGCCGCTTGGGCACCACATGCTTGATCAGACATATGTTGACCTGCCATGCAGCTCATTGGCAAGCCTACCTTAAAGACCCACACCAAAGAACAAAGCTGACCTCTTCTTGCACCGCATCAGCTGGGATCTCCAACCCCAGTATACCTTCAGTCCTCTCTGAAACCTGCACTGAGAGGAATGAAGGTGTAGAATTAGGTGTGTCACAGCCAAGTACTTGCGGGCACTCTGCTAGCAGTACACCAACGTCCGATTCTAGCAGGCAAATTTCCCTGCCCCAGCTGCTGGACCGTCGAAAGAAGTTCACTCTCAGCCATCCACATGCCCAGCGGTTGAATGCTAGCTTGGCTAAATTGCTAGCGCTTCAACTGCTGCCTTTTCAGTTGGTAGACTCGGCCCCCTTCCGTGAGTTTGTGCAATGTGCGGTTCCTCAGTGGCAGGTTCCCAAACGCCACTTTTTCGCACGGAAGGCGATTCCGGCTCTCTACAGGCATGTGGAAGACAATGTCTTGGCCTCGCTGGACAGGGCAGTCAGCGGTAAGGTGCATATTACCGCTGACTCATGGTCCAGCAGGCATGGACAGGGACGTTACCTTTCTTTCACGGCCCATTGGGTCACTCTTTTGGCAGCTGGGAAGGATGCAGGACAAGGTGCAGTAGTGTTGGAGGTTGTTCCACCGCCACGCCTCCAAAATGCTACTACTGGTTGTGACACACCTCTCTCCTCCACCCCCTCCTCTTCTTCTTCCTCCATGGCCTCTTCCTGTGGTTTGTCCTCTGAACCAGCGGTGCTCCGTAGGCGTTCAAGGGGCTACGCAAGTACGCAGGCAAAAAGATGCCATGCCGTGCTTGCGCTGGTGTGTTTGGGGGACAGGAGCCACACTGGGGCAGAGGTCCTGTCTGCTCTGCAGGGGCAGGCCGAGAGGTGGTTGACGCCACGCCAGCTTAAGCCAGGAATGGTGGTTTGCGACGATGGCACCAACCTCCTCTCCGCCCTCCGACAGGGACAACTGACCCATGTGCCCTGTATGGCTCACGTCCTTAACCTGGTGGTGCAGCGGTTCTTGGGCAGGTACCCGGGCTTACAGGATGTCCTGAGGCAGGCCAGGAAAGTCTGTGTGCATTTCCGCAGATCTTATAATGCCAGTGCTCGCCTGGCTGAGCTGCAAAAGGAGTTGAACCTGCCCAAGAACCGCCTTATATGTGACATGCCCACCAGGTGGAACTCAACGTTGGCCATGCTGCAGCGGCTGCACACGCAGCAGAGGGCCATCAATGAGTACCTGTGCGACTACGGCACCAGGACAGGGTCAGGGGAGCTCGGGTTTTTTTCACCACGCCAGTGGGGCATGATCAGGGATGCATGCACTGTCCTGGCACCATTTGAGGAGGCCACGAGGATGGTGAGCAGTGACAGTGCATGCATCAGTGACACTGTACCTCTTGTCCACCTGTTGGAGCACACGCTGCGTGGAATAATGGACAGGGCACTTGAGGCAGAACAGAGGCAGGAAGAGGAGGACTTCCTTGCCTCTCAAGGCCCCCTTTACCCAGACAGTGTTCCTTCTGTCCCACCCATCGCACAGGAAGAGGAGGAGGAGGAGGAGGAGGAGGATTGTGTCAGCATGGAGGTGGAGGCTGGCACTCAGCATCATCAGCAGCAGTCTTTTAGGGATGATTTACAGTCCCTAGGGGCAAGGTCAGACTTGGACACCTTCCCCACCGAAAATCCTCTGGCTTACTGGGTCTTGAGGATGGATCACTGGCCAGAGCTTGCACAGTATGCAATTGAGCTACTGGCCTGTCCTGCATCCAGCGTTCTTTCAGAACGCACATTCAGTGCTGCTGGAGGATTTGTCACGGATCACAGGGTGCGCCTGTCCACCGACTCGGTTGATCGACTGACTTTCATCAAGATGAACCAGTCTTGGATCACCACCAGCTACCACACACCTGATGCTGATATAACAGACTAATTGATTTTAAAATGTCACATCCCTTCAAGACTGATGCTGATGCTGAGTGCCTGTGCTGTTATGTTGACTGGCTATCCTCCTCCTCCTCCTCAATGATACGATTAATGATGAGAGCTTGGAAGATCATTTTGGTTTATGGGTGACGCCACCAGTGGCTAAGGCCCAATTTTTAAGCCCCTGTTTAACAGGGGCGTGTAATTAAAATTTTGGATGCAATACTTTGCAACAGGCCTCATTGCTGTGCTCCAAGTACAGTATCTGTGAGGGGTTGCAGTGTTGTGCCACCAGTGCCTAAGGCCCAATTTTTCAGCCCCTGTTCAACAGGGGCATGCAATTATAATTATTGATCTAATAATTCACAGCAGGGCCCATTTCTGCGCCCACCAAGAGTAACTGTCAGGCCTTACAGTGTTGTGGCACCAGCACCACCATCACCACCACCACCACCACCACCAAAGGCCCAATTTTTCAGCCCCTGTTCAACAGGAGCATGCAATTATAATTATTGATCTAATAATTCACAGCAGGGCCCATTGCTGCGCCCACCAAGAGTAACTGTCAGGCCTTACAGTGTTGTGGCACCAGCACCACCATCACCACCACCACCACCACCAAAGGCCCAATTTTTCAGCCCCTGTTCAACAGGGGCATGCAATTATAATTATTGATCTAATTATTCACAGCAGGGCCCATTGCTGCGCCCATCAAGAGTAAGTGTCAGGCCTTACAGTGTTGTGGCACCAGCACCACCATCAAAGGCCCAATTTTTAGTACCACTGATCAACAATTATATGTTATTACAATTCCTGATATAATAGTTGACAGCAGGGCGTTCCAGCACCCACCAAGAATAACTGTGAGTGCTTTCAGTGTTGTGCCAACACCAACACCTAAGGGGCCAATTTCTGCAGAGTATATACGGCAGGTCCCTACTTTCAAACATCCAACTTCCAAACGACTACTACTTGCAAACGGAAGAAGACAACAGGAAGTGAGAGGAAATCTACCCCTTGGAAGGAAAATTCTCTCCTGTAAGAATTAATATGGGAGAAAGGTGCCTCTCTACTGATGCTTTATCACCAATCCTTGCTTCAATACAAACACCACACTTCAAAAACAGTTGTCATTGGGACGCAAAGTGAGGTGAAATGTTCTGAACAGGGGCACAGACAGCAAAAAAAATGTGACAGGGGTGATAACCGTTCCCTATGTTTTCCAAAAAGCTAAAAAAAAGGAATTTGGCATGGAGCTAAACTTAAACAATGCAGCTGTTCAAAATTACAAACAGATTCTACATAAGAACAAACCTACAGTCCCAGTCTTGTATGCACCGCCTGTATACGGCTGTTCAGAGTATATAGGGCCTTTTTAATTTTGTGTGCGGGGTTCCCCTTAATATCCATACAAGACCCAAAGGGGCTGGTAATGGGCTGGGGTGGGGGGGGGGGTTGATGTGGTAGCTATGCCATTTTTCCTAAAGATTTTCATCCATATTACCGGGACCAGACATTGCATTTAAGCCGCAAGCAGTTTTAAATGGCTTTTTTTCCTTTAGAAATGTTATTTTGTGCAGGGACAGTTCTAAACACGGGAAACACGTGGCACTTCACAGGCATACTTTAGACACCCCCCAGGTACAATATTTAAAGGAATATTTGACTTTTTTTTTTTCACTTTATGCATCATTTAAATGACTGCTCCCGGAAAACATCCGTTTTTAAAACTTCTTTTTGCATTGATACATGTCCCCTGGTGCAGAACCCGGGTTCCCAAACTCTGTTTCGGACAATAACATGGATAATAGTCGTTATAATTAGCACTTTAGAATCCGAACGTTCGCATCCATTGTATTTAATAGGGTTCTAATGTTCGTGCGAACTTTCGGTCCGTTCGCGGGTTCTGGTGCGAACCGAACCCGGGGGTGTTCGGCTCATCACTATCACAGAGTAGCGTATTTTCTTTTAAGCTAGAAATAGGTCTATTTCTCTCCAGCACAGATTTGGAACAGCGGCAGAACAAGTAATTCGTTTCTGGGATTGGACCAGAATCGATCCATTACACTTTGTGCAGGGACAGTTCTAAGCACGGGAAACAAGCCCGACTTTACATGCATATTGCCGAACACCGGACCCGAACCCGAACATACAGTCAATTGTTCGGGTTCGGGTCCGGGACCCAAAAACCCTACTCATTATAGCCGCAAATGCTTTTAAATGACTTTTTTTTCGTTCAGAAATGACACTTTGTGCAGGGACAGTTCTAAGCAAGGGAAACAAGCGCTGCTTTACAGGCATACTATACAGCCCCCCCCCCCCCCCAGGTACGAAATTTAAAGGAATATTTCACTTATATTGTTTCACTTTAAGCATTATAAAAATCACTGCTCCCGAAAAAATTGCCTTTTTTAAAACTTTTTTTGCATTGATACATGTTCCCTGGGGTAGGACAATATGACAATAACTTGCATATAAGCCTTTAAAATTAGCACTTTAGATTTCTCCCATAGACTTTTACAGGGTGTTCAGTGGCTTTTCGAATTTGCCGCGAACAACCCAAATTGTTCGCTGTTCGGCAAACGTGCGAACAGGCAATGTTCAAGTCGAACATGAGTTTGACTCAAACTCGAAGCTCATTCCTATCCACCATATATGGGCCATAGTCCCAATTTCCTTACACCCCCTCCAACATAACTGTGATGTTTCCCTTGAGCATTTATGTACCTTGTTGGGGGTTAGATACCAACGAACGAGACATTTATAATTCAATTCCATTATATTACAATTACCGACGTGGAATGCACCCTCTTCGTTAATTGCTTGATCTCAAAATCATTAACCTGTGACCCCAATTCCTCCTCCCACTTCTTGATGTATGGCGGTATGCCCAGCTTTTTTGTATCATTTAATATCTTATAAATCTTAGAGATTACCCCCTTCCTACCCTTTTCCTCACATAATTTCTCATGGGGCCGTAAGTTTTCTTTGGATCTAATAGGCTGAGGTAGTTTTTCAAAAAAATGTTTTAGCTGGGCGTACCACCAATCATCAATCAACATCAATTCCCTTTTATTTTTTAGTTCCTGATAAGTAACCAATTTATTTTGCTCCAATACATCTTTCAATTGTGCATTTTCGTGTATGATCCATTTTCCAAACATTTTTTCCAATCCTGGTGTAAAATATTTTGTGTCGGTTAATGGTATTAGAGGTGAATTAAAATCCCATTTTTCCTTTTTGTGTATCTTGTCTCATATTCTTAATGCATTCCTAGTGATACTGTGTGTGTCTGTGCTAAGTTCTCGATATTGTACAGGAATCCATATTACCTTCCCCAGTGGTGTATTATTAGTTGTAAATTCCATATTTACCCACCTCTTTTCTGTATTATTTTTAGCCCATTCTATTATTCGTGATAAGACGATCGCGTAATAATAATTTCTCAAATCAGGTGCCCCCAATCCCCCTTGTGCCTTTTCCTTTGTCAGTAGTGTCAGTTTAATACGTGTTTTTTTCCCTCACCAAATACATTTTAGGAACATTGACTGTAACTTTTTAAATATGCCTGTGGTAGTGGAATTGGGAGCATTTGCATTTTGTATACTATTTTGGGTAAGATTACCATTTTGAAGATATTTATTCTACCACTCCAAGATAGTTGCCCCGGTGCTATTCTTTTAATTTCTACCTTAATGTCGTTTAACAATGGGATGAAACTAGCTTTATATAATGTCTCAGTAGTAGTTGTTATCTTAACTCCAAGGTACTTCAGTTCTTTTTTCCCCAGCTAAATGGAAAATCTTCTTGGTAGGTGTTCCTTTCTGCTTTAGGTATTTTGGTCAATTATGGCTCTCTCAGCAGAGCGCGCTGTGATTGGCCAAAACATGCAGGTCAGGTGCATGCTTTGGCCAGTTATTATACAGCAATGCACTGCAATCTTGCAGTGCATTATGGGGAGTTCCGCAGCACTCAAATTTCATGCGAACATCCCATAATGTTCACTGTTCTGCGAACGGGTGAACACCCGATGCTCGAGTCGAACTTATGTTCGACCCGAACATCGAGCTCATCCCTACTTGACATTATTGGCTTTGATTATACTAATTATGTATTCTTGAATTGTGCACATTCACTCTCCAAACTGTTTTGTATACATTGTTTTTATGTACTTTAAATGTCTGTAGGGCTATGTTTGCCCTTTGATCATGTTTTTGTACTAACTAAAAGTGGCGTCACTGCCTTTTAAACCAAGTTTACTTCCAACATACTCTCTGCCTTAAAAGTCCAAGGGGGTCGTTCCATTGCATTTGATGCATATCTTTCCATGTTTAACCACTTCAGCCCCGGACCATTTGGCAGCCTAAAGACCAGAGGACTATTTAAAATTTGGCACTGCGCTGCTTTAACTGGTAATTAACTGGTAATTGCGCGGTCATGCAATGTTGTACCCAAACCAAATTTTTGTCCTTTTTTTCCCCATAAATAGAGCTTTCTTTTGATGGTATTTGATTGCCTCTGCGATTTTAAATTTTTGCGATATAAACGGAAAAAGACCGAAAATTTTGAAAAAATATGATATTTTCTACTTTTTGTTATAAGAAAAATCGAATAAACTCAATTTTAGTCATACATTTAGGCCAAAATGTATACAGCTACATGTCTTTTGTAAAATGTCAATAAGCGTATATTTATTGGTTTGCGCAACAGTTATAGCGTCTACAAACTAGGGTACATTTTCTGGAATTTACACAGCTTTTAGTTTATGACTGCCTATCTCATTTCTTGAGGTGCTAAAATGTCAGAGCAGTACAAAACCCTTCCAAATGACCCCATTTTGGAAAGTAGACACCCCAAGGAAATTTCTGAGAGGCATGTTGAGTCCATTGAATATTTAATTTTTTTGTCCCAAGTGATTAAATAATCACAAAAAAATAAAATAAAAATGTTTACAAAAAGTTGTCACTAAATGATATATCTCTCACACATGCCATGGGCATATGTGAAATTACACCCCAAAATACATTCTGCTGCTTCACCTGAGTACAGGTATACCACAGGTGTTTTTTTTTTTGGGAGCCTAGCCTCGAAAAACAATCACTGCCTTCAGGATTTCTAAGGGCGTAAATATTTGATTTTACTCCTCACTACCTATCACAGTTTCGAAGGCCATAAAATGCCAAGATAGCACAAACCCCCCCCCCCCCAAATTACCCCATTTTGGAAAGTAGACACCCCAAGCTATTTGCTGAGAGGCATGGTGAGTATTTTACAGCTCTCATTTGTTTTTGAAAATTAAGAAATTTTAAAACTTTGTGACAAAAAGCGAGATCTGCAAAATACTCACCATACCTCTCAGCAAATAGCTTGTGGTGTCTACTTTCCAAAATGGAGTCATTTGGGGAGGGTTTGTGCCATCTGGGCATTCCATGGCCTCCGAAACTATGATAGGCAGTGAGAAGTGAAATTAAAAATTGACACCCTTAGAAAGCCTGAAGGCGGTGCTTGGTTTTTGGGGTCCCGTGCGCGGCTAGGCTCCCAAAAGGTCTCACACATGTGGTATCGCCGTACTCAGGAGAAGCAACATAATGTATTTTGGGGTGTAATTCCACATATGCCCGTGACATGTTTGAGCAATATATCATTTAGTCACAACTTTGTATAAAGAAAAATGTTGTCTTTTTCCCACAACTTGTGTCAAAATATAAAATATTCCATGGACTCGACATGCCTCTCAGCAAATAGCTGGGGGTGTCTACTTTCCAAAATGGGGTCATTTGGGGGGTTTTGAACTGTCCTGGCATTTTATGCACAATATTTAGAAGCTTATGTCACACATCATCCACTCTTCTAACCACTTGTAGACAAAGCCCTTTCTGACAATTTTCGTTTACATTAAAAAAAAATAAAAATTTTGCAAGAAAATTACATTGAACCCCCAAACATTATATTTTTTTTAACGCAAAGGCCCTACATATTAAAATGGTGGGTGTTGCATTTTTTTTGTTCCACACAGTATTTGCGCAGCGATTTTTCAAACTTATTTATTTTGGAAAAAACATACTTTTTAAAATTTTAATGCACTAAAACACACTATATTGCCCAAATTTTTGATGAAATTAAAAATATGATCTTAGGCCGAGTACATGGATACCAAACATGACATGCTTTAAAATTGCGTACAAACGCGCAGTGGCGACAAACTACATACATTTTTAAAAGCCTTTAAAAGCCTTTACGGGTTACCACTTTAGATTTACAGAGGAGGTCTACTGCTAAAATTACTGCCCTCGATCTGACCTTCGCAGTGATACCTCACATGCATGGTGCAATTGCTGTTTACATATGACGCCAGACCGATGCTTGCGTTCGCCTTTGCGCGAGAGCAGGGGGGGGGCAGGGGGGACAGGGGTGCTTTTTTTTATTATTATTTATTTTGCTTTTTTATTTTCTTTTTAAACTGTTCCTTCCATTTTTTTTTAATCAGGGAATGTATATATCCCCTATGATAGCAATAGGTAGTGACAGGTACTCTTTTAAAAAAAAATGGGGTTTAATAGACCCTAGATCTCTCCTCTGCCCTCAAAGCATCTGACCACACCAAGATCGGTGTGATAAAATGCTTTCCCAATTTCCCAATGGCGCTGTTTATATCCGGTGAAAACTAAGTCATGAAATGTTCGTAGCTTCTGGTTTCTTAGGTCATAGAGATGATTGGAGCCATTCTGGTCTCTTATCAGCTCTATGATCAGCTGGCGAAACCACCGGCTGCATTCTCAGGTTCCCTGTTGGGACAGGAGAGCCAGAGAAAACCATGGAAGACGGTGGGAGGGGGGACATTCCCGCCCAATGCTTGTAAAAGCAGTCTAGAGGCTAATTAGCCACTAGGATTGCTTTTACATGAAAGCCGACCGCTGGCTGAAAAGAATGATACCAAGATGATACCTAAACCCGCAGGCATCATTCTGGTATAACCATTCAAAGTCCAGCAACATACCAGTACGTTGCTGGTCCTTGTTGGGCATATATTGTAATCTTTGTTTTTCAAGCAGCCTGTTAGCTGAATGAAAAAAGAGATTGATCGGTGGATATGCCCACCATTAGAATGCCTCCCTTCATCCACCCACTTCTAATGATGGGCATACATACACCATTTATATATGCCGAAGCATGGGGGCATCCTCCCGCAAAAGTTAGGAGAAAATTGCTCCTCCGCCCCTGCTGCCCCCATGCTTCGGCATATATGCTCTTTTTTTTAACTGTGGTGGTGAAATCATCTCCTACAGCGTTGGAGTCATGGCTTTATGTATCATGGGAGCAAACGCTCTTGCTGTCAAGATAAATAAATCCACGCTGCAACTGAATGGCATACCTGCTAAGCAAATGATGGTTAACATTAAAACAAAGTAACATTACAGTATAACAGTAAGACCTTACCATACCATACCTGCAAAGCAAACACAAAAAAAACATAGTAAAAAATAAAAAATAAATTAACGCAACCTGTGCCTAAAATATACTGTATATATGCCGAAGCATGTGGGCATCCTCCCGCAAAAGTTATGCCGCGTACACACGGTCAGACTTTTCAACGGGCAAACCTCCGTCGGAATTTCGACCGTGTGTACGCGGCATTAGGAGCAAATCGCTTCTCCACCCCTGCTGCCCCCATGCTTCGGCATATATGCTCTTTTTTTTTTCAAATACTTTATTTCCACCGCCATGGGCGAGTCCAGGTTCTCATAACAATCATATATAAACAGTTACATAGCAAATATGTCAAAATACTAAAACACAAAATAATAATCATATCCTTCATAGCACCCTCCCTGCACCCCTAGGGAGGGTACCCTACCGATGTTGCAGCGATCAGGTAGACCACCCCCGCTCGCTGTATCTGGAATCGCCCTGTCTATTTTCCGTTTTCTCAGTATAAACAGAAATCTAAAGACGGAAAAAAAAAACACAAAAAGAAAAAAAACATTCTTAAAAGAGGGGGGGGGAGGGAAGAATAGGGAAGGGGGATACCCTGGATGGACAGTGGATAGCTAGTTATTAGCTATTTTAGTTGTAATACCTAATACCTAATGTCAAGATCAAACCTTCTTCAGAAGTAATAAACCTATTCCACTGTCTCCATACCACTGAATACTTTTCTTGTTGGTTTTGTGCTGAAAGTGTAAGATCTTCCATCTTATTTATCTCTTCCACTTTATGGACCCAGCATCCAACCGTAGGAGGTAGCGTATTTTTCCACCTAAGTGTAATACATGCTTTGGCCGCGTTTACTAATTGTCGTAAGATAGATTTCTTATATTTTTTAACAGGAATATTCACAACATGTAGTAAAAAAAAGTCTGGGTCCTCCGGTACCCTGTAGTCCGTAAAGTTTTGGCTAATGTTCCGTACCTCCTTCCAGTAAGATGTTATTTTTGGACACGACCAAAAAATATGTAACATCGTACCTCTCTCCTCCATGCATCTCCAGCAACGGTCTGATGTTTCAGGGTAAAATTTATGTAGCCTCTGTGGGATATAATACCATCTTGTTAAGATTTTATAATTCATCTCCTGAATCTTGGTGCAAATAGATGATTTCAGCGAGAGTTTGATCATATTTTGTCTTTGGCTGGTTGTAAACTTACAGTTCATCTCTCTCTCCCATTTCTCTATCCAGGATAGGTTTAGTTGTTCCGGGGGGAGATCAATAAAGTATACATTTTTGAGAGTGTTTGTGTCAAAGTCCCCTCCTTCGTGCAATATTCTTCGAATATGGTTAATTGTCGTCTAAACCTCTCTGGTGACTTAAATGCATGAAGAAAGTGGTGAAGCTGCATAGCATTCCAAAAGGGTAAACAGAAGGGGCCCACCAGTTCCATTAGGGCAGTTATGGATGGCCAGCCTTCTGATGCTAGAAATTGCGATGCTCGAAAACTATTAGTTTGTCGCAGGGTGGAGAAGTGATGGTCTCTCATACCTGAGAAGAATCTCGGATTCCCGAGAATGGGCATCAGAGGCGAGTCCATTGTCGAAAGAGAGGTTTTAATGATCACTTGTGAGCAGATTTGTATTGTAGGACCTATCAGAGGGTGTCTCTTTAGGTCGGACGATAGATTATCATAACACCATGGTGCCCCTTTCAGTAGAACATCAGTTTGCTCTTGTTCAATCCAAACCCAGAGTTTGTCTATTGAATGCCGGTTCCAATCTATGAGTCTCCCCATATGTACCGCCTGGTAGTATTTAAATACATCTGGAAGTGCAATCCCTTCACTATGTTTAGGTCAAGATAATTGGAGTCTGGGAGTGCGTGGTCTCTTATCTGCCCATATAAATTTGATAAACAGGGAGTGAACCTGTTTAAAATATTGAGATGGTATCTTGATCGGCAAAGTTTGAAATAGATGTAGATACTTGGGTAGGATAATCATCTTTAAGAGATTGCATCTAGCGCAATTGCAATCCCCGACTCCATGTCTCGAAAGAAATACGTGTTTTAATCAATAGGGGGGGAATTAAGTTCGAAGACTCGTGATAGATTAGAGGGGATATATGTTCCCAAATATTTCAAGGCTGTATCTGTCCACTTGAACCTGAAATTTGTCTGTAAGGTCTGTAGCTTCTCGATAGGCACACCTACCCCCATTGCTTCTAATTTGTTAAAATTGATCCGTAGGTTAGACAGTTGACCATAAGTCTCAAATTTGCGGATAAGATTCGGCAGCGAGACCAAGGGGTTGGTGAGGAAGAAGAGCATATCATCAGCAAAAGCTGAGATTTTATGTTGCTCTTCTCTCACTCCAACTCCACTAATGTCTGGATTTAGACATATCCTACACAAAAAAGGCTCAAGGGAAAGAACATGAAGTAAAGGGGATAGTGGGCATCCCTGCCTCATCCCGTTTGAGAAAGAGAAAGGGTCTGGATTTCCATTGCATCATATGTTCACCCAGACCTATATGGCACAGGACCGCCATCAAAAATTTCCAATTAACTTGATCGAATGCCTTTTCCGCATATGTGCTTATCATAACGCATGGAGTACACATCTCCTGTGCGATATGGATAAGGTTTAACACTTTAATCGTGTTATCACAAGCTTCTCTGGTTGGAATGAATCCCACTTGGTCCAGGTGTATCATGGACTGTAAATGTTGCGCAATTGAGGTGGCAATTATCTTTGCGAATAATTTAAGGTCACAGTTCAGGAGTGACATAGGCTTATAGCTACTGCAACAGCTTTCATTCCTTGAGAATTACAGTGATGTGTGCTTTAAAAGTATCTCTGGGGAAGGATGTTTCCAAACTTACTTTATTAAATAATTCCACCATATGAGGGCCTAAGATTGGGAGAAATTTCTTATAATACTGTATCGCGAACCCATCTGGGCCTGGGGCTTTACCTAATTTAGAGGTCTTGATTGCTTTCTGGAGTTCGTCCAAAGTTATTGGCGCCTCTAAATTCTCTCTAACCTCTGGAGACAATTGGGGGGGGGGGGGTTGGGAAGAAGCAATATAGTTTTCTATTTGTATCTGGGTGGAAGATTGTTCTGGGAGGTTATATAGTGAAGAATAGAAATCTCTAAACCCCTGTGTGATCTGTTTGGGTAATCCCACTTTTTGACCTTGAGGTGTAATGATTTGGGGATGTATGAAGCAAATTTTTGTTCTTTGACTGAGCGTGCTAACATTCTCCCACATTTATCTCCTGACTCATATACTGCTCTGCGGCATCGTTGTAAAGCAGCTTTGGCTTGGTATCCTAATAGATCTGTGACCTGTTTACGGAGAGAGAGGAGTTTTTGTTCAAGCGTAGGGTTCGTTATATGTTTATGTTGGACTTCTGCTTTATGAATATCATGGAGAAGAACTGTAAGTTTTTCCGTCAGCTGGTGTTTGAGCCATGCTCCGTGTTTAATAAGAAAGCCTCTTATAACTGTCTTATGAGCTTCCCATAGAATCCCTGTATCACAGTCGGCTTGTTTATTGATTTGAAAGTACTGATCTCTCTCTCGTTGTACATCCTCCGCTATCTCAGGGGTCTGCAGGAGGCTTTCATTTAATCTCCAGAATCTAGTCCTGGAGTTTGGGGGCTCTGAGAGTCGGTATGTCAACTTAATCGGTGCGTGGTCTGACCATGTAATCACGCCAAGTGTTGTACTTTGAACTGCCTGTAGGTGTGTATGTGGAATCAAAAAATAATCTATATGTGAATAAAGTTTATGGGGAGAGGAGTAGAACGTGTAGTCTCTCTCGTCTGGATGTTGTAAGCGCCAGACGTCGATCAGTTGAGCTTTATAGATAGACTGTATCACTCGTTTGCGGATGCCGGACGCAATGGAGGACGAACCAGATGAGGTATCTACATTGGGAAGTAACGGAACATTAAAGTCGCCCCCAAGAATCAACTGACCTTCAAGAAATCCCATAAGGTGGTTCATTGTTTGACTAAGAAAAAGATCTTGATGATCATTTGGAACACATATAGAAGCAAAGGTAATTTTTAATTCTCCTATAAGGCCTTTAATAAACAAAAAGCGCCCTTCTGGGTCTATCAGGGTATCCTGATTCAGTGATAGTAATATGGACACACCCTTAGTTTTCGCTAATTTATTCATAGAATGGTACGCAACTGGATAGTATCTGTTCTTTAAGATGGGAAGTTTATTGCTTCTGAAGTGTGTCTCCTGGATAAACGCTATGTCTGTATGTAAACATCTCAGGTCGTTCAGCAGTATACGTCTCTTTTCAGGGGTACTTAACCCTTTAGCATTTAACGAGAGTATCTTAATAGTGTCCATCTCAGGGTAGGGAGCATGGTTTAGGGAGGAAAAGAAGGAAGGGGAGAGAAAGGAAAAAAAAAAGGGGGAGGGGAGGCCCCAGAATCTATACAACTTTCTGGGGTCTATACACTATGGTCATCGAGGGTGGGCATGTTCCGGCGTTCACCCTAGAGACCACTTAGCAACTTGCTTTGTGCACTCAGCTCCTTTGAGCTATTGAGCGCTATCCTATTGGGGGAAGTAGTTGAGCACCGACGCGGCGGGTGAGCCTCCGACATTCTCCGCTGACCTCGCTATATAATTGATTAACCAAAAAGAGAGAAAAAAAAAGAGCTATGCTATAATTATAGCTTTTGTCTCATTGCCCTATCCTATTCTGCCTCATCTTCTCTAGAGATCATTGGTTGGTTTCAAAGATAGTAGAATTGATAACCTCAGGAGGGAGAGAGATTTAACTGTTTTATGAGAAAACCAACAAAGCCGGAAAATATACAAAAACAAAAAAGAAGAGAGAAGAGAAAAAAATATATATATAATCACTCCAAACCAAAAAATGGGGGTTCTAATCTCTCCTACCCCCTTCTCTATCGTGTAGTTTCATTCCAGTGTCTCCCCTCTACTTTTCGTCCCCTAGTGGTGTAATATTGAGTGTGCCTTATGTGATGTATGCGGGAATTACATTTCCCTCCACTCAGTCCTACAGAAAATTCCCAGTGTCTATGTTTAATTACATTATGTCTTGTGTCTGTGTTTCTTCTTCACCCCACCTCTCACAGTTAGCTCTCTTAAGCCCCGTACACACGATCGGATAACCTATGGATTTTCGTCCGATGGATTTGACCATCGGAAATCCGATCAAACTGTTTTTCATCAGTCTTGGCCACACACCATCAGTTTAAAAACCGACGACAACAAAATGACGGCACGTACAAAACGTACGACGCGCTATAAAAGGGCCGAACAAATCTAATGGCGCCACCCCTTGGGCTGCTTTTGCTGATTTCGTGTTACCGCGTGTTAGTAAAAGTTTGGTGAGAGACGATTTGCGCTTTTCAGTCTCCGTGCTTTGCAGATCGTTTCCTGGTGTTCAGTTTGTGCTTGTGGGTTTGTATTTGTGATTCAGTGCGTGCAGTCAGGTCGTTACTGCCTTGCAGTGCCGACTTGGCCGTTCGTTTACTGTTTTTCAGATCGTTCTTTTCAGGCCTTGCTGTTCCACGGTGCGTTCTGTTTGAGTGTGTTCTGACCAGCCGACCAGTTTAAAACCATGTTTGAAGTGCGTTCTCGTTCTCGAGCTCGTGCTGGCTTTGGGCTTGGTGTTGCAGTTAACACTGTAACCCGAGTTCAGTCTGTGAACAGGGTGAGGAGGAGTTCATGGACTAAGAATTGGTTGCTCCAGCGGGACCAATTCTCTCATATGCCTCTGCTGCGGGAAATCCATGAGAATAACCCTGATGATTTCAGGAATTATCTCAGGATGACGGACCCCGTATTTCACCGTCTGTTGGATTTGCTGTCCCCCTATATCACGAGGCAGGACACTGTGATGCGCCAGGCCATCACTGCCGAGCAGAGGCTTATTGCCACGTTGAGATACCTGGCGACTGGGAGAAGCTTGCAGGACCTCAAGTTCTCAACAGGCATCTCCCCCCAGGCTCTCGGGATCATTATCCCTGAGACGTGTTCGGCCATGATTCAGGTCCTGCAGAAGGACTATATGAAGGTAATTATGCTCCTTTAACCTCACATTATCTTTTTTTATTCTCGTTTTTTTAATTTTTTTTTCCTCCTAACACAAATATGCCTGTTTGTAATCTCCTGGTAATGTCCCCATTTTCCACATGCCTTTTTTACCTGTAAATCCCTTTTTGGGCCCTACATGCCTATTTCCCTCCACTAACCTCTCCAGCATGCTATCGTGGGCGCAAACCCAGCTAGCCTTCTATTTTCCTTTTCATTTTTGGGGGGTCATTGCCCTCGTAGTTTGACAACCTTCCCTCCCCCCCTAAAGATGTTAAAAAAATAGTAGTTCTCAATCAAGCTCAGCAAAGTGGTAGATCCTTTTTTGGGATCCCCCACAATCACCTTAGGCCCCCCCCCTTAGATTATTTTAGAATGTCCACTCAGCGGGGGTGAGGCATCTGCTAAGTGGGCCTTTGTTTATTGTTCGGAAAAACTCCCTTAAATAATAATGTTACTCAACAATGTTTTTTGGTCTGTCATCTGCTTGCACTGTAACCATAAACCGTACTAATGTCTTCTTTTTGTTTGACTCCACAGTTCCCTAGCACACCACAGGAATGGCTGACTGTGGCCTCCCAATTTGCCCAGCGGTGGGATTTCCCCAACTGTGGAGGGGCAATTGATGGGAAGCACGTCCACATAGTGCCGCCACCCCGTTTGGGGTCATACTATTTCAACTATAAAGGTTTTAATAGCATAGTGTTAATGGCGGTGGTGTCGGCACGGTACAAGTTCCTGTATGTGGACGTGGGGAAGAACGGCCGGATGTCCGATGGCGGATTATTCGCGGAGACGGAGTTCACTCACCGTCTGCAGGCTGGGGGTCTTGCACTGCCTCCAGATGCAGAGAACGTTGAAGGGCTCCCGTTCGTTTTCATTGCGGATGAGGCTTTTGGATTAGGACCACACCTGATGCGGCCGTTTCCCCAACGCACCCTCACCCCGGAGAGGAGGGTTTTTAATTACCGGCTGGCCAGAGCCCGGAGAGTTGTGGAGAATGCCTTCGGGATAATGGCCAGCCGGTTCCGCCTGTTCCAGACAGCGATACATTTGGCGGATTATAAACTGAACCACATTGTCTACTGCTGCTGCATATTGCACAATTTTCTTCGCAAATTTGCAAACAATTATGTTTCATCGTTTGGGCCTGAGGCCGGTCCATCTGAACTGATTAATCTGACCGGCCTCAGCACTGCTCGTACTGGCTTGGCCCCCCAAAGTGCCCGTGAAGTACGCCAGAAATACGTAGAGTACTTCACGGGTAGGGGGGCCATCGCAATGCCAGACCACATCTGACCAATTATTATACCTTTTTAAAATAAAAATAAAATTTGAATTCATACAAACTTGTGTTGTCATTCTTGTATTTTGGGTTTATGTGTCTCCCAGGTTCTAGTAGTGCCAAGTGTAATTGTCCTTAGTAAATAGCCTCAAAACTCAGAGCGAAAAACACGGTTTTTGCATCTTCAGAACTGCTCTTGAGCATAGAAATAATGTCAGACGCAGAACAAAAAACACAAAAGGGGGGGAGGGTTCACACTATTCTCCCCAAAATATCTATCATGTTTTTATATTTTTGCTCAATCACAATCATTCTCTTTCTCATAATGTCCATTTCGCTACTGCATTCCATGATTTCCTGAATGATTATTTTGGCGCTGGCACTCGAGAATGGCGGATTTGGACTTCCTGACACACCCCCACGTTCAGTCCCTAAAACAAAAAAAAAGGTTTTACACTAGGCAGTCCTACATCTGTATTTACCTTGAAGTTGTGGTGACAGACACTGACCTGTTGTGCTGATAAGCTCCACCTCTCCTTCCTCCACCTCCCCTTCCTCCACCTCCGCTTCCTCCACCTCCGCTTCCTGAACCTGCTGATCTTGGTCTGCTTTGGGAGCTTCGGGGATTTTCTGTGGTGTTGGGTTACTTGTCTCATGAGCATGTTGTCCTCCCACTCTCCTCTCCCCTATGGGAATTTACAACAAAATGTATACTTTAGCACACAGACTTTTTTTAGGCCTGAAAAGGGATCCTCAATGTTTTGAAGTGGGGTACAATTGATATTTGGCCCTGAGTTCCAACATGAACATATGTGATTTTGCAAACTCAACAAAGCAACATGTTATTTTTGAGGACACTCACAAACACTTGGATAACCACCAAGGTATCCACTGGAGCACCTGTGTGTGACACCGTTAAGAAATTTGGTCATGTGGCCCATAGTATAGTATCTTGCTGAAGAACAAAAAAGAGTACACAACTGCTGGAGTGTCATCTCCTTTACCCAGAATACAGTTTCTTCTTTCAGTCACATTCTAAATTTCCTTACAACACATCATCTAGCCAACAATGTGTAGATAAACATTGTTGAAGTAAAATGAGGCATGCCCACATGTAGTTTACGTGGATATGTGCCAAACATGTTTGGGGGAAGAGCAGCAAGTTATTGGTCAAAACATTGGCCAAATAAGTGGACTCTCCACTTAACATAAAAGATGAGATTTCAAAATGTGAACCCAGTCAAGACAAGCACATGGTGCAAAACATGGAAGAACACATATTACAATGTGAAAGAACACAGTAAAATATACTTACTTTTTTCTATGCTTTTTATAAGCTTCCTATACTGCTCCGGCTCCCTGAGCTTCAGGTCTGGCCACCTTTTACGGAGTTGTTCCTTGGATCTCCTGACCCCATATTTTTTATAGAGAGTCTTCGCCACTTTATCCATAATTTGTGACTTCCGGAGATTAGGGGTGTCGTATGGGCCATGCTTGCCGTCGTAATCCTTCCTCCGCAGAATGTCCACCATCTCCGCCATCTCAGAAAAAGACATATTAGTCGCCTTGTATCTTTTTTTACAGGATCGGGACGTTTCCGCCTCCGGGCTTTCCTCGTCGGTAATTTCAAGGAAAGAAGCCACCTGTGTCTGCGACATGTCGCCGTCTCACACTGTGCGCCGATCGTTAAGGGCCAGGGAAATGCAGAAAAAGTCTGTCATGGGCGGGCGACGAGGGCGGAGTTACACGCATGCGCAGGGTATAAAAAGGGGAAAGAAGTTATTAGGGATGCACGGAGTAAGGACGACCGGAAGTGAACCTACGAAGTGAACAAAGGTAAGAAGGGAACTCGTGCCTGCAGTGGCATATTAATGGGTCATGATTGTAAAGGGCAATATTGTGATAAGTTGAGGAGAATCAATTCTGATCCTTTTTTTTTGTACTTGCTGATCCTAATAGATGCATAAACTAAGAGAGCCGGAGGTGATGCTTGTTTTTATTGAAAAGTATAAGGAACAGCGCAACCTTTGGGAGCTCAAACACACTTCGTATCACAAAAGTGATGTACGACGGGCAACTATTACCAAATTAGCCGAGGATATGAAGCCATGGATCCCAGATGCAGACTACGCTATGATCAATAATAAAATCAACAACCTGTGCAATTCTTATAAAAAAAATTCAAGGAAGTGTGCCAGTCCAAGAGATCAGGAGCAGCAGCCGACAATGTAGTAAAGCCCAAGCTGTGGTACTACAGACATCTTCAATTCCTGGATGACCAGATCGAGGCCAGGGAATCTATTTCCAGCCTTACCTCAACCCTTCCTTCCACCCTTCCCTCCAGCGTTCCTTCCACCCTTCCCTCCACCCCTGCAGAGGCGGAGGAGGAGCCTCCCGAGCTAGAAGAGCCAGATCTTCACATCTTCAGCCCGGTATAGTATTTTTGATGCTAATATTGTCCACTAAGTAATATGGAGTTGAACTGTTTGGCTTAGCCATAAATGATCCCCCCCCCTCCAAAATAAACCAGTAATGAGATCAAAATTGTGTGTGATTGATTCCTCAAATAATAGAAATCTACTTTTTATTTTATAAACAGGATGAGGCAATCCAGGAGGAAGAGGGTCAGGAGTGTGACAGGCAGGAGGAGGCAGGGCCAAGTGGGACTCAGCAGGTCCCCAGGCCTAGTGGCAGCACCGTCTCCCAAGTGGCTCCCCTCCACGTCAGACCGCCAAAACAACGGCGGATGACACAAGTGGAGGAGGAGTCACTAAAGATGATTCAGGAGGCTGCTGCCATTATGAGGGCCACCCTCAACCCTACGGAGGGGTTTAGCACCTATCTGGCGGATAAGCTGCTCAGAATGGAGGCGGGACAACGGGCCCTCTGTGAGCATCTCATCTATATGGCCGTACACATGGGGGCGAGGGGGCTGCTGACTGAGGCCACCCATATCTCACATCAGCCCAATCCCTCTCCTCCTTCTCCTCCTCCTCCTGCCACATCACCACCCACAGTGGCCCAGCCTGCAAGGGTGCGTGGACGGGGCCGTGGAGAGAACGCTGCAGAGAGGCGTGGAAGGAAGGCTACAAGGAAGAGCAGGAGGTGATTCCCTGGCCTCGAGTAGGGATGAGCTTCGAGTTCGAGTCGAACTCATGTTCGACTCGAACATTGCCTGTTCGCACCGTTCGCCGAACAGCGAACAAATTGGGGTGTTCGCGGCAAATTCGAAAAATCTATGGGAGAAATCTAAAGTGCTAATTATAAAGGCTTATATGCAAGTTATTGTCCTAAAAAGTGTTTGGGGACCGGGGTCCTGCCCCAGGGGACATGTATCAATGCAAAAAGAAGTTTTAAAAACGGCCGTTTTTTCGGGAGCAGTGATTTTAATAATGCTTAAAATGAAAAAATAAAAGTGAAATATTCCTTTAAATTTCATACCTGGGGGGTGTGTATGATATGCATGTAAAGTGGCGCATGTTTCCCGTGCTTAGAACTGTCCCTGCAAAAAATGTCATTTTTGAAAGAAAAAAATGCATTTAAAACTGACTCGCGGCTATTAATGAATTGTCGGCTCCCGGCAATACATACAAAAGTCATTGATGAAAAAAAAAAAAAAAAGCGTGGGGGTTCCCCAGAATTCAATTACCAGGCCCTTCAGGTCTGGAATGGATATTAAGGGGAACCCCCCGCAAATTAAAAAAAAAATTGACGTGGGGTTCCCCCAAATATCCATTCCAGGCCCTTCAGATCTGGCATGGATTTTAAGGGGAACTCCACCCCAAATTTAAAAAAAAATGGCGTGGAGTCCCCCTAAAAATCCATACCAGACCCCTTATCCGAGCACGCAACCTGGCCGGCCGCAGGGGAAAAGGGGGGGACGAGAGAGCGGCCCCCCTCCCTCCTGAACCGTACCAAGCCACATGCCCTCAACATGGGGAGGATGTCCCCATGTTGATGGGGACAAGGGCCTCATCCCCACAACCCTTGCCCGGTGGTTGTGGGGGTCTGCGGGCGGGGGGCTTATCGGAATCTGGAAGACCCCTTTAACAAAGGGGACCCCCAGATCCCGGCCCCCCCTATGTGAATTGGTAAGGGGTACATTGTACCCCTACCATTTCACGAAGAAAGCGTAATTTTTTTTTAAAAAAAACACACAAACACCTTGAAAAAGTCCTTTATTTAAAAAAAAAAAAAAAAACATTCCAGCGGTGAAATCCAGTGTCCCGCGGCGATCCCGATGTCCAGCGCTGTCCTTCATTGGTTGTGCCTGAGCGGACCTGATGGGGAACTCCCTCTCAGTATTTTAAATGTATAGACCCGCCCCTTCTAAAGTTCCCCATCAGGTCCGCTCAGCGGACCATATGCGGAACATGAGAAGGGGCGGGTCTATACATGTATTACCAAAGTGAGAGCAGTTCCCCATCAGGTCCGCCCCCTCGGTATGTCGGACCCGCCTACGTCATTGGCTTGAGCGGGGAACTTCCTTCACTGTGTAATTTAAATTTACACAGTGAAGGAAGTTCCCTGCTCAAGCCAATGACGTAGGCGGGTCCGACATACCGAGGGGGCAGACCTGATGGGGAACTGCTCTCACTTTGGTAATACATGTATAGACCCGCCCCTTCTCATGTTCCGCATCTGGTCCGCTGAGCGGACCTGATGGGGAACTTTAGAAGGGGCGGGTCTATACATTTAAAATACTGAGAGGGAGTTCCCCATCAGGTCCGCTCAGGCACAACCAATGAAGGACAGCGCTGGACATCGGGATCGCCGCGGGACACTGGATTTCACCGCTGGAATGTTTTTTTTTTTTTTTTTTTTTTTTTTAATAAAGGACTTTTTCAAGGTGTTTGTGTGTTTTTTTTAAACATTTTTTTACACTTTCTTCGTGAAATGGTAGGGGTACAATGTACCCCTTACCAATTCACATAGGGGGGGGGCGGGATCTGGGGGTCCCCTTTGTTAAAGGGGTCTTCCAGATTCTGATAAGCCCCCCGCCCGCAGACCCCCACAACCACCGGGCAAGGGTTGTGGGGATGAGGCCCTTGTCCCCATCAACATGGGGACATCCTCCCCATGTTGAGGGCATGTGGCCTGGTACGGTTCAGGAGGGAGGGGGGGCCACTCTCTCGTCCCCCCCTTTTCCCCTGCGGCCGGCCAGGTTGCGTGCTCGGATAAGGGGTCTGGTATGGATTTTTAGGGGGACTCCACGCCATTTTTTTTTAAATTTGGGGTGGAGTTCCCCTTAAAATCCATGCCAGATCTGAAGGGCCTGGAATGGATATTTGGGGGAACCCCATGTCAATTTTTTTTTAAATTTGCGGCAGGGTTCCCCTTAATATCCATTCCAGATCTGAAGGGCCTGGTAATTGAATTCTGGGGAACCCCCACGCTTTTTTTTTTTTTTTTTTTCATCAATGACTTTTGAATGTATTGCCGGGAGCCGACAATTCATTAATAGCCGCGAGTCAGTTTTAAATGCATTTTTTTCTTTCAAAAATGTCATTTTTTGCAGGGACAGTTCTAAGCACGGGAAACATGCGCCACTTCACATGCATATCATACACACCCCCCAGGTACGAAATTTAAAGGAATATTTCACTTTCATTTTTTCATTTTTAGCATTATTAAAATCACTGCTCCCGAAAAAACGGCCGTTTTTAAAACTTCTTTTCGCATTGATACATGTCCCCTGGGGCAGGACCCAGGTCCCCAAACACTTTTTAGGACAATAACTTGCATATTAGCCTTTATAATTAACACTTTAGATTTCGAACGTTCGAGTCCATTGTATTTAATAGGGTTCTAAAGTTTACACGAACATTTTGTCTGTTCGCAGGTTCTGGTGCGAACCGAACAGGGGGGTGTTCGGCTCATCCCTGGCCTCGAGCTGCTCATCCAGAAATTGAAGGTTGATGGAGTACCACAGCTTGGGATGATGTATGTCTTTGGCTGCTGCTCCTGATTTCATGCTGTTGTTGATTTTATTATTGATCATATTCAGGTCTGCATTTGGGATCGAATGACTTTATATTCTCTGCTAATTTGGGAATAGTTGCCCTTCGGTTTTTGATTTGTTTTTTCCAAAATAAAGGGAAATTTGATTACAGCCAACCTACATGCCTGATGTGTTTTTTGGAGAAGTAGCAATAAGATTGCATAAATACAATGTGTAATTAAGAACAAGGGACACCAACCTCCATGATTTTTGAAAAATTTAATATTATGTTGTTCTGAGAAACTGACACACCAAAAAATGCACAACAAATTTTAAGAGTCAAAAAACATAAAGGTGTAATTTGGGAGGTCGGCCTTGCAGAATTTTAATAATTATTCCTAAGATCACTAGAAAAAAGAAAGACATACATTTGTCAGAACTCAGGAGAAAGTTCTGGTGCCAAAATGACATTTTAAAGACCGTTCTAAAGCAAAAAAACATGCGCTGCATTAAACGAAGCAATAACTTGCAGAATGACGAATGTGCTCTCTCCATTAGGAACGCTAGTTTTACAAGAACGAGCGCTCCCGTCTCCTAATTCAGTCTGAGCATGCGTGGGTTTTTAAACCGATGGACTTGCCCATAGACGATCGGAAATTCCCATTGGTTTTTTATCCATCGGAAAAATTTAAAACAAGTTCTATTTTTTCCATCCGATGGAAAAAAGACCGATAGGTACCATACACGATCGGTTGGTCTGATGAAAACCATCCATCGGATGGTTTTCATCAGTTAAACCGATCGTGTGTACGGGGCTTTAGTGTCCTATTAATTGTCCTGTCGGTAAATGTGTATATTCATATATAATCTAGTGTCACCCCTGTGTCCAACTCTTCTCCTATATTTAATTGTCCTCTAATAATAATATCACCCTTCACCCTTAAAGAGAAAAAAGAGAGAAAAAAAGATCTCTCCCCCACCCGACATCCACCATCCCCAAGTGTTATCATTTAAATCTATGTTTATTCAACGCTTCACACTTCAATGTTATTTTCCTTTGCATAAGGACAATATAGAACAATCAAAACAAAAGGAAGATAAGAGAGAAAAATAAAAAAATTAAAATGTATCTCCTCTCTATGCTCTTTTTTTAGCTGTGGTGGTGAAATCAGCTCCTACAGCACTGGAGTCACAGCTTTATGTATCGTGGGAGCAAACGCTGTTGCTGTCAAGATAAATAAATCCGCGCTGCAGCTAAATGGTGTACCTGAAAACAAAAAAATGGTTAACAATAAAACACAGTAAACAGTAAAGTATAAAAAAATTACATACCTGAAAAGAAAACATGATAAAACATAATAACAATAAAACATTGCAGAATAGAATACAGTAAAAAAGAGCAGCACAATAGAGAGAGAATAGAGAGAGAGAGAGAACAATAAAACAACAAATATTTTTTTTGTGTTTTTTTTTTTTTTTTGATTTTTTTATTTTTTTTTTACACTTTTTTTTGTAACTGTAACTGTAACAGTTCGGTTCCTGGTTCGGGTCTCTCAAAATGCGATGGCATCTTGGGAGACCCTGTGCAAGTGTGTCCTAGTCTGTGAAATGCTGTACCTTATGCTAATACTGCACTAGTGTGTGGTAGCGTTTAAAACATTCACCAATGTAAAGACCAGGATTGTCAGGACAGCGTGGACAATAATAACATGTGTCACGCCTATATCCGCACTTTCTACAGACACAACATTTTCTTTGGGGGGCTCGTTGGGTAGGGGTACCAGGGAGGACATACGGAAAATGCCTCTCATGCAGCTGGCTTACTGCATTTGGTTGGGGATGGTGAGGTGTAGCACCGCCTGGATACAGGAGGGCTCGGACGATATCTCAATGGAATTTAAGGAAAGATCCAGTTCGTCCTGAAGCTCTGTATAGCACAAAAGCATTCAGCCAATTGAAATAAGTATACAGACACTTTTTTGTACCAGCGTTTGGCCTTATGGGCAACTAGATATGGTGCCAACAACTGGTCATTGAGGTCCACCCCTCCCATATCTTGGTTATATTCGTGGACACAAAGGGGTTTCTCCACAACACCAGTCGCAGTACGAATTTGGACTGTCGTGTCTGCGCGAATTGAGGAAAGAACGTAAACATTCTTATTATTCCTCCACTTCACAGCGAGCTAATTATTACACCTTGAGCAGGCTCTCTCCTTCAGCCTAAGATGGGAATCTGCAAGCCACTGGGGTAAGCCCCGGCTATTAGGTCTCATAGTGCCACATGCGCCAATTTGACGATCAAACAAGTGACTAAAAAGTGTCACGCTCGTGTAATAATTGTCCACATACAAGTGGTACCGCTTTCCGAATAAGGGTGACACCAAGTTCCACACTATCTTGCCAGCGCTCCCTATGTAATCTGGGCAGTTCTCCGGCTCTACGTGACTATCTTTTCCCTCATAAACCATAAAACTACATGTATTGCCTGTGGCCCTGTCACAGAGCTTATACATCTTGACCCTATATCTGGCACGTTTGCTGGGAAGGTACTGTTTGAAAGACAAGCGGTCAAAAAATGTAATGAGGGACTCGTCAACGCAGACAACTTGATGGGAAGTATACAAGGCTGGAAAACGTTTGTTGAAGTGGTTTATGAGGGGTCGAATTTTGTAGAGCCGATCGAATTCAGGGTCTCCACGAGGACGACAAAGTTCATTGTTGTTGAAGTGCATGAACCGCAAGATCTGCTCGTATCGTGCCCTGGCCATGGAGGCAGAAAACACGGGCAAATGGCAAACTGGGTCAATGCATCAATATAACCGCAGCTCACTCAATTTAACTATGCCCATGTCGAGGGATAGGCCCAGAAAGTTCTTAAATTCGGAAACCGTAATTGGTTTCCATTCTTTGGCAAGGGAAGACTGGGGATTAGCAGTGATGTATTGACCAGCATAAAAATTACTTTGGTCCACAATAGATCTATAGAGATCTTCCGTGAAAAACAGTGAATAAAAATCAAGTGACGTAAAATCAACTGTTTCCACCTGAATTCCGGGTTGGCCAGTGAATGGGGGAAGTACGGGCGCTGCAGAAGTGGTGGGCTCCCAATTAGGATTGACAAATTCTGCAGGAAGGACACTATGGGCACGACGGGCCTGTCTTTGTCTTCTTCTTGGTGGCAGCGGGACACTATTTGTGCTTGCCACTTCGCCAGCTTGAAGTGCACTTATGGGACTCGCCACATCACCAAGTGTTACTGCAGTGCTGGATGTACGACCAGGGTGTACTAGGCTGCTGGTACTTGCCAGTTCACCAGAAGGATGAGTGGCACTAGTACTTCTCTGCTCCATATGAGAGCCCTGCGGTTCTTGCACCTCAACAACAGCAGAAGAATGGGGTCGGGTACGCCTGACCATGGCAGGGACCTCAACTTCATTGTCAGAGCTATCTGTCATGGAGCCTCTGTCGTCTACAGGATCGTATTCTGAGCCTGAATCTGACAGATGAGTGACCTCCTCTTCACTATCTGTCACGCTCAGAAATGTGTAGGCCTCTTTACTAGTTTACCTTCAATTTGCCATTTTGGGCTCTAAATTTACTGGTACAACTAGTGAGATTCACAGGAAAAAAGCACCTAGGCTGTCAGCAACTGAGTCAAACGCTACCAAAAAAACTATTAGCGATCACAGGGATCAGGCCTGACTCTGCGAATGCTGCAGTTATGTGTTTAGTGTTTTGTAAGTGACAGTGATCGATTGATACTGCACTTGGGTGGACTGGGCTGGGCGGAGGGGCAAAATGCAGGTGCTAGCAGGTATCTGGGCTGATCCCGCTAACACTGCGTTTTTGGGAACCCTAAACTGCTGGGGACGCTAGTATAGATCTGATCAGATCATATATGGCTACTGGCACTAATCTGACGCTGCCTGGGGCGACGCAGACCCTATCTGACCCTAAAAACCTGACTGATATCACCCGCCGGGCGATCATGGGGTTAAACCTTATTGGGTAATAAACGGCGGCTGCCCTGACACTATAAAAAGCAAACTAACTAACCAGCGTCACCCGTAACACTTATACGGTGATCACTGGTGAAAGGGTTAACTAGGGGGCAATCAGGGGGTTAAAACCTTTATTAGGTAGTATATGGGGGTACCTGACGTTATAAAAAGCTGACTGTGAACCTAAATACATTAATTAACTGGCTATCTAGCGTCACTCGTGACACTTATACGGTGATCAGAAAAAAAATTGCTTAGTGACACTGGCGACAGGGGGTGAAAGGGTTACCTGGGGGGTGATTAAGGAGTTAAACCTTTATTAGGGGGGTAGGGGGGTCCCCTACACCTAAAAGGGCCTAACACTAATATCCCTGACACTTTTTTCAGTCACAAATGACACCAAATGCTGTGATCAGTAAAAAAATGAACACAGCAAACGGTGACACTGTGACTGGGGGTGCAGGGGGTTATCTGCGGGTGAAGGGGGGTGACTGGGGGGTGATTTATGTACCGACGTGTACTGGTATCAGGTGGTCTGTTGGTGCAACTTACTGTGAGATGTCTTCTCTCCTCTGCGCCGGACCAAAAGACTGGCACGAGGTGGGATGACATCACTTCCTCTGTCTGTGTTTACAATTCACAGACAGAGGAAGAAGCTGATTCGTCAGGAGCGATCGTGAGGGGGTGGCCATGAATCGGTGGCCTCCCCCTCATCTTGGATCGCTCCTGCAACCACCGCAGGCATGGGGGGGCCTGATCATGCTCCCCACCAACTGGGAGGCAGGGTCGTATATATACGCCCATTTGACTGCCCCACCATTCTGTCAATGTATATTGTCATGCGGCAGTCAGCAAGTGGTTAATTAGGATGTTGGCAGCCCTACACACCCTCTCCTTATTTATTTTTTCAGGAAGGAATTTTTTCTCTGCTGTAGCAATTTGGATCATGCTTTGCTGGGGTTTTTCGCCTTCCTCTGGATCAATTGTGGCTGAAGAATTGTGTATATATGGGATTGTATGATTTTTTTATTTTATTGGTTGAACTAGATGGACTTGTGTCTTTTTTCAACCTGACTAAATATCTAACTCCACTTCTCATAGTCCTTTTGACTTAAAGCAGAGTTCCTCCAAATAATTTTTTTAAAAGTCAGAAACTACAAAAAGTGTAGCTTCTGACTTTTAATAATCAGACACTCACCTGTCCCACTGTCTAGCGATGTGGTTGTACGAAGCCCCTTTCCCCCTCCTCTCCATGGCACTGGCATTCTTAGTGTGGGCGCCAGGCTGTGGCTTCACAGCCGGGCACACACTGCGCATGAACGAGCCACGCTGCGTGCTGTGATTGACCGGGCAATCTTCTGGGACCTGTGACATGTCCCAGAAGATTGCAGGGAGAGAGGGGGGAGAGGTAAACTTCCTCCTGCACCGTGGAGCCCTGGGAGGAAGTGGGAGCTGGATGCCTCTAAAAAGAGGGTATCCGCCCCCCCCCCCAAAAAAAAAATGACATGCCAAATGTGGTATGTCAGGGGATCACCGTCACTTAAAGTGGAAGTACTATTTTTGTGTGGAACCCAGATTATTGTGCTCTCTCTGCCCAGTATCTTGCTCCTGTCTTCCCTGCTGCGGTCCATATTTTGCTACCACTCGTTATCAACCCTTGGTTTGTTCCTCGATTATGCTTCTGCCTGATTCCAACCTGCAAATAAGGTACTTGTTACTGAACTTTTGGCTTGTTTACTCACTACGCTTCTGTTTGATCCCTACTTGGACATCTGCTACTGAACCCTGGCTTGCTCACCTCCTGGTGGGGCGATTCGAGGACTATGACCTGGTACTAACAGCAAAATCCATCTCCACCATCAGGAGCTCTGGTAAACACCGGTTAGTACTTAGACTCCACACCTCAGATGAGCCCGTGTTATTCACCAGGGTGACTGTCTGTGCATCTATCCTGCTGGTCGATGGTAGTTCCACTACTGCTATAGCAACTGGTCATCAAGCCTGACCCCTGATCATGACAGTTTATATGAATTTTTTGAAACAATTATTATTTTGCTTGGTAAAGTATTATGCATATGAGTTTTTGGGTCACATTGTATTTATTGTTTATGCATGAACAATGAGTTATGAATAAAAAAAATTCTGTTCTTTTATTATTTAAAGGGACAGTGCACTTGTTTTACATAGTACTACTTACTTTATATTAGCAAACCCTTTCAGTGGCCTCTCAATGAAGCAGTCTTAAGTGACCCCATTATGTGTATTGAGATTGAAAAAAGTATATCAGAATTTTCAAGGACAATGTTAGACAAGACATCTCTCTGTTAGACCCCATTCACACCTGGACGTTTTGTAGCTTGAAGCCTGAAGCTACAAAACGCTGGAGGGGAAAAAATCTATTATTCTCTATGGAGATGGTTCACATCCCCACTCCAAAACGCCTGAAGCCAGAAGCTCCAAAACGCCTAAAGCTCAAACAAGTTCTGGGACTTTTTTTTTTAGGCAGATTTGGGCGTTTTTCTGCTTTTTACATTGGTGACCTTTTGACCTGTACAAAATCGCGGCAAAAATTGTGCGACTTTCTGCCTGAAAACGCTATGTTCAGGTGTGAATGGGGCCTTACAGTTTGGGTGGTGTAAAAGGTGACCTTACAGGGCAAACTTATTCAGATCTCCACCCAGATTAGGTGTGAGGGTCAGGTTGATATTAATAAACTGGACCGAGCTCTCCAATATCTCATCCAAGCTCATAAACACAGACGGGACTTAGCTCTACGTCCGAAGATAGAATCTACTTGATTAGAACTCAACTTGGCACAAACCAATAAAGCTGAGAATAGCATATGCTGGAATGACACTAAGTTGTATATCTACAGGGTCAAAATTGAAACTTTGTTGGTCAATAGAGATGGGTCGAGTGTTCCCCTGTTTGGTTAGCGACATAACTTTCGAACATCGCAAAAGTTTGGAACAGAATAACAAACCCATTGAAGTCTATGGGACCCGAACTGGAATAATCAAGTAACTATTTTGCAGGTTTATATGAAAGTAATTGGGCATACAATGGTTATGGGGATCCGGGTACTGCCCTGAGAGACATGTATCAATAAAAAAAAAGTTTGTAAAAAACATAATTTTTTAATGAACAGTGATTTACTGATGCTTAAAGTAAACCATCAAAATGAGAAATAACAATAAAAAGGAACAATTCCTTTAAATATAGTGCCTGGGGGTCCCCTTTGTCCTGCCTGCAATGTGGCACATATGTGCCATGTATAGAACCTGCTGCAGTAATAATGACATTTATAAAGCCCAAAAAATGACATTTCATTTACCATACTTCAGCCCCGGACCATTTGGGTGGTCAAAGACCAGGCCACTTTTTGCGATTCGGCACTGCGTTGCTTTAACTGACAATTGCGCGGTCGTGCAACGTGGCTCCCAAACAAAATTGACAAACTTTTTTTCCCACAAATAGAGCTTTCTTTTGGTGGTATTTTATTTTTTGCGCTAAAAAACAAAAATAGAGCGACAATTTTGAAAAAATTGCAATATTTTTTTACTTTTTGCTATAATAAATATCCCCAAAAAATTTTTTTTTTTTCCTCAGTTTAGGCCGATTCATATTCTTCTACATATTTTTGGTAAAAAAAAATTGCAATAAGAGTTTATTGATTGGTTTGCGCAAAAGTTATAGCGTTTACAAAATAGGGGATAGTTTTATGGCATTTTTATTAATTATTATTTTTTTACTAGTAAAGGCGGCGATCAGTGGTTTTTTTCATGACTGCGACATTATGGCGGACACATCGGACACTTTTGACACATTTTTGGGAACATTGTCATTTTCACAGCGATCAGTGCTATAAAAATGCACTGGTTACTGTGAAAATGACACTGGCAGTGAAGGGGTTAACCACTGTATGGGTTAAGTGTTCCCTGCATAGTGTTTCTTACTGTAGGGGGGGTGGGCTCTGTGTCACATGACACTGATCTCCACTACGAGTACACGAAACCAAGATCAGTGTCATTGCCACTAGTCAGAGTGGGGAGATGCTTGTTTACACAAGCATCTCCCCGCTCTATACCTCCTTGAGACAATCGCGTGGATCCCCACGGTGATCGAGTCCGCTGGACCCGTGGTCCGACTCACAGGGAAGGCGGCGCGCTCACGACCACACGGCAGGCATTTAAATGCCTGTCCGTGCCATTCTGCCGACGTATATATACAGTGGGCGGTCCACAAGTGGTTAAGATTTATTTATTTTTATAAACTGCCAATCTGTATGATGAGGTCCCTTTCGCAGACTTTGGATAGAAGTAAAAGGTGTGGAAAAATTGGGCTTAATGTGTTGGTGGTGCCTTCACACCGTAACCCTATCTAGGTACTCTTGAGGAAAGCAAGAATTGGCCTTGCTGTCCAAATTTTTAATGATATGCACCTTTCAAACAGGGGCGGAAAAAATTGGTTTTTGGGTATTGATGGTGCCTTTACATCGTAACCCTATACAGGTACTCTTGATGAAAGCAAGAATTTGCCTTGCTGTCAAAAATTGCAATGATATGCACCTGTCAAACAGGTGAGGAAAAATTAGTGTTTGGGTGTCGGTGGTGCCTTTACCATAACCCTATCGAGGTACTCTTGATAAAAGCAAGCATTGGCCTTGCTATCAGAAATTTTTTATTTGATGCCCCGGTCAAACAGTTCTGGAAAAATTGGTCTTTAGGTTTGGTGGCACCTTCACGCAGTAACCCTGTTAAGGTATTCATGATGAAAGCAAAAATTGGCTTTGCTATCAAAAATTGCAATGATATGCACCTGCCAAACAGGGGCAGAAAATTTGGTCTTTGGGTGTCAGTGGTGCCTTCACACTATAATCCTATCGAGGTACTCTTTATAAAAGCAAGAATTGGCCTTAGGCCGGGTTCACACTGGGGCGACAAACGCTCCGACCTTGGGAGCTCATGTCGCATGACGTGTGAAAATCAATGTTTCCCTATGGGAGCCGTCTTAACTGGTCCGACACATGTCGGTCCGACTTTGAGAATGCTCCCTGTACTACTTTGGTCCGACTTTGATCTGACTTCAGCCCATTGACTATCATTGAAGTCGGATTAAAGTCGGACCGCAGTCTTGCATGATCCGACTTTGGCATGCGACTTGTGCTGTGCTGCTCTTGAGGGGGAACTCCAGGCCAAATTTTAAATAAAAAAACGGAATGGGTTTCCCCTCCAGGAGCATACCAGGCCCTTGGGTCTGGTCTGGATTTGAAGGGGAACCCCTACGCCAAAAAAACAGCGTGGGGGTCCCCCCCAAAATCCAAACCAGACCCTTATCCGAGCATGCAACCTAGCAGGCCGCAGGGGAAGAGGGGGGATGAAAGAGAGGCCCCCTCCCTCCTGAACTGTACCAGGCCGCATGCCCTCAACATGGGGGGTTTGGTGCTCTGGGGCAGGGGGGCAACCTGCGGCCCCCCCACCACAAAGCACCCTGTCCCCATGTTGATGAGGACAGGGCCTCTTCCCGACAACCCTGGCCGTTGGTTGTCGGGGTCTGCGGGCGGGGGGCTTATCGGAATCCGGGAGCCCCCCTTTAATAAGGGGGCCCCCAGATCCCGGCCCCCCACCCTATGTGAATGAGTATGGGGTACATCGTACCCCTACCCATTCACCTGGTGGAAAAAAAATGTCAATAAAAAACACACACAGCTTTTTAAAGTAATTTATTGCACAGCTCCAGGGGTCTTCTTCCGACTTCGGGGGTCTCCGGTTCTTTCTTCTGCCGGGCCTCCGCTATCTTCTTCCAGCTCTTTGCTAGCGGGGCCCGGTCTTCTCCGTCGCCTTCTTCTTCTCCCGCTCTCCGGTTCTTCTCCTGCTCTCCGGTTCTTTCTTCCGCTGGGGCTCCGCTATCTTCTTCCAGCTCTTTTGCTAGCGGAGAGGCCCGGTCTTCCCGTCGTCTCGTCCGACTCTCCGTTGTCCTTCTGCCGGCCCCTCCACTATCTTCTTCCAGCTCCCATGCTCCCATGCTCCATGCTCCCATGACGTCACAGTCACATGCTCCGGGGCCACCCGGAGCATGTGACTGTGATGTCATGAGAAGCCTATATTAATTTGGAGCGGAGCGAACAGCCAGCATTACAGCGGGAGGAAGCGACGAGTCAACATCGAGGAGGAGAAGAGAGAAGAAGACGGCGACGGCGGCGGGAAGACCGACCCCTCCACTAGCAAAAGAGCTGGAAGAAGATAGCGGAGGCCCGGCGGAAGAAAGAACCGGAGAGCGGGAGAAGAACCGGAGAGCGGGAGAAGAAGAAGGCGACGGAGAAGACCGGGCCCCGCTAGCAAAAGAGCTGGAAGAAGATAGCGGAGGCCCAGCAGAAGAAAGAACCGGAGACCCCCGAAGTCGGAAGAAGACCCCCGGAGCTGTGCAATAAATTCCTTTAAAAAGCTTTGTGTGTTTTGTATTGACATTTTTTTCCACCAGGTGAATGGGTAGGGGTACGATGTACCCCATACTCATTCACATAGGGTGGGGGGCCAGGATCTGGGGGCCCCCTTATTAAAGGGGGGCTCCCGAATTCCGATAAGCCCCCCGCCCGCAGACCCCGACAACCAACGGCCAGGGTTGTCGGGAAGAGGCTCTGTCCTCATCAACATGGGGACAGTGTGCTTTGGGGTGGGGGGGCCGCAGGTCGCCCCCCTGCCCCAGAGCACCAAACCCCCCATGTTGAGGGCATGCGGCCTGGTACGGTTCAGGAGGGAGGGGGCGCTCTCTTGTCCCCCCTCTTCCCCTGCGACCTGCCAGGTTGCGTGCTTGGATAAGGGTCTGGTTTGGATCTTGGGGGGGACCCCCATGCCGTTTTTTCGGTGTAGGGGTTCCCCTTCAAATGCAGACCAGACCCAAGGGCCCGGTATGCTCCTGGAGGGGGAACCCATGCCAGTCACCCGGAGCATGTGACTGTGATGTCATGAGAAGCCTATATTAATTCGGAGCGGAGCGAACAGCCAGCATTACAGCGGGAGGAAGCGACGAGTCAACATCGAGGAGGAGAAGAGAGAAGAAGACGGCGACGGCGGCGGGAAGACCGGCCCCTCCACTAGCAAAAGAGCTGGAAGAAGATAGTGGAGGGGCCGGCAGAAGGACAACGGAGAGCCGGACGAGACGACGGGAAGACCGGGACTCTCCGCTAGCAAAAGAGCTGGAAGAAGATAGCGGAGGCCCGGCGGAAGAAAGAACCGGAGAGCGAGAGAAGAACCGGAGAGCGGGAGAAGAAGAAGGCGACGGAGAAGACCGGGCCCCGCTAGCAAAAGAGCTGGAAGAAGATAGCGGAGGCCCGGCAGAAGAAAGAACCGGAGAGCCTGGAGACCCCCGGAGCTGTGCAATAAATTAATTTAAAAAGCTGTGTGTGTTTTTTATTGACATTTTTTTTCCACCAGGTGAATGGGTAGGGGTACGATGTACCCCATACTCATTCACATAGGGTGGGGGGGCCAGGATCTGGGGCCCCCTTATTAAAGGGGGCTCCCGGATTCCAATAAGCCCCCCGCCCGCAGACCCCGGCAACCAACGGCCAGGGTTGTCGGGAAGAGGCCCTGTCCTCATCAACATGGGGACAGGGTGCTTTGGGGTGGGGGGCCGCAGGTCGCCCCCCTGCCCCAGAGCACCAAACCCCCCATGTTGAGGGCATGCGGCCTGGTACGGTTCAGGAGGGAGGGGGGGCGCTCTCTCATCCCCCTCTCTTCCCCTGCGGCCTGCCAGGTTGCGTGCTCGGATAAGGGTCTGGTTTGGATTTTGGGCGGGGACCCCCACGCCGTTTTTTCGGCGAAGGGGTTCCCCTTCAAATCCAGACCAGACCTAAGGGCCTGGTATGCTCCTGAGGGGGGAACCCATGCCGGTTTTTTATTTAAAATTTGGCATGGAGTTCCCCCTCAAGAGCAGCACAGCACAAGTCGCATGCCAAAGTCGGATCATGCAAGACTGCGGTCCGACTTTGATCCAACTTCAATGATAGTCAATGGGCTGAAGTCGGATCAAAGTCGGACCAAAGTAGTACAGGGAGCATTTTCAAAGTCGGACCGACATGTGTCGGACCAGTTAAGACGGCTCCCATAGGGAAACATTGATTTTCACACGTCATGCGACATGAGCTCCCAATGTCGGAGCGTTTGTCGCCTCAGTGTGAACCCGACCTAAACCATAAAATTTCTTCCAGATAAAATTAACTGCTTCAGCCCCGGACCAAAGACCAGGCCACTTTTTGCGATTCGGCACTGCGTCGCTTTAACTGACAATTGAGCGGTTGTGCGACATAGCTCCCAAACAAAATTGATGTCCTTTTTTTCCCACAAATAGAGCTTTCTTTTGGTGGTATTTGATCACCTCTGCAGTTTTTATTTTTTGCGCTATAAACAAAAATAGAGCGACAATTTTGAAAAAAATTCAATATTTCTTACTTTTTGCTATAATAAATATCCCCAAATAATATATAACAAAAACATATTTTTTTCCTCAGTTTAGGCCGATATGTATTCTACATATTTTTGGTAAAAAAAATCACAATAAACGTTTATTAATTGGTTTGCGCCAAAGTTATAGCATCTACAAAATAGGGGGTCGTTTTTATGACATTTTTATTAATATTTTTTTTTTACTAGTAATGGTGGTGATCAGCAATTTTTATTGTGGCAGACACATTGGACACTTTTGACACCATTTTGAGACCATTGTAATTTTTTCAGCTATCAGTGCTATAAAAATGCACTGATTACTGTAAAAATTACACTGGCAGTGAAGGGGTTAACCACTAGGTGGCGCTAAAGGTGTTAAGTTTGACCTAGGGAGTGATTCTTACTGTTAGGGGGCGTGGCTACCAGTGACAAATCACTGATCACCATTCCCGATCACGAAAATGGTGAGATCAGTGACATGTCACTAGGCAGAACAGGGGAATGCCTTGTTTACAAAGTGGTCTAGCAAGCATGGTTAGGAACAATATATTTCATTCACAGCACACTGGGTAATTCTGCTTGCAACTCAGAAGGATGCAGGACAGGGCTCAGTGCTGCAGCTTGCTGTGCCACCACATCTCTATACAGCCAGTGGTGATGATGTAGGATTTGTGAGCTCCACTTCCTCCTCTATGCCCTCCTCTGCTGAATTGACCCATGAACTTCAAGCATTCAAGCGGCTATTCAATGAATCAGGCTGAAAGGTGCCATTCAGTGCTTCATCTGGTCTGTCTAGAGCAGAGGAGCCAGAGATTCTGGCAACTTTGCAGGGGAAGGCCCAGAGGTGGTTCACACCACGCCAGCTGGAGCCAGGAATGGTGGTGTGTGATAATAGCACAAACCTCCTGTCCACCTATAGACAGGGAAAGTTGACACATGTCCTCAATTTGGTGGTGCCGCATTTTTTAAATAGGTACCCAGGGCTAGAAGATCTGCTGAAGCAGGCCAGAAGAGTCTGTAGACATTTCAGACGGTCATACACGGCCAGTGCTCGGTTGGCTGAAATTCAGCAGGAATTCCACCTGCCCATAAATTGCCTATGTTTGTGACATGCCCACCAGGGCCGTCAACGAGTACCTGTGTGAGTATGGCACAATGACAGGCTCAGGTCAGCTCTGCTTTTTTCCCCACCAATGGCTGCTGATAAAGGATGCATGCACTGTATTGTCCCCATTTGAGGAGGCCACAAGGTTAGTGAGCTGTGACAATGCATGCATCAGTGACACAATCTCTGTTGTGTTTCTCCTGGAGCAGACTCTACGTGGCATTATGGACAGGGCACTCAAGGCAGAGCAGCGGTAGGAAGAGGAGGACTTCCTTTCCTCTCAAGGCCTGCTTTATGCAGACACCATTCTTCCTATGCCACAAAACACACAAGAGGAGTGGGAGGGGAGGAGGATTTTGGCAGCTTTAGAGGCATTGAAGTAAAGCAAGACATATGTCAACCCTTAACAGACGGTTTTCCATCCCCAGAACCCTCAATGACCCCGAGAAATCTGCTTCTAATGCCTCCACAAACTTGCGGTGCATGGGCTCCCTCATTCCTCAAAGCCTGTGAAAAGACCAGAGAATATTTGGCATCAAGGAGAAGGTTTACTATTGGTTGCAAACCCTCCTTGACTACCGTTACTAGGGAAATTCTCAGAACTCATCCTGGCCGCACAGAGGGAGCAGAAGATGAAATATCTTGAGGGGTCCTTAACCACTTAAGGACCGGAAGGATTTTCCCCCTTAATGACCAGGCCATTTTTTGCAATATGGCACTGCGTTGCTTTAACTGACAATAGCGCGTTCGTGTCATATTGTACCCAAACAAAATTATGTCCTTTTTTCCCCACAAAAAAGACAGCCAATTTTGAAAAAAACAAGCAATATTTTTTACTTTTTGCTATAATAAATATCCCCAAAAAATGTAAAACAAATTTCTTCATCAGTTTAGGCCAATATGTATTCTACTACATATTGTTTGAAAAAAAATCACAATACGCGTATATTGATTGTTTTGCGCAAAAGTTATAGCGTCTACAAAATAGGGAATAGATTCATGGCATTTTTTTTTTTTTTTACTAGTAATGGCGGTGATCAGCGATTTTTAGTGGGTCTGCGGCATTGTGGCAGACAGATCAGACACTTTTGACACTTTTTTGGGACCAGTGACATTTATACATTGATCAGTGCTATAAAAATGCACTGATTACTGTATAAATGACACTGGCAGGGAAGGGGTTAACACTAGGGGGCGATCAAGGGGTTAAATGTGTTCATTGAGGTGTTTCTTACTGTGGGGGGAGTGGACTGACAGGGAATACAGAGAGATCACTGTTCCTAATCACCAGGAACAGACGATCACTCTGTACTCCCCTGACAGAACGGGGATCTGTTTATTTACATTGACAGATCCCCGTTCTGGCTCTCTGTGGAGTGATCATGGATGGCCGGCTACGTGTATTGGCTCTGGCCACAATCCGTGGGTGCGTGCGCCCACTGTATCTATTGCACAAAGCGACATATAGCTACAGTGATTTGTGCAATAGAGCCAACCTTCCACAGTATAATGACAGTGGCTGGTAGGCAAATGGTTAAAGAAGAGTTTATGTAACACCTTTCCCAAATCTGGTAGGTTACAGTCTGGTGGAAAGCATCATTTTGAGGCTTCTGTTGGTCAATAGAGGAGCAGTGGAGAAGGGGGCCGCCTCAGTGATGCCTTTCAAAAATTGCCCAGTGCTGTCAGCTTTCATAACCCATCGGCAGAAACGTCATCATATGGTGGGAGTTTATCTAGGGGTGAAAACAGATATGGAGAGCTTTCCAGTTGACGATCCACTGAGTTACTGGGTCAGGAGAATAGACCACTGGCCAGAACTTACCCAGCATGCAATAGAGCTACTGGGCTGCCTTGCATGCAGCATGCTTTTCAAATGGGTATTCAGAGCTGCCGGAGGTTTTGTGACAGTTAAGAGCGTGTCTGTCCACAGACTCCGTGGACCGGCTGACATGTATCAAAATGAATGAGTCCTGGATTAGCAGCACCTATCAAGCCTCTGATGCAGATGTTGCTGATAAGGTGCTTTCTGGATCTCGAATCTCTGAAAAACTGTCTAGGCTGCCTAGCTTTGTGGGTGTTAACCACTAGCCGACTGCCGCATGCAGATGTACGTTGACAGAATGGCACGGTCAGGCAAATGGGCATATACAGTCAGGTCCATTAATATTGGGACATCAACACAATTCTAATCTTTTTGGCTCTATACACCACCACAATGGATTTTAAATGAAACAAACAAGACGTGCTTTAACTGCAGACTTTCAGCTTTAATTTGAGGGTATTTACATCCAAAACAGGTGAACGGTGTAGGACTTACAACAGTTTGTATATGTGCCTCCCACTTTTTAAGGGACCAAAAGTAATGGGACAATTGGCTGCTCAGCTGTTCCATGGCCAGGTTTGCGTTATTCCCTCATTATCCCATTTACAAGGAGCAGATAAAAGGTCGAGAGTTCATTTCAAGTGTGCTATTTGCATTTGGAATCTGTTGCTGTCAACTCTCAATATGAGATCCAAAGAGCTGCCACTATCAGTGAAGCAAGCCATCATTAGGCTGAAAAAACAAAAGAAACCCATCAGAGAGATAGCAAAAACATTAGGTGTGGCCAAATCAACTGTTTGGAACATCCTTAAAAAGAAACAACGCACCGGTGAGCTCAGCAACACCAAAAGACCCGGAAGACCACGGAAAACAACTGTGGTGGATGACCGAAGAATTCTTTCCCTGGTGAAAAAAAACACCCTTCATAACAGTTGGCCAGATCAAGAACACTCTCCAGGAGGTAGGTGTATGTGTGTCAAAGTCAACAATCAAGAGAAGACTTCACCAGAGTGAATACAGAGGGTTCACCACAAGATGTAAACCATTGGTGAGCCTCAAAAACAGGAAGGCCAGATTAGAGTTTGCCAAACAACATCTAAAAAAGCCTAAAACATCCTATGGACAGATGAGACCAAGATCAACTTGTACCAGAGTGATGGGAAGAGAAGAGCATGGAGAAGGAAAGGAACTGCTCATGATCCAAAGCATCAGTGAAGCATCAGTGAAGCATGGTGGTGGTACTGTCATGGTGTGGGCATGTATGGCTGCCAATGGAACTGGTTCTCTTGTTTTTATTGATGATGTGACTGCTGACAAAAGCAGCAGGATGAATTCTGAAGTGTTTCAGGCAATATTATCTGCTCATATTCAGCCAAATGCTTCAGAACTCATTGGACGGCGCTTCACATGCAGATGGACAATGACCCGAAGCATACTGCGAAAGTAACCAAAGGGTTTTTAAAGGGAAAGAAGTGGAATTTTATGCAATGACCAAGTCAATGACCTGACCTGAATGCGATTGAGCATGCATTTCACTTGCTGAAGACAAAACTGAAGGGAAAATGCCCCAAGAACAAGCAGGAACTGAAGACTGAAGACTGGGATGTAGGGATGTAGGGATGTTTGGACCCTACATCCCAGTTCGTTGGACTTCCCTTTCCTGGATTGATTAAGACCTCTGCAGTGCACACAGTGTTCCAGTTCCATCACCCTTGGTCGCTGAGACCTCATGCTCGCTTGACTCATTGTCATATGGCAGATGAGTCTACCAGTTGCGGTAAGAGTACCCATCTATTCATCGTTCCTACTTATTGTTATCTCATCAGTCACCAGTCATTCATGTGATTCAGTCTTCCGAGGAAAGGATCATCACACTGTGGTTTCACAGTACATGGGCTTATTTATATTCACTTAGACTTTAATTTAATTATTGGAGTGCCTCGATTTACATTGGTTTTCTCACAAGTCACCATTGTTTGTTTTATCTGCCATTCATGTTCTAGTGGTAGTTTTCATCATGTTCCTACCTTCCTCAACCTCAGAACCAAGATCTGAATTAAGTAATGGCTGTGCATTGTAAAGGAACAAGTGGCTGAGGCTGTGTTCAAATAACTCTGTTGACTCCTGCATGCCTGATGCTGGGGCTATTTCAGGAGTAGCTGTGGACAAGGAGGCAGAATAAGCCACTCTGGCAGCTGCAGTGGATTGTGCACTAGTTTCTGCTTAGGATGAGGAGGATGATGATAGTTTAGTAAGCCAGTCCACCACCTACTCTGCATGCTGTGGCTGGACGGCACGGGCAACATCACTAAACAGAGGAAATGATGCTCTGCCTGAGGACGGACCACATCCACCTTTGCCTGTGGGAATATAGGCTGCTGGCCCCCTCACACTAATGCACTGATATATACTGTGTTAAACGTGCAGTAATGCATGGATATATACTGTGTTAAACAACCAGTAAGGCAGGGATATATACTGCATTAAACGTGCAGTAGTGCACTGATATATACTGCGGTAAACGTGCAGTAACGCACTGATATATACTGCATTAAATGTGCAGTAACGCACGGATTAATACTGCCTTAAACATACAGTAATGCATGGATATATACTGAATTAAACGTGCAGTAACACACAGATATATACTGCGTTAAATGTGCAGTAATACACGGATATATATACTGTGTTAAATGTGCAGTAACGCACTGATATATACTGCGTTAAACATACAGAACTGCACTGATGTATACTGCGTTAAACGTGCAGGAATGCACAGATATATACTGCAGGAAACCTGCCCAGTCAAATTAAACTGACCCTAAAGTAAAAATTAATGGTCACACTACACTCACACTGAACTATCACTAGATTCACACTAAAGTAATATTCAACACTGACAATAGAAGCACATTAGCACACTGTAGCGCACTAACTCGTTAGCTGCACTGAACAGAGCCCTGTTCTATCTCTCTCCATGCCAATATCACACTGCAAATAGCCGCTATGGGGAGAATATTTTTATAGTGTGGGGCGGGACTAAGAGCAATGAGCCATGATTGGATAGCGTCATTATTACTTTCTCCAATCATGGCTCTGACATTGCTCTATAGTATACCCTGATTGTACAAAGCTTGCTTCAGCCAATCAGGGCTTCCAATGCACTGTGCAATAATCTTAAATTACTTACTAAGGATTTAGGTAATAGAATGTAATTTTTCATTGGTTCCTACATCCACAAAGACCAGGTTGGGTTTATACATGGACAACAAGGCCCTGATCAGATTATAAGAGTGATCAATATTATCTTTATTTTACAATCCTGTTGGGACTAGGGATGAGCTTCGAGTTCGTGTCAAACTCATATTAGACTCGAACATTGCCTGTTCGCACGTTCGCCGAACAGCGAACAATTTGGGGTGTTCGTGGCAAATTCGAAAAGCCGCAGAACACCCTGTAAAAGTCTATGGGAGAAATCTAAAGTGCTAATTTTAAAGGCTTATATGCAAGTTATTGTCATAAAAAGTGTTTGGGGACCCGGGTCCTGCCCCAGGGGATATGTATCAATGCAAAAAAAAGTTTTAAAAACGTCAGTTTTTCCGGGAGCAGTGATTTTAATAATGCTTAAAGTGAAACAATAAAAGTGAAATATTCCTTTAAATTTCGTACCGGGGGGGGGGGGGGGGTGTATAGTATGCCTGTAAAGCAGCGCTTGTTTCCCTTGCTTAGAACTGTCCCTGCACAAAGTGTCATTTCTGAGGGAAATTTTTTTATTTAAAAGTACTATAGCTATAATGAATTGTCGGCTCCGGGCAATACAGAGAAAAGTTATTGATAAAAAAAAATGCGTGGGGGTCCCCTCAAATTCAATTACCAGGCCCTTCAGATCTGGTATGGATATTAAGGGGAACCCTGCGTCAAATAAAAAAAAATGCCGTGGAGTTCCCCCAAAAATCCATACCAGACCCTTTATCCGAGCACGCAACCTGGCAGGCCGCAGGAAAAGAGGGGGGACGAGAGAGCGCCCCCCCCTCCTGAACCGTACCAGGACACATGCCCTCAACATGGGGAGGATGTCCCCATGTTGATGGGGACAGGGGCCTCATCCCCACAACCCTTGCCCGGTGGTTATGGGGTCTGCGGGCAGGGGGCTTATCGGAATCTGGAAGACCCCTTTAACAAAGGGGACCCCCAGATCCCGGCCCCCCTATGTGAATTGCTAAGGGGTACATCGTACCCCTACCATTTCGCAAAGAAAGTGTAAAAAATTTAAAAAAAACACACAGACACCTTGGAAAAGTCCTTTATTAAAAAACGAAAAAAACAAAACGATTCCAGCAATGTAATCCAGTGTCCCGCGGCGATCCGATGTCCAGTGCTGCAGTCTCCACTTCACACGAAACGTCATTGGCTGAGCGGACGTACACTGCGGAGGAAGTTCCCCATCAGGTCCTCTCAGCCAATTACGTAGGCGGGGTCTAAGGTACGAGGGGGAGGGGGCGGGGGCGCCCTTGCATCTTAGACCCTGCCTACGTCATTGGCTGAGCGGACCTGATAGAGAACTTCCTCCGCAGTGTAAAAAAATGAATAGACCCGCCCCTTCTCACGTTCCCCATCAGGTCTGCTCAGCCTTACACCTATGTCATTGGCTGAGCGGACCTGATGGGGAACGTGAGAAGGGGTGGGTCTATTAATTTTTTACACTGCGGAGGAAGTTCCCCATCAGGTCCGCTCAGCCAATGAGGTAGGCGGGGTCTGAGATATGAGGGTGCCCCCGCCCCCTCATACCTCAGACCCCGCCTACGTCATTGGCTGAGCGGACCTGATGGGGAACTTCCTCCGCAGTGTAGGTCCGCTCAGCCAATGACGTTTCGTGTGGAGTAGAGACTGCAGCGCTGGATATCGGATTGCCGTGGGACACTGGATTACATCGCTGGAATGGGTTTTTTATTTTTTTATTTTTAATAAAGGACTTTTTCAAGGTGTCTGTGTGTTTTTTTTACACTTTCTTCGTGAAATGGTAGGGGTACAATGTACCCCTTACCAATTCACATAGGGGGGCGGGATCTGGGGGTCCCCTTTGTTAAAGGGGTCTTCCAGATTCCAATAAGCCCCCTGCCCGCAGACCCCCACAACCACCGGGCAAGGATTCTGGGGATGAGGCCCTTGTCCCCATCAACATGGGGACATCCTCCCCATGTTGAGGGCATGTGGCCTGGTACGGTTCAGGAGGGGGGGCGCTCTCTCATCCCCCCCTCTTTTCCTGCGGCCTGCCAGGTTGCGTGCTCGGATAAAGGGTCTGGTATGGATTTTTGGGGAAACTCCACGCCATTTTATTTTTATTTGGGGTGGAGTTCCCCTTAAAATCCATACCAGACCTGAAGGGTCTAGTATGGATATTTGGTGGGAACCCCATGTCATTTTTTTATTTTATTTGACGCAGGGTTCCCCTTATTATCCATACCAGACCTGAAGGGCCTGGTAATTGAATTTGGGGGGGACCCCCAAGCATTTTTTTAATTTTTTTATCAATGACTTTTCTCTGTATTGCCGGGAGCCGATAATTCATTATAGCCACGAGTACTTTTAAATTACTTTTTTTCCTTCAGAAATTACATTTTGTGCAGGGACAGTTCTAAGCAAGGGAAACAAGCGCTGCTTTACAGGCATACTATGCACACCCCCCAGGTTCGAAATGTAAAGGAATATTTCACTTTCATTGTTTCACTTTAAGCATTATTAAAATCACTGCTCCCGAAAAAACTGATTTTTTTTGCATTGATACATGTCCCCTGGGGCAGGACCCGGGTCCCCAAACCCTTTTTAGGACAATAACTTGCATATTAGCCTTTATAATTAGCACTTTTGATTTTGAACGTTCGAATCCATTGTATTTAATAGGGTTCTAAAGTTCACGCAAACTTTAGGTGTGTTCGCAGGTTCTGGTGCGAACCGAACAGGGGGGTGTTCGGCTCATCCCTAGTTGGGACAGGACCTTACCTCAAGAAAGCCTTCATGCTATTGATTGATCTACATAAAGCCTTTATCTCTTTGCCTTTTTCAGGGTTCTGGAAGTCTGGGGATTTGTCAATAAGTTTCTCCAAATCTTATGATCGTTAAATTCCAATCCTCATGCTAAGAATAAAATATAGGGATATCTTTATGATCCTATATTGATCTCTCGTTTGTGCTGAGTTTTTGCAGAGTTTTTGTACAGGTGTTTTCAAGGTTAAAGGGTCACCAATGTAAGAGATTTAAAAACACCTGTAATCTGCCAAAAAATAAGTTCCTGTACTTTTTTGAGCGACTGGCATTTTGCTTTAGGCATCAGAATGCTCAGATGTGAACATGGGCCATTGAAATGAATGGAATTTGTCTTGTTGGACATTTTTAGAGCTGAGGCTTACAGCAGAAAAACGCCCAAAAATGCCTAGGTGTGAACAGAGCCTAAACAAGTGGTCATCACTAGATTTTTTTTGGTAAAGTAGAATTAATACAACTAAAATTATGATTTTACCTGAACTTTTGTACCTCTCTCGATCCTTAAAATGCTCTGGCATGGGGGTCCCCCCAAAATCCATACCAGACCCTTATCCAAGCACACAGCCTGCCAGGTCAGGGAAAGGGGTGGGGATGAGCGAGTGCCCCCTCCTTCTGAACCGTACCAGGCCACATGCCCTCAACATGGGGGGGGTGCTTCGGGGCAGGGGGGCCCTGGGGACATGGGCCTCTTCCCGACAACACCGGTTGTCGGGGTCTGCAGGTGGAGAGCTTATCGGAATCTAGACGCCCCCTTTAACAAGGGGACCCCCAGATCCTAGCCCCCTTACCCTATGTGAATGAGTATGGGGTACATTGTATCCCTACCCATTCACCTAAAAAAAATTACTTATATTGGTATGGGGCGTGGTGAATTGGGTGTGCCACTAATTATATTGGCACCGCCCATCATCCCTCGGGCAGTGACATCATCAGGGGCGGGCCTCCAGGTGACGTCACCCGGTGACCCCGCCCCATGCCATTATAAGTTGTGGCACACCGCGCACCCAGCATTAGAGCAGGAGAGAGCGTTGAGTCAACATCGGAAGAAGAACAGAGGGAGAAGACAGCAGAGAAGACCCGGCAAAAGAGCGAGAAGACAGCGCAAAAGACCTGGCAGAGGCAGAAGACAGCGAACAGAGGGAGAAGGGCTAGAAGAAATCAGTGGAGAGCGGAGAAGACCCGGAGAGGGGAGAAGAACCGGCAGAGGGCAGAAGACATTAGCGGAGGAGGCAGAAGAACAGGGGAGGGGAGAAGAAAGTGTAAGAGATGCTGGAGCTGCCTTAATAAATTACTTAAAAACCTATGTACTGCATTTTATTTTTGACACTTTGTTTAGGTGAATGGGTAGGGGTACAATTTACCCCATACTCATTCACATAGGGTGGGGGGGTCAGGATCTGGGGGTCCCCTTGTTATAGGGTGTTTCCAGATTCCGATAAGCTTCCCGTCGGCAGACCCCGACAACCAACGGCCAGGGTTGTCGGGAAGAGGCCCTTGTCTCCATCAACATGGGGACAAGGTGCTTTGGGGTGGGGGGCCCGACGCTGTGCACAAGGTAGAGACCCCTGGGTAGAAGCCCCTGAGACAACCAGCCAATAGGATTCCCAGAGCAGTGCAAGAAGGTATGAGAGAGGAGATTAGGGAGATGCTCGAGTTAGGGGTGATCGAACCATCAGCAAGCCCCTGGGCTTCCCCTGTAGTAATAGTCCCAAAACAGGATGACACGACCCGATTTTGTGTGGACTATAGGCGACTGAATGACTGTACTGTGAGAGATGCCTACCCTATGCCCCGAGTGTGCAAATTGCTGGACAAAATAGCTCAGGGATACTATCTGACGACTATTGACTTGTGTAAGGGCTACTGGAAGATTCCCTTGGAAGCAATTCCAAAGTCGGCCTTCATCACCCCATTCGGCCTTTACCAGTTTCAGGTAATGCCATTCGGGATGAAGAATGCTCCGGCTACCTTCCAGTGGATGATAGATAAACTCCTCGATGGTCTGCAAGATTTTGCATGCGCATATCTTGACGACATCGCAATCTATAGCCAGACATGGCAGGAACATCTTAGACACCTGGGAATAGTGCTGCATAGGACCCGAGCCGCAGACCGGACCCTGAAGTTAGATACTGTAAATGTAATATTGGGATGTCTAAGGTGCAATATCTGGGACATAGAGTGGGATGTGAGAAGCAGAGGCCAGAACCTGCAAAATTTGAGGCCGTCCTAAACTGGCCGGTTCCAGGTACTTGCATTTTTAGGGACATCAGGGTACTACAGGAAGTTTGTACCCCACTATAGTGACATAGCCAAACCCCTGACGCACCTGAACAAAAAGACTCTCCCTAGACAGGTCCTGTGGTCTCCGGAGTGCGAGACAGTGTTGCATCAGTTAAAAATTGCCCTAACGCAAGCTCCCATACTGGCAGCACCCGATCCTAACAAATTGTTTTGTTGTCCATACAAAAGCCTCCATGTTCGGACTGGGAACCGCACTAAGTCAAGTTGGCGATGACGGGAAAGAGCACCCAGTGGTGTATCTCAGCCACAAGTTGTTACTCCGTGAAGTTGGATATGCTGCCGTGGAAAAAGAGTGTTTGGCATTAGTCTGGGCATTAAAGAAATTGCAGCCCTACGTGTATGGATGCTCTTTTACCGTCATGACGGACCACAATCCCATGATATGGCTAAACCGGATGGCAGGAGAGAACGGCTGATTATTAAGGTGGAGCCTGGTTTTGCAACCGTACAATTTCACCATACAATATCGGCCAGGGCCTCAAAACGTGAATGCGGATGGGTTATCCCGGCAGACGGACCTGAAAACTTAAGACTACTTTTCCAACATCCTCAAATTGACCCGTTCGGGGTCCCACTGTGGCTGTCGGACTGTTTCCCAGGGGGAAGTATTGTCATGATCCTTGGAATACTGAAGTTTTTCTCCCTTGATTCTATTACACAGTGGTGGGTCCTCTGCCCTGTCTTCAGGCTAACCCCCTCCAGACGGTTCCATGGTCTGGAAGGAAGGCATTGTTCTGTGTTTGACCATTTGTTTATTTGTGTACATTAATTATCTCCTGGGGCTTCTCTGTGTCATTACACATATCATTCCTCCTATTCAAGCTATCGGACCAATCCCTGCTGACCCTGTTTCAAGTCCTCATTTGCATGGCCAAGAGGACCTAAGTGAGGACTAGAGTGTACTTTACAACTGACCAATAGGAAAGTAGTTGCTTGGGCGGGGTGTTCAAACTGCTATGTATAAAAGTGTGTTGTGTGCATCCAATAACGGTGAGATTCCTGTCTGAACTTACTTACAGCCTGCCTGGTGTTTGTTATGAGCTATAACAACTGGATTCGAACGGCACATAGCTGTAGTTCGAATTCCGGAGCATCGAACGACCGACCTATCAAACGTTGCGATCTGCAATCTGATCCAATAGCAACAGAGGAGTGTCGAGAGAGTGGAACCGAGCGAGCAGGGGCTCGTTACAAGGGGGAACCCATGCCGTTTTTTATTTTATTTATTTTTTTATTTGGCGTGGAGTTTCCCTTCAAGATCATCAGAGCACAAGTCGCATGCCAAAGTCGGATCAGTTAAGACAGCGATCCGACTTTGATACGACTTCAGTGATATTCAATGGGCTGAAGTAGGATCAAAGTCAGACCAAAATAGTGAAGGGAGCATTTTCAAAGTCGGACCGACTTGTGTAGGACCATTTAAGATGGCTCTCATAGGGAAACATTGATTTTCACACTTTATGCGACATGAGCTCCCAATGTCAGAGCGTGTTTCGTACAAGTATGAACCCGCCTTCAAACTCCTGCTTGTGCTTTATGTTTCTACATTGTGGTAAAATCCTACTATTGGCCAATTTTTACACTCCTTTATCAGCTGCGACATCTTAATTATTGAAGGAAAACACCTGCCTGTGTCCTGTGTCTCTAGTACATTTCAGCCCAGCCTTGCTAATTAAAACCGTACTGCCAATTTTTACACTGCTGTAAAATCTGTGGCCTCTTAATTCTTAATGGGAGTAAAATGTCTGGACAATTTTCCATCTGTGAGAATTGGGGCAGCCTCAGCGAACCGCTGGTAAATTTCTCTCTGCTGGTTAAAAAAGGCCTATTACCACTTGATAAAAATGCATTGCCGCTAAATTACATGAAAATAAATCATTGAAGTAGGCTGTGTTAGAGGGCCTGCAGTATGCCAGCCATGAAGGCCCCAATATAATTATTGCCATGGGCCCCATTTTATCTAAAACTGTCCCTGCCTGTTAGGGTAAATAGCTGGCTATGTAATATAAATTAGCACAGTGCTTGAAATGATGTGTAGGCACTACTGTGCCTTAGATGTGATTTCAGATAGCAAATGATAAATAACAGTGTGTTTGGTCAGCAGGTTATTCACCATAGTTATGTGTTTAATTCACCACACAATTGTAATATCTGTGAGATATAAGAAAACATAGGTCTTGGTAGCAATCACTGTATTTATACTACACAATGGAGGTTATTTTCGAAAGGCAAATCTACGTTGCACTACAAGTGCAAACTACAAGTGCAATTTGCACTTGAAAGTACACTTGGAAGTGCAGTCGCTGTAGATCCGAGGGGGAAAGGCAAGGAAAAAAAATCTGAATTTTAGCTTGCACATGATTGGATGATAAAATCAGCAGAGCTTCCCAGTGTTTCATATCTACCCCTCAGATTTACAGCAACTGCACTTCCAAGTGCACTTTCAGTGAAATTTCAAGTGCACATTGCACTTGTAGTTTGCACTTGTAGTGAAAAGTGGATTTGCCTTTAGTAAATAACCCCCAATATGTTACATCTGCCAGTCCCAAACCTCTTTGTGACACTATGGGGGTGATTTACTAACAACAGTGCGCTGCGCCGGGTCATACCTTAATTGGTGCGCCGGATAAATCCTTAATTGGGCGCATGAACCGGCGGCACACTGCTATAGTAAATAAAAATGTCAGCGGCGCTTGTATCTCTATTCAAAATGAATGGTTCCCTATGGGAGCCTATTGATTTGAATAGAGGTCGCCCGGGAAGTCGGATAAAGACGATCCGACTTGCGGGGCGACTCGTGTGCCGGTTGACACAGGGGCAGCGCGACTTTGCGAGGCAACTTGGACATGACTTGAGCGTGAAGCAGATGCTCAAGTCGTGTCCTGGAGGCAACTTGAAGTACCTGGCCGAGAATGTTCTCGGCGACAAGGTACTGCAAGCCTCGCGCTTGCTGTCCCCTGTGTTTGGTATGAATCATGAAGGGGAACTTCAGGCCAAATTTTTTATAAAAAACCGGCATGGGTTCCCCTCCAGGAGCATACCAGGCCCTTAGGTCTGGTATGGATTTTAAGGGGAAACCCCCCCTACGCCGAAAAAACGGCGTGTGGGGGTTCCCCCAAAATCCATACCAGACCCTTATCCGAGCACGCAGCCCGGCAGGTCAAGAAAGGGTGGTGAGTGAGCGCCCCCCCTCCTGAACCGTACCAGGCCGCATGCCCTCAACATGGGGGGGTTGGGTGCTTTGGGGCCCCCCAAAGCACCCTACCCCATGTTTATGGGAAAAAGGGCCTCTTCCCGACAACCCTGGCCATTGGTTGTCGGGGTCCTACCCCTACCCATTCACCTGGTTGCAAAAAAAGGCTTTTAAAGTAATTTATTAGGCAGCTCCGGGGGTCTTCTTCCGACTTTGGGGGTCTTCTTCCAACTTCGGGGGTCTTCTTCCAACTTTGGGGGTCTTCTTCTGACTTCGGGGTCTCTTCTTCTGCTCTCCGGTGTCGTCTCCGTGCTCTCTGGTTCTTCTCCCACTCTCCGGTGCCTTCTCCACGATCTCCGGTTCTTTCTGCCTTCTGCCGGGTGCCCTGCTATCTTCTTCCAGCTCTTTTGCTAGCGGGGTCCCGGTCTTCATCGTCGTCTTCTTCCCTCTTCTCTCCGCCCGATGTTGCCTTGTCGCTGTCTGCCGCTACAATGCTGTGTGTGCGACGATGAAGACCGGGACCCCGCTAGCAAAAGAGCTGGAAGAAGATAGCGAGGCACCCGGCAGAAGGCAGAAAGAACCGGAGATCGTGGAGAAGGCACCGGAGAGCGGAAGAAGAACCAGAGAGCGCGGAGACAACACCGGAGAGAAGAAGAAGACCCCCGAAGTTGGAAGAAGACCCCCGAAGTCGGAAGAAGACCCCCCGGAGCTGCCTAATAAATTACTTTAAAAACCTGTGTTGTGTCTTTTTATTGACTTTTTTTGCCACCAGGTGAATGGGTAGGGGTACGATGTACCCCATACTCATTCACATAGGGTGGGGGGCCGGGATCTGGGGGTCCCCTTTTGTTAAAGGGGTCTTCCAGATTCCAATAAGCCCCCTGCCCGCAGACCCCCACAACCACCGGGCAAGGGTTGTGGGGATGAGGCCCTGAGGCCCTTGTCCCCATCAAAATGGGGACATCCTCCCCATGTTGAGGGCATGTGGCCTGGTACGGTTCAGGAGGGGGGGCGCTCTCTCATCCCCCCCTCTTTTCCTGCGGCCTGCCAGGTTGCGTGCTCAGATAAAGGGTCTGGTATGGATTTTTCGGGGGAACGCCACACCATTTAAAAAAAAATGGGGTGGAGTTCCCCTTAAAATCCATACCAGACCTGAAGGGCCTGGTATGGATATTTGGGAGAACCCCACGCATTTTTTTAAATTTTCGGCAGGGTTCCCCTTAATATCCATACCAGACCTGAAGGGCCTGGTATGGACATTTGGGGGAACCCCACACATTTTTTTTTTAATTTGCGGCAGGGTTCCCCTTAATATCAATACCAGACCTGAAGGGCCTGGTAATTGAATTTGGGGGGACTCCCACACATTTTTTTTTTTTTTACCAATGACTTTTCTATGTATTGCCGGGAGCCGACAATTCATTATAGCTGCGAGTGAGTTTTAAATTACTTTTTTTTCTTCAGAAATTACACTTTGTGCAGGGACAGTTCTAAGCACGGGAAACAAGCGCGACTTTACAGGCATACTATACACACACCCTAGGCACGAAATTTAAAGGAATATTTCACTTTTATTGTTTCACTTTAAGCATTATTAAAATCACTGCTCCCGAAAAAACTGACGTTTTTAAAACTTTTTTTGCATTGATACATGTCCCCTGGGGCAGGACCCGGGTCCCCAAACATTTTTTAGGACAATAACTTGCATATTAGCCTTTATAATTAGCACTTTTGATTTCGAACGTTCGAGCCCATTGTATTTAATAGGGTTCTAAAGTTCGCGCAAACTTTCTGTCTGTTCGCAGGTTCTGGTGCAAACCGAACAGGGAGGTGTTCGGCTCATCCCTAATGTTAACTAAGTAAACGCTTATAAACGCAAATGCGGTAAAACGCGGCATGCATTTAGAAACGCCGCTTTCAACCTTATTTCTGAAGACTTTTCACCAGCGTCCCATGTACACGGGGCCTAAAAATGGCTATGCCATTTACAGCTCAAAAACGCCATGGTGGCCATGAGGCCGTAGGCTAACATGGAGAGGCGTTTTTAAGCTGCAAAAAACACGCAAACAAGCGGCTGGAAAAACGTCCGTGTGCATGTAGCCTTATATTGACCACTTGCTTACTGGCCACTTAAACCCCCTTCCTGCCCAGACCAATTTTCAACTTTCAGCGCTGATGCACTTCGAATGACAATTGCGCGCTCATACAACACTGTAACCCTATGAAAATGTAATCATTTTTTGCACACAAATAGAGCTTTCTTTTGGTGCTATTTGACCACCTCTGCGTTTTATTTTTTCTATAAATACAAAAGACCGATTAAAAAAAAAAAAATTGATATTTTGACCACTTCAGCACCGGGCCTATACTGGCACTTCTCTCCTTCATGTAAAAATCATAATTTTATGGCTATAAAATTACTTAGAACCCCCAAATATTATATATGTTTTTTTAGCAGACACCCTAGGGAATAAAATGGCGGTCATTACAAATTTTTATCTTGCTCGGTAATTTGCGCAATAAATTTTCAATTGCCTTTTTTTTTTTTTTTAATGGTTTCATGAATTAAAAAAACTACAAAACAGTAAAGTTAGCCCAATTTTTTTGTATAATATGAAATATGTTGTTATGCTGAGTAAATAGATACCTAACATGTCACGATTTAAAATTGCGCACACTCATGGAATGACACCAAACTTCAGTACTTAAAAATCTTCATAGGCGATGATTAATTTTTTTTTACATGTTACCATTTTCGCATTACAGAGGAGGTCTAGTGCTAGAATTGTTGCACTCATTCTAACGCACGCAGCAATACCTCACATGTGTGGTTTTAACAGCGTTTACATATGTGGGCGGGACTTACATGTGTGTTCGCTTCTGAGCGCGAGCTACCGGGGACAGGGGAGTTTTAATTTTTTTTTTTTTATTATTATTTTTTTTTGTTTTTTACTTTTTGTTTATTGTTTTTCACTTTTTTTTTACTTTTTTGTTTTTTTGATCACTTTTACTCCTATTACAAGGAATGTAAACATCCCTTGTAATAGGAATCTATTGTGACAAGTCCTCTTTATGGAGAGATGCGGGGTCAATAAGACCCCACATCTCTCCTCCAGGCTGGAAAGCATGAGATTGGTAAAAAAAATTCACTGATCTCATGCTTACAGCCGAGATCACGGCTTTGTTTACATACGGGAACACGGCGTGACCTCATAACGTTGCGCACGGGCCTCCGACGGTCATAGAGATGACTGGTGACCATCTGATCACCAGTCATCTCTATGCTTCCCATCCGGCACCAGCCAATTCGTTCTCTGGGCCCACGATGGCACGGGAGAGCCCAGAGAAGCACCGGATGGCAGCGGGAGGAGGGGGGGAAAGTCCCCTCCCGCCACCTATAAGAACGATCAAGCGGCGGAACTGCCATTATGATAATTTTTATCGTGCACAGAATCGCCAGCTGAAAATAATGATATCTGAATGATGCCTGCAACTGCAGGCATCATTCAGATGTCACTGCACAAAGTCAAGGACGTCATTTGACGGTGGGCGGTAGGGAAGTGGTTTATATTTAGTTTGAAAAATTTTCTCCTTCATTGATGTACACTGATGAGGCTGCACTGATGGACATTGTTAAGGCGGCAAGGGTGGGCACTGAGAGGTGGCATTGCTAGTTGGCACTGGTGGGCATTGAGAAGTTGCACTGCTAGGTGGCACTGATTGGCACCAGTGGTGGGCATTGAGAGGTGGCACTGGCAGGGGCTACTGATTGTCACAGATGATGCAGAATTGCCTCTTCCTCTTCGGGCCCGATGTCCCTTGCACATAAGCCGGTGATTGCCTTTTTTATACTCACGCTGTCAGCACAAGGAGAAAAAAAAAACATTACTGAGCTTTTGTTTACATCACGTAATCAGCTGTCATTTGCTGACAGCTGATCACGTGGTAAGGGGCAGGGATCGGCCCCTTACTCGGATCTGTCATCACCCGAGTCTCAGTGACTCGGTGACCACAGCGCGCGCGCGCGCAAAGGGGAGGACGTCTATTGACAGACTCCCGGCAATTGAGGACCGTGCTGTGGCCGTTGATCAGTTATAGCGCTGATCTCAAGTGGTTAAAGAGGGTGTAAATGGGCCATTGACATGCATCACAATTCAACTTAGGAATGTGTCTTTGCAAAGTTAAACTAAATGAAATCCTTTCTTATTTTTGCTTGGGGATAGAGTGCAGAGGGATTAGAAGTCTAGACAGTTTTTGGGGATGTCTGCACCCCTGGTAGGGTGAAGACAACTCCCAAATTTGGCCACTTTATCCTTCCAAATGATTCACTTCCTGTCACATAGCCACACAGGAAGTGAGGGTAAATCCCTACCAATGTCTTTCCTTGGGGACACACAAGTCAATTTAAATACTTTCCCCATTATGTACATTGCACTCCAGCATTTTGCTGGGTACACCCCAAATTATTAGGTACTTTGGGGTTTCATTTACTAAAGGCAAATCCACTTTGCACTACAAGTGCACTTGCTGGATATCCGAGGGGGACATGCAAGGAAACAAAAAAAACACCATCTTTGCTTTTACATGATTGGATGTTACAATCACCAGTGCTTCCCCTCAGATTTTCAGCAACTACACTTGTACTGCAGAGTGGATTTGCTTTTACTAAACCCTAAACTACCTAATGATTTGGGGTGTACACAACAAAGTGCTAGAGTGCAATTTGCTTAATGGTGACACTAGTTAGATTGATCTGTGTGTCCCCAAGAAAAGCCATTGGTATGGTTTTACCTTCACTTCCTGTTTAGCTGTGTGACAGGAAGTGAAGCCAATTTTACTAAAAGGGACACAAATCCCAACCTAAAAAAAAACAAGCAGAGGTTCTAACACTTACTTGGTTTCCCTCAAAATGCCCACAATTAGAATTGTATTTCCTTGAGCTATTTTTAAGTGCAGTGCTATAAATCAGTGCTTCTCAAGTACCCCCAACAGGCCATGTTTGCAGGTTTTCCTTCATCTTGCACATGTGCTTTAAATCACAGTCAATGGTTTGGTATTTTGGACAGCAATTATCGATAAGATAAATTCACAAAACATGTCCTGTTGGGGGTACTTGAGGACTGAGGCTGAAAACCACTGCAGTAAAAAGGAAAATGTAATACTTACCGCTCTTTATTTTTTATTTCCTGGTGACTATCCATGGCAGCACACAATACATGCATATGCTACCATGAAGGCACCAGGTTAGACAAATCACACCTGTTTTGTTTTGACATGCTAATAAGCATAGTTAAGCTACAACTGTCACATTTGTTGCATAGAAAACAAAAAAAAAAAAACTTTAAACTTTGCATCAAATTTTATTGGTCAACAAAACAGGACTTGGAAAACACAAAGGGAAGCAAAAAAATAAATAAGTACAGAGGAAAGGACAGAGGACAGTGAATGGGTTAGGGCCAAGTTGGCAGACCTCGAGGACAGGTCCAGAAGGAACAATTTAAAAATTAGAGGGTGTCCTGAAACAGTCCTGCAATCTGACCTGCACTCCTATGCAACAACCCTATTTCAATCCCTCATCCCTGATCTTTCAGATATGGATGTTACGATTGACAGAATTCACCATCTGCCTAAACCTGCATATCTGCCTGACCAAGTACCTAGAGACGTGATTTTGCGTCTCCACTTTTATCACGTTAAGGAGCAACTTATGATGGTGATGCGCAAACGGGATCAGATCCCCACGCAACATCAGAATTTGCAGTTCTACGCCGACTTGTCCCAGTACACGTTGCAGAAGAGGAAAAATCTAAACACCATCACTAAAACTCTGAGAAATCACAAAATTGTGTACAGGTGGGGTTATCCCATTAAACTGACCATTGTGAAAGGTGACGGTACATATATTGTGGACTCCCTTGAAAAAGGCATCTCACTGCTGGAGGACTGGAAAATTCTCCCTGAACAATCAGACATGCCTCCTTCTACAAAACATCCAAAGCAGTTAGACCCTGACTGGAAAAAAGTCACCAACAGGAATACTACATCACATACCTAAATCCGGATGGTAGCCGAGATGCTACACATTTTGTTTCCCTGGGAGACCCTCCAGGAGAGCCTTTGGGCTTGAACTTACCCCCACTTTAAATGAGCAGCATAAAGCTGCATACGGGTTTTTTCTTTTTTTCTGAGTTGTTGATAAGGGCAAAACCCTTATGCTTGTTATTCTCACACCAGTTTTATGGTTTTTTCACCTTGTTGTTATTCTACTTCTACCTTTTGTCTCCTCACTATCGACCTGCTGAACTGAGCTACAAAGACGCCACACATGGAGAAACATGTTCCAGGAAGCAATCTTTCCTCAGAAAGACCTTGCATCTCTTCTTGGAAAGTGAGTACTATATGTTCACTCATCATACTCAAGTATCCTGCCATTTTCATTTTGGCCACAAGAGGGTGCTCTTGCTCTATTAATGAAAATGTTCAGTTTTTCGACTCAAACTAACTATTTCCACACCCAATGGGGATAAACTTTCTATCAATTAACACTAAGGGCCTAAATCACCCTGTCAAGAGGAAATCTACGTGGAAAGAAGCCCTCTCTTACAAAAGTGACATCCTCTGTGTGCAGGAAACACATTTTTGTGCCACTTCTCCACGGAATTGTGCTCATACACAGTTTCCATTCATTTTTTCAGCCAATGCAAGCAACAAAACAAGAGGAGGGCTCACAGCCATTAGAGACTCTGTGACCTTCACCTTACATGAGGTGATCGCGGACACCCAAGGGTGTTATCTAATTATTACATGTGATCTAAACTCGGTCGCATACAAGATCGCAAATGTTTACTTTCCTAACCAGCATCAACTGCAATTCTTCCACAAGCTCATGAAAAAAATACGCAAGCACCAAAAAGGTTCCCTAGTAATTTGTGGATATTTTAATTCCACTCCAGACCCTGCCATTGACTCCTCCCTTGGCAAAAGCAGGAGCGGCCAATCCCTTTCGCAGCCCATTCATACCCAGGAACTATTTGATGCATGGAGGTGCCTTCACGTAGGTGAGAGGGACTTCACCTTCTTCTCACCTCCTCACAGATCTTACTCGAGGATAGACTTATTTCTAGTAGATCAGCAGACATTATCCAGAGTATCCTCGGCCTCCATAAATACTATCACATGGTCGGACCATGCTTCAATTACAATGACGGTTGAAGGTTCAGTACCCACCTCCACGACTCCAATGTGGAGGGTTAACTCTTATCTATTACAACAGAAAGACTCTAAACTTCACATTGAAAAGCACTTAAATTATTTTTTTATGATCTATGTACCATCTGTCAAGGACCCATTTATATTGTGGAATGCTCATAAAGCATTCATTAGAGGGATCCTCATACAGTTAGGGGCGAGAGCAAAGAGGCAGCGGCAGAAACGGATTACCGATTTGACCACTGATATTTTTCGACTTGAATCTATTAATAAGCAGAGCCCTTCCATTCACAATTCCCAAAAACTGACTCAACTGTGGTGCGATCTCAGGACCCTCCTACTGGAGGATTTTGAGAAAGTATCTAGGAGACTAAAAATGTCCTATTATGCTATGGGCAACAGAGCGGGGAGGTTATTGGCCCACAAACTAAAGGGGCACAGATACAAAACCAAAATCCCATACTTGTATCATCCAACATCTAAACACAAACTTCACCACCCTCAAGATATTGCTGATGCATTTAGCCATTATTACAGTACCTTATACAATTTAAAGGATGATACTAATACACATCAGCCCAACCCAGATTTAATTAATCAATTTCTACAGATAATTCATTTACCTAAGCTTTCCCAAGAACAGTTGGAGTCACTTAATGTACCCTTTAATGCATCTGAAATACAAAAAGTAATTGAATCCCTCCCGCCTAACAAATCCCCTGGCCTAGACGGATTACTCCCGGATTACTCCCCACTTAGAACACGTATTCAACACTGCCGCTGCCTCCTCATCTTTACCCCCAGAAATGTTGAAAGCCATTATTGTCACACTACCGAAGCCGGGTAAGGACCCCATCTCCCTTCTTAATAATGATGTAAAAATTTATGCCAAACTTATTGCCACACGCCTCATTGATATTCTCCCAACCCTGATTCATCCAGACCAGACTGGCTTCACCAAAGGTAGGCAAACGACTGACGCTACTCGAAGATTAGTTAATATCATCCATTTGGCGGAGCAACATAAAAGACCTTCTCTGTTGTTGGCTTTGGACGCAGAGAAGGCCTTTGATAGAGTACATTGGCAATATATGGCCCGGGTCCTATCGGAATTTGGTTTCTCGGGGAATATACTGTCAGCCATTCTGGCCCTCTACTCAAAACCATCGGCACAGGTGTTTACCTCCGGTGTACTCTCTAAAACGTTCAATATAACCAATGGGACTCGTCAAGGTTGTCCCCTATCCCCCCTCATATTCAATTTAATAATGGAGCCATTAGCCACTTATATCCGCAACCACTCTAATATTAAAGGATTCCCTACACGTGACTCATCACACACTATCAGTCTTTTTGCAGATGACATTATTATGATCCTCACAGAGGTGGAGTCCTCCCTGGCTTCGGTACATTCTGCATTGGAGATGTTCAACCGAGTGTCCTATTATAAGGTCAATGAGAGCAAATCATACATTTTAGGTCTGGGCACTGATTCTCCCACACGGGACAAACTTCACTCACGTTTTCCGTACACTTGGAATGAGGAGGGAATCAAGTACCTAGGAATTACATTGACAGCCTCCACTGACAACTTAGTTAAATCGAATTATACACCCTTTCTGCAGGGCTTAGCGAAAAAACTCAAGGACTTAGCAAAGGTAGAACTGTCGTGGTCAGGGAGGTTGGCAGCCTTCAAAATGGTAATCTGCCTCAGCTGCTTTATCTATTTAGGACACTATGCATCCCTGTCCCAACCTCTTTCTTTTTCACAGCACAAACTTTATTAAATACGTTTCTTTGGCAGGGAAAGAGGGCGAGATGTGCTTTTAAGAAACTGGTAGCGAATAGACAGGCAGGTGGAGTTGGCCATGTATTGTTAAAGGACTATTACATTGCCGCAACGTTGGCACAGATGAGAGCTTGGTTTCCCCAGCTGAGGGCGTCTGGCCCCAGGTGGCTGGAAGTAGAAAACTCGCAGACCCAATGGCATTGATTATTTGACATGCTTTTAGAAAGCGAACATCACACCTTCGCAGAATCTGACCTATCCCCCACATTAGTGGCCACGCTGCGTGCATGGAAGATCTTAGTGACCAAACAGTATACTGATACCATGACTAAAACTTTACCGCTTACACTAGCTAGTTTGGCTATAATCATTCCGTACCTTCATATATCACAACGGACAGCTAAAGGAATATTATCTACAGAGAACTTAATGGTAGGACCCACACCAAAGACCTTTAGATCCCTACAATTAGAATACGGTATAGAAGAGAGGGAACGATATAAATATCTGCAAATGACGCACTTCCTCCGCACTAATCCACGCTTCACGGTCTGTTTACCGTGGAGAATGGTCCTATACCTCACTAGCGCTACTACCAGGATTAAGGGTATCTCGCTATTTTATAACGAGCTACATGATAAAGACAGGTTCCTTAAATCCACGCATATCAAGGCATGGGAAAGAGATATGGAACTGTCCTATACCAAGGAGCAATGGCAGAAAGCATTAAATACTACTTATACAGCGACTAAGAGCGCCAATCTGTGGGAACTCACCCACAAACTATTGCTCCGATGGTATCTGACACCCTATAGGATCTCCAAATTTGGTCCTCGGCACTCCCCACTTTGTTGGAGGAACTGCGGAGGCATAGGAACACTGCAGCATATATTATGGAAATGTCCAGCGATTAAAACACTCTGGACCAAAACAGCTGACCTAATCACTGAGATTGCGGAGGTACACGTTCCTCTAAATGAAGGACTGGCATTATTGTCCTTGGGTATAGAGTCTATTCCAAAGGAATTACGGACTATAGTCATCCATATATTGTTGAGTGTCAGATTGTCTATCATGAGACACTGGAAAGACATGAACCCACCTCCATTCTCTAAAGTAATTCAAACGACTAACACTCATGCAACTTATGAACTAATGTTCGCCTCATCACAGGGCAACTATCATAATATGTATACTAGATGGCATAAATGGTTAGATTGGTATAAGTAGTAGTAGATGCTATGGTTAACACTTCAACTCTCATCCTGAAACTACGGCATTTTCAGGCGATGGTGAAATGAGACACACTCTTTGTTCTCCTTTTCCTCCTCCTCCTTCCTCCCTCTTTCTTTCCCTTCCTCTTCTCTTCTTATTTCTTCCCTAATCCTTATGTTTAAAAAGTTATCAACCTCTTTCTTATATGTCATAAGTATGACAACACTATTTGGTTATTTATGGTTTCTGAAATATGACTCGAGTTATTGAATTAAGTAGATCCCATGCAGCCTTCGGTGGTTGAGTTGGATGGATCAAGTATACGCACTAACTTTAATATAAGTTACAGGAGATGTGGTTGGGGGGGGGCCTTCCCTTCCTGTGTGGCCCAGATGGGGTGCCCGGAGGGGGAGGCGGATCCCCTTCATAGCTTGTCTTATCTTACACCTAAAAGTGCAATGTATAACAATATATTGTGAATAGCTCAATGTTATTAATTTTTTATTTATTTTTTATCAATAAATTTTTATTGAATTTTTTGTGATACAGAAGATAAATTACATGTTCCTTGTAGTTTTCATATCTATACAGACGTAAAAGGCAATTAACCAGGATTACAGGTAGTTACAATTGTTACGTAAAATTGCAATGAACCATTGATTGACATATCACTTGTTCACTTATCAGATCACCACAATGGGTACTAACTGTGATCTGAGGGAGCTAAACCTGTACAACTCAATTGGACCTTCCAAACAGCACCTTGTAAAATCACATTAATTCAGTACGTCTGCTCAGTGTTTTATACATCTGATGAAAATTATGTATGTATGACTGCAATCAACAAAGAAGTAAGTAAGGGTGGATAAATTTGGATGCAGGGGAGAAACCTAAACAGAAATAAAGAAATAAAGAGAACAAAGGAACCAGCACCTTATATAGTTTGTGGGTACATCATCATAGGACCAGCAAAGATATGTATTATATGATTATGTTTCAGCAAACAGATCGAGAGACCACTCTAAGTGGTGTTGACTTCTATAGGACTTGTACCACTCTAACCAAGGGTTCCATTGGGGGTAGAAATCTACATATTTACCTTCTATGGATGCTAACATGCTTTCGTATGTGTAATGGATGGATAACGTTCATATGACTTCTTCTACTCTAGGAGTATCAGGGGACCTCCAGAGTCTGAGTATTACCAGCTTGGCAGCTAAGAATAGGTGAATTGTAAATTTCCTGAGGGAAGGTGGTATGTCCTCTATACCCAAATGTAAAATGGCTAGTGACGGGGAGGGTATTATAGGTAAGCCTGTGACCTGTTGTAGAATTAAGAATGTGCTGGACCAAAATTTAGCTAATCTCCCGCAAGACCACAATATATGGAATAGTGTTCCAACTTATGTACAGTGCCTCCAGCACAAAGGGGATGTATTTGGGTCAAATTTAGCTATCCTAAATGGCATGAGATACCATCTCTGGGTGACTTTATGTGACAGTTCCCAAAGATTGGCACATTTAGTAGCTGAGTGGGTATATTGTAGAGCTCTGATCCACTGTTCATCTGTGTAAGAAGCTTCCAGCTCTCTCTCCCAAGCCAACAGTGAGTTCGATTTTTCAAACACTAATTTATCGCTAAGAAAGTTATAGAATAGCTAAATACCACTTCTGTGACTGACTTTTGAAGTGATGTATGTGTGTATTTTCCAGAACAATTTATACGGTTGAAAGCGACCGCTTTTGAGGAATGACACTACTCTGACATAGTTGAATTGTTCAGAGGCCGGGAGGTTGAATTCTAGTTGTGCTTGTGAAAAGGATTTCAAATTGTTATTCAAGTACAGGTCCGAGACCCATTTTAATCCCCCTGAGGTCCATTTATTTAAATTTAGTTCAGGTATAGTGATGAGCCGAACACCCCCGTGTTCGGTTCGCACCAGAACCCGCGAACGGACCGAAAGTTCGTACGAACATTAGAACCCTATTAAATACAATGGATGCGAACGTTCGAATTCTAAAGTGCTAATTATAACAACTATTATGCATGTTATTGTCCTAAAAAGGGTTTGGGAACCCGGGTTGTGCACCAGGGGACATGTATCAATGCAAAAAGAAGTTTTAAAAACGGTCGTTTTTCGGGAACAGTCATTTTAATGATGCATAAAGTGAAAAAAAAAAGTCAAATATTCCTTTAAATATCGTACCTGGGGGGTGTCTAAAGTATGCCTGTGAAGTGCCACGTGTTTCCCGTGTTTAGAACTGTCCCTGCACAAAATGACACTTCTAAAGGAAAAAAAAGCCATTTAAAACTGCTTGCGGCTTTAATGTAATGTCTGGTCCCGGTAATATGGATGAAAATCTTTAAGAAAAATGGCATAGCTACCCCATGACCCCCCCTACCCCAGCCCATTACCAGCCCCTTTGGGTCTTGTATGGATATTAAGGGGAACCCCGCACATAAAATAAAAAAGGCCCTATATACTCTGAACAGCCGTATACAGGCGGTGCATACAAGACAGGGACTGTAGGTTTGTTCTTATGTAGAATCTGTTTGTAATTTTGAACAGGTACATTGTTGAAGTGTAGCTCCAGCCCAAAAATCTATTTTTAAACTTTTTGGAAAACATAGGTAAGGGTTATCATCACCCCTGTAACATTTGTTTTGCTGTCTGTGCCCCTGTTCAGAACATTTCACCTCACTTTCCGTCCCAATGACAACTGTTTTTGAAATGTGGTGTTTTTCTTGAAACAAGGATTGCTGATAAAGCATCAGTACAGAGGAGACACCTTTCTCCCATATTTATTCTTACAGGAGAGAATTTTCCTTCCTAGTGGTAGATTTCCTCTCACTTCCTGTTGTCTTCTTGCGTTTGCAAGTAGGAGTCGTTTGTAAGTTGGATGTTTGAAAGTAGGGACCTGCCGTATATACTCTGCAGAAATAGGCCCCTTAGTTGTTGGTGTTGGCACAACACTGTAAGCACTCACAGTTACTCTTGGTTGGTGCTGGAATGCCCTGCTGTCAACTATTATATCAGGAATTTTAATTACATATATTTGTTGAACAGTGGTAGTAAAAATTGGGCCTTTGATGGTGGTGCTGGTGCCACAACACTGTAAGCCCTGACAGTTACTCTTGGTGGGTGCAGCAATGGGCCCTGCTGTGAATTATTAGATCAAGAATTGTAATTGCATGCCCCTGTTGAACAGGGGCTGAAAAATTGGGCCTTTCGTGGTGGTGGTGGTGGTGGTGGTGTTGCCACAACACTGTAAGCCCTCAGAGTTACTCTTGGTGGGTGCAGGAATGGGCCCTGCTGTGAATTATTAGATCAAGAATTGTAATTGCATGCCCCTGTTGAACAGGGGCTGAAAAATTGGGCGTTTCGTGGTGGTGGTGGTGGTGGTGGTGTTGCCACAACACTGTAAGCCCTCAGAGTTACTCTTGGTGGGTGCAACAATGGGCCCTGCTGTGAATTATTAGATCAAGAATTGTAATTGCATGGCCCTGTTGAACAGGGGCTGAAAAATTGGGCCTTTCGTGGTGGTGGTGGTGGTGGTGGTGTTGCCACAACACTGTAAGCCCTCAGAGTTACTCTTGGTGGGTGCAGCAATGGGCCCTGCTGTGAATTATTAGATCAAGAATTGTAATTGCATGCCCCTGTTGAACAGGGGCTGAAAAATTGGGCCTTTCGTGGTGGTGGTGGTGGTGGTGGTGTTGCCACAACACTGTAAGCCCTCAGAGTTACTCTTGGTGGGTGCAGGAATGGGCCCTGCTGTGAATTATTAGATCAAGAATTGTAATTACATGCCCCTTTTGAACAGGGGCTGAAAAATTGGGCCTTTCGTGGTGGTGGTGGTGGTGGCGTTGCCACAACACTGTAAGCCCTCAGAGTTACTCTTGGTGGGTGCAGCAATGGGCCCTGCTGTGAATTATTAGATCAAGAATTGTAATTGCATGCCCCTGTTGAACAGGGGCTGAAAAATTGGGCCTTAGGCACTGGTGGCACAACACTACAACCCCTCACAGATACTGTACTTGGAGCACAGCAATGAGCCCTGTTGCAAAGTATTGCTTCAAAAATTGTAATGACATGCCCCTGTTAAACAGGGGCTGAAAAATTGGGCCTTAGGCACTGGTGCCACAACACTCCAACCCCTCACAGATACTGTACTTGGAGCACAGCAATGAGCCCTATGGCAAATTATTGCTAAAAAAACTGTAATTACACGCCCCTGTAAAACAGGGGCTGAAAAATTGGGCCTTAGCCACTGGTGGCGGCACCCATAAACAAAAATGATCTTCCAAGCTATCATCATCAATCGTATCATTGAGGACTCGGAGGAGGAGGATAGCCAGTCAACATAACAGCACAGGCACTCAGCATCAGCATCAGTCTTGAAGGGATGTGACATGTTAAAATCAATTAGTCTGTTATATCAGCATCAGATGTGTGGTAGCTGGTGGTGATCCAAGACTGGTTCATCTTGATGAAAGTCAGTCGATCAACCGAGTCGGTGGACAGGCGCACCCTGTGATCCGTGACAAATCCTCCAGCAGCACTGAATGTGCGTTCCGAAAGAACGCTGGATGCAGGACAGGCCAGTAGCTCAATTGCATACTGTGCAAGCTCTGGCCAGTGATCCATCCTCAAGACCGAGTAAGCCAGAGGATTTTCGGTGGGGAAGGTGTCCAAGTCTGACCTTGCCCCTAGATATTCCTGCACCATGTTTATCAGACGCTGGCGATGGTTGCTGGAACCGATCATACTTTGGGGCTGCGGACTAAAGAATTGTCTGAACGCATCGGTCAGACGGCCACCTTCCCCACCGCTCCTTCTTTGACTGGCCGAAGCCTCAGCAACTCGTTGTCCAGGACCAGGAGTTTGTAACCTCCCAGTCTCTGGGAACGCGTTGCACAGACCTTTCTGCAAGGCCTCCCGGAGTTGTCTCATCCTCTGCTCCCTCTGCAACGGTAACATAAGGTCCGCAACCTTACCCTTGTACCGTGGATCAAGGAGAGTGGCCAGCCAGTAATGGTCCCTCTCCTTGATCCGAAGAATACGAGGATCCTTCCGCAGACTTTGCAGGATCAGGGAGGCCATGCAGCGTAGGTTTGCTGAGGCATTCGCTCCTGAGTCCTCTGGGTCACTAAGGACGACATGATCCGCAGCCACCTCCTCCCAGCCACGTACAAGTCCACTGGTTTCTTGGGACTGTAAATCATCCCTAAAAGACTGCTGCTGATGATGCTGAGTGCCAGCCTCCACCTCCATGCTGACACAATCCTCCTCCTCCTCCTCCTCTTCCTGTGCGATGGGTGGGACAGAAGGAACACTGTCTGGGTAAAGGGGGCCTTGAGAGGCAAGGAAGTCCTCCTCTTCCTGCCTCTGTTCTGCCTCAAGTGCCCTGTCCATTATTCCACGCAGCGTGTGCTCCAACAGGTGGACAAGAGGTACAGTGTCACTGATGCATGCACTGTCACTGCTCACCATCCTCGTGGCCTCCTCAAATGGTGCCAGGACAGTGCATGCATCCCTGATCATGCCCCACTGGCGTGGAGAAAAAAACCAAGCTCCCCTGACCCTGTCCTGGTGCCGTAGTCGCACAGGTACTCATTGATGGCCCTCTGCTGCGTGTGCAGCCGCTGCAGCATGGCCAACGTTGAGTTCCACCTGGTGGGCATGTCACATATAAGGCGGTTCTTGGGCAGGTTCAACTCCTTTTGCAGCTCAGCCAGGCGAGCACTGGCATTATAAGATCTGCGGAAATGCACACAGACTTTCCTGGCCTGCCTCAGGACATCCTGTAAGCCCGGGTACCTGCCCAAGAACCGCTGCACCACCAGGTTAAGGACGTGAGCCACACAGGGCACATGGGTCAGTTGTCCCTGTCGGAGGGCGGAGAGGAGGTTGGTGCCATTGTCGCAAACCACCATTCCTGGCTTAAGCTGGCGTGGCGTCAACCACCTCTCGGCCTGGCCCTGCAGAGCAGACAGGACCTCTGCCCCAGTGTGGCTTCTGTCCCCCAAACACACCAGCGCAAGCACGGCATGGCATCTTTTTGCCTGCGTACTTGCGTAGCCCCTTGAACGCCTACGGAGCACCGCTGGTTCCGAGGACAAACCACAGGAAGAGGCCATGGAGGAAGAAGAAGAGGAGGGGGTGGAGGAGAGAGGTGTGTCACAACCAGTAGTAGCATTTTGGAGGCGTGGCGGTGGAACAACCTCCAACACTACTGCACCTTGTCCTGCATCCTTCCCAGCTGCCAAAAGAGTGACCCAATGGGCCGTGAAAGAAAGGTAACGTCCCTGTCCATGCCTGCTGGACCATGAGTCAGCGGTAATATGCACCTTACCGCTGACCACCCTGTCCAGCGAGGCCAAGACATTGCCTTCCACATGCCGGTAGAGAGCCGGAATAGCCTTCCGTGAGAAAAAGTGGCGTTTGGGAACCTGCCACTGAGGAACCGCACATTGCACAAACTCACGGAAGGGGGCCGAGTCTACCAACTGAAAAGGCAGCAGTTGAAGCGCTAGCAATTTAGCCAAGCTAGCATTCAACCACTGGGCATGTGGATGGCTGGGAGTGAACTTCTTTCGACGGTCCAGCAGCTGGGGCAGGGAAATTTGCCTGCTAGAATCGGACGTCGGTGTACTGCTAGCAGAGTGGCCGCAAGTACTTGGCTGTGACACACCTAATTCTACACCTTCATTCCTCTCAGTGCATGTTTCAGAGAGGACTGAAGTTATAGTGGGGTTGGAGATCCCAGCTGATGCGGTGCAAGGAGAGGTCCGCTTTGTTCTTTGGTGTGGGTCTTTGAGGTAGGCTTGCCAACGAGCTGCATGGCAGGTCAACATATGTCTGGTCAGGCATGTGGTACCCAAGCGGCTGATGTTTTGGCCACGCGATATACGCTTGAGACATATGTTGCAAACAGCAGCTGTGCGATCTGATGCACTAGCCTCAAAAAAGGCCCACACCAAAGAACTTTTTGAATGACGGGCAGAGGCAGCGCCCTGCACAGGCGGAGCTCTGCGGTGTGATTCCGTCGGTGTACTGCCCTTACGCTGGCCACCAAAGGGCATCCTGCCTCGTTGGAGATGTGCCTCCTCCTCATCCTCCTCCTCCTCCTCTCTCCTATTAGGCACCCACGTGGAGTCAGTGACCTCATCATCACCTCCCTCCTCATCACTGGAGCCAATCTGGCAGTATGCTGCAGCTGCTGGAACATGACTGCCAGATTGGTGTCCTTCTTGAGCATCCCCTCTGTCTGCTCTCACGCTACTGCCTTCCTCTAGCTGGGTTTCATCATCAGACCCTTCGAAACGCTGGGCATCCTCCTGGAGCATGTACCCAACACTGTGCTCAAACAGTTCGGGGGACTCCTCAGGAGGAGGACATGGTGGGTCTAGGGAAGGAGTGACTGATGATGAGTCTGACATTGATACCAGGGAAGAGGACGCTTTGGCAGCTGCTTTTCCAGTACCCTGAGCCTGGGTGAGAGAGGATGAGGAGGAGGAGGAGGGCTTGGTCATCCACTCTACCAAGTCTTCGGCATGATGTGGCTCAACATGTCCAGCTGCCGAAAAGAAGGACAAGCGTGTCCCATGGCCATGTGCTGATGACAATGCACCGCGTCCACGACCAGCACTGTTGCCCCCAGACACAGAGCCTGCTTGCCCTCTTTTATTGCCTCCTGACTGTCTGCCTCTCCTTGTTTGCCTTCCAGACATTCTAATAGATGGCCTGCAGGGAGATGGGAAAAAAGCAATAAGGGCTACCTTCAGGTGTCCTTCTCTGTCCCTTTACTTAAGGATTTCTAAATATGGTTGAGGATGATTGCTTTTGCACAGAATAGCACAACGACAATTTCCCTGACTGTCCAAAAAAACAAGGATTTCAAAGATGGTTGATGAGGAATGCTTTAGCACACTATAGCACAAGGAGAATTCCCTCACTGTCCTTCCCTGTCCCTAGAAACAAGGATTCGCACAGTAAAAGACACTGACACTCTCCCTACCTATAGTTTTCTGTCCCTAGAAAAAACGTTTTTTTAAAGCACACTATAGCACAAGGAGAATTCCCTCACTGTCCTTCCCTGTCCCTAGAAACAAGGATTCGCACAGTAAAACACACTGACACTCTCCCTACCTATAGTTTTCTGTCCCTAGAAAAAATGTTTTTTTAAAGCACACTATAGCACAAGGAGAATTTCCCTCACTTTCCTTCTTTGTCCCTAGAAACAAGGATTATCACAGTGAAAGAAACTGACACTCTTCCTACCTATAGTTTTCTGTCCCTAGAAAAAATGTTTTTTTAAAGCACACTATAGCACAAGGAGAATTTCACTCACTTTCCTTCTTTGTCCCTAGAAACAAGGATTATCACAGTGAAAGAAACTGACACTCTTCCTTCCTATAGTTTTCTGTCCCTAGAAAAAATGTTTTTTTAAAGCACACTATAGCACAAGGAGAATTCCCTCACTGTCCTTCCCTGTCCCTAGAAACAAGGATTCACACAGTAAAACACACTGACACTCTCCCTACCTATAGTTTTCTGTCCCTAGAAAAAATGTTTTTTTAAAGCACACTATAGCACAAGGAGAATTCCCTCACTGTCCTTCCCTGTCCCTAGAAACAAGGATTCGCACAGTAAAAGACACTGACACTCTCCCTACCTATAGTTTTCTGTCCCTAGAAAAAAAGTTTTTTTAAAGCACACTATAGCACAAGGAGAATTTCACTCGCTTTCCTTCTTTGTCCCTAGAAACAAGGATTATCACAGTGAAAGAAACTGACACTCTTCCTTCCTATAGTTTTCTGTCCCTAGAAAAAATGTTTTTTTAAAGCACACTATAGCACAAGGAGAATTCCCTCACTGTCCTTCCCTGTCCCTAGAAACAAGGATTCGCACAGTAAAAGACACTGACACTCTCCCTACCTATAGTTTTCTGTCCCTAGAAAAAATGTTTTTTTAAAGCACACTATAGCACAAGGAGAATTTCCCTCACTTTCCTTCTCTGTCCCTAGAAACAAGGATTATCACAGTGAAAGAAACTGACACTCTTCCTACATATAGTTTTCTGTCCCTAGAAAAAATGTTTTTTTAAAGCACACTATAGCACAAGGAGAATTCCCTCACTGTCCTTCCCTGTCCCTAGAAACAAGGATTCGCACAGTAAAACACACTGACACTCTCCCTACCTATAGTTTTCTGTCCCTAGAAAAAATGTTTTTTTAAAGCACACTATAGCACAAGGAGAATTCCCTCACTGTCCTTCCCTGTCCCTAGAAACAAGGATTCGCACAGTAAAACACACTGACACTCTCCCTACCTATAGTTTTCTGTCCCTAGAAAAAATGTTTTTTTAAAGCACACTATAGCACAAGGAGAATTCCCTCACTGTCCTTCCCTGTCCCTAGAAACAAGGATTCGCACAGTAAAAGACACTGACACTCTCCCTACCTATAGTTTTCTGTCCCTAGAAAAAATGTTTTTTTAAAGCACACTATAGCACAAGGAGAATTTCACTCACTTTCCTTCTTTGTCCCTAGAAACAAGGATTATCACAGTGAAAGAAACTGACACTCTTCCTTCCTATAGTTTTCTGTCCCTAGAATTTTTTTTTTTTTAAAGCACACTATAGCACAAGGAGAATTCCCTCACTGTCCTTCCCTGTCCCTAGAAACAAGGATTCGCACAGTAAAAGACACTGACACTCTCCCTACCTATAGTTTTCTGTCCCTAGAAAAAATGTTTTTTTAAAGCACACTATAGCACAAGGAGAATTTCCCTCACTTTCCTTCTTTGTCCCTAGAAACAAGGATTATCACAGTGAAAGAAACTGACACTCTTCCTACCTATAGTTTTCTGTCCCTAGAAAAAATGTTTTTTTAAAGCACACTATAGCACAAGGAGAATTCCCTCACTGTCCTTCCCTGTCCCTAGAAACAAGGATTCGCACAGTAAAACACACTGACACTCTCCCTACCTATAGTTTTCTGTCCCTAGAAAAAATGTTTTTTTAAAGCACACTATAGCACAAGGAGAATTCCCTCACTGTCCTTCCCTGTCCCTAGAAACAAGGATTCGCACAGTAAAACACACTGACACTCTCCCTACCTATAGTTTTCTGTCCCTAGAATTTTTTTTTTTTAAAGCACACTATAGCACAAGGAGAATTCCCTCACTGTCCTTCCCTGTCCCTAGAAACAAGGATTCGCACAGTAAAAGACACTGACACTCTCCCTACCTATAGTTTTCTGTCCCTAGAAAAAAAGTTTTTTTAAAGCACACTATAGCACAAGGAGAATTTCACTCACTTTCCTTCTTTGTCCCTAGAAACAAGGATTATCACAGTGAAAGAAACTGACACTCTTCCTTCCTATAGTTTTCTGTCCCTAGAAAAAATGTTTTTTTAAAGCACACTATAGCACAAGGAGAATTCCCTCACTGTCCTTCCCTGTCCCTAGAAACAAGGATTCGCACAGTAAAAGACACTGACACTCTCCCTACCTATAGTTTTCTGTCCCTAGAAAAAATGTTTTTTTAAAGCACACTATAGCACAAGGAGAATTTCCCTCACTTTCCTTCTTTGTCCCTAGAAACAAGGATTATCACAGTGAAAGAAACTGACACTCTTCCTACCTATAGTTTTTTGTCCCTAGAAAAAATGTTTTTTTAAAGCACACTATAGCACAAGGAGAATTCCCTCACTGTCCTTCCCTGTCCCTAGAAACAAGGATTCGCACAGTAAAACACACTGACACTCTCCCTACCTATAGTTTTCTGTCCCTAGAAAAAATGTTTTTTTAAAGCACACTATAGCACAAGGAGAATTCCCTCACTGTCCTTCCCTGTCCCTAGAAACAAGGATTCGCACAGTAAAACACACTGACACTCTCCCTACCTATAGTTTTCTGTCCCTAGAAAAAATGTTTTTTTAAAGCACACTATAGCACAAGGAGAATTCCCTCACTGTCCTTCCCTGTCCCTAGAAACAAGGATTCGCACAGTAAAACACACTGACACTCTCCCTACCTATCTTTCTCTTTCCCTAAACTAAAGGAATCCAGGTTAAGCAAGAAAAAAATAAATGTCACTGTCCCTGCCTATGCTTCTCTTTCCCTGCTCCGGAACACACTACACTAGGCCGCCGTGCTAGCGGCCTTTTATAGTGTGGGGCGTGTACTAAACACCCTCAGCAATAATTGGCCACAGGCATCCTGCCTGTGGCCAATCATTGCTCTCCTCGCTGCCGGCGCTGTGATTGGCCAAGCATGCGGGGTCACAGTGCATGCTTGGCCAATCACAGCGCCTGGATGACACTGCGATGGCGTAGTGCATTGTGGGCCGTTCGCGTCACTCGAATTTGGCGCGAACGGCCCAAATCGTTCGATCTTCGTCGAACGATCGAACAGCCGATGTTCGAGTCGAACGTATGTTCGACTCGAACACGAAGCTCATCCCTATTCAGGTATTATCAATGCTATGGTGGTAACAGGCAATTCAAGAGTAATATTAGGTGATAAGGCGGATTTGGTCAACACTAGTTGCTTCCAGGCTTCTAAGGTTGTCATTGGAGGAGATAGGTTCTTATGCTTTGTTTTAGTAGAGGGGTAGGCCAGTAAATAGTCCCTCAAATTTTCTTTTGGCACAAAGGATTGCTTGATGAGGCCCCATAATGGAGTAGGATGATTTGGAAACCACCCTATGATCTGTGCTAGTATTGCAGCTTTATGGTAATCAGAGAAAACTGGTACACCTGCACCCCCTGCCCTCTTAAGTTTGCTAAGTTTGGAAAAGGTGCAGCGCGCTTTTTTACCTTGCCATAAAAAACCTGAGAGTGTTATTTGTAGATTACTAAAAAAGGTTTCGGGGATTGGTATAGGAACTGTCCTAAATATGTACAAAATTTGAGGTAATATCTGCATTTTGAAAGCTGCCAACCTTCCTGTCCATGATAGTATATGTTTGCTTAGTCTACCCAACTCTCCTGTCACTTTTCCCTCTAATGGCAGGTAGTTGGCTTTAAATAACTGCTCAGGATGAAATGTGAGGTGGATCCCCAAGTAGCTTATAGCATAGTCCGACCAAATATACGGGAATTTGGTTTGCATTGCAATTTTGTCTTGACGAGGCACCCCCAAATCAAGAATATAAGATTTAGCATCATTCACCTTATAATATGATATTTGACTATATTCTTTGAGTACACATGAGACCCTTTCCAAGGAAGACACCGGGTTAGTGAGCATTAGAATCACTTCATCAGCAAAAAGGCTTATGACATGTTTTTTGTTATTGATTGTAAAACCTTGTATTTCTGGTGATTGTCTGATGCGAGCTGCAAGTGGCTCCATCAGGAGATTAAAAATGAGGGGAGACAGGGGGCAACCCTGTCTCATGCCATTTGTAATCCTAAAGGATCTGGATAACATTCCTGATGTATATATTTTGGCAGAAGGTGATGTGTATAGAGCCAAAATGGCAGATAACAAGTGACCATTGAACCCAAATTTTTCTAACGCCTGTTGTAAATATAGCCAATGTACTCTATCGAACGCCTTCTCCACATCCAGCGCCAGGAGCAGAGAAGGCGTACGACATTTCCTAGCGATATGAGTAATTTCAATCAAATGTCTTGTAGCATCTGATGCCTGTGTGCCCTTTGTGAACCCCGATTGATCAGGATCAATGAGAGTGGGTAGAATATTGATTAACCTCAAATCTATCATTTTGGCATAGATTTTAAAGTCATTGTTCAATAGTGAGATTGGCCTAAAATTTTGAGGTACATCCGGTGTCTTCCCCGGTTTGGGGAGTGTGACCACTAAATCTTCCAACATTTCAGACGGAAAAGAGGCAGAGGCAGCTGCTGTGTCAAAAATCTTGAGTAGGTATGGTCCTAAAGTTGTTTGAAATGATTTGTAATAATCTCCTATAAGTCCGTCAGGGCCAGGAGATTTATTGCTAGGGAGAGTTTTTATAGCTTGCAGTACTTCATTGAGAGAAAAGGGGGAGTTTAGGTCTTGAAGCTGTGTTTGGGACAGGATAGGTAAGTTTATGTCATCCAGAAACCCCTCAATGTCTGATGAAGAGGGTTGGTTAGTATTGTCATCTAAATTCAGATTATAAAGAGAACTGTAGTAGTCGCTAAAAGCATCAGCGATGCCCTGGGGATCGTACACCTTCTCCTGACTCTTACAATGTATAAGATATGCTATCTTAGATTTAAAGCGTTGTCCTTGTATACGTCACGCTAACGCTTTTCCTGCTTTGTTACTAGTAGAATAAAAGGACATTTTCATCCTCTTTTCTTTTTGTTCAAAAGTTTGGAGAAGGAGTAGTCTAAGGCCGTGTCGTAGTGTGGTAAGTTTTTCACTAATGGATGGGGAAGGGTTCTTTTTGTTCAAGTCTTCTAAGGTACTAATGTCAGTCATCAGCGTAGAGATTTTCAGCTGCCTCTGCCTCTTAAGCCTAGCTCCTAACTGAATAAATATACCTCTTATGTATGCTTTATGGGCATTCCATAATAGAAAAGCATTATCTGTGGAAGAGGAATTGATTTGGAAATAGTCTGACAAGCGTTCTTTCAATATTGCTCTAGTGGCTGGGTTTTGGATAATCTGAGAGTTGGCGCGCCAAATATAGGTAGTGGAGTCAGGATAGGAATCCCTCAATGTGAGGAGAATAGGAGCATGGTCTGACCATGCTATTGTGTCAATTTTGGTTTGAGAAACTTTTTGGAGCAACCACTTGTCTAATAGAAACAAATCAATCCTTGAATATGAGCAGTGCCTATGGGAGAAAAAGGAATAGTCTCTTTCGCTGGCGTGTGTACAACGTCATGCATCGTACAGGTCATGGGAGCATAGAAAGTTCCCCAGAGATGGTGTCCGTTTAGACGGAGTTGTAGTAGAATCCAGAGTTGGATTGGGTACTATGTTGAAGTCCCCACATAATACGAGGGAACCCTGCTGTATCTTCTGCACTTTGCGCATGAGTCTGTTGAGAAAGTTAATTTGACATTTGTTAGGCGCATATAAAGTAACTAAAGTATAGCGGGCATTGTTGATGTCACAGACGAGTATCAGATATCGACCTTGCGGGTCAGTGAATTCTGAAATTAGGTTGAAAGAAATTGTGTCTCTAACCGCAATGAGGACTCCTCTCCGCTTTGCGGCCATGTTTTGTACATTTAGGTGGAGCATTTAGATGGAAGTGGGTCTCTTGCACGCATTGTATATCGCACTGAGAAGAATCAGCCTCCCTCCAAAGGGATGCCCTCTTAGCCGGATGATTTAGGCCGTGGGCATTAATCGAGAGTATTTTATCTGGCATATTGGTCAATCAATGATGCTGTGTGTGGCAAAGAGTGAAAGTACTTACAGCCAAAACCCATGGTAGGTGATCCATTGAAGGGGAGCATCCATCGTCCAGGTCCGAGAGTCTTTGAGATGGTGGTGTAGTAGTAATATTGCTGGTTTTGAAGTTAAAAAGTATAGGGTCCTAGATGCATTGGACGGTGCAGTTCCTGAAAGTAGAGCTGGTAAACAAAACAAAAAGTACATAAACTGAAACGTAAAAGGTGGGTCATCATAACCCTGATGCAGATCAATTCTGCTCAAGAGAGTGGGAGCTTGTGTTGTGGAGGAAGCTCCGATATGCAGGGCCCTGTGAGAGGGCAGCTGTTATAAGGCATTAGGTCAAAGAATTACAGTTATTTCATTTCATGAGGAATCAGCAACTTGTTTCCACTCTGGGGAAATTCTGCCAGGATTGCCTGCTCTAGAGGGTTCAGCTAGCTCATCAGGTAAAATCTTCCATTTTTGGAGTAACCGGAAACCCTTGGACAGAGATGTGATTACATGTGTTGTCCCATCCTTAGTCACCAATAGCTTTGTGGGATATCCCCACCTATAGTCAACATTGTGGTTCATTAGGGCTTTAGTGACATTATTCAGATTTTTGCGGAGTTGCAGAGTAAACTGGGACAGATCCGCATAGAATTGTAAAGTGGAGTACGCAGTGTTGCAGTGTTCCCCTTTACGTGTGATTGTCATTAGTCTCTCTTTGGTTTGGTAGAAATTGATTCGAAATAGAACATCTCTAGGAACATTTTCTGGTATGAATGAAGGCTTTGGCAGCCTGTAAATTCTGTCTATAGAGAGTTCTATGGTGGAGAGATCAGGCATAAGTGTGGAGAGCATTGTAGTAGCATAAGAACGCAGGTCAGAAGGATTTACAGTTTCTGGTATTCCTCTTATTTTGACATTATTCCTCCTGGACCTGTCTTCTAAATCTGCTAATTTAGCTTTCATCCATGTCTGCTCTTCCTCTGCTGTGTCATTCACGTCTACCAAATCATTAATGGTTGTGGCGTATTCCCCCATATTTGTCTCAATGTGATCTACTCTATCGCCCACCGCTGTTAGCTCAGTCTTGAATTTCCTCATACATGCCATCATGTCACTGTGAATGGTGCTCCTGAGTGAAATAAGCATATCCTTAAGTGTTGTGTCCATCACTGGTTGGTGCAGCGTTGGGAATGAGACTATGGAATCAGGGAGTTCTCTAGTGTCCTCCTGCGAGTCTGTATTAGATCTTACCTTGCAGTGCTGCAGATCTGGGTCTTCTGCTCTGAATCGGGACTTAGCTGGGCTACCGCTGAGTGGTGAAGGGGCCTGGGATGTCTGGGGTGCATCACTGCTGATGAAGGGCTGTCTGCTTGCTGTACCCTTACCGCTCTGTGAGTGTCCGCGAGCCGCTCTGGAAGAGGAAGAAGTGCCGGCGCCATCTTGTCCTCGAGGGTGCGGCGGCAGCGTGTAGTAGTCTGTTTGTTTTTCGGGTGGTGTTCCGCCTGCCTCTTTCTGGTCATGTCGCTCGAGTGGTAGGGGTCAGACCGCTAAGTGTGGAGCCTATATAGATGCCTCAGGTCGCTATTAGCCGCTGTTCTATCCCGCTGTCTGCCGGAGCTCAGGGATCACACCGTCATCTCGGTGGAATCCAAGCCACGCCCCCGTTATTCAATTTTTTGATAACTAATATATAATATCTAGTTTTTGATAACCAAGCGCCAGTGCACATTGTTCAATGCTAAAAAATCTGATGTATGACATGCCTAAGAATCAACCTGTTCCAAGTTATGCATACCTTAGTTTTTCTTGAAAAATTCTCAATAAAAAGTTATTGAAACTAAAAAAATAAATAAATAAAAAAGACATGAAGGTAGATTTGAAACATTAGTCACATCTTGAGAAAGATTTAACAAAATAATGCAGCACAGACAATTAAATCAAAGTGAACAAACAACACACATTAACAACATCAAAAATATTTCAGAGGAACATATCCCCACACAAAAAAACAATCAACAAAAGTAAAACAAACATCTGTTTTGCAAAGACATAACAAATAAAATGCATGTGTTACAAACTCGATAAGGACACCAAAATGTACTTTTTGCTGGCCCGCCACATTCACACACAATCTTGCCTCTTTTCAGGGCAAGGGAGAGAATGCTATCTGCAAGCTTTATATAACATAGGTTTGTGTGCTAATGAGGCAATTGAAAACACATGCACAGTCCATGAAACACCCAAAATGCAAGTTCACCCAATGTAGAGACTGAACTTCAAAGTGGGTACACCTGTTAAGGATGTCCTTCAATTACTAACCCAAAAAACACACTCTCTCTGAGCATGCCCAGAAATATCCAGGTGCTGTTCACACACAAAAAGCACCCAAAAAAATCCTAAGTTCCTGAGCATGCTGAGACCAACACAAATGCAGCTAGCAGAAAATAAGCCCCCCCTGTCCAAAATTAAGCACATCATCCAGCATGCTACAAAATTAGAGACGGTCCGGGGGGCAAACAAAGAGCCTAACATGGGAAAAAGTTATACAACAAATACCATTGCAGTCTATGGGAACTGACTTGTTAATTTTGCTAGTCCCCACTTGGCTGGCTTTTCTTCTAGTTATTGGCCTTAAAATGGGGGCCCAGGTCCCACCCTAAGGGACATACAGTATATCAATGTCACCAATTTGGACAACACCAAAAACAAAACAAGGAGAAGTGCCTTTAAATTAGACATGTGCCATTCGTTTTGTTTCTAATTTGTTTTTCAAGAATTTAGAGAAATTAGTTAATTCCGAAATTTCAGAATCTCAGAATTTTTCAATTTCCGAATTTTCAGATTTTGGGATTTCCAAAATTTCGAATTTCCGAATTTTCGGATTTACGAATTTTAAAATTTATGAATTTTCTGATTTTCTGATTTCAGAAATTTCAAATTTCCAAAAAAAAACGAATAAAACGAAAACGAAAAAAACAAATTTTTCGAATTTACAAAAAGAGCAAAAAAACGAAAAAAAAACGAATTTCCAATTTTCGGAAATTCGGAAATTCAAAAAATTCAGAATTCGGAAATTCAACTTTCCAAATTTCCCATTTTCGATTTTTATATTTTCGAATTTTGCAATTTCGAATTTTCGAATCTCAAATTTTCGAAATTTCCAATTTTCGAATTTTCGAAATTCCGAATTTTCGAAATTCCGAATTTCCGAAATTCGGAAATTACGAATTTCCGAAATTCGAAAATCCTAAATTCGGATTTTAGAAAATTTGAGAATTCGAGATTCGAAATTGCAAAATTCGAAAATCTAAAATTCGAAAATGGGAAATTTGAAAAGTTGAATTTCCGAATTCCGAATTTTTTGAATTTCCGAATTTCCGAAAATCGGAAATTCTTTTTTTTAGTTTTTTTGCTTTTTCCGGAAACTCGAAAAATGTTTTTTTTTGTTTTCGTTTTATTTGTTTTTTTGGACATTCAGAAATTCGAGAATTCGGAATTCGGAATTTCCGAAAAAAGCAAAAAAATGAAAAAACGAAAACGAAAAAAAGCAAATTTTTCGAATTTCCCGAATTTCCGAAAAAAGCAAAAAAACGAAAAAAAAGAAAACGAAAAAAACGAATTTTTCGAATTTCCCGAACTTCCGAATTTCAGAAAAAAAAACAAAAGAACAAAAAAAAACGGAAAAAAACTAATTTTTCGGCAGTGCACATGTCTACTTTAAATATGCCAAATTGCTTAAGGGCCATTTCACACCACATGCAGTGCGTTGTGTTTTTTATGCATCAAAAATGCATGGAAAGTTGATTATATGGTTCTAAATGGCAGTGTTTGTTCCAGTGCGTTCCAGTTCCACAAAAAAAGTAGAACATGCTGCATTTTACCTGCACTGGACCGTACTGGAACATTGCAAAACACATCAAAAATGCACTGGAACGCACCAGAACACACCTAAATGCACCAAAAACGCACTGGAACACACTTGTCCTTATCTATGGTTAATAAAAAAGAGGGGTGAAAAAAAAGCACTGGACTGCATCAAAAACGTACCAAAAATGCACTGGAACACATCAAAAACGCGTATGTAAATAAGCACCTGGAACGCATCCGGATTGCGTTTCTATGGTGTGAACTGGCCCTAAGGGTGCTTTTCTGCATGTGCGTTTTTGATGCATTCCTGTGCATTTTTGATGCGTTTTTGATGCAGTCCAGTGCTTTTTCCCCCCTCTTTTCACTTAGGACAAGTGTGTTGCAGTGCGTCTTTGGTGCATTTAGGTGCGTTCCGGTGAGTTCCAGTGCATTTTTGATACGTTTCGTAGCGTTTTTGATGTGTTTTACTGCGGTCCAGTAGAGTTCTGTACATAAAAAATGCAGCATGACCAATCTTTTTTTTCCTTTCTGAAACGCACTGGAACGGACTGCAGTGGTGTGAACTATGCCATTGGCATCAATGTGATCAACTTTCTTTGCGTTTTTCATGCATCAAAAAAACGCACTGCACTGCATCCGGTGTGAACTGGCCCTAAATATCTTACCTGGGGGGTGTCTATAGTATGCCTGTAAAGTAGCGCATGTTTTCCATGTTTATAACAGTTTGAGAGCAAAATGACATTTCTAAAGTAAAATAATAGTCATTTAAAAGTACTCGCGGCTGTGATGAATTGCTGGTTCCCATCAATACAGATAAAAGTCATTGAAAGTCTTTGAAAAAAAATGCGTGGGGGTTCCCCCAAATTCCATTACCAGGCCCTTCAGGTCTGGTATGGATATTAAGGGGAACTCCGCGACAAATTTAAAAAAAAATGGCGTGGGTGTTCCCCTCAAAATCCGTACCAGGCCCTTCAGGTCTGGTATGGATTTTAAGGGGACCCCCGCGCCAAACTTAAATAAAAAATGGCATGGGGGTCCCCCTAAAAATCCACACCACACCCTTATCCAAGCACGCAACCTGGCAGGCCGCAGGAAAAGAGGGGGGATGAGAGAGCACCCCCCTCCTGAACCGTACCAGGCCACATGCCCTCAACATGGGGAGGATGCTTTGGGGGTCTGTGACCCCTCAAAGCACCATGTCCCCATGTTGATGGGGACAAGGGCCTCATCCCCACAACCCTTGCCCGGTGGTTGTGGGGGTCTGCGGGCGGGGGGCTTATCGGAATCTGGAAGCCCACTTTAACAAAGGGGACCCCAGATCCTGCCCCCCCCCCTATGTGAAATGGTAATGGGGTACAAATGTAGCCCTACCATTTCACAAAAAAAGTGTCAAAAATGTTAAAAATTACCATAGCCGGTTTTTGACAATTCCTTTATTAATGTCTTCTCCTTTCTTCCATCTTTTTCCTTCTTCTTCTTCCACCTTCTTCTTCCATCTTCTTCTTTTCTCCATTCGGGTTTCTTCCTCCATCTTGTTCTTCATCTTCATCTTCCTTCTTCCTTCGATGTTCTTGTCCGCATCTTGCTCTGGCTTCTTGTTCCCTTCTTTCTCCGGCCGCTCCGCTTGAATTCGAGGTTCCCGCTGTGTGACACTTCAGTTCATCAGTTCTCCTCTGGGTCCGCTGCCACCCGGTGACCCTGCCCCCCTCTGACGCACATGGATTTCACAGGGAATTTCCTCATGGTGTCAGAGGGGGGCGGGGTCACCGGGGTGGCAGCGGACCCATTGTAATTTTTAACATTTTTGACACTTTTTTTGTGAAATGGTAGGCGTACATTTGTACCCCATTACCATTTCACACAGGGGGGGGCAGGATCTGGGGGTCCCCTTTGTTAAAGGGGGCTTCCAGATTCCGATAAGCCCCCTGCCCGCAGACCCCCACAACCACCGGCAAGGGTTGTGGGGATGAGGCCCATCCTCCCCATGTTGAGGGCATGTGGCCTGGTACGGTTCAGGAGGGAGGGGGGCCGCTCTCTTGTCCCCCTTCTTTTCCTGCAGCCTGCCAGGTTGCGTGCTCGGATAAAGGGTTTGGTGTGGATTTTTAGGGGGACTCCACGCCATTGTTTGGCGCGGGGATTCCCCTTAAAATCCTTACCAGACCTGAAGGGCCTGGTACGGATTTTGAGGGGGACCCGCACGTCATTTTTTTTTTAAATTGGCGCAGAGTTCCCCTTAATATCCATACCAGACCTGAAGGGCCTGGTAATGGAATTTGGGGGAACCCCACGCATTTTTTTTTTCAAAGACTTTCAATGACCTTTCTCTATATTAACGGGAGCCGACAATTCATTATAGCCACGAGTGCTTTTAAATGCCTTTTTTTTCCTTTAGAAATGTCATTTTGCTGTCGGACTGTTATATAATGGCAAGTTTAGGAGGTGCGCCTGTTCAACTTATGCAAATTGATTTATGTGACTTGACATTTACTAAGATTTTGCCGGCGCATTTGAACGAGTGAAATTGCCGCGCAGAGCACAAAAAGATCCCTCACAGTTATAAACGTAATTGCTGGCGCAGCAGGCTGGTTCAGAAAAAAAATACTTTCTCATTCTATTTTGGGCATGTTTGTTACTTGGGCAGTTGTCACTAAACTTCCTCACATCCTCCCACATCACCCCATTATATTAGCACTTCCAGCTTCTTTATATTTTAATTTGAAGATGCAGCGCGCCAGGTCCATAGTGGCGCACTGAGCGCCTCCTCCCGTGCGCCGAGAACACTATAGTAAATAGGGAATAGCGCTGCGTTACCGGTGCTAATGTTTTGGAAATACCAAAACTGCTGTTGCGCACCCAGATGCGCCGATACTCATGGCGCAAACGTTTCGTAAATCAACCCCTATGTACTTAAAGAGGTTAAATCATTTTCTTTTTTTTTTGAAGATTTGTTCATTTTTTCCTATAGAAAACCCACTGCACGATAACCAGCTGCACACATTCTCCATGCATATTATTATGGGTACCTGCAATATAGTACGACGCATTATAATATATATATATATATTATTTTTTTTCTTTAAAGGGGTATCATTTTACTACATGGTCCAATTCTGTATGTGTAGATATTGCACAGTACCACTACTTTTATTTTGTATGTTATTTGTAATACTCAATGTCTGTTTTTATTCAGTATGTATGGATGAACACATTTGCCAGTTCTCTTGTTTTATATGTTAGGTGTAATTTTCATACTTTTTACATAATGTGTACTGTTTCTATACCCAACTATTCTTACAGGTTGACACCCCCGGTTATATCTGAAGGCCATTCTCCAACCCCTTTCTAAGGGTAATAGTCTATATATTTCTATTTTAATTTTTTTAGATTTCTGTTACTTTTGTTGAGCTTTGGTAAAAAAAAAATAGACAAATTACCCAGATTATTTAAAAAAATATTTTAAAAACATTTTGAAATTGATACTTTTGAAAAAATAATGCAAAATAATGACCCTTTCTATAATAATATAAAAAACAAAAAACATAATTGATCTTCTTTGCCTATACCAATAGAGAAATATTGGAAGTCTGTACTGAAGGGGTTAATGTACAGCTGGCTCCAGGATCCCACCCATTCTTCAAGCTAACACCACTTTTACCCACACAAATCCACTCAATATATATCCTCGTAATCAAAAGACATATTTCAGCACCAGAGAACCTGTTTAAAAAATATTCTCATTTCTGTCTGCCTTGTTTTATCTTTGCTTCCGATGTTAATAATTCAAATGCCCCTGTGCTTTGCAGTCAAACTATTCTGTCCACCCTAGCCTGTTCAGAGCGTGTGATTTATTATTTAGAAATTTGCAGTACTGCTCTGTTGTAAGGTGTGCATTGTGACTGCTTGCAGAACTGCTACAATCTTCTCTAGTTATTTGTCCTTATGTTTTCTGTCTCCAAACAGCATCATCTATTGATTCTTTCTGGTCTTTTTCATATTACAATTTTTTTTTTGTTCTCTATACAAAACCTTTGCTGTGCACTTCCCCCGCTGCTCTCGGAGATGATAGCATAAAGAAAAGTAGCCCTTGTTCTTAAAAATAAGCAGTATTTTTGATTCTTAGATTTTTGTTTCCATTGCTTTGGTCATACAGTCTTTCCTTTTCATTTGGTTAGGTGACATCAGTCATTTAAGGGCTTTCTAGAAAGAAGAATTAAAAAGCAGCCCAAATAAGTGTAATGAAAAAAGACTAAAACTTTATTATCTTTGACGTTTTTAAGCTTGTACATGCTTGCTTTACAATAACTATAACATTCCTTATTTTTTATACCAATTTTATGTCTCTTAAATAACATAAGTGTAAGATTTAGGAATTGATGTACAAAAGCAGGAATATGGAAACCTGGAAAAAAAACATTTCCAAGAGTAACCAATCAATTTCTTTTTTATTCACAAATTAAACGTAAAATACACAATAGCGATGAGGGATTACTCAACTTTTTCCATGTTTAATAACTTACATTTTTGTGCACCAGTACCTTACACCTAGTGATGTTGCCAGACTAAGGGCCAGTGATGATTGGCTTTTGCTCACAACAACACTGCTTATCTTCTCATACAAGTAAAAGGCCCCTTTCGCACTTGTGCGACTTGGGACTGAAAAGTTGCATGACAAGTCCTATCCCATGATTTCCATATCTGTGCGACTTCAAGTCGCAGCAACTTCAAAGTAGTCCGTGCACTACTTTGGCCTGACTTTGATGCGACTTGAGGTCCATAGACCTCAAGATTACACAGACATTGCCTCAAGTTGCGTGACTTTCAGGTTGTGTGTGAAAGGGGCCGAATGAAAATGCAGCCTAAAGCAGGTCAACTGCAGTTCAAAAGTTGACTGCAGGTCAATTGTATTTTTTTAGATGGAACAGTGGCTCTCCTTTGTATACAGTAAAACTATGTAGTGCTAGTCAAGTGTTTGTTTAAATTAACATTGTAATTTCAGAAGAAAACTAATTGGTAGAGAATTATTGTACTTTTATTAAATAAAGTTGACGTGATTGTAGCCGTATTAAACAAAGTGACATACAGTATACTGCACATTCAAAAAATAATAATACAGTTAACCACTTCAGCCCTGGAATTTGGCTGTCCAAAGACCGGAGTACTTTTTGCGATTCGGCACTGCAACGCTTTATCTGACAATTGCGCGGTCGTGCGACGTGTCTCCCAAACAAAATTGACGTCCTTTTTTTCCCACAAAAAGAGCTTTCTTTTGGTGGTATTTGATTACCTCTGCGGTTTTTATTTTTTGCGCTATAAACAAAAATAGAGGGACAATTTTGAAAAGAAAGCAATATTTTTTACTTTTTGCTATAATAAATGTAGCGGGGTCCTAAATTTAGGGGAAGTGTTTGAGTGGTAGTTATGCTCAAACACCCCAATTGTCAGCATTCTGTCAACCATTTTTGTCCGCAGGGAGAGTATCGGTGTATAGTTCCCTGTGGCCTGCAGGTGGCACTGCCATGGCAGGCCAGGGTTGAACCGCTGATACAGTGCTGTGCCTTGTGTGTCCCCTCTCGGCAGCCATACAGTGGGTATGGAAGTCCTGCTGTGCATGCTGGGAGAGGATATAAAAGGGGCAGATGCTGCCTGTTCAGGGTTCTGTCGTGGTCGGGGGTCCTACCCCAGGGAGTGTGTTCCTGTCTGCCCTGGGCACCTTTGGCCCAGGGGCGGAGGTCGGTGAATCAGTCCCAGGCACCTTTAGCCCTGGGGCTGCAGCAAAGGCCTTGGGCCCAGCACCTTCGGCTGGGCCCATAAAGGATCGAGGAATCCCAGGGTACCGCCTTGCGAGGGGACCCGCATCTTAGACAAGGAGACCGGGGGAGGAATCGTTCCGAGGGACCGGTGAGAAGTCACGGTGAAGGAAGGGGCCCGGTAACTCTCTGGAGGGATGTCTTCTCCTTAACAGAGGTCAAGCTTTAAAAGGAACCAAGTTCACCAGGTCTGTGGCGGAGACCGGGTTCGCCGGGTCTGTGGCGGAGACCGAGTTTGCCAAGTCTGTGGCAGAGACTGCGGTTGGGTTAGAGCACCATTCTGGCTGCTAGTCCCTATCTAGGGAGACTATTCAAATTGGCTGAGACTACTCGAGAATCTAAACAGTGAAGTGTTTTACGTTTGTGCCTGGACCTCTCCCACACTTTATGCTGTCCTGTTCTTACTCCAACCTTTTCTATCAGAGACTGTGCTTTAAGAAGAAAAATAAACTCTGCATTGGAGTTGCAGCTGGTGTGGACCTTGAAGTTATTGGGGGAATATAGAGACTTATCTTTATTAACTATAGAGGTGAGAATCATTCTCTGGAGGATTCTGGCTTTCTGGCTGTGGAGACCCACCAACAACACCGCTCAACCTCTTCACATAGGAAGGTATGGGCTTGTGGCATGGTGTGCCCTCTTTCCCTGTGAGGAGCCAAAGGCAGGTGAATGGGGGGTGAGTGCGCTACACGTGGGGGCTCGAGTCTGGGATTTCTGCGGCTGGAAAGAAGAAATCTCCCCAGAGTTTTGACTTTATTTCCCCTGTGAGGCTCAGTGGAGGTCGGCCATCTTTGAAAGAAAGTGACTGCGCCACGAGGAGAGCCCAAGCTGCGTAGTTCAAGGGCGTGTCAAGAGTAAGAAAGCCCGCGAACATTGCAGAAGATGGGAGGAGCCTCGCCATGTGATGAGTTGCACGTGGTCACTTTGGCGCAAAGGGGACAGTGCAAAATGGATCGGCAAGCGGGTAACATGGCATCTAATGCCTCATGGATTCCAAGTTCTTCTACCATGAATGTAACCTCATTTGCTGCTTCTGTGACTGATACAGGGATCCGACTGAAGCCTCTGGGTCGCTTCGCCCTCTATGTCTGCAGAGATGCGGAGGCCCTTGGAGTGGTTTGTCCTGGATGCCAGGGACTGGTGGTGCATCTTAGGCCTTTTGGAAGATGCGAACAGTGCAAAGAATTCCTGTTTGAGGTAGAGCAGCCTACTGAAAAACCTCGGGCCTTCCGTTTGAAATAAAAGAAAGATAAAGCTGCGCACATGTGAAAAACACTGCCACTGTGGGTTCAGAAACAGAATATCAAGAGCTCATTCTCTATTGCTAAAAACAATCAAGAAACTCCTGATAATGTGAAGAACAAAGTCCCTTGAATGAATAAACCAAGTCCAATGAATAAATGAGGTAATAATAACCCCTTGAAAAACAAAATGATGTGGATAAGAATCTCCTTGTTGGAACATAAATGACTTCAAACATCAAACACTCAATGAATAGTGCTAGATCCTTGATAGAGAGAGGTTCCACCACCACCAGTTCTTACTGCCGCTTACCAGAACCATTGATCCCTTCAGAGATCAATGAAAGCAGATGGCTGTTTACCCCTGCCAGGGTCTCTAGAGTATTAGATCGCTAGTAACTTCTCTCCTGAATTTCACGCCAATCCTCTCCAAAAGCCACGTTGTCACAGTGTAAAAGGAAAGAAAGCCACCATAGCGTAAATCCGGTAAAAAAGTGTTTAATAGTAAAAGAAATGCACTTACAAGCACAATTCTTGTATTGGTAGAGAAAGGTAGGCATGTACAATCTGGTCTGCCTTTATTGTGCACCGCGTAGCACCACCAGCCTGCGATGCACACTACTGACGGACAGGAGATGCCTTCTTCCTTAAACTTTGCCCGATTTCCCGTTTCTATATAGGAAGTTAATACTCTGTTTAGGACGTATGGAATTGTGACCAGGATTACAGATCATATTCTTATGACTGTTTGTTGACAAAAGGGCATGTTTGCCCACAGTCAACATGGCGATTTACCTGACAGGAACGCTGAGATATCAGATCTGGGCATTCCTAGTGTATTTATGAGTATATATGGAGGTGGGTCAGCACGCCGCCCGTGCCCCAGGACGACGTCATCTGTGACGAAACTACGTAGGGAGGAGCGGCGTGCTGACGTCACCGACATACAAATGAGTCCCGAAAGGAACGGGCTGTCTTAGCCGGCGGGCTATTTTTACCACACGCTTTTTATACTTGCGATAACTGTAAGTGCATTTCTTTTACTATTAAACCCTTTTTTACCGGATTTACCCCATGGTGGCTTTCTTTCCTTTTACACTGTGACAACGTGGCTTTTGGAGAGGATTGGCGTGAAATTCAGGAGAGAAGTTACTAGCGATCTAATACTCTAGAAACCCTGGCAGGGGTAAACAGCCATCTGCTTTCATTGATCTCTGAAGGGATCAATGGTTCTGGTAAGCGGCAGTAAGAACTGGTGGTGGTGGAACCTCTCTCTATCAAGGATCTAGCACTATTCATTGGGTGTTTGATGTTTGAAGTCACTTATGTTCCAACAAGGAGATTCTTATCCACATAATTTTGTTTTTCAAGGGGTTATTATTACCTCATTTATTCATAGGACTTGGTTTATTCATTCAAGGGACTTTGTTCTTCACATTATCAGGAGTTTCTTGATTGTTTTTAGCAATAGAGAATGAGCTCTTGATATTCTGTTTCTGAACCCACAGTGGCAGTGTTTTTCACATGTGCGCAGCTTTATCTTTCTATTATTATCTTTACTGTGTGTGTCTCACATTTAAGTTGCAGCCTATTGTTTATTATCACTACTAATTTTAATTTTAATTTATGAGTGGTATTTCACTATTTAGACAGTGCAGTATTTATTCACACTTTTACGTTTACTTCCGTTTGAAATGCCTTACGGACGCCACCACTCTAGAGGAGGGAACCAGAGCTTCAACAGTCACCCCTACGCACACTGTCAGGACTTCAGAGGAAGTCACTGTTGAGAATGTTCCGGTGATTGAGGAACCGGAGACGGAGAAACCGGAGGATGCTGCCTCGGTTGTTACTGAGTCCTCTCTCCCACCGCCCAAGAGGGAGTTGGGCTATGTTAAAGCTTCCTACGGCTGTGGTAGAGTTACACCCCAGCGCTTGCCCGGATCGTATGTATCCATAGGAAAGAGTTCCGGACATCCTGCATCAGCTACAGGCTGAGGTAAGCCGGGGAAAGGGACCTTGGCTAAGGTCCAAAGTGTCGGGATGTTTGGGTCAGGGACCCCAGAGAACTTGAACTTGTTAGAGACGGTGATTCATCGTCCACTAAAAATGACCTGCCGGTGGAGGAGTGTGATACCTCCGACCGGGAGTCAGTCTCCGATCCGGGGGATGATGCGGACATAGATGAACTGTTCGAGTGGAAGGGTTGGGATAAGGTACCCATGTCCTCATCCCGTAGGAAAAAGGACCCACCCATGGACACTGGGGATGATACACCCCGGGAGGAGGCCCAGGAGCCTGAGGAGGGTTTTGTACCATTGTCTGCCCTTCCACCACTTGAGGTACCTGCACCTGTTGCCGTGATGAAACGAGTGTCATTGCGGACCCCTATGTCTGGTCCGGAGGCAGTGAAAGTGCCTCGACACCTCTATGCCATAGTCCTGCCAGGTATGGGAGATCGTGCAACCATGCCTTCGTTGTCCAGGATTCAGCGGTTATTCAACCAGAGAGTGGCAAAAGAATATGGGTGGGAATACCCGTACTTGCCTAAAGACTTGCTTTTTGAAGTGGAGGCCTATAGGGATTGGTGGTACGGGGACTTTTTATGGACTTACTTAAAAGGTACCCCAGTCCCGTAAGTACTTTGCCTGTTCTGCCGCAATCACCAAGCGGTACAAGGAATGTAAGGAGTCATGGATGCTTGGCAGGCATATCCACGCAGATAAAGTGGTTATTTGTCGGAAGGAAAAAGACAATGTTGAGTACTTTATTGACACTTTTGACAAGAACTGAAAAAAACTAGTGTTGCCTCATCCACAGTATTATCTTTGAGAGACGGGACTCTTTATGTTTTTCCTTTCTTTATTCCGGAGTGCACTCTTCTGGAGTCTCAGAGAACTTTGTCAAAAAGAAAAAAAAGTGGTGTATTCTACTTCGCTGGAAGAGTAGGAGCTGTTGTTTTTTTTTTTCTCCTCTCGTAGCGCCACAAAGATCAAGACTTTGGGGTAGAAATAGTTTAGGGCCACAGAAGAAGGAGAAAATGTTCTGCACAAGTTCTGGGACAAGTGTCTTGACGGTGGCGCCACCACTAGGTGGCGGTGTTGCGTAACTCTTGCACTGCATTTAAAATGTGTTTTACTTGTTAGAAGGAAAGGAATTTTCCCCCGGGGAGAATCTTTTCTCTTCTAATGTACATAAGTTAGGATGTCAAATTGTTGGTTGTGTATGTTTCTTTCTCCCTCTGCAGTTGGACACTAAGCAAATCACTGAGTATGGGTGGATTTAGTTATTGCAGCAGGAGAGGGAAATGTAAATAATAAGAATGTGTTTATTTTGAAATATGTGACATTTGAGAATGGGATGTACACATTTGTTTTCTACTACTCTTTCTTCATCTCTTCATTTAACTCCCTTTCAGGTTCCGGCACAAACAAACATTTTTTTTCCAAATTTTTTGTTTTTTTGTAGATAGTTTCTGGAATAGGTCTATGTTGACTCAGGCTTGAGAGGCATAGGTTTGCTCCAGACACTGTGTCTAATTTAGTTGGGGGGGTGTGTAGCGGGGTCCTCAATTTAGGGGAAGTGTTTGAGTGGTAGTTATGCTCAAACACCCCAATTGTCAGGATTCTGTCAACCATTTTTGTCCGCAGGGAGAGCATTGGTGTATAGTTCCCTGTGGTCTGCAGGTGGCGCTGCCATGGCAGGCCAGGGTTGAACCGCTGATACATTGCTGTGCCTTGTGTGTCCCCTCTCGGCAGCTATACGGTGGGTGTGGCAGGCATGCTGTGCATGCTGGGAGAGGATATAAAAGGGGCAGATGCTGCCTGTTCGGGATTCTGTCGTGGTCAGGGGTCCTACCCCAGGGAGTGTGTTCCTGTCCGCCCTGGGCACCTTTGGCCCAGGGGTGGAGGTCGGTGAATCAGTCCCAGGCACCTTTAGCCCTGGGGCTGCAGCAAAGGCATTGGGCCCAGCACCTTCGGCTGGGGCCCATAAAGGATCGAGGAATCCCAGGGTGCCGCCTTGCGAGGGGACCCGCATCTTAGACGAGGAGGCCGGGGAGGAACCGCTCCGAGGGACCGGTGAGAAGTCACGGTGAAGGAAGGGGCCCGGTAACTCTCTGGAGGGATATCTTCTCCTTAACAGAGGTCAAGCTTTAAAAGGAACCAAGTTCACCAGGTCTGTGGCAGAGACCGGGTTCGCTGGGTCTGTGGCGGAGACCGAGTTTGCCAAGTCTGTGGCAGAGACTGCTGTTGGGTTAGAGCACCATTCTGGCTGCTAGTCCCTATATAGGGAGACTATCCAAATGGGCTGAGACTGCTCGAGAATCTGAGCAGTGAAGTGTTTTACGTTTGTGCTTGGACCTCTCCCACACTTTATGCTGTCCTGTTCTTACTCCAACCTTTTCTATCAGAGACTGTGCTTTAAAAAGAAAAATAAACTCTGTGTTGGACTTGCAGCTGGTGTGGACCTTGAAGTTATTAGGGGAATATAGAGACTTATCTTTATTAACTATAGAGGTGAGAATCATTCTCTGGAGGATTCTGGATTTCTGGCTGTGGAGACCCACCAACAACACCACTCAACCTCTTCACATAGGAGGGTATGGGCTTGTGGCGTGGTGTGCCCTCTCTCCCTGCGAGGAGCCAAAGGCAGGTGAAGGGGGGGTGAGTGCGCTACATAAATATCCCCCAAAAATATATCTAAAAAAAAAAATTCCTCAGTTTAGGCCGATACGTATTCTTCTACATATTTTTGGTAAAAAAAGTCACAATAAGCGTTTATTGTTTGGTTTGCGCAAAAGTTATAGCGTCTACAAAATAGGGGATAGTTTTATGGCATTTTTATTAATATTTTTTTTTACTAGTAATGGGGGCGATCAGCAATTTTTATCATGACTGCGACATTATGGCGGACACTTTTGACACTATTTTGGGACATTCACATTTTTACAGCGATCAGTGCTATAAAAATGCACTAATTACTGTGTAAATGTGACTGGCAGTGAATGGGGTTAACCACTAGGGGGCTAGGAAGAGGTTAAGTGGCTAGGTAGGGAGTGATTCTAACTGTTAGGGGGCATGGCTTACTGTGACACGACACTGATCGCTGCTCCTGATGACAGGGAGCAGGTGATCAGTGTCCTGTCACTAGGCACTTGTTTACCCAGGCATCACCTGTTCTGCAGCTCCGTGACACATAATCGCGGGACACCGGCGGACATTGAGTCCACCGGTCCCGCGGGCACTATCACAAAGCTTGTGGCAGGGGCGGCGTGCGCGGCCACACAGCAGCAAATTTAAAGTGACGTATATTTACGTCGATTTGCCTGTCCGTGCCATTCTGCCGACGTAAAAGTGCGTGACCCGGGCCTTAAGTGGTTAAGGGCCCATGCATATAAAAGGTTTATCAGCATTCTCTATGCCTTCTGTAAACCTGGGGCTTTCCTGTGCTCAGTGAGCTGCACATGCTAGGTACACCCTGCCATATAAATGAATGGCTTTATGTGGCTTAACTGTACTCTTGTAAACACTGATGCTTCTTTGCATCAGCCTTTACCCACGCATGCATATCCAATGTACTTTCTGAATGAAAAACTTCTGCATTTGGAAAATACATTTGATTTGCATGCGGCATCAGTGTTAACAAGAGTACAGCTGCACACAGCCATTCACTTGTATAACAAGGTTGTACACTGCATTTTTTGCTCCCCAGGTGTGGAAAAAACACCAGGAAACTTACAGACACACATGAAATCACTAACAACACAATGATCTATTGGCTGAGCATTAATATTAGTCTCTCCAGTACATAGATCATATTCTAGAATTGATCACATTCTGATAGATCATCGGTTATTAGAAGGTCTAAGGAGTGTAGAAATAAAGACGGTAACGATCTCTGATCATGCGCCGGTTGAATTGACCCTTGCTTTAAGGGAAATCCCGGCGGGCCAGACATCGTGGAGACTCGATGAAACCCTGTTAAATAATAAGAAGATCTCGGAAGATCTAGAAAAGGACATGGTCTGCTTCTTCAAAGAGAATGATGTAGAAAATGTTGACCCACTGATATTATGGGAAACACAAAAAGTATATATGAGAGGCAGATTGATAGAAGAGGGGGTTAAGAGGAAAAAAATAAGACAGGCCCAAAAACAGACCCTACTAGAAGAAATCCAGGACCTAGAACAAAAGCACAAAGTAAGTCAGGATGGGCAAATCTTAATAGCATTGACTGGGAAAAGAGAAAAATTAAAGGAGTAATTAGAACAAGAAACTAAATGGGCATTTAATAATATGAGTAAGAAATTCTATGTTTTGGGTAATAAACCAGGTAAATTACTTGCAAGGACAATTAAGCCTAGGAACACACAGAATTTTATATCAAAGATGAAAAACAATAAAGGTGAGATGAGGCATTCCACGAAGGAGATTATAAACATTTTTCAGGATTACTATCAGGATTTATATAATGTTAATAAAGAACAGGCCCCAATAGAATCTTATAACAGAAGTAGAAAAATTAAAGAGTACCTGAAAAAGGTTAAATTCCCGGAAATACCAGAAGAAAGAATTAATAAGTTGGATACAGAAATATAGAGAGAGGAAATAACTCAAACAATTAAAAATATAAAGATGGGTAAGAGCCCCGGCCCAGATGGGTATACCTGCCTCTACTATAAAAGATATGTGGAGATTTTACTACCGTTCTTTTAGAAGTATATGAATTCCATAGGTGGAGGAAAGACATTACGTGAGGAGGCGCTAGGGGCCCACATAGTTCTTGTAGAGAAGGAAGGGAAGGACCCCACAGTATGCTCCAGTTACCGACCTATATCCTTGATCAATGTCGACATCAAAATCTATGCAAAAATACTAGCGGAGAGATTGAAACCTCTAATGTCTGGGTTAATAGAGAAGGATCAGGCGGGGTTTGTTCCAGAGAGAGAAACAAGAGATTGCATACTTAGAACTGTCCTCCTGATTCAAAAAGTTAAAAAACATAGGACACCAACAATGTTTCTGTCAGTCGATGCCGAAAAGGCATTCGATAGGCTTGACTGGGATTTTATGATATCCAATCTGAGGCATATTGGTTTAGGACCAAGGATAGTTAGCTGGATAGCAGCACTGTACTCTAAACTCTCAGCCCAGGTACGGGTTAATGGAGCTCTTTCGGGGAGGTTCCCTTTGTTTAACGGGACCGGACAGGGATGCCCGTTATCACCCCTTCTTTTCGTTCTATCTTTAGAAGCATTCATGATAACGATACGAGTCAATCAGGAGATAGAGGGGATCAATGTGGATGGGAGGGAACATAAGGTCTCTGCGTTCGCTGATGACATGATGCTGTATATAACAAACCCAAGTCAATCATTATCCAAGATAATAAGGGAATATGAGATCTATGAGGAGATCTCAAATCTAAAAATCAATAAAGAGAAGACTGAGATTATGGGTTTATCTTTAGGTGCATCGGAGCGGAGAGATCTTGTGGACCTTTACCCATTCAACTGGAAACAGAGGGGAATGAAATATCTAGGAATAGTCCTATCAAATAGGGAAAGAGATTTATATGAAGATAATTATATCCCTCTATTAAATAAAATAAAATTAGAATTGAAGAGATATCCAATAGAAAAACTTTCGTGGTGGGGCAGAATCAACACAGTAAAGATGATGATACTACCTAAAGCTCTGTATATATTCCAAACTCTCCCGATTAAAATCCCTGATACATGCTTTAAAATATTAAGGAAAATAATAGGGAAGTTTATCTGGAAGGAAAAGAGACCCCGTATGTCTACCGAAATCTTGTCTAGCTCTAGACAGGATGGAGGATTAAACTTCCCTGATATGAAAAGATATTATGTGGCAGCTGTACTAAGGAGGATATTAGACTGGGTCCAAGGATCCAAACAACAGGAAAAAAAGTGGGTAGAAGTTGAGGAGAGTTCATGCAGGAAAAAACTAGGAAGGTTGATATGGATACCAAATCAATTCAGAGGCTTTACCAAAGAATTACCTTCAATAACTAAAGAAAATTTGGGATAGAGTGTGCAAAGTAAAGAAGTGGCAATATAATAGCCCGTTAATGCCCCTCACGGGAACGGACTACTTCCCTCCGGGGAAAGAAGGTGGAGCGTTCTTGCGTTGGGCGACAGGGGATACATTACTTCTGAAAGATGTATTGAAGGGGAACACTCTATGTCCAATTCTAGAATTACGAGAGAAATATGGATTAGAGAGGGGAGATAGCTGGAGATATATTCAAATCCAACACTTCATAAATCATTTACCAAGACCCCTCCGATCGAGAAGTGAGCTAAACGCCTGGGAAAAACTTATAGAAGTAGGAGGTACTGGAAGACAGGGAATATCAAACATATATGGGATTATGACTCCCACAAGGGGACCTGACTTATGTAGAGCATTGAGTAGTTGGGAAGAAGAACTTAATCAAACCATAACCATTGAAAAGAAGAGACAGATCTTAGAATATGTCCACTCTACGTCAATAGAGGCAAATATAAAAGAGATGAACTATAAACTGCTAACTAAATGGTATTTTGTACCAATGAAAGTTCATAGAATAAATAGGGAGGAGTCCCCTCTATGTTGGAGAGAGTGTGGGGGGGAGGGAACTCATGCCCGCATTTGGTGGTTTTGCCCCTTGATACAAGAATTTTGGAGGGAAATATTAAAGTGGATAAAGAGAATAAGTGGACTGGATGTAAAACTTGACCCTTGGTACTGTCTATTTCATAATACGGGGATATCAAAGAATAAGTACAGGAAGACTCTGGTCCCATATTTGTTAAATGGGGCAAAGGTGCTTATACCAAGGAAATGTAAGGAAAAGGAGGTCCCTACAATAGGTGAATGGAAGAAAGAAATAGACAGAATCAGTCTGATGGAGGAGTTGATGTCAAATCATAATGAGACGGGGAGAAAATGGGTTAGGATTTGGTGTGGATGGAGGAAGTTCAGGGATTCAGAGGTGAATGGGGAGGGAGTAGTGGATGGGGAGGGATAGAAATATATATAATTATTTTTTTTTATTCACTATTAGTCTTGGATGGCCAAGTCTCCTTAGGATATTATATTAATTAGGGCACTATTAGAGATACATTTTTAAATAGTTTGGGGAATTTTTTTTTTTTTCTCCTCACAAATACACTAGTGTTTAAATAGAAGACTTGTTCGAAGGCAGCCTATAGTGGCTGTCTCATATTAGATTGCACTTGGATTGTAAATGGGGAATAATTTATCTAATTTAATGAATAAACTTTAGGCACCCTTTATATTATTATTATTATTATTAATATTATTTTTTTTTAATTATTTTTTTCTCTCACTTTTAGGCTTGGATGACCAAGATTTCTTAGGATATAATATATTATTAGGGCATGATTAGAGATTAATTTTTTATAGTTCGGGGAAATTTTTTTATATTTTTTTTCCTCACAAATACACTAGTGTTTAAATAGAAGACTTGTTCGAAGGCAGCCTATAGTGGCTGTCTCATATTAGATTGCCCTTGGTTTGTAAATAGGGAATCATTTATCTAATTTAACGAATACACTTTAGGCACCCTTTATATTATTATTATTATTTTTTTATTTTTTTTTCAAATACACCAGTGTTTAAATAGAAGACTTGTTCGAAGGCTGTCTATAGAGGCTACCTTATATTTGGGTGCACTTAGATGGTAAATGAGGAAAATTCATTTAATTTAACGAATACACTTTAGGCACTCCCTTTATTTATTATTTTTAATTCATGTTTTCTTCATAGGATTTGGGAACATTTTAGGGGATCAATGCTGTTGTTAATGATGGCATTTAAGTCACTTACACTTGTTTCTTGGGGAGTAATCCCCTCTTCCTTTTCTTCTTTTTTTTTTTTTTTTATTATTATAGGGTAGTCTATTGGGGTTGGCTCGTACTGAGCCCTACCTAGATAGTAAATGGGGAATAATTTACCTAATTTAACGAGCACATTCTAGACACTTTTTTTTTTTCTCTCTCTCTCTCATCCTCTATGTACTTCCCCGCTGAGTCAATGACCCACTAAATCGATTGATTAAATAATTTTACAGGGGGACAATCCCATATAGAAGGATTCTCTGGGACAGGTATCCTCTAGGATAGGTTAGGTAAAGACAGTGAGGTGTGAAAAAGCCGAGACCGAATAATTGTTTTTAAATGTATGTAATAATTTTAATGTTATGGTACTATTTGTAAATGTTTCTTATACTGTAAAAAAATCTATAAAGAAAAAAAAAAATATTAGTCTGTATGCACTTCTAACAAAGATAGACTAAAATACTCAGCATAAGTAATTTCTTAGCTTGGTCCATGATTTCCTTAGAAAGGAAGACTCCAAGCAATAAGTGATAATTTATAACTGATATTACTGAACTGTAATTCTTTAGTGATGTTAATAAAACGGTAATAAAGAAGGGAAACTAGAACTTTCAGGGCCCTGCTGGTGCAAGAAAAAAAAAGGGACCCCCTGACGCAACCCCCCCCCCCCCCCATGGTTGCAGAACACCAGGGCCCAGTCATAAATGCGCCTTTTGCGACCCTTGTAGTTCTGACACTGGTGTAGTATTGTTGTTATTTTTTATTTTTATTTACATTTTATTTTATTTACTTATATATTTTACAATTGTATTTGTTATTATTTCTTACGACTGTCCGCTAACAATCTGAGGGAATCCTTTGGATATTGACTCTGATCTTGGACCACCAAACTTCCGCCTTTATCAGCCTCCCGGCGACTTCTCTCTTTTGTTTGTGACAGCTGTTATATAGGCAAGAGCGGGGCCACCCGCTGACATAACCATATAAACTCGCCCCCTCTGACGTAATTTGATGTTGGAAGGGGTGGGGTCACTTTGTTAAGTCTCCAGGTGGCCCTCCCCTTGCCTATATAACAGCTGTCACAGCCAAGAGACAGCAGTTGGCAGAAGGCCTCCCATCGAGGGTTGAGCTTTTTTTTAAATATTTTTGGGGGTCCATCAGGCGGCGTGATTGAAGATGAATGGACATCACAGTACACCACAGGACACTTTTTGTTTCTTTTTTCAGTAAAGGAGTTGTCATAAAACTGTCTATTGTGGTTTTTACTTTTTGACACTTTTTTGGTGAATGGGTAGAGGTACAATGTACCCCTACCCATTCACGTGGGGGGCGGGATCTGGGAGCCCCCTTGTTAAAGGGGGCTTCCAGATTCCAAAAAGCACCTCGGCTGCAGACCCCTACAACCACCGGCCCATCAACATGAGGGACCCCAAAGCACCCTCCACATGTTAAGGGCAAGCGGCCTGGTATGGTTCAGGAGGGGGGATCTCGCTCATCCCCCCCTTTCCTGGCCTGCCAGGTTGCTTTCTTGGATAAGGGTCTGGTATGGATTTTGGGGGGGGGGGGCACGCCAATTTTTTTTTACATTTTGGTGTGGATTTCACCTTAAAATCTATGCCAGATCCAAAAGGACTTGGGGGGGAGAACCCCACATTGTATTTAAAAAATTGGCGTTGAGTTCCCCTTAATATCTATACCAGACCGAAATGACCTGGTATGTATTTTGGGAGGGGGGTCTCCATGCCATTTTTTTTTCTAATTCTGTCATAGGGTTCCCCTTAACCACTTCAATACACTGCATTATATACTGTACACTGACTGCACTGTATATACTGTATATATATATATATATATATATATATATATATATATATATATATATACTCTTCACTGACTGCACTGTAAATATACAGTATATAGATCAAAAAATCATCAGCGCTAAGAACCAATGACAGTGTTAAACAATGTAAAATGGATGGGAAGGGGGGGGTGGAAGTGTGATGTGGCAAATAAAAAAATAAAAATAGTCAATAGTCAGAACGCCCAGTGCTGCATGGTAACTTATGGCTGGAACGCAAACATAAACATACAGAAAAAACACCTCACCTGTGTGTTTTATCTATGGACACTTAATAAATGTTACTTCATGGTTTATATGGAAGCAAGTCTCATTAATTTTGTTAATCATCATCCAATGTATCTACTTGTTTCTCATGGATACCCTGACTTTACCAGTGCACAGCATATAGCCTTTGTGATCTTCTGTTTTTGTCTGTTCTGACTCCACAGTCTGTGCATTTTATTGATTCCCCCTGAGCCTGTTGAGAATTTTCCAGAGCTTAGGGCACTGAAATTCATTTGCCCAGGCTGGGCTCTTACCTGGGCTCTTACCTCGCTCAAGCCAGAGTGGGAGGCTGGTAAATAACCGGGAGCGGGGGTGTGGCCTGGACGGGACCCGAGATGGCTGCCTGAATTGAGCTCTCCCACAGACCGAGGACAATTCTGCTTCTTCCCGGGAGCCGACACAGCTAAAACAGCCATGGGTAAGCCCAGCAGAAGCACCTCTACCCCCCGCACGGGGAAAGCGACGGACACGCAGCTTAGCCACAATATACCGGACATCTTCCGGTCACGGAGCTCAGGAAAGTCCACGGCTTCACAGGCCTCACAGGCCTCTGCCCCACATTCCCAGAGTACCGACTCTGACAGGCAGGCGGACGGAGAGGACACAGGCACTGTACGATTATTCCCTCCTGTGAGCCTCCCTGAATTGGCTGTAGCCCTGTATATTAAGAGCTCTTTGGCAGCAGCAATAACGGACCTTAAATCTGAGGTGCAGGCAATAGCTCACTGCATCGACACTGTGGAACAGGCCTCACAGCTACACGCGGCGGCCATTAAACAAGTGCAGCGCACTTATGATACTCAACTGCCACATCTATTATATTTACATCGCCATGTGGAGGACCTCGATAGCTGCAGTCGCAGGCATAATATACGTGTAAGGGGAGTCCCGGAGGTGATCAAACCGACAGCCGTACCACAGGCTATATGTTCAATCTTCAATGACATTTTAGGCCACCCAGCAGACTCCCCCATTGAAATGGAGAGAGCCCCCCGTGCACTGCGACCCCCACCTAGGGACTCAGAACCCCCAAGGGATGTTATATGCTGCATTGTGAACTTCCCACTTAAATAGGAAAATCTCAGAAAGGCGATGGAAAGAGGGTGTATTATATACAATGGCCCTGACATCAAACTATTTCAGGATCTATCCCAAATCACATTGCAAAACAGATGCCCATTGGGCCCGCTACTGGAAGCTCTCCACTCCCTCAACATCCAGTACAGATGGAAGTTTCCATTTGGTCTGTCAGCTTCCGCCAGAGGCTGCTCTGCACTGTTACACACACCAGAAGATCTACAATCTTTTTGTGACCAACTTGATCTGCCTCAAATTGAACTGCCGGACTTGTATGCCTTCTATTTCCCAAATGAACCCTGGTGTCAAGTCTCATCTATTCCATCGCCAAAAAGCCCAAAGACACCGCTCGAGGCACCACAGATTGGATCCTATCTCACCCGAACCTCGCACCATGCACAGAGACCTGACCCAATGGAGCCCTGGAAACGCAGGAACCCCGCGTAGAGATCGGCCAGAAACCTAAACGACACAGTGGCACGCAAGTACCGCTCTACGGGTACCATTGCCGCTAACTGGAATGTTCTCCTTCTGTTGTTCCTGTTGTACACAATTAGTATTACCTACACAACCCATTTCTCCTCTACATCTTTATAAGACCTATAGAGTTGTCTACTGAGTCTGTTAGACACCTATTCTGACTGCTGAGCAAATCCAGCGAGGCGAAGTGGAAAGACTGACCAGTAGACTTAGTAAATCCACATTAGGATATACCTTTAAGCTATCCCAGCACCAAGATGAAACGTGCAAACAGATATGACTACCTCAACACAAGCCCAGAAGAAAAAGACTTTACACGCACAGGGTGTTTAAAGTTATCCACTTGACCTAATCATTCTAACACCCTTTTTCCTTCCACCTTAGGATCCAGATCTCAAAGACCCGTTCCCAGTAAGCTGGTCATAACCTTTAAGAAAGCTTTTTATTAGCTTAGATCCTTACTAGGGTTAACATGTTTGTTTATAGCTGGGGGGACGGGGTGTGGCACTGCCTCTAACCGGAGAGCTCTGCACTACAAGGCAATAAAAAACTTTCAATGATACAATTTTACATATGCTAGTCTAAATTATCAGGTAGTAACCCGTACATGGGGTTGGTACTTCTAATTTGCTGCTTAACCGAATCTTTACATTTTCAGCGCCCCTATCAGGGGGCCTCAACGCATTTGTGTCTTGGAGTTCGCAGGGCCTTGCCATCTCCGGACGAGGTTTTGGGCCTCGCCCCTTCCCTCTAGCAACGCTTGGAATATATGCTTACTCTAACTAAGGTACACTTCTAACAATGTCCTAGTGTCAAATTTTCTGTTTCTTTTTCTAAGGGCAAGTTAACCTTATGCTGGATGACTAACATCTTTCTCCTAAGGAATTGTGCACATGAAACAATTGACTATCTCTTGGGTTAAATATAAGAGGAAAATGATTATTGATTCCTGTTCTTAGTTCAGGAATGCTTCACAACTTAAGCGTGAGTTGAGGGTTATTTATTCTATTTTTGAGATAAGATACTTATAAAACATTGTTTATAATGTGCACATAGTCTAATTTATGTTATCATTTTTTTATTTTATTATCCTGAAGTTTAGGCTCCTGGGACTTCTCTTTAGACTATAGGCACTTGTAAGTTCTCCGTCCTGCTGGATCATGTTGGTCTCGTCCATGCTATCGACCCCATAGTTGCAGTATTTATAATACTGTATCAGCTAACCCACAGGCTCTATTCCCCTCCACATTTCTTTAGGTGTTATAGAATTACTATTTTCACCTCTGATATCTACTTTCTCACAATTTTATCCTTTTCTTCTGCTTATCTCCCCTATCCCCTCCTTTTCTTTTTTTTCATTTTTTTCCCATTCCTTCTCTTCCATCCCAACTTCCGTTCCCCCTTGCTCAGGACGCCCGGCACATCTCTGCTCCCTCCTCGACCGGCCCTCTGCAGAGGCTTGGAGTCTCTCTTGCTCATTGACTTGCCAAACTCTCTTAGTCCAACGCCTCAGTGAATCATGCAGAAGACCCATAAAAAAACAATCACCCCTGTCATTGAAATGTGTTTCGCTCAATGTGAGAGGGTTAAACATCCCAGAGAAAAGGTCACAGGTCTTGTCCGCACTCTCCAATCATAAAGCCCAGTTCCTCTTCCTCTAGGAGACCCATTTTAGATCAGATTCTGTACCCAAACTTACCAACCACCTGTACCAGACAGCAATCCATTCAACTAATGCCTCCGTGGAAACTAAGGGAGTACAGTATCTATTCTAATTTCTAAATATGCCCATTATAGTATGAAAGATTCCCTCATAGATCCAGAGGGTAGATTTTTATTTATCAAAGGCAAATTCGCTTCCAAACCGGTAACACTAGCCAACATATATTGTCCAAATGAACATCAAGTTTCATTTATAAGGAAGGTATGCAATCTGCTGTCCACCTTTAAAGAGGGAGTAATCATTCTGGGAGGGGACTTCAATGTGCCACTGAACACTGACATAGACACCTCTTCAGGTACTTCCACATTGACATTCAGGGCCCTACGTCAGATCAAATTGCAACTACAGAATCTAACTTTGCATTATACATGGCGCACATTGTTCCCATCAGAAAGAGATTACACGTTATATTCGACCCCTTTTCAGAAATATTCTAGAATAGATTATTTCTTTCTTTCCCAGAGAGATCTAACCTATCTCACACAGGCAACGATAGAGCCGATGTTTTTATCATATCATCACCCGATTTCCTGCACCTTGACCTTCCCTGAAACAGTGTGCAGAACTAAAACCTGGAGATGAAATCCTTCCTTACTGAAAAGACCCTGACAATCTCTCTAGACTCAAATTGCGAATTCAGCAGTACTTCGCAGAAAATGACACGCCTGGGATCTCCCCAACCTCACTTTGGGAGGCTCACAAGTGTGTGATCCGGGGAGAGCTATTGGCTCTAGCAGCAGACGCCAAACGAAAACACCAGGAATCGGTCCAGACACTGACAGACAAAATTCATAGACTAGAAACTCTCCACAAACACTGGCATTCTCGAAAAGCATTGCAGGACCTATTACACACTCGCTCACTCTTGCTAGAAGAATTGGGGAAACGTACAAAACGTCAGTACGTGCTCCGTCAGAAAGTATTCTATGAGCACGGTAATAAAAGTGGAAGACTCCTAGCAAGGGCGGTGCAAGCTTTGAGAGCATCTCTCACAATTCACCATATACGTGACCGACATGGCACGTTGCACGCATCAAATGAGGACATAGCTAAAAGTTTTGAACGTTACTATTCTGGGCTTTATAACTTACGTTCAGAAGCCACAAACCAAATATCCCCGGAATCGAGGAAGGAAGACATTGAAGGTTTTTTAACCCAATTTGGCCTAAAAGCAATTATTAAACAACAGGCTGAGGAGATGGAGAGCCCCCTTTCCGAGCAGGAACTACAGACTGCCATTAAACAGATGAAACCGGGCAAGAGCCCAGGCCCTGATGGGCTCACATTACAATATTATAAGTGTTTCACGGATGTCCTGTCTTCCAGGATGCTCTCTACCTTTAATGCCCTCTCAGCACCTAACACACTCACAGGACACATGTTAGACGCACATATAATGGTCCTCCCTAAGGAAGGTAAAGATGCCCCGCAAGTATCAAACTATAGGCCCATTGCATTGCTTAATGTGGACATAAAACTATATGCGAAGATCTTGGCCAATAGGCTGCTACCCCTTCTTCCCGGCCTCATCTCTTTAGACCAGGTGGGTTTTGTCCCAGGTAGAGAGGCCAGGGACAACACTATATGAGCATTAAATGTCCACCATTGGATGACAACATCCAAAACCCCAGGTTTCTTTCTGTCGTTAGACGCAGAGAAGGCGTTCAACAGAGTGGCCTGAGACTACATGCGTGAGGTGCTGAAAGCGATAGATCTCCAATCTCCCATGCTGTCTCATATTCTGCCATTATACTTCAACCCTATTGCGCGTGTATGGCTAAATGGCCACCTGTCAGACGTCTTCACTATTGGCAATGGTACGCATCAGGGCTGTCCCTTGTCCCCCCTGATTTATATCCTCACCTTGGAACCCTTTCTAAACAAATTGAGATTGAACACCGACATCAAGGGAATTCAGATAGGGGACAGGGAATTTAAGGTGGCCGCCTATGCGGATGACATCTTGTTATCGCTGAGGTCAACTTTTACTACCCTGCCAAACTTACTAAAAGATATAGAAAACTTTGGTGTCCTGTCAAACTTTAAAGTCAACTATACGAAATCTCATGCACTGAATGTCTCGCTCTCCTCACAGGACACAGAATGTTGCCAGGACTCCTTCCCATTCCAATGGAAGAGAGATGCAATCACATACCTGGGTATCCAGATCACCTCTAAATTGTCAGATTTGTACAAATACAATTTTCAGGTAATTTTGAACAAAACAAAAATCAGATCTAAAGGATTTGGCAGGCTTAAATGTCTCCTGGTTTGGCCGCTCGGCCTTGCTTAAAATAACTATTCTCCCACGCTTCCTTTACTTGATGCAGACCATCCCAATACATCTCCCGCCAGCCTTCTTCATGACATACAGACAGGCCTGTTCATTGTTCATTTGGAAGAACTCTCCACCACGTATCAAATATACTCGACTGACCCGCACTAAGACTAGGGGAGGAATAGGCTTACCTGATCTTTATAAATATTATTTGGCTTGCCATCTTACTAGAATTATTGACTAGAATATTCAAAATGACAATAAGTTATGGGTATGTACAGTATAGAAAACTCTTTTATAAAATTCCCAGTCCAAAATCTCCCCTGGATCTCGCCTAGACACTGGCCACCAGAGTCTTTGACGTACCCACTTATTTACCCATCCCTGGTGGCCTTCACACGGGCAGCTAAATATAAAGTATTTTCCTCGGTTCCGGGGCCCTTAACCTCATTAAAAGGAAACCCTGATTTCCCACCAGGTAATGTAGGCTCATTTTTGAGTCGCGAATGGCCCTATAAAGATATGAGGGCGCAACACTTTTTCTTGAAAGGTGACCCCTGCTCTTATGACAACCTGGTTGACATTTCATTAACCAAATACTTCCCCTTCTGGATGTTTAGACAGATACAAAATTTCCTGTCCACACAAGCACCACAATCAACATGGACAAGTCAGCTCACAGCATGTCACGGTCTGGAGTCAGGCTCAGAGGCCAGTAGCTATAGCAACAGAGCAGGTATTCACACAGGTCACCCTGGCTGGTGACACGGGTTCACCTGAGGTGCGGGGTCTAAGCACTGACTGGTATTCACCAGGGCTCCTAAAGGTGGAGATGGGCTTTGCTGCGTGTCGGTGCCAGGTCGCGGTCCTCAGATTAGCCCCACCAGGGGGTGAGCAAGCCGGGGTCCAGAAACAGATAATACAGGTAGGGATCAAGCAGAAGCATAGTCGGGGATGAGCCAAAAGTCGGTAACAGATAGTTGCAGGTTGGGATCAAGCAGAAGCGTAGTCGGGGACGAGCCAAAAGTCGGTAGTGAGTGGTAGCAAAGACAGGAGCAAGATATTGGCTGGTGAAGACACAATATTCTGGTAACCAGGAAGTGCAGGGACATGGCTTAAATCAGGAAGTTCCTGGGAGGAGCAAAGGGTTCAAGGTTCAAGGCAAACAAGATTCAAGACAAGAAAGATCATTCAAGTAATTGTCTAATGAACTATCCAAGGAGCTGTCCAGCATTCCAGGTGGCTCAGCAAGTAGAGCCACTGCCAGACACACCAGAGGTCCCAGGTTCAAGCCTAGGTCCTAACAGTACTCCCCTCCTTCCAGGATGTCCCCTGGACGTCTTAGGGCCAGGTTTCTGAGGAAACCTCTGGTGGAATTCCCTTGTTAATCTAGGGGCATGAACATTCTTTTCAGGCTCCCAAGAATTTTCTTCTGGCCCATATCCTTCCCATTGAACCAAATATTGCAATTTGTTCCTAGAGATCCTGGAGTCAAGAACTTTTCCCACCACATATTCTTCTTCACCCTGTACCTCAACAGGTGGTGGAGGAGGATGAATTCTTGCAGAAAAAGTATTTTCATGAAACTGCTTAAGTATCGATATATGAAAAACAGGGTGAATCTTCATATTGTCAGGAAGTTTTAGGCAAAAAGTCACCGGGTTGATTTGAGCAGAAATCTCAAAAGGTCCAATAAACTTTTGACCCAACTTAGCACATGGAACCTGAACCTTTAAATTTTTGGTAGATAACCAAACTTTGTCACCTACCTGAAAGGTGGGAATAGACCTACGGTGTCTGTCAGCGGCCTTCTTGTAATATTCCTGCGCCTCCTTCAATGTATCAGTCAATCTCTCCTGGATCTCATGTAATGAAGTTAGTCTGTTGGTAACAGCAGGAATTGAAGTTGAGATAGGGAGATCAGGAATAAAAACTGGATGATACCCAGTGTTTAAGAAAAATGGGCTTTGGGAAGTGGAGCTATGTTTAGAGTTATTATGAGCAAACTCTGCCGTAGGAAGGTAGTCCACCCAGTCATCCTGGAGATAACTCACAAAACATTGAAGGTATTGCTCCAGAGTTTGATTGGTCCTCTCGGTCTGACCATTAGACTGTGGATGAAAAGCTGAGGACAGATTAATTGTTACACCCAAAGCTGAGCAAAAACTTCTCCAAAATTTTGAGGTAAACTGTACCCCTCTGTCAGACACCACACCATCAGAAATTCCATGAAGTTTAAAAACTTCTCTAACCATTACCTCAGCAGTATGTTCGGCTGAGGGTACCCCCTTAACTGAAATAAAATGAGCCATCTTAGTGAGGCGGTCAACGACTACCAGAATGGTGGTCATCCCTTTTGAAAGAGGAAGGTCAACCACAAAGTCCATAGAAATTGACCCCCATGGCCTAGATGGAACAGGCAGTGGTAGAAGTAAGCCCAGAGGAGAAGATCGGGGTGTCTTATTGCGAGCACAGGTTAGACATGAAGCCACATATCTCTTTACATCTTTCTTGTACCCAGGCCACCAAAAGGAACGTGATAAGAGTTCTTCTGTCTTAGAAACCCCAAAATGACCAGCAAGTTTAGAGTCATGTACCCGAACTGATTCAGGTACATAGAGGCAATGCGTATGAGTCCAAAAACCATTATTGTACTTGAGGTTTATGTCTTTAGGAGGGTTATTAAGAAGCGGGTCATTCTCAAACCCCTCCTTGAGGAGATTAAGAAATGTCTTTGAACTCGTGGCCCCTAGAAAGTTCTTTTGAGACAGGATTGTACATTCAGAGTTGCTTTCCTGGAGAGGCCCAGGCAACATCCATGATCGGGCATCAGCCTTACCATTCCTTGACCCAGGGCGGTATGAGATAACAAAATTGAACCTGGAGAAGAAAAGGGTCCAACGTGCTTGTCTAGATGACAACCTTTTAGCAGACCTAATAAATTCAAAATTTCTATGATCGGTGAGAACGGTTACAGGGTGCTTAGCCCCTTCCAGCAGATGCCTCCACTCAGAAAATGCTTCCTTAATTGCCAGCAGTTCCTTGTTTCCAATGTCATAATTCTTCTCGGCTGGAGACATCATTCGAGAGAAATAAGCGCAAGGATGAAGCTGCATTTTTTCTCCAATTCGCTGAGAAAGGATAGCTCCCACAGCAGAATTAGAAGCATCAACTTCTAGGATGAAAGGTAGTTCTGGATCTGGATGTACCAGTATTGGTGCAGAAGTGAAGAGAGTTTTCAGTTTACTAAAGGCAGTCTGTGCCTCAGGTGACCACAAAAAGGTATCCCTTTCTTTGTCAGCTGTGTAATTGGAGCAATTACCTTGGAGAAATTCCTTATAAATCTTCTGTAAAAGTTGGGAAATCCAACAAATCGCTGTATCTCCTTAACATTCCTAGGGACAGGCCAATCCACCACTTACCCCTGCTTACCCCTTCAGAAGAGATTATGTATCCCAAGAACTGGATCTGAGTTTGTTCAAACTCGCATTTCTCTAGTTTGATGTAAAGTTGATTCCGCCTTAGTCTCTCGAAAACAATACAGACATGCTTGCGTGTTCTTCCAAAGTATCAGAGAAAATGAGAATGTCATCCAAATATGCTATTACAAACTGATCAAGCAAATCTCGAAAAATATCATTAATAAAATGTTGAAAATTTGCAGGAGCATTGCAGAGCCCAAAGGGCATGACCAAAGACTCAAAATGTCCATATCTGGTTCTGAAAGCAGTTTTCCATTTATCTCCGGGACGAATGCGGACAAGGTTGTATGCCCCCCGTAAATCTAATTTAGTAAGGAGCTTGGCGGAGCGGAGTCTCTCAAGCATTTCTGGAATCAGTGGGAGTGGATAGCGATTCTTAATTGTGATCCTATTTAAATCTCTGTAGTCAATACACGGACGCAGGGTGGAGTCCTTTTTCACCACGAAGAATAAGGCTGCCCCAGCAGAAGAAGTTGAGTGTCTGATAAAACCCTTCTCTAGATTCTCATTAATCCACTCCCTGAGCACCTTCAGTTCAGGTTCTGATAAAGAATAAAGGCGCCCAAATGGTATTTCTGCCCCTGGAAGCAATTCAATGGGACAATCATAAGAGTGATGAGGAGGCAGCTGATCTGCGTTCTTTTTATCACAAACGTTGCGAAACTCAAGATATTGTGGAGTTAGCTTGTCGTATGGCTTGGTAGTTGCCAAAACTGCTTGTAAATCTTGGGTTGGTGGAGGGCTTATTTGATAAGATTCTTTGCAATGTCTTTTGCAATGGTCAGATGTAAAGCTTAAAGAACGTGTTTCCCAGTTGATGGAGGGATTATGGATAGAGAACCAAGGGATGCCCAGGATAATAGGGAACTTGGGTGATGTGGTCAGCTCAAAGCTGATAGTCTCCTGATGGTCAGTCTCGATTAGGAGTTTAAGCGGGATGGTCTCGTGGGTAACTGGACCTGAAGACAAAGGTGAGCCATCCACAGTTTCCATATCAATAGGGGCCAGCTTATTTCTTATTTGAAGGTTATTACTTTGGGCAAATTCGATGTCCATGAAGTTTCCCCCGGCCCCTGAGTCCAGCATAGCAGCGCAAGATATTTCATTGCTTTCCACAATAAGCCTTATTGGGATGACAAAGTGAGTTGATAAAGAATTAACTTTATTTGCTTCCTGAATCAAAGGAGAGGCGGACTGAGAAATTGAGTTTATTTGTTCAGATACTGTAACATCCGTTGCTGCAATCGTTCTTTTAAATTTATTGGGACAATTAACTGCATAATGTCCAGAGTCTCCACAATAAAGACACAAGTTCTCTGAACGTCGTCTTTCTTTCTCCTGAGTGGTAATAGATATTTTAATAGCATCCACCTGCATAGGTTCAGGAGTGTCAGAATCAGGAAAAACTCTTGGACCCTTAGGAGGATACTGAGTAGTAGAAAGACGCATGCCACCATTACTGCCTAGGATTCCCAGTCTCTCCTTTCAGTAAGTCTCTGATCAATTTGAATACATAATTTAATAAAAGCCTCAAGGTCGTCAGGACTTTCTACTCTGGCAAGCTCATCTTTTACTTGCTCCGAGAGTCCTTGACGGAACTGACTTTTTTGTACTGCTGGATTCCAATTGGTATCTGAAATCCAACGTCGAAATTCAGTTGTGTACTATGCAACAGAGCGTCTACCCTGCCGTAAATTGTGCAATTTTGTCTCAGCAGTAGCGCAGCGGTTAGGATCATCGAAAACTTGGTTCATCGCAGCCACAAAAGAATCTAAATCATCCAGGACGACATCATCTTTCTCCACATAAGGGGAGGCCCAGGCTAAAGCTTCCTCAGTCAGGAGGTTGATAATAAACAGCACCTTTTTCCTGTCAGAAGTAAATGCAGCAGGTTGCATCTGAAAGTATATACGACATTGATTAAGGAACCCTCTATAATGGTGGCGGTCTCCATTAAATTTAAGTGGTAGGGGCATTCGTGCATTAGTATCTACGGCAGCGGTATCTCGGGTACGAAAATCCCGCAATTGTTTATTCAGATCAAGGATTTCCTCTTGTAGTGCTTTCACTTCAATCTGTAACTCAGAAAATTTTTCCTGGTAGTTAACACCAAATGTCTGCAACTCAGCGATTTGCACCCTGAGAGGAGCTACAGCAACTGCTACAATGGCCTCCATGTTTTGGACCAGAATATTCTGTCACGGTCTGGAGTCAGGCTCAGAGGCCAGTAGCTATAGCAGCAGAGCAGGTATTCACACAGGTCACCCTGGCTGGTGACACGGGTTCACCTGAGGTGCGGGGTCTAAGCACTGACCGGCATTCACCAGGGCTCCTAAAGGTGGAGATGGGCTTTGCTGCATGTCAGTGCCAGGTCGCAGTCCTCAGATTAGCCCCACCAGGGGGTGAGCAAGCCGGGGTCCAGAAACAGATAATACAGGTAGGGATCAAGCAGAAGCGTAGTCGGGGACGAGCCAAAAGTCGGTAGTGAGTGGTAGCAAAGATGCGATCGGCAGCAGTAGACAGGAGCAAGATATTGGCTGGTGAAGACACAATATTCTGGCAACCAGGAAGTGCAGGGACATGGCTTAAATCAGGAAGTTCCTGGGAGGAGCAAAGGGTTCAAGGTTCAAGGCAAACAAGATTCAAGACAAGAAAGATCATTCAAGTAATTGTCTAATGAACTATCCAAGGAGCTGTCCAGCATTCCAGGTGGCTCAGCCAGACACACCAAAGGTCCCAGGTTCAAGCTCAGGTCCTAACACAGCATTTGAATCCCTTTGTACAAGAAAAACTTGAAAAACACCACAAAGGCATTTAATATCCCTCATTTACACAATGTTACTGGAAGAACCTAACATCCCCAGAGATCCTGCATGGAGTCCTAACATCCCCAGAGATACCGCATGGGGTAGGGTTCTTCAGATTTCCTTATCAAATGAGGAGTGGGAAACTGTACACAAATACGCACGCAAGGGCTCCGTGAACGTAGCTATTCAGGAAAACTGTTATAAAATCAAAACGTGGTGGTACAGAATAGACATGTGCATTCGTTTTCGTCCGAATTTCAGGTATTTTCGTTATCGTTTTAACAAATGAAAACGAAAATGCAGAATCCGAAAACCGAAAGATCCGACATAAACAAATGCTTAATTTTCGTTTTCGTTGCAACAACAGTTCAATATAGATAGGAGATTCGACATGAGGCTGACAATAACAATCTGTGTCCATTGAACCTGTGGTCGAATGTGCCTAACCTTAACTCTATTAGTCCAAGATTATTCTACATAGAGAGAAAAGATTCAACATTATAGAGAGAAAAGATTCGACATAGAGAGAAAAGATTTGACATTATAGAGAGAAAAGATTCGACATTATAGAGAGAAAAGATTCGACATAGAGAGAAAAGATCACTGCTGGAATTGGGTGGGGGAAGTAAAATAAAAAAATGATGATGATGAATGTTATTGGCTGATTGTAACCAAAGAGGAGCAGCAGTAAAATAGCTAGCACTAACTTGACAATTCGACATGAACGACGAAGATTCAACGAAGCATCGAAAAACATACAAACGTCGAATCTGTCATTGAAGGCTTATGGTGTCTGTTGAAAGTTCTAAGAAGATTCTACGGAGCAGATAAACTGTACGACGCTGCAATCGTACATTTCCGGTCAAATGCTCGGCCCATAGGCTATAGAAGAATTCTAATGTTGATTGACTAGTAGGGATGAGCTTCGAGTTCGAGACGAACTCATGTTCGACTCGAACATTGCCTGTTCGCCCGTTCGCCGAACAGCGAACAAATTGGGGTGTTCGCGGCAAATTCGAAAAATCTATGGGAGAAATCTAAAGTGCTAATTATAAAGGCTTATATGCAAGTTATTGTCCTAAAAAGTGTTTGGGGACCCGGGTCCTGCCCCAGGGGACATGTATCAATGCAAAAATAAGTTTTAAAAACGGCCGTTTTTTCGGGAGCAGTGATTTTAATAATGCTTAAAATAAAAAAATAAAAGTGAAATATTCCTTTAAATTTCGTACCTGGGGGGTGTGTATGATATGCATGTGAAGTGGCGCATGTTTCCCGTGCTTAGAACTGTCCCTGCAAAAAATGTAATTTTTGAAAGAAAAAAAGTCATTTAAAACTCATTCGCGGCTATTAATGAATTGTCAGCTCCCGGCAATACATACAAAAGTCATTGATAAAAAAAAAAAAAAAAAGCGTGGGGGTTCCCCAGAATTCAATTACCAGGCCCTTCAGGTCTGGAATGGATATTAAGGGGAACCCCGCCGCAAATTAAAAAAAAAATTGACGTGGGGTTCCCCCAAATATCCATTCCAGGCCTTTCAGATCTGGCATGGATTTTAAGGGGAACTCCACCACAAATTTAAAAAAAAATGGCGTGGAGTCCCCCTAAAAATCCATACCAGACCCCTTATCCGAGCACGCAACCTGGCCGGCCGCAGGGGAAAAGGGGGGGACGAGAGAGCGGCCCCCCTCCCTCCTGAACCGTACCAGGCCACATGCCCTCAACATGGGGAGGATGTCCCCATGTTGATGGGGACAAGGGCCTCATCCCCACAACCCTTGCCCGGTGGTTGTGGGGGTCTGCGGGCGGGGGGCTTATCGGAATCTGGAAGACCCCTTTAACAAAGGGGACCCCCAGATCCCGGCCCCCCCTATGTGAATTGGTAAGGGGTACATTGTACCCCTACCATTTCACGAAGAAAGCGTAAAAAAATGTTTAAAAAAACACACAAAAACCTTGAAAAAGTCCTCTATTTAAAAAAAAAAAAAAAAACATTCCAGCGGTGAAATCCAGTGTCCCGCGGCAATCCCGATGTCCAGCGCTGTCCTTCATTGGTTGTGCCTGAGCGGACCTGATGGGGAACTCCCTCTCAGTATTTTAAATGTATAGACCCGCCCCTTATAAAGTTCCCCATCAGGTCCGCTCAGCGGACCAGATGCAGAACATGAGAAGGGGCGGGTCTATACATGTATTACCAAAGTGAGAGCAGTTCCCCATCAGGTCCGCCCCCTCGGTATATTGGACCCGCCTACGTCATTGGCTTGAGCGGGGAACTTCCTTCACTGTGTAATTTAAATTTACATAGTGAAGGAAGTTCCCCGCTCAAGCCAATGACGTAGGCGGGTCCGACATACCGAGGGGGCGGACCTGATGGGGAACTGCTCTCACTTTGGTAATACATGTATAGACCCGCCCCTTCTCATGTTCCGCATCTGGTCCGCTCAGCGGACCTGATGGGGAACTTTAGAAGGGGCGGGTCTATACATTTAAAATACTGAGAGGGAGTTCCCCATCAGGTCCGCTCAGGCACAACCAATGAAGGACAGCGCTGGACATCGGGATCGCCGCGGGACACTGGATTTCACCGCTGGAATGTTTTTTTTTTTGTAAATAAAGGACTTTTTCAAGGTGTTTGTGTGTTTTTTTTAACATTTTTTACGCTTTCTTCGTGAAATGGTAGGGGTACAATGTACCCCTTACCAATTCACATGGGGGGGCTGGGATCTGGGGGTCCCCTTTGTTAAAGGGGTCTTCCAGATTCCGATAAGCCCCCCGCCCGCAGACCCCCACAACCACCGGGCAAGGGTTGTGGGGATGAGGCCCTTGTCCCCATCAACATGGGGACATCCACCCCATGTTGAGGGCATGTGGCCTGGTATGGTTCAGGAGGGAGGGGGGGCCGCTCTCTTGTCCCCCCTCTTCCCCTGCGGCCGGCCAGGTTGCGTGCTCGGATAAGGGGTCTAGTATGGATTTTTAGGGGGACTCCACGCCATTTTTTTTTAAATTTGGGGTGGAGTTCCCCTTAAAATCCATGCCAGATCTGAAGGGCCTGGAATGGATATTTGGGGGAACCCCACGTCAATTTTTTTTTCATTTGCGGCGGGGTTCCCCTTAATATCCATTCCAGACCTGAAGGGCCTGGTAATTGAATTCTGGGGAACCCCCACGCTTTTTTTTTTTTTTTATCGATGACTTTTGTATGTATTGCCGGGAGCCGACAATTCATTAATAGCCGCGAGTCAGTTTTAAATGACTTTTTTTCTTTCAAAAATGACATTTTTTGCAGGGACAGTTCTAAGCACGGGAAACATGCGCCACTTTACATGCATATCATACACACCCCCCAGGTACGAATTTTAAAGGAATATTTCACTTTTATTTTTTCATTTTAAGCATTATTAAAATCACTGCTCCCGAAAAAACGGCCGTTTTTAAAACTTTTTTTTGCATTGATACATGTCCCCTGGGGCAGGACCCAGGTCCCCAAACACTTTTTAGGACAATAACTTGCATATTAGCCTTTATAATTAACACTTTAGATTTCGAACGTTCGAGTCCATTGTATTTAATAGGGTTCTAAAGTTCACACGGCTCATCCCTGTTGACTAGTAATAGTAATTAAAAAATATAATTATTACTAGTCATACAATAGAATTCATCTATAACTTGTAGGCGGAACATTCGACCGGAAATGTACGATTGCAGCGTCGTATACAGTTTTGCTGCTCCGTCGAATCTTCTTTGAACATTCGACAGACACCATAAGCCTTCAATGACAGATTCGACCTTAATTAATTCAGATTTTCGGACGAATGCAATTTCTAACGAAAAACGAAATAAATAAAAACGAATTTCGGGAGTAACTAAATAAATTTATTTTTCTACCGAAAACGAAATTCCGAAACTAAATATTTCAGTGTGCACATGTCTAGTACAGAACTCCATCCCTACTCCACAAATTCTCACCTTCCATACCTAACACGTGCTGGAGGTGTGGTAAAGCAGAAGGCACTATGCTCCACATCTGGTGGGACTGTGACTACATCCAGCCTTTCTGGGAAAAGGTACATGATATCATCTCACATGTCACCACGTATAACTTTAATTATACCCCAGCGCAATATTTATTGCATTACACAACATTGTCTAAAAGGGCTTATTATAAATCCCTAGCTATGCACATGGTGAATGTGGCAAGAATTTGTGTTCCGATACACTGGCGATCTAACACCCCACCATCTACTAAATGGTTTGTCAAGCTTTCCAAAATAGAAGAGATGGGGGAACTGATACACATCTCCCAAGAGCGGATACAAAAATTCACAGAAACATGGGCATGCTGGACCCACTTTAAAACGACCGATCACTTCCAAACTGCCAATTCCTAGACAAGGTGTCGATTCACGCACTACACATATACTTTACGATAACCTAATCAAAAAGGATAGGGCTGGGGGGGCAGGGGAGCAGAAGCGGCGGAGCTCATCATTCTAACTTGATCAGTCCATACCACGCAGAGTCCTCTTCTCTGTGTCTCTCCTTCCCTTTCCTTTCCCCTTTTCCTGTTGTTTCTCTCTCTCCTCTTCCCCCCCTTTTTTTCCTTTCCCTCTTTCTCTCTTCTCTCTCCCCTTCTCCCTCTTTTCAGCCTTTATGTCTATTTCCTTTCTCACCTCTTCCCGTTTTCATTTTCGGAATCGGGCCCCTGATATTATTGACGTACCAGGCATAGCAGGGTTGTTGACTATATACATGTAGCAATGGTTAATCACGTCACCAACATGCTTAATGGAGATTATGCTCATAGGATTCCCTGATTAGTGTGCATTTTGTTTATTTCCCTGGTACATGAAAATGCTTGAAGGACATTTGTAGTTCACTAAATTTCTGTTTCTTTTTGTATGATGCACATGCTGTTCAAACTGTACACATTTACCTGTTTTTGACTTCAATAAAAAAAATTATGGAAAAATAAAAATAAAATAACCGGGAGCCCAGAGAGATGTGTTCTTCCCCTGGAGGAAGGGGAACTGTGTGCTTCAGAGGGCTGCAATACCCTGAGGCCCTCCTGACAAGCTGCTGGACTACTCTATACCCTGTATTAAGCCTATGGCCTTTCTTCTACAGGGTTTCATAAGTAGAGCCCATCTCCTGAGCTGCAGTTTATCTGTGGTACTCTGTGGATGTTAAAAACTTCTCCAGTATACCTAGTATTCTATGTATTCTTGTGGTCTTCAGCTGCAAGAACCCAAACTGCTCCAGTCTGCTTCTAATAATTGCCCAAACCTACATTGTGGTCATCAGTTGCAAAGAAACTTAGATTGTTCCAGTCTACTTATAAGTCCTACTTATGCTATAACATTCTCCTTATCTACAGCTAAGAGTGAAAGACTGTTGCTACTACATAGTGGAGAGGTAATTATGTGCCTAATGTTCTCCTGGTCCACATCTGGGTGTGAAAGACTTTTACCTAGAGAAAGTGTCCTCTGAAAAATATGTGCTTTTGGAGTATCCCATACCTCATTGTCCTCCCCAATTACACGTTCTACAGCAATAAACTTTAAAAAGACACCCCTTCTGTTTACTGAGCTGGAGTGAATGAACTGTTGTTGTGGCATGGCTGCCTCTTCACTGTCTGGGAAAGAACCTGTTCTAAATCCAGCTGCCCTTTCAGGGGTAACCGCTACAAGTGGAAGGGCTGAATATTGTTGTTTGTGTCTCCAGTAGGGAATTTGCTTCTCACTTCCTGTCTAGTTGACAGAGGTTGTAACTCCTAAACATTCTATCCAAAATGTTAAAAAATTACAGGAGCTGGGCCTTAAAAATCCAACATATAGAGAACAAGTTTTATTTTTTATTTTTTTTAATTTAGACTCTCTATCATGTTACACATGTTATGCCACCTACTGGGGTGGAACCGCCCTACAATTTCCCCACCCTAATAGATCTATCAAGCAATATAGAAAATAGACAGGAAAAATATGCTAGGAACAGTAGATCATTACGGAGGAATCCAGAGTTCCCACATCTGGACTCCATTTTGGAGCCTGGGGCATGGACAAAATTTGGAATTAAAAAATTATCACAGGTAATAAAGGAAGATAGAATTGTCTCATTTGCAGAAATAAAACAAGATAAGAACATACCAGAGAGTTACCTATTCCGTTATAGACAGTTGGTACATGCCCTCTCTGCCCAGTTTCCAGATGGCATTCCACAATTAAAAGAATCAAATTTAGAACAAATGGTTAGGAAAAAATGTGAAAGGAAGGCAATCTCAGTTTTGTATACACATTTATTAAAAACAATACCATCAGATATGAGTAAACTGGAGGAATGTTGGAGAAGGGATGTCACAGATTTGGTAGAGGAGAATTGGGAAGAGATCTGGAGAACTCCATATCAGATATTGATATCACTCCGAGATAGATTGATACAATTCAAAATAACACATAGGAGTTATTATACTCCGTATAAATTACATAGGATATTTCCGTCAAACTCCCAGGACAGTTGGAGTTGTGTGGGTATTCCGGGAAATTTTATACACATATTCTGGTCTTGCCCGAAGATAGTGGTATTCTGGAGGGAAGTGTTGAGGGTAATTGCAATAATAACAACAGTGTCATTGGAGTAAAAAGCAACAATCTGCTTATTAGGATTGATAGGAAAGATATTTCCTCCAGAACAAAAAGAACACAGGTGGGATTACTGTTGTTTTATGCAAGGAAGACGATAGTGTTAAATTGGAAGTAAGCAGAAGCCCCCTCATTAGCCCACTGGAAAAATCTAGTAAATAGTAATATACCATTGCATAGAGATACATACTGTAATAGAGGACAGGGGGAAAGATATGGAAGAGTTTGGGAAAGTTGGATAAAAAACCAGATGACGGCTTAAGGACAGAAAGGGAATATAGAAGGGGTAACCACACCAATAAATTAGAAGAATAAGAAGAGATAAATGCATGTATGGATATATTTTATTGTTGAATTATTGATGGAATGTAGCTCCTACGAGAGCAGATGAAGAAATTGTGATTGAATGTATTTTGTATATTGGAAAATAAATAAACAGATATATAAGAAAAAGGAACAGTAGATCTATTTATAAAAATATCAGAGCCTCCATCTAATGGTGGTGGTATGTAAAAAGAAACAAATCCGCGCAATAAACTATAATGTACTACTAAGCAGCTGAACACTAAGGGTCAAATAATCAAAATCCCTGAGTATAACATAAAAATAAATAGTGCAGCGCTTTAAAAGTCCATATATCAAAGATAGAAAAACAGCACAGTAAATCAGTATATAATCCCCGTGATCTTCATAGATGACACATGAACTCTTGATTGCATGCAGGTGGTAACAGACACACACACAGTGAGAGACCTCCACCAACAGATAAATTGGCCGCTCACCTTCCAACATGGACCCTTTAATTATAGAGGGTCACTGAAAAACTTTCCCTTACGGGTTAATCCAAAGCAGATGAAGATGTAAACTTCCCCAAAAGGATTAGGGTCATCAATTCCATATAACATCAGGATCATTCAAAAACTTCCAGGTATTAAGTTCATAGGGCAGTGTTTACATGTGGAAAATATAGAAGCAGACCATAGTGTTTCTCCGTAATAGAAAACAATTTAATGAAAAACGAAAGTAGTGCACTTACATTTAAAAGGCACTAAACCAGTGCCGAGGTACAACAGCGCGTCTGGTGAGACTGTGAATGAACTGCGGGTGACGTCACGAACTTCCCATCCGTACGCACGTTACGTCCCGGTAGGCGGGACTTCATCAGCGGATATGGGAAGAACGCCAGACACCCGCTCTTATAGCAACAAGGCGCCTGTGACTATGGAGACACGATGCAGCGTCACATGACGCCGATAGGGACGTCTGAATCACATGACATCAACCAGGAAGTGTCCCCGTGAGCCAGATATCCACACAAAGACTCCAAAGGCAACCAAAATACATGATAAAAACTTTAAAATAGAAAATATAAATATATATATATCTAAAATTCAACCAGTAAACCAGCCCAGTTGATTAATATAAAATATATGTATATTAATGCAGCAATCAACTCCTACAGTTACTACCGATATGGAGAAAGAGGCTGCTTATACATTGGATAAAAAATAAATAAACAAATCTGGACTGCAGACCTGAATATAGACGTGACATCAACCACAGCCCACAACAATCTCACCAAACCAAAATAAACATACTAAAACAATAATACATTAATAAATCACATATAATAAATGAAAAAAAACATCTACGATCTAATTAACGGTCAGTTATAAAACAATTTATGTCAAATTCGACATTTAACCCGTCAGGGCAAAGAACTCGTGTTTCATGAATCCAATGGGATTCTCTTTTGCTCAGCTGACGGATAAAATTGCCACCTCGCCAATGTCTAGTGACTTTCTCTATGCCCCAGAATCTCAAACCCTTGGGATTTTGTTGGTGGAACTGTTTAAAATGCCTAGAGACATTATGGGTTTTGACCCCCTTTTTAATATTATTAACATGTTCTGCCACACGAACATGTAGAGGTCTCGAGGTTCGGCCTATATATTGGAGTCCGCAATCGCACTCCAGCATATAGACGACCCCCACCGTGGCGCACGTAATCAATTGTTTAATATTGTATTCTTTATTGGTGGCAGATGCCAAAAAAGACTTCCTTTTCTTAAGATTAACTTTGGAGGTCCTGCACGGGACACAACGGCCACATGCGTAAAATCCACCCAGGAATCTAAACATGCTGTTATCTGACGGTACAGGGGGGTTTAGGACACTAGGTGCCAATCGATCTCGCAAGGACGGGGCTTTCTTATAAATGAATTGGGGTTTCTCCGGTAGAACGGGACCAAGAATCTTATCTTGTTTTAAGATGGACCAATTTTTAGCAATAATTTTCTCGAACTTTTTATACTGGACATTGTAGTCCAATATCATTCGAAAATTGTGAGAATCCCCATCAGAAGTTTTACTTCGATCAGTCAATAATGTCTGTCTATCAATCATCTTAACTTGTTCTACCTCTCGGAGCAGAACCTGTTCATCATAACCCTTTTGCACAAATCTAGTGGTCAACACTCGTGATTGGTTTACAAAATCAGATACTTGTGTGCAATTCCGACGCAACCTAATATACTGTCCCCTGGGGATGTTGCACAACCAAGAACGGTGGTGACAACTCCCCAGGGGAATGTACGCATTGCGATCGGTGGGTTTAAAGTGATTGATCAACTTAAAATGATCACTTCCCTTGGTGATGGTAAGATCCAAATAATCAACCTTCTCATTATCTATGGTCCATGTGAGGATAATATTTTTGTTGTTGTCATTAAGATGACTAATGAAAAAATCCAAAGCGGATCTATCACCCTCCCACACCAGGATCAAATCATCAATATAACGAAAATAACAAACTAATTCAGGGGGACGACATGCGAACACTGCCCGTTCCTCCCAGTGGGCCATAAAAATATTGGCCACACTGGGAGCAAAACGGGCCCCCATCGCAACTCCCCTAGTTTGTAAGAAAAAATCCCCATCGTACCAAAAATAGTTCCGGGATAAACAAAAATCCAAACAACTCAAAAGGAACTCCTGATGTCTACCAGACAGCGTAGAGGTGGACAGAGCCCATTCCACAGCCGTCAGTGCATCCTGGTGTCCTATAATGGTGTACAGGGACCCCACGTCTGCTGTCACCAATATACTTTTTTCAGAACACCCCAGAGATTGGAGGATCTGGATAATATGTTTAGTGTCTTTAAGGAATGCTGGCGTTTTAACTACCAGGGGTTGTAAGAATGAATCAATGTATTGCCCTAATCGGGCTGACACTGAGTCAATCCCATTTACTATGGGCCTCCCTGGAGGGTTAACACTGTCTTTATGTAATTTCGGTAGAAAATAAATGATAGGAGTTCTGCAAAACAATGGATCCAGGTAAAGAGCCTCTTTTATGGTCAATATTCCCTGATCTTTACCATCCTCAATGATATGGTGTAACTCATCCTTAAAGGACAACATAGGGTCTGTATGAAGAACTCTATATGTATCCTCATCTGACAATAGGTTACTCATTTCCATTTTATAGTATTCTTTACTCAGGATGACTAACCCTCCTCCTTTGTCCGCTGGACGAATTACAATTTCTTTTCTTTTTTCCAAAGATCCCATACCCCGTTTAATATATTGTGGATCTAATACCTTTTTAATTTTCAATGACTCCAAATCCTTTACTACCATATTCTTGAAGACCTCCATATATTTGCTGTCAACATTAATGGGGTTGAATATTGATTTATTTCGTAAAGAAGAATGGTCACCCCTAACAAGTGGTGTAGCCCTACTAGTGTTGGATAAAAAATATTTTTTCATGTTCAAACTTCTAATATATTTTTGCAAACTTACGTAAGTTTGGAATTTGTTCAAATTTTTGGTTGGGGCAAATTTAAGCCCTCTATCCAGGACTTTGATTTCATCATCATTTAATGTTACCCCACTTAGATTATAAATTCCTGCTCCCGTTATGGTTTCGACCTTTTGTAATCGCCTACCCCCTCTCCTTCCTCTCTGTCTTTTCTTTTTCTTGGGGTACCTACATTGGGCGGTGGATACTGTGGCAATTGTCTCCACCATTCCCCTAGGTTGGGTCTGTGTACAGGGGGTCCAGTTTGGTATCCCCCACGTGACCCTAAAAAATCCCCCCTATCGTGGTCAGAGTGGTTAGCTAACGGTGCAAAACTATTTTGCGTAGGAAACCCCCTATTTTGGGGGTAATGGGGCCTCCCTCTATTGGATGGGTCAGCCCCATCTCCAAAATTACGAGAATCTCTCCATGGTTGGGATGCATTCTGATAATAAGATGATGTTGGATAATCATTTTCATAATGGGGGGTTGGTTGATAATTACCTTTACCTCTACCTCTTTTGTTCTTACCCCTTTTGGGGGGACCCCTATTAGGGTAATCATGAGGGGAAGAAAACCTCTCATGTGGGGGAGGTACATCATATTGATACACTGGTTGGTTTCTAGGTGTTGCCATTTTAGTGGCATTGAGAGTTTCGACTGGGGGATTGGCAGTGACATTACCACCACCTATGGGGGGAGCATTCTGCCATTTGAAAATGCTACCTCCAGTGAAATCATCCCAATCCCGTATAAACTTCTTCTTTTTCTTTGTTTGAATCTCAGCATCCCATTTCATAAGCTTATTTTTTAGCTCCCCTGAAAGTTTCAGAAATTCTTCACTTTCTTTATGGGGTTCTAAAAATGAAATGATCTCCCCAATCTGGGAGTCAAGGAGCTTTAATTTTCTTTGTTTCCGAGCCAAAAGAAATTCTATTAGCTCAAACCCTTTTTTGATGAAAAAGCCACTCCACTCAGACATAGAATCATCGTCAAGTAGACCATCATTAGGGGGCACATCCCACCTTAACCTTCTAGGAATAAGCTTGGCAGATAAATACTGTTCAAACGATGTAATATCCCACCAAGTTTTAGTCTTTTTTTCAAAAATATGCCCCAATTTACGAAATGCCTGGGAGATATCATTAATAGGTTCATTAGAAGAATTCCTAGAGAAAACTTCATTAATTTTAACTTCCCGTTTTTCTAAATATTGAAAAACATCCATTATTGCAGCGTGATTGTTGATAACTTGAGAAATCAGAATATGTAAAAAGAAACAAATCCGCGCAATAAACTATAATGTACTACTAAGCAGCTGAACACTAAGGGTCAAATAATCAAAATCCCTGAGTATAACATAAAAATAAATAGTGCAGCGCTTTAAAAGTCCATATATCAAAGATAGAAAAACAGCACAGTAAATCAGTATATAATCCCCGTGATCTTCATAGATGACACATGAACTCTTGATTGCATGCAGGTGGTAACAGACACACACACAGTGAGAGACCTCCACCAACAGATAAATTGGCCGCTCACCTTCCAACATGGACCCTTTAATTATAGAGGGTCACTGAAAAACTTTCCCTTACGGGTTAATCCAAAGCAGATGAAGATGTAAACTTCCCCAAAAGGATTAGGGTCATCAATTCCATATAACATCAGGATCATTCAAAAACTTCCAGGTATTAAGTTCATAGGGCAGTGTTTACATGTGGAAAATATAGAAGCAGACCATAGTGTTTCTCCGTAATAGAAAACAATTTAATGAAAAACGAAAGTAGTGCACTTACATTTAAAAGGCACTAAACCAGTGCCGAGGTACAACAGCGCGTCTGGTGAGACTGTGAATGAACTGCGGGTGACGTCACGAACTTCCCATCCGTACGCACGTTACGTCCCGGTAGGCGGGACTTCATCAGCGGATATGGGAAGAACGCCAGACACCCGCTCTTATAGCAACAAGGCGCCTGTGACTATGGAGACACGATGCAGCGTCACATGACGCCGATAGGGACGTCTGAATCACATGACATCAACCAGGAAGTGTCCCCGTGAGCCAGATATCCACACAAAGACTCCAAAGGCAACCAAAATACATGATAAAAACTTTAAAATAGAAAATATAAATATATATATATCTAAAATTCAACCAGTAAACCAGCCCAGTTGATTAATATAAAATATATGTATATTAATGCAGCAATCAACTCCTACAGTTACTACCGATATGGAGAAAGAGGCTGCTTATACATTGGATAAAAAATAAATAAACAAATCTGGACTGCAGACCTGAATATAGACGTGACATCAACCACAGCCCACAACAATCTCACCAAACCAAAATAAACATACTAAAACAATAATACATTAATAAATCACATATAATAAATGAAAAAAAACATCTACGATCTAATTAACGGTCAGTTATAAAACAATTTATGTCAAATTCGACATTTAACCCGTCAGGGCAAAGAACTCGTGTTTCATGAATCCAATGGGATTCTCTTTTGCTCAGCTGACGGATAAAATTGCCACCTCGCCAATGTCTAGTGACTATAATTAAAGGGTCCATGTTGGAAGGTGAGCGGCCAATTTATCTGTTGGTGGAGGTCTCTCACTGTGTGTGTGTCTGTTACCACCTGCATGCAATCAAGAGTTCATGTGTCATCTATGAAGATCACGGGGATTATATACTGATTTACTGTGCTGTTTTTCTATCTTTGATATATGGACTTTTAAAGCGCTGCACTATTTATTTTTATGTTATACTCAGGGATTTTGATTATTTGACCCTTAGTGTTCAGCTGCTTAGTAGTACATTATAGTTTATTGCGCGGATTTGTTTCTTTTTACATATTCTGATTTCTCAAGTTATCAACAATCACGCTGCAATAATGGATGTTTTTCAATATTTAGAAAAACGGGAAGTTAAAATTAATGAAGTTTTCTCTAGGAATTCTTCTAATGAACCTATTAATGATATCTCCCAGGCATTTCGTAAATTGGGGCATATTTTTGAAAAAAAGACTAAAACTTGGTGGGATATTACATCGTTTGAACAGTATTTATCTGCCAAGCTTATTCCTAGAAGGTTAAGGTGGGATGTGCCCCCTAATGATGGTCTACTTGACGATGATTCTATGTCTGAGTGGAGTGGCTTTTTCATCAAAAAAGGGTTTGAGCTAATAGAATTTCTTTTGGCTCGGAAACAAAGAAAATTAAAGCTCCTTGACTCCCAGATTGGGGAGATCATTTCATTTTTAGAACCCCATAAAGAAAGTGAAGAATTTCTGAAACTTTCAGGGGAGCTAAAAAATAAGCTTATGAAATGGGATGCTGAGATTCAAACAAAGAAAAAGAAGAAGTTTATACGGGATTGGGATGATTTCACTGGAGGTAGCATTTTCAAATGGCAGAATGCTCCCCCCATAGGTGGTGGTAATGTCACTGCCAATCCCCCAGTCGAAACTCTCAATGCCACTAAAATGGCAACACCTAGAAACCAACCAGTGTATCAATATGATGTACCTCCCCCACATGAGAGGTTTTCTTCCCCTCATGATTACCCTAATAGGGGTCCCCCCAAAAGGGGTAAGAACAAAAGAGGTAGAGGTAAAGGTAATTATCAACCAACCCCCCATTATGAAAATGATTATCCAACATCATCTTATTATCAGAATGCATCCCAACCATGGAGAGATTCTCGTAATTTTGGAGATGGGGCTGACCCATCCAATAGAGGGAGGCCCCATTACCCCCAAAATAGGGGGTTTCCTACGCAAAATAGTTTTGCACCGTTAGCTAACCACTCTGACCACGATAGGGGGGATTTTTTAGGGTCACGTGGGGGATACCAAACTGGACCCCCTGTACACAGACCCAACCTAGGGGAATGGTGGAGACAATTGCCACAGTATCCACCGCCCAATGTAGGTACCCCAAGAAAAAGAAAAGACAGAGAGGAAGGAGAGGGGGTAGGCGATTACAAAAGGTCGAAACCATAACGGGAGCAGGAATTTATAATCTAAGTGGGGTAACATTAAATGATGATGAAATCAAAGTCCTGGATAGAGGGCTTAAATTTGCCCCAACCAAAAATTTGAACAAATTCCAAACTTACGTAAGTTTGCAAAAATATATTAGAAGTTTGAACATGAAAAAATATTTTTTATCCAACACTAGTAGGGCTACACCACTTGTTAGGGGTGACCATTCTTCTTTACGAAATAAATCAATATTCAACCCCATTAATGTTGACAGCAAATATATGGAGGTCTTCAAGAATATGGTAGTAAAGGATTTGGAGTCATTGAAAATTAAAAAGGTATTAGATCCACAATATATTAAACGGGGTATGGGATCTTTGGAAAAAAGAAAAGAAATTGTAATTCGTCCAGCGGACAAAGGAGGAGGGTTAGTCATCCTGAGTAAAGAATACTATAAAATGGAAATGAGTAACCTATTGTCAGATGAGGATACATATAGAGTTCTTCATACAGACCCTATGTTGTCCTTTAAGGATGAGTTACACCATATCATTGAGGATGGTAAAGATCAGGGAATATTGACCATAAAAGAGGCTCTTTACCTGGATCCATTGTTTTGCAGAACTCCTATCATTTATTTTCTACCGAAATTACATAAAGACAGTGTTAACCCTCCAGGGAGGCCCATAGTAAATGGGATTGACTCAGTGTCAGCCCGATTAGGGCAATACATTGATTCATTCTTACAACCCCTGGTAGTTAAAACGCCAGCATTCCTTAAAGACACTAAACATATTATCCAGATCCTCCAATCTCTGGGGTGTTCTGAAAAAAGTATATTGGTGACAGCAGACGTGGGGTCCCTGTACACCATTATAGGACACCAGGATGCACTGACGGCTGTGGAATGGGCTCTGTCCACCTCTACGCTGTCTGGTAGACATCAGGAGTTCCTTTTGAGTTGTTTGGATTTTTGTTTATCCCGGAACTATTTTTGGTACGATGGGGATTTTTTCTTACAAACTAGGGGAGTTGCGATGGGGGCCCGTTTTGCTCCCAGTGTGGCCAATATTTTTATGGCCCACTGGGAGGAACGGGCAGTGTTCGCATGTCGTCCCCCTGAATTAGTTTGTTATTTTCGTTATATTGATGATTTGATCCTGGTGTGGGAGGGTGATAGATCCGCTTTGGATTTTTTCATTAGTCATCTTAATGACAACAACAAAAATATTATCCTCACATGGACCATAGATAATGAGAAGGTTGATTATTTGGATCTTACCATCACCAAGGGAAGTGATCATTTTAAGTTGATCAATCACTTTAAACCCACCGATCGCAATGCGTACATTCCCCTGGGGAGTTGTCACCACCGTTCTTGGTTGTGCAACATCCCCAGGGGACAGTATATTAGGTTGCGTCGGAATTGCACACAAGTATCTGATTTTGTAAACCAATCACGAGTGTTGACCACTAGATTTGTGCAAAAGGGTTATGATGAACAGGTTCTGCTCCGAGAGGTAGAACAAGTTAAGATGATTGATAGACAGACATTATTGACTGATCGAAGTAAAACTTCTGATGGGGATTCTCACAATTTTCGAATGATATTGGACTACAATGTCCAGTATAAAAAGTTCGAGAAAATTATTGCTAAAAATTGGTCCATCTTAAAACAAGATAAGATTCTTGGTCCCGTTCTACCGGAGAAACCCCAATTCATTTATAAGAAAGCCCCGTCCTTGCGAGATCGATTGGCACCTAGTGTCCTAAACCCCCCTGTACCGTCAGATAACAGCATGTTTAGATTCCTGGGTGGATTTTACGCATGTGGCCGTTGTGTCCCGTGCAGGACCTCCAAAGTTAATCTTAAGAAAAGGAAGTCTTTTTTGGCATCTGCCACCAATAAAGAATACAATATTAAACAATTGATTACGTGCGCCACGGTGGGGGTCGTCTATATGCTGGAGTGCGATTGCGGACTCCAATATATAGGCCGAACCTCGAGACCTCTACATGTTCGTGTGGCAGAACATGTTAATAATATTAAAAAGGGGGTCAAAACCCATAATGTCTCTAGGCATTTTAAACAGTTCCACCAACAAAATCCCAAGGGTTTGAGATTCTGGGGCATAGAGAAAGTCACTAGACATTGGCGAGGTGGCAATTTTATCCGTCAGCTGAGCAAAAGAGAATCCCATTGGATTCATGAAACACGAGTTCTTTGCCCTGACGGGTTAAATGTCGAATTTGACATAAATTGTTTTATAACTGACCGTTAATTAGATCGTAGATGTTTTTTTTCATTTATTATATGTGATTTATTAATGTATTATTGTTTTAGTATGTTTATTTTGGTTTGGTGAGATTGTTGTGGGCTGTGGTTGATGTCACGTCTATATTCAGGTCTGCAGTCCAGATTTGTTTATTTATTTTTTATCCAATGTATAAGCAGCCTCTTTCTCCATATCGGTAGTAACTGTAGGAGTTGATTGCTGCATTAATATACATATATTTTATATTAATCAACTGGGCTGGTTTACTGGTTGAATTTTAGATATATATATATTTATATTTTCTATTTTAAAGTTTTTATCATGTATTTTGGTTGCCTTTGGAGTCTTTGTGTGGATATCTGGCTCACGGGGACACTTCCTGGTTGATGTCATGTGATTCAGACGTCCCTATCGGCGTCATGTGACGCTGCATCGTGTCTCCATAGTCACAGGCGCCTTGTTGCTATAAGAGCGGGTGTCTGGCGTTCTTCCCATATCCGCTGATGAAGTCCCGCCTACCGGGACGTAACGTGCGTACGGATGGGAAGTTCGTGACGTCACCCGCAGTTCATTCACAGTCTCACCAGACGCGCTGTTGTACCTCGGCACTGGTTTAGTGCCTTTTAAATGTAAGTGCACTACTTTCGTTTTTCATTAAATTGTTTTCTATTACGGAGAAACACTATGGTCTGCTTCTATATTTTCCACATGTAAACACTGCCCTATGAACTTAATACCTGGAAGTTTTTGAATGATCCTGATGTTATATGGAATTGATGACCCTAATCCTTTTGGGGAAGTTTACATCTTCATCTGCTTTGGATTAACCCGTAAGGGAAAGTTTTTCAGTGACCCTCTATAATTAAAGGGTCCATGTTGGAAGGTGAGCGGCCAATTTATCTGTTGGTGGAGGTCTCTCACTGTGTGTGTGTCTGTTACCACCTGCATGCAATCAAGAGTTCATGTGTCATCTATGAAGATCACGGGGATTATATACTGATTTACTGTGCTGTTTTTCTACCTTTGATATATGGACTTTTAAAGCGCTGCACTATTTATTTTAATGGTGGTGGTAATCAGATTATGCAAAAACTGTAAGACCAATCACAAAAAGATTTGGAGAACACTGTGCAACCATTACAACCCGTGCTTGATAACCTGAACCCTTGGGGATTGTATCAGCGGACTAAGGACAGGAGAAGATCAAGGACGGGGGGGTCAGGGCAGAGAGGCACACAGCCTACAGCTGAATGGGCTGCAAGAACACAGGGGAAAGCTGCACAGCGTGGGTGGCAGGAGTAGTGGGGGAGTCATATTTTACATTAATAGCTTTGATCAGCAGCTTTTCAATCAGCATTTGGAAGAAATCCATTGAAGTATGCAAGAGCTTACAGCAAAAGGGAGAATGCATCAAAGCTAAGGCATACTGACCTGGCCAGCTGGAAGCAGCTCTGTGCCTCATATTAGGTTGGTGGCAGCAATAGGGTTACAGGATTGATGTTTTTTTTATATTTCACCTCAAAGTCACAATAAAAGAAGAACCCTTTCCTTGCTATATGATATTTAAAACTTTTGTTTTTGCTTTGTTAACCACTTACTGACCCGCCACAGTACATATACTGTGGCAGGGCGGTAACATGCAGGCACCGTAATGTACATGTACATCAGGTGCCTGCTCCAGGGTTTAGAAACTCACTGCACCCCCCTCCTCCCCCATGACCAATGTATCCACCAGACACATCGGATTGTAGATCCCAGTACTCAGGGCCCAGTGATGATGTCACATGATCACAATATCAAAAAAAAATTATGAATATATTAATTCATGATAGTTGTGTTTCCTATGCTGTAATTGGCCCATAGCTGGCACATGGTACCTGGGTCAATCACATCACCAGGTACCATGTGATCAGCTGTAGCCAACACAGACCACTAGTGATCACAGCTGTCATGAATGAAAACATTGCTGTTACCATGATCTTCATGGTAACAGCAAATAAAGTGTACAAAACAATCCCTAAACAGCCCCCCCCCCCAGAATAGTAAAGTGTTACTATGGTAACACTGAACCATATTATGACACTGTACTGCACTGGTGACAGTATGTAAAAAAATAAATAATAATAAATAAAGAAATTAACAAATTCTATTCAGTTTCTTCATTTTCAAAAAAATTGAGACAAAAAGTTACAACTTCAGAAAACTTGCCATGCCTCTTACTAAATGCCTCAGTCTGTCTACTTTTCAAAAAGGGATAATTTCAGGGGAATTTGTACTGCCCTATCATTTTAGGGCCTCAAGAAATGAGATAGGCCGTCAGTACATCAGAATAAATCCATTTTCAAATATACTGTATATACCATAGTTTGTAGTCGCTATAACTTTCACACAAACCAATTAATATACACTTATTGGGATTTTTTACCAAAGACATGTAGCAAAATACATTTTGGCCTAAATTTATAAAGACATTTGATTTTATTGAATATAGGGTTTTTTTTAAAAAAAATTTCGGTCTTTTTTTGTTTATTTATATCTCAAATTATCGGTTCATTTATATTGCAAAAAAAAAAATGAAAAACTCAGTGGTAATCAAATACCACCAAAAAAAAAACTCTATTTCTGTGAAAAGTAGCGCAGTGCTGCTTAGCAAAAAATGGACTGGTCATTAAGGGGGTAAAACTTTTCAGAGCTCAAGTGGTTAAATGTCCCCCATGGTAGTTCCCAGCTCCCTGTGCCTTTTTTGACCAGAAGTTTGTGTCAAGATTCCCACTCTATAGACTTCAATCAAGTTTGATTTTAGGTTTGGATTTTTTAGGCTTCTCGCCCAATTCAGTAAACCCCTTGCAAACTGAACTTGGGAAGATTCCTAGTTATCAGTACAAGCACCTAATGAGAAGGTTATTTTGGAAAATCTGGCTTTCTCAGGCTGATTCAATTGGGCTGATTTACTAGAGACTTTGAGAATGTTCACTTAAAAATGGTGCGATTATTCTCTCTGGACAAGGGATAAGGATAGTGCTCCTATTATACAGTTGGTTAAATTTCTCTTGAGAGTTTTTTCTCTTTTTTGGGTGTAATTTTTTATTTTTTTATTTTTAGGAATATAAAAGAAGTCTGAATAGCTTGAATATTTAAAAAAATGAATGTCTTTTTTATGACTTGGGACATCTTCATTCATTTTGATTGAGCATTTTTTTGGCACAGGGTGCAGTTTTTAAGTGTGTTTCACACGCCACTGGCTTTTCCAAAAAACAAAACATTTTTTTTATAACTGGGGAGTAATTTAGGTTATATACAGATAGTGCGTGTCCTGAGAAGATATTTCCAGCCTCAAGCCTCGTACACACGGCCGAGAATCTCGTCGTTAAAAACATGTCGTTTTTTACGACGAGATCCTTGGACAAGAAATTGTCCCGGCCGAGTGTACACACACTCATTTCAAAGAACCCGCGGTTCTTTCAATGGAGCGTACGCGGTGACATCATCGAATATGACGAGCATGCGCTCGTCACATTCGATGCCGTCGCCGCCATCTTGGTTCACCCTACCTATGCCTAGGAAGCTACCGCGCATGCGTCAAAGTCATTTCGAGCATGCGTGGGCTTCCCGGCGAACAGGTAAGTGTACACACACTCAATTTTCTCGTCGAGAAACAGGCTGACGAGAATCTCGACGAGAAAATAGAGAGCAGGTTCTCTATTTTCTCGTCGAGATTCTTGTCGCTTTTCTTGACGAGAAACCATACACACGAACGAATTTCTCGGCAAGAAATCTCTGCCAGCAAGTTTCTTGCTGGTTCTTGCCGAGGAACTCGGTCGTGTGTACGAGACTTAAGTGTAAGACAAATAGCATTCCCAAGAAATTAATTCATAGTCACTTATCTTCATATTTGGAAAGTAAAAGCTTTTAATTCTTAGCAAAACTGACTCTAAACCTCAAGAGGAGTCCAAATCTGTTAATAAGGTCTATTATAGGTGGTATTTTTAAAGTTTAAAAGGGATAAAACATTCAACATCAAAAGAAGGCCTATGTTTGTTTGTATAATGTGGATATTCTAGGAAGTATTACTATAGTGTTTGATAAGTATTACTATAACTTTGGGTGCATATATAAATGTTTTAATACATACCAAAAAACACCTCTTATGCCACGTACACACGATCGGAATTTCTGACAACAAAACCGTGGATTTTTTTCCGACAGATTATCGCTCAAACTTGTCTTGCATACACACGGTCACACAAATGTTGCTCGGAAATTCCAATCGCCAAGAACGCGGTGACGTACAACACGACAACGAGCCAAGAAAAATTAAGTTCAATGATTCCGAGCATGCGTAAAATTGATTCCGAGCATGCGCAGGATTTTTGTGCGTCGAAATTGGATACACGCGGTCATAATTTCGAACAAGAACTTTTGCTGTCAGAAAAATTGAGAACCAGCTCTCAATCATTTGTTGTCAGAAATTCCAACTGCAAAAGTCCGATGGAGCCTACACACGGTCGGAATAATCCACCCAAAAGCTCACATCGAACATTTGTTGTTGGAAATTCCGATCGTGTGTATGCGGCATTATAGTTTCCAACTTTAGAACACTTCATGCATGAGAGCATTTTTATATATTATATCATCCAAAATCATTTTATTACAATGAAAACTCCTTTAAAAATACATTAAAAGGACAGGACCCTACACACCCTTACCAGCACCAATGTCTGCAGGAAATAGGAAGGGGGAGCACATGTCTCCCCTTCCTCAATGCGCAAATATCATTGCAGTAATAAGTAACTTCCAGGACTGGGCACAGTTTTTAGTGCCCCTGGAATATTGGGGAAAGGCTATTCGTGTAAATATGGGAAATTATGTTTACAAGGAACTCCTGCCTAAGGCCTCTTTCACACGGGGCGGATCCATGAAGATCCGCCCCGTGAAGCTCCGCTTGCTCAGCGGGGATCGCTCCGTTGATCCCTGCTAAACCGGTGGATGACTGGGCGGTTCCCGCACACTGTGCAGGGACCGCCCTGTCAGAGCGCCACTCTCCCCTATGGGGAATCGGATAACGACGGACCGTAGAGTCCGTTGTCATCCGATCCGCTCCGCAGACGGAAGGAAAAATAGGATTTTCCTCCGTCACACTTTTTAGGAGCGGAGCGGATGTCAGCGGACATGTCTCCGCTGACATCCGTGCCTCCATAGGGCTACATGGAGGATCCGTTTCAGGTCCGCCTAAAAAACTGACAGGCGGACCTGAACGGACCTCCGTGTGAAAGAGCCCTAAGAGTTCTCTGGGCACTTAAACATTTCTCAGTGCTCTAACCGGGCACATTAGCTAGGGTGATTTAAAGTGGACCTTTGTTTTTTGGGGGGAATTCCTTCAAAGCACACCTTAGGCTTATAGGCTGGTTTCCAAATATCAGGTGGGATGCACCCTTACCTCTTCCTTGTCTAACATGCTGGACGGGTTCCTTCTGAAGGGGCTATGCTGTGTTTTCTTGTACTATTTTCTGGAAGAGGCCATGCTGTTTTTTCCCCCCACTGTTTTTTCATTAAAATAAACTTATAGCCCTTTCAGGGCTTAAAATGTGTTCAAAGTGCCAGCACCATGGAGAGAAAATTTACAAAAATGAATATCCCCTTTTTTTCCCCCCATTTAACAAGGTTCACCAAAACAATCCCTCCAAAATACAAACAGGAATAAGAAAATAACCTCTACTGTACTGTCAACATTTGAATGACATTTGACTGTGCAGTATTCCCCCATCAATTGGGTACATAATAAATGAAGCTTCCAGGTTCACAAATTCAGCCAGTACCCCCAAAGCCACATATTGCAGCAATTTGTGGATTCACTTAGTAGGGACATTTCAGACCCAATTCCATTCCATTTCAGACCCATTCCAAGCAAACGTTTATCTCTAGTTCTCACCGTACAATCCAGGAAGCCGAATACCTTGTACACACGATCGGAATTTCCGATGAAAAAAGTCTGATGGAATTTTTTCATCGGATATTCCGACCGTGTGTATGCCCCATCTGATTTTTTTCATAGGAAATTCAGACGGACTTAGAAATAGAACATGTTCTATTTTTTTTCTGATGAAAAAAAATCAGATTGCAAATTCCTATTGTCTGTATGGAACTCCGACAGAGAAAAAAACATGCATGCTCAGAATAAATTACAAGACGGAAGCGCTCGGACTTGTAAAACTAGCGTTCATAATGGAGAGAGCACATTCGTCGTGCTGCAAATTATTGCATCGTTTAATGCAGCGCAGTCTTTTTCTTATTTATAATGCTAAAATAAAGAAGTTGTTTTGCTGCTGATATTCACACAGAGTTCTGACAAACTTATATCTTTATTGCTTCTTGTGATCTCATGAATATTTGTATTTGATTTTAAAGCCAGATCTCCATAATAATGTTTTTTTTTGTGATTTTAATCAAGATCTCTTTTTATTTTTGTTTTATTTTTTTGGTTTTAATATTTTCTTGTGATCTCCCTTTGTTTTTTTGTGTCAAGTTACCACAATAACATTATTATCTTGTATTTTTTTACCTCAAGGAGGTTGGTTGGTGTGCCTTGTTAATTTGACATTGTATTTATGAAATGTACCTGCCTACTCACAAACAAACTGTCCTTATTTAAGAAAAACACATAGGCAAGTATTTTAAGTAAATCAAATATCAATTTATTCTGGTTAACAAAATAAAGAGGAAAGGCGACGATGGAGAAAGTGCTTGAATTTGCCAACACTTTGGACCCCAAGGCAGACATCAAGTGTGTGGAAAATATAATAGGTATCTTGAGGAGTCCATATAATTGGGAGCAAAATCTGGTCCACAAATACCAGAAATCAGGAGCAGCAGCAGCAGGTGACATATACATACCCAGTCTGTGGTACTACAACAGTCTGCCTTCTGTCAGACCAGACTAAAGCCAGGCAATCACTTTTTTTTCTTCCCTGCAGCGTTCCCTCCACGCCTCCCTGCAGCGTTCCCTCCACAGCTCCCTGCAACATTCCATCCACGCCTCCCTGCACGCCTCCTTGCAGGCTGTGGCTCTGGTGGTGGACTTGTGGCAGGAGGAGGAGAAGGAGGAGGAGGAGGGGGAGGAGGATGAGGAGGAGAAGGATGGGCGAGATCACATAAATGGGTGGTGTCAGTCAGCTGGCCCCTCACCTCCTTCTGAAGGGCCAGAGAAATAAGACCCTCACAGAGGATGCATTGCTCCTCCTCCACATTCGCCAGTCTAGTGGCCACATAGCACCCATTGAGCGTCGGGGGGGCTCTGAGGACCTCACTTGTCTCCCTTATGATTCTCAGTGATGCCTTCTCCATCTGAGTCATCTTCCTGGGCCTTTTGGTTCTAAGGCGGAGGGGAGGCACCTGTGACTTGGTGCTGCCACTGGGCCTGGCCACCTCCTGCCTGACACTCACCCCTACCTCCTCCTGCCTGCCAATTTTTAGACCCTCATCCTGGCTGATGTCATCCTGTGTATGAAAAAGGGACATAGTTTTAGTTTTTGGTTCATCAATCACACACATAATTCAGCTCATGACTGTTGCAAATTGAATGTTAATAAATAGAAAAGACTATCATTCTGACCCCAGCATTTTACATTCCTGTCCCAAACATTTCTGGCCACTACTGTCTATTGCTAGGTAAATCACTTTTGTTTTATCATTCAAGTTTTTATTGAGGTTTATCAACATTACAGAAAAAGAAGGAAAAGACTGAATAAAAAAAAAAAAACAATATAGTACTAGAGTGTGAAAATAATAAAGCAAAATATTAACAATAAGCACTCAGGTTTGTGCACACCAAATTTGGTTGACTACAGTAGATCATATTACTTAGTAATTCAGATGAAGTACGACATATCAGTAGTATATATATATGACTTTTTGTGTTTAGCAGTCCATATATCCCAGAATTTATCAAACTTTGCACAGTTCAGAGAATTGATTGCCAGCATGCGTTTAAAGGTGTAATGTTGTTGGACTATCCTTGTCACGTCAGTGATGTTTACGGTTAGGGTAGTTTTCCAATTTTGTAGTTCCAGGGATCGGGCCGTTAGGAGTATGTGGGACACCACAGGTCTCATATTGTATGGGAATTTGTCTATATCTATGTGGAGGATTGCTAGTGCCGGGTTGGGGGATGTGATTATACCAGTGGTGGATGGTATCAGCTGGAATACCTGGTTCCAGAAACTGGTCAGGCATGGACATTCCCAGAACATGTGCAGAAGGTGACCTTGGTGGCCGCAATTTCTCCAGCACATCGGTGAGGTGTGCGTGAAGAATTTTGCCAGCCTATAAGGGGTGTATTGCCACCTGTTAGTCAGTCATTTCCCAGTGGCTTACACAGTGTGATGTCTTTTGGATCGTTTGAAATGCCTTCTGCCATTGGTCATCCGTAAATGTGGTACCTATGTCTATTTCCCATTTATCCATCGCTTTGGTTTTCTGGAAGGATCTTTTGTCCTGTAGGAGGTTATAAAATGTCGATATGCCTTTGCATTTAGGTTGTTCTTGTGTGAGGTATTGCCAGGCAGTAGGTGGTAATCTAATTATTGGAATTGGGTTGGTTTTTAGGAAATGTACAACCCGGATGCATGTGAAGAGCATGTGGTTTGGCAGATTATAAGTGACCATTAATTGTTCACTCGATAAGGGTTTACCATTGGTGATTAGGTCTTGTACAATGCTTTTTCCGTACGGAGGGAACTGCTGTAAGGATAACAGTGGAATTTTGGCTTCTATTAGGTTCAAGGGAAATTGGTAGTCAATAGAAATATAATTTTTGTGATGCTGGTTCAGGAAGTATCTCCATGCTAATAGGGAGGTTTGTATGGTGGGGGGAATATTGCATTTATCCCAGGACAGCCATATATTCCCCATGAGTAAAGCTGTGAGGTCAGAAATAGGTTCTATGCTCCTTTCAATTTCACCCCATAGTGGAGTACCATTATCTACAAACCAATGTTTAAGTTGGTCTAGTCTAGTCGCCCACATGTAGTCATAAATGTCAACTAGTCCCGCGCCTCCTATTTGTTTATGTGGGATTAGGCTTTTTGGTGAGCAGCGTGCTTTCTTTGCCCCCCATAGGAATCTCCACATTAGAGTGGACAGGGATTTGAGAAAATGGTTTGGGATGGGGATCGGTAGTGCTCTAAATATATATAGGATTTGTGGGAGGATTGTCATCTTATATGTAGCTAGTATACCCATCTAGGACAGTTCTTTTTTTGCTAATTCTTTAGTTTGTGCCTATTTTGGCCAGTAGGGGTTTTAAGTTGGAGTTGGCTAGTGATTTTGTGGTGCTAGTTAGGATTATACCCAGGTATGGTATGCCTCTATCGTCCCAGCTAGGGATGAGCCGAACACCCCCCGGTTTGGTTCGCACCAGAACCTGCGAACAGACCTAAAGTTTGCGTGAGCTTTAGAACCCTATTAAATACAATGGACTCGAACGTTCGAAATCAAAAGTGCTAATTATCAAGGCTAATATGCAAGTTATTGTCCTAAAAAGGGTTTGGGGACATGTATCAATGCAAAAAAAGTTTTAAAAACTGCTGTTTTTTCGGGAGCAGTGATTTTAATAATGCTTAAAGTGAAACAATAAAAATGTTATATTCCTTTAATTTTCGTACCTGGGGGGGGGGTGTATAGTATGCCTGTAAAGCAGAACTTGTTTTCCGTGCTTAGAACTGTCCCTGCACAAAGTGTAATTTCTGAAGGAAAAAAAAGTCATTTAAAAGCACTCGCGGCTATAATGAATTGTCGGCTCCCGGCAATACAGAGAAAAGTCATTGATAAAGAAAAAATGCGGGGGGTCCCCCCCAAATTCAATTACCAGGACCTTCAGGTCTAGTATGGATTTTAAGGGGAACTCCACGCCAAATTTTAAAAAAAAATGGCGTGGAGTTCCCCCCAAAAATCCATACCATACCCTTTATGCAACACAGGAAAAGTGGGGGGGATAAGAGAGCACCCCCCCTCCTGAACCGTACCAGGCCACATGCCCTCAACATGAGGAGGATGCTTTGGGGGTCTGTGACCCCTCAAAGCACCATGTCCCCATGTTGATGGGGACAAGAGCCTCATCCCCACAACCCTAGCCTGGTGGTTGTGGGGGTCTGCGGGCGTGGGGCTTATCGGAATCTGGAAGACCCCTTTAACAAAGGGAACCCCCAGATCCCGCCCCCCATGTGAATTGGTAAGGGGTACATTGTACCCCTGAGGCAGCATACAGCACTACGGTTCAATGGATCCCGGACTCATAAGCCAGACCATGCAAGAAAATGTAAAACTTGCATAGTGTAAAACAAGTATGGTTTGTTTATTAAAAGAAAGAATCACACTTAGGCCTCGTACACACGACCGATTTTCTCGTCCAAAACCGTCAAGAAAAGTGCCGCGAGAGCTTTTTTGTCGAGAAAAACGTTCGTGTGTATGGTTTTACGACGAGAAAATTGCCGAGAATCTCGACGAGAAAATAGAGAACCTGCTCTCTATTTTCTCGTCAGGATTCCAGATTTCCTCGTCGTGTTTCTCGTCGGGCTGTTTTGTGACGAGAAAATGGTTCGTGTGTATGCTTTTACGACTCTTCCAAAAGCGCGCATGCTCACAAGCAACTATGAGACGGGAGCGCATCTTCTGGTAAAACAAGCCTTCGTAATGGAGAGAGCACATTCGTCACGCTCAAAAATATTGCATCGTTTAAATGTTCTGCATTGAAATCTTCGTTAGAATGTTACATTAATCAAAACGAGTGACCTTCTTTTGCTGCTGATATTCACACAGAGTTATGACTTTTTTTTTTAACCTTTTTCATGCTGCTCTTAAGAAGATTTATGTGTATTATATCGTGCAAGTTTTTAGGAATAATTTAAATGGTTATATTTTTTAAAATGATGTTAATTATAATTTCGCAATGTTTTGATAGTGATCTCCCATTTAATTTTGGAATCTATATTAGTTAAATTTCCCCCCATGTTTTTTTGCAAATCAGATTTAGTTATTCTTTTGGGGGGGTGATATCTGTCCCTTTTTTTGTCAGTCAAATGTATCTGCTTACTCCAAAGCTAGATTTTTAATTTTTACAAATACACATAGTCAAGTATGAACTTAAACAAAAATCACATTTATTCATGTTTAGAAATAAAATAAAGAGAAGGCAGCGCTGGAGAACCTGCTGCCATTTGTGCATCCCAGGGACCCCAGAGCACACAGCAACCCTGTGTGGACACTAAAATTGGGAGCTTGAGAAGGCCAACATTTCTGAACACAATCTGATGCTGGCCTCCCAGAGGTCAGGAACAGCAGCAGGTGATATATATGTCCCAAGTGTGTGGTACTACAACAGGCTGCCTTCTGTCCAACCACAATGAAGCAAGGCCATCACTTCCTCTTCTTCCTGGCAACCTTCCCTGCAACCTTCCCTGAAGCCTTCCCTGCAGCCTTCCTTCTTCGTTTGGCTGGAGGCTGGGCCACTGGAGGGGTACTCCTGTCAGGAGGAGGAGGAGGAGATGTAGCAGAAGGGGGTGGGGCCGAAGAAGAAGGTGGAGGTGTAGCAGAAGGGGGTGGGGCAGAAGAAGAAGGTGGAGGTGTAGCAGAAGGGGGTGGGGCAGAAGAAGAAGGTGGAGGTGTAGCAGAAGGGGGTGGGGCAGAAGAAGAATGTGGAGGTGTAGCAGAAGGGGGTGGGGCAGAAGAAGAAGGTGGAGGTGTAGCAGAAGGGGGTGGGGCAGAAGAAGAAGGTGGAGGTGGAGGTTGAGGTTGGGTCAGTTGTGCCACCTCACATATGGCGGTATTGGGGGTAATTTTCTCCATCACCCACTTGTTGAGCAAGGTGATGAGCAGGGGCTCGCATAGGAGGCGTTGCTTCATGCTCATCACCTTGAACTTAGCCTCCACTAGGCCAGCAATGGCCTCTTCAGGGGATGTGGGCTCCTGGAGGGTGGCATGGGCCTCACGAATAAGGGCCATTGCTGCCTCACTCGTGCTCCTGTCCCTCCTGCCTCTTTTGTGAAGCCGGATGGGAGGCACCTGGGATCTGGTGCTTCTCCTTTGCCCTGCCACCTCCTGTCTGCCACTGGGCCCTGCCACCTCCTGTCTGCCACTGGGCCCTGCCACCTCCTGTCTGGCACTGGGCCCTGCCACCTCCTGGCTGCCACTGGGCCCTTCCTCCTCCTGCCTGACAGTTTCCAGACCCTCCTCCTGGCTGATTTCATCCTGTGTATGAAAAAGGGACATAGTTTAATATGTTGGTTTAATCTTTGCATCAAACTTTGTAATCCTGATTGAAGCAATTAGAATGTAAATCCATAAATCCTTGCTTTAAATTTACCACTACATCAGATTGACTATTTAGCACCCAATTAAGTGCAGAATAATGTCTACAGATCTTGATTTCACTTGTGGAATCCAAAATATTTTATGTTTGTCATCTTGACATATTTGTCAAACATTAAGTTTATCCCAATACATTTTCAGTTAATACTATACCTGGCTCCAGATGGCCAAATCAGGATCATCCAGGATGGCTGCCTCCTCTTGCTCCAGAGAAGGCTCAGGTTGGCTGCAGGGAAGTCTGGGGGGAAGAGTGGAGAGTGATGGCCTTGTCTCAATATGGTCATCCAGGAAGGACATCCTGTTGTAGTACCACAAAATCGGGACATAAACATCACCTGCTGCTGCTCCTGACCTCTGAGAAGCCAGCACCTTAGAGCGTTCAGTCCTGTAGGTACCTCTCAAGCTCCCAATTTTAGTGTCCACTTGTTTTGCTGTGGCTGTGGGCACCTTGGTATGCACAAATGGGAGCAGCTTCTCCAGCGCTGCTTTTCTCACCCCTCTTTTTTTGTGGATGGGGTTTTTCGTCTCCCACAGAGCCGGCAGCTCCCTTACCCGGTCAATAAATTCCGCCAGGAAATCCTTGTCGCTTATAAAGACATTCATATTGTATCTGCAAGTTAAATAAATTAGATATAACTAATGTGAGGCAAACAGTCTAACCTCCTTAACATCCTAGTCACCATATATATCCTCCAACATTCTCAAGACAGTATAGGCCAACAATTTGTACAAGTCACAAAATCACATACCTTCGTTCGCACGACCGTCACTTGAACTCCTCTCTCCGCACACCGAACATACTATAGTCACATGTGTGTTTGCTATATACACACCACGCATGCGTCAAAATACGAACACGTCGCTCCGCACACGTCGCCCGCCCATGACGTTCTAACTAACATCTTTTCCCCGCCCCTTCTCTTTCGGCGCGCAGACAGATATGGCGGAGTTACAGCAGGTGTCTGATAATTCCACAACTAACGAGGAGGAGACAAGCCTGGAGACCGAGGAAACGTCACGATCAAGGAGGAGATTCAAGGCATCGAATATGTCTTTGGCGGAGATGGCGGAGATGGTGGACATCTTGCTCAAGTCTGATTATGATGCCAAGCATGGGCCGTATAGCAAACCAAATAGAAGGAAGGCCAAAATCCTCACAAAAGTCGTGAAGAGTCTGAAGGCGAATTTCGGGGTGAAACGCTCAAATGAGCAGCTCAGAAAGAGGTGGTCAGACCTCAAACTGAGGGAGCCAGACCAGTTGAGGAGCATAAAGAGAATGCTCGCTAAAAGTAAGTAAAATGTAGACTTTTCTGCTATTAATCTTTTTCTAAACTGACATGTTGCTTTTTATTTTGGTTTCTCCTATTGGACTCCCTTCCAAAATGTAATATTTTGAACTTGGTTAGGCACAGTAATCGTTCGTTACGTTACCGACACTTCGTTCTGCCACTATCCGCGGTTTTGGCTTATTTTAGAGCCACAAAAGTAATTAGACATCTGCCATTTTTGCTCAAATATTGTGACAAATTTTTTAGTCTAGATGATGTGTTTGTAAAGAGAATGAAATGCAAACTTTTATCAGTGTAAAGGAGAGGACACTCAGCAGCTGCTTCCACATCTGTACTTTGGAGCACTATAGTGTGGGCCACCAGACCCGCCTTTTTTGGGTGTCCCACACAGGTGCATCATAGAATTTTTGTGGTGCCTCCATGTCAAATAAATTACATCCAAAGGTGAATACTAAACATATTCTTGGTCATAAATAATGCATTCTTCTTTAAATTCCGGCCAAACACACACTTGTACCACACTTCCAAGCAATTTAGCCTGTTTTTATTTTAACATTGAGATTTACAGTGTGATAAATAGACCTTTTGTTTGATTCTCATAGGGGAGAGAAGACTGGGAGGAGGACACTCCAGGGAGCACATGCACCCCACAACTTCCAAGCAACCCCAAACTCCCAAAGACCCACAACCGAAAGATGTGCAGGAAGTTGAGGTGGAGGAAGGAGAAGTGCAGGAAGGAGAGCTGGATGACGTTGTGGATCTGGTCACCACAACAGGTCAGTATCTGTCACCACAGCTTCAGGTAAGAGATGTAGGCCTGCAGAGTTATAATACCTTTTGTTTTTTGTTTTTAGGGGATATAAATGTTGTGAAGGATAGTACACGGTTCTCTGCTGACAGTGCCCTCCCCCTCATCCAGCAAGTGATGGAATGTAGCACGGAACTGGACCTTATTAAACAAAGAATCCATGTGATGGAACAAACATTTAAAGACATTCTCAATGTTTTGGGGAGAATTCAATAAGCCATCCAAACACATTTGTTTTTACATGTTTGTTTTTGCACCTTTTCAATTTTTTTTGACAATCAAACCAGCCAAAAATGTAATCTGCACACAGTGTGTCAACATGTGCTATCTGCCATCAGGTGATATCCATGTACGTCTTTTGTGGGTGCAACCCCTTCCTCGTATCTAAAGTCGGTGAACTGAGGAAGGGGTTGCACCCCCAAAACACGTCCATTGATCACCCCTGATGGCAGATAGCACATGTTGACAATAGGGATCAGGATTGTAAACTTCCTTGATGAAAAAAATACCAAATGTGTGCATATTCAATTTTTGGCTGGGCAAGGGGTGGCAGGACCCCATATTAGGACGGGCACATAGAGACATAGTTTGTGTAAGTGAATGTCTCAGATTGCTCAGAGGTATTTAATGTTGTAATTTTTGGAATGCAACTGTTATTTTTGTATTTTCATAAGCAAAAAATTGCCGGGTTGGGGCCAGGCCAACCCAAAAAACAAGAAAAAACTAAAAATGGTGAGAATGTGCACAGAGTAAAATTTTTGACCACAAACAACGTGTAGCTTCTTTTTATAATACCCTCTAAGCTTATTTGGATATTTTGTAAGGTTACATAGTGAAATGGTTGTTATTTACTAAAGTAAAATACACTTGGCACTACAAATGCACAAAGACAAACTAGGAGACAGGAAAGAACAAATAATTAAAGGTTTAAACAAGCTTTTTATTGGGATCCTTAAACATAGGCTGGCATAGGAATTGCCCCCCTACCCGTGAAATACTCCATGTATTTGTCCCGAACCTCACGGGCATTTTGAGAGGGCAAGCCAGGACGGGCAGATTCCAGGCCCGGCAGGGGATTTGCAGGGGAAAGTCCAGCCTCTGGCAAAACTGTGGCCATATAGGAATTAGATTTTTGGCTCAGAAAGTTGTGTAGCACACAGCAGCATAATACGACATAGTTTATTTTGTAGTCCGCCAAGTGTATTGAAGTCATAAAAAGGCGGAACCAGCTGGCCATTATGCCAAAGGCATTTTCGACAACTCTTCGGCCCCTGGCCAGCCGGTAATTGAACACCCTCTTCTCTGGGGTCAGGGTCCTCTGTGGAAATGGCCTCATAAGATGCCGTTCGAGTCCGAAGGCTACATCAGCCAAGAAAACAAAGGGGAGTCCTTCAATATTCCCTGCATCCGGTGGCAATGCAAGGTCGTCACTCTGGAGACGGAGGGCAAACTCCGTCTGGATGAAGGATCCCCCATCGGACATCCGGCCATTCTTCCCTACATCAACATAGAGGAATTCATACTGTGCTGACACCACCGCCATCAGCACAATGCTATGAAACCCCTTGTAATTGTAGTAGTAGGACCCAGAACGGGGTGGCGGCACGATGCGGACGTGCTTCCCGTCTATGGCACCACCGCAGTTGGGGAAGTCCCACTGCGTGGCAAACTCCGATGCCACAGTATGCCATTCCTGTGGCGTGGAAGGAAGCTGTGGAGTGAACCAAGATGAAATAATATTAGAATACCAAAGTCATACATTACAAGGAAATTCTATTAAAAAAATTTAGAGGCCAACATCAATCAAATTCTACGTTTATTAAGGTGTTTAAAATAAGTATAATGGAAGGCTCATTTATCATATTCATCACCCCCTCTGATGGGCCATTACTAAATTATTTTGGGGGGGGGAGATGTGTTTGGCCACAGGATAGCATTGCAGTGGCGGTGCGTCCAGAGTGGGCGCTGGAGCACTGCCCCCTCTCTCCTGTGCCCATCACTCAGAACAATACATAGGTTCATGCGTTGCATTAACCTATGTATTGTCTATGCCGCCCACTATTCAGGTGGATGGCCTCTTGTAAAGCGACCGACATATGAATAATTGCAGCATTTAGGGGGTTCAAATTGCATAGCAGAAACAGGTAGTAAAATAGTCTTGCACATTACAACCTGAGGGATGTAATTGGTTTCCTAAAAGTAAAATAGGGGATGCAGGGGGGGGGGGGCATTCCTTGGGGAAACACTGGCAGGCTGCTCTGCCAATCATGTTCACCAAGTCTGTTTAATGGTAACATGATTGGCTGATGCAACATCAAGGGAAGGAGAAGACATCAAGGACAGAAGAAGGATGGCGCTGACCACAAGAAGGTAAGTGCAGGGCTGGGGGGAAACTGGCTGCACTAGAGGGGACTAAATGGCTGCATTAGAGGGGACAACTGGGGGCGTTTAATAGTCACCAGAGCAAAAAAGGAGGAAGTTTATTTCCTAAATTGGTGTTTGAACCCCCAAACATTTGGAGCAACAGGCGCCCCTGCTGGAAAAGTTAGTGAAGGGAAATATTTATGGAGGAGAAAAAAGGAGCAATCTAAAGCTTCCAGCATGCATGGGGACAAAGGGGATCATTCTCAGCATATTACAATCATGGTAATTAGGGAAGGATGAAAGAAATACAATACATTAGCATACATGTAATACATAAAATGTGATGTTAAGGGAGAAAACTTACCCTAATATAGTCCTCCTGCAGGACTTGTATAATGGCAGAACAGGTGTCTGGGATTATGAGGCCCAGAGCCTGGGGGGAGATGCCTGTGGTGAACTTCAAGTCCTGAAGACTTCTCCCTGTCGCCAGGTACCGTAAGGTGGCGATGAGCCTCTGCTCAGCACTGATGGCTTCCCGCCTAACGGTGTCCTTCCTGGTAATATAGGGGGACACCAAAGCCAACAGTTCCTGAAAAACGGGGTCAGACATCCGCAGAAAATTCCTGTAGTCCTCAGGATTATTCTCGACGATCTCCCGCAGCAGAGGCATGTGGCAGAATTGGTCCCGCTGGAGCAACCAATTCTTGGTCCATGAACTCCTCCTCACACCATTCATGGACTGGTCTTGGTCCAAAACAAGCAGACCAACACCAAGCGCACGCACAGCACGAACTCAACGACGAGAACGTCCAGGCGACATGGCTAAGAAACGGTCGTCTTATCAGAACGTACAGAACAGAACGCACTTTAGAACAGCAAGGCCTATGAATAACGAACTGAAAATCAGAAACGAACAGGCAAGAACGCACTGTAAAACAGATACGACCTGCCTAGATGCCCTGAAAGTCAAGATACGAACCCACAAGCAACAAACTGAACCGCAGAAAACGATCTGAAAAGTACGAAGACTGAAAAGCGCGAATCGTCTCTTCCCAAACTTTTACTTCACACGCGGTAACACGAGATCAGCAAAAGCAGCCCAAGGGGTGGCGCCAAGAAAAAAGATCTTCCCCTTTATAGTGCCGTCGTACGTGCTGGACGTGAGCGCGGAGAACAACGAGGAAATTGGGAAATGTCAGTGTGTACGCATAGAAAGCTTGACGAGAAAATCGACAAGCTTAACAAAAATCTCGTCGAAAAAAACGATGTGTTTTTTACGACGAGAAAATCGGTCATGTGTACGAGGCTTTACAATTAAAAGATGAAAGTTCAGCCTTAAGACTGTGGTTCTGACTGGACACACACAGGGAAACCCATCCTTGCTGGGTAATGGTGGGTGGTGACGTTGGTGCGACTCTCCGCCCTACGTCGTTTCGCAACAAAATTGCATCTTCCAGTGGCCCGGGCGGCGCATCATGTCACCCCCTAAATACATAAAAACAAAATAGACACACCCCCTTCAGAGCCACCGTGCGCGTGCGTGCTGCCCCCAAATCCAAACCTCATTCTGAGCCGCTGTCCGCAAGCTTGGACATAAACAACGCTGGCGCCGCGATGCGGAAGTCAGCGGTTATATTACCCAGGATGCTGTAAACAGTGGCCAGGCGCCCAGGACCAGCCAGGAAGCACCATAAAGCTAAAAGCTCTGGTATTGGAGACAAAAAAAGAATGGTTACGTTTTAAAAAAAGGGGGGGAAAAATATTCTAAAATACAAAATGCTAATAATCTATGGATTAATATGAAAAATCCCAAAATGATTAATGTATTAATATCAAAAGAATAGTGGAAAGATCAAAATTTTTGATTAAAAAAATGTATCTTATAAAGAAATCCATAAAGGTATCATATGAGCAGCGTTGTCTAAGTGGCCAATATTAAATAGACACAAAAAGGAGATAACAACGCTGGAGCAAACTCATACAAAAAATATATAAAAAACTGCTAAACCATCTATGAATACCTAAGGAACTCCACATAAGTTCCGGTAGTAGAGGTCGACGGAAATATCTAGTGGACAAAAATGAATATGGATAGAACAACAAAAAAGGTTGAGATTTGAAACCTAATACCCATTTGGGATAAATCTCGGTCCCAATTTGAGACGTAGAATAAATGTTAGGGAGATAAATGAATAAATCCACAAGCATCAAAAAACATGTCAAAATGATGAAAGAATAATTTAACAAAAATCCCATATATAGATGTGATATGTAAGACCCAAAGCGGTCCACAGTACATAAACTGGGCAGACAGAGGCTCAGAACTCACAACATCACCATAAATGGTGGTATTTAGAAAACCATATCACAACCCATTAGGATGGAAAAACAGAACAGATGATGGATAGCTAATGATAACAAAAAATGTAAAATAAAAAATGATAAAAATAAATAGTAAAAAGTACTGAAAATACTCAGGAGGAGAGGGGGAGAGGTTAGCACAATTGCATATTCTAATAGACAGATTCAATACAGAAATCCCCACTTGAAATGGACTGGATCATGCTTAAGAGTAGAGTTGAGCGGACCCCTGGATGTTCGGGTTCGACGGGTTCGGCCCAACTTCGGAAAAAAGTTTGAGTTCGGGACCGAACTTGACCCGAACTTGACCCTGAACCCGAACCCTATTGAAGTCAATGGGGACCCAAACTTTTGAGGACTAAAATGGCTCTAAAAAAGTAATAGAAAGGGCTAGAGGGCTGCAAATGGCAGCAACATGTTGTTAAGAGCATGGCAAGTGCTCTGCAAACAAATGTGGATAGGGAAATAACTTAAATTAAAAAAAAAAAATAATAATAATATGCTGGAAGCCCCCTTCTCAGCAGAAGAGGTACAGGAAGTCATTAAGAACCTCAGAAACTCAACGGCCCGATGCCACACATATGGTGGGAATGCCCCAGAATACGCCCTTTCTGGAAAAAATTATTCAATTTAATGGATAAGCTAGTGGGGAAAAAAATACTTTGAAATAAAAAAAATAAAAAAATTATAATCTTGACCTAGGAGGACGAGGTCCATATGGAGTAGGAGGTTGAGGTGGCGGTGGATGTGGCTGTGTAGGTGGATTCGGCGGTGGAAGAGGACGAGGTAGCCAACACTGGTTCAAAAATACAACAATGGCTGGGTAAGGCCGGTGATGTGTCAAAATCTGTCCCCTGTCGGATAGTGTCCGCCCTGTACTGCGCTTGCTCAGTACGTAGGACAAGGGGATTTCGAAAATCTCCGAAGATGAACGGTGCCTGCGCGGTGAGTCCAGGTTCAAGCCACACCATCCGAGGTTCAAGCCGAGCCAAGCGAGGCCGTGTCCGAAGCGTGGCAACACTGGCGAGCGAAGCGAGCCCTTGAGGGGCCCTGTTACTACAGTATGTGCTACCGTATGTCCACTTGGATGGTGGGGCTTGAACCTGCACTCACGGCACAGGCGCCGTTCATCTTCGGAGATTTTGTGAATCTCCTTGTCCTCCGTACTGCACAAGGTACGGACAAGTCCTGTGGGATCCATGCCTGGTTAATTTTAATGAACGTGAGCTTGTCCACATTGGCTCTGGACAGGCGGCCGCGCTTGTCTGTGATAACGCCCCCTGCCATGCTAAATACACGTTCAGATAATACACTGGCTGCAGGGCAGGCCAGCACCTCCAAGGCGTAAAGGCTAAGGTCAGGCCATGTGCCCAATTTGGAGACCCAGAAGTTGAAGGGGGCAGACCCATCATTCAGTACGTGTAGGCGTGTGCACACATACTGCTCCACCATGTTGGTGAAATGCTGCCTCCTGCTAAGACGTTCCATCTCAGCTGGTGGTGCTGGTTGTTGTGGTGTGCTGACAAAGCTTTTCCACATTTCAGCCATGCTAACCCTGCCTTCTGAGGTGCTGGTGGTGCCCCGGCTGCGTTGGCGACCTCTTCCTACTCCTCTGCCTTCGCCTTGTGCTTTCACCGTACCCCCGCTGTCAGGTGGGAATGCCACCAACAGCGCGTCTATCAGCGTGCGCTTGTACTCGCGCATCTTACGATCACGCTCCAGTGAGGGAATTAAGGACAGTACGTTGTCCTTGTAATGGGGATCCAGTAGGGTGGCCACCCAGTAATCAGCACCAGTTAGAATGTGGGCAACTCGGCGGTCGTTGCGGAGACACTGCAGCATGTAATCGCTCATGTGTGCCAGGCTGCCCAGAGGCAATGAAAAGCTGTCCTCTGTGGGAGGTTTATCATCTGTGTCCTCTGTATTCCCCCATCCACGCACCAGTGATGGCCATGACCTGGTCTGGGTGCCACCCTGCTGTGAACATGGTTCCTCCTCCTCCATCTCATCCTCCTCATCCTCCACCTCGTCATCCTCCAGAACTGTGCCCTTACTGACGGACAATTGTGTACCTGGCGTTTGTTGGTGCAGGAACTAGGAATGAGCCGAACACCCCCCTGTTCGGTTCGCACCAGAACCTGCGAACAGACAGAAAGTTTGCGCAAAATTTAGAACCCTTCCACCTACACAGCCACATCCATACAATGGACTCGAACGTTCAAAATCAAAAGTGCTAATTATAAAGGCTAATATGCAAGTTATTGTCAAAAAATGTAAAATAAAAAATGATAAAAATAAATAGTAAAAAGTACTGAAAATACTCAGGAGGAGAGGGGGAGAGGTTAGCACAATTGCATATACTAATAGACAGATTCAATACAGAAATCCCCACTTGAAATGGACTGGATCATGCTTAAGAGTAGAGTTGAGCGGACCCCTGGATGTTCGGGTTCGACGGGTTCGGCCCAACTTCAGAAAAAAGTTTGAGTTCGGGACCGAACTTGACCCCGAACTTGACCCCGAACCCGAACCCCATTGAAGTCAATGGGGACCCAAACTTTTGAGGACTAAAATGGCTCTAAAAAAGTAATGGAAAGGGCTAGAGGGCTGCAAATGGCAGCAACATGTTGTTAAGAGCATGGCAAGTGCTCTTCAAACAAATGTGGATAGGGAAATAACTTAAAAAAACTTTAAAAAAAAAAATAATATGCTGGAAGCCCCCTTCTCAGCAGAAGAGGTACAGGAAGTCATTCAGAACCTCAGAAACTCAACGGTCCAATGCCACACATATGGTGGGAATGCCCCAGAATACGCCCTTTCTGGAAAAAAAATATTCAATTTAATGGATAAGCTAGTGGGAAAAAAAATACTTTGAAATAAAAAAAAATAAAACAATTATAATCTTGACCTAGGAGGACGAGGTCCATATGGAGTAGGAGGTTGAGGTGGCGGTGGATGTGGCTGTGTAGGTGGAAGCGGCGGTGGAAGAGGACGAGGTAGCCAACACTGGTTCAAAAATACAACAATGGCTGGGTAAGGCCTGGCGTTTGTTGGTGCAGGAACTAGGAATGAGCCACATCCATACAATGGACTCGAACGTTTGAAATCAAAAGTGCTAATTATAAAGGCTAATATGCAAGTTATTGTCATAAAAAGTGTTTGGGGACCCGGGTCCTGCCCCAGGGGACAAGTATCAATGCAAAAAAAAGTTTTAAAAACGTCCGTTTTTTCGGGAGCAGTGGTTTTAATAATGCTTAAAGTGAAAAAATAAAAGTGAAATATTCCTTTAAATTTCATACCTAGTGGGGGTGTATAGTATGCCTGTAAAGCAGTGCTTGTTTCCCATGCTTAGAACTGTCCCTGCACAAAATGTAATTTCTGAAGGAAAAAAGTCATTTAAAACTCACTCGCGGCTATAATGTATTGTCGGCTCCCGGCAATACATAGAAAAGTCAATGATAAAAAATAAAAAAAAAAGCGTGAGGGTCCCCCCAAATTTAATTACCAGGCCCTTCAGGTCTGGTATGGATATTAAGGGGAACCCTGCCGCAAATTTAAAAAAAAATGTCGTGGAGTTCCCCCAAATATCCATACCAGACCCTTATCCGAGCACGCAACCTGGCAGGCCGCAGGAAAAGAGGGAGGGACAAGAGAGCGCCCCCTCCCTCCTGAACCATACCAGGCCACATGCCCTCAAAATGGGGAGGATGTCCCCATGTTGATGGGGACAAGGGCCTCATCCCCACAACCCTTGCCCGGTGGTTGTGGGGGTCTGCGGGCAGGGGGCTTATCGGAATCTGGAAGACCCCTTTTAACAAAGGGGACCCCCAGATCCCTGCCCCCCTATGTGAACTGGTAAGGGGTACATTGTACCCCTACCATTTCACGAAGAAAGTGTAAAAAAAATTAAAATAAAACACCCAGACACCTTGGAAAAGTCCTTTATTAAAAAAAAACAAAAACATTCCAGCGATGAAATCCAGTGTCCCGCGGCGATCCGATGTCCAGCGCTGTCCACACGAAAGTCATTGGCTGAGCCTGAGCGGACCTGATGGGGAACTTCCTCCGCAGTGTAATAAATGAATAGACCAGCCCCTTCTAAAGTTGCGGAACGTGAGAAGGGGCGGGTCTATTAATTTATTATACTGCGGAGGAAGTTCCCCATCAGGTCCGCTCATCCTGTGACGTAGGCGGGGTCTGACATGCTCTTCCATCATCTCCCACAGCGTTTTTTCAAGGAGGCATAGAACTGGGATAGTAACGCTGAGAACAGCGTCATCGGCACTGGCCATGTTGGTGGAGTACTCGAAACAGCGCAACAAGGCACACAGGTCTCGCATGGAGGCCCAGTTATTGGTGGTGAAGTGGTGCTGTTCCGCAGAGCGACTCACGCGTGCGTGCTGCAGCTGAAACTCCACTATCACCTGCTGCTGCTCGCACAGTCTGGCCAGCATGTGCAAGGTGGAGTTCCACCTTGTGGGCACGTCACATATGAGGCGGTGATCGGGAAGGCAGAAGTTACGCTTCAGTGCTGACAGGTGAGCAGCAGCAGGGTGAGAATGCCAAAAGTACGCACAGATGGCCCGCACTTTCTGCAGCAGCTCTGGCATATCGGGGTAATTTTTCAGGAACCTCTGGACCACCAAGTTCAGCACATGCGCCAGGCAAGGGATGTGCGTCAAACCGGCTAGGCCCAGAGCTGCTACGAGATTTCACCCATTATTGCACACCACCAGGCTGGGCTTGAGGCTCACTGCCACCAACCACTTATCGGTCTGTTGTTCCATGTCCCTCCACAACTCCTGCGCTGTGTGGGGTTTTTCCCCCAAACAGGAAAGTTTTAAAACTGCCTGCTGTCGTTTACCCTTGGCTGTGCTGAAGTTGGTGGTGAAGGTGTTATGCTGACTGGATGAGGAGGCGGTAGAGGATGAAGAAGCGGAGTAGGAGGAGTTAGCAACAGGAGGCAAACTGAGGCGCCCTGCAATCCTTGGTGGTGGAAGGACATGCACCAAACTACTATCTGCCTCGGGCCCAGCCGCCACTGCATTTACCCAGTGTGCTGTTAGGGAGATATAACATCCCTGACCGTGCTTACTGGTCCACGCATCCGTAGTTAGGTGGACCTTGCCACAGATGGCGTTGCGCAGTGCACATCTGATTTTGTCCCCCACTTGGTTGTGCAGGGAAGGGATGGCTCACCTGGAAAAGTAGTGGCGGCAGGGCACGACGTACTGTGGGACAGCCAATGCCATCAGGCTTTTAAAACTCTGCGTCTCCACCAGATGAAATGACAGCATTTCAAAGGAATTTTGAAATGCTGGGCCAGGGATCGCGGATGGCTAGGGGGGTACTTCCTCTTCCACTCCAGTGTTTGGGAGATAGAGAGATGAATGCTTCCATGGGACATTGTGGAGATGGTTGGTGACCCAGGTGCTAGTGTTGCTGGCAGATACTCTGTTTGCGGGTTGGCAGGTGTCACTGTCACTACAGAGGTGGATTAAGAGGCCGAGACTGCAGCAGAAGAGGAAGCAGGAGGAGCCAGAGACCTTTCTTGGTTTTTGAGGTGTCTACTCCACTGCAGCTCGTGCTTTGCACTTAGATGCCTGGTCATGCAGGTTGTGCTCAGGTTAAGAACGTTTATGCCTCGCTTCAGGCTCTGATTGCACAGCGTGCAAACCACTCGTGTCTTGTCATCAGCACATTGTCTGAAGAACTGTCACACTAGGGAACTTCTTGGACCTGGCTTTGGTGTGCTCGGTCTCTTGCTGCTTGGGCAGTAGCAGACGTACTGTCTAGGGGACGGACGCTCCGCTTTTGCACCCTGCTCCCTCTTCTGCTGTGCTGGTGGCTCTGTGCGACCACCGCCTCTTCCTCCGAACTACACTGGTCACCTGCATGACGTTTATTCCATGTGGGGTCGAGGACCTCATCGTCCTCCACATCATCTTCCACCCAGTCTTCACCCCTGCCCTCCTTGTCGGTCTGCACAATTGCGAAAGCAGCAGCAATTGGCACCTGTGTTTCGTCATCATCCGAGACGTGCTGCGATGGTCCTCCCATGTACTCATCATGAAACATAAGTGGTTGGGCATCGGTGCACACAATCTCTTCCACTTCTGGGGCAGGGCTAGGTGGATGGCCCTGGGAAACCCTGCTAACAGAGTCATTGAAAATTAGAAGAGACTGCTGCATGATTTTGGGCTCAGACTGCTTGGCTGATTTGCAAGGGGGTGAGGTGAAAGACTGATGGACATCGGCTGCAGGTGCCAACTCTGATCTTTCATCAGGAGACTGGGTGGGAGACAATGTGAAGGAACCGGAGGCACTGTCAGCAACCCAATCTACTATCGCCTGTACTTGTCCTGGCCTCAACATTCGTACAGCCTCATTAGGCACGACAAAATATCGCTGCATGCTCTGTCGCCTACTCGCACCTGAGGAAGGTGTTTCACTTGTGCATGTAGCTGGCACAGATCGACCACGTCCTCTCCCTGCAATAGGAGCTCCACCAGCAGCACCACGACCGGGGCCACGTCCCTTCTTTGACGTTCTCCTCATATTTTCCAAATTTAGGATCTTGCCCTAAATGGGTGTTTTTGCCATAGCAGAATACACCCACAGTATGTAAACGGTGTATCTCACACCTACAGAAATGCAGAAAATGCTATTTAAAAAAAATGTTTTTGCCCTAAAAAAAATTTATTTGAATAGCACAATAGAAGAAAAATATATAAATTGGGTATCTCACACCTCCAGATATGCAGAAAACACTGCAAAATATTTTTTTTTGCACTAAATGTGTGTTTTTGCAATAGCAGAATACACCCAGAGTATGTAAACGGTGTATCTCACACCTACAGAAATGCAGAAAATTATATTAAAAAAAAAATGTTTTTGCCCTAAAAAATGTTTATTTGAATAGCACAATAGAAGAAAAAAAATATAAATTGGGTATCTCACACCTCCAGATATGCAGAAAAAACTGCAAAATATTTTTTTTTGCACTAAATGTGTGTTTTTGCAATAGCAGAATACACCCAGATTATGTAAACAGTGTATATCACACCTACAGAAATGCAGAAATGCTATTAAAAAAAATGTTTTTGCCCTAAAAAAAATTATTTGAATAGCACAATAGAAGAAAAATATATAAATTGGGTATCTCACACCTCCAGATATGCATAAAACACTGCAAAATATTTTTTTTTGCACTAAATGTGTGTTTTTGCAATAGCAGAATACACCCAGATTATGTAAACAGTGTATCTCACACCTACAGAAATGCAGAAATGCTATTAAAAAAAATTGTTTTTGCCCTAAAAAAAAATTATTTGAATAGCACAATAGAAGAAAAATATATAAATTGGGTATCTCACACCTCCAGATATGCAGAAAACACTGCAAATTTTTTTTGCACTAAATATGTGTTTTTGCAATAGCAGAATAAACCCAGAGTATGTAAACGGTGTATCTCACACCTACAGAAATGCAGAAAATGCTATTCAAAAAAAAATTGTTGCCCTAAAAAATGTTTATTTGAATAGCACAATTGAAGAAAAATATATAAATTGTGTATCACACACCTCCAGATATGCAGAAAACACTGCAAAATATATATTTTTGGCACTAAATGTGTGTTTTTGCAATAGCAGATTACACCCAGAGTATGTAAACGGTGGATCTCACACCTACAGAAATGCAGAAAATGCTATTCAAAAATTTTTTTTTGCCCTAAATTTTTTTTATTTGAATAGCACAATAGAAGAACAATATATAAATTGTGTATCACACACCTCCAGATATGCAGAAAACACTGCAAAATATATATTTTTGGCACTAAATGTGTGTTTTTGCAATAGCAGATTACACCCAGAGTATGTAAACGGTGTATCTCACACCTACAGAAATGCAGAAAATACTATTCAAAAAAATGTTTTTGCCCTAAAAAAAAAATATTTGAAAAGCACAATAGAAGAAATATATATAAATTGGGTATTTCACACCTCCAGATATGCAGAAAACACTGCACAATATAATTTTTTGCACTAAATGTGTGTTTTTGCAATAGCAGAATACACCCAGAGTATGTAAACGGTGTATCTCACACCTACAGAAATGCAGAAAATGCTATTCCAAAAAAATGTTCTTGCCCTAAAAATTTTTTATTTGAATAGCACAATAGAAGAAGAAATATAAATTGGGTATCTCACACCTCCAGATATTCAGAAAACACTGCAAAATAATTTTTGTTGCACTAAATGTGTGTTTTTGCAATAGCAGAATAAACCCAGAGTATGTAAATGGTGTATCTCACACCTACAGAAATGCAGAAAATGCTATTCAAAAAATTTTTTTGCCCTAAATATTTTTTAATTGAATAATACAATAGAAGAAAAATATATAAATTGTGTATCACACACCTCCAGATATGCAGAAAACACTGCAAAACATTTTTTTTGCCACTAAATGTGTGTTTCTGCAATAGCAAAATACACCCAGAGTATGTAAACGGTGTATCTCACACCTACAGAAATGCAGAAAATGCTATTAAAAAAAATGTTTTTGCCCTAAAAATGTTTTATTTGAATAGCACAATAGAAGAAAAATATATAAATTGGGTATCTCACACCTCCAGATATGCAGAAAACATTGCAAAATATTTTTTTTTTGCACTAAATGTGTGTTTTTGCAATAGCAGAATAAACCCAGAGTATGTAAACGGTGTATCTCACACCTACAGAAATGCAGAAAATGCTATTAAAAAAAAATGTTTTTGCCCTAAAAAAAAATATTTGAATAGCACAATAGAAGAAATATATATAAATTGGGTATTTCACACCTCCAGATATGCAGAAAACACTGAAAAATATTTTTTTTTGCACTAAATGTGTGTTTTTGCAATAGCAGAATAAACCCAGAGTATGTATACGGTGTATCTCACACCTACAGAAATGCAGAAAATGCTATTCCAAAAAAATGTTTTTGCCCTAAATTTTTTTTATTTGAATAGCACAATAGAAGAAAAATATATAAATTGTGTATTATACACCTCCAGATATGCAGAAAACACTGCAAAATATATATTTTTTTGCACTAAATGTGTGTTTTTGCAATAACAGAATACACCCAGAGTATGTAAACGGTGTATCTCACACCTACAGAAATGCAGAAAATGTTATACAAAAAAAATGTTTTTGCCCTAAAAAAAAATTATTTGAATATCACAATAGAAGAAAAATATATAAATTGTGTATCACGCACCTCCAGATATGCAGAAAACACTGCACAATATAATTTTTTGCACTAAATGTGTGTTTTTGCAATAGCAGAATACACCCAGAGTATGTAAACGGTGTATCTCACACCTACAGAAATGCAGAAAATGCTATTCCAAAAAATGTTCTTGCCCTAAAAAAAATTTATTTGAATAGCACAATAGAAGAATAAATATAAATTGGGTATCTCACACCTCCAGATATTCAGAAAACACTGCAAAATAATTTTTTTGCACTAAATGTGTGTTTTTGCAATAGCAGAATAAACCCAGAGTATGTAAATGGTGTATCTCACACCTACAGAAATGCAGAAAATGCTATTCAAAACAATGTTTTTGCCCTAAATATTTTTTATTTGAATAATACAATAGAAGAAAAATATATAAATTGTGTATCACACACCTCCAGATATGCAGAAAACACTGCAAAATATTTTTTTTTGGCACTAAATGTGTGTTTCTGCAATAGCAGAATACACCCAGAGTATGTAAACGGTGTATCTCACACCTACAGAAATGCAGAAAATGCTATTAAAAAAAATGTTTTTGCCCTAAAAATGTTTTATTTGAATAGCACAATAGAAGAAAAATATATAAATTGGGTATCTCACACCTCCAGATATGCAGAAAACATTGCAAAATATTTTTTTTTGCACTAAATGTATGTTTTTGCAATAGCAGAATAAACCCAGAGTATGTAAATGGTGTATCTCACACCTACAGAAATGCAGAAAATGCTATTAAAAAAAATGTTTTTGCCCTAAAAAAAAATATTTGAATAGCACAATAGAAGAAATATATATAAATTGGGTATTTCACACCTCCAGATATGCAGAAAACACTGAAAAATATTTTTTTTTGCACTAAATGTGTGTTTTTGCAATAGCAGAATACACCCAGAGTATGTATACGGTGTATCTCACACCTACAGAAATGCAGAAAATGCTATTCCAAAAAAATGTTTTTGCCCTAAATTTTTTTTATTTGAATAGCACAATAGAAGAAAAATATATAAATTGTGTATTATACACCTCCAGATATGCAGAAAACACTGCAAAATATATATTTTTTGCACTAAATGTGTGTTTTTGCAATAACAGAATACACCCAGAGTATGTAAACGGTGTATCTCACACCTACAGAAATGCAGAAAATGCTATACCAAAAAAATGTTTTTCCCCTAAAAAAAAAATATTTGAGCATCACAATAGAAGAAAAATATATAAATTGTGTATCACGCACCTCCAGATATGCAGAAAACACTGCACAATATAATTTTTTGCACTAAATGTGTGTTTTGCAATAGCAGAATACACCCAGAGTATGTAAACGGTGTATCTCACACCTACAGAAATGCAGAAAATGCTATTCAAAAAAAATGTTCTTGCCCTAAAAAAATTTTATTTGAATAGCACAATAGAAGAAAAAATATAAATTGGGTATCTCACACCTCCAGATATGCAGAAAACACTGCAAAATAATTATTTTTTTGCACTAAATGTGTGTTTTTGCAATAGCAGAATACACCCAAAGTATGTAAACGGTGTACCTCACACCTACAGAAATGCAGAAAATGCTATTCAAAAAAATGTTTTTGCCCTAAATTGTTTTTTTTTTAATAGCACAATAGAAGAAAAATATATAAATTGTGTATCACACACCTCTAGATATGTAGAAAACACTGCAAAACATTTTTTTGCCCTAAATGGGTGTTTTTGGAAGAGCAGAATACACCCACAGTATGTACAGGATGTATCTCACAGTAACATATGCAGTGCTGGTGCACTGAGCTTGCAGATAAAAGTTATATTTCCTCTGGCACTGGGCTCATGGCAGTGTAAAAAGACTGTGCACTGCAACCCAACCAGGTAAATCTATGTAGATCGCTGAGTTATTAGGATAGATTTCTGAATCTGGACTCCTAGATAATTCTCTCTCCCTAAAAGCAGCAACAGGAATCTTGCCCTACACTGTCTATCTTTTCTCTCAGTGCAGTGTAAAAAGCTTGTGCACTGCACCCACGCAACTAAATCTATGTAGATCGCTGACTAATTAGAATCTATTTCACAATCAGGACTGACTCCTATCATGTAATTCTCTCTCTCACAGCAACAGCAGCCAGGAACCTTTCCCTACACTGTCTAATGCAGAGTGACGTGCTGTGCTGTGTGCCTCTAGCTTATATAGAGGCTGGGTCACATGCTGCACTGGCCAATCACAGCCATGCCATTAGTAGGCATGGCTGTGATGGCTTCTAAGGGCACACCAGTTAAACTAAAGTTGATTGGCTGCCCTGCAGCTTTTAAAAATGGGCCATTACATCGCCGAACACCGGACCCGAAACCCGAACATACAGTCAATTGTTCGGGTTCGGGTCCGGGACCCAAAAACCCAAAAGTCCGGTACGAACCCGAACTTTACAGTTCGGGTTCGCTCAACTCTACTTAAGAGTTGTTAATAAACACATTTACGTCCGTATCGACATTGAGGCCAAACGGAACGTAAGTTTTAAGGCGATAGGTCCAGGCCATCTCTAACTTGGAGATTTCCTTAACCAAGGAACTGCCTCTCCAGTGGGGCCTGTATTTATCTATACCTATGAACAGTGTGTTCGCAGGATCTCTCCTGTGCACTTGGTCATAGTGTCTAGATAAGGAGTGTTTGTCAAAACCTCTCCTGATGTTGCCAATGTGTTCATTTAAACAAACACGTAATGCCCTTTTAGTCCTCCCAATGTATTGCAGTCCACAAGGACACTGGATGAGGTAGACCACTCCTTCTTTTGAACATGTAATGAAGGGCTCTACCTCATAAGACCGCACGGTGCTGGTGGACGTAAAGGTATTGATCTTCCTATCCTTGCATTTGTTCAAGGAGCACACCTGGCACTTCTTACACCAGTAAGATTCAAAAAGAAGCATCTATTCTCCTGTGGTGGATCATGTATACTAGGTGCAATCCTATTGGATAAGGATGATGCTCCCCTAAAAATTACCTGAGGCTTAGGTGGAAAAAAAAAGGGGACAAAAGTCGGTCGTTTTCTAAAACATGCCAATGCTTATGAATGAGCTTTTTGATGCTCTGATGCTGCACCAAAAAGGTGGTAATAAAGGGTAAAGAAAAGTTGCGACAGAGCTGTCCGATCATAGCCCTTTTCGATAAATCTATCTGAAACAACAGAAGCTTGGTTATCAAATGTGGCCACCTCTGTGCAATTGCGCCTCAGACGCATAAATTGTCCTTGGGGGGACCGCTTTTAGCCAAGGATCGTAATGACAGCTGTCCAACGGTATGTATGAGTTTCTATCGGTGGGTTTGAAGAAGGTCGATGTCACAAATTTATCAGCCTGCACAGAAATCCTCAAGTCAAGGAAATGAATTTCCTTCAAACTGGACTCAAAATTTTGTCTGATGCCTCTATCATTCAAATTGAGGAATGCCATGAATTCATGCAAATCAGACTCGCTGCCATCCCATAGGAGGAGGATGTCGTCAATGTATCTGGCCCACAAGACCACATGTGGCTTATTGTGGGCATCCACAACTTCTTCCTCCCACTTGGCCATAAAGAAATTGGCCAAGCTGGAGGCATAATTGGCCCCCATTGCCACTCCCTTATCCTGGCGGTAAAATTGTTGGTTGAACCAAAAATTGTTGTGACTGGCAGCATACCTTAAAAGTTCCATAATGAAGTCAATTTGTGCCAACACAAGATCGGACCCTCTTGTTAGATACACTCTCACAGCCTCCAAGCCAAGGGGATGTGGGATGATGGTGTACAAAAATGCCACATCTGCAGTGACTAACCACAGACCCTTCTTGGGAGTGATGGAAGCTAGCATGTTGATGACCTGCTTAGTGTCTTTAATATAGGATGGAACTTTCTGGACTAGTGGCTGAAGGTAATAGTCAATATACTTGCCCACCCGGGACGTGATAGAGTCAATCCCACTAACAATGGGACATCCCGGGGGGCAAGTCTGACTTTTGTGGACTTTTGGTAAATAGTAAATGACTGGTGTGCGCGGAGTGCTAGGTACCAAAAAAAGTCTCTCTTTGTCATTTAGGATACCTGAATTTAAACCACGATCGACAATAACCTCCAGTTCTTTTTTGAATTTGACCTCTGGATCACGTGTCAATAGAGTGTAGGTCTCCCTATCATCTACAATCCTGTGAATTTCTGCTAGGTAGTCACATCGATCCCCCCCCTTATCAGCCGGTCTGATAACTAATGATTTGTTAGTGCAGAAGGAATCTAGAGCTGATTCGAGGTCCCTTTGCGCTTGACTTTAATTGATTTGAGGTCCCTCAAAACAACATCCCTGAACACCCTGATACTCTGTGCCAGCGAACCGGGAGGGTTAAAGAGAGATGCATTGGACAAGTTTGAATGATGAAACTCAGAACTGATGACTGCTCGCTCTTTTATGAGGCTGGATAACATGTAACGTTTGATGTTAAGTTTCCTCACATACTTGTGAACGTCCATGTAGGTTTGGAATTTGCTAAGACTCCTAGGTGGAGCAAATTTCAAGCCTTTGTCCAACAGCTTTTTCTCAGGATCCGATAGGACATGTTTGCTTAAATTGAAAATTCCAACCCCTAAATCCTTTTTCTCTTTGGCCGACTGGGCCCGCCTCCCCCCTCTAGTTCCTCTCTTCATTCTATAGGACCTCTGAAGCCCTGGCTGTCCCTGGGAAAACCCCAATTTCGGTTCCCCCAATCACCGGGGGGGGGGGGGGCAGAGGATAATCCATCCTGGGCTGAACAAAACCGTGATGGTAACTTTCTGGAAACCAGCTCTGGGGATTCCTCCCATGGTTGTTATAGCCAGTTCTCAGAGTCAGACAAGGAAAAAAAACTATTTTTAGTGGGGACATTAAAGCCCTGACTTCTATTCTCCCCATTATGATAGATAGAATTAACTTGGTCATACATGTTTGATAAAGGGGATAACTTTGTCTCATTGGGGGATAATCACATGTCCTAAAATGACCAGCCGAAGAGTATTGATTCTGACCCTCCTGCCTCGGATTCTTATTGTTTTTGTTGGGTCCCTTTTGAAGGGTCCCTATGCGGACCGGACCATTCTTGACTGGCTTGATCTTGTTCCTGGAAGGGTTGGAAGAAGTACCTGGCTTGGGTGATGAAAGTGGGACATCCCTCTCCTGAGAGAGGGTTGGGAAAGCCCCCTGGCCAGTGACTCCCACACCTTGAGGCAAGATGTCCATCTCATCCCCACCCGTGTTAGCCGAAGCAATCTTCTTTTGCCACACAAAAACAAGACCCGCCCGATAGTCCTCCATGTCCCTCATGTATTTCTTTTTCTTCTTAATTTTCTGATCTTTTTCTTCTTTCTCTAAAATCTTTAACAGATTTTTGGAGCACTCCTTATACTCCTCACCGTTCCTGTGTGGAACCAATTGTTCCTTGATACTCTTTATCTCAACATCAAGTCGGTCCAATTTCTCACTCTTTCTCCTCCTTGATTAGGTGGACCGCTGCCACCGACCGTAGAACATGAATTTACCTTCCTTGATGGATTGGCTCTTGTTGGGGAAAGACATCCATCTGGACGGTCTCCAGAGGCCCACCCGGCACTGGAAATATGCTGCACCAGCTCTACGGGAGGGTCACCTCTCCGGTCCCTTATGCCCTGAATTCAGGCACCCGACATCAGGGGCACCTTAGGACAATCCCTCCCTCGCGGGACCCAGTGGAAGGTACTGGGCCCCAGGCCTTCGGTTAAGTACCTCACCCCAGACTGAAGGCGTCTGGGATGGAACACGAACTACACGTGTACAGGCCAAGGGCGCCTGGACACCGATCACGGACAGCAGCCCTCAGGCTGAAGGTGCCTGGGACTCGAACCTCGTGGTGAAGATGTCCGCCCCCTTTATACCCTCTCCCAGCAAGCCCAGCGGGTTCCCCGCCCCGCCGTACAGCTGCTGCGAGAGGTCACAAAGGGCACGGTACTGCAGCGGTGGTTCAACCCCGGCCCAAAGCGACAGCGCCACCTACTGGGCCGCAGAGAACTGAACACCACTGATGTCCTCACACGAATGAAAACACAGCCCTACTCTACCAATTAGTGCATCTGGGTCATACTACCACCCAGATGCTGCCCCTAAATAGTACATACCCGCTACACTTACTTGGTGGTGGATTCCATTTGTCTCCTTCAATAAGAAGACCTCATGACGGAAGTTTTGTCTTTCACTATAGACTATTTCATTTGCACGGGTGTTTATTTTTGTGTCCCAACTCTGAACCCAGTGTTTTGATCACCCTGGACTTTTAACCCTTTCCCAGGGTTCACTGAATAATTTTAATTTAATTACAGACAACATTTGTGTTATTTGGAGCATTTATCTATTTCATTGTGCACTGTTTTTTGTCACATTGGGCATCATATGCTTTAGGACTTCAAATTTTAGGTCACAAATATTGTTCACGATTGTGTTTGTATGCCATTCACATTGTTCCCAAGGTTCTTTCACTTGGTTGTGATACCCATTTCTAGGGTTAGCGCAACCACATTTTTTCATTTGTTTTCACTGTTTTTGTTCGCAGAAGGTTTTGCTGCTTCCTTTTATTTACCAACTTAATCATTGTGAGATCTCATTCTATTGCTCTTAGCGCAGTTCCCCCCCCCTTTTTTTCACATTGTACCCCTACCATTTCACAAAGAAAGTGTAAATTTTTTTAAAATAAAACACAGACACAGTTGGGAAAGTCCTTTATTAAAAAAAATAAAAAATAAAATAAAAAAACCATTCCAGCGATGTAATCCAGTCTGTCCAGCATTGTTCTCTATGTCCCGCGGTGATCTGATGTCCAGCACTGCAGTCTCCTCCAGTCTCCACTCCACACGAAACCCCCATGATGTACGAGGGGGCGGGGTCACCCATCACATCATAGGGTAAGCCCCAGCTTTCCCCGCTTGCTGGGGAATAGCTAATGACGTAGGCGGGACCCCACCTATGTCATTGGTTATTCCCCGCAAGCGGGAAAAGCCGGGGCTTACCCCTATGATCTGATGGGTGACCCCGCCCCCTCGTACGTCAGACCCCGCCTACGTCATTGGCTGAGCCGACCTGATGGGGAACGTGATTTAATTCCTCTGCAGTGTAATAAATGATTAGACCCTTCTCACGTTCCCCATCAGGTCCGCTCAGCCAATGACGGAGGGGGGTGGGGTCACCTTCACTGGGTGTAAGGCTGAGCAGACCTGATGGGGAATGTGAGAAGGGGCGGGGTCTATTCATTTATTACACTGCAGAGGAATCAAATCATGTTCCCCATCAGGTCCACTCAGCCAATGATGTAGGCGGGGTCTGACGTACGAGAGGGCGGGGTCATCCGTCAGATCATAGGGGTAAGCCCGCCATTGGCTATTCCCCGGCTATTCCCCGCCCCCTCATACGTCAGACCGCGCCTACGTCATTGGCTGAGCGGACCTGATTGGGAACGTGACTTGATTCCTCTGCAGTGTAATAAATGAATAGACCCCGCCCCTTCTCATGTTCCCCATCAGGTCCGCTCAGCCTTACACCCAGTGAAGGTGACCCCGCCCCCTACATCATTGGCTGAGCGGACCTGATGGGGAACGTGATTTGATTCCTCTGCAGTGTAATAAATTAATAGAGCCCGCCCCCTCGTACGTCATGGGGGTTTCGTGTGGAGTGTAGACTGGAGGAGACTGCAGCGCTGGACATCGGATCACCGCGGGAAATAGAGAACAGCGCTGGACAGACTGGATTACATCGCTGGAATGTTTTTTTTATTTTTTTATTTTTAATAAAGGACTATCCCAACTGTGTGTGTTTTTTAAATTTTTTTACACTTTCTTTGTGAAATGGTAGGGGTACAATGTACCCCGTTACCAATTCAAATTCACATGGGGGGTGGCTGGAATCTGGGGGTCCCCTTTGTTAAAGGGGGCTTTCAGATTCTGAGAAGCCCCCTGCCCGCAGACCCCCACAACCACCGGGCAAGGGTTATGGGGATGAGGCCCTTGTCCCGACCCCAAAGCATCCTCCCCATGTTCAGGGCATGTGGCCTGGTACGGTTCAGGGAGGGGGCATGGACGCTTTTCCTGCGGCCTGCCAGGTTGTGTGCTCGGATAAAGGGTCTGGTATGGATATTTGGGGGGAACCCCACGTAATTTTTTTTAAATTTGAGACAGGGTTCTCCTTAATATCCATACCAGACCTGAAGGGCCTGGTAATTGAATTTGGGGGGACCCCCACGCATTTATATGACTTTCAATGACTGTTCTCTGTATTGCCAGGAGCCGACAATTCATTATAGCCGCGAGTGCTTTTAAATTACTTTTTTTCCTTCAGAAATTACACTTTGTGCAGGGACAGTTATAAGCACGGGAAACATGCGCTACTTTACAGGCATACTATACACACACCCTAGGTACGAAATTTAAAGGAATATTTCACTTTTATTGTTTCACTTTAAGCATTATCAAAATCACTGCTCCCGAAAAAAACGTCTGTTTTTAAAAAGAAATATTGCATTGATACATGTCCCCTGGGGCAGGACCCGGGTCCCCAAACACTTTTTATGACAATAACTTGCATATAAGCCTTTAAAATTAGCACTTTAGATTTCTCCCATAGACTTTAACAGGGTGTTCCGCAGCTTTTTGAATTTGCTGTGAACACCCCAAATTGTTCGCTGTTCGGTGAACGGGCAAACAGCAAATGTTTGAGTCGAACATGAGTTTGACTCGAACTCGAAGCTCATCCCTAGTCCCAGCTATACAGGAAAGATTTTTGCAATGTATCTCTGTCAGTTTGTGACGTTCCCAGGTTAAGGATCAGGGATTCAGTGAAATTGACCTTATAGTATGAGACCTCTCCACATTTTTTCAGAATTTCATGAGCTGCGGGGAGTGAAGTGCGCGGGTTGGATAACAGTAGGATGACATCATCTGCAAATAGGTTGACAACGTGTGATTGTGATCCAAACTGGAAGCCGGAAATACTAGTTTGTGTTCTAATGGTCTCCGCCAGGGGCTCTCTCATGAGGTTGAAGATCATTGAGGATAGTGGGCATCCCTGGCGGGTACCATTAGTTATACAAAAGGGAGTAGACAACATTCCTGTTGTGTATACTTGAGCCGATGGACACGAGTACAGAGCTAGAACAGCATTCAGAATATGGCCGCAAAAGCCAAATTTAGACAACACTTTCTTCATGTACGTCCAGTCCACTCTATCAAATGCCTTCTCTGCGTCTATGGAAAGCAGCAGAGAAGGCATTTTGGTTTGTTCAGCATGGTGAATGATATTTATGATTCTCCTGGTGGCGTCCGAGGTTTGTCTCCCCTTCACCAAGCCCATCTGGTCGCGTTGAATCAGAGAGGTATGAAATCTGCTAATCTTTTGGCGAGTAATTTGGCATACACTTTAATGTCGGTATTTAATAGAGATATGGGCCTAAAATTGCCAGGTGTTGTAAGATCTTTCCCAGGCTTGGGTAATGTGACAATGTATGCTTTGAGCATCTCTGGGGGAAATGTTGCCTCTTTTGCAGCGTTAGTAAAGACCGTTTGCATGTGTGGAGCAAGTGTGTGTTTGAATATTTTGAAATATTCATTAGCAAACCCGTCTGGGCCAGGGGATTTGCCATTGGGTAGTGTGGTAATGATTGTCTCTATTTCTAGTGTTGTGAATGGGGTGTTCAGGATTTGTATTTGAGTTTCTGAGAGGGACGGGAGATTTTGTTCATGTAAGAATTGTTGTATATTTGTTCATGTTGGTTGGGTGGTAGATGGGTCCTTGTGTAGATTGTACAAATCGCTGTAGTAGGTAGCAAATTGATTTGCAATGTCTTGTGGGTTTATGATTTTGTACTTGAGGGTAGAGTGTATCAAATGTGCAATTCTAGTTTTAGTGTGGGCTGCTTTAACTCTATTGGCCAAGTATTTGACCGCTCTATTGGCATTGGCGAAAGAGTTTAGGCGTAGGCGTCTGAGGTGTATATCATACTGTTGGGAAAGGAGCTCTCATAATTTGTCCCTTAACTGTGAGAGTTTATGTGTTAGTTGCGTAGTTGGTGAGGCTTTGTTTAGTGTTTCTAACGTGCGGATCTCGGAAAGGGTAGAATCTAGGTCTAACTTATAGCGTTTTTTTTTTCTCTAGCCCCAATTGAATTAGTATGCCTCTCATGTATGCCTTATGGGCATTTCAGAGTGTGAATTTTCGTTGTTTTGAAAAAATAATTGCAAGTGTTGAGAGACCTCTTTGGAAATTTTGGGTTCTTGTAAGAGCTTGGCATTACTGCACCAGATGGGTGGGGAAGAGGAGACACTCTTCTCTTCAATTAACATTGAAATGACAGCGTGGTCTGACCACGTAATATCATGGATCTGCGTGGATCTTATGCATTGTAAAGTTCGTTTGTCTGTCAAAAACATGTCAATACGGGAGTATGAACAATGCCTATGTGAGAAAAAGGTATAGTTCCTTTCATTCGCGTGGAGACATCTCCACGCATCGAAAAGTTCTGTGTTGTGTATTACCTTGTTCAGGTAAGTGTTGTTGTTGTTCTTGTGGGCGGAAGTGTCCATCTTGGCGTCCACAATTAGATTAAAGTCACTGCATATATAAAGTCACCGCATAAAGTCACATCCATATTGTGTAGATCGGACTCTGTTGAATAGTCTGCTCAAGAATCTGATTTGGTGCGAATTCGAAGCGTACACTGACACATATCGTGTACGGTTTTGAGTTTATGTCTCCTATTACAATAATGTAGCGGCCGCTGTCGGCTGTGATGGTTTCCTTGTGCTGGAAGGATAGGGTGTTCAGTAGCGCTAGCAGCACACCACCTTTTTTGTGTCCAGGCAAGGGCACCAGAAATACATGGGGGAACTCTCTGTGTGAGCATTTCGGATGTTTGTCTGTTTGGAAATGGGTTTCCAGCACACACAGAATATCTGCCTTATGTTTCCGGGCCTCAGACCACATGGAGAGTCTTTTTGCGGGGTGATTAAGTCCCCTGGCGTTAATGGACAAGTATTGTATGGTCATTGTGTCGATTTAGGGTATGCTGAATAACATTGTACTCACTGTGTCCATATGGATTTTCCCAGGGTGATGATCTTCTGCCCTGTCCGATCTCGGTGGGTGGGATGTCTGTAAATAGAGAAGCAGAAAGCAGGCGCCACTTAGGTAAAACTGTATCACTTTAATAAAAAAAAGAATCAAAGGCATATAGGAGTCCAATTGACAGTCAATCCCACCTCACGCCGCGTCCCAGCACAGACTCATCGCTTGTGTTCCAGCCCTCCTTCTGCAAGTCGCAGTGATACCTGGAAATCATCCATTCGGAAAGAAAACGGGCTTCTCTTTATGTGGCACAGCACAGCTAGCGTCTACGGCTTCAGGGACCACCAACACGAGTGGGGATTGACTGACAATTAGACTCCTATATGCCTATATACAGTAACCACTAAGTGAGTGATTTGATGCTTTTTATTATTAAAGTGATACTGTTTTACCTAAGTGGTGCCTGCTTTCTGCTTCTCTATTTACATGTACTGGAGACTGGCTTCGGCTCCCCCTGCAAGGCTGCCCAGGCTGAAAAAAGACTGTCATCTCAGATAGAGCTTTTACAGCTCAAAGGACTTTGTGGAGAAGTATTTGATTTTATGTCTCAGTATGAATAAAAATAAATTACTAAAGCGCTAAACTGGTGCACAACTAACTGCAAATATAAATATGTGAAAAAAAAACAAGGATAACCAAATGATTAAAGCTGCAATCAATCAAAGTGTCTGATAACATATACGTGAATAATAAATGTGATATTGATGCGCTATAAAATCAACCTTTAGTAAATATAAACCGTAGCATAAAAAAATTATTATAAATAATATAACCAAAGTGCAAACTGAAAAATTATGTGCAAACCTGCAAGGATATGTGCAAAATACAACAGTGCAAAGACAATTATCCACATAAAAAGTGTTCTAAACAACCCTGATTGGTACAGTCCAATGCAGCACACAGCCTCAAAAAGAAACACTCCTGGTTTTGCTGCTCCGCAGCACCTATGTGGAATAAAAACACATGCAGTTTCTCAGTCATATGTAAAGACCGGCTAAAGCACTCCTTACTCTGTCCCCCTCATCCAGCTGATCACGGACCGGGATGGCTGTTTAATTTTCTAACTTGAGCAGTCTCAGCGGTAAGCTCACAACAAATGAATCATGAAAGGAAAAATAAAAAAAAACATTGCGCAATGCTGTATAACCTCCAGCACAATTACTTCTGGCACTGCTCCAGTTACTATAGGCAGCTCAATGGAATCGGGATTGGGGCAAAGTATGCACCAAGTGTGGCGAATATTTTCATGTCCGAGTGGGAGGAGTCGGCCATTTATGAAAATATACCTGAACAACTAACGCTATACAGAAGATTCATTGACTATTGCATAGTAATTTGGGAGGGGGATGAAAGTACCTTAGTCCAATTCTTTGAAAAATTTAATGAGAATGAACAAAATATAAAACTAACGTATACAATGAGTAATAAAACTATACAGTTTTTGGATCTGGAAATTGCACTGGAAGGAAATGCAATAACCACAAAAACATACTTCAAACCAGTGTAACGAAACAGCTATATTCCAGTAGACAGCTGTCACTTCGAACCATGGCTCATCAATATACCAAAGGGACAGTTGATCAGACTGCAGAGAAATTGTACGGATGAACAAGTATTTCTGGAACAAGCAAAAATGATGGGAAAGAAGTTCATTGCAAAGGGTTACAAAGAAGAATTTGTTAACACTAAAATTCAATAAGTTTTTGAGATACCAAGGGCCACTCTTGTGCAGGATAAGGAAAAGAAAACTACATCCTTCCAAGAATGACCTATTATAATGAACTTTAATGTTCAACACAAACAAATCGAATCTATATTCAAAAAGCATTGGCCAATACTCAAGGCAGATAGTCAATTGCAGAGTATATTGCCAATTGTACCCCAGATCATATATAGGAGAGCTCCAACACTGAAGCCCTGTACACACGATCGGTTTAACTGATGAAAACCGTCCGATGGATGGTTTTCATCAGACCAACCGATCGTGTATGGTACCCATCGGTCTTTTTTCCATCGGTTGGAAAAAATAGAACTTGTTTTAAAAGTTTCCGATGGATAAAAAACCGATGGGAATTTCCAACCGTCTATGGGCAAGTCCATCGGTTCAAAAACCCACGCATGCTCAGACTGAATTAGGAGACGGGAGCGCTCGTTCTTGTAAAACTAGCGTTCCTAATGGAGAGAGCACATTCGTCATTCTGCAAGTTATTGCTTCGTTTAATGCAGCGCATGTTTTTTTGCTTTCGAACGGTCTTTAAAATGTCATTTTGGCAGCAGAACTTTCTCATGAGTGCTGACAAATGTATGTCTTTCTTTTTTCTTGTGATTTGAGGAATAATTATTAAAATTCTACAAGGCCGACCTCACAAATTCCCCCTTTTTTTTTTTTTGGTCTTTAATTTTGTTGTGCATTTTTGGGTGTGTCAATTTCTCAGAACAACATTATATTTTATTTTTCAAAAATCATGGAGGTTGGTGTCCCTTGTTATTAATTACACATTGTATTTATGCAATCTTATTGCTACTTCACAAAAAAACACATCAGGCATGTAGGTTTGCTGAAATCAAATTTCCCTTTATTTTGGAAATAAACAAAACAAAAACCGAAGGGCAACTATTCCCAAATTAGCAGAGAATATAAAGTCATTCGATCCCAAATGCAGACCTGAATTTGATCAATAATAAAATCAACAACAGCATGAAATCAGGAGCAGCAGCCAAAGACATACATCATCCCAAGCTGTGGTACTCCATCAACCTTCAATTTCTGGATGAGCAGCTCGAGGCCAGGGAATCACCTCCTGCTCTTCCTTGTAGCCTTCCTTTCACGTTCTCTCCACGGCCCCGTCCACGCACCCTTGCAGGCTGGGCCACTGTGGGTGGTGATGTGGCAGGAGGAGGAGGAGAAGGAGGAGAGGGATTGGGCTGAAGTGAGATATGGGTGGCCTCAGTCAGCTGTCCCCTCGCCCCCATGTGTACGGCCATATAGATGAGATGCTCACAGAGGGCCCGTTGTCCCGCCTCCATTCTGAGCAGCTTATCTGCCAGATAGGTGCTAAACCCCTCAGTAGGGTTGAGGGGGGCCCTCATAATTGCAGCAGCCTCCTGAATCATCTTTAGTGACTCCTCCTCCACTTGTGTCATCCGCCGTTGTTTTGGCGGTCTGACGTGGAGGGGAGCCACTTGGGAGATGGTGCTGCCACTAGGCCTGGGGACCTGCTGAGTACCACTGGGCCCTGCCTCCTCCTGCCTGTCACACTCCTGACCCTCTTCCTCCTGGCTTGCCTCATCCTGTTTATAAAATAAAATGAAAAATTCTATTATTTGAGGAATCGATCACACACAATTTTGAACTCAGTACTGGGTTTTTTTTGAGTGGGGGGGGATGGGATTCTTTATGGCTAATCAAAACAGTTCAACTCAATATTACTTAGTGGACAATAATTAGCATCAAAAATACTATACCTGGCTGAAGATGCGAAGATCTGGCTCTTCGAGCTCAGGAGGCTCCTCCTCCGCCTCTGCAGGGGTGGAGGGAAGGGTGGAAGGAACGCTGGAGGGAGGGGTGGAAGGAAGGGTTGAGGGAAGGCTGGAAATAGATTCCCTGGCCTCGATCTGGTCATCCAGAAATTGGAGATGTCTGTAGTACCACAGCTTGGGCTTTACTACATCGTCGGCTGCTGCTCCTGATCTCTTGGACTGGCGCACTTCCTTGTATTTTTTTTTATAAGAATTGCGCAGGTTGTTGATTTTATTATTGATCATTGTGTAGTCTGCATCTGGGATCCATGGCTTCATATCCTCTGCTAATTTGGTAATAGTTGCCCGTCGTACATCACTTTTGTGATACGCAGGGTGTTTGAGCTCCCACAGGTTGCGCTGTTCCTTATACTCTTCGATTAAAAAATCAGCATCACCTCCGGCTCTCTTAGTTTATGCATCTATTTGGATCAGCAAGTACAAAAAAAAAAAGAAAAAAGAAAAGGATCAGAATTGTTTCTCCTCAACTTATCACAATATTGCCCTTTACAATCATGACCCATTAATATGCCACTGCAGGCCCGAGTTCCCTTCTTACCTTAGTTCACTTCGTTGGTTCACTTCCGGTCGTCCTTACTCCGCGCATCCCTAATAACTTCTTTCCCCTTTTTATACCCTGCGCATGCGTGTAACTCCGCCTCGTCGCCCGCCCATGACGGACTTTTTCAGCATTTCCCCGCCCCTTAACGATCGGCGCACAGTGTGAGACGGCGACATGTCACAGACACAGGTGGCTTCTTTAGTAGAAATTACCGACGAGGAAAGCCCGGAGGCGGAAACGTCCCGATCCTGTAAGAAAAGATACAAGGCGACTAATATGTCTTTTTCAGAGATGGTGGACATTCTGCGGAGGAAGGATTACGACGGCAAGCATGGCCCATACGACACCCCTAATCTCCGGAAGTCACAAATTATGGACAAAGTGGCGAAGAGTCTCTATAAAAAATATGGGGTCAGGAGATCCAAGGAACAACTCCGTAAAAGGTGGTCTGACCTCAAGATCAGGGAGCCGGAGCAGTATAAGAAGCTTTTAAAAAGCATAGAAAAAAGTAAGTTTATTTTACTGTGCTCTTTCACATTGTAATATGTATTCTTCCATGTTTTGCAACATGTGCTTGGCTTGACTGGGTTCACATTTTTAAATCTTATCTTTTATGTTAAGTGGAGAGTCCACTTATTTGCAAAATGTGTTGACCAAAAACTTGCTGCTCTTCCCCCAAACATGTTTGGCACATATGCACATAAACTACATGTGGGCATGCCTCATTTTACTTCAACAATGTTTATCTACACATTGTTGGCTAGATGATGTGTTGTAAGGAAAACTAGAATGTGAATGAAAGGATAATCTGTATTCTGGGTAAAGGAGATGACACTCCAGCAGTTGTGTACTCTTTTTTGTTCTTCATCAAGATACTATACTCTGGGCCACATGACCAAATTTCTTAACATTGTCACACACAGGTGGTCCAGTGGATACCTTGGTGGTTATCCAAGTGTATTTGTGAGTGTCCCCAAAAATAACATGTTGCTTTGTTGAGTTTGCAAGATCACATATGTTCATGTTGGAACTCAGGGCAAAATATCAATTGTACCCCACTTCAAATCATTGAGAATCCCTTTTCAGGCCTTAAAAAAGTCTGTGTGCTAAAGTGTACATTATTTTTTAAATTCCCATAGGGGAGAGGAGACTGGGAGGACACCATGCTCAGGAGACGAGGAACCCAACACCACAGAAACTCCCCGAAGATCCCAAAGCAGACCAAGATCAGCAGGTTCAGGAAGCGGAGGTGGAGGAAGCGGAGGTGGAGGAAGGAGAGGTGGAGCTTATCAGCACAACAGGTCAGTGTCTGTCACCACAATTTCAAGGTAAATACAGATGTAGGCCTGCCTAGTTAAAAAATGTTGGTTTATTTTTAGGGACTGAACATGGGTGTGTGTCAGGAAGTCCAAATCCGCCATTCTCGAGTGCCAGCGCCAAAATAATCATTCAGGAAATCATGGAATGCAGTAGCGAAATGGACATTATGAGAAAGAGAATGATTGTGATTGAGCAAAAATATAAAAACATGATAGATATTTTGGGGAGAATAGTGTGAACCCCCCCTTTTTGTGTGTTTTGTTATGCGTCTGAAATTATCTCTGGGATTTCCACCAGCCCAAATGTGAAGATGCACACACTGACTCAACATGTGCTATCTGCCGTCACAGGATATCTATGTCCCTGTTTTGGGGGTGCAACCTCTTCCTCCCTCCTCAAGTGGGTGAGAGGAAGGGTTTTCACCCCCAAAGCACGTCCATTGATCCCCCATGATGGCAGATAGCACATGTTTACCTTAGCCATGGGATCATGTTGAAGATACCCATTTGAGCCCCAAAAATAAAGTGTGGTTCTTCACATTTGGGATGGATCAGGGGTAACATCACCCCATCTCCTGTTTGTATTTTTCACTGTGTTATTTTCTTAATTTTTTTGAAAAAAAAATGGCTTTCGACCCATGCATGTTTCTGCAAATAAAGCCGCACCACAAAAAAAAGGCTAGTATTTCGAAAACAATAAAAAAATGTGGTGCAATCAATGAAAACATTTGGGAAGTCTAAAAATGGTGTGCCTTGTTCTTTCTATGCTCAAGAGCAGTTCTGAAGATGCAAAAACAGTGTTTTTCCCTCTGAGTTTTGAGGCTATTTACTAAGGACAAATACACTTGGCACTACTAGAACCTGGGAGACACATAAACCCAAAATACAAGAATGACAACACAAGTTTGTAGGAATTCTAATTTTTTGTTTTATTTTAAAAAGGTAAAATCCTCGGTCAGATGTGGTCTGGCATTGCGATGGCCCCCCTACCCGTGAAGTACTCTACGTATTTCTGGCGTACTTCACGGGCACTTTGGGGGGCCAAGCCAGTACGGGCAGTGCTGAGGCCGGTCAGATTAATCAGTTCTGATGGACCGGCCTCAGGCCCAAACGATGAGACATAATTTGTCGCAAATTTGCGTAGAAAATTGTGCAACAAGCAGCAGCAGTAGACGATGTGGTTCAGTTTATAATCCGCCAAATGTATCGCTGTCTGGAACAGCCGGTAATTAAAAACCCTCCTCTCTGGGGTGAGGGTGCGTTGGGGAAACGGCCGCATCAGGTGTGGTCCTAGTCCAAAAGCCTCATCCGCAATGAAAAGGAACGGGAGCCCTTCAACGTTCTCTGCATCTGGAGGCAGTGCAAGACCCCCAGCCTGCAGACGGTGAGCGAACTCCGTCTCCGCGAATGATCCGCCATCGGACATCCGGCCGTTCTTCCCCATGTCCACATATAGGAACTCGTACCGTGCCGACACCACCGCCATTAACACTATGCTATTAAAACCTTTATAGTTGAAATAGTATGACCCCGAACGGGGTGGCGGCACTATGTGGACATACTTCCCATCAATTGCCCCTCCGCAGTTGGGGAAATCCCACCGCTGGGCAAATTGGGAGGCCACAGTCAGCCATTCCTGTGGTGTGCTAGGGAACTGTGGAGTCAAACAAAAAGAAGACATTAGTACGGTTTATGTTTACAGTGCAAGCAGATTACACACAAAAACATTTGTGACCAACATCATTCTAACATTATTATTTAAGGGAGTTTTTCCTACCAATAAACAAAGGCCCACTTAGCAGATGCCTCACTCCCGCTGAGTGGACATTCTAAAATAATCTAAGGGGGGGGCTAAGGTGATTGTGGGGGATCCAAAAAAACGCTCTACCACTCTGCTGAGCTTGATTGAGAACTAAATTGTTTTTTAACATCTTTAAGGGGGGGGAGAGAGGGTTGTTAAACTACGAGGGCTATGACCCCCCAAAAATGAAAAGGAAAATAGAAGGCTAGCTGGGTTTGCGCCCACGATAGCATGCTGGAGAGGTTAGTGAAGGGAAATAGGCATGTAGGGCCCAAAAAGGGCTTTACAGGTAAAAAAAGGCATGGGGAAAATGGGGACATTACCAGGATATTACAAACAGGCATATTTGTGTTAGGAGGAAAAAATAAAGAGAAGATTCAAAAAGAATAAAAACAGATAATGTGAGGTTAAAGGAGCATAATTACCTTCATATAGTCCTTCTGCAGGTCCTGAATGATGGCCGAACACGTCTCAGGGATAATGATCCCGAGAGCCTGGGGGGAGATGCCTGTCGTGAACTTGAGGTCCTGCAAGCTTCTCCCAGTCGCCAGGTATCTCAACGTGGCAATAAGCCTCTGCTCGGCAGTGATGGCCTGGCGCATCACAGTGTCCTGCCTCGTGATATAGGGGGACAGCAAATCCAACAGACAGTGAAATACGGGGTCCGTCATCCTGAGATAATTCCTGAAATCATCAGGGTTATTCTCATGGATTTCCCGCAGCAGAGGCATATGAGAGAATTGGTCCCGCTGGAGCAACCAATTCTTAGTCCATGAACTCCTCCTCACCCTGTTCACAGACTGAACTCGGGTTACAGTACGAGCTCGAGAATGAGAACGCACTTCAAACATGGTTTTAAACCGGTCGGCTGGTCAGAACGCACTCAAACAGAACGCACCGTGGAACAGCAAGGACTGAAAAGAACGATCTGAAAAACAGTAAACGAACGGCCAAGAAGGCACTGCAAGGCAGTAACGACCTGACTGCACGCACTGAATCACAAATACAAACCCACAAGCACAAACTGAACACCAGGAAACGATCTGCAAAGCACGGAGACTGAAAAGCGCGAATCGGCTCTCACCAAACTTTTACTAACACGCGGTAACACGAAATCAGCAAAAGCAGCCCATGGGGTGGCGCCATTAGATTTGTTCGGCCCTTTTATAGCGCGTCGTACGTTTTGAACGTGCCGTCGTTTTCTTGCCGTCGGTTTTTAGACTGATGGTGTGTGGCCAAGACTGATGAAAAACAGTTTCATCGGATTTCCGATGGTCAAATCCATCGGATGAAAATCCATAGGTTATCCGATCGTGTGTACAGGGCTTGAGAGATATAGTGGCCAAAAATGTACCTGGTCCACCAACTAAGCTGACCACGCTCACTTTTTTTCAAGGAAAGGGTTTCTTCCCTTGTAAAAGATGTTATGCTTGCTGGAAAACGAACTTGAATGGTCAAAAATGCTCCAAATTCAAATCTAATGCTACACAACGAAGCTATGAAAGTAAAGATCTGATTACCGTATATACTCGAGTATAAGCCGAGATTTTCAGCCCTTTTTTTGGGGCTGAAAGTCCCCCCCTCGGCTTATACTCGAGTCATATAAATTTTTACATTGTAAATATTACCTGTAAAGAAGTTGCGGCTGCGGCGTCCACCGTTCAAATTCCGCGGCGTCCATCGTTCAAATTCCGCGGCGTCCATCGTTCAAATTCCGCGGTCTCTTCCTGTTCCTTCCTTGATAGGCGAGTCTCAGCAGACACTCTCTGCCTATGACGAACGTTCTCTCATCCTCAGTTTTCCAGCAGACGTCTGTGATTGGCGGAATACCCAACACAGTGTCTGCTGGGAAAACTAAGGATGAGAGAATGATCGTGATAGGCGGAGAGTGTCTGCTGAGACTCGCCTATCAAGTAAGGAACAGGAAGAGACCGCGGAATTCGAACGATGGACGCAGCGGAATTCGAACGATGGACGCCGCAGCCGCAACTTTTTTACAGGTAATAATTACAATGTAAAAATTTCTATTTACAGGGAACAGCGAGCTAGGGTACAGGGGGGCATCGGCTTATACTCGAGTCAGTAAGGTTTCCCAGTTTTTTTTGGACAACATTAGGTACCTCGGCTTATACTCGAGTCGGCTTATACTCGAGTATATACGTGTAGAACTGAGGGTATGGTCTATATGTTGGAGTGCTCTTGTTCACTCCAATACATAGGTCATACTAAAAGGCCTATGTGGAAGCGAATAAGGGAGCACGTGCAAAACATGGAAAACGGGTTTCCGAAACATAGTGTTTCACGCCATTTTGCACGTTGTCACCAAAAAAATCCCACAGAATTAAAATTCTGGGCCATTGAAAAATTTACACCTCATTGGAGGGGCAGCCATAAAGTGAGGGACCTCAGTAAAAGTGAGTCCAGATGGATACGCAAAATGCGTACTCATGCGCCTAATGGTTTAAACATTGAATTTGACCTCAATTGTTTCATATCCAATTATTAAATCTGTCTTTTTTTATGTATTTTTATCTGATTTTTAATTTCAAATTTGGGTCCTTATTGTAGATGTTTTAACATTTTACTTGAAGCATCTCTTCCTGTAGGCTATTACTGTTTTATTATGATTAAGTAATATATTTTGGTTGTATATGTCATATTGATCATATCCAAGTAATAGATGGAAAATCAGGATTTCCTATATGACCAATATTCATTTGGTGTAGTATCATTATACACCACTTGAGGGGGTATCAGATGAACATACCTCAAGTCAGTGATATGTAATATATGTTTTTTAAATAGGTTTAAAACATGATTTTATACAATGTTTAGTATTCATGTAATCTCAGTAAAGAGACGATTAAAGTTGTCCAATTGTGTGTATTAACTATATTGTGAAGTTAAAACAGCATAGTGCCTGTCAGCGATGATGTTCTAATGATTCCTTATTGCCGTCATGGCAACCAGTACGCCAATTGTGTATAAATACACTTATCTTCCTGTCAATGGCTACCCATGACTAAGTCATGTGACGTGTGACGTAACACGTAGGGGGAGGAGCCTAGTCACGCTACCAGCGGCATTCTGAGGAGTCGGAAGCCGGAGCAGTGAAGGAGAGTGCTCATACTGAGCTAAACTGTGGCTATCTATGCACAAAACCTATTTACGGTCACGTGAGTAAAAGCGCCCTATGTAAACATCATTGCTTCCAGGTTATACAGCATTGCGCAATGGGGTTTTTTCTTTTTCCTTTCATGATTCATTTGTTGTGAGCTCACCGCTGAGACTGCTCAAGTTAGAAAATTAAACAGCCGTCCCGGTCCGTGATCAGCTGGATGAGAGGGGCAGAGTAAGGAGTGCTTTAGCCGGTCTTTACATAGGACTGAGAAACTGCATGTGTTTATATTCCACATAGGTGGAATATAAACTTAAATTTATTTTTATTCAAAATTTTTTGTACATACATATCATTACTAATTGACACATTACATTACAGCTACAACAAAAATTAGACAATACTTATACTTTCAACAACATATACACAATATATACACAATATGGATCTATCCTGTAACTTCATTTACTCTTTTCCCCTCTCTTCATTGCCCTTTAGTTAAATTGCATGGCCTCTATGTTATCCATCTCCTTTTTTCCTCCCTTTTTCTTTCCCCTTTTATCTCCCCCCCCCCCCCCTCCATCTCACGCATTTGAATTCTAAGTGCCCTCGTTCCCCTTCCCATTCTACCCTTCCCTTCCCTTTTTAATTAGTATTTGTGTACTTTGTACTTTGTGTATTTGTGTACTTTGTGCTATCTTTGGTTTATGAGGAGACATGAGTACCTCTCTCTGTCTCCAAAAAAAATAAAAACAAATATGTGAATTAGTTTTAATGGTATTGTGAAGCCGTACAAACCCCCCTCTCTACTTTTAAACTTAGGAGTGCTTCGTGCCCTCCCTCTCCCCTACCTCCCTCCCTCTCTCCTCCTCCTCCCTTATTTATTAATTGCCGTGACATTAGTGTTTTTATTTATTTAATCATCATTTACCTTTCACCTAAAAAAAAAAAAAAGAGAAAAAACTCCCTACCTACACACGTTTCAAACTTTAAAGTGCTGCGTGCCCCCCTTACCCTTTTTATTCTCCCTTCCCTTCCTCTCATCCTCCTCCCCTACCCCCTCCCCTATGTGACTTGTGTTTATGGGGGAAAACTGGCATCATCCAAAAAAAGGGGGGGGCACTGCTCCCTCACCAGGGGATCCGACCCAGATTCCTTAGAAACTGCCCTCTCTTCTCATATAGCCTTCATATACCATTGAGTGTCTAAATTCCTCCCAGCCCTTCCAAATTCTAATAAATTCAGTTTTAGAATCCTTATGCAAATGTGTTACCTCTTCCATACATCTTGTTTTATCTACTTCCCTGGGCCATTCCTGTATCATTGGGGCCTGCTTTAACCTCCAATGTCTCGGAATGAATATCTTTGCTGAGTTCAATAAAATTGGGATAATTGATCCTCTGTATTTTTTCCTTGGGATATCCGTTGCATGGAACAGACATTGCCATGGGTCCAATCTAATTTCAGTCCCGCTAATCATCTTAATTAGGCCTAATATTTCCTCCCAATATGATTGGATCTTGGGGCATTGCCACCATATGTGGGCATGAGTTCCCTCCTCCCCATATTCCCTCCAACATAGGGGTGATGGCTGGGGATTCATCTTATGTAATTTCACTGGGACATAGTACCACTTTGTTAATAATTTATAGTTCATTTATTTTATCCGTGCGTCCACAGAGGTGGAATGAACATAGTCTAGGACTCTACCTCTCATTGTCCCTGGCAATGAGAGATCCAGTTCCAGCTCCCATTTCTCCGTTGGGCACACGGATCCTCCATCTGGATGTGTTATCAGCACTTTGTATAAGCTAGAAATTCCATGCCTATCTGTCCCTACTTGATCTACCAATTTTTCCCATATATTCAAGCTATCCATCCCCCGGAGGGGTTTTGGGAGGGTCTCTACAAAGTGCTGAAGTTGTCTGTATCTCTAGACATCCCATGGGGTTGTCCCATATCTTTCACGTAATTCCAAAAGGGAACAAAAAGTGTTTCCTTTCATAACATCTTTTAATCTCAAAAAGGTCGATGTAGTCCATTTTAAATATAGTTTATTGTCTTTCCCCGGTGAAAAATAATTATTGCCTGTTAGAGCCATTAAGGGGCTATTATATTGTCCCTGTATGTTTATAATTAGTTTATCCCACATTCTCAGTGCTTCTAATGTAATTGGTGCCGCATCTGCTAGAGAACCTCTATACTGCCTTGGAATCCAAATTATCTGCCCTAGAGTCAGTTTACTTGTATTTTCCCCCACTTCCACCCATTTTTTTTGCCGTGGAGCATGGACCCAGTCCATGACCCTCCGCAGAACTGCTGCCTTGTGATATTTTTCGAGGTCGGGGAGGAATATACCTCCCTTCTCTTTAGGTCTAGTCAATGTCTTGTAGGCAATGCGATTATTTCTATTATTCCACACAAATCTCTGTATTATTGATCTCAGGGTTTTAAAGTATGCCACCGGAACGTCAATTGGGAGGCTTTGAAAAATATACAGGGCTTTTGGTAAAGTCACCATTTTAATCACACTTATTCTGCCGAACCATGACAGTCTATGTGCGGGATATCCTTTTAATTAATTTTTAATTTTATTCAGGAGGGGTAAATAGTTATCTTTATATAGGTCTAAAGTTGATTTAGACAGAAATACTCCCAAATACTTCAGACCCCTTTGTTTCCACATAAAAGGGTACAGTTTTCTAAGATCTCTACTTTCATTCGGGGGAACTGAAATATTTAGTATCTCTGTTTTTTCCATATTTATCTTTAAATTTGATACCCTCCCATAGTTATCCAATTCTTCCATAATCCTTGGGAGTGTCTGTCTAGGGTTTGTTATATAGACCATAATATCGTCCGCAAAAGCGGCTAACTTATGCTCTTGATCCCCGACCTCTATGCCCTGAATCTCCTGATTTGCTCTTATAGATGCTAAAAAAGGTTCTAATGAAAACACAAAGAGTAAGGGGGACAATGGACACCCCTGACGTGTACCGTTGAAAAGTTGAAAAGTTTCCGAGATGGTTCCATTTATTTGAATTTGGCCATGGGGTTTGAGAACAATGCCTCTATCCATTTAAGCATATGGGGTCCTATGCCAAATTTGTACAGTGTCTGCAACATAAAATCCCAATCCAGCCCATCAAAGGCCTTCTCGGCGTCTATTGACAGGAACAAGGCCGGCTTCTTCCCCTTCTTAGCCTCATGAATTAAGAGGATTGTTTTTAGTATATTATCCCTGGTCTCCCTTCCAGGGACAAAACCTGCTTGATCTTTCCCTATATATTCTGGCATATAGGGCTTTAGTCTTTCGGCCAGTATCCTCGCATAGATTTTTACATCCTCATTTTTTAAGGATATCGGCCTAAAGCTTGAGCACATTGTGGGATCTTTTCCTTCTTTTGGTAGAAGAGATATATAGGCACCCAAGGCTTCCCCTCATATCTTAAGGCCCCCTCCTATTGAATTGATATATGAGTGATAATGGGGAGTCAATATTCCAATACATGTTTTAAAGTATAGGGACGTGTAGCCATCCGGCCCGGGGCTTTTTCCTCCTTTACTGTTTTTAATTGCCTGCTCTATTTCCTCTTTAGAGATATCACTATCCAATATCCTCTTCGGATATTGCAGGCAGTTTAATCCCCCTTAAATACTGTTCTATTTTAATTTTTCTATTTTGCACATCCCCGGGGTCTTATGAATCATTCACTTTGTACAATGATTGATAGTACTCCGAAAGTATTTTGCTGATGTCCCTGGTGGAGTACTTCATCTCCCCATTGTTAGCTTTCATTTTTACTATGAAATTCGGGTTTCTCCTAGGTTTAATTTGTCCCGCCAGCAATTTCCCTGATTTGTTCCCAAATTTATATTGTTTATTTGCCGTTCTAATAAATGATTGTTTGGTATCCTGCTCCATCAAATTCCTCAGGGCTTCACGTTTTCCTGTTAGTTCCACCATTACCTCACTATCGTTTGCTCTCTTGTGTTTCTGTTCGAACTCCTGGATTTCCTGTAAGAGGGACTGTTTTTTAGCCATCCAGATTATTTTTCTCTTAGCCCCTTCCGCTATTAATCTCCCTCTCATAAAAACTTTATGAGCTTCCCACAGAGTCGTTGGTGCAATATTTTCTATGTTGTTCTCTATAAAAAAAAAATAATTTCCTTTTCTAACTCTCCTAGAATATCCTGATCATATAGAAGTGATTCGTCCATCCTCCATGATCTTTGCCTCTCCGGTACATCCTTTAACTCCAAGCTTACTATAACCGGGGCATGGTCAGAGAGGGTGATCGATCTCACTTCCGCTTTTAATAAACCTTGAAGGAGCTGATGGTCTAAGAAAACGTAATCAATTCTTGAATAAGAGAAGTGTACCTGGGAGTAATATGTAAAATCCCTCCCCCTTGGATGTAAAATTCTCCAAACCTCTACCAATTGCTGCTGATGGAGTTTTTGTTTAACTGCCTTTAGATGTTTTCCCTCTGATTGAAGAGAGAGAGGTTGGGTATCCAAGGTTGGCTCAAAAACAAAGTTTAAGTCTCCTGCCATTATCACTTTTCCCTCTCTAAAATTTTCCAATTTATTCAATACCTTTTTTTAATACAAACTGGGGTGGACATTGGGGCAGTAGATATTTACTAATGTATACTCTTTATTAAACAAAAACCCTTGACAAATAAATATCTTCCTTCGCCATCTGACTCCATTGCTTTTAAAACAAATGGTGTATTCCTATCAAAACCTATTGCTATCCCCTTGGATCTCTTATTGGGAGAATATCCATAAAACCAGACTGGAATTTTTTTTGTGTTCAATCCCACCCTAGTGGACCATTTAAGGTGGGTCTCTTGCAGGAATGCTATATTTATTGCCCAGCCTTTCAATTCCTGCATTATTTGATGCCGTTTATTAGGACTGTTTAGACCTCTGACGTTATAAGATCTTTAAGGGCGCCATCTCTCAAATGGATATTGCTCGCATGACCGAATGCTTTTGACCATATGAGGGGGAAACAATTTCTCTATTTTTCCAGGGTTGACCCAAACAACTAACAGTACAAAAAACATCATAACAATACCCATAACAATACAACATAACATTTCCCACATACAAAACCCCCCTCCCTCTTCCCCTCCCCAACTACATTGAATGACAATGTTATGGCCCACCCCGCTGTCGCCCAATTTATAGGCGTTCAGCTGGATGGGGCATACTCTAGGGGTACTTGCAAGGCCGTCCAGTCCTCCAAGCCCCATCCCTGTCAGAGATGGTCTTGGGCACATGGATGGGCATTGCCCAACCCTGGATCACCCCCCCCAAGCAGATTCCTTTCTCCTGCCAACCTCCCCTCCACATCCCCACCGACTAAACCGTTTCTTCCCTTTTCTTTCCCACTATTTCTCCTTTTTTCTTTTTTATTCTTTCCCTTCCCTGCTCCCTTTTCTTTTTTTTTTTCTTTTTTTCTTTTTCCCTTCTCTTCCTACCCCTTTCCTCTTCACTCTTCTATATTTTATTCCATGACTGATCTTTTAGCTTCTTCCATTCTGTTTTTTTTTTTCCAGTTTTCTAATGGGGGAATTGGTATATCAAGTTTACTGCAGAATGCTTTCAGATCCTCTGGGAATCTCAGTATAAGAGAGACCCCATGGTTTTTTGCTGTTAGACAGGCTGGGAAACCCCATCTATATGCGATATTTTTATCTTGCAGTTGTCAGGGGTTTTAACGCTCTCCTACGGGCCAGGGTTTCTTGTGATAAATCTGTAAAAATGAGAATCTCAACTCCCCTAAATTCAATTGGTGTTGTGCTTCTCATACCCTGTGAAACTTGTTGTTTTATTTCATAACTTGAAAACCTCGCTATTACATCTCTCGCAATATCTGTTGATGGACTATATAGTCTTTGTACTCTATGCACTCTTTCAAAGGCCATAGGAGCAGTTGTTTTTTTTCCAGTATTTTGTTGAATATCTCGCAAACCGTAATTTCCAAATCATTGTTTTTAACGGACTCCGGTAACCCCCGAATCCTCAGAGTATAACGTCTATTACGGTTCTCTTGATCTTCAAGCCTATAACGGATATTTCTCATTTCTAACCACTCTGATTCCGCCCTCTCTCGCAACTCTAAAATTGCGTGTTTGTGTTCATCCAAATGAGCTTCCGATTCCTCAACTCTTTATAACACGTTTTGTATGTCCGTTCGAGTAGCACTCAATTCTCTTTTAATTGTGCCTTCTAAGTGGGCCATCATCTCTACCATATCTTGTTTTGTAGGGAGTGCCTGAAGGTTATCCAATTCTTTCTCCATTTCTTTTTGTTGTTGGTCTTGCTGTACAATCCCTTCTTCACCTGAATTTCTATTTTTATTCTGCCCTTCAGTGGGGGGGGTTGTTCTTTCTATATTTTCTTCCGCTTGTTCTGCCCTTAGGTCTACTTTATCTTGCACCATATAAGCTTTTATAGAATTACTACTTCCACTGTCCACTTGATTTGTTTTTGCTCCCCTTCTCCTCATTTTCTCTTCCCACCTAAGCGTTTCTGTTCTATTGAATTTACACGTTACCTACCAATTAAACTATCCCACAATCTATACAGTCTATTCAATCTATACAATCTATATATATGGAGCTTTTGGTGATATTATAGTTCCTTACTCCAATATATTAACCCCCTGTATAACAATCCAAAATAATAATAATAAAGAGTACAGAGTGTACTTCTGGCCTGTTAATATTTAACCTTTATGGTATCGTACTGGTGTCCCCTACAAGTGTCTCCTACAATTTTACCTTTACCGTTTACTCTTACACAAGACTATAAATCTATTTCGTCCCCAAAACAAAACAACCCAAAAAAAATGGGGGGGGAGGGGAAAAACAAATAAACCACAAGCAAACAATCCAACCAAAAAAAAACAACCACCACTTATACTAGATGAAAATCAGGATGAGTTTCAGCTATAGCTATGCAGATATAATATTACTTCTATAGACCAGTTAATTTGATTTTACACAACCCCTGGTATATCTAAAAAAAAGGAGGGGGAGTTAGTGTAAAGGATAAGTTTATGTCTTTTCCTTCTTTTTCTTCTTCTTCTTTCCTTCTCCCTGATACATTTTTCTACAGGGACATATCTTAGCAAGTAGCAGGGCAAGTAAATACCAGGTAAAAAAAAAAAATTAAAAATACAGGTGTCAAATAAGAGGCAAAAATGAATAGCTATAAAAAAAAAAAATGTTAAGTAACCAGCTTCAAGATTTCAAGCAACAAGCATCAAGCAACAGGCCTCAAGATACGTGGACTTGAGGGTAGCAGAAACTCTGGTGTGACAAGGAACAAAGCGGAAAGTCAGTCAAGCCAATCAATATAAGCAGGCTGGTCCAGCCGCTGTAGAAAAAAAAATGCTCAGAATTCAGTAGGTGGTAAAAAAAAAAAAAAAAAAAGGGGAAAAAAGTCCCTAAAGTCTCTTCACCCACTCAACACTCAGGTATCTCCAGCTGACTTGCTCCCCCATCCATCTTAGATTATATTCCTCCTTTCTATTTTTTAGAGGAAGTGCAGACTTTGTAAATCAAAGTAGGGCTAAGGAGGGCTGGGTAAAACAGAGCAACCTCTATGGAATATATGGAATATACAAGAAGCGCATGAAGTATATAGTGTACAGATATATCTTGTCAGGGAATAGGGAATAGGGAAGTCTCTTTTTTCCTTTCTCTTTCTTCTCTTTTCCTCTTTACTTCTGAAAATTTTCTGCTTTTGAATGCATATAGATGGCTAGGGCTGGACGCTCAAGCAGGCTGGCAGTCTAATAACCGGGTACATTTGGCACATCATTTCAGCAGAACTGCTAACTTTCCAAGCTTCAGTACATAATATATCGCTGAGATTAACAAGCAAGCAGGCAGGCCAAAGAAAAAGTATTATAAACCAGAACAGGATTTTTTTTTCAGCTTCCAACAACAGTCCTCTTCTAATCCTGCATCCGCTAGCCCGCTTCCTAAAAGTCACTTTTACTTTTATCAAGCAGCAAAGGGAATGAAAAAACTCCAACCAGATCTTCAATCTGCGTTTTTTAGTCAGTCCGGTACTCCTGTACAACTTCGGAGGCCTCCAAACTTCCTCCTTCTAGATGCTGCAACCTTTGAGGGGTCCCCCCAAACAGCAGGCGCATCCCTCGGGGCTGTCTCAAGTTCATATGTCGGTCGCCGTCTAGCTCCGGGTCCGGCCGCCACTCTGACCGGCCTCTCCTCTCCAAGCACCGCTTGCTGGTATTACCACCCACAGCCTCTCACACGGAGCGTTCGGGAGCTTCCTCTACTCCCGCTCCCCCTCCCCTTCACACACGCTGTGAAACCATCTCCTCGAGGCAGGGGCAGGGGAGACAGAGACAGGGATGGATGACCGGCCAGTCCGGATCCGAGAACCAGGGAGGAAGCCAGCATAGATTAGCTTACCACAACCTGCGATAGTGCGGCACCTTCAGGCTGACTATGGCTGCTTCGATGGGGGTACGGTGGGGATGCAGGTCAGTCTAACACACCGACACAGCCATGCTCGATATCCGCTCAGGGAGAACGCTCCAGAGCTCACAGCATCAGGCTGCTGCTTGGCGCCATGTTGTCACTCTGCCCCCTGTTGTATTTTGCACATATCCTTGCAGGTTTGCACATATTTTGCAGTTTGCACTTTGGTTATATAATTTATAATAATTTTTTTATGCTACGGTTTATATTTACTAAGGGTTAATTTTATAGTGCATCAATATCACATTTATTTTGTCTCAGTATGAGCCATCATTGTACATTTTTATATGGTGGGACGTCTGTAGGTGTGGGTTGCATCACAGTAATTTCTTCACTGCGTGTTGCAAACATGGTGCTTATAGAACAAAAGTAACAGCGTAAAGTTAATAGTAAAACTGCATAGAAAACATTAAGAATAGGATCTTTGAACCGATCCATGTGCAGGCGTAACTGCTTAGCAACTGGGGGGTAAGAACAAGGATTGAACTTGGTATCCCCGTGTCCGGAGAGAAGTGTATGATGGATTTAGCATTCTGTTCATGTGGTTCCACCGGCATTCTTTTTGTTGGAACGCTTGCGGGAGACTACTTGCCAATCATCCTGAGGGGATCTTGTTTGTTGGATTTGGTGTAACTGGAGGTCCTGAGGAGGCAATATACCCCATTGGTTTCTTAGGGCCTTTGTTATGGTCGCCAGATTGCGGCGTTGTTGGAGGGTGTGTCTGGATATGGATATTTGGGGGGAAACCCCACGTCATTTTTTTTAAAATTTGACGCAGGGTTCCCCTTAATATCCATACCAGACCTGAAGGGCCTGGTAATTGAATTTGGGGGGACCCCCACGCATTTTTTTTTTTTATTAATGAATTTCAATGACTTTTCTCTGTATTCCCGGGAGCCGACAATTCATTATAGCCGCGAGTGCTTTTAAATGACTTTTTTCCTTCAGAAATTACACTTTGTGCAGGGACAGTTATAAGCACGGGAAACATGCACTACTTTACAGGCATACTATACACAACACCCTAGGTGTACAGGGTGTTCCGCGGCTTTTCGAATTTGCCGTGAACACCCCAAATTGTTCGCTGTTCGGTGTACGGGCGAACAGGCAATGTTCGAGTCGAACATGAGTTCGACTCGAACTCGAAGCTCATCCCTAGTCCCAGCTATACGGGAAAGATTTTTGCAATGTATCTCTGTCAGTTTGTGACGTTCCGAGGTTAAGGATCAGGGATTTGGTGAAATTGAACTTATAGTATGAGACCTCTCCAATTTTTTTCAGAATTTCATGAGCTGTTGGGAGTGAAGTGCGTGGGTTGGATAACAGTAGGATGACATCATCTGCAAATAGGTTGACAACGTGTGATTGTGATCCAAACTGGAAGCCGGAAATACTAGTTTGTGTTCTAATGGTCTCCGCCAGGGGCTCTCTCATGAGGTTGAAGATCATTGAGGATAGTGGGCATCCCTGGCGGGTACCATTAGTTATAGAAAGAGGGAGTACACAACATTCCTGTTGTGTATACTTGAGCCGATGGACACGAGTACAGAGCTAGAACAGCATTCAGAATATGGCCGCAAAAGCCAAATTTAGACAACACTTTCTTCATGTACGTCCAGTCCACTCTATCCAATGCCTTCTCTGAGTCTATGGAAAGCAGCAGAGAAGGCGTTTTGGTTTGTTCAGCATGGTGAATGATATTTATGATTCTCCTGGTGGCGTCCGAGTTTTGTCTCCCCTTCACGAAGCCCATCTGGTCGCGTTGAAGAGGTATGAAATCTGCTAATCTTTTGGCGAGTAATTTGGCATACACTTTAATGTCGGTATTTAATAGAGATATGGGCCTAAAATTGCCAGGTGTTGTAAGGTCTTTCCCAGGCTTGGGTAATGTGACAATGTATGCTTTGAGCATCTCTGGGGGAAATGTTGCCTCTTTTGCAGCGTTAGTAAAGACCGTTTGCATGTGTGGAGCAAGTGTGTGTTTGAATATTTTGAAATATTCATTAGCAAACCCGTCTGGGCCAGGGGATTTACCATTGGGTAGTGTGGTAATGATTGTCTCTATTTCTAGTGTTGTGAATGGGGTGTTCAGGATTTGTATTTGAGCTTCTGAGAGGGACGGGAGATTTAGTTCATGTAAGAATTGTTGTATATTTGTTCATGTTGGTTGGGTGGTAGATGGGTCCTTGTGTAGATTGTACAAATCGCTGTAGTAGGTAGCAAATTGATTTGCAATGTCTTGTGGGTTTATGATTTTGTACTTGAGGGTAGAGTGTATCAAATGTGCAATTCTAGTTTTAGTGTGGGCTGCTTTAATTCTATTGGCCAAGTATTTGACCGCTCTATTGGCATTGGCGAAAGAGTTTAGGCGTAGGCGTCTGAGGTGTATATCATACTGTTGGGAAAGGAGCTCTCGTAATTTGTCCCTTAACTGTGAGAGTTTATGTGTTAGTTGCGTAGTTGGTGTGGCTTTGTTTAGTGTTTCTAATGTGCGGATCTCGGAAAGGGTAAAATCTAGGTCTAACTTATAGCGTTTTTTTTTTTCTCTAGCCCCAATTGAATTAGTATGCCTCTCATGTATGCCTTATGGGCATTTCAGAGTGTGAATTTTCGTTGTTTTTAAAAAATGTATGCAAGTGTTGAGAGACCTCTTTGGAAATTTTGGGTTCTTGTAAGAGCTTGACATTACTGCGCCAGATGGGTGGGGAAGAGGAGACACCCTTCTCTTCAACTGACATTGAAATGACAGCGTGGTCTGACCAAGTAATATCATGGATCTGCGTGGATTTTATGCATTGTAAAGTTCGTTTGTCTGTCAAAAACATGTCAATACGGGAGTATGAACAATGCCTGTGTGAGAAAAATGTATAGTCCCTTTCATTCGCGTGGAGACATCTCCACGCATCGAAAAGTTCTGTGTTGTGTATTACCTTGTTCAGGTAAGTGTTGTTGTTGTTCTTGTGGGCGGAAGTGTCCATCTTGGGGTCCACAATTAGATTAAAGTCACCGCATATAATGAGATTACCATATTGTGTAGATCGGACTCTGTTGAATAGTCTGCTCAAGAATATGATTTGTTGCGAATTCGGAGCATACACTGACACTATCGTGTACGGTTTTGAGTTTATGACTCCTTTTACAATAATGTAGCAGCCGCTGTCAGCTGTGATGGTTTCCTTGTGCTGGAAGTATAAGGTGTTCAGTAGTGCTAGCAGCACACCACCTTTTTTGTGTCCAGGCGTGGGCGCCAGAAATGCATGGGAGAAGTCTCTGTGTGAGCATATAGGAGGTTTGTCTGTTTGGAAATGGGTTTCCTGCACACACAGAATATCCGCCTTATGTTTCCGGGCCTCAGACCACATGGAGAGTCTTTTTGCGGGGTGATTAAGTCCCCTGGCGTTAATGGACAAGCATTGTATGGTCATTGTGTCGATTTAGGGTATGCTGAATAACATTGTACTCACTGTGTCCATATCGATTTTCCCAGGGTGATGGTCTTCTGCCCTTTTCGATCTTGGTGGGTGGGACGTCTGTAAATAGAGAAGCAGAAAGCAGGCGCCACTTAGGTAAAACTGTATCACTTTAATAATAAAAAGAATCAAAGCACTCACTTAGTGGTTGCTTTGTATATAGGCATATAGGAGTCCAATCGACAGTCAATCCCGGCTCGTGTTGGTGGTCCCTGAAGCCGTAGACGCTAGCTGTGCTGTGCCACATGAAGAGAAGCCGGTTTTATTTCCGAATGGATGATTTCCGGGTATCACTGTGGCTGCCAGACGGAGGGCTAGAACACAAGCGATGAGTCTGTGCTGGGACGCGGCAGTGAGGCAGGATGACTTCAGGACCAGAGCTTGAGAAAGGTGCGTGCAGTAACTCTTATCACCTCACTGCGCACGCACTGAAACGCTTTGCATTCTGGTCCTGACGTCAGCCCGCCTCGCGCCGCGTTCCAGCACAGACTCATCGCTTGTGTTCCAGCCCTCCTTCTGGCAGTCGCAGTGATACCAGAAAATCATCCATTCGGAAAGAAAACCGGCTTCTCTTCATGTGGCACAGCACAGCTAGCGTCTACGGCTTCAGGGACCACCAACACGAGTGGGGATTGACTGTTGATTGGACTCCTATATGCCTATATACAGTAACCACTAAGTGAGTGATTTGATGCTTTTTATTATTAAAGTGATACAGTTTTACCTAAGTGGCGCCTGCTTTCTGCTTCTCTATTTACATGTACTGGAGTCCGGCTTCGGCTCCCCCTGCAAGGCTGCCCAGGCCTCCCCTGATCTTTAAATTATTCCTCCTGGACCTGTCTTCCAGGTCGGCCACCTTGTTTCTCAGCCATGTCAGTTCCTCATTAAGGGATGCGTGAGCCTCCACTAGTGTGTTAAAGAAGTTAGTGTATTCTCCTAATTTTTTCTCCACGTGATCCACCCTGCCGCCCAGGGCCTGGACTTCCCTCTGGCAGTTATTAATCCCAGCAGTCAGGTCTGAATGTAGGGAATCTTTCAGGGACAACAGCATTAACTTAAGGACCGTGTCCAACACAGGTCTGTCAGATGTGGGGTAGAACGCAATAGGGTCATTGGCTGGCTGTTGTGTGGTGCTGCCTGCAGTGGTAGGCCCGCTTACCTCCATTGTCGGGTCGTCCAGCGGCCTATGTGGTGAGGTAATCCTCTTTTTTTGTTTAGCCGGGCTTCTAGTGGACAGGCTGGACGTCCCGGAGGATGACCCGCTGTTCGTTAAGGACCAATTATGCTGCGGTAAGGCTCCCCTGCTTCCGTTATCGGAGGCCGCGGCCTTGTTGTCTGGCCGTTCTATGCTCGCATCGCCGCCATTTTGTTGGAGCCCGCGCAATCCGAAATAGTCCAGTAGTTTTTGCGGCATCTGCGGGCGCTTTCTGTTCCTCATCGTGCCGGGACGGTGCAGCAGGGTTTAGCGGTCAGATGTAGGCTGGTGTGGCCGTGGATGATGCCGATGGACATGCATGGCTTCAGATTCTCTCCGGCGGCCGACCGGAGCTCTCAGCTCACACGTCCATCTTGGAGCTCGGTCGCCACGCCCCTCCGGTAAATCCCTTTTTAATTAATAATTAATTTGTCAATAATAACATCTAGTTCACAACAATAATTATAGGACAATAAATATGTATAAAAATACTATACCCTGCTCCAGATGTTCATATTCGGATCCACCAGGATGTCATGGCCAGGTTGCTCCTCGTCACCCTCTGCTGGGGTGGGGGGAAGGGTGGAGGAAAGACTGGAGGGAAGGCTAGAAAGAGATTCCCTGGCTTCAAGTTGGTTGTCCAGAAAACACAGTTTGTTGTAGTACCACAGCTTGGGGACATACACTTTTGCTGCTGCTACTCCTGATTTCTGGGATTTGTGGATTTTATTGTGCTCCTTTTTATACAGATTCCTCAAGCTATTTATTTTATTAAGCACCATCTCAATGTCTGCCTCGGGGATCAGTGTCTGGACAAATTTGAGCAATTTCTCCATCATTGTCCTCCTTACGACGATATGATAAATATCATCAACACCTGGTGTAAATATAATATATAAGGTGACATAGACACCTAGAAATAAAGTAAACAATATAAATAGTGAAAGACAACAACACCAGCCTACCTAAACGATATTAATGTGATCAAAAAATGAATCAATACATGTGGCATGCCCCTAAGGGCTAGAGTGATAATAATACTGAGGTGATGAGTCCCTGTGGTAATGCAAAATTCCTGCAATCATATGTAATATTGCCACACTGTGAAAAAGCAAAAAATGTATGAAAAACAAAACAAAACAAAACAATCCAAGGAATTAACAAAAGTGTCCACAACCAACGACATGGAATAACAATCCTGTTATAAAATGCTTGATGTGTATTATGATTCTTCAAGGTGCTTAATGTTCATCATGTAACAAGGATCAAACCAAAATCGTGACAAATAAGGTCCACCTTCACCGCATATAAGTGACACCCGATAGTGCTCAGAATATGGATGGCAGCTTACCACACAGTGTTGACCCTTTTACCTAAAAAAGAGGTCAAATGCGCTTTCTGCAAGTAAACTTGCTATTTAGTATAGGAGATGGTAATGGAGGGATAGCTGGAGTGATCTCATTCACAGAAGGCTCCGGTATTTGATATGCAAAAACAAGAGGAAGTGCCAAAAATAGTGTAATCCCATTTATTTAAAAGATGAATGTACATAAAAAGCCAAAAGGGAGCAACAATACGGTAACATCGCGACTCCCAATTTAAAATGAGATAAAGTAGCACTATTGGGGTTTTCATATCTTACAGCATTTTTATTTTTATTATTTAATATAATTTTATATTAATGGAATACATATGTGTTTAGCACCTATCCTTAGATTAACCACTTGCCGACCACACCATAGCCGAAAGACAGCTACAGGGCGGTCAAGTTATTCTGGGACGACGTCCTCCCAGAATCTTGCTCCCGCGCGCCCCCTGGGGCGCGCTCCCGGAAATATCCATGACCGCCGGGTCAGGAAGACCCGGCGCATGACGGATAACAGTAGATGGCCGCTAATCGCGGCCATTTACCAGGTGATCACTCCGCCAAATGACGGAGCGATCACTTGTAAACAAACCGGCATCATGTGATGACGCCGGTTTCCTCTCTCCCCTCTCTGTACCGATCGGTACAGTGTGAGAGGAGAGGGGAGAGAGCGGATGGCAGCAGCGCTGTGGGCTGGATGTGTAGTGCCCACAGCGCTGCTCTGTGACAAGTGAAGTCACAGATCCATCCATCCCTGCTCAGCCATCCCTGCTCAGCCATCCCTGCTCAGCCATCCCTGCTCATACTCTGAAATACCCGGCAATACTCTGCCCATACCCTGCAATACCCCGCCATACTCTGCAATACCCTGCCATACTCTGCAATACCCTGTCCATACCCTGCAATACCCTACCCATACCCTGCAATACTCTGCAATACCCTGCCCATATCCTGCAATACTCTGCAATACCCTGCCCATATCCTGCAATACTCTGCAATACCCTGCCCATATTCTGCAATACCCTGTCCATATCCTGCAATACCCTGCCCATACTCTGCAATACCCCCCATACTCTGCAATACCCCGCCATACTCTGCAATACCCCGCCATGCTCTGCAATACTCTGCAATACCCCGCCATACTCTGCCAATACCCCGCCATACCTTGCCCATACCCTGCAATACCCTGCCCATACCCTGCAATACCCTGGCCATACTCTGCAATACCCTGGCCATACTCTGCAATACCCCGCCATACTCTGCAATACCCTGCCCATATCCTGCAATACTCTGCAATACCCTGCCCATATCCTGCAATACCCTGCCCATATCCTGCAATACCCTGCCCATACTCTGCAAAATCCCGCCATACTCTGCAATACCCCGCCATATTCTGCAATACCCCGCCATACTCTGCCAATACCCCGCCATACTCTGCCAATACCCCGCCATACTCTGCCAATACCCTGCAATACCCTGCCCATACCCTGCCCATACTCTGAATTACCCTGCTAATACTCTGAAATACCCTGCCCATACTCTGAAATACCCTGCCCATACTCTGCAATACCCTGCCCATACTCTGCAATACTCTGCAATACCCTGCTCATACTCTGCAATACCCTGCCCATACTCTGCAATACCCTGCAATACCCTGCTCATACTCTGAAATACCCTGCAATACCCGGCAATACCCTGGCAATACCCAGCAATACCCTGCCAATACCCTGCAAAAAAAAGTGTTTTAACCACTTCCCGCCCGCCGGCCGTCATATGACGTCCTTGAGTTTGTGCAGAGATATCTGAATGATGCCTTCAGCTACAGGCATAATTCAGATATCAGCTTTTTCAGCCGGCAATTCCCTACACCATAAGAATGATAATAGCGGCTGTTCTGTCGCTTGATCATTCTTAGGGGAGGCGAGAGGAGACGGCCATAGTATTCTCTAGGGTCTTTGCTAAAAAAAACATATATAATGTTTGGGGGTTCGGTGTAATTTTCTAGCAAATAAATTATGAAATTTACATGTAGGAGAGAAATGTCAGAATTGGCCTGGGTGCTCCAGAACGCCTGAAAGTGCTCCCTGCATGTTGGGCCTCTGTATGTGGCCACGCTGTGTAAAAGTCTCACACATGTGGTATCGCCATACTCAGGAGTAATAGCAGAATGTGTTTTGGGGTGTAATTTGTGGTATGCATATGCTGTGTGTGAGAAATAACCTGCTAATATGGCAATTTAGTGGGAAAAAATAAAAGAAAAAAATTTTGATTTTGCAAAGAATTGTGGTAAAAAATGACAACTTCAAAAAACTCACCATGCCTCTTTCTAAATACCTTGGAATGTCTTCTTTCCAAAAAGGGGTCATTTGGGGGGTATTTGTACTTTTCTGGCATGTTAGGGTCTCAGGAATTAAGATAGGCCGTCAGTACTTCAAGTGTGATCAATTTTCAGATATTGGCACCATAGCTTGTGGACTCTATAACTTTCACAAAGACCAAATAATATACACCAATTTGTACTTATTTTTACTAAAGATATGTAGCAGTATAAATTTTGGCCAAAATTTATGAAGAAAAATTACTAATTTGCTAAATTTTATAACAGAAACAAATTTTCAGTCTTTTTTCTTTTATAGCGCAAAAAATAAAAAACCCAACGGTGATTAAATACCACCAAAAGAAAGCTCTATTTGTGTGAAAAAAAGGACAAAAATTTTATATGGGTACAATGTTGTATGACTGAGTAATTGTCAAAATGTGAGAGCACTGAAAGCTGAAAATTGGTCTGGTTAGGAAGGGGGTTTAAGTGCCCAGTGGTCAAGTAGTTAAATCTTATCCTTATGGTTATAGTGATATTTTATCTAATTTTAAATTGGGAGTCGCGATGTTACCGTATTGTTGCTTCACAACATTATTGTAATGCCGGCAAGCTGGGACAGAGGCTGTTTACAAATTCTATCCCCTCCCACTAGTTGATTGAGTGACATATATATAGACCTTTCATTGCGTGACCTGGTACGCTTCTTGAAGACGGAATACGAAACGTAAGTCGAGGCGCCACCAGGTCACGCATTAGACGTCACTTCCCGTCCCGCTGGCTCGCCGCTTGCAGAGGTGGAACGCCTGCCAGTACTCACCATACCTTACAGCCTCAGTGGCGGGTTTGGGGCACCTTTACAGTAAGCAGCCTTTTGGCTTTTTTATGTACATTCATGTTTTAAATAAATGGGATTACACTATTTTTGGCACTTCCTCTTGTTTTTGCATATCAAATACCGGAGCCTTCTGTGAATGAGATCACTCCAGCTATCCCTCCATTACCATCTCCTATACTAAATAGCAAGTTTACTTGCAGAAAGCGCATTTGACCTCTTTTTTAGGTAAAAGGGTCAACACTGTGTGGTAAGCTGCCATCCATATTCTGAGCACTATCGGGTGTCACTTATATGCGGTGAAGGTGGACCTTATTTGTCACGATTTTGGTTTGATCCTTGTTACATGATGAACATTAAGCACCTTGAAGAATCATAATACACATCAAGCATTTTATAACAGGATTGTTATTCCATGTCGTTGGTTGTGGACACTTTTGTTAATTCCTTGGATTGTTTTGTTTTGTTTTGTTTTTCATACATTTTTTGCTTTTTCACAGTGTGGCAATATTACATATGATTGCAGGAATTTTGCATTACCACAGGGACTCATCACCTCAGTATTATTATAACTCTAGCCCTTAGGGGCATGCCACATGTATTGATTCATTTTTTGATCACATTAATATCGTTTAGGTAGGCTGGTGTTGTTGTCTTTCACTATTTATATTGTCTACTTTATTTCTAGGTGTCTATGTCACCTTATATATTATATTTACACCAGGTGTTGTTAATGCCCTCACTAGATATATAGTGCCCCCACCTTCCCCCATTCAGCCTTTATCTCAGAACACCACTGTAGATCTGGGGAGCAGCTGTGTTACTTTACATTTGTACTTTAATTTAGTGTGAAAAATTTTTTGGGCGCGGGTTACGTACCACTTTCTATGATACATATCATGCTTCAGCTCCCATAAATTTCTCATCTTCCTGTATTTGTCAATAAAAGCTGACAGGATTTCTGGGTCTTTAAAGTGCTGCATATTTGCTGCAAGATAAAACACAAGACAAAAACACTAGGTCAGCCTAAACTGTCCTAATCTTATCCCAATATAGGCCTCAATCATGAAGCAGTATAGGCCACTGATGCCCCAAGTTAAAATTTTACCTTCGTTAAATAGGTAACTTCCGTTCCTCCTTCCTCCGCACACAGAACCTAGTTACGACACATGCGTGTTAGCTTTAGTTACACTGTGCATGCGTGAAACTCCACCCGCGTCATCCGCCCCTGACGTTCTTTCGATTATATTCCCTGCCCCTTCTCTTTCGCCGCGCAGTGGGAGAGACATGGTGGTGACACAGCAGGTGCTTGTTAATTATAGTAACAACGAGGAAAGCCCGGAACCCGGAAACATCACGATCCAGGAGGAGATATAAGGCCTCAAATACGTAGTTTGCAGAGATGGCAGAGATGGTGGACATCTTGAGGAGGAGCGACTTTGATGGGAAGCATAGTATACCAAGCCTAGTGTCAGAAAGGCCAAGATCATGAGTAAAGTTGTGAGGAGTCTGCACAGGAATTTTGGGGTACAGCGATCCAAGGAGCAGCTGAGGAAACGCTGGTCAGACCTGAAACTGAGGGAGCATGATCAGTACATAAGGATCAAGAAAATGCTTGCAAAAAGTACATATTTCTCCTGTGTTATTATTATTTTTAATATTACTTGCATGTTGCTCCATGTGCTTTTATTGACTGGTTGGAAAATTTAAAATGGCAACTTTCAGGTTAGTGGCCAAAGTAATCGGTCGTAGTAAACATTGTTTGCCTACAAAATACAATGTTTTGGGCAGATACAGGTAAAAAACATTTGGTCAGGCCTATTTGTATAAAAAAAAAGTTTAGAACATTGTTGTCTAGATGGGTTTGTAACTAGAATGAAATTCAAACTTGATTCAGTGTAAAGGAGAGGACACTCAGCAGCTGTTTACACATCTGGACTCTGGAGCACTAGTGTGGGACACCAGAACAACATTTTTGGGGTGTCCCACACAGGTGCTCCTGTGGATACTTGGGGTGTGAAACTTGACCAAAAAAGGTAAGTATTCCAGCTTTGGTAAGGGAACAAAATCATGTCTTCAGCTTGGAACTCTCCCAAAACAGACAATTGTACCCCACTTTCAAGCAATGTTTCATATTCCTATTTCTGGCCTAAAATATGTGTGTGCTAAGTATACCTTTTGTTTCATTATCATAGGGGAACGAAGACTCGGAGGACACCACTCAGAGGACACCAGGAACTCCACACCTCCTAAAGAACAGAGAGAACACCAATCTCAGGATGTTGAGGAAGGAGAGGTCAGCGTCTGACACCACAGATTCAGGTAATATATGTAGGCCTGCATATTTATAAGACATGGTGTGTATTTTTTTTGCGGTGATGGGGTGGTTTTTGAAGAAGAAACTCATTTCTCCAGTGCAAGTGCACAAATCCTAATCCAGGACCTCATGGTGTGGCGTCGGGAAATAGACATCATAAGGAAGAAACTACATTTTTTTGATCAACAAATTAAGAACATGATTGATGTGTTGGGGAGAATCTAAATATCTGAAAAATGCCACCATTTTAAGTTTTGGGGGACTAATTTCCCCAATGTTTTTGTCTTTTTCCAAGCCAAATTTTGAAGATGCACACAGTGTGTCAACATGTGCTATCTGCCATAAGGGGTGATCAATGTACGCGTTTTGTGGGTGCAATCCCTTCCTCACAACTCAAGTAGGTGAGAGGAAGGGGTTGCACCCTCAAAACACGTCCATTGATCCCCCATGATGGGAGATAGCACATGTTGACATTAGTCATGGGATCAGGAGGGAAATCCCCATTTTACCTCCCAATTTGTGTGCATCTTCAAAATTTGGCTTGTTCAGGGGTGACATCACCCCATCTGATGAAGGCAACAGCAACACATTTTTTAGATACTATGTCTGATATTGCCTTCAGTTTTTCAAGGCTGAACTTTGTTAGTTCCCGAGTTGTATATGTTTTATGGTTTGAAACATGCCTGTTTATGCAAAACCCCCAAAAAAATGTAAGAAAAATGTATGAAAGAAATATTTTTGAATTTACCCAGAAATTTTATAACGCACGTGTGAATGTGCACAGAGTAAAAATAGTTTTATAATCAACAATGTTTGGCTTCTTTCAATGCTCAATACCAGTTTTTGAAGGAATTTTGTTTTTACAGTGACAATGGGGGTTATTTACTAAAAGAAAATCCACTTGGCACTACAAGTGCACTAGGAGAACCTAGGAGACAGCTAAAAAGAAACACAAGCAATAAAGAACATACAAGATTTTCAATTATTATTTTTTTTATTCCAAAAAAAAAATTGATATTGTCTGGCATAACAATGGCCCCCCAACCCGTAAAATACTTCACATATTGCTGACGCACTTCACGGGCACTTTGGGGGGGCAAGCCAGTATGGCCAGTATCCAGACCCATCAGGGGATTACCAGAAAGTCCGGCCTCAGGCCCAACTACGGCCAGATAATTAGGAGAATTTTTCCTCAAAAAGTTGTGCAGTATGCAGCAGCTGAAGATGATATGGTTCAGTTTGTATTCCGCCATATGGATTGCTGTCAGAAACAGGCGGAATCAGCTGGCCATTATCTCAAAGGCATTCTCAACAACTCTTTGGGCTCTGGCCAGCCGGTAGTTAAAAACCCTCCTCTCCGGGGTGAGGGTCCTCACGGGGAATGGCCTCATCAGGTGTTGTCCCAGCCCGAAAGCTTCATCAGAGATAAAAACAAATGGAAGGCCCTCAACGTTGTGTTCATCAGGTGGCAGTGCCAGGCCACCAGTCTGGAGATGTTGGGCAAACTCCGTCCATGCAAAGACACCACCATCAAACATCCGGCCATTCTTCCCCACATCCACATACAGGAATTCATACTGTGCCGACACCACCGCCATCAGCACAATACTATTAAATTTAACACAAAATGACGGCGCAAGGACTGGGTACAGAGAACTCACTGATAGGGATAAGGAATATAAACAAAAAAATAATATATAATGAACCATAAATTATAAGGAATAAAAAGTCTCAATTGAATGATAAAAGTCCATATGATGATCTGAATAACATAGGCACCGTTGGCAGCACTTTATAGAGTGAAGTGAACGCTGTATGCAATAAAAGGAAAAAAGAAAATGCGCCTACTAAGTGCAGTATGTAAAATACAATTTATTAAAAAAATAATAAGATTCAGCCAAATGGCTACTCACAGGATAGTAATAAGGTAATGGCATAAAAGAATGTCTGTGGATGTCTGCATGGGGTATGACACTCAGGTCCTCTGTAGTCTTACGGAAATGTGGAGCCCCTCCAGTGTTGAGATCGTGGACGATGTTGTCGCATGAGCGGTGGATGAAAGAGCGTGGCAGAGCTCATGACGTCAAAGCAGACTCTGGAAGATGACGCGTTTCAATGCTTCCGAGATCCGATGAAAATGCGGAAGCATTGAAACGCGTCATCTTCCAGAGTCTGCTTTGACGTCACATCCTGTCGCCTCGAGCCGGCTGCGCTCCAGCGTGAACCGCACGCCGCGGTGTGTTGACTTCCTGCTTTCCGGACCTGCATGAGCTCTGCCACGCTCTTTCATCCGCCGCTCATGCGACAACATCGTCCACGATCTCAACACTGGAGGGGCTCCACACTGCCGTAAGACTACAGAGGACCTGAGTGTCATACCCCATGCAGACATCCACAGACATTCTTTTATGCCATTACCTTATTACTATCCTGTGAGTAGCCATTTGGCTGAATCTTATTATTTTTCTAATAAATTGTATTTTACATACTGCACTTAGTAGGCACATTTTCTTTTTTCCACAATACTATTAAAACCTTTATAGTTATAATAATATGACCCCGAATGGGGTGGTGGCACGATGTGGACGTGCTTCCCGTCTATTGCCCCTCCACAGTTGGGGAAGTCCCACCGCTCAGCAAATTGAGAAGCCACAGTCTGCTATTCCTTTGGTGTTGAAGGAAACTGTGGAGACAAACCAGAAAAAAAAAATACATGTAGTACTTTTGCACATAACATTGCAAGCAGATTAGACACAAACATTCTTGGCCAACACACAAGCGGTTTTCTCGGTGGAAAGCTCTCCTAGCATTTTTCTTGCCGAGAAAACCGGTTGTGTGTACGAGGCTTTACTGTGAAGAAACCTCTCATATTTGGAGATGAAATCTCTTTTCCTCTAGACGTAAAGAGTGCCCCCTTGTCCTCAGTGTTGACCGTAAAGGGAAACAACTCAACAGCAAGTTCACTATATGGACCCCTTATATATTTGTACATGTTGATCATATCCCCCCTTAATCTCCTCTTCTCAAGAGTGAATAAATTCAGATCCTCTAATCTTTCCTCATAGCGGAGCTCCTCCATGCCTCTTATCAGTTTGGTTGCCCTTCTCTGCACTTTCTCCAGTTCCCCAATATCCTTTTTCAGAACTGGTGCCCAAAACTGAACTGCATATTCCAGATGAGGTCTTACAAATGATTTGAACAGGGGCAAAATTATATCTCTCTCTCTGGAGTCCATACCTCTCTTAATACAAGAAAGGACTTTACTCGCTTTGGAAACTGAAGCTTGGCATTGCATGCCATTATTGAGCTTATGATCTACCAAAACCCCAGATCCTTCTCCACTATGGATCCCCCCAGTTGTACTCCCCCTAGTATGTACTCCCCCTAGTATGTATGATGCATGCATATTCTTAGCCCCTAAGGCCCCTTTCACACTGGGGTGCTTATAGCATCGGCGGTAAAACGCTGCTATTTTTACCGCCGATTCTATGGGTGGATTTGCGGCGCATTTCGGCCGCTAGCGGTGCAGTTTTAACCCCCGCTAGCGGGCGAGAAAGGGTTAAAACTGCCTGCAATGCGCTGCTGAAGCAGCGCATTGCGGGCAGTATAGCCGCGCTGTCCCATTGATTTCAATGGGCAGCAGTGGTAAAGGAGCGGTATACACACCGCTTCTTCACCGCCCCAAAGATGCGGCTAGCAGGACTTTTTTTCTCGTCCTGCCAGCGCATCGCCTCAGTGTGAAAGCACTCTGGCTTTCACATTGAGACTGCAGGGCACGAGTTTTTCAGGCGGTATTCAGGCGCTATTTTTAGCGCTAAAACGCCTGAAAAACTCCTCAGTGTGAAAGGGGCCTAAGTGCATAACTTTACATTTATCAACATTAAATCTCATCTGCCACATAGTCGCCCAATTAGACAGAGCATTGAGGTCGGCTTGTAAACTGGAGACATCCTGTACGGAGGTTATTCCACTGCATAGCTTAGTGTCATCTGCAAAGACAGAAATTTTACTTTTTATCCCAGACCCAATATCATTTATAAAGATATTAAAAAGGGTCCCAGCACTGAACCATGGGGTACACCACTGATAACCTTAGACCATTCAGAGTAAGAATCATTAACCACTACTCTCTGAATTCTGTCTTTTAGCCAGTTTCCTATTCATTTACAAACTAATATTTCCAAGCCTGTAGACTTTACCTTACACATTAACCGTGTGTGCGGAACTGTAGCGATTTGCAAAATCCAAGTACACCACGTCCACAGCCACGCCTCTGTCCAAGGTTTTACTTACCTCTTCATAAAAAGAAATCAGGTTTGTCTGACAACTTCTGTCTTTCATGAATCCATGCTGTCTGTTGCTTAAAATATTTTTTTTCCAGCAAGAACTCATCTATGTGGTCTTTTTTAATCTCTCCAGTATCTTCCCATCTATAGAAGTTAAACTCGGGATCGCATCGCAGTATCAAGGGAAAGTTACTTACCTTGTCCTCTGGATCCTGCAATGTCTCCCCGCTGTGTCTACGAGCTGTCATCTCGCTCGATTCACAGTGCCGAGTGCCGAGCTCCGTTCCCTCCCAGCGTTGCGACGCACAGGGAAGGAGCATGGCTCCAAATTCAAAAAGTGAAAAACACGAAAACATACAGTACACTGTAATCTTACAGATTACAGTACTGTATAAAATAATTACACATCCCCTTTGTCCCCAGTGGTTTGTCCAGTGCCCTGCATGCACTTTTATATTGTAAATACAGTTTTTTCTGCCTGGAAACTTGAGGATGTCCATAGCAACCAAAAAGTGTCCCTTTATGTCAAAAGTGGAATTACTTTCAGAATTGAGCGATAGCGATTTGTTTGGAAATTCGGCATCAAACACTGAAAGTAATGACAGTGACAATTCTGCAACTGAGCAAATTTCAGTGTTTTTGATTTGATTACATTATTGAATAATTTTTATTATTATTATATTATTTTTAATTTTTTTTCCATAAAGAGGTTTATTGAGAATATATAGAGCAATACATAAAATGTGAATACAACAGTAAATGTTGAAATTAAATTACAAAGATATCTGAACATAACTTAAGCAACCAGCGGTTAGTAATCCTGCAGAAATTACAGTCCCATAATCTGGGACTGGCGGAATGTCGCAATTGAACCGCAAATACTCATCGCAAAAATAAAGTGCTCTTACAAGAGGAAGAAGAGTAGGGAGATTGAAGAAGAGAAAGAGAAAAATAGATGAAAGGGAAAAAGAGAAAGAAAGAAAGAAAAAAAGAAAAGAGAAGCAAGAAGAGAAAGAAAAAAAAAGGGAGGGGGGACAAAACTAATAAACAAAAGGGAAGTGGGGGGTGGAGGAAAAAAAAGGGGGGGTAAGGGGGCTAAAAGATACCCGGACCATTGTTCATTTTCCAGTAAAGCCATACCACATGAATCTATTTACCATCGTCACCAACAATCAGGAGAGTAGTACCTTTTGTTCAGGCACTACCGGTGTGAAAACTCTGGGTTGAATTAAAGTGAGTCCAACAAGCCCACGTGACAGTGAATTTTTGGATACGCTCTTGAGAAACGTGGACTAGTTCTTCCATGTCCTCTATTTTGGATATCCTCAGGAAGCATTCCTTAATCGTTGGAGTGTGTGTGGATCGCCAATGTACCGGTATGCAAAGTCTCGCTGCATTTACCAAGTGCATGGCCAGGGACTTAAAGTATTCAGATTTAGTTATGGTGTAAGAGATACTGCGCTGGAGTATAGTCTAACTCATACGTAGTGATGTGCGTAATGAGCTTGTGTACCTCCTTCCAGAATGGTTGAAGGGACTCACAGTCCCACCAGATGTGTAGCATGGATCCTCTCGCTTTTCAACACCTCCAGCATGTATCTGGGATGGAAGGGGAAAATTTGTGTAGGAGCGTTGGGGTTCTGTACCACCGCATTTCAATTTTGTAACAATTTTCCTGTATAGCAACATTGAGGGAGCCCTTATGGGCATATTCATTAATAAGGGCCCACTCCTCATCTGTGAGGGAAATCTGCAGATCAGCCTCCCAGGCAGAACGGGCTGGATCCAGGGCCTCAGAGGGGTCATCTAGGAGTATACTGTATATACATGAGATCAGGTGCCTCTGTGGGGGAGTTCGCATACAAAGTGACTCAAAGGGTGTTAATCGTCTTGTCCAAGTCTCTGTCGTCGCCTGCGTAGAAAGAAAGTGGCATATCTGTCTATATGACCAAAACGGGAAGGAATTGCAGGGGGATTTAGCTACCAAATCCTCATATGTGCGATGGGACCTACAGGAGAAAAACTGGTGTGCCAAAACTTCGTCATGGGGCCATTCCTGATGTAGGAAGGCCATTGAAACTCCCGGTGGGAAACTGGGGTTTCCTCTCAGTGTGGCCAATGGTCCAGGTACTGAAGAGAATGTGGGTTTTTTTGTCGCTCGCCCAAAGGCCCCAAGCGAGGCGTGAATAAGAGGGTGTGTCACAGTCTCAGGTGGCCAGTGTCGGGGTAGTATCCAGGGTAGCGTTCTAAGAGGAAGTCGTGTGAATGATTTTTCCAAGGTCACCCAAACCTTCCCAGCCTCATGAATGTTCCAGTCCACAAGCCGCACAAGATGACACGCTAAATAGTACTTGTAGAGATCCAGTAGGCCAATCCCACCCCTAACCTTTAAGTGTGTAAGCCGGGAATATTTAATGCGAGGAGGTGAGTCCTTCCATAGAAACAGTAATGATTAGTGTTGAGCGAACCCGAACTGTAAAGTACCGAACTTTAGCTTTTTCCCGAACCCGAACCCGGACTTTGCCCAAAAGTCCGGGTTCGGGTTCGGCAATCTAATTACGCATTTAGAAATGCTTCAGGGGCCAGCCAATCACCTTTTGATTAGCTGGTGTGCCCTTAGAGGCCATCATAGCCATGCCTACTAATGGCATGGCTGTGATTGGTCAGTGCAACATGTGACCCAGCTTCTATATAAGCTAGAGGCACACAGCACACATGTCACTCTGCTTCAGAATAGATAGGGAGAGGATCTAGTCTGCTGCTTTTAGGGAGAGATAGAAAAATAGATGAGGTAGTCCTGATTCTACAATCTGAGGGAAAAGATAGAGAGATAGTGTAGTGTAGGGCCAGGTTCCTGTGTTGGTGCTTTCAGGGAGAGAGAATATTATATAGGAGTCCAGATTCAGAGATTAAAATCAGTGATCTGCATAGATTTACCTGTTTGTGTTGCAGTGCAGTCTTTTTACACTGCCATGAGCCCAGTGTCAGAGAAAATCTAACTTTTAGGGTAAAAAAAAGGCACTTTATTGTGCTCTTTTCCAAAAGACCCAAATGGAAAAAAAAATACCCGTTTAGGGCAAAAAAAATAAAATAAAAAATTTGCACTTTAATGTACGCTTGCAAAAAGAGCCATTCAGGGGCACAAAAAATAGTTTGCAGTGTGTTATACATATTTGGAGGTGTGTGAAATAAACAATTTCTATATAGTTTTCTCCTACTGTGCTATACTAAAAAAACAAATTTTTTTTTGAATAGCATTTTCTGCAGTTCTGTAGCTGTGCGATTCAGCGGTTACGTACTGTGGGTGTGTTCTGCTCTTCCAAAAAACGCCGTTATGGGGCACAAAAAAAAGTTTGCAGTGTGTTATACATATTTTGAGGTGTGTGAAATAAACAATTTCTATATAGTTTTCTCCTACTGTGCTATACTAAAAAAAAAACTTTTTTTTTGAATAACCTTTCTGCAGTTCTGTAGCTGTGCGATTCAGCGGTTACGTACTGTGGGTGTGTTCTGCTCTTCCAAAAAACGCTGTTTAGGGGCACAAAAAATAGTTTGCAGTGTGTTATACATATTTGGAGGTGTGTGAAATAAACAATTTCTATATAGTTTTCTCCTACTGTGCTATACTAAAAAAAAAACATTTTTTTTGAATAGCATTTTCTACAGTTCTGTAGCTGTGCGATTCAGCGGTTACGTACTGTGGGTGTGTTCTGCTCTTCCAAAAACACCCATTTAGGGCAAGATCCTAAATTTGGAAAATATGAGGAGAAGGTCAAAGGGACGTGGTGGCCCCACTCGTGGTGCTGCTGGTGGAGCTCCTGTTGCAGGGAGAGGACGTGGTGGATCTGTGCCAGATACACGCACAAGTGAAACACCTTCCTCAGGTGCGAGTAGGCGACCGAGCCTGCGGCGGTATTTTGTCGCGCCTAATGAGGCTGTACGAATGTTTAGGCCAGGACAAGTACAGGCGATAGTAGATTGGGTTGCTGACAGTGCCTCGGGTTCCTTCACATTGTCTCCCACCCACTCTTCTGATGAAAGAACAGAGTTGGCACCTGAAACCCATGTCCATCAGTCTTTCACCTCACCCCCTTGCAAATCAGCCAAGCAGTCTGAGCCCCAAATCATGCAGCAGTCTCTTCTGCTTTTCGATGACTCTGTTAGCAGGGTTTCCTAGGGCCATCCACCTAGCCCTGCCCCAGAAGTGGAAGAGATTGAGTGCACCGATGCCCAACCACTTATGTTTCATGATGAGTACATGGGAGGACCATCGCAGTACGTCTCGGATGATGACGAAACACAGGTGCCAACTGCTGCTGCTTTCGCAATTGTGCAGACAGACAAGGAGGGCAGGGGTGAAGACTGGGTGGAAGATGATGTGGAGGACGATGAGGTCCTCGACCCCACATGGAATCAACGTTATGCAGGTGACCAGTGTAGTTTGGAGGAAGAGGCGGTGGTCGCACAGAGCCACCAGCACAGCAGAAGAGGGAGCAGGGTGCAAAAGCGGAGCGTCTGTCAGCTAGACAGTATGTCTGCTACTGCCCAACGCAGCAAGGGACCGAGCACACCAAAGCCAGATCCAAGGAGTTCCCTAGCGTGGCAGTTCTTCACACAATGTGCTGATGACAAGACACGAGTGGTTTGCACGCTGTGCAATCAGAGCCTGAAGCGAGGCATAAACGTTCTCAACCTGAGCACAACCTGCATGACCAGGCATCTAAGTGCAAAGCACGAGCTGCAGTGGAGTAGACACCTCAAAAACCAAGAAAGGTTTCTGGCTCCTCCTGCTTCCTCTTCTGCTGCAGTCTCGGCCTCTTCATCCACCTCTGTAGTGACAGTGGCACCTGCCACCCCGCAAACAGAGGATCTGCCAGCAACACTACCACCTGGGTCACCAACCATCTCCACAATGTCCCATGGAAGCGTTCAGCTCTCTATCTCCCAAACATTGGAGCGGAAGAGGAAGTACCCCCCTAGCCACCCGCGATCCCTTGCCCTGAATGCCAGCATTTCAAAACTCCTGGCCTTTGAAATGCTGTCATTCCGTCTGGTGGAGACGCAGAGTTTTAAAAGCCTGATGGCATTGGCTGTCCCACAGTACGTCGTGCCCAGCCGCCACTATTTTTCCAGGCGAGCCATCCCTTCCCTGCACAACCAAGTGGGGGACAAAATCAGGTGTGCACTGCGCAACGCCATCTGTGGCAAGGTCCACCTAACTACGGATGCGTGGACCAGTAAGCACGGTCAGGGACGTTATATCTCCCTAACAGCACACTGGGTAAATGCAGTGGCGGCTGGGCCTGAGGCAGATAGCAGTTTGGCGCATGTCCTTCCACCACCGAGGATTGCAGGGCGCTTCAGTTTGCCTCCTGTTGCTAACTCCTCCTACTCCGCTTCCTCATCCTCTACCGCCTCCTCATCCGGTCAGCGTAACACCTTCACCACCAACTTCAGCACAGCCAGGGGTAAACGACAGCAGGCAGTTTTAAAACTTTCCTGTTTGGGGGAAAAACCCCACACCGCGCAGGAGTTGTGGAGGGACATGGAACAACAGACCAATGAGTGGTTGCTGTCAGTGAGCCTCAAGCCCGGCCTGGTGGTGTGCGATAATGGGCGAAATCTTGTAGCAGCTCTGGGCCTAGCCGGTTTGACGCACATCCCTTGCCTGGCGCATGTGCTGAACTTGGTGGTCCAGAGGTTCCTTAAAAATTACCCCAATATGCCAGAGCTGCTGCAGAAAGTGCGGGCTGTGTGTGCGCACTTTCGGCGTTCTCACCCTGCTGCTGCTCGCCTGTCAGCGCTGCAGCGTAACTTCGGCCTTCCCGCTCACCGCCTCATATGTGACGTGCCCACAAGGTGGAACTCCACCTTGCACATGCTGGCCAGACTGTGCGAGCAGCAGCAGGCGATAGTGGAGTTTCAGCTGCAGCAATCACGCGTGAGTCGCTCTGCGGAACAGCACCACTTCACCACCAATAACTGGGCCTCCATGCGAGACCTGTGTGCCTTGTTGCGCTGTTTCGAGTACTCCACCAACATGTCCAGTGCCAATGACGCCGTTCTTAGCGTTACTATCCCAGTTCTATGCCTCCTTGAAAAAACGCTTCGGGTGATGATGGAAGAGGATGTGGCACAGGAGGATGAGGAGGAGGAGGAGGAAGCGGGATCATTTCAAAGGCTTTCAGGGCAGTCTTTCACAAGTGGCTACGAGGGTGGGTTCCTGCACCAACAAACGCCAGGTACACAATTGTCCGGCAGAAAGGGCACAGTTCTGGAGGATGATGAGTTGGAGGAGGAGATGGAGAAGGAGGAGGAGGAGGAGCCATTTTCACAGCAGGGTGGCACCCAGACAAGCTCGTGGCCATCACTGGTGCGTGGCTGGGGGGATACAGAGGACACAGACGATACACCTCCCACAGAGGACAGCTTTTCTTTGCCTCTGGGCAGCCTGGCACACATGAGCGATTACATGCTGCAGTGTTTCCGCAATGACCGCCGAGTTGCCTACATTTTAACTGGTGCTGATTACTGGGTGGCCACCCTGCTGGATCCCCGTTACAAGGACAACGTACCGTCCTTAATTCCCTCACTGGAGCGGGATCGTAAGATGCGCGAGTACAAGCGCACGCTGGTAGACGCGCTGCTGGTGGCATTCCCACCTGACAGCGGGTGTACGGTGGAAGCACAAGGTGAAGGCAGAGGAGGAGGAAGAGGTCGCCAACGCAGCCGGGGCACCGGCAGCACCTCAGAAGGCAGGGTTAGCATGGCTGAAATGTGGAAAAGCTTTGTCAGCACGCCACAACAACCAGCACCACCAGCTGAGATGGAACGTCTTAGCAGGAGGCAGCATTTCACCAACATGGTTGAGCAGTATGTGTCCACAGGCCTACACGTACTGGATGACGGGTCTGCCCCCTTTAACTTCTGGGTCTCCAAATTGGGCACATGGCCTGAGCTTGCCCTTTATGCCTTGGAGGTGCTGGCCTGCCCTGCAGCCAGTGTATTATCTGAACGTGTATTTAGCACGGCAGGGGGCGTTATCACAGACAAGCGCAGCCGCCTGTCCAGAGCCAATGTGGACAAGCTCACATTCATTAAAATGAACCAGGCATGGATCCCACAGGACTTGTCTGTACCTTGTGCAGAATAGACATGTATACCGGTGTTGTGACAAAAACTGTCCGGACATCGGATTGTGTCCGGCCCATACTGCGAAGGCGCAGCGCTTGCGCAGTACAGAGGACAAGGAGATTCACAAAATCTCCGAAGATGAACGGCGCCTGCGCTGTGAGTGCAGGTTCAAGCCCCACCATCCAAGTGGACATACGGTAGCACATAGTAACAGGGCCCCTCACGGGCTCGGTTTGATCGCCACGCTTCGGGCACGGCCTCACTTGGCTCGGCTTGAACCACGGATGGTGTGGCCTTCACCTGAACTCACCACGCAGGCGCCGTTCGTCTTGGGAGATTTTAGAAATCCCCTTGTCCTACATACTGAGCAAGCGCAGTACAGGGTGGACACTATTTGACGGGGGACAGAATTTGACACATCACCGGCCTTACCCAGCCATTGTTGTATTTTTGAATCAGTGTTGGCTACCTCGTCCTCCTCCACCGCCGCTTCCACCTACACAGCCACATCCACCGCCACCTCAACCTCCTACCCCATATGGACCTCGTCCTCCTAGGTCAAGATTATTATTTTTTATTTTTATTTTTTTATGTTATTTTAAGTTATTTCCCTATCCACATTTGTTTGCAGAGCACTTGCCATGCTCTTAACAACATTTTGCTGCCATTTGCAGCCCTCTAGCCCTTTCCATTACTTTTTTAGAGCCTTTTTAGTCCTTAGAAGTCCGGGTCCCCATTGACTTCAATGGGGTTCGGGTCCGGGTTCGGGTTAAAGTTCGGTCCCGAACCCGAACTTTTTTCCGAAGTTCGGCCGAACCCGTCGAACCCGAACATCCAGGTGTCCGCTCAACTCTAGTAATGATGCCTTTTTAAATGCAACAAAGAAAGAGGGCTGTAGGGCAATTGGAATGCACTGTATAAGGTATAGAAGGCGTGGTAATATGATCATTTTCAAGAGGGCAGACCGGCCAAACCATGAAACATTGAGACTTCCCCACTCTTTAAGATCACGTTGGGCTTTTTTTAAGGCTATAGGAAATTCTCATTGTACATATCAGCCAGTCGTGTTGTAATTTGAATACCCAGGTAAGTAATAGCTTTCTTGTTCCACAGGAATGGAAAAGAGCTCTGACAGCAGTTTACATCGTTTTTCGGGAGGGATACGTTCAGGGCGTGGGACTTAGTATAGTTGATCTTAAAGTGTGATAGAAGCCCAAAGTTTTCTATATCTTTCAGCAAGTTAGGTAAAGAAATGCGTGGGGAAGTTGGGGAAAGAAGGATGTCATCCGCAAAAGCAGCTACTTTATGTATTCTTTCCTTTACTGACACCCCCTTGATATCGGGATTACTCTGTAGTTGGTTAAGGAAGGGTTCTAAGGGAAGGACAAAGATGAGAGAGGATAGTGGGCAGCCCTGACGAGTACCATTACCTATGGAGAAGGCGTCCGACAGGTGACCGTTAATTCGAACGCTCGCAGTGGGAGTAGAATACAAGGCTGAAATATGGGCCAGCAGGCGAGGTCAAAGGCCAATCGCCTTCAGCACTTCATGCATGTAATCCCAGGCCACCCTGTCGAACGCATTCTCAGCGTCTAGGAAGAGAAAGAAGCCTTGAGTATTCTAGGTCGTGAGCCAGTGGTGCAAATTTAAAGCTCTGATGGTATTGTCTCTGGCCTCCCTGCCAGGGACAAACCCGACCTGGTCATTGGAGATAAGGTTGGGTAGTAGCGGGGGTAACCTATTAGCTAAAAGTTTGGCATAGAGCTTGGTATCCACATTAAGTAGGGATATGGGCCTATAGTTCTGCACTAAAGTGGCAACTTTACCCTCTTTTGGCATAACCGTTATGTGAGCTTCTAGCATACGTCCAACCGAGACTTCGGGACATGACATGGTATTAAAAGTGGTTATTAATTTAGGGGATAAAACCGTGGAGAATCACTTATAATATTGCAATGTGAACTCGTCAGGGCCTGGGATCTTTCCCGGTTTCATTTGTTTCATGGCAACCTGGAGCTCCTCTATAGAGAAGGGTTGTTCCATTTCCTCAGCCTGTGTCTGGGAGAGTGGGTTTGGGCAGTGTTGGGTTAGAAAGTCCCTAATCGCTTCCTTTCTCCTATCAGCCTGAACAGGGGTCTGGTCTATCGGTTTCAAGTTGTACAGTTTTGCAAAGTATTGTTCAAAGTATTTTGCAATGTCCTCATTCTTAGACAGCAATGCGCCATGCTGTCCTTGAATCTGGTGAATCGTGTTGGCAGGTCTGGAAGCTCGTACAACCCGGGCCATGAGCCTCCCACATTTGTTGCCCTGCTCGTAGAAGACTCTCTGATGGAGCACATAGCGTCTTCTAGTGCGCTTTCCAAGTTCTTCCAGAAGCAGGGAGCGGGTATGTGAGAGTTCCTGCAGTGAATGCTGTGAGAGGGAGGATTTATGAGAAGCTTCCAGTCTCTTAATTTTGTCAATTAAACTCACTATAGTCTCCTGACATAGCTTTTTGATTTTCGCTGCCTGAGCTAGAAGTTCCCCCCGAATAACACATTTGTGGGCTTCCCACAAGGTGATTGGAGAAATATCTGGGGAGGCGTTCTCCCTGAAATATTCACCCAATCGGGATTCCAAGCGGGTGGTAAATTCTGCGTCTTTGAGTAAGGACGAGTCTAATCGCCAGGTCTTGGTCCTGGAAGTTGTTTCTGGGAAAGTCATGGTGACTGATATGGGGTGATGGTCCGACAGAAACATCGGACCTATCGTAGCATGCAAAAGGTAGGTTAGGTCAGGTTGGGAAAGAAAAAAGTAGTCTATGCGGGAATATTTTTGAAATGGAGCAGAATAAAAAGTATAGTCCTTGACCGCAGGAAACAAAGTACGCCACGTATCGTGTAAAGCAAGTCCCTGAAGCTGTAATTTGATTTGTCGGAGGGCACGGTAAGATAATACGGAGGTGCCCGAGGAAGTGTCAATGGCAGGGTTAAGCGGAACATTAAAATCTCCCCCCAAGAGAACCATACCCTCCCTGAAGGAGAGCAGAAGGTCACTGATTTTCCTAAAAAAGGATACCTGATGTTCATTTGGCGAATAGACATTCGCCAGTGTCAGTGGTTTAGATGCATAGAGGCCCTTAATGAAGACAAACCTGCCCTCTGGGTCCACCAAAGAGTCCGATATTTTAAAGGGTGCATGTTTGGCTATTAATATGGAGGTCCCTTTGGTCTTTGCAGTGGGATTTGTGGAATGAATGGCTGTAGGATAGAGATTTTTAGCAAGTTTAGGAATAGAATCAGAGCGAAAGTGGGTTTCCTGGAAGAAAACAAACTGGGCCTTCTGCTTGGCAAGGGCGGCCAAAACCTGCGATCGTTTTTCTGGGACATTTAGGCCTTTTACGTTTAGCGACACACACTTCAGTGATAAGGTGACACAGGAACCCGAGTCTTTCTGCATGGTTAGGCTAGAAGCGGAAGATAAGCTTAAAAAGAAAAAGAACAATACGTTTACTGTCCCACAGCGTAGAATATACTCACGGGTATCCGAGCGGATAGACTGGAGGATGAGCTGAAGAGGGGTAGGGATGAGGGGGTAGGGCAAACAAAAAAAAAAAGGGGGAAAAGAAAGGAAGAAGAGAAGAAACTTAACTTGTGTGTATCACAAGTTATTGAAAAAGGAAAATACCAGAGGTGAAAATAGAAATACTATTCCACCTGAGAGAAAGTGAGCTGGATGGTCAGCAGACTAAACAATAGAACTGCTGCAGGGGGATAGTGGGAATGTCTGGAATCTCACTCTGCTGCAATGTGGAGGATCTAGTAAGCAGTAGCGCAATGGGGAGCAATAAGAAATAGAGGAAAACCTATCAAACAGCTTAAAGACAAATCAGTAACATCAGAAGAGGGGGTGAGCACCATCATTACCGACCTGTAAGTGGCATACAATGCTTAATCAAAAACCTTATGGCTTATGGCCATATTGAAAACTAAGTCTATCTTAATTACATAGGAACAACATGTTTTTTAACCAATTAGTAAGCAATGCTCATAAAACCTTCAAACCCTGTAGTCTGGGTGAGGATCCGTTGCAGGTAATGCATTACTACTGAGTCCCACAAACTGCATCATCAGACTCCCCACCTTGAGGGACACACCATCAAAGTGTGCACCCAAAGAGAGGAGTGGCTATGTCAGTGTCCACGTATTCCCGGATATACCAGAGCTGGAAGACCTAAAGGCTATAAAAAACATACAGCTGGAAAATAAAAGTCACTATCCTAGTAGACAAGCAGGGAGTGATGCCACCTCCCCTCCCCCGACGACTCCATAGCTTGAGTTGCGGCCATATTCAAACAAAAAAAGACAAGAATAGCAGTCAAAAAAAAAAAAAAAAAAGGGGGGGTGAGCTTGAAACGGAGAGGTCGTCAGCTGGGAGCATCCGGTAACCGTTTATAGTTCCACTGTGTGAACTGGTGAGATGGTAGTCAGTAGAGGTCAAAGGCAAGTGAGAATCTCAGGGTGGTCGCTAATATCCATCACAGGGAAATGAGAGGTCCCCAGCAATTTGCAGACCTTCTTGAAAGCAAGGGCTCAGTAACCACAGCAGGACACACAGCTTAACTTGATCCAATGGGAGTCAAAGGCTACCACCCTGGGGTATATTTGTAAGGGAGGCTGAATGCTGTATTCAGGGAGAGTAGCTGATCATGCCCTGGATAAACATGGACAACATAACAAAAAGCAGGGGTTCAGTAACCGCAGTGTTACACTCAGCTCAACTTGATCAAATGGGAGTCCAAGGCTACCACCCAGGGGCATATTTGTAATAAAGGTTGAGTAAGGTGTTCGGGGAGAGCAGCTGATCATGTACTGGATAAATATGGACAACAAAACAACAACAAAAAAATAAATAATGTACTTACAGGTGGGCAGATGGATTCTGAAGGATTCAAAAAGGTCCTCAAGCGTCAAGGCGATCCCTGCGAGGAGTTGCGGGGGGATCAGGGCTGTGTTGGTTCAGGTCTTGGCGAGGCGTGCAAGCGTCAGGTGAAGCAGGGTCAGATCTTCTTTGCCTGGAGCGGTGCCTCTGTGCTTTCAGGGCTCTGTCGGGAAGTGGAAGGGACACCACTCCGGATGCTCTATCAAGGGTAAATCAAGTTGCTCGCAGAAGGCTTGCAGGTCATCCGGTGATCTCAATAGGGCAGTGCGACCTCTTGCGGAGGCGGACAGGCAGAACGGGAACTTCCAATGGTACTGAATGTTGCGCAATCTCAGTAGGTCCAGCAGGGGGCACAGCGCACACCTGCTTTGCAATGTAGTTTGGGACAAGTCTTGGAAAAGTTTAATCTCCGCGCCATTATGCAACACGTGGCCACTTTCCCTTGCCGTTCTCAGCAGTTCTTCTTTCAGTGGAAAGTTCACTATACAGCATACAACATCCCTGGGGGGGGTTTCCCCGTACCTGGGAGGAGGTCGGAGAGCTCTATGAAGCCTCTCCATCTCAATGGGGGAGTCTGCAGGGCGATCTAACAGATCGTTTAAAGGTGGCGGAGATCGTTTGCGGCAGAGATCCAGAGTCTATTCCCTCGGTCACTCCCCGTACTCTAACGTTGTGTCTATGGCCCCTGTTGTCCAGGTCCTCGACCTGACGGTGCAGGTCAAAAAGATAAGCTAGCTGCGAGTCATAGGTGCGTTGCACTTGCTTTATAGCCGCAGTATGGAGCTGTGTAGTCTGTTCTACGTCCGAGAGACAGGTAGCCACTGCCTGGAAGTCCATCTTCAAATCCAGGATGGCCACTGACAGGGTGGTCGTGATGTCGGAGGCCACTCTCTGTAGGTCTGATAAGCTCACCGTGGGATTAGAGTGCCTGCTTGGCATATCTCTCCTCTCCGATTGAAAATCCGAAGCATTGCTCGGGGAACAGGGCCCCGAGGCCTGCGATGCCTCGTGGGTGTCGGAGCGTAGGGAGCAAAACAGCTCAGGAATGTTGCAACTGAGTTGGGTTCCCGTCTCCTTCGGTGTCCGGGACGCCGAGGCGCTTCTATTCGACTTGCCCATGGTGAACAGATACAATGGTTCCCCAAAAAAGCGAATTGTTATCCTCAGGTTGCAGGAGCTCTGTGCCTAAGCAGCCATCTACGGATCCAGCCAAGCCACGCCCCCATTATTATATTATTATTTGTTATAATTATTTATAGATATTTATTATATTATAATTTATGATTTTGTGCTTCAAACTTTATCATACCCGGGATGTCTACTAGACTCTGGTTTGGACAGATTTAACCTCCCTGGTGGTATGATTATTTCAGATTTTAGGTGCTGAAAGCGGTACCATTATTTTGCATGGAAATTTGGCGTTTTACATTGTAGGCCTGTAATTCTTAGGAATAACTCATCTAAATCTGTCCAAACTAGAGTCTAGTAGACATCTCAGGTATGATAAAGTTTGAAACACAAAATCATAAATTATAATATAAAAAATTATAACAAATAATAATTTAATAATAATAATAATAATACTTTTTATTCAATAAATTTTAGTAAATAATATAATCAAAAACAGTGACATTTTTTTTGCTCAAACAAGGGTGCAATATTAGAAGTCATATTGCGTCAGTAAACGTCTCATGTATGGAAAGTTTTAAAACAAGGTACAGCACAAAGTCCAACGTCACAATCGGGACAATAGAAACAGGTTTCTTTTCGGATTTTCCTTCCGGTGTCATCACGCTTGGAGCAGCAAACCACACACATCCTTGTGGGTGCTGTCTTCTTTTCAGTTGGTGGAATCTGTTTACAGCCGTTGGCGTCTGGTGCTTCAGAAATAGGGATGAGCTTCGTGTTCGAGTCGAACATACGTTCGACTCGAACATCGGCTGTTCGATGAAGATCGAACGATTTGGGCCGTTCGCGCCAAATTCGAGTGACGCGAACGGCCCACAATGCACTACGCCATCGCAGTGTCATCCAGGCGCTGTGATTGGCCAAGCATGCACTGTGACCCCGCATGCTTGGCCAATCACAGCGCCGGCAGCGAGGAGAGCAATGATTGGCCACAGGCAGGATGCCTGTGGCCAAATATTGCTGAGGGTGTTTAGTACACGCCCCACACTATAAAAGGCCGCCAGCACGGCGGCCTAGTGTAGTGTGTTCCGGAGCAGGGAAAGAGCAGCATAGGCAGGAACAGTGACATTTATTTCTTTCTTGCTTAACCTGGATTCCTTTAGTTTAGGGAAAGAGAAGGATAGGTAGGGAGAGTGTCAGTGTGTTTTACTGTTCGAGTCCTTGTTTCTAGGGACAGGGAAGGACAGTGAGTGAATTCTCCTTGTGCTATAGTGTGCTTTAAAAAAACATTTTTTCTAGGGACAGAAAACTCTAGGTAGGGAGAGTGTCAGTTTCTTTCACTGTGCAAGTCCTTGTTTCTAGGGACAGGGAAGGACAGTGAGTGAATTCTCCTTGTGCTATAGTGTGCTTTAAAAAAACATTTTTTCTAGGGACAGAAAACTCTAGGTAGGGAGAGTGTCAGTTTCTTTCACTGTGCAAGTCCTTGTTTCTAGGGACAGGGAAGGACAGTGAGTGAATTCTCCTTGTGCTATAGTGTGCTTTAAAAAAACATTTTTTCTAGGGACAGAAAACTCTAGGTAGGGAGAGTGTCAGTTTCTTTCACTGTGCAAGTCCTTGTTTCTAGGGACAGGGAAGGACAGTGAGTGAATTCTCCTTGTGCTATAGTGTGCTTTAAAAAAACATTTTTTCTAGGGACAGAAAACTCTAGGTAGGGAGAGTGTCAGTTTCTTTCACTGTGCAAGTCCTTGTTTCTAGGGACAGGGAAGGACAGTGAGTGAATTCTCCTTGTGCTATAGTGTGCTTTAAAAAAACATTTTTTCTAGGGACAGAAAACTCTAGGTAGGGAGAGTGTCAGTTTCTTTCACTGTGCAAGTCCTTGTTTCTAGGGACAGGGAAGGACAGTGAGTGAATTCTCCTTGTGCTATAGTGTGCTTTAAAAAAACATTTTTTCTAGGGACAGAAAACTCTAGGTAGGGAGAGTGTCAGTTTCTTTCACTGTGCAAGTCCTTGTTTCTAGGGACAGGGAAGGACAGTGAGTGAATTCTCCTTGTGCTATAGTGTGCTTTAAAAAAACATTTTTTCTAGGGACAGAAAACTCTAGGTAGGGAGAGTGTCAGTTTCTTTCACTGTGCAAGTCCTTGTTTCTAGGGACAGGGAAGGACAGTGAGTGAATTCTCCTTGTGCTATAGTGTGCTAAAGCATTCCTCATCAACCATCTTTGAAATCCTTGTTTTTTGGACAGTCAGGGAAATTGTCGTTGTGCTATTCTGTGCAAAAGCAATCATCCTCAACCATATTTAGAAATCCTTAAGTAAAGGGACAGAGAAGGACACCTGAAGGTAGCCCTTATTGCTTTTTTCCCATCTCCCTGCAGGCCATCTATTAGAATGTCTGGAAGGCAAACAAGGAGAGGCAGACAGTCAGGAGGCAATAAAAGAGGGCAAGCAGGCTCTGTGTCTGGGGGCAACAGTGCTGGTCGTGGACGCGGTGCATTGTCATCAGCACATGGCCATGGGACACGCTTGTCCTTCTTTTCGGCAGCTGGACATGTTGAGCCACATCATGCCGAAGACTTGGTAGAGTGGATGACCAAGCCCTCCTCCTCCTCCTCATCCTCTCTCACCCAGGCTCAGGGTACTGGCAAAGCAGCTGCCAAAGCGTCCTCTTCCCTGGTATCAATGTCAGACTCATCATCAGTCACTCCTTCCCTAGACCCACCATGTCCTCCTCCTGAGGAGTCCCCCGAACTGTTTAAGCACAGTGTTGGGTACATGCTCCAGGAGGATGCCCAGCGTTTCGAAGGGTCTGATGATGAAACCCAGCTACAGGAAGGCAGTAGGGTGAGAGCAGACATAGGGGATGCTCAAGAAGGACACCAATCTGGCAGTCATGTTCCAGCAGCTGCAGCATACTGCCAGATTGGCTCCAGTGATGAGGAGGGAGGGGATGATGAGGTCACTGACTCCACGTGGGTGCCTAATAGGAGAGAGGAGGAGGAGGAGGATGAGGAGGAGGCACATCTCCAACGAGGCAGGATGCCCTTTGGTGGCCAGCGTAAGGGCAGTACACCGACGGAATCACACTGCAGAGCTCCGCCTGTGCAGGGCGCTGCCTCTGCCCGTCATTCAAAAAGTTCCTTGGTGTGGGCCTTTTTTGAGGCTAGTGCATCAGATCGCACAGCTGCTGTTTGCAACATATGTCTCAAGCGTATATCGCGTGGCCAAAACATCAGCCGCTTGGGTACCACATGCCTGACCAGACATATGTTGACCTGCCATGCAGCTCGTTGGCAAGCCTACCTCAAAGACCCACACCAAAGAACAAAGCGGACCTCTCCTTGCACCGCATCAGCTGGGATCTCCAACCCCACTATAACTTCAGTCCTCTCTGAAACATGCACTGAGAGGAATGAAGGTGTAGAATTAGGTGTGTCACAGCCAAGTACTTGCGGCCACTCTGCTAGCAGTACACCGACGTCCGATTCTAGCAGGCAAGTTTCCCTGCCCCAGCTGCTGGACCGTCGAAAGAAGTTCACTCCCAGCCATCCACATGCCCAGCGGTTGAATGCTAGCTTGGCTAAATTGCTAGCGCTTCAACTGCTGCCTTTTCAGTTGGTAGACTCGGCCCCCTTCCGTGAGTTTGTGCAATGTGCGGTTCCTCAGTGGCAGGTTCCCAAACGCCACTTTTTCTCACGGAAGGCTATTCCGGCTCTCTACCGGCATGTGGAAGGCAATGTCTTGGCCTCGCTGGACAGGGCGGTCAGCGGTAAGGTGCATATTACCGCTGACTCATGGTCCAGCAGGCATGGACAGGGACGTTACCTTTCTTTCACGGCCCATTGGGTCACTCTTTTGGCAGCTGGGAAGGATGCAGGACAAGGTGCAGTAGTGTTGGAGGTTGTCCCACCGCCACGCCTCCAAAATGCTACTACTGGTTGTGACACACCTCTCTCCTCCACCCCCTCCTCTTCTTCTTCCTCCATGGCCTCTTCCTGTGGTTTGTCCTATGAACCAGCGGTGCTCCGTAGCCGTTCACGGGGCTACGCAAGTACGCAGGCAAAAAGATGCCATGCCGTGCTTGCGCTGGTGTGTTTGGGGGACAGAAGCCACACTGGGGCAGAGGTCCTGTCTGCTCTGCAGGGCCAGGCCGAGAGGTGGTTGACGCCACGCCAGCTTAAGCCAGGAATGGTGGTTTGCGACAATGGCACCAACCTCCTCTCTGCCCTTCGACAGGGACAACTGACCCATGTGCCCTGTGTGGCCCACGTCCTTAACCTGGTGGTGCAGCGGTTCTTGGGCAGGTACCCGGGCTTACAGGATGTCCTGAGGCAGGCCAGGAAAGTCTGTGTGCATTTCCGCAGATCTTATAATGCCAGTGCTCGCCTGGCTGAGCTGCAAAAGGAGTTGAACCTGCCCAAGAACCGCCTTATATGTGACATGCCCACCAGGTGGAACTCAACGTTGGCCATGCTGCAGCGGCTGCACACGCAGCAGAGGGCCATCAATGAGTACCTGTGCGACTACGGCACCAGGACAGGGTCAGGGGAGCTTGGTTTTTTTTTCTCCACGCCAGTGGGGCATGATCAGGGATGCATGCACTGTCCTCTCACCATTTGAGGAGGCCACGAGGATGGTGAGCAGTGACAGTGCATGCATCAGTGACACTGTACCTCTTGTCCACCTGTTGGAGCACACGCTGCATGGAATAATGGACAGGGCACTTGAGGCAGAACAGAGGCAGGAAGAGGAGGACTTCCTTGCCTCTCAAGGCCCCCTTTACCCAGACAGTGTTCCTTCTGTCCCACCCATCGCACAGGAAGAGGAGGAGGAGGAGGAGGAGGATTGTGTCAGCATGGAGGTGGAGGCTGGCACTCAGCATCATCAGCAGCAGTCTTTTAGGGATGATTTACAGTCCCAAGAAACCAGTGGACTTGTACGTGGCTGGGAGGAGGTGACTGCGGATCATGTCGTCCTTAGTGACCCAGAGGACTCCGGAGCGAATGCCTCAGCAAACCTACGCTGCATGGCCTCCCTGATCCTGCAAAGTCTGCGGAAGGATCCTCGTATTCTTCGGATCAAGGAGAGGGACCATTACTGGCTGGCCACTCTCCTTGATCCACGGTACAAGGGTAAGGTTGCGGACCTTATGTTACCGTCGCAGAGGGAGCAGAGGATGAGACAACTCCGGGAGGCCTTGCAGAAAGGTCTGTGTAACGCGTTCCCAGAGACTGGGAGGTTACAAACTCCTGGTCCTGGACAACGAGTTGCTGAGGCTTCGGCCAGTCAAAGAAGGAGCGGTGGGGAAGGTGGCCGTCTGACCGATGCGTTCAGACAATTCTTTAGTCTGCAGCCCCAAAGTATGAACGGTTCCAGCAACCATCGCCAGCGTCTGATAAACATGGTGCAGGAATATCTAGGGGCAAGGTCAGACTTGGACACCTTCCCCACCGAAAATCCTCTGGCTTACTGGGTCTTGAGGATGGATCACTGGCCAGAGCTTGCACAGTATGCAATTGAGCTACTGGCCTGTCCTGCATCCAGCGTTCTTTCGGAACGCACATTCAGTGCTGCTGGAGGATTTGTCACGGATCACAGGGTGCGCCTGTCCACCGACTCGGTTGATCGACTGACTTTCATCAAGATGAACCAGTCTTGGATCACCACCAGCTACCACACACCTGATGCTGATATAACAGACTAATTGATTTTAACATGTCACATCCCTTCAAGACTGATGCTGATGCTGAGTGCCTGTGCTGTTATGTTGACTGGCTATCCTCCTCCTCCGAGTCCTCAATGATACGATTGATGATGATAGCTTGGAAGATCATTTTTGTTTATGGGTGCCGCCACCAGTGGCTAAGGCCCAATTGTTCAGCCCCTGTTTTACAGGGGCGTGTAATTACAATTTTTTTAGCAATAATTTGCCATAGGGCTCATTGCTGTGCTCCAAGTACAGTATCTGTGAGGGGTTGGAGTGTTGTGGCACCAGTGCCTAAGGCCCAATTTTTCAGCCCCTGTTTAACAGGGGCGTGTCATTACAATTTTTGAAGCAATACTTTGCAACAGGGCTCATTGCTGTGCTCCAAGTACAGTATCTGTGAGGGGTTGTAGTGTTGTGCCACCAGTGCCTAAGGCCCAATTTTTCAGCCCCTGTTCAACAGGGGCATGCAATTACAATTCTTGATGTAATAATTCACAGCAGGGCCCATTGCTGCACCCACCAAGAGTAACTCTGAGGGCTTACAGTGTTGTGGCAACGCCACCACCACCACCACCACGAAAGGCCCAATTTTTCAGCCCCTGTTCAAAAGGGGCATGTAATTACAATTCTTGATCTAATAATTCACAGCAGGGCCCATTGCTGCACCCACCAAGAGTAACTCTGAGGGCTTACAGTGTTGTGGCAACGCCACCACCACCACCACCACGAAAGGCCCAATTTTTCAGCCCCTGTTCAAAAGGGGCATGTAATTACAATTCTTGATCTAATAATTCACAGCAGGGCCCATTGCTGCACCCACCAAGAGTAACTGTCAGGGCTTACAGTGTTGTGGCACCAGCACCACCATCAAAGCCCCAATTTTTACTACCACTGTTCAACAATTATATGTAATTAAAATTCCTGATATAATAGTTGAAAGCAGGGCGTTCCAGCACCAACCAAGAGTAACTGTGAGTGCTTACAGTGTTGTGCCAACACCAACAACTAAGGGGCCTATTTCTGCAGAGTATATACGGCAGGTCCCTACTTTCAAACATCCAACTTACAAACGACTCCTACTTGCAAACGCAAGTCAAATGCAACAGGAAGTGAGAGGAAATCTACCCCTAGGAAGGAAAATTCTCTCCTGTAAGAATAAATATGGGAGAAAGGTGTCTCCTCTGTACTGATGCTTTATCAGCAATCCTTGTTTCAAGAAAAACACCACATTTCAAAAACAGTTGTCATTGGGACGGAAAGTGAGGTGAAATGTTCTGAACAGGGGCACAGACAGCAAAACAAATGTTACAGGGGTGATAACCCTTACCTATGTTTTCCAAAAAGTTTAAAAATAGATTTTTGGGCTGGAGCTACACTTCAACAATGTACCTGTTCAAAATTACAAACAGATTCTACATAAGAACAAACCTACAGTCCCTGTCTTGTATGCACCGCCTGTATACGGCTGTTCAGAGTATATAGGGCCTTTTTTATTTTATGTGCGGGGTTCCCCTTAATATCTATACAAGACCCAAAGGGGCTGGTAATGGGCTGGGGTAGGGGGGGGGGGGTCATGGAGTAGCTATGCCATTTTTCTTAAAGATTTTCATCCATATTACCGGGACCAGACATTACATTAAAGCCGCAAGCAGTTTTAAATGGCTTTTTTTCCTTTAGAAGTGTCATTTTGTGCAGGGACAGTTCTAAACACGGGAAACACGTGGCACTTCACAGGCATACTTTAGACACCCCCCAGGTACGATATTTAAAGGAATATTTGACTTTTTTTTTTTCACTTTATGCATCATTAAAATGACTGCTCCCGAAAAACGACCGTTTTTAAAACTTCTTTTTGCATTGATACATGTCCCCTGGTGCAGAACCCGGGTTCCCAAACCCTTTTTAGGACAATAACATGCATAATAGTTGTTATAATTAGCACTTTAGAATTCGAACGTTCGCATCCATTGTATTTAATAGGGTTCTAATGTTCGTACGAACTTTCGGTCCGTTCGCGGGTTCTGGTGCGAACCGAACCCGGGGGTGTTCGGCTCATCACTATTCAGAAATATAAGTTCGGCAACCTTTCACACAAAGTCTGCATGAATCATAGGTCTGTCACTCTTTTTTTTTTCAGAAGAATGAATGCATTCCACAGGCACTGTTCCAGAAGATGCCTGAAGATTTTTTTATAATATTTTTTTTGCTGCTTCCTCATGGCTGGATAAAAGGTCATGGCCTGGTCAGCCCTATCCACACCTCCCATGGTATTGTTGTAATCCAACATGACCTGTGGCTTCATTACATCTTTTCCACCTTTGGTGTGTACCATTACAGTAGAGGTGTTGTGAATGGTACTCATAAGGTACACATTTTTTTGTCCCACCATCTCATTGCCATCATTTTTCCTTTCTGGCAGGCAACTATTTCTCCTGCCCCAAGCTTTTTATTGGCAAAGGTTTGCGGCATGTCACGCTGGTTAGGCCTAATGGTCCCATAGGCATCCGTCTTGTTCAGAAGAAGGAATTCATAGAGTTCTGGGGACATATAAAAATTGTCTGTGGTGACACAGTAGCCCTGGTTCAGCAATGGCTCAATCAAAGAAAGAACCAAAGCGGTTGCCATTCCAAAACTGCTGAATCTATTGTTGAATTTGGTCCCTTTCCCGGTGTACAGGACTGAATTCCAGATGTACCCAGAGCTGGATTCACACAGCATAAATGACTTCATGCCAAAACAAGCTCGCTTTGATGCGATAAACTGTATCCAGCTAAGTCTACCTTTGTAGGCCATAAGACTTTCATCAAAACTTATGTCTCTGTCCGGCAGATAGGTCTGCTGAAAATTATTCAAAATTAGTTGGTAAATCTCCCAAATTTTGTTCAGTTTTGGAGCTGGATGAGGACTCTCATCAAAGTCTTCATTATTTGCAAAGTGCAAATATTTAATTATGAGCAAAAATTTGTATTCCGACATAACGGTGCCAAAAAAAGGAGTGGCCAGCAATTTGTTGGTTGTCCAGTACCATTTCTGCAGGGGTTTCCCCACCACTCCCTCAAGTATTATAAGGCCCAGAAACTTCCAGATGTCCTCTCTGGTTACCGGTTACCATTTTCTGGTCCTTGAAAAGTGCTGATGGGTAGCAGTTTGTTGCTCCTGGTAGCAATTTGTCTCCATAACAATTTTGGCAATAACTTCATCAGTCAAAAAGAGCTTGAGGTATGCCAAGGGGTTATCATCCTCAACATCCACTTTGATTCCAGGTGCTCCTGTAAACGAAAATCTTGGGGGCGCTACGTGCTCCGTACCGCAATCAATCGAGCACCAAGTCCGCAAATCGCTGGCACAGTCGCAGGATTGTCGCTAAAATCGCTTTTTGCGTATGATGACGAACTTCCCCACGAGTCGCTGTCACTCAACTCCTCTGCAAGCGATTCTGTATCGCTGTCGCTGTTTTCCAGCAGGTCATATAGCGATTTTGAGGTGGAGGCATGCTTTTTTGATGCCATGGTCGCTGTGCAGTTTACAGACACAAAGTACAGTAAAACTGCAGACAAGGGCACTGGAGAAAGCACTGGGGGGCAATCTAAGGTCACTTGATTTTATTTTTTACTGTAATCCAATAGGATTACATTGTATCAATGTGTTTGTGTTTTATACTTTTTGAATGTATCGCCAATTCCACCCCCCAGCGTCGCAACGCTCGCAGGGAAGGGAATCAGATCTGGCCGCTGTACACTGCAGAAATACATTGCGGGATCCCGGGGACAAGGTAAGTAACCTCTTCCAGGATCAAGCGAGGCAATCCCGAGTGTGGCTCCGGGTTACCGCTTTAGGTACTGAAATCTCACCCCGAGCCACACTTAGGAATACCGCCAGGGAGGTTAGGTGAGTTATTCCTAAGAATTACAGGCCTACAATATAAAACGCCTAATTTCCATGCAAAATAATGGTACCGATTTCAGCACCTAAAATCTGAAATAATCATACCGCCAGGGAGGTTAAACTATTTATTTTGAAAAGGTGAAAATGCAATAAACAGCTAATTAATATGCACACAGTATTTTTTTGTGTGTTTGGATTGACTATTTTGGGCACCAAGCAGCTGTGACTCATTACCCTCACCATTTATGGTTTCACAACCAGTTCTTTGGTATTTTTTTGTGTGTTTGGACAAAACTGCTAATAAATGTAGAAAGTGCAGAAAAATTACAATTAGGGGATGATTTACTAAAGGCAAATAGATTGTGTACTTTGCAAAGTGCAGTTGCACTCTGTACGAGCAGTTGCTCCAGAGCTTAGTAAATTAGGTAAAGCTTCACTTTGTTAAGAATATCCTATCACGCGCAAGGAAAAAAAAAATGCTTTTCTTGCTCATATATCACGGGACACAGAGCCTTAATTACTTAATGGGTTATGTAGTCACCATAATTGGACACTGGAAAACCCAATTAGAATTGAGTTCTTCCCCTATATAACCCCTCCCAAATGGAGAGTACCTCAGTTTTTTCGCCAGTGTCTAAGTGGTTGGTAACGTTGAACATGTGCTAAGAAGAAAAAAGCTCTTTTGATGGTTTCTGCGGAGACCTAGGAACTATCATGCCTCGGGCTGATATCAAAGGCCTAAGATGGGTGGTACCCGGGCCTTGTGTAAAGAAGAAACAAGGTTTGCCTGTAATGTCTCTTTGTGGAGGTCTGGGCTCTGGGATCCAGGCTTTGGTGTTCTAATACAACTGTGGCACGAAAAATTGGCAGAGTCTTCTACAGTTCCAGGTATGAGGTTCCTCTTAGTGGGAACCAATTTAAACCTGAAGGTTGGCACAACTTACCCGCCGTGATGGGTGAAGGCTGGATCTGCTTTTCAGCAGTTTTACTGCAGCGCGGATAAGGTAAAGGAAGATAATTTATTTAAAAAAAATGTTATCTTCTGTGAGGATCTGCCAGCAACACTACCACCTGGGTCACCAACCATCTCCACAATGTCCCATGGAAGCGTTCAGCTCTCTATCTCCCAAACATTGGAGCGGAAGAGGAAGTACCCCCCTAGCCACCCGCGATCCCTTGCCCTGAATGCCAGCATTTCAAAACTCCTGGCCTTTGAAATGCTGTCATTCCGTCTGGTGGAGACGCAGAGTTTTAAAAGCCTGATGGCATTGGCTGTCCCACAGTACGTCGTGCCCAGCCGCCACTATTTTTCCAGGCGAGCCATCCCTTCCCTGCACAACCAAGTGGGGGACAAAATCAGGTGTGCACTGCGCAACGCCATCTGTGGCAAGGTCCACCTAACTACGGATGTGTGGACCAGTAAGCACGGTCAGGGACGTTATATCTCCCTAACAGCACACTGGGTAAATGCAGTGGCGGCTGGGCCTGAGGCAGATAGCAGTTTGGCGCATGTCCTTCCACCACCGAGGATTGCAGGGCGCTTCAGTTTGCCTCCTGTTGCTAACTCCTCCTACTCCGCTTCCTCATCCTCTACCGCCTCCTCATCCGGTCAGCGTAACACCTTCACCACCAACTTCAGCACAGCCAGGGGTAAACGACAGCAGGCAGTTTTAAAACTTTCCTGTTTGGGGGAAAAACCCCACACCGCGCAGGAGTTGTGGAGGGACATGGAACAACAGACCAATGAGTGGTTGCTGTCAGTGAGCCTCAAGCCCGGCCTGGTGGTGTGCGATAATGGACGAAATCTTGTAGCAGCTCTGGGCCTAGCCGGTTTGACGCACATCCCTTGCCTGGCGCATGTGCTGAACTTGGTGGTCCAGAGGTTCCTTAAAAATTACCCCAATATGCCAGAGCTGCTGCAGAAAGTGCGGGCTGTGTGTGCGCACTTTCGGCGTTCTCACCCTGCTGCTGCTCGCCTGTCAGCGCTGCAGCGTAACTTCGGCCTTCCCGCTCACCGCCTCATATGTGACGTGCCCACAAGGTGGAACTCCACCTTGCACATGCTGGCCAGACTGTGCGAGCAGCAGCAGGCGATAGTGGAGTTTCAGCTGCAGCAATCACGCGTGAGTCGCTCTGCGGAACAGCACCACTTCACCACCAATAACTGGGCCTCCATGCGAGACCTGTGTGCCTTGTTGCGCTGTTTCGAGTACTCCACCAACATGTCCAGTGCCAATGACGCCGTTCTTAGCGTTACTATCCCAGTTCTATGCCTCCTTGAAAAAACGCTTCGGGTGATGATGGAAGAGGATGTGGCACAGGAGGATGAGGAGGAGGAGGAGGAAGCGGGATCATTTCAAAGGCTTTCAGGGCAGTCTTTCACAAGTGGCTACGAGGGTGGGTTCCTGCACCAACAAACGCCAGGTACACACTTGTCCGGCAGAAAGGGCACAGTTCTGGAGGATGATGAGTTGGAGGAGGAGATGGAGAAGGAGGAGGAGGAGGAGCCATTTTCACAGCAGGGTGGCACCCAGACCAGCTCGTGGCCATCACTGGTGCGTGGCTGGGGGGATACAGAGGACACAGACGATACACCTCCCACAGAGGACAGCTTTTCTTTGCCTCTGGGCAGCCTGGCACACATGAGCGATTACATGCTGCAGTGTTTCCGCAATGACCGCCGAGTTGCCTACATTTTAACTGGTGCTGATTACTGGGTGGCCACCCTGCTGGATCCCCGTTACAAGGACAACGTACCGTCCTTAATTCCCTCACTGGAGCGGGATCGTAAGATGCGCGAGTACAAGCGCACGCTGGTAGACGCGCTGCTGGTGGCATTCCCACCTGACAGCGGGTGTACGGTGAAAGCACAAGGCGAAGGCAGAGGAGGAGGAAGAGGTCGCCAACGCAGCCGGGGCACCGGCAGCACCTCAGAAGGCAGGGTTAGCATGGCTGAAATGTGGAAAAGCTTTGTCAGCACGCCACAACAACCAGCACCACCAGCTGAGATGGAACGTCTTAGCAGGAGGCAGCATTTCACCAACATGGTTGAGCAGTATGTGTCCACAGGCCTACACGTACTGGATGACGGGTCTGCCCCCTTTAACTTCTGGGTCTCCAAATTGGGCACATGGCCTGAGCTTGCCCTTTATGCCTTGGAGGTGCTGGCCTGCCCTGCAGCCAGTGTATTACCTGAACGTGTATTTAGCACGGCAGGGGGCGTTATCACAGACAAGCGCAGCCGCCTGTCCAGAGCCAATGTGGACAAGCTCACATTCATTAAAATGAACCAGGCATGGATCCCACAGGACTTGTCCGTACCTTGTGCAGAATAGACATGTATACCGGTGTTGTGACAAAAACTGTCCGGACATCGGATTGTGTCCGGCCCATACTGCGAAGGCGCAGCGCTTGCGCAGTACAGAGGACAAGGAGATTCACAAAATCTCCGAAGATTAACGGCGCCTGCGCTGTGAGTGCAGGTTCAAGCCCCACCATCCAAGTGGACATACGGTAGCACATAGTAACAGGGCCCCTCACGGGCTCGGTTTGATCGCCACGCTTCGGGCACGGCCTCACTTGGCTCGGCTTGAACCACGGATGGTGTGGCCTTCACCTGAACTCACCACGCAGGCGCCGTTCGTCTTGGGAGATTTTAGAAATCCCCTTGTCCTACATACTGAGCAAGCGCAGTACAGGGTGGACACTATTTGACGGGGGACAGAATTCGACACATCACCGGCCTTACCCAGCCATTGTTGTATTTTTGAATCAGTGTTGGCTACCTCGTCCTCCTCCACCGCCGCTTCCCCCTACACAGCCACATCCACCGCCACCTCAACCTCCTACACCATATGGACCTCGTCCTCCTAGGTCAAGATTATTATTTTTTATTTTTATTTTTTTATGTTATTTTAAGTTATTTCCCTATCCACATTTGTTTGCAGAGCACTTGCCATGCTCTTAACAACATTTTGCTGCCATTTGCAGCCCTCTAGCCCTTTCCATTACTTTTTTAGAGCCTTTTTAGTCCTTAGAAGTCCGGGTCCCCATTGACTTCAATGGGGTTCGGGTTCGGGTCCGGGTTCGGGTTAAAGTTCGGTCCCGAACCCGAACTTTTTTCCGAAGTTCGGCCGAACCCGTCGAACCCGAACATCCAGGTGTCCGCTCAACTCTAGTAATGATGCCTTTTTAAATGCAACAAAGAAAGAGGGCTGTAGGGCAATTGGAATGCACTGTATAAGGTATAGAAGGCGTGGTAATATGATCATTTTCAAGAGGGCAGACCGGCCAAACCATGAAACATTGAGACTTCCCCACTCTTTAAGATCACGTTGGGCTTTTTTTAAGGCTATAGGAAATTCTCATTGTACATATCAGCCAGTCGTGTTGTAATTTGAATACCCAGGTAAGTAATAGCTTTCTTGTTCCACAGGAATGGAAAAGAGCTCTGACAGCAGTTTACATCGTTTTTCGGGAGGGATACGTTCAGGGCGTGGGACTTAGTATAGTTGATCTTAAAGTGTGATAGAAGCCCAAAGTTTTCTATATCTTTCAGCAAGTTAGGTAAAGAGATGTGTGGGGAAGTTGGGGAAAGAAGGATGTCATCCGCAAAAGCAGCTACTTTATATATTCTTTCCTTTACTGACACCCCCCTGATATCGGGATTACTCTGTAGTTGGTTAAGGAAGGGTTCTAAGGGAAGGACAAAGATGAGAGAGGATAGTGGGCAGCCCTGACGAGTACCATTACCTATGGAGAAGGCGTCCGACAGGTGACCGTTAATTCGAACGCTCGCAGTGGGAGTAGAATACAAGGCTGAAATATGGGCCAGCATGCGAGGTCAAAGGCCAATCGCCTTCAGCACTTCATGCATGTAATCCCAGGCCACCCTGTCGAACGCATTCTCAGCGTCTAGGAAGAGAAAGAAGCCTTGAGTATTCGAGGTCGTGAGCCAGTGGTGCAAATTTAAAGCTCTGATGGTATTGTCTCTGGCCTCCCTGCCAGGGACAAACCCGACCTGGTCATTGGAGATAAGGTTGGGTAGTAGTGGGGGTAACCTATTAGCTAAAAGTTTGGCATAGAGCTTGGTATCCACATTAAGCAGGGATATGGGCCTATAGTTCTGCACTAAAGTGGCAACTTTACCCTCTTTTGGCATAACCGTTATGTAAGCTTCTAGCATACGTCCAACCGAGACTTCGGGACATGACATGGTATTAAAAGTGGTTATTAATTTAGGGGATAAAACCGTGGAGAATCACTTATAATATTGCAATGTGAACCCGTCAGGGCCTGGGATCTTTCCCGGTTTCATTTGTTTCATGGCAACCTGGAGCTCCTCTATAGAGAAGGGTTGTTCCATTTCCTCAGCCTGTGTCTGGGAGAGTGGGTTTGGGCAGTGTTGGGTTAGAAAGTCCCTAATTGCTTCCTTTCTCCTATCAGCCTGAACAGGGGTCTGGTCTATCGGTTTCAAGTTGTACAGTTTTGCAAAGTATTGTTCAAAGTATTTTGCAATGTCCTCATTCTTAGACAGCAATGCGCCATGCTGTCCTTGAATCTGGTGAATCGTGTTGGCAGGTCTGGAAGCTCGTACAACCCGGGCCATGAGCCTCCCACATTTGTTGCCCTGCTCGTAGAAGACTCTCTGATGGAGCACATAGCGTCTTCTAGTGCGCTTTCCAAGTTCTTCCAGAAGCAGGGAGCGGGTATGTGAGAGTTCCTGCAGTGAATGCTGTGAGAGGGAGGATTTATGAGAAGCTTCCAGTCTCTTAATTTTGTCAATTAAACTCACTGTAGTCTCCTGACATAGCTTTTTGATTTTCGCTGCCTGAGCTAGAAGTTCCCCCCGAATAACACATTTGTGGGCTTCCCACAAGGTGATTGGAGAAATATCTGGGGAGGCGTTCTCCCTGAAATATTCACCCAATCGGGATTCCAAGCGGGTGGTAAATTCTGCGTCTTTGAGTAAGGATGAGTCTAATCGCCAGGTCTTGGTCCTGGAAGTTGTTTCTGGGAAAGTCATGGTGACTGATATGGGGTGATGGTCCGACAGAAACATCGGACCTATCGTAGCATGCAAAAGGTAGGTTAGGTCAGGTTGGGAAAGAAAAAAGTAGTCTATGCGGGAATATTTTTGAAATGGAGCAGAATAAAAAGTATAGTCCTTGACCGCAGGAAACAAAGTACGCCACGTATCGTGTAAAGCAAGTCCCTGAAGCTGTAATTTGATTTGTCGGAGGGCACGGTAAGATAATACGGAGGTGCCCGAGGAAGTGTCAATGGCAGGGTTAAGCGGAACATTAAAATCTCCCCCCAAGAGAACCATACCCTCCCTGAAGGAGAGCAGAAGGTCACTGATTTTCCTAAAAAAGGATACCTGATGTTCATTTGGCGAATAGACATTCGCCAGTGTCAGTGGTTTAGATGCATAGAGGCCCTTAATGAAGACAAACCTGCCCTCTGGGTCCACCAAAGAGTCCGATATTTTAAAGGGTGCATGTTTGGCTATTAATATGGAGGTCCCTTTGGTCTTTGCAGTGGGATTTGTGGAATGAATGGCTGTAGGATAGAGATTTTTAGCAAGTTTAGGAATAGAATCAGAGCGAAAGTGGGTTTCCTGGAGGAAAACAAACTGGGCCTTCTGCTTGGCAAGGGCGGCCAAAACCTGCGATCGTTTTTGTGGGACATTTAGGCCTTTTACGTTTAGCGACACACACTTCAGTCATAAGGAGACACAGGAACCCGAGTCTTTCTGCATGGTTAGGCTAGAAGCGGAAGATAAGCTTAAAAAGAAAAAGAACAATACGTTTACTGTCCCACAGCGTAGAATATACTCACGGGTATCCGAGCGGATAGACTGGAGGATGAGCTGAAGAGGGGTAGGGATGAGGGGGTAGGGCAAACAAAAAAAAAAAAAAAAAGGGGAAAAGAAAGGAAGAAGAGAAGAAACTTAACTTGTGTGTATCACAAGTTATTGAAAAAGGAAAATACCAGAGGTGAAAATAGAAATACTATTCCACCTGAGAGAAAGTGAGCTGGATGGTCAGCAGACTAAACAATAGAACTGCTGCAGGGGGATAGTGGGAATGTCTGGAATCTCACTCTGCTGCAATGTGGAGGATCTAGTAAGCAGTAGCGCAATGGGGAGCAATAAGAAATAGAGGAAAACCTATCAAACAGCTTAAAGACAAATCAGTAACATCAGAAGAGGGGGTGAGCACCATCATTACTGACCTGTAAGTGGCATACAATGCTTAATCAAAAACCTTATGGCTTATGGCCATATTGAAAACGAAGTCTATCTTAATTACATAGGAACAACATGTTTTTTAACCAATTAGTAAGCAATGCTCATAAAACCTTCAAACCCTGTAGTCTGGGTGAGGATCCGTTGCAGGTAATGCATTACTACTGAGTCCCACAAACTGCATCATCAGACTCCCCACCTTGAGGGACACACCATCAAAGTGTGCACCCAAAGAGAGGAGTGGCTATGTCAGTGTCCACGTATTCCCGGATATACCAGAGCTGGAAGACCTAAAGGCTATAAAAAACATACAGCTGGAAAATAAAAGTCACTATACTAGTAGACAAGCAGGGAGTGATGCCACCTCCCCTCCCCCGACGACTCCATAGCTTGAGTTGCGGCCATATTCAAACAAAAAAAGACAAGAATAGCAGTCAAAAAAAAAAAGGGGGGGTGAGCTTGAAACGGAGAGGTCGTCAGCTGGGAGCATCCGGTAACCGTTTATAGTTCCACTGTGTGAACTGGTGAGATGGTAGTCAGTAGAGGTCAAAGGCAAGTGAGAATCTCAGGGTGGTCGCTAATATCCATCACAGGGAAATGAGAGGTCCCCAGCAATTTGCAGACCTTCTTGAAAGCAAGGGCTCAGTAACCACAGCAGGACACACAGCTTAACTTGATCCAATGGGAGTCAAAGGCTACCACCCTGGGGTATATTTGTAAGGGAGGCTGAATGCTGTATTCAGGGAGAGTAGCTGATCATGCCCTGGATAAACATGGACAACATAACAAAAAGCAGGGGTTCAGTAACCGCAGTGTTACACTCAGCTCAACTTGATCAAATGGGAGTCCAAGGCTACCACCCAGGGGCATATTTGTAATAAAGGTTGAGTAAGGTGTTCGGGGAGAGCAGCTGATCATGTACTGGATAAATATGGACAACAAAACAACAACAAAAAAATAAATAATGTACTTACAGGTGGGCAGATGGATTCTGAAGGATTCAAAAAGGTCCTCAAGCGTCAAGGCGATCCCTGCGAGGAGTTGTGGGGGGATCAGGGCTGTGTTGGTTCAGGTCTTGGCGAGGCGAGCAAGCGTCAGGTGAAGCAGGGTCAGATCTTCTTTGCCTGGAGCGGTGCCTCTGTGCTTTCAGAGAAGGATGACGGACGCCAGGGCTCTGTCGGGAAGTGGAAGGGACACCACTCCGGATGCTCTATCAAGGGTAAATCAAGTTGCTCGCAGAAGGCTTGCAGGTCATCCGGTGATCTCAATAGGGCAGTGCGACCTCTTGCGGAGGCGGACAGGCAGAACGGGAACTTCCAATGGTACTGAATGTTGCGCAATCTCAGTAGGTCCAGCAGGGGGCACAGCGCACACCTGCTTTGCAATGTAGTTTGGGACAAGTCTTGGAAAAGTTTAATCTCCGCGCCATTATGCAACACGTGGCCTCTTTCCCTTGCCGTTCTCAGCAGTTCTTCTTTCAGTGGAAAGTTCACTATACAGCATACAACATCCCGGGGGGGGGGTTTCCCCGTACCTGGGAGGAGGTCGGAGAGCTCTATGAAGCCTCTCCATCTCAATGGGGGAGTCTGCAGGGCGATCTAACAGATCGTTTAAAGGTGGCGGAGATCGTTTGCGGCAGAGATCCAGAGTCTATTCCCTCGGTCACTCCCCGTACTCTAACGTTGTGTCTACGGCCCCTGTTGTCCAGGTCCTCGACCTGACGGTGCAGGTCAAAAAGATAAGCTAGCTGCGAGTCATAGGTGCGTTGCACTTGCTTTATAGCCGCAGTATGGAGCTGTGTAGTCTGTTCTACGTCCGAGAGACAGGTAGCCACTGCCTGGAAGTCCATCTTCAAATCCAGGATGGCCACCGACAGGGTGGTCGTGATGTCGGAGGCCACTCTCTGTAGGTCTGATAAGCTCACCGTGGGATTAGAGTGCCTGCTTGGCGTATCTCTCCCCTCCGATTGAAAATCCGAAGCGTTGCTCGGGGAACAGGGCCCCGAGGCCTGTGATGCCTCGTGGGTGTCGGAGCGTAGGGAGCAAAACAGCTCAGGAATGTTGCAACTGAGTTGGGTTCCCGTCTCCTTCGGTGTCCGGGACGCCGAGGCGCTTCTATTCGACTTGCCCATGGTGAACAGATACAATGGTTCCCCAAAAAAGCGAATTGTTATCCTCAGGTTGCAGGAGCTCTGTGCCTAAGCAGCCATCTACGGATCCAGCCAAGCCACGCCCCCATTATTATATTATTATTTGTTATAATTATTTATAGATATTTATTATATTATAATTTATGATTTTGTGCTTCAAACTTTATCATACCCGGGATGTCTACTAGACTCTGGTTTGGACAGATTTAACCTCCCTGGTGGTATGATTATTTCAGATTTTAGGTGCTGAAAGCGGTACCATTATTTTGCATGGAAATTTGGCGTTTTACATTGTAGGCTGTAATTCTTAGGAATAACTCATCTAAATCTGTCCAAACTAGAGTCTAGTAGACATCTCGGGTATGATAAAGTTTGAAACACAAAATCATAAATTATAATATAAAAAATTATAACAAATAATAATTTAATAATAATAATAATAATACTTTTTATTCAATAAATTTTAGTAAATAATATAATCAAAAACAGTGACATTTTTTTTGCTCAAACAAGGGTGCAATATTAGAAGTCATATTGCGTCAGTAAACGTCTCAGGTATGGAAAGTTTTAAAACAAGGTACAGCACAAAGTCCAACGTCACAATCGGGACAATAGAAACAGGTTTCTTTTCGGATTTTCCTTCCGGTGTCATCACGCTTGGAGCAGCAAACCACACACATCCTTGTGGGTGCTGTCTTCTTTTCAGTTGGTGGAATCTGTTTACAGCCGTTGGCGTCTGGTGCTTCAGAAATATAAGTTCGGCAACCTTTCACACAAAGTCTGCATGAATCATAGGTCTGTCACTCTTTTTTTTTCAGAAGAATGAATGCATTCCACAGGCTCTGTTCCAGAAGATGCCTGAAGATTTTTTTATAATATTTTTTTTGTTGCTTCCTCATGGCTGGATAAAAGGTCATGGCCTGGTCAGCCCTATCCACACCTCCCATGGTATTGCTGTAATCCAACATGACCTGTGGCTTCATTACATCTTTTCCACCTTTGGTGTGTACCATTACAGTAGAGGTGTTGTGAATGGTACTCATAAGGCACACATTTTTTTGTCCCACCATCTCATTGCCATAATTTTTCCTTTCTGGCAGGCAACTATTTCTCCTGCCCCAAGCTTTTTATTGGCAAAGGTTTGCGGCATGTCACGCTGGTTAGGCCTAATGGTCCCATAGGCATCCGTCTTGTTCAGAAGAAGGAATTCAAAGAGTTCTGGGGACATATAAAAATTGTCTGTGGTGACACAGTAGCCCTGGTTCAGCAATGGCTCAATCAAAGAAAGAACCAAAGCGGTTGCCATTCCAAAACTGCTGAATCTATTGTTGAATTTGGTCCCTTTCCCGGTGTACAGGACTGAATTCCAGATGTACCCAGAGCTGGATTCACACAGCATAAATGACTTCATGCCAAAACAAGCTCGCTTTGATGCGATAAACTGTATCCAGCTAAGTCTACCTTTGTAGGCCATAAGACTTTCATCAAAACTTATGTCTCTGTCCGGCAGATAGGTCTGCTGAAAATTATTCAAAATTAGTTGGTAAATCTCCCAAATTTTGTTCAGTTTTGGAGCTGGATGAGAACTCTCATCAAAGTCTTCATTATTTGCAAAGTGCAAATATTTAATTATGAGCAAAAATTTGTATTCCGACATAACGGTGCCAAAAAAAGGAGTGGCCAGCAATTTGTTGGTTGTCCAGTACCATTTCTGCAGGGGTTTCCCCACCACTCCCTCAAGTATTATAAGGCCCAGAAACTTCCAGATGTCCTCTCTGGTTACCGGTTACCATTTTCTGGTCCTTGAAAAGTGCTGATGGGTAGCAGTTTGTTGCTCCTGGTAGCAATTTGTCTTCATAACAATTTTGGCAATAACTTCATCAGTCAAAAAGAGCTTGAGGTATGCCAAGGGGTTATCATCCTCAACATCCACTTTGATTCCAGGTGCTCCTGTAAACGAAAATCTTGGGGGCGCTACGTGCTCCGTACCGCAATCAATCGAGCACCAAGTCCGCAAATCGCTGGCACAGTCGCAGGATTGTCGCTAAAATCGCTTTTTGCGTATGATGACGAACTTCCCCACGAGTCGCTGTCACTCAACTCCTCTGCAAGCGATTCTGTATCGCTGTCGCTGTTTTCCAGCAGGTCATATAGCGATTTTGAGGTGGAGGCATGCTTTTTTGATGCCATGGTCGCTGTGCAGTTTACAGACACAAAGTACAGTAAAACTGCAGACAAGGGCACTGGAGAAAGCACTGGTGGGCAATCTAAGGTCACTTGATTTTATTTTTTATTGTAATCCAATAGGATTACATTGTATCAATGTGTTTGTGTTTTATACTTTTTGAATGTATCGCCAATTCCACCCCCCAGCGTCGCAACGCTCGCAGGGAAGGGAATCAGATCTGGCCGCTGTACACTGCAGAAATACATTGCGGGATCCCGGGGACAAGGTAAGTAACCTCTTCCAGGATCAAGCGAGGCAATCCCGAGTGTGGCTCGGGGTTACCGCTTTAGGTACTGAAATCTCACCCCGAGCCACACTTAGGAATACCGCCAGGGAGGTTAGGTGAGTTATTCCTAAGAATTACAGGCCTACAATATAAAACGCCTAATTTCCATGCAAAATAATGGTACCGATTTCAGCACCTAAAATCTGAAATAATCATACCGCCAGGGAGGTTAAACTATTTATTTTGAAAAGGTGAAAATGCAATAAACAGCTAATTAATATGCACACAGTATTTTTTTGTGTGTTTGGATTGACTATTTTGGGCACCAAGCAGCTGCGACTCATTACCCTCACCATTTATGGTTTCACAACCAGTTCTTTGGTATTTTTTTGTGTGTTTGGACAAAACTGCTAATAAATGTAGAAAGTGCAGAAAAATTACAATTAGGGGATGATTTACTAAAGGCAAATAGATTGTGTACTTTGCAAAGTGCAGTTGCACTCTGTACGAGCAGTTGCTCCAGAGCTTAGTAAATTAGGTAAAGCTTCACTTTGTTAAGAATATCCTATCACGCGCAAGGAAAAAAAAAATGCTTTTCTTGCTCATATATCACGGGACACAGAGCCTTAATTACTTAATGGGTTATGTAGTCACCATAATTGGACACTGGAAAACCCAATTAGAATTGAGTTCTTCCCCTATATAACCCCTCCCAAATGGAGAGTACCTCAGTTTTTTCGCCAGTGTCTAAGTGGTTGGTAACGTTGAACATGTGCTAAGAAGAAAAAAGCTCTTTTGATGGTTTCTGCGGAGACCTAGGAACTATCATGCCTCGGGCTGATATCAAAGGCCTAAGATGGGTGGTACCCGGGCCTTGTGTAAAGAAGAAACAAGGTTTGCCTGTAATGTCTCTTTGTGGAGGTCTGGGCTCTGGGATCCAGGCTTTGGTGTTCTAATACAACTGTGGCACGAAAAATTGGCAGAGTCTTCTACAGTTCCAGGTATGAGGTTCCTCTTAGTGGGAACCCATGGAAACCTGAAGGTTGGCACAACTTACCCACCGTGATGGGTGAAGGCTGGATCTGCTTTTCAGCAGTTTTACTGCAGCGCGGATAAGGTAAAGGAAGATAATTTATTAAAAAAAAATGTTATCTTCTGTGAGTAGGATGTCTTACCTGATTTTCACCACCAGAGGGAGTAAGTTACATACCTGGTGTATTCTTACAAAGCCATCCAGGAACACGCTCTGTGAAGTCGGTCAAAATAACAATGCCACTCACCTCCTCCACTGCAGGCTCTGCCACAAACACATAATAGGCGTTGAGGTTGAGATTGAGGTTGATGAGGACCTTCCTAAGGCCCTGTGTTTTGCGGTAGATGCGATTATGGACTCTGTTCAGCAAGCATCCCGCTTGAATCTCCTGCTGGTACAAATGCGCAGGTCCCTTTGGTTGAAACATTGGGAAGCCGAGGTTTCTTGCAAAAGATACTTGGCGGCGTTCCCCTTTTATGGAGGACGCCTGTTTGGGGATGATTTGGATAAGTATATCCAAAAGATTACTGGAGGCAAGTCTACTCTGTTACCAGTTAAAAAGAAGAGTAAACGCCCTTCTTTTAAGCGTTCTCTTTCCCCAGCCCCTGGAACCTCATTTTCCAGGCAGTGGCGATGGCCTCCCCAGTCTAATACTAGGGGAGGGGCCCAGAGCCAAGCCCAAGGGCAGAAAAAGACTTGGGGCTCAAAATCTTCCAAACAAAACCCCAAAATGTCCCTGTGAAGGAGCGTCCCCACTTGGCCAAGTTGGTGGAAGGCTGCTGCAATTTGCAAACGCCTGGCGGGAAGAAGTTCAGGACAAGTGGGTCATCTCCACGGTGTCCTCAGGCTACAAGCTGGAATTCAGAGAACTTCCGCCACCCTGTTTTCTGAGATCAAGAATTGCCAAGGATCCAGAAAAAAGAAGGCCTCTGTTTTTGGCCTTGGAACGCCTGTTGTCTCAAGGGGTAATCATAGAGTTAGCCCCAGAAGATCAGGGCTCAGGGTTCTACTCAAACCTTTTTACGGTTCCAAAACCAAACGGAGATGTCAGACCTATTTTAGATCTGAAAAGCATGAATCAATTTCTGAACGTTCGCTCCTTTCGCATGGAGTCTGTCCATTCAGTGGTCTCCACCCTGCAGGGAGGAGAATTCCTGGCATCAATAGACATCAGAGATGCATATCTACATGTGCCAATATTCCCCGCTCATCAAAAGTTTCTAAGGTTTGCTTTGGATCAGCGCCACTTTCAGTTTGTGGCCCTCCCTTTCGGTCTGGCTACTGCACCTCGAGTGTTCACAAAAATACTGGCCCCACTCCTGGTAAGGTTGAGAGCGTGGGGCATAGCAGTAACAGCCTATCTGGATGATCTGTTGCTCATAGATCAGTCAGCTACGTGCTTAGACCAGAATGTGCACAGCACAGTGGAGTATTTAGAGTACCTAAGCTGGGTCCTCAATCTGGAAAAGTCCTCCTTACAGCCTCAAAAAAGGCTGAAATACTTGGACATGATTATAGATACATACAAAAGCAGGGTATTCCTACCCAAGCCAAAGGTGGAAGCCATAGGGGAACTTGGTCCGAGTGATAAGGGCAAAAAACTAGACATGTGCAATTCGTTTAGTTCCGAATTCATTTTTTAACTTAATTAAAAAAACGAATAAAAAAAAATGGCATGGAGTTCCCCCAAAAATCCATACCAGACCCTTATCCGAGCACGCAACCTGGCCGGCCGCAGGGGAAGAGGGGGGGACGAGAGAGCGGCCCCCCTCCCTCCTGAACTGTACCAGGCCACATGCCCTCAACATGGGGAGGATGTCCCCATGTTGATGGGGACAAGGGCCTCATCCCCACAACCCTTACCCGGTGGTTGTGGGGGTCTGCGGGCGGGGGGCTTATCGGAATCTGGAAGACCCCTTTAACAAAGGGGACCCCCCGATCCCGGCCCCCCCCTATGTGAATTGGTAAGGGGTACATTGTACCCCTACCATTTCACGAAGAAAGCCTAAAAAAATGTAAAAAAAACCACACAAACACCTTGAAAAAGTCCTTTATTAAAAAAAAAAAAAAACATTCCAGCGATGAAATCCAGTGTCCCGCGGCGATCCCGATGTCCAGCGCCGTCCGTCATTGGTTTTGCCTGAGCGGACCTGATGGGGAACTTCCTCCTCAGTGTTTTAAATGTATAGACCCGCCCCTTCTAAAGTTCCCCATCAGGTCCGCTCAGCGGAACTCATGTTCGACTTGAACATTGCCTGTTCGCCTGTTCGCCGAACAGCGAACAAATTGGGGTGTTCGCGGCAAATTCGAAAAGTCTATGGGAGAAATCTAAAGTGCTAATTATAAAGCCTAATATGCGGCCGGCCAGGTTACGTGCTCGGATAAGGGTCTGGTATGGATTTTTGGGGGGACTCCACGCCATTTTTTTTTAATTTGGGGTGGAGTTCCCCTTAAAATCCATGCCAGATCTGAAGGGCCTGGTATGGATATTTGGGGGAACCCCACGCCATTTTATTTTAATTTTCGTTGGGGTTCCCCTTAATATCCATTCCAGACCTGAATTCTGGGGGACCCCCACGCTTTTTTTTTTTTTTTATCAATGACTTTTGTATTTATTGCCGGGAGCCGACAATTCATTAATAGCCGCGAGTGAGTTTTAAATGACTTTTTTTCCTTCAAAAATGAATTTTTTTGCAGGGACAGTTCTAAGCACGGGAAACATGCGCCACTTTACATGCATATCATACACACCCCCCAGGTACTAAATTTAAAGGAATATTTCACTTTTATTTTTTCATTTTAAGCATTATTAAAATCACCGCTCCCGAAAAAACGACCGTTTTTAAAACTTCTTTTTGCATTGATACATGTCCCCTGGGGCAGGACCCAGGTCCCCAAACACTTTTTAGGACAATAACTTGCATATAAGCCTTTATAATTAGCACTTTAGATTTTGAATGTTCGAGTCCATTGTATTTAATAGGGTTCTAAAGTTCACACGAACATTTTGTCTGTTCGCAGGTTCTGGTGCGAACCGAACAGGGGGGTGTTCAGCTCATCCCTGGTCACAGCCATCCTGGATTGGCCGGTTCCCATCAACAAGAAAGGAATACAAAGTTTCGTAGGATTTGCGAATTTCTATCGAAAATTCATCAAGGGATTCTCTGCCATCATTTCACCAATCACACAGTTGACTAAGCACAACAACCGGTTCTCCTGGACTCCTGAAGCTCAGTCTGCTTTTGAAAACCTGAAGAGGTTGTTCACCTCTGCATCTATTCTAAAACATCCCGATCCAGCCCTAACATACGTCCTGGAAGTTGACGCATCCGAATCAGCAGTGGGAGCAGTGCTCTCCCAACATCAAGGGGTCAAGGCTCTTCTTCAGCCGGTGGCATTCTTTTCCTGTAAATTATCATCTGCAAAAAGGAATTATGATGTGGGTGACCGTGAACTTCTTGCAATTAAGGCTGCGCTGGAGTGGAGGTATCTTTTGGAAGGGGCGGCTCACCCAATACTAATTTTTACTGACCACAAGAACCTAGAATATTTGAGAACAGCAAGATGCTTAAAACCCCGTCAGGCCAGATGGGCACTTTTTTTTACCCGGTTCGTCTTCCACATCACTTACAGGCCTGGGTCAAGAAATACCAAGCCAGATGCCCTGTCCCGTATGTTCGGTGAGTCTGAAGAATCTGCGCTTCCCGTCACCATCCTGTCGTCGGGAAACTTCCTTCTTTTACAAGAAGATCTGTTGTCCCGAATTAGGCAGGCCTCTGTGGGACTTCCCTCACCCCCGGAGACATCCTTACAAGTAAAGGACGGTCTACTATGGCACCAAAACAGGATCTTTGTACCTGAAAATGTGCGTGTCTCTGTTCTAAGCCTGTGCCATGATCATGCTTTAGCGGGACATTTTGGAATCAGTAAAACTTTCGAACTTGTACAACGTACCTTTTGGTGGCCTCACCTTGAAAAAGACTGCAGGAAGTATGTGGAATCATGTACTACATGTATTCGGAACAAGACCAACAGGACCAAAGCATGGGGTCTGCTTAAGCCTTTACCAATCCCAGATAGACCCAGGAAAATGATTTTGATGGATTTCATTGTCGAGCTTCCCCCATCTGAGGGTTTTACAGCCATCTATGTGGTTGTTGATCGTTTGTCTAAAATGGCACATTTCATACCCCTGCCCGGCACCCCGTCTGCTCCTGAGACGGCACGGATTTTCATCAAAGAAATAGTGAGGCTCCATGGAATCCCAGCTAACATTGTGTCTGACCGGGGGGTTCAATTTACCTCAAGATTTTGGAAATCTCTTGCCGAAACTCTGGAAATTGAGTTGTCCTTCTCCTCAGCCTACCACCCTCAAACTAATGGGCAAACGGAGAGGACTAACCAGACCTTGGAGCAGTACTTACGCTGCTTCTCTTCGTTTTCTCAGAATGACTGGGTATCATTGTTGCCATTGGCTGAATTCGCCTATAATAATTCCCGGCACTCTGCTACTGGACAATCTCCTTTCTTTGCCAATTACGGCTTTCATCCATCGTTCCTGCCCAGCAAAATCCCGGAATGTTCTGTTCCAGCCGTTTCAGAAACAGTGACCTTCTTTGAAACTAATAACAAGCTGCTTCAAGAAGCGATAACAAAAGCGCAGGAATACAGTAAAAGAGCCTTTGACAGGAAGAGACGGGGGGAGTTGGTCTTGGAACCTGGCAATCTGGTATGGCTGTCCACTACAAATTTAAAACTGGCTTGCCCATCAAAGAAACTAGGACCTAAATTTTTGGGGCCATTCCCAGTGAAAAGAAAAATCAACAATGTTGCCTATGAGCTAGAGCTGCCTGGCTCCTTCAGAATTCATTCGGTCTTCCACGTAACCTTACTAAAGCCTGCAATTCCTGACCCTTTTCCTGAGAGGAGTCCGGGCCCACCCGAACCGATGATGGTTGATGGGGAAGAGGAGTATGAAGTTGAGGCAATTCTAGATTTCAGAAGAAGAAGAAACCAGACCCAGTACCTGATAAAGTGGAAGGGTTATGGTCCAGAGGAAAATTCCTGGGAACCAGAAGATAACATTCATGCCAAGAGACTTATCCAAGCATTCAATCGTTCCCATCCAGAGAAATTGGCCCAATTGGGCATCCGGAGGCTGCCCATTGGGGGGGGGCAATGTCAGGAAAGGCTGGCTAGAGGAAGGAATGTTCCCCGCAGATTAACTCCTGCTCCCTGAACTTGTGTCAAGGAGGCTGCGTTGGCGCGTGCTAACGTAGGTTAGCGCATGCGCATCAGCGCATCAGCGTGCACGGCGCATCGGCGCATCAACGTGCACGGCACACCATGTGATCCATGAAGTGCCTATTTAAACCGGATCAGTGCACAGACCCGGTGCTGCCTTGTCTACAGCGTTCCCGTGAGACTCCTGTTTCCTTCAACCTGCATCTGATTCCTGTTACTTACCCGGCCTGCTCTGACTACTCCTGCTCTCTGCCTGCATCGACCCCGGCCTGAACCTTGACTATTCTCCAGCCTCTGAACCTGTACCTCATCTGACTGTCCTGTGTATGACCTGGCTTGCCTGACCCTGCTCCTGCCTCTGCCTTCCAGTCTGTGGAGTTCTGGTACCATTGGCCTGCATCTCCTGCATTCTGTCATCCACTGTCATCTGGCACGCCATTCAACTGGAAGCCCAGCAGATAGCACGACTACCGGCCCTCGTGCAACTCTGCACTCCTGCGCCACCTGTTTGCTCTATCAGGGGCCCCGAGTCAGAGGAGTAAGAGAAGCCTCCCTCTGCTAATCAGGCTCATCCCACCAGGTACGTAACACTATTTGCCTTTAGTAAATCAACCCCTTAATTGTCATTTTTCTGCACTTTCTACATTTATTAGCAGTTTTGTGCATATTAATCAGCTGGTTATTGCATTTTCACCTTTTCAAAATAAATAGTTTAAAGTGGTTGTAAACCCTTAGTGAGGAAAAAAAAAAAACACCTGCAAGACAAAGGCATAATGAGCTAGTATACTGAAATGTACGTACAATGAATATCATTTGCATATTCGTTGAACCAAGCTAATAGGGTGGGGAAGCAAAGTACTGGGAAAAAGCATGGCAGGATAGATATTTGTGTGAGGAATATAAGGCCTCATATCAAGCAAATAAATCCTTCTAGTAACCAGACACAGGTGACAAGCAATGGCAAAAACCCTCAGACCTTGGCATTAATAAGTAGCAGAAATACATTTCTTATCTCTTGTAATTAGAGTTGAGCGGACACCTGGATGTTCGGGTTCGACGGGTTCGGCCGAACTTTGGAAAAAAGTTCGCGTTTGGGACCGAACTTGAAGTCAATGGGGAACCGAACTTCTGAGGACTATTCGCGCTTATTTCCCTGCTTAGAACTGTCCCTGCACCAAGTGTCATTTCTGAAGTAAAAAAAGTAATTTAAAACTCACTCACGGCTATAATGAATTGTCGGCTCCCAGCAATACATAGAAAAGTCATTGATAAAAAAAAAAATGTGTGGGGGTTCCCCCAAATTCAATTACCAGGCCCTTCAGGTCTGGTATGGATATTAAGGGGAACCCTGCCACAAAAAAAAAAGGTGCGGTTCCCCCCATACCAGGCCCTTCAGGTCTGGTATGGATTTTAAAGGGAACTCCACCCCAAATTTAAAAAAAAAATGGCGTGGAGTTCCCCCAAAAATCTAGACCAGACCCTTTATCCGAGCACACAACCTGGCAGGCCACAGGAAAAGAGGGGGGACGAGAGAGCGGGGGGCCTCATCCCCACAACCCTTGCCCGTGGTTGTGGGGGTCTGCGGGCAGAGGGCTTATCAGAATCTGGAAGACCCCTTTAACAAAGGGGACCCCCAGATCCCGGCCCCCTCCCTATGTGAATTGGTAATGGGGTACATTGTACCCCTACCATTTCACAAAGAAAGTGTAAAAAATTGTAAAAAAAATTCACAGACACCGTTGGGAAAGTCCTTTATTAAAAATAAAAAAATAAAAAATAAAAAAACATTCCAGCGATGAAATCCAGTGTCCCGCGGTGATCCGATGTCTAGAGCTGTCCACGCGAAACATCATTGGCTGAGCCTGAGCGGACCTGATGGGAAACTTCCTCCGCAGTGTAATAAATGAATAGACCCGCCCCTTCTAAAGTTTCCCATCAGGTCCGCTCAGCCAATGACGTTTGGTCAAGGCTGAGGACCTGATGCGGAACGTGAGAGAAGGGGCGGGTCTATTCATTTATCATACTGCGGAAGGAAGTTCCCCATTAGGTCCGCTCATCCAATGACGTAGGCGGGGTCTGACATACGAGGGGGTGGACCTGATGGGGAACTTCCTCCACAGTGTAATACATGAATAGACCCGCCCCTTCTCCCCTGAAGGGCCTGGTATGGGTATTTGGGGGGAACCGCAAGCATTTTTTTTTTTACTTTGCGGCAGGGTTCCCCTTAATATCCATACCAGACCTGAAGGGCCTGGTAATTGAATTTGGGGGAACCCCCACGCATTTTTTTTCATCAATGACTTTTCTATGTATTGCCGGGAGCCGACAATTCATTATAGCCGCGAGTGAGTTTTAAATGACTTTTTTTACTTCAGAAATGACACTTTGTGCAGGGACAGTTCTAAGCACGGGAAACAAGCACGACTTTACAGGCATACTTTACACACACGGAAACAATATACAGAAATTTCTGAAACAAAAGTTGATTGGCTACCCTGCAGCTTTTAAAAATGCGCCATTATATCGCCGAACACCGGACCCAAACCCGAACATACAGTCAATTGTTCGGGTTCGGGTCCGGGACCCAAAAACCCAAAAGTTCGGGTCCGCTCAACCCTACTTGTAATTTTATTTTGCTTAGAGGAATTCTGAAAATAGACATGGGCTGAACACCCTCCTGTTCGGTTCGCAGCAGAACTCCAAAACAGGGGAAATGTTCTAACCCAAATAGCAAACCCCAATAAACTCTATGGGAGCTGAACAGGAAAAATCAAAGGTGCCCATTTTGAAGGCTTATATGCAAGTAATTGGCCATAAAATGGTTATGGAGTCCCGGGTACTGCCCTGAGGGACACGTATCAATAAAATAAAGAAAACTTTAAAATAATAGTTTAAGTGCAACAATAAAAATGAAAAATACATTTAAATATAGTGCCTGGGGGTTCCCTTAAGGTTCCTGTAAAGTGGTGCATCTGAATAAAACATGCTGCAGCAAAAATTACATTTCTAAAGAAAAAAAAAAAGTCAAATCCCATTTAAAATGACTCAAGGTTACAATTGCTGCCACCTGGCTATTGAATAAATAAAGAAAAAACAGCATGGGGTCTCCCCCAGTCCACAACAGGCCCTTCGGGTCTGATATCGATTTGGAGGGGAACCCCACGGCAAAACCCGCCCAAAAAAACAGCTTGGGGTCCCCCCAAATCCATGCCAGACCCTTATCTGAGCATGCAGCCCAGCATGTCAGAAATGAAGGAGCCCCCCCTCCTGAACCATGCCAAGCTACAGTCCTGCAACATGGGGGGGTGGGTGCTTTGGGGCAGATCCTTTGGAAGTTCGCCCCCCTCCTCCTTCCCCTGCAGCCAGGCCATTCAGAAAGCTCAGCACACATCGCGCATGCGCATTAGGGAACCGGCTGTGAAGCCACAAGTTAATGGTGGTGGCAACATCCGATGAAAACATAAGCTGGGGTGCCAACATCGCTGGATTCCATGATAGGTAAGTGTCCTGATATTAAAAGTCAGCAGCTACAGTATGTGCAGCTGTTGACTTTGAATGTTTTGCTGGGGGGTGACACCCTGCTTTAAGGACTCCAAGGCCGGGAATCTGTACAGATTCTTTCAAACTTTGTTTTTAACTGAAGCATGGCATGCCTACATACAACACCACTTGATTGACTATTAGTGATGAGCCGAACACCCCCGGGTTCGGTTCGCACCAGAACCCGCAAACGGACCGAAAGTTCGTACGAACATTAGAACCCTATTAAATACAATGGATGCGAACGTTCGAATTCTAAAGTGCTAATTATAACAACTATTATGCATGTTATTGTCCTAAAAAGGGTTTGGGAACCCGGGCTGTGCACCAGGGGACATGTATCAATGCAAAAAGAAGTTTTAAAAACGGTCGTTTTTCGGGAGCAGTCATTTTAATGATGCATAAAGTGAAAAAAAAAAGTCAAATATTCCTTTAAATATCGTACCTGGGGGGTGTCTAAAGTATGCCTGTGAAGTGCCACGTGTTTCCCGTGTTTAGAACTGTCCCTGCACAAAATGACACTTCTAAAGGAAAAAAAAGCCATTTAAAACTGCTTGCGGCTTTAATGTAATGTCTGGTCCCGGTAATATGGATGAAAATCTTTAAGAAAAATGGCATAGCTACCCCATGACCCCCCCCCCTACCCCAGCCCATTACCAGCCCCTTTGGGTCTTGTATGGATATTAAGGGGAACCCCGCACATAAAATAAAAAAGGCCCTATATACTCTGAACAGCCGTATACAGGCGGTGCATACAAGACAGGGACTGTAGGTTTGTTCTTATGTAGAATCTGTTTGTAATTTTGAACAGGTACATTGTTTAAGTGTAGCTCCAGCCCAAAAATCTATTTTTAAACTTTTTGGAAAACATAGGTAAGGGTTATCACCCCTGTAACATTTGTTTTGCTGTCTGTGCCCCTGTTCAGAACATTTCACCTCACTTTCCGTCCCAATGACAACTGTTTTTGAAATGTGGTGTTTTTCTTGAAACAAGGATTGGTGATAAAGCATCAGTACAGAGGAGACACCTTTCTCCCATATTAATTCTTACAGGAGAGAATTTTCCTTCCAAGGGGTAGATTTCCTCTCACTTCCTGTTGTCTTCTTGCGTTTGCAAGTAGGAGTCGTTTGTAAGTTGGATGTTTGAAAGCAGGGACCTGCCGTATATACTTTGCAGAAATAGGCCCCTTAGTTGTTGGTGTTGGCACAACACTGTAAGCACTCACAGTTACTCTTGGTTGGTGCTGGAACGCCCTGCTGTCAACTATTATATCAGGAATTTTAATTACATATAATTGTTGAACAGTGGTAGTAAAAATTGGGCCTTTGATGGTGGTGCTGGTGCCACAACACTGTAAGCCCTGACAGTTACTCTTGGTGGGTGCAGCAATGGGCCCTGCTGTGAATTATTAGATCAAGAATTGTAATTGCATGCCCCTGTTGAACAGGGGCTGAAAAATTGGGCCTTTCGTGGTGGTGGTGGTGGTGGTGTTGCCACAACACTGTAAGCCCTCAGAGTTACTCTTGGTGGGTGCTGGAATGGGCCCTGCTGTGAATTATTAGATCAAGAATTGTAATTACATGCCCCTTTTGAACAGGGGCTGAAAAATTGGGCCTTTCGTGGTGGTGGTGGTGGTGGCGTTGCCACAACACTGTAAGCCCTCAGAGTTACTCTTGGTGGGTGCAGGAATGGGCCCTGCTGTGAATTATTAGATCAAGAATTGTAATTACATGCCCCTTTTGAACAGGGGCTGAAAAATTGGGCCTTTCGTGGTGGTGGTGGTGGTGGCGTTGCCACAACACTGTAAGCCCTCAGAGTTACTCTTGGTGGGTGCAGCAATGGGCCCTGCTGTGAATTATTAGATCAAGAATTGTAATTACATGCCCCTTTTGAACAGGGGCTGAAAAATTGGGCCTTTCGTGGTGGTGGTGGTGGTGGCGTTGCCACAACACTGTAAGCCCTCAGAGTTACTCTTGGTGGGTGCAGCAATGGGCCCTGCTGTGAATTATTACATCAAGAATTGTAATTGCATGCCCCTGTTGAACAGGGGCTGAAAAATTGGGCCTTAGGCACTGGTGGCACAACACTACAACCCCTCACAGATACTGTACTTGGAGCACAGCAATGAGCCCTGTTGCAAAGTATTGCTTCAAAAATTGTAATGACACGCCCCTGTTAAACAGGGGCTGAAAAATTGGGCCTTAGGCACTGGTGCCACAACACTCCAACCCCTCACAGATACTGTACTTGGAGCACAGCAATGAGCCCTATGGCAAATTATTGCTAAAAAAATTGTAATTACACGCCCCTGTAAAACAGGGGCTGAACAATTGGGCCTTAGCCACTGGTGGCGGCACCTATAAACAAAAATGATCTTCCAAGCTATCATCATCAATCGTATCATTGAGGACTCGGAGGAGGAGGATAGCCAGTCAACATAACAGCACAGGCACTCAGCATCAGCATCAGTCTTGAAGGGATGTGACATGTTAAAATCAATTAGTCTGTTATATCAGCATCAGGTGTGTGGTAGCTGGTGGTGATCCAAGACTGGTTCATCTTGATGAAAGTCAGTCGATCAACCGAGTCGGTGGACAGGCGCACCCTGTGATCCGTGACAAATCCTCCAGCAGCACTGAATGTGCGTTCCGAAAGAACGCTGGATGCAGGACAGGCCAGTAGCTCAATTGCATACTGTGCAAGCTCTGGCCAGTGATCCATCCTCAAGACCCAGTAAGCCAGAGGATTTTCGGTGGGGAAGGTGTCCAAGTCTGACCTTGCCCCTAGATATTCCTGCACCATGTTTATCAGACGCTGCCGATGGTTGCTGGAACCGATCATACTTTGGGGCTGCGGACTAAAGAATTGTCTGAACGCATCGGTCAGACGGCCACCTTCCCCACCGCTCCTTCTTTGACTGGCCGAAGCCTCAGCAACTCGTTGTCCAGGACCAGGAGTTTGTAACCTCCCAGTCTCTGGGAACGCGTTGCACAGACCTTTCTGCAAGGCCTCCCGGAGTTGTCTCATCCTCTGCTCCCTCTGCGACGGTAACATAAGGTCTGCAACCTTACCCTTGTACCGTGGATCAAGGAGAGTGGCCAGCCAGTAATGGTCCCTCTCCTTGATCCGAAGAATACGAGGATCCTTCCGCAGACTTTGCAGGATCAGGAAGGCCATGCAGCGTAGGTTTGCTGAGGCATTCGCTCCGGAGTCCTCTGGGTCACTAAGGACGACATGATCCGCAGCCACCTCCTCCCAGCCACGTACAAGTCCACTGGTTTCTTGGGACTGTAAATCATCCCTAAAAGACTGCTGCTGATGATGCTGAGTGCCAGCCTCCACCTCCATGCTGACACAATCCTCCTCCTCCTCCTCCTCCTCCTCCTCTTCCTGTGCGATGGGTGGGACAGAAGGAACACTGTCTGGGTAAAGGGGGCCTTGAGAGGCAAGGAAGTCCTCCTCTTCCTGCCTCTGTTCTGCCTCAAGTGCCCTGTCCATTATTCCACGCAGCGTGTGCTCCAACAGGTGGACAAGAGGTACAGTGTCACTGCTCACCATCCTCGTGGCCTCCTCAAATGGTGCCAGGACAGTGCATGCATCCCTGATCATGCCCCACTGGCGTGGAGAAAAAAAACCAAGCTCCCCTGACCCTGTCCTGGTGCCGTAGTCGCACAGGTACTCATTGATGGCCCTCTGCTGCGTGTGCAGCCGCTGCAGCATGGCCAACGTTGAGTTCCACCTGGTGGGCATGTCACATATAAGGCGGTTCTTGGGCAGGTTCAACTCCTTTTGCAGCTCAGCCAGGCGAGCACTGGCATTATAAGATCTGCGGAAATGCACACAGACTTTCCTGGCCTGCCTCAGGACATCCTGTAAGCCCGGGTACCTGCCCAAGAACCGCTGCACCACCAGGTTAAGGACGTGAGCCACACAGGGCACATGGGTCAGTTGTCCCTGTCGGAGGGCGGAGAGGAGGTTGGTGCCATTGTCGCAAACCACCATTCCTGGCTTAAGCTGGCATGGCGTCAACCACCTCTCGGCCTGGCCCTGCAGAGCAGACAGGACCTCTGCCCCAGTGTGGCTTCTGTCCCCCAAACACACCAGCGCAAGCACGGCATGGCATCTTTTTGCCTGCGTACTTGCGTAGCCCCTTGAACGCCTACGGAGCACCGCTGGTTCCGAGGACAAACCACAGGAAGAGGCCATGGAGGAAGAAGAAGAGGAGGGGGTGGGGGAGAGAGGTGTGTCACAACCAGTAGTAGCATTTTGGAGGCGTGGCGGTGGAACAACCTCCAACACTACTGCACCTTGTCCTGCATCCTTCCCAGCTGCCAAAAGAGTGACCCAATGGGCCATGAAAGAAAGGTAACGTCCCTGTCCATGCCTGCTGGACCATGAGTCAGCGGTAATATGCACCTTACCGCTGACCGCCCTGTCCAGCGAGGCCAAGACATTGCCTTCCACATGCCGGTAGAGAGCCGGAATAGCCTTCCGTGAGAAAAAGTGGTGTTTGGGAACCTGCCACTGAGGAACCGCACATTGCACAAACTCACGGAAGGGGGCCGAGTCTACCAACTGAAAAGGCAGCAGTTGAAGCGCTAGCAATTTAGCCAAGCTAGCATTCAACCGCTGGGCATGTGGATGGCTGGGAGTGAACTTCTTTAGACGGTCCAGCAGCTGGGGCAGGGAAATTTGCCTGCTAGAATCGGACGTCGGTGTACTGCTAGCAGAGTGGCCGCAAGTACTTGGCTGTGACACACCTAATTTTACACCTTCATTCCTCTCAGTGCATGTTTCAGAGAGGACTGAAGTTAAAGTGGGGTTGGAGATCCCAGCTGATGCGGTGCAAGGAGAGGTCCGCTTTGTTCTTTGGTGTGGGTCTTTAAGGTAGGCTTGCCAACGAGCTGCATGGCAGGTCAACATATGTCTGGTCAGGCATGTGTTACCCAAGCGGCTGATGTTTTGGCCACGCGATATACGCCTGAGACATATGTTGCAAACAGCAGCTGTGCGATCTGATGCACTAGCCTCAAAAAAGGCCCACACCAAAGAACTTTTTGAATGACGGGCAGAGGCAGCGCCCTGCACAGGCGGAGCTCTGCGGTGTGATTCCGTCGGTGTACTGCCCTTACGCTGGCCACCAAAGGGCATCCTGCCTCGTTGGAGATGTGCCTCCTCCTCATCCTCCTCCTCCTCCTCTCTCCTATTAGGCACCCACGTGGAGTCAGTGACCTCATCATCCCCTCCCTCCTCATCACTGGAGCCAATCTGGCAGTATGCTGCAGCTGCTGGAACATGACTGCCAGATTGGTGTCCTTCTTGAGCATCCCCTCTGTCTGCTCTCACGCTACTGCCTTCCTGTAGCTGGGTTTTATCATCAGACTCTTCGAAACGCTGGGCATCCTCCTGGAGCATGTACCCAACACTGTGCTCAAACAGTTCGGGGGACTCCTCAGGAGGAGCACATGGTGGGTCTAGGGAAGGAGTGACTGATGATGAGTCTGACATTGATACCAGGGAAGAGGACGCTTTGGCAGCTGCTTTGCCAGTACCCTGAGCCTGGGTGAGAGAGGATGAGGAGGAGGAGGAGGGCTTGGTCATCCACTCTACCAAATCTTCGGCATGATGTGGCTCAACATGTCCAGCTGCCGAAAAGAAGGACAAGCGTGTCCCATGGCCATGTGCTGATGACAATGCACCGCGTCCACGACCAGCACTGTTGCCCCCAGACACAGAGCCTGCTTGCCCTCTTTTATTGCCTCCTGACTGTCTGCCTCTCCTTGTTTGCCTTCCAGACATTCTAATAGATGGCCTGCAGGGAGATGGGAAAAAAGCAATAAGGGCTACCTTCAGGTGTCCTTCTCTGTCCCTTTACTTAAGGATTTCTAAATATGGTTGAGGATGATTGCTTTTGCACAGAATAGCACAACGACAATTTCCCTGACTGTCCAAAAAACAAGGATTTCAAAGATGGTTGATGAGGAATGCTTTAGCACACTATAGCACAAGGAGAATTTCCCTCACTGTCCTTCCCTGTCCCTAGAAACAAGGATTATCACAGTGAAAGAAACTGACACTCTTCCTACCTATAGTTTTCTGTCCCTAGAAAAAATGTTTTTTTAAAGCACACTATAGCACAAGGAGAATTTCCCTCACTGTCCTTTCCTGTCCCTAGAAACAAGGATTATCACAGTGAAAGAAACTGACACTCTTCCTACCTATAGTTTTCTGTCCCTAGAAAAAATGTTTTTTTAAAGCACACTATAGCACAAGGAGAATTTCCCTCACTGTCCTTCCCTGTCCCTAGAAACAAGGATTATCACAGTGAAAGAAACTGACACTCTTCCTACCTATAGTTTTCTGTCCCTAGAAAAAATGTTTTTTTTAAAGCACACTATAGCACAAGGAGAATTTCCCTCACTGTCCTTCCCTGTCCCTAGAAACAAGGATTATCACAGTGAAAGAAACTGACACTCTTCCTACCTATAGTTTTCTGTCCCTAGAAAAAATGTTTTTTAAAGCACACTATAGCACAAGGAGAATTTCCCTCACTGTCCTTCCCTGTCCCTAGAAACAAGGATTATCACAGTGAAAGAAACTGACACTCTTCCTACCTATAGTTTTCTGTCCCTAGAAAAAATGTTTTTTTAAAGCACACTATAGCACAAGGAGAATTTCCCTCACTGTCCTTTCCTGTCCCTAGAAACAAGGATTATCACAGTGAAAGAAACTGACACTCTTCCTACCTATAGTTTTCTGTCCCTAGAAAAAATGTTTTTTTAAAGCACACTATAGCACAAGGAGAATTTCCCTCACTGTCCTTCCCTGTCCCTAGAAACAAGGATTATCACAGTGAAAGAAACTGACACTCTTCCTACCTATAGTTTTCTGTCCCTAGAAAAAATGTTTTTTTTAAAGCACACTATAGCACAAGGAGAATTTCCCTCACTGTCCTTCCCTGTCCCTAGAAACAAGGATTATCACAGTGAAAGAAACTGACACTCTTCCTACCTATAGTTTTCTGTCCCTAGAAAAAATGTTTTTTAAAGCACACTATAGCACAAGGAGAATTTCCCTCACTGTCCTTCCCTGTCCCTAGAAACAAGGATTATCACAGTGAAAGAAACTGACACTCTTCCTACCTATAGTTTTCTGTCCCTAGAAAAAATGTTTTTTTAAAGCACACTATAGCACAAGGAGAATTTCCCTCACTGTCCTTCCCTGTCCCTAGAAACAAGGATTTGCACAGTAAAACACACTGACACTCTCCCTACCTATAGTTTTCTGTCCCTAGAAAAAATGTTTTTTTAAAGCACACTATAGCACAAGGAGAATTTCCCTCACTGTCCTTCCCTGTCCCTAGAAACAAGGATTCGCACAGTGAAAGAAACTGACACTCTTCCTACCTATAGTTTTCTGTCCCTAGAAAAAATGTTTTTTTAATGCACACTATAGCACAAGGAGAATTTCCCTCACTGTCCTTCCCTGTCCCTAGAAACAAGGATTATCACAGTGAAAGAAACTGACACTCTTCCTACCTATAGTTTTCTGTCCCTAGAAAAAATGTTTTTTTTAAAGCACACTATAGCACAAGGAGAATTTCCCTCACTGTCCTTCCCTGTCCCTAGAAACAAGGATTATCACAGTGAAAGAAACTGACACTCTTCCTACCTATAGTTTTCTGTCCCTAGAAAAAATGTTTTTTTTAAAGCACACTATAGCACAAGGAGAATTTCCCTCACTGTCCTTCCCTGTCCCTAGAAACAAGGATTATCACAGTGAAAGAAAATGACACTCTTCCTACCTATAGTTTTCTGTCCCTAGAAAAAATGTTTTTTTAAAGCACACTATAGCACAAGGAGAATTTCCCTCACTTTCCTTCCCTGTCCCTAGAAACAAGGATTATCACAGTGAAAGAAACTGACACTCTTCCTACCTATAGTTTTCTGTCCCTAGAAAAAATGTTTTTTTAAAGCACACTATAGCACAAGGAGAATTTCCCTCACTGTCCGTCCCTGTCCCTAGAAACAAGGATTATCACAGTGAAATAAACTGACACTCTCCCTACCTATAGTTTTCTGTCCCTAGAAAAAATGTTTTTTTAAAGCACACTATAGCACAAGGAGAATTTCCCTCACTGTCCTTCCCTGTCCCTAGAAACAAGGATTATCACAGTGAAAGAAACTGACACTCTTCCTACCTATAGTTTTCTGTCCCTAGAAAAAATGTTTTTTTAAAGCACACTATAGCACAAGGAGAATTTCCCTCACTGTCCTTCCCTGTCCCTAGAAACAAGGATTCGCACAGTAAAACACACTGACACTCTCCCTACCTATAGTTTTCTGTCCCTAGAAAAAATGTTTTTTTAAAGCACACTATAGCACAAGGAGAATTTCCCTCACTGTCCTTCCCTGTCCCTAGAAACAAGGATTCGCACAGTAAAACACACTGACACTCTCCCTACCTATAGTTTTCTGTCCCTAGAAAAAATGTTTTTTTAAAGCACACTATAGCACAAGGAGAATTTCCCTCACTGTCCTTCCCTGTCCCTAGAAACAAGGATTCGCACAGTAAAACACACTGACACTCTCCCTACCTATAGTTTTCTGTCCCTAGAAAAAATGTTTTTTTAAAGCACACTATAGCACAAGGAGAATTTCCCTCACTGTCCTTCCCTGTCCCTAGAAACAAGGATTCGCACAGTAAAACACACTGACACTCTCCCTACCTATAGTTTTCTGTCCCTAGAAAAAATGTTTTTTTAAAGCACACTATAGCACAAGGAGAATTCCCTCACTGTCCTTCCCTGTCCCTAGAAACAAGGATTCGCACAGTAAAACACACTGACACTCTCCCTACCTATCCTTCTCTTTCCCTAAACTAAAGGAATCCAGGTTAAGCAAGAAAAAATAAATGTCACTGTCCCTGCCTATGGTTCTCTTTCCCTGCTCCGGAACACACTACACTAGGCCGCCGTGCTGGCGGCCTTTTATAGTGTGGGGCGTGTACTAAACACCCTCAGCAATAATTGGCCACAGGCATCCTGCCTGTGGCCAATCATTGCTCTCCTCGCTGCCGGCGCTGTGATTGGCCAAGCATGCGGGGTCACAGTGCATGCTTGGCCAATCACAGCGCCTGGATGACACTGCAATGGCGTAGTGCATTGTGGGCCGTTCGCGTCACTCGAATTTGGCGCGAACGGCCCAAATTGTTCGATCTTCGTCGAACGATCGAACAGCCGATGTTCGAGTCGAACGTATGTTCGACTCGAACACGAAGCTCATCCCTATTGACTATATGATACTCCTCATACCCCTGATGAAGGAGACGTGAACTCTCCGAAATGTGTCGAGTGGAGGAAGATTCATCACATTTTCATACATTTCACAGTTGGTGTAATAGTAGCCTAGTTATTATACATCAAGATGAAGTGACATATTTGTTGTTTTGAGTCCAGACTAGCCCCGCTCGCTTCTCTCTTTCCTCTCTGAATGAGCACCTCCGTACCATTACATTGCTATCCTACTAAGGACAGATAGGGACGGTCTGTTTTTGTCCCCAGAGGCTTAACTTGGAAGTACACAGGCTTTCACTGCTCTAGACAACACAGCGTGTCGGCTCCAGGCAAACATCCACTGCTACGCATACTATAGCGGCAACACGTGACCTGACGGAGAGACGCCGTCTACACAGCAGCCCTACACAAGCCGAAGGGATTCCCACTTCCAGCAGCTCCCAGCAGCAACACAACGTGAGTTACACTGCTCGGAGACTTCCTCTCACCCCAGCAGCCACGGCCATACATAGACCTTGCAGTCTGCAAGATCGCGGGACTCATGCCATGGATGGGTAAGCCAGCAAATCAATAGAAGGTTACCATCCTCAATGTTATTTAACTACACCATATCTGGCTTACACTGGGGTCAATTTATAGTGCCGCTATAGAGACTGCCGATAACAGACCTCACCCTACAGGAGCTCTATGTAATACTTTTGGTGTGCAATATGTTAAGTGCTGATCGATAAGGCATATACTTTTTGCCACCTTCTTCACTATCAACTACAAGCACATCCCCAGGTACATAGAGCCGTGCTACATGTTTGTTGAACACTGTTAAAACCTAAACTAAATCAGCTTGATACAAGTTCTGGACCGGACTTTGATCCAAGTAGCTACTTGTCTGCAGCAGCAACTACCATACGCTATTGCTAGAACTGTTTTTCCATGCAGCAGTGACCATCACTTACACTTGTCATTTCATGTAACATGAGTAGTAGGCTATTATACTAGACATGAATCATGTCCGGACACTGAAAGCTCATTCTCAGTAAGGTTAAGGCAGTAGTAGAGCAGGTGGCCTAAGTCCACTCTGGTCATCGTTTTAACTCTTTCCAACAGTGCACTGTGCAAAGTTTTTTCCATGTCAATAATTCTTTTATTCTAGAGTGTAATTACACGGGAGAAACCCTTTCTCCTTTTTGTTTCTATGTATATTATTAGGATGATAAGTGTTCAATTAGCATTCATCAAATAAAGTCTTTTCTATTTCACAATACCAATTTAATAGTGGTTGATTCACCGTCTAACCGTCTCATTGGGCCTTGTCCCAATTCCCTTCCCTTTCCCCTGTAATTTTTCTAGTAGCCTAGTTAGCCATGTCTCTTCTTTTTATATGTTACAGTTTTTCTCCATTGTTTTGGCTCAATTCTTGAAACAGAAATTACATTCTCAAAACACCATGGACAAATCTACAAACCACTTGGCAATTGTTCACAACTGAATTGAATTTCTCAATTCAGTTCATCAAATTGCAAATGTCTCAGTACATGTCTCAATGTCTCAGTACATCTTTCAAATGATTAAGTACAAGTAGCCTACATTTAGCACAATTTCCAGGTGAATAGATCTTGTTGATCTAAACTGATTGTCAATTCTCAGTCTACTGGTTGTTCTCTCCAATACATGTCAGCGTCATTTCATTGTTTAAGTCATCACATGCACAATAGTCTGTTCAATTGTCAAAATTATTCAGGAACATAATACCATGAATACCATATATGGATTTCTTGGAACATTTAATAAAATGATTACAGCAATTGAGTCAGGTGCAACTAGAACTTGACTAACGAAGGAGGAGTTAGAGTTGGTCTCAGATGACCAATCAAATAGTATGTTTAGTTACCTGACAGGTGCTGTCCATGATTGTGAATGCTGCCTAGACAGATAGATAGAGAGACAGATAGACAGATATGCCGATAGATAGATAGATAGATAGATAGATAGATAGATAGATAGATAGATAGATAGATAATCAGATAGATAATCAGATAGATAGATAATCAGATAATCAGATAGATAGATAATCAGATAATCAGATAGATAGATAATCAGATAGACAGATTGATAATCAGATAGATAATCAGATAGATAGATTGTTTTGTTTTATTTTATTTGGGATGAATGTGGACGACTAGAATGAAAGGAGTAAGTATGTTGTTTATATATTGTTTTATGATAACAAGGTTTTTGAAGATTGACCAGGTTTCTGTAATTAAAAATAATAAGTATATATAGACATATAAGGGGGCAATTTACTATAGCGCAGCGACGCTAATTAGCGCTAATTGACGCAAATTCACGCTAATTTGCGCTAAAACGGTATTCACTATAGCGCTGGAGAGAAAATACTCCCAAAATCAAATTTACTATAGCTCCCAGAATCCAAATAGCGCCCAAATCCTTACTCTACTAAAAGCTGGAGAATTGCACATGGAAATAATGTTTAGAGCATGATATAATTGCCTAAATGGAACTGAAATATGCGGTATATTATTTAAAGATAATCTGCTTTTAAACTGTGTGAAAAAAGTGATTTCTACACTGAAATATCTTTAAAAGTCTGAGAAGTGAAAAATTCCTTGTTTTTTGGACAAATAGGTGCAACACAACTGAGCATGCTCAGACCTAAATTAACTCAAATTTTAACTCAAGTGTCTTTTTTCACAAGAGTTATAGTAAATACCAAAAATAGAGCTAATTAAAGAGCATTTTTTGGAAGTGAAAATCTGCTCTATTTTAGTCCAATGCAAGTTTTAGCCATTGATTCTAATGATACAATTGTAACTTTCAAAAATAAATTATTTTAATGTTGAGATGAAATGTATCTTTCTCTGAAATAAATTTTCCTCTGCAACAATGTTGCTTCTAATTAAAATATTTTGTTTTTAAGAATGTGGAATGTGAAATGTTTTGATAAAATAATTTTTTCTCTGTCACATTCACTTGTTACTCTCCACCTCACAACAATCTTTACCCAAACTCACACAGGTGTCTTTACAAAGCACAAACGTGCTTTTTATTATTTCTAAATAATCATAATTTGAGCCCCAAAAATCTGATATGTGTTCCAACATCAGAAATCAAAATGTAATTCCCCAAAATTTGAGGGTAATATCACTATTCTAAACTCACCCACAAAAAAACTCAAAATTTCATAGAATAAATCAAGAAGAATAACTCCTGAGTAATGTAATTCCATCACCTGTATGCCCAAAGAAATGCAGTATTTATGTGTATTTATGTGCATGAGGATCTCACATGTGGCAGCTCCGTGGCTTAGAGGTTAGAACTTCTGCTTTGCATCCCTGAGTGTCTGGGTTTAAATCCCAAACATGCTGTTTCATGTAGAGAAGTTGTCTCATCTCCCAGGTCTTAAAAATATGTCTAAATGTTGTATTTATGTGTAGGAGGGTTCCACCACCATTGTAAATCTTGCCAGTTGCAAAATGTAGCCAAAAGTATTGGGACACCTGCCTTTACACACACATGAACTTTAATGGCAGCCCGGTCTTAGTCCGTAGGGTTAAAATTTGATTTGGCCCACCCTTTGCAGCTAGAAAAGCTTCTGGGAAGGCTGTCCACAAGGTTTAGTGTGTTTATGGAGATGTTTGATCATTCTTCCAGAAGTGCATTTGTGAGGCCAGGCACTGATGTTGGATGAGAAGGCCTGGCTCGCAGTCTCTGCTCTAATTCAGCCAAAGGGTGTTCTATCGGGTTGAGGTCAGGACTCTGTGCAGGCCAGTCAAGTTTCTCCACCCCAAACTCGCTCATCAATGTCTTTATGGACCTTGCTTTGTGCACTGGTGTGCAGTCATGTTGGAACAGGAAGGGGCCATCCCCAAACTGTAACAAAGTTGGGAGCATGAAATTGTCCAAAATGTCTTGGTATGCTGATGCCTTAAGAGTTACCTTCACTGGAACTAAGGGGCCATGCCCAACCCCTGAAAAACAACCCCACACCATAATACCCCTCCACCAAATGATTTGGACCAGTACACAAAGCACAGTCCATAAAGACATGGATGAGTGAGTTCGGGGTGGAGGAACTTGACTGGCCTGGACAGAGTCCTGACCTCAACACAACAGAACACCTTGGGGGTGAATTGGAGTGGAGACTGTAGGCCAGGCCTTCTCGTCCAACATCAGTGCCTGACCTCGCAAATGCACTTGGAAGAATGGTCAAACATTCCCATAGACACACTCCTAAACCTTGTGGACAGCCTTCCCAGAAGAGTTGAAGCTGGTATAGCTGCAAAGGGTGGGCCAACTCAATATTGAACACTAGTGACTAAGACTGGGATGCCATTACAGTTCATGTGCATTTAAAGGAAGGCGTCCCAATACTTAGGCCAATATATTGTATATTGCTTGGAGACACTGAACATGGCTATGGACTTAGGGCTGGTTCACACCACAGAGATGCAGAGAACATGTGTGAGGCTGCCTGGTGGCTAAGTGGGTAATAATTCTGTCTAGCAGCACTGGGGTTGCTGGTTCAATTCCCTAGCATGCTAATGCTTGTGTTGAAGTTTATATGTTCTCCCTGTGTGGGTTTCTCACCACAATCCAAAGACATGGTGGCATTTTATTTGTCTCCTGTCAAAATAGTCTCTAATGTAAAAAAGTTAGTTTTGGACTTTAGATTGGAAGCTCATTGCAGCCAGGGACTGATGTTAATGTTTGTTAGCACTAACCATGCCCAGGGACTTGGACATTTAAAATTGTAGGGTTTACACTGCACAGGTACATATGCTTAGAAAACTGTTGCTTTTTTTATGTGCATGCAAATGGACTTGGATCTTTGGCCTGTAGTTGGAGATTTGATGCACATAGCCAAGGGCTAACACAGTTACAAATAGTATTATGTGTTCCTGCCCATCAGGTGCAATCACTTTAGACATACACGAAGGGACAGATTGAAAGATACTGGTGGGAGTGTACTTCTATTGGGCGTGTATCAGTTTGCTAACAATACAACCTCTCTTATATAAAGGCCTGCAGTATCTGGGATTGTTTGGTCTGAGAAGGCCAGTATTTTTTCTGTGATTTGTGGGGGGGGAGAAGGAATGATATTGTGCAGATTGGCAAACCCCCCAACTAGTGTTATTTGCTGAAATTCTTGTGCATTTTTTCAATCAAAAATTGTGTGTGTATTGTTCCTGTCTGACCATGCAAAATTGTTTGGAAGCATTTGCTGACCTTCTACTCTTGGATCTCATTGCTTAATCATGTACACAGAAATGCAGATTCCAGCAGAATATGGTCACCAATGTATGTATATGTGGATTGTGGGGTGGGGGTGGGTGTTTTGAACATTTGTCTTTTTTAATATTATGATGGAATGCTTTGTAAGAATAATGACTTAAGTATGTTTCTATAATCTTGCAGATAAAAATGTGATGTGTTGCCCGTTATACACTAAAAGAAAAGCTGTGTGCACTCTAAGGTTTTGACAAATTTTAGATTGTAAGCTATTATGAGCAGGGCCCTTAAAATCCAATTGCTAAATGTAGTACCATGTATCCTGTCCACATTTTTTTGAAGCTAGTAAATTAATGTACATTATTTTGTTTCTGCTGGCAAAATAAAAGTACATTATTGAGCTTTGGTGTGTTTTTTTTATTTTTGGTGGTGGTGGTTTTGGCAAAGTGCAATATTGTTTATATTTTATTTCTATATGCATTTGTGCACCAAAAAACAAATCTCTTCACCCTGGTTCACATTGATGCTACTTTCAAATCGCGCTACTTTAACTTGAGCTAGCACGATTTTAGGTACTACTTGATAGACATCTGTGTGGCTTCATACACAAATGTCTATTGACGTCGCACCTGAAATCGGCAAAAGTAGTGCAGGAACTACTTTTGAAAATCAGTGCGGTGCCACAAAATTGGGGTTGCATCGATGGAACAGTGCCATTGCCACCAATAGTCATGCGATTTGATTTCTGAAATTGCACGACAAATCGCCCCGATGTAAACCTAGGCTTCAGCACACCTGCAAATAAATGATAAAGGTGGAATCTTTATATATAACAGTTGTGGAGAATTGCAGGTAATGAATTCAGCTGGAGGATAGGCAGTGTTGTGTGAGTCAGCTCTGGTTCACATTGGTGCGATTTGACATGTCAAATCGGTGGCAATTGCACTGTTCTAATTGGTGCGATTTGTATTGATATCAGTGCAGAAACCTGCACAGATTTCTCTGATGTCCCCCCCCCCCCTGCAGTCGGGACTGACATGCAGGAATGAAATCGTATGAGTTCATCTGAACAATTTCCTCCCGCTGTCAGTGTGAAGCAGAGCTCAAACTGGGCCTTTTGCCTTTGTAATTCACCTGCTGCTATGCCAGAGACACCATTTCGTATCAAACTCCCTTAAGTTTACCTTCAAATATGCAAATCTGTATTTTTACATATAATGATATCTGCAAATCAAAAATAATAAATTCTAATCATGATTGAGATCAAATATTCACAGCTGAAATCAACAGAGCGTTGTTTCACCTCCTGACCCGGAAATGAGTCATTGTAATCACCCGGAAGTTCCTGTTCTGGTCAGGATCTCCATCTAGGTGGATATGGCGAGCTCCCTCTTTAGCATAGAGGAGGTGTATCAGGCTACGTACTTACCGAGGCCGAGATGCCGAGAGTGGTTCACCCTTGCACCCAAGCGCACTCCGCCCCCTGGAGGTGAGACAGGGAGAGGACAGCACGAGGGAGCACTGGCCACCAGCAGGTAGAGGTGTCTTGCTGAAGAATCTAGCAGGGATGAGTCTGAAGAACAGGCCAGGAGTCAAACACCAAGGGTAGACAGGGTCAAACAGCAACCAGTAGCAAGGCACAAGTCCGTTTAGGAGTTTAGCAGGAAGCACCAGTATAGTCAGGTTAGGCAAGAAGTCCAGGGTACAGGCAGAAGGTAGAGGGCTGGAGACAGGCAGCAGATCCGGGTCACAGGCCGAGGGTCAAGCACAAGGAGAGAGGTAGAAGTCCGTTTAGCAAGCCAAGGGGTCAGGTTCAGGAGAAGCAGAAGCGTAGTCAAATCCGGTCCGGGTCACAGCAGGAGAACTTTAACTTCTTTCAGGCACAAGAAACACAGTAAAGCTGACAAACCAGCAACCAGATAGTGTTACTGCGTCTGTTTAAATAGGCCCGCCTGTAGTCCCATTGGCGAGCTATTGCGCACGCGCATTCGTCGTTGCGCCGGTGCGCGCACCCGAGCACGCCGAAGCGCCGCCCCGCCACGCACGCGCATGCGCCGATGTGCCGTTTTGCCGCGCATGCGCACTGAGCGCAGATTGGTGACAACAGACGGGGAATTTCCCTGACAGTGCCCCCCTCCGAGGGGCGGACTCCGGACGCCCAGACTGGCCATTAATTCCGGATGTTCTTGGTGAAAGGCTCGTATTAGGCGGGGAGCGTGCAAGTTCCTGGATGGTTCCCAGGAGTTGTCCTCCGGGGGGTACCCCTTCCATTTAACCAAGTATTGTAACTGTCTGCCTTTTTTCCTACAGCCCAGGATGGATTCCATCTCAAATTCCTTTTCCCCATCTACTTCAACTGGTGGTGGAGGAGGTTCATCTCTTCCAGGAAAGGCGTTGGGAATGACGGGTTTTAATAAAGATGAGTGGAACACTGGGTGAATCCTATAGGAATCAGGTAATGCTAGTTCAAAAGCCACAGGATTAATAGCTTGTTTGATCTTGAAGGGCCCGATAAATCTAGGGCCGAGCTTTCGAGAGGGAATAGGCAATCTGAGGTTGGCGGCGGAAAGCCAAACTTTTTCCCCGACTCTGAACGCCGGGTTTTCCTTCCTTCCCCGGTCATAAAATTTCTTGTAGGATCCTTGGGCATTCCGCATCATCTCCTGGAGTCTTTGGAAATTCGCCTGGACAGAAGCCACTCGGTCATGGACCGCGGGAACAGGGCTCTCGGGGATGTTTTCAGGGAGAAAGGAGGGATGAAAACCGTAATTGGCCCAAAAGGGGGTTTGATTGGTAGCAGAATGCATTGAATTGTTATAGGCAAACTCTGCGTAAGGAAGTAGAGATGCCCAGTCATCCTGGGAAGCAGAGCAGAAGCAACGGAGGTATTGCTCCAGGGTCTGATTGGTTCTTTCCGTCTGGCCATTGCTTTGGGGGTGGTACGCTGACGAGAGGCAGGTTTTGACTTCTAGTGACTTGCAGAGTTCCTTCCAGAATTTTGAAGTGAACTGGACCCCTCTGTCGGAGGTGATACTCTTTGGTATTCCATGAAGCCTGGTTATCTCCTTAAAAAAGATTTGAGCGGTATCCATGGCTGAAGGTGTCCCAATCATCGGTAAAAAGTGAGCCATTTTTGAGAGGCGGTCCACAACGACCAGAATCGTGGTAAACCCTCCGGAGGAAGGCAAGTCCACGATAAAGTCCATGGACACGTCCGCCCAAGGGCGCTCAGGAATGGGTAAGGGTTTGAGCAGGCCCCAACTCTTGGTGTTTGGCCCCTTGTTACGCTGACACTGAGTGCAGGAAGCGACATAAGACTTACAATCTTGCCTCCAGCCTGGCCACCAGAAGGAGCGGGAGACAAGTTCCGACGATTTACGTGCTCCGAAGTGACCTGCCAGTTTGAGATCGTGGAAGGTCCTCAAGACCAGCGGTCTTGTTTCCAGAGGGACGAAAATCTTGTCCTGGGACCAGAATAGGCCGTCCCGCTTCTCCAGGGAGGTAGTAACCGGATCAGAGCAGAGCCCGGAAGCGATTTTAATAGAGGTGAGTAGATCGGCCCGGGGAATCAACAGAAAGTTCTGAGCTGACAGAATGGTGCCCGGTTGGGCCGACTGAGGGGTTTCCGGAAACATCCTGGATAGCGCATCCGCCTTCCCATTCTTGGAGCCGGGTCTATAGGAAATGTGAAAGTTGAACCGGGTGAAGAAAAGGGCCCAACGGGCCTGCCTGGGGCATAGACGTTGAGCTGTTCCTAAGTACTCTAGATTTTTATGATCTGTGAAGATCATGATGGGGTGTACTGCCCCCTCCAGAAGGTATCGCCATTCCTCCAGTGCGAATTTTATGGCCAGTAATTCCCGGTCCCCTACATCATAGTTTCGCTCCGGGGGAGTCAACTTTTTAGAGGCAAAGGCTACTGGATACAGGAGAGCCTTGGGGCCTCGTCTTTGAGAGAGGATGGCTCCGATGGCTGTCTCAGAGGCGTCCACTTCCAGGGTGAACGGCAGTAGAGGATCCGGGTGCTGAAGTACTGGTGCTGAAGTGAAGACGTCCTTGAGGCGAGAGAAGGCCTCCTGAGCTTCTGGAGACCAGTGAAAACGGTTATTTTGCCGGGTAAGTTGGGTTATTGGGGCCACAATGGAGGAAAAGCCCACGATGAATCTCCTATAGAAGTTGGCGAAGCCTATAAACCGCTGTACCCCCTTCTTGTCGGTTGGGGCTGGCCAGTCCTGAATGGCCTTCACCTTCTGCGGGTCCATTGCGACCCCATCGATGGAAATGATAAAGCCGAGGAACTGTACGGTGGTCTTTTCGAACTCGCATTTCTCAGCTTTAAGGTAGAGTTTGTGCTTCCGAAGGATGGTGAGGACCTTCATGACATGAGCCCGGTGGAGTTCGATGTTGGTGGAAAAAGATGAGGATATCGTCCAGGTACACTACTAAGAAGTCATCAAGGTGCTGTCTGAAAATGTCGTTGACTAGGTGTTGGAAGGTGGCTGGAGCATTACAAAGACCGAACGGCATGACCGAATACTCAAAGTGTCCGAAACGAGATCTGAAGGCGGTTTTCCACTCGTCTCCGGCCCTGATTCTGATAAGATTGTAGGCCCCCCGTAGATCTAGTTTGGAAAAGACCCGAGCAGATCGGAAGCGCTGAAATAGCTCCGGAATAAGGGGTAGTGGGTACCTGTTCTTAATGGTTATCTTGTTTAGGTCCCGGTAATCGATACAGGGTCTTAAGGACCCGTCTTTCTTTTCCACAAAGAAGATTCCTGCACCGGCTGGAGAGGAGGAAGGGCGAATAAATCTCTTCTGGAGGTTTTCATCAATATAAGCCTTGAGGGCTTTCAACTCGGTTTCGGACAGTGGAAAGATACGTCCGAACGGAATTTTGGAGCCCGGCAAGAGATCGATAGGGCAATCATAGGGCCGATGAGGTGGTAGATGGTCGGCTTGCTGCTTATCGAACACGTCCTGGAATTCTAGATAGATGGAAGGAACATGCTGTAGGTTGTCCGGCTTGGCAATCATGGAAGCGCAGACCATAGAGGCAGAGGCAAGACAGTTCTGGGAACAATAGGAGGAGGTGAAGCTAACCTCTTTCTTCACCCAATTTATGAGGGGCTCGTGTGCCTGTAGCCAGGGAAGACCCAGGATGATGGGGAACATCGGGGAAGGTATGAGGTCTAACCGGAGAAGTTCTTGATGACCCGAGTCAGAGATGGCAAGGATAGGTTTGGTTTCCTGCGTGATCAGCCCTGAACAGGGCAAGGACCCATCCGCCAGGTGGATCTGAAGGCAGTGGTCCTTAGGTTGAGTGGGGACATGGAATCTTGAGGCTAAGGCAGAGTCCAGGAAGCAGCTGCAGGCTCCAGAATCAATAATTGCCGGGAGGCGGATTGCCCCTTCCGGCAGCTGTAGAGACACAAAGAGAATGACATAAGACTGAGGGTTGTCAAAGAGTTGATAGTTTAAAGTGTCTTTAGAGATAGACTTACTAGGTCTTACGGGGCAGTTGAGGAGGAAGTGGCCGGCACCCCCGCAATATAGGCACAGATTGGCCTGGCGCCTTCGCTGTTTTTCCTCAGGAGTCAGGGGAGCCCGAACCAACCCGAGCTGCATGGGTTCTGGCTCAGGAAGAGGTGTGACTGCAGGCACAGAGGTTGGTGGGTAGTGAGGTACAGTCCTGGATGGAGGCCAGTTGGGACGAGGAGATTGAAATCGCTCTGCCCGTCGTTCACGAAGACGCCTATCGAGTTGTATGGCGGATTGGATCAGGTTCTCCAAGGTAGTGGGGGTTTCGATCCTGGCCAGCTCGTCCTTGAGAGTCTCAGATAGCCCCTGGCGGTATTGGTATCTGAGGGCCGCCTCATTCCATTTGGTGTCGGCGGACCATTTCCTAAATTCCGACGTATAGTCTTCCACCGGCCTTCTCCCCTGAGTTAGGTTATGGAGGACGGACTCGGCCGTGGCTGATCGCTGGGGATCATCGTATAATTGAGCCATATGTTCAAAAAATGTCTCTACTGAGTCCAATATGGGGCTTTGTTGCTCCATCAGGCCATGGGCCCAGGCTTGAGGGTCATCCGTTAAGAGAGAGATGATAAACCCCACCTTTACTGCTTTCGAAGAGAAGGTCCTTGGTTGGAGGGCAAGGTAGAGGGAGCAGGCGTTTTTAAAGGCCCGGTATTTTTTGCGGACACCCGAAAAACGTTCCGGAATAGGGACCCTGGGTTCAGGGGTGGCCATCACTACTGTAGAACTCGTAGGTACTTGGGAGTTGGTGGCGGTGTTGGCAGAGGTGGCAGCTGTGGGGCCTGGCCCTAGGAGACCGGTGAGCTGTTGAAGACGGCCATCAGTCTGGGTATATCCCTCTTGGAGTCTTTGGACAGTGTCTGTTAGGGTGGAGACCTGCTGGCAGAGGGTGTCAAATGGGGAACGCACTCTGTCGGCCTCAGACATCTGGCTGGTTTGTACTATCAGGCTACGTACTTACCGAGGCCGAGATGCCGAGAGTGGTTCACCCTTGCACCCAAGCGCACTCCGCCCCCTGGAGGTGAGACAGGGAGAGGACAGCACGAGGGAGCACTGGCCACCAGCAGGTAGAGGTGTCTTGCTGAAGAATCTAGCAGGGATGAGTCTGAAGAACAGGCCAGGAGTCAAACACCAAGGGTAGACAGGGTCAAACAGCAACCAGTAGCAAGGCACAAGTCCGTTTAGGAGTTTAGCAGGAAGCACCAGTATAGTCAGGTTAGGCAAGAAGTCCAGGGTACAGGCAGAAGGTAGAGGGCTGGAGACAGGCAGCAGATCCGGGTCACAGGCCGAGGGTCAAGCACAAGGAGAGAGGTAGAAGTCCGTTTAGCAAGCCAAGGGGTCAGGTTCAGGAGAAGCAGAAGCGTAGTCAAATCCGGTCCGGGTCACAGCAGGAGAACTTTAACTTCTTTCAGGCACAAGAAACACAGTAAAGCTGACAAACCAGCAACCAGATAGTGTTACTGCGTCTGTTTAAATAGGCCCGCCTGTAGTCCCATTGGCGAGCTATTGCGCACGCGCATTCGTCGTTGCGCCGGTGCACGCACCCGAGCACGCCGAAGCGCCGTCCCGCCACGCACGCGCATGCGCCGTTTTGCCGCGCATGCGCACTGAGCGCAGATTGGTGACAACAGACGGGGAATTTCCCTGACAAGGTGCTGCTGATTTGCCGGGTAAGTGTAGGATATGTACTTGTGCTTACTGAAGGTGGGGGTGGATTTGGTGTGGGTGGGCTTCATTGATTTGTTTGGCATCACCACACATTTACTTCTGGCCCATGTGCACACATCACTACTTCCTGCATTTGTTCTGCTGATGTAAATCAGTAAGGACTATGTAAGTATAAATGAGAGCTCCTTTCTATTAAAATATATATGACTTGATTCACAGTTGGGCGACTTTTCATGATTCTCAATGATAACCATTCATATCTGTGCTTCTTTAAGTCACACCAACTTCAAAGTAGTCCCTGTACTACTTTGGTGTGACTTTCAGGCTCAGTTTCCACTAGTGCGACTTGTCATGTGACTTGGGACTGCAAAGTCGATTGACATGTCATACCCCATGATTTCCATTGAGTATGGTTCATATCTGTGCGATTTCAAAGTAGTCCCTGCACTACTTTGGTCCCACTTTGATACGACTTGAGGTCCATAGACCTCAAGAATATACAGGCTATGATTCAAGTCACATCATAATCACGGCAAAAAAATCGCGGCAAAATCATGCCAATTTAGGGTTGCAATAGTGGAAACAGAGCCTCATGTGACTTGAGGTACATAGGGCGCAATATTACACAGGCATTCCCAGAAGTTGGGGCCAAGTTGCAGCGGAAAAGTGGCATCAAATTAGTATGACCTTGGCCTCGTACACACAACCGATTTTCTCGGCAAGAACCAGCAAGAAACTTGCTGGCAGAGATGTCTTGCCGAGTAAATCGGTCGTGTGTACGCGGCTATCGGGTTTCTCGTCGAGAAAACCGACAAGTAACCTCGACGAGAAAATAGAGAACCTGCTCTCTATTTTCTCGTCGAGATTCTCGTCAGCCTGTTTCTCGACGAGAAAAGTGAGTGTGTGTACACTTACCTGTCCGCCGGGAAGCCCGCGCATGTTCGAAATGAATTTGACGCATGCGCGGTAGCTTCCTAGGCATAGATAGGGTATACCAAGATGGCGGCGACGGCATCGAATGTGACGAGCGCATGCTCGTCGTAGTCGATGACGTCACCGCGTACGCTCCATTCAAAGAACCGCGGGTTCTTTGAATCGAGCGTGTGTACACTCGGCCGGGACAATTTTCTTGTCCAAGAATCTCGTCGAAAAAAACGACATGTTTTTTTCGACGAGAATCTCGGCCGTGTGTACGAGGCCTTTCAGGTCGCAGCAGTGTGAAAGAGATTCAAGGATATCTTTGAATTTGGCCCTATTGTCACTTGTGCATCCTGAAAGTGGGGCAAATTCGCCCCTGCACTACCTTGGTTTGACTTTGATGCGATTTGAGGTCCATACACCACAAGATTACACAGACATTGCTTCAAGTCATGGCAAAGCTGTGCAATTTTAAGGTCGCACAAGTGCAAATGGGGCTTTATTCAAAGGTGTTATCATTTAATCCCATTAGGTTACTTTCACACTTATGTGACTTTTCATGCAGCTTTGGACCTCAGAGTCACTTTAAAAGTTACCCCCATGAGTTCCATTCATATCTATGCAACTTCACCCATATTCACATACAGTAGCTCTGAATTGACATGTCAAATTGCAGGCCAAATCGGCGCCTATTGATGGCAATAGAACTGTCCAAATTGGTGCAACGCCAAACAGATTCCCAAAAGTATTTCCTACACTACTTTGGGTGACTTCAGGAGGCGATTTGTTACCTCCCAACTTTTTGAGATGGGTATAAGGGACACCTATTAGCAAAAGTATGTAGGCATAGGACACACCTCCTAAAACACCTTCTTAAAGGAGAATTATTCAAAAAAAAAAAGGATTAGTTAAACCCCCAAGTGTTTTTTTTTTTTTTTAAACAATAATATCCCTTTAGATTTGTTTTTAAATTCCCAAAGCCAAGCAATTTAGAAATTAGATGAAAGGTTTAGCGCTGGAAAACCCTTTTTGAAAGATAAAAATTGCATTTTATATAAAACTATACAGATCAGAACAAAATGAGGGACAAATGAGGAGGAAAGAGGGACTTTGTTCTAAATCAGGGACAGTTGAGACCTATGTGATTTCACTAGACATCTGTGCAGGAAAGTGCACAGATGTCTCTGAAATCGCTCACAAAGTCGGGCTGAGGCCCTTTTCACACTTGAGCGACTTTTCCTGTGATTTTGGTCATCACAGTTGCATGACAAGTCATACCCCATGATTTTCAATGTGTACCATTTATATCTGTGCAACTTCAAGTCACACCGACTTCAAAGTAGTCCCTGTACTACTTTGGTCCGACTTTGATACTAGTTGAGGTTCATAAACCTTAAGTTTACAGGCATTCCCTGGAATCGTAAAAACATTGCAGACGGAAATTTGCGCGCCTTTCCCTGCGACTCCTGCGTCCATAGACCTCAAGATTACACAGGCATTTCTTAAAGTCGCATCAAAATCACACAAATTTCAGTTTGCACAAGTGTAAAAGGGGCCTAAGTCACTGTGATGAGTACTATTATACCTAGAATATAAAGTAGTCCCACCATCAAACACTCAGCAACATATGCTGAAAAGAGGCAAATGCCTATTAGACAATGCCACATCAGCATGATCATGGTTGTTACTATAATATTAAAGTGGTTGTTAACCCACTTAGACAACTTGCACCTACAGGTAAGCCTAGATTAAGGCTTACCTGTAGGTGCAAGAAATATCTCCTTAACCTACATGGTTAAGGAGATATTTGCTTTTAAAACAGCACCGATGACGTCACACACATGCGCACTAGTGGGCCGGCATCATTGCTGGTTTTCTGAATGGGATCTTGCAGGCCCCAGCGTGCATGCATGTGACGTCATCGCCGCTCCGGCCAATCACAGCGCCGGAGCGGTGATACACTGATGGCAGTGAATGGACTTCGAGGCAAGATGGCGGCGGAGGGAAACTACGAGCAGTTTGGGGGCTTCGATCTCAGGTAAGTCATTCATAATGAGCTAGTATGCTATGCATACTAGCTCATTATGCCTTTATTTTCCAGGGTTTTAAAAAAAATAAAAAAATGGGTTTACTTCCTCTTTAATGCCTGAAATGCAAAACATTATTGTATAGAATTAAACATTAGTAAATGTATTTTCTCTGTAGGTATGTGCTCAGCTCTGTAGCATAGTGGTATTCCCTGCTGCCCTCAAAGGTTTAAGCCATGAATTCAAATCCTACTGACGGCAGCACCTCCTGAATGTGTGCATTTTACTCAGTAGCATATTTCTCGCAGTGCAGTGCTATATAAAAACTTAGTGGAAATTGGCATTTGCATGTACGCAGATTCGCTAATTAGCGCTGATTTCATATTTACTAACACTTGTTTGCTGCTAATAGCGCTCTTTTTCATTCGCAAATTCGCGCATTGAATTTTAAGTTGGCTAAAATGGGAGCTATTTTTTGCAATAGTGCTCAGTACTTCCTGGAGTTATAGTAAATCAGTCCCAATATGTAACAGTATCCTGGTTAAATGTTGAATTTTTTTGTATTAAGAAAATATATAATAAAGATAGATTAAAAACAGATTGATTATCTATCTGATTATCTATCTGTCTATCTATCAGATAATCAGATAGATAATCAGATAGACAGACAGATAGATAATCAGATAGATAATCAGATAGATAATCAATCTGTCTGTCTATCTGATTATCTATCTGATTATCTGATAGACAGATAGCTAATCAGATAGATAGATAGATAGATAATCCGATAGATAATAAGACAGATAGATAATCAGATAGATAATCATATAGATAATCAGATAGATAGATAATCATATATATATATAGATAATCATATAGATAGATAATCAGATAGATAGATAATCAGATAGATAGATAATCCGATAGATAGATAATCAGATAGACAGATAGATAGTCAGATAGATAATCAGATAGATAATCAGATAGATAGATAATCAGATAGACAGATAGATAATCAGTTAGCGAGAGAGAGAGAGAGAGAGAGAGAGGGACAGATAGATAGAGACAGACAGACAGAGATAAGAGACCTGTAAAGCATGGCTGTAGGACGCAGTGCTAGGAGCCCTCACACATACAGGAGATGTGTAATGAAGGCTCCAGCAGGTCGGGTGAAGCACGGCTTCCTCCCCCTCCCTCCACCCTCCACTCTCAGTCCGATCACAGGCTGAGAATACATAAATCACAAGGTGCTGCTGTATATGGATGGGGTGGACACTGGACAGACAATGAGACAAGTAAAGGGTTAGAATATGTTACCTACCTCCGAGTCCTGGAGCCATTCACAGAGCCGAAACCGAAAGTGACACGGCCGCCCGGGGAAAGCACCGCCCATTTCATACGGCGGTGCAGAAGGACCCAATGAGAGTGGCTGGAGAGGCGCAGGACCCAATGAGAGAGGCTGGAGAGGTGCAGGACCCAATGAGAGTGGCTGGAGAGGAGCCCTGCAAAGTGCCACAGAGCTTAAAAAAAACATGCAAATTAAGCGTCTTGCCTGCATTGCATTGGCATGACGCTTTAATAGTGCACTGTGCCCAGGGCCGCCATCAGGAATTTTGGGGCCCCTTACACAGCTTCAGGCAAGGGCCCCCTGGAGCAGAGGATAACCGGGGGGGGGTGCTGCCGCTGCGAATCGAGAAGCGGGGGGGGGGCAGCCGTGAATTGAGGAGCAGGGGGTTCCACGAATTAAGAAGCAGGGGGGTGCTGCTGCCGCAAATTGTTGAGGTCGGGTGCTGACGAACAAAAAAGAACAAAAAAAAGGGGGGTTGCAATCCAGGGCCCTGGGGACCTCCGGGCCTCTGGGCCCCTTACAAAAAAAATAAAAAATAAAAAAATTAATATATTTTTTTTTTTTTATAAAAAAAAAAGGGGGGTTGCCATCCGGGGCCCTGGGGACCTCTGGGGACCTCTGGGCCCCTTACAAAAAATATATATATTTTTATAAAAAAAGGGGGGTTACCATCCGGGGCCCTGGGGACCTGATGGCGGTCCTGACTGTGCCCGGTGCCCGCCCCGAACATAGTGCACTTAAAGGACCTTTTTTTTTTTTTCTGCTAGTGGCTTCGGGGGGGTCGCAATATGGACGGGCCGCCACTGATGGGATCTCTCCATCTTGGAATAGTTATTTATTTTTACTTTTATCTCTATGATATTTCTTGATGGGGTGTTATGATTGTCCGCTGTTTGCCAATGCATTCCATCTTAGTTCTGCTTGGCTCACATATATTTTTTTTTTTCTGCTATGTTCCCTCTTTTCTTAAATTTCGTTATTGTACGATAATATGGATATGTATCAATATTGAGGAGGGACTTATCATCTTTTAGCCGATTAGATTATTTGAGCTACATGCCCCGACATTCATACATGGGGGACAAGCCTTTTTGTCTTTTCCCTTGTTGTGTATTTGTTGGTGCATTAGAGTTTTTATTACATATGGTATTATTTTATGTGTTATGTCTTTTCTTTTTTATGTTGCACCGTTGCCTCCTTTCCTACACATGAGATTGTCCTTTATCATTATATGTTTTTGTTATGTGGAATCTCCAGCAGGAGGGATGTTCTCCATCTGCTTAATGGTTACATTTTGAATTATAGGTGTTCAAAGGTGCTTTCTATTACGTTACTAAAGCCTCGTACACACGACCGAGTTTCTCGTCAAAAAAACGACAAGAAAACTGCCGAGAGAGCTTTCTTGCCGAGAAAACCGTTCGTGTGTATGGTTTCTCGTCAAAAAAAAATCCGGGAATCTCCACGAGAAAAATAGAGAACCTGCTCTCTATTTTCTCGTCAGGATTCTCGTTTTTCTCGTCGGGTTTCTCGTCGGCCTGTTTTGCGACGAGAAAATCGGTCGTGTGTATGCTTTTCCGAGTCTTAAAAAATCGCGCATGCTCAGAATCAAGTATGAGACGGGAGTGCTTCTTCTGGTAAAACAAGCCTTCGTAAATGAGATAGCACATTCGTCACGCTGTAAATTATTGCATCGTTTAAATGTTGCGCATTTAAATCTTCTTTAGAATGGTACAATAATGAAAAATAATGAACTTGTTTTGCTGCTGATATTCACACAGAGTTCTGACTAACTTTTTTAAACCTTTTTCATGCTGATCTCATGAATATTTTGCTGTATTATATAGAGCAAGATCTCCTTAATATTTATATATTTTAAATTTGCAATACAGATCTTCATTTTAACCACTTCAATACAGGGCTTTTTGTACCACTTCAATACCGGGACTATTTTAGCACTTCTCTCCTACATGTACAAATCATCATTCTTTTGCTAGAAAATTACTCAGAACCCCCAAACATTATATATGTTTTTTTAGCAGACACCCTAGGGAATAAAATGACAGTCATTGCAACTTTTTTTCTTGCATGATATTTGCGCAATAATTTTTCAAACGCCTTTTTAAAAAAAAAAAAATGGTTTCATGAATTAAAAAATAACAAAACAGTAAAGTTAGCCCAATTTTTTGGGAAAATATGAAAGATGATGTTACGCCGAGTAAATAGATACCTAACATGTCACGCTTTAAAATTGTGCACACTCATGGAATGGCGCCAAACTTCGGTACTTAAAAATCTCCATAGGCAACGCTTTAATTTTTTTTACAAGTTACCAGGTTAGAATTACAGAGGAGGTCTAGTGCTAGAATTGTTGCACGCGCTCTAACGCACGCGGCGATACCTCAGATATGTGGTTTGAATGGCGTTTACATATGTGGGCGACTTACATGTGCATTCGCTTCTGATCGCGAGCTACCGGGGACAGGGGCGTTTTAATTTTTTTATTTTTTTACTTATTTATTTATTTTTTTACAATTATTTAACTTTTTTTTTTTGATCACTTTTATTCCTTTTACAAGGAATGTAAACATCCCTTGTAATAGGAATGTGTGTGACAGGTCCTCTTTATTGAGAGATGCGGGGTCAATAAGACCCCACATCTCTCCTACAGGCTGGAAAGCATGAGATCAGTGAAAATAAATTCACTGATCTCATACTTACAGCCGCAATTTGTTTACATTTGAGGACCCGGGCGTGACGTCATCACATCGCGCCCGGGCCTCCGACGATCATAGAGATGACTGGTGACCATCTGGTCACCAGTCATCTCTATGCTCGTCACGTGACCCACCAACGGCGCCGGAAGATTCGCTCCGGGTCCCCGATCGCACGGGAGAGCCCGGAGAAGCACCGGATGGCGGCGGGAGGGGGGGTATGTCCCCTCCCGCTGCCTATAAGAACGATCAAGCGGCGGAACCGCCACTATGATTGTTCTTATGGTGCACAGAATCGCCGGCACTTTAAAAGGATATCTGAATGATGCCTCTAGCTGCAGGCATCATTCAGATATCCCCCTACAAAGCCAGGATGTCATATGACGTCCACCCAGGATGGGAGATCCCATCTGTGGACGTCATTTGACTATGGCTGGGTAGGGAAGTGGTTAAATGATTATTTAATTTATAGTGATCTCCATGATTTTCATTTTTATTTTTGTTGTGTCAAGTTTACCAAATTAATTTTATTATCTTGTATTTTTGCACCTTCAAGGAGATTGTTTTGTGTTATCTGTCCCTTTTTTTTATATTTTATTATTTATCTGCCTACTCCAAAGCTACATTTTTTATTTTTATTAAAACACATAGTCAAGTATTAACTGTAAAAAAAAAAAAAACATTTATTCTGGTATATAACAAAATAAATAGAAGGCAGCGCTGGAGAACCTGCGTGGACAATAAAATTGGGAGCTTGACAAGCACATCAGGTGTAAGCACAATCTGATGCGGGACTCCCAGAGGTCAGGAACAGCAGCAGGTGATATATATGTCCAAAGTCTGTGGTACTACAACAGGCTGCCTTCTGTCAGACCACATTGAAGCAAGGCCATCACTTCCTGGTCTTCTTGGCAGCCTTCCCTGCAGCCTTCCTTTTGCATGTGGCTGGAGGCTGTTTCACTGGAGGTGTCAGGAGGAGGAGAAGGAGGTGGAGGAGAAGAAGAAGGTGGAGGAGGAGGAGGTTGAGGTTGCGTAAGCTGGGCGACCTCACATATGGCCGTATTGGGGGTAATTCTCCCCATTATCCCCTTGTTCATTAAGGTGATCAGCAGGGGCTCGCATAGGAGGCATTGTTCCATGCTCATACTATTGAATTTGGCCCCAACTAGGCCGGCAATGGCCTCTTCGGTGGATGTTGGCTCCTGGAGGGTGGCATGTGCCTCTCTAATCAGGGCTATTGCTGCCTCAATTGTGCTCCTGTCCCTCCTGGTTCTTTTTGTAAGGCGGGTGGGAGGCACCTGAGATCTGGTCCTGCTACTTGGCCCGGCCACCTCCTGTCTGCCACTGGGCCCGGCCACTTCCTGGCTCACAGTGGGCACTGCCACCTCCTGGCTCACAGTGGGCCCTGCCTCCTCCTGGCTCACAGTGGGCCCTGCCTCCTCCTGCCTGACACTTTCCAGACCCTCATCCTGGCCGATGTCATCCTGTGTATGAAAAAGGGACATAGTTTGAGTTTTTGGTTCATCATTCACACACAATTTTTAGCTCATGGCTGTTGCAAATTGAATGTAAATCAATAGAAAAGACTATCATTATGACCCCAGCAGTTTTCCTTCTTCTTCCCAAATTTTTGGGCCACTACTGTCTATTGATATTTACAACACTTTTTGATCAAACTTTTTTTTTTTGCTTTCCATATTAAATATTTTGTTGCTGCATTCATTTTATCACAATAAATGTTTATAAAATAGTATACCTGGCTCCAGATGTCCAAATCAGGTTCTTCCAGGATGGCTGCCTCCTCTTGCTCCAGAGAAGGCTCAGGTTGGTTGCAGGTAAGTCTGGGGGGAAGACTGGACAGTGATGGCCTTGGCTCAATGTGGTCATCCAGAAAGGACATCCTGCTGTAGCACCACAAAATCGGGACATATACATCTTTTGCTGCTGCTCCTGACCTCTGAGAAGCCAGGACCCTAAAGCGCTCAGTCCTGTATGTGTCTCTCAAGCTCCCAATTTTACTGTCCACCTGTTGGACGGTTGCTGTGGGTATCTTGGTCTGCACAAATGGGAGCAGGCTCTCCAGCGCTGCTTTCCTCACACCTTTTTTTCTGTGAATGGGGTTTTTGGTCTTCCACAGAGCGGGTATCTCCCTTACCCGGTCAATAAATTCCCCCAGAAATTCTTTATCTAAGAAAGCATTCATTTTTTGTCTGCAAGACAAAACACAAGACAAAAAAAGTAATGTCAGTCACACAGTCTAAACTCAAGAAAATCTTAATCCCCATATATATCCTCAAACAATCTCTAGGCAGTATAGGCCACCGATTTCACAAAATATAAAAATCACATACCTTCGGTCTCACGTCCGTCACTTTTCCTCCTCTCTCCGGACACAGAACATAGTAACGTCACATGTGTGTTTGCTTTAAATACACTACGCATGCGTGAAACTCCGCACACATCGCCCGCCCATGACGTTCACATTATCAACTTTTCCCCGCCCCTTCTCATTCGGTGCGCAGACAGATATGGCGGAGTCACAGCAGGTGTCTGGTAATTCATCAAATAACGATGATGAGACCAGCCCGGACCGTGAATCGTCACGATCAAGGAGGAGATTCAAGGCATCTAATATGTCTTTCGCGGAGATGGTAGAGATGGTTTACATATTGCTAAAGTCGGATTATGATGCAAAGCATAGGCCATATACACAACCTAATCTAAGGAAGGCCAAAATTATGAAGAAAGTAATAAAAAGTCTGAAGAAGAATTTCGGGTGAAAAGATCAAAGGAGCAGCTTAGAAAGAGGTGGTCTGACCTCAAACTGAGGGAGCAGGAGCAGTTAGGGAGAATGCTAGAAAAAAGTAAGTACTTCTCCTGTGTTCCTATTATTGTATTTCAGAACTTTCATGTTGCTCCATGTTGTTGCTTTTTACTATTGTACCTTAGAAAATGGCATCTCGCCCTTAGGGGCGTCCCGGGAGTCGGAGTCTCAATGTTGGGATGGTAGGGATCTTTTCCCATCTGGTTATAGATGTTCATTAAGGGGCATGGGAGGATAATGCTAGGACACTGTTGCTCACAGTACAGAGCAAGAGTCATCTATGTTTATTATTTTGGACCATGTGTCGATATGGTCGCAGGTTGGATTACTGCACTGTACAGACTACTTGTTGTAGATTCTTATGTATCACCTAAAAATTTCAATAAAAATATTTAAACCAAGAAAATGGCATCTCTCAAAATTTAGTGGGCCCAGTAATCGGTCGTTACAGACACATCGTTCGCCCACTACATACGATGTTTGGAGAAGATACAGGGTTCCAATAATTTATAGACATGCCTGTTTTTATTCCATAAATGTTATTACATTGTTGTCTAGATGATGTGTTTGGAACTAGAATGAAATGCAAACTTGAATCAGTGTAAGGAGGGGACACTCAGCAGCTGTTTACACATCTGCACTCTGGAGCACTAGTGTGGGCCACCAGAACAACCTTTTTAGGGTGCCCCACACAGGTGCATCAGTGTATTTTTGAGGTGCCTCCATGTGTAAAACTTGTCATAAAAAGGTGAATAGTCAAGTTTTCTTTATTTTTAAATAATGTCTTCAGCTTGTAACTCGGCCCAAACAGACACTTGTACCCCACTTCCAAGCAATGTATCATGTTCCTATTTTTTCCATAAAATATCTGTGTGCTAAGTATACCTTTTGTTTCATTCTCATAGGGGAGAGAACACTGGGAGGACACCACTCCAGGGAGCACAGGAACCCCACACCACAGAGAGAACTCCAACCCCACCAAGAACCCCAACCTGTGGATGTGGAGGAAGTAGAAGAAGTGGAGGAAGGAGAAGTGGAGGAAGGAGAAGTGGATGACGTGGTGGAACTTGTCACCACAACAGGTCAGTGTCTGTCACCACAGCTTCAGATAAGAGATGTAGGCCTGCAGGGTTATAATACCTTTTTTTTTTTTTTGGGGATGAAAATGTTGTTGAGAAAGAAAGTCCTTGTTTCTCTAGTGATAGTGCCCAAAGAATCATCCAGCAAGTTATGGAGTGTAGTAATGAACTGGACAGAATGAAGCATAGGATGAATGTTATGGAGCAAACATTTAAGGACATCATTGATGTTTTGGGGCAAATTGAATGAAGCACAAAACCCCCCTTTTTCTATTTTTCTTTAAAACATTTTTCACTTTTATACAATCAAGCCAAAATTTGAAGATGCACACAGTGGGGCTTATTTACAAAATGTTTGCGCCATGAATATTGGCGCATCTGCCGTTTTGGTATTTACAAAACATTAGCGCCTGTAGCGCAGCGATATTTCCCATTTACTATAGTGTTCTCGGCGGACAGGAGGAGGCGCTCAGTGTGCCACTATGGACCTGGCGCACGGCATCTTAAAATCTAAATATAAAGAAGCTGGAAGTGCCAATATAATGGGGGTGATGTGGGGTGATGTTAGGAAGTTTAGTGACACCTGCCCAAGTAACAAATATGCCCAAAATAGAGTGAGAAAGTAACTTTTTCAGAACCAGCCCGCTGCGCCGGCAAAGTACGTTTAGAACTGCGAGGAGAATTTTACTTGTTCAAACGCGCCAAGACACTGCGCCGGCAAAATCTTAGTAAATGTCAAGTCACGTAACTCAATTTGCATAAGTTGAACAGGCGCAGCTCTGAACTTGCCAGTGCGCCTGCAAAATGACATTTCTAAAGGAAAAAAAAGGCATTTAAAAGCACCCGCGGCTATAATGAATTGTCGGCTCCCGGCAATATAGAGAAAAGTCATTGAAAGTCATTTGATAAAAAAAAAAATGCGTGGGGTCCCCCCAAATTCCATTACCAGGCGCTTCAGGTCTGGAATGATTATTAAGGGGGGGGGGATATTAAGGGGAACCCTGCCGCAAATTTAAAAAAAAATGTGTGCGGTTCCCCCAAATATCCATACCAGGCCCTTCAGATCTGGTATGGATTTTAAGGGGAACTCCACCCCAAATTTAAAAAAAAATGGCGTGGAGTACCCCAAAAATCCAGACCAGACCCTTTATCCCAGCACGCAACCTGACAGGCCGCAGGAAAAGAGGGGGGATGAGAGAGCGCCCCCCCTCCTGAACCGTACCAGGCCACATGCCCTCAACATGGGGAGGATGTCCCCATGTTGATGGGGACAAGGGCCTCATCCCCACAACCCTTGCCCGGTGTTTGTGGGGGTCTGCGGCCGGGGGGCTTATCGGAATCTGGAAGCCCCCTTTAACAAAGGGGACCCCCGGATCCCAACCCCCCCGTGTGAAATGGTAACGGGGTACAAATGTACCCCTACCATTTCACAAAGAAGGTGTCAAAAATTGTAAAAATGACAATAGCCGGTTTTTGACAATTCCTTTATTAATGTCTTCTCCTTTCTTCCATCTTCTTCTTCCAGCTTCTTCTGTTCTCCATTCGGGTTTCTTCCTCCATCTTGTTTCTTATCTTCATCTTCATCTTCCTTCTTCCTTCGGTGTTCTCGTCCGCATCTTGCTCCGGCTTCTTCTTTCTTCGGCCGCTCTGTTTGAATTGGAGGTTCCCGCTGTGTGACGCTTCAGTTCTTCAGTTCTCCTCTTGGTCCGCTGCCACCCGGTGGCTCCGCACCCTCTAACACCACGGGGAAAGTCCCCGTGAAACCCATGTGCATCAGAGGGGGTGGGGTCACCGGGTGGCAGCGGACCCAGAGGAGAACTGAAGAACTGAAGTGTCACACAGCGGGAACCTCCAATTCAAACAGAGCGGCCGAAGAAAGAAGAAGGGAACAAGAAGCCGGAGCAAGATGCGGACGAGAACACCGAAAGAAGAAGGAAGATGAAGATGAAGACGAAGATGAAGATGAAGATGAAGATGAAGATGAAGAGGAAGAGGAAGAGGAAGATGAACAAGATGGAGGAAGAAACCCGAATGGAGAAAAGAAGAAGCTGGAAGAAGAAGATGGAAGAAGAAGATGGAAGAAAAGAGAAGACATTAATAAAGGAATTGTCAAAAACCGGCTATTGTCATTTTTTTAATTTTTTACACTTTCTTTGTGAAATGGTAGGGGTACATTTGTACCCCATTACCATTTCACACAGGGGGGGGCGGGATCTGGGGGTCCCCTTTGTTAAAGGGGTCTTCCACATTCCGATAAGCCCCCCGCCCGCCGACCCTCACAACCACCGGGCAAGGGTTGTGGGGATGAGGCCCTTGTCCCCATCAACATGGGGACATCCTCCCCATGTTGAGGGCATGTGGCCTGGTACGGTTCAGGAGGGAGGGGGGCCGCTCTCTCATCCCCCCTCTTTTCCTGCGGCCTGCCAGGTTGCATGCTTGGATAAGGGTCTGGTGTGGATTATTAGGGGGACCCCCACGCTATTTTTTTTTACGTTTGGCGCAGTGGTCCCCTTAAAATCCATACCAGACCTGAAGGGCCTGGTTACGGATTTTGTGGGGAACCCCCACGCCATTTTTTTAAATTTGGCGCGGAGTTCCCCTTAATATCCATACCAGACCTGAAGGGCCTGGTAATGGAATTTGGGGGAACCCCCACGCATTTTTTTTTTCAAAGACTTTCAATTACTTTTATCTGTATTGACAGGAACCAGCAATTCATTACAGCCGCAAGTACTTTTAAATGACTATTATTTTACTTTAGAAATGTCATTTTGCTCTTAAACTGTTATAAACATGGAAAACATGCGCTACTTTACAGGCATACTATAGACACCCCCGGGTATGATATTTAGGGCCAGTTCACACCAGATGCAGTGCAGTGCGTTTTTTTGATGCATGAAGAATGCAAAGAAAGTTGATCACATCAATGCCAATGGCATAGTTCACACCACTGCAGTCCGTTCCAGTGCGTTTCAGAAAGGAAAAAAAAAATGGTCATGCTGCATTTTTTAGGTACAGAACTGTACTGGACCGCAGTAAAACACATCAAAAACGCAACGGATTGTACCAAAAACGCCCTGGAATGCACCGGAACGCCCCTAAATGCACCAAAGACACATTGCAACACACTTGTCCTAAGTGAAAAGAGGGGGAAAAAAACACTGGACTGCATCAAAAACGCATCAAAAATGCACTGGAACGTGTCAAAAACGTGCATGCAGAAAAGCACCTGGAACGCATCCAGACTGCGTTTCTATGGTGTGAACTAGGGCCAGTTCACACCATAGAAACGCAATCCGGATGCGTTCCAGGTGCTATTTTGCATGCACGTTTTTGATGCGTTCCAGTGCATTTTTGGTACGTTTTTGATGCAGTCCAGTGCTTTTTTTTCACCCCTCTTTTTTATTAACCATAGATAAGGACAAGTGTGTTCCAGTGCGTTTTTGGTGCATTTAGGTGTGTTCCTTTGCATTCCAGTGCGTTTATGATGCCTTTTGCTGCGTTCCAGTACAGTCATGTGCAGGTAAAATGCAGCATGTTCTACTTTTTTGGTGGAACTGGAACGCACTGGAACAAACACTGCCATTTAGAACCATATAACCAACTTTCCATGCATTTTTGATGCATAAAAAATGCAATGGACTGTATGTGGTGTGAAATGGCCCTTAATCAATTTGGCATATTTAAAGGCACTTTTCTTTGTTTTGTTTTTGGTGTTGTCCAAATTGGTGACATTGATATATGTCCCTTAGGGTGGGACCTGGGCCCCCATTTTAAGGCTACTAACTAAAAGATAAGCCAGCCAAGTGGGGACTAGAAAAATTAACAAGTCAGTTCCCATAGACTGCAATGGTATTTGTTGGTGGGGGGGGGGGGGTGATTGTCCCATCTCTAATTTTGTAGCATGCTGGATGATGTGCTTAATTTTGGACAGGGGGGGGGGTTATTTTCTGCTAGCTGCATTTGTGTTGTTCTGAGCATGCCCAGGCAGTTAGATTTTTTTTGGGGTGCTTTTTGTGTGTGAACAGCACCTGGATATTTCTGGGCATGCTCAGAGAGTGTTTTTATGGGTTAGTAATTGAAGGACATCCTTAACAGGTGTAGCCACTTTGAAGTTCAGTCTCTACATTGGGTTAACTTGCATTTTGGGTGTTTCATGGACTGTGCATGTGTTTTCTATGGCCTCATTAGCTCACAAACCTATGTTATATAAAGCTTGCAGATAGCATCCCCTCCCTTGCCCTGAAAAGAGGCAAGTGTGTGTGTGTGTGCGTCCGGCAAAAAGATCGGTGGAAGGCGAGTCTCTGGATCGCCCCTTTGGGGAATCCAGGGACATTTGGAAGACGGTTGAGGATTGCGAGACGTTCCTTACCCAAATCCTTTAGACTGGTCGTGGGACCTGAAAAAAGAAAGCAGTTTACGGTGAAGAGAGTGATAGAAGAATGTCTGTTTGGAGCTCTGAACCTAACGGTGAGTGATATCTACGCTTTGCAGGATTTTCTTGCAACTGGAATTTACGATGTTTCGTTTTATTCGGAGGACAACTGTTTGCAAGCGTATGAAAGATACATAAATCAGGAAAAAGAAGACAAACCTATTTGGGAAGATATATCTGTGGAAACTTTGTTTGAAGCAGAGAATCGAGATGTGGTAGTTCATTCCTACAACCCTTTTTTGGAGAAGGAGGTGGTGAGAATTTATTTATTCAAATTTTGTTCATATGTTGATAATGGCACAGAAATCTAAAATTCTTATGGGATGTATAGGAGTAAGATCAGGTTTAAGGTTAAGTTTAAACGATCACGTTAAGGGTGTATTTACTTTTCCACCCCCATTTTTTTATGTGGCTGGGGAGAGATGTTCTTTATTTTTTTCTGGTCCGCCTGCCTTTTGTAAGACCTGTTTTGAATATGGTCATGAGAAGGAAGAATGCAAAAAAAAGATGAGATGCAGACAATGTGGGGAGGATGATCATGTGGCTAGGGATTGTAAAGCAACTAGAAAATGTGATTTGTGTGATATGCCAGATCATTTAGCTAGAAATTGTCCAGAGAAAGAAAAAGCGGGGTGTAGAATATACTCTTTTTCAGACGCAGTGAAAGGAGGTCTGAGTACAAAGTCACATGGTTCTGAGGTCTCCCCAGCGGTAGTATCTGCGGTCGCCGCGTATGAAACTGAAGCCAAGGAAAAGGCTCTTAAGCTGATCCTTGAGCATGGGATAAGGGAGGACGAGGATAGGATGGAGGAGGAGGTGACAGTCACAGAGGAGACTGTGTCAGCGGAGGGTATGATTGCGGTGGCTGGGAAAGAAGATGGCGTCGGAAAGCTGAAGGAGGGTGTGGCTGCTATTGTCTCTGATGCAGGGACAGCTGGAGGTGGTGTGATTACAAGTATAGTGGAGTCAAAAGAGAATGTGGGGACTATGCAAATGTCCGGACTTCAAGGCAGCTTAGTGAGAGAAATGGAACTTAAACGTGAACTAGCTGGAAAGGCAAAAGGAAGAGTGGAGAGGAAGGAAAAAAGAGGTAGTTGATACAGGGATGGAGGTGGCAGAAGGAGAAGGTCCGGTAGATAAGATTAACCTTGTGACTGCTGGAATTTAAGGAACTGACTGGGGGTTAAGGATGGAAATGGAGGAGAGTGGATCCTTACCTCCAGGTCAAAGGAGTAATGATAATGAAAGTGAAATTTCTGCAAGTAAAAGAGCAAAGACAGAATTGGAGGTGGTGTTGGGGATGGTCTCTTCTTCTGATGAGGAGGAGTTCCCTGAGTCCCCACAGGTGATGGAGAGAAGAAATATAGCTGGAGGAGGAGGAGTGGAAGATATGTTTTAAAAGTTTTCTTGGAAAAATATGTTTTTTTTTTGGTAATTACAATGGCGGTGACTATAGCATCTTTAAATGTTAGATCCATTTGTTCTGCAAATAGAAGAGCGGTGGTATTTGATTTTTTAGATGGATTAAACCATGATATAGTGTGCCTGCAGGAATGCGGCATTAAATATCCGCCAGGTGTAAATGAGTGGAAAGGGAAGGCTGTGCGGTCACCTGCTTGTGGTAATAGGAATAGTGGAGTTGGTATTTTAATTAAGAATAATAGACTCAATTTGCTTGAATACAAGGTAATTGTCCCAGGAAGATGTCTCATGGGCCTTTTTCAGTTGAATAAATTTGTGTTTAGGCTGTTTAATGTGTATGCGTCAGCAAGAAGTCCTGAAAGAGTGGAATTTTTCCAGAATTTACAGGTGTATTTGGGCGGCCGGATTCCCACTATAATAGTGGGGGATTTCAACGCGATTAGGCAAGTATCTGACAGAGTGGGTGGAAGCGGAGTTGGCTTGGATAGCACAAGTACATTGCTTAATAATATGATTTCTGATTTTAAACTCGTGGATGTGGGAAAAGAGATAGGCCCGCAACAAGACAAACTTACTTTCTTTTCAGAAGCTGGCAGAGTTAAGTCCAGAATTGATTTTGTGTTTTGTTCGAAGAGTCTAAAATGTGAAGATTTTATTATATTTGATGCGTTTTTTTCGGACCACAAGGGGATTCCAGTGAAAATCCCACTGGAGTGTGGAGTTCAGTTTGGCAGAGGAGTGTGGAAACTGAACACCCTGCTATTGGAGGATGTGGAAATAAAGAAACAATTTGTTTTATTGTATGAGCATCTATCCAAAAAAAAGAGTGGTTTTGAAAATATATTTGATTGGTGGGACTGGACAAAACACAGAGTGGATATGTTCTTCAGAGATTGGGGGAGGAGGAAAGCGAATAAAAGAAAAATATATGAGAAATTGGGATGGAGGCTGAGAACTTTACACCTGTTTAAAGAAATGGGAATGGAGGTAGAGGAGGAATTGAGACTTGTGAAAGAGGAGAGGAGGGAACTTATAAAAGAAAAAGGAAGGAACATTGTTTTTCAAGCAAAAGTACAACACATGGAGGAAGATGAGAAATGTACAAGGTACTTCTTTAAGAAGGCATATGGTAAAAAAGATGTGATGGAAGCTGTGAAGGTGGAAGGAGGAAGAGTGGAAGGAGAAGATGTGGTGAAAGAGGTGGAAAAGTTCTATAGGGAACAATTTAAAGGCTATGAGGTGGAGGATAAAGAAGAAATGCGAAATTATTGTGAAGTGTTGGATCAGAGTGTGGGAAGAGATGAAGTGGAGTGGATGGAAAGAGAGATTCAACAGTCTGAAATTAAGGAGGAGTTTGCGGGGATGGCCAAAAACAAGACACCTGGAAGTGATGGCCTTGGAGTTGAATTCTATACGACATTCTGGGAGCAAATAGGACTGGATATATGTGCAGTGATTAAAGAAATATTTAAAACCAAAACAATATCGAAATCAATGAGTGAGGGCGTAATTTCGCTTAACTTCAAAAAGGGGGAAAGAGAAGACCTGAAGAACTGGAGGCCAATTATGTTGCTCAACGTAGACTATAAAGTGGTGGCCAAAGTGGTGGTTAATAGGCTAAGGATGGTATTAGGTAAAGTGATTGGACCATGGCAGACATGTGCGATTCCGGGTAGGAGAATGTCAGACAATTCGATATTACTGAGGGATATGATCAAATATGTCAATAAAAATCAGAGACCTTTGGTTGTGGAGTCGCTGGACCTGGAAAAAGCTTATGACCAGTGGCGGTGCGTCCATAGAGGGCGCCGGAGCACCGCCCCCTCTCGCTCCCACACTGCCACTGAAAGACAATACACAGATTCATGCATTGCATGAATCTATGTATTGTCACCGCTGCCGCGCTGCCCACTATTCATATGGCCGGCCTCCTGGTGAGCGCCGGTCATATGAATTAGAGCGGCGGCCGGCGGTGGGTGTGTTCTGGAAGTGTCTATCAGAGCCAGCGGCTCTGATAGGCTTTCCGAATACAGCTCTCACGCTGTATTCGGCTTCCAAAAACTCCTCCCAGGTACGCACGGGGGTGCGTTCCTTGGAGAAGACTGTGGAGGTTTCAGCCAATCAGGTTCACCGGATCTGGTTACCGGTAACCTGATTGGCTGAAGCGACATCGAGGGTGGGAGAACACATCGAGGACGGCGCGGACCGAGGAAGGTAAGTGCAGGGCTGGGGGGGGAACAGGCTGCATTTGGGGGGAACTGGCTGTATATGGGGGACACACTGGCTGAATATGGGGGACAAACTGGCTGAATATGGGGGACAAACTGGCTGCATTTGGGGGGAACTGGCTGTATATGGGGGACAAACTGGCTGCATTTGGGGGGAACTGGCTGTATATGGGGGACAGACTGGCTGCATTTGGGGGGAACTGGCTGTATATGGGGGACAAACTGGCTGCATTTGGGGGGAACTGGCTGTATATGGGGGACAAACTGGCTGAATATGGGGGCACACTGGCTGAATATGGGGGCACACTGGCTGTATATGGGGGCACACTGGCTATATATATATGGGGACAAACTGGCTGTATATGGGGGCACACTGGCTGTATATGGGGGCACACTGGCTGTATATGGGGGCACACTGGCTATATATATATGGAGACAAACTGGCTGTATATGGGGACAAACTGGCTGTATATGGGGGCACACTGGCTATATATATGGGGACAAACTGGCTGTATATATGGGGGCACACTGGCTGTATATATGGGGGCACACTGGCTGTATATGGGGGCACACTGGCTGTATATGGGGGCACGCTGGCTATATATATGGGGGCACACTGGCTATATATGGGGACAAACTGGTTGTATATGGGAGCACACTGGCTGTATATGGGGGCACACTGGCTGTATATGGGGGCCACACTGGCTGTATATATGGGGGCACACTGGTTATATATATATGGGGGCACACTGGCTGTATATGGGGACAAACTGGCTGTATATGGAAACAAACTGGCTGTATTTGAGGGGGCAAACTGGTAGCGTTTGGGCACAGTGGCTGCGTTTAATGGGCACAGTGACGGCAATTGATTTTATTTATTTTTTCAGTTTGTTTGCGCCCCCCCCAAAAATTTTGAGCACCAGCCGCCACTGCTTATGACAGAGTGTCACATGTCTTTATGCTACAGGTAATGGACAGGTTGGGAATTCCAGATAGTCTGTTGGAAGTTATTAAAGGTTTTTATGTGGATATCCAAAGTCGGGTCTTGGTCAACGGAATCTTGAGTGATGCATTTAAAATTAAGTCAGGTGTAAGGCAGGGTTGTCCTTTGTCACCCCTGGCCTTTATATGTGTTATTGAGCCACTTTTGAAGAGTATACAGAGAGAGAAAGTGTGCAGAGGTTTTGTTATTCCAGGTGGAGGTGGCGAGGTGGTAAAATCCATGGCGTATATGGATGATGTTGTTGTGGTGGCATCATCACAAAGAGAAGTAGATCGTGTGAGTTTGGTAACAGAGATCTATTGCATGACATCTAAAATGAGAGTTAACTGGCAAAAAAACTGTTTGCGTCATTTGGGGAGTGATGTACAAATTAGGAATGACAAATTGCAAATGAAGTCTGAGGTTAAAATCTTAGGTATCACCTTTGACAAAATGATCAGGGGAAAAAAAAGTTATGAAGAGTTGCATGGAAAAATAAAAAAGAAGCTGGATTTTTGGGCGATGAGTAGGGATGAGCTTCGAGTTCGAGTTGAACTCGTGTTCGACTCGAACATTGCCTGTTCGCCCGTTCGCCGAACAACGAACAATTTGGGGTGTTCGCAGCAAATTCAAAAAGTCTATGGGAGAAATCTAAAGTGCTAATTATAAAGGCTTATATGCAAGTTATTGTCCTAAAAAGTGTTTGGGGACCTGGGTCCTGCCCCAGGGGACATGTATCAATGCAACGGCCATTTTTTTAGGAGCAGTGATTTTAATAATGCTTAAAGTGAAACAATAAAAGTGAAATATTCCTTTAAATTTCATACCTGGGGTGTGTGTATGATATGCATGTAAAGTCGCGCATGTTTCCCGTGCTTAGAACTGTCCCTGCACAAAGTGTCATTTTTTAAGGAAAAAGAGTCATTTAAAACTCACTCGCGGCTATTAACCACTTAAGCCCCGGACCATTTGGTAGCTAAAGGACCAGAGCTGTTTTCAGAATTTTGCACTGCGCTGCTTTAACTGTAAATTGTGCGGACATGCAATGTTGTACCCAAACTAAATTTGCGTCCTTTTCTTCCCACAAATAGAGCTTTCTTTTAATGGTATTTGATTGCCTCTGCGATTTTTATTTTTTGCGATATAAACGGAAAAAGACAGAAAATTTTGAAAAAAAAAGATATTTTCTACTTTTTGTTATAAGAAAAATCGAATAAACTCAATTTTAGTCATACTTTTAGGCCAAAATGTATTCAGCCACATGTCTTTAGTAAAAAAATGTAAATAAGCGTATATTTATTGGTTTGCGCAAAAGTTATATCGTCTACAAACTAGGGTACATTTTCTGGAATTTACACAGCTTTTAATTTATGACTGCCTATCTCATTTCTTGAGGTGCTAAAATGGCAGGGCAGTACAAAACCCCCCCAAATGACCCCATTTTGGAAAGTAGACATCCCAAGGAAATTGCTGAGAGGCATGTTGAGCCCATTGAATATTTTTTTTTTGTCTCAAGTGATTGAATGATGACTAATAAAAAAAAAAAAAAAATACAAAAAGTTGTCACTAAATGATATATTGCTCACACATGCCATGGTTATATGTGGAATTGCACCCCAAAATACATTCTGCTGCTTCTCCTGAGTACGGGGATACCACAAGTGTGGGACTTTTTAGGAGCCTAGCCGCGTACGGGACCCCGAAAACCAAGCACCGCCTTCAGGATTTCTAGGCACAAATTTTTTATTTCACTCCTCACTACCTATCACAGTTTCAAAGGCCATAAAATGCCAAAATAGCACAACCCCCCCCCCCCAAATGACCCCATTTTGGAAAGTAGACACCCCAAGCTATTTGCTGAGAGGCATGGTGAGTATTTTACAGCTCTCATTTGTTTTTGAAAATGAAGAAAGAAAATATTTTTTTTTTTTCACATTTTCTAAACTTTGTGACAAAAAGCGAGATCTGCAAAATACTCACCATACCTCTCAGCAAATAGCTTGGGGTGTCTACTTTCCAAAATGGGGTCATTTGGGGGGGGTTGTGCCATATGGGCATTCCATGGCCTCCGAAACTGTGATAGGCAGTGAGAAGTGAAATCAAAAATTTACACCCTTAGAAAGCCTGAAGGCGGTGCTTGGTTTTGGGGTCCCGTACGCCGATAGGCTCCCAAAAAGTCTCACACATGTGGTATCTCCGTACTCAGGAGAAGAAACAGAATGTATTTTGGGGTGTAATTCCACATATGCCCATGGCATGTTTGAGCAATATATCATTTAGAGACAACTTTGTGCAAAAAATAAATAAAAATAAAATAAATTGTCTTTTTTCCGCAACTTGTGTCAACATATAAAATATTCCATTGACTCGACATGCCTCTCAGTATATAGCTTTGGGTGTCTACTTTCCAAAATGGGGTCATTTGGGGGGGTTTTGAACTGTTCTGGCATTTTATACACAACATTAGGAAGCTTACATCCACTCTTCTAACCACTTGAAGACAAAGCCCTTTTTGACACTTTTTGTTTACATGAAAAACTTTTTTTTTTTTTGCAAGAAAATTATGTTGAACCCCAAAACATTATATATATTTTTAAAGCAAAGGCCCTACAGATTAAAATGGTGTCTAAATAAGGGTGTATAAAACGGCCTATAATACACCACTCAGCGCCTACGGACCACGAATAATGCTAATACCAAAAGGTGCAATGACCACACCAGTCATCCACAAATGAGCAGTAAATGTTGACAAAAAAATATTTTTAAAAAATAAAAATATTAAAAAATATATATTATATATATGTATAAAAACATATATATATAACTAAGCAGCTGTTTAAAACATGGCAAAATATATATAACAGTAGTAAAAAATAAAAATAAAATAAAGACAATAATCTATGTCAGTCAATACTACAAACCTCTTCGCGGTGCATTGTGGAGTAGGCGGGACGCCATTAGATCGTAGAACAGAAGCCACGTGAGGAACCCATCTCATTCTGATGTCCCCTTGACGGATGCAATATTTCAGTGTTTGGCTTGGATGCAGCAATATCTGTTCAAGGCTTTATTTTAATATTGCTCTGGTGAGTGTTAACCCCTAAGGGGTGTGTGTGTCACGTGGTGGATCTGGAGGGTCGGTGGAAGGTGCACTCTACTTATTTCTTTAGGATCACCCATGGACATTCTTTTGAAGCACTGGAACTTATTTGCATCTGTCTAAAAAGACTTTTATGTGGTGTTGACTGCTATTATTCAACATTCAGCGCTGTTTGTAGTATTGACTGACATAGATTATTGTCTTTATTTTATTTTTATTTTTTACTACTGTTATATAGATTAAAATGGTGGGTGTTGCATTTTTTTTTTCTACACAGTATTTGCGCAGCGATTTTTCAAACGCATTTTTTTGGGAAAAAATACACTTTATTTTTATTTTAATGCACTAAAACACACTATATTGCCCAAATGTTTGATGAAATCAAAAATATGATTTTAGGCCGAGTACATAGATACCAAACACGACATGCTTTAAAATTTCGCACAAACGCGCATTGGCGACAAATTATATACATTTTTAAAAGCTTTTACAGGTTACGCCGTTAGATTTACAGAGGAGGTCTACTGCTAAAATTACTGCCCTCAATCTGACCTTTGCGGTGATACCTCACATGCATGGTGCAATTGCTGTTTACATATGACGCCAGACCGACGCTTGCTTTCGCCATTGGGCAAGAGCAGGGCAGGACAGGGGTGCTTTTTTTGTTTATTATTATTAATTTTGCTTTTTTATTTTATTTTTAAACTGTTGCTTCCATATTTTTTTTTTTTATCATTTTTATTTTTATCTCAGGGAATGTAAATATCCCCTATGATAGCAATAGGTAGTGACAGGTACTCTTTTTTTTGAAAAAACTGGGGTCTTCTAGACCCTAGATCTTTCCTCTGCCCTCAAAGCATCTGACCACACCAAGATCGGTGTGATAAAATGCTTTCCCAATTTCCCAATGGCACTTTTTATATCCGGGGGGGGGGACATTCCCTCCCACTGCTTATAAAAGCAGTCCAGAGGCTAATTAGCCACTAGGATTGATTTTACATGAAAGCCGGCCGCTGGCTGAAAAGAATGATACCAAGATGATACCTAAACCCGCAGGCATCATTCTGGTATAACCATTCAAATTTCAGTACGTTGCTGGTCCTTGTTGGACATGTATTGTAATTTTTTTTTTTCATGCAGCCTGTTGGCTGAACGAAAAAAGAGATTGATCGGTGGGTATGCCCACCATTAGAATACCGCCCTTCATCCACTCACTTCTAATGATGGGCATACATGCACCATTTATATATGCCGAAGCATGGGGTCATCCTCCCGCAAAAAAGTTATGCCGAACACACATGGTCGGACTTTACCACGGGCAAGCCTCCGTCGGAATTTCGACCGTATGTACGCGGCATTAGGAGCAAAATCGCTCCTTGGCTACTCCGCCCCTGCTGCCCCCATGCTTCGGCATATATGCTTTTTTTTTTTTAACTGTGGTGGTGAAATCCCCTCCTACAGCACTGGAGTCGCAGGGATCAGGCCTGTCTCTGCAAACGCTGCAGCTATGTGTGTTGTGTTTTGTAAGTGACAGTGATCGATCGATACTGCACTTGGGTGGCCTGGGCTGGACAGAGGGGCAAAACGCAGGTGCTAGCAGGTATCTGGGCTGATCCCGCTAACACTGCGTTTTTGGGAACCCTAAACTGCTGGGGACGCTAGTATAGATCTGATCAGATCAGATATTGATCTGTTCAGATACTATACCACTAAGGGAGGTGTATGCTTCACGCGTGGGTGTTAGCGTTACTGGCACTAACCTGACACTGCCTGGGGTGTGACGCAGACCCTCTCTGACGCTAAAACCTAATTGATATCACCCGCCGGGCGATCAGGGGGTTAAACCTTTATTGGGTTATATACGGCGGGTGCCCTGACACTATAAAAAGCAAACTAACTAACCAGCGTCACCCGTAACACTTATATGGTGATAACTGGTGAAAGGGTTAACTAGGGGCAATTAGGGGGTTAAAACCTTTATTAGGTAATATATGGGGGTACCTGACGCTATATAAAAACCTGACGGGGAACCTAAAAAAAATTACTGGCTACCGATCGGCATCACCGACACTAAGACAGCGATCAGAAAAATGATTGCTTAGCGACAGTGGTGATAGGGGGTGAAAGGGTTACCTGGGGGCGATCAAGGGGGTTAAACCTTTATTAGATAATATATGGGGGTACCTGACGCTATAAAAACCTGCGGCAAACCTAAAAAAAATACTGGCTACCGATCGGCATCACCGACACTAAGACAGCGATCAGAAAAACGATCGCTTAGCGACAGTGGTGATAGTGGGTGAATGGGTTACCTGGGGGGCGATCAAGGGGGTTAAACCTTTATTAGATAATATATGGGGGTACCTGACGCTATAAAAACCTGCGGCGAACCTAAAAAAAATTACTGGCTACCGATCGGCATCACCGACACTAAGACAGCGATCAGAAAAAAGATTGCTTAGCGAAAGTGGTGATAGGGGGTGAAAGGGTTACCTGGGGGGCTATAAAGGGGCTAAAACCTTTATTAGATAATATATGGGGGTACCTGATGCTATAAAAACCTGCGGCGAACCTAAAAAAAATTACTGGCTACCGATCGGCATCACCGACGCTAAGACAGCGATCAGAAAAACGATCGCTTAGCGACAGTGGTGATAGGGGGTGAAAGGGTTACCTGGGGGGCGATCAAGGGGGTTAAACCTTTATTAGGTAATATATGTGGGTACCTGACACTATAAAAACCTGCGGCGAACCTAAAAAAAATATTTGGCTACCGATCGGCATCACCGACGCTAACACAGTGATCAGAAAAATGATCGCTTAGTGACACTGGTGATAGGGGGTGAAAGGGTTATCTGGGGGGCGATCAGGGGGTTAAACCTTTATTAGGGGGGGTTAGGGGGCTACACTGGACCTAAAACTAACTTTAGTGACACTTTTACAGTCACAAATGTCACTGATTGCAGTGATCAGTAAATAAATGGTCACTGCAATCAGTGACACTGTGACTGGGGGCTGGGGGGTGTTCTGGGGGTGATCTGGGGTGTCTGGGGGGGCCTGGGGGGGCGATTTATGTTCCTATGTGTCCAGGTGTCAGTGTAGTGTTTTGTGCACTAACCTGGCATCTTCTCTTGTGCGGCGCTCGGTATATGTGAGCGCCGCAGGAGAGATGAAAGCACTTCCTCTGCCTGTGTAAACATTACACAGGCAGGGAAGCTTTCTCATTCGCCGGGAGCGATCGCGAGGGGGTGGCCGGAATCGAACGGCCGTCCCCTCATCCCGGATCGCTCCCGAACACTTAACCACCGATCACTGTAAAGAAGGGGGGTCCGATCAGACCCCCCAACTTTACAAAGGCGATCACGTAGATATACGTGATTCTGCCTGTCGGTGCCATTCTGCGACGTATATTTACAGTGGGCGGTCGTTAAGTGGTTAATGAATTGTCGGATTTTATCAATACATAGAAAAGTCATTGATAAAAATAAAAAAAAGCGTGGGGGTTCCCCCAAATTCAATTACCAGGCCCTTCAGGTCTGGAATAGATATTAAGGGGAACCCCGCCGCAAATAAAAAAAAATGGCGTGCGGTTCCCCCTAAATATCCATACCAGGCCCTTCAGATCTGGCATGGATTTTAAGGGGAACTCCACCCCAAATAAAAAAAAATGGCGTTGAGTCCCCCCAAAAATCCATACCAGACCCTTATCCGAGCACGCAACCTGGCCGGCTGCAGGGGAAGAGGGGGGGACAAGAGAGCGGCCCCCCCTCCCTCCTGAACCGTACCAGGCCACATGCCCTCAACATGGGGAGGATGTCCCCATGTTGATGGGGACAAGGGCCTCATCCCCACAACCCTTGCCCGGTGGTTGTGGGGGTCTGCGGGCGGGGGGCTTATCGGAATCTGGAAGACCCCTTTAACAAAGGGGACCCCCAGATCCCAGCCCCCCCCTATGTGAATTGGTAAGGGGTACATTGTACCCCTACCATTTCACAAAGAAAGTGTCAAAAAAAAAAAACACACAAACACCTTGAAAAAGTCCTTTATTAAAAAAAAAAAAACATTCCAGCGGTGAAATCCAGTGTCCCGCGGCGATCCGATGTCCAGTGCTGTCCGTCATCGGCTGAGCCTGAGCGGACCTGATGGGGAACTTCCTCCGCAGTCTATTACATGTATAGACCTGCCCCTTCTAAAGTTCCCCATCAGGTCCGCTCAGCCAATGACTCGGTGTAAGGCTGAGGACCTGATGCGGAACATGAGAAGGGACGGGTCTATACATGTATTACGCAGCGAACGAAGTTCCCCATCAGGTCCGCCCCCTCGGTATGTCAGACCCCGCCTACGTCATTGGCCTGAGCGGGAAACTTCCTTCACTGTGTAAATTTAAATTACACAGTGAAGGAAGTTTCTCGCTCAGGCCAATGACGTAGGCGGGGTCTGACATACCGAGGGGGCGGACCTGATGGGGAACTTCTCTCACTTTGTAATACATGTATAGACCCGCCCCTTCTAAAGTTCCCCATCAGGTCCGCTCAGCCAATGACTAGGTGTAATGCTGAGGACCTGATGTGGAACATGAGAAGGGGCGGGTCTATACATGTATTACGCAGCGAACAAAGTTCCCCATCAGGTCCGCCCCCTCGGTATGTCAGACCCCACCTACGTCATTGGCCTGAGCGGGAAACTTCCTTCACTGTGTAAATTTAAATTACACAGTGAAGGAAGTTCCCCGCTCAGGCCAATGACGTAGGCGGGGTCGGACATACCGAGGGGGCGGACCTGATGGGGAACTTCGTTCGCTGTGTAATACATGAATAGACCTGCCCCTTCTCGCGTTCCGCATCTGGTCCGCTGAGCGGACCTGATGGGGAACTTTAGAAGGGGCGGGTCTATACATTTAAAACACTGCGGAGGAAGTTCCCCATCAGGTCCGCTCAGGCACAACCAATGACGGACAGCGCTGGACATCGGGATCGTCGCGGGACACTGGATTTCATTGCTGGAATGTTTTTTTTTTATTATTATTTTTTTTTAAATAAAGGACTTTTCCAAGGTGTTTGTGTGTTTTTATTTACATTTTTTTACACTTTCTTCATGAAATGGTAGGGGTACAATGTACCCCTTACCAATTCACATAGGGGGGTGGGGATCTGGGGGTCCCCTTTGTTAAAGGGGTCTTCCAGATTCCGATAAGCTCCCTGCACGCAGACCCCCACAACCACCGGGCAAGGGTTGTGGGGATGAGGCCCTTGTCCCCATCAACATAGGGACATCCTCCCCATGTTGAGGGCATGTGGCCTGGTACGGTTCAGGAGGGAGGGGGGGCCGCTCTCTCATCCCCCCTCTTCCCCTGCGGCCGGCCAGGTTGCGTGCTCGGATAAGGGTCTGGTATGGATTTTTAGGGGGACTCCACGCCATTTTTTTTTATTTGGGGTGGAGTTCCCCTTAATATCCACCCCAGACCTGAAGGGCCTGGTAATTGAATTTGGGGGAACCCCCACGCTTTTTTTTTTTTTTATCAATGACTTTTCTATGTATTGATAAAAGCCGACAATTCATTAATAGCCGCGAGTGAGTTTTAAATAACTTTTTTTCCGTCAAAAATGACATTTTGTGCAGGGACAGTTCTAAGCACGGGAAACATGCGCGACTTTACATGCATATCATACACACCCCCTAGGTACGACATTTAAAGGAAAATTTCACTTTTATTTTTTCATTTTAAGCATTATTAAAATCACCGCTCCCGTAAAAACGTCTATTTTTTAAACCTTTTTTTGCATTGATACATGTCCCCTGGGGCAGGACCCGGGTCCCCAAACACTTTTTAGGACAATAAATTGCATATTAGCCTTTATAATTAGCACTTTAGATTTCGAACGTTCGAGTCCATTGTATTTAATAGGGTTCTAAAGTTCACACGAACATTCTGTCTGTTCGCAGGTTCTGGTGCGAACCGAACAGGGGGGTGTTCGGCTCATCCCTGGCGATAGAGAGAATTATCCCTGAAAGGGAAAGTTTTAATCCTAAAAGCTGTGATACTGCCGTTAATTTTGTTTACTACGGTCGTACTACCTATGGGGAAGATATGGGCGATTAAAATAAACAAGGCCCTTTTTGTTTTCCTTTGGGGTTCCTGGATGGAACGTATTGCACGTGAGAAGGTGAAGAGAGAATGTAATTTAGGTGGTCTAGGATTTCCAGATTTGGTAAAATTTGTTGATATGCATTATTGGTTGGTGGCTGTTAGGACTGTAATGCTTGATGGAAGAACTGCTGATATGATGCAATATATGGGTGGCTGGTTATTTAGGAGATGGAAATGGAGGAAGGTGGAACTTGGAAAACCAGTGTCGTTTGTGATATCAGTGCACTATAAAAGGCTGGATGAGATACGGACAAAATGTGGTTTGGAGGTTTTGGGTTTGGAAGGAGGTTGTAAAGAGAAAGTAAGGAAAGAAATTTTTAAAGAAAATATTGTTTGCAATATTAGAGGTCTTAGATCCCTAGAGGCTGCCAGAGTCTGGAGTGCAGTGGAAATTGAAGGTGTGTCTAATAGACAGCGTGATGTTACATGGTTGGCATTACACGAAGGATTACTAACAAAGGAATTCTTGAAGGGGCAAGATTTAGTCCAATCAGAGAGATGCCCAAGAGAAGGATGTGGTGGGCAGGAGGACGTGAAACATGTACTCTGGGATTGTGATTATGCACAAAAAGTAAGATTATGTTTTGATGTTTTTTTGGACAAAATATGTAAGTGCAAATTGACATATGAGAGTTATCTAACAAGTATAGGTCTGGGGAAGGTGGAGGGAAAGTGTTTGGGGTGGATCTTTTGTTTTGTATTGAAAGAGGCGTTATGGGATATGCGGAATCAGTTGGTGGTGAGGAAGGAAGAGATGGAGGTGAAGTGGTGCTGCAAAATAATGTTAGTAAAGTTACATACGGCTTTTTTGTATGATGTTAAGAGGTTGGGAGAAGATAGAAGTCGGAGGATCTGGAAAAGAAGGAGTTGGAATGATTTTGTGAAAGTTGGAGTAGGTTGAGGTTTGTATGGATAGTGTAGGTGTGGAAGTAGAAGACAAATGGGATTGGAAGATGAAGGAGTGATGTATGTTGATTAAGACAGGGTAGGGGGGTACAGGTGTGTGTGAGTGTAAATCTGTGATTTTGAGTTTTGAGTGTGGGGATAAGTCTGAAAGGACTACCCTTTATTATGATTTCAAAGGGAAGTATGTGTAGAAAATTAGAAAAGAATCAAAATGGCTTCTTGTACGTGTAGTTTAGGTGATTTGTGTTGTAAGTCTCAAGCCTCGTACACACGACCGAGTTTCTCGTCGTAAAAAACACGTCGTTTTTTTCGACGAGATTCTTGTTAAGCTTGTCGATTTTCTCGTCAAGCTTTCCATGCGTACACACTGACATTTCCCAATTTCCTCGTTGTTCTCCGCGGTCACGTCCATCACGTACGACGGCACTATAAAGGGGAAGATCTTTTTTCTTGGCGCCACCCCTTGGGCTGCTTTTGCTGATCTCGTGTTACCGCGTGTGAAGTAAAAGTTTGGGAAGAGACGATTCGCGCTTTTCAGTCTTCGTACTTTTCAGATCGTTTTCTGCGGTTCAGTTTGTGCTTGTGGGTTCGTATCTTGACTTTCAGGGCGTCTAGGCAGGTCGTATCTGTTTTACAGTGCGTTCTTACCTGTTCGTTTCTGATTTTCAGTTCGTTATTCATAGGCCTTGCTGTTCTAAAGTGTGTTCTGTACGTTCTGATAAGACGACCGTTTCCTAGCCATGTCGCCTGGACGTTCTCGTCGTCGAGTTCGTGCTGTGCGTGCGCTTGGTGTTGGTCTGCTTGTTTTGGACCAAGACCAGTCCATGAATGGTGTGAGGAGGAGTTCATGGACGAAGAATTGGTTGCTCCAGCGGGACCAATTCTGCCACATGCCTCTGCTGCGGAAGATCGTCGAGAATAATCCTGAGGACTACAGGAATTTTCTGCGGATGTCTGACCCCGTTTTTCAGGAACTGTTGGCTTTGGTGTCCCCCTATATTACCAGGAAGGACACCGTTATGCGGGAAGCCATCAGTGCTGAGCAGAGGCTCATCGCCACCTTACGGTACCTGGCGACAGGGAGAAGTCTTCAGGACTTGAAGTTCACGACAGGCATCTCCCCCCAGGCTCTGGGCCTCATAATCCCAGACACCTGTTCTGCCATTATACAAGTCCTGCAGGAGGACTATATTAGGGTAAGTTTTCTCCATTAACATCACATTTTATGTATTACATGTATGCTAATGTATTGTATTTCTTTCATCCTTCCCTAATTACCATGATTGTAATATGCTGAGAATGTCCCCTTTGTCCCCATGCATGCTGGAAGCTTTAGATTGCCCCTTTTTTCTCCTCCATGCATATTTCCCTTCACTAACCTTTCCAGCAGGGGCGCCTGTTGCTCCAAATGTTTGGGGGTTCAAACCCCAATTTAGGAAATAAATGTCCTCCTTTTTTGCTCTGGTGCCTATTAAACACCCCCATTTTGTCCCCTCCAATGCAGCCATTTTGTCCCCTCCAATGCAGCCATTTTGTTCCCTCCAATGCAGCCATTTTGTTCCCTCAAATGCAGCCAGTTCCCCCCAGCCCTGCACTTACCTTCTTGTGGTCAGCGCCATCCTTCTTCTGTCCTTGATGTCTTCTCCTTCCCTTGATGTTGCATCAGCCAATCATGTTACCATTAAACAGACTTGGTGAACATGATTGGCAGAGCAGCCTGTCAGTGTTTACCCAAGGAATGCCCCCCCCCCCCTGCATCCCCTATTTAACTTTTCTGAAGCCAATTACATCCCTCAGGCTGTAATGTGCAAGACAATTTTCCTTACTGTTTCTGATATGCAATTTTAAGCCCATAAATGCCGCAGTTCTTCATATGTCGGTCGCTTAACAGGGGGCCATCCACCTGAATAGTGGGCGGCATAGACAATGCATAGGTTAATGCAAGGCATAAACCTATGTATTGTTCTGAGTGACGGGCACAGGAGAGAGGGGGCAGTGCTCCAGCGCCCACTCTGGACGCACCGCCACTGCAATGCTATCCTGTGGCCAAACACATCTCCCCCCCCCTCCCCATTAGAATTTATTAATGGACCATCATAGGGGGTGATGAATATGATACATGAGCCTTCCATTATACTTATTTAAAACACCTTAATAAACGTAGACTTTGCTTGATGTTGGCCTCTAATGTATTTTCGTAGAATATACTTGTAATGTTTGATTTGTGTATTCTAATATTTTTTCATCTTGTTTGACTCCACAGCTTCCTTCCAGGAATGGCAGACTGTGGCATCGGAGTTTGCCACGCGGTGGGACTTCCCCAACTGCGGTGGTGCTATAGACGGGAAGCACGTCCGCATCGTGCCGCCACCCCGTTCTGGGTCCTACTACTACAACTACAAGGGGTTTCATAGCATTGTGCTGATGGCGGTGGTGTCAGCACGGTATGAATTCCTCTATGTTGATGTAGGGAAGAATGGCCGGATGTCCGATGGGGGATCCTTCATCCAGACGGAGTTTGCCCTCCGTCTCCAGAGTGACGACCTTGCATTGCCACCGGATGCAGGGAATATTGAAGGACTCCCCTTTGTTTTTTTGGCTGATGAAGCCTTCGGGCTCGGACCACATCTTATGAGGCCATTTCCTCAGAGGACCCTGACCCCAGAGAAGAGGGTGTTCAATTATCGGCTGGCCAGGGGGCGAAGAGTCGTTGAAAATGTCTTCGGCATAATGGCCAGCCGGTTCCGCCTTTTTATGACTTCCATCCACTTGGCGGACTACAAAATAAACTATGTAGTGTTATGCTGCTGTGTGCTACACAATTTTCTTTGCCGCAAATCGAATTCATATATGGCCTCAGTTTTGCCAGAGGCTGGACTTTCCCCTGATAATCCCCTGCCGGTCCTGGAATCTGCCCGTGCTGACTTGCCCCCCCAAAATGCCCGTGAGGTTCGGGACAAATACATGGACTATTTCACGGGTAGGGGGGCAATTCCTATGCCAGGCTATGTCTAAAGATTGCTGTCTAACGATCCAAATAAAAATCTTGTTTAAACTTCTACCTTTTCTTGGTTTCCTGTCTCCTAGTTTGTCTTAGTGCATTTGTAGTGCCAAGTGTATTTTCCTTTAGTAAATACCAACCATTTCACTATGTAACCTTAAAAAATATACCAAATAAGGTTAGAGCATATTAGAAAAAGAAGCTACACGTTGTTTGTGTTCAAATCTTTTACTATGTGCAAATTCACACACTTTTTTTTTTTTTTTTTACATTTTTTGTTTGCCTGGCCACAAACCGGCAATTGTTTTCTTAGGAAAATACAAAAACAACAGTTGCATTCCAAAAATTACAAAATTGGATACCTCGGAGCAATCTGAGACATTCACTTACACAAACTATATGTCTCTATGTGCCCGTCCTAATATGGGGTCCTGCCACCCCTTGCCCAGCCAAAAATTGAATATGCACGCAATTGGGATTATTTTCCTATAGGGATTTTAGACTCCTGATCCCTATTGTCAACATGTGCTATCTGCCATCAGGGGTGATCAATGGACGTGTTTTGGGGGTGCAACCCCTTCCTCAGTTCACCTACTTTAGATACGAGGAAGGGGTTGCACCCCCAAAACACGTACATGGATATCCCCTGATGGCAGATAGCACATGTTGACACACTGTGTGCAGATTCAATTTTTGGCTGGTTTGATTGTCAAAAAGTTTTTTAAAAGTGGAAGAACAAACATGAAAAAAAAGGGGTTTTGGATGCCTTATTGAATTCTCCCCAAAACATCGAGAATGTCTTTAAATGTTTGATCCATCACATGGATTCTTTCTTTAATTTTGTCCAGTTCCGTGCTACATTCCATTACTTGCTGGATGAGGCGGAGGGCACTGTCAGCAGAGAAACCTGTACTATCCTTCACCCCAACATTCACATCCCCTAAAAACAAAATAAAAAGGTATTATAACTCTGCAGGCCTACCTCTCTTACCTGAAGCTGTGGTGACAGATACTGACCTGTTGTGGTGACCAGTTCCACAACGTCATCCACCTCTCCTTCCTGCACTTCTCCTTCCTCCACCTCAACTTCCTCTACATCCTTCGTTTGTGGGTCTTTGGTAGTTTGGGGTTGTTGTGAAGCTGTGGGGTTCTTGTGCTCCCTGGAGTGTCCTCCTCCCAGTCTTCTCTCCCCTATGAGAATAAAAAAAAAGGTAGAGTTATCACACAGAAATTTTCTATGTAAAACCAAAAAAACAGGCTAAATTGCTTGGAAGTGGGGTACAAGTGTGTGTTTGGGCGGAAGTTAAAGATGAATGCATTATTTCTGACCAAGAATATGCTTAGTATTCACCTTTGTCTGTCATTTTTTAGACATGTAGGCAACACAAAAATTCTCTGAAGCACCTGTGTGGGACACCCAAAAAAGGCGGGTCTGGTGGCCCACACTATAGTGCTCCAAAGTACAGATGTGGAAGCAGCTGCTGAGTGTCCTCTCCTTTACACTGACAAAAGTTTGCATTTCATTCTCTTTACAAACACATCATCTAGCCTAAAACTTTGTGCCCCAAATTTGCGTAAAAATGGCAGATGTCTAATTACTTTTGTGGCTGTAAAATAATTCAAAACAGCGGATAGTGGCCGAACGAAGTGTCTGTAACCTAACGAACGATTACTGTGCCCAACCAAGTTCAAAATATAACATTTTGGAAGGGAGTCCAATAAGTAAAACAAAAAAAAAAACAGCAACATGTCAGTTTAGAAAAGGATTAATAGCAGAAAAGTGTACATTTTACTTACTTTTAGCGAGCATTCTCTTAATGCTCCTTAACTGCTCTGGCTCCCTCAGTTTGAGGTCTGACCACCTCTTTCTGAGCTGCTCATTTGAGCGTTTCACCCCGAAATTCGTCTTCAGACTCTTCACGACTTTAGTGAGGATTTTGGCCTTCCTTCTATTTGGTTTGCTATACGGCCCATGCTTTGCGTCATAATCAGACTTGAGCAAGATGTCCACCATCTCCGTCATCTCGGCAAAAGACATATTCGATGCCTTGAATCTCCTCCTTGATCGTGACGTTTCCTCGGTCTCCGGGCTTGTCTCCTCCTCGTTAGTTGCGTAATTATCAGACACCTGCTGTAACTCCGCCATATCTGTCTGCGCGCCGAAAGAGAAGGGGCGGGGAAAAGATGTTAGTTAGAACGTCATGGGCGGGCAACGTGTGCGGAGCGACGTGTTCGAATTTTGACGCATGCGTGGTGTGTATATAGCAAACACACATGTGACTATAGTACGTTCGGTGTGCGGAGAGAGGAGTTCAAGTGACGGACGTGCGAACGAAGGTATGTGATTTTGTGACTTGTACAAATTGTTGGCCTATACTGTTTTGAGAATGTTGTAGGATATATATGGTGACTACGATGTTAAGGAGGTTAGACTGTTTGCCTCACATTAGTTATATATTATTTCTTAAACTTGCAGATACAATATGAATGTCTTTATTAGCGACAAAGAGTTCCTGGCGGAATTTATTGACCGGGTAAGGGAGCTGCCCGCTCTGTGGGAGACGAAAAACCCCATCCATAAAAAAAGAGGGGTGAGAAAAGCAGCGCTGGGGAAGCTGCTCCCATTTGTGCAGACCAAGGTGCCCACAGCCACAGCAAAACAAGTGGACACTAAAATTGGGAGCTTGAGAGGCACCTACAGGACTGAACGCTCTAAGGTCATGGCTTCTCAGAGGTCAGGAGCAGCAGCAGGTGATGTGTATGTCCCGATTTTGTGGTACTACAGCAGGATGTCCTTCCTGGATGACCACATTGAGGCAAGGCCATCACTCTCCACTCTTCCCCCCAGACTTCCCTGCAGCCAACCTGAGCCTTCGCTGGAGCAAGAGGAGGCAGCCATCCTGGATGGTCCTGATTTGGCCATCTGGAGCCAGGTATAGTATTAAATGAAAATGTATTGGGATAAAATTAATGTTTGACAAATATGTCAAGATGAGAAACATACAATATTTTGGGTTCCACAAGTGAAATCAAGATCTCGAGACATTAGTCTGCACTTAATTGGGTGCTAAATAGTCAATCTGATGTAGGTGTAAATTCTAAAAAATTATTTCTGGATTTACATTCTAATTGCTTCAATCATGTTTATAAAGTTTGATGCAAAGATTAAAACAACATATTAAACTATGTCCCTTTTTCATACACAGGATGAAATCAGCCAGGAGGAGGGTCTGGAAACTATCAGCCAGGAGGTGGCAGGGCCCAGTGGCAGCCAGGAGGTGGCAGGGCCCAGTGGCAGCCAGGAGGTGGCAGGGCCCAGTGGCAGCCAGGAGGTGGCAGGGCAAAGGAGAAGCACCAGATTCCAGGTGCCTCCCATCCGGCTTCCCAAAAGAGGCAGGAGGGACAGGACCACCAGTGAGGCAGCAATGGCCCTTATTAAAGAGGCCCATGCCATCCTCAAAGAGCCCACATCCCCTGAAGAGGCCATTGCCGGCCTAGTGGAGGCAAAGTTCAAGGTGATGAGCATGGAGCAACGCCTCCTATGCGAGCCCCTGCTCATCACCTTGCTCAACAAGGGGGTGATGGGAAAAATTACCCCCAATACCGCCATTTGTGAGGTGGCACAACTGTCCCAACCTCAACCTCCTCCTCCACCTCCACATTCTTCTTCTGCCCCACCCCCTTCTCCTCCACCTCCACCTTGTTCTTCCGCCCCACCCCCTTCTCCTCCACCTCCACCTTGTTCTTCTGCGCCACCCCCTTCTCCTCCACCTCCTCCTCCTCCTGACAGGAGTACCCCTCCAGTGGCCCAGCCTCCAGCCAAACGAAGAAGGAAGGCTGCAGGGAAGGCTTCAGGAAAGGTTGCAGGGAAGGTTGCCAGGAAGACGAGGAAGTGATGGCCTTGCTTCAATGTGGTCGGACAGAAGGCAGCCTGTTGTAGTACCACACACTTGGGACATATATATCACCTGCTGCTGTTCCTGACCTCTGGGAGGCCAGCATCAGATTGTGTTCAGAAATGTTGGCCTTCTCAAGCTCCCAATTTTAGTGTCCACACAGGGTTGCTGTGTGCTCTGGGGTCCCTGGGATGCACAAATGGCAGCAGGTTCTCCAGCGCTGCCTTCTCTTTATTTTATTTGAAACATGAATAAATGTTATTTTTGTTTAAGTTCATACTTGACTATGTGTATTTGTAAAAATGTAAAATCTAGCTTTGGAGTAAGCAGATACATTTGACTGACCAAAAAAGGGACAGATAACAACCCCCCCCAAAAAATAACTAAATCGTGTTTCCAAAAAAAGTGTGTAAATTTAAATCATATATATTAAAAGATTCAATGGGAGATCACTACCAAAACATTGCGAAATTACAATTAACATCAGATAGAAAAATAACTAATTTTTAAATATTCCTAAAAACTTGCACGATATAATACACATAAATCTTCTTAAGAGCAGCATGAAAAAGGTTAAAAAAAGATAGTCATAACTCTGTGTGAATATCAGCAGCAAAAGAAGTTCATTCGTTTGGATTAATGTCACATTCTAACGAAGATTTCAATGCACAACATTTAAACGATGCAAAAATTTGGAGCGTGACGAATGTGCTATCTCCATTACGAAGGCTTGTTTTACCAGAAGATGCGCTCCCGTCTCATAGTTGCTTGTGAGCATGCTCGCTTTTGGAAGAGTCGTAAAAGCATACACACGAACCATTTTCTCGTCACAAAACAGGCCGACGAGAAACACGACGAGGAAATCTGGAATCCTGACGAGAAAATCGAGAGCAGGTTCTCTATTTTCTCGTCGAGATTCACGGCAGTTTTCTCGTCGTAAAACCATACACACGAACGGTTTTCTCGACAAAAAAGCTCTCGCGGCACTTTTCTTGCCGGTTTTGGACGAGAAACTCGGTCGTGTGTACGAGGCTTTAGAAGTTTTATGAGTGTAGGGGTTTTAGGTAAGGGAGTGAGGATAGGATGGAAGTTTATTTGTTTGTTATTTTTGTATGAAAGTACTATGATGATGAAAAGACTCGTACTGATGGTTAGTACCACGACAGTAATGTTGGAAGTACTGAAGATCTAGTTTAAAAAAAAAAAAGAAAAAAAAAGTACATTTTGGTGTCCTTATCGAGTTTGTAACACATGTATTTTATTTGTTATGTCTTTGCAAAACAGGTGTTTGTTTTACTTTTGTAGATTGTATTTTTTTGTGTGGGGGAAAAGTTCCCCTGAAATAATTTTGATGTTGTTAATGTGTGTTGTTTGTTCACTTTGATTTAATTGTCTGTGCTGCATTATTTTGCCAAATCTTTCTCAAGATGTTGTGAGTCTGTGACTGTTTCAAATTGACCCTGTTTTTTATTTTGGCTTCCCTTTGTTTTGTTGACCAATAAAATTTGATGCAAAGTTTTGAGGTTTGTTTTGCATTTTCTTTGCAACAAATGTGACAGCTGATTGGCATGTCAAAACAACAGGTGTGATTTGTCTACCCTGGTGCCTTCATGCTAGCATATGCATGTATTGTGTGCTGCCATGGATGGTCACCAGGAAATGAAAAATACAGAGCGGTAAGTATTCAATTTTCCTTTTTACTGCAGTGGTTCTCAGCCTCAGTCCTCTAGTACCCCCAACAGGACATGTTTTGTGAATTTATCTTATCAAGAATTGCTGTCCAAAATACAAAACCATTGACTGTGATTTAAAGCACATGTGCAAGATGAAGGGAAACCTGCAAACATGGCCTGTTGGGGGTACTTGAGAAGCACTGATTTAGAGCACTGCACTTAAAAATAGCTCAAGGCAATACGATTCTAATTGTGGGCATTTTGAGGGAAACAAAGTAAGTGTTAGAACCCCGGCTTGTTTTTGTTTTTTTAGGTTGAGCTTTGTGTCCCCTTTTAGTAAAATTGGCTTCACTTCCTGTCATACAGCTAAACAGGAAGTGAAGGTAAAACCCTACCAATGTCTTTTCTTGGGGACACACAGATCAATCTAACTAGTGTCCCCATTAAGCAAATTGCACTCCAGCACTTTGTTGTGTACACCCCAAATCATTGGATAGTTTGGGGTTTAGTAAAGACAAACCCACTCTGCAGTAAAAGTGTAGCTGCTGAAAATATGAGGGGAAGCACTTTTGATTGTAACATCCAATCATGTAAAAGCCAATGACAGCTGATCACGTGATGTAAACAAAAGCTGGGTAATGGTTTTTGTTTTCTCCTTGTGCTGACAGCGTGAGCATAAAAAAAGGCAATCACCGGCTTATGTGCAAGGGACATCGGGCCCGAAGAGGAAGAGGCAATTCTGCGTCATCTGTGACAATCAGTAGCTCCTGCCAGTGCCACCTATCAATGCCCACCACTGGTGCCAATCAGTGCCACCTAGCACTGCTGCCTATCAGTGTCCATCACTGCCAACTATTATTGCCACCTAGCAGTGCCACTTCTCAATGCCCACCTGTGCCACCTTATTGGTGCCCATCAGTGCAGCCCATCAGTGCAGTTTCATCAGTGTACATCAATGAATGAGAAAAATTACCTTTTTTCAACATTTTCGAAATATTAACCACTTTCCTACCGCCCACCGTCAAATGACGTCCTTGGCTTTGTGCGGTGACATCTGAATGATGCCTGCAGTTGCAGGCATCATTCAGATATCATTCTTTTCAGCCGGCGATAATGTGCACGATAAAAATGATCATAGCGGCAGTTCCGCCGCTTGATCGTTCTTATAGGCGGTGGGAGGGGATGTTCCCCCACCCCTCCCGCCGCCATCCGGTGCTTCTCCGGGCTCTCCCGTGCCATCTGGGCCTCAGAGAATAAATTGGCCGGCGCCGGATGGGAAGCATAGAGATGACTGGTGACCAGATGGTCACCAGTCATCACGTATGTAAACAAAGCCGTGATCTCGGCTGTCAGCATGAGATCAGTGAATTTTTTTGACCGATCTCATGCTTTCCAGCCTGGAGGAGAGATGTGGGGTTTTATTGACCCTGCATCTCTCCATAAAGAGGACCTGTCACAATAGATTCCTATTACAAGGGATGTTTACATTCCTTGTAATAGAAATAAAAGTGATCAAAAAAACAATAAAGTTAAAAAAAGAGTAAGAAATACAAAATACAGTAAGAAATACAAAAAAGTTAAAAACAAACAAAATAATAATAAAAAAAAAAAAACGCCCATGTCCCGGTAGCTCGCGCTCAGAAGCGGACACACACGTAAGTCCCGCCCACATATGTAAACGCCGTTCAAACCACACGTGAGGTATTGCTGCGTGCGAAAATGGTAACATGTAAAAAAATTCAAGCATCTCCTAGGGAGATTTTTAAGTACTGAAGTTTGGTGTCATTCCATGAGTGTGCGCAATTTTAAAGCGTGACATGTTAGGTATCTATTTACTCAGCATAACAACATATTTCACATTATCCCCAAAAATTGGGCTAACTTTACTGTTTTGTAATTTTTTTAAATAACTGAAACCATTTTTTTTCCCAAAAAAAGGCGTTTGCAAATTTATTGCGCAAATACCGAGCGAGATAAAAATTTGCAATGACCGCCATTTTATTCCCTAGGGTGTCTGCTAAAAAAACATATACAATGTTTGGGGTTTTGATAATTTTATAGCCATATGATTTTTACATGAAGGAGAGAAGTGCCAGAATAGGCCCAGTGCTGAAGTGGTTAAAATATACAATTTTTTTTTTTTGAAGTCGGTCTTTTGTATTTATTGAAGAAAAAAAAAAACGCAGAGGTAATCAAATAGCACCAAAAGAAAGCTCTATTTGTGTGCCAAAAAATAATAAATTTTCATTGGGTTACAGTGTTGATTTAGCGCGCAATTGTCATTCAAATTGCATCAGCGCTGAAATTTGGCAAGTGGTTAATATAAGGCTACATGCACACGAAGGTTTTTCCAGCCGCTTATTTGAGCGTTTTTTGCAGCTTAAAAAGCATAGGCGCTGTAAATGGCATAGACGTTTTTAGGCCCCATGTACACGAGACGCTGGGGCAAAGTGTTCAGAACTAAGGTTGAAAGCGGCGTTTAGAAAGGTGCGCTTTGTGGCGTTTGCATGCCGCGTTTTACCACATTTGCGTCTATATGCGTTTAGTTAGGAAACATCATAAGGAGCCGCCCTAAGCTCCAAAAACAGTATTATTAAGGATTTCAGCTATTTTGTGAGACCAGAGTGAGTATCAGCAGCTGAGAGAGCAGCAGTGTAGTTGTATTTAGCGTGTCACTTGCCACATCACTTGCCACAAGTTGTGGATTATCCACTTGCCACGTCAGCTGCCCCAAGTTGTGGATTGTCCTCTTGCCACGTCACCTGCCCCAAGTTGTGGATTGTCCACAATGCAATGGAAGCAATTTCATTTTTTTTTTATATATATATATTTATTTTTTTATGGTTTTTCCTCATTTGCCATAATTTTTGAGTTTATCAATGTAAAAAAATAGGTCACCTTTAAAAACACTTCTAAAAATAAAATCTTTGGCGTCTGAAGGCATTTTTAGGCTTTGTGAAAAACGAGGTTAAACGCAACTGCAGATTTTTTTTTGGATGTAATAGAATTCAATGGACCCGCATCCAAAACGCGATTTTGCGGATATTTTTTTTTTTAACCTGTTTATAGCTGGTTGTTAAAGGAAATGTAAAAAAAAAGAAACATTGCCGGCTCTAAAAAAAAAAACTTGAAAGAAAACAGCGTGGGCCCCCCCCCAGGTCCATACCAGGCCCTTGGGTCTAGTATGGATTCAAAGGGGACCCACCCACACCAAAATGAAAAAAAAATAGCGTGGGGGTTCCCCTAAAAATCCATACCAGGCCCTTCAGGTCTGGTATGGATTTTAAGGGGAACCCCGCGCCAAATTAAAAAAATAAAGCGTGGGGGTCCCCCTAAAAATCCATACCAGGCTCTTCAGGTCTGGTATGGATTTTAAGGGGAACCCCGCGCCAAACAAAAAAAAAAAGTATCACGTCACAGTCCCATCATTCCCCGGGACTGTGACATCATACGTGGGTGGGGTCAGCGGTGGTAGTACCCGGTGACCACGCCCCATGCCAATATAAGTGGGTGCGCTCCGCGGACAGAGCATTGTAGCGGCAGACAGCGACGAGGCAACATCGGGCGGAGAGAAGAGGGAAGAAGACGACGATGAAGACCGGGACCCCGCTAGCAAAAGAGCTGGAAGAAGATAGTGGGGCGCCCGGCAGAAGGCAGAAAGAACCGGAGATCGTGGAGAAGGCACCGGAGAGTGGGAGAAGAACCGGAGAGTGCGGAGACAACACCGGAGAACAGAAGAAGAGACCCCCCCGAAGTCGGAAGAAGACGTTGAGGAAGACCGGGACCCCGCTAGCAAAAGAGCTGGAAGAAGATAGAGGGGCGCCCGGCAGAAAGACCCCCGAAGTCGGAAGAAGACCCCCAGAGCTGCCTAATAAATTACTTTAAAATCCTGTGTTGTGTTTTTTATTGACTTTTTTGCCACCAGGTGAATGGGTAGGGGTACGATGTACCCCATACTCATTCACATAGGGTGGGGGGGCCGGCATCTGGGGGCCCCCTTATTAAAGGGGGCTTCCGGATTCCGAAAAGCCCCCCCGCCCGCAGACCCCGACAACCAACGGCCAGGGTTGTCGGGAAGAGGCCCTTGTCCCCATCTACATGGGGCAGGGTGCTTTGGGGTGGAGGGGCCGCAGATCACCCCCCTGCCCCAAAGCACCAAACCCCCATGTTAAGGGCATGGGGCCTGGTACGGTTCAGGAGGGAGGGGGGGCGCTCTCGTCCCCCCCTCTTTTCCTGCGGCCTGCCAGGTTGCGTGCTCGGATAAGGTTCTGGTTTGGATTTTGGGGGGACCCCCACGCCGTTTTTTCGGCTATGGGGGTTCTTCTTAAAATCCATACCAGACCTAAGGGCCTGGTATGCACCTGGAGGGGAACCCATGCCGATTTTTTAATAAAAATTTGGCGTGGAGTTCCCTTTCATGATTCATACCAAACACGGGACAGCGAGCGCAAGGCTGCCGAGAACCAGCGCGATGCCATCGCGCTGGAGACATTCTCGGCCAGGTAGTCGCCTCTAGGACACGACTTGAGCGGCTGCTTCACGCTCAGGTCGTGTCCAAGTTGCCTCGCAAAGTCGCGCTGTCCCTGTGTCAGCCGGCACACGAGTCGCCCCGCAAGTCGGATCGGCTTCATCCGACTTCCCGGGCGACCTCTATTCAAATCAATGGGCTCCCGTAGGGAACCATTCATTTTCAATAGAGCGCCGCTGACATTTTTATGTACTATAACAGTGCGCCACTGGTTCCTGCGCCCAGTGAAGGATTTATCCGGCGCAGCAATTAAGGTATCAACCAGCGCAGTGCACTGTTATTAGTAAATCACCCCCAGTGTGTCAACATGTGCCATCTGCCATCAGTGGATATCCATGTATGGGTTTTGTGGATGCAACCCCTTCCTCGCATCTCAAGTAGGTGAAAGGAAGAAGGGGTTGCACCCCCAAAACATGTCCATTGATCACCCATGATGGCAGATAGCACATATTGACAATAGGGATCAGGAGGGAAATACCCCTTTTTTAAAACACTCTAAATTGTGTGCATCTTCAAATTTTGGCTTGTTCAGGGGTGACAACACCCCATATTATGAAGGGCAGAAAGAGACATTTTTCCTGAAATACAATGTCTGATATTGCCGAGAGGTTTACAATGTTGTATGATAATGAGAGTTTTGTATTTTCTTACCCCAAAAAAAAGCCTGTTTATGGCCAAACCAAAAAAAATAAAAAAAATTCTAACACCAAAAATGTTATATTTACCATGTGTGTGAATGTGCACAGAGTAAAATGTTTGAACAACAACAAAGTGTAGCTTCTTTATCAAATACGCTCTAACCTTTTTTGTGTATATTTTTGGTGTTACCAGTGAAATGGTTGGTATTTACTAAAGGAAAATACACTTGTCACTACAAATGCACTAGGAAAAACTAGGAGACAGCTAAAAAAAACACAAGCAATACATCAAAAATCAGATTAAACAAGATATTTATTTTTTGTTTGTCCAAAAAATTTCATGCATGGCCTGGCATGAGTTCAACTCGAACTCGAAGCTCATCCCTACTGCCAAGCTGTGTCTCCCTTGTGATTGCCTGTGTGCTTGTGTTAATCCTGGTGGTGGCCAGAGAAAGATGTGGGCCCACGGGGCACACGCTACACTCATTATACTCACTGTGGAACATAAGGGATCAATCCTCTGCATTGTGTAAAAAAAGGGATTTTTATAACAGCTTACCTGTAAAATCCTTTTCTTGGAGTACATCACGGGACACAGAGCGACTTAGTCATTACTAATGGGTTATATAGATTACCTTCAGGTGCTGGCACTGGCCAATTCCAAACCGGAAGTACCCTCCCCTATATAAGCCCCTCCCATCCGGGAGCACCTCAGTTTTGTAGCCAAGCAATAAGTGTCCCAAAAAGAGGGGTGGGAGCTCTGTGTCCTGTGATGTACTCCAAGAAAAGGATTTTACAGGTAAGCTGTTATAAAAATCCCTTTTTCTTTTTCGTACATCACGGGACACAGAGGGACTTAGTCATTACTAATGGGACGTCCCAAAGCAATGCCAAATGAGGGGAGGGATACATAAGCTGGGCGCCATCAGGCATGAGGATCTTTTGCGGCCTGCAACACACTGCGCCCAAAGGTGTCACGGATGCCTAACACGGCATCCAGCACAGGGTACGCAGATCAGTGGGCTGCACTAAAAGGAACTAGGCACAAGGTAAGTAAATATATATATGAGTTTATTAAAAGGATAATTCCTAAAACAATAAAGGCAACCAGCAAACAACCACAGTGACACACAAAACAACTCCCTACACCAACGTAAATACAGTTTAGAGATTAAAGCGTAAATGTAATCAAGCCAGGGTCATACACGAGAGATCAGTCCGATTGAACAGGGAGCCGGAAGGGACAACAGGAGGAAGGGATGAGTCTGCAAGACAGGGGTCCAGGGATGGATGCAGGGTTCAGGAACACAGGATACAAGGTACAGAGGCAGGGGTCCAGGGATGGATGCAGGGTTCAGGAACACAGGATACAAGGTACAGATAACAGGTCACAAGGTTCAGGCTCAGGTTCAGGTTCAGGTTCAGGCATACAGGTCTGGGTTCCAAGACAATACCAGAGCAAATGCTTTAGTGTCTGCTGGGTATTTATACACACCTCCTGCAATCAGTCTCAGGTGACGCCTGATTGCAGGAGATGATTTCGGCTCCAGACAAATGGGAGACACCCGCTGGTGGCCACCAGAACTGCACCCTTTGGTGCTGAAAGCAATAGCACCACCAGCAGGTGACCCAGGCAATGACACTGATCATGACAGTTCCCCCTCCCAAGGAGTGGCCTCCGGACGCTCCATTCTGCCCTTGATCTGGCAGTGCTGGTAGGTGCGGAAAGGTCCCAAAAAGTCTCCCCTGTGTCTGCGGACTACTTGTGCTCCTCCGGCCAGAGTCCTTAAACCTACTGGGAGGTAATAACTTTTCCTCTACCGAGCTAGGTTTGGGGAAAAAAGAAGGAAGAACCACATCTTGGTTCAAATGAAACCTCGATACCACCTTGGGAAGAAAGGCTGGATGAGGACGTAATACTACTCTGTCCTTATGGACAACCAGATATGGCTCCTTACAGGACAAGGCGGCTAATTCCGATACTCTTTTAGCCGAACAAACGGCTACTAAGAAAATCAATTTCCTGGTGAGAAGAACCAAGGAAATGTGTTGCAATGGTTCAAACGGTTGTTTCTGTAGAACTGACAGAACCAGGTTTAAGTCCCAAGGACATATGGGAATACTAACCGGAGGGCTAATACACATCACTCCTTGTATGAAAGCTTTGACTAGTGAATGCGAAGCCAAGGGCCTTTGAAAAAATATTGACAAGGCCGAAATCTGACCCTTGATAGTACTCAAGCCTAGCTTCCTATCTACAGCCCACTGTAGGAAGTCCAAAATCCTCCCTATCACGTACTTACGTGGATGCCATTTCTTGGCCTCACACCACGTAATGTATGCTTTCCAGATCCTATAATAGATCTGCCTGGATACCGGCTTCCTGGCATTGATCATGGTAGATACCACAGAATTAGAGAGCCCTCTCTTTTTCAGAATGTGGGCTTCAATAGCCAGGCCGTCAAACCTAGGGCTGGTAAGGAAGGGTGGTATATCGGTCCCTGCGACAGCAGGTCCGGACGATGTGGGAGGGTCCAAGGACTCCTCACTGACATTTTTACAATCTCCGCGTACCATGCCCTTCGGGGCCACGCTGGAGCCACCAGAATCACTGGTTTCTTTTCTACCCTGATTCTGCGGAGTAATCGCTGGTAACAATTGTGGCGGTGGGAATGCATATATCAGCTTGAACTGATCCCAAGGGAACACTAGGGCATCCGAGCCGCAAGCTAGAGGATCCCTTGTGCGAGACACAAATCTGTCCACCTTTGCGTTGAATCTGGATGCTAGCAGATCTACATCCGGTGTTCCCCACCGCTGGCATATTGCCTGGAAAACCTCGGGGTGAAGAGACCATTCCCCCGGGCATAATTGTTGGCGACTTAAAAAGTCCGCTCTCCAATTTTCCACTCCTGGGATGAAAACCGCGGATATGGCTGGGACATATTTTTCTGCCCACTCCAGGATGCAATTTGCTTCCCTCTGGGCTGCACGACTCCTGGTGCCACCCTGGTGATTGATATATGCCACTGCTGTGGCATTGTCTGATTGAATTCTGACAGGGGACCCTTGGAGTTTGGATGTCCATGCTACTAGGGCATACCGGGCTGCTCGTATCTCTAAGAGATTGATGGGCAGGGCCTTTTCTGCTTCTGACCACTTGCCCTGGAGAGACCATTGCTCCAGTACTGCCCCCCAGCCTATGAGGCTGGCATCTGTAGTGACTACCTTCCAAGAAACCGGACTGAAGGGTTTCCCTTTTTCCAGATTCTGGGGCACCAACCACCAATGGAGGCTCTTGCGAACGGAAGGGGACAGGGACATTGGTAAGTCTAAAGCCTGAACTTTTTTGTTCCAGGCTGACAGTATGGCCCTTTGCAAATTCCTTGAATGGAATTGACCGTAGGGTACCGCTTCGAATGAAGCCACCATTTTTCCCAGCAGCCTCATGCAGAGGCGTATGGATGGTTTTCTTTTTGTACCCACTAAGTGGGTCAAATCTTTTAAAGACGACACCTTCTCTGGAGGTAAGAAAATCTTTCTCTGATTTGAATCCAGCCTTAGCCCTAAGTATTCCAGACTTTTGACTGGTCTTAGAGCTGACTTGTCCCGGTTGATAATCCAACCGTGATATTCCAGATACTTGATTGTCTTGTGAATAGCTACTTCCAGCTTTTCCACTGAGTGGTCTATTAGTAGCAGGTCGTCTAGATATGCCATTATCGTTACACCCTGTGTTCTTAGATTGGCCAATAATGGGGCCAGAATTTTTGTGAACACTCGTGGTGCTGTGGCCAGACCGAAAGGTAAGGCTCTGAACTGAAAATGGCGCCCTTCTACTGTAAAGCGTAGAAATTTCTGGTGGGCCGGAAAGATGGGAATATGCAGATAAGCATCCCTTATGTCGATCGAGGCTAACCATTCCTGCCCTTGTAGGGCGGTGGCCACCGATCGGATCGACTCCATCCGAAAAGTCCTGATATTTAGGAACTTGTTTAGCCCTTTTAGATTTAATATGGGCCTCACGTCCCCATTTGGTTTGGGGACTGTGAAAAGGTTAGAGTAAAACCCGAATCCGCCTTCTTCCAGGGGAACCTTCATGATTACACCTTGGAGCAATAGTTGTTCTAGTGCCAGAAGGAGGGATCCTCTCTTCTGGGGATCTCTTGGCACGTTTGACCTCATAAATTGGGCAGGAGGAGTGCCTTTTAACTCCAGCTTGTATCCCAGACTTACTGCGGAGAGCACCCATCTGTCTCTGATGGTGTCCCGCCAGGTCTCTGTGAACAACTGAAGTCTTCCCCCCACCCGATTGAGTGGGGGCAACGCTTCATGCCTTGGGGGGAGGTTTTGTACCTCTCTTGATCCAGGGCTTCTTGTTACCCTGTGATTGTCCCTGATTTCTGCCCCCTGAATTTGACCGCGGAGGCCGTCGGAACTGCTTCACAGCCGATGTGCCCGGGACTGGAGAAGTAGGCCTCTTAAAAGAAGGACTTCTACCCTTGTTCTTAACCGGTAAGAGTGAACTTTTACCGGCAGAAATTTTCTGGATATATTTGTCCAGATCTTCTCCACGAAATGGGAAGCTAACCAGCAGTTCTTTACAGGGAGCTTCAGCAGACCAGTTTTTGAGCCACAGAAGCCTACGCATATGTACTACAGACAGCGTAAAGCGGGAGGCCTGTTGGATTGTATCCTTTATGGCATCCACTGCAAAACACAAGGCTCTAGGCAGGTCAGCTAGGGCAAGAGCCTGCTGATCTGGTAAGTCCCTTAAGACTTGTTTCAACTGATCTTTCACTGCTTGGCAGACTCCAATCGCTGCTACCGCAGGTTGTGTCACCATGCTTGCTGTAGAGAAAGCAGATTTTAGTAAAGACTCCAATTTTTTATCTATTGGGTCTTTGAACATTGGAACATTATCTACTGGACATGTCAGTGATTTGTTCACAGAAGAGATGGCTGCGTCCACTGTAGGGACCCTCCATTTTTTTATGAACTTATCCTCCATGGGATAGATCACCGGAAATCTCTTGGGGGGAGCAAATATTTTATCAGGATGCTCCCAATCCTGGTAAATAAGCCCTTCTAATAAAGGGTGGATTGGGAAGGAACAGACAGCCTGGGGAGCTTTTAGCGACCCCAGCGAGGAAACCGTAGTGGATGGTGGTTCCGCCAGAGGCATTTTAAATGCTGATCGGACCATGTTAGTCAGAGACTGAACCCATAATCTTTCAGCCTGAGATGCTGAGAAAGGTTCTTCCACTGTTGTTTCCTCCATAACTGAATCAACCTCATCCTGATCCCCTTCAGGTAGGTCGATCTCTGTGTGGGACTGTTCCTCCACTAACAGGCACTCTGAAGGAGGAGACGGAGATCGGACGCGCTTTCCCTGTGACAGGGAAGCAGCGATCAATGCTGTTAATCTCTCTTCCAATCCTCCCAGAGTTGAGGATAAAACCTCCTCTGTTATATATACAGGAGCAGGTGGACTGGGGACAGCCGCAGCACCAGGCACTCCTGCGGGGTTTCTACGGCTACTGACCTCTGAATTCTCAGGGGAGATTGGTGCAGTACAAGCATGCCCAATATCCTCAGAGCCCGATGGAGACCACTTTGGCTTCCTGGAAGACCTATTTCCGGAGCGTCTGGACGACATATCCTTTAAGCACAAAGCTGAGGTATTCCCGTCGTCATACACCAATTTTTGCTGGTAATAGTCTAACACAGTTGCTGCTATATACCAGCTGGTGTCCACTAAAGTGCCTTTCTATGGGGATGCCTGCATCAACCGCCTCTGTGTGCCACTGTTTGTTGCTAGCTCTGTTTGCATCCAGCTGACACTTGTACTGTGTCTTTATACAAGCTGGGACGCCTGCACATGCGCAGAAGCGCCGTGGCACGCATCGAGCGTCATCCACCCGCCCCGCCCCTTTTTTTTCATAGGAGGCGCGTGCACGTGCCCGCGCGCGCGCCCGTGCGCCATTGGCGCCCTTTTCGAAATCAAACAGGGACTAGGAGCCAGGGCCCTTTTTGCCGGAGGGCCTGCGGTGGATGAGCGCAGCAACAGGGCAGAGGAAGTGGATTCCCACAGAGAAACTTACCAACTGCCTGGATCTTTTGACTTGAGAAAACCAAAGATCCACATGACAAGAAAAATGGACTACAGCGGCCTCTAGTGGTTTAACACAGGTACCGCGTTCCTTTTTTTTTTTTTTTTCTTGACTACTATTAAAATTTTACATTTTCAGTAGTTACAGGCATACACAGATATTAGCGGGAATACCGTTAGGTAACAGACAGAAAGACAAATTAGGCTTGGGGGTCCCCCAATAGAACCAAGTTCCTGGGGGCCCCCACTTACCTGAGCCCCGCCGCAGGACTTTGTTTGGTCCACAGAAGCCCAAACTTCACCTATCACGGCAGGCATTGTAATTAAACCTTCAGGGACCGGGTTCCCAAGGATTCCACTCCCCTGGACCTGTATAGCACCCTGCACAGACAACATCTTGGTCGTGGGTATGACCAGAGCTCTGGATCCCAGGGTCCAGCCCTCCTAAGAGAGGCATTACAGGCAAAACCTTGCTCTTCTGCTGCAAGGCCCGGGTACCGACCGTTTAGCTATGAAGCTTTTTTGGTGGGATCCGGAACAGCTTACTAAGGCCCAAAAGAACCTGTACGCAAGCCCAGTGAAAACACATGTTACTCTTTGGCCAACACCTTAGACACTGGCAAAAAACTGAGGTGCTCCCTGATGGGAGGGGCTTATATAGGGGAGGGTACTTCCGGTTTGGAATTGGCCAGTGCCAGCACCTGAAGGTAATCTATATAACCCATTAGTAATGACTAAGTCGCTCTGTGTCCCGTGATGTACGAAAAAGAAAGGCTGCTTGATCTTGTATGCACAGATCCTGCTCTTCTTCCAATGACTCCAGATAAGACAGAGCCTTTGGAGTCAGGCTGCACATGTTCAGTTTGGTGTGTATTGCTAGAGAGTTTTTTTTTTCTTGGGAGAGTGCATGTGATCAGCCCAGGGCCAATCAGCAGAGATTCAGGGGTCCTGGATCCTCATAGGACAGCCCAGTGCAGAATGAAAACTGCTCCTACAAGCTTTACCAGGAACTGATAGAAGTCACAAAACTGCTATATACTGCTATATTCTGCTATATACTGCTATATACTGCTGATGAGAAAAGTTTTTTAGCAGTTTATTTTTTACTAAAATAAATGCATTTCCATGTTCTGTGAACTGTGGGAGACCAGATATAGTGAATGCAGGGTCCTGGGTTTAGTAACACTTTAAGTGCCATAATCAGAAACAAATGTACAAAATATTTTGCTTAAAAATGTTTTTATATGCTGAAAATGTTTCTTACAACTATCACTATAGCTTAAAACTTCCTTGTTTAAGGTTCAATAATAATTATTCATTCTGAGTGGGGTAAAAAAAAAATCTTATTTACTTTCTTATTATTTTTTCTTCTCTTTTCATGTTCCCCTTATAAATTTGATCATAAGGTCAGGCAAATATTTGATGAAGTGCTTTGACATTTGAAGTAATACATTAAAATTAAAATTTGAGCATCTTATGTTTGAAAAGGTGAGGATACAAAGAGCAGTCACAAGGTATCTACATACAGTTTGTAAGCGTACAGAAGAAAATGAGATACCAAAAAGATTGTATATACATAAATACACCTATATGACATATAATAAAATCTATTTTTAACAGAATAATTTAATACCAAAAAGTGTTTTTCTGTACTAGAAACCATGGGTAGGCATATACTTGTAGTTAGAAATTACCTTTACAGTTCAGGGACAGTGCAGGTAATTGACTTCTAGTGACAGCTGTAAACCATACACGAGACAAGGACACCCAAGTACAGTCCACAAAGGTTTGTACTGTATTTTTAATTAGCAAAGAAATTACTATTTCAATGCAGGAGGGCTTTGTAATGATAGTCCATAGCATAAAAAACAAATACAAATATTTGTCTGTTTGAGCTACTAACTAAATTATTGTTAGTTCCTGATTAACAAGGTGCTCCCTAATGGGTTCCCCTTAAACAAACAGGCCACACATGTTTATTTTATTTGTGCCCCTGCTGCCATTTTTATGCATTCCAGTTCCCATGTTTTTCTGCATAGTTGCGTCACCTAGCCTTGTTTCCACATCAGAGGTATGTTATTTTGGCCACAATTCTTCCATGAAGACCACTTCTGGCCAAACTTCTCTGGACAGTAGATGGGTGTACCTGGTTCCAGGACCGATCCGACCTATACGCACACTACGCAAATTACTCGAGGCCCCGCTGGGAAGCATGGATTGTCTGTTTGTATAATAACCGAAACAATGGATGCCGCCCGGCTGGCGCCGCGGCTGTGCGAGTTTCCGCCCGCGGCGCTGAATCATGACTCACTAGTATTGTCAGACGTCAGTGAGTCAGGTGACGTTGCGTGAGACGACCGCCGCTATTGCTTATGGGAGTTGTAGTCCACGCGCACAGTTACGTTCTGAAGCTCCCTGCTCCTCCTGGGGGGTGGAGTCAGTCATGGTCACTCTGAGGAGAGCAGTGCAGCCAGCCTACCGCGTGCTACAACTCCCATCACCGCGGTCGGATCATATTTTGCCCGCCAGTGCCTCTGAAAACGGTTAGAATTGCGCAAATCGCAGCTTGTCACATGGGAGGAATCCAGGTTTATGGGGAGAGGAGAGGGAATGTCCCTAGAAATAACTGAGAAGGGGTTATGGCCAACCACACCATACATGCCTCTCTGTACATCTCCTATATCACCAGCAATCACTAGAGCATGCCTGGCAGAGCCTGAAAGCCGAATCTCCGGGGCTGGTATCTGCTCTCAGCTTTATTGGCTCACATCAGCTTAATGAGTCAGAAACTAATGTCAATGGTGAGAGCCAAGATTCATGGCATTCAAATTGGTTATAAAAATCTTTAAGTGCCTTATAAGCACAGGTCAAGCGATTTCTCAAGTGTTTAACTCACCTGCAAAGACTGCTGAGCTGGAAACCCCAACATGATCTGATCCATCGATTTACTGCAAGAGGGATCTCATGACTACAAAACCAAATCACACATTATCTATCTATCTATCTATCTATCTATCTATCTATCTATCTATCTATCTATCTATCTATCTATCTATCTATCTATCTATCTATCTATCTATCTATCTATCCTATCCTGTATTTATCTCTCTATCTATCCATATATGAATAAATCTACCAATACAGAATATTATCTATCTATCTATCTTTCTATTCATCTATCTATACATTTACCTATTCTGTATTAATCTCTCTATCTATCCCTATAATATATCTTTCAATACATTATCTATCTATTCGTCTATCTAGCCATCCTATCCTCTATGTATCTCTCTATCTATCCTTTATATTACTGTAATATACTGTATCTATCAATACAGCATACTATCTATCTATCTATCTATCTATCGATCTATCTATATTAGTGCCAAGACTTAATATAGCTTTATATATTTCAACCTTATATATTTATTTTATTTAGTTATCGCTAAGTCTATAGTTTTATATATTTCAGCTGTTTACTTGAAGGTTTCCTATCAATGTATCCAATATATGTGTCCGTATTACAAGTGTAATAAAATATCTATAGTAAAATTGATCCTTGGTCAGATTACATAAAAGTAAAATATTTGAAAAATATATCACTGCAATAGAACACCATTATGATTTGCATTGTACTTGTCCGGTAAATGGAGAAATAAATGAATACACCTATATTACATTGATTTCTAGAATCTATACATGAGCTTTATAGGGAGATAAGATTTGTGCCTCACCCAAGTTTCCATGTGTGCCCGGCTTCCTCGTCCACTCATACTGATGCCTCCTGTGGCCCTCTGCCACCCCTGGAGAGACTGGTGGCTGATGCCCAGCCTGCAGCACCCCAACACAGGGTGGCCCTTGGCTCTGTCCAGTTGGGTAGTCAGGCACAGGACTGTAGCCTAGGCTGCCCCCTGGTGAAGAGTTGATGGGAGTATGTCCTGATGATGAGTAGGAAGGGTGGCACCAGTCTTCCCTGGGGGGGCCATAGGGTGTGATCCAGGGTAAGGATCCAGAAGAAGGTGCTGCAGTTTCGAAGCTCAGTCCGGGGTATCCCCCATAATCAGGGTGTTGGGGGGTAGTTCTGGAGCCCAGGGTGGCCTGTCATAGATCCAGGGTACATGCCAACATCCTTATCTCGAAGATAACTAACATACATGGTGGCAGCCGGTTGCCAGCTAGCTGCATACTGCACTCATGCCCTCTGTCAGGTCAGATAGAGGGCCCCTTAGCAGAATTTTGTTTAGGGCCCCAGGGAGGTCAGGATCGGCACTGCCTGGTTCCCACTGGTTTCTTTCAGCTCTGTGCTGATGGCACTGCTGGACATCTTCCCATGTTGAAGGGAAGTAATAATGTGCATTTTATCTGCTGAATTCAATTTCCTTGGCCGACCACTGCATCTAGAGACCTCAGCATTGCCCATTTCATTGTGCTTCTTCAAAAGAGCTTGAACTGCCCATCTTGAATCCCCAGTCTGCTTTGAAATCTTTGCCTGAAAAAGATCTTGCTGATGCATTATAACTGCCTTGTGTTCTCAGTCTTGTCATGGTGTATGAGTTTGGCTGCTCCTTGCTTAACCTACATATGAAATTGATGATCATTATCACCTGCTTGATATAACTGGGTAATTATACACTACTCTAATCCTACAAAATCCCTGACAAGTGTAAGAATTGAGGCTAGTTTTAAGCCAAATGTTAGTCACACCAAATTGAACTAGACTTTTCTTCTTTTTGATTAGCATTTTGTAAATTGATAAAAATAAAACAATTAAAATATATATTTCTCACTTTACATTTCTTCACACCTGTCTAAAACCTTTTCACAGTACTGTGTATATATATATATATACAATGGGGAGAACAAGTATTTGATACACTGACGATTTTGCAGGTTTTCCTACTTACAAAGCATGTAGAGGTCTGTAATTTTTATTATAGGTACTCTTCAACTGTGAGAGATGGAATCTAAAACAAAAATCCAGAAAATCACATGGTATGATTTTTAAGCAATTAATTTGCATTTTATTGCATGACATAAGTATTTGATACATCAGAAAATCAGAACTTAATATTTGGTACAGAAACCTTTGTTTGCAATTACAGAGATCATACGTTTCCTGTTGTTCTTGACCAGGTTTGCAAACACTGCAGCAGGGATTTTGGCCCACTCATCCATACAGAGCTTCTCCAGATCCTTCAGGTTTCGGAGCTGTCGCTGGGCATTACGGACTTTCAGCTCCCTCCAAAGATTTTCTATTGGGTTCAGGTCTGGAGACTGGCTAGGCCACTCCAGGACCTTGAGATGCTTCTTACGGAGCCACTCCTTAGTTGCCCTGGCTGCGTGTTTCAGGTTGTTGTCATGCTGGAAGACCCAGCCACGACCCATCTTCAATGCTCTTACTGAGGGAAGGAGGTTTTTGGCCAAGATCTCGCGATACATGGCCTCATCCATCCTCACCTCAATACGATGCAGTCGTCTGTCCCCTTTGCAGAAAAGCATCCCCAAAGAATGATGTTTCCACCTCCATGCTTCACGGTGGGGATGGTGTTCTTTGGGCTGTACTCATCCTTCTTCATCCTCCAAACATGGCGAGTGGAGTTTAGACCAAAAAGCTCTATTTTTGTCTCATCAGACCACATGACCTTCTCCCATTCCTCCTCTGGATCATCCAGATGGTCACTGGCAAACTTCAGAGGGGCCTGGACATGCGCTGGCTTGAGCAGGGGGACCTTGCGTGCACTGCAGTATTTGAATCCATGACGGCGTAGTGTGTTACTAATGGTTTTCTTTGAGACTGTGGTCCCAGCTCTCTTCAGATCATTGACCAGGTCCTGCCGTGTAGTTCTGGGCTGATCCCTCACCTTCCTCATTATCATTGAGGCCCCACGAGGTGAGATCTTGCATGGAGCCCCAGACCGAGGGAGATTGACTGTCATCTTTTTTTTTAAATCAAAAACGAGTTTATTGAAAAACTAAGCAGACATACATACAATAGAAAGACATATGCAGCAAGAGATTCAATGTAGCAACTTCAACATTCTGCCGTTTTACACTAATGTAAATACAAAAAGTACCACAAACTGGCATAGCAGCAAAGAAATGGGTTCATTATATTGATACGTAATACCTGCATTGAAATGACATGCGGTTGGAACATATACCCTGATAGATGGCCAATAATCGACATACAGAGTGGCATTTTGAGAATAGTAGAAACCTCAAGAACTCACGTAAACCAGAAAGTAAAAAATAGAAAAACGGCTAATCCCTTAAGGGGAATAAGTCTACAAAACAAAAAGAGAAAATAATAAGTGCGGATCATCCACTAAAACACCTCCCCCAATCCATCATGGGAACCTAGAACATCACATCCCAGAGCCTATCCGGACCATTCCATCCAACACATCACACTTGCAGAAGCCTGTGTTTCACCAATTGAGTTGGACCCAGTCCCGGGGTATCTAACCATGATTGCCACATTGAGTAGAATTTCTTCAGGACACTACGGTGTTGGTAAGTAAGCTTTTCACATATCAGCAGGCTGTTCACCAGTTCTACCCAGTGTTTGCCCGTTGGTACCCTCGGAGTTATCCAAAGCCTCGCAATTGCCTTGCGGGCCACATATAGTAAGCGCAAAACTGCTGTATGTTCGTTCGGTGATAACGTGGGTATCTCCAAGGCACCAAGTAGGCACACAACCGGATCTTGCAGGATCGGGAACTGGTACACTTGCGAAATAGTGGGAAGAACATAATGCCAGTACCTGAAGAGCTTTGGGCACTTCCACAACATGTGTAAGAGGTCACCAGTGTGGCTATTGCATTTTGGACACAACAGAGTATCTCTAATCCCCCATTTGTGTAGACGAGCTGGAGTCCTGTACACCCGATGCAGTAAATAAAGGTGATATAGCCTCTGTGATGCAGAAACGGACACTAAGGGTGCAGACGTTAGACATAGCTCCCAGGTGTCTCCATCAATGGGACCCAAGTCTCATTCCCAACCCCTTCTACAGGGAAGCTTACTACGTCATGTGTGGCGTTAAGCAGTCTCACATACACTCTTGATATCATGCCCTTTCTCTCGTCTATCAATAGTACATCGTTCATCGGGGGGTGCGTTTTCGCCACCAGTATTGATAATCTGCTCTCACACTGAAGCGCATGGCGCAGTTGCCTGTGAAGGGAAAATTCTTCCCTGAGATCTGTGAAGGATTTCAGAACAGTACCATTGTATAACTGTGTGATGTAATGAATACCTGCCTCCTCCCAAGTGCGAAAGTCCTCCAGTTTGAGGAGCTCTTTAAAGTACTTGTTCCTCCATATGGGAGTGAACGGACATACCCCCCTAATGTGTAAAAGAGACCGGATATATTTCCATAAGGTGTTTAGCAAGGCAACAGTGGGGAGATTATTCTGCAAATGTGTAAACCCTGATTCCAAGTGTGCTACTGCTGGAAGGCTAGACACAGTAGGAACCAGTAATGATCGAATCGGGTCGGAATCATCCTCCGCTCCCCAATTACCTAGATGTTGCAGCTGTGATGCTATAAAATAGTATCTGGCGTGAGGTACTGCCATACCACCATGGTCTTTAGCCAGTTGTAGGGAGCGCAGGCTAATGCGAGCTGGTTTGTTACCCCAGGTCAGATCCCTAAACTGACTATCAATTTGGGTGAACCATCTGTGCTTTATCCATATGGGGGAGTTATGAAATATATAAAGGAGTTGGGGGGCCCAAACCATTGTGATTAAATTAACTCTACCAGTAACCGATAGAGGTAGTTTTTTCCAAGCAGAGCTTTTCAGTCGGAACTTCCGGAGCAGTGGTGCCAGGTTTATATCAAGGTACTGGGCGGGGTCCATGGTCACTTGGATGCCTAAATAGCGGAATTCCTCAACTACTACCACGTCCTTTGCGCATGAAGGTAAGGGCCGTAGCAGGGGGTCCAGGGGCATAGGTACCGCCAAAAGTCAGCTATCAGACTCATCACATTTTGCAAAGAACTATCAATATCACCTAGGTAGATCAGAGTATCATCTGCATATAGTATCATCTGCATATAGGGAAACGATATCTTGCCTCTGATGTGTATAGCTAGAGGCTCCAAAGCAAGGGCAAACAGCAGGGGGCGACAAAGGGCACCCCTGGCGTGAGCCCCTATGAAGTTTGAAGGACTCTGACACATCCCCGTTGATACGTATTCTTGCTGTTGGGGAATTATACAGCAGTTGGACCCATTTGAGAAAGGACGGACCCTCTCCAAATCTAGTTATGACCTCCCAAAGATAGGGCCATTCAATGCTATCGAATGCTTTTGCCACATCCAAAGAGAAGATGGCCCTATTACCGGTGTTATCAGTGGGGACCTGTAAATTAAGGAATAGTCTACGTAGATTTTGAGATGTGGATCTAGTTGGTATAAAACCAGATTGGTCTTTGTGAATCACTCGTTGAATACATTTGGCCAATCTGTTCGCCAGAACCCTGGCGAGCAGCTTGACATCAAATGTGAGCAAAGAAATGAGCAGATACGAGTCCGGAGACAAAGCATCCTTGCCGGGTTTCAGCAAGACCACTATAATGGCTTCATTCATAGAGGGAGGGAGAGTCCAAGATTCAAACGCCTGGTTGTAAACTTTTAGGAGAATCGGTAGAATTTGTGTAGAGTACCGCTTATACATTTCTGACGGAAGGCCGTAAGAACCAGGCGCCCGTCCGTTTTGTGTATGAGCCAGTGCCTCCAACAGCTCATCTTCTGACAGGGGTGCATTAAGCTGTGCTGAATCTGAGTCGGACAAGCAGGGAATGCGATATCTATCCAAGAACGAACAGAGATCGTCATGGGAAGGACTGACCTTAGAGGAATAGACATCATGAAAAAATTGTTTAAAGACATCCATAATAGCGGGAGTGGAATGACACCGTACACTGTGTACATCAGCCACAACCACTATATGTGAGGAAGACTGTTGTGATTTGGCCAGCAAGGCCAACATGTGCCCTGTGTTTTCCCCTTCCTCAAAGTGACTTTGTTGTAAAAAGAAGCATTTATTTTCTGCCAGCTGCAAGGACAAGTCCTTGAGCAGAGATTGGGCTACCAGCCAGGACCGTTTGGTATCCTCCGTGGGGTCATCTATATATTTAACCTCTAAGCGCCGGTTCTCCTCCAAAACCGAGACCTCCCATTCTTTAGTAGAAGTCTTAATTTGGCTTATTACTCTAATAAACTGGCCACGTAAATATGCTTTTGCAGTTTCCCAGACCACACCTATATTCGCCAAACCTATATTATGTTCGAAAAAGATTGTGAGTAGTTCAGGTATCGGATCAGGATTCGGAATGAGTGATAGCCAGAAGGAATTAAATTTCCATAGGGTGTTTCCCCTGACCGCCCCCAACCGTAGATCAACCGAGAAGGGAGAGTGATCCGAGATCTGTCTTGGGTGATATTGAGAGGAGTCCAATAATGACAGAAGAGGATCTTTCCCCAATCCCAGATCAATTCTAGATAGACCTCCTATTGAGGCTGACTGGCATGAGAAAACCCTGACCTCTGGGTTACGCATCCTCCACACATCCGTCAGGCCCATCTCCAGCAGGAGGCGAGCAAATGGGGTAGGCCCGTGTCGTCCCTGCATACCGTTCCCAATCCGGGCACAAAGGTTGTCCTTCTCCTGGTCAAGATAATTATTAAAGTCTCCTAGGACCAGCACTGGTACCCCCGAAAAGCAAGACATAAAGTCTGCCAACGTTTTGAGAAGACCGGCTGAAAACAGAGGCGGGATGTACAACCCTGCTAAAATGCATTTTGTTCCATATATGGAGCACAGTAGAAAAACATAGCGACCATCTGGATCAATCTTAACTTCTATAGCTGAGAACTGCATGCTACGTTTCACCAGAAGACTCACTCCCCTCGAGTACACTGAATAAGTGGCGTGATATTGATGACAAAATTGTCTTAGAGCAAATTGGGGGGTGGAGGTCGGGGAGAAGTGAGTCTCCTGAAGGCATATTATATCCGCGTTAAGACGCTTGATTGTGCGTAACACAGCCAAGCGTTTAACAGGATTATTCAAGCCCCTGACATTCCATGATAAAAATCTGGTCACCTTAGACATTTCAGCAGGATTACAAGAACCACAAGGATACCATATAGTATTATAGGGCGATTTGAAAACAATAGAGGGCAATAAACACGAAAGGAGGGCATGGCCCAATGGACTGAAATAGAAAAAAAAAATGGGAGCAGCAGTACATTAGCATATCTAACGAGCTTTGCATTGACTGTGCTAGGCACGCGTAATCCATAAGAGGAGCAGGGTCCATAGTAAGCAATAGAGACATTAGTAGTGGAGAACCTGCCATAGAGCAGAGAAAAAAACAAACAACATCATAAAATAAAAGGAAAAAAACAAATAACCGGCCAACATGGCCAACCTGTATTGCCTAAGAGCAGGAGGAGGTCTGGACCAGACCATCTTGGGGGCAACAGTGGAAGCACACGTTAGTGTCTTAACAACTTCTTAACAGCTAGAATAAGGAGCCCTGGTGGTAAATAGAGGTCTAGACAACAACAGCTTTCTCCGCCTTGGCAAGTAGAAATGAACGATTAAAAGGTGCCTAATAAAGGAGAACTCTATCCATCAGGAGATGCAGGGCGACGGTTGCGAGCTTCCCGGATCGATCGTTCTTCCCGATCCAGCCATTGTGTGGCTGCCGATGGCAAATCAAAAAAGTGCACTGAGCCCAGTGCTTCCACCCTAAGGCGGGCAGGATACAGCATAGCGTATTTTAGATCCAGGGACCTGAGGCGACATTTAATGTCCATGAATTTTGCGCGTTGTCTCTGTAGCTCAGCAGAGAAATCCGGGAAAAAAAGACAGCTTGGCGTTATCAATTCTCAGGGCCTCAGGTTTGGTCCTGGCATTCTGGAGAACAGCATCCCTGTCCTTATAGTGCAGGAGCTTGAGGAGAAAAGGCCTGGGGGGAGCCCCCGGCTGCTGAGGCCTGGCCGGAACTCTGTGTGCTCTCTCTACAGAAAACATGGGGGTGAACACCTCTCTGCCGAATGCTACGACCAGCCATTTTTCAATAAATTCCACAGAGTTCTTTCCCTCAGTTCTTTCAGGGAGCCCAATCACCCTGACATTATTTCTTCTTATTCTGTTCTCTAATTCCTCCAAACGAGAGGAATGTTGTGAGAGGAGATGATTGTTGTACGACAGATCTCTCTGCATGGGCACCATGTCATCCTCCACATAGCTCACTCTCCCTTCTAATGCCGAGGTCCTCTCTCTCAGCTTTTGGGTGTCCTGTCTCAGAAATGACAATTCCGCTCTAACCCCTTTTATCTCGGCGGCCAGAGAGACATTACAGTTATTTACTGCCGCAAGGATGTCACTGAGCAAGGGTTCCCCTTCAGGGGATGGGCTGGCGGGGATATGAGGCCTATTGGAACCACTCTCAGGAGTACTCACTGCGTCCCAAGTGAGCCCCGATCCACTTGCATCCTCCAAGGGCACAGTGTCGTCAGCCTCAGATGAGCCACCGGATGAATCCCCCGGAGTGTCAGAGTGTATATTGGGGTCCAGAGTGAGAGAGAAGAGCTTTGCCGCAGCCTCCCTGTGTATCTCCTTTTCAGAGCGCTGTGCCTGGGCGCCATTTTGGGCCATTCTGTCTGCGGTCCGGGCCGCGTTCTGCCGTTTCACGGTGGACATCTGGCAGGTAGGTAGTAGATAAAGAGCTCATGACACTCGGGAAGGCTTCTGATCACCGAAATTCCGTAATTGCAGCAATGCAGGGTATTCGATCAGGATAGTAGAGCGGATTTTCAGCGGAGAGAACTGAATGTGCTACATCCGCTGCCTGGCCATGCCCCCCTATTGACCGTCATCTTGAACTTCTTCCATTTTCTAATAATTGCGCCAACAGTTGTTGCCTTCTCACCAAGCTGCATGCCTATTGTCCTGTAGCCCATCCCAGCCTTGGGCAGGTCTACAATTTTATTCCTGATGTCCTTACACATCTTTCTGGTCTTGGCCATTGTGGAGAGGTTGGAGTCTGTTTGATTGAGTGTGTGAACAGGTGTCTTTTATACAGGTAACGAGTTCAAACAGGTGCAGTTAATACAGGTAATGAGTGGAGAACAGGAGGGCTTCATAGAGAAAAAATAACAGGTCTGTGAGAGCCAGAATTCTTACTGGTTGGTAGGTGATCAAATACTTATGTCATGCAATAAAATGCAAATTAATTATTTAAAAATCATACAACGTGAGTTTCTGGATTTTTGTTTTAGATTCCGTCTCTCACAGTTGAAGAGTACCTATGATAAAAATGACAGACCTCTACAGGCTTTGTAAGTAGGAAAACCTGCAAAATCGTCAGTGTATTAAATACTTGTTCTCCCCACTGTATATATATATATATATATATATATATATATATATATATATATAATACAGGATGCCAAGGTTGGGTCCTGGACAGGTGGTTATGGTCCCTTTAAGGAAAATGAGGTAGTATTGAGGGAGTATTCAGCCATATTAAGGAGTTCTCTCTGTGTTAGTAGAGAGGTATTTGGGACCTGGATTTTCGGAGGCCCTAAAGTGATATTCGGGTGGGAAAAGGGCCTCCACTCCTGACTACAGGGACTCCAGTACACACAGGGTTAAGAGCCACAGGAGGCAGCATTCAAAACAGGAAGCAGTATTAGATGTGATGGTGTGTCAGGTCACCTGAGCCAGGTGACAAATGCACACCACTGGGGTCAGGAGTGCATCGCTAAGGTAGTGGACCCTATGGCTGACTGCTGTGGATGAAACTCTGGGTGATTAAGGAAGGCAGGTCCACTGGAGCACTAACAGGGATCCCACAGGGAGATAGAGCCTACGATTCCCCAGGGAGTCTAAGATCCAGCAGGTGTTCACCTGAGCCTCTAGTGGTGAGGATAGACTGGGCTGCAACTGGATCCAGGTCGCGGCTCCCAGAGTCCCCCAGCTCACGCTCACAGTAGGCTATAGAGGATAGAGGGGAAGCAGCAGCTCAGGATACAAGAGATAGTGAGGGGAAAAGCCAAACGTCGGGGCGACTAGCAGACAAGGATAAACAAAGGACAAGCCAAAGGTCAAGGTCACAAGCAGAGAGGGATAGTCGAGAACAAGCCAAGATCAGTAAAACAGAGTCAGACGTAGCACACGGCAAGCAGGAACCCAAACACACAATAGCTTAACAAACAACGTTTATCAGCACGGCTGGCTTGCAGTGCACAGGTTAATATAGTTGTAACAGCAACCCTAATATGAAAGGGGTTAACGCTGTTTAAGACCTTCCCTCTCCTTGACACACATTCGCTACCGATCCTCCACAGTCAGGCGACCACTTTCCAGAGGAATAATCCTTCCAGAAGAATGAGACAAACACTCTGTATCTTTCCAAAATAGACTGACTCTTTATTGTAAAACACTGCAACTTATATACACATAGAGAGGAGTTTCTTATTTTCCTCTTACCATAATACACCTCTGACCAGACCCAATTTACATGAGCCAATTAACTACAGCTGCTGACTCAGACACATGACCTTTCTGTCTCCCAATACACATCTTTTAGAAGACAACAGGTTAGCTAATCCCTTTCTAGTTTAAATGATTATGCATGACCCTTATATTCAGCAGACTGTCTGGCTGCCAGAGTACAATACCTATAATTACAGGCTTAACTCAAACACGCCACAATAGACAATGGAATGTAATCACACCCCATCACAGCAAGTATTACATAACAGCCCACACACAGTATATACACAATCTATACAATCTATATACAGCATTGAATCTGATTAGCACAGATCATACTGGGGTTCTCATTCACCCTGTGCCCCTAATAGAGACACAGGGTGGTTTACACATAAGAGGCATTGGGGAAGCTGAAGCAAGGGTATCTCATACTTTCTAGGAGATTCTGGGTTCCCGGGCCCTCCCGTTACAATAGTGTTCCCTGATAGGGCCTGGGGTGGAGCCATGCTTGGAGGAGAGATTATTTAAGCAGCCAGGTGAGAGTGGCTGGCCTCTAAGGTGAACACATGGATAAGGGGATAAGCTGAGACAAACATTACTGCATAACCATGACAGTACCCCCCCTCTTATGGGCCCTCCCCCTCCCCCGCCTGGGCCCAGGCTTAAAGGGAAATCTCAGATGAAACCTCCTCAACAGACGAGGTGCAACGACCTCAGATGCAGCGATCCAAGATGCCTCCTCAGGACCAAACCCTCTCCAATGCACAAGGTACTGAAGAATTCCTCCGCAGAGACAAGAATCCAGAACTTGTCTAACCTCGTACTTTAGATTATCCTCAGAGACCGGAACCGAGGTAGGGAGAGGACGAGAGGATTTATTGAGGACCAAAGGCTTTTTAGGAATAAGCAAGGGCATGAGAGGGTCAACAGGAATCTGAGGAGGGTCCCACAGACCCTTAAAGATGAACTGGGCATTTGGCACAGGACCATCAGACTGGGCAGATGTCAGTGGAACCCTGAGGTCAGGTTGGTTAGAAGGTGACATGTCACAGGAGTAGGGATGAGCCGAACACCCCCTCGTTCACACCAGAACCTTCGTACGGACCGAACGTTCGCACGAACTTTAGAACCCTATTAAATACAATGGACGCGAACGTTCGAAATCTAAAATGCTAGTTATATTGCCTAATATGCATGTTATTGTCCTAAAAAGGGTTTGGGGACCCGGGTCCTGCCTGAGAGGACATGTATCAATGTAAAAATAATCTTTTAAAACTGTAGTTTTTTCGGGAGCAGTGATTTTAATGATGCATAAAGTAAAAAAAAGAAGTTAAATATTCCTTTAAATATCGTACCTGGGGGGTGTCTAAAGTATGCCGGTGAAGTGGCATGTGTTTCCCTTGTTTAGAACTGTCCCTGCACAAAATGACATTTCTAAAGGAAAAAAAGCCATTTAACCCCTTCCATACCGGGCCATAGCAGAATGACGCCGGCAGGAACCCCCTCTCCCTCCGGGTGGACGTCATATGACGTCCTGGGTTTGAGGGGGGATATCTGAATGATGCCTGCAGCTAGAGGCATCATTCAGATATCCTTGTTTGCAGCCGGCGATCCTGCGCACAATAAGAACGATCATAGCGGCGGTTCCACTGCTTGATCATTCTTACAGGCAGCGGGAGGGGACATCCCCCCCTCCCGCCGCCATTCGGTGCTTCTCCGGGCTCTCCCGTGCGATCGGGGACCCGGAGAGAATCGTCGGTGCCGTTGGTGGGTCACGTGATGAGCATAGAGATGACTGGTGACCAGATGGTCACCAGTCATCTCTATGATCGTCGGAGGTCCTGGGCGCGATGTGATGACGTCACTCCCGGGTCCTCAAATGTAAACAAAGCCGCCATTGCGGCTAGTAAGTATGAGATTGGTGAAAAAAATTTCACTGACCTCATGCTTTCCAGCCTGGAGGAGAGATGTGGGGTCTTATTGACCCTGCATCTCTCCATAAAGAGGACCTGTCACACACATTCCTATTACAAGGGATGTTTACATTCCTTGTAATAGGAATAAAAGTGATCAAAAAAAAAGTGTAAAAAAATAAAAATAAAAATAAAAAAAATAAGTAGAAAAAAAAAAAATGTCTTTTTTTAAAACGCCCGTCCCCAATAGCTCACGCTTAGAAGCGAACACACACGTAAGTCCCGCCCGCATATGTAAACGCCGTTCAAACCACACATGTGAGGTATCGCCGCGTGCGTTAGAGCACGTGCAACAATTCTAGCACTAGACTTCCTCTGTAACTCTAACCTGGTAACCTGTAAAAAATTTCAAAGCATCGCCTATGGAGATTTTTAAGTACCGAAGTTTGGCGCCATTCCATGAGTGTACGCAATTTTAAAGCGTGACATGTTAGGTATCTTTTTACTCGACGTAACATAAGCTTTCATATTTTACAAAAAAATTGGGCTAACTTTACTGTTTTTTTATTTTTTAATTCATGAAACCATTTTTTTCCCTCAAAAAAGGCGTTTGAAAAATTATTGCGCAAATACTGTGCAAGATAAAAAGTTGCAACGACCGTCATTTTATTACCTAGGGTGTCTGCTAAAAAAACCATATATAATTTTTCAGGGTTCTGAGTAATTTTCTAGCAAAAGAATGATGATTTGTACATGTAGGAGAGAAGTGCCAGAATAGGCCCGGTATTGAAGTGGTATAAAAAGCCCTGTATGGAAGTGGTTAAAACTGCTTGCGGCTTTAATGTAATGTCTGGTCCCGGCAATATGGATGAAAATCATTGAGAAAAATGGCATGGCTACCCCATCACCCCCACCCTACCCCAGCCCATTACCAGCCCCTTTGGGTCTTGTATGGATATTAATGGGAACCCCGCACCCAAAATAAAAAAGGCCCTATATACTCTGAACAGCAGTATACAGGCGGTGCAAAAAAGACACGGACTGCAGGTTTGTTCTTAAGTACAATCTGTTTGTAATTTGAAATAGGTACATTTTTTAAGTGTAGCTCCAGCCAAAAAATCTATTTTTAAGCTTTTTGGAGAACATAGGGAAGGGTTATCACCCCTGTAACATTTGTTTTGCTGTCTGTGCACCTGTTCAGAACATTTCACCTCACTTTCCATCCCAATGACAAATGTTTTTTGAAAAAAATTTTTTTTTATTGAAACAAGGATTGGTGATAAAGCATCAGTGGAGAGGAGACACCTTTTTCACATATTAACTCTTACAGGAGAGAATTTGCCTTCCTATGGGTAGATTTCCTCTCACTTCCTGTTGCCTCCTTGCAAGTAGGAGTCGTTTGTAAGTTGGATGTTTGAAAGTAGGGGCCTGCCATATATACTCTGCAGAAATTTGCCCCTTGCCACAACACTGTAAGCCCTCACAGTTACTCTTAGTGGGCGCTGGAACACCCTGCTGTCAACTATTATATCAGGAATTGTATTTACATGCCACTGTTGAACAGTGGTAGGAAAAATTGGGCCTTTGGTGGTGGTGCTGGTGCCACAACACTGTAAGCCCTCACAGTTACTCTTGGTGGGTGCACGAATGGGCCCTGCTGTGAATTATTAGATCAAGAATTGTAATTGCATGCCCCTGTTGAACAGGGGCTGAAAAATTGGGCCTTAGGCACTGGTGCTGGTGCCACAACACTGCAACCCCTCACAAATAGTGTACTTAGAGCGCAGCAATGAGCCCTGTTGCAAAGTATTGCATCAAAAATTTTGGCTTTAGGTGAATGCTATGCAAAGCACACAGTAGTACACTAAGTGAAACACTGACTGTCTGCAGCTAGCACAATCACCGGCCTGCCTGTCACAGTATAGAGAATAACTGTATCCAGGTGAGCTTTAGGTGATCGCTATGCAAAGGACACAGTAGTACACTAAGGCCCCTTTCACACTGGGGCGGTTTGCAGGCGCTATTGTGCTAAAAATAGCGCCTGCAAACTGAGCCTAAACAGCGGCTGCTGTCTCTCCAATGTGAAAGCCCGAGGGCTTTCACACTGGAGCGGTGCGCTAACAGGACGGTGTGTTTACCGCTCCTACACCGCTCCTTCCCATTGAAAGCAATGGGAAACCGCGAGGCGCATTGCCGGCGGTATTAACCCTTTTTCGGCCGCTAGCGGGGGTTAAAACCGCACCGCTAGCGGCCGAATACCTCCGCAATTCCGACGGTATAGCGCCACTACAAATAGCGGCGCTATACCGCTACCGCCCCAGTGTGAAACCAGCCTAAGTGAGGCTGATTTCACACTGGGGCGGTGGGTGTGCGGTGGCGGTATAGCGCCGCTATTTTTAGCGGCGCTATACCGTCGGAGATGCGGAGGTATTCGGCCGCTAGCGGCCGAAAAAGGGTTAATACCGCCCGCAATGCGCCTCTGTAGAGGCGCATTGCCGACAATATTACCGCGGTTTCCCATTGCTTTCAATGGGAAGGAGCGGTGTAGGAGAGGTAAACACACCGCTCCTCTCACCGCTCCAAAGATGCGGCTAGTAGGACTTTTTTTCACGTCCTGTTAGCGCACCGCTCCAGTGTGAAAGCCCTCGGGCTTTCACATTGGAGAGACAGCAGCCGCTGTTTAGGCTCAGTTTGCAGGAGCTATTTTTAGCACAATAGCACCTGCAAACCACCCCAGTGTGAAAGGGGCCTGACTGTCTGCAGCTAGCACAATCACCTGCCTGCCTGTCACAGTATAGAGACTAACAGGAACGGATCTATCAAAACTCAATACAGTGTATGAATATATATACAACACCTAGGATGCATATATATCCTCTACACACTGTAACAGCAGCTAACTGACTCGCCTGCCTGCTCTATCTAACTCAATATAAATGACACTGTCTATTTCTCTGAAACTGCCTCTTTCACAAACGCCAACACACTACACAAGGCCGACTTCCAGGCGGCCTTATATAGTGTGGGGCGTGTACTAAACCCCCTGAGCCATAATTGGCCAAAGCCACCCTGGCTTTGGCCAATTACGGCTCTCCTTTTTTTCCGCGCTGTGATTGTCCAAGCATGCGGGTCATAGTGCATGCTTGGCCAATCATCAGCCAGCAATGCACTGTGATGCCGCAGTGAATTATGATAAAAAATGAAGGTTTTTGCCTGGTTGAGGACAGGCACAGGGGTTACTTAAGGCAACAAATAATATAACCATTAGCCAAACAAGGGAGTTAATTGGCTAGTTTTATTGGTATAAAAGTTAAATGAAAATAAATGCAAACACCGGAGTGCTATCAAACGATAAGAGGTGCAGTCGGTACCGATCACATATATCACTGACAGGACATACACACAGGGCCGATCCACCCTATACGCTGTCTACGCAAGCTGCGTAGGGCCCTGAGCTGTGCGTAGGGCCCCGCCTCCCCCTCATTTTTTTTCTTATAACCGAAACAATGTCCGCCAGCCGGCGCCGCCGCTGGCCGATTGTCCGCCCACTGAATCATGACTCGCTACTGTCAGTCTGTCAGGTGACGTGACGTTGCGTGAGTCCGTGACGGCCGCCACCGCGGTTGTTTATGGTAGTTGTAGTCCGCGGCGGCGTGCTCAAGCTCCCTGCTCCCGGCGGGGTGGAGATGTCAGTCTGAAGAGAAGAGCGCAGCAGAGCAGAGCCAGCCTACGTGCTACAACTCAGTTCCTCTGCCACAGGAAAAAATGGTAGGTGAATCAAGAAATAAAGGAGTTTTACTGGGCAAATAGTGTGGCAAGAGTGGGTAAATTACAAAAAAAAACTTGACATTTCTGTTCTTCTGTCCAGTAATCCAGGATCCCTGAATATTAGTGCACGTTTCTCCTGAAAACAACTTCCTGGTCACAGCAGCCTCCTCCAATCCCCACTATTGGTTTATTACTTTGATAGGATGCTCCATACATTTTTGCAATCCGACTGTACTGTTTTTATACAATTTTAGATTGATCAAAACTATGTAATTATGAGGGCCTATGTAAACGAACCAATCAATCTGCATCCAATCAAACATGTCCTATATAGATCTATATAGTTGTTAGAAGGTCTAAAGTAGATTGTGCTCAGATTATAATTTGTATGGTTATTCTGGTCCTGGGGCACTGTTTGTCCTTTTATTTATATTTCGCAGGTCCTAGGGTACTGTTTTTTTGTATTACCTTTGGCAGGTCCTTTACCTTCTGCATGTCCCAGGGGGTACTGTTTTCTTTTTTACCTTCTGCCTTTTTTTTAACCTTCTTGGGATACTGTGTTTTATTACATTCCATAAGTCCTGGGGTACGTGACGTGGCTGGTCTGGGCATCACGACCCGGGTCAGGTAGAGGGCCCCTTAGCAGAATTTTGCTTAGGGCCCCAGGGAGGTCAGGATCGGCACTGCATACACAGACAGACATGTAACAAATAAACACTAGTCCGGACGCTGTGGTTCAGCCAAGGGAAATATGCAGCCTGCTGGGAAATACCCAAATTGTTTCCCTAATAAGGGGTAAATTTAATCAGTGTGTGCTGTATGCACTGTTACTGTCAAGTGGGTGCAGTGATCCAGAGGCTGAATCTCAAAGAGGAGCGGGTATTGGGAGGGAGAAGGTGAGGTATAGCTACAACAGTGACAATTAGAGCCCGCACCCGGAAGTGGAACTCACAACGCCAACGGTTTGGTAATGTAGAAACTTTCATTGCTATACTTCCGTTGTTCCATTCCAGTGGATAGGACACATTAAGGGACTGCCAATACCCTGGTTGATATTTCAAGCAACGAATATGCAAATGCTCAAAATTACCAATTGATGTATAAAAAGAGCAGAGCTATAATATTTATGTGCAATGGGAGTTTGACTTTCCTAAAAGCTTTACAGTGTTGACCTATGGATGGACTATGACAAATTGTTTTGAATCTACCAATCTATCAGTAAAGAGACTTCAACAATTGGCAAGACCTGTTGATCAACTAATTTGAATGGGACATTATTCTTTGGCAATTTTTTTTAATTTTTGGTTGTTCAATTTGGCAATACTGATAGAGACTTATATACCAGAATCAAGTACAATTTATCCAATTAATAACACAGTATATCCCGGGATCCCCAATCTTCCCCTCCTACCTCCCAGCCTCTGGATCACTGCACCCACTTGACAGTAACAGTGCATACAGCACACACTGATTAAATTTACCCCTTATTAGGGAAACAATTTGGGTATTTCCCAGCAGGCTGCATATTTCCCTTGGCTGAACCACAGCGTCCGGACTAGTGTTTATTTGTTACATGTCTGTCTGTGTATGTCCTGTCAGTGATATATGTGATCGGTACCGACGGTACCTTTTATCGTTTGATAGCACTCCGGTGTTTCTATTTATTTTCATTTAACTTTGATACTACTAAAACTAGCCAATTAACTCCCTTGTTTGGCTAATGGTTATATTATTTGTTGCCTTAAGTAACCCCTGCGCCTGTCCTCAACCAGGCAAAAACCCTCTTTTTTGATCGTGTATTACGGTTACAGCAACAACACCCCACCAAGGTGTATTGACCAGAACCAGGCTTTCATACAGAATTCCTGGGAATTAGTGGATTTGCTTGCTTTCCCTTTTTTCCAATCCCCTTTACCTCCCCCCCCTTTTTTTCCACATTAATTTACGCAGTGAATTATGGGCCGTGTCGCGCAACACGAATTTAGCGCAAACGGACCATAAAGTTCGTTCTTCGTCTAACGATCGAACGGCCGATGTTCGAGTCGAACGTGTGTTCGACGCGAACACGAAGCTCATCCCTACACAGGAGTCAAGCTGGATAGCTGAAAGACAAGCAGAATGAGGATGGATTGAACCCCTTAGACAGGTTTGAATGGACGTAACAGTATTAGGTTGAGGCGAGGTTGCAGAAGGTCCTGAATAAGAAAGGGTAGGAGGTTCACTGGGCATGGGCTGGACTGGCGTAACCAATTCAGAGGCCAAATGAATAGCATGGTCAGGGGTAGTGACTACCTGAATTGCATCGCAAGGCGTATTGACTGCAGAATTTGCAGACAAGCTAGCCTGGCTGTGCGTCCAAGGGTGTTTAGGGACAGACAAAGGTAAATGGTTATGCAAACTGGAATAAAGGATCAGCTCAGGTTCACAGGTGGGCTCCTCATCCAGAGTGCCACATGACTAGGGATGAGCTTCGTGTTCGAGTTGAACCCATGTTCGACTCGAACATCGGCTGTTCGATCGTTCCACAAAGATCGAACATTATGGGCCGTTTGCGCCAAATTCGAGTGGCGAGTCACGGCCCATAATTCACTGCAGCATCGCAGTGCATTGCTGGCTGATGATTAGCCAAGCATGCACTATGACCCGCATGCTTGGCCAATCACAGCGCCGTCTGAACAGAGAGCCATAATTAGCCAAAGCCACCCAAAGCCACCCAATTATGGCTCAGGGGGTTTAGTACACACCCCACACTATATAAGGCCGTCGAATCGGCGGCCTTGTGTAGTGTGTTGGAGTTGTGAAACAAGAGAGTTTACAGAGACAGACAGCGTCATTTATATTGAGTTTGAGCAGGCAGGCGAGTCAGTTAGCTGCTGTTACAGTGTGTAGAGGATATATATGCATCCTAGGTGTTGTATATATATTTATACACTGTATTCAGTTTAGTTAGATCCGTTCCTGTTTTCTCTATACTGTGACAGGCAGGCAGGTGATTGTGCTATCTGCAGACAGTCAGTGTTTCACTTAGTGTACTGTGTGCTTTGCATAACGTTCACCTCAGGCAGAGAGCTGCAAGTATTTTCAGTGTACTGTGTCCCTCTTTGCACAGTTTTCACCTAAAACTAACTGCTACTGTTGCTTTTGCTTTTCCCATACAGCAGGCAGTTGATTCTGATAGCTGCATTATCAGTACAGACAAATATATATATATATATATATATATATATATATATATATATATATATATATACATACAGTATATATATATACCTTTGTGCAGCTACATCTCACTGCAGGCCATTAGTATGTCTGGAAGGCAAACAAGGAGAGGCAGACAGTCACCATGCAATAAAAGAGGGCAAGAAGGCTCTGTGTCTAGAGGCAACAGTGCTGCTGGTCGTGGACATGGTGCATCCTCATCAGCACGTGGCCATGGGACACGCTTGTCCTTCTTTTCGGCAGCTGGCCATGTTTAGCCGCAACATGCCCAAGACTTGGTAGAGTGGATGACCAAGCGGTCCTCCTCCTCCTCCTCATCCTCTCTCACCCAGGCTCAGGGTACTTTGTCTGGCAAAGCAGCTGCCAAAGCGGCCTCTTCCCTCGGCTCAATGGCATCAGTCACTCCTTCCCTAGCCCCACCATGTCCTCCTGAGGAGTCCCCCGAACTGTTTGACCACAGTGTTGGGTACATGCTCCAGGAGGATGCCCAGCGTTTTGAAGGCTTCGATGATGTAACCCAGCTGGAGGAAGGCAGTAACGTGAGCTCAGAGAGAGGTGGTAGTAACGTGAGCCCAGAGAGAGGGGGTGCCCAACAAGGACAGCTATCTGGCAGTCATGTTCCCCCAGCTGCAGCATACTGCCAGATTGGCTCCAGTGATGAGGAGGGAGGGAATGATGAGGTCACTGACTCCACGTGGGTGCCTGATAGGAGAGAGGAGGAGGAGGAGGCACATCTCCAACGAGGCAGGATGCCCTCCAGGGGCCAGCTTAAGGGCAACACACCGACCTCATCACACCACAGAGCTCCGCATGTGCAGGGCACTGCTGTCTCTGCGCGTTATTCCAAAAGTTCTTTGGTGTGGACCTGTTTTCAGACGTGTGCAGCAGATCGCACCGTTGCCATTTGCAACATATGTCTAAAGCATATCTCGCGTGGCCAAAACATCAGCCGCTTGGGCACCACATGCTTGACCAGACATATGTTGACCTGCCATGCAGTCCATTGGCAAGCACACCTTAAAGACCCACACCAAAGAACAAAGCAGACCTCTCCTTGCTCCTCATCAACTGGGATCTCCAACACCACTATACCTTCAGTCCTCTCTGAAACCTGCACTGAGAGGAATAAAGGTGTAGAATTCGGTGTGTCACAGCCAAGTACTTGCGGACAATCTTCTATCGGTACACTGACGTCCGATTGTACCAGGCAAATTTCCCTGCCCCAGCTGCTGCACCGCCGAAAGAAGTTCGCTCCCAGCCATCCACATGCCCAGCGGTTGAATGCTAGCTTGGCTAAATTGCTAGCACTTCAACTGCTGCCTTTTCAGTTGGTAGATTCTACCCCCTTCCGTGAGTTTGTTGAATGTGCGGTTCCTCAGTGGCAGGTTCCCAAACGCCACTTTTTCTCATGGAAGGCGATTCCGGCTCTCTACCGGCATGTGGAAGGCAATGTATTGGCCTCGCTGGACAGGGCGATCAGTGGTAAGGTGCATATTACCGCTGACTCATGGTCCAGCAGGCATGGACAGGGACGTTATCTATCTTTCACGGCGCATTGGGTGACTCTGCTGGCAGCTGGGAAGGATGCAGGACAAGGTGCAGTAATGTTGGAGGTTTTTCCACCACCACGCCTCCAAAATGTTACTACTGGTGATTCTGACACCCTTTTCTCCTCCACCCCCTCCTCTTCTTCTTCCTCCATGGCCTCCACCTGTGCTTTGTCCTTGGAACCAGCGGTGCTCCGTAGGCGTTCAAGGGGCTACGCAAGTATGCAGGCAAAAAGATGCCATGCGGTGCTTGAGCTGGTGTGCTTAGGGGACAAGAGCTACACTGGGGCAGAGATTCTGTCAGCTCTGCAGGGGCAGGCTCAGAGGTGGTTGACGCCACACCAGCTTAAGCCAGGAAAGGTGGTTTGCGACAATGGCACCAAACTCCTCTCCGCCCTCCGACAGGGACAACTGACCCATGTGCCCAGTTTGGCTCACGTCCTTAACTTGGTGGTGCAGCGGTTCTTGGGCAGGTACCCAGGCTTACAGGAGGTCCTGAAGCAGACCAGGAAACTCTGTGGGCATTTCCGTCGGTCATACAGTGGGGATCGAAAGTTTGGGCACCTCAGGTAAAAATGTGTATTAATCTGCATAACGAAGCCAAGGAAAGATGGAAAAATCTCCAAATGGCATCAAATTACAGATTAGACATTCTTATAATATGTCAAAAAAAGTTAGATTTTATTTCCATCATTTACACTTTCAACATTACAGAAAACAAAAAAATGGCATCTGCAAAAGTTTGGGCACCCTGCAGAGTTAATATCTTGTACTGCCCCCTTTGGCAAGTATCACAGCTTGTAAATGCTTTTTGTAGCCAGCCAAGAGTCTTTCAATTCTTGTTTGAGGTATCTTTGCCCATTCTTCCTTACAAAAGTCTTCCAGTTCTTTGATATTTCTGGGCTGTCTGTCACGCACTGCTCTTTTAAGGTCTATCCATAGGTTTTCAATAATGTTGAGGTCAGGAGATTGTGAAGGCCATGGCAAAACCTTCAGTTTACGCCTCTTGATGTAATCCCCCGTGGATTTTGAGGTGTGTTTAGGATCATTATCCATTTGTAGAAGCCATCCTCTCTTTAACTTCAGCTTTTTCACAGATGACATCAAGTTACCTTCCAAAATTTGCTGAAATTTTATTGAATCCATTTTTTCTTCTACTCCTGAAATGTTCCCTGTGCCACTGGCTGCAATACAACCCCAAAGCATGATTGATCCACCCCCATGCTTAACAGTTGGACAGAGGCTTTTTTCAATAAATTCTGTGCCCTTTCTTCTCCAAACGTACCTTTGCTCATTCCGGCCAAAAAGTTCTATTTTAACCTCATCGGTCCACAGAACTTGTTTCCAAAATGCCTCAGGCTTATCTATATGTTCATTTGCAAAGTTCAAACGCTGATTTTTGTGGTGAGGACATAGAAGAGGTTTTCTTCTGATGACTCTTCCATGAAGACCATATTTGTACAAGTATCTCTTTATAGTGGAATAGTGTACCACAACTCCAGTGTCTGCCAAATCTTTCTGGAGGGATCGTGCAGTCAAACGTGGGTTTTGAATTGCTTTTCTCACAATCCTGCGAGCTGTTCTGTCTGATATTTTTCTTGGTCTTCCAGATCTTGCTTTAACTTCCACTGTTCCTGATGACTGCCATTTCTTAATTACATTCCGAACAGAGGATATTGACATCTGAAAACGCTTTGCTATCTTCTTATAGCCTTCTCCAGCTTTGTGAGCATCAACTATTTTCAGCTTCAGTTTTCTAGACAACTGCTTAGAAGAACCCATGGTGCTGATTGTTGGGGCAAGGTCAGATGAGTCTGGCCATTTAAAACCTTTGAGATTGACATCACCTGGTCTTCCCATACCATGATTGAGAACAATCCATGACACTGGCAGGTCTCAGATTTGCAAAGGGGGCAGTGCATGCTATAAATTCTGCAGGGTGCCCAAACTTTTGCAGACGCCATTTTTTTGTTTTCTGTAATTTTGAAAGTGTAAATGATGGACATAAAATCTAACTTTTTTTGACATATTATAAGAATGTCTAATCTGTAATTTGATGCCATTTGGTGATTTTTCCATCTTTCCTTGGCTTCGTTATGCACATTAATACACATTTTTACCTGGGGTGCCCAAACTTTCGATCACCACTGTATAATGCCAGTGCTCGACTGGCTGACCTGCAAAAGGATTACAACCTGCCCAAGAACCGCCTAATCTGTGATATGCCCACCAGGTGGAACTCTACGCTGGCCATGCTGCACGCAGCAGAGGGCCATCAATGAGTATCTGTTGCAATATGGCACCAGGACAGTGTCAGGGGAGCTTGGATTTTTTCCCCCACTCCAGTGGGCCATGATCAGGGATGCATGCACTGTCTTGGCACCATTTGAGGAGGCCACGAGGATAGTGAGCAGTGACAGTGCATGCATCAGTGACACTGTCCCTCTTTTCCACCTGTTGGAGCACACACTGCGTGGAATAATGGACAGGGCACTTGAGGCAGAACAGAGGCAGGAAGAGGAGGACTTCCTTACCTCTCAAGGCCCCCTTTATTCAGACAGTGTTCCTGCTGGCCCGGCTATCACACAGGAAGAGGACGAGGAGGAGGAGGAGGATTATTGTGTCAGCATGGAGGTGGAGCCTAGCACTCAGCATCAGCAGCAGTCTTCAAGGGATCAATTACAGTCCCAAGACACCCATGGACTTGTACGTGGCTGGGAGGAGGTGGCTGCGGATCATGTTGTCCTCAGTGACCCAGAGGACTCTGCACCGAATGCCTCAGTAAACCTATGCTGCATGGCCTCCCTGATCCTGCAAAGCCTGCGGAAGGATCCTCATTTTCGTGCGATCAATGAGAGGGATCATTACTGGCTGGCAACCCTCCTTGATCCACGTTACAAGGGTAAGGTTGCGGACCTTATCTTGCCATCGAAGAGGGAGCAGAGGATGAAGCATCTTCGGGAGGCCTTGCAGAAAGGTCTGTGCAACGCGTTCCCAGAAACTTGGAGGTTACAAATTCCTGGTCCTGGACAACGTGTTGCTGAGGCTCCGGTCAGTCAAATAAGGAGTGGTGGAGAAGGTGCCTGTTTGATCGATGCTTTCAGACAATTTTTTAGTACGCAGCCCCAAGGTGTGATCAGTTCCAGCAACCATCGCCAGCGTCTGGTTTACATGGTGCAGGAATACCTAGGGGCAAGATCAGACTTGGACACCTTTCCCATCGAAAATCCTCTGGGTTACTGGGTCTTGAGGATGGATCACTAGCCAGAGCTTGCACAGTATGCAATTGAGGTACTGGCCAGTCCTGCATCCAGCGTTCTTTCGGAATGCACATTCAGTGCTGCTGGAGGCTTTGTAACCGATCACAGGGTGCGCCTGTCCACCGACTCGGTCGATCAACTGACCTTCATAAAAATGAATCAGTCTTGGATCACCACCAGCTACCAAGCACCTGATGCTGATGTAACCGAATAATTTTTTTGGAAATGTCAGATCCCTTCAAGACTGCCTATGCTGATGCTGAGTGACTATCCTGTTATGCTGAGTGACTATCCTCTTCCTCCTCAATAATCATGCTGATAGCTTGAAAGAACATTTTTGGTTCTGGGCAAGGCCACCAGTGGCTAAGGCCCAATTTTTCAGCCCCTGTTTAACAGGGGCATATATTTACAATTTTTGATGCAATGCTTTGCAGCAGGGCTCATTGCTGTGCTCCAACTACAGTATCTGTGAGGGGTTGCAGTGTTGTGGCACCAGCACCAGTGTTTAAGGCCCAATTGTTCAGCCCCTGTTTAACAGGGGCATGTAAATACAATTTTTGATGCAATACTTTGCAGCAGGGATCTTTGTTGCGCTCCAAGTACAGTATCTGTTAGGGGTTGCAGTGTTGTGGCACCAGTGCCTAAGGCCCAATCTTTCTGCCCCTGTTCATCAGGGGCATGTAATTACAATTCTTGATCTAATATTTCACAGCTGGGCCCATTCCTGCGCCAACCAAGAGTAACTGTGAGGATTTACAGTGTTGTGGCACCAGCCCCACCACCACGACAACCAAAGGCCCAATTTTTCCTACCACTGTTCAACAATGTCATGTAATTACAATTCTTGATATAATAGTTCACAGCAGGGCATTCCAGCGCCCACCAAGAGGGCTTACAGTGTTGTGGCAACACCAACACCTAAGGGCCAAATTTCTGCAGAGTATATACGTCAGGCCCCTACTTTCAAACATCCAACTTACAAACGACTCCTACTTGCAAACGGAAAGAGACAACAGGAAGTGAGAGGAAGTCTACCCCTAGGAAGGGAAATTTTCTCCTGTGAGAGTTAATATGGGAAATAGGTGTCTCCTCTCCACTGATGCTTTATCACCAATCCTTGTTTTTAATAAAAACCCCAAATTTTCAAAAAACATTTGTCATTGGGACGGAAAGTGAGGTGAAATGTTCTGAACAGGTGCACAGACAGCAAAACAAATGTTACAGGGGTGATAACCCTTCCCTATATTTTCCAAAAGGCATAAAAATAGATTTTTTGACTGGAGCTACACTTAAAAAATGTACCTGTTACAAATTACAAACAGATTCTATTTAAAAACAAACCAACAGTCCCTGTCTTGTTTGCACCGCCTGTATACTGCTGTTCAGAGTATATAGGGCCTTTTTTTAAATTGGGTGCAGGGTTTCCCTTAATATCCATACAAGACCCAAAGGGGCTGGTAGTGGGCTGGGGGGGTGGGGGGGTACCCATGCCATTTTTCTCAATGATTTTCATCCATATTACTGGGACCAGACATTACATTAAAGCCGTAAGCAGTTTTAAATGGCTTTTTTTTCCTTTAGAAATGTCATTTTGTGCAGGGACAGTTCTAAACACAGGAAACACGTGGCACGTCACAGGCATACTTTAGACACCACCCAGGTACGATATTTAAAGGAATATTTGACTTTTTTTTCACTTTATGCATCATTAAAATGACTGCTCCCGAAAAAACGTCCGTTTTTAAAACTTATTTTTGCATTGATACATGTCCCCTGGGGCAGGACCCGGGTCCCCAAACCCTTTTTTAGGACAATAACTTGCATATTAGTCATTATAATTAGCACTTTTGATTTTGAACGTTCGCGTCCATTGTATTTAATAGGGTTCTAAAGTTTACGCGAACTTTCGGTCCGTTCGCAGGTTCTGGTGTTCGGCTCATCCCTACACATGACCTAGAGAGTGCATCAGCCCGACTATTGCAGGACACATCCCAGAAATCACTATATGAAGTAGGAAGTGCAAAAGATATTGGGATGGTGGCAACAGGAAATTTCTCTTTTGGGACAACCTTGGGTAGGCTGGACGAGGAACAGGAGGAACCCCATGCCAAGATCTGTCCAGTAGTCCAGTCAACATGTGGAAAATGGAGCCGTAACCAAGGAAGACCCAAAATGATAGGAGTTGAGGCCTTAGGTAATTTAAGGAAGGATATCCACTCCTGGTGGAGTGTCCCTAGTGACATCTTAACAGGGAGGGTCTGGAAGCGGATAGGACCCCCTGGGAGAACAATACCATCAATCGTCAAGACCACCAATGGCGTGGTGAGGGGCAAAAGGGTAGGTCTCATGGACGATGCGATTTCCCAGTCCATGAAATTGCCAGCTGCTCTGGAATCCAGATATGCAGAGACCGAATGAGAAGACGCACCAACATGAAAGAACACAGAAAGAAGAAGACGAGACTTGAAGATGATATTTCTGGGTCCAATACTCCACTTTCCAGATGTATTGGACCCAAACGTTTTTCCGGACAAAGAGAGCAAGTGTCACGAAAATGACCTTTGCCCCCACAGTAGAGACACAGGCCTAGAGTTCTGCGCCTAGCACGTTCCTCGGGGGATAGCCTGATCCGACCCAGCTGCATGGGTTCCTCAGCTGGCAGGATATGCTCCATGGGTCGAAGAGAGGGGAGCTCAGGCTGACTAAGAACCAAGGAGTGCTGGCATCGCTTTTCTAGGGTCCTTTCCTGAAAACGAATATCGATCTGGTTACACAAGGAGATAACTTTTCCCAGATCAGTGGGGATGGTTCTTCCTGCTAATTAATTTTTCACTCTATCAGAAAGGCCATGCAAAAAGGTTGCGATTAAGGCCTCATTGTTCCAGCTCAACTCAGCCGTCAGAATGCGGAAATGAAAAGCATACTGTCCCACAGAAACAGACTCTTGGCAGAGACGTAAAAGGGCGCTGGCCACTGAAGAGACATGACCAGGTTCTTCGAAGATATTCCAAAAATTTTAAAGAAGTCAGACAGACTAGAAACCACTGGATCATTCAGTTCCCACAGAGGGGCTGCCCAGCCTAAGGCTTCACCAGAGAGGAGGGAAATGATATAGGCTACCTTTGCCCGATCAGACAGAAACTTTTTGGGCTGGAGCTCAAAATGAATAGTGCATTGGCTAAGGAACCCCATGCAGGCCTTGGAGTCCCCAGAGAAGCGGGATGGAGCTGGCAGTTTTAGTGAATGTGTGGCTGCGACTGCGACCGGAATGGGTACAGCCGCTGATAGCGGTTGAGGTTTTTGAACCGGGGAGGCCAAAACGGGAGGCCAAATCCTAAAGGAATCACATCACCTGGGTCTGATTAGATTCCTGGGTCTCAAGTCTGTGGACTATGCCCTGCAATGGATCATCTGCGGGTAGCGGCACATCAGCTCGGTCCATGGCTGATCAAACTGTCAGGTCACCTGAGCCAGGTGACAGATGCACACAACGTTGGGGTCAGGAGTGCACCGCTAAGGTATTGGCCCCCATGGCTGACTGCTGTGGATGGAACTCTGGGTGATTAAGGAAGGCAGGTCCACTGGAGCACTAACAGGGATCCCACAGGGAGATAGAGCCTAAGATTCCCCAGGACGCGGAGTCTAAGATCCAGCAGGTGTTCACCAGAGCCTCTAGTGGTGAGAATGGACTGGGCTGCAACTGGATACAGGTCGAGTCCCCCAGCTCACGCTCACAGTAGGCTATAGAAGATAGAGGGGAAGCAGCAGCTCAGGATTCAAGAGATAGTGAGGGGATAAGCCAAACGTTGGGGCGACTAGCAGACAAGGATAAACAAAGGACAAGCCAAAGGTCAAGGTCACAAGCAGACAGGGATGAGAACAAGCCAAGATCAGTAAAACAGAGTCAGCCGTAGCACACGGCAAGTAGGAACCCAAACACACAATAGCTTAACAAACAACGTTGATCAGCACGGCTGGCTTGCAGTGCACAGGTTAATATGGTGTTCCCTGATAGGGCCTGGGGTGGAGCCATGCTTGGAGGAGAGATTATTTAAGATTATTTAAGCAGCCAGGTGAGAGTGGCTGGCCTCTAAGGTGAACACATGGAGAAGGGGTAAGCTGAGACAAACATTACTGCATAACCATGACATGGTGTGTGCGTAGGATTGGAGAGGGACACCTGTTTGGAGTGCTGCACGTTAGCTGGAAGCTGCCAGGCTGGGGCAGTGCTTACCCTTGGGTAAAGTGCCATCAATGAACTGTGTATTTTCTTATATTTTCATAGCTCCCAACTGTCCGTGATTTCGAAGGGACTGTCCCTGATTTGGAGCAATGTCCCTCTGTTCCTTTTCCCCCCTCATTTGTCCCTCATTTTGGTCTGATCTATATAGTTGTATATAAAATGCACTTTTTATCTTTCAAAAGGTGTTTCCCAGTACTAAACTTTTCATCCAAATTCTAAATAGCTGCATTTGTACATTTTAAAAGCCAATACAAAGGAATAGTAGTGGTAAAAACAAAGTCCTTGTGGATTTAATTAACCTTTTTTTTGGTTAAATCTCCTTTAAGGGGGTGTGACAGGGGGCGTGTCCTATGCCTAAATACGTTTGGGGCGGCCACGGCGCATTGCGGCGGCGGTTAATGATGGGATGTGGGGTTCCAGCAGTTTGTACCTCTGGACCCCTTTACATTACACAGCACCCTGCACCTCTGGGCCCCTTTACATCACACAGCACCCTGTACCTCTGGGCCCCTTTACATTACACAGCACCCTGCACCTCTGGATCCCTTTACATTACACAGCACCTTGCACCTCTGGACCCCTTTACATTACACAGCACCCTGCACCTCTGGACCCTTTTACATTACACAGCATCCTGCACCTCTGGACCCCTTTACATTACACAGCACCGTGCACCTCTGGACTCATTTACATTACACAGCACCCTGCACCTCTGGACCCTTTTACATTACACAGCACCCTGCACCTCTGGAGCCCTTTACATTACATATCACTGCACCTCTGGACCCCTTTACATTACACAGCCCCCCACAGTTTGTTACACAGACATCCCCTAACAGTTCTGAACCCCCTGCATGTTACACAGACCTCCCTACAGTACAGTCCCCCTCCCTAGAGTACAGACCCCCTCCCTACAGTGCAGACCCCCTCCCTACAGTACAGACCCCCCTACAATACAGACCCCCTCTACAATACAGACCCCCCTACATTACAGCCCCCCTCTACAATACAGACCCACCTACATTACAGACCCCCCTACATTACAGAGCCCCCCTACATTGCAGACCCCCTCCCTACAGTACAGACCCCCTCCCTCCAATACAGACCCCCTACATTACAGACCCCCCTCTACAATACAGAACCCCCCTACAATACAGAACCCCCTACAGTACAGACCCCCCTTACATTACAGACCCCCCTACAATACAGACCACCCTACAATACAGACCCCCCCTACATTTCAGACCCCCCCTACAATACAGAACTTCCCCTACATTACAGACCCCCCTACAATACAGAACCCCCTACAATACAGAACCCACCCTACAATACAGAACCCCCTACATTTCAGACCCCCCCCTACAATACAGAACCCCCCTATATTACAGCCCCCCTACAATACAGAACCCCCCTACATTTCAGACCACCCCTACAATACATAACCCCCCTACAATACAGACCCCCCTTCAGACCCATAATGTACCTCAGATCAGCGCGGGACTGCATGTTGGGTCCCCTCCCCCTGTGTGGACATAAAGGAGGAGGGGAAGGCGGCTTCACTCTGCTCGGATCATCTTCACTCAGATCATCAGTGCCGCGGCCACCTTGCCAGAGAGAAAGGGATCGTTGCGGGTCCCGGCCCCCTCATGTGCAAACAGGTGTCACTGTCACTCGAGTGCGGCTCCGTCTCGCAGCTGAGAGTGCACTGGGGCAGTGGCGTCACTAGGGTTGGTGTCACCTGGTGCGACAAAACATGGTGTCACCCCCCTCCTGTCTATCCTGCCCAGCGCCCTGCAGGCAGCGCACGGTCACGAGGTGCACCCCCAAATGACCCCTGTAAATTAAAGTATAGGGTGGTATTGGGCTGGCTGGGGCGATATAGGGCACGTTGGGGTAATATAGGGCAGGTTGCGGTGATATAGGGAAGGGTGGGGTGGCATAGGGCATGTTGGGGTTGTATAGGACAGGCTGGGGTGGTATAGAGCAGGTTTTGGTGGTATAGGGCAGTTTGCGGTGGTATATGGCAGGCTGGGTGGCATAGGGCAGATTGGGGTGATATAGGGCAGGGTGTGGTGGCATAGAGCAGGTTGCAGTGGCATAGGACAGGTTGGGATGGTATAGAGCAGTTTGTGGTGGCATAGGGCAGGTTGCGGTGGCATAGGGCAGGCTGGGGTGGTATATGGCAGTTTGCGGTGGTATAGGGCAGGTTGTGGCTGCATAGGGCAGGTTGGGGTGGTATAGAGCATTTTGCGGTGGCATAGGGCAGGTTGGGGTGGTATAAAGCAGTTTGTGTTGGCATAGGGCAGGTTGCGGTGGCATAGGGCAGGTTGCGGTGGCATAGGGCAGGTTGCGGTGGCATAGGGCAGGGTGCGGTGGCATAAGGCAGGTTGGGGTGGCACGCATAGGGCAGGGTGTGGTGGCATAGGGCAGGCTGGGGTGGTATGGTGCCAGGTTAGGACTCTATGTAGTGACAGGTGCAGCAGTGCAGTAACTTACAGTATGCCTGGAGATGAAGACACTCTGGCTGCTGTGTCCTCGTTTCTTTCTCCTTCAGCTGTGGGATCAGCAGAGTCTGTAGGAGGAGTGGAGTGGGCAGTCACACCCCCAACTCCGCCCACCAACTCCGGCTGCCTCCGGAGACATTGGAGATGATGGGGAAGACGTGAAACGCTGTCCCGCGGGCTGCCAAGGGCATTTGCCCAGTATGTCCTATAGCCAGTCCGGGCCTGGCTGTAGCTGCACAGCAGGAAAATACCCATCTGCTGGCTGCCCAGTTTTCAACCCAGCAAGGAAACCACATAGGCACAAGTGACCGCCTTGCAGGAGGCAGTGCAGTGTCTTGCTCAGGGACGGGAGCAAGCGGCCTTTGCCCCTGTTAACCAAGTAGCAGTGAGTGTCAGCCAGGTTTTGCAGAAACTGACACCCAATGATGATGTGGAGGCCTTTCTCACTACCTTTGAGAGGATAGCAGAGAGGGAGGGGTGGTCCCATGACCAATGGGCTGGCATTATCTCTCCTTTCCTTACTGGTGACCCACAAAAAGGCCTACTTTGACCTGCCAACCGAGCACATCAGGAACTATGACTGTCTGAAGGCAGAGATCCTGACCCACCTGGGAGTGTCCACAGCTGTCCAGGCTCAGAGGGTGCACCACTGGAGGTACCAACCTGACCGGCCACCAAGGTCTCAAATGCTTGAACTGGTGCAGCTGGTCAAAAAATGGCTGCAGCCAGAAAAGTTGATAGGCTCACAAATGGTGGAACGGGTGGTGATGGACCGGAACCTGCGGTCCCTGCCAGATGACCCACAGCACTGGGTAAGCCATGGAGACCCTGCAACCGTGGACCAACTGGTAGAGTTGGTCGAAAGATACACCATGGTGGAGGACCTGATCGGGCCTTCCAAACGTCAGGAACCCACACCAAGGGCAGCAAGGCAAGCTGCAGCGCCTAGGAGGGAAGCCCTACCAGACTTTGGAATCAGCAAACCTACCTCATCTTCTGCAGAACCATGGAGGTCGGTCCCTGTCCCAAGAATGGGGGACATACAGTGTTGGCCATGTGGTTCTTGGGTCATACCCAGGTGCAGTGTCCGCTTCAGGAGGAGTCTATGGAATGCTGGGCTGATCGGAGAGACTCAGGGTGTACCACCCACCATGACCTGACTGCAGGTCAGTTTGGATGTGAAGTGTGGTTGAACTACCTCCCTGCCAAGGCTCTGCTGGACTCTGGCAGCATAGTTACGCTGGTACATGCCAGGGTGATTGGGATACTCAGCCTGGTAGATAAGACTCTACGGGTAGTATGTATCCATGGGGATATCAGAGAGTACCCCCTGGTGCCTGTGACCATTTTCTATAGCTGTACCTCAGTGACACAAGAAGTTGGGGTGGTAAAAAGTCTAATACATGACATCATAGTGGGACGTGACTGTCCGTTGGCTATTGAACTATGGAACCAGGTACAGACTAGGCTTCCTGGACAGCCAAGAGGACTGGGGACACTGGGCCTTGAAGGGCCAAAGTCTGAGGGGTCCAATTCAGAATCTCCCACAACACACACCCCTAATGTTGACATACCTATCATTGACAATGACATTTCAGAAAATGTTGATCTGTTTGATAATGTTCCCGTTTCAGGTCTCAAGACCAAGTTAACCTCTGAGGGGGGGGGGGGGTCTCTCTGTTACAAGTCATGTTAGAGGGGATGAAGAGGATCTTTTCCCATTGCAGGTCTCGGTTGAGGAGGATGACAGGGAAACTTCCTCTAGACCAGTGCACTCAGACCTGGATGTATCCAGGGGTGCGTTTGTGTCTGCTCAAATCCAGGATCCTACTTTGATGAATGCTGGGGCAGGGGGCGGGGGTCCGCTGACGCCCCCGCTCAGCTCTGGCGGAGGGGCCACTGACGGCTCAGCTCGGGCAGGGGGCAGGGTGGTCAACTGACCCAGTGCACCAGGGCCGTAGATAAATTTTTGTTCTGGAGGGGTTCAGCAGCAGGTACTAAGTAAAAGTCTTTTAAATAAAACAAATTGCACCAAATTCATAAAGACTGGAAAAGGAAAAACAATGGGGCTGATTTACGAAACGTTTGCACCATGAGTATTGGCGCATCTGCGTGCGCAGCGGCAGTTTTGTTTTTTTACGAAACATTTGTGCCGGTAACGCAGCGCTATTCCCCATTTACTATAGTGTTCTCAGCGCACGAGAGAAGGCGCTCAGTGCGCCACTATGGACCTGGCACACGGCATCTTTAAATAAAAATAGCTGGAAGTGCCAATATAATGGGGGTGATGTGCGGTGATGTGAGGAAGTTTAGTGACAACTGCCCAAGTAACAAATATGCCCAAAATAGAACGAGAAAGTAACTTTTTCTGAACCAGCCTGCTGCGCCGGAAAGTACGTTTAGAACTGCGAGGGATCTTTTTGTGCTCTGCGCTGCAATTTTACTAGTTCAAATGCGCCGGTTCACTGCGCCGGCAAATTCTTAGTAAATGTCAAGTCACGTAAATCAATTTGCATAAATTGAACAGGCGCACCTCCTAAAATTGCCATTATATAAAAGTCCGACAGCAAAATGACATTTCTAAAGGAAAAAAAAGGCATTTAAAAGCACTCGCGGCTATAATGAATTGTCGGCTTCCGGCAATATAGAGAAAAGTCATTAAACGTCTTTGAAAAAAACAAATGCGTGGGGGTTCCCCAAAATCCATTACCAGGCCCTTTAGGTCTGGTATGGATATTAAGGGGAACTCCGCGCCAATTAGAATTTTTTTTTTTACGTGCGGGTCCCCCTCAAAATCCGTACCAGACTCTTCAGGTCTGGTGTGGATTTAAGGGGAACCCCCGCGCCAAAGTTAAAAAAAATGGCGTGGGGGTCCCCCTAAAAATCCACACCAGACCCTTATCCGAGAACGCAACCTGGCAGGCCGCAGGAAAAGAGGGGGGGACGAGAGAGCGCCCCCCCTCCCTCCTGAACCGTACCAGGCCACATGCCCTCAACATTGGGAGGATGCTTTGGGGTCTGTGACCCCAAAGCACCATGGGGACAAGGGCCTCATCCCCAAAACCCTTGCCGGTGGTTTCTTCCTCCTTCTTTATCTTCATCTTCATCTTCCTTTGGTGTTCTCATCTGCATCTTGCTCCGGCTTCTTGTTCCCTTCTTCTTTCTCCGGCCGATCCGCTTGAATACGAGCTTCCCACTGTGTGACGCTTCAGTTCTCCTCTGGGTCCGCTGCCACCCGGTGACCCAGCCCCTCTCTGACACCACGGGGAAAGTCCCAGTGAAATCCATGTGCATCAGAGGGGGGGGGGGGGTCACCGGGTGGCAGCGGATCCAGAGGAGAACTGATGAACTGAAGCGTTACACAGCGGGAACCTCAAATTCAAGCGGATCGGCCGGAGAAAGAAGAAAGGAACAAAAAGCCGACGAGAACACCGAAGGAAGATGAAGATGAAGATGAAGAACAAAATGGGGGAAGAAACCTGAATGGAGAAAAGAAGAAGATGGAAGAAGAAGATGGAAGAAAATGGAAGAAAGGAGAAGACATTAATAAAGGAATTGTCAAAAACCGGCTATTGTCATTTTTAAAATTTTTGACACTTTCTTTGTGAAATGGTAGGGGTACATTTGTACCCCATTACTATTTCACAAGGGGGGGCAGGATCTGGGAGTCCCCTTTGTTAAAGGGGTCTTCCAGATTCCGATAAGCTCCCCGCCCGCAGACCCCCACAATCACCGGGCAAGGGTTGTGGGGATGAGGCCCTTGTCCCCATCAACGTGGGGACATGGTGCTTTGAGGGGTCACAGACCCCCAAAGCATCCTCCCCATGTTGAGGGCATGTGGCCTGGTACGGTTCAGGATGGGGGGGGCGCTCTCTCATCCCCCCTCTTTTCCTGCGGCCTTCCAGGTTGCATGCTCGGATAAGGGTCTGGTGTGGATTTTTAGGGGGACCCCCACGCCGTTCTCCTTAATATCCATACCAGACCTGAAGGGCCTTGGTAATGGAATTTGGGGGAACCCCCATGCATTTTTTTTTTTTTAACCACTTAACGACCGCCCACCGCCGATTTACGTCGGCAGAATGGCACGGACAGGCAGAATCACGTAGATCTACGTGACTGCCTTTGTACAGTTGGGGGGTCCATCCGGACCCCCCTTCTGTGCCGTGAGCGGTCGTTACTACACCGGGAGCGATCCCAGATGAGGGGGCGGCCTTTCGATTCCGGCCCCCCCCTCGCGATCGCTCCCGGCGAATGGAAATGCCCCCTCTGTCTGTGTCAGACAGAGGAAGCAGGAGGAAGTGATGTCATCTCTGGTGCGGTGCTCACATATACCGAGCGCCGTACAAGAGAAGACATCAGGTCAGTGAGCACAACACTACACTGACACCAGGACACATAGGAACACTAATCGCCCCCCCCAGGACCCCCAGACCCCCCCAGATCACCCCCCAGATCACCCCCCAGCCCCCAGTCACAGTGTCACTGATTGCAGTGACCATTTATTTAGTGATCACTGCAATCAGTGACATTTGTGACTGTGAAAGTGTCACTAAAGTTTAGTTTTAGGTCCAGTGTAGCCCCCTAACCCCCCCTAATAAAGGTTTAACCCCCTGATCACCCCCCAGATAACCCTTTCACCCCCTATCACCGCTGTTGCTATGCGATCATTTTTCTGATGGCTGTCTTAGCATCAGTGATGGCGATCGGTAGCCAGTAATTTTTTTTAGGTTCGCCGCAGGTTTTTATAGCGTCGGGTACCCCAATATATTATCTAATAAAGGTTCAACCCCCTTGATCGCCCCCCAGGTAACCCTTTCACCCCCTATCACCGCTGTCGCTAATCGATCGTTTTTCTGATGCTGTCTTAGCATCAGTGATGGCGATCGGTAGCCAGTAATTTTTTTTAGGTTCGCCGCAGGTTTTTATAGCGTCAGGTACCCCAATATATTATCTAATAAAGGTTAAACCCCCTTGATCGCCCCCCAGGTAACCCTTTCACCCCCTATCACCGCTGTCGCTATGCGATCATTTTTCTGATGGCTGTCTTAGCATCAGTGATGGCGATCGGTAGCCAGTAATTTTTTTTAGGTTCGCCGCAGGTTTTTATAGCGTCGGGTACCCCAATATATTATCTAATAAAGGTTTAACCCCCTTGATCGCCCCCCAGGTAACCCTTTCACCCCCTATCACCGCTGTCGCTAATCAATCGTTTTTCTGATGCTGTCTTAGCATCAGTGATGGCGATCGGTAGCCAGTAATTTTTTTTAGGTTCGCCGCAGGTTTTTATAGCGTCAGGTACCCCAATATATTATCTAATAAAGGTTAAACCCCCTTGATCGCCCCCCAGGTAACCCTTTCACCCCCTATCACCGCTGTCGCTATGCGATCATTTTTCTGATGGCTGTCTTAGCATCAGTGATGGCGATCGGTAGCCAGTAATTTTTTTTAGGTTCGCCGCAGGTTTTTATAGCGTCGGGTACCCCAATATATTATCTAATAAAGGTTTAACCCCCTTGATCGCCCCCCAGGTAACCCTTTCACCCCCTATCACCACTGTCACTAAGCGATCGTTTTTCTGATCGCTGTCTTCGTGTCGGTGATGCCAATCGGTAGCCAGTCATTTTTTTTTAGGTTCGCCGCAGGTTTTTATAGCGTCAGGTACCCCCAAATATGATCTAATAAAGGTTTTAACCCCCTAATTGCCCCTAGTTAACCCTTTCACCAGTAATCACCATATAAGTGTTACGGGTGACGCTGGTTAGTTAGTTTGCTTTTTATAGTGTCAGGGCACCCGCCGTATATAACCCAATAAAGGTTTAACCCCCTGATCGCCCGGTGGGTGATATCAATTAGGTTTTAGCGTCAGAGAGGGTCTGCGTCACACCCCAGGAAGCGTCAGGTTAGTGCCAGTAACGCTAACACCCACGCGTAAAGCATACACCCCCCTTAGTGGTATAGTATCTGAACAGATCAATATCTGATCTGATCAGATCTATACCAGCGGTTTAGGGTTCCCAAAAACGCAGTGTTAGCGGGATCAGCCCAGATACCTGCTAGCACCTGCGTTTTGCCCCTCCGTCCAGCCCAGGCCACCCAAGTGCAGTATCGATCGATCACTGTCACTTCCAAAACACAACACACATAACTGCAGCGTTCGCAGAGACAGGCCTGATCCCTGCGACTCCAGTGCTGTAGGAGGTGATTTCACCACCACAGTTAAAAAAAAAAAAGCATATATGCCGAAGCATGGGGGCAGCAGGGCGGAGGAGCAATTTTGCTCCTAATGCCGCATACATACGGTCGAAATTCCGACGGAGGCTTGCCCGTGGAAACGTTTGACCATGTGTGTGCGGCATAACTTTTTTGCGGGAGGATGCCCCCATGCTTCGGCATATATAAATGGTGCATGTATGCCCATCATTAGAAGTGGGTGGATGAAGGGCGGTATTCTAATGGTGGGCATACCCACCGATCAATCTCTTTTTTCGTTCAGCCAACAGGCTGCATGAAAAAAAAAGATTACAATACATGTCCAACAAGGACCAGCAACGTACTGGTATGTTGCTGGACTTTGAATGGTTATACCAGATTGATGCCTGCGGGTTTAGGCATCATCTTGGTATCATTCTTTTCAGCCAGCGGCCGGCTTTCATGTAAAAGCAATCACAGCGGCTAATTAGCCTCTGGACTGCTTTTACAAGCAGTGGGAGGGAATGTCCCCCCCCCGGATATAAAAAGCGCCATTGGGAAATTGGGAAAGCATTTTATCACACCGATCTTGGTGTGGTCAGATGCTTTGAGGGCAGAGGAAAGATCTAGGGTCTAGAAGACCCCAGTTTTTTCAAAAAAAGAGTACCTGTCACTACCTATTGCTATCATAGGGGATATTTACATTCCCTGAGATAACAATAAAAATTATAAAAAAAAAAATATATGTAAGGAACAATTTAAAAATAAAATAAAAAAGCAAAATTAATAATAAAAAAAAAAAAAAAAAAAAAAAAGCACCCCTGTCCTGCCCTGCTCTTGCCCAATGGCGAACGCAAGCGTCGGTCTGGCGTCATATGTAAACAGCAATTGCACCATGCATGTGAGGTATCACCGCGAAGGTCAGATCGAGGGCAGTCATTTTAGCAGTAGACCTCCTCTGTAAATCTAACGGGGTAATCTGTAAAGGCTTTTAAAGGCTTTTAAAAATGTATGTAGTTTGTCGCCAATGCGCGTTTGTGCGAAATTTTAAAGCATGTCGTGTTTGGTATCTATGTACTCGGCCTAAGATCATCTTTATTATTTCATCAAACATTTGGGCAATATAGTGTGTTTTAGTGCATTAAAATTAAAAAAAGTGTATTTTTTCCCCAAAAAATGCGTTTGAAAAATCGCTGCGCAAATACTGTGTAGAAAAAAAAAATGCAACACCCACCATTTTAATCTGTAGGGCCTTTGCTTTAAAAATATATATAATGTTTGGGGGTTCAACATAATTTTCTTGCAAAAAAAAAATATGTTTTCATGTAAACAAAAAGTGTCAAAAAGGGCTTTGTCTTCAAGTGGTTAGAAGAGTGGATGTAAGCTTCCTAATGTTGTGTATAAAATGCCAGAACAGTTCAAAACCCCCCCAAATGACCCCATTTTGGAAAGTAGACACCCCAAGCTATATACTGAGAGGCATGTCGAGTCCATGGAATATTTTATATGTTGACACAAGTTGCGGAAAATAGACAATTTTTTTTTTTTATTTTTTTTTTGCACAAAGTTGTCACTAAATGATATATTGCTCAAACATGCCATGGGCATATGTGGAATTACACCCCAAAATAAATTCTGTTGCTTCTCCTGAGTACAGGGATACCACATGTGTGAGACTTTTTGGGAGCCTAGCCGCGTACGGGACCCCAAAAACAAAGCACCGCCTTCAGGCTTTCTAAGGGTGTAAATTTTTGATTTTACTTCTCACTGCCTATCACAGTTTCGGAGGCCATGGAATGCCCAGATGGCACAAAACCCCCCCAAATGACCCCATTTTGGAAAGTAGACACCCCAAGCTATTTGCTGAGAGGTATTGTGAGTATTTTGCAGATCTCGCTTTTTGTCACAAAGTTTTGAAAATTGAAAAAAAAAAAAAAAAAAATTTTCTTTCTTCATTTTCAAAAACAAATGAGAGCTGTAAAATACTCACCATGCCTCCTCAGCAAATAGCTTGGGGTGTCTACTTTCCAAAATGGGGTCATTTGGGGGGGTTTTGTGCTATTTTGGCATTTTATGGCCTTAGAAACTGTGATAGGTAGTGAGGAGTGAAATCAAAAATTTGTGCCTAGAAATCCTGAAGGCGGTGCTTGGTTTTCGGGGTCCCGTACGCGGCTAGGCTCCTAAAAAGTCCCACACATGTGGTATCCCCGTACTCAGGAGAAGCAGCAAAATGTATTTTGGGGTGCAAGTCCACATATAACCATGGCATGTGTGAGCAATATATCATTTAGTGACAACTTTTTGTAATTTTTTTTTTATTTTTATTTTTTGTCATTATTCAATCACTTGGGACAAAAAAAAAAAATATTCAACGGGCTCAACAGGCCTCTCAGCAATTTCCTTGGGGTGTCTACTTTCTAAAATGGGGTCATTTGGGGGGGTTTTGTGCTATTTTGGCATTTTATGGCCTTCGAAACTGTGATAGGTAGTGAGGAATGAAATCAAAAATTTAAGCCCTTAGAAATCCTGAAGGCGGTGCTTGGTTTCCGGGGTCCCGTACGTGGCCAGGCTCCTAAAAAGTCCCACACATGTGGTATCCCCGTACTCAGGAGAAGCAGCAAAATGTATTTTGGGGTGCAATTCCACATATAACCATGGCATGTGTGAGCAATATATCATTTAGTGACAACTTTTTGTAATTTTTTTTTTTTTTTTTTGTCATTATTCAATCACTTGGGACAAAAAAAAAAAAATATTCAATGGGCTCAACATGCCTCTCAGCAATTTCCTTGGGGTGTCTACTTTCCAAAATGGGGTCATTTGGGGGGGGTTTTGTACTGCCCTGCCATTTTAGCACCTCAAGAAATGAGATAGGCAGTCATAAATTTAAAGCTGTGTAAATTTCAGAAAATGTACCCTAGTTTGTAAACGCTATAACTTTTGCGCAAACCAATAAATATACGTTTATTGACATTTTTTTTACTAAAGACATGTGGCTGAATACATTTTGGCCTAAATGTCTGACTAAAATTGAGTTTATTCGATTTTTCTTATAACAAAAAGTAGAAAATATCATTTTTTTTCAAAATTTTCGGTCTTTTTCCGTTTATATCGCAAAAAATAAAAATCGCAGAGGCAATCGAATACCATTAAAAGAAAGCTCTATTTGTGGGAAGAAAAGGACGCAAATTTCATTTGGGTACAACATTGCATGTCCGCACAATTTACAGTTAAAGCAGCGCAGTGCCGAATCCCAAAAACAGGCCTGGTCCTAATGGCCCGAAATGGTCCGGGGCTTAAGTGGTTAAAGACTTTCAATGACTTTTATCTGTATTGACGGGAACCAGCAATTCATTACAGCCGCGAGTACTTTTAAATGACTATTAGGGCCAGTTCACACCATAGAAACGCAATCCGGATGCGTTCCAGGTGCTTTTTTGCATGCACGTTTTTGATGCATTCCAGTGCATTTTTGGTACGTTTTTAATGCAGTCCAGTGCTTTTTTTTCACCCCTCTTTTTTATTAACCATAGATAAGGACAAGTGTGTTCCAGTGCATTTTTGGTGCATATTTGTGTGTTCCGGTGCATTCCAGTGCGTTTTTGATGCGTTTTGCAGCGTTCCAGTACAATCCAGTGCAGGTAAAATGCAGCATGTTCTACTTTTTTCTGAAACTCACTGGAACAAACACTGCCATTTAGAACCATATAACCAACTTTCCATGCATTTTTGATGCATAAAAAATGCAATGCACTGCATGTGGTGTGAAATGGCCCTTAAGCAATTTGGCATATTTAAAGGCACTTCTCCTTATTTTGTTTTTGGTGTTGTCCAAATTGGTGACATTGATATATGTCCCTTAGGGTGGGACCTGGGCCCCCATACCCATTTTAAGGCCAATAACTAGAAGATAAGCCAGCCAAGTGGGGACTAGCAAAATTAACAAGTCAGTTCCAATAGACTGCAATGGTATTTGTTGTATAACTTTTGCCCATGTTAGGCTCTTTGTTTGCCCCCCGGACTGGGGGGTGATTGTCCCGTCTCTAATTTTGTAGTATGCTGGATGATGTGCTTAATTTTGGACGGGGGGGGGGTATTTTCTGCTGGCTGCATTTGTGTTGGTCTGAGTATGCCCAGGGACTTAGGTTTTCTTTTTTGGTGCTTTTTGTGTGTGAACAGCACCTGGATATTTCTGGGCATGCTCAGAGAGAGTGTGTTTTTCGGGTTAGTAATTGAAGGACATCCTTAACAGGTATACCCACTTTGAATTTCAGTCTCTACATTGGGTGAACTTGCATTTTGGGAGTTTCATGGACTGTGCATGTGTTTTCAATTGCCTCATTAGCACACAAACCTATATTATATAAAGCTTGCAGATAGCATTCTCTCCCTTGCCCTGAAAAGAGGCAAGATTGTGTGTGAATGTGGCCGGCCGGCAAAAAGTAAATTTTGGTGTCCTTATCAAGTTTGTAACACATGCATTTTATTTGTTATGTCTTTGCAAAACAGATGTTTGTTTTACTTTTGTTGATTGTTTTTTTTTTGCGTGGGGGGATATGTTCCCCTGAAATATTTTTTTGTTAATGTGTGTCGTTTGTTCACTTTGATTTAATTGTCTGTGCTGCATTATTTTGCTAAATCTTTCTCAAGATGTGACTAATGTTCTACCTTCATGTGTTTTTGTTTTTTTTTTGCTTCCCTTTGTGTTTTCCAAGTCCTGTTTTGTTGACCAATAAAATTTGATGCAAAGTTTGATGTTTGTTTTTTTTGTTTTCTATGCAACAAATGTTACAGCTGTAGCTTAACTATGCTTAGTGGCATGTCAAAACAAAATAGGTGTGATTTGTCTACCCTGGTGCCTTCATGGGAGCATATGCATGTATTGTGTGCTGCCATGGATAGTCACCAGGAAATAAAAAATACAGAGCGGTAAGTATTCAATTTTCCTTTTTACTGCAGTGGTTCTCAGCCTCAGTCCTCAAGTTTATCTTATCGAGAATTGCTGTCCAAAATACCAAACCATTGACTGTGATTTAAAGCACATGTGCAAGATGAAGGAAAACCTGCAAACATTGCCTGTTGGGGGTACTTGGGAAGCACTGATTTAGAGCACTGCACTTAAAAATAGCCCAAGGCAATATGATTCTAATTATGGGCATTTTGAGGGAAACCAAGTAAGTGTTAGAATCCCTGCTTGTTTTGTTTTTTTTAGGTTGGGCTTTGTGTCCCTTTTAGTAAAATTGGCTTCACTTCCTGTCACACAGCTAAACAGGAAGTGAAGGTAAAACCCTACCAATGTCTTTTCTTGGGGACACACAGATCAATCTAACTAGTGTCCTCATTAAGCAAATTGCACTCTAGCACTTTGTTGTGAACCCCCAAATTATTAGGTAGTTTGGGGTTTAGTAAAGGCAAATCCACTCTGCAGTACAAGTGTAGTTGCTGAAAATCTGAGGGGAAGCACTGGTGATTGTAACATCCAATCATGTAAAAGCAAATATGGTGTTTTTTTTGTTTCCTTGCATGTCCCCCTCAGATATTCAGCAAGTGCACTTGTAGTGCAAAGTGGATTTGCCTTTAGTAAATAAACCCCAAAGTCCAAAATACCTAATAATTTGGGAAGTACCCAGCAAAATTCTGGAGTGCAATGTACATAATGGGGAAAGTATTTAGATTAACCTGTGTGTCCCCAAGGAAAGACATTGGTAGGGATTTACCTTCACTTCCTGTGTGGCTATGTGACAGGAAGTGAATCATTTGGAAGGATAAAGTGGCCAAATTTGGGAGTTGTCTTCACCCTATCAGGGGTGCAGACATCCCCAAAAACTGTATAGACTTCTCATCCCTCTGCACTCTATCCCCAAGCAAAAATAAGAAAAAGCTATTTCATTTTTTTTTTACTTTGCAAAGACACATTCCTAAGTTGAATTGTGATGCAGGTCAATGGCCCATTTAGACCCTCTTTAACCACTTGAGATCAGCGCTATAACTGATGGATGGCCACAGCATGGTCTTCAATTGCCGGGAGTCCGTCAATAGACGTCCTCCCCTTCGCACGCGCGCTGTGGTCACCGAGTCACTGAGACTCGGGTGATGACAAATCCGAGTAAGGGGCCGATCCCTGCCCCTTGTCAGCCAATGACAGCTGATCACGTGATGTAAACAAAAGCTCGGTAATGGTTTTTGTTTTCTCCTTGTGCTGACAGCGTGAGCATAAAAAAAGACAATTACCGGCTTATGTGCAAGGGACATCGGGCCCGAAGAGGAAGAGGCAATTCTGCGTCATCTGTGACAATCAGTAGCCCCTGCCAGTGCCACCTATAAATGCCCACCACTGGTGCCAATCAGTGCCACCTAGCAGTGGCACTTCTCAATGCCCACCAGTGCCAACTAGCAATGCCACCTCTCAGTGCCCACCCATGCCACCTTATCAGTGCCCATCAGTGCAGCCTCATCAGTGTACATCAATGAAGGAGAACATTTTTCGAACTAAATATTAAAATATCCAATTTTTTTTTTTTAGTCGGTCTTTTGTATTTATAGAAAGAAAAAAAACGCAGAGGTGATCAAATAGCACCAAAAGAAAGCTCTATTTGTGTGCAAAAAATGATGACATTTTCATTGGGTTACAGTGTTGTATTGTGATGGCGTTTATAAAATGAATATTTTTATATGAATGATTTCTCTCTATATTATCTACTCAAATCTGGTTTGAGAAGTTTGGTGTGGGGTTAAATTGATTTTTGTGTTCAGCTGCTCACATGGTCTGCTGCTTCCCAACCCTCAGGAATTTAGAATGGTTGGCATCCTGCTGGGAATGTGTTTGCAAGGAACTTGTTGATGTTTATACTGGGAACCAGAAAAGTTAATGTATGCTAACTAAGGGTATAAGTTTGAAGTATTATCATGTGTGTGTCCTAGTATTCATGTAACAAGAAGACATTTGTAGTTTTTTCCTTGATTTAAAGTTGTGACAGAGATATTGATCCCGGAGTGAAGACAAGGAACAGATGTCTTTCCTCCCCCACTGTTAAATTCACTCCTTCAATCTCGCCCTCCCACCTATTAAGCTAAAATGGTGAAGAGGTGAAGAATGTTCTTGAGTGTAAAGACACGAGGAAGAAACTGACGTCACAAGAGAAGCACCATATATGGACTCAGCCAATCATATGTATATGTTTGTTGTGACGATTGCCTATGTCATATTGTCTACATAAGCCGAGTTTTGAATAAAGAGCTTTCTCTTGAGCCACATACATGAGAAGGAAGATATACTGATGAGTTTCATTTCAGTGTACAATTCTTCAAGCAGGCCTGCATTTATTTAACATAAATTCGGATCAGCGGCAGAATAGCGGATAGTTTCTGGTATTGGGCCAGAATCAATCTATTACAATTTGGCTCCCAACGTGGGTTTCTAGATTTCGATTTCTGTATAGCTCACCTAGCTATGAATGCCAGCGGTAGGAGATGTTTCTTCCGGGACGGGGCCTGATCATCTTCGTTACACGGTAAATGAATACTGTTTTATTCCTTACCTGTGTTATTCCGGTTCAGACACCCTCCCTTTCGCTCGCATTCAGTCCGCTTTTCCGAGATTGACAAAGACAGGTAACTTCTGGTCTAGAACCAATTTACTAAGAACCCATCGACTTATTCTGCCGGCTGCTATTTATGTTGTGTTTTGTTCTGTATTGACTTGTATGTGCCTATTTCCCCATCTGTTTGTAGGTAAGGGGGTGACGCAGTTTCCTTGTCAGCGTGTTTTTTGCGGGCCTGGCTCCGAGAGGGTGTTTGAAAACACAGATTCCTGGCCAGACCTTGTACAAAACATGTTGGTTTAAGAGGGCGTACGGAACTTTTTTTTTTTTTTTAGAGACACAGATTCCTGCCCGTTTTTTACTTTGTACAATAGCCAATTTCAAGAGGTGTGATACTTACACGGATGCCTGATTGACTCAGTTTTACAAAGTTTACGGGTCCAAGAGGGTGTTATAGTATATAATACGGACCAGGTAGGTTCGGGGTAGATTCCTTGTTAAAATCCCCGTTAATTTAGGGGTTTAACTGAAGTGAGGTTGGCTTCTTACATTAAGATATATATAAACCGAACCAGTTAGGTTCGGGGTTGAATTTTTACCTCCATACAGACAGCAGAGCTGAAATAGCGTGTTATCTTCTAATCCTGCGTATGTGGTTTATTGTCTTTGTTCTGTCTTCCCTGTGTTTGTAGTTAAGACTTTAGTTTACCTGATACGAGCTTGGCAGACATTACAGTGTTTCTTTTACAGCTCATTGTGGGGCAGAAACACGAAGCCCAGCTTCACGCGCCCCCCTTCCTCCTTTCCCTCCCTCCCTACCTTTTTTTGTCTTGTATGGCATAGCCTTCAAGTGCCTTAGACTGTGTGGAGAGGAGTCAAATTTCCCGCCCTCCTTTTCTCTCCTGGTGGGAGTTTGCTGTCTCTGCTGTGAGTGTATAAAAAAAAAAGGAGGAATGGTTTTTAAACGTACTGCTGCTGTTTTTTTGGGGTTTTTTTTAGGACGTTTAACCCTTTCACATCCCTTCTAACCTCTGCCTGATTTTTAACCCTGAGTGTACTTTTTCATTCTGCGGTTTAGGCTGAGCTTTTGCTCTGTAGCCATTTGTAACTATTCAGAAATATGTGTAGGCAGAGGTCTTTTCTTTTTTGCCATTTAGGTTATTTGAAGTGAGGTTTAACATGTGCTTGACTGATCCAATTTAATTATGCTTTGAATGGTTTTTTTTATGCTAACTGCAGTATGTATTAAATACCCTTCTAAAGCACGGGTGAGATATCTTTTGTCATATCTCCTTGCTTATGGGATATGTTGAACCATTACTTCATTCCAAATTTAACGTAAGTGTTGTTTGATTCATCACACTTTTTTTTATGCCTTTTAAGAAGTCTTGAGATCTGTTTGTCTTGAGAAAGATGACCTAGTGTCATATTAATAAGGAGTACTTACCTTCCGTGTAGTAACGGAACGACGTTTCACATGGGTTACTAGGTTTTAAATGTTCTAGTATCATTTAAGTGTTGAACTTTGCATAGGGCTTGCATAGAAATGTATGTCCATATTATCAGAATGCGAGCAAAGCCTGCCTCCACCCTGTCCTGGTAGCCATTACTGGGCGTGTGAGGAATGTGGGAGGTCCGGATCCCCACACCCTGACCCGCCCCGGGCTCTGCCCCTAATGCAGTTGAAAGTTGAGGGTCCTCCTACTGTAGTCCCTCCCCTTGCAAGCAGGCCTTCCTCCACCCTCATCCCAATCATCCTTACCCCTTTGCCCCCTGTGTTGAATGCAGATGCCAGCTTTTGCTGCCCACCGTTCATTGCCCTGTAATGCTTTCAATACCATTCCAAAACGCTTTATCGCATACTATCGAGTGTAGCGGGTTTTTAAGGAACCGATACGGATTGAGCTGATAGTGGCCCGACCAGAGTAGTACAGGACCTTATAGCAGTGGGCGAGCTTATCCTTCCATGCTCTCTTCTGTCTGGGGTAACCCTGCTTGCAAAAGTATTTTCGCTGTCATAGATTTAGCGTGAACTGAAACCATACAGCCCATTTCGCCCCCCGGTAATGCTAAGGCCCTCCATGCTTTTTTGGGACTGATCTCTTACTGAAGAGCCTGGATACCTGCAGCTTCCCTTCTTATGCAACCCCTGTATGACAACCTGCTATGTGCCACTTTGCGCTGTCCGAAGAAGCGCTCACTGACTTTTTACCTTTTGAGAACAGGCGATCAGTGCTGCTCCTGCACTTGGACTCCCTGATAATGGAAAGCCCTTTAGTCTGTTCATATCTGAGACGCAGGGCCACACTTCAGGGGTGTTGACACAAAGTCATGGACTCTGTAACCGCCCCATCGGCTACTATTCAACCCGCCTGGACCCAGTTGCCAGAGGTGGCCCGTCATGTCTCTGAGCTGTTTTTGCTGCCCAAGCCCTGCTGGACTAAACTTCTGACATTGTTCTGGCCCATCCCCTTATGTTGCTAGCCCCTCATGATATCTCTGCCATTTTGAACCAGGTGCAACCCAAGCATTTATCCTCTGCCAGCCACCTCCGGTTGCAATGCAATTTACTCATGCCTGATAATGTGACTCTTCTTCGATGCCAACAACTCAACCCTGCTACTCTCCTTCCTCTTGTCCAAGGGGGGTATCATGACATGTCTCTGGACAAACAGGAAGAAGAGAATGCAGACCTACCTGCTCCTACCTGAGATGAAGATGGACATGATTGCTTTGAACTTATGAAGGCGGAAACCACCCGTCTACCCTCTGTTCTGGATGCCCCGATCCCAATGCCTCAACTCACCTTGTAGCAGTACGGTTGGATGATCTCTGGACTGTAGGGACCCGCCCATGTCTCCCCAGAGCTTTGTACCCAGCTGTGGTGCAATGTGCCCATGGAGCAAGCCATCTCTCAAAGACTTTGATGAACTCACTTATAAACAAACATTATGTAGCTCCAGGACTTTGACTAATCAATACTGCAAGTCCTGCCACACTTGCCTAGCATGCAAACCCGGAAGGCTCAGGGTGACTCGGGGCTTGCCCAGTTGCAGACAGTGAAAACCACAGCTAAGAAATTGCTTTTGGAGCCAGTTTGCAGATATGGGGTACCTGGGGTGATAGAGAGTGACCAAGGTCCTGTGTTCACTGCTATAGTCACAAAATAAATATGGTTGGCCCTAGGTACCACACTAGCATTTCACGCATCTTATCACCCTGTTAGGTTGTTATTATCCACAACAGTTGCAATTACAGTCTGATACTTTGATAGATTATGTGACTGCTCTTGTAAAAGAATTAACTAACATCTATGTATGAGTATTTTCTTCCATTACAGATCCTGATCTAGATACAGTATACTTCCTGGTGATTGGGTGATGGTTAAGAAGTTCCTCTGAAAGCATTCCCTGGAGCCAAGATATGCAACAAGGCTCCAGTTCCTGAGGACCGTGCACCACCTGCATCAGAATTAAACTATATATCTTTTTTTTTCTTATAGCAACTGTGCACGCACAGGAGGTGGCTATCAAACAAATAGATGGTGTAATACAATTTTGGTATAATTCATCAGACACACATGTAGCTACCTTCATATTTGATCTCTGTATTATAATCTTCCCCCCTCCATTTAACTGGCAGTGTATCCACAGATCTGGTGCAGAATCAAACTCAGTGTTTGGGAGACGTGTATTGGATCTGTGGGGACATGGAATGTGCACTTGCTAAAGTCATAATGCCCCAGCACATCTTTTAGATGACCTAGTAGTAAAAAGGGAGCACTCATCTAAATCCAGTAGGAAGCGTAGAAGTGCCCCAGCTCGTAGTTTTGACCCTCATGTATATATAGATGCCATAGGAGTCCCAAGGGGGGTCCCAGATGAATTCAAAGCAAGAGACCAAGTAGCTGCAGGATTTAAATCCCTGATTCCCATAATCACTGTTAATAAGAATGTGGATTGGATTAATTATATTTACTATAATCAACAGAGGTTCGTTAACTATACCAGGGATGCACTCCAGGGTTTAGCTAAACAATTAGAGGCCACTTCACAAATGACTTTCCAAAATCGTATGGCCTTAGACATTATTTTAGCTGAAAAGGGGGGTGTGTGTAAAATGTTGCCTGGGACAAGTACATGTTGTACGTACATTCCGGACAATACAGGCCCAAATGGTAAGGTAACCTTGGCTATTAAAAAATTAGAGGATCTCTCAAACGAGTTAAAAAGAAATTCGGGACTGACCGATCCCTGGGATCAGTATTTTGGGTGGATGAGTGGATGGCAACGCATTTGTACTCAAATAGGCATAGCAATTTTGATGCCGCTTACATTAGCTGCGATAGTGGTTTGCTCTATTCTGCCCTGTATGAAAAAGCTGTTAGGAAAGGCAGCTGAAGAGGTGACTCCTACTTTTTTGAATTTAGGTGATATTAGAGATCCAATAAAGGAGGATGAGGGACCGTATGCTCCATTGCAGTCCTTACCTGTTATAATAATTTATATAATGAAGCAGCGCTAAATGTCAATAGAAAGTGCTAATATTAAGAGTGCTATTAATAAAGTCTAACTTCTCATAAATTAAATAAATGGGGTGACAAAATCGTCAATAATAAAATAAAATTAAAACGTCCAAACAGTGACTAAGTAAATAAAGTGCTAAATAGCCAAAATGGCAGTCCAAATGGCAGCAGCTTATTGCAGGGAGAGAAGCAAAGATGGGTGTGGGAATACACCTTGTCCCATCAGAAACACACTGGATCAGATGAACAAATGATGCATAAATAATCCTCCCCCATAGACACCAGCCTCTCACCTCTCTGATGGACCCCACGGGGTCAGTAATAGCCACAAAGATCTCCACTGCTCACAATGAGAACTTCCAGTCCTTTTGCGTGACCCGAAACCACTGTAGGGATCTCCACAGCTTACCAGTGTTCTTCCTTAAAGCGAATCTTCCTGATGGACCCCACAAGGTCAATAATGGCCACAAAGATCTCCACTGCTCACAATGAGAACTTCCAGTCCTTTTGGGTGACCCGGAACCACTATAAGAATCTCCACAGCTTACCAATGTTCTTCCTTAAAATGAATCTTACTCCATAATATTCAGAAAAAAGCAAAAAGGGACTCCATAGTGAAGCATGTAAAGGAAAGCCCCAAGAAAAGGCATTTATTCACATAAAAACAGCTAAAAAACACGTTAAAAACCAAGAGGTAAAAAACGCCAAACAAAATGTTCATAAAATACTAACTTCCGGTCTACGGCCGCAAACCGGAAGTGGACGTCACTTAGGCTCCTCCTCCCGACGCGTTGCATAACTACACACGTGACTTCATCAAGGGCGTAGGGGCCAAGTGACTAATAGGAGCTTATATACACTACTGATCATCATATGCAAATTAATACCAAGCAATGGATTCTGGGAGATCAGTCAGGTCATTCATGGTCTCCATAACCTAGACAACTACTGCCCAGAACAAGGTATAAATACAAACTAGATAAACTAGTGAAAAAAAAAGATATACATTAAAGTTGCTAGCGTCAAAACATTAAAACTAAATATAACACAAACATTTAAAGTAAAAAAAAAAACGGGGCAGGGGGGAAGAAAACCAAAAAAGAGAAAGAAAGAAAAAAAAAAAAGGGGAAGGGGGGAAAAATAAAATAAAATAAAATATTGACGTAACTACTAAAATACACATCTAATAATTTGAAATAAAACAATTAAGATCAAACTCAATATTTAAACCTAGAGGGGTAAGCGACTGTAACTCAAAAATCCAACGAGACTCAGCTTGACTGAGAGTGATGACCTTGTTACTTCCTCTCCAATGGGGTCTGTACTTTTCAATACCCCAAAAGGAAAGGGAACTGGGATCTTTCCCATGAACTTCAGCAAAGTGCCTAGATACACTATGCTTGGGAAAGCCAGATTTAATATTTTGAACATGTTCCCTCAACCGTTTCCAGAGGGGCCTTTTCGTTCTGCCCACATACTGGAGTTTGCATGAGCACTCCAGTAAGTAGACAGCGCCTTCAGTCCTACAGGAAATAAACTCTTTGATAACATAATTTTTTCCTGTGGAGGTGGCTACAAAATCATCTTTCTTGGACTTCTTAAACTTAGTATGCCTACACGCATAACAATACTTGCACGGGTAGAAGCCCTTTCCTTCAAAAAAGGAAAAAGGCTTCTTAGTTGGAGGATCCAAAACATTCTTGGCTAGTATATTGCGAAGGGTAGGGGCCCTTCTATAAATGAATTTAGGAAATGGAGGTAATACTTGAGACAAATGGCGGTCTGCTTTTAAGACATTCCAATGTTTCCGGATGATGGATTCTAATTTTTTGAACTGCATATTGTAATCGAGGATCAATGGAACCTCTACATAGTTGAACTTTTCTTTTTCTCTGTCTCTAAGGAGATTTTTTTTTTGTCTTTTTCCCCCTTCTTTTTTTTTTTTTTTTCCTTTCTTTCTCTTTTTTGGTTTTCTTCCCCCCTTCCCCGTTTTTTTTTAAAGGTTTGTGTTATATTTAGTGTTAATGTTTTGACGCTAGCAACTTTAATGTATATCTTTTTTTTTCACTAGTTTATCTAGTTTGTATTTATACCTTGTTCTGGGCAGTAGTTGTCTAGGTTATGGAGACCATGAATGACCTGACTGATCTCCCAGAATCCATTGCTTGGTATTAATTTGCATATGATGATCAGAAGTGTATATAAGCTCCTATTAGTCACTTGGCCCCTATGCCCTTGATGAAGTCACGTGTGTAGTGACGCAACGCGTCGGGAGGAGGAGCCTAAGTGACGTCCACTTCCGGTTTGCGGCCGTAGACCGGAAGTTAGTATTTTATGAACATTTTGTTTGGCGTTTTTTACCTCTTGGTTTTTAACGTGTTTTTTAGCTGTTTTTATGCGAATAAACGCCTTTTCTTGGGGCTTTCCTTTACATGCTTCACTATGGAGTCCCTTTTAGTTTTTTTCTGAATATTATGGAGTAAGATTCGTTTTAAGGAAGAACATTGGTAAGCTGTGGAGATTCTTATAGTGGTTCCGGGTCACCCAAAAGGACTGAAAGTTCTCATTGTGAGCAGTGGAGATCTTTGTGGCCATTATTGACCTTGTGGGGTCCATCAGGAAGATTCACTTTAAGGAAGAACACTGGTAAGCTGTGGAGATCCCTACAGTGGTTTCGGGTCACGCAAAAGGACTGGAAGTTCTCATTGTGAGCAGTTTAGATCTTTGTGGCTATTACTGACCCCGTGGGGTCCATCAGAGAGGTGAGAGGCTGGTGTCTATGGGGGAGGATTATTTATGCATCATTTGTTCATCTGATCCAGTGTGTTTCTGATGGGACAAGGTGTATTCCCACACCCATCTTTGCTTCTCTCCCTGCAATAAGCTGCTGCCATTTGGACTGCCATTTTGGCAATTTAGCACTTTATTTACTTAGTCACTGTTTGGACGTTTTAATTTTATTTTATTATTGACGATTTTGTCACCCCATTTATTTAATTTATGAGAAGTTAGACTTTATTAATAGCACTCTTAATATTAGCACTTTCTATTGACATTTAGCGCTGCTTCATTATATAAATTATTTTTATTGTATGTTGGTCACATTATAGAAGTTAGCTGCTAGTTGTCTCTTATTATTTAATTTGTTCAGCATTATTTGCACTTCAGTGTTTCTATTTTATTTTTACTGAGTGGTAAGCGCACAAGCACCTTTTTTCTTTATTAGTCCTTACCTGTTACTAATACATACAACATTCTCAAATGATAAGGGAAAGAATAGTGTCCTATGTTTATTCTTGTCTGCTGGTTTCCCCAACCTTTGGTTTATTCTTTTACTGTCCTCCTGTAGCCTACTAAGAGTGTGAGCTGGGTGACTCTGGGGACCGTGCCCTGGAGCTAGCTGCAGCCCAAGCCATCCTCATCACTAGAGGCTCTGGTGGACACCTGCTGGCTCTTAGACTCCGCATCCTGGGGAATCTTATGCTCTAGCTCCCTGTGGGATCTGTGTTGGTTCTTTGGTGGACCTGCCTTTCTTAACCACCCAGAGTTCCATTCACAGTAGTCAAAAGTAAATACTCTGATGTTGAGGGGGCCAAGTAAGGTCATATAGCATAGGGACAATACTGATAAAATAGTCATTTTAAGGGGGAACTGTGATGGAGTTTATAAAATGAATATTTTTATATGAATGATTTCTCTCTATATTATCTACTCAAATCTGGTTTGAGAAGTTTGGTGTGGGGTTAAATGGATTTTTGTGTTCAGCTGCTCACATGGTCTGCTGCTCCCCAACCCTCAGGAATTTAGAATGGTTGGCATCCTGCTGGGAATGTGTTTGCAGGGAACTTGTTGATGTTTATACTGGGAACCAGAAAAGTTAATGTATGCTAACTAAGGGTATAAGTTTGAAGTATTATCATGTGTGTGTCCTAGTATTCATGTAACAAGAAGACATTGTTAGTTTTTTCCTTGATTTAAAGTTGAGACAGAGATATTGATCCCGGAGTGAAGACAAGGAACATATGTCTTTCCTCTCCCACTGCTAAATTCACTCCTTCAATCTCCCCCTCCCACCGACTAAGCTAAAATAGCGAAGAGGTGAAGAATGTTCTTGAGTGTAAAGACACGAGGAAGAAACTGACGTCACAAGAAAAGCACCATATATGGACTCAGCCAATCATATGTATATGTTTGTTGTGACGATTGCCTATGTCATATTGTCTATATAAGCCAAGTTTTGAATAAAGAGCTTTCTCTTGAGCCACATACATGAGAAGGAAGATATACTGATGAGTTTAATTTCAGTGTACAATTCTTCAAGCAGGCCTGCATGTGTATTTTAACATAAATTTGGATCAGTGGAAGAATAGCGGATAGTTTCTGGTATTGGGCCAGAATCAATCTATTACAGTATGAGCGCACAATTGTCATTCAAAGTGCATCAGTGATGAAAGTTGAAAATTGGTCTGGGCAGGAAGGGGGTTTAAGTGGCCAGTAAGCAAATGGTTAATATAAGGCTACATAAACACGGACGTTTTTCCAGCCACTTGTTTGAGTGTTTTTTGCAGCTTAAAAACGCCTCTCCATGTTAGCCTATGGCCTCATGGCCACCATGGCGTTTTTGAGCTGTAAATGGCATAGCCGTTTTTAGGCCCCATGTTTTTTTTTACTTGGAAAATCCAACTTTATTAATTGAAAGCACAGATTACAAGATAGTCAAGCACATTCGTCAACAAAAGTACAGTTTCATATGGTGAAATGCGTGATCACTTTGTTTACTTAGATACCACTAGTCATACATACACATGTTCACAAGGAAAAAGGAGCAGTTTAATGTAGAACAACCTCTGGGTAAGATAGAATCAGACACATGTTTCCCCATCCTCTAGCCACCTATCCCATATCTTGGAATACTTTTGTGTAGAGCCCCTGTGTGTGTAAATCAGCTTTTTGAATGGCAAAGTGTCATTAACCGCCTTTTTCCACATTTGTAGAGTGGGGGGCAGATCCTGCATCCACCTCTGGGCGATCACTTTACGTGCTAAAAATAATGCTTCAAAGAGGAAAATTGTTTGATATTTATCTACCTCAACGTCAGGCAATAGCCCCAGGATACACAACTTAGGGTCAAGTACCACAGGGGATCCCATATTGTCATGCAGAAAGCGGACAACCTGGGTCCAGTAAGTCTGAATACTTGGACAGCTCCAAATAAGATGGTAAAACGTGCCAAGCGTGGACTGACACAGACAACACGTCGGATTGGATGAGTGTTGGAATTTGGCCATCCTCAGTGGTGTTAGGTAGGCTCTGTGAACAATGTAAAGTTGCGTCAGTCTATCTGACAGTTTAGGAGACGTAGTCTTGGTACCCTCCAGTATTTCGTCCCAGCCTGCGTTTTCTATTGGGCCTACGTCCTGTTCCCAAGCCGTCTTAGCCTTCTGAGTAACGGCTACCGTTCCCCGACGTCTGGTGGTGTAGTACAGGTCCGAAATAAGCCCCAAAACAATATCTAGCACCGGTGGGGGTTCCGTCTCTACCTCCAGAGATGTCAGCTGGGCTCAGAGTGCATGACGGAGCTGCAGGTATTTGAAAGCTAAGTGCTGTGGGAGCAAAAATTCCTTTCTAAGTGCCTGAAACTGTTTGAGCCCAGGGTTTGATAGGACTTGGTGTAAGTATATTATTCTGTGTCTGGCCCAAACCACCGAGTCGGGGATCCCCGCTAGTTCTGGCATATGGCTGTTAAGCCACAAAGGGGTATGAGAATAAAATTTCCCAACATTCTGTTTTTTAAGGGACACTTCCCAAATTCATTGGTGATGCAGTAACATCCCCGAGTTATGTCTTAAGGCCTGCTTCTGTGTTTGTTTCCCACGGAGGATAGCCTGAAGGGGCGTGTGCGCCGGGTGCCCAGGTTTATCGCAAACTAAAGACCTATAACTTTGGAATTCTGAGGTATTGAAGTGGTATATATGAGAGAACTGTGAGGCCAAGTAATAATAATGGAGGTCTGGGAGGGAAACACCTCCCATATCCGTTGGATTCTTTAAAATGTGCCAAGCTAGATTGTGTCTACCATTACCCCAAACGAATGAATTCAGAATAGCTTCCATTTGTTTGAAGATTTTTAAGGGAATGTATAGAGGGGCATGCCACACCATGTACAGGATTTTGGGCAAAATAATCATTTTAATAATATTCACGCGCCCCATCACCCCCAATGGTAGTCTAGCCCACGTCTGCGTTTTGAGTTTGATCATATCAAAAAGCGGTGTCACATTCAGGGGAGTGTAGTCTGACAAACTCAGGAGTGTCCAGGATTAGATACCTCCACTCCTAGGTATCTAATCCTGGACACTCTGGAGAGTGGCAACGGAGGGGTCACCATAGGGGGGGGAAAGACATCTATGGGGAGAATTTGGGACTTGTCCCAATTAATGCTCAGTCCTGAATAGCCACCCATTTGTTCAAAAATTCTTAGCGCAGTTTGCAGTGACGGTCCCTGGTCCGCTAGATATAGGATAGTGTCATCCGCGTACAGGCCTATCTTATCAACTGTGTTACCCTGACGCAAACCCTGAATATCCGGGTGTGCCCTGATGGCGATAGCCAGTGGTTCAATGGCCAAGGCATATAGCAATGGGAAGAGGGGACAGCCCTGATGAGTGCCCCTCTCCAAAGGAAACTGCTCTGATCGCCATCCTTTGACAAAGATTCTCGCCTTGGGAGTCTGATATAGGAGTTGCACCCATTTTATGAAATGCGGTCCAAAGCCATAGTTATGTAGACATTCCCATAGGTAGGGCCACTCAACTGAATCAAAAGCTTTGGCCGTATCTAGCGCCACCACCACCCTGGTTCCTGAGTTATCATGCAGTGCCTGAATATTCATGTACAGTCTTCTAATGTTCATAGCAGTGTTCTTCCCCGGCATGAATCCCATTTGGTCTATGTGAATAAGCGACAGTATGGCATTGTTTAACCTAGTTGCTAATATTTTAGCTAAGATTTTAATATCCACCTACAGTAAAGAAATAGGCAGATAAGATTTAGGGTAGTGGGGGTCCTTACCAGGTTTGGGGAGTACTATAATTTGGGCTTCCTGCATAGATTCAGGGAGTACGTTTGTGTTAAAGGTAGATTGATACAGGGCCTTTAGCTTGGGAACAAGTATATCAGAGTAGGTAGCATAAAATTCCAAAGGGAGACCATCCAGTCCTGGTGCTTTAGATTTGGCCAATTGGGCAATCGCCTCAATAATATCATTTGCCATAATCGGTGATTCTAACCTGCTCTAGGTTAAGCCGAGGAAACTGAATGGTGGCCAAATAGGACTGCAGTTCCCCATGTGTGTAAGTACCTTGAGATTTATAGAGGGTACTATAGAATTGTTGAAATTTAGCTGCAACTTGGCTCGGGTCAGTAATACTATGTCCATCAGGGTCACTAAGCGAAACCACAACTGGAGGCCTATCATCCAGATGAGCCAGATAAGCCGCTCTCTCCCCCTGCTCATAAACTCTCTGCCTGCAGAAAAAAACCCGCTGTTTAACTTTCTCTGTGTGCAGTTGCGTAACCATACGGGACTGGAGTTTGACTCTGTTGAGATTTTCAGGGGTCAGACTGGCTGCATATGCGGCTTCTAAGTCTCAACGTTTATCAGAGGTCAACTGGAGTATGGCCGTAGAATCACGTTTACGCCTATTTATTCTGGTGGATAACAGCCTGCGGGCATGCCCCTTAAATTCATCCCAGTGTGAGTTGAGGGTAAAGGGCCCCCGCAGTCTATCAAAAAAGAAGAGCAATTCTCTTGCTATGGAATCGTGGTCCGCGGGGACTGACAACCAATGGGGGTTAAGTCTCCACATTCGTGCTGGGGAGGCAACTCGAAGAGACACCGTGTCACGTACCTGACGGTGACGAGCCCGGATCTGCAGAGGGAGGCCTCTCTTACGGCTTCCACCAGCGGCCCCTGGTAGTGAAGACAGGAGGCACGGAGGTAGAAGGGGTACGAGTGCCTGGCAGGATGGATCAAGGTAGAGTAGAGTCTGAAGACTGGGATGGATCCAGGCACCCAGGAAGTATAGCAGGCTGAACTGGAACCAAGAACACAGCAACTGGACTGGAACCGATGAAGCAGACTGGACTGGAACCAGGAACACAGCAACTGGACTGGAACCGATGAAGCAGACTGGACTGGAACCAGGAACACAGCAACTGGACTGGAACCGATGAAGCAGACTGGACTGGAATCAGGAACACAGCAACTGGACTGGAACCAGGAACACAGCAACTGGACTGGAACCGATGAAGCAGACTGGACTGGAACCAGGAACACAGCAACTGAGAGATTGGTCAGGCAAGCCGGGTCGGTAGAACTGGCTGGCGACAAGGTACTGGAGGATCAGGCAGAAGAGTGGTCAAAACAAGCCGGTGGTCAGAGGCAGGCAGGAAACTGGAAGGGTCAAGGTAAGCCGGGTCAGATGCAGGTAAATCCACAAATCAGGTCTCTGAGTACTACACGCTGTAGAGCAGACAGCAGGGACTGTCTGTCACAGACATGTTTAAATAGCCCTTCTGGCGCGCTTTGTGGAGCGTGCTCGCGCCCCCGCAGCGCGCGCGTGCCCGCGCGCTCGGACGTGCCCGAGATTGGAAACCAGAAAGTCCAGGACTCCTGTAGCTGGCAGGATTTCTATGACATTGCCCCCCCAAGGGGCAGCCTCCGGATGCCCAGCCGGGTGAACCTTCCAGGGTGAGTCCTCTTGAAAGCCTGTACCAAGCTCCTGGCATGGATATTCTCCTCGGGTTCCCATGAGTTTTCCTCGGGTCCGTAGCCCTTCCATTTAATTAGGAATTGGTTCTGGTTATTTCTTCTCCTGAAGTCCATGATAGCTTCTACTTCGAATTCCTGCTCACCGTCAATAATGATCGGATCAGGGTGATCCGGCTTCCGATCTGGGAACAGATTGGAGACTGTGGGTTTCAAGAGAGAGACATGAAAGACTGGATGGATTCTAAGAGAGTCAGGAAGTTCCAACTCATAAGCTACTTCATTAATCTTCCTCTTAACAGGGAATGGACCTAAACATTTTGGGCCCAGTTTTTTAGAAGGGTATGCCATTTTTAGGTTTGTGGTAGACATACTTGGTCGCCGGGTACTAACACTAATTCACCCCGTCTCTTCTTGTCATAGATTGTCTTGTTGCGTTCTTGAGTCTTGGTCATGGTCTCTTGTAGAAGCTGGTTATTGACCGAGAAAAAATTTAACTTTTCCTGGACTGCAGGCACAGAACACTCAGGAAGGGAATTAGGCAGAAATGTAGAGTGAAAACCATAGTTTGCAAAGAAAGGAGTCTGGCTGGTAGCAGAGTGAATGGAATTGTTATAAGCAAACTCGGCCAACGGAAGTAGGGAAATCCAGTTGTCCTGAGCAAAAGAGGAGAAGCATCGCAGGTATAGCTCGAGCGTCTGATTCGTTCTCTCCGTCTGTCCGTTGGTCTGTGGGTGGTAAGCAGAGGAAAACGATAATTCGATCTTCAAGGTTTTGCAAAGGGATCTCCAGAATCGAGAGGTAAATTGAACCCCGCGATCGGAAATAATATTGGCTGGTACCCCGTGGAGTCTGACTATTTCTCTGAGGAACACCTGTGCAGTTTCAGGAGCTGAGGGAGTCCCTTTCATAGGGATGAAGTGTGCCATCTTGGACAGACGGTCCACTATAACGAAGATGGTGGTATGGTTCTCAGCCGGGGGCAACTCGACAATGAAGTCGATGGACAACATTCTCCAGGGCCTATCTGGAACGGGTACGGGTTTTAGTAGTCCCCAGGCCTTGGATCTGGAACCCTTGTTTCGGGTGCAAGTTGTACAAGAATCTACAAACCTTCTACAGTCTTCACGTACTCGAGGCCACCAGAAGGTGCGCTGTACCAGGTCAGTGGTCTTGGCAACGCCAAAATGTCCGGCCAGGGCGTGGTCGTGGCAGAGTTCTAATGCGGTTACTCTCAATTTCTCAGGTACGTAGATTCTGTCTTGGTACCACAATAGTCCATCTTTAACCTGCGATTCCGGCTCGGAGAACTGTCTCTGCCCAGTGGAAGCTTGTTTGATCTGAGTGAACAGGTTCTCCTGTAGAAGAAGGAAATTTCCGGGGGCAAGGATGGTATCAGGCGGAGAAGTCTCCTTGGACTTATGGAACATCCGAGACAGGGCATCAGGCTTAATATTCTTGGCCCCAGGACGATAAGTAACATGAAAAGAGAACTGGGAGAAGAAGAGTGCCCACCTGGCTTGCCGTGGATTCAATCTTCTCGCGGCCTTCAGGTACTCCAGGTTCTTGTGGTCAGTGAATATCAGAATCGGATGAGCCGCACCCTCCAGCAGGTACCGCCATTCCTCCAGTGCAGATTTGATCGCTAGTAACTCCCGATCCCCCACATCGTAGTTCCTCTCCGCTGCAGATAGCTTGCGAGAGAAGAAGGCTACTGGATGGAGCAAGGCCTTGATTCCCTGTCTTTGGGACAGTATTGCTCCTACCGCTATTTCGGAGGCGTCTACCTCAAGTACGAATGGCAGTGAAGAGTCTGGGTGTTTCAAGATAGAGGCAGAGGTAAATAGGGCCTTCAGGCATTCAAAAGCTTTTTGGGCTTCAGGGGACCAGTGAAAACGTGTTCCTTGTTTGGTTAGTTGAGTAATGGGTGCGATAATAGCTGAAAACCCCCTGATGAACTTGCGGTAGAAGTTGGCGAATCCAACGAAACGTTGGATTCCCTTCTTATCCACCGGTTCTGGCCAGTCCAGGATTGCGGTAATCTTTTGAGGATCCATTTTGATGCCCTCGCTAGAAATGATTAACCCCAGAAATGATATACTCTCTTGCTCGAACTCACATTTTTCGGCCTTCGCATACAGGCCATGCTGGCGGAGCCGACCCAACACATTTTTGACATGTCTGCGATGAGAATCAAGGGAGGAAGAAAAGATTAATATATCATCGAGATAAACAATGACAAAGAGGTCTAGGAAGTCCCGTAGAATGTCGTTGATAAAATACTGGAAAGTGGCAGGGGCGTTACACAACCCGAATGGCATTACCAAGTACTCAAAATGCCCATACCGGGTATGGAAGGCGGTCTTCCATTCGTCCCCTTCTTTGATACGGATCAAGTTGTAGGCTCTGCGGAGATCAAGTTTGGTAAAGATGGTGGCAGTCCCCAGTCTCTGAAATAGCTCTGGTACCAGGGGGAGAGGGTAGCGATTTTTTACTGTAATTTTATTTAGTTCACGGTAATCCACACAAGGTCGAAGGGTGTGGTCCTTTTTCTCTACAAAAAAGATGCCTGCGCCTGCTGGGGATGTGGAAGGGCGGATGAACCCCTTTTGCAAGTTCTCATCAACATAATTTTTTAAAGCCCCTTGTTCTACCTCCGTTAAAGGGAAGATTCTACCGAACGGAATATTTGCTCCAGGAAGTAGGTCGATGGGGCAATCATAGGCCCGATGGGGCGGTAGAGTCTCTGCCCTTTGTTTACTAAATACGTCAAGAAAGTCGTGGTAAACTTCTGGGATGGATTGACGTGTGCCCTCTTCTGTATCAATGCATAGTAAAGAAGCCGGCCCAGGAGGTTCGTATGAGCCACAGGACTGCTGGCAATAGGAAGAAGGAAAGGTAACTACTCCCGTGGCCCAGTTGATAGTGGGATTGTGGGCTTGTAACCAAGGCATACCAAGGATCAAGGAAAACAACGGAGAAGAGATGATGTCCAGACATAAGTATTCTTGGTGGGTTCCAGAGGTGGTAGAGATGGTGACGGGTATAGGGGTGGTCTCCTGGATCACAGGTCCGGACTTAATAATGGAACCATCAGCCAGATGGACACGAAGTCCGTGGGTCTTGGTACGAAGGGGAATTTGGTGTTTAATGGCAAAGGTTGAGTCCATAAAGCAACTGCATGCTCCAGAATCAATAATCGCGGGTACTTGCAGAGTCCTTCCTGGGAGCTGTAATGAAACAGAGAGGGCAAGGTGAGATGTGGTTTTGGCTTGTAGGATAGTCATGTTAGAAGAACCTGAAAGAAACTTACGAAGCTTCAGGGGACAGTTTCTAACGAAATGTCCGGGTTCCCCGCAGTACAGGCACAAATTATTTATTCGGCGGCGCTGGCGTTCTTCCGGAGCGAGGGATGGACGAAGGACCCCGAGCTGCATTGGTTCAGGCGTGTCAGATGTGGGGGTTGGAGGTGTAGCAGGAGCCGGGTACAGGTGACTAGGAGCCCGAGGAAGCATCCAGGTTGGGTGGGAGAAGCCAGTGGTCCTCTCAGCCCTCCGTTCCCTCAGACGTCGGTCAATCTGGATGGTTAGATCAATCAACAGGTTGAGTGTCTGTGGTACACCGACTCTAGCAAGCTCGTCCTTCAAGGAATCAGAAAGTCCTAAGTGAAACTGATGGCGGAGGGCGGCATCATTCCAATTGGTATCCGCACTCCACCGCCTGAATTCTGCCACATAGTCCTCCGCTGGTCTGCGTCCTTGTTGAAGGGAACGCAAGGCGGCTTCTGCGGTTACTGAGAGCTGGGGGTCTTCGTATAGCTGGGCCATGGCATCGAAAAAAGCAGCGAGATTGTTTAGTGATACATCCTTCTGTTCAAAGAGACGGTGGGCCCAGCTCTGAGGGTCTCCAGAGAGAAAAGAGACCACAAAGCCCACCTTGGTGGCCTCTAGAGAAAAGGTGCGGGGCTGTCTGCTACTGTCACATACCTGACGGTGACGAGCCCGGATCTGCAGAGGGAGGCCTCTCTTACGGCTTCCACCAGCGGCCCCTGGTAGTGAAGACAGGAGGCACGGAGGTAGAAGGGGTACGAGTGCCTGGCAGGATGGATCAAGGTAGAGTAGAGTCTGAAGACTGGGACGGATCCAGGCACCCAGGAAGTATAGCAGGCTGAACTGGAACCAGGAACACAGCAACTGGACTGGAACCGATGAAGCAGACTGGACTGGAACCAGGAACACAGCAACTGGACTGGAACCGATGAAGCAGACTGGACTGGAACCAGGAACACAGCAACTGGACTGGAACCGATGAAGCAGACTGGACCGGCCATCAGGAACACAGCAACTGGACTGGAACCAGGAACACAGCAACTGGACTGGAACCGATGAAGCAGACTGGACTGGAACCAGGAACACAGCAACTGAGAGATTGGTCAGGGAAGCCGGGTCGGTAGAACTGGCTGGCGACAAGGTACTGGAGGATCAGGCAGAAGAGTGGTCAAAACAAGCCGGTGGTCAGAGGCAGGCAGGAAACTGGAAGGGTCAAGGTAAGCCGGGTCAGATGCAGGTAAATCCACGAATCAGGTCTCTTTGAGTACTACACGCTGTAGAGCAGACAGCAGGGACTGTCTGTCACAGACACGTTTAAATAGCCCTTCTGGCGCGCTTTGTGGAGCGTGCGCGCACCCCCGCGGTCGCGCATGCGCGTGCCCGCGCGCACGGACGTGCCCGAGATTGGAAACCAGGAAGTCCAGGACTCCTGTAGCTGGCAGGATTTCTATGACACACCGTCAGCCAGCACGGGGAGTGGTCTGACAGGATCTGGGGGGCAAACCCTGATCCCGTGACCCTAGGCAGCAGGGCCCTGAAAACAAAAATAAAATCAATCCTGGACATGGTGTTGTGGCTTGTTGAGTGGCATGTATACGCTCTGGTCGTGGGGTTATTATGTCTCCAGACGTCAATAAGGGCAAACTCCGTCAGTGTATGACATAGTCTAGTGTGTAATGGCTTGCCCGGTCCATGGTCAGCTTGTACTGGGCGATCTAGTGTCGGGGTCATTGTATTGTTGAAGTCCCCCATCCACACCACTGGCAGCGAAGGGTACTGTGCCATGTAAGCAAGGCCCTCCGTCACCACATCTGACCTGTAAGGAGGGGGGATGTAGCTAGATAAAATCAATATAGGGGCACCCCCCACAGTGGCATGCATAAAGAGGTATCTGCCCTGCCGATCTGACTCCACAGACACTAGTTCAAAAGGAGTAGATTTTGCAACCAGCACTGTGACCCCCCTAGACATGTTGGTATGAGTGCTATGGTATGCCCACCCCACCTAGGGGCGTTTCAAGGCTGCCTGTAAATGACCCGTGACATGCGTTTCCACCAAGGCGATGATATCTGCCTTCTGACCCTTGAGATAGTTCAATACAGCCGTACGTTTAATTTTATCCCGCATTCCCCGCACATTCCATAGTAGGAATTTAACATCTGCCATACTGTTTAGAGGTACAACCTGTGTGCACGGATCTGCAGGGTATCATCACTATCAATGTAGGGTCTCAGGGTCATCGTGCAAGTGACTATACATTGTACCAGCAGTACTCGTGTTGAATTGTGTTTACCAGTCAGATAACTACACATACATGACGCATAAATGGTAAGTGCTTGTTTAAAATGATTCCAAGTAATTAACAAGTGCACAACGGTGCTAACATTCCCAATGCTCTGATCAAGGGATCCAGCATTTTCCTTCCCTCCCAGCTTCCCACCTCCCCAACCTGGTGGAAGCATACAGTCCCTTGCAACCTTTATATGAATTAGCTTCCAGCCATCAACATTAGCTGGAGGTACAGTAGTTAGAAAATATTGAGCAGAAAGGTACAAAATAATGAGAAAAAAATAGGGGTTGCAAACATAACGGGGGCGATTATTCACTGTGTAGCGCAAGATTAGGGCACTAGGCATGTCCTACGCATCTCTTTCCGAGGGAGACTCACGCTGCAAGGATACATAGTTGTCTTCGTGTACGAAAGTTCTTGGGGCCTTAGCCCTATGGTATCTCCATGAAAGTGCTGTGGGGGCAGTTAGAATCATAGGGTGTTAGTCTCTGTGGTCCAAGCAGCTCCCGGCCAAGGGCCGAGTGTTCAGGAGTATCAGCAAGCTGAGGCTTCCCCCCCCCCAGGGGAGCTTGAGGGTCGAGCTCTCTACCCCAAACAAGAGGGGCCTCCAAACACATAACATGTAATGCGGGGGTCAGAAAATTGGGAGGGGAAAGAGGCACATGGGAGGAGCTTGTGTGCAAATAAACAAAACATGGTGAGATAAAACTACCCCCCACAGCGGAGGGGACACTTAGAAAAAAAGGAGTAGGGCCCGCCATTATCTGGGAATGGCTACAGTACTCACAATACCAGGCCGTGTAACCATTCATCCAGCCGGGCATTCTCGTGATCCAGCCATTGTGCTGCCTCCTTCGGGTCCTCAAAAAATAGGGCTCTGCCATCCACCTCCACTCTCAATCTGGCCGGGAACAACATGGCATATATAAGGTGTACCACCCTGAGCCTCCTCTTAACATCCTGGAACTGTGCACGCTTTCTTTGGACTTCATTAGAGAAGTCAGGGAACACTGCGACATGGCCGTTTCCCAGGGCGATGTTGCCTTTCTCTCTAGACAACCAAAGAATTTTATCTCTGTCTCTGAAATTAAGAAACTTGGCGATAAAGGTCCTGGGGGGGCTCCCGCAGGTGGAGGTTTAGCTGGGATGCGGTGCGCCCTTTCCACTGCGAACATAACAGAAAAGGCCTCTCTTCCAAAATGTTGGATCAGGAGGGATTCCAAGTATTCAGCAGGGTTGGTACCTTCAGCCTTTTAAGGTAGACCGATGAACCGGAGATTGCAGCACCTCAAACGATTCTCCATGTCATCCTGATGAGCGTGTAGCTGGCGGATCTGGCGTTGCAGGTCCTCCGTGGCGTGGCTCAGATGGTCGCTGGTCCAGGAGTTAGGCCAGAGCCACGTACCATCCCCAACGCAATAGCAGGACTTGTAGGTGGTACCACAGTGTCCTCAAGCGGACCAGAGGCCGTTCCAGGAGGTGATGTGTCCCCGGACAGTCAGATAGGCCAGGGAAGCTCACCTAGCCCACTTCCGGGTGAAGCAAGATGGCCACCGCTCCGGGTAGTAGGCCGAATCCGCAGCCTGTCCTGAGGTAAAGGCAGGGTGGGAATGCACTTCTGCGGCTTCCCCAGACCGTCCGGCTGCTATTCCAGGAGGGGATGAGCTCTGGGTTGCCAGGGAGGCCAAGATAGTAAGCTGGAGGCCGCGCCGAGTGTACCAAGATGGCCGCCGCTCTGGAAACCAGGCCGAAGCCGCGGCCTTTCCTAGGGCAAATGCGGGACCAGAGAATCCCTCCGCGGCGGCCTCAATCGGCGTTCTAGAGATCTGGCAGGCTCCAGGGGTATCAGAAGAGGCAGTACAGGTCCCCGGGTGCCTAGGATGGCAACCTATGGACAGGATACAGGCAGGATTGCTATAGAAGGAGTTTGAGCAAGCGGAGCTCTCTTTAGATGCGACCTATTCCATTGCTCTCCAGGCCACGCCCCTTTTAGGCCCCAGGTACACGGGACCCTGGTGCAAAGTCTTCAGAACTAAGGTTGAAAGCGGCGTTTCTAAATGTGCGTTTTGACGCGTTTGCATGCCGCGTTTGCGTCTATAAGCGTTTAGTTAGTTAACATTAGGGACAATGTTAGTTAGTTAGTTAACATGAGGCGAACACCCCCCCATTCGGTTCGCACCAGAATCTGCGAACAGACAGAAAGTTTGCGCAAACTTTAGAACCCTATTAAATACAATAGACTCGAACGTTCGAAATCAAAAGTGCTAATTATAAAGGCTAATATGCAAGTTATTGTCCTAAAAAGTGTTTGGGGACCCGGGTCCTGCCCCAGGGGACATGTATCAATGCAAAAAAAAGTATTAAAAACTTCTGTTTTTTCGGGAGCAGTGATTTTAAAAATGCTTAAAGTGAAACAATAAAAGTGAAATATTCCTTAAAATTTTGTACCCAGGGTGTATGTATAGTGTGCCTGTAAAGTATTGCTTGTTTCCCGTGCTTAGAACTGTGCCTGCACAAAGTGTCATTTCTGAAGGAAAAAAAGTCATTTAAAACTCACTCGTGGCTATAATGAATTGTCGGCTCCCGGCAATACATAAAAAAGTCATTGGTAAAAAATAAAATAAAATGCGTGGGGGTCCCCCCAAATTCAATTACCAGGTCCTTCAGGTCTGGTATGGATATTAAGGGGAACCCTGCCGCAAATTAAAAAAAAATGCGTGGGGTTCCCCCAAATATCCATACCAGGCCCTTCAGGTCTGGTATGGATATTAAGGGGAACCCTGCCGCAAATTTTAAAAAAAAATGCGTGGGGTTCCCCCAAATATCCATACCAGGCCCTTCAGGTCTGGTATGGATTTTAAGGGGATCTCCACCCCAAATTAAAGTTCCCCCAAAAATCCATACCAGACCCTTTATCCGAGCACGCAACCTGGCAGGCCACAGGAAAAGAGGGGGGACGAGAGAGCGCCCCCCCCCGAACCGTACCAGGCCACATGCCCTCAACATGGGGAGGATGTTCCCATGTTGATGGGGACAAGGGCCTCATCCTCACAACCCTTGCCCGGTGGTTGTGGGGGTCTGCGGGCAGGGGGCTTATCGGAATCTGGAAGACCCCTTTAACAAAGGGGACCCCCAGATCCCGGCCCCCCACCCTATGTGAATGAGTATGGGGTACATCGTACCCCTACCCATTCACCTGGTGGCAACAAAAAGTTAATAAAAAAACACAACACAGGTTTTTAAAGTAATTTATTAGGCAGCTCCGGGGGTCTTCTTCCGACTTCGGGGATCTTCTTCCAACTTCGGGGGTCTTCTTCCAACTGCGGGGGTCTCTTCTTCTGCTCTCCATTGTCGTCTCCGCGCTCTCTGGTTCTTCTCCCGCTCTCCGGTGCCTTCTCCACGATCTCGGGTTTTTTCTGCCTTCTTCTGGGCGCCCCGCTATCTTCTTCCAGCTCTTTTGCTAGCGGGGTCCCGGTCTTCATCGTCGTCTTCTTCCCTCTTCTCTCCGCCGGATGTTGCTTCGTTGCTGTCTGCCGCTACAATGCTGAGCGCAACGACTTATATTGGCATGGGGCGTGGTCACCGGGTGATGCCACCCGGTGACCCCGCCCCCATATGACGTCACAGTCCCATCATTCCCCGGGACTGTGACGTCATACGGGGGCGGGGTCACCGGGTGGCATGCCAATATAAGTTGTTGCGCTCCGCGCACACAGCATTGTAGCGGCAGACAGTGACGAGGCAACATCGGGTGGAGAGAAGAGGGAAGAAGACGACGATGAAGACCGGGACCCCGCTAGCAAAAGAGCTGGAAGAAGATAGCGGGGTGCCCGGCAGAAGGCAGAAAGAACCGGAGATCGTGAAGAAGGCACGGGAGATCGGGAGAAGAACAAGAGAGCTCTGAGACGACACCGGAGAGCAGAACAAGAGACCCCCGAAGTCAGAAGAAGACCCCCGAAGTTGGAAGAAGACCCCCGGAGCTGCCTAATAAATTACTTTAAAAACCTGTGTTGTGTTTTTTATTGACTTATTTTGCCACCAGGTGAATGGGTAGGGGTACGATGTGGGGGGCCCGGGTTCTGGGGGCCCCCTTATTAAAGAGGGCTCCCGGATTCCGATAAGCCCCCCGCCAGCGGACCCCGACAACCAACGGCCAGGGTTGTCGAGAAGAGGCCCTTGTCCCCATCAACATGGGGCAGGGTGCTTTGGGGGGGCACAGGGCGCCCCCTGCCCCAAAGCACCCAACCCCCCCATGTTGAGGGCATGTGGCCTGGTATGGTTCAGGAGGGGGGTGCTCGCTCGCCCCCCTTTCCTGACCTGTCAGGCTGTGTGCTCGGATAAGGGTCTGGTATGGATTTTGGGGGGACCCCCACGCCATTTTTTCGGCATAGGGGGGATTTCCCCTTAAAATCCATACCAGACCTAAGGGCCTGGTATGCTCCTGGTGAGGAACCCATGCCGTTTTTTTATTTAAAATTTGGCCTGGAGTTCCCCTTCATGATTTATACCAAACACAGGGGACAGCGAGCGCGAGGCTTGCAGTACCTTGTCGCCGAGAACATTCTCGGCCAGGTACTTCAAGTTGCCTCCAGGACACGACTTGAGCGTCTGATTCACGCTCAAGTCGTGTCCAAGTTGCCTCACAAAGTCGAGCTGCCCCTGTGTCAACCGCCACACGAGTCGCCCCCGCAAGTCGTATCGTCTTGATCCGACTTCCCGGGCGACCTCTATTCAAATCAATGGGCTCCCATAGGGAACCATTAATTTTGAATAGAGAGACAAGCGCCGCTGACATTTTTATTTACTATAGCAGTGCGCCGCCGGTTCATGCGCCCAATTAAGGATTTATCCGGCGCACCAATTAAGGTATGAACCGGCGCAGCGCACTGTTGTTAGTAAATCACCCCCAATGTGTTGCTCATAGTAAGCCATCAATCACATCCTTAATTCTATTTTCTCAGATCATCTTGAAAATTTAACACAATTTCAGTTTTGCCTTCTTACAGTTTTTATGAAGATTGCAGTGAGGTTGGCTATTGTCCAGTCTAAGGCCTGGTACACACTGTCACACGCTGGGCCCAATGAAAAAAAAACTGACAGATCACTGTGCTAACACACGCAGTGTTAGTACAGCAATCTCCCAAGCTGTGCTATTGTGTTCTGACAGGGCACGCTATTCGATGGAGGGGGGGTGAATCGGTGCCCTGGAGGGGACGCCGATGAACGTGATTCCGCCATGCCGCCAAACGAAGGATGGCGGACGTGATGCACGATAGATGCTGTCCCGCGTCAGAGTCTTGCTACGGTAGCCATGGAGACCAGGGCCGCCTAATAGCCGGAAAGAAAGGCCGAACACGTCAAAGATGTGAAACGGCCTCCTCTGTGCCGAGTGGAATCTGCAGAGAAAGTGGCTATCAGGCAGAGTATCATATATCCAGCCCGGCCCAAAATGTCCAAGCCAAAGCATGCGATCAACTATAAATGGCATGTCTGCAATTAGAAACGTAATCTTATGTAAAATACAGTAGCATTAAATATAGCAGTCTCAATTTTATAATGGGCATGGAATAGTACATAGAGGCATTCAGTGCATGGTGTTCATATACAATTGTAATCTGCAGTTAGTAAATTAAAGAACACAGAAAAGACAATTTAAATTAATTGAATTATACAAATAAATATAATAAACAAAATACTGTATATACTTGAGTATAAGCCAACCCGAACATAAGCCGAGGCACCTAATTTTACCACAAAAAACTGGGAAAATGTATTGACTCGAGTATAAGCCTAGGGTGTCCATCTGCGTGCCTCACTGTGCCTCACTTTACCTCACTGTGCCCATGTGCATGCCTCACTGTGTCCATGCCTCACTGTGCCTTACTGTGCCCATGCCTCACTGTGCCCATGCCTCACTGTGTCCATGCCTCACTGTGTCCATGCCTCACTGTACCCATGCCTCACTGTGCCCATGCCTCACTGTGCCAATGCCTCACTGTCACTGTGCCCATGCCTCACTGTGTCCATGCCTCACTGTGCCCAATCTCCCTACCTGATCTCCGGCGCTGTGTGACTAGACTGACGTTTAACATGGGAGTCTATGGAAGGGGTGCCCGGTTTTGAAAAATCGGTGCACCCCGGCCATAGGTTCCCTGGACAACAAACTTTGCACACTTGTAGATGAAGAGTGGGGCTACATGTGTGCCAAGTATGGCCAGGATCAGACACACAAAGTTAAAAATGGACACAGACTTGGGTATAAGCCGAGGGGGGATACATGTGTGCTAAGTTTGGGGTCCAGAGGACCTAGGGCTGGCAAGTACCGGGTCCCCAACATTACAGGAGAAATTACCGTTTAACATGGGAGTCTATGGAAGGGGTGCTTGGCTTTGAAAAATCGGTGCTCCCCGGCCGTAGGTCCCCTGGACAACAAACTTTGCCCACTTGTAGAGGAAGAGTGGGGCTACATGTGTGCCAAGTATGGCCAGGATCAGACACACAAAGTTAAAAATGGACACAGACTCGTGTATAAGCCGAGGGGGGCATTTTCTGCACAAAAAAATGTGCTGAAAAACTCGGCTTATACTCGAGTATATACGGTACATTAAAAACGAATTCTAGAAACACTGGCAGTATTTGAGCAAGCGCATATATAGTGGACCTCTATAAGAAGCATCATTTGTCTCCCAGGGAAGACCCATACATGTTGGAGGACTCCCCAGAATTTAATGTAAGTGTATTTTCTTTCTCAAAAAGGGGGGCATGAGAGGGACAGTTGTCCCATATGGGGGACACATTATGACTGAGTGACTGACATGGCCCCTGTATTTTAGTCAAGAGGTTCCCACTCCGACCCCACCCCGAAGAGAAACCCTCCAGAAAGGGCCTAAATGATATAGCCCCGTTTAAACCCGACGGTTTGGTGGCGTTAAGTCGAAATATCCACCTCTGTTCTAGTTGTAACAAAGATTTATTCATATCTCCTCCCCTTATCCCTGGATGTATTCGATCCAGGATGAGGAATGATATTTTTGGGGTAATTCCGTCATGTAGATTAGTGACATGCCTTCCCAATGGTAGACTGGGATTACAGGTTTTCATTGAGAGGATGTGGCAATAGGCACGCCACCAAAACTGCTGGATTGTCTTCCCTACATAAAAACAGGAGCATTCGCATAGGAGGAGATACCCCACGCCTGCTGTCTGACAGTTCACGTGGTGTTTTGGTTGGTAACGTTCCCCATTGGGCAATATTAAGTTGCGTGAAGTGTTAATGAAACGACAATAATTGCACCCCCCACAGGTAAAAGTACCTGGGTATTTGCATGGGTCTCGCCGTCCATGACTCATAAATTCACTGGAGACCAAAAGATCTCTAAGGGATCTTGCCCGTTTAACCACTTAAGCCCCGGACCATTTTGTAGCTAAAGGACCAGAGGTGTTTTCAGAATTTTGCACTGCGCTAATTTAACTGTAAATTGTGCGGACATGCAATGTTGTACCTAAACGAAATTTGCGTCCTTTTCTTCCCACAAATAGAGCTTTCTTTTAATGGTATTTGATTGCCTCTGCGATTTTTATTTTTTGCGATATAAACGGAAAAAGACAGAAAATTTTGAAAAAAAATGATATTTTCTACTTTTTGTTATAAGAAAAATCGAATAAACTCAATTTTAGTCATACATTTAGGCCAAAATGTATTCAGCCACATGTCTTTAGTAAAAAAATGTCAATAAGCGTATATTTATTGGTTTGCGCAAAAGTTATAGCGTCTACAAACTAGGGTACATTTTCTGGAATTTACACAGCTTTTAATTTATGACTGCCTATCTAATTTCTTGAGGTGCTAAAATGGCAGGGCAGTACAAAACCCCCCCAAATGACCCCATTTTGGAAAGTAGACATCCCAAGGAAATTGCTGAGAGGCATGTTGAGCCCATTGAATATTTTTTTTTGTCTCAAGTGATTAAATAATGACAAAAAAATAAAAAATTACAAAAAGTTGTCACTAAATGATATATTGCTCACACATGCCATGGTTATATGTGGAATTGCACCCCAAAATAAATTTTGCTGCTTCTCCTGAGTACGGGGATACCACATGTGTGGGACTTTTTAGGAGCCTAGCCGCGTACGGGGCCCCGAAAACCAAGCACCGCCTTCAGGATTTCTAAGGGCGCAAATTTTTGATTTCACTCCTCACTACCTATCACAGTTTCGAAGGCCATAAAATGCCAAAATAGCACAAAACCCCCCCAAATGACCCTATTTTGGAAAGTAGACACCCCAAGCTATTTGCTGAGAGGCATGTTGAGTATTTTACAGCTTGGTTTTTGGGGTCCCGTACGCGGCTAGGCTCCCAAAAAGTCTCACACATGTGGTATCTCCGTACTCAGGAGATGCAACAGAATGTATTTTGGGGTGTAATTCCACATATGCCCATGGCATGTTTGAGCAATATATCATTTAGTAACAACTTTGTGCAAAAAAAAAAAAAAAAAATTATCTTATTTCCGCAACTTGTGTCAACATATAAAATATTCCATGGACTCGACATGCCTCTCAGTATATAGATTGGGGTGTCTTGTCTACTTTCCAAAATGGGGTCATTTGGTGGGGTTTTGAACTGTTCTGGCATTTTATACACAACATTAGGAAGCTTACATCCACGCTTCTAACCAGTTGAAGACAAAGCCCTTTCTGACACTTTTTGTTTACATGAAAACATATTTTTTTTTGCAAGAAAATTATGTTGAACCCCCAAACATTATATATTTTTTTAAAGCAAAGGCCGTACAGATTAAAATGGTGGGTGTTGCATTTTTTTTTCCACACAGTATTTGCGCAACGATTTTTCAAACGCATTTTTTGGGGAAAAAATACACATTTTTTAATTTTAATGCACTAAAACACACTATATTGCCCAAATGTTTGATGAAATAAAAAAGATGATCTTAGGCCGAGTACATAGATACCAAACACGACATGCTTTAAAATTTCGCACAAACGCGCATTGGCGACAAACTACATACATTTTTAAAAGCTTTTAAAAGCCTTTACAGGTTACCACGTTAGATTTACAGAGGAGGTCTACTGCTAAAATGACTGCCCTCGATCTGACCTTCGCGGTGATACCTCACATGCATGGTGCAATTGCTGTTTACATATGACGCCAGACCGACGCTTGCGTTCGCCATTGCGCAAGAGCAGGGCAGGACAGGGGTGCTTTTTTTTTTTTTATTATTATTAATTTTGCTTTTTTATTTTATTTTTAAACTGTTCCTTCCATATTTGATAGCAATAGGTAGTGACAGGTACTCTTTTTTTGAAAAAACTGAGGTCTATTAGACCCTAGATCTTTCCTCTGCCCTCAAAGCATCTGACCACACCAAGATCGGTGTGATAAAATGCTTTCCCAATTTCCCAATGGTGCTTTTTATATCCGGGGGGGACATTCCCTCCCACTGCTTGTAAAAGCAGTCCAGAGGCTAATTAGCCGCTAGGATTGCTTTTACATGAAAGCTGGCCGCTGGCTGAAAAGAATGATACCAAGATGATACCTAAACCCGCAGGCATCAATCTGGTATAACCATTCAAAGTCCAGCAACATACCAGTACGTTGCTGGTCCTTGTTGGACATGTATTGTAATCTTTTTTTTCATGCAGCCTGTTGGCTGAACAAAAAAAAGAGATTGATCGGTGGGTATGCCCACCATTAGAATACCGCCATTCATCCACCCACTTCTAATGATGGGCATACATGCACCATTTATATATGCCGAAGCATTGGGGCATCCTCCCGCAAAAATTATGCCGCACACACATGGTCGGACTTTTCCACGGGCAAGCCTCCGTCGGAATTTCGACCGTATGTATGCGGCATTAGGAGCAAAATCGCTCCTCTGCTCCTCCGCCCCTGCTGCCCCAATGCTTCGGCATATATGCTTTTTTTTTTTTAACTGTGGTGGTGAAATCACCTCCTACAGCACTGGAGTCGCAGGGATCAGGCCTGTCTCTGCGAACGCTGCAGTTATGTGTGTTGTGTTTTGTAAGTGACAGTGATCGATCGATACTGCACTTGGGTGGCCTGGGCTGGACGGAGGGGCAAAACGCAGGTGCTAGCAGTTATCTGGGCTGATCCCGCTAACACTGCGTTTTTGGGAACCCTAAACTGCTGGGGACACTAGTATAGATCTGATCAGATCAGATATTGATCTGTTCAGTTACTATACCACTAAGGGAGGTGTATGCTTCACACGTGGGTGTTAGCGTTACTGGCACTAACCTGACGCTGCCTGGGGTGTGACGCAGGGTTAACTAGGGGCAATTAGGGGGTTAAAACCTTTATTAGATAATATATGGGGGTACCTGACGCTATAAAAACCTGCGGCGAACCTAAAAAAAATAACTGGCTATCTATCGGCACCAGCATAAGTAATACAGCGATCAGAAAAACGATTGCTTAATGACACTGGCAAAAGGGTGTGAAAGGCTTACCTGGGGGGCGATCAAGGGGTTAAACCTTTATTAGGTAATATATGGGGGTACCTGACGCTATAAAAACCTGCGGCGAACCTAAAAAAAATAACTGGCTACCTATCGGCATCACCGACAATAAGACAGCGATCAGAAAAACGATCGCTTAGCGACAGTGGTGATAGGGGGTGAAAGGGTTACCTGGGGGGCGATCAAGGGGGTTAAACCTTTATTAGGTAATATATGGGGGTACCTGACGCTATAAAAACCTGCGGTGAACCTAAAAAAAATAACTGGCTACCTATCGGCATCACCGACAAAAAGACCGCGATCAGAAAAACGATCGCTTAGCGACAGTGGTGATAGGGGGTGAAAGGGTTACCTGGGGGGCGATCAAGGGGGTTGAACCTTTATTAGGTAATATATGGGGGTACCCAAAGCTATAAAAACCTGCGGCGAACCTAAAAAAAATAACTGGCTACCGATCGGCATCACCGACACTAAAACAGCGATCAGAAAAACGATCGCTTAGTGACGGCGGTGCTAGGGGGTGAAAGGGTTATCTGGGGGGTGATCAGGGGGTTAAACCTTTATTAGGGGGGTAAGGGGGCTACACTGGACCTAAAACTAACTGTAGTGACACTTTTACAGTCACAAATGTCACTGATTGCAGTGAAAAGTAAATAAATGGTCACTGCAATCAGTGACACTGTGACTGGGGGCTGGGGGGGTGATCTGGGGGGGCCTGGGGGGGGCGATTTATGTTCCTATGTGTCCTGGTGTCAGTGTACTGTTTGTACACTAACCTGTGTGTCTTCTCTTGTACGGCGCTCGGTATATGTGAGCACCGCATGAGAGATGACATCACTTCCTCTGCCTGTGTAAACATTACACAGCAGAGGAAGCTTTCTCATTCGCCGGGAGCGATCGCGGGGGGGTGGCCGGAATCGAACGGCCGTCCCCTCATCCCGGATCGCTCCCCAACGGATAACGACCGCTCACTGTATAGAAGGGGGGTCCGATTGGACCCCCCAACTATACAAAGGCAATCACGTACACTGTACGTGATTGTGCCTGTCGGTGCCATTCTGCCGACGTATATATACAGTGAGCGGTCGTTAAGTGGTTAAAGGTGAAAGATAGATTTTTTGTCACATATGGACCTATAATAGGGTCCATAGTTAGGACATGCCGATATTTTTTGGTGATCTTTTTAAAGGCTTTGTGTTGATTAGAAAAACTAGTTATGATAGAAATGGGGTTTGTTTTGGTGATTTTAGACGACGGATTGTATAGAAGGTCATTCCGTGTTTTTGCAGTAGCTCTCTTATAGGCCTTTTTGTAAGCAAGTATTAGAATAGCCACGTATTATTAGTATTTCCTTTAGTGAATCTGCTTCCTTTTTAAAGGTTTGATTGTTAGTACAATTTCTACGTATCCTTAAGTACTGACTGTAAGGAATTGATGCTATGAGTGCCCTGGGATGAAAACTGCTGGCATGCAGTATAGAATTGCCCAAAGTTGGCTTTCTATAGAGGCTACTACTTAAATGACCGGTTTCATCCTTGTGAATAGTGACATCCAAAAAGGTTATGGAGTCATTGTGAATGTAAAATCAAAGTTATTTTGGTTGAGGTGGGCAAGAAAAAGATCCACTTGGTCATGTGGTCCTTCCCACACGAGGAAGACGTTGTCAATATATCTGTACCAAATCCCGATGTTCTTCATGAAGGGGGCCATCAATTCCGACTGTCCAATCATACGTTCCCCCTCCCCCAGGTACAGATTGGTGTGCGATGGGGCACAGGAGGTCCCCATCGCAACACCCTGTACCTGGAGGAAGTGGGAACCGTTGAATGTAAAATGATTCTGTAGAAGTATGAATTCCAGGGCACCCAACAGGAATTAGTTGGTTTTTCGTTCGAAGCGGCTATTCTGGGAAATGATATGTTTAATGCAAGCTAAACCTTTGTCGTGTGGTATGGAGCTGTACAGTGCCTCCACATCGATGGCCACTAGGGTCGATGTGGAGGCAATGCACAGGCTATCTAGATTCTGCAGCAAGATCGTCATGTACGGACGCAGGTACCCATCAACAAAAGTACTGAGGTTTTCGGTTAGAGACCTGTTGCCAGATATAATTGGCCTACCGGAAGGACATTTAATGCATTTGTGCAGTTTGGGTAGAGAGTGAAACGTCAGGTTTGGGTATTATAGTTCTAATAAACTCCCATTCAGATTTCTTGATAATGTTTTGTGCATGTGCAGCGTCAACCAAAGTAAAACTCTTGGTTGAATCTTTCAATTTTGGTTGCATTCATTTTGCAATACCACTTTTTATTACTAAGAATTCTATTACACATGTTAATGTACATATTGTTGTCCATAATAACAATATTGCCCCCCTTGTCGTGGGGCTTTATTGTTTTTCCCAGATGCTCTTTGAGTGTTTTTAGGGCTTCTCTTTCTACCCCCAGTAGGTTGTCTTGCTTGCGATGGGAGATCTTAGGTTTGCATATTTCACTGCCCACCAATTTCACAAAGGCCAGCACATTCAAATTATTGTTTAGAGATGGAAATTTATTTGATTTCTTTTTGTATGCAGGCAGCATGGGGGGTTCTGTTTGGTCAAAACGCCCCAGCAGATGTTCCAAATCGATTCGATCGATCAGGTCCGGAGTATAATTTTCCTCTAGAAGGCTAACTAGTATATCCAAGGCTTTTAATTCTTGGGATTTGAATTTTGGCTGAGTGGGTGTCTCCCTGGAATACATTTGCTTCAAAATTTATTTACGTGCAAACAACTGGAGGTCCTTGATGACCTAAAATATGTTGAAATCTTGGTTTGGACAGAAGCTCAGACCTCTTGCGAGAACCTGGGTCTCTGATTCCAACAGTATGTATGAGCACAGATTAACCACATTTAAATCAGGAGTAGGTACTGTAAACTTTTGAGGATTATAGCTCCACGGGACCAAGTGCATAAACCGTTTGAACTTGAAACAAAAAGGCTTTTATTTGTAAATAAACCAAAAATAAAGCTTCATTCAGCACACAGGAAAAATATAAAACAAAGTCTGCTTATCTTCAGCATAAAATAAAGTCTGCTTGTCTTCAGCACAAAACAAATTAAAGAAAAGGCACATACAATTTTTGTGGATGGGTCTTCACCCCAGAACTTCAAGAGTCCTTGCTGAATCTTTAGCAACTTCCAACAGACACACAGCTCATCACGACAGGTGCAATCCCATACTCCTCCTCACCACACCTCTAGCACCACTTCCTGTCTTATGAGCTGTTCTCTGGAGGCCTTTAACCCCCTGTGTGCTGACTCCCAGTGGTCAGGGGTGGAGGCTCTTTCCCACCCAAATATCACTTTAGAGCCTCAGAAATTCTGGGCCCCAAATGACTCTCTATCAAGACAGAAAGGACTGCGAGCCAATCTTCTCTGGATTAATTCTCTTGCCGAGAATTCCTCACCCATTCTGGGTGACCCCCTGAACACTATCACAACTCCCTTAAAGGGACCACAACCCAAATACTGGTGCTATATAGCACCTGTCCAGGACCCAACCTTGGCATCCTGTACATACCCCCCCCTCTGCCTCAACGCGGAGGTGTTGGAGGCACCACTCGACATCATACAATGGACTCGGGAGAGGGCATCGGCAATCTTATGTTGTCTCCCGTGTCTGTGATCTACCACAAAATTGAACTCCTGGAGAGAAAGGAACCACCTTGTTACCCTGGCATTGGTGTGCTTGTTCTGTCTCATCCAGGTAAGAGGGGCATGGTCTGGCACCAAGCGAAACCTCCTACCTAGGAGGAAATATTGTAGAGAGTCCAACACACACTTGATGGCAAGACACTCCCGCTCCACCACCGCATAGTTTCTCTCAGCTGCCGTCAGCTTCCTACTAAGAAAAACTACGGGGTGCTCTTCCCCATCGATCTCCTGAGACAGGACCGCTCCCAATCCTTCACTTGAAGCATCTGTCTGCACTACAAAATCCATTGCAAAATCCGGAGCTACAAGCCCCGGATCCTGGCACAATGCCGTCTTAAGCTTTTGAAAAGCTTTTTCTGCCTCGGCATTCCACTTTATCATCGCTGACTTTCTGCCTTTGGTCAAGTCAGTCAACGGTGCAGCAATGGTGGCGAAGTTGGGGACAAACCTCCTATAGTAGCCAACTATGCCCAAAAATGCTCTGACCTGCTTCTCGGTTAGGGGATGGGGCCAGTCCTGTATGGCTTCTACCTTACTCATTTGGGGCTTTACTGGCCCTCTACCCACAATGTACCCTAGGTATTTGGCTTCCTCCACCCCAATTGCACACTTCTCCGGATTGATGGTGAACCCTGCTCTTCTCAAGGAGTCTACCACTGGCTGAACCCGGGGAAGATGGGACTCCCAATCCGTGCTAAAAATGACTATGTCATCTAGGTAGACGGAAGCATACCGTTGATGTGGACGCAAAGTTTTGTCCATGGCCCTTTGGAATGTGGCAGGGGCAGAGTGTAGACCAAATGGCATTTTTTTTGTATTGGAAGTGGCCTTCCGGGTAGAGAAGGCTGTTTTCTCCCTGGCATCCTTGGTCAGGGGAATCTGCCAGTACCCTTTTGTGAGGTCCAGCGTGGTGATATACTTGGCAGGACCCAACCTCTCAATTAGCTCATCTACCCGTGGCATGGGATATGCATCAAACTTGGAGACTTCATTGAGTTTTCTAAAGTCGTTGCAGAAGCGGAGAGTGCCGTTGGGTTTGGGTACCAACACTGATGGACTCGACCAATCGCTCTGCGAATCTTCAATGACTCCAAGCTTGAGCATTCTTTTAACCTCTTCACATACTGCCACCCTATGAGCTTCTGGGATACGGTAAGGCTTTGACTGGATTTTTACATTGGGCTCGGCTACAATGTCATGCTCGATGACGTTGGTGAGACCGGGCAACTCTGAAAACATGTCCCTATTTATTTGCAGAAACTCTTTTGCTTGCTGGGTTTGGGGCCTAGTTAGGGTAGCAGCAACCTGCACCAGGTCGATCCCTGCATGGTCCCCTGACTGTACACCTACCCCTGTGGATACCTGTTCTCTGTCTCTCCAGGGTTTCAACAAATTTAAGTGATAGATCTGATATGGTTTTTCTTTTCCCTGGCTGGTGTACCTTGTAGTTCACCTCACCCACTTTTTCTACTACCTCAAACAGACCTTGCCACTTGGCCAAGAACTTGCTCTAAACCGTGGGTATTAGAACAGCCACCCGGTCTCCTACTTGAAACTGTCTAATTTTGGGCCCGGATGGCTTTACAGCCATATACTATAAAACCTTCCAGGACACTCTGCTCAGACCGTTATTAGAGGCTTTGAACTCCTTGTCTGGGCCCAGGGAGATTTCACCAACCTTTCTTTCGGCCCACATAACAGTCCTTCCCAAGCCAAATAAAGACCCAACAGACTGCGCCAGTTACAGACCAATTTCTCTGCTGAACTTGGATGTAAAACTTATGTCAAAAATCATTGCTAACAGGTTGAAACCGTTGCTACACACCTTGATAGGTCCTGAACAGGCCGGTTTCATGCCTGGCAGAGAAACAAGAGACAATGTCTCTAAGGCACTCAACCTGATTCATGTTGCGGGGTCAGGCAGTATTGAAGGCCTTCTCTTGTCCACAGATGCGGAGAAGGCCTTTGATCGGGTGGCATGGGACTTCATGCTGGAAACATGCAGGTTCATTGGCTTGGGAACGAACATGATGTCCTGGATCTCATCCCTATACACTAACCCCACAGCACGGCTCAAGAAAAACGGCTCTTTGTCAGAAGTAGTTAAAATTAACAATGGAACGAGACAGGGCTGCCCGCTATCACCCCTGTTATTTATTCTAACACTCAAACCTTTCATCAGACGGATTGTGGCGGAAGGTTCGATTACCGGTTTTGCTGTAGCGGAAAAGGAATATAAGTTAGCTGCATATGCAGATGATCTACTTTTTTTTGTAATGAACCCTCATTCCTCACTACCCTCCCTGCTAAAGGAGTTCTCCTTGTTTGGTGCGGTGTCCAACTTGAAAATCAATTTTTCCAAGTCGGAGGCGATGAACATCTCCATACCAGTCGGTTGCATGAATTCAATAAAATCTATATGTCCCTTTAGATGGGTAGATTCTGCCCTTAAATACTTGGGGATTTGGTTGACTCCCACACTGCACCAAATATATACACGCAACTTTGTACCCATGCTGAAAACACTGAGTGCAGACCTTCAGTCTTGGCACGCACAATATTTTTCCTGGTTTGGGAGGGCGGAGATTTGCAAGATGGTTGTATTGCCGAAGATTCTGTATCTATTCAGAAACCTCCCGGTTAAGGTCCCCCACAGCTTTTTCAGCGCCCTTCATTCTACTCAGATGAAATTCATTTGGGCCCACAAACGCCCGAGGGTAAGGTTTGCCCTGCTGTCCCAAACTAGGGAGAGAGGAGGGTTGGGCATACCCAATTACAAATATTACTATTTAGCTGCTCATGTCACTAGGGTGATTGATTGGCATTGTCATTACAACCTTAAAGACTGGGTGGGGCTAGAAAATGCAGTAAGTCCTATACCTGTAAGATTTTCTCCCTGGTCACCTGGACGAGCCATCCAGCAGCCATGAGACATCACCCACTTATAGGAACTACGTTAGCAATCTTTCACAATCTGACTAAACTTCCCAATTTTTCCTCACACTTAAGCCCACTAACCCCTCTATATAATAATCCTGACTTTTTGCCAGGTCAGGGAAACAAAACCCTCCGCTTACCCGACACAAACAAACCCCTTTTAGCTATTCACTGTTTCCATGCAGATAAGATTAAGGACCTTGCAGACATTAGATCAGACAATAACATTCCCACCTTACCAATGTGGACATATTTCCAAATTCGCAGCTTTCTTACCCAAGCTCCAAGACAAACTAACTTTATCAGACACCTAACCGAACTGGAATCAATCTGCTTGAAAGAGGACCCAATACCCAGTGCGACATCACTTGCCTATAAGTGGATTCAGGGAGACAGTGGCCTTGGAGAGGGCGGACACAGAGAGAGATGGTCGATTGAGCTTGGTGTTTCACTTACAGACAAACAATGGCGAAAGGCGTGCATTTTTGCACATAAGTGCTCTCTTAGCACCAGGACGCAAGAAACAGCTTATAAGCTGCTAACCCACTGGTATGCCACACCTGTGAAACTCCACACCTGGTTTCCCCACACGCCAGATACATGCTGGCGATGCAACAGTGATAGAGGTACATTACTGCACATTTGGTGGCAATGCCCCGTGTTACAATCTTTTTGGTCGGAAGTCAAGAAATTAATATACCTGATCACAGACACAAAGCTTTTGCTTGACGCAAAGGGATGTCTTCTCCATATCTCAGATTTCACTATAGGAAAATACAAGCGTTCCCTCTCCAAACATCTATTAAATGCGGCTAAGGCACTCATACCACTTTACTGGAAATCTTCCAAGATACCAACCATTCCGGAATGGCTGTACAAAGTGTCAGAGATATGTGATATGGAGAACACTGTTGCTCAGTCGAACGATGGCGTTGAACGCTTTCATGAAACATGGTCGCCCTGGCACGTCTTCAGGCACACACAGACCTCCTTGCTTAGGTTGTCGGATTTTCATTATTTTTATTTTTTTATTTTTTTTATTATGTGGCTGTAACTCCGGAGGTTGCCTTACACAATTACTGGTTTTTGCTTTTGTGGTGATTATCCTGACTATTATAGGACTAACAAAGGTCATTGCTTCATTACTAGCTCTACATTTTATTTCTGCTCTGTTTTTTTTGTTTATTTTTACTCTCCTTCTCTCCCCATCTACTCTACCAAAATCTATTTCTACTCTACTTTTTTCTCTATGTACAGAATTAAATTTGATTCTCGGTTGGATTCTCATGGTGGTTACCTGAGGTACTAATCATCACGTTTCTGAGGCATAGGGGAACACTCCCCTGTGTATTATATCCTCAGGGTTCAATGGTCTTACAGTAAGCTTTCAAGATTGTTTCACCTGTTTTTCTTAATTGTTGTCAACTGTAATCCGATTACTATTTGCCTGTTTTATTTGGAGCTGTGACTCCAAGTTTGTACTTTCTATGAATATCAAATAAACTTTGATGTAAAAAAAAAAAAAAAAAAAACCAAACTGTCTAATTTTAGCCGACCGGTTATACACTCTTCTTTGGACATCCTGAGCCTTCTGCATGTGCTTCCTCACCAGCGGCATCACCTTAGCCACCCTCTCTCGCATTTGAGAGATATGCTCTACCACGGTTTTATGCGGTGAGGACTCACTTTCCCATGTTTCCTTTACTAAATCGAGCAACCCCCGGGGCCTTCGTCCATACACTAGCTCAAACGGTGAGAAGCCCGTGGACGCTTGTGAAACCTCCCAGATGGCAAACAACAGGGCAGGGAGTAACATATCCCAATCCTTCCCGTCTTTCTGGACCACTCTTTTTAACCACTTAAGCCCCGGACCAATACGCAGCATAAAGACCAGAGGTGATTTTACAATTTGGCACTGCGCTGATTTAACTGGAAATTGTGCGGACATGCAATGTTGTGCCCAAACGAAATTTGCGTCCTTTTTCCCCCACAAATAGAGCTTTCTTTTAATGGTAATTGATTGCCTCTGCGATTTATTTATTTTTGCGATATAAACGGAAAAAGACTGAAAATTTTGAAAAAAAAAAGATATTTTCTACTTTTTGTTATAAGAAAAATCGAATAAACTCAATTTTAGTCATACATTTAGGCCAAAATGTATTCAGCCACATGTCTTTAGTAAAAAAAAATGTCAATAAGCGTATATTTATTGGTTTGCGCAAAAGTTATAGCGTCTAAAACCTAGGGTACATTTTCTGGAATTTACACAGCTTTTAATTTATGACTGCCTATCTCATTTCTTGAGGTGCTAAAATGGCAGGGCAGTACAAACCCCCCCCCCCAAATGACCCCATTTTGGAAAGTAGACAACCCAAGGAAATTGCTGAGAGGCATGTTGAGCCCATTGAATATTTTTTTTTTGTCCCAAGTGATTGAATAATGACAAAAAAATTAAAAATTACAAAAAGTTGTCACTAAATGATATATTGCTCACACATGCCATGGTTATATGTGGAATTGCACCCCAAAATAAATTTTTCTGCTTCTCCTGGGAATGGGAATACCACATGTGTGGGACTTTTTAGGAGCCTAGCCGCATACGGGACCCCGAAAACCAAGCACCGCCTTCAGGATTTCTAAGGGCGCAAATTTTTGATTTCACTCCTCACTACCTATCACAGTTTCGAAGGCCATAAAATGCCAAAATAGCACAAAACCACCCCAAATGACCGCATTTTGGAAAGTAGACACCCCAAGGAAATTGCTGAGAGGCATGTTGAGCCCATTGAATATTTTTTTTTTTGTCCCAAGTGATTGAATAATGACAAAAAAAAAAATACAAAAAGTTGTCACTAAATGATATATTGCTCACACATGCCATGGTTATATGTGGAATTGCACCCCAAAATACATTTTGCTGCTTCTACTGAGTACGGGGATACCACATGTGTGGGACTTTTTAGGAGCCTAGCCGCGTACGGGACCCCAAAAACCAAGCACCGCCTTCAGGATTTTTAAGGGCGCAAATTTTTGATTTCACTCCTCACTGCCTATCACAGTTTCGAAGGCCATAAAATGCCAAAATAGCACAAACCCCCCCAAATTACCCCATTTTGGAAAGTATACACCCGAAGCTATTTGCTGAGAGGCATGGTGAGTATTTTACAGCTCTCATTTGTTTTTGAAAATGAAGAAAGAAAATAATTTTTTATTTTTTTTCAATTTTCAAAACTTTGTGACAAAAAGCGAGATCTGCAAAATACTTACCATACCTCTCAGTAAATATCTTGGGGTGTCTACTTTCCAAAATTGGGTCATTTGGGGGGGGGGTTGTGCCACCTGGGCATTCCATGGCCTCCGAAACTGTAATAGGCAGTGAGGAGTGAAATCAAAAATTTACACCCTTAGAAAGCCTGAAGGCGGTGCTTGGTTTTTGGGGTCCTGTACGCGGAGTCTCTGACAAAAAGTCTCACACATGTGGTATCCCCGTACTCAGGAGAAGCAACAGAATGTATTTTGGGGTGTAATTCCACATATGCCCATGGCATGTTTGAGCAATATATCATTTAGTGACAACTTTGTGCAAAAAAAAAAATTCTGTTTTCCTGCAACTTGTGTCAACATATAAAATATTCCATGGACTCGACATGCCTCTCAGCAAATAGCTTGAGGTGTCTACTTTCCAAAATGGGGTCATTTGGGGGGGGGGGTTTGAACTGTCCAGGCATTTTATACACAACATTAGGAAGCTTATGTCACACATCATCCACTCTTCTAACCACTTGAAGACAAAGCCCTTTCTGACACTTTTTGTTTACATGGAAACATTTTTTTTTGCAAGAAAATTACATTGAACCCCCAAACATTATATATTTTTTTAAAGCAAAGGCCCTACAGATTAAAATGGTGAGTGTTGCATTTTTTTTTCCACACAGTATTTGCGCAGCGATTTTTCAAATGCATTTTTGGGGGAAAAAATACACTTTTTTATTTTAATGCACTAAAACACACTATATTGCCCAAATGTTTGATGAAATAAAAAAGATGATCTTAGGCCGGGTACATGGATACCAAACACGACATGCTTTAAAATTTCGCACAAACGCGCAGTGGCGACAAACTACATACATTTTTAAAAGCCTTTAAAAGCCTTTACAGGTTACCACATTAGATTTACAGAGGAGGTCTACTGCTAAAAATTACTGCCCTAGATCTGACCTTCGTGGTGATACCTCACATGCATGATGCAATTGCTTTTTACATATGACGCCAGACCGACGCTTGCGTTCGCCTTTGCGCAAGAGCAGGGCGGGACAGGGGTGCTTTTTTTTTTTTAATTATTCATTTTGCATTTTTATTTTATTTTTAAACTGTTACTTCCATATATTTTTTTTTATAATATTTATTGTTATCTCAGGGAATGTAAATAAAAAAAATTCCCTCAAAGCATCTGACCACACCAAGATCGGTGTGATAAAATGCTTTCCCAATTTCCCAATGGCGCTTTTTATATCCGGGGGGGGGGGCATTCCCTCCCACTGCTTGTAAAAGCAGTCCAGAGGCTACTTAGCCGCTAGGACTGCTTTTACATGAAAGCCGGCCGCTGGCTGAAAATAATTATACCAAGATGATACCTAAACCCGCAGGCATCATTCTGGTATAACCATTCAAAGTCCAGCAACATACCAGTACATTGCTGGTCCTTGTTGGACATGTATTGTAATTAGAGTTGAGCGGACACCTGGATGTTCGGGTTCGACGGGTTCGGCCGAACTTCGGAAAAAAGTTCGGGTTCGGGACCGAACTTTAACCTGAACCCGAACCCGAACCCCATTGAAGTCAATGGGGACCCGGACTTCTAAGGACTAAAAAGGCTCTAAAAAAGTAATGGAAAGGGCTAGAGGGCTGCAAATGGCAGCAAAATGTTGTTAAGAGCATGGCAAGTGCTCTGAAAACAAATGTGGTTAGGGAAATAACTTAAAATAGCATAAAAAAAAATAAAAAAATAAAAAAATATGCTGGAGGCCCCCTTTTCAGCAGAAGAGGTACGGGAAGTCATTAAGAACCTCAGAAACTCAACGGCACGATGCCACACATATGGTGGGAATGCCGCAGAATACGCCCTTTCTGAAATAAATTATTCAATTTAATGGATAAGCTAGTGGGAAAATAAAATACTTTGAAATAAAAATGTAGCGGGGTGTTAAATTTAAATGAAGTGTTTGAGTGGTAAATAGGCTCAAACACCCTAATTCTGTAGGATTCATGGACCATTTTGTCCTCGGGGGACAGTATTGGTGTGCAGTTCCCTGCGGCCTACAGGTGGCGCTGCCATGGTAGGCTAGGTTTGAACCGCCGATACAGTGCTGTGCCTTTTGTGTCCCCTCTTGGCAGTAGTACAGCGGGGCGGGGAACCTGCTGTGCATGCCGGGAGAGCATATAAAAGGGGCAGACCTTTGGCCTGGGGGCTGATGTCCAGTGGGGTCCACGCTCAGGTGCCTTCGGCCTGGGTGCATGTGTTCCTGTTCCATCTCGGGTACCTTTAGCCCGGGGTGAGGTACTATCCTGGAGTTCCTGCTGCCCTGGGTATGGAGGCCTAGGTGCGGGAGTAAAGCCTGGAGTCCAGAGCCTTCGTCTGGAGTCCGCTTAGGGTCGAGGAGTCTTAGGGTGCCGCCTCGTGTAGGGGACCATGTTCCAGGGAAGGGAGGATCATTCTGATGGACCGATGCGGGAGTCACGGTGAAGGAAGGGTCTGTTGACTCCCTGGAGAGATGTCTTCCCCTTGATATGGGCTAGGTTCATAGAAGGAGAAGCTCAAGGTCATCTTGACTGTATCAGAGGCCTTATTCACCCGGCCCGTGGCAGGGGCCTTATACACCCTGGTCTGTGGCAGAGACCAAAGTTCTCCAGGTCCGTGGCAGCGGCCTTGTACACCCGGTCTGTGGCAGAGACCAACCTCAAGGTCTGTGGCAGAGACCGTGCACCTAAAACTGTTTAAGAAACCTAAGCAGTGAAGTGAATGTGCTACGTTTGTGCCTGGACCTCCTCCACACCTTAAGCTGTCCTGTTTCTTTGCTCTAACCTTTTCTATCCGAGTAGAGTTTATTTTGCCATGAGAGAATAAGAGTTGTAATTTCAGCTGGTGTGGACATTGACTTTACTGGGAATTAAAGGACTTGCCTGTACCTACAGTAGAGGTGAGAATCATCCTCTGGAGGAGTTTTGACTCCGGCTGTGGACACGGCCCATCAAGTACACCGCTCAACCTCTTTATAAAGGAGGGTACGGGCTGTTAGTGCGGTGTGCCTTTCTCCCTCCTGCGAGGAGCCAACAACATAAAGGCAGGTAAGGGGGAAAGGATCTGTGCGCTACAAAAAAATAAAATAAAAATTATAATCTTGACCTAGGAGGACGTGGCCCTAAATGGCGTTTTTTGGAAGACCACAACACACCCACAGTATGTAACCGCTGAATCGCACAGCTACAGAACTGCAGAAAATGCTATTAAAAAAAAATGTTTTTTTTTTAGTATAGCACAGTAGAAGAAAACTATATATAAATTGTTTATTTCACACACCTCCACATATGTATAACACACTGCAAAATATTTTTTGTGGCCCTAAATGGCGTTTTTTGGAAGACCACAACACACCCACAGTACGTAACCGCTGAATCGCACAGCTACAGAACTGCAGAAAATGCTATTAAAAAAAAATGTTGCTTTTTTAGTATAGCACATTAGAAGAAAACTATTTAGAAATTGTTTATTTCACACACCTCCACATATGTATAACACACTGCAAAATATTTTTTGTGGCCCTAAATGGCGTTTTTTGGAAGACCACAATACACCCACAGTACGTAACCGCTGAATCGCACAGCTACAGAACTGCAGAAAATGCTATTCAAAAAAAATTTTGTTTTTTTAGTATAGCACAGTAGAAGAAAACTATTTAGAAATTGTTTATTTCACACACCTCCACATATGTATAACACACTGCAAAATATTTTTTGTGGCCCTAAATGGCTCTTTTTGCAAGCGTACATTAAAGTGCAAATTTTTTTTTCATTTTTTTTTTTGCCCTAAACGGGTCTTTTTTTGCACGAGCAAAATAAAATGGAATTTTTTTATTTTTTTTTTGCCCAATGGGTCTTTTGGAAAAGAGCACAATAAAGTGCCTTTTTTTTGTCCTAAATGGATCTTTTTCCAAGAGCAGAATACACCCACAGTATGGAAACGGTGTATCTCTCAACGTAATATATGCAGTGCTGGTGCACTGAGCTTGCAGATAAAAGGTAGATTTTCTCTGACACTGGGCTCATAGCAGTGTAAAAAGACTGCACTGCAACACAAACAGGTAAACCTATGCAGATCGCTGAGTTATATCTCTGAATCTGGACTCCTATTCCTATATAATATATCTCTCTCCCTAAAAGCAAAAAACAGGGACCTGCCCGACACTACACTGTCTCTCTATCTTTTCCCTCAGATTCCAGAATCAGGACTAACTCATGTATTTTTCTATCTCTCCCTAAAAGCAGCAGCAGCAGACTAGATCCTCTCCCTATCTATTCTGAAGCAGAGTGACGTGTGTGCTGTGTGCCTCTAGCTTATATAGAAGCTGGGTCACATGTTGCACTGACCAATCACAGCCATGCCATTAGTAGGCATGGCTATGATGGCTTCTAAGGGCACACCAGCTAATCAAAAGGTGATTGGCTGGCCCCTGAAGCATTTCTAACTGCGTAATTAGATTCCCGAACCCGAACCCGGACTTTTGCGCAAAGTCCGGGTTCGAGTTCGGGAAAAAGCTAAAGTTCGGTACGGACCCGAACTTTACAGTTCGGGTTCGCTCAACACTAATTGTAATCTTTTTTTTCATGCAGCCTGAACGAAAAAAAGAGATTGATAGGTGGGTATGCCAACCATTAGAATACCTCCCTTCATTCACCCACTTCTAACGATGGGCATACCATTTATATATGCCGAAGCATGGGGGCATCCTCCCGCAAAAGTTATGCCGCACACACATGGTCTGACTTTTCCACGGGCAATCCTTTGTCCGAATTTTGACCGTATGTACGCGGCATTAGGAGCAAAATCGCTCCTCCGCCCCTGCTGCCCCCATGCTTCAGCATATATGCTCTTTTTTTTAACTGTGGTGGTGAAATCTCCTCCTACTGCACTGGAGTCGTAGGGATCAGGCCTGTCTCTGCTAACGCTGCAGTTATGTGTGTTGTGTTTTGTAAGTGACAGTGATCGATCGATACTGCACTTGGGTGGCCTGGGCTGGACGGAGGGGAAAAACACAGGTGCTAGCAGGTATCTGGGCTGATCCCGCTAACACTGCGTTTTTGGGAACCCTAAACTGCTGGGGACGCTAGTATAGATCTGATGAGATATTGATCTGTTCAGATACTATACCACTAAGGGAGGTGTATGCTTCACGCGTGGGTGTTAGCGCTACTGGCACTAACCTGACGCTGAATGGGGTGTGACGTAGACCCTCTCTGACGCTAAAACCTAATTGATATCACCCGCCAGGTGATCAGGGGGTTAAACCTTTATTGGATTATATATGGCGGGTGCCCTGACACTATAAAAAGCAAACTAACTAACCAGCGTCACCCGTAACACTTATACGGTGATCACTGGTGAAAGGGTTAACTAGGGGCAATCAGGGGGTTAAAACCTTTATTAGGTAATATATGGGGGTACCGGACGCTATATAAAAACCTGACGGGGAACCTAAATAACGAAATAACTAACTGGCTAACCAGAGTCACCAGTGACACATATACGGTGATCACTGGTGAAAGGGTTAACTCTAGGGGCAATCAGGGGGTTAAAACCTTTATTTAATTAATATATGGGGGTACCTGACGCTACAAAAACATGGCGGCGAACCTCAAAAAAAATAACTGACTACCTAGCGGCACCAGCATAACTAATACAGCGATCAGAAAAACGATCAGTTAGTGACACTGGCAAAAGGGGGTGAAAGGGTTACCTGGGAGGCGATCAAGGGGTTAAACCTTTATTAGGTAATATATGGGGGTACCTGACGCTATAAAAACCTGGCGGCGAACCTAAAAAAAGTAACTGGCTACCTATCGGCACCAGCATAACTAATACAGCGATCCGAAAAACGATCGCTTAGTGACATTGGCAAAAGGGGGTGAAATGGTTACCTGTGGGGCGATCAAGGGGTTAAACCTTTATTAGGTAATATATGGGGGTACCTGACACTATAAAAACCTGGCGGCGAACCTAAAAAAATAACTGACTACCTAGCGGCACCAGCATAACTAATACAGCGATCAAAAAAAAAAAAAACGATCGCTTAGTGACACTGGCAAAAGGGGGTGAAAGGGTTACCTGGGGGGGCGATCAAGGGGTTAAACCTTTATTAGGGGGGGTTAGGGGGCTACCCTGGACCTAAAACTAACTGCCCTGACACTTTTACAGTTACAAATGTCACTGTTTGCAGTGATCAGTAAATAAATGATCACTGCAATCGGTGACACTGTGACTGGGGGCTGGGGGGTGATCTGGGGGGTGATCTGGGGGTGACTGGAGGGGCGATCGTGTGCCTATGTGTATCTACGTGTCAGTGTACTGTTTGTGCACTTACTTGATGTCTTCTCTCCACGGCGCTCCGGTCTATGTGAGCACCGCAGGAGAGATGACATCACTTCCTCCTGCCTGTGTATACATTACACATGCAGAGGAAGCATTTGATTCACTGGGAGCGATCGCGAGGGGGTGGCCAGAAACCAATGGCTGCCCCCTCATCACGGATCGCTCCCGGAGCGATACTGGCCGCTCACTGTACCGGAGGGGGGTCCGATTGGACCCCCCACCCATACGAAGGCAGTCACGTACAGGTACGTGATTGTGCCTGTCCGTGCCATTTTGAAATAGTTTGCACAAGTTCGCCATCACCTTTGACATAAAAAGGGGGTCCTGGTCCGTCAGTATATCTTTGGGGAACCCAGTTCATTAAAACATTTGAAATAATTCCCGGGAAATGGCCTTAGAGGAAGTTTTCCTCAAAGGGACTGCTTCTGGATACTTAGTTGCGTAGTCTAGGATAACTAATATGTATTGGTGCCCCCTTGCCGACTTTACCAGGGGTCCCATGAGATCCATAGCAATCCGCTCGAATGGGACCTCAATAATTGGCAAGGGTACCAGAGGGTTTCTTTAGTGGGACACTGGGGCAGTTAACTGGCAAATGGGACAAGATGCACAATATCTTTTTCTTTAAACAGATTTTATTGAGTTTGAAGTCAAGGTATACAATAGAGCATTTAATTGCGGACACAGCCGCCAAACAATGTAGCGGGCGCAGCCGCCAATTAAGGCGAATATGGTGATCAAATGCGACAACGCCTGAGTATGTACTGCTACTACTTAATATTTAAATGTAACTGGTAACAGTAAGCATTAACAGATGTCTAAATATAACTCTGAGAAGGTAGCTGAGAAATCAAATGAAGGTTAATCACCATGTAAAAAGTATGGTCATGTGGCTACATGGTGGTGTATGGTGAGTCGGGAATCTAAGGGGCGGGCATGCAGAGTTGTAGGGGTAGGGAAGGGAGATTTTAAAAAGGGTGTATACAGTCATAGAAACCTAGTGGGGATCGGGTACCAGGAGGGTTGAACATTATCAGATAGTATCTAGAAAGGGCAATTCAGATAGTGAGAGTGGTACAGCATCAACAGGAGTGCGTATATTTGAGAATGGATTGGCAGGGAAGGGGAGGTCGGAGTGTGGGATCCAAGCGGGGTTGAGAACAGGACAGTAAGGAAGGCGAGAGAAGTTGGAAAAGGGGAGTCAAAGTAGGACTCTTCCTCCCACCACGGCTCCCGGAGGGCCCTCATGCGACACATCCTCTATATTCGTCTGTAGTGATAAAGTGCAGCCAGCCTGCCCAAGAACGCGTATATTTAGAGGGTGTATCATTGGCCTGATGTATTAAGTCCTCCATTTCTGCTATCTTGTGTATGCGTTGGAACCATTCCGCTATTGAAGGTGGTTCCGGTGAACGCCATTTCGCTGGTATGCACAATTTTGCAGCGTTGACCATATGCATAGCCAGGGACTTCATGTATGTTCTTGGCGGTATTTTGGAGTGGTGAAGTAGGAATTGCGCTGGGGTAAATTCTAGACAGTGCGTGGTGATGGAATTGATAAGACGGTGGACTTCTGTCCAGAATGGTTTGATTTTAGGGCATGTCCACCATATGTGTAACAGGGAGCCTATGTCCTTCCCGCACCTCCAGCATAGCGGGGATTGGGAAGGGTACATGTGGTGTAGTCTGAGGGGGGTCTTATACCATCTCGAGTAGACTTTGAACGCGTTTTCCTGTGTATGAACATTAACAGACCCTTTGTGTATGCAGGCATAGGTGTTTTCCCACTCTTGGTCCGAGAGGGTAATGGCGAGTTCACATTCCCATTTGTGGCTCGCCCAGTTCAGTTTCGGACGTTGGTCAGAATAAAAAAGTGCATAAGTGCTGGAGATCAGGTGAGTTAGTGGTGTAACATTGAGACAGAGTGATTCAAAGGGTGTGTGTTTCCGCGACCAATCCGGTTTCGGGCTGGGTTTTTCAAAAAAATTCCTAAGTTGGACGTAGTTCCAAAAGGGGAAGGAGCCCGTGATCATTTTAGAGGCCAGGTTTGTGTAAGAGAGCATGTGGTTATTTTCGAAGAAGTGTTCAGCTCGGATGTGACTATGTGGCCAGCAATCTGAAAGAAAGGAGGATGGCAGTCCCGGTTCAAAGTCTGGGTTAAGTCTTAGAGGGGTCATTGGGCCCAGAGTCGACGATATTCGATACTTTTTGCACGCTTCTCGGAAACATGTTAGTGTGGGTTGAATGAGCGGATGTTCCTTACAGGGGGTCGGGGTGTTTTTTGGCCCAATCCAAGGGGTCTGAGATAGCGGGACTGGTGAGAAGGAGTGTTCCAGTTGGACCCATGCTTTGGTCATCGCGTGTATGTTCCAGTCGACTATTCTAGCTAGGTGGCAGGCCTGGTGGTACTTGTGGATATCTGGGAGCCCCATGCCCCCTCTAAGTTTAGGTATGGTGAGTTTGGCAAAACTAATTCGTGGTCTGAGCCTGCCCCACACAAATTCCGTACATGCTCTCTTGTATGCAGCAAAAAAGGCTGGAGGGATCTTAATCGGGATTGTTTGTAGCAGGTAAAGGGTTCTAGGTAGGACATTCATTTTGACGATAGCCGCCCTTCCAAACCATGAAAAAAGACCAACGGACCATCGCTGTAGATCTTTCCGTATGGACTGTAGCAGAGGGAGGAAGTTAGCGGAGTATAGGTCTTTTAGGGAAGAGGGAAGCTGAATGCCGAGGTACGTAATTGAGTGGTTGTCCCATTTAAATGGGAAGTTGACCTTACACTGTGAGCAGATGTCGGGGGGTAGAGAGACATTTAGGGCAGTGGATTTTCCGAAGTTGATTTGTAAGTTGGTCAGAGAGTTAAAGATCTGGAAGTCTTTCAATAAGTTCGGTATAGTAGTGAGAGGTTCTGTCAGAAAGAGGAGGATGTCATCCGCAAAAGCAGCCAATTTGTGCACATGTTGATTTATGGGGACACCCTTGATGTCCGGGTTGGCTCTGATACGTCTTAGCAGTGGTTCAAGAGTAAGGACAAAGATAGGCGGGGAGAGGGGGCAGCCTTGTCGTGTACCGTTGGACAAGGAGAAAGCCCTCGACAGGCGGCCGTTGACACGTACCCTAGCAGTGGGATTGGCATAAAGTGCAAGTATGAAATGGACCATGCGTTGGGGAAAACCCAAGAATTGCAAAACTTCCGTCATGTAATCCCAGGCCACCCTGTCGAAGGCCTTCTCCGCGTCAAGGGAAAGCATAAATCCCTGTCTACGCTTCGAGGTTAGGAAATGATGAATGTTAATTGCCTTTAACGTATTATCCCTTGCTTCTCTACCCGGGATGAAGCCTACCTGATCTAAGTCTATTAGTTGGGGCAGAAGGGGTACAAGACGGTTGGCAAGTATCTTGGCGTACCATTTCAGGTCTACATTTAGAAGGGATATGGGCCTATAGTTCGCTACTGAGGAGTGATCCTTACCTGGTTTAGGTATCAGCGTTATATGTGCCGCTAGTAAGTCGCGCGGGGGTGTAATGGGATCCGAAAAAGAGTTAAACGCAGATAAAAAAAAGGGTAAAAGGAGGTCAGAGTAAGTCTTGTAGTAACCGGCTGGGAATCCATCCGGGCCAGGACATTTACCCGGTTTCATCTGTTTAAGTGCGACGATCGCTTCTTCATTAGTTAGGGGGGCGTCTAACTCCTGAGCTACGGAGGCAGAGATTGGTTCGGGGCTATATTGCGTTAGAAAGTCTTTAATAGCCTGTTGTCTAGGAATACTGCCCGCAGGCGTGTCTGGGGGTTGCAAGTTATACAATCGTGAATAGTAAGACACAAATTGTTCCGCTATGTCCGGTGTGGCGTTTACCTTGCGACCTCCAGAGTCAGTCAGGGAGTGTACCGTTGTGGACACTCTTTTGTCTCGTAATGCTCTTGCTAGAAGCTTCCCTGATTTGTTGCTATATTCGTAGAAAGTTCTCTGAGAGAGAATGAACTTACGTCTAATTTGTTTGCCCAGTAGTTCTAGCAATTCTGCTCTAGTTTGTATAAGAGTCTGTAGGGTATCTAGAGCCTGTGAGCGTTTATGTACTCCCTCCAACCTTTGTATTTGAATTGTGAGATCCAAAATGCGTGCCCGTCTCTCTCGATTACGCCTAGCCGCCGCCGCCAACAGGACACCCCGTATTACACATTTGTGTGCCTCCCATGTGATAAGAGGGGAGGTATCACTCGATTTGTTTTCCGCAAAGTATTGCTTAAGGCATAAATCGACGTCAGCTGCAACAGTCGGGTCTGTGAGTAGGGAAAGATCTAGTTTCCAAGAGGGAGGGCGGGGGGGTGCGCATGAGAATGTTAAGGTCATTGAGACAGGATGGTGGTCAGAAAGAAACATGGGATCAATAGACACCTGTTGAAGAGTATGTAGGTCAGTTTGGGAAAGGAATAGGTAGTCGATCCTTGAGTATTTATTATGTGGGGCGGAAAAAAAAGTATAATCTTTACCGTTAGGATTAAGGGTGCGCCATGTGTCGTGTAGCAATAGAGTCTGGATTTGGGATTTGATGGCTTTGAGGGCGGCGTATGGGAGCGAGGATGTGCCAGTAGAAGTGTCTAGGATTGGATTGAGAGGGACATTGAAATCCCCACCTAAAATGAGGGTACCCTCTTGGAATATCATGAGAGCATTGGTAATGGCACGGAAAAATGGCACCTGTTGCGAGTTTGGGGCGTGTATATTAGCAAACGTAACTTTACGACCGTAGAGTGTCCCCTTAAGGAAGATATAACGACCTTCTGTATCAGCTAAAGTATCAGTATGTAGGAAAGGGCAGTGTTTCGCCACAAGTATAGAAACCCCTTTTGACTTTGACGTGTCATTTGTAGCATGGAACGCGTTAGGATAGTAGTGATTTTGTAGCTTCGGAGTTGAGTCAGTGCGGAAGTGCGTTTCCTGTAGGAAGATCAGATCCGCTTTGTTACGATGTATAGTGAGAAGGAGCTGGGCCCGCCGTTCAGGGGTATTGAGACCCCGTACGTTGAGGGATACGACCTTAGTAAGGATTTTGGCTGTATTCTGAGGATTGTCAGACATAATTAATGGACAGTAAAAGCTGCAGATCACAAAGTGAGGAGGCCCCGAGAGCCGCAGTGGGAATCGAGACAAGGTAGAAAAGAAACTCTAGAGAAATGGGTCAGAGGGTGAGATGTGGGGTAGCGGGATAGGGGTGGGTTAGGAATAAATGAGGAGGGAGGGGGCAGGGGAGAAATTACGTATATATGTATGGGGCAATCAACAACGGGGAAGAGAGGGGGGGTACCGGCTACAGGAGAGACCTAGCTCACCTGTCCAAGTAGGGGAGTAACCGCAGGTACGGTCTCGCCGGGGTATTCCAGTGGTGAGTTGGAGAGAAAGTCTTGCGAGTGGATGCGGCTCAGTCTAGTACCACTGTGTGGGGAACGAGTTGTCGTGGAAAAGAAATATAAAGAGTATAGTACGGTGGACTGACAGACCTGCAACCATGAACATGTAGGAATGATTGCTCGTGGGAACTAAAAAGTCGTGTGAAACAACGGGAGCATATGGGGCATGCAGGGAGGAATCGTGTCAAGAATCCTGTAACTTGTACATGTCTATTTCTGCTCACCAGATTAAGCGGTCGACCAGACATTAAGAGTAGTGAGTTACAAGTTCAGAACGTATGTAAAGGTGTCACATGTCGTGGTGATCATTGTGTGGCCAAGGCCTTCTCCTATAAATGTAGGCATCTCAATTACATTCTAGCAGTGCATGGCAATAACAGTTTTGGACCCAGGCATAGACATTTTCTAATGCAGTTCCTTACATAAAAAAAAAAAAAAAAAAAAAAACTCGAACATACTCATATGAACAGGAAATCTATATATCATAACATAATAACCAAACAGTAGGAGGAAAATATGGAGGGTTGACAATTCAGCTAATCCCACGTATCAGGGCAACGTTGAAGACATCTGTAGATGAAAGACAGGTGAAGATGCAGAAAGTATGCCAGACAGTCCCGGGAAGGTGGAGGGGCGGGTTAGGTTGCATAAAGTAGGGACACTAATACCTGGGGCGTATATATGACTATGCAGGGCATCTGCGGAGTGTTTGTGTTACGGGTTGGGGCAGAGCGGGCAGCGGGACATCCTGCAGCTTCATTAAATAGATGTAGCTAAAGAATTGGAAACCACATGTGTATGCAGCCAATGAGGAGTACGTGTGTTATTGTCAGGCGGTCTGAATGCAAGTTTGTATATAGGCAGCAGTGTAAGATACAATATCATTGTGAGTACATCGTGACCCCAGGGGATAAACAGGTGCAGATGAAGTTTGTGGTCAGTAAAGGGTGGAACATGACAGCGAATGAATAAATTATTAGGCAGCAAGCTAAAAGACTTCCTGCCTCAGTAATCCGTGGTGTATGGTTCGATCTCACATGCAGAACATGTTACATGTGAAAAAGAAGTTAGGCAGAGAAATATTGGGGTGCATGTTAAACCGAGTTTGGGAGAATGAGATATTGGCCTAGGCATAAATATGGCATGTATAAAACTTACAATGCTAGCTATCCTAGGGAACAAACTTGCATAAAACAAAATTGAATTGTAATTTACTTCACCGACCAGGAATAGCGTTAAGCAATCAGGGGTCCTCCGTTGTCTCGACAATTGCAACAATAACTTGATCCGTAACTACAGGGAGTGGAGTATGTCACCCGAAACCCCCTAGTTCGCTACGTGAGAGCGTGTGAAAGAGGCATCGTGGGCAAAAGTAGCCGTTCGGACCTGGCGGGGTAAGTGTTCCATTGGGCAGAGCAAGGAACATGAGTGCGCTGGTCGGCGTGAAAACACCGCAGAACATGTGGGTGAAGAACCAAACATTGACCAGTCGTCACCTTGCAACAAGATAAGTCCTTGGATACTCCGGTTGTCAGGACTACGGAGATGCTGGAGAAGGGATGGGGAATCGGAGCCCTGTAATGGAAGATCAAGTTTTACCACGGGGCGGCCTGGGTCTCCACTCCCTCATGTATTCCAGGGGCCATCGTGGGGGCGATCAGATTGGCGGGGTGGGAAGCAGGTTCCACGGCAGAGAAGGATATGACCATTGCATTAATGGGAGGCAACGGTAAGGGGTGAGCGGAGCAAGGGCGTCATTGGACATCTCAACCTACAGCCCCGTATACGAGGCATGCTGGGCACGGCGGGCATAGAGGAAAGCTGTTGTCAGGGGAAAGAGACATGGAATAGGAACGTAACGGTAGGTACTTAACTGACTTTCCTGGGATCCCATGCACAATTACAATTTCAGTGGTCACGGCGAGCTCTACGGGGCAGAGGTGCCATGGCTATGTGTGACTGCTGGTATCTGCTCCGTGAGCCCGGGTTAGATCGTGAAACGGATGGCGAGCGTTGTCTCCTGGTGCGTGAGGCTTGTGCATCCATCGGCTCTTCTCCGTCTCCGTGGGGTCCCCAGCTTGATACATCAAAATCCGCGTACCAATTCGGGAGCTCGGTGTATGGGATATCCAGCGTGCAGCAAAAGTCCTCCAACTCCTCAGGGACTCTCAGGAGGGCATTACAGCCAAGATGGGAAGCTGCGAGACCGAACGGAAACCTCCACCGATATTGGATCCCCTTGGCACGAAGGACTTCCAGCAAGGGGCGGAGATCTCTACGGTGCCTGAGAGTTATGGCTGACAGGTCCTGGTAAATTTGGATCGTCTTCCCTTCGTAGTTAATCTGGGCCTTTGTGCGTGCCTTTTTGAGGATTTCCTCCTTTATCTGGAACTCCGTAAGGCAGCAGACCACATCCCTAGGGGGGTCGGTGTCTCTTCCACGCGGTTTCAGGGCTCTATGGATGCGGACCATAGGAATAGGCGTTTGGTTTGGCCTCTCCAGAAGTTGATTGAAAATCTCCGTGACCGTAGGGAGGATGCCGGTCGGTTCAACCGACTCAGGTAGGCCCCTCACTCTTAGATTGCATCTACGGCCGCGGTTGTCCAGGTCCTCTACGTGTCTCTGGAGATCACGGAGTTGCATAGTGTGTGTGTCCATTTTGTTTGTTACATTCCGGAGCGCTGTGTGATGGCGGGATGTAGTGATTTCAATATCATGTACCCTGCCCGTTATGGCTCTGATCTCCGTGCGTAGCTCAGATATAGCGAACAGGCTGTTCTTGATGTCCGCTGCAACCGTATGTAGGTCAGCTAGGCTTAGCTGTTGGTGAGCCGTAGCCATCAAGGGGCCTTGTGCTGCGGGCTGAGTCCCGGTGAGTGTCAGAACAATCCCGTCGGGACCGTGTGGAGGTGGTAAGGCTTGTGAGGGCGCTGAGGCCTGTGAAGATGCCGCCATGTTGGATCTCTGTGTCCGGAAGATATCCGGTATAGTTTGAGTCAACCGCCCGTCTATATCCCGCGGGGAGCGAGACCTCGATGCAGAAGAGTTGCGGGAAGAAGTTCCCATCATTCGTTGTCTGAAGAGAGCCCGATGTCCCCAATACAAGTAGAGATATGGTCGCGGTCTGTCAGAGCGCAGGGTTTAAGCAGCCATCTTCCTCCACGGCAGACCACGCCCCCTGCACAATATCTTTTAACCTCAGCCTTCACCCCTGGCCAGTAAAACTGGTCGGTTATCCTGTCCTCAATTTTTTCTGCCCCCAGGTGTCCTCCCAGTGCATCGTTGTGGGCTAGATCAAGGAACATCCGCCTATAGAGTTGGGGAACCAGCAACTGCTCTACAGTTTCCCCTCGGCTTTCAGCCACTCAATAAACCAAGTCCCCCTTTAACGCAAAATGAGGAAACCTCTGATCTGCACCTGGTATTCGTGAGACCCCATCAATAGCAGAAACCTGCTCTCAAGCATTGACCAAGGTAGGATCCTGTAATTGGGTGGTGCCAAATGCACCGCAGGATACATCCAGGTCTGGATGCACTGACCTCAAGGACGTTTCCCCTTCACCCTCCTCAACCGGGGAGAGCTCATCGTCATCCTCCTCCAGCATAACTTGTAATGGGAAGACTTCCCCCCCTCAGAGGTCAACTCGGTTTTGAGACCTGGAACAGGAACATTATCATACAAATTAACATTCTCTGCAATTTCATTATCAGTGACAGGTATCTCCATATTAGAGGGGTGTGTTGTGGAGGTTTCAGTCCCGGACTCCTCAGACTCTGTTCCTTCCAGGCCCAGTGTCCCCATTTCTCCTGGCAGCCCCATCTGTACCTGTTTCCATAGTTAGAGAAATAGTGGACAGTCCCGCCCCACTATGATGTCATGTTTTAACCTTTTTACCACCCCAACCTCTTGTGTAACTGAGGTACGGCCATAGGAAACATTTACCGGGACCAGGGGGTACTCCCTGGTGTCCCCATGGATACACACTACCCATAGAGTCTTATTTACTGGGCCGAGTCTCCCGACCACCATAGCATGTACAAGTGTTACTATGCTACCGTAGTCCAGTAGAGCCCTGGCAGGAAGGTGGTTCACCCACACTTCACACTCAAACCGTCCTGCAGCCAGATCAAGATGAATGGCACACGCTCTTTGCACATAGAAGGAACTTCTCCGACCAGTCCCACAATCCATAGGCTCCTCCTGAAGTGGGCATTGTGCCCAGGTAAGCCCCCAGGACCGACATCGCCAACCCTGTTGGTCCCCCATCCTTGGGACAGGAACCAACCTTTGTGGTTCTGCGGAAGATGATGCAGGTTTGCGGGTTCCAATGTCTGGCAGGGCTTCTCTCCTAGGTGCTGTGGTCGGTCTGGTTGCCCTTGAAGCAAGGTCCTCTACAACGGTGTACCTTTCGACCAACTCAACCAGCTGGTCAGCGGTTGCAGGATCTCCATGGCTTACCCAGCGCTGTAGGTCATCTGGCAGGGACCACAGGTACCAGTCCATCACCACCTGTTCCACCATTTGTGGGCCCGACAACTTTTCCGGTTGCAGACATTTTTGGACCAGCTGTACCAGTTTGTGCATTTGGGGCCTGGGTGGTCAGTCAGGTTTGTACCACCAGCGGTGCACCCTCTGAGCCTGGATGGCTGTGGTCACTCCCAGGCGGGCCAGGATCTCTGCCTTCAGCCGCTCACATCGCTAATGTGCTCAGTTGGGAGGTCAAAATAGGCCTTTTGCGGGTCACCGGTGAGGAAAGGGGAGAGAATGCCAGCCCATTGGTCAGGGGGCCACCCCTCTCTCTCTGCTATCCTTTGAAAGGTAGTGAGAAAGGCCTCTACGTCATCGCTGGGTGTTAGTTTTAGTAAGAAATGGCTGGCTCTCACAGACACTTGGTTGCCAGCGGCGACGACCGCTTGCTCTCGTCCCTGAGCCAACCGTTGTACTGCCTCCTGCAAGGCAGCCACCTGTGCTTGAGTAGACTCCTGCTGGGCCGTAAAATGGGTGGCTAGCAGCCGTGTGCTTTCCTGCTGTGCAGCTACAGCCTGTGTCAGGGCCCGCTGCTGCTGAGCCATCGCTTCCTCATGGCGATTGTTTGCCTCTGCTGAAGTTTGCTGCTGGGTCACAGTGGCTTGTGCCAAAGCATTGATGACCTCCTCCATGCCTTTGTATGCTGCTTGCAGTGTCTGAGCTGACTTCACCCAAGACATGCCATAAGCACACTGTCTCTTTAAATGTCAGTTTTTAGTCTTTAAACGTTTTTTGCTGCTGCAAATGCACTTTGCCAGCATCCAAGACACCAGTTGTAAACTTTTGGGGATTATAGCTCCACTGGACCAAGCGCATAAACCGTTTGAACTTGAAACAAAAAGGCTTTTATTTGTAAATAAAACAAAAATAAATCTTTATTCAGCACACAGGAAAAATATAAAACAAATTCCGCTTATCTTCAGCATAAAATAAAGTCTGCTTTCCCTGGAGGCCTTTAACCCCCTGTGTGCTGACTCCCAGTGGTCAGGGGTGGAGGCTCTTTCCCACCCGAATATCACTTTAAACCCCCCGAAATTCCGGGGGCCCCAAATGACTCTCTATCAAGACAGAGAGGACTGCGAGCCAATCTTCTCTGGATTAATTGTCTTGCCGAGAATTCCTCACCCATTCTGGGTGACCCCCTGAACACTATCACAACTCCCTTAAAGGGACCACAACCCAAATACTGGTGCTATATAGCACCCGTCCAGGACCCAACCTTGGCGTCCTGTACAGTACTTTAGAGGTGAGATTAACCTCACTGCTTACCCGGTCTATAGTTCATTGTGATTCACTGTTGAAAATTCCTCTAGTTGAACTTCCATCTTGTACAACATTAAGTGACGGTACTCTACTCCCTACTGACAACAACCTGGGAAATAGAGAGTTTGGGTCAGAGTGAGAAGGTGCTGATGATGTACTTATATTGGGTAAAAGATTACCTTGCGTCGCTTGAGTGCCATTGTGCGATGCCACGGAGCCGTGCAATTTTCGTTAGAGCCACTTTCATTGGATCCTCTCTTTGACTTCCTGGATCTCTTAGACCTAAAGGGTCGCCTAGAGGAAATCGAAGAAGCCAACGAGGCATCTGAAAACCCTGGATCATTGGTATATGATCTAGATTTATAATTAGGTTTTGGTTCGTTCTGTGTATTCCTCTAATTATATGCTTTATGCTCTAAAAAGGCATTTTGGTCCCTTAGGAATTTTTTCTCCTTCTTGACCAATATGTCTTGTTGAATTGTTCCAAATGTTCGTTTGACTCATTATTGCATGTAGCACACGGACCCTTTTCTCTTGCCTACCTTCTCTTTGCAGGGATAAAGGAACACCGCGCCACATGCCCGGATCCTCCTGGTTTAAGAGGTTGAGCGGTGTTCTTACAATTTTGGGTCCTGCAGCGAGTTACCTCCCTCCATTGGTTCTCGTCCCCAGAGTATAGGGAAAAGTCTGTGTTCTTCCTCCCAAAGAAAGCCAATGTCCAAACAGTGTTTAAACTCCAAACAGACAAGTTTATTTCATCTGGCTTGAAACAGATTTGGGAATAGGTTGAAGATAGAGACAAAGTAGGTAGAGGGACAGGTTCAGTCACACGACACCCAACTACCCTATTCTTCACTCAAGCCAGAGTATGAATTGCTCACCCGGATAGATCCCTGTCACAGTTCTAGCAGCCGGAGTGAAACACGAACAGTTTCTTTAAGTTAGTCCCCTTCATGGACAAGGCTAAGTAATTCTCTGCCACAGAATCCTTTAGTTACTGAAATAGAACTTTGAAACTCCCATAGATTAATAAAGACCATAGGTGTCAATGGGACATGCTACAGGAGCTATATTGCAACCCACGAATCCTTCCCTCTGATAGGTAACCAGGCCTCTCCTTCACCATGAATTCCTTCATTGATCCATCGGACAGGTCCTCCCCCGGTTTCCTCTCCTTCAAATGGCGTGGGGGTTCCCCACAAAATCCGTACCAGGCCCTTCAGGTCTGGTATGGATTTTAAGGGGACTCCCGTGGCAAACTTAAAAAAAAAATAGCATGGAGGTCCTCCTAAAAATCCACACCAGACCCTTATCCGAGCACGCAACCTGGCAGGCCGCAGGAAAAGAGGGGGGGACGAGAGAGCGCCCCCTCCCTCCTGAACCGTACCAGGCCACATGCCCTCAACATGGGGAGGATGCTTTGGGGGTCTGTGACCCCAAAGCACCATGTCCCCATGTTGATGGGGACAAGGGTCTCATCCCCACAACCCTTGCCGGTGGTTGTGGGGGTCTGCGGGCGGGGGGCTTATCGGAATCTGGAAGACCCCTTTAACAAAGGGGACCCCCAGATCCCACCCCCCCCTGTGTGAAATGGCAATGGGGTACAAATATACCCCTACCATTTCACAAAAAAAGTGTCAAAAATTTTTTAAATGACAATAGCCGGTTTTTGACAATTCCTTTATTAATGTCTTCTCCTTTCTTCCATCTTCTTCCATCTTCTTCTTCCATCTTCTTCTTCCAGCTTCTTCTTTTCTTCATTCGGGTTTCTTCCTCCATCTTGTTCTTCATCTTCCTCTTCATCTGCATCTTCCTTCGGTGTTCTCGTCCGCATCTTGCTCCGGCTTCTTGTTCCCTTCTTCTTTCTCCAGCCGCTCCATTTGAATTCGAGGTTCCCGCTGTGTGACGCTTCAGTTCTTCAGTTCTCCTCTGGGTCCGCTGCCACACGGTGACCCCGCCCCCCTCTGACGCACATGGATTTCACGGGGACTTTCCCCGTGGTGTCAGAGGGGGCGGAGCCTCCGGGTGGCAGCGGACCCAGAGGAGAACTGAAGAACTGAAGCGTCACACAGCGGGAACCTCGAATTCAAACGGAGCGGCCGGAGAAAGAAGAAGGGGAACAAGAAGCCGGAGCAAGATGCGGAAGAGAACACCGAAGGAAGAAGGAAGATGAAGATGAAGATGAAGAGGAAGAACAAGATGGAGGAAGAAACCCGAATGGAGAAAAGAAGAAGCTGGAAGAAGAAGATGGAAGAAGAAGATGGAAGAAGATGGAAGAAAAGAGAAGACATTAATAAAGGAATTGTCAAAAACCGGCTATTGTCATTTTTTACATTTTTTACACTTTATTTGTGAAATGGTAGGGGTACATTTGTACCCCATTACCATTTCACACGGGGGGAGCGGGATCTGGGGGTCCCCTTTGTTAAAGGGGGCTTCCAGATTCCGATAAGCCCCCCGCCTGCAGACCCCCACAACCATCGGGGGCAGGATGTGAATTAATTGGAAGGATAAAGTGGCCAAATTTGGGAGTTGTCTTCACCCTATCAGGGGTGCAGACATCCCCAAAAACTGGCTAGACTTCTAATCCCTCTACACTCTATCCCCAAGCAAAAATAAGAAAGGATTTCATTTAGTTTAACTTTGCAAAGACACATTCCTAAGTTGAATTGTGATGCATGTCAATGGCCCATTTAGGCCCTCTTTAATCACTCGAGATCAGCGCTATAACTGATCGAAGGCCACAGCACGGTCCTCAATTGCCGGGAGTCCGTCAATAGACGTCCTCCCCTTCGTGCGCGCGCTGTGGTCACCGAGTCACTGAGACTCGGGTGATGACAGATCCGAGGAAGGGTCCGATCCCTGCCCCTTACCATGTGATCAGCTGTCAGCCAATGACAGCTGATCATGTGATGTAAACAAAAGCTGGGTAATGGTTTTTGTTTTCTCCTTGTGCTGACAGCGTGAGCATAAAAAAAGGCAATCACCAGCTTATGTGCAAGAGACATCGGGCCCGAAGAGCAAGAGGCAATTCTGTGTCATCTGTGACAATCAGTAGCCCCTGCCAGTGCCACCTATCAATGCCCACCACTGGTGCCAATCAGTGCCACCTAGCAGTGCTGCCTATCAGTGCCCATCACTGCCAACTATCATTGCCACCTAGCAGTGCCACTTCTCAATGCCCACCAGTGCCAACTAGCAATGCCACCTCTCAGTACCCACCCTTGCCACCTTATCGGTGCCCATCAGTGCAGTCTCATCAGTGTACATCAATGAAGGAGAAAAATTACCTTTTTTCAAAATTGACAAAATATTAACCACTTTCCTACCGCCCACCATCAAATGACGTCCTTGGCTTTGTGCAGTGACATCTGAATGATGCCTGCAATTGCAGGCATCATTTAGATATCATTCTTTTCAGCCGGCGATTCTGTGCACAATAAAAATGATCATAGCGGCAGTTCTGCCGCTTGATCGTTCTTATAGGCGGCGGGAGGGGACGTTCCCCCCCTCCCGCCGCCATCCGGTGCTTCTCCAGGCTCTCCCGTGCCATCTGGGGCTCGGAGAACGAATTGGCCAGCGCCGGATGGGAAGCATAGAGATGACTGGTGACCAGATGGTCACCAGTCATCTCTATGACCGTCGGAGGCCCGGGCGCGACGTTATGACATCACGCCGGGTTCCCGTATGTAAACAAAGCCGTGATGTCGGCTGTCAGCATGAGATCGATGAATTTTTTGGACCGATCTCATGCTTTCCAGCCTGGAGGAGAGATGTGGGGTCTTATTGACCCTGCATCTCTCCATAAAGAGGACCTGTCACAATAGATTCCTAGTATAAGGGATGTTTACATTCCTTGTAATAGGAATAAAAGTGATCAAAAAAAAAAGTTAAAAAAAGAGTAAAAAAAAAAGTAAAAAACAAAAAAATAATAATAATAAAAAAACGCCCATGTCCCCGGTAGCTCGCGTTTAGAAGCGAACACACACGTAAGTCCCGCCCACATATGTAAACGCCGTTCAAACCACACATGTGAGGTATAGGAAGAAAAGAGAAAATGGGATTATAGCGGTGCTGAATTATTAGAGTCAACATCATAGATTTTTAATTTTTATTAAAATATTATATGGATATTATACAAAATACACAATGAGAAAACGGTTTGAACAAACACAGGTATTCTGGGTCGCTGGTCTTCCCATTTAGAATTAGGGATGAGCCGAACACCCCTGGGTTTGGTTCGCACCAGAACGGACCGAAAGTTCGCACAAACGTTAGAACCCTATTAAATACAATGGATGCGAACGTTCGAAATCTAAAGTGCTAATTATAACGACTAATATGAATGTTATTGTCCTAAAAAGGGTTTGGGAACCCGGGTTCTGCACCAGGGGACATGTATCAATGCAAAAAGAAGTTTTAAAAACGGCCGTTTTTCGGGAGCAGTCATTTTAATGATGCATAAAGTGAAAAAAAAAGGTCAAATATTCCTTTAAATATCATACCTTGGGAGTGTCTAAAGTATGCCTGTGAAGTGCCACATGTTTCCCGTGTTTAGAACTGTCCCTGCACAAAATGACATTTCTAAAGGAAAAAAAAGCCATTTAAAACTGCTTGCGGCTTTAATGTAATGTCTGGTCCCGGTAATATGGATGAAAATCTTTGAGAAAAATGGCATAGCTACCCCATCACCCCCCCACCCCCCCTACCCAAGCCCATTACCAGCACCTTTGGGTCTTGTATGGATATTAAGGGGAACCCCGCACACAAAAAAAAAGGCCCTATATACTCTGAACAGCCGTATACAGGCGGTGCATACAAGACAGGGACTGTAGGTTTGTTCTTATGTAGAATCTGTTTGTAATTTTGAACAGGTACATTGTTTAAGTGTAGCTCCAGCCAAAAAATCTATTTTTAAGCTTTTTGGAAAACATAGGGAAGGGTTATCACCCCTGTAACATTTGTTTTGCTGTCTGTGCCCCTGTTCAGAACATTAACCTCACTTTCCGTCCCAATGACAAATGTTTTTGAAAAGTGGGTTTTTTATTGAAACAAGGATTGGTGATAAAGCATCAGTAGAGAGGAGACACCTTTTTCCCATATTAACTCTCACAGGAGAGAATTTCCCTTCCTAGGGGTAGATTTCCTCTCACTTCCTGTTGTCTCCTTTCGTTTGCAAGTAGGAGTCGTTTGTAAGTTGGATGTTTGAAAGTAGGGGCCTGCCGTATATACTGTGCTGAAATTTGCCCCTTACATGTTGGTGTTGCCACAACACTGTAAGCCCTCACAGTTACTCTTGGTGGGCGCATGAATGGGCCCTGCTGTGAATTATTAGATCAAGAATTGTAATTGCATGCCCCTGTTCAACAGGGGCTGAAAAATTGGGCCTTTGGTGGTGGTGGTGTTGACACAACACTGTAAGGCCTCACAGTTACTCTTGGTGGGCGCAGAAATGGGCCCTGCTGTGAATTATTAGATCAAGAATTTTAATTACATGCCCCTGTTAAACAGGGGCAGAAAAATTGGGCCTTAGGCACTGGTGCTGGTGCCACGACACTGCAACCTCTCCCAGATACTCTAGTTGGAGTGCAGGAATGAGCCCTGCTGCAAAGCATTGCATAAAAAATTGTAATTACATGCCCCTGTTAAACAGGGGCTGAAAAATTGGGCCTTAGCCACTGGTGGCGGCACCCAGAAACAAAAATGTTCTTCCAAGCTATTATCATCAATCGGATCATTGAGGAGGAGGAGGATAATCAGTCAACATAACAGGACAGTCACTCAGCATCAGCATCAGTCTTGAAGGGATGTGACATTTTAAAATAAATTAGTCTGTTATATCAGCTTCAGGTGTTGGTAGCTGGTGGTGATCCAAGACTGGTTCATCTTTATGAAGGTCAGTCGATCAACCGAGTCGGTGGACAGGCGCACCCTGTGATCCGTGACAAATCCTCCAGCAGCACTGAATGTGCGTTCTGAAAGAACGCTGGATGCAGGACAGGCCAGTAGCTCAATTGCATACTGTGCAAGCTCTGGCCAGTGATCCATCCTCAAGACCCAGTAAGCCAGAGGATTTTCGGTGGGGAAGGTATCCAAGTCTGACCTTGCCCCTAGGTATTCCTGCACCATGTATATCAGACGCTGGCGATGGTTGCTGGAACCGATCATACCTTGGGGCTGCGGACTAAAGAATTGTCTGAACGCATCGGTCAGACGGCCACCTTCCCCACCGCTCCTTCTTTGACTGACCGAAGCCTCAGCAACTCGTTGTCCAGGACCAGGAGTTTGTAACCTCCCAGTCTCTGGGAACGCGTTGCACAGACCTTTCTGCAAGGCCTCCCGGAGTTGTCTCATCCTCTGCTCCCTCTGCGACGGTAAGATAAGGTCCGCAACCTTACCCATGTACCGTGGATCAAGGAGAGTGGCCAGCCAGTAATGGTCCCTCTCCTTGATCCGAAGAATACGAGGATCCTTCCGCAGACTTTGCAGGATCAGGGAGGCCATGCAGCATAGGTTAGCTGAGGCATTCGGTCCAGAGTCCTCTGGGTCACTAAGGACGACATGATCCGCAGCCACCTCCTCCCAGCCACGTACAAGTCCACGGGTTTCTTGGGACTGTAAATCATCCCTAAAAGACTGCTGCTGATGATGCTGAGTGCCAGGCTCCACCTCCATGCTGACACAAATCCTCCTCCTCCTCCTCTTCCTGTGTGATGGGTGGGACAGAAGGAACACTGTCTGGGTAAAGGGGGCCTTGAGAGGCAAGGAAGTCCTACTCTTCCTGCCTCTGTTCTGCCTCAAGTGCCCTGTCCATTATTCCATGCAGCGTATGTTCCAACAGGTGGACAAGAGGTACAGTGTCACTGATGCATGCACTGTCACTGCTCACCATCCTCGTGGCCTCCTCAAATGGTGCCAGGACAGTGCATGCATCCCTGATCATGCCCCACTGGCGTGGTGTAAAAAACCCGAGCTCCCCTGACCCTGTCCTGGTGCCGTAGTCGCACAGGTACTCATTGATGGCCCTCTGCTGCGTGTGCAGCCGCTGCAGCATGGCCAGGTTGAGTTCCACCTGGTGGGCATGTCACATATAAGGCGGTTCTTGGGCAGGTTCAACTCCTTTTGCAGCTCAGCCAGGCGAGCACTGGCATTATAAGATCTGCGGAAATGCACACAGACTTTCCTGGCATGCATCAGGACATACTGTAAGCCCGGGTACCTGCCCAAGAACCGCTGCACCACCAGGTTAAGGACGTGAGCCACACAGGGCACATGGGTCAGTTGTCCCTGTCGAAGGGCGGAGAGGAGGTTGGTGCCATTGTCGCAAACCATCATTCCTGGCTTAAGCTGGCGTGGCGTCAACCACCTCTTGGCCTGCCCCTTCAGAGCAGACAGAACCTCTGCCCCAGTGTGGCTCATGTCCCCCAAACACACCAGCACAAGCACGGCATGGCATCTTTTTGCCTGTGTACTTTCGTAGCCCCTTGAATGCCTACGGAGCACCGCTGGTTCCGAGGACAAAGCACAGGAAGAGGCCATGGAGGAAGAAGAAGAGGAGGGGGTGGAGGAGAGAGGTGTGTCACAACCAGTAGTAGCATTTTGGAGGCGTGGCAGTGGAACAACCTCCAACACTACTGCACCTTGTCCTGCATCCTTCCCAGCTGCCAAAAGAGTGACCCAATAGGCCGTGAAAGAAAGGTAACGTCCCTGTCCATGCCTGCTGGACCATGAGTCAGCGGTAATATGCACCTTACCGCTGACCGCCCTGTCCAGCGAGGCCAAGACATTGCCTTCCACATGCCGTAGAGAGCCGGAATCACCTTCCGTGAGAAAAAGTGGCGTTTGGGAACCTGCCACTGAGGAACCCCACATTGCACAAACTCACAGAAGGGGGCCGAGTCTACCAACTGAAAAGGCAGCAGTTGAAGCGCTAGCAATTTAGCCAAGCTAGCATTCAATCGCTGGGCATGTGGATGGCTGGGAGTGAACTTCTTTCGGCGGTCCAGCAGCTGGGGCAGGGAAATTTGCCTGCTAGAATTGGACGTCGGTGTACTGCTAGCAGAGTGCCCGCAAGTACTTGGCTGTGACACACCTAATTCTACACCTTCATTCCTCTCAGTGCAGGTTTCAGAGAGGACTGAAGGTATAGTGGGGTTGGAGATCCCAGCTGATGCGGTGCAAGGAGAGGTCCGCTTTGTTCTTTGGTGTGGGTCTTTAAGGTAGGCTTGCCAACGAGCTGCATGGCAGGTCAACATATGTCTGGTAAAACATGTGGTGCCCAAGCGGCTGATGTTTTGGCCACGCGATATACGCTTGAGACATATGTTGCAAACAGCAGCTGTGCAATCTGATGCACTCGACTCAAAAAAGGCCCACACCAAAGAACTTTTTGAATAACGGGCAGAGGCAGCGCCCTGCACAGGCGGAGCTCTGCGGTGTGATTCAGTCGGTGTGCTGCCCTTACGTTGGCCCCCGAGGGAATCCTGCCTCGTTGGAGATGTGCCTCCTCCTCATCCTCCTCCTACTCCTCTCTCCTATTAGGCACCCACGTGGAGTCAGTGACCTCATCATCCCCTCCCTCCTCATCACTGGAGCCAATCTGGCAGTATGCTGCAGCTGCTGGAACATGACTGCCAGATTGGTGTCCTTCTTGAGCATCCCCTCTCTCTGCTCTCACGCCTTCCTCTAGCTGGGTATCATCATCAGACCCTTTGAAACGCTGGGCATCCTCCTGGAGCATGTACCCAACACTGTGCTCAAACAGTTCGGGGGACTCCTCAGGAGAACATGGTGGGTCTAGGGAAAGAGTGACTGATGATGACATTGATACCAGGGAAGAGGACGCTTTGGCAGCTGCTTTGCCAGAACCCTGAGCCTGGGTGAGAGAGGAAGAGGAGGATGAGGAGAGCTTGGTCATCCACTCTACCAAGTCTTCGGCATGATGCGGCTCAACACGTCCAGCTGCCGAAAAGAAGGACAAGCGTGTGCCATGGCCATGTGCTGATGACAATGCACCGCGTCCACGACCAGCACTGTTGCCCCCAGATACAGAGCCTGCTTGCCCTCTTTTATTGGCTCGTGACTGTCTGCCTCTCTTTGTTGGCCTTCCAGACATAGCAATGGCCTGCAGGGAGATGGGGAAACCAGCAATAAGGGGTAGCTTCAGGTGTATATTTTGCAGGAAGCACACAACGCCCGCTGTAAGTGCTGCAGATGACTGCCTGTCTTACACAACAGGAAAAAACAGCAATAAGGGCTAGCTTCAGGTGTTTATTTTGCAGGAAGCACACTCCGCCCGCTGTAAGTGCTGCAAATGCCTGTTAGTGTAGCACAAAAGAAAAAAAGCTCCAGCAATAAGGGCTAGCTTCAGGTGTATAATATGCAGGAGGCACATTCCGCCCGCTGTAAGTGCTGCAAATGCCTGTTAGTGTAACACACCAGGAAAACACAGCAATACGGGCTAGCTTCAGGTGTATAATGTGCAGGAGGCACACTCCGCCCGCTGTAAGTGCTGCAAATGCCTGTTAGTGTAACACACCAGGAAAACACAGCAATACGGGCTAGCTTCAGTTGTATATTTAGCAGGAAGCACACTCCACCCGCTGTAAGTGCTGCAAATGCCTGTTAGTGTAACACACCAGGAAAACACAGCAATACGGGCTAGCTTCAGGTGTATAATGTGCAGGAGGCACACTCCGCCCGCTGTAAGTGTTGCAAATGCCTGTTAGTGTAACACACCAGGAAAACACAGCAATACGGGCTAGCTTCAGGTGTATATTTAGCAGGAAGCACACTCCACCCGCTGTAAGTGCTGCAAATGCCTGTTAGTGTAACACACCAGGAAAACACAGCAATACGGGCTAGCTTCAGGTGTATATTTAGCAGGAAGCACACTCCGCCCGCTGTAAGTGCTGCAAATGCCTGTTAGTGTAACACACCAGGAAAACACAGCAATACGGGCTAGCTTCAGGTGTATACTGTGCAGGAGGCTTAGCAACAATGACACTGACACTGTCCCCTGCCTATCCTTCTCTCTCCCTGCACACAAGGTTTAGCAAAGAATATGACACTGACACTGTCCCCTGCCTATCCTTCTCTCTCCTTGCACACAAGGTTTAGCAAAAAATATGACACTGACACTCTCCCTGCCTATCCTTCTCTCTCCCTGCACACAAGGTTTAGCAAAGAATATGACACTGACACTGTCCCCTGCCTATCCTTCTCTCTCCCTGCACACAAGGTTTAGCAAAGAATATGACACTGACACTCTCCCTGCCTATCCTTCTCTCTCCCTACACACAAGAATAGCACAAAGAATAGCACAATGACACTGTCCCTGCCTATCCTTCTCTTTCCCTGCACCGGAACACACTACACAAGGCCACCGCGCTGGCGGCCTTTTATAGTGTGGGGCGTGTGCTAAACCCCCTGAGCTATAATTTGCCACAGGCAACCTGCCTGTGGCCAATTATGGCTCTCCTAGCTGCCGGCGCTGTGATTGGCCCAGCATGCGGGGTCACAGTGCATGCTTGGCCAATCACAGCGCCGTGATTGCACTGCGATGGCGCAGTGTATTGTGGGCCGTTCGCGTCACTCGAATTTGGCGCGAACGGCCCAAATAGTTCGATCTTCGTCGAACGATCAAACAGCCGATGTTCGAGTCGAACGTATGTTCGACTCGAACACCGAGCTCATCCCTATTTAGAATGTGACGAGGGTTGTTTTTTTCCCCCTATTTTTTCATCGCTGTGGGACATTATGCATTGGGACTTTATTGTTTGTTCAGCCGTATGGACACTCAAGGGCTTCAAGCTTTGTTTGGAGCCCGACTCTGTGCCGTAATTTCATGCCCGTTTTGATATACCACTGCTGACCCGCCCTGTTCACTCTTGTTCCTCCTCCCCTTGCCTTCATTGGGCATTCACACGCCCCATCATACCACTGCCTATCAGTTCTGCCATTTGTCAGTGACGCCGGCTAGAGAATTCTCGCCGCCGTCACCACGGCACATGCACGCACCGCAAGGCATCATGGGGACTGTAGGCTCGCGGCGGCTCTTCTCTTCGGCGGACGATCATTGGGCACCTGCTTGTCTGCACTCGCTCGGTGACATCAGACGCCTGAGCGAGCGGGGGGTTTAAATGCCGGCATTATCACCATTAACAGCAGGCTGATACACGGGGGCGACCTCACTCTGCTTTCTCCTGACCCAGGAAAACATCCACCCCTCCGCACTAATGCTTCCTCCAAGTTTTTTGCTTTTCAATTGCTGTATAACATGGTGTGGTTTTGGATACATGTGATTTGGCTTTTCAATCTATGGCTAATTCACTCTATTTTTGTCAGTGTAAACCATTTCACTGTTTGATTCCCCCCCCCCCTTTCTTCCTCCTTTTCTTATAATTTTCTTATATCTTTCCTTGAATGCCAATCACTAAACTATGTATCAACACCTATGTTTGCAATATTTTTGAATAGTATTTGTTAATTTATTTTCAGAATATACTGAACTGTTATGGTTGGCCTTGCAGTTACTACTTTCTGGTAATATATGCGGAATTTGCCTTTTGGTCACCCTCGCTAATGTTTTTGCTCTAATATACTAAACAAAGTAAGTTGTTTTTTGAGCCCGCTGGCCTTTTTACATATATTATTTATACTTTTTTGACTTTTTATGTTGGAACTCAGCATTTATTAGGATCTCTGTTTCCTATAGCTGGGTCTTTTCTGCTCCCTACGGCTGAACGTAGCTCCCTGCGTGGTTTTGCAGTTTTGGAAAATGCTAAAACACTCTATGTGGGATCACTTGTAGAGTTACCTATCTGGGCTGAGTGAAGGTGGGCTCCTCTATAGGTAATCCTGATAGTGCATTTATGAAATTGAAATCTCTATTTACATATAATTAATGTTATATGAATTTATGTTTCTGATAATTTGTTTTTGATTATTTTGATAGAGCTGGTTATTAAATGTGGGTGGTCAAAGTGTACTCCCCTGAGGAAGCCAGGATTGGCGAAATATATAGGGACATAACATCCCACCTGACCCCAGTCACATTCTAAATGGGAAGACCAGCGACCCAGAATACCTGTGTTTGTTCAAACCGTGTTTTTACTAAATTTTTCTCATTGTGTATTTTGTGTAATATCCATAGGATATTTTAATAAAAATTTAAAATCTATGATGTTGTCTCTGTAAAAATTCAGCACCACTATAATCCCATTTTCTCCTTTCTTCCTATATTTTACTACCTGGGATGAGGTGCATTAACCAATTTTGAAATTACTCGGATCTCCCAACCCATATACACACATGTGAGGTATTGCTGTGTGCGTTAGAACGAGTGCAACAATTCTAGCACTAGACCTCCTCTGTAATGCGAAAATGGTAATGTGTAAAAAATTTTAAAGCATCGCCTAGGGAGATTTTTAAGTACTGATGTTTGGTGTCATTCCATGAGTGTGCACAATTTTAACGCGTGACATGATAGGTATCTATTTACTCAGCATAACAACATCTTTCACATTATACAAAAAAATTGGGCTAACTTTACTGTTTTGTAATTTTTTTTAATTCATGAAACCATTTTTTTCCCAAAAAAAAGCGTTTGAAAATTTATTGTGCAAATACCAAGCGAGATAAAAATATTGCAATGACAGCCATTTTATTCCCTAGGGTGTCTGCTAAAAAAACATATATAATGTTTGGTGTTTTGAAGTAATTTTATAGCCATAAAATTATGATTTTTACATGAAGGAGAGAAGTGCCAGAATAGGCCCGGTGCTGAAGTGGTTAAAATATCAATTTTTTTTTTTAGTCGGTCTTTTGTATTTATAGAAAAAAAAACAAAAAACGCAGCGGTAATCATATAGCACTAAAAGAAAGCTCTATTTGTGTGCAAAAAAATAATACATTTTCATTGGGTTACAGTGTTGTATGAGCGAGCAATTGTCATTCAAAGAGCTGAAATTTTTAAATTGGCCTGGGCAGGAAGGGGGTTTAAGTTTCCAGTAAGCAAGTGGTTAATATAAGGCTACATGTACACGGACGTTTTTCCAGCCGCTTGTTTGAGCGTTTTTTGCAGCTTAAAAACGGCTCTCCATGTTAGCCTATGGCCTCATGGCCACCATGGCGTTTTTGAGCTGTAAATGGCATAGGCATTTTTAGGCCCCATGTACATGGGACGCTGGTGCAAAGTCTTCAGAACTAAGGTTGAAAGCGGCGTTTAGAAAGGCGCACTTTGTCGCGTTTGCATGCCGCGTTTTACCACATTTGCGTCTATATGCGTTTAGTTAGGAAACATCATAAGGAGCCGCCCTAAGCTCCAAAAACAGTATTATTAACCATTTCAGCTATTTTGTGAGACCAGAGTGAGTAGCAGCAGCTGAGACAGCAGCAGTGTACTTGTATTTAGCGTGTCACTTGCCACGTCAGCTGCCACGTCACCTGCCACAAGTTGTGGATTGTCCTAAATGCAATGGAAGCAATTAAATTTTTTTATATATATATATTTTTAATGGTTTTTCCTCATTTGCCATAATTTTTGAGTTTATCAATGTAAAAAAAGAGGTCACCTTTAAAAACGCATCTAATCGAAAACGCGGCTAAACGCCGGTACTGAGTCTGAAACGTGGAAATCTTTGGCGTCTGAAGGCATTTTTTGGCTTCGTGAATAACGAGGTTAAACGCAACTACAGTTTTTTTTTTTTTTTCTAGGCCAAAAACAGTGTTTTGGATGTAATAGAATTCAAAGGACCCGCATCCAAAACGCAAGTACCGCAATTTTATGGCGATTTGCATTTTTTTTAACCTGTTTATAGCTGGTTGTTAAAGGAAATGTAAAAAAAATAAACATTGCCGGCTCTAAAAAAAAAATCTAGAAAAAAAAACAGCGTGGGATCCCCCCCAGGTCCAAACCAGGCCCTTAGGTCTAGTATGGTTTCAAAGGGGACCCCCCCCACCAAATTTTTTAAAAAAAAATGGTGGGGGTCCTTCCAAAATCCATACCAGACCCTTATCCAAGCACGCAGCCCGGCAGGTCAGGAAAGGGGGGGTGAGCTAGCGTGCCCCCCCTCCTGAACCGTACCAGGCCGCATGCCCTCAACATGGGGGGGTGAGTGCTTTGGGGCAGGGGGCGCCCTGCGCTCCCCCACCCCAAAGCACCTGCCTCCATGTTGATGGGGACAAGGGCCTCTTCCCGACAACCCTGGCCGTTGGTTGTCGGGGTCTGGGGGCGGGGGGCTTATCGGAATCCGGGATCCCCCTTTAATAAGGGGGCCCCCAGATCCCGGCCCCCCACCCTATGTGAATGAGTATGGGGTACATCGTACCCCTACCCATTCACCTGGTGGCAAACAAGTCAATAAAAAACACAACACAGGTTTTTAAAGTAATTTATTAGGCAGCTCCGGGGGTCTTCTTCCGACTTCGGGGGTCTTCTTCCAACTTCGGGGGTCTCTTGTTCTGCTTTCCGCTTCTTTCTGCCGGGCGCCCCGCTATCTTCTTCCAGCTCTTTTGCTAGCGGGGGTCCCGGTCTTCTTCTTCGTCTTCTTCCCTCTTCTCTCCGCCCGATGTTGCCTTGTCGCTGTCTGCCGCTACAATGCTGTGTCCGCGGAGCGCAACCACTTATATTGGCATGGGGCGAAGTTGGAAGAAGACGACGATGAAGACCAGGACCTGCTAGCAAAAGAGCTGGAAGAAGATAGCGGGGCGCCCGGCAGAAAGTCCCCCGAAGTTGGAAGAAGACGACGATGAAGACCGGGACCCCGCTAGCAAAAGAGCTGGAAGAAGATAGCGGGGCGCCCGGCAGAAAGATCCCCGAAGTTGGAAGAAGAACAAGAGACCCCCGAAGTTGGAAGAAGACCCCCGAAGTTGGAAGAAGACCCCCGAAGTTGGAAGAAGACCCCCGGAGCTGCCTAATAAATTACTTTAAAAACCCGTGTTGTGTTTTTTATTGACTTTTTTTGCCACCAGGTGAATGGCTAGGGGTACGATGTACCCCATACTCATTCACATAGGGTGGGGGGGCCGGGAGCCCCCCGCCCACAGATCCCGACAACCAACGGCCAGGGTTGTCGGGAAGAGGCCCTTGTCCCCATCAACAAGGGGGCAGGTGCTTTGGGGTGGGGGAGCGCAGGGCGCCCCCTGCCCCAAAGCACCCACCCCCCCATGTTGAGGGCATGCGGCCTGGCATGGTTCAGGAGGGGGAGGTGCGCTCGCTCGCCCCCCCCTTTCCTGACCTCCCGGGCTGCGTGCTCGGATAAGGGTCTGGTATGGATTTTGGGGGGACCCCCGTGCCATTTTTCGGCGTAGGGGGTTTCCCTTAAAATCCATACCAGACCTATGGGCCTGGTATGCTCCTGGAGGGGAACCCATGCCGTTTTTTTATTTAAAATTTGGCATGGAGTTCCCCTTCATGATTCATACCAAACACAGGGGACAGCGAGCGCGAGGCTTACAGTACCCTGTCGCCGAGAACCAGCGCGATGGCATCACGCTGGAGACATTCTCGGGCAGGTAGTCGCCTCAAGGACACAACTTGAGCGGCTGCTTCACGCTCAAGTCGCGTCCAAGTTGCCTCGCGAATTCGCGCTGTCCCTCTGTCAACCGGCACACGAGTCGCCCCGCAAGTTGGATCGTCTTCATCCAACTTCCCGGGCGACCTCTATTCAAATCAATGGGCTCCCATAGGGAACCATTCATTTTCAATAGAGCGCCGCTGACATTTTTATTTACTATAGCAGTGCGCCGCCGGTTCATGCACCCAATTAAAGATTTATCCGGCGCACCAATTAAGTTATGAACCGGCGCAGCGCACTGTTGATAGTAAATCACCGCCATTGTGTTTTTTTCAAAATTGACGCTCTTTTGTTTAGAGTGCAAAAAATAAAAACCTCAGAGGTGATTAACCACTTCCATACAGGGCACTTATACACCTTCCTGCCCAGACCACTTTTCAGCTTTCTGCACTGTTGCACTTTGAATGACTATTTCGCGGTCATGCTACACTGTACCCAAACTAAATTTTTATCATTTTGTTCCCACAAATAGAACTTTCTTTTGGTGTATTTGATCACCTCTGGGATTTTTATTTTCTGCTAAAAAAATGAAAAAAGACCGAAAATTTCTGAAAAAATATGTTTTTTTTGTTTCAGTTACAAAACTTTGTAAATAAGTATGTTTTCTCCTCCACTGATGGGCACTGATGGGACTACACTGATGGGCACTGATAAGGCGGCACTGATGGGCACCGATGAGGTGGCACTGATGGGCACCGATAGGTGGCGCGGATGGACACCGATAGGCGGCACGGATGGGCACCGATAGGCGGCACGGATGGGCACTGATAGGCGGCACGGATGGGCACTGATAGGCAGCACCGATGGGCACAGATAGGCGGCACGGATGGGCACAGATAGGCGGCACAGATGGGCATGGATAGGCGGCACGGATAGGCGACACGGATAGGCACTGATAGGCGTCACGGATGGGCACTGATAGGTGGCACGGATGGGCACTGATAGGTGGCACTGTACTGTAATGTGTTGTACTAATGGATGCCAATCAGTGCCAAACAATAATGCCTGCCAATCAGTGGTGCCGACTTTTTCTGTTTACATCGTGATCAGCCGTGATTGGACACAGATGATCACGTGGTAAAGAGTCTCTGTCAGAGACTCTTTACCTAGATCAGTGTTGCGGGGTGTCAGACTGACATCCCGCAACAACGATCGCCGCGATGCGCGCCCCCCGTCATATGACGTCCAGTCAGGATATTGAAACCACTTTGCCGCCGTCTTTTTGCAATAGGGCGGGCGGCAAGTGGTTAACCACTTGACCACTGGGCACTTAAACCCCCTTAATAACCAGACCAATTTTCAGCTTTCGGTGCTCTCACATTTTGAATGACAATTACTCAGTCATACAACACTGTACCCATATGAATTTTTTGTCCTTTTTGTCACACAAATAGAGATTTCTTTTGGTGGTATTTAATCACTGTTGGGTTTTTTATTTTTTGCGCTATAAGAGAAAAAAGACTGAAAATTTTGTAAAAAAATGTTTTTTTTTTTCGTTTCTGTTATAAAATTTTGCAAATTACTATTTTTCTTCATAAATTTTGGCCAAAATTTATACTGCTACATATCTTTGGTAAAAATAAGTACAAATTGGTGGATATTATTTGATCTTTGTGAAAGTTATAGAGTCCACAAGCTATGGTGCCAATATCTGAAAATTGATCACACCTGAAGTACTGACGGCCGATCTCATTTCTTGAGACCCTAACATGCCAGAAAAGTACAAATACCCCCCAAATGACCCCTTTTTGGAAAGAAGACATTCCAAGGTATTCAGAAAGAGGCATTGTGAGTTTTTTGAAGTTGTCATTTTTTCCCACAATTCTTTGCAAAATCAAGATTTTTTTTTTCTCTTTTTTTTTTTCACAAAATTGTCATATTAGCAGGTTATTTCTCACACACAGCATATGCATTCCACAAATTACACCCCAAAACACATTCTGCTATTACTCCCGAGTATGGCGATACCACATGTGTGAGACTTTTACACAGCGTGGCCACATACAGAGGCCCAACATGCAGGGAGCACCTTCAGGCGTTCTGGAGCACCGAGGCCAATTCTGACATTTCTCTCCTACATGTAAAAATCATCATTTGTTTGCTAGAAAATTACATAGAACCCCAAAACATTATATAGGTTTTTTTAGCAAAGACCTTAGAGAATATAATGGTGGTTGTTGCAACTTTTTATCTCGCACGATATTTGCGCAGCAATTTTTTTAACGCGTTTTTTACGGAAAAAAATGTTTTGTGCTTAAAAAAAAAAAAACAGTAAAGTTAGCCCAATGTTTTTGCATAATGTGAAAGATGAAGTTACGCCGAGTAAATAGAATGGCGCCAAACTTCGCTACTTAAAAAATCCCCATAGGCGACGCTTTAAATATTTTTACTGGTTACATGTTTTGAGTTACAGAGGAGGTCTAGGGCCAAAATGATTGCTCTCGCTCTAACATTCGCAGAGATACCTCACATGTGTGGTTTGAAAACCGTTTTCATATGTGGGCGGGACTTACGTATGCGTTCGCTTCTGTATGCGAGCTCACGGGGACAGGGGCGCTTTAAAAAATATATTTTTTTTTTATTGTTCATTTTACTTTATTTATTTTAGTTTGACATGTTTTTCCGCCCCAAAATTTTTTTTTGATCACTTTTATACCTATTACAAGGAACGTAAACATCCCTTGTAATAGGAATATGGCATGACAGGTCCTCTTTACATTGAGATATGGGGTCAATAAGACCCCACATCTCACCTCTAGGCTGGGAAGCCTGAAAAAAAAAACAAAAAAAAAAAACAACAATCCTGGCTTTGATCGTAGCGGTGAGTCGGTAGAAGCACCGGAGGGCAGCGGGAGGGGGGGACATCCCCTCTCGCCTCCCGTAAGAATGATCAAGCAGCGGAACAGCCACTATGATTGTTGTTATGGTGTAGGGAATCGCCGGCTGAAAAAGCTGATCTCTGAATGATGCCTGTAGCTTAAGGTGACCAGATTTTTAAAATGAAATCCGGGGACATATTTTTTTTTTTACTAGTAAAGGCGGCAATCAGCGACTCTCTGCCCGTCACCGCCGTCCGCCTCACAGCCTGTCAAGTCTTACTCTCCGGGCCCCGGCTACTACTGGGTGGGGAGAGGAGGAAGATCACTCCGCCAGGAAAGTCAAGGAGATAAGCAGGCAGGCGGCTGGCCGGGACTTGAGCCAAGGCAGAAGAACATGCGAGCGGAGCTGAATGGGCATGAGCCCCAAACTTAAGAAAAATTCCCTCCGCTCTGACCAGCACATGATCATCAGAAAGGGGCACAGATAATGGAAAAAAATACACCCCCTAAGCTAGTAGGAGCGGCAGACCGGGGGGTGTGTAATTCAGATTTTTTTTTTTTATTCTGCACTGACTGTCGTTGAAATTACCCTAGCCCCTGTTCAAATCCAATCCGGGGACAAAACCGGGGACAGATTTGGTCCGGGGACAGTGTCCTCAATCCGGGGACTGTCCCCTGAAACTGGGGATGTCTGGTCACCCTACTGTAGCTGCACCCATCATTCAGATATCCCCGTACAAAGTCAAGGACGTCATATGACGGCCGGCGGGTGGGAAGTGGTTATTGCAGAGTATTGCCGGGCATTGCGGAGTATTGCCGGGTATTGCGGAGTATTGCCGGGCATTGCGGAGTATTGCCGGGCATTGCAGGGCATTGCGGACTATGGCAGGGTATTGCGGAGTATGGCAGGGTATTGCACGGGGTATTGCACAGGGGGTATTGCACAGGGTATTGCAAGGTATTGCAGAGTATTGTGCAGGGTATTGCAGAGTATTGTGCAGGGTATTGCAGAGTATTTTGCAGAGTATTGCGCAAGGTATTGCAGAGTATTGCGCAGGGTATTGCAGAGTATTGCGCAGGGTATTGCGCAGGGTATTGCAGAGTATTGCGCAGGGGAATTGCAGAGTATTGCGCAGGGTATTGCAGAGTATTGCGCAGGGTATTGCAGAGTATTTTGCAGAGTATTGCGCAGGGTATTGCAGAGTATTGCGCAGGGTATTGCAGAGTATTGCGCAGGGTATTGCAGATTATTGCGCAGGGTATTGCAGAGTATTGCGCAGGGTATTGCAGAGTATTTTGCAGAGTATTGCGCAGGGTATTGCAGAGTATTGCGCAGGGTATTGCAGAGTATTGCGCAGGGTATTGCAGAGTATTGCGCAGGGTATTCCGCAGGGTATTGCAGAGTATTGTGCAGGGTATTGCAGAGTATTTTGCAGAGTATTGCGCAGGGTATTGCAGAGTATTGCACAGGGTATTGCAGAGTATTGCGCAGGGTATTGCAGAGTATTGCGCAGGGTATTGCAGAGTATTTTGCAGGGTATTGCGCAGGGTATTGCAGAGTATTTTGCAGGGTATTGCGCAGGGTATTGCAGAGTATTGCGCAGGGTATTGCAGAGTATTGCGCAGGGTATTGCAGAGTATTTTGCAGGGTATTGCAGAGTATTGCACAGGGTATTGCAGAGTATTGCGCAGGGTATTGCAGAGTATTGCGCCAGGGTATTGCAGAGTATTTTGCAGAGTATTGCACAGGGTATTTTGCAGAGTATTGGCAGGGTGTATTGCAGAGTATTGGCAGGGTATAGCACAGGGATGGCTGAGCAGGGATGGATGGATGGCTGGATCTGTGACTGCAATTGTCACAGATCCAGCCCACAGAGCTGCTGCTGCCATCCGCTCCCTCCCCTCTCCTCTCACACTGTACCGATCGGTACAGAGAGGGGAGGGAGGAACCGGCGTCATCAAATGACGCCGGTCTGTTTACAAGTGATTGCTCCGTCATTTGATGGAGCGATCACGTGGTAAACGGCCGCTATCAGCGGCGATTTACCGCGATTCGTGATCCGCCGGGTCCAGAGGACCCGGCGGTCACGGAGTTTCCCGTGTGCGTGCCCCAGGGGGCGCGCGGGAGCGCGATTCTGGGAGGACGTTATATAACGTCCTCCCAGAGTTAAGCAACTACCTTGTCGACGTTATTTGTCGGCAGGTGGTTGTAAAGTGGTTAAATACCACCAAAAAAAAGCTCTATTTGTGGGAAAAAAATGTCTATTTTGTTTGGGTACAGCATTGCATGACCGCGCCATTGTCAGTAAAAGCGACACAATGCCGTATCGCAAAAAATGGCCTTGTCATTGAGCAGCCATATCTTCCGGGGCTCAAGTGGTTAACAACCCATGAGTCATCAGCTGTTAATGGGCTTCCCCACTGACAGCTGCATAAAACAAACATTGCCGGCAATTAAAAAGGGAGAAAAAAAAAACGTTGTGGGCCTCCTAGTCCATAACAGGCCCTGTGGGTCTGGTATGGATTTTAAGGGAACCCCACAATAAAATTGAAAAAAAAAACAGCGTGGGGTTCCCACCAAAATCCATACCAAGGCCTTTGTCTGGGAATACTGTTTTAATTGTATTTATTTTTTTAAATAAAGAAATTGTCAAAAACTGTCTCTGTGTTTTTATTACTTTTTGACACTACAGTATGTACCTCATACTCATTCACATAGGGGGACGGGATCTGGGGGCCCCCTTCTTAAAGCGGAATTCCAGGCTCTCATAAGCCCTCTGCCCACAGACCCCCACAACCACGGTCCAGGGTTGTGGGGATGAGACCCTTGTTCCCAACAAGATTGGGGTAAGGTGCTTTGGGGTGGGGAGGGGCAAAAAAAATGCTGCAGCATGTTATATACATGCTACAGATGTGCCACTTTACAGGCAGACTAAGAGGGCCACCAGGCACTATATTTAAAGGAATTTTTCATAGTTACATAGTCGGTAAGGTTGAAAAAATACACCAGTCCACCCTGTCCAACCTGTGTTGGTGTGTGTGTATGTGTTTATTTCAATAGTAAAGTGTATATCCCTGTATGTTGTGATCCTTAAGATGCTCATCTAATAGTTTTTTTTTTACTATAAACACTCCCTGCTGATACCACTGCTTGTGGAAGAGAATTCCACATCCTTACTGCTCTGACAGTAATGAACCCTCTATGCTGATTACGATTAAACTACTTCTCTTCCAATTTCAGCGAATGGTGTCTTTTTAAACTCCCCTTCACTGAAAAGTTTTTTTTCCAGTTCCAGTCCATCCTTCTTGAGGCCTGGTGCCCAGAATTGAATGGCATACTTAAGATGCGGCCAGACCAGAGTCTTGAAGAGTGGTAGAATTATTGTTTTATCTCTGGAGTAAATCCCCTTTTTAATGCATGCTAATATTCTTCGGGATTTGCTTGCAGCAGCTTGGCATTGCATGGCATTGCTGAGCCTGTCATCTACTAGGACCCCCAGAGGTTCTCCCCCTGTGAGTAACTTATGTTGGTATTTTTGGCACCCAAATGCTTTACCTTACATTTTTCAACATTAAACCTTATTTTTATTGTTGCACTTTAAGCTTTTTTTAAATCACTACTCCTGTAAAAAGGATCTTTTTTAAAAAAAATGTTTGCATCGATACATGTGTAGCGACCTCACCCCTCTCACCCCTTCTCATTCTCGGCTTGTCTTTCTTTTGTCTAGGGGTGTTAGTGTTGGGGGGAGGGATGAGATACACCACGGCCCATGTCCTCCATAGTGAAGAGGTGAAGGCCAGAAAGATCAGGCTTTGTGTAGGTGTCCTAGAGTCAAGTCCTGTCCTTCGTCCCTGACTCCTTTGCTCCTAGTAACCAGAGTTCCACACAGTGAATAGGTCCAGCACAGTTTTATTCTTCTCAGCGAATAAACACACAGCACGGTTAAGTTGGATTCTTTTGCAACAACTTAGTAGTAACGAGAATAGGTTGATACCGGAGGCCTCTCTGTCACCAGCGATGCTGCGCCGGACTCTCCAGAGAAGTTCTGCACACCAGACCTCACGAACTCAGACACGGGCACCCAGGCATTCGCCATAGTGCCTCACCCCAGGCTAAAGGTGCCTGAGATGGACTCCATCTCCGCTCCGGCCAGGTCAAAGGCACCTGGGCCCGGAACACCGGAACGCCAGCACCCAAGCTGAAGGTGCCTGGGTGCGGCCACGTCCTCCGACTCCAACTCTGAACCCCATGGTCAGGGTATCCGCCCCTTTTATCTCCTCTCCCTTCGCGCCACAGCGGGTTCCCCGCCCCGCCGTACCAGCTCCAGGGGAGGACAAAAAGGCACAGTCTTGCGGTGTGAGTTCAACTCCGGCCCAGGGCAACAACGCTACCTGTAGACCGCAGGGAACCTCACATCACCAGAGTCCTCCAAGCACCATAAAAGGGTCTCAGATTCCCTAGCAATCAGTGCATCTGGCTTACACTACCACCCAGATGCTTCCCCTAAATTCAAATACCCGCTACTCCCCCCGGTGATTTGACACTGGTCCCCAGTGTCTGGTGCAAACCCATGTCTCCCAAGAAGTGGCAACATAAGTCTGACCCAGAGACCAACTACACAATTTAACCCTGAATTGTGCCAAGACCTAAAATGGGAAAAATAGAAATGTAAAACAATAAAACTTTCAATAAAATACTCTTTAACATTTACACCTGTACAATCCCCCCCCTAGCTATCTAAGGACCACCCCATTCTCAGCAGCCTTGATAGACGTGTCTCCTGCAGAGGGGAAAAAAAACAACACACATCCTAACATCATATATGTGTTTGTTTGGAATGAATGGGTCTGTCCGAGAAGAAACCCATTCACTCCAATGAGTATTGTATAGTGTTAAAAAAAAAAAACAATCGTTGTGCAACACTGCCACCTGGTGACAATGCCGCGGTAAAGACACGTATCACTTCCAGATAAATTTTTCTCTCTTGATCTTTTCTCTGTGGCCCTACACTGACTAAAAAAAAAACAAAGTCAGTGATTTCTCTGAAGTGCAAGGAGAAGGAGGGAGAACAAAAACAGTAACAGCTCCCATTTCTCCAAAGAGTAGAACGCCCAAATACAAAAAAAAAACTAGGGCACAGTCCTTGTGTTCCGGCAAAGGCACTCCGGAAAGTTCAGCAATGAGCAGCAAGAAAGAACACACAGGAGTCTTTGTCTCCTAAAGGTAAAACTTTGGATGCGGCAGGAACACAGGCTTCAAATGTTTGTCAAAAGCCTCCATGTTGTACTCAACATTTCCTTCATCCTTGCGACAAATCACCACTCTGTCCACATGGATATGCCTTCCCAGCATCCACTTAGCTTTACAGTCCTGAAACTTCTTGGTGACCGTTGGTGAGCAAGAAAAGTATCGGCGTGCTTGAGGTACTTTGAGTTTGTCCCAGACAAAGGTATTGTACCACCTCTGGCGAAAAACTTCCACCTCGTAGAGCAATTCTCTAGGCAGGTATGGGTACTCCCACCCATACTCTTGGGCAACCTTCTGGCTAAAGAGACGCTGTAGCCTGGCCAAAGGTGGCATAGTGGCACGGTCTCCTTCTCCAGGTGACACAATCGCTTCTGGATGGCGAGGTGCGTTCACCACCTCGGTAGATCTGGGCACAGGAGCCCGCAGTGACTGGCGTTGCACTCCCGCAACAGGAGCAGGTGAAATGGAAGTTGAATCCAGAAGAGGGATTGCAGACAGTGGACCAGATACTTCCCTCGGCGCCGAGGCCTCCACCCGGGGTGTACTATCCCCAGTAGACATAGGTGGGTCCCTTGTGACACGGGACGAGGGTAGCTTCATCTTGTCCCATCCCTTTTGGTGGAAGATTTCGTCTATCTCCCCATCATCGCCATTGTCAGACAATGAATCCAGGTCGGAGGTGTCGTAACACTCAGCGGGCAGATAATTCCCAGTCATGCAATCATCCCCCTTGATGGCCTCCACCGACTGTGGGCTTCCGCCACCTTTAACCACACAGACAGTCCCAACCCCTGGCTCACCTGGGCCTTCAGAAGAACAGGGATGTCCAGGGCTCTTCCCTCCGAATCCATCCAGGCCAGGCAAGCGGCGGGGCGAAGCTCTTCCACGACCACACAAGGCCATTACTAGGCCGACTTTCCTCTTCGGTGGTCGGAGCAGGGAGCTGCTGGTGACCGAAGCAGCATCTTCGGATTTTTCTCTTTTAACTTCTGTTTGGGCAGTCACTTCGCCCTGGTCAGCTCGCACAGGAATACCCGCCATGGCATCGATCTCTCCCTCCGGAGTGGCAGTACCTGTGAGGTAGTTGAGGTGGAAGGCGCAAGGCCTTTCTGTGGATGGTTCCACCTCGAAGAGAAACTCCTTGCAGACCTCACATCACCGGAATGGCTTCAACTGAACCACCAGTCCCGAACAGCCGGGACAGATCACACCGAGGGCCTCTATGTCTCTGCAGGTGTACAGAGCCAATCGCCCCCGGGGCCTTAGTCTGATTCCTGTATCCATAATGGGAGCAGCAAAGGAAGTCATGTCCGTGAAAGAAGAAGCTGAAATCCACTGAGTATTTGAAGTCATCTTTCCTGTTCGCTGCTCCAATGCGCACTGACCCAATCTCCACGTGCGTACGTCCACATGGCCAGACTCCTCCCACACTCTGCACTTGTTTGCGGGCTTTCCCTTTTCCCCGCCCACGAACTACGCAGCTATGGTTTGCCTTGTGGCGCGTTGGGCAATATGGCCGACCTACTCGGAACTCCTCCGGGCAGCAAAGTTCAAATCCAGACACCATACACATCCCAGATACGATGCCCCCACGTTTAGCGACCTCACCCCTCTCACCCCTTCTCATACTCGGCTTGTCTTTCTTTTGTCTAGGGGTGTTAGTGCTGGGGGGAGGGATGAGATACACCACGGCCCATGTCCTCCATAGTGACGAGGTGAAGGCCAGAAAGATTGGGCTTTGTGTAGGTGTCCTAGAGTCAAGTCCTGTACTTCGTCCCTGACTCCTTTGCTCCTAGTAACCAGAGTTCCACACAGTGAATAGGTCCAACACAGTTTTATTCTTCTCAGCGAATAAACACACAGCACGGTTAAGTTGGATTCTTTTGCAACAACTTAGTAGTAACGAGAATAGGTCGAGGCACAATCCTTTCCCTTCTCTTGCCAACCACTGTGGTATCACCAGTGGCGAATAGTCACTGCCACTGACTATGTGAAATAGAACGTGAATTACCTTCGCTAGCACGGCCCCTGTCAGGGGAAGGATATCCGTCCAAGGGAGATACCGGAGGCCTCTCTGTCACCAGCGATGTTGCGCCGGACTCTCCAGAGAAGTTCTGCACACCAGACCTCACGAACTCAGACACGGGCACCCAAAGGAGTTAGGGCCCCTTCGGATTCCTCCACCCTCACGGAACTCAGTCGAAGGTACTGAGCCGCAGGCATTCGCCATAGTACCTCACCCCAGGCTAAAGGTGCCTGAGGTGGACTCCATCTCCGCTCCGGCCAGGTCAAAGGCACCTGGGCCCGGAACACTGGAACGCCAGCACCCAAGCTGAAGGTGCCTGGGTGCGGCCGCGTCCTCCGACTCCAACTCTGAACCCCGTGGTCAGGGCGTCCGCCCCTTTTATCTCCTCTCCCTTCGCGCCACAGCGGGTTCCCCGCCCCGCCGTACCAGCTCCAGGGGAGGACAAAAAGGCACAGTCTTGCGGTGTGAGTTCAACTCTGGCCCAGGGCAACTCACATCACCAGAGTCCTCCAAGAACCATAAAAGGGTCTCAGATTCCCTAGCAATCAGTGCATCTGGGTTACACTACCACCCAGATGCTTCCCTTAAATTCAAATACACGCTACACATGTCTCCCAGGGCAGTACCAAGGACGCCATACCCTTTTTATGGTCAATTACTTGCATATAAGCCTTCAAAATGGGGACTTTTGATTTTTTAAGTTTGGGTCCCATAGACTTTAATAGGGTTCACCGTTCGGGTCAGAACTTTTTCTCTGTTTGGGAGTTCTGGCGTGAAACTAACAGGGGGGGGGGGGTATTTGGCCCAACTCTACCCCTGATTTTTTTTTTTGTTTTCAAAATAGTTTTATTGAGGTCAAAAGAAAAACAAACATACATCTGGTTGAGTGCTGAAGACCAGCATATAAAGTAAAATATAAAGACAAGGTTATGATAATCAGGGTATGATATCTGGTAGTAAAACAATGTACAGATCTACTGCCAATCCAAGGTACCCATTATGTATACGTTTCTGCAATATGCTGCATGAAATCTGACCAACCTTTTGTGGTGTAAAACAAGAACTGAACAAAAAGGAAAATTAAACACAACAAAAATAGTAACTTAGTTCAATTTTGAAGTCGGAATAAAAACCAGGGGTTCCATTTGGAATCATATTTAGGTATGGAGTCATGTAGGGTATGATATATTTTCTCTGATAGCATGATGTGATCGACCCGGGAGATAACTTGTGAAAACGGGACAGAAGCCTACTTCCAATGAAGAGCTATTGCCCATTGTACTGCTATGCATATGGTATGTATTAGGTACATCAGAGGCTTTGAAGTATCCAGCAGTTTCTCAAAAAGGAGACAGTGGGGCTGATTTACGTAACGTTTGCGCCATGAGTATCGGCGCATCTGCACGCGAAACTGCAGTTTTGGTATTTACAAAGCATTAGCGCCGGTAACGCAGCGCTATTCCCCATTTACTATAGTGTTCTTGGTGCACGGGAGGAGGCGCTCAGTGCGCCACTATGGACCTGGCGCATGGCATCTTCAAATAAAAATATAAAGAAGCTTGAAGTGCCAATATAATGGTGTGATGTGCGGTGATGTGAGGAAGTTTAGTGACACCTGCCCAAGTAACAAACATGCCCAAAATATAATGAGAAAGTAACTTTTTCTGAACCAGCCTGCTGCGCCGGCAAGTACGTTTATAACTGCGAGGGATATTTTTGTGCTCTGCGCGGGAATTTCACTCGTTCAAATGCGCCGGTTCACTGCTCCGGCAAAATCTTAGTAAATGTCAAGTCACGTAAATCAATTTGCATAAGTTGAACAGGCGCAGCTCCTAAACTTGCCGTTATACAGGTCCTTCTCAAAAAATTAGCATATTGTGATAAAGTTCATTATTTTCTGTAATGTACTGATAAACATTAGACTTTCATATATTTTAGATTCATTACACACAACTGAAGTAGTTCAAGGCTTTTCTTGTTTTAATATTGATGATTTTGGCATACAGCTCATGACAACCCAAAAATCCTATCTCAAAAAATTAGCATATCATGAAAAGGTTCTCTAAACGAGCTATTAACCTAATCATCTGAATCAACTAATTAACTCTAAACACCTGCAAAAGATTCCTGAGGCTTTTAAAAACTCCCAGCCTGGTTCATTACTCAAAACCGCAATCATGGGTAAGACTGCCGACCTGACTGCTGTCCAGAAGGCCATCATTGACACCCTCAAGCAAGAGGGTAAGACACAGAAAGAAATTTCTGAACGAATAGGCTGTTCCCAGAGTGCTGTATCAAGGCACCTCAGTGGGAAGTCTGTGGGAAGGAAAAAGTGTGGCAGAAAACGCTGCACAACGAGAAGAGGTGACCGGACCCTGAAGAAGATTGTGGAGAAGGACCGATTCCAGACCTTGGAGGACCTGCGGAAGCAGTGGACTGAGTCTGGAGTAGAAACATCCAGAGCCACCGTGAACAGGCGTGTGCAGGAAATGGGCTACAGGTGCCGCATTCCCCAGGTCAACCCACTTTTGAACCAGAAACAGCGGCAGAAGCGCCTGACCTGGGCTACAGAGAAGCAGCACTGGACTGTTGCTCAGTGGTCCAAAGTACTTTTTTCGGATGAAAGCAAATTTTGCATGTCATTCGGAAATCAAGGTGCCAGAGTCTGGAGGAAGACTGGGGAGAGGGAAATGCCAAAATGCCTGAAGTCCAGTGTCAAGTACCCACAGTCAGTGATGGTCTGGGGTGCCATGTCAGCTGCTGGTGTTGGTCCACTGTGTTTTATCAAGGGCAGGGTCAATGCAGCTAGCTATCAGGAGATTTTGGAGCACTTCATGCTTCCATCTGCTGAAAAGCTTTATGGAGATGAAGATTTCATTTTTCAGCACGACCTGGCACCTGCTCACAGTGCCAAAACCACTGGTAAATGGTTTACTGACCATGGTATTACTGCGCTCAATTGGCCTGCCAACTCTCCTGACCTGAACCCCATAGAGAATCTGTGGGATATTGGGAAGAGAAAGTTGAGAGACGCAAGACCCAACACTCTGGATGAGCTTAAGGCCGCTATCGAAGCATCCTGGGCCTCCATAACACCTCAGCAGTGCCACAGGCTGGTTGCCTCCATGCCACGCCGCATTGAAGCAGTCATTTCTGCAAAAGGATTCCCGACCAAGTATTGAGCGCATAACTGAACATAATTATTTGAAGGTTGACTTTTTTTGTATTAAAACACTTTTCTTTTATTGGTCGGATGAAATATGCTAATTTTTTGAGATAGGATTTTTGGGTTGTCATGAGCTGTATGCCAAAATCATCAATATTAAAACAAGAAAAGCCTTGAACTACTTCAGTTGTGTGTAATGAATCTAAAATATATGAAAGTCTAATGTTTATCAGTACATTACAGAAAATAATTAACTTTATCACAATATGCTAATTTTTTGAGAAGGACCTGTATAACAGTCCGACAGCAAAATTACATTTCTAAAGGAAAAAAAGGCATTTAAAATAATTCTTCTTTGGCCGATCCGCTTGAATTCGAGGTTCCCGCTGTGTGACGCTTCAGTTCTTCAGTTCTCCTCTGGGTCCGCTGCCACCCGGTGACCCCACCCCCCTCTGACACCTCAGGCAAAGTCCCCGTGAAAACCATGTGCGTCAGAGGGGGGAGGGGTCACCGGGTGGCAGCGGACCCAGAGGAGAACTGAAGAACTGAAGCGTAACACAGCGGGAACCTTGAATTCAAGCGGAGCGGCCGGAGAAAGAAGAAGGGAACAAGAAGCCGGAGCAAGATGCGGACGAGAACACTGAAGGAAGAAGGAAGCTGAAGATGAAGATGAAGATAAAGAACAAGATGGAGGAAGAAACCCGAATGGAGAAAAGAAGAAGGTGGAAGAAGAAGAAGGAAGAAGATGGAAGAAAGGAGAAGACATTAATAAAGGAATTGTCAAAAACCGGCTATTGTAATTTTTAACATTTTTGACACTTTTTTTGTGAAATGGTAGGGGTACATTTGTACACCATTACCATTTCACACAGGGGGGGCAGGATCTGGGGGTCCCCTTTGTTAAAGGGGGCTTCCAGATTCCGATAAGCCCCCCGCCCGCAGACCCCCACAACCACCGGGCAAGGGTTGTGGGGATGAGGCCCTTGTCCCCATCAACATGGGGACATGGTGCTTTGAGGGGTCACAGACCCCCAAAGCATCCTCCCCATGTTGAGGGCATGTGGCCTGGTATGGTTCAGGAGGGGGGCGCTCTCTCATCCCCCCTCTTTTCCTGCGGCCTGCCAGGTTGCGTGCTCAGATAAGGGTCTGGTGTGGATTTTTAGGGGGACCCCCACGCCATTTTTTTTTAACTTTGGCGCGGGGGTCCCCTTAAAATCTATACCAGACCTGAAGGGCCTGTGTTTCCCCAAGGAAAGACATTGGTAAAGATTTACCCTCACTTCCTGTGTGGCTATGTGACAGGAAGTGAATCATTTGGAAGGATAAAGTGGCCAAATTAGGGAGTTGTCTTCACCCTATCAGGGGTGCAGACATCCCCAAAAACTGTCTAGACTTCTAATCCCTCTGCACTCTATCCCCAAGCAAAAATAAGAAAAAGGATTTCATTTAGTTTAACTTTGCAAAGACACATTCCTAAGTTGAATTGTGATGCATGTCAATGGCCCTTTTAGACCCTCTTTAACCACTTGAAATCAGCACTATAACTGATGGACGGCCACAGCACGGTCTTCAATTGCTGGGAGTCCGTCAATAGACGTCCTCCCCTTCGCGCGCAGCGCGCTGTGGTCACTGAGTCACTGAGATTTGGGTGATGACAGATCCGAGTAAGGGGCCGATCCTGCCCCTTACCACGTGATCATCTGTCAGCCAATGACAGCTGATCACGTGATGTAAACAAAAGCTTGGTAATGGTTTTTGTTTTCTCCTTGTGCTGACAGCGTGAGCATAAAAAAAGACAATCACCGGCTTATGTGCAAGGGACATCGGGACCGAAGAGGAAGAGGCAATTCTGCGTCATCTGTGACAATCAGTAGCCCCTGCCAGTGCCACCTATCAATGCCCACCACTGGTGCCAATCAGTGCCACCTAGCAGTGCCACTTCTCAATGCCCACCAGTGCCAACTAGCAATGCCACCTCTCAGTGCCCACCCTTGCCACCTTATCGGCGTCCATCAGTGCAGCCTCATCAGTGTACATCAATGAAGGAGAAAATTGTTCGAACTAAATATTAACCACTTCCCTACAGCCCACCGTCAAATGACGTGCTTGACTTTGTGCGGTGACATCTGAATGATGCCTGCAGTTGCAAGCATCATTCAGATATCATTCTTTTCAGCCGGTGATTCTGTGCATGATAAAAACTATCATAGCGGCAGTTCCGCCGCTTGATCATTCTTATAGGTGGCGGGAGGGGACGTCCCCCCCCCTCCCGCCACCATCCAGTGCTTCTCCGGGCTCTCCCGTGCCATCGGGGGCCCAAAGAACGAATTGGCGGGCGCCGGATGGGAAGCATAGAGATGACTGGTGACCAGATGGTCACCAGTCATCTCTATGACCATCGGAGGCCCGGACGCAACGTTATGATGTCACACCGGGTTCCCGTATGTAAACAAAGCCGTGATCTCGGCTGTAAGCATGAGATTGGTGAATTTTTTTACTGATCTCATGCTTTCCAGCCTGGAGGAGAGATGTGGGGTCTTATTGACCCTGCATCTCTCCATAAAGAGGACCTGTCACAATAGATTCCTATTACAAGGGATGTTTACATTCCTTGTAATAGGAATAAAAGTGATCAAAAAAAAAAGTAAAAAAAAAAAGTGTAAAAAAAAAAAAGTTAAAAAAAATAATAATAAAAAAAAATTAAAACGCCCCTGTCCCCGGTAGCTCGCGCTCAGAAGCGAACAGACACGTAAGTCCCGCCGACATATGTAAACGCCGTTAAAACCACACATGTGAGGTATTGATGCGTGCGTTAGAATGAGTGCAACAATTCTAGCACTAGACCTCCTCTGTAATGCGAAAATGGTAAAGTGATTTTTTTTTTAAAGCATCGCCTATGGAGATTTTTAAGTACTGAAGTTTGGTGTCATTCCATGAGTGTGCGCAATTTTAAAGCGTGACATGTTAGGTATCTGCTTACTCAGCACAACAACATCTTTCACATTATACAAAAAAATTGGTCTAACTTTACTGTTTTGTAATTTTTTTAATTCATAAAACCATTTTTTTTTCCAAAAAAAGGCGTTGTAAAATGTATTGCGCAAATACCTAGCGAGATCAAAATTTGCAATGACCGCCATTTTATTCCCTAGGGTGTCTGCTAATAAAACATATATAATGTTTGGGGGTTCTAAGTAATTTTATAGTAATAAAATTATGATTTTTACATGAAGGAGAGAAGTGCCAGAATAGGCCCAGTTTTGAAGTGGTTAAAATATCCAATTTTTTTTTTTTTAGTCGGTCTTTTGTATTTATATAAAAAAAAAAATCGCAGAGGTGATCAAATAGCACCAAAAGAAAGCTCTATTTGTGTGCAAAAAATTATTACATTTTCATAGGGTTACAGTGTTGTATGAGCGCGTAATTGTCATTCAAAGTGCATCAGCGCTGAAAGTTGAAAATTGGTCTGGGCAGGAAGTGGCCAGTAAGCAAGTGGTCAATATAAGGCTACATGCACACGGACGTTTTTCCAGCCGCTTGTTTGAGTGTTTTTTGCACGCCTCTCCATGTTAGCCTATGGCCTCATGGCCACCATGGCGTTTTTGAGCTGTAAATGGCATAGGCGTTTTTAGGCCCCATGTACACGGGACGCTGGTGCAAAGTCTTCAGAACTAAGGTTGAAAGCGGCGTTTCTAAACGCGCGTTTTGTCGCGTTTGCATGCCGCGTTTTACCGCATTTGCGTCTATAAGCGTTTAGTTAGTTAACATTAGAGATGAGCCGAACACCCCCCTGTTCGGTTCGCACCAGAACCTGCGAACAGACAGAAAGTTAGTGCGAACTTTAGAACCATATTAAATACAATGGACTTGAACGTTCAAAATCAAAAGTGCTAATTATAAAGGCTAATATGCAAGTTATTGTCCTAAAAAGTGTTTGGGGACCCGGGTCCTGCCCCAGGGGACATGTATCAATGCAAAAAAAAGTTTTAAAAACTGCAGTTTTTTCGGGAGCAGTGATTTTAATAATGATTAAAGTGAAACAATAAAAGTGAAATATTCCTTTAAATTTTGTACCGGGGGGGGGGGGGGGGTGTAATAGTATGCCTGTAAAGCAGTGCTTGTTTCCCATGCTTAGAACTGTCCCTGCTTAAAGTGTCATTTCTGAAGGAAAAAAAAGTAATTTAAAACTCATTCGCGGCTATAATGAATTGTCGGCTCCCGGCAATACATAGAAAAGTCATTGGTTAAAAAAATAATAAAAAAATCGGGGGGGGGGGGTCCCCCTAGGTTCAATTACCAGGCCCTTCATGTCTGGTATGGATATTAAGGGGAACCCTGCCGCAAATTCAAAAAAAAAAATGCGTGTGGTTCCCCCAAATATCCATACCAGACCCTTCAGGTCTGGTATGGATTTTAAGGGGAACTCCACCCCTAATTTTTTTTTTTAGATGTCGTTCCCTCAAAAATCCATACCAGACCCTTTATCCGAGCACGCAACCTGGCAGGCCGCAGGAAAAGAGGGGGGGACGAGAGAGCGCCTCCCCCTCTCCTGAACCGTACCAGGCCACATGCCCTCAACATAGGGAGGATGTCCCCATGTTGATGGGGACAAGGGCCTCATCCCCACAACCCTTGCCCGGTGGTTGTGGGGGTCTGCGGGCAGGGGACTTATCGGAATCTGGAAGACCCCTTTAACAAAGGGGACCCCCAGATCCCGGCCCCCCACCCTATGTGAATGAGTATGGGGTACATCGTACCCCTACCCATTCACCTGGTGGCAAAAAAATTCAATAAAAAAAACACAACACGGGTTTTTAAAGTAATTTATTAGGCAGCTCCGGGGGTCTTCTTCCGACTTCGGGGGTCTTCTTACAACTTCGGGGGTCTCTTCTTCTGCTCTCCGGTGTCGTCTCCGCGCTCTCTGGCGGAGCGCAACGACTTGTATTGACATGGGGCGTGGTCACTGGTGACCCCGCCCCCATATGATGTCACGGTCCCATCATTCCCCGGGACTGTGTCGGCATACGGGGCGGGGTCACCGGGTGGCATCACCCGGTGACCACGCCCCATGCCAATATAAGTCGTTGCGCTCCGCGCAAACAGCATTGTAGCGGCAGACAGCGACGAGGCAACATCGGGCGGAGAGAAGAGGGAAGAAGGCGATGATGAAGACCGGGACCCCGCTAGCAAAAGAGCTGGAAGAAGATAGCGGGGCGCCCGGCAAAAGGCAGAAAGAACCGGAGATCGTGGAGAAGGCACCGGAGAGCGGGAGAAGAACCGGAGAGCATGGAGAAGGCACCGGAGAGCGGAAGAAGATGCCGGAGAGTCGTAAGAGACCGCTGAAGTCGGAAGAAGACCCCCGGAGCTGCCTAATAAATTACTTTAAAAACCTGTGTTGTGTCTTTTTATTGACATTTTTTGCCACCAGGTGAATGGGTAGGGGTACGATGTACCCCATACTCATTCACATAGGGTGGGGGGGGCCCAGGATGTGGGGGCACCCTTATTAAAGGGGGCTCCCGGATTCCAATAAGCCCCCCTGCCCGCAGACCCCAACAACCAATGGCCAGGGTTGTCGGGAAGAGGCCCTTGTCCCCATCAACATGGGGAGGGTGCTTTGGGGTGGGGGGGCGTAGGTCGCCCCCCTGCCCCAAAGCAGCAAACCCCCCATGTTGAGGGCATGCGGCCTGGTATGGTTCAGGAGGGAGGGGGGGCGCTGCCCCCCTTTCCTGACCTGCTGGGCTGCGTGCTCGGATAAGGGTCTGGTATGGATTTTGGGGGGACCCCCACGCCGTTTTTTCGGCGTAGAGGGGTTTCTCTTAAAATCCATACCAGACATAAGGGCCTGGTATGCTCCTGGTGGGGAACCCATGCCGTTTTTTTTTTTTTATTTGGCCTGGAGTTCCCCTTCATGATTCATACCAAACACAGGGGACGGCGAGCACGAGGCTTGCAGTACCTTGTCGCCGAGAACATTCTCGGCCAGGTACTTCAAGACGCCTCCAGGACACGACTTGAGCGTCTGCTTCACGCTCAAGTCATGTCTAAGTTGCCTCGCATCGTCTTGATCCGACTTCCCGGGCGACCTCTATTCAAATCAATGGGCTCCCATAGGGAACCATTCATTTTGAATAGAGGTACAAGCGCCCCGCTGACATTTTTATTTACTATAGCAGTGCGCCGCCGGTTCATGCGCCCAATTAAGGATTTATCCGGCGCACCAATTAAGGTATGAACCGGCGCAGCGCACTGTTGATAGTAAATCACCCCCAGTGTGTATATGTCAGAGCCATGTGTCTACCCGCTAGTTTGTCTATGAGCTCTAGAACCTCCCTCCAGGTAGGTTGTAGTTTTTTCACATTCCCAGAAAACATGCCTGAAGGAGCCTTGGTGAGCGCACCCTCTAACGCAAAAGGAGGAGGCTTGTGGGTATATCTTACTCAAGCGGAGTGTGGTGTAATACCAACGCATCTGCAATTTAATTGCTGTTTCTCTCACCGTCAGGGATTTTGTACTTTTATGTTTAGCATTTCATGTTTAGCCAGTTAGCTCCCCAGTCCAGATCGTCCACCCCTAGACTTAGTTCCTCTTCCCATTGTATCCAGTATTTCAATCGGGGGTTCTCGCCGACCGATTCAAGTGTTTTATAAAGTCCTGAAATAAGCCCTTTTTGTCTCGGGGCAGTCTGACATATATTCTCCTCTACCCCTGATTTTAACCGCTTCCCACCCAGTGTCATTAGTACAGTGCATATTTTTAGCCCTGATCACTGTATTAGTTTCATTAGTCCTCAAAAAATTTCAAAAGTGTCAAGCCTCGTACACACAAACGAGTTTCTTGGCAAAAACCAGCAAGAAACTTGCTGGCAGAGATTTTTTGCCGAGAAATTTGTTCGTGTGTATGGTTTCTCGTCAAGAAAAGCGACAAGAATCTCAACGAGAAAATAGAGATCCTGCTCTCTATTTTCTCGTCGAGATTCTCGGCGGCATGTTTCTCGACAAGAAAAGTGAGTGTGTGTACACTTACCTGTCCTTCCGGAAGCCCGCGCATGTTCGAAATGAATTTGACGCATGCGCGGTAGCTTCCTAGGCATACGTAGGGTATACCAAGATGGCGGTGACAGCATCGAATGTGACGAGCGCATGCTCGTCGTAGTCGATGACGTCACCGTGTACGCTCCATTCAAAGAACCGTGGGTTCTTTGAATCGAGCGTCTGTACACTCGGCCGGGACAAGTTTCTTGTCCAAGAATCTCGTCGAAAAAAAACCACATGTTTTTTTCGACGAGAATCTCGGCCGTGTGTATGAGGCCTCAGTGTCAGAATGCACCCGGCAATATCACAGTCTCACTATAAGTCACTGATCTACGCCATTACTAGTAAAAAAAAAAATATCCCTTAGTTTGTAGATGCTATAACTTTTGTGCAAACCAATCAATAAACGCTTGTTGGGATTTTTTTTTATCAAAAACATGTAGCAGAATACATATTGGCCTAAATTTATGAAGAAATTCGATTTTTTTTTACATTTTTTTATTAGATATGTTTTATAGAAGAAAGTAAAAAAATATTGTGTTTTTTTCAAAATTGTCAGTCTTTTTTATTTATAGTGCACAACGCAAAAAATGCAGAGGTGATCAAATATCACCAAAAGAAAGCTCTATTTGTGGGAAAAAAGGAGATCAATTTTATTTGGGTACAGCATTGCATGGCCGCGCAATTATCAGGTAAAGTAACACAGTGCCATATTGCAAAAAATGGCCTGATCATGAAGGGGGGTAAATCTTCTGGAGGTCAAGTGGTTAAGGTGAAGATCCAAAAGGTTTCACTCTAACAGAGCATTTTAAATCGTTCCCTCTACACTCTAATGAAATGGCTTCTATCCCAAATACAGGTAGCTGTGTAGGACCTAAGTTATGTTTATCCATAAAATGGCAAGGAACACAGTGGGCAGTGCCAGATTTACAAGGTGGAAAAAGGGGTAATTGCCCCGGGCCCCCCTGTTAGGGAGTCCCCCCAACCCCAGACTTCCATAATGAAAAATTATAAAATAAGTTTTATTTTTTTTAAAAATTACGAAGTGTGTCTGGGTTTTAGGATACGGAACATTTAAGCTTGACTTCAGAGCCAAAGGTATGAGGGCTTAGGGCAAGTAGGTATAAAGAGCTGGAATGGGATGCCAGGAGCCTCTGTGGCAATGCAGACTACAAATCAACTGCCAGCAGTTCAATAAAGAGAAGAAAGTAATATTATGCAAACCCAATATCAGTCTCAGAGGAAACTTTATTCTCTCAGAAAAAAATTCAGATCTGAAACTTTCAATGTTATTTTAGATCAGCTGTCTGTTGCCTTACAGACAGTGTCGGATATATAAGGGGGTAAAAGGGGCGATTGTCCCGGGCCCCCCTGACAGAGTGGACCCCCCAGCCTCAGACTTTCTTTCTAAAAAAAAAGTACTAATTATAAAACTACAATCACAAAAACACTTAAAGTAATTGTAAAGCCTCAAAGTTTTTCACCTTAATGCATTCTATGTATTTAATTTTTAGGGACTCATTAATGACAGGAATAGTACCACTGGATTGGCGCAGGGCCAATGTGGTGCCTATATTTAAAAAGGGAATTAAGTGTTTACCAAGTAACTATAGACCTGTTAGTTTAACTTCTATAGTTGGGAAAATACTGGAGAGATTAATAAAAGACCACATAGATGAGTTCTTGCTGGAAAAAAACTATTTAAGCAACAGACAGCATGGATTCATGAAAGACAGAAGTTGTCAAACAAACCTGATTTCTTTTTATGAAGAGGTAAGTAAGACCTTGGACAGAGGGGTGGCAGTGGACGTGGTATACTTGGATTTTGCAAAAGCGTTCGATACAGTTCCCCACACACGGCTCACGTGTAAGGTAAAGTCTACAGGATTGGAAATATCAGTTTGTAAATTGTGACAGCAGGAAGGTAAAGTCACCTGGTTGCATCCAGGGGGGTAGATATATTTCGCCCAGATTCAGGCTTTACGCCGACTTATACAACTAGGTGGAGAGTTGTATAAGCCCAGCTGGGGCTAGTGGGCTCATGGATGACTCATACCTCTAGGGAGAGTGTGGGGCGTCGTGCAGACAGGGAGTTGATGAGACCAGCTGAAGCTTGTCAGCTCATTTAGGCCTCTATAAGAACTCCCAGCTTCATTAGATGTTAGCTCATGCCTGGACCCAGACCTGTGTGGACTGTCTAGGGAGAGTGAACCCCTGTGCGGTGAGACAAAGCCTGTGTGGCTATTTGCTTGGACATTTAAAACCAGGGACTTAGGGACTAGGACAGCACTAGGCTGATCCCAGTTGTTAGTTAGGAAACCTGTATGTTTAGTCAGAGGTCAAGTTGACCAGGATTTATTTTGTTTATGTTTCTTTTGGCTTTGCTGTGTTTTGTCACTGTAAAAAGAAAATAAACCGCACCTTTTTTTGATTTTGAAAACCACAACCTCCGTTAGCTGGGCCTGTTTTTGTGTGGGGAGCCCATCCCGGGGGTCACACACACCCGCTGCCGAGCTAACCCCCTCACAGTTGGTGGAGAATGCGGGCAGTTTTTTTTTAAGCCAGCATGGAGGAGATACTGAAGCAGCTGGCTCTAGCAAATGCCAATCAACAGCAGACAAATGCAGGTTTGCAAAAGAGCCTTGCAGCTCATCAACAGAGCCTTGCAGCTCAACAACAGAACTTCGCAGCCCAGCAGCAATCTGAGGCCCGCTTCATAGACCTGTTACAGAAGCAAGAGCAGAGACTACAACAAATGGAAGCAGTAATGCAGCAACGTCCGCAGACCAGTGAGGAAAGCCGTCCCACTAATACCGCGTCCTTTGGGGTGAGTCGTTTATTGACAAAAATGACTGGAGAGGATGATCCAGAGGTATTTTTGACCACATTTGAAAGGACTGCTGAAAGAGAAAAGTGGCCTGAGGAGCAGTGGGCTGGACTGGTGGCTCCTCTGTTAACTGGTGAATCGCAGAAGGCTTACTATGACCTAGAGCCTGACCAAGCAAAAGACTATGTGATGCTAAAAGCTGAAATATTGGCAAGGCTGGGTGTCACCCAGGCTGTCCGGGCTCAGCGTGTGCATAACTGGACTTTCCAGCTTGGAAAACCCCCCAGGTCTCAAATGTATGATCTCATTCACCTGAGCAGAAAGTGGCTACAGCCAGAGACTTTGTCCGCACCAAAGATTGTGGAACGTGTTGTAATGGATCGGTTTTTGAGAGCTCTTCCTACTGCCATCCAAAAGTGGGTAAGCCATGGAGACCCAGAGACGGCCGATGGTCTTGTGGATCGTGTGGAGAAATACTTGGCTACAGAGAACCTGACGGCCTCTTCCAGAGACACTCGGACTTTCCACCCTAAGACCAGACCATCCCCAGGGGCGGATAAGAGGATTCCAAGGGGTAAGGGTGGAGAGAGTGAGAGGGTGGGAGCTCTACCCAGGGTTTGGCGAGAACAGCCTGGGAAGTCGGGGGCTCAAGAGGCAGCCAAAAGGATTGTTTGCTACCGCTGCCGGCAAGCGGGACATATTGCAGCCAATTGCCCGGTTGTGGAGGAACCCATGCAGTGTGACTTTCTGACGGGCAGACGTCAGTCGCTGTGTGTGACAGTCGCATGCACTGCCATTCGAGGAACTGAGAAACATTTATGCAAAATGTGTGTTAATGGTAGAAATGTTGTGGTATTGCTGGATTCAGGTAGCCTTGTGACCCTGATAAAGGCTGAGTTAGTTAAAACAGAGGTCTCTGGGAATAGCAAGGTAGCTGTTATTTGTGTGCATGGGGACACCCGAGAGTATCCAGTGACTACAGTGTGTTTCGAGACCCCCAAAGGTACCCTCTCTCATCCAGTGGGCTTAGTATCTCAGTTACCGTATGACGCCATTGTGGGAAGGGATTTTCCGAAGTTCTGGGAACTGTGGGATGATCCTGAGCCCCCCACTGGTGCCCCTATGTACCAGGAATGTGATAGCCAGAACTCCCCTGAGAGTGGTGAGGACTCTCCGGAATTTCCCTTATCAGTATTGGCAGGGGAGACTCAAGAAACTGGAGAGGAGCCCACCTCCTCAGACGAAAACCTACCGTCTGTGGAGTTTTCTGATCTTGAGGTTCACAGGGAAAACTTTGCCACAGAACAGTTGAAAGACCCCGCCCTAATAAAGGCACGGGAAAACGTAGTGAAAATAGATGGCGAGTTAGTGAACCCAGATAATACCTGCACTTACCCATACTTCAGCGTAGAGAAGGACCTACTGTATCGGGTGGCAAAAAGGGCAGAAGAAACCGTTGAGCAGCTTGTGGTGCCCAAACCTTACAGGAAGTTGGTGTTGGAGTTGGCCCATGGGCACATTCTTGGAGGTCATCTGGGGACAGAGAAAACCCGAGAGAGGGTATTACAGAGATTCTATTGGCCGGGGGTGATGAAGGACATAGAAAATTATTGTTCCTCCTGCCCTGTGTGTCAGAGGTCGGCCCCGATGCCACATTTCCGTAGCCCGCTGGTCCCTCTACCCATCATTGAGGTCCCGTTTGAGAGGATCGCCATGGATTTGGTAGGTCCTATAATCAAGTCCGCTAGGGGGCACCAGTACATATTAGTTATAATGGACTATGCCACCCGTTATCCAGAAGCGATCCCTCTCCGAAATACCTCGGCCAAAACCATAGCCAAAGAGCTATCTCTTGTGTTTAGCCGGGTGGGTATTTGTAAAGAACTGCTTACGGACCAAGGTACACCCTTTATGTCCCGGGTTATGAAGGAGCTGTGTAAATTGTTCAAAGTGACGCAATTACGTACATCTGTGTATCACCCCCAAACCGATGGGCTGGTTGAAAGATTCAACAAAACCCTAAAACAAATGTTGAAGAAAGTGGTGGATAGAGATGGAAAGGATTGGGACTGTCTACTTCCTTATCTGATGTTTGCTATTAGGGAGGTGCCCCAATCCTCTACGGGATTCTCCCCCTTTGAGTTACTGTATGGGAGACACCCAAGAGGGCTGTTGGATATTGCCAAGGAAACTTGGGAAAGTGAGAGTTCTCCCCACAGGAGTGTGATTGAGCATGTCGCCCTGATGCAAGACCGAATTGCACAGGTAATGCCCATCGTGAAGGAACATTTGGCCCAAGCGCAGTTAGCACAGCAGAGAGTGTACAACCGTGGAGCCAAGACCCGTACCTTTTCCCCGGGGGATAGGATACTGGTACTTGTCCCTACGGTTGAAAGTAAATTCCTTGCCAAATGGCAAGGCCCCTACGAGATAATGGAAAAAGTGAGCGAAGTGAATTACAAGGTCAGACAACCAGGAAGGCGAAAGCCCGAACAGATCTATCACGTTAATCTGTTGAAAGCCTGGAGGGATAGAGAGTCCCTAGTCGCAGACACTTGGTCACCAGCTCAAACTGGTTGCGTGATTCCTGAGGTTGGAATAGCAGCCACCTTGTCACAACCTCAACAACAGGAGGTTAAGGAGTTTGTGCTTCGCAACAAGGAGGTATTCTCTGAGCTGCCGGGACAAACATCTGGGGTAGAGCATGACATCATTACCCCGCCCGGTGAAAGGGTGAAGTTAAAACCCTATCGGATCCCAGAGGCCCGACGGGAGGCAATACGGGAGAAAGTACAGAAAATGCTGAACTTAGGGGTGATAGAGGAGTCCCAAAGTGATTGGTCTAGTCCCATTGTGTTGGTGCCTAAACCGGATGGGAGCTGGCGATTTTGTAACGATTTTCGTCAGTTGAACAAAGTTACAAAATTTGACACCTACCCCATGCCACGTATAGATGAGTTGATCGACCGGCTGGGAACAGCCCGATACATGACGACTCTCGACCTCACAAAAGGGTATTGGCAAATCCCCCTGGCCAAATTGGCCAAAGAGAAAACCGCATTTGTAACCCCAGACGGGGCGTTCCAATATAAAAGAATGCCGTTCGGGTTACAGAATGCGCCGGCCACATTCCAGCGGAAAATGGACCAGATGCTGAGGCCCCATCGGAAGTATGCTGCGGCTTACCTGGATGACGTAATTGTCCATAGCACAGATTGGGCCTCACATCTGCCAAAAGTGCAAGCAGTCCTGGACTCTGTTCGGGAAGCGGGGTTTACGGCTAACCCCAAGAAGTGTACCATTGGGCAGGAGGAGGCCAAATATCTTGGGTACACCATTGGGAGGGGAGTAATAAAACCCCAACTCAACAAAGTCGAGGCCATCCAGAGTTGGCCACGTCCCAACAGCAAGAAGCAGGTATGAGCCTTTCTGGGAATCGCTGGGTATTATCGGCGATTCATTCCCCACTTTGCTTCTAAGGCTGTGCCCCTAACCAACCTAACGAAGGGGAAAGGGTCGGTCATGATTAAATGGACCCCCGAGGCTGAGGCAGCATTCCAATTCTTGAAACAAGCCTTATGTAGCCAGCCAGTGTTGTACTCACCCGACTTCTCTAAAGACTTTGTCGTACAAAGTGATGCGTCAGATGTGGGGTTAGGAGCAGTATTGTCCCAGGTCTGGAACGGGGAAGAGCACCCAGTCATTTACCTTAGCAGGAAGTTGAAGTCCCATGAGGTAAATTACGCCACCGTTGAAAAGGAGTGTTTAGCGGTGAAGTGGGCTCTAGATTCCCTTCGGTACTACCTGCTAGGTAGGCACTTTGACATGGTTACGGATCACGCTCCGTTAAAGTGGATGGCTCAAAACAAGGAAACAAATAGAAGAGTGAATAGGTGGTTCCTGGCCCTCCAGGAATTCAACTTCACAGTAAAGCATCGCCCTGGCGTTCAAATGGGGAATGTGGATGCTTTGTCTCGAGTACATGAATGCCTGATTGCTGGTGTTCCAACCCCGAGGTTAAAACAAGAGGGGGGGTATGTGAGAGCAGGAAGGTAAAGTCACCTGGTTGCATCCAGGGGGGTAGATATATTTCGCCCAGATTCAGGCTTTACGCCGACTTATACAACTAGGTGGAGAGTTGTATAAGCCCAGCTGGGGCTAGTGGGCTCATGGATGACTCATACCTCTAGGGAGAGTGTGGGGCGTCGTGCAGACAGGGAGTTGATGAGACCAGCTGAAGCTTGTCAGCTCATTTAGGCCTCTATAAGAACTCCCAGCTTCATTAGATGTTAGCTCATGCCTGGACCCAGACCTGTGTGGACTGTCTAGGGAGAGTGAACCCCTGTGCGGTGAGACAAAGCCTGTGTGGCTATTTGCTTGGACATTTAAAACCAGGGACTTAGGGACTAGGACAGCACTAGGCTGATCCCAGTTGTTAGTTAGGAAACCTGTATGTTTAGTCAGAGGTCAAGTTGACCAGGATTTATTTTGTTTATGTTTCTTTTGGCTTTGCTGTGTTTTGTCACTGTAAAAAGAAAATAAACCGCACCTTTTTTTGATTTTGAAAACCACAACCTCCGTTTGCTGGGCCTGTTTTTGTGTGGGGAGCCCATCCCGGGGGTCACACACACCCGCTGCCGAGCTAACCCCCTCACAAAATGGATAGAAAACTGGCTAAAAGACAGAATTCAGAGAGTAGTGGTTAATGATTCTTACTCTGAATGGTCCAAGGTTTTCAGTGGTGTACCCCAAGGTTCAGTGCTGGGACCCTTACTTTTTAATATGTTTATAAATGATATTGGGTCTGAGATCAAAAGTAACATTTCTGTCTTTGCAGATGACACCAAGCTATGCAGTGGAATAACGTCCTTACAGGATGTCGCCAATTTACAAGCCAACCTCAATGCTCTGTCTAATTGGGCGACTATGTGGCAGATGAGGTTTAATGTTGATAAATGTAAAGTTATGCACTTGGGGGCAAATAATATGAATGCATCATACATACTAGGGGGAGTACAACTGGGGGGATCCGTAGTGGAGAAGGATCTGGGGGTTTTGGTAGATCATAAGCTCAATAATGGCATGCAATGCCAAGCTGCGGTTTCCAAAGCGAACAAAGTCCTTTCTTGTATTAAGAGAGGTATGGTCTCCAGAGAGAGAGATATCATTTTGCCCCTGTTCAAATCATTAGTAAGACCTCATCTGGAATATGCAGTTCAGTTTTGGGCCCCAGTTCTCAAAAAGGATATTGGGGAACTGGAGAAAGTGCAGAGAAGGGCAACCAAACTGATAAGAGGCATGGAGGAGCTCAGCTATGAGGAGAGATTAGAGGAACTGAATTTATTCTCTCTTGAGAAGAGGAGATTAAGGGGGGATATGATCAACATGTACAAATATATAAGGGGTCCATATAGTGAACTTGGTGTTCAGTTATTCACTTTACGGTCAACACAAAGGACAAGGGGGCACTCTTTGCGTCTAGAGGAAAAGAGATTTCACCTCCAAATACGGAAAGGTTTTTTCACAGTAAGAGCTGTGAAAATGTGGAATAGACTCCCTGCAGATGTGGTTCTGGCCAGCTCAGTAGATTGCTTTAAGAAGGGCCTGGATTCTTTCTTAAATGTACATAATATAACTGGGTACTGACATTTATAGGTAAAGTTGATCCAGGGAATATCCGATTGCCTCTCGGGGGATCAGGAAGGAATTTTTTCCCCTGCTGTAGCAAATTGGATCATGCTCTTCTGGGGTTTTTTTGCCTTCCTCTGGATCAACTGTGGGTATAGAATTGGGTATATGGGATTGTACGATATATGTTTATTTTTTTTTTTTTTATTTTTTTTTTTACGGTTGAACTGGATGGACTTGTGTCTTTTTTCAACCTGACTAACTATGTAACTATGTAACTATGTAACTATGTATTAAGGTGAAAAACCTTCTTTGCTGCAGCTGCCCCCAGACCCCCACCTTTTCCTTACCTGAACCCTATCCGATCCTACAATGTGCACAAGCCCATTGGCTCCAGCCGCTCTCTCTCTCTTTATTGAACAGATTGATAGCAGCACGAGCCATTAGCTCCCACTGCTGTCAATCAAATCCAGTGACTATGGAGTAGGGGGTGGGGCCAAATCACACTGTCTGTGTCAATGGACGCAGCAGCGGGCCTCGGGAGAGAGCCGGCATGGGTGCCCCCATGGAAAGCAGCTTTCCGTGGGGGCACCTGATGAAGGGGGGGAGCCAGGAGTGCCAGCCGGGCCCTCCAGAAGAGGAGGATCAGGGTTGCTCTGTGCAAAACCCTTGCACAGAGCAGTTAAGTATAACATGTTTGTTATTTTAGTTATTTTTTCAACAAAACTTTACAACCCCTTTAAGCACTTGGGCTTTTTTTTCTCTTTCGTCAATAATTTGTATTGAGAAGTTTGTAAAATACAAATAAACAAAATATGGAACGTACACGTCTTGTAGGAATGCAGAAAATCAACATCACATACAAGGTAAAGAATGGAGCAATTACAACGTGTAATGAGTTTCTGTAAAATATGGACAATCTAGCAGTCCATATCTCCCATGCCTTCTCAAATCTGTCACAACTAAAGGAATTGATGGCCAACATGTGTTCGAAGGGGTAGTTCTGCTGAACCATTGCTTTAAGATCGGAGATGTTGATGGAGTCTGTGGACTTCCATTTGCAAAGAATTACGGAGCGAGCGGCTAGCAGAACATGGGTGACCAGGGCCGCCATCAGAGGGGTACAGGTAGTACACCTGTAAGGGGCCCGGAGGTCCCCAGGGGCCCGGATGGCCCCCCTTTTTTTTGTAAGGGGCCCAGAGGTCCCCAGGGGCCCGGAGTTCCCCAGAGGCCCGAATGTCAATCCCCCTTTTTTGTATATTTTTTTATAATTTTTTTTATTATTAATTTTTTTATTATTTTTTTTTTTTGTAAGGGGCCCAGAGGTCCCCAGAGGCCCGGAGGTCCCCAGGCCCCCGGATGGAAACCTGCCTTTTTTTTATTTATTTTTTATAAAAAAAAAAATTATTATAATTTTTTTTATTTAATTTTTATTTATTTATTTATTTAATTTATTTATTTATTTTTGTAAGGGGCCCAGAGGTCCCCAGAGGCCCGGAGGTCCCCAGGGCCCCAGGATGGAAACCTCCCTCTTTTTTTTTTTTATAAAAGTGATTATTATTATTTTTTTTATAATTATTTTTTTTTGTAAGGGGCCCAGGAGGTCCCCAGAGGCCCGGAGGTCCCCAGGGCCCTGGATGGCAACCCCCCTTTTTTTTGTTTTTTTGTTTTTTTGTGTTCGTCAGCACCCAAACCCCCTGCTTCTCAATTCGTGGCACCCCCCCTACCCCGCTTCTCAATTTGCGGCAGCCCCCCCACTTCTCAATTTGCGGCGGCAGCACCCCCTGGTTCTCCTCTGCTCCAGGGGGGGCCCTATGTCTGAAGCTGTGTAAAATTCCTGATGGCGGCCCTGTGGGTGACTATGGCTCTAAAGGCACTAAGGTAGGTACTGTATCTATACCAATATGTAGAATTGCTAGGGCTGGTTTGGGTAGTGAGATAATCCTAGTGAGGGATGCAATAAGTTAAAAGACTTGATTCCAATAGCTAGTCAGGGTGTGATATTCCCAGAAAATGTGTAGTAGGTGGCCCACTTGTCTGCAGTTTCGGCAGCAAAGGGGGAAATGAATAGGGGATAATCTTCTGTAGGGAGCATAATACCATCTATTGGTCATCTTAAACATTGTCTCCCAGTGATTGACACAGTGGGGCTGATTTACGAAACGTTTGCGCCATGAGTATCGACACATCTGCGCACGCAACGGCAGTTTTGGTATTTACAAAAAATTTGCGCCGGTAACGCAGCGCTATTCCCTATTTACTATAGTGTTCTCGGCGCACGGGAGGAGGCGCTCAGTGCGCCACTATGGACTTGGCGCACAGCATCTTCAAATCAAAATATAAAGAAGCTGGAAGTGCCAATATTATGGGGTGATGTGCGGTGATGTGAGGAAGTATAGTGACAACTGCCCAAGTAACAAATATGCCCAAAATAGAATGAGAAAGTAACTTTATCTGAACCAGCCTGCTGCGCCTGCAATTACGTTTATAACTGCGAGAGGTGTATTTGTGCACTGCGAGACAATTTCACTCATTCAAATGCGCCGGTTCACTGCGCCAGGGAAATCTTAGTAAATGTCAAGTCCCGTAAATGCATTTGCATAAGTTGAACAGGCGCACCTCCTAAACTTGCCATTATATAACAGTCTCTGCACAAAATGACATTTCTAAAGGAAAAAAAAAGGCATTTAAAAGCACTCGCGGCTATAATTAAATTGTCGGCTCCCGGCAATACAGAGAAAAGTCATTGAAAGTCTTTGAAAAAAAAAAAATGGGTGGGGGTTCCCCCAAATTCCATTACCAGGCCCTTCAGGTCTGGTATGGATATTAAGGGAAACTCTGCGCCAAATAAAAAAAAATGACGTGGGGGTTCCCCTAAAAATCCGTACCAGGCTCATCAGGTCTGGTATGGATTTTAAGAGGACCCCTGCGCCAAACTTAAAAAAAAATGGCGTGGAGTCCCCCTAAAAATCCACACCAGACCCTTTATCCAAGCACGCAACCTGGCAGGCTGCAGGAAAAGAGGGGGAACGAGAGAGCCCCCCCCCTCCTGAACCATACCAGGCCACATGCCCTCAACATGGGGAGGATGCTTTGGGGGTCTGTGACAAGGTCCTCATCCCCACAACCCTTGCCGGTGGTTGTGGGGGTCTGTGGGTGGGGGGCTTATCGGAATCTGGAAGCCTCCTTTAACAAAGGGGACACCCAGATCCTGCCCCCCCTGTGTGAAATGGTAATGGGGTAAAAATGTACCCCTACCATTTCACAAAGAAAGTGTCAAAAAATTTAAAAATTACAATAGCCGGTTTTTGACAATTCCTTTATTAATGTCTTCTCCTTTCTTCCATCTTCTTCCATCTTCTTCTTCCATCCTCTTCTTTTCTTCATTTGGGTTTCTTCCTCCATCTTGTTCTTCATCTTCGTCTTCCTTCTTCCTTCTGTGTTCTCGTCCGCATCTTGCTCCGGCTTCTTGTTCCCCTCTTCTTTCTCCAGACGATCCGCTTGAATTCAAGGTTCCCGCTGTGTGACGCTTCAGTTCTGACAGTTCTCCTCTGGGTCCGCTGCACTCGGTGACCCCGCCACCCTTTGACGCACATGGACTTCACGGGGACTTTCCCCGTGGTGTCAGAGGGGGGCGGGCCACCGGGTGGCTGCGGACTCAGAGGACAACTGTCAGAACTGAAGTGTCACACAGCGGGAACCTCGAATGCAAGCGGATCATCCGGAGAAAGAAGAGGGGAACAAGAAGCCGGAGCAAGATGCGGATGAGAACACCGAAGGAAGAAGGAACATGAAGATGAAGAACAAGATGGAGGAAGAAACCCGAATGAAGAAAAGAAGAAGATGGAAGAAGAAGATGGAAGAAAGGAGAAGACATTAATAAAGGAATTGTCCAAAACCGGCTATTGTCATTTTTAAAATTTTTGACACTTTTTTCTGTGAAATGGTAGGGGTACATCTGTACATCATTACTATATCACACAGGGGCCGGCAGGATCTGGGGGTCCCCTTTGTTAAAGGGGGCTTCCAGATTTCGATAAGCCCCCGCCCGCAGACCCCCACAACCACTGGGCAAGGGTTGTGGGGATGAGGCCCTTGTCCCCATCAACATGGGGACATGGTGCTTTGAGGGGTCACAGACCCCCAAAGCATCCTCCCCATGTTGAGGGCATGTGGCCTGGTACGGTTCAGGAAGGGGGGGTGCTCTCTCGTCCCCCCCTCTTTTCCTGCGGCCTGCCAGGTTGCGTGCTCGGATAAGGGTCTGGTGTGGATTTTTAGGGGGACCCCACGCCATTTTTTTTTAAGTTTGGCGCGGGGGTCCCCTTAAAATCCATACCAGACCTGAAGGGCCTGGTACGGATTTTGAGGGGAAGGAACCTACACGCCATTTTTTTTTTTTAATTTGGCGCGGAGTTCCCCTTAATATCCATACCAGACCTGAAGGTACTGGTAATGGAATTTGGGGGGACCCCCACGCATTTTTTTTTCCAAAGACTTTCAATGACTTTTATCTGTATTGACGGGAACCAGCAATTCATTTCAGCCGAGAGAACTTTTAAATGACTATTATTTTACTTTAGAAATGTCATTTTGCTCTCGGACTGTTATAAACATGGAAAACATGCGCTACTTAACAGGCATACTATAGACACCCCCCAGGTATGATATTTAGGGCCAGTTCACACCGGATGCAGTGCAGTGCATTTTTTTGATGAAAGTTGATCACATTAATGCCAATGGCATAGTTCACACCATTGCAGTCTGTTCCAGTGCGTTTCAGAAAGGAAAAATTGGTCATGCTGCATTTTTTATGTACAGAACTGTACTGGACCGCAGTAAAACACATCAAAAATGCACCGGAACGTACCAAAAATGCACTGGAATTCACCGGAACGCACCTAAATGCACCAGGACGCACTGCAACACACTTGTCCTTATTAGGGCCAGTTCACACCAGACGCAGTTCCGTTCAGTTCCGTGTGCTTTTTTTCTGCACAAAATGCATGCACAGTATTTTCCATGTATTCCAATGGCTCTAGTTGGCTCTAGTTTACACCATGCAGTTTTTAGTCAGTTTCTGCACTGGAAACTGACCGTAAACTGACTGTATGGTGTGAACTAGAGCCAACAAGAGCCATTGGAATACATGGAAAACACTGTGCATGCATTTTTAGTGCAGAAAAAATGTGCATGAAACTGAACAGAACTGCATCTGGTGTGAACTGGCCCTTAAGGTTAAGTGAAAAGAGGGGGAAAAAAGCACCGGACTGCATCAAAAACGCACCAAAAACGCATGAAAAATGCACTGGAACGCGTCAAAAACGTGCATGCAGAAAAGCACCAGGAACGCATCCAGACTGCGTTTCTATGGTGTGAACTGCCCCGTAGGGCAAGTTCACACCATAGAAACGCAATCCGGATGCGTTCCAGGTGCATTTTTGATGCGTTCCAGTGCATTTTTGGTACGTTTTTGATGCAGTCCAGTGCTTTTTTTCACCCCTATTTTTTATTAACCATAGATAAGGACAAATGTGTTCCAGTGCGTTTGTGGTGCATTTAGGTGTGTTCCGGTGCGTTCCAGTGCGTTTTTGATGCGTTTTGCTGCGTTCCAGTACAGTCCAGTGCAGGTAAAATGCAGCATGTTCTACTTTTTTTGTGGAACAGGGACGCACTGGAACAAACACTGCCATTTAGAACCATATAACCAACTTTCCATGCATTTTTGATGCATAAAAAACGCAATTGACTGCATGTGGTGTGAAATGGCCCTTAAGCAATTTGGCATATTTAAAGGCACTTCTCCTTGTTTTGTTTTTGGTGTTGTCCAAATTTGTGACATTGACATATGTCCCTTAGGGTGGGACCTGGGCCCCCATTTTAAGGCCAATAACTAGAAGATAAGCCAGCCAAGTGGGGACTAGCAAAATTAACAAGTCAGTTCCCATAGACTGCAATGGTATTTGTTGTATAACTTTTGCCCATGTTAGGCTCTTTGTTTGCCCCCCGGACCGGGGGGTGTTTGTTCCATCTCTAATTTTGTAGCATGCTGGATGATGTGCTTAATTTTGGACAGGGGGGGGGGGTGGGGGGCTTATTTTCTGCTAGCTGCATTTGTGTTGGTCTGAGCATGCTCAGGAACTTCGTTTTTTTTTTGGTGCTTTTTGTGTGTGAACAGCACCTGGATATTTTTGGGCATGCTCAGAGAGAGTGTGTATTTGGGTTAGTAATTGAAGGACATCCTTAACAGGTGTACCCACTTTGAAGTTCAGTCTCTACATTGGGTGAACTTGCATTTTGGGTGTTTCATGGACTGTGCATGTGTTTTCAATTGCCTCATTAGCACACAAACCTATGTTATATAAAGCTTGCAGATAGCATTCTCTCCCCTGCCCTGAAAAGAGGCAAGATTGTGTGTTTGGCACCGGCTGGCAAAATGTACATTTTGGTGTCCTTATCGAATTTGTAACACATGCATTTTATTTGTTATGTCTTTGCAAAACAGATGTTTGTTTTACTTTTTTTGATTGTTTTTTTTTGTGTAGGGGATATGTTCCCCTGAAATATTTTTGATGTTGTTAATGTGTGTCGTTTGTGCACTTTGATTTAATTGTCTGTGCTGCATTATTTTGCTAAATCTTTCTCAAGATGTGACTAAATTTCAAATGTTTCAAATTTACCTTCATGTCGTTTTTTTTTTTTTTTTGCTTCCCTTTGTTTTTTTCCAAGTCCTGTTTTGTTGACCAATACAATTTGATGCAAAGTTTGATGTTTGTTTTTTGTTTTCTATGCATCAAATGTGACAGCTGCAGCTTAACTATGCTTATTGGCATGTCAAAACAAAACCGGTGTGCTTTGTCTAACCTGGTGCCTTCATGGTAGCATATGCATGTATTGTGTGCTGCCATGGATAGTCACCAGGAAATAAAAAATACAGAGCGGTAAGTATTCAATTTTCCTTTTTACTGCAGTGGTTCTCAGTCCTCAAGTACCCCCAACAGGACATGTTTTGTGAATTTATCTTATCGAGAATTGCTGTCCAAAATATTAAACCATTGACTGTGATTTAAAGCACATGTGCAAGATAAAGGAAAACCTGCAAACATGGCCTGTTGGGGGTACTTGAGAAGCACTGATTTAGAGCACTGCACTTAAAAATAGCTCAAGGCAATACTATTTTAATTGTGGGCATTTTGAGGGAAACCAAGTAAGTGTTAGAACCCATGCTTGTTTTGTTTTTTTAGGTTGGGCTTTGTGTCCCTTTTAGTAAAATTGGCTTCACTTCCTGTCACACAGCTAAACAGGAAGTGAAGGTAAAACCCTACCAATGTCTTTTCTTGGGGACACACAGATCAATCTAACTAGTGTCCCCATTAAGCAAATTGCACTCTAGCACTTTGTTAATTACACCCCAAATCATTGGGTAGTTTGGGGTTTAGTAAAGGCAAATCCACTCTGCAGTACAAGTGTAGTTGCTGAAAATCTGAGGGGAAGCACTGGTGATTTTAACATCCAATCATGTAGAAGCAAAGATGGTGTTTTTTTTTGTTTCCTTGCATGTCCCCCTCGGATATCCAGCAAGTGCACTTGTAGTGCAAAGTGGATTTGCCTTTAGTAAATAAACCCCAAAGTCCAAAATACCTAATAATTTGCGGTGTACCAAGCAAAATGCTGGAGTGCAATGTACAGAATGGGGAAAATATTTAGATTAACCTGTGTGTCCCCAAGGAACGACATTGGTAGGGATTTACCCTCACTTTGTGTGTGGCTGTGACAGGAAGTGAATTATTTGGAAGGATAAAGTGGCCAATTTTGGGAGTTGTCTTCACCCTATCAGGGGTGCAGATATCCCCAAAAACTGTCTAGACTTCTAATCCCTCTGCACTCTATCCCCAAGCAAAAATAAGAAAGGATTTCATTTAGTTTAACTTTGCAAAGACACATTCCTAAGTCGAATTGTGATCCATGTCAATGGCCCATTTAGACCCTCTTTAATCACTTGAGATCAGCGCTATAGCTGATCGACGGCCACAGCATGGTCCTCAATTGCCGGGAGTCCGTCAATAGACGTCCTCCCCTTCGTGTGCGCGCTGTAGTCACTGAGACTCGGGTGATGACAGATCCGAGTAAGGGGCTGATCCCTGCCCCGTACCACGTGATCAGCTGTCAGCCAATGACAGCTGATCACGTGATGTAAACAAAATCTCGTTAATGGTTTTTGTTTTCTCCTTGTGCTGACAGCATGAGCATAAAAAAAGGCAATCACTGGCTTATGTGCAAGGGACATCGGGCCCGAAGAGGAAGAGGCAATTCTGCGTCATCTGTGACAATCAGTAGCCCCTGCCAGTGCCACCTATCAATGCCCACCACTGGTGCCTATCAGTGCCCATCACTGCCAACTATCATTGCCACCTAGCAGTGCCACTTCTTAATGCCCACCAGTGCCAACTAGCGATGCCACCTCTCAGTGCCCACCCTTGCCACCTTATCAGTGCCCATCAGTGCAGCCCATCAGTGCAGTCTCATCAGTGTACATCAATGAAGGAGGAAAATTACCTTTTTTCAAAATTTTCGAACTAAATATTAACCACTTCCCACCGTCAAATGACATCCTTGACTTTGTGCAGTGACATCTGAATGATGCCTGCAGTTGCAGGCATCATTCAGATATCATTCTTTTCAGCCGGCGATTCTGTGCACGATAAAAATTATCATAGCGGCAGTTCCGCTGCTTGATCGTTCTTATAGGCGGCGGGAGGGGACGTTCCCCCCCTTCACGCCACCATCCGGTGCTTCTCCGGGCTCTCCCGTGCCATCCGGGGCCAGAGAACGAATTGGCTGGCACCGGATGGGAAGCATAGAGATGACCTTTGGAGGCCCGGGCGCGACGTTATGACGTCACGCCGGGTTCCCGTATGTAAACAAAGCCGTGATCTCGGCTGTCAGCATTAGATCGGTGAATTTTTGTTCCGATCTCATGCTTTCCAGCCTGGAGGAGAGATGTGAGGGTCTTATTGACCCCGCATCTCTCCATAAAGAGGACCTGTCACAATAGATTCCTATTACAAGGGATGTTTACATTCCTTGTAATAGGAATAAAAGTGATCAAAAAAAAAAAGTGTAAAATAAAAAAAAAAAAAGGAAAAAAAGTACTGAAGTTTGGTATCATTCCATGAGTGTGCACAATTTTAAAGTGTGACATGTTAGGTATCTATTTACTCAGCATAACAACATCTTTCACATTATACAAAAAAAATTGGGCTAACTTTACTGTTTTGTTATTTTTTAATTCATGAAACCATTTTTTTTTTTAAAAAGGCGTTTGAAAATGTATTGCGTAAATACCGTGCGAGATAAAAATTTGCAATGACCACCATTTTATTCCCTAGGGTGTCTGCTAAAAAAACTAGGGCTGTTACTGATTAAAATGTTCGTGCTCGATTAATCGTTTTTTTTTTTTAAATCGATAAATCGACTAATTTTGATTAATTATAACGCACATACAGATCCAACTACTTTTAGCTGATCTCCTTGCAGGCTGATTCCCAGTGCAGCTACCTACCACTGGAAAAATGGATAGCAGGATACAAAAAACACAAAGACAGGGCTCGATGGGAACAGCATTAAAACTTTTATAGTCTTCAAGTAGGTAACAAAAAAAATATTGCACTGGAGATAAAATCGATGTAGCTACATAAACTGTAAAAATGGTGCGAGTAATACCAAACGGTAGCACAAGCAGACATAAAAACATGTAGCTAAGTATGATACTGGTATAAAAATGTGTACAACGATACCACTGCCGAATCCAGATGAGGAGGGGTTAACATCAGTCCGTCGGCATTTAGATGTCCCGTGAAGGGAACTATCACAACTCCCAGTGCATGGCTCAGTGGCGGCTGGTGCTCAAAATTTTTGGGGGGCGCAAACAAACTGAAAAATAAAAAAAAACATCAATTGCCGCCACTGTGCCCATTAAACGCCCAAATACAGGCAGTTTGTCCCCAAATGCAGCCAGTTTCCCCCCAAATACAGCCAGTTTGTCCCCAAATGCAGCCAGTTTTTCCCCTAATACAGCCAGTTTTTCCCCTAATACAGCCAGTTTGTCCCCAAATGCAGCCAGTTTGTCCCCAGCCCCCATTTCCTTCCTCGGGTCAGCGCCGTCCTCCTCCACGCTCCCTCATGTCTTCTTCCATCCTCGATGTCTTCTCCAGCCCTCGATGTCACTTCAGCCAATCAGGTTACTGATAATCAGATTCGGTGAACCTGATTGGCTGAGATGCGTGTCAGTCCAAACAAAGGTACACACCCCCCATGCGCCACTTAATTAGCTATTCGGAAGCCGATTAGAGCCCTCAGGCTGTAATCGGAAAGCCTATCAGAGCCGCTGGCTCTGATAGACACTTCCACAGCCAATCAGCTGCTGTTATTCAGATGGCCGGCACTCGCCAGGGGGCCGGCCATCTGAATAGTGGGCGGCGCGGCAGCGGCGACAATACATAGGTTTATGCAATGCATGAACCTATGTATTGTTTTTCAGTGGCGGTGCAAGAGCGAGAGGGGGCAGCGCTCCGGCGCCCTCTATGGACGCACCGCCACTGGCATGGCTGTAGAATCCCAGGTTGATAGAGGGAAGAGTAACAGTCCTTGCGTGTGGCAGATAGTAAGGTCCCGCCGGCATGCAGATATGAAGACACAGCAAAGGAGCCCTTCAGATGGACACAGCAAGCCCCGCCGGTGTCCGTGACATCACCAGATCTCCGACAGAACTCCCTGAAGACCCGGAAGCCGGCGGAGAGATGAGTACCGATCAAAAGAATTTTGATCGATCAAAAAAATTAATCGATTAATCGAGGAATTAATAGTTAATTTCAACAGCCCTAAAAAAACATATATAATGTTTGGGGGTTCTAAGTAATTTTATTGCAAAAAAATTATGATTTTTACATGAAGGGGAGAAGTGCCAGAATAGGCCCGGTGCTGAAGTGGTTAAAATATCCTATTTTATTTTTTTTAGTCGGTCTTTTGTATTTATAGAAAAAAACAAATGCAGAGGTGATCAAATAGCACCAAAAGAAAGCTCTATTTGTGTGCAAAAAAATATTACATTTTCATTGGGTTACAGTGTTGTATGACCGCGCAATTCTCATTCAAAGTGCATCAGCGCGGAAAGTTGAAAATTGGTCTGGGCAGGAAGGGGGTTTAAGTGCCCAGTAAGCAAGTGGTTAATATAAGGCTACATGCACACGGACGTTTTTCCAGGCGCTTGTTTGAGCGTTTTTGGCAGCTTTAAAACGCCTCTCCATGTTAGCCTATGGCCTCATGCCCACCATGACGCTTTTGAGCTGTAAATGGCATAGCCATTTTTAGGCCCCATGTTCACAGGACACTGGTGCAAAGTCTACAGAACTAAGGTTGAAACCGGCGTTTAGAAATGCGCGGTTTGTCGCGTTTGCATGCCGCATTTTACCGCATTTGCGTCTATAAGCATTTAGTTAGGAAACATCATAAGGACCCGCCCTAAGCTCAAAAAACAGTATTATTAACCATTTCAGCTATTTTGTGAGACCAGAGTGAGTAGCAGCAGCTGAGAGAGCAGCAGTGTACTTGTATTTAGCGTGTCACTTGCCACATCACTTGCCACAAGTTGTGGATTGTCCACTTGCCACGTCACCTGCCACAAGTTGTGGATTGTCCACTTGCCATGTCACCTGGCCATGTCACCTGGCACAAGTTGTGGATTGTCCACTTGCCACGTCACCTGGCCACGTCACTTGCCACAAGTTGTGGATTGTCCACAATGCAATGCAAGCAATTACATTTTTTTAAATATATTTTGAATAGTTTTTCATCATTTGCCATAATTTTTGAGTTTTTCAATGTAAAAAATTAGGTCACCTTTAAAAACACTTATAAGCAAAAACGCGGCTAAACGCCGGTACCGCGTTTGGAACGTGGAAAACTTTGGCGTCTGAACACATTTTTTGGCTTTATGAAAAACGACAAAAAAAATAGGGAAAAAGTTGCGCTACCAAATAGTGAAACAATGTGTATAGTAGGCTGCCAGCATTAGGCCCCATGCACACAGGGCGTTTTTTGAGGCGCGTTTTTTACAGCTTAAAAACGCCTGTCCATGTTTTGTAAACATTTTTTGACCTTTTAAAAAAAATAAAAATAAAAAAATCCTGGAGCTCAAAAACGCAAATCGCGTTTTTTGAGCGTTTATGCGCGTTTATGCGCGTTTAATAGCGTCGGGCGTTTTTGCAGCTCAAACCTGGAGCTCCAGAACGCACTGGAATTGGGTTTTTTTTTGCAGCTGGAAAACGCCTATGCCACTTGGAGCTCATAAAAGCTCTATGTGTGCATGACACAATAGAATAACATGGATGGGCGTTTTGCAGCTGTAAAAAAAACCCTCTAACGCTGCTGTTAGCAGTGCAAAAACGCCCTGTGTGCATGGGGCCTTAACAATCAGACATATTGTAAACAAGAAAAGAAAATAAATAAATGCGGCGCCATAAACAAAAATTTATATGTAAACCAATTATCAAAATAGGTGTACCTAGCGTATGCTACGTGGGTAATTAGAAACAGGAAGTTCCAGTCCACACGTGTATCTGAGTGGATCACCTGTATGCCTTATTGACCCACCGCTGCTGGCGTGTGAGTCCACACGTAGGGGTAAGAGTATTTATTTCTCCCCACCCTCCCCCGGTTTTGGAAGTCACATTTCTGGGTGGTGCGCATCTTGACATATTCATCAGCAGCACAGTCGTTCTATATGGGCTACCGTGGACATTGTCTTTGGATTTAGAGTCACACTGACTCCAGCACATCCCATATGTGTTCCTCATAGACGGACTTCACACACCCATTCATATGTTTTAATCTATTTATGTTTCACTTTATCACCATTATTGACTATATGCACACTGACCAATGTATGCACATTTAGGTCGTTTGTGTACGTCAGTTTGATCTATGGTGGTGCTACAGTCACCTCTTTCTAATTACCCACGTAGCATACGCTAGGTACACCTATTTTGATAATTGGTTTACATATCAATTTTTGTTCATGGCGCCGCATTTATTTATTTACTTTTTATGAAAAACTAGGTTAAACACAACTGCCAAAAGGCCAGTTCACACCTTGGAAACGCAGTCCGGATGCATGCGCGTTTTTGATGCAGTCCAGTGCTTTTTTTCCCCCTCTTTTTTCTTAGGCCTCATCCCCACGGACGGACGTTTTAAAAAACGGTGTGTAAGGCTCTATTCACACTAATGCGTTTTTTGGTGCATTTTGCAGAAATGCAGGGAATTTTTTTAACATGGGTTCCTATGGAACATGTTCACATCAATGCATTTTTGTGCCTCTGCGTTTTTGGAAAGGGTCTGGGACTTTTTTTTTCCAGCAAAAAACAGCGTTTTGCATGTAATAGAATTCAATGGACCCGCATCCAAAACGTGATTTTGCCGCGATTTGTGTTTTTTTTCTTAACCTGTTTATAGCTGGTTGTTAAAGGAAATGTAAAAAAATAAACACTGCCGGCTATAAAAAAACAATTGAGAAAAAAACAGCGTGGGGTCCCCCCCAGGTCCATACCAGGCCCTTGGGTCTAGTATGGATTCAGAGGGGACCCCCCCCACACCAAAAAAAAAATCATGTGGGGGTCCCCCCAAAATCCACACCAGACCCTTATCCGAGCACGCAGCCCGGCAGGTCAGGAAAGGGAGGGGACGAGCGAGCGCCCCCCTCCCCCCTCCTGAACCATACCAAGCCGCATGCCCTCAACATGGGGGGTGGGTGCTTTGGGGCAGGGGGCTCTGCGCCCCCCCCACCCCAAAGCACCTTGCCCCTAGCTCCCTGCGTGCTTGGATAAGGGTCTGGTATGGATTTTGGGGGCACCCCCATGCATTTTTTTTGGCGTAGGGGGTTTCCCTTAAAATCCATACCAGACCTAAGGGCCTGGTATGCTCCTGGAGGGGAACCCATGCATGTTTTTTATTTAAAATTTGGCGTGGAGTTCCCCTTCATGATTCATACCAAACACAGGGGATAGTGAGTGCAAGGCTTGCAGTACCCTGTCGCTGAGAACCAGCCCAATGGCATCGCGCTGGAACCATTCTCGTGGGCAGGTACTGGCAAAGGAGCCTGTACTGGAGGCGACTTCAAGTCACCTCCAGGACACGACTTGAGCCTCTGCTTCACACTCAAGTCGTGTCCAAGTTGCCTCACAAATTTGCGCTGCCCCTGTGTCAAACGGCACACGAGTCGCCCCACAAGTCGGATCGTCTTGATCCGACTTCTGGTGCGACCTCTATTCAAATCAATGGGCTCCCATAGGGAACCATTCATTTTGAATAGAGACACAAGCGCTGCTGTCATTTTTATTTACTATCACAGTGCGCCGCCGGTTCACGCGCCCAATTAAGGATTTATCCGGCGCACTAATTAAGGTATGAACTGGCGCAGCACACTGTTGTTAGTAAATCACCACCAGTGTGTTGCTTTATGATTTTTTCTAAATGCAGATAGCCATTGGGTGGAATCAAATGAGGAGTGTAGGTCTGTTTCCCACTTCAGGATAGCATCTGTTTTAAAGAATGTTCGCTTATCCTGTAGCATGTTATAGAAAAGGGATATACGGGTACCTTTTTCTCTAGTTGTGGGTTTGTTAAATAATTGCCAGGCCTTCTGGTGTACAGAAAGCTCTGGGATATGATGGTGGTGTAGGAAGTGTAAAATATGTGCGCAAGGATGCAGAGTTTGGGAGTTTAAGCTTGTTTAATAAGTCTGGCACATTCTTGGGTGGAAAGGGGTTGGTAAATTTATGTATATATTTAATACCAGCCAATGTTAGTGGCTTAGTGGATAGTGAAGGAATCATATCCTCCAGTGAGTTAAGCGGGAAGTTGTATGCTACTCGCAATTTAGTGGTAGGAGGTTGATCGTGTAGAATCCTCTATGCTCTTAGAGTTGTTTGGATCGGTTTGGGAAAGAGCAGTTATGTCTCAAGGTCTCCAAACATCACACATGAGGAAGGACACTTAATCTTCCATGGAAGCCAGAGCTGATTTTACATCGAGCAAAAGTGGACCGTCCATTCCCTTAAACCAAAATTTAGGATGATGCATCCTGACTTCCCATTAATAATCCTGGATATCTACCAATCCTGCCCCATGTACAGATTTATGCATTGTCAGGTTCAATCTAGAGCACCTGGCTTTTTTACCTTTCCAAAGAAATTTCCATAGTTGACCTGATAGGGATTTGAAGTAGGAAGCGTGGATAGGGATGGGCAGTGTCTTGAAAATATACAAGATTTGAGGTAATATTGTCACTTTATAAGCCTCTAACCTCCCCAACCAAGAGAGCTCATGTTTTTTTTTTTTTGTAAATTATTTATTGGGTTTTGCATAATACAGTCGTATAAAACACAGTGGCTGCAAAGCATTCACACGTAAATTCTCAATTCAACATAAAGTTTAAACCACAGTAGGGGGGGGGGGGAAGGGGAGGGAAACCGGTAAATCACGTTTACCATCATGCCAGAAGTATGACAATGCGATGCCTATATAGGCTGTACCTTACACCTCATTACCCTCAGGAGTGGAAGCAACGTTTGGATATGTTTGACTAGTGATCTCGTAAATTGGTCTAGACATAACAGTAATACCAAGTGATAATACAGTACTGAGTTTAGAAAGAAAAGAGTCATGGATGTCAAAGGGCATCGTGATATTGCGGTTGTCCTATGGCGGTAAAAAGGTAGAGGGGTCAGAGACAGTGGATATCTTAAGGTGGCCAAGTGAATTGGTAAGATCGTTCTTCAAGTACCAGTCCGTGAAACGGAATGGTTGCATTATGTCTTGTATCGCTGTTTGGGTAAATGTGGCCTCCAAATATTTTACGCCATCTCTTGAAAAAGCGTGAAGTAGAACTAAAGTTCAGTGTAATGGTGTCCAGTCTCTCCAAGTAGAAAAGTGATGTCATAGCTTTTTTAACTGCCGGTAAATTGGGTGGTGTCAATGAAATCCAGTGAGACATAATAGTCCTGCGAGCAACCAAAAGACATAGATTAGCCCATTGTGAAATATTTATCAGGCCCATTGTTGAGGAAGAGGAAGATGGTGGTGTGTAACCAAACAAGCATAGAAGACGGTCTTTCGGTATTTTTGTTTTATCAATTTTGCATACGAAGGCCATCACAGAGTTCCAGTATGTAGTGACAGCTGTGCAGTCCCAGAGACGGTGGAGCAACATGGGGCGGGGCAGGGAGCACCAGGGGCATTGTGCTTGGGTTGGGTCTGCCTTGTTGAAGCGGAATGGGTAATAAGCTCTGTGAATGATCTTAAATTGTGTTTCACACCATGTTTCTGAGGCGGTAAGTTTGCGGATATGCCTGTATCCCTCAAGGATTTTTTCCGGCAGATCATTGTCATCCATTATGGTAGACCATTTTTGGAATGGTTTGAGATGGTATTTTTCTGATTGGTGTTGGATGAGGTAGGAGTAGAGATTGGAGATGGAGTAGTTGTCTCTCTGAAGTACAGTGTCGATGAAGCACATTTGAAGTGGATCGGTCTTAGGTCCACAGCAAGACCTTAGATAGTGGGTTAGTTGATGGTAAAAGAAGACATGTGTCGGTGGCAAGGAGAATTCCCGCAGCAGGGTTTGGAAAGGTTTGAATTTGCCAGGTTTGCCATGGTACAGGGAAGTTATTCTCGTGAGGCCCGTGGCTTGCCACTGACTAAAGGCTTTGTGCTGAGTGGAAGGGAGAAACATAGGGTTCCCTTGGATTGGTAGATGACGTGAAATACTAGGTGGCAGTCCCAGTAGTTTCCGAACCTCTCTCCAGGTGATGACTGTGTCCCTGAAGAGTACGCTTGATTTAAGGCGAGGTGGCAAAGTATTGGGATTAGAGTGAAGAATAGCTGAAAGGGCATATGGGGAGGCCATAGCATCTTCAAGCACTGTATTGGAGTATTTAGACTTTCCAGCCAGCCAATCCAAGCCCTGTCTAAGTAGGTATGAGAGGTTATAGAAACGTATATTGGGCAGTCCTGCCCCACCCTCACCCTTCGGGAGACATAGTTTTTTCAGAGCAATGCGTGTTTTTTTGCGAAATCATATAAAGGCAGTTACCGCCTTGTGGATTTTTTGTATATCAGAGTGTCTTAGTAGAAGAGGTATGGTCTGCATTGGATAGAGTAGGCGTGCAAAGGACACCATTTTAAAAAGGTGGCATCTCCCAAAGAGCGAAAGGGGGAGGGTCGCCCAAGCTTCCAACTCCTTCACAATTTTAGTTATCAAGGGGGGATAGTTGAGTACATATAGAGAGGAGGGCTCATGCCCAATACGGATACCTAGGTATGTGATATGTTGAGCAGCAATGGCGAGCGGGGATAGATGTCTCCATTTAGTAGATAAGCGTGGGTGGAGTGCTAGAATTTCACTTTTGTGAACATTTATTCGAAAGCCGAAGCACAGTCAAAAGTCCGCAAAAAGTTTTTGGAGTCGGTCAAAGACGGAGAGGGGGTTGGTAGAAAATAGCAGTATGTCGTCTGCGAACAAAGCGGAACGGAGAATTTGGTTACCCAAGTTGATGCCACTAATCCCGTTAGGGGAATTGAGTATTCTAGACAGGGGCTCAATTGCAATATTAAACAGTAAAGGGGATAGAGGGCATCCCTGCCTCGTTCCCTTTGCTAAGGGGATCGTGTCAGAGACAAAGTGGGGGGTGACAAGGCGCGCAGTTGGAGAAGCGTACATTTGTATTAAAAATCGCATAATTGGACCCGAAAAGCCAAATTCCTCCATCACTCTGAAAAGCCAGGACCAACTGATGTTGTCGAAGGCTTTTTTGGCATTAAGAGACATAATAGCGACGTCTTCGTTAGGGTGTGTGTTTGCGTATTCCAGAGCCATCAGAACCTTGCGAATATTCAGTGTGGCCGACCGTCCTGGAACAAAGCCGGATTGGGCTGGGTGTAGTAGAGAGGGGAGCAGGGGGGCTAATCGTGATGCGATGATTTTAGATAGGATTTTGACGTCAGTATTAATTAATAAAATTGGGCGGTAAGAGCCCGGTAGCAGGGGATCTTTGCCTTTTTTAGATATCAGTTTAATGTGTGCCTGCGTTCCTGTGGGGAGATAGGGTCCCCCATCCCACATGTCCGCGTATACGTGTTTTAGGGTGTCTGGGATAAAGTCTTTTGTCAATTTATAGAATTCAGCCGTATAACCGTCTGGGCCTGGGGCTTTGGCCGACGCCATGGACTTGATTGTCAGCGGGATGTCGTCAGTAGTAATAGGCGCATTGAGTGCCTCTAGGTGGGTACTTTGAAGCATGGGAAGACGTATATTGGCTAGCAGGGCGTCTGCAGTAGAGTGGTCCGTTGGGTCGGCCGTGTATAGATTTGTGTAGTATTCTGCAAGTAAGTTGCTAATCTCAGCAGGTGAGGTAACCAGGGAGCCAGCCGCATTTTTCAGGGTAGAGATATGGGTGGGACGTCTTGGTCCCGAGCAAAGTTTAGCCAATAGTTTTCCTGCCTTGTTACTAGGGATGAGCTCGGTGTTTGAGTCGAACATACGTTCGACTCGAACATCGGCTGTTCGATCGTTCGACGAAGATCGAACGATTTGGGCCGTTCGCGCCTAATTCGAGTGACGCGAACGGCCCACAATGCACTACGCCATCGCAGTGTCATCCAGGCGCTGTGATTGGCCAAGCATGCACTGTGACCCCGCATGCTTGGCCAATCACAGCGCCGGCAGCGAGGAGAGCAATGATTGGCCACAGGCAGGATGCCTGTGGCCAATTATTGCTGAGGGTGTTTAGTACACGTCCCACACTATAAAAGGCCGCCAGCACGGCGGCCTAGTGTAGTGTGTTCCGGAGCAGGGAAAGAGAAGCATAGGCAGGGACAGTGACATTTTTTTTCTTGCTTAACCTGGATTCCTTTATTTTAGGGAAAGAGAAGGATAGGTAGGGAGAGTGTCAGTGTGTTTTACTGTGCTAATCCTTGTTTGTAGGGACAGGGAAGGACAGTGAGGGAAATTCTCCTTGTGCTATACTGTGCTAAAGAATTGATCATCAACCATCTTTAAAAAAACATTTTTTATAGGGACAGAAAACTATAGGTAGGGAGAGTGTCAGTGTGTTTTACTGTGCTAATCCTTGTTTGTAGGGACAGGGAAGGACAGTGAGGGAAATTCTCCTTGTGCTATAGTGTGCTAAAGCATTGATCATCAACCATCTTTAAAAAAACATTTTTTATAGGGACAGAAAACTATAGGTAGGGAGAGTGTCAGTGTGTTTTACTGTGCTAATCCTTGTTTGTAGGGACAGGGAAGGACAGTGAGGGAAAATCTCCTTGTGCTATACTGTGCTAAAGCATTGATCATCAACCATCTTTAAAAAAACATTTTTTATAGGGACAGAAAACTATAGGTAGGGAGAGTGTCAGTGTGTTTTACTGTGCTAATCCTTGTTTGTAGGGACAGGGAAGGACAGTGAGGGAAATTCTCCTTGTGCTATACTGTGCTAAAGCATTGATCATCAACCATCTTTAAAAAAAAAAAATTTATAGGGACAGAAAACTATAGGTAGGGAGAGTGTCAGTGTGTTTTACTGTGCTAATCCTTGTTTGTAGGGACAGGGAAGGACAGTGAGGGAAATTCTCCTTGTGCTATACTGTGCTAAAGCATTGATCATCAACCATCTTTAAAAAAACATTTTTTATAGGGACAGAAAACTATAGGTAGGGAGACTGTCAGTGTGTTTTACTGTGCTAATCCTTGTTTGTAGGGACAGGGAAGGACAGTGAGGGAAATTCTCCTTGTGCTATAGTGTGCTAAAGCATTGATCATCAACCATCTTTAAAAAAACATTTTTTATAGGGACAGAAAACTATAGGTAGGGAGAGTGTCAGTGTGTTTTACTGTGCTAATCCTTGTTTGTAGGGACAGGGAAGGACAGTGAGGGAAATTCTCCTTGTGCTATACTGTGCTAAAGCATTGATCATCAACCATCTTTAAAAAAACATTTTTTATAGGGGCAGAAAACTATAGGTAGGGAGAGTGTCAGTGTGTTTTACTGTGCTAATCCTTGTTTGTATGGACAGGGAAGGACAGTGAGGGAAATTCTCCTTGTGCTATAGTGTGCTAAAGCATTGATCATCAACCATCTTTAAAAAAACATTTTTTATAGGGACAGAAAACTATAGGTAGGGAGAGTGTCAGTGTGTTTTACTGTGCTAATCCTTGTTTGTAGGGACAGGGAAGGACAGTGAGGGAAATTCTCCTTGTGCTATAGTGTGCTAAAGCATTGATCATCAACCATCTTTAAAAAAACATTTTTTATAGGGACAGAAAACTATAGGTAGGGAGAGTGTCAGTGTGTTTTACTGTGCTAATCCTTGTTTGTAGGGACAGGGAAGGACAGTGAGGGAAATTCTCCTTGTGCTATAGTGTGCTAAAGCATTGATCATCAACCATCTTTAAAAAAAATTTTTTTATAGGGACAGAAAACTATAGGTAGGGAGAGTGTCAGTGTGTTTTACTGTGCTAATCCTTGTTTGTAGGGACAGGGAAGGACAGTGAGGGAAATTCTCCTTGTGCTATACTGTGCTAAAGCATTGATCATCAACCATCTTTAAAAAAACATTTTTTATAGGGACAGAAAACTATAGGTAGGGAGAGTGTCAGTGTGTTTTACTGTGCTAATCCTTGTTTGTAGGGACAGGGAAGGACAGTGAGGGAAATTCTCCTTGTGCTATACTGTGCTAAAGCATTGATCATCAACCATCTTTAAAAAAAAATTTTTATAGGGACAGAAAACTATAGGTAGGGAGAGTGTCAGTGTGTTTTACTGTGCTAATCCTTGTTTGTAGGGACAGGGAAGGACAGTGAGGGAAAATCTCCTTGTGCTATAGTGTGCTAAAGCATTGATCATCAACCATCTTTAAAAAAACATTTTTTATAGGGACAGAAAACTATAGGTAGGGAGAGTGTCAGTGTGTTTTACTGTGCTAATCCTTGTTTGTAGGGACAGGGAAGGACAGTGAGGGAAATTCTCCTTGTGCTATACTGTGCTAAAGCATTGATCATCAACCATCTTTAAAAAAACATTTTTTATAGGGACAGAAAACTATAGGTAGGGAGAGTGTCAGTGTGTTTTACTGTGCTAATCCTTGTTTGTAGGGACAGGGAAGGACAGTGAGGGAAATTCTCCTTGTGCTATACTGTGCTAAAGCATTGATCATCAACCATCTTTAAAAAAAAATTTTTTATAGGGACAGAAAACTATAGGTAGGGAGAGTGTCAGTGTGTTTTACTGTGCTAATCCTTGTTTGTAGGGACAGGGAAGGACAGTGAGGGAAATTCTCCTTGTGCTATACTGTGCTAAAGCATTGATCATCAACCATCTTTAAAAAAACATTTTTTATAGGGACAGAAAACTATAGGTAGGGAGACTGTCAGTGTGTTTTACTGTGCTAATCCTTGTTTGTAGGGACAGGGAAGGACAGTGAGGGAAATTCTCCTTGTGCTATAGTGTGCTAAAGCATTGATCATCAACCATCTTTAAAAAAACATTTTTTATAGGGACAGAAAACTATAGGTAGGGAGAGTGTCAGTGTGTTTTACTGTGCTAATCCTTGTTTGTAGGGACAGGGAAGGACAGTGAGGGAAATTCTCCTTGTGCTATACTGTGCTAAAGCATTGATCATCAACCATCTTTAAAAAAACATTTTTTATAGGGGCAGAAAACTATAGGTAGGGAGAGTGTCAGTGTGTTTTACTGTGCTAATCCTTGTTTGTATGGACAGGGAAGGACAGTGAGGGAAATTCTCCTTGTGCTATAGTGTGCTAAAGCATTGATCATCAACCATCTTTAAAAAAACATTTTTTATAGGGACAGAAAACTATAGGTAGGGAGAGTGTCAGTGTGTTTTACTGTGCTAATCCTTGTTTGTAGGGACAGGGAAGGACAGTGAGGGAAATTCTCCTTGTGCTATAGTGTGCTAAAGCATTGATCATCAACCATCTTTAAAAAAACATTTTTTATAGGGACAGAAAACTATAGGTAGGGAGAGTGTCAGTGTGTTTTACTGTGCTAATCCTTGTTTGTAGGGACAGGGAAGGACAGTGAGGGAAATTCTCCTTGTGCTATAGTGTGCTAAAGCATTGATCATCAACCATCTTTAAAAAAAAATTTTTTATAGGGACAGAAAACTATAGGTAGGGAGAGTGTCAGTGTGTTTTACTGTGCTAATCCTTGTTTGTAGGGACAGGGAAGGACAGTGAGGGAAATTCTCCTTGTGCTATACTGTGCTAAAGCATTGATCATCAACCATCTTTAAAAAAAACATTTTTTATAGGGACAGAAAACTATAGGTAGGGAGAGTGTCAGTGTGTTTTACTGTGCTAATCCTTGTTTGTAGGGACAGGGAAGGACAGTGAGGGAAATTCTCCTTGTGCTATACTGTGCTAAAGCATTGATCATCAACCATCTTTAAAAAAAATTTTTTTATAGGGACAGAAAACTATAGGTAGGGAGAGTGTCAGTGTGTTTTACTGTGCTAATCCTTGTTTGTAGGGACAGGGAAGGACAGTGAGGGAAATTCTCCTTGTGCTATACTGTGCTAAAGCATTGATCATCAACCATCTTTAAAAAAACATTTTTTATAGGGACAGAAAACTATAGGTAGGGAGAGTGTCAGTGTGTTTTACTGTGCTAATCCTTGTTTGTAGGGACAGGGAAGGACAGTGAGGGAAATTCTCCTTGTGCTATACTGTGCTAAAGCATTGATCATCAACCATCTTTAAAAAAAAAATTTTTTATAGGGACAGAAAACTATAGGTAGGGAGAGTGTCAGTGTGTTTTACTGTGCTAATCCTTGTTTGTAGGGACAGGGAAGGACAGTGAGGGAAATTCTCCTTGTGCTATAGAGTGCTAAAGCATTGATCATCAACCATCTTTAAAAAAACATTTTTTATAGGGACAGAAAACTATAGGTAGGGAGAGTGTCAGTGTGTTTTACTGTGCTAATCCTTGTTTGTAGGGACAGGGAAGGACAGTGAGGGAAATTCTCCTTGTGCTATAGTGTGCTAAAGCATTGATCATCAACCATCTTTAAAAAAAAAATTTTTATAGGGACAGAAAACTATAGGTAGGGAGAGTGTCAGTGTGTTTTACTGTGCTAATCCTTGTTTGTAGGGACAGGGAAGGACAGTGAGGGAAATTCTCCTTGTGCTATAGTGTGCTAAAGCATTGATCATCAACCATCTTTAAAAAAATTTTTTTATAGGGACAGAAAACTATAGGTAGGGAGAGTGTCAGTGTGTTTTACTGTGCTAATCCTTGTTTGTAGGGACAGGGAAGGACAGTGAGGGAAATTCTCCTTGTGCTATAGTGTGCTAAAGCATTGATCATCAACCATCTTTAAAAAAACATTTTTTATAGGGACAGAAAACTTTAGGTAGGGAGAGTGTCAGTGTGTTTTACTGTGCTAATCCTTGTTTGTAGGGACAGGGAAGGACAGTGAGGGAAATTCTCCTTGTGCTATACTGTGCTAAAGCATTGATCATCAACCATCTTTAAAAAAACATTTTTTATAGGGGCAGAAAACTATAGGTAGGGAGAGTGTCAGTGTGTTTTACTGTGCTAATCCTTGTTTGTAGGGACAGGGAAGGACAGTGAGGGAAATTCTCCTTGTGCTATAGTGTGCTAAAGCATTGATCATCAACCATCTTTAAAAAAACATTTTTTTATAGGGACAGAAAACTATAGGTAGGGAGAGTGTCAGTGTGTTTTACTGTGCTAATCCTTGTTTGTAGGGACAGGGAAGGACAGTGAGGGAAATTCTCCTTGTGCTATAGTGTGCTAAAGCATTGATCATCAACCATCTTTAAAAAAACATTTTTTATAGGGACAGAAAACTATAGGTAGGGAGAGTGTCAGTGTGTTTTACTGTGCTAATCCTTGTTTGTAGGGACAGGGAAGGACAGTGAGGGAAATTCTCCTTGTGCTATAGTGTGCTAAAGCATTGATCATCAACCATCTTTAAAAAAAAATTTTTTATAGGGACAGAAAACTATAGGTAGGGAGAGTGTCAGTGTGTTTTACTGTGCTAATCCTTGTTTGTAGGGACAGGGAAGGACAGTGAGGGAAATTCTCCTTGTGCTATACTGTGCTAAAGCATTGATCATCAACCATCTTTAAAAAAACATTTTTTATAGGGACAGAAAACTATAGGTAGGGAGAGTGTCAGTGTGTTTTACTGTGCTAATCCTTGTTTGTAGGGACAGGGAAGGACAGTGAGGGAAATTCTCCTTGTGCTATACTGTGCTAAAGCATTGATCATCAACCATCTTTAAAAAAAAAATTTTTATAGGGACAGAAAACTATAGGTAGGGAGAGTGTCAGTGTGTTTTACTGTGCTAATCCTTGTTTGTAGGGACAGGGAAGGACAGTGAGGGAAATTCTCCTTGTGCTATACTGTGCTAAAGCATTGATCATCAACCATCTTTAAAAAAACATTTTTTATAGGGACAGAAAACTATAGGTAGGGAGAGTGTCAGTGTGTTTTACTGTGCTAGTCCTTGTTTGTAGGGACAGGGAAGGACAGTGAGGGAAATTCTCCTTGTGCTGTACTGTGCTAAAGCATTGATCATCAACCATCTTTAAAAAAAAAATTTTTTATAGGGACAGAAAACTATAGGTAGGGAGAGTGTCAGTGTGTTTTACTGTGCTAATCCTTGTTTGTAGGGACAGGGAAGGACAGTGAGGGAAATTTTCCTTGTGCTATAGTGTGCTAAAGCATTGATCATCAACCATCTTTAAAAAAACATTTTTTATAGGGACAGAAAACTATAGGTAGGGAGAGTGTCAGTGTGTTTTACTGTGCTAATCCTTGTTTGTAGGGACAGGGAAGGACAGTGAGGGAAATTCTCCTTGTGCTATAGTGTGCTAAAGCATTGATCATCAACCATCTTTAATAAAACATTTTTTATAGGGACAGAAAACTATAGGTAGGGAGAGTGTCAGTGTGTTTTACTGTGCTAATCCTTGTGTGTAGGGACAGGGAAGGACAGTGAGGGAAATTCTCCTTGTGCTATACTGTGCTAAAGCATTGATCATCAACCATCTTTAAAAAAACATTTTTTATAGGGACAGAAAACTATAGGTAGGGAGAGTGTCAGTGTGTTTTACTGTGCTAATCCTTGTTTGTAGGGACAGGGAAGGACAGTGAGAGAAATTCTCCTTGTGCTATAGTGTGCTAAAGCATTGATCATCAACCATCTTTAAAAAAACATTTTTTATAGGGACAGAAAACTATAGGTAGGGAGAGTGTCAGTGTGTTTTACTGTGCTAATCCTTGTTTGTAGGGACAGGGAAGGACAGTGAGGGAAATTCTCCTTGTGCTATAGTGTGCTAAAGCATTGATCATCAACCATCTTTAAAAAAACATTTTTTATAGGGACAGAAAACTATAGGTAGGGAGAGTGTCAGTGTGTTTTACTGTGCTAATCCTTGTTTGTAGGGACAGGGAAGGACAGTGAGGGAAATTCTCCTTGTGCTATAGTGTGCTAAAGCATTGATCATCAACCATCTTTAAAAAAAAAATTTTTATAGGGACAGAAAACTATAGGTAGGGAGAGTGTCAGTGTGTTTTACTGTGCTAATCCTTGTTTGTAGGGACAGGGAAGGACAGTGAGGGAAATTCTCCTTGTGCTATACTGTGCTAAAGCATTGATCATCAACCATCTTTAAAAAAACATTTTTTATAGGGACAGAAAACTATAGGTAGGGAGAGTGTCAGTGTGTTTTACTGTGCTAATCCTTGTTTGTAGGGACAGGGAAGGACAGTGAGGGAAATTCTCCTTGTGCTATAGTGTGCTAAAGCATTGATCATCAACCATCTTTAAAAAAAATTTTTTATAGGGACAGAAAACTATAGGTAGGGAGAGTGTCAGTGTGTTTTACTGTGCTAATCCTTGTTTGTAGGGACAGGGAAGGACAGTGAGGGAAATTCTCCTTGTGCTATAGTGTGCTAAAGCATTGATCATCAACCATCTTTAAAAAAACATTTTTTATAGGGACAGAAAACTTTAGGTAGGGAGAGTGTCAGTGTGTTTTACTGTGCTAATCCTTGTTTGTAGGGACAGGGAAGGACAGTGAGGGAAATTCTCCTTGTGCTATAGTGTGCTAAAGCATTGATCATCAACCATCTTTAAAAAAACATTTTTTATAGGGACAGAAAACTATAGGTAGGGAGAGTGTCAGTGTGTTTTACTGTGCTAATCCTTGTTTGTAGGGACAGGGAAGGACAGTGAGGGAAATTCTCCTTGTGCTATACTGTGCTAAAGCATTCCTCATCAACCATCTTTGAAATCCTTGTTTTTTGGACAGTCAGGGAAATTGTCGTTGTGCTATTCTGTGCGAAAGCAATCATCCTCAACCATATTTAGAAATCCTTAAGTAAAGAGACAGAGAAGGACACCTGAAGGTAGCCCTTATTGCTTTTTTCCCATCTCCCTGCAGGCCATCCATTAGAATGTCTGGAAGGCAAACAAGGAGAGGCAGACAGTCAGGAGGCAATAAAAGAGGGCAAGCAGGCTCTGTGTCTGGGGGCAACAGTGCTGGTCGTGGACGCGGTGCATTGTCATCAGCACATGGCCATGGGACATGCTTGTCCTTCTTTTCGGCAGCTGGACATGTTGAGCCACATCATGCCGAAGACTTGGTAGAGTGGATGACCAAGCCCTCCTCCTCCTCCTCATCCTCTCTCACCCAGGCTCATGGTACTGGCAAAGCAGCTGCCAAAGCGTCCTCTTCCCTGGTATCAATGTCAGACTCATCATCAGTCACTCCTTCCCTAGACCCACCATGTCCTCCTCCTGAGGAGTCCCCCGAACTGTTTGAGCACAGTGTTGGGTACATGCTCCAGGAGGATGCCCAGCGTTTCGAAGGGTCTGATGATGAAACCCAGCTACAGGAAGGCAGTAGCGTGAGAGCAGACAGAGGGGATGCTCAAGAAGGACACCAATCTGGCAGTCATGTTCCAGCAGCTGCAGCATACTGCCAGATTGGCTCCAGTGATGAGGAGGGAGGGGATGATGAGGTCACTGACTCCACGTGGGTGCCTAATAGGAGAGAGGAGGAGGAGGAGGATGAGGAGGAGGCACATCTCCAACGAGGCAGGATGCCCTTTGGTGGCCAGCGTAAGGGCAGTACACCGACGGAATCATACCGCAGAGCTCCGCCTGTGCAGGGCGCTGCCTCTGCCCGTCATTCAAAAAGTTCTTTGGTGTGGGCCTTTTTTGAGGCTAGTGCATCAGATCGCACAGCTGCTGTTTTTAACATATGTCTCAAGCGTATATCGCGTGGCCAAAACATCAGCCGCTTGTGTACCACATGCCTGACCAGACATATGTTGACCTGCCATGCAGCTCGTTGGCAAGCCTACCTCAAAGACCCACACCAAAGAACAAAGCGGACCTCTCCTTGCACCGCATCAGCTGGGATCTCCAACCCCACTATAACTTCAGTCCTCTCTGAAACATGCACTGAGAGGAATGAAGGTGTACAATTAGGTGTGTCACAGCCAAGTACTTGCGGCCACTCTGCTAGCAGTACACCGACGTCCGATTCTAGCAGGCAAATTTCCCTGCCCCAGCTGCTGGACCGTCGAAAGAAGTTCACTCCCAGCCATCCACATGCCCAGCGGTTGAATGCTAGCTTGGCTAAATTGCTAGCGCTTCAACTGCTGCCTTTTCAGTTGGTAGACTTGGCCCCCTTCCGTGAGTTTGTGCAATGTGCGGTTCCTCAGTGGCAGGTTCCCAAACGCCACTTTTTCTCACGGAAGGCTATTCCGGCTCTCTACCGGCATGTGGAAGGCAATGTCTTGGCCTCGCTGGACAGGGCGGTCAGCGGTAAGGTGCATATTACCGCTGACTCATGGTCCAGCAGGCATGGACAGGGACGTTACCTTTCTTTCACGGCCCATTGGGTCACTCTTTTGGCAGCTGGGAAGGATGCAGGACAAGGTGCAGTAGTGTTGGAGGTTGTTCCACCGCCACGCCTCCAAAATGCTACTACTGGTTGTGACACACCTCTCTCCTCCACCCCCTCCTATTCTTCTTCCTCCATGGCCTCTTCCTGTGCTTTGTCCTCTGAACCAGTGGTGCTCCGTAGCCGTTCAAGGGGCTACGCAAGTACGCAGGCAAAAAGATGCCATGCCGTGCTTGCGCTGGTGTGTTTGGGGGACAGAAGCCACACTGGGGCAGAGGTCCTGTCTGCTCTGCAGGGCCAGGCCGAGAGGTGGTTGACGCCACGCCAGCTTAAGCCAGGAATGGTGGTTTGCGACAATGGCACCAACCTCCTCTCCGCCCTCCGACAGGGACAACTGACCCATGTGCCCTGTTCGGCTCACGTCCTTAACCTGGTGGTGCAGCGGTTCTTGGGCAGGTACCCGGGCTTACAGGATGTCCTGAGGCAGGCCAGGAAAGTCTGTGTGCATTTCCGCAGATCTTATAATGCCAGTGCTCGCCTGGCTGAGCTGCAAAAGGAGTTGAACCTGCCCAAGAACCGCCTTATATGTGACATGCCCACCAGGTGGAACTCAACGTTGGCCATGCTGCAGCGGCTGCACACGCAGCAGAGGGCCATCAATGAGTACCTGTGCGACTACGGCACCAGGACAGGGTCAGGGGAGCTTGGTTTTTTTTCTCCACGCCAGTGGGGCATGATCAGGGATGCATGCACTGTCCTGGCACCATTTGAGGAGGCCACGAGGATGGTGAGCAGTGACAGTGCATGCATCAGTGACACTGTACCTCTTGTCCACCTGTTGGAGCACACGCTGCGTGGAATAATGGACAGGGCACTTGAGGCAGAACAGAGGCAGGAAGAGGAGGACTTCCTTGCCTCTCAAGGCCCCCTTTACCCAGACAGTGTTCCTTCTGTCCCACCCATCGCACAGGAAGAGGAGGAGGAGGAGGAGGAGGATTGTGTCAGCATGGAGGTGGAGGCTGGCACTCAGCATCATCAGCAGCAGTCTTTTAGGGATGATTTACAGTCCCAAGAAACCAGTGGACTTGTACGTGGCTGGGAGGAGGTGGCTGCGGATCATGTCGTCCTTAGTGACCCCGAGGACTCCGGACCGAATGCCTCAGCTAACCTATGCTGCATGGCCTCCCTGATCCTGCAAAGTCTGCGGAAGGATCCTCGTATTCTTCGGATCAAGGAGAGGGACCATTACTGGCTGGCCACTCTCCTTGATCCACGGTACAAAGGTAAGGTTGCGGACCTTATGTTACCGTCGCAGAGGGAGCAGAGGATGAGACAACTCCGGGAGGCCTTGCAGAAAGGTCTGTGCAACGCGTTCCCAGAGACTGGGAGGTTACAAACTCCTGGTCCTGGACAACGAGTTGCTGAGGCTTCGGCCAGTCAAAGAAGGAGCGGTGGGGAAGGTGGCCGTCTGACCGATGCGTTCAGACAATTCTTTAGTCCGCAGCCCCAAAGTATGATCGGTTCCAGCAACCATCGCCAGCGTCTGATAAACATGGTGCAGGAATATCTAGGGGCAAGGTCAGACTTGGACACCTTCCCCACCGAAAATCCTCTGGCTTACTGGGTCTTGAGGATGGATCACTGGCCAGAGCTTGCACAGTATGCAATTGAGCTACTGGCCTGTCCTGCATCCAGCGTTCTTTCGGAACGCACATTCAGTGCTGCTGGAGGATTTGTCACGGATCACAGGGTGCGCCTGTCCACCGACTCGGTTGATCGACTGACTTTCATCAAGATGAACCAGTCTTGGATCACCACCAGCTACCACACACCTGATGCTGATATAACAGACTAATTGATTTTAACATGTCACATCCCTTCAAGACTGATGCTGATGCTGAGTGCCTGTGCTGTTATGTTGACTGGCTATCCTCCTCCTCCAAGTCCTCAATGATACGATTGATGATGATAGCTTGGAAGATCATTTTTGTTTATGGGTGCCGCCACCAGTGGCTAAGGCCCAATTTTTCAGCCCCTGTTTAACAGGGGCGTGTAATTACAATTTTTGAAGCAATACTTTGCAACAGGGCTCATTGCTGTGCTCCAAGTACAGTATCTGTGAGGGGTTGGAGTGTTGTGTCACCAGTGCCTAAGGCCCAATTTTTCAGCCCCTGTTTAACAGGGGCGTGTCATTACAATTTTTGAAGCAATACTTTGCAACAGGGCTCATTGCTGTGCTCCAAGTACAGTATCTGTGAGGGGTTGGAGTGTTGTGCCACCAGTGCCTAAGGCCCAATTTTTCAGCCCCTGTTTAACAGGGGCGTGTCATTACAATTTTTGAAGCAATACTTTGCAACAGGGCTCATTGCTGTGCTCCAAGTACAGTATCTGTGAGGGGTTGCAGTGTTGTGCCACCAGTGCCTAAGGCCCAATTTTTCAGCCCCTGTTCAACAGGGGCATGTAATTACAATTCTTGATCTAATAATTCACAGCAGGGCCCATTGCTGCACCCACCAAGAGTAACTCTGAGGGCTTACAGTGTTGTGGCAACGCCACCACCACCACCAACACGAAAGGCCCAATTTTTCAGCCCCTGTTCAAAAGGGGCATGTAATTACAATTCTTGATCTAATAATTCACAGCAGGGCCCATTCCTGCACCCACCAAGAGTAACTCTGAGGGCTTACAGTGTTGTGGCAACACCACCACCACCACGAAAGGCCCAATTTTTCAGCCCCTGTTCAACAGGGGCATGCAATTACAATTCTTGATCTAATAATTCACAGCAGGGCCCATTGCTGCACCCACCAAGAGTAACTGTCAGGGCTTACAGTGTTGTGGCACCAGCACCACCATCAAAGGCCCAATTTTTACTACCACTGTTCAACAATTATATGTAATTACAATTCCTGATATAATAGTTGACAGCAGGGCGTTCCAGCACCAACCAAGAGTAACTGTGAGTGCTTACAGTGTTGTGCCAACACCAACAACTAAGGGGCCTATTTCTGCAGAGTATATACGGCAGGTCCCTACTTTCAAACATCCAACTTACAAACGACTCCTACTTGCAAACGCAAGAAGACAACAGGAAGTGAGAGGAAATCTACCCCTAGGAAGGAAAATTTTCTCCTGTAAGAATTAATATGGGAGAAAGGTGTCTCCTCTGTACTGATGCTTTATCACCAATCCTTGTTTCAAGAAAAACACCACATTTCAAAAACAGTTGTCATTGGGATGGAAAGTGAGGTGAAATGTTCTGAACAGGGGCACAGACAGCAAAACAAATGTTACAGGGGTGATAACCCTTACCTATGTTTTCCAAAAAGTTTAAAAATAGATTTTTGGGCTGGAGCTACACTTAAACAATGTACCTGTTCAAAATTACAAACACATTCTACATAAGAACAAACCTACAGTCCCTGTCTTGTATGCACCGCCTGTATACGGCTGTTCAGAGTATATAGGGCCTTTTTTATTTTGTGTGCGGTGTTCCCCATAATATCCATACAAGACCCAAAGGGGCTGGTAATGGGCTGGGGTGGGGGGTCATGGGGTAGCTATGCCATTTTTCTTAAAGATTTTCATCCATATTACCGGGACCAGACATTACATTAAAGCCGCAAGCAGTTTTAAATGTTTTTTTTTTTCCTTTAGAAGTGTCATTTTGTGCAGGGACAGTTCTAAACACGGGAAACACATGGCACTTCACAGGCATACTTTAGACACCCCCCAGGTACGATATTTAAAGGAATATTTGACTTTTTTTTTTCACTTTATGCATCATTAAAATGACTGCTCCCGAAAAACGACCGTTTTTAAAACTTCTTTTTGCATTGATACATGTCCCCTGGTGCAGAACCCGGGTTCCCAAACCCTTTTTAGGACAATAACATGCATAATAGTCGTTATAATTAGCACTTTAGAATTCGAACGTTCGCATCCATTGTATTTAATAGGGTTCTAATGTTCGTACGAACGTTCGGTCCGTTCGCGGGTTCTGGTGCGAACCGAACCCGGGGGTGTTCGGCTCATCACTACTTGTTACCAAACCTGTGGAAATGTAAAATAGAGTATGACATTTTAGCTGCTTCCTGTTGCTCTGCCCAAAGGTCAAAAGTAAGTTTAGCCTGCCGCCACGCCTGTATGTTATCAGGGGTAGGGTTTAGGGTTAGGTGCTCGTGAGCCAAGCGTAAAGCTTCACTGGCCCTTTTTTTTAAATTGGGTGGTATAGGAGATGATTTTCCCCCGCAGGAAAGCTTTACCAGCTTCCCAAAAGAGGTTTGGTTCAGTGATGTGGGCTCCATTTGTGGAGGCGTATTCATTCCACGCTTCATACAATACGTGATGGAAGTCTTCATTATCCGCCAGGTACGAAGGAAAGCGCCACGTGGGGGAGGGAGATGAGGGCTTAACATGAGTCATGTGTATTGCGATGGAGCTGTGGTCTGAGATCCTGGCGTCAGTGATTTCTGAATCACGTAGTGCAGACAGTAACGCAGGGGAGGCAAAAAAGTAGTCAATACGGGAAAAGGAGTTATGTGGGGTGAAAAAAAGGTGTATTCTCGATCTGTTGGGTGCATTAAACGCCATACGTCAACCAAGCGCATGGAGGCGATGGATTGCGCTGAAAGGGTAGAGTCAGGTGTTGAGGAGATAGACTTATTCGGTCTACGTGTTGGGTCACTCATACGATCTTCCAGTGTGGACATAACAGAGTTGAAGTCTCCACCGACTAAATGCATAGTCTCAGGGGCAGTTAGTACCCACTGAACCATGTCTTGGAAAAAGGAAGTGTCTGGGGAGTTAGAAGCATAAATGTTAGTGATAGCAATTTGCTTGTCTTCTAAGGTCATGTGTAAGGTCATTTTGTGGCCTGTCGAGTCAGTCTTAACATCTCTAACAGTATGTTGTAGGTTTTTGTTATCAATATAGCTACCCCTGCCTTGTGACCAACTGCCGGCGAGCCATATACAGAGCCCACCCACAGTTTTTGGAGGCAAACTAGATCGTCTGCAGGCAGGTGTGTCTCCTGGAGCAGAGCCACATCCGCCCGGAGACGCTTCAAATGTCTAAGGATTGACATAAGCTTACTTGGAGAGCGAAGCCCCTTAACGTTCCACGAGACAATCTTTAGGTGATTCCCATCGGTTGAATAGGCCATGTCTGGAAAAGAGTAGTGTATTGGGATGGAGGCTTGCAATGGAGCCTCCATGCAGGCACTGTAACATCCATCTGAGAATCACCAAAGTATTGTAGGTCTCCTGAGGGCATAGGTACAAAACAGGGAAACATGAACTTTACATAGTCCAAACTGAGAGAAATAATAAACATAGCAGATTTCAAGTGAAAAAATAACTTAACATACATTATAGACTTCACTTTTTTCCACATGAGGTTCAACTGCCTTTCGTAGCTCCCGCCAGTCGCTAGCTCCTCTACTAGGGGCGAGGTGTGTGCTAAGGGGAATGAGGGGAGGGGGGAAAGGAGGGGGGGAAATAGGGGGGAAATGAGGGGTGAAAGGAGGGAGGAAAGGAGGGGAGAAAGGAGGGAAAAGGACAATGGGCAGCCAGGAAGGATAGTCAGAGGGGTGAAGGTTAGAGGGGGAGGATATCAGAGTCGGGCGATGTGGCAGGTACATAGGAGTGAGAGCCCACCCTGTGGGTCTAGTCATTGAAGGGGCGGTGGAGTTGACCAGCAATAAAAACTTTAAAGTGACCCCAAATGCAGATAACATAAGACCTTAATGGTAACATAAACAGTTGACGAACAGTCACATAAAAGTTGAGCAACAGGCTATCATGGCAATTGCATAAGAAAGTCCATTTTTTTTTTATATAATAATTAAATCAAGAAATAGGGTGAGAGAAATAAGGAAAAGGGGGTAATACTACCCGTTTCCAATACACGGTCGGAGATAATGAGTCTCAAAGGCCCGTCAGCGATTCCCGGAGCGATCCTCCTTTTGGGTGAAACGGCTGCGTTTATATGGAGGCTTGGTCGGGCTGCGTTGTTGTTTAGCTGGTGCAGATGGGGAGGCTGCTGACGGCGAAGATGAGCCCTCTGCAGAGTTGCAGTGTTCCATCTCTGTGCCAAGGGCATTGATGTAGTTTTCCACTTCGTCCGGTGTGGTGAAAGTGAGGTGTTCACCGTCATGTGGCTGGATGCGGAGGATTGCTGGGTAAGCCAGGGAGAACCGGATTTGGTTGTTGTGCAAGGTGGAGCAGATGGGTGAAAATGCTTTACGTTGTTTCATCACCTACATTGAGTAGTCCGCAAAGAGCAGTAGTTTTGCGCCATCCACAGATAGGGAACGTGTGCGGCGAAATTTCTGCATGATAGCATTCTTGTCAGCATAGTTAAGATATTTGACTATGACATGGCGAGGTTTTGTTCGACTTTCCGAATATTGACCAATGCGGTGTGCCCGTTAAACAATGCAAAGTATGCGGAGGCCCAGTTGTTCGGGTATGGTTTTAGCGCAAATATTCGTGAGCTGGGTAGTGGATACGGATTCTGGCAGGCCAATTATGCGTAGGTTGTTCCTTCTCGAACGATTTTCCAAATCGTCGAGTTTGTTCCAGATATCCCTGTGCGTGGCGTTAATGCGTGCCATCATGGCAGAGGTGGCTGCGGATTCATCTTCCACGGAGGAAAGCCTTTCCTCCACATGTGTGAGTCTCTGTGCCTGTGCCTGAACCTCTATGTGGAGCTGTTCCAGACCTCTATGGACTGCTGCATCCACAGTTGCAGTTAGTGTGGGTCCCAGCAGCGTTACCACTGTTTGTGCTATGCCAGCGGGGGAAGCAGGGTCAGCAACCACCAGTTTTGGGGCAGAGGGAGGCTGTGGCTGAGCCTGCAGTGTCTCATCCAAGCATGGCGCGGCCGCCATTTTGGCTGCGCCTGCTGCCGTTTCTCCCGTGGGGGGTATAGCGGAGGATGCCGCTCGGGCATACGATCGCTCCACAAAGCGATCCATGTGTACCCACAGGATAGGGGGTATAGCAAAGGCAGAGGGGGGTCTCCCCGAGGCAGTGGCAGATTTAAATAGCCGGTTTTGTGAGGACTGTAGCGGGAGCAGAGGATATCTACCTCCTCCTCATGTGACGCCGGAACCGGAAGTCAAGAGCTCATGTTTTAAGATGTCAGTTAGCTGAGCCTGTAGTTTACAAAGTAGGGGTTTAAGGTTAGAAGTACAGTAGCTAGGGAAGAGGAAGTGGCCATTCGTGTTACCCCCCCCCAGGTAAGAAATCCCCTTTGTGCTCTAATTGAAGCATCTGGATGGTTTTATCGTAAATAACCCAAGTTTAAGATAAGCGATTTTGTGAAATTAACTTTGCACTAAATTTGGATATGATCTAGTGGGCTAGTGGAAGAGAGGTATCTGGGTTGGTTAGGAGGAGTATAACATTATCAGCGAATAGGTTGATGACATGTGTCAGGGAGCAAAACTTAAAGCAGCTGACGGAAAGGGTTGGAGTGTATGGCTTCTGAGAGCGGTTCTATTACTAGGTTAAAGGTGGTCGGGGAGAGGGGGCATCCCTGTTGAATCTCATTGGAAATGGTGAATTGTTTGGACAGGAGGCCCGTGGTTTAAACCTGCGCCATTGGAAACAAATATAGTGCTTGAATTGCGGTTGAGATATAGCAGTGATGGTGAACCTTTTTGAGCCTGAGTGCCCAAACAGCAAAATAAAACCAATTTATTTATTTTAAAGTGCCAACATGGAATTAAACCTACCAGTGGCTCTGTACAGAGAATGCGATTGATCATCCCTCTGAACGAGCCCTAAGGGACCAAAAACATATAATTCTGCCAGATTCGCTCAGAATGCAGGGTTCAGGAGTGTGTTGCGCTCAGAATGCAGGGTTCAGGAATGTGTTGTGCTCAAATTGCAGGGTTCAGGAATGCATTGTGCTCAGAATGCACTGTGCAACATACACTGTGTGCAACATACACTGACCTACCTGACCATTACACTAACCTACCTGACCATTACACTGAACTTCCTGACCATTACACTGACCTACCTGACACATACACGGACCTACCTGACACATACTCGGACCTACCTGACACATACTTCCTGCACTAATCACCCCCCACACACACACACACAGTACAATGTAGATCCAAGGATCCATCCTCTTCCTCACCTCTGCGTGGCCTCATCGTCCATAACATCAGGGCTCTCCTCAGCAGCGGGCGGGCAGTATTGCAGGAGCAAAAATATGAGCAAGTGCGTATCTATGCTACTGTAAAAAAGTATTAAGAATCCTAAGAAAAGCAGCCAACACAATTTGTTGATAAGCAAATAATAAAAATAAAAAGTCCACATGCAGCGCTAATATATAACCAATAGGGATGAGCCGAACACCCCCCAGTTCTGTTCGCACCAGAACATGCGAACAGGCAATAAATTTGTTCGAACATCCGAACCCTGTTAAAGTCTATGGGACACGAACATGAAAAATCAAAAGTGCTAATTTTAAAGGCTTATATGCAAGTTATTGTCATAAAAAGTGTTTGGGGACACGGGTCCTGCCCCAGGGGACATGTATCAATGCAAAAAAAAGTTTTAAAAACTGCAGTTTTTTCGGGAGCAGTGATTTTAATAATGCTTAACATGAAACAATAAAAGTGAAATATTCCTTTAAATTTCATACCTGGGGGGGGGGGAGTATGCCTGTAAAGTAACGATTGTTTCCCGTGCTTAGAATAGGGATGAGCCGAACACCCCCGGGTTCGGTTCGCACCAGAACCTTCGAACGGACCGAAAGTTCGCGCAAATTTTCAAACCCTATTCGTTATAATGGACGCGAACGTTCGAAATCAAAATTGCTAATTACAACGGCCAATATGCACGTTAATGTCATAAAACAGGTTTGGGGACCCGGGTCCTGCCCCAGGGGACATATATCAATGCAAAAAGAAATTTTAAAAACTAACGTTTTTTCGGGAGCAGTCATTTTAATGATGCATAAAGTGAAAAAAAAAAAGTGAAATTTTCCTTTAAATATGGTACCTGGGGGGTGTCTAAAGTATGCCTGTGAAGTGGCATGTGTTTCCCGTGTTTAGAACTGTCCTTGCACAAAATGACATTTGTAAAGGAAAAAAAGAAGCCATTTAAAACCACTTGCGGCTTTAATGTCATGTCTTGTCCTGGCCGCCATATGGCTGAAAATCCTTGAGAAAAATGGCATGGCTACCCCATCACCCCCCCCCCCCACCCCAGCCCCTTTGGGTCTTGTATGGATATTAAGGGGGACCCCGCACCCAAAATAAAACCCTATACCTACAACCCTATATACTCTGAACAGCAGTATATAGGTGGTGCAAACAAGACACGGACTGTAGGTTTGTTCTTAAGTACAATCTGAACAGGTACATTATGAAGTGTAGCTCCATCCCAAAAAAATCTATTTTTAAGCTTTTTGGAGAACATAGGGAGGGGTTATCACCCCTGTAACATTTGCTGTCTTTGCACATCTGTTCAGAACATGTCACCTCACTTTCCGTCCCAATGACAAATGTTTTTGGAAAAGTGGGGTTTTAATTGAAACAAGGATTGGTGATAAAGCATCAGTAGAGAGGAGATACCTTTTTCCCAAATTAAATCTAACAGGATAGAATTTCCCTTCCTAGGGGTAGATTTCCTCTCACTTCCTGTTTTCTCTTGCCGTTTGCAAGTAGGAGTCGTTTGTAAGTTGGATGTTTGAAAGTAGGGGCCTGCCGTATATACTCTGCAGAAATTTGCCCTATTAGATGTTGGTGTAGCCACAAGACTGGTGGGCACAGGAATGGGCCCTGCTGTGAGTTAATAGATCAAGATTTGTACTTGCATGCACCTGTTGAACCGGGCAGAAAAATTGGGCCTTTGGTGGTGGTGGTGGTGGTGGTGGTGGACGGTGTTGCCACAAGACTGTAAGCCCTCACAGTTACTCTTGGTGGGTGCAGGAATGGGCCCTGCTGTGAGTTATTAGATCAAGATTTGTAATTGCATGCACCTGTTGAACAGGGCAGAAAAATTGGGCCTTTGGTGGTGGTGGTGGTGGTGGTGGTGGACGGTGTTGCCACAAGACTGTAAGCCCTCACAGTTACTCTTGGTGGGTGCAGGAATGGGCCCTGCTGTGAGTTATTAGATCAAGATTTGTAATTGCATGCACCTGTTGAACAGGGCAGAAAAATTGGGCCTTTGGTGGTGGTGGTGGTGGTGGTGGACGGTGTTGCCACAAGACTGTAGGCCCTCATAGTTACTCTTGGTGGGCGCAGGAATGGGCCCTGCTGTGAACTATTAGATCAAGATTTGTAATTACACGCCCCTGTTAAACAGGGGCTGAAAAATTGTGCCTTAGGCATTGGTGCTGGTGCCACAACACTGCAACCCCTCACAGATACTGTACTTGGAGCACAGCAGTCACACCTGTTGCGAAGCATCTTTTTAAAAAATTGTAATTACACGCCCCTGTTATACAGGGGCTGAAAAATTGTGCCTTAGGCACTGGTGCTGGTGCCAGAACACTGCAACCCCTCACAGATACTGTACTCTGAGCACAGCAATGAGACCTGTTGCAAAGCATTGCCTAAAAATTGTAATTACACGCCCCAACAGGGGCTGAAAAATTGTGCCTTAGGCACTGGTGCTGGTGCCACAACACTGCAACCCCTCACAGATACTGTACTTGGAGCACAGCAGTCACACCTGTTGCGAAGCATCTTTTTAAAAAATTGTAATTACACGCCCCTGTTATACAGGGGCTGAAAAATTGTGCCTTAGGCACTGGTGTGGTGGCATGGATCATTGAGGAGGAGGAAGAGGATAGTCAGTGAACATAACAGGACAGTCACTCAGCATCAGCATAGGCAGTCTTGAAGGGATGTGACATTATAAATTATTCCGTTATATCCGCTTCAGGTGTCTGGTAGCTGGTGGTGATCCAAGACTGATTCATTTTTATGAAGGTCAGTCGATCAACCGAGTCGGTGGACAGGCGCACCCTATGATCGGTGACAAATCCTCCAGCAGCACTGAATGTGCGTTCGGAAAGAACGCTGGATGCAGGACAGGCCAGTAGCTCAATTGCATACTGTGCAAGCTCTGGCCAGTGATCCATCCTCAGGACCCAGTAAGCCAGAGGATTTTCGGTGGGAAAGGTGTCCAAGTCTGACCTTGCCCCTAGGTATTCCTGCACCATGTATATCAGACGCTGGCGATGGTTGCTGGAACCGATCATACCTTGGGGCTGCGGACTAAAAAATTGTCTGAACGCATCGGTCAGACGTCCACCTTCCCCACCGCTCCTTCTGCTACTGACCGAAGCCTCAGCAACTCGTCGTCCAGGACCAGGAGTTTGTAACCTCCCAGTTTCTGGGAACGCGTTGCACAGACCTTTCTGCAAGGCCTCCCTGAGATGTCTCATCCTCTGCTCCCTCTGCGACGGCAAGATAAGGTCCGCAACCTTACCCTTGTACCGTGGATCAAGGAGAGTGGCCAGCCAGTAATGGTCCCTCTCCTTGATCCGAAGAACACGAGGATCCTTCCGCAGGCTTTGCAGGATCAGGGAGGCCATGCAGCGTAGGTTAGCTGAGGCATTCGGTCCGGAGTCTTCTGGGTCACTGAGGATGACATGATCGCCAGCCACCTCCTCCCAGCCACGTACAAGTCCACTGGTTTGTTGGGACTGTACATCATCCCTAAAAGACTGCTGCTGCTGATGCTGAGTGCCAGGCTCCACCTCCATGCTCACACAATCCTCCTCCTCCTCCTCATCCTCATCCTCTTCCTGTGTGATGGGTGGGACAGAAGGAACACTGTCTGGATAAAGGGGGCCTTGAGAGGCAAGGAAGTCCTCCTCTTCCTGCCTCTGTTCTGCCTCAAGTGCCCTGTCCATTATCCCACGCAGCGTATGCTCCAACAGGTGGACAAGAGGTACAGTGTCACTGATGCATGCACTGTCACTGCTCACCATCCTCGTGGCCTCCTCAAATGGTGAGAGGACAGTGCATGCATCCCTGATCATGCTCCACTGGCGTGGGGAAAAAAAGCCAAGCTCCCCTGACCCTGTCCTGGTGCCGTAGTCGCAAAGGTACTCATTGATGGCCCTCTGCTGCGTGTGCAGTCGCTGCAGCATGGCCAACGTTGAGTTCCACCTGGTGGGCATGTCACATATTAGTTGGTTCTTGGGCAGGTTCAGCTCCTTTTGCAGCTCAGTCAGCCGAGCACTGGCATTATAAGATCGGCGGAAATGCACACAGACTTTCCTGGCCTGCCTCAGGACATCCTGTCAGCCTGGGAACCTGCCCAAGAACCGCTGCACCACCAGGTTGAGGACGTGAGCCATACAGGGCACATGGGTGAGCTGCCCCTGTCGCAGGGCGGAGAGGAGGTTGGTGCCATTATCAGAAACGACCATTCCTGGCTTAAGCTGGCGTGGCGTCAACCACCTCTCGGCCTGCCCCTGCAGAGCTGCCAGAACCTCTGGCCCAGTGTGGCTCCTGTCCCCCAAACACACCAGCGCAAGCACGGCATGGCATCTTTTTGCCTGCGTACTCGCGTAGCCCCTTGTACGCCTACGGAGCACCGCTGGTTCCGAGGACAGAGCACTCGAAGAGGACATGGAGGAAGAAGAAGAGGAGGGGGTGGAGGAGAGAGGTGTGTCACAACCAGTAGTAGCATTTTGGAGGCGTGGTGGCGGAACAACCTCCAACACTACTGCACCTTGTCCTGCATCCCTCCCAGCTGCCAATAGAGTGACCCAATGGGCCGTGAAAGAAAGATAACGTCCCTGTCCATGCCTGCTGGGCCATGAGTCAGCGGTAATATGCACCTTACCGCTGACCGCCCTGTCCAGCGAGGCATGGACATTGCCTTCCACATGCCGGTAGAGAGACGGAATCGCCTTCCATGAGAAAAAGTGGCGTTTGGGAACCTGCCACTGAGGAACCGCACATTGAACAAACTCACGGAAGGGGGCCGAGTCTACCAACTGAAAAGGCAGCAGTTGAAGTGCTAGCAATTTAGCCAAGCTAGCATTCAACCGCTGGGCATGTGGATGGCTGGGAGTATACTTCTTTCGACGGTCCAGCAGCTGGGGCAGGGAAATTTGCCTGCTACAATCGGACGTCGGTGTACTGCAAGTACTTGGTTGTGACACACCTAATTCTACACCTTCAGTCCTCTCAGAGCAGCTTTCAGAGAGGACTGAAGATATAGTGGGGATGGAGATCCCAGCTGATGAGGAGCAAGGAGAGGTCCGCTTTGTTCTTTGGTGTGGGTCTTTTATGTGTGCTTGCCAACGAGCTGCATGGCAGGTCGACATATGTCTGCTCATGCTTGTGGTGCCCAAGCGGCTGATGTTTTGGCCACGCAAGATACGCTTGAGACAAATATTGCAAATAGCAGTGGTGCGATCTAATGCACTCGTCTCAAAAAAGGCCCACACCAAAGAACTTTTGTGATAACGTGCAGAGGCAGCGCCCTGCACAGGCGGAGCTCTGCGGTGTGGTACAGTTGCTGTGCTGGCCTCTAGCTGGCCTCCAGGGGGCATCCTGCCTCGTTGGACATGTGACGCCGCATCCTCCTCCTCCTCCTCCTCCTCCTCCTCTCTCCCTTCAGGCACCCACGTGGAGTCAGTGACCTCATCATCCCCTCTCTCTTCACCACTAGAGCAAACCTGGCAGTAAGCTGCAGCTGGTGGAACAGTACTGCCAGATTGCTGTCCTTCAGCATCCCCTCTCTCTGCGCGCACACTACTGACTTCCTCAAGCTGGGTATCATTATCCGAGCCTTCGAATCGTTGGGCATCCTCCTGGAGCATGTACCCAACACTGTGCTCAAACAGTTCGGGGGACTCCTCAGGAGGACATGGTGGGTCTAGGGAAGGGGTGGCTGATGATGCCATTGAGTACGCGTTGGCAGCTGCTCTGCCAGTACCCTGAGCCTGGGTGAGAGAGGATGAGGAGGATGAGGAGGGCTTGGTCATCCATTCTACCAAGCCTTCGGCATGATGCGGCTCCACATGTCCAGCTGCCGAAAACAAAGACAAGCGTGTCCCATGGCCACGTGCTGATGACGATGCACGACCACGTCCACGGCCAGCACTGTTGTCTCTAGAAACAGAGCCTGCCTGCCCTGTGTTCTTGCCTCGGCACGCTCTGCCTCTCCTTGGCGGTCTTCCAGCCATTGTAGTCAGTAGTGTATATAGTATAAAAAATAGAGCTCCTATGTGTGCTCACAACACACTGTAGGTCCTATGGGTGCTGACACTAACACACTATAGGTACTATGTGTGCTGCTGACAAGAAAATATAGGAGCTCTGTTTGCTGCCACTAACACACTAGAAGTCCTATGGGTGCTGCTGAGAAGAAAATATAGGAGCTCTGTGTGATGCCACTAACACACTAGAAGTCCTATGGGTGCTGCTGAGAAGAAAATATAGGAGCTCTGTGTGATGCCACTAACACACTAGAAGTCCTATGGGTGCTGCTGAGAAGAAAATATAGGAGCTCTGTGTGATGCCACTAACACACTAGAAGTCCTATGGGTGCTTCTGAGATGAAAATATAGGAGCTCTGTGTGATGCCACTAACACACTAGAAGTCCTATGGGTGCTGCTGAGAAGAAAATATAGGAGCTCTGTTTGCTGCCACTAACACACTAGAAGTCCTATGGGTCCTGCTGAGAAGAAAATATAGGAGCTCTGTGTGATGCCACTAACACATTAGAAGTCCTATGGGTGCTTCTGAGATGAAAATATAGGAGCTCTGTGTGATGCCACTAACACACTAGAAGTCCTATGGGTGCTTCTGAGAAGAAAATATAGGAGCTCTGTGTAATGCCACTAACACACTAGAAGTCCTATGGGTGCTGCTGAGAAGAAAATATAGGAGCTCTGTGTGATGCCACTAACACACTAGAAGTCCTATGGGTGCTGCTGAGAAGAAAATATAGGAGCTCTGTGTGATGCCACTAACACACTAGAAGTCCTATGGGTGCTTCTGAGATGAAAATATAGGAGCTCTGTGTGATGCCACTAACACACTAGAAGTCCTATGGGTGCTTCTGAGATGAAAATATAGGAGCTCTGTTTGCTGCCACTAACACACTAGAAGTCCTATGGGTGCTGCTGAGAAGAAAATATAGGAGCTCTGTGTGATGCCACTAACACACTAGAAGTCCTATGGGTGCTTCTGAGAAGAAAATATAGGAGCTCTGTGTGATGCCACTAACACAATAGAAGTCCTATGGGTGCTGCTGAGAAGAAAATATAGGAGCTCTGTGTGATGCCACTAACACACTAGAAGTCCTATGGGTGCTTCTGAGATGAAAATATAGGAGCTCTGTGTGATGCCACTAACACACTAGAAGTCCTATGGGTGCTTCTGAGATGAAAATATAGGAGCTCTGTTTGCTGCCACTAACACACTAGAAGTCCTATGGGTGCTGCTGAGAAGAAAATATAGGAGCTCTGTGTGATGCCACTAACACACTAGAAGTCCTATGGGTGCTTCTGAGAAGAAAATATAGGAGCTCTGTGTGATGCCACTAACACACTAGAAGTCCTATGGGTGCTGCTGAGAAGAAAATATAGGAGCTCTGTGTGATGCCACTAACACACTAGAAGTCCTATGGGTGCTTCTGAGATGAAAATATAGGAGCTCTGTGTGATGCCACTAACACACTAGAAGTCCTATGGGTGCTTCTGAGATGAAAATATAGGAGCTCTGTTTGCTGCCACTAACACACTAGAAGTCCTATGGGTGCTGCTGAGAAGAAAATATAGGATCTCTGTGTGATGCCACTAACACACTAGAAGTCCTATGGGTGCTTCTGAGAAGAAAATATAGGAGCTCTGTGTGATGCCACTAACACACTAGAAGTCCTATGGGTGCTGCTGAGAAGAAAATATAGGAGCTCTGCGTGATGCCACTAACACACTAGAAGTCCTATGGGTGCTGCTGAGAAGAAAATATAGGAGCTCTGTTTGCTGCCACTAACACACTAGAAGTCCTATGGGTGCTGCTGAGAAGAAAATATAGGAGCTCTGTGTGATGCCACTAACACACTAGAAGTCCTATGGGTGCTTCTGAGATGAAAATATAGGAGCTCTGTGTGATGCCACTAACACACTAGAAGTCCTATGGGTGCTTCTGAGATGAAAATATAGGAGCTCTGTTTGCTGCCACTAACACACTAGAAGTCCTATGGGTGCTGCTGAGAAGAAAATATAGGAGCTCTGTGTGATGCCACTAACACACTAGAAGTCCTATGGGTGCTTCTGAGAAGAAAATATAGGAGCTCTGTGTGATGCCACTAACACACTAGAAGTCCTATGGGTGCTGCTGAGAAGAAAATATAGGAGCTCTGTGTGATGCCACTAACACACTAGAAGTCCTATGGGTGCTGCTGAGAAGAAAATATAGGAGCTCTGTGTGATGCCACTAACACACTAGAAGTCCTATGGGTGCTGCTGAGAAGAAAATATAGGAGCTCTGTGTGATGCCACTAACACACTAGAAGTCCTATGGGTGCTTCTGAGATGAAAATATAGGAGCTCTGTGTGATGCCACTAACACACTAGAAGTCCTATGGGTGCTTCTGAGATGAAAATATAGGAGCTCTGTGTGCTGCCACTAACACACTAGAAGTCCTATGGGTGCTGCTGAGATGAAAATATAGGAGCTCTGTGTGATGCCACTAACACACTAGAAGTCCTATGGGTGCTTCTGAGAAGAAAATATAGGAGCTCTGTGTGATGCCACTAACACACTAGAAGTCCTATGGGTGCTTTTGAGATGAAAATATAGGAGCTCTGTGTGAAGCCACTAACACACTAGAAGTCCTATGGGTGCTGCTGAGAAGAAAATATAGGAGCTCTGTGTGAAGCCACTAACACACTAGAAGTCCTATGGGTGCTGCTGAGAAGAAAATATAGGAGCTCTGTTTGCTGCCACTAACACACTAGAAGTCCTATGGGTGCTGTTGGGGTGCAATGCTGTGCTAACAGCACTGCGGTTGGTACTACTGCAATACTGTACTAACAGTAAGCACGCACCAGACTAATCCCCAGCAGCAGCTAATAACACACTAACTGTGCAATCAGCAGCAATGAACGATCAATGACTTAGGTAGCAATGGTTTAGCAAAGAAATAGCCAATGGTTTAGCAAAGAAGAGCAAATCTTTCAGTATCAAGCAAAGACAGAATCAGCAGACTGATCTCTCCTAAAGCCGGAACTCATGTGACCGGGGCCGACGGCGTGGCGGCCTTTTAAATGGTGGGGCGTGTACTAAAGCCCCTGAGCTGTAATTGGCTACAGGCGTCCTGCCTGTAGCCAATTATTGCTCTCCGAGTTTTGGGCGCTGTGATTGGCCAAGCATGCGGGGTCACAGTGCATGCTTGGCCAATCATCAGCCAGCAATGCACTGCGCCGGCCGCGCCGGCCGCAATGCATTGCGGGGCCGCTCGCATCACACGAATGTGATGCGAACGGCCCAAATAGTTCTGGGCTCGCCGAGCGAGCGAACGCCCGGTGCTCGATTCGAACGTGGGTTCGAATCGAGCACCGGGCCCATCCCTAGCTTAGAACAGTCTCTGCACAAAATGTTATTTCTAAAGGAAAAAAAGTAATTTAAAAGTACTCGCGGCTGTAATGAATTGCCGGTCCCCGCAATACAGAGAAAAGTCATTGAAAGTCATTGATAAAAAAAAACAATGCGTGGGGGAACCCCCAAATTCAATTACCAGGTCTGGTATGGATATTAAGGGAAACCCTGTGCCAATTTTTTTTTTAAATGGCGTGCGGTTCCCCCCAAATATCCATACCAGACCCTTCAGGTCTGGTATGGATTTTAAGGCGAACTCCACGCCAAAAAAAAAAATGGCGTGGGGTTCCCCCCAAAAATTCATACCAGACCCTTATCTGAGCACGCAACCTGGCAGGCCGCAGGAAAACAGGGGGGGACGAGAGAGCGACCCCCTCCTAAACCGTACCAGGCCACATGCCCTCAACATGGGGAGGATGCTTTGGGGTCTGGACCCCAAAGCACCATGTCCCCATGTCCCCCCTCATCCCCACAACCCTTGTCTGGAGACACCCCGGGAATGACGCCGCCGAAGCCTGACAGGTCTTATGTAGCCGAGGACGGGGCCACCTGTCACGTGACCCCGTCCCCCTCTGACGCAAGGGGAAACCCAGGCTTTCCCAATGATGTGCGGGTGACCCCGCCCCCCTCTGATGCAATGCAGGTTTCCCTTGCAGGTTGCCCTCAGCTACATAAGAGCTGTCACTGGCTGAAGCCGCATCATTCCTGGGGTGTCTCTGCTCCAGTGAAGAGAGGATCGTGTGCTGTTCCTCGTAGCTGGACATCGTCGCTGGAGCCTGGATAGATCATCCATCGCAGGATACCGACATCGCTGGAGTGGAGATCGAGAGTGGATTACCACCGCTGGAGTCTTTTTTTTTTTTTTTTTTTTAATAAAGGACTTATCCCAACTGTGTCTGTGTGTTTTTTTACAATTTCTTTGTGAAATGGTAGGGGTGCAATGTATCCCGTTACTAATTCACATGGGGGGCTGGGATCTGGGGTTCCCCTTTGTTAAAGGGGTCTTCCAGATTCCGTTAAGCCCCCCGCCCGCAGACCCCCACAACCACCGGGCAAGGGTTGTGGGGATGAGGCCCTTGTCCCCATCAACAAGGGGACATGATGCTTTGGGGTCCAGACCACATGCATCCTCCCCATGTTGAGGGCATGTGGCCTGGTACGGTTCAGGAGGGGGGGCGTTCCCTCGTCCCCCCTCTTTTCCTGCAGCCTGCCAGGTTGCATGCTCGGATAAGGGTCTGGTATGGATGTTTGGGGGGAACCCCACGCATTTTTTTTTTTATTTGGCGCGGAGTTCCCCTTAAAATCCATACCAGACCCGAAGGGTGACATTTTGTGCAGAGACTGTTCTAAGCACGGGAAACAAGCGCTGCTTTACAGGCATACTATATACACACCCCAGGTACGAAATTTAAAGGAATATTTCACTTTTATTGTTTCACTTTAAGCATTAATAAAATCACTGCTCCCGAAAAAAAGGCGGTATTTAAAACTTTTTTTCGTATTGATACATGTCCCCTGGGGCAGGACCCGGGTCCCCAAACACTTTTTATGACAATAACTTGCATATAAGCCTTTAAAGTTAGCACTTTAGATTTCTCCCATAGACTTTTACAGGGTGTTCCGCAGCTTTTTCGAATTTGCCGCAAACACCCCAAATTGTTCGCTGTTCGCCGAACGGGCAAACAGGCAATGTTCGAGTCGAACATGAGTTTGACTCAAACTCGAAGCTCATCCCTAACAGAGATGAGCCGAACACCCCCCTGTTCGGTTCGCACCAGAACCTGCGAACAGACAAAATGTTTGTGTGAACTTTAAAACCCTATTAAATACAATGGACTCGAACGTTCGAAATCTAAAGTATTAATTATAAAGGCTAATATGCAAGTTATTGTCCTAAAAAGTGTTTGGGGACCCGGGTCCTGCCCCAGGGGACATGTATCAATGCAAAAAAAAGTTTTAAAAACGGCCGTTTTTTCGGGAGCAGTGATTTTAATAATGCTTAAAATGAAAAAATAAAAGTGAAATATTCCTTTAAATTTCGTACCTGGGGGGTGTGTATGATATGCATGTAAAGTGGCGCATGTTTCCCGTGCTTAGAACTGTCCCTGCACAAAGTGTCATTTTTGAAAGAAAAAAAGTCATTTAAAACTCATTCGCGGCTATTAATGAATTGTCGGCTCCCGGCAATACATACAAAAGTCATTGATAAAAAAAAAAAAAAAGCGTGGGGGTTCCCCAGAATTCAATTACCAGGCCCTTCAGGTCTGGAATGGATATTAAGGGGAACCCCGCCGCAAATTTAAAAAAAAATTGACGTGGGGTTCCCCCAAATATCCATTCCAGGCCCTTCAGATCAGGCATGGATTTTAAGGGGAACTCCACCACAAATTAAAAAAAAAATGGCGTGGAGTCCCCCTAAAAATCCATACCAGACCCCTTATCCGAGCACGCAACCTGGCTGGCCGCAGGGGAAAAGGGGGGGACGAGAGAGCGGCCCCCCTCCCTCCTGAACCGTACCAGGCCACATGCCCTCAACATGGGGAGGATGTCCCCATGTTGATGGGGACAAGGGCCTCATCCCCACAACCCTTGCCCGGTGGTTGTGGGGGTCTGCGGGCGGGGGGCTTATCGGAATCTGGAAGACCCCTTTAACAAAGGGGACCCCCAGATCCCGGCCCCCCCCCTATGTGAATTGATAAGGGGTACATTGTACCCCTACCATTTCACGAAGAAAGCGTAATTTTTTTTAAAAAAAACCACACAAACACCTTGAAAAAGTCCTTTATTTAAAAAAAAAAAAAAAAACATTCCAGCGGTGAAATCCAGTGTCCCGCGGCGATCCCGATGTCCAGCGCTGTCCTTCATTGGTTGTGCCTGAGCGGACCTGATGGGGAACTCCCTCTCAGTGTTTTAAATGTATAGACCCGCCCCTTCTAAAGTTCCCCATCAGGTCCGCTCATCAAGGTGTTTGTGTGTTTTTTTAAACATTTACCAATTCACATAGGGGGGGGCGGGATCTGGGGGTCCCCTTTGTTAAAGGGGTCTTCCAGATTCCGATAAGCCCCCCGCCCGCAGACCCCCACAACCACCGGGCAAGGGTTGTGGGGATGAGGCCCTTGTCCCCATCAACATGGGGACATCCTCCCCATGTTGAGGGCATGTGGCCTGGTACGGTTCAGGAGGAAGGGGGGGCCGCTCTCTCGTCCCCCCCTTTTCCCCTGCGGCCGGCCAGGTTGCGTGCTCGGATAAGGGGTCTGGTATGGATTTTTAGGGGGACTCCACGCCATTTTTTTTTATTTGGGGTGGAGTTCCCCCTTAAAATCCATGCCAGATCTGAAGGGCCTGGAATGGATATTTGGGGGAACCCCACGTCAATTTTTTTTTTAAATTTGCGGCGGAGTTCCCCTTAATATCCATTCCAGACCTGAAGGGCCTGGTAATTGAATTCTGGGGAACCCCCACGCTTTTTTTTTTTTTTTTTTATCAATGACTTTTTTATGTATTGCCGGGAGCCGACAATTCATTAATAGCCGCGAATGAGTTTTAAATGACTTTTTTTCTTTCAAAAATGAAATTTTTTGCAGGGACAGTTCTAAGCACGGGAAACATGCGCCACTTTACATGCATATCATACACACCCCCCAGGTACGAAATTTAAAGGAATATTTCACTTTTATTTTTTCATTTTAAGCATTATTAAAATCACTGCTCCCGAAAAAACGTCCGTTTTTAAAACTTCTTTTTGCATTGATACATGTCCCCTGGGGCAGGACCCGGGTCCCCAAACACTTTTTAGGACAATAACTTGCATATAAGCCTTTATAATTAGCACTTTAGATTTCTCCCATAGATTTTTCGAATTTGCCGCGAACACCCCAATTTGTTCGCTGTTCGGCGAACGGGCGAACAGGCAATGTTTCGAGTCGAACATGAGTTCGACTCGAACTCGAAGCTCATCCCTAATCCCTAATAACTAACAGTCCTTAGGTTATTGAGGAAGGAGAAGTATAACATTTAACATCTCTTTATTGACTTCCAGTTCCGGCGCCGCATGACCTAGCTGCTCCGCTCCTCAGCTCCCGCATTTGGCCCGAATTTCGGCTTATAAAATCAGCCTGAGCCGCCTCTACCACCCCCGCATACCTCCGGGTATCACCCCTCACCCCATGGACAGATTCGTCGAAAAAACCGGCGCCCGCACACAAACGGCCCTGACGGCACCGCCGGATCAGCCACAAATCGAGGCCCCGGCTTCGGCCTACCCGGAACGGACGTCCAACTCCATGATGACGGCTATGGAGGTAAGCGACTCCACGGCCCTTTCCTCCTCTACATATGCCTCTCCACTTGCTTCCCCACTACCCCCCTCAGCTTCTCCACTTCTGCAGCACACAGCGGATAACAGTATTGAGCGTATAGCACAGGCTGTGGCAGCTCTCCTTAACCCCATGATTGCAACTTCTGTGGAAAAGGCAGTAAATGCGGGGATGGCGCAGATCAAATCGCAGCTGGGGGAACATAATACCAGAATCAATGAACTGGAACACCGCTTGTCTAATGTAGAAGAAGAGCTCTACCAGGCCCAAGCCACGGAACAAGCGCAGGACAAGACAAACCAGTATATCATTCAAAAGCTCGATGATTTGGAAAATAGGTCCAGGAGGAGCAACCTGCGTTTCGTAGGTATCCCGGAATCGCTGTAAACATCTGCCCTCTCTGAATTCTGCGCCAGACGCATTCCGGAAGCAATAGGCATTTCAGGCCCCTGTGCAGTGGAACGAGCACACCGTATGGGCTCCTTCAACGCGGAACGCAAGGCGCCTCGACCAATAATCGCCAAATACCTAAATTATGCCGACAAGGCCCTTATCTTGCAAAAATTCAGGCAATCCCGCTCCCTTCAAATTGATGGAGTAAAGGTCTTAAACTTTGCAGACTATTCGATCGAGGTCTCAAAAAAAAGAAAAGCCTTTCAGCAGGTCTGCACGGAGCTTTTTAAAAGACAATTTAAATTCACCTTGGCTTTCCCGGCCACCCTTCGTCTCAAGACCCCAAACGGCGAACAACTGATCTTCCAAGACCCATCGGAAGCTGAAACCTTTCTGCGCTCTTTGCACTCGGGTCCTCACTCCCACAACTCGCCCACAGCTACCCCAACCAACCGCCCCCTGGACCAAAGGAGCCCACGGAAAGACGCTCCTAAACGCTTCAAACCCTCTGCCTCGGAACACCAACGTTCTGACCCTCGCTGATATGGCAGCCGCAATTTCAGGTCTCATTTTCATCCGTTCATCACGATCGCACATGATGCAACACCTCAGGTTGGTCACATTGTAAATGCTTAACCTACCCTCTCTCCGTCCCATCGGACTTCGAGCCACGGACTGCACCATTGCGGTGTCCAAATAATTATTATTATGCTCTATGTTCCCATACACTTGTCTGTTACGGTTATTTTATATTATTGTTGTTAATCTGCTACTCTCCCCACCTGGCCTCACTGTGTAAATCCGCGCCGCCCTCCCCCCCATCATTGCTCTCGTCGGCCGACAAACGGCCACTATTTGAGGTTAGGCTCTCGTACATCACTTGGTCCGTGAGGGGCTTTACTGGGAGCTGGATTACACAGTGACTTCATGCGGAAAAATGTGAAGTTTTTGCGATTACATGTTTTCTGTTCCTTTCACCTCTACCCTTCCTTCTTCCTCCCCTCCTCTCTCTACGAATCACCCCAGGGTACCCACGCACCATCACAACCCCCCACCTCTCTCTCCCACTGCACAAACAATCTCTTACCCCCCGATAGGGGAATGACCCTACTACACTATCAATATAACGACAAATTTGAAACTTCGGCCCAACTCCCTTATATACTCCCAACATGAAAATAGTTTCCTGGAATGTAAAAGGCCTTAGATCCCCTAACAAGAGAATGAAAATTCTCCGACATCTCAAAAGACTTAGGACTGACATAGCCCTGCTCCAAGAAACCCATGTATCAACCCTGGACTTTCACCGCATGAAAAAGCTCTGGGTTGGCACAGTCCTAGGCTCTGGCGCCATGGGACGCAAGGCAGGTGTTCTCCTGCTGATACACAAAAACCTCCCCTGCACAGTCTTATCCGTCCAATCGGATAGCCAGGGGCGTTTCCTTTCAACGCACGTCCGAATAGGGTCCAAAGAAATTGTGATTTCCAATATTTACGCCCCTAATAACCCCAGCAAGCCCTTCTTCAGTGACCTGACCTCTTGGCTTCTCCAAAACACCCATCTCCCTCACATAATTGGAGGAGACTTCAACGATGTACTACACCACACAGACGACAGGTCATCCCCTAAACGCCCTAAAACAGGTGTTGACCCCGCTACCCTGACGCACTTTGCAGCCACCATGGATTCCCTACACCTCCGGGACCTCTGGCGCCTGACGCACCCAGCCGACAGGGACTTCACCTTCTACTCCAACCCCCATAACATATTTACCAGAATTGACTATTTTTTTGGCTCCGACAACCTAGTCCCTATGCTATCTGGTGCTGACATACATGACATTGTCATCTCAGATCACGCCCCTACTGTATCTCAGTACATTTCGACAATCTTGACCTACCCCCACATCCCAAGATATGGCGCTTCCCTTCATACCTCCATAATAACTCTGACTTTCAACGATTTATGGACGAAGCCTGGGCCGAATACTCAACGGCCAATGCTTCCCACTCAGACAACCCAAACCTCTTCTGGGATGCCGGCAAGGCTTACCTCAGGGGACGCATCATTTCTTATGCTACCTCCTTTAAAAGAAACGCTATGGCAGAATTTAAATCAGCCAGCACTCGACTTCATCTGGCTCAGAGATCCCTATATACTTTAGACACCCCTGACAGTAGGAGCGAATGGCAGATAGCCAAAAAGGCTATTGACACATGGGCTTACACCCTCGAACTGACCAAAAGGGCCCACTTGGATGCCACTCTTCACAAGTTTGGAAATAAGGCTGGCAAACTATTGGCTAGGCTCTGCAAGGGACCCTTTCACCCGACCCATATTACATCGCTGCGGGACCCTGATGGCAAGGTACATACCACTCCCCAATCGATAAACAGAGCGATGCTTCAATACTACTCAGCATTATATGCCCCAGACATGATAGACAAACAGTCAGCACAGACACTCCTGGAAAAAATAGACATTCCTAAAATATCTCCCACTCACTTAGAGACCCTTAATGCCCCTATCTCGCTGTCCGAAATCTCTAACGCTATCCGCAACTTAACCCCCTCTAAGGCCCCTGGCCCCGACAGCTTTACCAGCGAATTCTACAAAACCCTACAACATATCACAGAACCCACTCTCCACAAGGTTTACAACAGTATATGGTCCACCGGCCCATACTTACAAACAGGAAATCAGGCCATCATTAAATTGCTCTCCAAGAAAGGAAAAGACCCCCAAGAACCAGGCTCCTACAGACCCATCTCCCTTCTAAACTTAGATGTCAAAATCCTATCCAAAATCATTGCCACTAGACTTGGGATTATTATCCCATCTTTGATCCATCCCGCCCAATCAGGCTTTGTGAAAGGCAGAACTGCCACCATGAACATTCGCAAAGTCATGATGGCCCTGGAACAAGCCAAGCTCAACCCAAGTGGAGACTACGCCATTATCACATTAGACGCAGAGAAAGCCTTCGACAACATCAGCTTTGAATGGCTATCCCTAACTATGGCAAGAATGGGCTTCTCTGGCCCCTTTGCCCACCTTGTTTCCAACATGTACAAAGCCCCGGCAGCCAGATTAGTAGCGGCAGGCCTACTTTCAGATGAATTCCACCTCCACAAGGGCACTCGACAAGGCTGCCCCTTATCCCCTCTCCTTTTCAATATCGCACTAGAACCCCTCTCCAGATACCTAACCCATGCAGCCCCCCTACATGGCATCAAAATTGGCCAACACGATCTCCGCACATCCCTCTTTGCCGATGATGTCCTTATATTTTCGGCCAACCCCCCTTCTGACATGTCCACCATTAAAAAGGTTTTTGACGAATTTAGATCCTACTCAGGCCTCCGCATAAATTACGGCAAGAGCGAAATTCTCCCCTTGGGAAATGTACCTAATCCCCTCTGGGTCAAGAATTCCATATTCTCAGTCGCCAAAACTCACATCACCTATCTAGGAATCAAAATAGGGAAACTGCCCTCCTCTCTATATCACCTCAACTATACTCCCTTGCTTACTAGAATTTCTCAGGAACTAAATAACTGGATGAATCTCCCCCTGTCGCTCCTGGGAAGATGTCACCTGCTGAAGATGGTCAGTTTTGCTAGATTATTATATCCTCTGCAGACGATCCCGTTGCTACTTCAACATAAAGATGTCAAATTTCTCAACTCCGCCTTATCTAAATTCCTTTGGCAGGGCAAGTGACCACGCATAGCTTTAAAGAAACTCTATCTTCCCAGGCGCGAAGGGGGTATTAGTCTTCCGAATGTGCGAACTTATAACTTAGCATGTCTTCTGAGAATCAGCCTTGACTGGATCTCACAAGCCTCTCGCTATTCTAACTACTCCATGGAATCTGCAATGGCCCACCCATACTCACTGCTGGTGGCCCTTCTCCACTGCAAGTGGAAATCAGTCCCACCCTTGTACCAACATAACCTCCTGCTAAGAGACACTGCTATTGCGTGGAGGGAAGTCCGGAAGAGCCTCAAGCTCTCTCCTTTTATGTCGAGTCACCTACCAATTCAGGGACACCCCAGTTTTCCTCCTGGTCTGGATCACAAATCTTTCAACATTTGGGCAGGAAAAGGTCTCACAAAATTTGCCTCATTGTGCGACACGGCGACAGGGCGACCTCTACCCTTTTCTACCATAGCCAAAACGTTTTCACTTCCACGATCACATGCTTTCCATTTCGGACAATGCCTCAGCTTCTTAAGAGACGCATGCAAAGAGGAATCCAAGAGATTTGAACCAAACTTCACAGACCTGCTGCTCCAGGAAGCATCCTTTAAAATATCTAACATTTACAAACCTCTAATACAAAAGACCACTCCTCCTCTAACATCCTCCTCTGTTATTAATTGGGGTAAAGACTTCCCGGACGCGGATCTAGTGGACAAACTCCTCCAGGGTCTCAATAAAGTGAACCAATTGACTCCCAATGAAACATGGAGGGAAACTCAGCTAAAGATCATACATCGAGCTTACATACCCTTCCTTTCTACCAAAACGGACCCGAGTGCTGCCGTCCGCCCCCTCTGCCATCAACCAAGACCATCCTTGACTCATCGTTTCTGGGCTTGCTCTTACATATCCACCTTCTGGGATCGAGTACTATCCTACATTTTTGAGATAACTCTGTTGAAACTCCCAAAGGACCCACTGCTTCTCATCTTTGGGCACTGGGACCCCCAGCTTCTCCCCTGGTCCCAAAGGACCACGGCACCCACACCTGTCATCGACTGCTCTCACAAATGCCCCTCCCACAAGGAATGGTCCTTGCTATGTCTTCTGATCGCACGGAGAGTCATTCTGAAAAATTGGACCTCATCGCTTTGTCCTACTGTCGCTCTAGTCAAACGGGAACTCCTACTTCTATTATTCAAAGATCGCATCAACATTGACTTCAGACTTGACAGATCTAAATCAAACTTCCTCTCTAGATGGCAACCCTTTATGCTCTCAGTTCTCTCTCCAGAGGATGTCTCCAACTTCGACCAGTTCTCGTTCTCATATTATGGATCTTCCCCTCTCCCACGCCAAGGAGAGGCAGTCTCTCCCTCTTCACCATCAACACTGGGAAGAAGATAAAAGTCCATGAGGCTTCTCCATCACCGGTACCCCCCCTCTCCTCTCCTACCGCTATATATGACAAAAAAAAACTTGTTCTCCACCCCCCCTCCCCCCCTCCCCCCATACTCCTGGATACTTACCTCCCTCTTTCAGTTATTGTTATGTCGTTTTATTTTCAGCCTGTAATCCTAGGATGATTGTTGCAACCAAGATCCATCCAGTTGCTTCCCTAGTGACGATAGTTTTTGTACTGCTGTATTGCGTAGCTAGATATTTGAGTCCCTTAGATTACACATTGTTATCCATCCACTTACTTTGTAAAATGCTTCTACAGACACAGTTTTATTGCCCTGTACTGTTTATATCTCTCAATAAAATCTTTTACAAAAAAAAAAAAAAACATCTCTTTATTGGAGTTTCAAAAAGAACAAAAAAGAGGTACATATATGTTATAGCCATAACATTAATAACAAAAAACAGATGTTCCAACTAGAATCAAGTTTTTCAGAGGAAGGAGAAGTATAATCCTTTCACCAGTATTCAGTGTGTAGAAAGTGGCACACCATACCACGTGAGAATCCAATCTGCTTATCAGAACACAGCATAAATTGGGCAATGGTTAACAATTTTCCAGGGGATGACAGCTCCACTCTTCAATCACTGATACAGTATGTAGATGGCTCAATCATACTACAAAGCTTGCATTTGTTTACCTTTCCAAGACAGCAAAACAGCAGAGAACTTCAAACAGTCAGTGGGTGTCTCACCCAATCAAGAGGATAACGTCACCCGACAAGGAATAAAGCCTGTAAGTTACTACAATAAATTTGTTTACATGTCATACAGGCTTCACTATATGCTGCTTTATTCCTTGTCTGGTGATGTTTTCCTCTGGTTTACGCAGAAAGCTGATTTTTTTTTTTTTGCTTTTTTCCATTCCAGCGGTGTCAGCGGGTGTCAAGTCTACATTGGGGGACATTTTTTTTTTATAAAGGAATTGTTAAAAACTGTGTGTGTGTTTTTATTTATTTTTTACACTTATGTGGTGAATGGGTAGGGGTATGGGGTATTCACATGGGGGGACTGGGATCTGGGGGCTTCTAGATTCAAATAAGCCCCTGCCTGCAGACCCTCAAAACCACAGCCCAGGGTTGTTGGGAAGAGCCCCATCAACATAGACAAGGCAATTTAAATGTCATTTTTTTTCTTTAGAAATATCAGTTTTGCTGCAATAGGTTTTATACATGGTGCAGATGTGCCACTTTACAGGCAGACTAAGGGGATCCCCAGCACTAAATTCAAAGGAATTTTTCATTTTTATTGTTTTGCTTAGCATCTCTGCTCCTTTAAAAACAATCTTTTTTTTTGCATTGGTACATGTCCCCCAGGGAAGTACCAAGACCCCCCCATACCCTTTTTATGGCCAATAACTTTCATATTAAAAATAAGAGTAAACCTCATCAACCTCACAATTCTAGTAACAGAAAAATGGGTAAACCCATTACATTTGTAACCACATTTTCCCAAGAATATAATCAAATAGTCAGAATAATAAAAAAGAATCTGCCAATATTGTATACAGACAAAGATTTAAATGGGATTTTGCTAGCAGGTTGCCTTTTTTCTAGCCGATGTGCGCCCACACTGGGGACTGCACTATCACCTAGTCTATTCTCATCTAAATAATGCCAACCCACCTGGCTCTCCTATCCTGGAAGTTACCCCTGCAATATAAAAACATGTAGGTATTGTAATTTGTGTGATCTGGGTAAAACATTTGTTGCCACAGCTACAGATGAAGAGTTCACTATACAGCAATACATCAACTGTGGCACAAACTATGTAATTTACCTGATCACCTGCATTTCGTGCAGCCTCCAATATGTAGGCTGTACCACAAGTCCTTTGAGAACCCGTATAGGGGAACACTATTGTGACACAAATAATTCAAACGCCCGAAAAATTTTGAATGCAACACATCACTTTAGGGAATGTCATCAGGGCGATCTTTCCTCTTTCCGTTTTAGAGGAATAGAACGGTTGTCTCACTCGCCCAGAGGAGGTGACAGGGAGAGAAGACTTTTGGTGAGAGAAGCATGGTGGATTTTTAGATTAAAAACTAGGTGGGATCTGGACTTGCACTTACATTAAGAATGCCTCTCCCCGGAGTCTCCCCTCTCTTTCTTTCTTTTCCTTCTCTGGTGTCTTTTTTCACATACCTGGATTCTTATTTTTATCTTTGTACTTAATGTTTTTTGAATTTCATGGTGTGTTTTAATTATATGTATGTGTGCATGCATGACTGCGTGCATACATGTACATATTATCACTATAGGGTGTGCGAAAAATAGTGGCATACACATGGATCACCCAATATGCATTGCAGCTGATTCCCCTTTTTGATAATTGCCTGCAGTCAATTTAGACAATTAATTGGTGGAGCCAGTGATCCTTAGAGCTACTATTTATTTCACAAGTTTCATGTCTGTAATGTGGTTATTATGACTAAGGCCTTATAGGCTGAAACGCGTCAACCTTTCCTATTTGCGTTTGTCTACTGTGGCTTGTCAATAAATACATCAATTTTTTAAGAGCAACGACCGGAGTGCGAATCATCTTTTTTTCTTTAACTTTCATATAAGCCTTCAAAATGGGGACTTTTGTTTTTTCAAGTTTGGGTCCCTTACACTTCAATGGGGTTAAGAGTTTGGGTCCGAACTTTTGCTATGTTTGGGAGTTCTGGTACAAACCAAACCGGGGGGGGGGGGGTGTTTGGTCCATCTCTAATAGGGTGTGGAACCTTCTATATCACCTGCAATTTGAATTCAATAATTATAACATTTGTGTGTGTGAGTGTCAGGATCTGGAACAGCAGTCATTGTGTGATATATCGTTTCTGGGAATCCAGTAGAAAGATTTTGAACTTTCCTGCAGATTGGCTCCCAATAGGCTTAAGATTTGGCTGCATCTCTGCCAGAATTTCTAGAAAAAGAAGGTATTCATTTTGAAGACTGAAGAAGACAGTCCTACCACAATGCCATCAATTAAATTAAAGCTCCTCAAAGCTTTCCTCCCCAAAAAAACAGATGCATTGTGCATGTAAATGAATCACAACCCCACTGCCATTTTATCTGTATCCAGGGCAGCCATCAGAAATTGTGGGGTCCCTTACACAGCTGTAGGCCTGGGCCCCCTGGGTCTGACCATCAACATTCCCCAGGGCCCGCCCACTGACCATCCCACTAAATCCGCCCACTAACCATCCCACCAAGTCCTTCAGTGCCTCAGCCCCTCCTCACACCTGTATGCTCTCAGCCCCACTCTCAGCCTCCTCACACCTGTTTGTTTACAGCCCCCCTTACACCCATATGCTCGCAGTCACCCTTACACCTGTATGCTCGCAGCCCTCCTCACACCTGTATGCTCGCAGCCCCCCTCACACCTGTATGCTCGCAGCCCCCCTCACACCTATATGCTTGCAGCCCCCCTCACACCTGTATGCTCGCAGCCCCCGCACACCTGTACGCTCGTAGCCCTCCTTTCATCTGTACGTTCGCACCCCCCCCTCTCAGCCCCTTAAATCTGTATGCTCATAGCTGTCGTGGAATTATTGGTTGTTTGCAGAGCACACAGCCTATATTTCCTGTGCTAAATGAGCACACACTTTAGATTCATCTTTTTGCAATAATGCTATCTTTAGCTAAGTTTGCTAAGTTCCACTCACCATTCATCCCATCATTCATTCAAGGAAAGCACCAACACAGGTCTTATCACCAAGTCATCCTAGAGCCGACTGTCTAGCCGATGCCTACTCAAAGACTTTTATTAGCTTCCAAAGATTTCACAGACATGAGGTGATTGGCTGCAGCAACCAATCACCTCCCCCATGGGAGGTGACATCACAGGATGTCCCCTGCACACAGGAGAATGACCATACAAGGACATCCCCTCCATATATACAGTTCAATACAATAATACAATGCATGATGGCTAAAGTCTTATGGGCGTGTCCAGGCAGGGAAAGCCCGCATGCTCCCAGCAAACAAAGCCGTATTTCTTTAAAACATGGACGTTCTCCCCGACTATGAAAAGATCATAAGCTCTCATATTACCGCTGATAAGAATCCTTATTCTGCGCTATTCCATAGAATAACGCATATTCAGATTATACTATTATTGAATGGGGGAGGGAGGCTATCTGCAGACGCACGCTACGAATCCCAATCAATGTTGATCAGACACAGCAGAGACAAGAGCACGCATCTGCCTATAACCAATGATGTTGTTGCAGAGCGAGCATATCCCCTCCTCAACGATCGTCCGTTCTAATGCACAGAGGGCCCACGCGGTGGACATATCCGCACCCTGCAAACATCACACTCCAACCTCAAGACATTTTCCCCTACCAGACGGGATTCAACCAGCCTCAGACCGCCCCGGTCAGCTCTTTAGGAGCGGGCTGCGGAAGTACTAACACTAGGTGACACTATGACAATACATCATAAAAATCTCCACAACAGTCCTCCCTTTTTTTTTGTCATATGCACCCCATGTGTCCATCGATGAAACTTGAAATGAATCAGTCCTTAGACCATAAAAAGGAAAACACGGCTTGACATGTAGACTCTGTTCTTCAGGGGCATGACTTATAAAGGAGGACACGACATGGTGAGCTGTAGTAATCGCTGATCCGTCTGTGATCCTCTGTGTCTTGTATGTGGGTCCGGCTTTGGGGCGTCTCATCAAGGAAACTCTGGTCACGCGTCAAATCAGGCAACAGGAGCATCTCGTCACGACATAGAAAGAATAGAAATAAAAACGACATGAGTATATATATTCCCACTTCCTTTAACCACGATCCGCTGTAAAAATAAAAATTAGATCCCCAAAGATTCCCAGACCCTTAAAAAGGACTTCCAACCTTCACTTAGCTACAGCTCTGGCTTCAACAGTTACATGAAGAACCCTATCCTTAACGGATGAGAATTGTTCAATCGTATCCCAAGCTCGAGCCCCCCCCCACCTTGTACATCCAGGATCCCATGCCCAGACCTGGTCGGGGTTGGTGAACAAATCCCTTCTAGCTGTCCCTGCCATTCTTAATTTCTTGCGCTATCAGATCCTCGCGATCGGCCACGAGATAAGATGCTGGGACAGCTTCACCATCACGCATGAACCTCTTGCTTTGGGGGTATTACCTTTATAAGCTGCAGATCCGCATAAACACCAAACTAAAGTTCAAACACACTTGTGGCCTACCTAGATACCCAAACCGACAGGAGACAGAGCCATTAAAACTAACCAATTTTACCCTCTAAAAATGCATCGTTAGATTCCATTGACAAGTGTCTGTTTGGAGTCTTCACTAGTTTGTCAAAACTCCTCATACCCATAATAACATCATAAATGGCATGTACCGCTGTCATCGCTGGGGACTAAAACTCGGTGAAGACTCAGAACAGACCATCGGTCCTGTTCGCTTTCTGAGCTAGTCAGGACATACACTTTAAATAATAACTTGGGGTGCTTTTCATTGTTACCCTCGCTAAAATTTACTAAACAACAAAAATATAAATAAACAAAGATACTCCTCATTCTTTGGTGTGGTTGAGCCGCTTCTTGCAGTGGCTGGCGTGGTCTCATCCCTCAAGCTTTTTTACAACGACCCAGTCACCTGGTTGGAAAGAATGTAAACTGATTATTGAGTCAGGGTCCAGGAGGGACTCGTGAACCCTGTGGTGGACATTTTGAAGTTCATGTCACAGCGATCACACCTCCCCCATCAGCCGAGAATATAAGTGACAGCTAATGAGGAAAGTATGACTCTGGTTTTGATTGACCTCCAAACAACCCTCATATGACAATAACCCAGACATCGGGATTGTGGTCACTGCATAACCTGTGCGTGGCTTACAATACCTGGAACCATTGACAAAAGGTTCTTAGCATCTGGGATGGGAACCTACTTCACCAGACTGCTGCTTGCCGATTCAAATTCTATTAAAGAAAGACAGTCTTGGCACAAACTTGGTTAGAATTACAGAGGTTAGTATTATTAGTTTGAAAAAAAACTGTCACTCTTACATTTATCATTCTCCCCCCTTTTCTTCCTCATTACAGACTGAAGGAAGAAATGCGTGGTGCAGGAAAAAAGAAACAATGAAATAGCCTATGATACTTTTACCTCCTTAGACTCGTATTTATCCATATGTACAGCTGTCTACATACACCTGCTCTCTATGTACAAACTCCTTGGACCTGAAAAATACTTATAAGCAAAATCATTACTCTATTCCTCATATTTAACCTGCAAAGAATGGTAAACAATAATGACATTCCTGTACATTGGTAAATTTTCAATGACATTCTTTCAAAACCGATTCAAACAAAACCCTCTGTAACCCTTACTTTTCCCGTTCCTACAAAAATACAACAGCCGCGACGCATCGGAGGATCGCTGCGGTAAGTTCGAACATATTCACGTTACTACATACAAACATTCCGATACAAACGTGGGGGAAATACTTCCCAGTTTCCAAAACCACAAATGAAAAAAAACAAAAACAGACAAAATTTTCCCTTTACTCTTTCAGCAATAGAAAAAAATACAATGGGAAAAACATGAGAGCAGCTCGGGAACCTTGCATGGACCAGCCATACAAAGTTCAAACAAACGGGCATGAGAATTTAACCACCGTTCCTCCTCTGAGAATCACAAAAGCGTGTACTACACCTCCATCAACGCTCATCATTACAGATTTCTGAAGCCACAGCTGAACTACATCCAAGTTACCTTTATTCTGAGGTCTCGTACCTCCAGACATCAAAAGTACCTTCCAAAGGAGTACACCTTACTGTACCCTCTGACCAGATATGTCATCCTTTAAGGGGTCTCATGTCCGGAGCCCCAAACCCAGACCTCATGTGCGGTGCAGTTGTCTGACTGGTGTGGAGCCTAATTTTTTTCCTCCAACGCATGGACGGCACATTACCCATGACGATTCGAATCACTTATGAAGTGTCCCGCGTCCAGGACACCCTTGCACTAGTTTTCGGAGCAGTACTGCTTAGTGACCATTTTTACAGTACTGGCACCCGGCGTATTACGATTATTTTACACGGCCTCCCGGTATGCTAACTTCTACTCCTCACGTTTACATGCTCTTCAACCGATTATCGGCAGCCCTGTAAACGTGTTTGTCAGACAACCTTCAAAGCATCATGAAATCCTCCACTATTCAAAACAATATTATGGCTTCTTTCTATCTGCATCTAGATGTTACAATAATGGTGATGCCCCGTTTGCTCTCTACCCAAAACTGTATTACAGTACAAAACTTTACAAAACTGGAACAAAATATGAAACACTTTTAAAAGCAAAAATGCTTTCCATCTTCCTTCCAAACACAAATCTCACTGCCCAACCTTTCAGACAACCCCAAGCTCCTCCCACCAACTTCCCTCCAATATATAAAATGCTGAAAAGAAACTTCCGGTTATGCTCAGCTCTCAAAAAAAACAAACTGGTTTATTTACATATCAATTGTTCAGGAAGAGGGAGGGGGAGGGGAGGCCTAGCCCTAATCGCCTTGTCTATCAAGACTCCAATTTAAACATAAAAACACACCATTGTGCAAAATTCAGTGCAAAGTGGAGTTTTTACTTAAAAACGAAATCCAATACAAAAACCGCCGCTCATATACTGCAAAGTCAGCTGACCCTGCAATAGCTTACATTCACTTAAATGAAAACAGAGAAATCCCCATCCTAACACCACCTGCATGGAGCTTGCATGTTCTCCCTGTCTCTGCGTTGGCCTCCCCCCACACTCCAAATGCTGGTAGGTCAGCCAGATCCCATCCATAAATAGTGCCCAGCATGTGCGTGTGTCCGCAAGCACTTTGTTGCCCCTCGGGGTAAGACCGCGCTATCTCAAGATACCACTCTACTCAACTCAAAAGGCGATGCTTAGAAAAACGATTTAATCTAGCAAATTTAACATTAAACAAAAAGAACCTCTCAGTATGTCGCCCTGGTGTCTCACTACTCTCCCCAGCAGTGCACAGGTCAAACTGTAAATGCATAGAACAGAAGAAAACTGCGCCAATCAACAAATGTTAATATAGCATCCAGGGGCCGATGTGCAAAAAGCAGTGCACACTCAGCAAAGGCACTAGCCACTAGATACCAAAAAATAATGTCCAATGATTTGAAAACATTTAATGATAAAAGTCCAGATGAATGCCCAGATGATGCAATAAAACCCCCAAAAATTAAACCACAATACTGAATTATAGAACTAAAAATGATGGATTAATAGTCCCATTGCAAAGGCATAAATCCTGCAAAATCACAAGCTGAGATCAGTAGATGATTATGCAACACCCAGTGACATCAGCAAACAAAGGTAAGGTAACAGCTTACCAGAGGCAAGCCCATGAATGGTGGATGCCTCATGGACAACAACAACAATGGCGCCATTAACGCATGCAATTTTTCCCGCCAAACCCAGCATGGGACGTCACAATGAACACCACATGGGTTCCCCCACACAAAGAAAAACACAAATGGCCTCCACCAGGTTCCAACGCAGAAAAGACCGCACTACATTCGCACCAAACATCAAAAACTGAGACATTCCACCAGCAACATAGCTGACGAATGCCACAGCATGGTCACATGATATCACACCCAAAGGAAAGGTGGCTGCACCTTCCCTTATAGGATACCCACAGGCTAAGGAAAAACTGTGCCTCAAAATGGCAGACAAACCACAAGGCGAATCAAAAGCCAAGAATGGCGCCATTAACGCATCTATTTTTTTTCCCGCCAAAACCAGCATCTCTTTTAAAAGAAAATCAAAAATGTTTTTCTCCACAAAGACAGACTACACCATTGAGATTTTTCTAAATGATCATCAAAATCCACTGAAAAATGTGTGTCTTGAGTCACCTACACTCCACAAGGCTCATGCCATCTCCACAAAGCCACACACCTGAGACACCACATGTACACTTAAACATTTTAAAACCCTTTTGCCACTAAACAGCCCATTCAATAAATGTAAGTTACATGCACAACATTATTCAACACTTTTCTCTACCTAAAGTTCACACACACACAGTGGCCTCAGCTTCCATAACAAGCCGTCGCACAGACATACTATTGTCTGGCTTCTAGCAATGCCTGGCCACTTGGATATGCGGTGGGAACTTTCAACTCAAAAACCAAACACTTTCGTTAAAATATTTTTACACTTATGGGGACATGTGTCTTTCTCCCCTACAAAGGCAAAAATCACAATCTATCTATTTCTATTTTTCATAGAAATCACAAACACTACACACATACAGTATATTTGTAGCATCAGATCATCATCCCTCAGATCATCATCCCTCAGATCATCAGCCCTCCCACTACAAAACTCCTGCATGTCATTTACAGAGTCACCAACTTTCACCATTGTAACTGATGACCATGCTGCCTGCCCTAACCCCACTAAAGCACATGGCTCACAAACAATCGTCCACTTACAAACTGCTCAGTGTAGGCTGCACTAAATAATCACAGCTATACCTTCATTTCATACACAATATACAGTCTATATTTTTCGCTTAGTTACACTCTTACAGCCCACAGCTTCCCCACACAAACATCCAGGAACATACGATCGGATTCACAGGCATACGATCTCTCTCCCAACAAAATCACACACACACACACACACATCTCTCAGACATACAGCATTATTTCAAAAAGACAAAAACATTTGTTCTTTTACAGAGTAGAGCCCCCACACATCGGAACGTAGATCCACTCTCCCCCATCTCGATCTGATGCATAAAGGGGCTCTATCTATTCCCTTCAGAGTCGCCATCCTGTTGTGGAATTTCAGGCTGTTGTTTTCAGAACACACAGCCTATATTTCCTGTGCTATCTAAGCACACATCAGATTTCATCTTTTTGCAATAATGTTGTCTTTAAGTTTGCTAAGTTCCACTCACCATTCATCCCATCATTCATTCAAGGAAAGCACCAACACAGGTCTTATCACCAAGTCATCCCAGAGCCGACTGTCTAGCCGACGCCTACTCAAAGACTTTTATTAGCTTCCAAAGATTTCACAGACATGAGGTGATTGGCTGCAGCAACCAATCACCTCCCCCATGGGAGGTGACATCACAGGATGTCTCCTGCACACAGGAGAATGACCATACAAGGACATCCCCTCCAGCAGGGATTAAATATATACAGTTCAATACAATAATACAATGCATGATGGCTAAAGTCTTATGGGCGTGTCCAGGCAGGGAAAGCGCGCATGCTCCCAGCAAACGAAGCCGTATTGCTTTAAAACATGGACGTTCTCCCCGACTATGAAACGATCATAAGCTCTCATATTACCGCTGATAAGAATCCTTATTCTGCGCTATTCCATAGAATAACGCATATTCAGATTATACTATTATTGAATGGGGAGGGAGGCTATCTGCAGACGCGCGCTACAAATCCCAATCAATGTTGATCAGACACAGCAGAGACAAGAGCACGCATCTGCCTATAACCAATGATGTTGTTGCAGTGCGAGCATATCCCCTCCTCAACGATCGTCCGTGCTAATGCACAGAGGGCCCCCGTCAGTGGACATATCCGCACCCTGCAAACATCACACTCCAACCTCAAGACGTGTTCCCCTACCAGACGGGATTCAACCAGCCTCAGACCGACCCAGCCAGCTCTTTAGGAGCGGGCTGCGGAAGTACTAACACTGGGTGACACTATGACAATACATCATAAAAATCTCCACAACATAGCCCCCCTCACACTTGTATGCTCTCAGCCCCCTCAACACCTGTATGCTCGCAGCCCCCCTCACACCTGTATGCTTGCAGCCCCCTTGCACCTGTAAGCTTGCAGCCCCCTCACACCTGTACGCTCGTAGCCCCCCTCACACCTGTATGCTGGCAGATCCCCCTCACACCTATACGCTCGCAGCCCCCCTCACACCTGTACACTCTCATCCCCCCTTACACCTGTACGTTTACAGTCCCCCCTCACACCTGTACGCTCTCAGCTCCCCTCACACCTGTACGCTCTCAGCCCCCCTCACACCTGTACGCTCACGGTCCCCCTCACACCTGTATGCTCATATCCCCCCCACATATGTATATATGACACACACACGTACACACATGTACACATACATATGTACACACAGACATGCACAAACACACACACAGGCACACATGTACACAGCCACCACCCCCTTTGCTTTTACAACAGCCCTTACTTGTAAGGTGGTCTTCCTAGTCCCAGCTCTTGTTTCCACATGTGGCTGAGACACAGAGAGGAGCTGTAGTCCAGGAAACAATACAGGCAACACACATGATTAGTTCACATGCAGGAAATTGGCAGAGGTGGCAGCAAAGTGCCTGATATGAGCTCAATGACACAGAGCAGCAGCAGCTGCCGACTCACACTCATACAGAAGCATCCACAGAGCTCCTCTGTACCTGCACCTGCCTTCTCCCATCAGAGGTGGATGGACCCCCCGATCTGACAGGTGGACCTGATCGAACAGCCCGTGTGAAAGGGGCCTTAGAGACAAGGAAAGCTTCCCTCAACACATAAATATGTTAATGGGACACTTCTTGTAGAACTACACCCATATTAAATGAATGCCCCATCCCTAGTTAAAGTAAATGCCCTGCCTTCAATGGCTTTCTGGACATGCATAAAAAAAAGGTGTCCCTAAAAACTTTTTTGAAATGTTGGAAACTATGGGGGCCCCAGACCTGGGCAGGTATTGGCTTCACTAAACAAGTGAGTCATTCTGCTTGTACACTGGGTCAGAAGTCCCTCCCCTCTCCACTGTATAGACTCAGGAAGTAAACTGCTAGCCGGAAGGGAGATCCGGCAGCTCACAATGGGGGTAAAGGGCCCTGGATGAGTGCCAAGGGCTGCGGGACAGGGTCAGGGGGGCCCTTCATGGTTTCTTGCACCAGGGCCCTGAAGGTTCTAGTTACGCCTCAGACTTAGAAGCATTATATATGAATAGTAAATATGTACAATGACAAATAAAAATTAAATAGTAGGTGTAATCAAAATGAGAATTAAACATTCAAACATTAAGTTAACCATTTCACGAAAATTAACTAACATAGCTAGCTGCCATAACCCCAGTATTTTCAGGAATGGCGTGCGGTTCTATGTAAAATACAGTGGGGCAAAAAAGTATTTAGTCAGCCACCAATTGTGCAAGTTCTCCCACTTAAAAAGATGAGAGAGGCCTGTAATTGTCATCATAGGTATACCTCAACTCTGAGAGACAAAATGTGGAAACAAATCCAGACAATCACATTGTCTGATTTGGAAAGAATTTATTTGCAAATTATGGTGGAAAATAAGAATTTGGTCACCTACAAACAAGCAAGATTTCTGGCTCTTGCAGACCTGTATCTTCTTCTTTAAGAGGCTCCTCTGTCGTCCACTCATTACCTGTATTAATGCCACCTGTTTGAACTTGTTATCAGTATAAAAGACACCTGTCCACAACCTCAAACAGTCACACTCCAAGGACACCAGAAACAAAATTGTAGACCTGCACCAGGCTGGGAAGACTAAATCTGCAATAGGCAAGCAGCTTGGTGTGAAATCAACTGTGGGAGAAATAATTAGAAAATGGAAGACATACAAGACCACTGATAATCTCCCTCAATCTGGGGCTCCACGCAAGATCTCACGCCGTGGGGTCAAAATGATCACAAGAACGGTGAGCAAAAATCCAAGAACCACACGGGGGGACCTAGTGAATGACCTGCAGAGAGCTGGGACCAACGTAACAAAGGCTACCATCAGTAACACACTACGCCGCCAGGGACTCAGATCCTGCAGTGCCAGACGTGTCCCCCTGCTTAAGCCAGTACATGTCCGGGCTCGTCTCAGGTTTGCTAGAGAGCATTTGGATGATCCAGAAGAGGATTGGGACAATGTCATATGGTCAGATGAAACCAAAGTAGAACTGTTTGGTAGAAACACAACTCGTCGTGTTTGGAGGAGAGAGAATGCTGAGTTGCAAACCAAAGAACACCATACCTACTGTGAAGCATGGGGGTGGCAACATCATGCTTTGGGGCTGTTTCTCTGCAAAGGGAACAGGACGACTGATCTGTGTACATGAAATAATGAATGGGGCCAAGTATCGTGAGATTTTGAGTGCAAACCTCCTCCCATCAGCAAGGGCATTGAAGATGAAACGTGGCTGGGTCTTTCAGCATGACAATGATCCCAAACACGCCGCCCCGGCAATGAAGGAATGGCTTTGTAAGAAGCATTTCCAGGTCCTGGAGTGGCCTTGCCAGTCTCCAGATCTCAACCCCATAGAAAACATTTGGAGGGAGTTGAAAGTCCACACAAAGATTCGGAGAATACTATTCCTCCCTCTATAACTTGCAACTAGATACTCCGACACAGACAGGAATAGATACCTACTTGGCAACGTCCAGAATGCCTGGTCTAACGCCTATAGCACAACAGGAATTAGAGGCACCAATTACACTTGAAGAGGTACAGGAAGCTGTGAGAGGGGCGAAGGCGGGGAAGGCACCGGGCCCAGATGGCTTCACAACTCAATATTATAAACACTTCCTGACGATATTAGGACCACACCTGGTGAGGATGTATAATGACATGAGTGACTGAAGCCCATTTTCTACGGAGTCTCTTAAGGTCTTTATTACAGTGATCCCTAAGGAGTGAAAAGACTCAAAGTTATGCGGAAGTTATAGACCAATATCCCTCCTAAATATAGATTTAACATTTTTCGCAAAAATTCTAGCAACTAGGCTGCACCGAAGATTGCCTTCCATGATTCATCTGGACCAGGTAGGGTTTGTCCCCACGCGAGAAGCGCGGGACAATACCACTAAGGTTGTAAACTTAATACACGTAGCAAATTTATCGAAACTACTGTGCGTGTTCCTGGGGACAGATGCAGAGAAGGCATACGATAGGGTTAACTGGCAGTTTATTTTTTCGGTTCTATATATAGGGGTGGGAGAAAATATGCTTAGATGGATTTTAAGTATCTATGCTCAACCAAGTGCTCAAGTAAAGGTAAATGGAGTTCTATCCCCCCCCCTTTGGGATCACTAATGGGACGAGGCAGGGATGCCCTTGTCACCCCTCCTCTTCGCATTATCCTTAGAACCCTTCCTCTGCAGGATTCGATCGAATCAGGATATTCAGCGATTGACAGTGGAAGGAACTCAGTATAAGATCTCAGCGTATGCTGATGATATGCTCTTCTCACTGGTTAATTCAATGATATCCCTGCCTAATTTATATACTGAAATGGAGAGATACGGAACCCTATCATATTTCAAGCTTAATCTAACTAAGTCAGAGGCCATGGGAATAGCAAGGAGATGCTGGGATCACTGAAATCCAATTACAAATTTAAATGGACGGATCATGCTTTGAATTACCTAGGAACAATGATCCCAGCTGACCTGGCAAAAACTTTTGAATTGAATTTTCCACCCCTTCTACAAAGGGTTCGTAGCCTCCTGGATAGGTGGCATAAAGGATTAGGGCATAAGGGATTCCATTTGTGGCTTGGAAGAGGAAATATACTTAAAATTAACATATTACCAAAATTCTTGTACCTATTTCAAGCATTACTCATTGACATACCTAGACAATATTTTAAACAGATCGATACACTTTTTACTAGATTTATTTGGGCACAGAAACATCCAAGGATCAGAAGATCTTTGTTAATTAGAGATGGCCTTGCGGTTCGCAGCGAATTTTGCGCATTCGCGGTTCGCGAAACCGGCGGACATATGGCGCTATTCGCGGCCGGTTCGCGGCCACCATATTCTGAATCTTTTACATTGTGGAACTTTGACCTATGACACATCCATCATGTGGTACAGGACAGCCAATGAGACATTTCAGCAGATGGACATACCCCCTACCTTATAAATAGACCTGATCTGGCTGCCATTTTACATTCTGTTATTTGTCAGCGTAGGGACAGGTTGCTGTGTGGAGCAGGGACAGACTGTAATCCTAGCTATTAGGTCCACAAAAGTCCTTTTAAGGACTGGTATAGGTGTACAATTGTTTTGTGTGCAGTGTATAGGGGTGTAATACACTTTTAGTTAATTTCAATTGTGCAGCATTGGGACTGCAGTGCTGAGCGGTTCTGCAGCTGTCTTTAGTCAGTGTAGGAAGGTTGCTGTGTGTGTGCTAGCAGGGACAGACTCTACTAAAACAAAAGTCCTTCTAAGGACTGGTATAGGTGTACAGTCCACAAAAGTCCTTTTACGGACTGGTATGGGTGTACTATTTTGTGTGCAGTAAATAGGGGTGTACTACACGCATAAAATACTCTAGGAAGAATAGTATAGTGCGGTTCTGCAGCTGTCTTTAGTCAGTGTAGGAAGGTTGCTGTGTGTGTACTAGCAGGGACAGACTCTACTAAAACAAAAGTCCTTCTAAGGACTGGTATAGGTGTACAGTCCACAAAAGTCATTTTACGGACTGGTATAGGTGTACTATCTTGTGTGCAGTAAATAGGGGTGTACTACACGCATAAAATACTCTAGGAAGAATAGTATAGTGCGGTTCTGCAGCTGTCTTTAGTCAGTGTAGGAAGGTTGCTGTGTGTGTACTAGCAGGGACAGACTCTACTAAAACAAAAGTCCTTCTAAGGACTGGTATAGGTGTACAGTCCACAAAAGTCCTTTTACGGACTGGTATAGGTGTACTATCTTGTGTGCAGTAAATAGGGGTGTACTACACGCATAAAATACTCTAGGAAGAATAGTATAGTGCGGTTCTGCAGCTGTCTTTAGTCAGTGTAGGAAGGTTGCTGTGTGTGTACTAGCAGGGACAGACTCTACTAAAACAAAAGTCCTTCTAAGGACTGGTATAGGTGTACAGTCCACAAAAGTCCTTTTACGGACTGGTATAGGTGTACTATCTTGTGTGCAGTAAATAGGGGTGTACTACACGCATAAAATACTCTAGGAAGAATAGTATAGTGCGGTTCTGCAGCTGTCTTTAGTCAGTGTAGGAAGGTTGCTGTGTGTGTACTAGCAGGGACAGACTCTACTAAAACAAAAGTCCTTCTAAGGACTGGTATAGGTGTACAGTCCACAAAAGTCCTTTTACGGACTGGTATAGGTGTACTATCTTGTGTGCAGTAAATAGGGGTGTACTACACGCATAAAATACTCTAGGAAGAATAGTATAGTGCGGTTCTGCAGCTGTCTTTAGTCAGTGTAGGAAGGTTGCTGTGTGTGTACTAGCAGGGACAGACTCTACTAAAACAAAAGTCCTTCTAAGGACTGGTATAGGTGTACAGTCCACAAAAGTCCTTTTACGGACTGGTATAGGTGTACTATTTTGTGTGCAGTAAATAGGGGTGTACTACACGCATAAAATACTCTAGGAAGAATAGTATAGTGCATTTCTACTGTGCAGCTTCTGAGCGGTTCTACTGCAGCTCTTTTCTCGGTTTAGGTAGAAATTGCCGCTGTGTGTCACAGGCACAGACTAGCGACTAAAATCGCTAACCAATAAAGCTCCCCAAAAGTTCATTTTAAGGACTGGTATAGGTGTACTATTTGGTGTGCAGTATATAGGGGTCTAATACACGCATAAAAAACTTTCAAACATACTATATAATATATACTATATACTATACTATATACCAACATCGCTGGAGTGGAGATCGAGAGTGGATTACCACCGCTGGAGTCTTTTTTTTTAATAAAGGACTTATCCCAACTGTGTCTGTGTGTTTTTTTTTATTTTTTAAATTACACAGTGAAGGAAGTTCCCCGCTCAAGCCAATGACGTAGGCGGGTCCGACATACCGAGGGGGCGGACCTGATGGGGAACTGCTCTCACTTTGGTAATACATGTATAGACCCGCCCCTTCTCATGTTCCGCATCTGGTCCGCTGAGCGCACCTGATGGGGAACTTTAGAAGGGGCGGGTCTATACATTTAAAATACTGAGAGGGAGTTCCCCATCAGGTCCGCTCAGGCACAACCAGTGAAGGACAGCGCTGGACATCGGGATCGCCGCGGGACACTGGATTTCACCGCTGGAATGTTTTTTTTTTTTAAATAAAGGACTTTTTCAAGGTGTTTGTGTGTTTTTTTAAACATTTTTTACGCTTTCTTCGTGAAATGGTAGGGGTACAATGTACCCCTTACCAATTCACATAGGGGGGGGGCGGGATCTGGGGGTCCCCTTTGTTAAAGGGGTCTTCCAGATTCCGATAAGCCCCCCGCCCGCAGACCCCCACAACCACCGGGCAAGGGTTGTGGGGATGAGGCCCTTGTCCCCATCAACATGGGGACATCCTCCCCATGTTGAGGGCATGTGACCTGGTACGGTTCAGGAGGGAGGGGGGGCGCTCTCTCGTCCCCCCCTTTTCCCCTGCGGCCGGCCAGGTTGCGTGCTCAGATAAGGGGTCTGGTATGGATTTTTAGGGGGACTCCACGCCATTTTTTTTTAAATTTGGGGTGGAGTTCCCCTTAAAATCCATGCCAGATCTGAAGGGCCTGGAATGGATATTTGGGGGAACCCCACGTCAATAATTTTTTAAATTTGCGGCGGGGTTCCCCTTAATATCCATTCCAGACCTGAAGGGCCTGGTAATTGAATTCTGGGGAACCCCACGCTTTTTTTTTTTTTTTTATCAATGACTTTTGTATGTATTGCCGGGAGCCGACAATTCATTAATAGCCGCGAATGAGTTTTAAATGACTTTTTTTCTTTCAAAAATGACATTTTTTGCAGGGACAGTTCTAAGCACGGGAAACATGCGCCACTTTACATGCATATCATACACACCCCCCAGGTACGAAATTTAAAGGAATATTTCACTTTAATTTTTTCATTTTAAGCATTATTAAAATCACTGCTCCCGAAAAAACGTCCGTTTTTAAAACTTCTTTTTGCATTGATACATGTCCCCTGGGGCAGGACCCGGGTCCCCAAACACTTTTTAGGACAACAACTTGCATATAAGCCTTTATAATTAGCACTTTAGATTTCTCCCATAGATTTTTCGAATTTGCCGCGAACACCCCAATTTGTTCGCTGTTCGGCGAACGGGCGAACAGGCAATGTTCGAGTCGAACATGAGTTCGACTCGAACTCGAAGCTCATCCCTAATCCCTAATAACTAACAGTCCTTAGGTTATTGAGGAAGGAGAAGTATAACATTTAACATCTCTTTATTGGAGTTTCAAAAAGAACAAAAAAGAGGTACATATATGTTATAGCCATAACATTAATAACAAAAAACAGATGTTCCAACTAGAATCAAGTTTTTCAGAGGAAGGAGAAGTATAATCCTTTCACCAGTATTCAGTGTGTAGAAAGTGGCACACCATACCACGTGAGAATCCAATCTGCTTATCAGAACACAGCATAAATTGGGCAATGGTTAACAATTTTCCAGGGGATGACAGCTCCACTCTTCAATCACTGATACAGTATGTAGATGGCTCAATCATACTACAAAGCTTGCATTTGTTTACCTTTCCAAGACAGCAAAACAGCAGAGAACTTCCAACAGTCAGTGGGTGTCTCACCCAATCAAGAGGATAACGTCACCCGACAAGGAATAAAGCCTGATTGTATATGTAAGTTACTACAATAAATTTGTTTACATGTCATACAGGCTTCACTATATGCTGCTTTATTCCTTGTCTGGTGATGTTTTCCTCTGGTTTACGCAGAAAGCTGATTTTTTTTTTTGCTTTTTTCCATTCCAGCGGTGTCAGCGGGTGTCAAGTCTACATTGGGGGACATTTTTTTTTTTATAAAGGAATTGTTAAAAACTGTGTGTGTGTTTTTATTTATTTTTTACACTTATGTGGTGAATGGGTAGGGGTATGGAGTATTCACATGGGGGGACTGGGATCTGGGGGCTTCTAGATTCAAATAAGCCCCTGCCTGCAGACCCCCAAAACCACAGCCCAGGGTTGTTGGGAAGAGCCCCATCAACATAGACAAGGCAATTTAAATGTCATTTTTTTTCTTTAGAAATATCAGTTTTGCTGCAATAGGTTTTATACATGGTGCAGATGTGCCACTTTACAGGCAGACTAAGGGGATCCCCAGGCACTAAATTCAAAGGAATTTTTCATTTTTATTGTTTTGCTTAGCATATCTGCTCCTTTAAAAACAATCTTTTTTTTTGCATTGGTACATGTCCCCCAGGGCAGTACCAAGACCCCCCCATACCCTTTTTATGGCCAATAACTTTCATATTAAAAATAAGAGTAAACCTCATCAACCTCACAATTCTAGTAACAGAAAAATGGGTAAACCCATTAGATTTGTAACCACATTTTCCCAAGAATATAATCAAATAGTCAGAATAATAAAAAAGAATCTGCCAATATTGTATACAGACAAAGATTTAAATGGGATTTTGCTAGCAGGTTGCCTTTTTTCTAGCCGATGTGCGCCCACACTGGGGACTGCACTATCACCTAGTCTATTCTCATCTAAATAATGCCAACCCACCTGGCTCTCCTATCCTGGAAGTTACCCCTGCAATATAAAAACATGTAGGTATTGTAATTTGTGTGATCTGGGTAAAACATTTGTTGCCACAGCTACAGATGAAGAGTTCACTATACAGCAATACATCAACTGTGGCACAAACTATGTAATTTACCTGATCACCTGCATTTCGTGCAGCCTCCAATATGTAGGCTGTACCACAAGTTCTTTGAGAACCCGTATAGGGGAACACTATTGTGACACAAATAATTCAAACGCCCGAAAAATTTCGAATGCAACACATCACTTTAGGGAATGTCATCAGGGCGATCTTTCCTCTTTCCGTTTTAGAGGAATAGAACGGTTGTCTCACTCGCCCAGAGGAGGTGACAGGGAGAGAAGACTTTTGGTGAGAGAAGCATGGTGGATTTTTAGATTAAAAACTAGGTGGGATCTGGACTTGCACTTACATTAAGAATGCCTCTCCCCGGAGTCTCCCCTCTCTTTCTTTCTTTTCCTTCTCTGGTGTCTTTTTTCACATACCTGGATTCTTATTTTTATCTTTGTACTTAATGTTTTTTGAATTTCATGGTGTGTTTTAATTATATGTATGTGTGCATGCATGACTGCGTGCATACATGTACATATTATCACTATAGGGTGCGCGAAAAATAGTGGCATACACATGGATCACCCAATATGCATTGCAGCTGATTCCCCTTTTGGATAATTACCTGCAGTCAATTTAGACAATTAATTGGTGGAGCCAGTGATCCTTAGAGCTACTATTTATTTCACAAGTTTCATGTCTGTAATGTGGTTATTATGACTAAGTCCTTATAGGCTGAAACGCGTCAACCTTTCCTATTTGCGTTTGTCTACTGTGGCTTGTCAATAAATACATCAATTTTTTAAGAGCAACGACCGGAGTGCGGATCATCTTTTTTTCTTTAACTTTCATATAAGCCTTCAAAATGGGGACTTTTGTTTTTTCAAGTTTGGGTCCCTTACACTTCAATGGGGTTAAGAGTTTGGGTCCGAACTTTTGCTATGTTCGGGAGTTCTGGTACAAACCAAACCGGGGGGGGGGTGTTTGGTCCATCTCTAATAGGGTATGGAACCTTCTATATCACCTGCAATTTGAATTCAATAATTATAACATTTGTGTGTGTGAGTGTCAGGATCTGGAACAGCAGTCATTGTGTGATATATCGTTTCTGGGAATCCAGTAGAAAGATTTTGAACTTTCCTGCAGATTGGCTCCCAATAGGCTTAAGATTTGGCTGCATCTCTGCCAGAATTTCTAGAAAAAGAAGGTATTCATTTTGAAGACTGAAGAAGACAGTCCTACCACAATGCCATCAATTAAATTAAAGCTCCTCAAAGCTTTCCTCCCCAAAAAAACAGATGCATTGTGCATGTAAATGAATCACAACCCCACTGCCATTTTATCTGTATCCAGGGCAGCCATCAGAAATTGTGGGGTCCCTTACACAGCTGTAGGCCTGGGCCCCCTGGGTCTGACCATCAACATTCCCCAGGGCCCGCCCACTGACCGTCCCACTAAATCCGCCCACTAACCATCCCACCAAGTCCTTCAGTGCCTCAGCCCCTCCTCACACCTGTATGCTCTCAGCCCCACTCTCAGCCTCCTCACACCTGTATGTTTACAGCCCCCCTTACACCCATATGCTCGCAGTCACCCTTACACCTGTATGCTCGCAGCCCCCCTCACACCTGTATGCTCGCAGCCCCCCTCACACCTGTATGCTCGCAGCCCCCCTCACACCTATATGCTTGCAGCCCCCCTCACACCTGTATGCTCGCAGCCCCCGCACACCTGTACGCTCGTAGCCCTCCTTTCATCTGTACGTTCGCAGCCCCCCTCTCAGCCCCTTAAATCTGTATGCTCATAGCTGTCGTGGAATTATTGGTTGTTTGCAGAGCACACAGCCTATATTTCCTGTGCTAAATGAGCACACACTTTAGATTCATCTTTTTGCAATAATGCTATCTTTAGCTAAGTTTGCTAAGTTCCACTCACCGTTCATCCCATCATTCATTCAAGGAAAGCACCAACACAGGTATTATCACTAAGTCATCCTAGAGCCGACTGTCTAGCCGATGCCTACTCAAAGACTTTTATTAGCTTCCAAAGATTTCACAGACATGAGGTGATTGGCTGCAGCAACCAATCACCTCCCCCATGGGAGGTGACATCACAGGATGTCCCCTGCACACAGGAGAATGACCATACAAGGACATCCCCTCCATATATACAGTTCAATACAATAATACAATGCATGATGGCTAAAGTCTTATGGGCGTGTCCAGGCAGGGAAAGCGCGCATGCTCCCAGCAAACGAAGCCGTATTTCTTTAAAACATGGACGTTCTCCCCGACTATGAAACGATCATAAGCTCTCATATTACCGCTGATAAGAATCCTTATTCTGCGCTATTCCATAGAATAACGCATATTCAGAATATACTATTATTGAATGGGGGAGGGAGGCTATCTGCAGACGCACGCTACGAATTCCAATCAATGTTGATCAGACACAGCAGAGACAAGAGCACGCATCTGCCTATAACCAATGATGTTGTTGCAGAGCGAGCATATCCCATCCTCAACGATCGTCCGTTCTAATGCACAGAGGGCCCACGTCGGTGGACATATCCGCACCCTGCAAACATCACACTCCAACCTCAAGACGTGTTCCCCTACCAGACGGGATTCAACCAGCCTCAGACCGCCCCAGTCAGCTCTTTAGGAGCGGGCTGCGGAAGTACTAACACTGGGTGACACTATGACAATACATCATAAAAATCTCCACAACAGTCCTCCCTTTTTTTTTGTCATATGCACCCCATGTGTCCATCGATGAAACTTGAAATGAATCAGTCCTTAGTCCATAAAAAGGAAAACACGGCTTGACATGTAGACTCTGTTCTTCAGGGGCATGACTTATAAAGGAGGACACGACATGGTGAGCTGTAGTAATCGCCGATCTGTCTGTGATCCTCTGTGTCTTGTATGTGGGTCCGGCTTTGGGGCGTCTCATCAAGGAAACTCTGGTCACGCGTCAAATCAGGCAACAGGAGCATCTCGTCACGACATAGAAAGAATAGAAATAAAAACAACATGAGTATATATATTCCCACTTCCTTTAACCACGATCCGCTGTAAAAATAAAAATTAGATCCCCAAAGATTCCCAGACCCTTAAAAAGGACTTCCAACCTTCACTTAGCTACAGCTCTGGCTTCAACAGTTACATGAAGAACCCTATCCTTAACGGATGAGAATTGTTCAATCGTATCCCAAGCTCGAACCCCCCCCCCCACCTTGTACATCCAGGACCCCATGCCCAGACCTGGTCGGGGTTGGTGAACAAATCCCTTCTAGCTGTCCCTGCCATTCTTAATTTCTCGCGCTATCAGATCCTCGCGATCGGCCACGAGATAAGATGCTGGGACAGCTTCACCATCACGCATGAACCTCTTGCTTTGGGGGAATTACCTTTATAAGCTGCAGATCCGCATAAACACCAAACTAAAGTTCAAACACACTTGTGGCCTACTTAGATACCCAAACCGACAGGAGACAGAGCCATTAAAACTAACCAATTTTACCCTCTAAAAATGCATCGTTAGATTCCATTGACAAGTGTCTGTTTGGAGTCTTCACTAGTTTGTCAAAACTCCTCATACCCATAATAACATCATAAATGGCATGTACCGCTGTCATCGCTGGGGACTAAAACTCGGTGAAGACTCAGAACAGACCATCGGTCCTGTTCGCTTTCTGAGCTAGTCAGGACATACACTTTAAATAATAACTTGGGGTGCTTTTCATCGTTACCCTCGCTAAAATTTACTAAACAACAAAAATATAAATAAACAAAGATACTCCTCATTCTTTGGTGTGGTTGAGCCGCTTCTTGCAGTGGCTGGCGTGGTCTCATCCCTCAAGCTTTTTTACAACGACCCAGTCACCTGGTTGGAAAGAATGTAAACTGATTATTGAGGAGGGACTCGTGAACCCTGTGGTGGACATTTTGAAGTTCATGTCACAGCGATCACACCTCCCCCATCAGCCGAGAATATAAGTGACAGCTAATGAGGAAAGTACGACTCTGGTTTTGATTGACCTCCAAACAACCCTCATATGACAATAACCCAGACATCGGGATTGTGGTCACTGCATAACCTGTGCGTGGCTTACAATACCTGGAACCATTGACAAAAGGTTCTTAGCATCTGGGATGGGAACCTACTTCACCAGACTGCTGCTTGCCGATTCAAATTCTATTAAAGAAAGACAGTCTTGGCACAAACTTGGTTAGAATTACAGAGGTTAGTATTATTAGTTTGAAAAAAAATTGTCACTCTTACATTTATCATTCTCCCCCCTTTTCTTCCTCATTACAGACTGAAGGAAGAAATGCGTGGTGCAGGAAAAAAGAAACAATGAAATAGCCTATGATACTTTTACCTCCTTAGACTCGTATTTATCCACATGTACAGCTGTCTACATACACCTGCTCTCTATGTACAAACTCCTTGGAGCTGAAAAATACTTATAAGCAAAATCATTACTCTATTCTTCATATTTAACCTGCAAAGAATGGTAAACAATAATGACATTCCTGTACATTGGTAAATTTTCAATGACATTCTTTCAAAACCGATTCAAACAAAACCCTCTGTAACCCTTACTTTTCCCGTTCCTACAAAAATACAACAGCCACGACGCATCGGAGGATCGCTGCGGTAAGTTCGAACATATTCGCGTTACTACTGTGAGGGGGTTAGCTCGGCAGCGGGTGTGTGTGACCCCCGGGATGGGCTCCCCACACAAAACAGGCCCAGCAAACGGAGGTTGTGGTTTTCAAAATCAAAAAGGTGCGGTTTATTTTCTATTTACAGTGACAAAACACAGCAAAGCAAAAGAAACATAAACAAAATAAATCCTGGTCAAGTTGACCTCTGACTAAACATACAGGTTTCCTAACTAACAACTGGGATCAGCCTAGTGCTGTCCTAGTCCCTAAGTCCCTGGTTTTAAATGTCCAAGCAAATAGCCACACAGGCTTTGTCTCACCGCACAGGGGTTCACTCTCCCTAGACAGTCCACACAGGTCTGGTTCCAGGCATGAGCTAACATCTAATGAAGCTGGGAGTTCTTATAGAGGCCTAAATGAGCTGACAAGCTTCAGCTGGTCTCATCAACTCCCTGTCTGCACGACGCCCCACACTCTCCCTAGAGGTATGAGTCATCCATGAGCCCACTATCCTCAGCTGGGCTTATACAACTCTCCACCTAGTTGTATAAGTCGGCGTAAAGCCTGAATCTGGGCGAAATATATCTACCCCCCTGGATGCAACCAGGTGACTTTACCTTCCTGCTGTCACATACCCCCCCCTCTTGTTTTAACCTCGGGGTTGGAACACCAGCAATCAGGCATTCATGTACTCGAGACAAAGCATCCACATTCCCCATTTGAACGCCAGGGCGATGCTTTACTGTGAAGTTGAATTCCTGGAGGGCCAGGAACCACCTATTCACTCTTCTATTTGTTTCCTTGTTTTGAGCCATCCACTTTAACGGAGCGTGATCCGTAACCATGTCAAAGTGCCTACCTAGCAGGTAGTACCGAAGGGAATCTAGAGCCCACTTCACCGCTAAACACTCCTTTTCAACGGTGGCATAATTTACCTCATGGGACTTCAACTTCCTGCTGAGGTAAATGACTGGGTGCTCTTCCCCGTTCCAGACCTGGGACAATACTGCTCCTAACCCCACATCTGACGCATCACTTTGTACGATAAAGTCTTTAGAGAAGTCGGGTGAGTACAACACTGGCTGGCTACATAAGGCTTGTTTCAAGAATTGGAATGCTGCCTCAGCCTCGGGGGTCCATTTAATCATGACCGACCCTTTCCCCTTCGTCAGGTTGGTTAGGGGCACAGCCTTAGAAGCAAAGTGGGGAATGAATCGCCGATAATACCCAGCGATTCCCAGAAAGGCTCGTACCTGCTTCTTGCTGTTGGGACGTGGCCAACTCTGGATGGCCTCGACTTTGTTGAGTTGGGGTTTTATTACTCCCCTCCCAATGGTGTACCCAAGATATTTGGCCTCCTCCTGCCCAATGGTACACTTCTTGGGGTTAGCCATAAACCCCGCTTCCCAAACAGAGTCCAGGACTGCTTGCACTTTTGGCAGATGTGAGGCCCAATCTGTGCTATGAACAATTACGTCATCCAGGTAAGCCGCAGCATACTTCCGATGGGGCCTCAGCATCTGGTCCATTTTCCGCTGGAATGTGGCCGGCGCATTCTGTAACCCGAACGGCATTCTTTTATATTGGAACGCCCCGTCTGGGGTTACAAATGCGGTTTTCTCTTTGGCCGACTTGGCCAGGGGGATTTGCCAATACCCTTTTGTGAGGTCAAGAGTCGTCATGTATCGGGCTGTTCCCAGCCGGTCGATCAACTCATCTATACGTGGCATGGGGTAGGTGTCAAATTTTGTAACTTTGTTCAACTGACGAAAATCGTTACAAAATCGCCAGCTCCCATCCGGTTTAGGCACCAACACGATGGGACTAGACCAATCACTTTGGGACTCCTCTATCACCCCTAAGTTCAGCATTTTCTGTACTTCCTCCCGTATTGCCTCCCGTCGGGCCTCTGGGATCCGATAGGGTTTTAACTTCACCCTTTCACCGGGCGGGGTAATGATGTCATGCTCTACCCCAGATGTTTGTCCCGGCAGCTCAGAGAATACCTCCTTGTTGCGAAGCACAAACTCCTTAACCTCCTGTTGTTGGGGTTGTGACAAGGTGGCTGCTATTCCAACCTCAGGAATCACGCAACCAGTTTGAGCTGGTGACCAAGTGTCTGCGACTAGGGACTCTCTATCCCTCCAGGCTTTCAACAGATTAACGTGATAGATCTGTTCGGGCTTTCGCCTTCCTGGTTGTCTGACCTTGTAATTCACTTCGCTCACTTTTTCCATTATCTCGTAGGGGCCTTGCCATTTGGCAAGGAATTTACTTTCAACCGTAGGGACAAGTACCAGTATCCTATCCCCCGGGGAAAAGGTACGGGTCTTGGCTCCACGGTTGTACACTCTCTGCTGTGCTAACTGCGCTTGGGCCAAATGTTCCTTCACGATGGGCATTACCTGTGCAATTCGGTCTTGCATCAGGGCGACATGCTCAATCACACTCCTGTGGGGAGAACTCTCACTTTCCCAAGTTTCCTTGGCAATATCCAACAGCCCTCTTGGGTGTCTCCCATACAGTAACTCAAAGGGGGAGAATCCCGTAGAGGATTGGGGCACCTCCCTAATAGCAAACATCAGATAAGGAAGTAGACAGTCCCAATCCTTTCCATCTCTATCCACCACTTTCTTCAACATTTGTTTTAGGGTTTTGTTGAATCTTTCAACCAGCCCATCGGTTTGGGGGTGATACACAGATGTACGTAATTGCGTCACTTTGAATAATTTACACAGCTCCTTCATAACCCGGGACATAAAGGGTGTACCTTGGTCCGTAAGCAGTTCTTTACAAATACCCAACCGGCTAAACACAAGAGATAGCTCTTTGGCTATGGTTTTGGCCGAGGTATTTCGGAGAGGGATCGCTTCTGGATAACGGGTGGCATAGTCCATTATAACTAATATGTACTGGTGCCCCCTAGCGGACTTGATTATAGGACCTACCAAATCCATGGCGATCCTCTCAAACGGGACCTCAATGATGGGTAGAGGGACCAGCGGGCTACGGAAATGTGGCATCGGGGCCGACCTCTGACACACAGGGCAGGAGGAACAATAATTTTCTACGTCCTTCATCACCCCCGGCCAATAGAATCTCTGTAATACCCTCTCTCGGGTTTTCTCTGTCCCCAGATGACCTCCAAGAATGTGCCCATGGGCCAACTCCAACACCAACTTCCTGTAAGGTTTGGGCACCACAAGCTGCTCAACGGTTTCTTCTGCCCTTTTTGCCACCCGATACAGTAGGTCCTTCTCTACGCTGAAGTATGGGTAAGTGCAGGTATTATCTGGGTTCACTAACTCGCCATCTATTTTCACTACGTTTTCCCGTGCCTTTATTAGGGCGGGGTCTTTCAACTGTTCTGTGGCAAAGTTTTCCCTGTGAACCTCAAGATCAGAAAACTCCACAGACGGTAGGTTTTCGTCTGAGGAGGTGGGCTCCTCTCCAGTTTCTTGAGTCTCCCCTGCCAATACTGATAAGGGAAATTCCGGAGAGTCCTCACCACTCTCAGGGGAGTTCTGGCTATCACATTCCTGGTACATAGGGGCACCAGTGGGGGGCTCAGGATCATCCCACAGTTCCCAGAACTTCGGAAAATCCCTTCCCACAATGGCGTCATGCGGTAACTGAGATACTAAGCCCACTGGATGAGAGAGGGTACCTTTGGGGGTCTCGAAACACACTGTAGTCACTGGATACTCTCGGGTGTCCCCATGCACACAAATAACAGCTACCTTGCTATTCCCAGAGACCTCTGTTTTAACTAACTCAGCCTTTATCAGGGTCACAAGGCTACCTGAATCCAGCAATACCACAACATTTCTACCATTAACACACATTTTGCATAAATGTTTCTCAGTTCCTCGAATGGCAGTGCATGCGACTGTCGCACACAGCGACTGACGTCTGCCCGTCAGAAAGTCACACTGCATGGGTTCCTCCACAACCGGGCAATTGGCTGCAATATGTCCCGCTTGCCGGCAGCGGTAGCAAACGATCCTTCTTGCCGCCTCTTGAGCCGCTGATTTCCCAGGCTGTTCTCGCCAAACTTGGGGTAGAGCTCCCACCCTCTCACTCTCTCCACCCTCACCCCTTGGAATCCTCTTATCCGCCCCTGGGGATGGTCTGGTCTTAGGGTGGAAAGTCCGAGTGTCTCTGGAAGAGGCCGTCAGGTTCTCTGTAGCCAAGTATTTCTCCACACGATCCACAAGACCATCGGCCGTCTCTGGGTCTCCATGGCTTACCCACTTTTGGATGGCAGTAGGAAGAGCTCTCAAAAACCGATCCATTACAACACGTTCCACAATCTTTGGTGCGGACAAAGTCTCTGGCTGTAGCCACTTTCTGCTCAGGTGAATGAGATCATACATTTGAGACCTGGGGGGTTTTCCAAGCTGGAAAGTCCAGTTATGCACACGCTGAGCCCGGACAGCCTGGGTGACACCCAGCCTTGCCAATATTTCAGCTTTTAGCATCACATAGTCTTTTGCTTGGTTAGGCTCTAGGTCATAGTAAGCTTTCTGCGATTCACCAGTTAACAGAGGAGCCACCAGTCCAGCCCACTGCTCCTCAGGCCACTTTTCTCTTTCAGCGGTCCTTTCAAATGTGGTCAAAAATACCTCTGGATCATCCTCTCCAGTCATTTTTGTCAATAAACGACTCACCCCAAAGGACGCGGTATTAGTGGGACGGCTTTCCTCACTGGTCTGCGGACGTTGCTGCATTACTGCTTCCATCTGTTGTTGTAGTCTCTGCTCTTGCTTCTGCAACAGGTCTATGAAGCGGGCCTCAGATTGCTGCTGGGCTCGTTGCTGAGCCTCCAGACTCTGTTGCAAAGTTGCGTTTGTCTGCTGCTGGGCTGCAAGGCTCTGTTGATGAGCTTGCTGCTGGGCTGCGAAGTTCTGTTGTTGAGCTGCAAGGCTCTGTTGATGAGCTGCAAGGCTCTTTTGCAAACCTGCATTTGTCTGCTGTTGATTGGCATTTGCTAGAGCCAGCTGCTTCAGTATCTCCTCCATGCTGGCTTAAAAAAAAACTGCCACTGGTTCTCCACCAACTGTGAGGGGGTTAGCTCGGCAGCGGGTGTGTGTGACCCCCGGGATGGGCTCCCCACACAAAACAGGCCCAGCAAACGGAGGTTGTGGTTTTCAAAATCAAAAAGGTGCGGTTTATTTTCTATTTACAGTGACAAAACACAGCAAAGCAAAAGAAACATAAACAAAATAAACCCTGGTCAAGTTGACCTCTGACTAAACATACAGGTTTCCTAACTAACAACTGGGATCAGCCTAGTGCTGTCCTAGTCCCTAAGTCCCTGGTTTTAAATGTCCAAGCAAATAGCCACACAGGCTTTGTCTCACCGCACAGGGGTTCACTCTCCCTAGACAGTCCACACAGGTCTGGTTCCAGGCATGAGCTAACATCTAATGAAGCTGGGAGTTCTTATAGAGGCCTAAATGAGCTGACAAGCTTCAGCTGGTCTCATCAACTCCCTGTCTGCACGACGCCCCACACTCTCCCTAGAGGTATGAGTCATCCATGAGCCCACTATCCTCAGCTGGGCTTATACAACTCTCCACCTAGTTGTATAAGTCGGCGTAAAGCCTGAATCTGGGCGAAATATATCTACCCCCCTGGATGCAACCAGGTGACTTTACCTTCCTGCTGTCACACTACATACAAACATTCCGATACAAACGTGGGGGAAATACTTCCCAGTTTCCAAAACCACAAATGAAAAAAACAAAAACAGACACAATTTTCCCTTTACTCTTTCAGCAATAGAAAAAAATACAATGGGAAAAACATGAGAGCAGCTCGGGAACCTTGCATGGACCAGCCATACAAAGTTCAAACAAATGGGCATGAGAATTTAACCACCGTTCCTCCTCTGAGAATCACAAAAGCGTGTACTACACCTCCATCAACACTCATCATTACAGATTTCTGAAGCCACAGCTGAACTACATCCAAGGTACCTTTATTCTGAGGTCTCGTACCTCCAGACATCAAAAGTACCTTCCAAAGGAGTACACCTTACTGTACCCTCTGACCAAATATGTCATCCTTTAAGGGGTCTCATGTCCGGAGCCCCAAACCCAGACCTCATGTGCGGTGCAGTTGTCTGACTGGTGTGGAGCCTAATTTTTTTCCTCCAACGCATGGACGGCACATTACCCATGACGATTCGAATCGCTTATGAAGTGTCCCGCGTCCAGGACACCCTTGCACTAGTTTTCGGAGCAGTACTGCTTAGTGACCATTTTTACAGTACTGGCACCCGGCGTATTACGATTATTTTACACGGCCTCCCGGTATGCTAACTTCTACTCCTCACGTTTACATGCTCTTCAACCGATTATCGGCAGCCCTGTAAACGTGTTTGTCAGACAACCTTCAAAGCATCATGAAATCCTCCACTATTCAAAACAATATTATGGCTTCTTTCTATCTGCATCTAGATGTTACAATAATGGTGATGCCCCGTTTGCTCTCTACCCAAAACTGTATTACAGTACAAAACTTTACAAAACTGGAACAAAATATAAAACACTTTTAAACGCAAAAATGCTTTCCATCTTCCTTCCAAACACAAATCTCACTGCCCAACCTTTCAGACAACCCCAAGCTCCTTCCACCAACTTCCCTCCGATATATAAAATGCTGAAAAGAAACTTCCAGGTTATGCTCAGCTCTCAAAAAAAACAAACTGGTTTATTTACATATCAATTGTTCAGGAAGAGGGAGGGGGAGGCCTAGCCCTAATCGCCTTGTCTATCAAGACTTTAATTCAAACATAAAAACACACCATTGTGCAAAATTCAGTGCAAAGTGGAGTTTTTACTTAAAAACGAAATCCAATACAAAAACCGCCGCTCATATACTGCAAAGTCAGCTGACCCTGCAATAGCTTACATTCACTTAAATGAAAACAGAGAAATCCCCATCCTAACACCACCTGCATGGAGCTTGCATGTTCTCCCTGTCTCTGCGTTGGCCTCCCCCCACACTCCAAATGCTGGTAGGTCAGCCAGATCCCATCCATAAATAGTGCCCAGCATGTGCGTGTGTCCGCAAGCACTTTGTTGCCCCTCGGGGTAAGACCGCGCTATCTCAAGATACCACTCTACTCAACTCAAAAGGCGATGCTTAGAAAAACGATTTAATCTAGCAAATTTAACATTAAACAAAAAGAACCTCTCAGTATGTCGCCCTGGTGTCTCACTACTCTCCCCAGCAGTGCACAGGTCAAACTGTAAACGCATAGAACAGAAGAAAACTGCGCCAATCAACAAATGTTAATATAGCATCCAGGGGCCGATGTGCAAAAAGCAGTGCACACTCAGCAAAGGCACTAGCCACTAGATACCAAAAAATAATGTCCAATGATTTGAAAACATTTAATGATAAAAGTCCAGATGAATGCCCAGATGATGCAATAAAACCCCCAAAAATTAAACCACTATACTGAATTATAGAACTAAAAATGATGGATTAATAGTCCCATTGCAAAGGCATAAATCCTGCAAAATCACAAGCTGAGATCAGTAGATGATTATGCAACACCCAGTGACATCAGCAAACAAAGGTAAGGTAACAGCTTACCAGAGGCAAGCCCATGAATGGTGGATGCCTCATGGACAACAACAACAATGGCGCCATTAACGCATGCAATTTTTCCCGCCAAACCCAGCATGGGACGTCACAATGAACACCACATGGGTTCCCCCACACAAAGAAAAACACAAATGGCCTCCACCAGGTTCCAATGCAGAAAAGACTGCACTACATTCGCACCAAACATCAAAAACTGAGACATTCCACCAGCAACATAGCTGACGAATGCCACAGCATGGTCACATGATATCACACCCAAAGGAAAGGTGGCTGCACCTTCCCTTATAGGATACCCACAGGCTAAGGAAAAACTGTGCCTCAAAATGGCAGACAAACCACAAGGCTAATCAAAAGCCAAGAATGGCGCCATTAACGCATCTATTTTTTTCCCCGCCAAAACCAGCATCTCTTTTAAAAGAAAATCAAAAATGTTTTTCTCCACAAAGACAGACTACACCATTGAGATTTTTCTAAATGATCATCAAAATCCACTGAAAAATGTGTGTCTTGAGTCACCTACACTCCACAAGGCTCATGCCATCTCCACAAAGCCACACACCTGAGACACCACATGTACACTTAAACATTTTAAAACCCTTTTGCCACTAAACAGCCCATTCAATAAATGTAAGTTACATGCACAACATTATTCAACACTTTTCTCTACCTAAAGTTCACACACACACAGTGGCCTCAGCTTCCATAACAAGCCGTCGCACAGACATACTATTGTCTGGCTTCTAGCAATCCCTGGCCACTTGGATATGCGGTGGGAACTTTCAACTTAAAAACCAAACACTTTCGTTAAAATATTTTTACACTCATGGGGACATGTGTCTTTGTCCCCTACAAAGGCAAAAATCACAATCTATCCATTTCTATTTTTCATAGAAATCACAAACACTACACACATACAGTATATTTGTAACATCAGATCATCATCCCTCAGATCATCATCCCTCAGATCATCAGCCCTCCCACTACAAAACTCCTGCATGTCATTTACAGAGTCACCAACTTTCACCATTTTAACTGATGACCATGCTGCCTGCCCTACCCCTACTAAAGCACATGGCTCACAAACAATCGTCCACTTACAAACTGCTCAGTGTAGGCTGCACTAAATAATCACAGCTATACCTTCATTTCATACACAATATACAGTCTATATTTCTCGCTTAGTTACACTCTTACAGCCCACAGCTTCCCCACACAAACATCCAGGAACATACGATCGGATTCACAGGCATACGATCTCTCTCCCAACAAAATCACACACACACACACACACACACATCTCTCAGACATACAGCATTATTTCAAAAAGACAAAAACATTTGTTCTTTTACAGAGTAGAGCCCCCACACATCGGAACGTAGATCCACTCTCCCCCATCTCGATCTGATGCATAAAGGGGCTCTATCTATTCCCTTCAGAGTCGCCATCCTGTTGTGGAATTTCAGGCTGTTGTTTACAGAACACACAGCCTATATTTCCTGTACTATCTAAGCACACATCAGATTTCATCTTTTTGCAATAATGTTGTCTTTAAGTTTGCTAAGTTCCACTCACCATTCATCCCATCATTCATTCAAGGAAAGCACCAACACAGGTCTTATCACCAAGTCATCCCAGAGCCGACTGTCTAGCCGACGCCTACTCAAAGACTTTTATTAGCTTCCAAAGATTTCACAGACATGAGGTGATTGGCTGCAGCAACCAATCACCTCCCCCATGGGAGGTGACATCACAGGATGTCCCCTGCACACAGGAGAATGACCATACAAGGACATCCCCTCCAGCAGGGATTAAATATATACAGTTCAATACAATAATACAATGCATGATGGCTAAAGTCTTATGGGCGTGTCCAGGCAGGGAAAGCGCGCATGCTCCCAGCAAACGAAGCCGTATTGCTTTAAAACATGGACGTTCTCCCCGACTATGAAACGATCATAAGCTCTCATATTACCGCTGATAAGAATCCTTATTCTGCGCTATTCCATAGAATAACGCATATTCAGATTATACTATTATTGAATGGGGGAGGGAGTCTATCTGCAGACGCGCGCTACGAATCCCAATCAATGTTGATCAGACACAGCAGAGACAAGAGCACGCATCTGCCTATAACCAATGATGTTGTTGCAGTGCGAGCATTTCCCCTCCTCAACGATCGTCCGTGCTAATGCACAGAGGGCCCCCGTCGGTGGACATATCCGCACCCTGCAAACATCACACTCCAACCTCAAGACGTGTTCCCCTACCAGACTGGATTCAACCAGCCTCAGACCGCCCCAGCCAGCTCTTTAGGAGCGGGCTGCGGAAGTACTAACACTGGGTGACACTATGACAATACATCATAAAAATCTCCACAACATAGCCCCCCTCACACTTGTATGCTCTTAGCCCCCTCCACACCTGTATGCTCGCAGCCCCCCTCACACCTGTATGCTTGCAGCCCCCTTGCACCTGTAAGCTTGCAGCCCCCTCACACCTGTACGCTCGTAGCCCCCCTCACACCTGTATGCTGGCAGATCCCCCTCACACCTATACGCTCGCAGCCCCCCTCACACCTGTACACTCTCATCCCCCCTTACACCTGTACGTTTACAGTCCCCCCTCACACCTGTACGCTCTCAGCTCCCCTCACACCTGTACGCTCTCAGCCCCCCTCACACCTGTACGCTCACGGTCCCCCTCACACCTGTATGCTCATATCCCCCCCACATATGTATATATGACACACACACGTACACACATGTACACATACATATGTACACACAGACATGCACAAACACACACACAGGCACACATGTACACAGCCACCACCCCCTTTGCTTTTACAACAGCCCTTACTTGTAAGGTGGTCTTCCTAGTCCCAGCTCTTGTTTCCACATGTGGCTGAGACACAGAAAGGAGCTGTAGTCCAGGAAACAATACAGGCAACACACATGATTAGTTCACATGCAGGAAATTGCCAGAGGTGGCAGCAAAGTGCCTGATATGAGCTCAATGACACAGAGCAGCAGCAGCTGCCGACTCAAACTCATACAGAAGCATCCACGGAGCTCCTCTGTACCTGTGCTTACATCCTGACGCGTGTCGTCATATCACATGACTTCATCAGAGGCACCTGATGAAGTCATGTGATATGACGACACGCGTCAGGACGTAAGCACAGACACACCGCCAGCAGATCTGAGAGGAGACAAGCCCGCCACTCGTAAGGATTCAATACCCCGCTCTGACTTTTAAATGTGAGTTTTTTACTTTGATTTTAATAAACGCCCTTAGTGGTTTCAGACCCACACTATTTCTCCTTCCTTTATTTTTTACATCCCAACTTTGTGACTGCCGCTGCTGACACCTGAGGGTTGCATTGATTGCACCATAGATGCTACACTCTTTCCCACTGGCACAAGCTCGGCACTCGTTTGGATTGAGGTCCACGCTCACTCCTTCACAAGTGAGTGTGTGAATGTATGCACCAGCTATCCATCTTGCCGCACTCACAAAGTTGCGCTATTGATGTGCTTTTTGTTTGTGTTTTTCCATATATACTCCATTGAGTAACGGTGCCACAAAGACCAGGCCATAAGGACGCGATACCCCCCTTCACTACAGAGAGCTGCTGCATACCGCCCCCCCTCCAACAGGGAGGTAAGCCAGGTGTGACCACAGGGTGGATGCCACAGGACTTTTCTCCAAGCATTTGGTGACAGCACCTTATCTACATATGATTTATCCATATACCATAAACCCATTAGTTATTTTTGGAAGTATTGGGAAGTCACCACCAGGACCTTTTTGGGACTGTTTTTCTCTATTAGTTTAGTTCACGTATGCACTGAGTGTGTTACTCTATTTATCCTATCCATCCTATCCTTTTTAGTTATGGATAATGTTTGTGGATTATTAATATGTTTAAGTGATTTAATTTTTTAACACGTGCTGCACATCTGGATTATTTAGATATTGGTTGTATATGTCACAATATTGCTTTATTACTCACTGTGTTATATATTTTTTCTTTTTTCTGATTATATTTTGATCAGTCCTCTATTAGTGCACGTACTTTTGTGTTACTGTGCACATTGCACATCGTTGCTAGTTAGCTTAATACTAGCTAATTACTTTTCCACTCTGTCTCTCATTTTCCCTCATTTTCCCCTTCCCCTTCCCCTCCCTTCCACACGTGGTCACCGGGTGATGCCACCCAGTGACTCCACCCCGTATGACGTCATAGTCCCACAGGGTGCTTTGGAGTGGGGGGGCGCAGGGTGCCCCCCTGACCCAAAGCACCCACCCCCCCATGTTGAGGGCATGCGGCCTGGTATGGTTCAGGAGGGGGGCGCTCGCTCGTTCCCTCCCTTTCCTGACCTGCTGGGCTGCGTGCTGGAATAAGGGTCTGGTATGGATTTTGGGGGGACCCCCACGCCATTAAAAAAAAAATTGGTGTGGGGGGTCCCCTCTGAATTCATACTAGACCCATGGGCCTGGTATGGACCTGGGGGGACCCCATGCTGTTTTTTTCTCTATTTTTTTTTATAGCCGGCAATGTTTATTTTTTTAAATTTCCTTTAACAACCAGCTATAGTCTGGTTAAAAAAAAAAAACGCAAATCGCGGCAAAATCTCGGTACTTGCGTTTTGGATGCGGGTCCATTAAATTCTATTACATGCAAAATGCTGTTTTTTGCTGGGAAAAAAAAGTCCCTGACCCTTTCCAAAAATGCAGAGGCACAAAAATGCATTGATGTGAACATGTTCCATAGGAACCCATGTTAAAAAAATTCCCTGCATTTCTGCAAAAAAAAAAAAACGCATTAGTGTGAATCGAGCCTTACAGCCCGTTTTTTAAAACGTCCGTCTGTGGGCATGAGGCCTAAGAAAAAAGAGGGGGAAAAAAAGCACTGGACTGCATCAAAAACGCACATGCAGAAAAGCACCTGGAATGCATACGGACTGTGTTTCCAAGGTGTGAACTGGCCCTTAGGCAGTTACGTTTAACCTCATTTTTCATAAAGCCAAAAAATGCGTTCAGACGCCAAAGATTTCCACATTTCAGAAGTGGTACCGGCGTTTAGCCGCGTTTTAGTTTATAAGCGTTTTTAAAGGTGACCTATTTTTTTACATTGAAAAACTCAAAAATTATGGCAAATGATGAAAAACCATTAAAAATATATATAAAAAAAAAGGTAATTGCTTGCATTGCATTGTGGACAATCCACAACTTGTGGCAGGTGACGTGGCCAGGTGACGTGGCAAGTGGACAATCCACAACTTGTGCCAGGTGACATGGCAAGTGGACAATCCACAACTTGTGGCAGGTGACGTGGCAAGTGGACAATCCACAACTTGTGGCAAGTGATGTGGCAAGTGACACGCTAAATACAAGTACACTGCTGCTCTCTCAGCTGCTGCTACTCACTCTGGTCTCACAAAATAGCTGAAATGGTTAATAATACTGTTTTTGAAGCTTAGGGCGGCTCCTTATGATGTTTCCTTACTAAACGCTTATAGACACAAATGCGGTAAAACGCAGCATGCAATCGCGACAAAACGCGTGTTTATAAATGCCACTTTCAACCTTAGTTCTGAAGACTTTGCACCAGCGTCCCGTGTACATGGGGCCTAAAAACGGCTATGCCATTTACAGCTCAAAAACGCCATGGTGGGCATGAGGCCATAGGCTAACATGGGAGGCGTTTTTAAGCTGCAAAAAACGCTCAAACAAGCGGCTGGAAAAACGTCCATGTGCATGTAGCCTTATATTAACCACTTGCTTACTGGGCACTTAAACCCCCTTCCTGCCCAGACCAATTTTCAACTTTCAGCGCTGATGCACTTTGAATGACAATTGCGCGGTCATACAACACTGTAATCGAATGAAAATGTAATCATTTTTTGCACACAAATAGAGCTTTCTTTTGGTGCTATTTGATCACCTCTGTGTTTGTTTTTTGTTTTTTTCTATAAATACAAAAGACCGACTAAAAAAAAAAAAAATTAGGATATTTTGATATTTCGTTCGAAAATTTAGAAAAATAAATAAATTTTCTCCTTCATTGATGTACACTGATGAGACTGCACTGATGGGCACCGATAAGGTGGCAAGGGTGGGCACTGAGAGGTGGCATTGCTAGTTGGCACTGGTGGGCATTGAGAAGTGGCACTGCTAGGTGGCAATGATAGTTGGCAGTGATGGGCACTGATAGGCAGCACTGCTAGGTGGCACCAGTGGTGGGCATTGATAGGTGGCACTGGCAGGGGCTACTGATTGTCACAGATGACGCAGAATTGCCTCTTCTTCTTCGGGCCCGATGTCCCTTGCACATAAGCCGGTGATTGCCTTTTTTTATGCTCACGCTGTCAGCACAAGGAGAAAACAAAAACCATTACCGAGCTTTTGTTTACATTACGTGATCAGCTGTCATTGGCTGACAGCTGATCACGTGGTAAGGGGCAGGGATCGGTCCCTTACTCGGATCTGTCATCACCCGAGTCTCAGTGACTCGGTGACCACAGCGTGCACGCGAAGGGGAGGACGTCTATTGACGGACTCCCGGCAATTGAGGACCGTGCTGTGGCCGTCGATCAGCTATAGCGCTGATCTCAAGTGATTAAGGAGGGTCTAAATGGGCCATTGACATGCATCACAATTCAACTTAGGAATGTGTCTTTGCAAAGTTAAACTAAATGAAATCCTTTCTTATTTTTGCTTGGGGATAGAGTGCAGAGGGTTTAGAAGTCTAGACAGTTTTTGGGGATGTCTGCACCCCTGATAGGGTGAAGACAACTCCCAAATTTGGCCACTTTATCCTTCCAAATAATTCACTTCCTGTCACATAGCCACACAGGAAGTGTGGTAAATCCCTACCAATGTCTTTCCTTGGGGACACACAGGTCAATCTAAATACTTTCCCCATTATGTACATTTCACTCCAGCATTTTGCTGGGTACACCCCAAATTATTAGGTATTTTGGACTTTGGGGTTTATTTACTAAAGGCAAATCCACTTTGCACTACAAGTGCACTTGCTGGATATCTGAGGGGGACATGCAAGGAAACAAAAAAAAAACACCATCTTTGCTTCCACATGATTGGATGTTAAAATCACCAGTTCTTCCCCTCAGATTTTCAGCAACTACACTTGTACTGCAGAGTGGATTTGCATTTACTAAACCCCAAACGACCTAATGATTTGGGGTGTACACAACAAAGTGCTAGAGTGCAATTTGCTTAACCACTTAACGACCGCTCACTGTATATATACGTCGGCAGAATGGCACCGACAGGCACAATCACGTAGAGTGTACGTGATTGCCTTTGTACAGTTGGGGGGTCCAATCGGACCCCCCTTCTGTACAGTGAGCGGTGGCTAAGTGTCCGGGAGCGTTCCGGGATGAGGGGGCAGCCATTCGTTTCTGGCCACCCCCTCGCGATCGCTCCCGGCGAATGGAAATGCCCCCTCTGTCTGTGTCAGACAGAGGGAGCAGGAGGAAGTGATGTCATCTCTGGTGCGGCGCTCACATATACCGAGCGCCGTACAAGAGAAGATATCAGGTCAGTGCACACAACACTACACTGACACCAGGACACATAGGGACATAAATCGCCCCCCCCAGGCCCCCCCAGACACCCCAGATCACCCCCCAGATCACCCCCCCAGCCCCCAGTCACAGTGTCACTGATTGCAGTGACCATTTATTTAGTGATCACTGCAATCAGTGACATTTGTGACTGTAAAAGTGTCACCAAAGTTTAGTCTTAGGTCCAGTGTAGCCCCCTAACCCCCCCTAATAAAGGTTTAACCCCCTGATCACCCCCCAGATAACCCTTTCACCCCCTATCACCACTGTCGCTTAGCGATCATTTTTCTGATCGCTGTCTTAGCGTCAGTGATGCCGATCGGCAGCCAGTAATTTTTTTTAGGTTCGCCGCAGGTTTTTATAGCGTCAGGTACCCCAATATATTATCTAATAAAGGTTTAACCCCCTTGATCACCCCCCAGGTAACCCTTTCACCCCCTATCACCACTATCACTAAGCGATCGTTTTTCTAAACGCTGTCTTAGTGTCTGTGATGCAGATCGGTAGCCGGTAATTTTTTTTAGGTTCGCCGCAGGTTTTTATAGCGTCAGGTACCCCAATATATTATCTAATAAAGGTTTAACCCCCTTGATCGCCCCCCCAGGTAACCCTTTCACCCCCTATCACCAGTGTCGCTAAGCAATTGTTTTTCTAAACGCTGTCTTAGTGTCGGTGATGCAGATCGTTGCCAGTAATTTTTTTTAGGTTCGCCGCATGTTTTTATAGCGTCAGGTACCCCAATATATTATCTAATAAAGGTTTAACCCCCTTGATCGCCCCCCAGGTAACCCTTTCACCCCCTATCACCACTGTCACTAAGCAATCGTTTTTCTAAACGCTGTCTTAGTGTCTGTGATGCAGATCGGTAGCCGGTAATTTTTTTAGGTTCGCCGCAGGTTTTTATAGCGTCAGGTACCCCAATATATTATCTAATAAAGGTTTAACCCCCTTGATCGCCCCCCAGGTAACCCTTTCACCCCCTATCACCACTGTCGCTAAGCAATTGTTTTTCTAAACGCTGTCTTAGTGTCGGTGATGCAGATCATGGCCAGTATTTTTTTTTAGGTTTGCCGCATGTTTTTATAGCGTCAGGTACCCCAATATATTATCTAATAAAGGTTTAACCCCCTTGATCGCCCCCCCAGGTAACCCTTTCACCCCCATCACCACTGTCGCTAAGCAATCGTTTTTCTAAACGCTGTCTTAGTGTCGGTGATGCAGATCGGTAGCTGGTAATTTTTTTTAGGTTCGCCGCAGGTTTTTATAGCGTCAGGTACCCCCATATATTATCTAATAAAGGTTTTAACCCCCTGATTGCCCCTAGTTAACCCTTTCACCAGTGATCACCATATAAGTGTTACGGGTGACGCTGGTTAGTTAGTTTGCTTTTTATAGTGTCAGGGCACCCGCCGTGTATATAACCCAATAAAGGTTTAACCCCCTGATCGCCCGGCGGGTGATATCAATTAGGTTTTAGCGTCAGAGAGGGTCTGAGTCACACCCCAGGCAGCGTCAGGTTAGTGCCAGTAACGCTAACACCCACGCGTGAAGCATACACCCCCCTTAGTGGTATAGTATCTGAACAGATCAATATCTGATCTGATCTATACTAGCGTCCCCAGCAGTTTAGGGTTCCCAAAAACGCAGTGTTAGCGGGATCAGCCCAGATACCTGCTAGCACCTGCGTTTTGCCCCTTCGCCCAGCCCAGGCCACCCAAGTGCAGTATCGATTGATCACTGTCACTTACAAAACAAAAACACACATAACTGCAGCGTTCGCAGAGACAGGCCTGATCCCTGCGACTCCAGTGCTGTAGGAGGTGATTTCACCACCACAGTTAAAAAAAACAAACAAATATGCCGAAGCATTGGGGCAGCAGGGGCGGAGGAGCGATTTTGCTCCTAATGCCGCGTACATATGGTCGAAATTCCGACGGAGGCTTGCCCGTGGAAAAGTCCGACCATGTGTGTGCGGCATAACTTTTTTGCGGGAGGATGCCCCCATGCTTCGGCATATATAAATGGTGCGTGTATGCCCATCATTGGAAGTGGGTGGATGAAGGGCGGTATTCTAATGGTGGGCATACCCACCGATCAATCTCTTTTTTCATTCAGCCAACTGGCTGCATGAAATAAAAAGATTACAATACATGTCCAACAAGAACCAGCAACGTACTGGTATGTTGCTGGACTTTGAATGTTTATACCAGAATGATGCCTGCGGGTTTAGGTATCATCTTGGTATCATTCTTTTCAGCCTGCGGCCGGCTTTCATGTAAAAGCAATCCTAGCGGCTAATTAGCCTCTGGACTGCTTTTACAAGCAGTGGGAGGGAATGCCCCCCCCGGATATAAAAAGCGCCATTGGGAAATTGGGAAAGCATTTTATCACACCGATCTTGGTGTGGTCAGATGCTTTGAGGGCAGAGGAAAAATCTAGGGTCTAGAAGACCCCAGTTTTTTCAAAAAAAGAGTACCTGTCACTACCTATTGCTATCATAGGGGATATTTACATTCCCTGAGATAACAATAAAAATGATTAAAAAAAAAAATACTTGGAAGGAACAATTTAAAAATAAAATAAAAAAGCAAAATTAATAATAAAAAAAAAAAAAGCACCCCTGTCCTGCCCTGCTCTTGCCCAATGGCGAACGCAAGCGTCGGTCTGGCGTCATATGTAAACAGCAATTGCACCATGCATGTGAGGTATCACCGCGAAGGTCAGATCAAGGGCAATCATTTTAGCAGTAGACCTCCTCTGTAAATCTACTGGGGTAACCTGTAAAGGCTTTTAAAGGCTTTTAAAAATGTATGTAGTTTGTCGCCAATGCGCGTTTGTGCGAAATTTTAAAGCATGTCGTGTTTGGTATCTATGTACTCGGCCTAAGATCATCTTTTTTATTTCATCAAACATTTGGGCAATATAGTGTGTTTTAGTGCATTAAAATTAAAAAAGTGTATTTTTTAACCCAAAAAATGCGTTTGAAAAATTGCTGCGCAAATACTGTGTAGAAAAAAAAATGCAACACCCACCATTTTAATCTGTAGGGCCTTTGCTTTAAAAATATATATATAATGTTTGGGGTTCAACATAATTTTCTTGCAAAAAAAAAAATGTTTTCATGTAAACAAAAAGTGTCAAAAAGGGCTTTGTCTTCAAGTGGTTAGAAGAGTGGATGTAAGCTTCCTAATGTTGTGTATAAAATGCCAGAACAGTTCAAAACCCCCCCAAATGACCCCATTTTGGAAAGTAGACACCCCAAGCTATATACTGAGAGGCATGTCGAGTCCATGGAATATTTTATATGTTGACACAAGTTGCGGAAAAACGACAATTTTTTTTTTTTTTTTTGCACAAAGTTGTCACTAAATGATATATTGCTCAAACATGCCATGGGCATATGTGGAATTACACCCCAAAATACATTCTGTTGCTTCTCCTGAGTACGGGGATACCACATGTGTGAGACTTTTTGGGAGCCTTGCAATGTACGGGACCCCAAAAACCAAGCACCGCCTTCAGGCTTTCTAAGGGTGTAAATTTTTGATTTCACTTCTCACTGCCTATCACAGTTTCGGAGGCCATGGAATTCCCAGATAGCACAAAACCCCCCCAAATGACCCCATTTTGGAAAGTAGACACCCCAAGCTATTTGCTGAGAGGTATTGTGAGTATTTTGCAGATCTCGCTTTTTGTCACAAAGTTTTGAAAATTGAAAAAAAAATATATATATATATATATATATTTTCTTTCTTCATTTTCAAAAACAAATGAGAGCTGTAAAATACTCGCCATTCCTCTCAGCAAATAGCTTGGGGTGTCTATATTCCAAAATGGGGTCATTTTGGGGGGTTTTGTGCGATTTTGGCATTTTATGGCCTTCGAAACTGTGATAGATAGTGAGGAGTGAAATCAAAAATTTGTGCCTAGAAATCCTGAAGGCGGTGCTTGGTTTTCGGGGTCCCGTACGCGGCTAGGCTCCTAAAAAGTCCCACACATGTGGTATCCCCATACTCAGGAGAAGCAGAAAAATGTATTTTGGGGTGTAATTCCACATATAACCATGGCATGTGTGAGCAATATATCATTTAGTGACAACTTTTTGTAATTTTTTTTTTTTTTTTGTCAGTATTCAATCACTTGGGACAAAAAAATTATATTTAATGGGCTCAACAGGCCTCTCAGCAATTTCCTTGGGGTGTCTACTTTCTAAAATGGGGTCATTTGGGGGGGTTTTGTGCTATTTTGGCATTTTATGGCCTTCGAAACTGTGATAGGTAGTGAGGAGTGAAATCAAAAATTTGCGCCCTTAGAAATCCTGAAGGCGGTGCTTGGTTTCCGGGGTCCCGTACACGGCTAGGCTCCCAAAAAGTCCCCCAGATGTGGTATCCCCGTACTCAGGAGAAGCAGCAAAATGTATTTTGGGGTGAAATTCCACATATAACCATGGCATGTGTGAGCAATATATCATTTAGTGACAACTTTTTGTAATTTTTTTTTTTTTTTTGTCAGTATTCAATCACTTGGGACAAAAAAATTATATTTAATGGGCTCAACAGGCCTCTCAGCAATTTCCTTGGGGTGTCTACTTTCTAAAATGGGGTCATTTGGGGGGGTTTTGTGCTATTTTGGCATTTTATGGCCTTCGAAACTGTGATAGGTAGTGAGGAGTGAAATCAAAAATTTGCGCCCTTAGAAATCCTGAAGGCGGTGCTTGGTTTCCGGGGTCCCGTACACGGCTAGGCTCCCAAAAAGTCCCCCAGATGTGGTATCCCCGTACTCAGGAGAAGCAGCAAAATGTATTTTGGGGTGAAATTCCACATATAACCATGGCATGTGTGAGCAATATATCATTTAGTGACAACTTTTTGTAATTTTTTTTTTTTTTTAGTCATTATTCAATCACTTGGGACAAAAAAATAAAAAATTCAATGGGCTCAACATGCCTCTCAGCAATTTCCTTGGGGTGTCTACTTTCCAAAATGGGGTCATTTGGGGGGGTTTGTACTGCCCTGTCATTTTAGCACCTCAAGAAATGAGATAGGCAGTCATAAATTTAAAGCTGTGTAAATTTCAGAAAATGTACCCTAGTTTGTAAACTCTATAACTTTTGCGCAAACCAATAAATATACGCTTATTGACATTTTTTTTACTAAAAACATGTGGCTGAATACATTTTGGCCTAAATGTATGACTACAATTGAGTTTATTCGATTTTTCTTATAACAAAAAGTAGAAAATATCATTTTGTTTCAAAATTTTCGGTCTTTTTCCGTTTATATCGCAAAAAATAAAAATCGCAGAGGCAATCAAATACCATTAAAAGAAAGCTCTATTTGTGGGAAGAAAAGGACGCAAATTTCGTTTGGGTACAACATTGCATGTCCGCACAATTTACAGTTAAAGCAGCGCAGTGCAAAATTCTGAATTCACCTCTGGTCCTTTAGCTACCAAATGGTCCGGGGCTTAAGTGGTTAATAGGGACACTAGTTAGATTGACCTGTGTGTCCCCAAGAAAACACATTGGTAGGGTTTTAACTTCACTTCCTGTTTAGCTGTGTGACAGGAAGTGAAGCCAATTTTACTAAAAAGGACACAAAGCCCAACCTAAAAAAAAAAAACAAGCAGGGGTTCTAACACTTACTTGGTTTCCCTCAAAATGCCCACAATTAGAATAGTATTGCCTTGAGCTATTTTTAAGTGCAGTTCTCTAAATCAGTGCTTCTCAAGTACCCCCAACAGGCCATGTTTGCAGGTTTTCCTTCATCTTGCACATGTGCTTTAAATCACAGTCAATGGTTTGGTATTTTGGACAGCAATTCTCGATAAGATAAATTCACAAAACATGTCCTGTTGGGGGTACTTGAGGACTGAGGCTGAGAACCACTGCAGTAAAAAGGAAAATTGAATACTTACCGCTCTGTATTTTTCATTTCCTGGTGACTATCCATGGCAGCACACAATACATGTGTAGCGGGGTCTTCTTTAAGACTCTTGGAACTACATCTCCCAGAGTCCTGTTTGGCACCCAGGGTGCAGTGTTGCCACCGCAGAGACTCATGGGAGGGACTATTTAAGAAGGAGGCGAGGCGGAGCTCGGCCTCTTTGGACACTGCGCTGCTAGCAACAGCTTCTTCCTGTGCGGATCTGCTGCAGTGCAAGGCCTGAAGTCTGGGGCCTTGCGCAACTTCCGAAGAGCCTTCCATCCCGCTGCGGAGCCTGGGTGGCACCTGACTTTGTTTGCTGTGGACATCAGTTGGATCGGGGACCCGATCATTGCGGACGCTGTGTGTGGTGACACAGCAGGTGGAAGTCCCGGACTGGGATCGCGTCCGGAGTGGTGAGCGAGCACCTGCTCAATCCAGTCGGTTGTATTGTGTTTAGGCCTATAGACTGCCTTGGCCCACCGATCATTTATTTGCTGTTTCCGCTGGAGACCGGTTGCAGGATAGAGTTAAAGGGTCTCCAGCATAGTGTTCCTTGTGACTGCCTACTTTGTGGATTACAATACTGTTCCTGAACGTGCACCGCCATTTCAAGTTTGCATGCAAAGAAATCTTTATTCAAAAGACTGAGTTTGATTCTATGTCAGGCCTGACTAGGGAGGGGAGATAGAATATTGTTTAGTGCGCCATAGGGCGCGTAGATAGCAATAGCTGCACGTGGTGGATTACCGCGCTGTGCTATTGCCATATATATATTCCATCTATTGCTGCAGGGCTCTGTAAGCCAGTTATATGTTATGTTTTTTTTCTTTTATATATATTTTATTTTTTAAAGAAAAAATTCCATTATACATAGGACAGTCATTTCATTTGATCTAATACCCCTAGTTATCAACACAACAAAATTTTATCTCAGTTCAAATATATCGCATCAGTCCAAATTCATAAACTTATATATACTATCATACAGAACGAACCAATATGCCCATATCAAAACATAAACTTTAAATAGATCCGTCTATACTCTAGACTCAGTCCCTTACTGTCCTAAATATACAAATTATCCACTTTACTTTAAACACTTTCACCATCAAGAAAAGAAAAGAAAAGCTAGCAAAACAAACAAAAAAAATAAAATAAAATAAAAAAACCCCAGCCAACCCCGCCAGTAGGAAAGGGGGAGGTTTAGTAAATCACCAATATTAAGTATATGTTATGTTTTAACCCATGCCCTTTTAACCTAAAGTAAAGCTGTTATACCTTGCCACTTGCTATCACTGTGTTATCATTATTCATAGTGCTTACACTTAATCTGGGGTTAAAGTGTGTATGCTACAGGTGTAGATTGCGATAGAAAACATCCCTAGACTAACTGTGCCACAGGGGATTATACAAGATTGCCGGAGGTTGGTGGAGCTGTACTCAGGGCCCGAAAAATCAAACCAGCGGCTCTCTTAACTGGGGGTAGCGCTACACGTGGGGGCTCTCGAGTCTGGGATCCTGATACAGCAGGTGAACATGCCAAAAGTACCGGCATGGACCCGTTAGAGGTTAAAGCGTGGTGCGAAGCAGGTAAGACAGAACCAGATCAGTAGGTGGTCATCAGCCTCCCAGGGGAGGAATGGTCAACAGAGACGGTAGAGAAACTGGTGGTGTCAATGTCCCCAGATTGTACACCATGGGTGATAGACATGAAGTCAGACCCAAACATCTCATATCAGTATGCGCTGATAGAATGGTGGGACGGAATGCCGGAAACCTTTAAGCGCAGATGTGTGCGCACCGCAGACAATAGAACTTATAAGTTGGCGCACGCAATAACCGTCAAGACGGAACCACTCCAAATGGGATCACCACAAGGGACACCCCGTGTCTCTCCTGAAAGGAAAGAAAGGGTGACGCCCCCGGCGGCACCAGTCACTACCATAGGACCAGAATTAATAAACGCCTTAGGGGATCTGCTAGCAAAGTGCCAGAGGACAAGTACGGTACATGTAGAGGCTAGCTACCACAGACTAAAGACATTCTCAGGGAAGCTTCGTGTCCCTGTAGGGGAAGAAGATTTCGAAACCTGGGTTGAGCAGGCACTATTAGCAGTAGAGGCATGGGAGGTGCCTGAAGCGCAGAAGAGACAGCGCGTGATAGAAAGTTTGAAAGGCGCTGCAGCAGAAGCGGTGAAAAGCTTCCGGTTTGGCAATGCTGATTGCACAGCTCAGGACTGTTTAGCCATGTTACAAAAGGAGTTCGGTCAGCTTGAGAAGGTGACAGAATTAGTGTACCAATTCGAACATACTTTCCAACAGCTGAATGAGAAGCTTTCAGAGTATGTAAGAAGACTCAACAAGATGCTTTGCAAGATCGTGTTGAAGAAAGGGATGTTGCCCCAAGACACAGATGCAGCAAGAATGAAGCAAGTGTTAAAGGGAGCATTACACTCGGATCCAGTCTGGCTTCACCTGAAAACCGGTGGAGGGGGAATGTCATTGACTTACTCTGATCTGATAAAAATTATTAGGGATGAGGAGTCACTACAGATGGATCAACAAGTGATCAAGGCACATACTTCTGCTGCACCAGTGATAGTCAACTCGGTGATGACAAAAGAAAGAGACCCAGAAGTAGACGCTTTAAAATCGCAGATGTCTCAGGTGTTAGAGATGCTGACCTCCCTGATTACAAAAGATTCAAGGGTTCCTGAGAGAGAGGGACCAAAGAAGGAGTTGTTCCCAGATGCTTCAGTGCCCATTCCCCTACAAGACTGGGGGGATGTGATCTGTTTTAACTGTGGAGGGATTGGCCATATTGCAGCTGTATGTTCCAGTCCCAAGAAAAAGAAAGCAGACAACCGCAAGCGGCGGGAAACTCCAGAGGGCCCGGTGAAGGAGTCAACCGGATGCCCATCATCTTCAGTGAGCTCCAAACTGAATGAGAAGCCCAAGAAAAGAGAGGACAAGACCCCTCAGAAGAAACACAAGGTTCCTCAGTGGGAACGTACCCAAAGGAAAGAGTGTAATGTCCCTCAGCGGGTAGTTACACCCGTTAACAGGAGGGAGATCAATGCATACCAGGCCCAGGAGAGGCTTAAGTCCAAAGAGAAGTGGAAAAAAGGAAGTACAAAAGGGAAACGCAAGGATCCAAGGAAAAAGACCCCTTGGAAGCGATATCCAGAGAAGCTGGTGGGCCCATCCCCCATAGTGCCCATTCAAGTGGAGGGAGTTTACACAAAAGCCATATTGGATACAGGGGCACAGGTGACCCTGTTGTATCGGGACTTTTATGACAAACACTTAGGTCACTTACCCATCAAGAAGATAGAAGAACAAGAAATCTGGGGAATCGGGACCCAGAGCTTCCCTTATGATGGCTACCTGCCCATAAAACTGACCTGGTCCGGAGGCTTCTGACCCCCTCTTGCAAGCAGGAAAGACTCGGCCGCCACCAAGATTCACCCCATCTTGAAGACAGCCTACCAGTCCTGGAGCAGAAGGTCCCGGAAGAGGGAGTGAGGAAGGTCTGGAGACTTGGAAAGAAGGGAGTGGTGTTGCAGCCCGGCGAAGTAACCTGTCTCAGAGCCACTGTGAAGCTTACTTGGGAGCAACCTGGACCCTTTGTCATGTTGGAGCCAGACCCAAGGGAAGAAAACTCGGGTTTGGAGGTAATCCCAGAAGTGATTCCACTGATGGCTCTGAAGAAGGCCCACTATAAGGTCCCTGTGAGTGTCAGGAATACTACGGATGGCCCCATGGAGATCCCAGCCAGGATGTTGCTGGGCCAGGTGAGCCCTGCTACCCCAGTTGCCCTGTCAGATGCGGAGAAGACGGGTGAAGGAGGGAATGTTTGGGAGAAACTCTCCATGGAGAACCCAAACCTGCCCAGGGCTTGGAAAGAGAGAGCCAAGGCCCAGTTGACCAGGTGGAAGAAGATCTTCTCTCAAGATGAGTTTGATGTGGGGTGTGCGAGGAGTACCACCCATCGAATCCGCCTCCAGGAAGACAAGCACTTCAGGGAGAGAGTCAGGCGAGTCCCATTAGCAGACCTGGAAGATCTGAGGGAACAACTTGGAGAACTCAAGAGGACCGGTGTGATCCGGGAGTCTAGAAGTCCCTATGCCACTCCGATAGTAGTAGTCAAAAAAAGAATGGATCATTGAGGTTGTGTATAGACTACAGGACCCTCAACAGGAGAACCATCCCTGACCAGTACACCACTCCGAGGATAGAGGATGCCCTACAGAGCTTGTCCGGAGCCAAGTGGTTCAGCGTGATGGACCTCAAGAGTGGATACTATCAGATCCCTATGCATCCGGAAGACAAGGAGAAGACAGCCTTCATAACCCCAGTGGGGTTCTTTGAATATGACCGAATGCCCCAGGGACTGTCCGGAGCCCCAGCCACCTTCCAACGTCTCATGGAGAAGACTGTAGGAGACATGAACCTTATCGAGGTCCTTGTGTACTTGGACGATGTCATTGTCTTCGGGAGGACCTTGGAAGAACACGAAGAGAGGCTGGAGAAAGTTTTGAGAAGACTCAGTGAGGAGGGGCTCAAGCTTTCGCCCGAGAAGTGTAGGTTCTACCAATCTTCCGTTAATTATCTGGGACACATAGTGTCTGAAGAAGGGATAGCCACAGACCCTGAGAAGTTGGAGGCAGTTACTTCCTGGCCACGGCCTACCACGGTAACAGAACTCAGATCCTTCCTGGGGTTCTGTTCCTATTATAGAAGGTTCGTGGAGGGGTTTGCCCGAATTGCCAGACCCCTGAATGAGCTACTCAAGACGGAAGGGGAAGAGGATGACTCGGGTCCCAGGAAGCCGGGACAGTCAGTCCAAGACCAGTGGAACCAAAAGTGTGAAGAGGCCTTTCAGATGTTAAAAAAAAGCCTAACCACCGCCCCTGTCTTGGCCTATGCAGACCCAAAGAGACCTTATGAACTCCACGTAGATGCCAGTCATGACGGTCTGGGAGGAGTGCTCTATCAGGAGCATGAAGGACAACTGCGACCCGTTGCCTACGTGAGCAGGAGCCTGACCCCCTCTGAAAAGAACTACCCCACTCATAAGCTGGAGTTCCTGGCCCTCAAGTGGGCGGTAGTTGACAAACTTAAAGACTACCTGTATGGGGCAGAATTCACTGTGAAAACCGACAACAACCCCCTTACTTATCTCTTTACCACAGCAAAGCTGGATGCCACAGGAAATAGATGGTTGGCTGCACTGTCTGGGTTAAATTTCAGCCTGAAATACAGGCCTGGGGCTGGGAATCGAGACGCAGACGCCCTGTCTAGAAGATCTCATGCCCCTACCAGTGATACAGAAGACTGGACCCAAGTGGCACCCGACGGGGTGCGGGCCCTTTGCCAAGGGGCTGAACTTCAAGCCAGAGGAGGCTCAAGGGCAGAAGAGATAGGAGTTACCATGGTAGGAGTTCCCAAGCAATACTGTGGGGTAACCCAGTTGGAAGAAGATAATCTGCCAAAACTGTCAAAGAAGGAGTTGAGATGTGACCAATTGGAAGACCCTATGGGGAGATTGGTTCTGGAGGCCCTGGAGAATCAGGATCCAAATAGACTCCTGCGTCATCCTTCAAAGGAAGCTCGCCTGTTGAGGAAAGAGTGGGACAGGTTGAAGGTGCATCAGGGAGTGGTCTACCGAAGACAAATGGCAACTGTTTCTCCCCGAGAAACACAGAGAGACTGTCTTGGTTGCCCTGCATGACAATCATGGACACCTAGGGGCGGAAAGGACCTTCCAACTGATTAGGAACCGTTTCTATTGGCCCTGCATGAGGGCTAAAGTTGAAGAATGCTGCCATTCATGTGCACGATGCATCCAGAGAAAGACTTTACCTTATCAAGCTGCCCCAATGGGCCATCTGCAAAGTCAAAGCCCACTTGATCTGGTATGCATTGATTTTCTCTGCCTCGAACCCGATCTGAGTGGACTAGGAAATGTTCTGGTAGTAACCGATCATTTCACCCGGTATGCCCAGGCTTTCCCAACCAAAGACCAAGAAGGCTTCCACGGTGGCCAAGGTACTTATGGAGAAGTATTTTGTCCATTATGGGCTACCACAGCGACTTCACTCAGACCAAGGGAGAGAGTTTGAAAGTCGGCTGATTCGGAAGCTCCTGGATTCCTTAGGGATCAAGAAGACCCGAACCTCTCCTTACCACCCACAAGGGGATGCTCAACCGGAGAGGTTCAACCGAACTCTGCTCAATATGCTGGGGACCCTGAGTAGCGAGAAGAAACAACATTGGAGTAAGCACATATCGGCTATAGTCCACGCTTACAATAGTACCACAAGTGATGCTACAGGCTACTCCCCCTACCGTCTCATGTTCGGAAGAGAAGCAAGATTACCGGTAGACCTGGCCTTTGGTACCTCCATAGACCATTCCTCAGCCACATCCCACAAGGGAAGGTGGCCTATAAACAAGCCCAAGCGGTTTCAGACCAAAGGGGGGCCCGCAACAAGAGGAACTTCGACCTGAAGGTTTGGATCCAGGACCTGCAACCAGGAGACCGAGTTCTTCTACGAAACTTGGGAGTCCCTGGGAAGCACAAGCTTGCAGACAGATGGAGACCTGAACCCTATGTCATTTGTAAGAAGCTGCCGGGCCTACCTGTCTATAAATTGAAGCAAGAAGGGAAGGTGGGCCCATTGAAGACTTGGCATTGAAACCACTTACTCCCACTTGCTGAAGCAGTTCGGATACCTCCTGCAAGGGACTCCTCAAGCCCAGACTCCATTCTGGATACCCCTAGGCCAAACACTCAGTCCCAGTTCTCCCAAAATCAAGATGTAGAGACCTCTGAGCAAGGTGAAGATGAGAGACAGGAACTTTATTGGTTATGGCCTTCCCCAACTCCGGGAACTTCTGCTATAGATCTTCCTCCTGCCAAAGACACTATAGACAGAACACTGAATGCGGAAGCTACTGAATTCGTTCCATCCAGCCCTTTGTCAGATTGCTGGGAAGATGCCTGTGACACATACTCAGAGGAGGACCCAAGCGACTCTATGTACCTCCAGGATCCTGAACTAAGTGTTTCAGAGCCAGCGGAATCCCTCAAGCCTGTTCCAGAAGAGGAGCCTGCAGTGTCCCCGCCAGAAGTCCCAAGAGAGCAAAGAGCTAGAAGAGTCATAAGGCCTCCCAAGAACTTACTCACAAATGGGGAAGAGCTCAGAGGAGGCAGTGGTCACTGCAAGGAGGAGTACAGAGCATCCAGTTCCCTCCACTGTTCATTTGGTGGAGGGAAACCCCAATTCATCCTCTGGCACAGTTAGGCAGGCCACTCATGATAGTGTGACCTGTGGGCAAGGGAATTCAACCCCTCAGTTTTGGTGGGAGTTCCCTTTGCCCACATGATACACAGCATTGTCTAGAATTGTACGTAGTGTATGCTAAATTTTTTTTATCTTTATCAAGTGGGGGGAGTGTGTAGCGGGGTCTCCTTTAAGACTCTTGGAACTACATCTCCCAGAGTCCTGTTTGGCACCCAGGGTGCAGTGTTGCCACCGCAGAGACTCATGGGAGGGACTATTTAAGAAGGAGGCGAGGCGGAGCTCGGCCTCTTTGGACACCGCGCTGCTAGCAACAGCTTCTTCCTGTGCGGATCTGCTGCAGTGCAAGGCCTGAAGTCTGGGGCCTTGCGCAACTTCCGAAGAGCCTTCCATCCCACTGCGGAGCCTGGGTGGCACCTGACTTTGTTTGCTGTGGACATCAGTTGGATCGGGGACCCGATCATTGTGGACGCTGTGTGTGGTGACACAGCAGGTGGAAGTCCCGGACTGGGATCGCGTCCAGAGTGGTGAGCGAGCACCTACTCAATCCAATCGGTTGTATTGTGTTTAGGCCTATAGACTGCCTTGGCCCACCAATCATTTATTTGCTGTTTCCGCTGGAGACCGGTTGCAGGACAGAGTTAAAGGGTCTCCAGCATAGTGTTCCTTGTGACTGCCTACTTTGTGGATTACAATACTGTTCCTGAACGTGCACCACCATTTCAAGTTTGCATGCAAAGAAATCTTTATTCAAAAGACTGAGTTTGATTCTATGTCAGGCCTGACTAGGGAGGGGAGATAGAATATTGTTTAGTGCGCCATAGGGCGCGTAGATAGCAATAGCTGCACGTGGTGGATTACCGCGCTGTGCTATTGCCATATATATATTCCATCTATTGCTGCAGGGCTCTGTAAGCCAGTTATATGTTATGTTTTAACCCATGCCCTTTTAACCTAAAGTAAAGCTGTTATACAGTACCTTGCCACTTGCTATCACTGTGTTATCATTACTCATAGTGCTTACACTTAATCTGGGGTTAAAGTGTGTATGTTACAGGTGTAGATTGCGATAGAAAACATCCCTAGACTAACTGTGCCACAGGGGACTATACAAGATTGCCGGGGGTTGGTGGAGCTGTACTCAGGGCCCGAAAAATCAAACCAGCGGCTCTCTTAACTGGGGGTAGCGCTACACATGCATATGCTACCATGAACGCACCAAGTTAGACAAATCACACCTGTTTTGTTTTGACATGCCAATAAGCATAGTTAAGCTGCAGCTGTCACATTTGTTGCATAGAAAACAAAAAACAAACATCAAACTTTGCATCAAATTTTATTGGTCAACAAAACAGGACTTAAAAAAGTCCTTGGGCATGCTCAGATTAACACAAATGCAGCCAGCAGAAAATACCCCGTCCAAAATTAAGCACATCATCCAGCATGCTACAAAATTAGAGACGGGACAATTATCACCCGGTGCGGGGGGCAAACAAAGAGCCTAACATGGGCAAAAGTTATACAACAAATACCATTGCAGTCTATGGGAACTGACTTGTTAATTTTGCTAGTCCCCACTTGGCTGGCTTATCTTCTAGTTATTGGCCTTAAAATGGGTATGGGGGCCCAGGTCCCACCCTAAGGGACATATATCAATGTTACCAATTTGGACAACACCAAAAACAAAACAAGGAGAAGTGCCTTTAAATATGCCAGATTGCTTAGGGCCATTTCACACCACATGCAGTGCATTGTGTTTTTTAGGCATCAAAAATGAATGGAAAGTTGGTTATATGGTTCTAAATGGCAGTGTTTGTTCCAGTGTGTTCCAGTTCCACAAAAAAAGTAGAACATGCTGCATTTTACCTGCACTGGACTGTACTGGAACGCTGCAAAACGCATCAAAAACGCACTGGAATGCACCGGAACACACCTAAATGCACCAAAAAAGCACTGGAACACACTTGTCCTTATCTATGGTTAATAAAAAAGAGGGGTGAAAAAAAGCACCTGGATCGCATCCGGATTGCGTTTCTATGGTGTGAACTGGCCCTAAGGACCAGTTCACACCATAAAAACGCAGTCTGGATGCGTTCCAGGTGCTTTTCTGAATGCACGTTTTTGACGCGTTCCAGTGCATTTTTTATGCGTTTTTGATGCAGTCCAGTGCTTTTTTCCCCCTCTTTTCACTTAACCTTAAGGGCCAGTTCACACCAGACGCAGTTCCGTTCAGTTTTGTGCGCATTTTTTCTGCTCTAAAAATGCATGCACAGTATTTTCCATGTATTCCAGTGGCTCTTGTTGGCTCTAGTTCACACCATGCAGTCAGTTTCCGGTCAGTTTCCGGTGCAGAAACTGACAGGAAACTGACTGCATGGTGTAAACTAGAGCCAACTAGAGCCATTGGAATACATGGAAAATACTGTGCATGCATTTTGTGCAGAAAAAAAGCACACGGAACTGAACGAAACTGCGTCTGGTGTGAACTGGCCCTAATAAGGACAAGTGTGTTGCAGTGCGTCTTTGGTGCATTTAGGTGCGTTCCGGTGCGTTCCAGTGCATTTTTGGTACGTTCCGGTGCGTTTTTGATGCGTTTTTTACTGCGGTCCAGTACAGTTCTGTACATAAAAAATGCAGCATGACCAATTTTTTTTTCCTTTCTGAAACGCACTGGAACGGACTGCAGTGGTGTGAACTATGCCATTGGCATTAATGTGATCAACTTTCTTTGCGTTTTTCATGCATCAAAAAAAAATGCACTGCACTGCATCCGGTGTGAACTGGCCCTAAATATCATACCTGGGGGGTGTCTATAGTATGCCTGTAAAGTAGCGCATGTTTTCCATGTTTATAACAGTCTGAGAGCAAAATGACATTTCTAAAGTAAAATAATAGTCATTTAAAAGTACCCGTGGCTATAATGAATGGCTGGTTCCCGTCAATACAGATAAAAGTCATTGAAAGTCTTTAAAAAAAAAATGCGTGGGGGTCCCCCCAAATTCCATTACCAGGCCCTTCAGGTCTGGTATGGATATTAAGGGGAACTCCGCGCCAAATAAAAAAAAAATGGCGTGGGGGTTCCCCTCGAAATCCGTACCAGGCCCTTCAGGTCTGGTATGGATTTTAAGGGGACCCCCGCGCCAGACTTAAAAAAAAAATTGTGTGGGGGTCCCCCTAAAAATCCACACCAGACCCTTATCTGAACACGCAACCTGGCAGGCCGCAGGAAAAGAGGGGGGACGAGAGAGCGCCCCCCCCTGAACCGTACCAGGCCACACGCCCTCAACATGGGGAGGATGCTTTGGGGGTTTGTGACCCCTCAAAGCACCATGTCCCCATGTTGATGGGGAAAAGGGCCTCATCCCCACAACCCTTGCCGGTGGTTGTGGGGGTCTGCGGGCGGGGGGCTTATCGGAATCTGTAAACCTACTTTAACAAAAGGGACCCTCAGATCCCCTACCATTTCACAAAAAAAAGTGTCAACATTTTTAAAAATGACAATAGCCGGTTTTTGACAATTCCTTTATTAATGTCTTCTTCTTTCTTCCATCTTCTTCCATCTTCTTCTTCCACCTTCTTCTTCCATCTTCTTCTTTTCTCCATTCGGGTTTCTTCCTCCATCTTGTTCTTCATCTTCCTACCTTCCATCGGTGTTCTCGTCCGCATCTTGCTCCGGCTTCTTGTTCCCCTCTTCTTTCTCCGGACGATCCGCTTGCATTCGAGGTTCCCGCTGTGTGACGCTTCAGTTCTTCTGTCAGTTCTCCTCTGAGTCCGCAGCCACCTGGTGGCCCCACCCCCCTCTGACACCACGGGGAAAGTCCCCGTGAAGTCCAGGTGCGTCAAAGGGGGGCAGGGCCACCGGGTGGCTGCGGACTCGGAGGAGAACTGTCAGAACTGAAGGGTCACACAGCGGGAACCTCGAATTCAAGCGGATCATCCAGAGAAAGAACAGGGGAACAAGAAGCCGGAGCAAGATGCGAACGAGAACACCGAAGGAAGAAGGAAGATGAAGAACAAGATGGAGGAAGAAACCCGAATGGAGAAAAAAAGAAGATGGAAGAAGAAGATGGAAGAAGAAGATGGAAGAAGAAGATGGAAGAAGATGGAAGAAAGGAGAAGACATTAATAAAGAATTTGGCAAAAACCGGCTATTGTAATTTTTAACATTTTTGACACTTTTTTTGTGAAATGGTAGGGGTACATTTGTACCCCATTACCATTTTACACAGGGGGGCCGGGATCTGGGGGTCCCCTTTGTTAAAGGGGTCTTCCAGATTCTGATAAGCCAGCCACCCGCAGACCCCCACAACCACCGGCAAGGGTTGTGGGGATGAGGCCCTTGTCCCCATCAACATGGGGACATGGTGCTTTGGGGTCCAGACCCCAAAGCATCCTCCCCATGTTGAGGGCATGTGGCCTGGTACGGTTCAGGAGGGGGCGGCCTGCCAGGTTGCATGCTCAGATAATGGTCTGGTGTGGATTTTTAGGGGGACTCCACGACCTGAAGGGCCTGGTACGGATTTTGAGGGGAACCCCCACGTCATTTTTTTTTTATTTGGCGAGGAGTTCCCCTTAATATCCATACCAGACCTGAAGGGCCTGGTAATGGAATTTTGGGGACCCCCACGCATTTTTTTTTTTTGTTCAAAGACTTTCAATCACTTTTCTCTGTATTGACGGCGCCGACAATTCAATTATAGCCACGAGTGCTTTTAAATGCCTTTTTTTTTCCTTCAGAAATGTCATTTTGTGCAGGGACTGTTATATAATGGCAAGTTTAGAGGAGCGCCTGTTCCACTTATGCAAATGCATTTACGTGACTTGACATTTACTAAGATTTTGCCAGCGCAGTGAACCGGCGCATTTGAACGAGTGAAATTGCCGCGCAGTGCACAAAAAAAACCTCTCGCAGTTCTAAACGTACTTGCAGGCGCAGCAGGCTGGTTCAGAAAAAGTTACTTTCTCATTCTATTTTGACCATATTTGTTACTTGGGCAGTTGTCACTATACTTCCTCACATCACCGCACACATCACCCCATAATATTGGCACTTCCAGCTTCTTTATATTTTGATTTGAAGATGCCGTGCGCCAGGTCCATAGTGCCGCACTGAGCGCCTCCTCCCGTGCGCCAAGAACACTATAGTAAATAGGGAATAGCGCTGCGTTACTGGCGCAAATGTTTTGTAAATACCAAAACTGCCGTTGCAAGCGCAGATGCGCCGATACTCATGGTGCAAACGTTTCGTAAATCAGCCCCAATATGTTTGAATCCTCAATGTGCATGAAGACACAAGAAACAAATTATAAAATTGTCTCTCAATGGTACCGAACCCCAGTTTTCCTCCACCGACTCTTTCCGGAGATTACAAACATCTGTTGGAGAAGATGTGAGGAACCTGGGACGTTACTACATATTCTCTGGTCATGCCCCAGAGTCAAGGATTTCTGGGGGGTGGTCCGGAGAACTTGTCAGCAGTTTTGGGAAGAAGAGATACCTGACGACCCAGCTTTCTTCTTATTACATGATACAAAAATGCCAGTAAAGAGATACTGTACAAGGAAACGATAGTATGTCATCTCCTAAATGCGGCAAAAGCATGTATACCCGGCACCTGGAAGCAAAGACAACCCCCACCAATAAGACTCTGGCTTAAGAAAGTAGAGGAGATGAATCAAATGGAGGAACTGATATGGACAGCACGACAGAAAAAAGAGTCATACTGGAAAACATGGTCCGTATGGAATCTCTTTATTAATTCAAATGAGGGGAGGACGCTTATGGAAGTAGAGTAGAATAGAGGAATAATATACTACCTGGGGGCCTAGGGAGGAAGGGGAGGGCGCAGTGGAGAGGGAGGAGGGGTTTACTGTTTTTTTGTTTGTCTGTTTGTTTTGTGTCTGTTTACTGGATTGCTTGTGGTTGGGCAGTTGCCAATGGGATGTACTATGTTGATTTGACTTGTTATGTGCCCGACGTTAGGGGTAACTTTGGAGGAGGGATAGAGGCAGATATAGTACTAAGAAAACTGGAATAGACCGAGTCTGTAGATGCATGACCAAAGGGGGAGGAATACTGGGAGAAATAAATAAGGGATTTATGGTAAATATGAACAGGAGGTGAATATGAAGGAAATCCTGAAAAATAAATACTAGTCAGATGGAGGAATAGGTTAATTATGTGAATATGAACATGAATATGATTATGTTATCATAACAATGTATGGAAGATGTCTTGAGACTTACCTTCCTTTTTTTTGTTACCTTTTTTTTCTTGTTGAAATAAAGAAAAGTTTAAATCGCAAAAAAAAAGAAAGTCTGTGTTGCCCAGCGACAGCCCCAAAACATCACTGCTCTAGAGGAGATCTGCATGGAGGAATGGGCCAACATACCAGCAACAGTGTGTGACAAAATTGTGAAGACTTACAGAAAACGTTGGACCTCTGTCATTGCCAACAAAGGATATATAAAAAAGTATTGAGATGAACTTTTGATATTGACCAAATACTTATTTTCCCCCATAATTTGCAAATAAATTCTTTCCAAATCAGACAATGTGATTGTCTGGATTTGTTTCCACATTTTGTCTCTCATAGTTGAGGTATACCTATGATGACAATTACAGGCCTCTCTCATCTTTTTAAGTGGGAGAACATGCACAATTGGTGGCTGACTAAATACTTTTTTGCCCCACTGTAAAAGTGGTCTCTGCGGGGGATTCACTGCAAGATCAATTTTATCGGTGGCAGGAGAGGGCCCCCCTCTCCCACACGCTCCGGTCCTCTCTACCACTTACCGCACCCGATGTTATCGACAAAGACAGTGGCGTCCGCTGCCTCCAATGCCTGGCTCCATAGCATTGGAGGGCGGAGGCAACCTCAAACATCACTTCCGCCCAATGCTCTTAAAGGGGATTTTTTTTAATTACATTACATTTTTATGTTTTTTTTTTATTGTATTTTAGTGTATATATGAGATCTGAGGTCTTTTTGACCCCAGATCTTACATTTAAGAGGTCCTGTCATGGTTTTTTTCTATTACAAAGGATGTTTACATTCCTTGTAATAGGAATAAAAGTGACCCAATTTTCTAAAAGGACAGTGTAAAAATAAAAAAAATAAAAGGTAAAATAAATAAGAAAAAAAAAGTTTTAAAACGTCCCGTCCCGCTGAGCTCTCGCGCAGAAGCGAACGCAAACGTAAGTCGCTCCCGCATATGAAATCGGTGTTCAAACCACACATGTGAGGTTTTGCCTCAATAGTTAGAGAGAGAGCAATAATTATAGCACTAGACCTCCCCTGTAACTTAAAACTGGTAACCTGTAGACATTTTTAAACATCGCCAATGGAGATTTTAAAGTGCCAAAGTTTGTCGCCATTCCACGAGCGGGCGCAATTTTGAAGCGTGACATGTTGGGTATCAATTTACTCAGCGTAATATTGTATTTCACAATATAACAAAAAAATTGGGCTAACTTTACTGCTATGCCCTGTACACACGATTGGATTTCCGATGGAATAAAATCCGATGGATTTTTCCGTCGGAATTCCGATGAAGCTGACTTTCATCAGTCTTGCCTACACACCATCAGACAAAATTCCGACCGTCCAAAACGCGGTGATGTAAAACACTCCGACGTGCCGAGAAAAATTAAGTTCAATGCTTCTGAGCATGCGTCGACGTGATTCTGATCATGCGTGGGTTTTTTCTCCGATGGAATTCCACACAGACGATCGGAATTTCCTATCGTTTTTTTTTCCATCGGTAAAATGTAAAACATGTTCTATTTTTTGAAACCGATGGAAAAAAGTCAGATGGGGCCCACACACGATCGTTTTTTTAGGATGAAAAAAATCCATCAGACTTTTTTCATCGGAAAAACTGATCGTGTGTACAGGGCATTACTGTTTACTTATTTTTTTTACTCAAAAAAGTGTATATATAATGGTTGAGGGTTCTAAGTAATTTTCGAGCAAAAAAAAATGATTTTAACTTGTAAACAACAAGTCTCAAAAAAAGACTTCGTCCTTAAGTGGTTAATAAAGAACATTAAGGCTGCTTTCACACTGAGGCACTTTACAGGTGCTATAGCACTAAAAATAGCACCTGCATAGTGCCTGTAAAGAGCCTTTCTTCTCACTCCAGTGTGAAAGCCCGAGTGCTTTCACACTGGAGTTGTGCACTGGCAGGACGTCAAAAAAAGTCCTGCAAGCCGCATCTTTGAGGTGCTGCCCATTTCGGCCGCTAGCAGGGGTTAAAAGGCCCCGCTAGCGGCTGAAAAGCGTCACAAAAAGGACGGTAAAGCGTCGCTAAAAATAACGGCGCTTTACCGTCGATGCCCCCAACGCCCCAGTGTGAAAGTAGCCTAAGGAAAAAGGTACAGGACAATAGTTATCACAGTTGTCGTTGTGTTAGTGTTCACAGAATATATTTTCACTCAGTGGCATTTACTGTAAGTGACCATCAGCTTTTTATACAAATCTGAAAAAGAGAAGATATAGTCAGGTCCATAAATATTGGGACATCGACACAATTCTAATCTTTTTGGCTCTATACACCACCACAATGGATATAATGAAAGATTGGACCGGGTGAGCATAGGTTGATGGCTGCTATTGCCAACTCGCCCACATGGACACTAGGAATAGGGATGTTGGGTGGATTTTTCCTGATAACTGATAACACTGATAACACGACAAATATATTTTTCATATAAAAGTATATTTATTACATAAAAACCATACAGTTAAAAACATTTGAGCCAAACCCCACAAAGGCAAACAGCTTAGTTGATAACGGAGCCACCGTCACACATCTGTTTATGGTGGAGAGAGGTGAAAACCTCAACCGGTTTCGCGGTTGGTACCGCTTCTTCAGGAGGGTCTGTATAATACATAATATATACAATAAATGAACTAGCAATGACATATACATGAAACATATGGAGGTACAATATTTTAACATCATGGATACAGTCAATGTCAAAAAATGCTTATCTGCTCACCGAATATGGTTCATGGGTCAGGCAAAGGTTAAAATTAACCCCCCGCGGCGAACGAGGGGGACATGTGTGGTGCTCTCTGGTAAAAGTAATTAAATAGGATATAACCAAAAATATAACTAGAGGTGATTGGGGACACCAGGTGTGGGTGTAGGAAAGGAGAAAAGGGGAGGAAAAAAGAAGAAAAAGGGAAGAAAGGGAAAGGGAAGAAAGGGAAAGGGAAGAAGAAAAGAAAGAAGGGGAGGAGAGGGGGTATTGAGGGGGGGGGGGGGAGAAAAGGGGGGGAGAAAGGGGGGGAGAGAGGGGAGGGGGAGGGGAGAAAGAGAGGAGGGAATTAAGATTGGGAACGGAAGACAAAGGGGGCGGGGAAGAGATGGGAAACACCATACCACCCATATACCAGTTAATGTGCTCTGAAGGAGACCACCACCATAGATACTGTAAATAAATTGGTAAATCTTACCACAATGTAAAGAGACTAAGTTTTACTGGGGTGATGTTAACAATATGCAAATGGGCAAGGTATGGGAGTTCTGCAGTGCAGCCAAACAAGAGAAGGCTAACCAAACAAGCACCACTGGAGGGCGCAGAGGAAGCCAGAACTGGTAACTACAGAGTAAGGAAAAGGGAACATAGTGGTGTTAAAACACGCACATGTGTTAAACACTCAATATGCATTAGTCCATACATCAGAAATACACTTACCTTAGTGTACAGTCCAAGCGCAAAACCCCAGGGAGAGTGATCACCACTCACAAAAGCGGCTTGCAACGGAGCCGTTTAAATGTGATCCCCAACCCCTCCGCACACAACGCCGCGTGCAACGTGTGGCGTGTGACGTCACGGGGTCAGCCCCTCCACACTCTGCAGATCGTTGTGAGCTACTGCGCAGGTGCGCAACAGCAAGACCCATTGGCCGCGAGGCCAGGTCTGCTGATGCAAGTCGGAAACAGCCATAGGCTGTTCTGACCAGGAAGGACACTCATTCGCCGATAGGGTGAGGAGAGCAGATACCATATCACATGACACCTCGACAGCAGAAAAGCATAAACAAAGGCCGTAAACCATCGTACAGTCATTACAAGCCTGATTTAGAGGAAATATACACATCAAATAAGTTAAACTACTAGAAACAATTCTAATAGTCATCACCAATTGCGGATCCAGGAATAAAAACGGGGACATTTGCTAAAGGGAGAACTGTAACCAAGGTCTTGATTGACACTAGGGGGGCAGGGATAATTGAACCTGTACAAGCCATCATAGGGGAGGGAAATGAAGGGGGGGAAAGGGGGGGAGGGGAGGAGAAAGGGGGGGAGGGGAGGAGAAAGGGGGAGAGGGGGGAGAAGGGGGGGAAAAAAGGGAGATGGGGGAGAGGGTGGGGGAAGGGATAAAAAAAGAAATTTGAAGGTAATTATTTTACAAAAAAGGTTGATATGAATTCATCTCATTCAACCCCGGGGGTATGGTGGCGTTGAGATGTTCTATCCACAGGGTTTCCCTCTGTAAGATAGCCTTATCCCAGTCACCCCCCCTGGGGTTGGATGTTACGGCCTCAAGGACCAAGAATCGCACCACGGACAAATCATACCGATGGTACAAGCCAAAGTGTCGCCCGATAGTGGTAAGTTTACCACTACCAGAATAATACAAATGGTCCCCGATACATTGTCTAAATTCCCTAATAGTTTTACCTACATAAAAAGCTTTACAATTACATTCCATCAAATAAATAATGCCCTTGGTGCCCCAATCAGCATATGTGGAGGGACGGAAGTACTCTCCATTAGGGAGGATGAAATTCCTACCCTCCAAAACCCATGGGCCCGTTGCCACATTTGAATGTACCATTGGGTCCTAGTTTGGGAACATTTTGAGATGTATAATGACTTTGAGTCAAACGGTCACGTAGTGAATGGGCTCTACGAAAGACCAATTCGGGGTTGGGTTTCAAATGTTTATGTAAAGTGTTGTGTTCAGTAAGTAAATGCCAATGTTTAGTTAAGATGGTCCGGAGCGTATTGTGGTGAGCAGAAAAGGTAGTAATGAATCTAACCGATTCTGAAATAGGTTTAGGCTTAGGAGGGGGATAAAGCAATGATTGTCTAGAACGGAGACAGGCCTGGTTATAGGCGTTTTTCAGATTGGTGCGTGAATAGCCTCTTAGTATTAGGCATTCTCGTAAGGCATTAGCTTGGATTTTAAAATCGCTTTGCAGTGTGCAATTCCTGCGAAGTCGCAGGTATTGCGCAAATGGAATGCTCTGTATAAGTGGTTTGGGGTGAGCACTAGTTGCGTAGAGTAGGGTATTGCCAGCCATTGGCTTGCAAAATAAGTTGGTACTGAGAGTACCGTCCATTTGTTTGACGATGACCAGATCCAGAAATGGGATCTGAACATCATCAAACTGGAACGTAAAACTGAGATTAAGATCATTCTTATCAAGCAAATTAACAAACTGTAATAGTTGTACACTGGTCCCGGTCCAGACCAGGAACAGGTCATCAATGTACCTGTACCAGACTAGTATATGCTCAAGAAATTCAATATATTTGTCATCTGCATTTATGAGTCGCTCCCACCGACCCAATAAAGATTGGCGTAGGCCGGAGCACAGGAAGTCCCCGTTGCAACCCCTTGGGTCTGTAAAAAAAGCTGATCATTGAAAGTGAAATAATTCTTGGTTAGGATGAACTGCAATAGTTTGAGGATAAATGCATTGAGGGGCCAGGAAGTTCGCTCCTGCTCACGAAGGAAAGAACCAGACATCCGGACTCCCTGCTCGTGGGGGATGCTCGAGTACAAGGCCTCGACATCGATGGACACGAGCAGGGCATTCGGAGGGACCTGGATACCCTCAATGTGTCGCAAAAGGTCAGCGGTGTTCCGAATATAGGAAGGCAATCCACTGACATGTGGCATCAAAAAGGCATCAACAAATTTACTTGCATTATCTGTTAGAGACCCAATACCAGAAACGATTGGCCGACCTGGAGGATTGTGGACATTCTTATGCGTCTTAGGTAAAGAATAAAAGGTAGGGATACGGGGAAATTTAGGAAGAAGGAATTCTAAAGAATCCTTTTCAATGAGGCCCAAGAAAAAGGCCTCAGTGCAAAGGATACGGAGTTCAGAAAGAAAGGAGGGGACAAGAGAGTAGGAAATGGGACAATACCAATTGGAATTCTTAAGGATAGAGAGGCACATGTTTTGGTAAAAATCATGTGTCATAAGGACAATATTCCCTCCTTTATCTGAATTTTTTATAACCAAATCTGAACGTTTCTGTAAAGATTTTAGAGCTTTAGTTTGACCTATGTTAAGTTTAGGGGAAATTACCTGCCACTCCTATCGCTTGAGGTCATGAATGGTGGCCTGTACAAAGGCCCAGATAGCCGGGCAAGTCATAAGTTCTGGAAATCTCCGCAAACGGAGTTTGAATGGTTTAGATGGACGATCTGAAATAGTGGAAGTGTGGGGAGAAGGGGTCAGTTGTGATGACCCAGAGTCTTCAACAGACCCCTCATCATAGAGGAGCATGAGGTCACGGAGCGCGCAAAACTCCTCCATAGTTAATTGTTTTGTGCATTCCGCAAGCTCATGCTCCAATTTAATTTTAGCATGATCATGGTCGTGAATAAATTTGAACTTAAGATCTCAAGCAAATAAATAAAGGACTTTGATCGTTTCCGTGACTTTCAAAGGGTCTAAGGGACAAAAGCCCAGACCTAATGATAAGACTGAGGACTCATCCTCAGAAAGTGCATAAGAAGTGAGGTTAATAATGTTTAAGTGGGTGTTGTGCTCAGAGTTGTCTGAGACGGTAGTGACGGTGGCTGAGTGGTTATGAGAACAAATGTGTCTAGGTTTCCCTGTTGTTTCTTTAGATCTAAAAAAATAGCATCCTCATTCACTTTAGTGTACTTGTTGGTCATTAATGCTGAAATAAGGATTTTAGGGATCGCCCCATATAGTGAAGTGGATCCAGTGGCCGCATTGGTAGTGAGGCATGGTATCAACCACACCACGTGATTACTACCCTTCTTAGGGCCAATGGGTGGGGTACCACCCCCATATCTCAGTCTCTTGCGAGATGAGTTAGCTGCCGGTGTTGCAGTATGGCGTGTAGTACTCTGTTGTGAGAATGCAGATGAAAGTGATGAGTCAGACTCTGCCTCTGTGGTGGGGTTTCTGGTGTGGTTAGCACGTTGGAAACCCTTCCTCACAGGACCCCCGCCCGACCACTTGTAAGCATAACCCTCTGAAAAAGCAGCCTTATCGTTATTGAATTTAGTCTGTTTTTTAACAATAATCTCCTTATTGATAACTTCTAGACGTTCTTTAAGTTCTTTCCACTTGGCAGTAAAAGTTAGATTACCAGCCAGGTGGAGGTATTGTGTATTTAAACAGTCAATATCTTGATCTAGAGTAGTCATATCCTGAGAGTATTATGAGATAAGGGATCTCATTAATTCAAAGCTGCAGCTTGAGAGGGTGCTTTCCCATGATTTCTTAAATTCTAGTGAAGGATCCTTAATAGTTGGAAAAATTTGGACTCTTAATCCAATTGGGCAGATATTGTCAGTTAAATAACGTCTAAAGTACTCTATATGCCAGTGGAGATGCGATTTAAATTTCAAAAGGGAAAACATTTTAGAAAAAAACAATTTAAGATCGTCCTCTATCTTATGATCATTCACACATGATGTATGGATATCAGACATAAACCCTGTCCAGTCAGTGCCAAGAACATCCATGATCAACAGTATCCCAAGAGGGGGTCCCCGATTCCAAGAATTGCGTCGGTGAGAAAAAAGAAGGATGAAAATAAAGTAATTATTTAATAATAAAATAGAGGGATGTGTGAACCATGCTAATGACTAGGGATGAGCTCGATCGTTCGACGAAGATCGAACGTTATGGGCCGTTCACGCCAAATTCGAGTGGCGCCAACGGCCCACAATACACTGTGCCATCGCAGTGCAATCCCGGCGCTGTGATTGGCCAAGCATGCACTGTGACCCCGCATGCTTGGCCAATCACAGCGCTGGCAGGATGCCTGTGGCCAATCATAGCTCAGGGGGGTTAAGTACATGCCCCACACTATAAAAGGCCGCCTGCGTGGCGGCCTCGTGCAGTGTGTTCCGCCGTGCAGGGAAAGAGATAGATAGGCAGGGACAGTGTGTTCTGTGTTCTATTTTTTTCTCAGGCATCTGCAGGAGTTAGTGGGTGTTGTGTGCTTCCAGCACAGTATACACCTGGATCTACACTTTATTGCTGTTCTCTTAGCTAGATAGGCAGGCAGGGAAAGAGATACATTGGCAGGGACAGTGTGTTCTATGTTCTATTGTTTTCTCAGGCATCTGCAGGAGTTAGTGGGTGTTGTGTGCCCCTAGCACAGTATACACCTGTATATATCCGTCATTGCTGTTCTCTAAGCTAGATAGGCAGGCAGGAAAAGAGATACATAGGCAGGGACAGTGTGTTCTATTTCCTATTCTTTTCTCAGGCATCTGCAGGAGTTAGTGGGTGTTGTGTGCCCCCAGCACAATATACACCTGTATATATCCGTCATTGCTGTTCTCTAATACAGGCATCTGCAGGAGTTAGTGGCACAGTGTACACCTGTACATACCCGTCATTACTGTTCTCTAATACAGGCATCTGCAGGAGTTAGTGTCACAGTGTACACCTGTATATACCCGTCATTACTGTTCTCTAATACAGGCATCTGCAGGAGTTAGTGGCACATTGTACACCTGTATATACCCGTCATTACTGTTCTCTAATACAGGCATCTGAAGGAGTTAGTGGCACAGTGTACACCTGTATATACCCATCATTACTGTTCTCTAATACAGGCATCTGCAGGAGTTAGTGGCACAGTGAACACCTGTATATACCCGTCATTACTGTTCTCTAATACAGGCATCTGCAGGAGTTAGTGGCACAGTGTACACCTGTATATACCCGTCATTACTGTTCTCTAATACAGGCATCTGCAGGAGTTAGTGGCACATTATACACCTGTATATACCCGTCATTACTGTTCTCTAATACAGGCATCTGCAGGAGTTAGTGGCACAGTGTACACCTGTATATACCCGTAATTACTGTTCTCTAATACAGGCATCTGCAGGAGTTAGTAGCACAGCGCACACCTGTATATACCCGTCATTACTGTTCTCTAATACAGGCATCTGCAGGAGTTAGTGGCACAGTGTACACCTGTATATACCCGTCATTACTGTTCTCTAATACAGGCATCTGCAGGAGTTAGTGGCACAGTGTACACCTGTATATATCCGTCATTACTGTTCTCTAATACAGGCATCTGCAGGAGTTAGTGGGTGTTGTGTGCCTCCAGCACAATATACACTACCCAATTGCCAGTTTTCCCATATCCCTGCAGGCCATTACTTTGTCTGGAAGGCCAACAAAGAGAGGCAGACAGTCACAAGCCAATAAAAGAGTGTCTGGGGGCAACAATGCTGGTCGTGGACGCGGTGCATTGTCATCAGCACGTGGCCATGGGACACACTTGTCCTTATTTTTGGCAGCTGGACGTGTTGAGCCGCATCATGCCGAAGACTTGATAGAGTGGATGACCAAGCCCTCCTCATCCTCCTCATCCTCTCACACCCAGGCTCAGGGTACTGGCAAAGCAGCTGCCAAAGTGTCCTCTTCCCTCGTATCAATGTCATCATCAGTCACTCCTTCCCTAGACCCACCATGTTCTCCTGAGGAGTCCCCCGAACTGTTTGAGCACAGTGTTGGGTACATGCTCCAGAAGGATGCCCAGCGTTTCGAAGGGTCTGATGATGATACCCAGCTAGAGGAAGGCAGTAGCATGAGCGCAGAGAGAGGGAATGCTCAAGAAGGACAGCAATCTGGCAGTCATGTTCCAGCAGCTGCAGCATACTGCCAGATTGGCTCCAGTGATGAGGAGGGAGGGGATGATGAGGTCACTGACTCCACGTGTTTGCCTGATAGGAGAGAGGAGGAGGAGGAGGATGAGGAGGAGGCACATCTCCAATGAGGCAGGATGCCCTCCGGGGGCCAGCGTAAGGGCAGCACACCGACTGAATCACACCACAGAGCTACGCCTGTGCAGGGCGCTGCCTCTGCCCGTTATTCCAAAAGTTCTTTGGTGTGGGCCTTTTTTGAGTCGAGTGCATCAGATCACACCGCTGCTATTTGCAACATATGTCTCAAGCGTATCTCGCGTGGCCAAAACATCAGCCGCTTGGGCACCACATGGTTGACCAGACATATGTTGACCTGCCATGCAGCTTGTTGGCAAGCGTACCTTAAAAACCCACACCAAAGAACAAAGCGGACCTCTCCTTGCTCCTCATCAGCTGGGATCTCCAACCCCACTATACCTTCAGTCCTCTCTGAAACCTGCACTGAGAGGAATGAAGGTGTAGAATTAGGTGTGTCACAGCCAAGTACTCGCGGGCACTCTGCTAGCAGTACACCGACGTCTGATTGTAGCAGGCAAATTTCCCTGCCCCAGCTGCTGGACCGTCAAAAGAAGTTCACTCCCAGCCATCCACATGCCCAGTGGTTGAATGCTAGCTTGACTAAATTGCTAGCAATTCAACTGTTGCCTTTTCAGTTGGTAGACTCGGCCCCATTTCGTGAGTTTATGCAATGTGCGGTTCCTCAGTGGCAGGTTCCCAAACGCAGAGGCGATTCCGGCTCTCTACCGGCATGTGGAAGGCAATGTCCATGCCTCACTGGACAGGGCGGTCAGTGGTAAGGTGCATATTACCGCTGACTCATGGTCCAGCAGGCATGGACAGGGACGTTACCTTTCTTTCACGGCCCATTGGGTCACTCTTTTGGCAGCTGGGAAGGATGCAGGACAAGGTGCAGTAGTGTTGGAGGTTGTTCCGCCACCACGCCTCCAAAATGCTACTACTGGTTGTGACACACCTCTCTCCTCCACCCCCTCCTCTTCTTCTTCCTCCATGGCCTCTTCCTGTGGTTTGTCCTCGGAACCAGCGGTGCTCAGTAGGCGTTCAAGGGGCTACGCAAGTAAGCAGGCAAAAAGATGCCATGCCGTGCTTGCGCTGGTGTGTTTGGGGGACAGGAGCCACACTGGGGCAGAGGTTCTGTCAGCTCTGCAGGGGCAGGCCAAGAGGTGGTTGACGCCACGCCAGCTTAAGCCAGGAATGGTGGTTTGCGACAATGGCACCAACCTCCTCTCCGTCCTCCGACAGGGACAACTGACCCATGTGCTCTGTGTGGCTCACGTCCTTAACCTGGTGGTGCAGTGGTTCTTGGGCAGGTACCCGGGCTTACAGGATGTCCTGAGGCAGGCCAGGAAAGTCTGTGTGCATTTCCGCAGATCATATAATGCCATTGCTAGGCTGGCTGAGCTGCAAAAGGAGTTAAACCTTCCCAAGAACCGCCTTATATGTGACATGCCCACCAGGTGGAACTCAACGTTGGCCATGCTGCAGCGGCTGCACACGCAGCAGAAGGCCATCAATGAGTACCTGTGCGACTACGGCACCCGGACAGGGTCAGGGGAGCTCGGGTTTTTTTCACCACGCCAGTGGGGCATGATCAGGGATGCATGCACTGTCCTGGCACCATTTGAGGAGGCCACGAGGATGGTGAGCAGTGACAGTGCATGCATCAGTGACACTGTACCTCTTGTCCACCTGTTGGAGCATACGCTGCGTGGAATAATGGACAGGGCACTTGAGGCAGAACAGAGGCAGGAAGAGGAGGACTTCCTTGCCTCTCAAGGCCCCCTTTACCCAGACAGTGTTCCTTGTGTCCCACCCATCACACAGGAAGAGGAGGAGGAGGAGGAGGATTGTGTCAGCATGGAGGTGGAGGCTGGCACTCAGCATCATCAGCAGCAGTCTTTTAGGGATGATTTACAGTCCCAAGAAACCCGTGGACTTGTACGTGGCTGGGAGGAGGTGGCTGCGGATCATGTCGTCCTTAGTGACCCAGAGGACTCCGGACCGAATGCCTCAGCTAACCTACGCTGCATGGCCTCCCTGATCCTGCAAAGTCTGCGGAAGGATCCTCGTATTCTTCGGATCAAGGAGAGGGACCATTACTGTCTGGCCACTCTCTTTGATCCACGGTACAAGGGTAAGGTTGCGGACCTTATCTTACCGTCGCAGAGGGAGCAGAGGATGAGACAACTCCGGAAGGCCTTGCAGAAAGGTCTGTGCAATGCGTTCCCAGAGACTGGGAGGTTACAAACTCTTGGTCCTGGACAACGAGTTGCTGAGGCTTTGGTCAGTAGCAGAAGGAGCGATGGAGAAGGTGGCCGTCTGACCGATGCGTTCAGACAATTTTTTAGTCCGCAGCCCCAAGGTATGATCGGTTCCAGCAACCATCGCCAGCGTCTGATATACATGGTGCAGGAATACCTAGGGGCAAGGTCAGACTTGGACACCTTTCCCACCGAAAATCATCTGGCTTACTGGGTCTTGAGGATGGATCACTGGCCAGAGCTTGCACAGTATGCAATTGAGCTACTGGCCTGTCCTGCATCCAGCGTTCTTTTGGAACGCACATTCAGTGCTGCTGGAGGCTTTGTCACGGATCACAGGGTGCGCCTGTCCACCGACTCGGTTGATCGACTGACCTTCATAGAGATGAACCAGTCTTGGATCACCACCAGCTACCCAGCACCTAAAGCTGATATAACAGAATAATTTATTTTCAAATGTCACATCCCTTCAAGACTGATGCTGATGCTGAGTGACTGTCCTGTTATGTTGACTGACTGTCCTACTCCTCCTCAATGATCCAATTCTTGATGATAGCTTGGAAGAACTTTTTTGTTTCTGGGTGCCACCACCAGTGGCTAAGGCCCAATTTTTCAGCCCCTGTTTAACAGGGGCATGTAATTACAATTTTTGATGCAATGCTTTGCAGCAGGGATCATTCCTGCACTCCAACTAGAGTATCTGGGAGAGGTTGCAGTGTCGTCGCACCAGCACCAGTGCCTAAGGCCCAATTTTTCAGCCCCTGTTTAACAGGGGCGTGTAATTACAATTTTTGATGCAATACTTTGCAACAGGGCTCATTGCTGTGCTCCAAGTACAGTATCTGTGAGGGGTTGCAGTATTGTGGCACCAGTGCCTAAGGCCCAATTTTTCTGCCCCTGTTTAACAGGGGCTTGTAATTACAATTTTTGATGCAATACTTTGCAACAGGGCTCATTTCTGTGCTCCAAGTACAGTATCTGTGAGGGGTTGCAGTGTTGTGGCACCAGTGCCTAAGGCCCAATTTTTCTGCCCCATGTTGAACAGGGGCGTGTAATTACAATTGTTGATGCAATACTTTGCAACAGGGCTCATTGCTGTGCTCCAAGTACAGTATCTGTGAGGGGTTGCAGTGTTGTGGCACGAGCGCCTAAGGCCCAATTTTTCTGCCCCTGTTTAACAGGGGAGTGTAATTACAATTTTTGATGCAATACTTTGCAACAGGGCTCATTGCTGTGCTCCAAGTACAGTATCTGTGAGGGGTTGCAGTGTTGTGGCACCACCACCAAAGGCCCAATTTTTCTGCCCCTCTTCAACAGGGGCATGCAATTACAATTCTTGATCTAATAATTTACAGTAGGGCCCATTCATGCGCCCACCAAGAGTAACTGTGAGGGCTGACAGTGTTGTAGCATCAGCACCACCACCAGAGGCCCAATTTTTCCTACCACTGTTCAACAATGGCATGTAATTACAATTCCTGATATAATAGTTCACAGCAGGGCGTTCCAGCGCCCACCAAGAGTAACTGTGAGGGCTCACAGTGTTGTGACAACACCAACATCTATGGGGCAGATTTCAGCAGAGTATATACGGCAGGCCCCTACTTTGAAACATCCAACTTACAAACGACTCCTTCTTGCAAACGGAAGGAGACAACAGGAAGTGAGAGGAAATCTACCCATGGGAAGCGAAAATTCTCTCCTGTAAGAGTTAATATGGGAAAAAGGTGTCTCCTCTCTACTGATGTTTTATCACCAATCCTTGTTTCAATAAAAACCCCACTTTTCAAAAACATTTGTAATTGGGACGGAAAGTGAGGTGAAATGTTCTGAACAGGTGCACAGACAGCAAAACAAATGTTACAGGGGTGATAACCCTTCCCTATGTTTTCCAAAAAGCTTAAAATAGATTTTTTGGTTGGAGCTACACTTAAACAATGTACCTGTTCAAAATTACAAACAGATTCTACTTAAGGACAAACCTACAGTCCCTGTCTTGTTTGCACTGCCTGTATACTGCTGTTCAGAGTATATAGGGCCTTTTTTTATTTTGGGTGCGGGGTTCCCCTTAATATCCATACAAGACCCAAAGGGGCTGGTAATGGGCTGGGGTAGGGGGGTGATGGGGTAGCCATGCCATTTTCCTCAAAGATTTTCATACATATTACCGGGACCAGACATTACATTAAAGCCGCAAGCAGTTTTAAATGGCTTTTTTTCCTTTAGAAATGTCATTCTGTGCAGGGACAGTTCTAAACACGGGAAACACATGCCACTTCACAGGCATACTTTAGACACCCCCCAGGTACGATATTTAAAGGAATATTTCACTTTTTTTTTTCACTTTATGCATCATTAAAATGACTGCTCCCGAAAAACGGCCATTTTTAAAACTTAGTTTTGCATTGATACATGTCCCCTGGGGCAGACCCCGGGTCCCCAAACCCTTTTTAGGACAATAACATGCATATTAGTCGTTATAATTAGCACTTTAGATTTCAAACGTTCGCGTCCATTGTATTGAATAGGTTTCTAACGTTCGTGCGAACTTTCGGTCCGTTCGAAGGTTCTGGTGCGAACCGAACCGGGGGGTGTTCGGCTCATCCCTACTAATGACAAACACGCAAGAGAGAAATGGGTGTGTTATCCACCCTAGAACAATATCAACGTTTTGAGTATAGCCTCACTTAATGAAATATAATCAAGAAATAAATAGTGCCATCATCCAAAATAAGTAATGAAAGATTGGACCGGGCGAGCATAGGGTGATGGCTGCTATTGCCAACTCGCCCACATGGACACCAGGAATAGGGATGTTGGGTGGATTTTTATAGGCACTGATAACACGACAAAGATATTTTTCATATAAAAGTATATTTATTACATAAAAACCATACAGTTTAAAACATTTGAGCCAAACCCCACAAAGGAAAACAGCTTAGTTGATAATGGAACCACCGTCACACATCTGTTTATGGTGGAGAGAGGTGAAAACCTAAACCGGTTTTGCAGTTGGTACCGCTTCTTCAGGAGGGTCTGTATAATACATAATATATACAATAAATGAACTAGCAATGACATATACATGTAACATATGGAGGTACAATATTTTAACATCATGGGTACAGTCAATGTCAAAAAATGCTTATCTGCTTACCGAATATGGTTCATGGGTCAGGAAAAAGGCTCAAATTAACCCCCCGCAGTGAACAAGGGGGACATGTGTGGTGCTCTCTGGTAAAAGTAATTATGGAGAGTACTTCCGCCCCTCCACATATGCTGATTGCGGCACCAAGGGCGTTATTTATTTGATGGTATGTAATTGTAAAGCTTTTTATGTAGGTAAAACTATTAGGGAATTTAGACAACGTATCGGGGACCATTTGTATTATTCTGGTAGTGGTAAATGTAACGGCACCCCAAATACGAAAGGGGTTAACGCCGTTTATATCTCTTCCCTCTCCTGGACACAAATTCACTGTCGATACTCCACAGCCAGCCGACCCCTTCCCATAGGAATTAATCCTTCTGAAAGAACGAGACGCACTCTGTATCTTCCCAAGGATAGACTGACTTTATTGCCAAAAACATTGAAACTCTTATACACATCCAATACTGCATTAACCTGAATGAACAATGGTCCAGCTTCACCCACAACACAACAAGCCCCAATACACATTATTTTGACGTCTGCTAGGAGACAACAGGTTCTAATCCCCTTTATGTTTAAATGACTATGCATGACCTTTATATTCCCCAGACTGTCTGATACTTTACAATACACACAAGTACAGACTTAATTAACACAATGAAAGATCCTTAGACGCCATCCTAGATTAATTTACATCACACAGGCAGGTAACACATCTCCCAATTAACCTGTTGAGTTCAGGGTAAAACATCCAGTACATATTGTGGACTAATATTACTATTTCAATTTCAAGCAATCCAAGCCATATTCTTAATGTCCATGATTTCCTGGCTCACCCTGTGTCCAAAGTGACCCCTCTGTCACACATCTCCCCTTTCGGCAGGAGACTAACACAGGAGGTGACCCCAGACGGGTTGACTCCGAAGTTAGTCCATAGGTCCATTCTTCTAATGCCGGTATCCACACAGTACCCCAAATAAATTGCTCCAAACAGAGAATTACTTACCCAGCCAACCTCTGCCTCTCTCAGAGAACATACCCGCCGCTGGGGAGAAGACAGGGTGACTGGGCTCAGTCTGTCATGCTGTTGGGGATCTGGGCTGACTGCCCAGCATCCCTGGGGTATACAAGTGGAGACTGAAGTCCCATCCACTTGTGGAAGGTGAAAATCCCCCAGTGCTTGCAAAGCAAGGCTGACATCCTCCTGTCCCAGTGTCACACCATTTTCTGGGGTTGTGTCAGTGAGGACCGAAGTCCCATCCAGTACCACAGGCACTCCCTCTTCTGTTAGTTGAGAGCAGAGGTCCGCGACACTCTGCTCTGTTGCCAGCTCTTCCTCTGGGTTGCTGTGAGTGGAGACCGTAGTCCCATCCACCGATATCAGCTCAAGTTGCAGTTGTGTGCAGAGGCCAGTAGCATTCTGCCCTGCTGCCAGTGATTCAGCTGGGGGTAAAAGCTTTACCACCTCAGCTTGTTGCTGGAGAGAGGGGCCAACTGCCCCGGCTCCCTGAAACTCCACAGTTGTTTCCGGTGCTGGGCAGAGGTTGCTATCACTCTGCCCTGTTGCCAGCACTTCTGCTGGGGAATCCACACCATCTGCTCTGGCTAACTGTTGGGGAGGAAAAAGGGCTGCTTCTCCTCCCTGCATCTCTGAAATCCCCTGGGAAAGAGGAACCATCACCTTCTCACCTCGGGCCTCCAAAACTGCCACGGGTGTAGAGCAGGGGTCTGTAGCACTCTGTCCTGCTGCCAGTACTTGAGCAGGTGATGCATAATCCATAACATCCTCTGAACAGTCCCTTAAGTCCATACCTTCTGTAATCTGTGGCTGGGGAGATGAGCCAACTGTCCTAGCTCCCTGGAACTCCATATTATCCACTTCGGCTTTAGGGATGGCAATCTTCAGATTTTCCACTGCCGATTCTTCAGTCAGGCTAGCTCCCTGGAACTCCATATCATCCACTTCAGCTTTAGGGGTGGCAATCTTCAGATTTTCCACTGCCGATTCTTCAGCCAGGCTAGCTCCCTGGAACTCCATATCATCCACTTCGGCTTTAGGGATGGCAATCTCCAGATTTTCCACTGCCGATTCTTCAGCCAGGATTTCATAGTTGTCAACTGGTATTTCCTGATAGTCCCAGGCAAAGGGAGCCCCACCCTGCTGCTGAGCAGAGTCTAGCAGCTGTTTGTAGGCAATCTCCAGCTCCCATTCCTGAACGGCCAGAAACTCCAAATCTTCCTGTGCCCAGTGCCCTTCCGAGACATTCAGTCTTTGCTCTCTGTGCTCCATTATTTCCTCCAAACGCCACTCCCGATCACTCCCAAAGTCAGGGTCCTCGGACAGCCTCCAATACAACAATCCCAGGCCATTATAGTCAAAGCCTTCCGTGGGGCTGTCATCCGCTGACCACTGGCACTCTTGGGCTACATACCACCGGAGGGCTCTGTAGCTCTCGTCCAACCGCATCTCTGCCCGGATCAGCCTGCTTAACTCAGCTGTCCACTCCTGCTTCGGTTGTTCCCCCAATAACAGCATTCGTGCTTCATACTGCGACCAGTACCTTACATGGATGGAGGGGAGAACTTTTCCCTGGTGTTGCTGCTCGAGATCTAGCGCTTTCTTCCAGAGTTCGCAGCGGATTGAATCAGACCATCCCAGCAGGACCTCCTCTGATACTGGTCCTCTATGCTGTATCTGCATCTCTCGCAACCTCCTTCTGAATTCCTTTTCCATGTCGGCTGGTATCTGTATCTCTCCTCTCCTTTCAGTTGGTGCTGCTTCTTTAGGTGTTGTCTCCGATTGCCGTATTTCCGCCATTCTCTGCTCATGTTGCCGCTCTAGCTCTCTCTTTTGTCGCTCTAGTTCTCTCTTTTGTCGCTGTCGTTTTTTCTCTTGTCGCTCATCCTGCAGCTGGATGCCTCTAATGGCTTCCTGTATGGCGGTCTCTGATCTCGAACTCGTTGCTGAAACAAATCTTCAACTGACCGGGGTCCTGCATCACCGTCCCTCTGGTCCATCTCAGCTCTCAAGTAAGTCTTTCAGCGTGGCTTTCCTGCAGGCTGCATAGCTTGGTCATTCACTGTGGTGGCTTGGAGTGTCCCAGGAACTGGAGGGAAAATCCCGCTCTTGCCAACCAATGTAACGGCACCCCAAATACGAAAGGGGTTTAAACGCCGTTTAGATCTCTTCCCTCTCCTGGACACAAATTCACTGTCGATACTCCACAGCCAGCCGACCCCTTCCCATAGGAATGAATCCTTCTGAAAAACGAGCCGCACTCTGTATCTTCCCAAGGATAGACTGACTTTATTGCCAAAAACATTGAAACTCTTATACACATCCAATACTGCATTAACCTGAATGAACAATGGTCCAGCTCCACCCACAACACAACAAGCCCCAATACACATTATTTTGACGTCTGCTAGGAGACAACAGGTTCTAATCCCCTTTATGTTTAAATGACTATGCATGACCTTTATATTCACCAGACTGTCTGATACTTTACAATACACACAAGTACAGACTTAATTAACACAATGAAAGATCCTTAGACGCAATCCTAGATTAATTTACATCACACAGGCAGGTAACACATCTCCCAATTAACCTGTTGAGTTCAGAGTAAAACATCCAGTACATATTGTGGACTAATATTACTCTTTCAATTTCAAGCAAACCAAGCCATATTCTTAATGTCCATGGTTTCCTGGCTCACCCTGTGTCCAAAGTCACCCCTCTGTCACAGTAAACTTACCACTATCGGGCGACACATTGGCTTGTGCCATCGGTATGATGTGTCCGCGGTTCGATTCTTGGTCCTTGAGGCCGTAACACCCAACCCCAGGGGGGGTGACTGGGTTAAAGCTATCTTACAGAGGGAAACCCTGTGGATAGAACATCTCAACGCCACCATACCCCCGGGGTTGAATGAGATGAATTCATATCAACCTTTTTTGTAAAATAATTACCTTCAAATTCCTTTCTTATCCCTTCCCCCCTCCCCCCTCTCCCTTTACCCCCCCTTCTCCCCCCTCTCCCCCTTTCTCCTCCCCCCCTTCCCCCACCCCTTCCTTTCCCTCTCCTATGATGGCTTGTACAGGTTTAATTATCCCTGCCCCCCTAGTGTCAATCAAGACCTTGGTTACAGTTTTCCCTTTAGCAAATGTCCCCGTTTTTATTCCTGGATCCGCAATTGGTGATGACTATTAGAATTGTTTCTAGTAGTTTAACTTATTTGATGTGTATATTTCCTCTAAATCAGGCTTGTAATGACTGTACGATGGTTTACGGCCTTTGTTTATGCTTTTCTGCTGTCGAAGTGTCATGTGATATGGTATCTGCTCTCTTCTCACCCAATCGGCGAACGAGTGCCCTTCCTGGTCAGAACAGCCTATGGCTGTTTCTGACTTGCATCAGCAGACCTGGCCTCGCGGCCAATGGATCTTGCTGTTGCGCATCTGCACAGTAGCTCACAACGCTCTGCCGAGTGTGGAGGGGCTGACCCTGTGACGTCAAACGCTGCACGTTGCACGTGGCGTTGTGTGCGGCGGGGTTGGGGATCACATTTAAACAGCTCCGTTGCGAGCCGCTTTTGTGAGTGGTGATCACTCTCCCTGGGGTTTTGCGCTTGGACTGTACACTAAGGTAAGTGTCCTTCTGATGTATGGACTAATGCATATTGAGTGCTTAACACATGTGCGTGTTTTAACATTGGTTAGCCTTTTCTTGTTTGGCTGCACTGCAGAACTCCTATACCTTGTCCATTCGCATATTGTTAACATCACCCCAGTAAAACTTAGTCTCTTTACATTGTGATAAGATTTACCAATTTATTTATCTATGGTGGTGGTCTCCTTCAGAGCACATTAACTGGTATATGGGTGGTACGGTGTTTCCCATCTCTTCCCCGCCCCCTTTGTCTTCCCTTCCCAATCTTAATTCCCTCCTCTCTTTCTCCTCCCCCCTTTTTCCCTTCCCCCCCTCTCCTTCTCTTTCTCTCTCCCTTTTTCTCTCTTTTTTCTCTCTTTTTTTTCCTTTTGCCCCCCCTTCCCCCCTTTTTTCTCCCTCTTTCTCTTTTTCCCTGCTTCTTTTTTCCCAAACCCACCCATCACACCCCACATCCATTTCCTTCGTTCCCCTGGTTATTCATCCCTTCCCTTCCCTTTCCTTCCTGGGTTGTCCCCCCTTTTCCCTGTCTGTCAATTTTCTTGTTTTATTTTGGCTCTTTTCCCTCCCCCCCTTCTTTCCCTCTTTCTCCCCTCCCCCTCCTCTCTTCCCCCCCTTTTCTCTCTCTCCCCCCCCCTCAATTCCCCCTCTCCTCCCCTTCTTTCTTTTCTTCTTCCCTTTCCCTTTCTTCCCTTTTTCTTCTTTATTCCTCCCCTTTTCTCCTTTCCTTCACCCACACCTGGTGTCCCCAATCACCCCCCTAGTTATAATTTTGGTTATATCCTAATAGCATTTAATTACTTTTACCAGAGAGCACCACACATGTCCCCCTCGTTCGCTGCGGGGGGTTAATTTTAGCCTTTGACTGACCCATGAACCATATTCGGTGAGCAGATAAGCATTTTTTGACATTGACTGTACCCATGATGTTAAAATATTGTACCTCCATATGTTACATGTATATGTTATTTCTAGTTCATTTATTGTATATATTATGTATTATACAGACCCTCCTGAAGAAGCGGTACCAACCGCGAAACCGGTGGAGGTTTTCGCCTCTCTCCATCATAAACAGATGTGTGACGGTGGTTCCGTTATCAACTAAGCTTTTTTCCTTTGTGGGGTTTGGCTCAAATGTTTTTAACTGTATGGTTTTTATGTAATAAATATACTTTTATATGAAAAATATTTTTGTCGTGTTATCAGTGCCTAGAAAAATCCACCCAACATCCCTATTCCTGGTGTCCATGTGGGCGAGTTGGCAATAGCAGCCATTACCCTATGCTCACCCGGTCCAATCTTTCATTACTTATATTGGATGATGGCACTATTTATTTCTTGATTATATTTCTTTAAGTGAGGCTATACTCAAAACTTTCACAATGGATATAAAATGAAACAAACAAAATGTGCTTTAACTGGAGACTTTCAGCTTTACTTTGAGGGTAATTACATCCAAATCAGGTGAACGGTGAAGGAATTACAACAGTTTGTATATGTGCCTCCCACTTTTTAAGGGACCAAAAGTAATGGGACAGATTACCAATCAATCAAACTTTCACTTTTTAATACTTGGTTGCAAATCCTTTGCAGTCAATTACAGCCTGAAGTCTGGAACGCATAGACATCACCAGACGCTGGGTTTCATCCCTGGTGATGTTCTGCCAGGCCTCTACTGCAACTGTATTCAGTTCCTGCTTTTTCTTGGGGCATTTTCCCTTCAGTTTTGTCTTCAGCAAGTGAAATTCATGCTCAATCGGATTCAGGTCAGGTGATTGACTTGGCCATTGCATAACATTCTACTTCTGTCCCTTAAAAAAACTCTTAGGTTGCTTTCACAGTATGCTTCGGGTTATTGTCCATCTACACTGTGAAGCGCCGTCCAATGAGTTCTGAAGCATTGGCTAAATATGAGCAGATAATATTGCCCGAAACACTTCAGAATTAATCCTGCTGCTTTTGTCAGCAGTCACATCATCAATAAATACAAGAGAACCAGTTCCATTGGCAGCCATACATGCCCACGCCATGACACTATCACCACCATGCTTCACTGATGAGGTGGTATGCTTTGGATCATGAGCAGTTCCTTTCCTTCTCCATACTATTCTCTTCCCATCACTCTGGTACAAGTTCATCTTGGTCTCATCTGTCCATAGGATGTTGTTCCAGAACTGTGAAGGCTTTTTTAGATGTTGTTTGGCAAAATCTAATCTGGCCTTCCTGTTTTTGGGGCCCACCAATGGTTTACATCTTGTGGTGAACCCTCTGTATTCACTCTGGTGAAGTCTTCTCTTGATTGTTGACTTTGACACACATACACCTACCTCCTGGAGAGTGTTCTTGATCTGGCCAACTGTTGTGAAGGGTGTTTTCTTCACCAGGGAAAGAATTATTTGGTCATCCACCACAGTTGTTTTCCGTGGTTCTCCGGGTCTTTTGGTGTTGCGGAGCTCACTGGTGCGATTTTTTTTTTAAGGATGTTACAAACAGTTTATTTGGCCACACCTAATGTTTTTGCTATCTCTCTGATGGGTTTGTTTTGTTTTTTCAGCCTAATGATGGTTTGCTTTACTGAAAGTTACAGCTCTTTGGATCTCATATTGAGAGTTGACAGCAACAGATGGCTATGTGAAATTGATAGAGTTTATGAGATGGAACAAACAATAACCATGTCAGATGACAGACTGACCAAATGCTATAAAACTTGGTATTCCTGGTATACAGTTAGGTCCATAAATATTGGGAAATTAACACAATTCAATTTTTTTTTTGCTCTATACACCACCACAATGGATTTGAAATGAAACAAACAAGTGCAAATAGCACACTTGAAATGAACTCTGGACCTTTTATCTGCTCCTTGTAAATGGGATAATGAGGGAATAACACACACCTGGTCATGAAACAGCTGAGCAGCCAATTGTCCCATTACTTTTGGTCCCTTAAAAAGTGGGAGGCACATATACAAACTGTTGTAATTCCTACACCGTTCAATTGATTTTGATGTAAATACCCTCAAATGAAATGAACAAATGCAAATATCACACTTTAAATGAACTCTGGACCTTTATCTGCTCCTTGCAAATGGTATAATGAGGGAATAACACACACCTGGCCATGGAACAGCTGAGCAGCCAATTGTCCCATTACTTTTGGTCCCTTAAAAAGTGGGAGGCACATATACAAACTGTTGTAATTCCTACACCGTTCACCTGATTTGGATGTAAATACCCTCAAATTAAAGCTGAAAGTCTGCAGTTAAAGCACATCTTGTTCATCTTCGTTTCATTTCAAATCCATTGTGGTGGTATATAGAGCCAAAAAGCTTTTTCCCAGAGAATTTTGAAATTGTCCCTAGGTCTCATTATGCTCTGCATGTAGCCGCGAATATGCCAGAGAGGTGGTTGTGTGAATTTCAGCACCCTTAAGACATATCTCTTCCATACCTCCTCCCAACATTTAAAAATTGCACTGCGGGACAAACATCATTCAACATTCCACTGCCTGTCACTAAAGTTGTTGAGTGGGGGGGGGGGTTAGGGGGGCGATTCGTGCCGCGGGACAGTTAGTTATTTTTTCCAGGACTTATAAATTAATTTTAGAAGTTGTTTAGCGTGGGGGAGGGTTTTGTGCAATTTAGTTTTTAAACGACTTGGCTTGGAAACAATGTTGAGCGGGGGGTGCCGCTGGGATATTCTACATCTGCACATTGTTGTGGGGCGGGTTCCGCAGGATATTGCCGCCGATCGGTCTTACCTCCTCCTCCTCCCTCCTCTGGCTCCCTCCTCTGGCTCTTGCTGTGCGGGAAGGGAATACAGTTTTCTTTCGCGGGACTGCGGGAAAATGGTGTCCCTGCGGGAAAAACCCGCAGAATCCGTGCGGGTTGGGAGGTATGTCTCTTCTAGTTGCATGCTGGGGGAGGGGCTATACCAGGAAGTAAGTTAGTGCGTGTGTGTGTGGGACTGGAAGTAGCAGCATGATACACAGAAGAGATTACATCTGGTAATGACAGAAGCCTGTTGTATTAGGACTCCATGTAACAAAGTCATCATTAGGGAAGAGCCGAACACCTCCCCGTTCGGTTCGCACCAAAGCCTGCGAACAGACCTAAAGTTTGCGCAAACTTTAGAACCCTATTAAATACAATGGACTTGAACGTTCAAAATCAAAAGTGCTAATTATCAAGGCTAATATGCAAGTTATTGTCCTAAAAAGGGTTTGGGGACCCGGCACAGGCAATAACTTAGTTCGAACATCCAAACACCATTAAAGTCTATGGGACTCGAATATGAAAAATCTAAAGTGCTAATTTTAAAGGCTTCTATGCAAGTTATTGTCATAAAAAGTGTTTGGGGACCCGGGTCCTGCCCCAGGGGACATGTATCAATGCAAAAAAAAGTTTTAAAAACTAAAGTTTTTTCGGAAGCAGTGATTTTAATAATGCTTAAAGTGAAACAATAAAAGTGAAATATTCCTTTAAATTTCATACCGGGGGGGTGTATAGTATGCCTGTAAAGCAGCGCTTGTTTCCCATGCTTAGAACTGTCCCTGCACAAAGTGTCATTTCTGAAGGAAAAAAAGTAATTTAAAAGCACTCGCGGCTATAATGAATTGCAATACAGAGAAAAGTCATTGATAAAAAAAAAAATGTGTGGGGGTTCCCCCAAATTCCATTACCAGGCCCTTTAGGTCTGGTATGGATATTAATGGGAACCCTGCGTCAAATTTAAAACAGACCCCCAAAGCATCCTCCCCATGTTGAGGGCATGTGGCCTGGTATGGTTCAAGGGGGGGGCGCTCTCTCATCCCCCCTCTTTTCCTGTGGCCTGCCAGGTTGCGTGCTCAGATAAAGGGTCTGGTATGGATTTTTGGGGGGAACTCCACGCCATTTTTTTTTCGATTTGACGCAGGGTTCCCCTTAATATCCATACCAGACCTGAAGGGCCTGGTAATTGAATTTGGGGGGACCCCCATGCATTTTCTTTTTATATCAATGACTTTTCTCTGTATTTCCGGGAGCCGACAATTCATTATAGCCGCAAATGCTCTTAAATGACTTTTTTTCCTTCAGAAATTACACTTTGTGCACGGACAGTTCTAAGCATGGGAAACAAGCACTTTACGGGCATACTATACACCCCCCCCCCGGTACAAAATTTAAAGGAATATTTCACTTTTATTGTTTCACTTTAAGCATTATTAAAATCACTGCTCCCGAAAAAACTGCCATTTTAAAACCTTTTTTTTGCATTGATACATGTCCCCTGGGGCAGGACCCGGGTCCCCAAACACTTTTTAAGACAATAACTTGCATATAAGCCTTTAAAATTAGCACTTTAGATTTCTCCCATAGACTTTTACAGGGTGTTCTGCGGCTTTTCGTATTTGCCGCGAACACCCCTAATTGTTCGCTGTTCGGCGAACGGGCGAACAGGCAATGTTCGAGTCGAACATGAGTTTGACTCAAACTCGAAGCTCATTACTAGTCATCATGTTCTGAGTGAGTTATAAACCCACTCCATGGTTAAGAAGTTCATCCGGCCTGTGTGTAACTTGCTGATCAGATACTGGCAGCATTGCTAGCAGCAAAAATATGGAATAATATACTGCGCCAACCCAAAAATTATGTGAGCTGCCGACACAACAACTAGACAAATTGTGAACAAAACATACAAATTAAAAGTGTGACGCTGATGATATATTAAATGGGTTGTAAAGGTTCGTTTTTTTTTTTCTAAATAGGTTCCTTTAAGCTAGTGCATTGTTGGTTCACTTACCTTTTCCTTAGATTTCCCTTCTAAATGTTTTTTTTCTATGTTTTCTTTGTCTGAATTTCTCACTTCCTGTTCCTCCTCAGTAAGCTGTTCAGTAAGCTGTTCTGGCTGACTCAACACCACTCGGATGATGGTGTGAAGTTTAGTGAGGAGAAACAGGAAGTGAGCAATTCAGACAAAGAAAAAAAAACATTTAGAAGGTAAATCAAAGGAAAGGGTAAGTGAACCAACAATGCACTAGCTTAAAGGAACCTATTTAGAAAATAAAAAACGAACCTTTACAACCCCTTTAAGTGAATAGTAACACTCAAAAAAATATATAATAATGAAACTTATTCCAAGGAACATCAATGGAACAAATGTGCGATTCTGAAAAATCGCATGAAGTGCAAATCATGTAGCTGAAAATTGCAGTGATAACCTGTGAAAATAAGCCGTGAAGACAAAGGCTATAAAAGTGGATATACGATTATAAACACTCATGCATAAACTGAAAAAACCTGTGAAAGCAAACAGTGCATTTGAAGTGACATACAAAAGAAAAATATATGTAAAAAGTATCTCAAATTTGGTCAACTTCCAATGGTCATTCAAGACCGAAAAGACAGTCCCAAGACTATTAAGATGATAACTAGATAGTCCATGAGGATGAGGTCACAGTCCACAGAGTAGAAAAATGACACAACGTGATGATCAGAACCCAGATATCTTGCAATTTAGTTTTCTGTTTGTGTGTAGATGGGTGTTGTGGAGTTGAAAATATGTCCAATATGGAATATTTGTGTTTCCACATATTTCTTGTAATTCTCCCCTGAGTTTGATGACACCCTTTCTGTGAGATTAGGAGGGCAGTGCCCTTGCTAGTTTGGGGGATCACATTAGTTTTCCACCCTGGTGCAAATTCACGGTTGTTGGAGATTGGAGTTAGAGGACCAGGAGTACTAGCTAAGTGACGCAGCTTAGAATTTTTTTGGAAGGCTTCCAAGGTGGCTGCAATAAGGGGGTGCATAAGCAGCTGTTTGGGGTAGTGGTTAATCAGTATCCATTGGAGAAATCCTAGTGGAAGTTCTGTGTATGATCGTTCCAACTTAACCCAATCTTTTTTTGCATAATGGCAATTCCAGTCAATTATTCACATTATTAAAGTGGCATAATAATATCTTTTGAAATCTGGGAGACCCATACCTTCATATGCTTTAGAGCGAGTGATTAGGTGAAAGCGAATATGTTATGTTTGTGCTGGATCACTGTGACCCTTCACCCTTTTCTCCTGATGTATGCTGGGGGAGGGGCTGTATCAGGAAGTAAGTTAGTGTGTGTGTGTGGGACTGGAAGTAGCAGCATGATACACAGAAGGGATTACATCTGGTAATGACAGAAGCCTGTTGTATTAGGACTCCATGTAACAAAGTCATCATGTTCTGAGTGAGTAATAAACCCTCTCCATGGTTAAGAAGTTCATCCGGCCTGTGTGTAACTTGCTAAGCAGATACTAGCAGCATTGCTAGCAGCACCCTGAGAGACCCCGTGTCTAAGAGACATAACAGTGGCAACAAGGATTTTGGATTTTATTCAACCATTTGATCCTGCTGCTGAATCGTGGAGCTCCTGGGTGTAGAGGCTTGAGCAGTATATGGAAGCAAATAGTGTGGCTGCAGAAAACAAGGTTGCAGTTTTCCTCACAACATTGGGTCAAGCTGCATATGGCACTCTCAGAGACCTAATTTCTCCAGACAAGCCAGCCTCTAAGCCCCTGCCTGAGTTAATTCAGAAGCTACATAAGCACTACAGGGAGAATATAAATGAACTAAAAAATGGACTTTAGGCGGCACATGAATAGATACTGTAAAAAACTAGGGGTTTTAATTTTAGACAAAGTAATAAGAGAATACATATAAACATTCCAAAAATTACAGTCTATTTGTTCTTGGATACAAGGCTCGGGCTAAAGCTCTAACAATGCTTCAAAATTATACAACATAGATGTATTCCACCCTTGATGAAGTACATAACCAGCAACCAAAGGCTAGTGAAACAGTAAACGTATGAAGCAGGTGGCGTTAGCCATGGGTCCAATGTATCAGATGTAGTCTTGAATTGCTCTACCAGTTTCGCGAATTAACGCTTCTTCAGGAGCATAATAGTCTGTTGGGCATATATATAAACAACAAAAAATATATTTAACATCTTTTTAATACATAAAACAAAATATATAAAACAGCATAAAAAAGAACTTTTCCAAAAGTGAAAATTGCTGACCCCACATAGCATAGATACCAGAAAGCAAACCAACCATACGACACCAACCCAACACGTGGACTAGCCCCCAACCTGGGGGACTAGAAGATGATAATGGTGCTGACAGTGGTGCCTAGGAAGAAAGAAGAAACGGGGGGAAAAAGGAAGAGAGGGGGGGGGAAGAAACAAGGAGGATGGAGAGAAAAGAGGAGGGTACCTGGAAGAGGAAACCAGATGAAACAGAAAACAGAAGAAAAAAGAGGAATGGTGAAGGAGGATACAGAGGGGACCAACTCCCTATAGCAATCAATAGGATACAGACTATTTCAAATACAAAAATATACTCACAACACAAACCTGGGTAAAATTAAATTGACTATTTGTCTCTAGCAAATAGCCAATAATGGTAAAAATCTAAAGGGAGAGGAAAAAATATATATAAGGTTGCCTTGTTAAAGCGGAGGTTCACCCTCATTTGCAAGTTAGCTCTCAACAGTCCCTCTTACCATGAACATAAATAAAAGACTTACCTTTTTTTTTTTAATGTGCAGTTTTCATTTAGTATTATATCTTCGTTCCTACTTCCGGGATTTCCTCCTGCGGGAGTAGGCGTGTCATTTGCAGAGCATTTGTCCTGCAATGTCTCCTGGGAGCAATCTCGCCTGCTTCCCAGGAGTAATAAAGTAACGCCTTGTTTGGAAATATCATGATAATTTAATTGTCACGTGACTCATCTATCCGGTCATGTGACGAGGGCAGATCTAATTCCGCCATTTTAAATAAGGGCACGCAGGTGTATTTTGCCATTATGCACCTGCGGACACGAGGTAAAGGACGGCGTAAAAAAACCTCTCATCGAAAATTTGATTATTGATTTTCGATCAAAAACTACTTTAAAAGGTAAGCAATTTTGTTTATATAACATTATATGTTAATTAATATTTAAATATTTTCTATATTATATTACCTTTATTTATACCTACATTATCAAATTTTTAAAAGGCATCTAGCTGTAAACTAAAAGTTATCTAGCAGTATTGTTTACTTAGTATTTATCCACTGTATTACACACCTTTTTTTTATATTTTAAAGCAAAACTGTTTTTTAAAAATATATTACGTTTAATGAACATAAATTTTCATTTTATTAAAATAATTTTAAATTTAATTAAATTTTTTAAGGTAATTTCAATTCTTTCCTTTGGAAAGGAACAGATCATCATTTTCTTCCACGTTTCCTTGTTATATTTACGGGTTAGTATATTTATCATGTGTATATATAAATATAAAATGTAAATTATTTTAATAAATGTTAAAAAATCTTCTAATTATATATTTTAAAGTTGTTTTGTTGTCTATAATATTTTAAATAGTGTTTAATATATATTAAAATATTATAATAATTATATATATATATATATTTTTTTTGTTTTATAGATTGTAAAACTGGTAGTACAACTTTAAATTCTCATATTACATTATCATACGCTTTTTAATCAGGCAAGATAATATATTTTACTTTTCATATGTATGTATGTATGTATGTATGTGTATATATTGTGACAGCAGGAAGGTAAAGTCACCTGGTTGCATCCAGGGGGGTAGATATATTTCGCCCAGATTCAGGCTTTACGCCGACTTATACAACTAGGTGGAGAGTTGTATAAGCCCAGCTGAGGCTAGTAGGCTCATGGATGACTCATACCTCTAGGGAGAGTGCTGGGCGTCGTGCAGACAGGGAGTTGATGAGACCAGCTGAAGCTTGTCAGCTCATTTAGGCCTCTATAAGAACTCCCAGATTCATTAGGTGTTGGCTCATGCCTGGACCCAGACCTGTGTGGACTGTCTAGGGAGAGTGAACCCCTGTGCGGTGAGACAAAGCCTGTGTGGCTATTTGCTTGGACATTTAAAACCAGGGACTTAGGGACTAGGACAGCACTAGGATGATCCCAGTTGTTAGTTAGGAAACCTGTATGTTTAGTCAGAGGTCAAGTTGACCAGGATTTATTTTGTTTATGTTTCTTTTGCTTTGCTGTGTTTTGTCACTGTAAATAGAAAATAAACCGCACCTTTTTGATTTTGAAAACCACAACCTCCGTGTGCTGGGCCTGTTTATGTGTGGGGAGCCCATCTCGGGGGTCACACACACCCGCTGCCGAGCTAACCCCCTCACAGTTGGTGGAGAATGCGGGCAGTTTTTTTTTAAGCCAGCATGGAGGAGATACTGAAGCAGCTGGCTCTAGCAAATGCCAATCAACAGCAGACAAATGCAGGTTTGCAAAAGAGCCTTGCAGCTCAACAACAGAACTTCGCAGCCCAGCAGCAAGCTCATCAACAGAGCCTTGCAGCCCAGCAGCAGACAAACGCAACTTTGCAACAGAGTCTGGAGGCTCAGCAACAAGCCCAGCAGCAATCTGAGGCCCGCTTCATAGACCTGTTGCAGAAGCAAGAGCAGAGACTACAACAACAGATGGAAGCAGCAATGCAGCAACGTCCGCAGACCAGTGAGGAAAGCCGTCCCACTAATACCGCGTCCTTTGGGGTGAGTCGTTTATTGACAAAAATGACTGGAGAGGATGATCCAGAGGTATTTTTGACCACATTTGAAAGGACCGCTGAAAGAGAAAAGTGGCCTGAGGAGCAGTGGGCTGGACTGGTGGCTCCTCTGTTAACTGGTGAATCGCAGAAAGCTTACTATGACCTAGAGCCTAACCAAGCAAAAGACTATGTGATGCTAAAAGCTGAAATATTGGCAAGGCTGGGTGTCACCCAGGCTGTCCGGGCTCAGCGTGTGCATAACTGGACTTTCCAGCTTGGAAAACCCCCCAGGTCTCAAATGTATGATCTCATTCACCTGAGCAGAAAGTGGCTACAGCCAGAGACTTTGTCCGCACCAAAGATTGTGGAACGTGTTGTAATGGATCGGTTTTTGAGAGCTCTTCCTACTGCCATCCAAAAGTGGGTAAGCCATGGAGACCCAGAGACGGCCGATGGTCTTGTGGATCGTGTGGAGAAATACTTGGCTACAGAGAACCTGACGGCCTCTTCCAGAGACACTCGGACTTTCCACCCTAAGACCAGACCATCCCCAGGGGCGGATAAGAGGATTCCAAGGGGTGAGGGTGGAGAGAGTGAGAGGGTGGGAGCTCTACCCCAAGTTTGGCGAGAACAGCCTGGGAAATCAGCGGCTCAAGAGGCCGCAAGAAGGATCGTTTGCTACCGCTGCCGGCAAGCGGGACATATTGCAGCCAATTGCCCGGTTGTGGAGGAACCCATGCAGTGTGACTTTCTGACGGGCAGACGTCAGTCGCTGTGTGCGACAGTCGCATGCACTGCCATTCGAGGAACTGAGAAACATTTATGCAAAATGTGTGTTAATGGTAGAAATGTTGTGGTATTGCTGGATTCAGGTAGCCTTGTGACCCTGATAAAGGCTGAGTTAGTTAAAACAGAGGTCTCTGGGAATAGCAAGGTAGCTGTTATTTGTGTGCATGGGGACACCCGAGAGTATCCAGTGACTACAGTGTGTTTCGAGACCCCCAAAGGTACCCTCTCTCATCCAGTGGGCTTAGTATCTCAGTTACCGCATGACGCCATTGTGGGAAGGGATTTTACGAAGTTCTGGGAACTGTGGGATGATCCTGAGCCCCCCACTGGTGCCCCTATGTACCAGGAATGTGATAGCCAGAACTCCCCTGAGAGTGGTGAGGACTCTCCGGAATTTCCCTTATCAGTATTGGCAGGGGAGACTCAAGAAACTGGAGAGGAGCCCACCTCCTCAGACGAAAACCTACCGTCTGTGGAGTTTTCTGATCTGGAGGTTCACAGGGAAAATTTTGCCACAGAACAGTTAAAAGACCCCGCCCTAATAAAGGCACGGGAAAACGTAGTGGAAATAGATGGCGAGTTAGTGAACCCAGATAATACCTGCACTTACCCATACTTCAGCGTAGAGAAGGACCTACTGTATCGGGTGGCAAAAAGGGCAGAAGAAACCGTTGAGCAGCTTGTGGTGCCCAAACCTTACAGGAGGTTGGTGTTGGAGTTGGCCCATGGGCACATTCTTGGAGGTCATCTGGGGACAGAGAAAACCCGAGAGAGGGTATTACAGAGATTCTATTGGCCGGGGGTGATGAAGGACATAGAAAATTATTGTTCCTCCTGCCCTGTGTGTCAGAGGTCGGCCCGATGCCACATTTCCGTAGCCCGCTGGTCCCTCTACCCATCATTGAGGTCCCGTTTGAGAGGATCGCCATGGATTTGGTAGGTCCTATAATCAAGTCCGCTAGGGGGCACCAGTACATATTAGTTATAATGGACTATGCCACCCGTTATCCAGAAGCGATCCCTCTCCGAAATACCTCGGCCAAAACCATAGCCAAAGAGCTATCTCTTGTGTTTAGCCGGGTGGGTATTTGTAAAGAACTGCTTACGGACCAAGGTACACCCTTTATGTCCCGGGTTATGAAGGAGCTGTGTAAATTGTTCAAAGTGACGCAATTACGTACATCTGTGTATCACCCCCAAACCGATGGGCTGGTTGAAAGGTTCAACAAAACCCTAAAACAAATGTTGAAGAAAGTGGTGGATAGAGATGGAAAGGATTGGGACTGTCTACTTCCTTATCTGATGTTTGCTATTAGGGAGGTGCCCCAATCCTCTACGGGATTCTCCCCCTTTGAGTTACTGTATGGGAGACACCCAAGAGGGCTGTTGGATATTGCCAAGGAAACTTGGGAAAGTGAGAGTTCTCCCCACAGGAGTGTGATTGAGCATGTCGCCCTGATGCAAGACCGAATTGCACAGGTAATGCCCATCGTGAAGGAACATTTGGCCCAAGCGCAGTTAGCACAGCAGAGAGTGTACAACCGTGGAGCCAAGACCCGTACCTTTTCCCCGGGGGATAGGATACTGGTACTTGTCCCTACGGTTGAAAGTAAATTCCTTGCCAAATGGCAAGGCCCCTACGAGATAATGGAAAAAGTGAGCGAAGTGAATTACAAGGTCAGACAACCAGGAAGGCGAAAGCCCGAACAGATCTATCACGTTAATCTGTTGAAAGCCTGGAGGGATAGAGAGTCCCTAGTCGCAGACACTTGGTCACCAGCTCAAACTGGTTGCGTGATTCCTGAGGTTGGAATAGCAGCCACCTTGTCACAACCCCAACAACAGGAGGTTAAGGAGTTTGTGCTTCGCAACAAGGAGGTATTCTCTGAGCTGCCGGGACAAACATCTGGGGTAGAGCATGACATCATTACCCCGCCCGGTGAAAGGGTGAAGTTAAAACCCTATCGGATCCCAGAGGCCCGACGGGAGGCAATACGGGAGGAAGTACAGAAAATGCTGAACTTAGGGGTGATAGAGGAGTCCCAAAGTGATTGGTCTAGTCCCATTGTGTTGGTGCCTAAACCGGATGGGAGCTGGCGATTTTGTAACGATTTTCGTCAGTTGAACAAAGTTACAAAATTTGACACCTACCCCATGCCACGTATAGATGAGTTGATCGACCGGCTGGGAACAGCCCGATACATGACGACTCTTGACCTCACAAAAGGGTATTGGCAAATCCCCCTGGCCAAGTCGGCCAAAGAGAAAACCGCATTTGTAACCCCAGACGGGGCGTTCCAATACAAAAGAATGCCGTTCGGGTTACAGAATGCGCCGGCCACATTCCAGCGGAAAATGGACCAGATGCTGAGGCCCCATCGGAAGTATGCTGCGGCTTACCTGGATGACATAATTGTCCATAGCACAGATTGGGCCTCACATCTGCCAAAAGTGCAAGCAGTCCTGGACTCTGTTCGGGAAGCGGGGTTTACGGCTAACCCCAAGAAGTGTACCATTGGGCAGGAGGAGGCCAAATATCTTGGGTACACCATTGGGAGGGGAGTAATAAAACCCCAACTCAACAAAGTCGAGGCCATCCAGAGTTGGCCACGTCCCAACAGCAAGAAGCAGGTACGAGCCTTTCTGGGAATCGCTGGGTATTATCGGCGATTCATTCCCCACTTTGCTTCTAAGGCTGTGCCCCTAACCAACCTGACGAAGGGGAAAGGGTCGGTCATGATTAAATGGACCCCCGAGGCTGAGGCAGCATTCCAATTCTTGAAACAAGCCTTATGTAGCCAGCCAGTGTTGTACTCACCCGACTTCTCTAAAGACTTTGTCGTACAAAGTGATGCGTCAGATGTGGGGTTAGGAGCAGTATTGTCCCAGGTCTGGAACGGGGAAGAGCACCCAGTCATTTACCTCAGCAGGAAGTTGAAGTCCCATGAGGTAAATTACGCCACCGTTGAAAAGGAGTGTTTAGCGGTGAAGTGGGCTCTAGATTCCCTTCGGTACTACCTGCTAGGTAGGCACTTTGACATGGTTACGGATCACGCTCCGTTAAAGTGGATGGCTCAAAACAAGGAAACAAATAGAAGAGTGAATAGGTGGTTCCTGGCCCTCCAGGAATTCAACTTCACAGTAAAGCATCGCCCTGGCGTTCAAATGGGGAATGTGGATGCTTTGTCTCGAGTACATGAATGCCTGATTGCTGGTGTTCCAACCCCGAGGTTAAAACAAGAGGGGGGGGTATGTGACAGCAGGAAGGTAAAGTCACCTGGTTGCATCCAGGGGGGTAGATATATTTCGCCCAGATTCAGGCTTTACGCCGACTTATACAACTAGGTGGAGAGTTGTATAAGCCCAGCTGAGGCTAGTAGGCTCATGGATGACTCATACCTCTAGGGAGAGTGCTGGGCGTCGTGCAGACAGGGAGTTGATGAGACCAGCTGAAGCTTGTCAGCTCATTTAGGCCTCTATAAGAACTCCCAGATTCATTAGGTGTTGGCTCATGCCTGGACCCAGACCTGTGTGGACTGTCTAGGGAGAGTGAACCCCTGTGCGGTGAGACAAAGCCTGTGTGGCTATTTGCTTGGACATTTAAAACCAGGGACTTAGGGACTAGGACAGCACTAGGCTGATCCCAGTTGTTAGTTAGGAAACCTGTATGTTTAGTCAGAGGTCAAGTTGACCAGGATTTATTTTGTTTATGTTTCTTTTGCTTTGCTGTGTTTTGTCACTGTAAATAGAAAATAAACCGCACCTTTTTGATTTTGAAAACCACAACCTCCGTGTGCTGGGCCTGTTTTTGTGTGGGGAGCCCATCTCGGGGGTCACACACACCCGCTGCCGAGCTAACCCCCTCACAATATATATATATATATATATATATATATATATTGTGACAGCAGGAAGGTAAAGTCACCTGGTTGCATCCAGGGGGGTAGATATATTTCTCCCAGATTCAGGCTTTATGCTGACTTATACAACTAGGGTGGAGAGTTGTATAAGCCCAGCTGAGGCTAGTAGGCTCATGGATGACTCATACCTCTAGGGAGAGTGTGGGGCGTCGTACAGACAGGGAGTTGATGAGGCCAGCTGAAGCTTGTCAGCTCATTTAGGCCTCTATAAGAACTCCCAGATTCATTAGATGTTAGCTCATGCCTGGAACCAGACCTGTGTGGACTGTCTAGGGAGAGTGAACCCCTGTGCGGTGAGAAAAAGCCTGTGTGGCTATTTGCTTGGACATTTAAAACCAGGGACTTAGGGACTAGGACAGCACTAGGCTGATCCCAGTTGTTAGTTAGGAAACCTGTATGTTTAGTCAGAGGTCAAGTTGACCAGGATTTATTTTGTTTATATGTTTCTTTTGGCTTTGCTGTGTTTTGTCACTGTAAATAGAAAATAAACCGCACCTTTTTTTTGATTTTGAAAACCACAACCTCCGTTTGCTGGGCCTGTTTTTGTGTGGGGAGCCCATCCCGGGGGTCACACACACCCGCTGCCGAGCTAACCCCCTCACAGTTGGTGGAGAACCAGTGGCAGTTTTTTTTAAGCCAGCATGGAGGAGATACTGAAGCAGCTGGCTCTAGCAAATGCCAATCAACAGCAGACAAATGCAGGTTTGCAAAAGAGCCTTGCAGCTCAACAACAGAACTTTGCAGCCCAGCAGCAAGCTCACCAACAGAGTCTGGAAGCTCAGCAACAAGCCCAGCAGCAATCTGAGGCCCGCTTCATAGACCTGTTACAGAAGCAAGAGCAGAGACTACAACAAATGGAAGCAGTAATGCAGCAACGTCCGCAGACCAGTGAGGAAAGCCGTCCCACTAATACCGCGTCCTTTGGGGTGAGTCGTTTATTGACAAAAATGACTGGAGAGGATGATCCAGAGGTATTTTTGACCACATTTGAAAGGACTGCTGAAAGAGAAAAGTGGCCTGAGGAGCAGTGGGCTGGACTGGTGGCTCCTCTGTTAACTGGTGAATCGCAGAAGGCTTACTATGACCTAGAGCCTGACCAAGCAAAAGACTATGTGATGCTAAAAGCTGAGATATTGGCAAGGCTGGGTGTCACCCAGGCTGTCCGGGCTCAGCGTGTGCATAACTGGACTTTCCAGCTTGGAAAACCCCCCAGGTCTCAAATGTATGATCTCATTCACCTGAGCAGAAAGTGGCTACAGCCAGAGACTTTGTCCGCACCAAAGATTGTGGAACGTGTTGTAATGGATCGGTTTTTGAGAGCTCTTCCTACTGCCATCCAAAACTGGGTAAGCCATGGAGACCCAGAGACGGCCAATGGTCTTGTGGATCGTGTGGAGAAATACTTGGCTACAGAGAACCTGACGGCCTCTTCCAGAGACACTCGGACTTTCCACCCTAAGACCAGACCATCCCCAGGGGCGGATAAGAGGATTCCAAGGGGTAAGGGTGGAGAGAGTGAGAGGGTGGGAGCTCTACCCCAAGTTTGGCGAGAACAGACTGGGAAATCAGCGGCTCAAGAGGTGGCAAGAAGGATCGTTTGCTACCGCTGCCGGCAAGCGGGACATATTGCAGCCAATTGCCCGGTTGTGGAGGAACCCATGCAGTGTGACTTTCTGACGGGCAGACGTCAGTCGCTGTGTGCGACAGTCGCATGCACTGCCATTCGAGGAATTGAGAAACATTTATGCAAAATGTGTGTTAATGGTAGAAATGTTGTGGTATTGCTGGATTCAGGTAGCCTTGTGACCCTGATAAAGGCTGAGTTAGTTAAAACAGAGGTCTCTGGGAATAGCAAGGTAGCTGTTATTTGTGTGCATGGGGACACCCGAGAGTATCCAGTGACTACAGTGTGTTTCGAGACCCCCAAAGGTACCCTCTCTCATCCAGTGGGCTTAGTATCTCAGTTACCGTATGACGCCATTGTGGGAAGGGATTTTCCGAAGTTCTGGGAACTGTGGGATGATCCTGAGCCCCCCACTGGTGCCCCTATGTACCAGGAATGTGATAGCCAGAACTCCCCTGAGAGTGGTGAGGACTCTCCGGAATTTCCCTTATCAGTATTGGCAGGGGAGACTCAAGAAACTGGAGAGGAGCCCACCTCCTCAGACGAAAACCTACCGTCTGTGGAGTTTTCTGATCTTGAGGTTCACAGGGAAAACTTTGCCACAGAACAGTTGAAAGACCCCGCCCTAATAAAGGCACGCGAAAACGTAGTGAAAATAGATGGCGAGTTAGTGAACCCAGATAATACCTGCACTTACCCATACTTCAGCGTAGAGAAGGACCTACTGTATCGGGTGGCAAAAAGGGCAGAAGAAACCGTTGAGCAGCTTGTGGTGCCCAAACCTTACAGGAAGTTGGTGTTGGAGTTGGCCCATGGGCACATTCTTGGAGGTCATCTGGGGACAGAGAAAACCCGAGAGAGGGTATTACAGAGATTCTATTGGCCGGGGGTGATAAAGGACATAGAAAATTATTGTTCCTCCTGCCCTGTGTGTCAGAGGTCGGCCCCGATGCCACATTTCCGTAGCCCGCTGGTCCCTCTACCCATCATTGAGGTCCCGTTTGAGAGGATCGCCATGGATTTGGTAGGTCCTATAATCAAGTCCGCTAGGGGGCACCAGTACATATTAGTTATAATGGACTATGCCACCCGTTATCCAGAAGCGATCCCTCTCCGAAATACCTCGGCCAAAACCATAGCCAAAGAGCTATCTCTTGTGTTTAGCCGGGTGGGTATTTGTAGAGAACTGCTTACGGACCAAGGTACACCCTTTATGTCCCGGGTTATGAAGGAGCTGTGTAAATTGTTCAAAGTGACGCAATTACGTACATCTGTGTATCACCCCCAAACCGATGGGCTGGTTGAAAGATTCAACAAAACCCTAAAGCAAATGTTGAAGAAAGTGGTGGATAGAGATGGAAAGGATTGGGACTGTCTACTTCCTTATCTGATGTTTGCTATTAGGGAGGTGCCCCAATCCTCTACGGGATTCTCCCCCTTTGAGTTACTGTATGGGAGACACCCAAGAGGGCTGTTGGATATTGCCAAGGAAACTTGGGAAAGTGAGAGTTCTCCCCACAGGAGTGTGATTGAGCATGTCGCCCTGATGCAAGACCGAATTGCACAGGTAATGCCCATCGTGAAGGAACATTTGGCCCAAGCGCAGTTAGCACAGCAGAGAGTGTACAACCGTGGAGCCAAGACCCGTACCTTTTCCCCGGGGGATAGGATACTGGTACTTGTCCCTACGGTTGAAAGTAAATTCCTTGCCAAATGGCAAGGCCCCTACGAGATAATGGAAAAAGTGAGTGAAGTGAATTACAAGGTCAGACAACCAGGAAGGCGAAAGCCCGAACAGATCTATCACGTTAATCTGTTGAAAGCCTGGAGGGATAGAGAGTCCCTAGTCGCAGACACTTGGTCACCAGCTCAAACTGGTTGCGTGATTCCTGAGGTTGGAATAGCAGCCACCTTGTCACAACCCCAACAACAGGAGGTTAAGGAGTTTGTGCTTCGCAACAAGGAGGTATTCTCTGAGCTGCCGGGACAAACATCTGGGGTAGAGCATGACATCATTACCCCGCCCGGTGAAAGGGTGGAGTTAAAACCCTATCGGATCCCAGAGGCCCGACGGGAGGCAATACGGGAGGAAGTACAGAAAATGCTGAACTTAGGGGTGATAGAGGAGTCCCAAAGTGATTGGTCTAGTCCCATTGTGTTGGTGCCTAAACCGGATGGGAGCTGGCGATTTTGTAACGATTTTCGTCAGTTGAACAAAGTTACAAAATTTGACACCTACCCCATGCCACGTATAGATGAGTTGATCGACCGGCTGGGAACAGCCCGATACATGACGACTCTTGACCTCACAAAAGGGTATTGGCAAATCCCCCTGGCCAAATTGGCCAAAGAGAAAACCGCATTTGTAACCCCAGACGGGGCGTTCCAATATAAAAGAATGCCGTTCGGGTTACAGAATGCGCCGGCCACGTTCCAGCGGAAAATGGACCAGATGCTGAGGCCCCATCGGAAGTATGCTGCGGCTTACCTGGATGACGTAATTGTCCATAGCACAGATTGGGCCTCACATCTGCCAAAAGTGCAAGCAGTCCTGGACTCTGTTCGGGAAGCGGGGTTTACGGCTAACCCCAAGAAGTGTACCATTGGGCAGGAGGAGGCCAAATATCTTGGGTACACCATTGGGAGGGGAGTAATAAAACCCCAACTCAACAAAGTCGAGGCCATCCAGAGTTGGCCACGTCCCAACAGCAAGAAGCAGGTACGAGCCTTTCTGGGAATCGCTGGGTATTATCGGCGATTCATTCCCCACTTTGCCTCTAAGGCTGTGCCCCTAACCAACCTAACGAAGGGGAAAGGGTCGGTCATGATTAAATGGACCCCCGAGGCTGAGGCAGCATTCCAATTCTTGAAACAAGCCTTATGTAGCCAGCCAGTGTTGTACTCACCCGACTTCTCTAAAGACTTTGTCGTACAAAGTGATGCGTCAGATGTGGGGTTAGGAGCAGTATTGTCCCAGGTCTGGAACGGGGAAGAGCACCCAGTCATTTACCTCAGCAGGAAGTTGAAGTCCCATGAGGTAAATTACGCCACCGTTGAAAAGGAGTGTTTAGCGGTGAAGTGGGCTCTAGATTCCCTTCGGTACTACCTGCTAGGTAGGCACTTTGACATGGTTACGGATCACGCTCCGTTAAAGTGGATGGCTCAAAACAAGGAAACAAATAGAAGAGTGAATAGGTGGTTCCTGGCCCTCCAGGAATTCAACTTCACAGTAAAGCATCGCCCTGGCGTTCAAATGGGGAATGTGGATGCTTTGTCTCGAGTACAGGAATGCCTGATTGCTGGTGTTCCAACCCCGAGGTTAAAACAAGAGGGGGGGGTATGTGACAGCAGGAAGGTAAAGTCACCTGGTTGCATCCAGGGGGGTAGATATATTTCTCCCAGATTCAGGCTTTATGCTGACTTATACAACTAGGGTGGAGAGTTGTATAAGCCCAGCTGAGGCTAGTAGGCTCATGGATGACTCATACCTCTAGGGAGAGTGTGGGGCGTCGTACAGACAGGGAGTTGATGAGGCCAGCTGAAGCTTGTCAGCTCATTTAGGCCTCTATAAGAACTCCCAGATTCATTAGATGTTAGCTCATGCCTGGAACCAGACCTGTGTGGACTGTCTAGGGAGAGTGAACCCCTGTGCGGTGAGAAAAAGCCTGTGTGGCTATTTGCTTGGACATTTAAAACCAGGGACTTAGGGACTAGGACAGCACTAGGCTGATCCCAGTTGTTAGTTAGGAAACCTGTATGTTTAGTCAGAGGTCAAGTTGACCAGGATTTATTTTGTTTATATGTTTCTTTTGGCTTTGCTGTGTTTTGTCACTGTAAATAGAAAATAAACCGCACCTTTTTTTTGATTTTGAAAACCACAACCTCCGTTTGCTGGGCCTGTTTTTGTGTGGGGAGCCCATCCCGGGGGTCACACACACCCGCTGCCGAGCTAACCCCCTCACAATATATATATATATATGTGTGTTGTTGTGATTATGTATGTATGTATGTATGTATGTATGTATAGTTTAAATATTTTGTGTGAGTTTGTGTTTTTTTTTATTCTGAATATTTTTTTGTTGTTGTGTGTGTGTGTGTTTAAGCAATTTGGTTTTTTTTTTTATTATTTTCAAAAATCAAAAAAAAAACAACAACATTGTTTTAAATATATATATATATTTTTAATTTTTTGGATACAATAAATCTAAATATAATATTCTTACTATACATCTAATTTTTATTTTATTTTTAAAATGTTTGAATAAAACATTTTTGGTTTTTATGTCATGGGGATAATGTGTGCGTGTGTGTATCTATTTTTCAATAACAGTCTGTGTGTGTGTTTATATCTCTTTTAATGTTTATCAATACTAGTATTTTTAATTTTTTCCTAATAAGACTTATTCATTTGAATTAATTTTTTTGGAAGGTATATATTTTTTTGTGTGTGTGTGTGTGTGTTTATATATGTGTATATATATATGTCTTTGTTTGTTTTAATAAAACAAATATCTCATATATCACATCTAAATATATATATATATTTTAATAATTACATATATATGTCTAAAATATTTTAATTTATTTTAATACACAATTACATTTTTTAATATTTTTTTTTATTTCTTGATTACACAGACAAGTGGATTTGAATTTTTCAAAACCATGCAACAATATCATATTAGTACTCTTGGTATATTTTTGGGATTATTTGTTCATTTCTTTATATGATCACCCTATATTTACTTCAATTGCCCTGTATTTTCTTTGATATCCATCTTTTTATGTTCTCTATTTCCCATTATTTATTATTTTTCTCTCCCCCTTTCTCTCCCCCTTTCTCTCCCCCTTTCTCTCCACCTTTTTCTCTCTCTCCCTCTCTCCCTCTCTTTTTCCTCCTTCTTTCCCTCCCTCTTTCATTCTCTCCCTCTTTCCCACTTTCCCTCTCCCCCTCTTTTCCTCTCTACGTCTTTCTCTTTCTCACTCTTTCCATCTTTATCTCACTCTCCTTCTTTCACTCTTTCCCTCTCTCCCTCTTTTTCTCCCTCTTTCTCTCCCTCTTTATCTTTCTCTCCCTCTTTCTCTCCCTCTTTATCTTTCTCTCCCTCTCTTCCTCTTTCCCTATTTTCCTCCCTCTTTCTCTACCTCTTTCCATTTTTCTATTTCTAACTCTCTCTCTCACTCCCTCTTTCTTTCTTTCTTTCTTTCTTTCTCTCTCTCTCTCTCTCTTTCCCTCACTCTCTCCCTCTTTCACTCTCTCCCTCTTTCACTCTGTCACTCTTTCCCATTTTCTCTCTCTCACTCTTTTCCTCTCTCACTCTCACTCTTTCTCTTTCTCCCTCTTTCCATCTTTATCTCATTCTCCTTCTTTCCCTCTTTCCCTCTTTCCCTCTCTCCCTCTTTTTCTTTCTCCCTTTTTCCATCTTTATCTAATTCTCCTTCTTTCCCTATTTACCTCTTTCTCCTTCTTTCCCTCTCTCCCTCTTTCTCCTTCTTTCCTTCTCTCCCTCTCTCCCTCCCTCTTTCTCATTCTCTCCCTCTCTCCCTCTCTGCCTCTTTTCCTCCCCTCTTTCTCATTTTCTCCCTCTCTCCCTCTTTTCCTCCCTCCTTCTCTCCCTCTTTCCCATTCTCTCCCTCTCTCCCTCTTTCCCTCTCTCCCTCTTTTCCTCCCTCCTTCTCTCCCTCTTTCTCATTCTCTCCATCTTTTCCACCCTCCTTATCTCCCTCTTTCTCATTTTCTCCCTCTCTCTCTCTCTTTTTCCCTCTCTCCCTCTTTTCCTCCCTCTCTCCCTCTTTATCTCTTTCCCTATCTCCCTCTCTTCCTATTTCTTCCTCGGTACCTCTTTCCCTCTCTCCCTCTTTCCCTCTCTCCCTCTTTATCTATATCCCTCTTTCCATCTTTATCTAATTCTCCTTTTTTCCCTCTCTCCCTCTTTCTCCTTCTTTCCTTCTCTCCCTCTCTCCCTCTCTCCTTCCCTCTTTCTCATTCTCTCCCTCTCTCCCTCTCTGCCTCTTTTCCTCCCCTCTTTCTCATTTTCTCCCTCTCTCCCTCTTTCCCTCTGTCCCTCTTTTCCTCCCTCCCTCTCTCCCTCTTTCTCATTCTCTCCCTCCTTCCCTCTCTCCCTCTTTTCCTCCCTCCTTCTCTCCCTCTTTCTCATTCTCTCCATCTTTCCCTCTTTCTCCTTCTTTCCCTCTTTCCCTCTTTCCTTCTTTCCCTCTTTCCCTCTTTCTCCTTCTCTCCCTCTTTCCCTCTTTCCCTCTCTCTCTCTCTCTTCCTCTTTTCCTCTTTCCCTCTTTCCCTCTCACCCTCTTTCTTTCTGTCTTTCTCTCCCTCTTTCCCTCTCTCTCTCTCTCTCCCTCTCTACCTCTTTCCTTTTCCCTCTCTCTCTCTCCCTTTTTCTCTCCCTCTCTACCTATTTCCTTTTCCCTCTCTCTCTCTCTTTCTCTCTCTCTCTCTTTCTCTCTCTCTCTCTCTTCCCACTTTTCTCTGTCTCCCTCTCTCTCTCTTTTCTCTCTCTTCTCTCATTTCTCTGTGTCTCTCTCTCTTTTCTCTCTCTTCTCTCATTTCTCTGTCTCTCTTTCCCTCTCTTTCCCTCTCTTTCCCTCTCTTTCTCTCCCTCTCTCCCTCTCTTTCTCTCCCTCTCTTTCTCTCCCTCTCTCCCTCTCTTTCTCTCCCCCTCCCTCTCCCTCTCTCTCTCTTTTTTCTCTCTCTCTCTCTCTTTTTCTCTCTCTCTTTTTATATTTTTTTCTGTTTATTTATTTTTTATGTACATTTTTTTTATACTCACTCTCTCTTTTAGATTTTTTTTTTTTATTAATAGTTTATATCACTATCTAAATATAAATAAAGATTTTTTTTTTATTAAAGCGTTGTTGTCTTTTATTTTATTTATTTTTTCTTGAAATGTAATTTTTAAAATATATTATATTTAATGAAAGAGATTCCAAAGCTTCCAAATAATTATTTTTTTTTTTTTTTTTTACTAACTAAAAATGTTTATATATTCAGTAGAAATGCCAGGCTGCATGGCAAAATTTTGCTCAAACTGCACTACTACCAGAACAAAAGAAACAAAAGTGAGTTATTTTGCTTTTCCAAAGGAGGAGGAGAAAATAAAATGATGGCTGCTCAATGCTGGAATGGACCATGGAATGATAGAAGAATATATTCCAATTATCAAAGCAGACATTTGTGCTGATATTTATCGTATGTGTTCATCACATTTTGAAAGTCAAGCCTCGTACACACGGCCGATTTTCTCGTCGTTAAAAACACGTCGTTTTTTTCGACGAGATTCTTGTTAACCTTGACGAGTTTCTCGTCAAGCTTTCCATGCGTACACACTGACATTTCCCAATTTCCTTGTTGTTCTCCGCGGTCACGTCCAGCACGTACGACGGCACTATAAAGGGGAAGATCGATTTTCTTGGCGCCACCCCTTGGGCTGCTTTTGCTGATCTCGTGTTACCGCGTGTGAAGTAAAAGTTTGGGAAGAGACGATTCGCGCTTTTCAGTCTTCGTGCTTTTCAGTTCGTTTCCTGAGGTTCAGTTTGTGCTTGTGGGTTCGTATCTTGACTTTCAGGGCGTCTAGGCAGGTCGTATCTGTTTTACAGTGCGTTCTTGCCCGTTCGTTTCTGTTTTTCAGTTCGTTATTCATAGGCCTTGCTGTTCTAAAGTGCGTTCTGTTCTGTACGTTCTGATTAGACAACCGTTTCCTAGCCATGTCGCCTGGACGTTCTCGTCGTCGAGTTCGTGCTGTGCGTGCGCTTGGTGTTGGTCTGCATGTTTTGGACCAAGACCAGTCCATGAATGGTGTGAGGAGGAGTTCATGGACCAAGAATTGGTTGCTCCAGCGGGACCAATTCTGCCACATGCCTCTGCTGCGGGATATAGTCAAGAATAATCCTGAGGACTACAGGAATTTTCTGCGGATGTCTGACCCCGTTTTAAAGGAACTGTTGGCTTTGGTGTCCCCCTATATTACCAGGCAGGACACCGTTATGCGGGAAGCCATCAGTGCTGAGCAGAGGCTCATCGCCACGTTACGTTATCTGGCGACAGGGAGAAGTCTTCAGGACTTGAAGTTCACGACAGGCATCTCCCCCCAGGCTCTGGGCCTCATAATCCCAGACACCTGTTCTGCCATCATCCAAGTCCTGCAGGAGGACTATATTAGGGTAAGTTTTCTCCTTTAACATCACATTTTATGTATTTCATGTATGCTAATGTATTGTATTTCTTTCATCCTTCCCTAATTACCATGATTGTAATATGCTGAGAATGTCCCCTTTGTCCTCATGCATGCTGGAAGCTTTAGATTGCCCCTTTTTTCTCCTCCATGCATATTTCCCTTCACTAACCTTTCCAGCAGGGGCGCCTGTTGCAACAAATGTTTGGGGGTCCAACCCCAATTTAGGAACTAAACTTCCTCCATCTTTGCAAAGGTGCCTATTAAACTCCCCCAGTTGTCCCCTCAAATGCAGCCATTTTGTCCCCTCCAATGCAGCCATTTTGTCCCCCCCAATGCAGCCATTTTGTCCCCTCCAATGCAGCCAGTTTCCCCCCAGCCCTGCACATACCTTCTTGTGGTCAGCGCCATCCTTCTTCTGTCCTTGATGTCTTCTCCTTCCCTTGATGTTGCATCAGCCAATCATGTTACCATTAAACAGACTTGGTGAACATGATTGGCAGAGCAGCCTGTTAGTGTTTACCCAAGGAATGTCGGCCCCCCCCTGCGTCCCCTATTTAACTTTTATGAAGCCAATTACATCCCTCAGGCTGTAATGTGCAAGCCTATTTGCCCCCCTGTTTCTGATATGCAATTTTCACCCCATAAATGCCGCAGTTATTAATATGTTGGTCGCTTAACAGGGGGCCATCCACCTGAATAGTGGGCGGCATTGACAATACATAGGTTTATGCAAGGCATGAACCTATGTATTGTTCTGAGTGACGGGCACAGGAGAGAGGGGGCAGTGCTCCAGCGCCCACTCTGGACGCATCGCCACTGCACTGCTATCCTGTGGCCAAACACATCTACCCCCCCAAAAAAATAATTTATTAATGGACCATCAGAGGGGGTGATGAATATGAAACATGAGCCTTCCATTATACTTATTTAAAACACCTTAATAAACGTAGAATTTGATTGATGTTGGCCTCTAATGTTTTTTCTTAGAATCTCCTTGTAATGTAAGATTTTAAAATTCTAATTTTTTTTCATCTTGTTTGACTCCCCAGCTTCCTTCCACGCCACAGGAATGGCAGACTGTGGCATCAGAGTTTGCCACGCGGTGGGACTTCCCCAACTGCGGTGGTGCCATAGATGGGAAGCACGTCCGCATCGTGCCGCCACCCCGTTCTGGGTCCTACTACTTCAACTACAAGGGGTTTCATAGCATTGTGCTGATGGCGGTGGTGTCAGCACGGTATGAATTCCTCTATGTTGATGTAGGGAAGAATGGCCGGATGTCCGATGGGGGATCCTTCATCCAGACGGAGTTTGCCCTCCGTCTCCAGAGTGACGACCTTGCATTGCCACCGGATGCAGGGAATGTTGAAGGATTCCCCTTTGTTTTCTTGGCTGATGAAGCCTTTGGACTCGGACCGCATCTTATGAGGCCATTTCCTCAGAGGACCCTGACCCCAGACAAGAGGGTGTTCAATTACCAGCTGGCCAGGGGCCGAAGAGTCGTTGAAAATGCCTTTGGCATAATAGCCAGCCGGTTTCGCATTTTTATGACTTCCATACACTTGGCGGAGTACAAAATAAACTATGTAGTTTTATGCTGCTGTGTGCTACACAATTTTCTCAGCAGAAAATCCAATTCATATATGGCCTCAGTATTGCCTGAGGCTGGACTTTCACCTGCTAATCCCCTGCCGGGCCTGGAATCTGCCCGTCCTGGCTTGCCCCCCCAAAATGCCCGTGAGGTTCGGGACAAATATATGCAATATTTCACAGGTAGGGGGGCAATTCCTATGCCAGGCTATGGCTAAAGATTCCTGGAGAACGAGTTAAATAAAAATCTGTTTTAAAGTTTTAACTTTTGTTTGTTTCCTGTCTCCTAGTTTGTCTTAGTGCATTTGTAGTGCCAAGTGTATTTTCCTTTTAGTAAATAACAACCATTTCACTATGTAACCTTAAAAAAAACACCAAATAAGGTTAGAGCGTATTAGAAAAAGAAGCTACACGTTGTTTGTGTTCAAACATTTTACTCTGTGCACATTCACACACATTTTTATTTTTTTTGCCTGGCCACAAACCGGCAATTGTTTTCTTAGGAAAATACAAAAACAACAGTTGCATTCCAAAAATTACAACATTGGATACCTCTGAGCAATCTGAGACATTCACTTACACAAACTATGTCTCTATGTGCCCGTCATAATATGGGGTCCTGCCACGCCTTGCCCAGCCAAAAATTGAATTGTCAACATGTGCTATCTGCCATCAGGGGTGATCAATGGACGTGTTTTGGGGGTGCAACTCCTTCCTCAGTTCACCTACTTTAGATACGAGGAAGGGGTTGCACCCCCAAAAGACGTACATGGATATCCCCTGATGGCAGATGGCACATGTTGACACACTGTGTGCATATTCAATTTTTGGCTGGTTGCATTGTCAAAAACAGTTTAAAAGGTTGATGAACAGTCATTCCTGAAAAAAAAATGGGGGTTTGGTTGCCTTATTCTATTCTCCCCAAAACATCTAGAATGTCTTTAAATATTTGATCCATCACATGAATTCTTTGTTTAATTCTGTCCGGTTCCGTGCTACATTCCATCACTTGCTGTATTATTCGGAGGGCACTGTCAGCAGAGAAACGTGTACTATCCTTCACCACAACATTTACATCCCCTAAAAAAAAAATACAAAAGGTATTATAACTCTGCAGGCCTACATCTCTTACCTGAAGCTGTGGTGACAGATACTGACCTGTTGTGGTGACCAGTTCCACAACGTCATCCACCTCTCCTTCCTGCACTTCTCCTTCCTCCACCTCAACTTCCTCCACATCTTTAGGTTGTTGGTCTTTGGGAGTTTGGGGTTGTTTTGAAGCTGTGGGGTTCCTGTGCTCCCTGGAGTGTTCTCCTCCCAGTCTTCTCTCCCCTATGATAATCAAACAAAAGGTCTATTTATCACACTGAAATTCTCTATGAAAAATAAAACAGGCTAAATTGCTTGGAAGTGGGGTACAAGTGTGTGTTTGGGCGGAAGTTAAAGATGAATGCATTATTTCTGACCAAGAATATATTTAGTATTCACCTTTGGCTGTCAGTTTTTAGACATGGAGGCACCACAAAAAATCACTGATGCACCTGTGTGGGACACCCAAAAAAGGCGGGTCTGGTGGCCCACACTATAGTGCTCCAAAGTTCAGATGTGGAAGCAGCTGCTGAGTGTCCTCTCCTTTACACTGACTAAAGTTTGCATTTCATTCTCTTTACAAACACATCATCTAGCCTAAAAATTTGGAACAATTTTTTTTTAAAAACACGCAGATGTCTAATTACTTTTGTGGCTATAAAATAAGCCAAAACAGCGGATAGTGGCCGAACGAAGTGTCTGTAACGTAACAAACGATTACTGTGCCAAACCAAGTTCAAAATATTAAATTTTGGAAGGGAGTCCAATATGATAAAATCAAAAAAAGAAGCAACATGTAAGTTGAGAAAAACATTAATAGCAGAAAAGTGTACATTTTACTTACTTTTTGCTAGCATTCTCTTAATGCTCCTTAACTGCTCTGGCTCCCTCAATTTGAGGTCTGACCACCTCTTTCTGAGCTGCTCATTTGAGCGTTTCACCCCAAAATTCTTCTTCAGACTCTTCACGACTTTCTTCATGATTTTGGCCTTCCTTCTATTTGGTTTGCTATACGGCCCATGCTTTGCGTCATAATCCACCATATCTGTCTGCGCGCCGAAAGAGAAGGGGCGGGGAAAAGATGTTAGTTAGAACGTCATGGGCGGGCGACATGTGCGGAGCGACGTGTTCGTAGTTTGACGCATGCGTGGTGTATATATAGCAAACACACATGTGACTATACTACGTTCGGTGTGCGGAGAGAGGAGTTCAAGTGACGGACGTGCGAACGAAGGTATGTGATTTTGTGACTTGGACAAATTGTTGGCCTATACTGTCTTGAGAATGTTGTAGGATATATATGGTGACTACGATGTTAAGGAGGTTAGACTGTTTGCCTCACATTAGTTATATATTATTTATTTTACTTGCAGATACAATATGAATGTCTTCATTAGTGATAAAGATTTCCTGGTGGAATTTATAGACTGGGTAAGGGAGCTGCCCGCTCTGTGGGAGACGAAAAACCCCATCCACAAAAAAGAGGGGTGAGAAAAGCAGCGCTGGAGACCCTGCTCCCATTTGTGCATACCAAGGTGCCCACAGCCACAGCAAAACAGGTGGACACTAAAATTGGGAGCTTGAGAGGCACCTACAGGACTGAACGCTCTAAGGTCCTGGCTTCTCAGAGGTCAGGAGCAGCAGCAGATGATGTGTATGTCCCGAATTTGTGGTACTACAGCAGGATGTCCTTCCTGGATGACCACATTGAGGCAAGGCCATCACTCTCCACTCTTCCCCCCAGACTTCCCTGCAGCCAACCTGAGCCTTCTCTGGAGCAAGAGGAGGCAGCCATCCTGGATGATCCTGATTTGGCCATCTGGAGCCAGGTATAGTATTAAATGAAAATGTATTGGGATAAACTTAATGTTTGACAAATATGTCAAGATGACAAACATAAACTATTTAGAGTTCCACAAGTGAAATCAAGATCTCTAGACATTAGTCTGCACTTAATTGGGTGCTAAATAGTCAATCTGATGTAGTTGTAAATTTTAGAAAATGATTTCAGGATTTACATTCTAATTGCTTCAATCATGATTATAAATTTTGATGCAAAGATTAAAGCAACATGTTAAACTATGTCCCTTTTTCATACACAGGATGAAATCAGCCAGGAGGAGGGTCTGGAAACTGTCAGCCAGGAGGAGGCAGGGCCCAGTGGCAGGCAGGAGGTGGCAGGGCCCAGTGGCAGGCAGGAGGTGGCAGGGCAAAGGAGAAGCACCAGATCACAGGTGCCTCCCATCCGACTTCCCAAAAGAGGCAGGAGGGACAGGACCACCAGTGAGGCAGCAATGGCCCTTATTCGAGAGGCCCATGCCACCCTCAAGGAGCCCACATCCCCTGAAGAGGCCATTGCCGGCCTAGTGGAGGCACAGTTCAAGGTGATGAGCATGGAGCAACGCCTCCTATGCGAGCCCCTGCTCATCACCTTGCTCAACAAGGGGGTGATGGAAAAAATTACCCCCAATACAGCAATTTGTGAGGTGGCACAACTGTCTCAACCTCCTCCTCCACCTCCACCTTCTTCTTCTGCCCCACCCCCTTCTCCTTCACCTCCACCTTGTTCTTCCGCCCCACCCCCTTCTCCTCCACCTCCACCTTGTTCTTCCGCCCCACCCCTTTCTCCTCCACCTCCTCCTCCACCTTGTTCTTCCGCCCCACCCCCTTCTCCTCCACCTCCACCTTGTTCTTCCGCCCCACCTCCTTCTCCTCCACCTCCTCCTCCACCTTGTTCTTCCGCCCCACCCCCTTCTCCTCCACCTCCACCTTGTTCTTCCGCCCCACCCCCTTCTCCTCCACCTCCTCCTCCACCTTGTTCTTCCACCCCACCCCCTTCTCCTCCACCTCCACCTTGTTCTTCCGCCCCACCCCCTTCTCCTCCACCTCCACCTTGTTCTTCTGCGCCACCCCCTTCTCCTCCTCCTGACAGGAGTACCCCTCCAGTGGCCCAGCCTCCAGCCAAACGAAGAAGGAAGGCTGCAGGGAAGGCTTCAGGGAAGGTTGCAGGGAAGGTTGCCAGGAAGACGAGGAAGTGATGGCCTTGCTTCATTGTGGTCGGACAGAAGGCAGCCTGTTGTAGTACCACAGACTTGGGACATATATCTCACCTGCTGCTGTTCCTGACCTCTGGGAGGCCAGCATCAGATTGTGCTCAGAAATGTTGGCCTTCTCAAGCTCCCAATTTTAGTGTCCACACAGGGTTGATGTGTGCTCTGGGGTCCCTGGGATGCACAAATGGCAGCAGGTTCTCCAGCGCTGCCTTCTCTTTATTTTTTACAAAACATGAATAAAGGTTATTTTTGTTTAAGTTCATACTTGACTATGTGTATTTGTAAAAATTTAAAATTTAGCTTTGGAGTAAGCAGATACATTTGACTGACAAAAAAAGGGACAGATAACAACCCCCAAAAAAATAAAAGAATCTGATTTCCCAAAAAGAGGGTGTAAAATTTAACAACTATATATTAAAATATTCAATGGGAGATCACTATCAAAACATTGCAAAATTAAAATTAACATCAGTTTGAAAAATATAAAAATTTTAAATATTCATAAAAACTTGCACGATATAATACACATAAATCTTCTTAAGAGCAGCATGAAAAAGGTTAAAAAAAGATAGTCATAACTCTGTGTGAATATCAGCAGCAAAAGAAGTTCTTTCGTTTTGATTAATGTAACATTCTAAAGAAGATTTCAATGCACAACATTTAAACGATGCAATAATTTTGAGCGTGACGAATGTGCTATCTCCATTACGAAGGCTTGTTTTACCAGAAGAAGCGCTCCCGTCTCATACTTGCTTCTGAGCATGCGCGCTTTTGAAAGAGTCGTTAAAGCATACACACGAACCATTTTCTCGTCACAAAACTGGCCGACGAGAAACAGGACGAGGAAATCTGGAATCCTGACGAGAAAATAGAGAGCAGGTTCTCTATTTTCTCGTCGAGATTCATGGCAATTTTCTCGTCGTAAAACCATACACACGAACGGTTTTCTCGAGAAAAAAGCTCTCGCGGCACTTTTCTTGCCGGTTTTGGATGAGAAACACGGTCGTGTGTACGAGGCTTCAGTGTTTTATTATGAGGGGAAGTCAAAGGAGATTAACACCTGAATCGGTTCCTACTATATTCAATGAAACAGGAACAACAGAAAAATCTGGAAATAAATGGCTTAATCGATTAAAAAAAATATGGATGACACAACATATGAAGGCTGGAACCTCGAAGACAGGCATGGGAAGTGATACATGTACTTGCCAATGTCATGTTAGTAGTCAATATAAACATGTGTCAAACAACGATGCCTGCACACAAACTGGCCAAGAAAATTCCCAATTGCTGGAATCTCAAGCTAGCTGTGATACAATTTTTAACAAACATTCGTATTGCAGTAAAGAGGAGGGTTTAATGACACCACTTCTAGTGTCGACACCACAAAGTCATCACAAGACAACAGAAGTGCAAGCGGTGCTCTCTTTTTCGCCCTCATCACCTGTCTTGTCTACCCCTTCACAAATACCAAAAAGAACTAAGTCTGCATTCAACATGTATGTTGAAAGTCCAGAAGTTGGGACTAAAAGTAAATTGTCTTATCTCGAGGATCCAAGCTTTCACGAGTCAGATTGTGATACACCACAAAAAGGCGATCTTAGTCTTTGTGAAAGTGAAATGGAAATTGAAACAGAAGAAACACTTCCCCACACCTTAAATTTGGTAAAAGAAAAAAAATGTATTGTTTTTGAAAGCTGCCTCAATAAACTACTTTATGCGATGCTTTGCCCTGAACCTGGCTGTTTTTCTAATATCAGAAAAATTGAGAAACAAATCATTGGTACAATGATTTCAGTTCACTCTACCTGTACTGATTTTCACCGATCAAAACTTTGGGAAAGCCAGCCCAAAATTAAACATTATTCAGCTGGTAATATTTTGCTTTCTGGGGCTATCACTTTAACCGGAGGAAGCTATGCCAAAGTTAGAGAAATGTTCGATCTCTGTGGCATAGAAATGTTTGGAAAGACTTCTTTCCACAGAGCACAAAATATATATGTTTTTAAAGCAATTGACCATGCTTGGCAAACTATGATTTCAAACATCACAGAGGAATTGTTAGGAAAACCAATCTTCCTGTTAAGGGATGGGCAATGTGATAGCCCAGGATTTTCGGCTAAGTATTCAACTTACACGTTCATGGATTTTTTTTCAAAGAAAATTGTGGACTTTGAACTAGTGCAGGTGTCACAGACCACTTCTTCGGTTGTGATGGAGAAGTTTGAATTTACCAAATGTTTAGATCGCATAATTGACAAAGGATTAGATGTTCAATTTGTAGGAACGGATCGACACACACTGGTATTCGCAAACTACTTTCCACAACCGAAAAATACAAAAACATAAACCATCAATTTGATATGTGGCATTACGTGAAAAATATACGAAGGAAATTTATGCAAATTTCCCAAAAAAAATATACCGTGAAATTTTACCATGGATTGGACCCATTTTACTGCATTTCTATTTTTGTAGCAGACATTGTGATGGAAACGAAAAGGTTTTCAGAGAGGTTTGGCAATCTCTACTATATCATGTAGTCAATGTTCATGAATGGAATATTGACGATGTAGAGCACAAATGCTTACACGATCCAATCAGTGTGGATTCTCATCCCGTTGCCTGGTTAAACCAAAACACACCTGCATTTCATTCATTGTCCACAATTGTCTTGGATAGTCAATTGGATAAAGACATAAAACAGCTAACTTTTTTTTGTCAGACAGGGGTTATTGAAACATACCACAGTATGATTTTGAAATATAGGCCCAAAAGAATTCATTACAGATTTGATTCAATGGAAGCAAGGACTAAATTGGCAGCTTTATGCCACAATCACAATGTGGTGCGAAACCTCGCTCTGACCAAAAAAAAGATGAAAGTGGCCAAGATATTGAGGTCGAACGGAAAAATTTGGAATTTCCTAGAGGCCGAAAAAAATGGATTGTGCGTAATGTTTTTGAAAACATGAATAACGAACATCTTTACATTATGCTATCCAACATGATTAGCATTGTTGAGGGTACACTAATTTGTTCTTGGGAATCCAAAAACAAACTAATGCCGAAGAACATCGCCCCAATTGAAAGGCCTGAAACAAGTGTGGCAGTAAAGGAACACATGTCACGATTTCCAAAACTTGCTAAATAAGCAGATAAATAAACAATTGTTGGTGTACATATCTGTATAGTTTGAAATGTTAATAAAAAAAAGATATAATGTAAATATAATTAAATTTGTTTTTTATTTTAAATAGATTTGTATTGTTTACATATTTAGTGTTTGATTAAATAAAAAATGTTTTCTTTAGAAAAATGTAGTGTTTATTTTACAGATTATTATTTTTAATAAGTCTTTACATATTCTATAACTTTAACAAATTGAACCTACAAAAACCCCAAAAAAATTTAGACTGGAAAATTTTTTTTTTGAATAACAAAATAAAAAAATATATAATTTTATGAATAACATATTAATAAACATTACAACAAACATAAAATAATATAAAATTAATGAAATGCCATTTCTGATGCATCATAATCGTCTGAATAAAGAAAACCAACATAGGAAGCATTTGGATCAGGAAAAACTTTGCGTATTACATTTACGGCGCAAGATGGAATCACCCGTCTGTTTCCTTTTCCAAGAAATCCGTAGGTCCAGGCGATAAAAATTTAAATTAATTATTTTAAAATAAAGATAACAAAATAAATAAAATATTTAACTAGTTACTTATTGTTGTCAGCATCCACGACAGGTAAGTCCTCAAGATGCATTGTCATGAAAGTCAATGTTACATGTTCCTCTGTAGCCATTTGGGAGCAGAACATAGGTGCGGTTGTGATGCACTTTTTTCCCTCAGGTATACAGCCTTCAACTATATGTGTTTCACGACAACACACTGATTCAATTTGTGTTGACATGGCTATGCAACACTGACACAAACACCATTGTGTGTTTCCAATTCGATCCTCCTCAGATGTCTCTTGAGTAGACGACGAAGTGGCAGGATCTACTGTAAGGTTCATCGTGGGATTTTTTGGGAAGGCTCTATCAGAATCTTTGTCTGGATACCTTGCCAGTAGTTGAGCTACAATTGTACTTCGCTGAAATTTAAAAATAATAATTAATATTTAAAAAATACATAAATATATAACTTTTTTTTTTAATTAATAAATTAATTTAAGATGATTTTTTTAAAGTTATATATTTAGGGCGCTAAAATAAACTGTCTTTGATAAAATATACAAATAAATATTCAGCCATTAAAAAATAAAAAATAAATAAAAAAACATTATTGATTAATAATATATTACTTACTCTTTCCTCCTGTGACAGAGAACGACAAGTCTGCAAACTATTTCCCTGATTTTCTGTAGTATTGCCTGATAAAAAAATGTAATTATTTTTTATATAAAAAAATAAAAAAATAGAAAATATCTAAATATTATTGATAATAAAAAGAATTTACTTACCATTTTTATTAAATTTAAATATTGAAATAAGAAATAAATTAAAATAAAAAAATTATGATTGCAATATAATTGTAGTTTTATTAAAAAAAATCTATATCTAACATTTTAAAAATGTAATTTAATTACAGTATAAAAATAAATATATCGATCTATTTATAATTTTTTAATAAAATAGAATTATATAGTAATAAAAATATTATATATGTGTGATATCTATCTACGTGTGTGTATGTATATATATATATATTAGTGATGAGCCGAACACCCACGGGTTCGGTTCGCACCAGAACCCGCGAACGGACCGAAAGTTCGCACGAACATTAGAACCCTATTAAATACAATGGATGTGAACGTTCGGATTCTAAAGTGCTAATTATAACGACTATTATCCATGTTATTGTCCTAAACAGAGTTTGGGAACCCGGGTTCTGCACCAGGGGACATGTATCAATGCAAAAAGAAGTTTTAAAAAACGGACGTTTTCCGGGAGCAGTCATTTTAATGATGCATAAAGTGAAAAAAAAAGTCAAATATTCCTTTAAATATTGTACCTGGGGGGTGTCTAAAGTATGCCTGTGAAGTGCCATGTGTTTCCCGTGTTTAGAACTGTCCCTGCACAAAATAACATTTCTAAAGGAAAAAAAAGCCATTTAAAACTGCTTGCGGCTTTAACCACTTGACAACTGGGCACTTAAACCCCCTTCCTAACCAGACGAATTTTCAGCTTTCGGTGCTCTCACATTTTGAATGACAATTACTCAGTCATACAACACTGTACCCATATGAAATTTTTGTCCTTTTTTTCACACAAATAGAGCTTTCTTTTGGTGGTATTTAATCACTGTTGGGTTTTTTATTTTTTGCGCTATAAGAGAAAAAAGACTGAAAATTTTGTAAAAAAATGAATTTTTCTTTGTTTCCGTTATAAAATTTTGCAAATTAGTATTTTTTCTTCATACATTTTGGCCAAAATTTATACTGCTACATATCTTTGGTAAAAATAAGTACAAATTGGTGGATATTTTTTGGTCTTTGTGAAAGTTATAGAGTCCACAAGCTATGGTGCCAATATCTGAAAATTGATCACACCTGAAGTACTGACGGCCGATCTCATTTCTTGAGACCCTAACATGCCAGAAAAGTACAAATACCCCCCAAATGACCCCTTTTTGGAAAGAAGACATTCCAAGGTATTTAGAAAGAGTCATTGTGAGTTTTTTGAAGTTGTCATTTTTTCCCACAATTCTTTGCAAAAATCAAGATTTTTTTTTCTTTTTTTTTTTTCCACAAAATTGTCATATTAGCAGGTTATTTCTCACACACAGCATATGCATACCACAAATTACACCCCAAAACACATTCTGCTATTCCTCCCGAGTATGGCGATACCACATGTGTGAGACTTTTACACAGCGTGGCCACATACAGAGGCCCAACATGCAGGGAGCACCTTCAGGCGTTCTGGAGCACCCAGGCCAATTCTGACATTTCTCTCCTACATGTAAAAATCATCATTTATTTGCTATAAAATTACATAGAACCCCAAAACATTATATATGTTTTTTTAGCAAAGACCTTAAAGAATATAATGGTGGTCATTGCAACTTTTTATCTTGCACGGTATTTGCGCAGAAATTTTTCTAACGCGTTTTTTACGGAAAAAAAATGTTTTGTGCCTAAAAGAAAAAAAAAACAGTAAAGTTAGCCCAGTGTTTTTGCATAATGTGAAAGATGAAGTTACGCCGAGTAAATAGATACCTAACATGTCACCCTTCAAAATTGCACACGCTCGTGGAATGGCGCCAAACTTCGCTACTTAAAAATCCCCATAGGCAATGCTTTAAATATTTTTACTGGTTATATGTTTTGAGTTACAGAGGAGGTCTAGGGCCAAAATCATTGCTCTCGCTCTAACGTTCGCAACGATACCTCACATGTGTGGCTTGAACACCGTTTTCATATGTGGGCGGGGCTTACGTATGCGTTCACTTCTGCATGCGAGCTCGCGGGGGCAGGGGCGCTTTAAAAAAAAAATATATATTTTATTGTTCATTTTACTTTATTTATTTTAGTTTGACATGTTTTTCCGCCCCAAATTTTTTTTTTTAGCACTTTTATTCCTATTACAAGGAATGTAAACATCCCTTGTAATAGGAATATGGCATGACAGGTCCTCTTTACAGTGAGATATGGGGGGGGTGTCAATAAGACCCCACATCTCACCTCTAGGCTGGGAAGCCTAAAAAACAAACAAAAAAAAAAACAATCTTGGCTTTGATCGTAGCGGTGAGTCGGTAGAAGCACCGGAGGGCAGCGGGAGGGGGGGGGCATCCCCTCTCACCTTCCGTAAGAGCGATCAAGCGGTGGAACAGCCGCTATGATTGTTCTTATGGTGTAGGGAATCGCCAGCTGAAAAAGCGAATATCTGAATGATGCCTGTAGCTGCTCCCATCATTCAGATATCTCCGCACAAAGTCAAGGACGTCATATGACGGCCGGCGGGCGGGCGGGAAGTGGTTATTGCAGAGTATTGCCGGGTATTGAGGAGTATTGCCGGGTATTGAGGAGTATTGCCGGGTATTGACGAGTATTGCAGGGTATTGTGGAGTATTGCAGGGTATTGTGGAGTATTGCAGGGTATTGTGGAGTATTGCAGGGTATTGTGGAGTATTGCAGGGTATTGTGGAGTATTGCTGGGTATTGTGGAGTATTGCCGGGTATTGTGGAGTATTGCCGGGTATTGTGGAGTATTGCCGGGTATTGTGGAGTATTGCCGGGTATTGCCGGGTATTGTGGAGTATTGCCGGGTATTGTGGAGTATTGCTGGGTATTGTGGAGTATTGCCGGGTATTGTGGAGTATTGCCGGGTATTGTGGAGTATTGCTGGGTATTGTGGAGTATTGCCGGTTATTGTGGAGCATTGCTGGGTATTGTGGAGTATTGCGGAGTATGGCAGGGTATGGGCAGGGTATTGCACAGTATGGGCAGGGTATTGCACAGGGTATTGCAGAGTATGGGCAGGGTATTGCACAGGGTGTATTGCAGAGTATTGCACAGGGTGTATTGCAGAGTATTGGCAGGGTGTATTGCAGAGTATTGCACAGGGTATTGCAGAGTATTGGCAGGGTGTATTGCAGAGTATTGCACAGGGTATTGCAGAGTATTGGCAGGGTGTATTGCAGAGTATTGCACAGGGTATTGCAGAGTATTGGCAGGGTGTATTGCAGAGTATTGCACAGGGTATTGCAGAGTATTGCACAGGGTATTGCAGAGTATTGCACAGGGTGTATTGCAGAGTATTGCACAGGGTGTATTGCAGAGTATTGCACAGGGTGTATTGCAGAGTATTGGCAGAGTATTGCACAGGGATGGCTGAGCAGGGATGGATGGATTGCTGGATCTGTGACTGCAATTGTCACAGATCCAGCCCACAGCTGGCATGGGGGAGGGAGCCGACATGATCCGCTCCCTCCCCTCTCCTCTCACACTGTACCGATCGGTACAGAGAGGGGAGGGAGGAACCGGCGTCATCAAATGACGCCGGTCTGTTTACAAGTGATCGCTCCGTCATTTGACGGAGCGATCACGTGGTAAACGGCCGCGATTAGCGGCCATCTACCGTGATCCGTGATGCGCCGGGTCTTCCGGACCCGGCGGTCACGGACATATCCTGGAGCGCGCCCCTGGGGGCGCGCGGGAGCAAGATTCTGTGAGGACGTCCCTGGGACGTCCACTCAGGATAACTCGACCGCGCTGTGGACGTCTTTTGTACATGGCGCGGTCGGGAAGTGGTTAATGTAATGTCTGGTCCCGGTAATATGGATGAAAATCTTTAAGAAAAATGGCATAGCTACCCCATCAACCCCCCCCCCCCCCTACCCCAGCCCATTACCAGCCCCTTTGGGTCTTGTATGGATATTAAGGGGAACCCCGCACACAAAATAAAAAAGGCCCTATATACTCTGAACAGCCGTATACAGGCGGTGCATACAAGACAGGGACTGTAGGTTTGTTCTTATGTAGAATCTGTTTGTAATTTTGAACAGCTACATTGTTTAAGTGTAGCTCCAGGCCAAATACCTATTTTTAAGCTTTTTGGAAAACATAGGGAAGGGTTATCACCCCTGTAACATTTTTTTTGCTGTCTGTGCCCCTGTTCAGAACATTTCACCTCACTTTGCGTCCCAATGACAACTGTTTTTCAAATGTGGTGTTTTTATTGAAACAAGGATTGGTGATAAAGCATCAGTAGAGAGGAGACACCTTTCTCCCATATTAATTCTTACAGGAGAGAATTTTCCTTCCAAGGGGTAGATTTCCTCTCACTTCCTGTTGTCTTCTACCGTTTGCAAGTAGTAGTCTTTTGTAAGTTGGATGTTTGAAAGTAGGGACCTGCCGTATATACTCTGCAGAAATTGGCCCCTTAGGTGTTGGTGTTGGCACAACACTGTAAGCACTCACAGTTACTCTTGGTGGGCGCTGGAACGCCCTGCTGTCAACTATTATATCAGGAATTGTAATAACATATAATTGTTGAACAGTGGTAGAAAAAATTGGGCCTTTGATGGTGGTGCTGGTGCCACAACACTGTAAGGCCTGACAGTTACTCTTGGTGGGCGCAGCAATGGGCCCTGCTGTGAATTATTAGATCAATAATTATAATTGCATGCCCCTGTTGAACAGGGGCTGAAAAATTGGGCCTTTGGTGGTGGTGGTGGTGGTGGTGGTGTTGACACAACACTGTAAGGCCTGACAGTTACTCTTGGTGGGCGCAGCAATGGGCCCTGCTGTGAATTATTAGATCAATAATTATAATTGCATGCCCCTGTTGAACAGGGGCTGAAAAATTGGGCCTTTGGTGGTGGTGGTGGTGGTGATGGTGGTGCTGGTGCCACAACACTGTAAGGCCTGACAGTTACTCTTGGTGGGCGCAGCAATGGGCCCTGCTGTGAATTATTAGATCAATAATTATAATTGCATGCCCCTGTTGAACATGGGCTGAAAAATTGGGCCTTAGGCACTGGTGGCACAACACTGCAACCCCTCACATATACTGTACTTGGAGCACAGCAATGAGGCCTGTTGCAAAGTATTGCATCAAAAATTGTAATTACACGCCCCTGTTAAACAGGGGCTGAAAAATTGGGCCTTAGCCACTGGTGGCGTCACCCATAAACCAAAATGATCTTCCAAGCTATCATCATTAATCGTATCATTGAGGAGGAGGAGGATAGCCAGTCAACATAACAGCACAGGCACTCAGCATCAGCATCAGTCTTGAAGGGATGTGACATTTTAAAATCAATTAGTCTGTTATATCAGCATCAGGTGTGTGGAAGCTGGTGGTGATCCAAGACTGGTTCATCTTGATGAAAGTCAGTCGATCAACCGAGTCGGTGGACAGGCGCACCCTGTGATCCGTGACAAATCCTCCAGCAGCACTGAATGTGCGTTCTGAAAGAACGCTGGATGCAGGACAGGCCAGTAGCTCAATTGCATACTGTGCAAGCTCTGGCCAGTGATCCATCCTCAAGACCCAGTAAGCCAGAGGATTTTCGGTGGGGAAGGTGTCCAAGTCTGACCTTGCCCCTAGGTATTCCTGCACCATGTATATCAGACGCTGGCGATGGTTGCTGGAACCGATCATACTTTGGGGCTGCGGACTAAAGAATTATCTGAACGCATTGGTCAGACGGCCACCTTCCCCACCGCTCCTTCTTTGACTGCCCGAAGCCTCAGCAACTCGTTGTCCAGGACCAGGAGTTTGTAACCTCCCAGTCTCTGGGAACGCGTTGCACAGACCTTTCTGCAAGGCCTCCCGGAGTTGTCTCATCCTCTGCTCCCTCTGCGACGGTAACATAAGGTCCGCAACCTTACCCTTGTACCGTGGATCAAGGAGAGTGGCCAGCCAGTAATGGTCCCTCTCCTTGATCCGAAGAATACGAGGATCCTTCCGCAGACTTTGCAGGATCAGGGAGGCCATGCAGTGTAGGTTAGCTGAGGCATTCAGTCCGGAGTCCTCTGGGTCACTAAGGACGACATGATCCGCAGCCACCTCCTCCCAGCCACGTACAAGTCCACTGGTTTCTTGGGACTGTGAATCATCCCTAAAAGACTGCTGCTGATGATGCTGAGTGCCAGCCTCCACCTCCATGCTGACACAATCCTCCTCCTCCTCCTCCTCCTCCTCTTCCTGTGCGATGGGTGGGACAGAAGGAACACTGTCTGGGTAAAGGGGGCCTTGAGAGGCAAGGAAGTCCTCCTCTTCCTGCCTCTGTTCTGCCTCAAGTGCCCTGTCCATTATTCCACGCAGCGTGTGCTCCAACAGGTGGACAAGAGGTACAGTGTCACTGATGCATGCACTGTCACTGCTCACCATCCTCGTGGCCTCCTCAAATGGTGCCAGGACAGTGCATGCATCCCTGATCATGCCCCACTGGCGTGGTGAAAAAAAACCGAGCTCCCCTGACCCTGTCCTGGTGCCGTAGTCGCACAGGTACTCATTGATGGCCCTCTGCTGTGTGTGCAGCCGCTGCAGCATGGCCAATGTTGAGTTCCACCTGGTGGGCATGTCACATATAAGGTGGTTCTTGGGCAGGTTCAACTCCTTTTGCAGCTCAGCCAGGCGAGCACTGGCATTATAAGATCTGCGGAAATGCACACAGACTTTCCTGGCCTGCCTCAGGACATCCTGTAAGCCCGGGTACCTGCCCAAGAACCGCTGCACCACCAGGTTAAGGACGTGAGCCATACAGGGCACATGGGTCAGTTGTCCCTGTCGGAGGGCGGAGAGGAGGTTGGTGCCATTGTCGCAAACCACCATTCCTGGCTTAAGCTGGCGTGGCGTCAACCACCTCTCGGCCTGCCCCTGCAGAGCAGACAGGACCTCTGCCCCAGTGTGGCTCCTGTCCCCCAAACACACCAGCGCAAGCACGGCATGGCATCTTTTTGCCTGCGTACTTGCGTAGCCCCTTGAACGCCTACGGAGCACCGCTGGTTCCGAGGACAAACCACAGGAAGAGGCCATGGAGGAAGAAGAAGAGGAGGGGGTGGAGGAGAGAGGTGTGTCACAACCAGTAGTAGCATTTTGGAGGCATGGCGGTGGAACAACCTCCAACACTACTGCACCTTGTCCTGCATCCTTCCCAGCTGCCAAAAGAGTGACCCAATGGGCCGTGAAAGAAAGGTAACGTCCCTGTCCATGCCTGCTGGACCATGAGTCAGCGGTAATATGCACCTTACCGCTGACCGCCCTGTCCAGCGAGGCCAAGACATTGCCTTCCACATGCCTGTAGAGAGCCGGAATCGCCTTCCGTGAGAAAAAGTGGCGTTTGGGAACCTGCCACTGAGGAACCGCACATTGCACAAACTCACGGAAGGGGGCCGAGTCTACCAACTGAAAAGGCAGCAGTTGAAGCGCTAGCAATTTAGCCAAGCTAGCACACTTCTTTCGACGGTCCAGCAGCTGGGGCAGGGAAATTTGCCTGCTAGAATCGGACGTCGGTGTACTGCTAGCAGAGTGGCCGCAAGTACTTGGCTGTGACACACCTAATTCTACACCTTCATTCCTCTCAGTGCAGGTTTCAGAGAGGACTGATGGTATAGTGGGGTTGGAGATCCCAGCTGATGCGGTGCAAGGAGAGGTCCACTTTGTTCTTTGGTGTGGGTCTTTAAGGTAGGCTTGCCAACGAGCTGCATGGCAGGTCAACATATGTCTGATCAAGCATGTGGTGCCCAAGCGGCTGATGTTTTGGCCACGCGATATACGCTTGAGACAAATGTTGCAAACAGCAGCTGTGCGATCTGATGCACTCGCCTCAAAAAAGGCCCACACCAAAGGACTTTTTGAATGACGGGCAGAGGCAGCGCCCTGCACAGGCGGAGCTCTGCGGTGTGATTCCGTCGGTGTGCTGCCCATACGCTGGCCACCCAAGGGCATCCTGCCTCGTTGGAGATGTGCCTCCTCCTCATCCTCCTCCTCCTCCTCTCTCCTATTAGGCACCCACGTGGAGTCAGTGACCTCATCATCCCCTCCCTCCTCATCACTGGAGCCAATCTGGCAGTATGCTGCAGCTGCTGGAGCATGACTGCCAGATTGGTGTCCTTCTTGAGCATCCCCTCTCTCTGCTCTCACGCTACTGCCTTCCTCTAGCTGGGTATCATCATCAGATCCTTCGAAACGCTGGGCATCCTCCTGGAGCATGTACCCAACACTGTGCTCAAACAGTTCGGGGGACTCCTCAGGAGGAGGACATGGTGGGTCTAGGGAAGGAGTGACTAATGATGACATTGATACCAGAGAAGAGGACACTTTGGCAGCTGCTTTGCCAGTACCCTGAGCCTGGGTGAGAGAGGATGAGGAGGATGAGGTGGGCTTGGTCATCCACTCTACCAAGTCTTCGGCATGATGTGGCTCAACATGTCCAGCTGCCGAAAAGAAGGACAAGCGTGTCCCATGGCCACGTGCTGATGACAATGCACCGCGTCCACGACCAGCACTGTTGCCCCCAGACACAGAGCCTGCTTGCCCTCTTTTTTTGCCTCCTGACTGTCTGCCTCTCCTTGTTTGCCTTCCAGACATTTTAATGGATGGCCTGCAGGGAGATGGGAAAAACAGCAATAAGGGCTACCTTCAGGTGTATACTGTGCAGGAGGCTTAGCAACAAAGACACTGACACTGTCCCCTGCCTATCCTTCTCTGTCCCTAAACACAAGGATGTGCAAAATGCTTCAGCAAGATTGGTTTAGCACAGAATAGCACACTGATAGTTTCCCCGAGTGTCCTTCTCTGTCCCTAAACTCAAGGATTTCAAATATGGTTCAGCAAGATTGGTTTAGGACAGAATAGCACACTGACACTTTCCCTCACTGTCCTTCTCTGTCCCTACAAACAAGATTTAGCTCAGAATAGCACACTGATAGTTTCCACGAGTGTCCTTCTCTGTCCCTAAACTCAAGGATTTCAAATATGGTTCAGCAAGATTGGTTTAGAACAGAATAGCACACTGACAGTTTCCCTCACTGTCCTTCTCTGTCCCTACAAACAAGGATTAGCACAGAATAGCACACTGATAGTTTCCACGAGTGTCCTTCTCTGTCCCTAAACTCAAGGATTTCAAATATGGTTCAGCAAGATTGGTTTAGAACAGAATAGCACACTGACAGTTTCCCTCACTGTCCTTCTCTGTCCCTACAAACAAGGATTAGCACAGAATAGCACACTGATAGTTTCCACGAGTGTCCTTCTCTGTCCCTAAACTCAAGGATTTCAAATATGGTTCAGCAAGATTGGTTTAGGACAGAATAGCACACTGACACTTTCCCTCACTGTCCTTCTCTGTCCCTACAAACAAGATTTAGCACAGAATAGCACACTGATAGTTTCCACGAGTGTCCTTCTCTGTCCCTAAACTCAAGGATTTCAAATATGGTTCAGCAAGATTGGTTTAGCACAGAATAGCACACTGATAGTTTCCCTCACTGTCCTTCTCTGTCCCTACAAACAAGGATTAGCACAGAATAGCACACTGATAGTTTCCACGAGTGTCCTTCTCTGTCCCTAAACTCAAGGATTTCAAATATGGTTCAGCAAGATTGGTTTAGAACAGAATAGCACACTGACAGTTTCCCCGAGTGTCCTTCTCTGTCCCTAAACTCAAGGATTTCAAATATGGTTCAGCAAGATTGGTTTAGGACAGAATAGCACACTGACACTTTCCCTCACTGTCCTTCTCTGTCCCTACAAACAAGATTTAGCACAGAATAGCACACTGATAGTTTCCACAAGTGTCCTTCTCTGTCCCTAAACTCAAGGATTTCAAATATGGTTCAGCAAGATTGGTTTAGCACAGAATAGCACACTGATAGTTTCCCTCACTGTCCTTCTCTGTCCCTACAAACAAGGATTAGCACAGAATAGCACACTGATAGTTTCCACGAGTGTCCTTCTCTGTCCCTAAACTCAAGGATTTCAAATATGGTTCAGCAAGCAAGATTGGTTTAGAACAGAATAGCACACTGACAGTTTCCCCGAGTGTCCTTCTCTGTCCCTAAACTCAAGGATTTCAAATATGGTTCAGCAAGATTGGTTTAGGACAGAATAGCACACTGACACTTTCCCTCACTGTCCTTCTCTGTCCCTACAAACAAGGATTAGCACAGAATAGCACACTGATAGTTTCCACGAGTGTCCTTCTCTGTCCCTAAACTCAAGGATTTCAAATATGGTTCAGCAAGATTGGTTTAGAACAGAATAGCACACTGACACTTTCCCTCACTGTCCTTCTCTGTCCCTACAAACAAGATTTAGCACAGAATAGCACACTGATAGTTTCCACGAGTGTCCTTCTCTGTCCCTAAACTCAAGGATTTCAAATATGGTTCAGCAAGATTGGTTTAGCACAGAATAGCACACTGATAGTTTCCCTCACTGTCCTTCTCTGTCCCTACAAACAAGGATTAGCACAGAATAGCACACTGATAGTTTCCACGAGTGTCCTTCTCTGTCCCTAAACTCAAGGATTTCAAATATGGTTCAGCAAGATTGGTTTAGAACAGAATAGCACACTGACAGTTTCCCCGAGTGTCCTTCTCTGTCCCTAAACTCAAGGATTTCAAATATGGTTCAGCAAGATTGGTTTAGGACAGAATAGCACACTGACACTTTCCCTCACTGTCCTTCTCTGTCCCTACAAACAAGATTTAGCACAGAATAGCACACTGATAGTTTCCACAAGTGTCCTTCTCTGTCCCTAAACTCAAGGATTTCAAATATGGTTCAGCAAGATTGGTTTAGCACAGAATAGCACACTGATAGTTTCCCTCACTGTCCTTCTCTGTCCCTACAAACAAGGATTAGCACAGAATAGCACACTGATAGTTTCCACGAGTGTCCTTCTCTGTCCCTAAACTCAAGGATTTCAAATATGGTTCAGCAAGCAAGATTGGTTTAGAACAGAATAGCACACTGACAGTTTCCCCGAGTGTCCTTCTCTGTCCCTAAACTCAAGGATTTCAAATATGGTTCAGCAAGATTGGTTTAGGACAGAATAGCACACTGACACTTTCCCTCACTGTCCTTCTCTGTCCCTACAAACAAGATTTAGCACAGAATAGCACACTGATAGTTTCCACGAGTGTCCTTCTCTGTCCCTAAACTCAAGGATTTCAAATATGGTTCAGCAAGATTGGTTTAGAACAGAATAGCACACTGACAGTTTCCCTCACTGTCCTTCTCTGTCCCTACAAACAAGGATTAGCACAGAATAGCACACTGATAGTTTCCATGAGTGTTCTTCTCTGTCCCTAAACTCAAGGATTTCAAATATGGTTCAGCAAGATTGGTTTAGGACAGAATAGCACACTGACAGTTTCCCTCACTGTCCTTCTCTGTCCCTACAAACAAGGATTAGCACAGAATAGCACACTGATAGTTTCCACGAGTGTCCTTCTCTGTCCCTAAACTCAAGGATTTCAAATATGGTTCAGCAAGATTGGTTTAGGACAGAATAGCACACTGACACTTTCCCTCACTGTCCTTCTCTGTCCCTACAAACAAGATTTAGCACAGAATAGCACACTGATAGTTTCCACGAGTGTCCTTCTCTGTCCCTAAACTCAAGGATTTCAAATATGGTTCAGCAAGATTGGTTTAGCACAGAATAGCACACTGATAGTTTCCCTCACTGTCCTTCTCTGTCCCTACAAACAAGGATTAGCACAGAATAGCACACTGATAGTTTCCACGAGTGTCCTTCTCTGTCCCTAAACTCAAGGATTTCAAATATGGTTCAGCAAGCAAGATTGGTTTAGAACAGAATAGCACACTGACAGTTTCCCCGAGTGTCCTTCTCTGTCCCTAAACTCAAGGATTTCAAATATGGTTCAGCAAGATTGGCTTAGGACAGAATAGCACACTGACACTTTCCCTCACTGTCCTTCTCTGTCCCTACAAACAAGATTTAGCACAGAATAGCACACTGATAGTTTCCACGAGTGTCCTTCTCTGTCCCTAAACTCAAGGATTTCAAATATGGTTCAGCAAGATTGGTTTAGAACAGAATAGCACACTGACAGTTTCCCTCACTGTCCTTCTCTGTCTCTACAAACAAGGATTAGCACAGAATAGCACACTGATAGTTTCCACGAGTGTCCTTCTCTGTCCCTAAACTCAAGGATTTCAAATATGGTTCAGCAAGATTGGTTTAGGACAGAATAGCACACTGACACTTTCCCTCACTGTCCTTCTCTGTCCCTACAAACAAGATTTAGCACAGAATAGCACACTGCTAGTTTCCACGAGTGTCCTTCTCTGTCCCTAAACTCAAGGATTTCAAATATGGTTCAGCAAGATTGGTTTAGCACAGAATAGCACACTGACAGTTTCCCTCACTGTCCTTCTCTGTCCCTACAAACAAGATTTAGCACAGAATAGCACACTGATAGTTTCCACGAGTGTCCTTCTCTGTCCCTAAACTCAAGGATTTCAAATACGGTTCAGCAAGATTGGTTTAGAACAGAATAGCACACTGACAGTTTCCCTCACTGTCCTTCTCTGTCCCTACAAACAAGGATTAGCACAGAATAGCACACTGATACTTTCCCTCACTGTCCTTCTCTGTCCCTAAACTCAAGGATTTCAAATACGGTTCAGCAAGATTGGTTTAGAACAGAATAGCACACTGACAGTTTCCCTCACTGTCCTTCTCTGTCCCTACAAACAAGATTTAGCACAGAATAGCACACTGACACTTTCCCTCACTGTCCTTCTCTCTCCCTACAAACAAGGTTTAGCACAGAATGACACACTGACACTCTCCCTACCTATCCTTCTCTGTCCTTAAACACAAGGAATCCAGGATTAGTAAAGGAAAAAAATGACACTGTCCCTGCCTATGCTTCTCTTTCCCTGCTCCGGAACACACTACACAAGGCCGCCGCGCTGGCAGCCTTTTATAGTGTGGGGCGTGTACTAAACCCCCTCAGCAATAATTGGCCACAGGCATCCTGCCTGTGGCCAATCATTGCTCTCCTCGCTGCCGGTGCTGTGATTGGCCAAGCATGCGGGGTCACAGTGCATGCTTGGCCAATCACAGCGCCTGGATGACACTGCGATGGCGTAGTGCATTGTGGGCCATTCGCGTCACTCGAATTTGGCGCGAACGGCCCAAATCGTTCGATCTTCGTCGAACGATCGAACAGCCGATGTTCGAGTCGAACGTATGTTCGACTCGAACACGAAGCTCATCCCTAATATATATATATATATATATACACACATATAAAATATCTGCATATTATTTTAAAATAGTCATTCAATAGACTGAACTAAGCACTGACCTTTAAATGTTTGGTGAGGGGGCAATTATCTAACAGAGATATTTGATATTCATATATACAAATAATATAAATATATATATATATATATATACATATATATATATATATATATATATATATATATATATATATATTGTTATATATATATGTGTGTGTGTATGTATATAAATGATGTCTATATATATATATATATATATATGTATGTATATATATATATATATATATATATATATATATATATAATATATAATTTATATTTAGAAGTGACATGACCATTTCAGGTACAATTAGGCAGTCTAAATATCTGGAAAATAAACAGGGGTACATATTAGTAACTATGCAGAGCTTAGGCTTGTTATTAATCTTGCAGAGCGGTAGCAAGGATGACATACCTGTAAGCCTACGCCTTAAACAAGAGGGGGGGGTTTAGCCAGTCCAGAGCAATCCTAGCAGTCAGCTGTACTATTCGAGCGGTGTGCACCACTCTTATATGTCCCCACAGGACGAGCGTCATCTCAGCAGGAAATGACGCTGTCACAGGAGGTCAAAGGGCCAATGTGCATGCGCCGAGGGTGCCGCTGACGCGGCAACCCTCGGCCAATAGAACAGTGACGTGGGCGGGACCCTAGCGACCAGGGGGCAGTATTTAAGATCACCCAGATGACGTGACCCCAGTCATAATGACAACCTGGATCTCGCATTTTTTACTGCGCTAAATCCAATTGCCACAATTGGGCAAGCAAAAAGGAAAAGAGGAGAGAAAAATGGGAGGAAAAAGGGAAGAGGAGAAAGGGGATGCTCTTGGCATAGCAGCAATGCAGGGGCAGCAAGCAGAAACATCATATAAAGTCAGCAACCCTCATACACACCCTTCCTGCAATTTTATTTTGTTTTAGCTTCACCACCATCACTTAATGGTTCACCACTCCAATTTAATAACAAGTATCACAATATACGTGATCTGATAATTACTTGATATATCTTTCTTACCCCTAATTTTCACTGTAAACAACATTTATCATCCAATTTCCCTTCCTTTTCCCCCCTCCTCCCCCCTCTTCTTCTCCTCTTTTCCCCTAAATGACAGATTACCCTATCCATGGTGTATCTGTGACCTCGGGCGCCTATACTGCCCTTGGTTTTTATCATGCAGATTCCATCTGACCACGGGAAACTGTCTGTCATTGTGAACTAGTTGAGGTAACTTTAACCTCTATGACCTCTACTATACCAAGGTATACAGATGCAGGATCATGACAACATATTTTTCAGTTATTTCCTTTTGCTCCCCTTTTCCTTCCCCCTCCCCGATTTGTCTAGGCTAAACAGAACCCTTGGATGTATATAGTAGTATTATAAATACATAACTGTTTTAATTTTAATTATAATGTAGGTGCGTTTGAGCACCTTTTTATCAGTTGCTGACTTTATATGATGTTTCTGCTTGCTGCCCCTGCATTGCTGCTATTCCAAGAGCATCCCCTTTCACCTCTTCCCTTTTTCCTCCCATTTTTCTCTCCTTTTTTCCTTTTTGCTTGCCCAATTGTGGCAATTGGATTCAGCGCAGTAAAAAATGCGAGATCCAGGTTGTCATTATGACCGGGGTCACGTCATCTGGGCGATCTTAAATACCGCCCCCTGGTCACTAGGGTCCCGCCCACGTCACTGTTCTATTGGCCGAGGGTTGCCGCGTCAGCGGCACCCTCGGCGCATGCGCATTGGCCCTTTGACCTCCTGTGACAGCGTCATTTCCTGCTGAGATGATGTTCGTCCTGTGGGGACATATAAGAGTGGTGCACACCGCTCGAATAGTACAGCTGACTGCTAGGATTGCTCTGGACCGGCTAAAACCCCCCCCTCTTGTTTAAGGCGTAGGCTTACAGGTATGTCATCCTTGCTACCGCTCTGCAAGATTAATAACAAGCCTAAGCTCTGCATAGTTACTAATATGTACCCCTGTTTATTTTCCAGCCTGGCCACTGTACTGTAGGCTCTCTGGGGTTAGACACTCTCTGCCCCAATATACACCAGGATTTATACTGGTGTATATCCAGCCTCATTCTTTAATTTTTTGGTATCTATAGCCTTAAAAGTCCTGGAGGACATTACCTGTCGCTGCTTACCAGCAGCCTCTACCTAGCAGTTTACCCAGATGTCGATCATTGTGGTGAGCACCCTCTGTTTTGGCTATATACCCTATTTGGTTATTTCCATTTACTGTGCCAGATATGTCATGGTTTTTAACAAGGCGACCTTATATATATGTTTTCCTCTCCCTTTAGATTTTTACCATTATTGGCTATTTGCTACAGACAAATAGTCAATTTAATTTTACCCAGGTTTGTGTTGCATCGGGCAGCACATTTGGCCTGTGAGTATATTTTTGTATTTGAAATAGTCTGTATCCTATTGATTGCTATAGGGAGTTGGTCCCCTCTGTATCCTCCTTCACCATTCCTCTTTTTTCTTCTGTTTTCTGTTTCATCTGGTTTCCTCTTCCAGGTACACTCCTCTTTTCCTCCATCCTCCTTCTTTCTTCCCCCCCCTCTCCCTTTTTCCCCCCGTTTCTTCTTTCTTCCTAGGCACCACTGTCAGCACCATTATCATCTTCTAGTCCCCCAGGTTGGGGGCTAGTCCACGTGTTGGGTTGCAGTCGTATGGTTGGTTTGCTTTCTGGTATCTATGCTATGTGGGGTCAGCAATTTTCACTTTTGGAAAAGTTGTTTTTTATGCTGTTTTATATATGTATTAAAAAGATGTTAAATATATTTTTTGTTTATATATATATGCCCAACAGACTATTATGCTCCTGAAGAAGCGTTAATTTGCGAAACTGGTAGAGCAATTCAAGACTACATCTGATACATTGGACCCATGGCGAACGCCACCTGCTTCATACGTTTACTGTTTCACTAGCCTTTGATTGCTGGTTATGTACTTCATCAAGGGTGGAATACATCTATGTTGTATAATTTTGAAGCATTGTTAGAGCTTTAGCCCGAGCCTTGTATCCAAGAACAAATAGACTGTCATTTCTTGAATGTTTATATGTATTTTCTTATTACTTTGTCTAAAATAAAAACCCCTAGTTTTTTACAGTATCTATCCATGTGCCGCCTAAAGTCCATTTTTTAGTTCATTTATATTCTTCCTGCTATATCGGGACATTGGCACATTTATACTTGTGCATCCACAGTGTCACCCTGTGAGGATGCACGTTTAAGCAATTCCTTCAAAACATAAGCACTACAACCCAAAGCCATTAGAGATTGCTGAGCGGTTTAAATTCTACAGTAGAAGGCAGCATGCCGGGGAGGACATAAAGACTTATATCATTGCTTTACGTAAATTAGCTGCCACTTGTATGTTTGGAGACTACCTGCAGACGTCTCTCCGTGACATGTTTGTCATGGGTCTCTGCGACCCAGCCATACAGAAACGTTTACTTACAGAACCCGACTTGACTCTGACGAAAGCCACTGACCTTGCTATGGTCATGGAGTTGGCTACACGGGATGCCACCCTACTGAAGGCACCACCTGAAACTCCTGCAAGCCAGGGAGAGGAAATATTCTACTCTGCTATCACCCGACACCCAAGACAGCCGTCCCCAAATCAAGCCTAAACCTCGCCACCCTAATTCTTCTGTCTCTAGGACAGTGACTTGCTACCGTTTTGGTAACACTACTCATAGTGCACCTGCTTGCAAGTTCAAGGATGTCGTTTGTTTTCTTTGTGGAAAGACTGGCCATATTGGGCGTGTTTGCCGCAGCGCATGCTCCCCGAACACTACCACAAAAGTTAGACGTAAACAGACATTTCATATGGATTCTGACATTAACGGCTCCAGCTCTGATGAGGAGACCTGTTTCCAGCATGTTGGACTGTTTTGGGTAGCTGGGAGTACTCATGCGATAAAAGTGGATGTCACACTCAATGGCTGTCCTGTCTCCATGGATGTTGATACGGGTGTGGCTGTGTCTGTCATTTCATGGACTGATTTAAAGGCATCGGGTCTGTCCCTACTGCTCCAACCTACAAATCTCACACTACAAACCTACAGCAAGGAACTACTACAGCCCTTGGGTTATGTTAACCCCCTTGTTACATTAGGCAACCGCAGTCAAACTCTACGCCTTTATGTTGTCAATAAAGGAGGTCCTCCGCTGTACGGTAGGGACTGGATCAAAGCCCTGGGCATGCCTCCTCTTGCCATTTCCCAATGTACATTGCTTTCTGAGGTAGACCATTGGGTGGAATCCCTGAAGTCACGCTTTAAGGGGGTTTTTGCGGACTCTTTGGGCACAGTAAAAGGAAAAATGGCCCACCTCCTCTTGAAACCTGGTGCTAAACCTAGTTTTTGTAAGGCAAGATCAGTACCTTTTGCCTTGCGAAAGAAAGTGGAAGCAGAGCTGGACCACCTATTGGCTGAAAAGATCATAACTAAAGTTGATAGAAGTGAATGGGCATCGCCAATTGTGCCTGTCAAGAAAAAGAATGGAGACATTAGAATTTGTGGAGATTTCAGGGTTTCCCTGAACAACCAACTTCTTGTGGATCAATACTAGAGTTGAGCGGACACCTGGATGTTCGGGTTCAAAGGGTTCGGCCGAACTTCGGAAAAAAGTTCGGGTTCGGGACCAAACTTTAACCCGAACCCGGACCCGAACCCGAACCCCATTGAAGTCAATGGGGACCCGGACTTCTAAGGACTAAAAAGGCTCTAAAAAGGTAATGGAAAGGGCTAGAGGGCTGCAAATGGCAGCAAAATGTTGTTAAGAGCATGGCAAGTGCTCTGCAAACAAATGTGGATAGGGAAATAACTTAAAATAACATAAAAAAATAAAAATAAAAAATAATAATCTTGACCTAGGAGGACGAGGTCCATATGGAGTAGGAGGTTGAAGTGGCGGTGGATGTGGCTGTGTAGGTGGAAGCGGCGGTGGAGGAGGACGAGGTAGCCAACACTGATTCAAAAATACAACAATGGCTGTGTAATGCCGGTGATGTGTCGAATTCTGTCCCCCGTCAAATAGTGTCCACCCTGTACTGCGCTTGCTCAGTATGTAGGACAAGGGAATTTCTAAAATCTCCCAAGACGAACGGTGCCTGCGTGGTGAGTTCAGGTGAAGGCCACACCATCCGTGGTTCAAGACGAGCCAAGTGAGGCCGTGCCCGAAGCGTGGCGATCGAACCAAGCCCGTGAGGGGCCCTGTTACTATGTGCTACCGTATGTCCACTTGGATGGTGGGGCTTGAACCTGCACTCACAGCGCTCATCTTCGGAGATTTTGTGAATCTCCTTGTCCTCTGTACTGTGCAAGCGCTGCGCCTTCGCAGTATGGGCCGGACACAATCCGATGGCCGGACAGTTTTTGTCACAACACCGGTATACATGTCTATTCTGCACAAGGTACGGACAAGTCCTGTGGGATCCATGCCTGGTTCATTTTAATGAACGTGAGCTTGTCCACATTGGCTCTGGACAGGCGGCTGCGCTTGTCTGTGATAACGCCCCCTGCCGTGCTAAATACACGTTCAGATAATACACTGGCTGCAGGGCAGGCCAGCACCTCCAAGGCATAAAGGGCAAGCTCAGGCCATGTGCCCAATTTGGAGACCCAGAAGTTAAAGGGGGCAGACCCATCATCCAGTACGTGTAGGCCTGTGGACACATACTGCTCAACCATGTTGGTGAAATGCTGCCTCCTGCTAAGACGTTCCATCTCAGCTGGTGGTGCTGGTTGTTGTGGCGTGCTGACAAAGCTTTTCCACATTTCAGCCATGCTAACCCTGCCTTCTGAGGTGCTGCCGGTGCCCCGGCTGCGTTGGCGACCTCTTCCTCCTCCTCTGCCTTCGCCTTGTGCTTCCACTGTACGCCCGCTGTCAGGTGGGAATGCCACCAGCAGCGCGTCTACCAGCGTGCGCTTGTACTCGCGCATCTTACGATCCCGCTCCAGTGAGGGAATTAAGGACGGTACGTTGTCCTTGTAACGGGGATCCAGCAGGGTGGCCACCCAGTAATCAGCACCTGTTAAAATGTGGGCAACTCGGCGGTCATTGCGGAAACACTGCAGCATGTAATCGCTCATGTGTGCCAGGCTGCCCAGAGGCAAAGAAAAGCTGTCCTCTGTGGGAGGTGTATCATCTGTGTCCTCTGTATCCCCCCAGCCATTCACCAGTGATGGCCACGAGCTGGTCTGGGTGCCACCCTGCTGTGAAAATGCCTCCTCCTCCTCCTCCTCCTCCTCCTCCATCTCCTCATCCACCTCGTCATCCTCCAGAACTGTGCCCTTTCTGCCGGACAATTGTGTACCTGGCGTTTGTTGGTGCAGGAACCCACCCTCGTAGCCACTTGTGAAAGACTGCCCTGAAAGCCTTTGAAATGATCCCGCTTCCTCCTCCTCCTCCTCATCCTACTGTGCCACATCCTCTTCCATCATCGCCCGAAGCGTTTTTTCAAGGAGGCATAGAACTGGGATAGTAACGCTAAGAACGGCGTCATTGGCACTGGACATGTTGGTGGAGTACTCGAAACAGCGCAACAAGGCACACAGGTCTCGCATGGAAGCCCAGTTATTGGTGGTGAAGTGGTGCTGTTCCGCAGAGCGACTCACGCGTGATTGCTGCAGCTGAAACTCCACTATCGCCTGTTGCTGCTCGCACAGTCTGGCCAGCATGTGCAAGGTGGAGTTCCACCTTGTGGGCACGTCACATATGAGGCGGTGAGCGGGAAGGCCAAAGTTACGCTGCAGCGCTGACAGGCAAGCAGCAGCAGGGTGAGAACGCCGAAAGTGCGCACACACAGCCCGCACTTTCTGCAGCAGCTCTGGCATATTGGGGTAATTTTTAAGGAACCTCTGGACCACCAAGTTCAGCACATGCGCCAGGCAAGGGATGTGCGTCAAACCGGCTAGGCCCAGAGCTGCTACGAGATTTCGCCCATTATCGCACACCACCAGGCCGGGCTTGAGGCTCACTGACAGCAACCACTCATTGGTCTGTTGTTCCATGTCCCTCCACGCGGTGTGGGGTTTTTCCCCCAAACAGGAAAGTTTTAAAACTGCCTGCTGTCGTTTACCCCTGGCTGTGCTGAAGTTGGTGGTGAAGGTGTTACGCTGACCGGATGAGGAGGCGGTAGAGGATGAGGAAGCGGAGTAGGAGGAGTTAGCAACAGGAGGCAAACTGAAGCGCCCTGCAATCCTCGGTGGTGGAAGGACATGCGCCAAACTACTATCTGCCTCAGGCCCAGCCGCCACTGCATTTACCCAGTGTGCTGTTAGGATAGATATAACGTCCCTGACCGTGCTTACTGGTCCACGCATCCGTAGTTAGGTGGACCTTGCCACAGATGGCGTTGCGCATGCACACCTGATTTTGTCCCCCACTTGGTTGTGCAGGGAAGGGAAGGCTCGCCTGGAAAAATAGCGGCGGCTGGGCACGACGTACTGTGGGACAGCCAATGCCATCAGGCTTTTAAAACTCTGCGTCTCCACCAGACGGAATGACAGCATTTCAAAGGCCAGGAGTTTTGAAATGCTGGCATTCAGGGCCAGGGATCGCGGGTGGCTAGGGGGGTACTTCCTCTTCCGCTCCAATGTTTGGGAGATAGAGAGCTGAACGCTTCCATGGGACATTGTGGAGATGGTTGGTGACCCAGGTGGTAGTGTTGCTGGCAGATCCTCTGTTTGCGGGGTGGCAGGTGCCACTGTCACTACAGAGGTGGATGAAGAGGCCGAGACTGCAGCAGAAGAGGAAGCAGGAGGAGCCAGAGACCTTTCTTGGTTTTTGAGGTGTCTACTCCACTGCAGCTCGTGCTTTGCACTTAGATGCCTGGTCATGCAGGTTGTGCTCAGGTTGAGAACGTTTATGCCTCGCTTCAGGCTCTGATTGCACAGCGTGCAAACCACTCGTGTCTTGTCATCAGCACATTGTGTGAAGAACTGCCACGCTGGGGAACTCCTTGGACCTGGCTTTGGTGTGCTCGGTCCCTTGCTGCGTTGGGCAGTAGCAGACATACTGTCTAGCTGACAGACGCTCCGCTTTTGCACCCTGCTCCCTCTTCTGCTGTGCTGGTGGCTCTGTGCGACCACCGCCTCTTCCTCCAAACTACACTGGTCACCTGCATAACGTTGATTCCATGTGGGGTCGAGCACCTCATCGTCCTCCACATCATCTTCCACCCAGTCTTCACCCCTGCCCTCCTTGTCTGTCTGCACAATTGCGAAAGCAGCAGCAGTTGGCACCTGTGTTTCGTCATCATCCGAGACGTACTGCGATGGTCCTCCCATGTACTCATCATGAAACATAAGTGGTTGGGCATCGGTGCACTCAATCTCTTCCACTTCTGGGGCAGGGCTAGGTGGATGGCCCTGGGAAACCCTGCTAACAGAGTCATCGAAAAGCAGAAGAGACTGCTGCATGATTTGGGGCTCGGACTGCTTGGCTGATTTGCAAGGGGGTGAGGTGAAAGACTGATGGACATGGGTTTCAGGTGCCAACTCTGTTCTTTCATCAGAAGAGTGGGTGGGAGACAATGTGAAGGAACCCGAGGCACTGTCAGCAACCCAATCTACTATCGCCTGTACTTGTCCTGGCCTAAACATTCGTACAGCCTCATTAGGCGCGACAAAATACCGCCGCAGGCTCGGTCGCCTACTCGCACCTGAGGAAGGTGTTTCACTTGTGCGTGTATCTGGCACAGATCCACCACGTCCTCTCCCTGCAACAGGAGCTCCACCAGCAGCACCACGACCGGGGCCACCATGTCCCTTTGACCTTCTCCTCATATTTTCAAAATTTAGGATCTTGCCCTAAATGGGTGTTTTTGGAAGAGCAGAACACACCCACAGTACGTAACCGCTGAATCGCACAGCTACAGAACTGCAGAAAATGCTATTCAAAAAAAAAATGTGTTTTTTTAGTATAGCACAGTAGGAGAAAACTATATAGAAATTGTTTATTTCACACACCTCAAAATATGTATAACACACTGCAAACTTTTTTTTGTGCCACTAAACGGCGTTTTTTGGAAGAGCAGAACACACCCACAGTACGTAACCGCTGAATCGCACAGCTACAGAACTGCAGAAAATGCTATTCAAAAAAAATGTTGTTTTTTTAGTATAGCAACGTAGGAGAAAACTATAAAGAAATTGTATATTTCAAACACCTCAAAATATGTATAACACACTGCAAACTTTTTTTTGTGCCACTAAACAGCGTTTTTTGGAAGAGCAGAACACACCCACAGTACGTAACCGCTGAATTGCACAGCTACAGAACTGCAGAAAATGCTATTCAAAAAAAATGTTTTTTTTTTAGTATAGCACAGTAGGAGAAAACTATATAGAAATTGTTTATTTCACACACCTCAAAATATGTATAACACACTGCAAACTTTTTTTTGTGCCACTAAACGGCGTTTTTTGGAAGAGCAGAACACACCCACAGTACGTAACCGCTGAATCGCACAGCTACAGAACTGCAGAAAATGTTATTCAAAAAAAATGTTGTTTTTTTAGTATAGCACAGTAGGAGAAAACTATAAAGAAATTGTTTATTTCACACACCTCAAAATATGTATAACACACTGCAAACTTTTTTTTGTGCCACTAAACGGCCTTTTTTTGGAAGAGCAGAACACACCCACAGTACGTAACCGCTGAATCGCACAGCTACAGAACTGCAGAAAATGCTATTCAAAAAAAATGTTGTTTTTTTAGTATAGCAACGTAGGAGAAAACTATAAAGAAATTGTTTATTTCAAACACCTCAAAATATGTATAACACACTGCAAACTTTTTTTTGTGCCACTAAACGGCGTTTTTTGGAAGAGCAGAACACACCCACAGTACGTAACCGCTGAATCGCACAGCTACAGAACTGCAGAAAATGCTATTCAAAAAAAATGTTTTTTTTTTAGTATAGCACAGTAGGAGAAAACTATATAGAAATTGTTTATTTCACACACCTCAAAATATGTATAACACACTGCAAACTTTTTTTTGTGCCCCTAAACTGCGTTTTTTGCAAGCGTACAATAAAGTGCAATTTTATTTTTTTTTGCCCTAAACGGGTCTTTTTTTGCACGAGCAAAATAAAATGCTTTTTTTTTTTTTTTTTTTTTGCCCTATGGGTCTTTTGGAAAAGAGAACAATAAAGTGCCTTTTTTTTCCCCCTAAAAGTTAGATTTTCTCTGACACTGGGCTCATGGCAGTGTAAAAAGACTGCACTGCAACACAAATAGGTAGACCTATGCAGATCGCTGATTTTAATCTCTGAATCTGGACTCCTATATAATATTCTCTCTCCCTGAAAGCACCAACACAGGAACCTGGCCCTACACTACACTATCTCTCTATCTTTTCCCTCAGATTGTAGAATCAGGACTACCTCATCTATCTTTCTATCTCTCCCTAAAAGCAGCAGCAGCAGCAGACTAGATCCTCTCCCTATCTATTCTGAAGCAGAGTGTCATGTGTGCTGTGTGCCTCTAGCTTATATAGAAGCTGGGTCACATGTTGCACTGACCAATCACAGCCATGCCATTAGTAGGCATGGCTATGATGGCCTCTAAGGGCACACCAGCTAATCAAAAGGTGATTGGCTGGCCCCTGAAGCATTTCTAAATGCGTTATTAGATTGCCGAACCCGAACCCGGACTTTTGGGCAAAGTCCGGGTTCGGGTTCGGGAAAAAGCTAAAGTTCGGTACGGACCCGAACTTTACAGTTCGGGTTCGCTCAACACTAATCAATACCCATTGCCTCGACTTGAAGATCTATTTAGCTCACTGGCTGTGGGGCAAAAGTTTACAAAAATAGTCTTAAAGCAAGCTTACCTGCAACTACAAGTACACCCAGATTCACGCCATCTGTTGATCATTAACACCCATAAAGGATTATTCCAATATAACCGCATGGTTTTTGGCATAGCCCCAGCTCCAGCCATCTGGCAGCGAATCATGGATGTTGTCCTGGCAGGCATACCTTTCACTCAATGTCTACTAGATGACATGCTCATCACTGGTCCCACTGATGAAGAACACAGAAAGGATGTTGAAACTGTGCTACAGAGACTCAAACAGTATGGTTTACGTGTCAATCTTTCAAAATGCTAATTTCTAAAGTCTCGACTGGAATTTTGTGCCCACACTGTGGACCGACATGGGTTACACACTACTGAAGAAAAAGTTAAAGCTCTTACCCATGCCTCTACTCCCCAGAATGTCACACAGGTGAGGTCCTATCTTGGCCTCCTAAATTACTACCACCATTTCTTGCCGAACCTAGCACACCAGCTTTACCCATTACATCGTTTACTGGATGCAAGAGCTAAATGGATATGGACAGCCAATAGTATCTGTATGTAGACATGCAAATGTATGTATATTTTTTCATAGGTTTTAAAAATTTAATTTTTAAAATGTTTTAGCCATGACCTATCCACCACTGAATCAGCGTTCAGCTGCAGAGGTAGGGTAGATGTATTTTTGTACACAGGTTGTTTTGCTGCTTGTGCACCGATGAGCAATTGAGAATTGACTTCTGATTGGACTTCTGGTGTCACATGCTTGTCGGTACACACTATACTGTATATAGTGTGTTATGTGACATCTGCCCCTAAGCCTCCTTTCCCTGCCGATGCCTCTTACGGAGAAACGCTGTGTCGGATTGAGCATTAGGACCTGACGTAACCACAAACCAGCTGGCAGGCTTGAGCCGTGGCTGAGAAGTATTGTTTTAATTGTTTGCTACTTTTTGATTCTAAAGATGTCAGTAGCCCAGCAAATGGAATAAAAACTTTTGTTTTAAATCTACTGCACTATGAAGCCTTCCTTTTTCCTCTTTTAAATATCCTGCATGAGCTAAACCAGTCCTGGAAAAAAGGATTTCACGGAGATCACTACAGCACCTGGAACTGAAAAGTGGAGGAGAGGATCGGGTTGGACGAGTTAGCTGATCGGTCCGTGACCAGATTGATCCCTCCTGTATGAGCCCATATGATCTCCGTAATATAGATCTTACAGTTCTGGTAAGCCGCCTGTGTGGCTACTTTTGTTATTGCCTATTATTACCTGGCTGTCGTGTGAAAAACAGTATTATCACCTGCGTTTTTTACCTAAGGATCCATCCATCATCCATCCACAGTGAATGTCATTTGCTATGGATGTTTAATTCAGTCAGTTTGTTTCAGTGTTTATTTTACATTAATTCTTGGGAAGGATTTATATGGAACATTCCCAGTGCTTTCAATTTTATTATGTGAAGGACACACATTTGATATATGTGAAGGACGCACATCTGATATATTTGGTTGCACATGTTTGTTTGTTTTTTTGGGTTGCGCAATTGTTACACTTTTTTGCACATTTTTATGAGCTGAATATTGAGGCTCCCTGTTTTAGTTGCAGCACCATCAGATATTTATTATTCATTGTTTTGTTTCACTTTTTGTTTATTTTTTGTTTATTCATTTTTGAATATTCATATATATATATATACGTTGATATATACACATTTTTTGTCATGGGATTAGCGCGGATTTTCCACTTTTATCATTCCCTGTTACCAAACACTATTTTGGGACAGAGCCATCTAGTGGCATACTAGCTAACTGCACCTGCTTACAGAAGTGCTTACAATATTTAGAAGACAAAAGAGGTTGTCTTCTAGACACCCTCTTTTAGAAGAGGGTGACATCATCAAAAAACGTCACCCTCTGCAGCGTAACCACATGTGCGCTCCAAGCCTCTCTCTGAACATACTACAGGATCGTTGTCCCCGGAAGCCGGCCGCTCCATCTTCAGAGACACTCCTGTCATTCTACGCAGAGCTGAGAATCCCCCTGTGACCTGCTGCTGATGATTGTCATCCTGACATTTTTTAACGCCTATGTTAATTCACCTAAATTTGAGTGTATTTGTATCTACTATTAAAACCTTGTTACACTATTGCACTTAGAGGCACCTCTCTCCTTGTCTTCCAGTTTCCCCTGAACATGGTTTCTGTTCATCTATGATGGCCGCCCTGTGCACAGTGGATCCCATTTATCCCTGCTCCACCTATATACACCGCAGTGTGTAAACAGACTCCTAAGGACTTCCTTTAAGACTGTCTATATATATACATATGTTGTATGGTATTTTTTCATTTTAATTTTATTTTTATTTTTATTTTCATATTTTTATTTTTTATTTTTTTTCTTCATATTGATTACTTTGGGTAATACGTGTTTCTGTGGATATTGTGCGCCACCACTTGTCTACTTACAATATTTAGACCCTTTTCTCAAAAGTAGATTTACTTCTGTAACTTCTGAAAAAAATGTTAGCTGTAGTCAAAGTAGAACTAAATTCAAAACTTTTATTTTTGCATTTTTGGTAGCGTAATGGAGGGTTATAACCTCTGTCAGATTTTTCTTGCCACATGTGTCCGATGGGGAATATCCCTTCAATTCCTGTCCCATAGCTAAAACATGAAGTGAGAGAAAATCCCTCTAAAAGTGAGGGAATCCCTTAACGTCACCTAGGTTATAAAAACTAGTGTATCCATTGGAAGATTTCCCCTCTATCCCTGTTCTGGAAACAACCCAAAATGGGGGTTTTCTTTCACTTTTTTTTTTTTTTCAACATCAAGTTTATAGAAAGTCAGTAAAAAATACAGAGAAATGGAGTCGCAGCTCCAAGAAATAACGAAACAATATAAAACCATAATAATGAACTTACATTAAACAATTACATTCTGATATAACAGGAAGTATTATCCGGTAAGCTCAATTTGTTATAGCTGAAATATAACATTCAAATTAAGCAGATGAGTTGGAACTGACAGCAATTGAGCTTGACAAAAACTTCTTCAAGTTTTGATATGATAAAGATCAAATCTACAAAATAATCTTAAAAGAAAAAAGTAGAATAAAAAAGGGGGTAGGGAATATCGGTTAAACTTCAGTGAGTGAGATATAGCTTGATTAAGGTCAAAATTATCTTAGAAATATTACAGCATCATGAGTATTAGAACTAAAAACCAAATTATCAGAACAGGGATCAAAATCAAAATCAGAATCACTCCCATGTGGCGTTAGGCATCCAGTTTATAGTTGCTTTGTATCTATCAGGGTTGTGTAAGCCTGAGAGTATTCAAATATAAATCAGGGTGACCAAGTTTCGTGGAAGGATGTAGCATTGTCTCCTGCCTGTGCCACAGTCTCCTCCATCTCACAAATCTCAGAGACTTTACGTAAACATTCCTGAATGGTTGGGATGCGGGAGGATTTCCAGAAGAGGAGAATGAGAGCTTTGGCAGCATAAAGTAAGTGCTTAGAGAGTGAATTTTTGTATTTCTTGATGGTAAAATTTGTGACATAAAGGAGGCAACCCACCGCATCTAACTTCAATTTCGTCTCTGTGATCTGAAATATCAGTTCCTTAGCCTTGGACCAAAAGGGTTGTATCCCAGGGCAATGCCACCATATGTGCAGTAAAGTGCCTTTCTCACTATGGCAGCGCCAGCAGGTGTCTGGGGTTTGTGGAAACCAAGAATGGAGTTTCACAGGTGTGGCATACCAACGTGTGAGCAATTTGTACGCTGTCTCCTAAGTTCTGGTGCTGAGTGAACATTTATGAGCAAACATGCAGGCTGTTTGCCATTGTTTTTCCGAGATGGAGATGCCTAGTTCTTCTGACCAGTGCTCCCTGAGTTCTTTGTCCCCGGGTGCACTGCCCTCCTGAGTCCAGCTACATGCGATAGATGTCGCTTTAAGCAATGGTTCCCCTTTCAGGCACACTGTCTCCAGTTCAGTTAGTTGTCTGCTAAAGTTAGCCTTTCTGGGGGGCGTGGCTTGCGCGTGATCGTAGATGGCTGCCTGAGCTGAAGCTCCGCTCACCGGACCGGACTATAAGCGACTATTTGGCCCACAGACACCATCCTCTGTCCCAAGCTGTTCCCTGGTATCCCCCCAAGCTCTGCCGCCGTAATGTCCCGCAAAAGAGGACAGGAAAAAGGCCCGAAGAGGCTAGAGTCATTCTCGTTCCAGCCCCGCGGCTCACAGAATAGGAGCCAAGATGGCGCCGCCAGAGGCACAGCGTGGCACTCCCTGAACTACACAAGCCTCCCGGGGGACCATCCAAACAAAATTGGGCATGGATTGCCTTTCTCCTTCCCTCCGTACCCCTCACCTGCAACCCTGATCTCCCAGAACCCTGAAAAATTGAAGATGAGGATGGATCTGACTGACCAGGCCTCTGACACAGTGAGTACGGGCCTACACAATGAAGCAGCTATCTCCTCCTTGCAATCCTCCATAGCACAGTTTCCAACTCTGGGACAACCAGTTCTGGACACTACTATAAAAGATATGCTCCTGTCATTGCAATCCTCCCTCATGACTAACCTATCATCACTAATCAATAGGTTTTCATTGGAAATGAAGCATATGGTCAATAGGATGCAATTCATGGAAAACAAAATGGAGGAATGCACTGAAACAGTAAATTAATTGGTAGATGCCTATCATGTTCAAAGGGATGACTCTCTGTGGATCAAATCTAAGCTCGCCGACCTTGAGGACCGCTCCAGATGCAATAATATTAATATACGCGGTATCCCAGAATCTATCCACCCTAAAGATCTGCATAATTTCGCTAGCACCATGTTTTCCAGCATGCTCCCTGAGTTGTCCCCAATTGAGCTCCTTATTGATCGCATTCATAGGCTTCCTAAGCCACGCCACCCTGAAGCGGAAATTCCCAGGGATGTTCTTCTCAGAGTGCACTTTTTCCAAGCTAAGGAAAAAATACTTATGAAAGCAAGAGAAGTGTCACCCCTGCCAGCACCATACTCAGACATCCAACTGTATGTTGATTTGTCCCAATATATGCTACAAAAGCATAGGCAGCTCAAAACCATCACAAAGGCCTTGAATAATCACAAGATCATATACAAATGGCGCCACCCTGCCACTATCTTGGTTACGCATAATGGCATACCTCATACCATCTCCACCCTTGAGGGAGGCATGAAACTTCTCCACGACTGGGGAATAATACCAGATCCCCTCCTGCCCAACAAGACACCTATGGGGTCCCGAACCCCTTTACTTTTGGCATAGCCTGAGGGTCCCGCAGGGATAACCGCCACTTACTGTTTGGCCCATACCGCATGCATGAGCGACCAACTTGTCCGGAATGGTTCTGCGATCTAACACCGTCTTGCTGAACTAGACCCCATGCTGTGACCAGTTGCTCAAGTGAGCTACCTTTTACTGGTCTTTCTACTTATTTTTATTTTTTTTCTACTTATTTTTATTTATTTTTTTACTACTATTGTGCCCAAGGTTCCAATTCCATTTGGTTATGTTAATCTTAGCTTTCTTGTTTATGCAGACTATATATATCATCAGTACCATACGGTGAACACTGATCACCCGCTTGTCTCTTTTGCAAATTAGCGTACCTAACTTGTTCTGTACTTCTATAGAGCCTTCCTAGGACCACCATTTGTGTGACAAACTCCACTGAAGACCTTCTCATCCCACATCGGCTGAACCCACAGAAGCTGACTCATCGATCTCCAGAACTGTAAGTTACTACACTTCCAACACTCTACGCTACCATCTACTATGGGGATCACTATTCTCTCCCTCAATGCAAAAGGGTTAAATCACCCTGCCAAGCTTTCCTCCTTATGGAAAACTGCCGCTGCCCACAATTGTGACATCTTATGCATCCAGGAGACTCACTTTGCCCTTAAAGCATCTCCCAACTGCCAACACAAACTTTTCCCTCATGTGTTCAAATCCTCTTACTCCAAAAAACTGCAGGGAGTGCTGATTGCTGTTAAAAATACAGTTAACTTCCAACTTAAGCATTGTGAAACTGATCCAGAAGGTAAATTTATCTTTTTGATCTGCACGATCAACAATGTCCCATATACTATCGTTTCTATATACGCTCCTAACTATGGTCAAATGGCCTTCCTTAAAAATACTTTGCGTGCTGCAAGGAAATCTCAACAAGGACAACTTCTGATATGCAGGGACTTTAACATGGTCCCGAACAACAGTATGGACTCAACCTCAGGGTTCAAACGCTGACCTTCCCCATTGGAAGGTTTCATTGCTTCTAATGAATTATACGACGCGTGGAGGTGTTGTCATGCGAGCGAGAGAGACTTTACCTTCCTCTCGCCGCGTCACAACACCTACTCACGAATTGATCTGTTTTTAACTGACAAAAAGTTGTTACAAAAGGTATCTGCTTCTAATGTACACACCACCACCTGGTCAGATCATGCCCCCATTAGCATTTCAATCTCCGATGATTCTCCCCAACCCTACTCTTATATTTGGAGAGTAAATGACTTCCTCCTCCGTACTCCATGCTACTCAATACCCATCAAACAACACCTAGAAGAATATTTCAAATTCAACCAATCTGCTGTATCTGACCCGCTGGTGCCATAAGGCAGTAATCAGGGGGGTCTTCCTGCAAATGGGTGCTAGAGCAAAGAAAGCCAGAACTCTGAAACTAGAGAGTCTCACTTTGGATGTATCCAATGCTGAATCCCTAAACAAAACTACACCTTCCTCCCCCCTCCAAGCCAAAATATTTAAGCTACGCCACAAGTTAAGATCCCTTCTTCTCGAGAAACACGAAAAATCCTATAGATTGCTCAAAGCCAAATATTACACTACAGGGAACAAAGCTGGCAAAGCAATGTCCATAAAAATCAAAGGGTACAGGAGTAAAACTAAAATCCCATTCTTGCACCACCCCCATTCTGATGAAAATCTCCTCAAACCCCACGCAATTGCAAACGCCTTCAGCACATGGGTAGCACAAAGGGACTTAATAAACAGACAAACACATTCATAAGTACAAATATATTTATTAAAATATTTTCTTTGGATTACAAATGGCCACGGTGTATCCAAGGGGTAACCTCATAAATAATTTATTTAAAATAAATATGTAAAGCCATCCTGGCTAATAACTAAAATTAAGATTAAACGGTGTCCATCCAGACATGCTGGACAACTACACCCCCACTGGACAACACCATGACTTCAAGGATAGGGAGGGAGGGTGGGCGTCTTGGTCCGGTCTAAACGGTCTGCGGGGCCCCTCACACAGCTTCTTTATATAAGCTCCTTCCGCGCGGGCTTTTTCACTTGCCGCAGACCAACCAATCAGCTGTCACTACAGTTAAACCAATCCCACGGATGTTGCTGCCCAGGGAAACTGCTACCTTTTATGAAAACCTGCAAAATAAAGCACAAACAAATCTGCAGCCCCCCTTTGAGCTCTCCCATGTTGGTCCAGCATATTGCTAAGACCTTTAATTCTATGAAGACCTTTATAATCTCAAGAACGACCCTACCACCTCCCAACCCTCCCCGGAGATTATTCTGAATTTTCTTGAAAAAATCCATTCCCCTAAAAAATTTTGACCAATCTCACTGCTTAACTTGGACCTAAAAATATACGCCAAACTCCTTGCTAACAGATTAGAAAGCATACTTCCCTCCCTCATTCACCAAGACCAATCAGGATTTACCAAAGGCCGTCAAGCCTCTGATGCCACTAGGAGAATGATTAATATTATCCACCATGTAGAAACCCATAGAGTGCCTTCCCTCCTCCTATCCCTTGACGCTGAAAAGGCTTTTGATAGGGTTCATTGGGGTTACATCTCAGCGGTACTTACCAAATTTGGCTTTACAGGCCAAATTCACGATGCAATAATGGCATTATACTCCACTCCCTCGGCCCGGGTGTTTTCAGCAGGCACCCTATCGGTACCCTTCCAAATTTCAAACGGGACTAGACAAGGTTGCCCATTATCACCCCTAATATTCATCCTCCTTATGGAACCCCTAGCGGAAAGCACAAGATCTAACAGCAAAATAAAGGGTATTTCCATAGCTGACACGGAGCATAAAATAAGCCTGTTTGCGGATGATGTAATTCTTATGATCACTGACCCTGAACGCTCATTACCAGAGATTCAGAAGATGCTCACCTGGTTCAGCACTGTCTCCTATTATAAAGTTAATGAGACCAAATCAAATATACTTAATCTAGGTGTGGATGTGACCATGGGCAATCGAGTTAAGAACCAATTCCCATACATATGGGCAGACAACAGTATAACGTATCTAGGAATACAACTAACTACCACGACTAAATCTCTGTTTACATCAAATTATTTGCCACTGCGCACCAGACTACAAGCTGATCTCACCAGGCTAGCGTCAGTTGAGTTCTCATGGTTAAGACGGTTAGCAGCATTTAAAATGTTCCATCTTCCCCAAATACTCTACTTTTTTAAGACTTTACCCATTCCATTACCCACTAGCTACTTTAAGTCACTACAAACGACCCTATCACAATTTGTCTGCCAAGGTAAGAAAGCCAGATGTGCCCAAGCTCAATTACCCAAACACCGCCTTGCTGGAGTGACAAGCTATGTTGATTTTCATGATTACTATCTCTCATCCATCCTCACCCAAAACAAAGAATGGTTTTCACCTACTCCTAGTACCTCATTATGGGGGAAAATAGAATCCGCCTCAGTCCCTGGCAGAAATCTTCCATCTTGGTTTTTCGCATCATCTTTAGGGGTGAAACTACCTCCCCACCTCTCTCCAACAATTGTAGCAACAACCAAAGCCTGGACCAAACTCACGCAAATATCACTTACTAACTGCATGAAATCCACAGTACACATCCCCATAGAAACCCTGCACCACCTAATGGTAGAAACATCATTCCTGAGTTGGAAGACAAAGGGCATTACATATTTATCCCACCTGATAGACAAAGACAAAATAAAACCTTTCCCCGTATTACAGAAAAAATACCATCTCTCGAGTTCCGACATTTTTCTATACATCCGCACTGAACACTGTCTTGCATCACTTAAATCATGGTCGTGTAAGATTCCCCAAGCGGCCTGGATATACTACAAATCTCCTTAAAAACATAGCAAAGGTATCTCCTTATTTTATAACCTATTGCACCAAAAGACCACATTCACTAAAACGGCATCAATACTCAGATGGGAAAGAGATCTAGGACAAACCTTCGCTAGTGACAAATGGGAAAAAGCGTGTAAATTTATATACAAGTCCACTAGCTGCTCCATCCTTTGTGAATTAGCATATAAGATAACTTACCGTTGGTATCTGACCCCTGACAGACTTTCAAAAATTGACCCCTCTCTAGCCAACACATGTTGGAGAAATTGCGGAATAAAAGGCACCCTACCGCATACATTCTGGAATTGTCCCAAGCTTTCGAATTACTGGCATTCAGTGTTCAAACTACTTGCAGACGTGACACACATGACCGTGCCAGAGAGTCCTTCTCTAGCTTTACTCTCTTTGAATATTGAAAGTTACCCTAGCCCAATGAAAAATATAATATCACATATTCTATTAGCAGCACGTCTTAACATTACCAGGAAGTGGAAAGATCCACTTCCTCCCACGTTAAAAGAAGTAGTATGTACCACACACGTCCATTTCACACATGAAACGACCCTGGCGCTACAACACAACAATACCCAGCAGGCTACCCTCTTGTAGCAACAGTGGATAGATTGGATTAACTCTCCAGGAATAGTACAGGTTTTCGAACTCAGGCCCTGACTATAAGAAAAGGCAAGGCTCTATAGAGGTAATTTTGTTTGTTTACCGCCCTAGGCTGTTTTGGTAGTTCATTTCACACTAACCTTTTCAATGTTTGAGTATTATTAGTACTATTATCTTTGCTTGTTGTTCCATGACACGAGATATTAGAACTGAAAGATGGGAGGGAGGGGGGGCTCCTCCGTTCGAGCACAGCTGTGCCCCCCTTTGGGGTGCTCGTGCGGGGTAGTCCTCCGCAACCCCTTCCACTTAATATTACATATGTACCAATGTATTGCGTAGTCAAATAACTCTGTAACATCAGGTACATGAGCTATTCATTCTATTACAAGATTGAGGGTGTTCACCAGATCTCAGCTACGTTATCATCTGGGTTTATGTGAACCGTTGTACCAAATGTTTGCATTTTCTACATTATGTATGTATTAACACAGAGTATATTTTTCTTGCTTCTGTATGTCTTGAAAAAATTCAATAAAAATCTATTGAGTAAAAAAAGTTAGCCTTTCTGGATGTGTGATTAAGATAACTGCGAATCTGGAAGTAAGCCCATAGTGGTAGTTCTGATAGTTTATTGTCTGTCTTAATGACTGTGAAGTCTTTGAAACTGTTGTCTTGGAAGCAGTGTGTGGCTAGCAGTGGTATATTTAATTCGGGGAGGTGAAGAGTATGGTTCCTCAAGCCTGGTGGGAAGTCAGAATTATCCTGCAAAGCAGTAATCGGATTTAGGTGAGATGAAGATTTTTGTTAAATTATGAAAAATTGCCAATGTGGTTCCAATAAGGGGGTGTGATTTTAAGGCTTTCGAGTAACTATTCCAGGGAGTCCAAGGGGGAACTGTATTGGAGTGGGACTTAACGCTTCTTCTAATCAAACCCAGTCTTTTAATTTGTAGTGACAGTGCCAGTCAATGATCCTAGTGACATGTGAAGCGAGGTAGTAATGTTTAAAATTGGGAATGCCCACCCCCCCATCTCGTCTTGGTCTGAGTTAGTAAAGCAAATCTGACTCTGGGGTTCTTATGAGCCCAAATGAATTTAATTTGAGTCGAGTGGAGAATTTAGAAAAAGTTCTGGGGAATTTTGATAGGTAGGTTCCTAAACAGGTAGAGTACTCTCAGCAAAATAGTCATTTTGCAGATTGCTGCTCTTCCAAACCAGGAAAAGTGTCGTGGATGCCAGGTCATAAGGTCTGTACTAATAATTTTCAGCAGTGGTAAAAAGTTTTGGTCATAGATCTGGGATAATTTAGGGGTTAGCCAGATCACCAGGTATTTCAGTGCCGAATCTATCCATTTAAAGGGGCATTTAGATTTTATGTTATTAATGTCGTCTGCAGGAATGGTCAAATTCATGGCTTCCGACTTAGAATAATTTATCTTTAAGTTGGAGATATATCCAAACAGGGAAAATTCTTTCATTAAAGCGGGCAACGACTTGTGCGGTTTGGTGACGAAGAACAATAGATCATCGGCATAAGCCGCCACTTTGTATTCTTTTCCTGTCACTGTGAACCCCTGTATTGAGTCCTTCACTATTATCCTTCTGATAAATGGCTCTAGTGTCAAAATAAATAGAAGGGGTGAAAGGGGGCAACCCTGCCTTGTTCCATTACTGATTCTAACTGTGTTTGATAGGGAGCCATTGATCTTAAGTTGTGCGGTTGGGTTCTTATACAGGGAGGATATCCATGTCATCATATGAGTTCCCAAGCCAATATATTTACAGGTTTCCAGCATGAAGTCCCAGGCCACTCTGTCGAAGGCCTTCTCCGCGTCAGTTGACAGGAGAAGACCTTCTATGTTTCTTGTTTGAGTAGCATGTATTAAATTAAGCACTTTAATAACATTATCTCTCGTTTCTTTGCCTGGCATAAATCCAGCCTGCCCAGGCCCTATCAGGTTGTGGAGAAGGGGTTTCAGCCTGTTGGCTATAATTTTTGACATGAGTTTTATGTCTAGATTACGCAGAGAAATTGGTCTGTAGCTGGCACAGTCAGTTGGATCTTTGTTCGGCTTGGGAAGGACTGTGATGTGTGCTGAGAGAAAAGCTTGTGGAATCTCCCTGGGGTCAGACAAGGAATTGAGGGCATTTAGTAACGGCTTCAGTAGATGGTCTAAGAAAGTTTTATAATATATAGCTGTGAAGCCATCTGGACCTGGACTTTTCCCAGACTTAAGGTCTTTAATAGGGATGAGCCAAACACGCCCCGGTTCGGTTCGCACCAGAACCTGCGAACGGACCGAAAGTTTGCGCGAACGTTAGAACCCTATTAAATACAATGGACGCGAACGTTCGAAATGTAAAATGCTAATTATAATGGCTAATATGCATGTTATTGTCCTAAAAAGGGTTTGGGGACTCGGGTTCTGCCCCAGGGGACATGTATCAATGCAAAAATAAGTTTTAAAAACGGCTGTTTTTTATGGAGAAGTCATTTTAATGATGCATAAAGTGAAAGAAAAAAAAAAGTGAAATATTCCTTTAACTATCATACCTGGGGGGTGTCTAAAGTATGCCTGTGAAGTGGCATGTGTTTCCCATGTTTAGAACTGTCCCTGCACAAAATGACATTTGTAAAGGAAAAAAAAACATTTAAAACTGCTTGCGGCTTTAATGTCATGTCTTGTCCTGGCAATATGGATGAAAATCTTTGAGAAAAATGGCATGGCTACCCCATCACCCCCCCCCCTACCCCAGCCCATTACCAGCCCCTTTGGGTCTTGTATGGATATTAAGGGGAACCCTGCACCCAAAATAAAACCCTATACCTAAACCCCTATATACTCTGGACAGCAATATACAGGCGGTGCAAACAAGACAGGGACTGTAGGTTTGTTCTTAAGTAGAATCTGTTTGTAATTTGGAACAGGTACATTTTTAAGTGTAGCTCCAGCCAAAAAATCTATTTTTAAGTTTTTTTGGAGAACATAGGGAAGGGTTATCACCCCTGTAACATTTGTTTTGCTGTCCGTGCACCTCTTCAGAACATTTCACCTCACTTTCCGTCCCAATGACAAATGTTTTTGAAACAAGGATTGGTGATAAAGCATCAGTGGAGAGGAGACACCTTTTTCCCATATTAACTCTTACAGGAGAGAATTTCCCTTCCTAGGGGTAGATTTCCTCTCAATTCCTGTTGTCTCCTTCCGTTTGCAAGTAGGAGTCGTTTGTAAGTTGGATGTCTGAAAGTAGGGGCCTGCCGTATATACTCTGCAGAAATTTGCCCCTTAGGTGTTGGTGTTGCCACAACACTGTGAGCCCTCACAGTTACTCTTGGTGGGCGCTGGAACGCCCTGCTGTGAACTATTATATCAGGAATTGTAATTACATGCCATTGTTGAACAGTGGTAGGAAAAATTGGGCCTTTGGTGGTGTTGCTGGTGCTACAACGCTGTAAGCCCTCACAGTTACTCTTGGTGTGCGCATTAATGGGTCCTGCTGTGAATTATTAGATCAAGAATTGTAATTGCATGCTCCTGTTGAACAGGGGCAGAAAAATTGGGCCTTTGGTGGTGGTGGTGGTGTTGCCACAACAATGTAAGCCCTCACAGTTACTCTTGGTGGGCAAAGGAATGGGCCCTGCTGTGAATTATTAGATCAAGAATTGTAATTGCATGCCCCTGTTAAACAGGGGCTGAAAAATTAGGCCTTAGGCACTGGTGCTGGTGCCACAACACTGCAACCCCTCACAGATACTGTACTTGGAGCACAGCAATGAGCCCTGTTGCAAAGTATTGCATCAAAAATTGTAATTACACGCCCCTGTTAAACAGGGGCTGAAAAATTGGGCCTTAGGCACTGGTGCTGCAACCCCACACAGATACTGTACTTGGAGCACAGCAATGAGCCCTGTTGCAAAGTATTGCATCAAAAGTTTTCATTACACGCCCCTGTTAAACAGGGGCTGAAAAATTGGGCCTTAGGCACTGGTGCTGGTGCCACAACACTGCAACCCCTCACATATACTGTACTTGGAGCACAGCAATGAGCCCTGTTGCAAAGTATTGCATCAAAAATTGTAATTACACGCCCCTATTAAACAGGGGCTGAAAAATTGGGCCTTAGGCACTGGTGCTGGTGCCACAACACTGCAACCTCTCCCAGATACTCTAGTTGGAGTGCAGGAATAAGCCCTGCTGCAAAGTATTGCAAAGCAAGGGGCTTTGTAGTTTGGAGATTCCACAGTGTCTTGGGAGGGATGGGATCTCCAACCCTGTGTCCAGACTTTGCTGATTACCAGCAGGGTGTGTGCTCAGGTGAGCACAGCCCTTATAATGGATGTATGGGAAGACCTCATGGCTCCCAGTTGGAGACGGCTCCACACCAAGAGACAGGAGATCTTCAGGAGTCAGAGAGGCTGTAGGTGACAGCCAGAACATTGGTGACTGCAAAAGGCAGAGCTGTGGACGCTAAAGGGAAGCTGTCTACTTTGAGGAGTCCGGTGGTCTGGGTGACCAGGAAAGTGCAGAAGTACTGCTACATAGAGCCAGGTGGGCTAGCATTTTCTGTTATGTGTATTTGATGGAGAAGAACCCCTGCGTGGGAAACCTTTGTTTGGACTTTTATTTTGCCTTTTTTAATAAAAATGGGCTACCATGCCCTTAAATATAGTTCCTGACTGGCTTGAATCGCTGGGAAAATGCATCTACCACTTGAGCTAAACAACCCCCATCTCACACCCCTCACAGATACTGTACTTGGAGCACAGTAATGAGCCCTGTTGCAAAGTATTGCATCAAAAATTGTAATTACACGCCCCTGTTAAACAGGGGCAGAAAAATTGGGCCTTTGGCACTGGTGCCACAACACTGCAACCCCTCACAGATACTGTACTTGGAGCACAGTAATGAGCCCTGTTGCAAAGTATTGCATCAAAAATTGTAATTACACGCTCCTGTTAAACAGGGGCTGAAAAATTGGGCCTTAGGCACTGGTGCTGGTGCCACAACACTGCAACCTCTCCCAGATACTCTAGTTGTAGTGCAGGAATAAGCCCTGCTGCAAAGCATTGCATAAAAAATTGTAATTACATGCCCCTGTTAAACAGGGGCTGAAAAATTGGGCCTTAGCCACTGGTGGCGGCACCCAGAAACAAAAATGTTTGTTCAAGCTATCATCAGGATCATTGAGGAGGAAGAGGATAGTCAGTCAACATAACAGGACAGTCACTCAGCATCAGCATAGGCAGTCTTGAAGGGATGTGACATTTCAAAATAAATTATTCTGTTACATCAGCTTCAGGTGCCTGGTAGCTGGTGGTGATCCAAGACTGATTCATCTTTATGAAGGTCAGTTGATCAACCGAGTCGGTGGACAGGCACACCCTGTGATCAGTGACAAAGCCTCCAGCAGCACTGAATGTGCGTTCCGAAAGAACGCTGTAGCTCAATTGCATACTGTGCAAGCTCTGGCCAGTGATCCATCCTCAAGACCCAGTAAGCCAGAGGATTTTTGGTGGGAAAGGTGTCCAAGTCTGACCTTGCCCCTAGGTATTCCTGCACCATGTATATCAGACGCTGGCGATGGTTGCTGGAACCGATCATACCTTGGGGCTGCAGACTAAAAAATTGTCTGAACGCATCGGTCAGACGGCCACCTTCTCCACCGCTCCTTCTGCTACTGACCGAAGCCTCAGCAACTCCTTGTCCAGGACCAGGAGTTTGTAACCTCCCAGTCTCTGAGAACCCATTGCACAGAACTTTCTGCAAGGCCTCCCAGAGATGTCTCATCCTCTGCTCCCTCTGTGATGGCAAGATAAGGTCCGCAACCTTACCCTTGTACCATGGATCAAGGAGAGTGGCCAGCCAGTAATGGTCCCTCTCCTTGATCCGAAGAATACAAGGATCCTGCCGCAGACTTTGCAGGATCAGGGAGGCCATGCAGCGTAGGTTAGCTTAGGCATTCGGTCCGGAGTCCTCTGGGTCACTAAGGACGACATGATCCGCAGCCACCTCCTCCCAGCCACGTACAAGTCCACGGGTTTCTTGGGACTGTAAATCATCCCTAAAAGACTGCTGCTGTTGATACTGAGTGCCAGGCTCCACCTCCATGCTGACACAATCCTCCTCCTCCTCCTCTTCCTGTGTGATGGGTGGGACAGAAGGAACACTGTCTGGGTAAAGGGGGCCTTGAGAGGCAAGGAAGTCCTCCTGTTCTGCCTCAAGTGCCCTGTCCATTATTCCACACAGCGTATGCTCCAACAGGTGGACAAGAGGTACAGTGTCACTGATGCATGCACTGTCACTGCTCACCATCCTCGTGGCCTCCTCAAATGGTGCCAGGACAGTGCATGTATCCCTGATCATGCCCCACTGGTGTGGTGAAAAAAACCTGACCTCCCCTGACCCTGTCCTGGTGCCGTAGTCGCACAGGTACTCATTGATCGCCCTCTGCTGCATGTGCAGCCGCTGCAGCATGGCCAACGTTGAGTTCCACCTGGTGGGCATGTCACATATAAGGTGGTTCTTGGGCAGGTTCAACTCCTTTTGCAGCTCAGCCAGCCGAGCACTGGCATTATATGATCTGCGGAAATGCACACAGACTTTCCTGGACTGCCTCAGGACATCCTGTAAGCCTGGGTACCTGCCCAAGAACCGCTGCACCACCAAGTTAAGAACGTGAGCCACACAGGGCACATGGGTCAGTTGTCCCTGTCGGAGGGCGGAGAGGAGGTTGGTGCCATTGTCGCAAACCACCATTCCTGGCTTAAGCTGGCGTGGCGTCAGCCACCTCTCGGCCCGCCCCTGCAGAGCTGACAGAACCTCTGCCCAAGTGTGGCTCCTGTCCCCCAAACACACTAGCGCAAGCACGGCATGGCATCTTTTTGCCTGCGTACTTGCGTAGCCCCTTGAACGCCTACGGAGCACCGCTGGTTCCGAGGACAAAGCACAGGAAGAGGCCATGGAGGAAGAAGAAGAGGAGGGGGTGGAGGAGAGAGGTGTGTCACAACCAGTAGTAGCATTTTGGAGGCGTGGCGGCGGAACAACCTTCAACACTACTGCACCTTGTCCTGCATCCTTCCCAGCTGCCAAAAAAGTGACCCATTGGGCCGTGAAAGAAAGGTAACATCCCTGTGCATGCCTGCTGGACCATGTGTCAGCGGTAATATGCACCCTACCGCTGACCGCCCTGTCCAGCGAGGCATGGACATTGCCTTCCACATGCCGGTAGAGAGTCGGAATCGCCTTCCGTGAGAAAAAGTGGCGTTTGGGAACCTGCCACTGAGGAACCGCACATTGCACAAACTCACGGAAGGGGGCCGAGTCTACCAACTGAAAAGGCAGCAGTTGAAGTGCTAGCAATTTAGCCAAGCTAGCATTCAACCGCTGGGCATGTGGATGGCTGGGAGTGAACTTCTTTAGACGGTCCAGCAGCTGGGGCAGGGAAATTTGCCTGCTACAATCGGACGTCGGTGTACTGCTAGCAGAGTGCCCGCAAGTTCTACACCTTCATTCCTCTCAGTGCAGGTTTCAGAGAGGACTGAAGGTATAGTGGGGTTGGAGATCCCAGCTAATGAGGAGCAAGGAGAGGTCCGCTTTGTTCTTTGGTGTGGGTCTTTAAGGTACGCTTGCCAACTGCATGGCAGGTCAACATATGTCTGGTCAAGCATGTGGTGCCCAAGTGGCTGATGTTTTGGCCACGCGAGATACGCTTGAGACATATGTTGCAAATAGCAGTGGTGCGATCTGATGCACTCGACTCAAAAAAGGCCCTCACCAAAGAACTTTTGGAATAACGTGCAGAGGCAGCGCCCTGCACAGGCGGAGCTCTGCGGTGTGATTCAGTTGGTGTGCTGCCCTTACACTGGCCCCCGGAGGGCAACCTGCCTCGTAGGAGATGTGCCTCCTCCTCATCCTCCTCCTCCTCTCTCCTATCAGGCACCCACGTGGAGTCAGTGACCTCATCATCCTCTCCCTCTTGATCACTGGAGCAAACCTGGCAGTATGCTGCAGCTGCTGGAACATGACTGCCAGATTGCTGTCATTCTTGAGCATCCCCTCTCTCTGCGCTCACGCTACTGCCTTCCTCTAGCTGGGTATCATCATTAGACCCTTCGAAACGCTGGGCATCCTCCTGGAGCATGTACCCAACACTGTGCTCAAACAGTTCGGGGGACTCCTCAGGAGGACATGGTGGGTCTAGGGAAGGAGTGACTGATGATGACATTGATACGAGGGAAGAGGACGCATTGGCAGCTGCTTTGCCAGTACCCTGAGCCTGGGTGAGAGAGGATGAGGAGGGCTTGGTCATCCACTCTACCAAGTCTTCGGCATGATGCGGCTCAACACGTCCAGCTGCCGAAAATAAGGACAAGCGTGTCCCATGGCCACTTGCTGATGACCATGCACCGCGTCCACGACCAGCACTGTTGCCCCCAGACACAGAGCCTGCTTGCCCTCTTTTATTGGCTCGTGACTGTCTGCCTCTCCTTGTTGGCCTTCCAGACATTCTAATGGCCTGCAGGGAGATGGGAAAACCAGCAATACAGGGTAGCTTCAGGTGTATACTGTGCAGGAGGCACCTACACCCACTGTAACTGCTTGCAGATGCCTGTCTGTGTTACACAACAGAACAACACCATGAGCAATAAGGGGTAGCGTATACTGTGCAGGAGGCATCTACACCCACTGTAACTGCTTGCAGATGCCTGTCTGTGTTACACAACAGAACAACACCACGAGCAATAAGGGGTAGTGTATACTGTTTAGGAGGCACCTACACCCACTGTAACTGCTTGCAGATGCCTGTCTGTGTTACACAACAGAACAACACCACGAGCAATAAGGGGTAGCTTCAGGTGTATACTGTGCAGGAGGTTTAGCAAAGAATACCACTGACACTGTCCCTGCCTAGCCTTCTCTCTCCCTGCACGCCAACACACTGTAAATGCACAAGGTTTAGCAAAGAATATCACTGACACTGTCCCTGCCTATCCTTCTCTCTCCCTGCACGCCAACACACTGTAAATGCACAAGGTTTAGCAAAGAATATCAATGACACTGTCCCTGCCTATCCTTCTCTCTCCCTGCATGCCAACACACTGTAAATGCACAAGGTTTATCAAAGAATATCACTGACACTGTCCCTGCCTATCCTTCTCTCTCCCTGAACGCCAACACACTACACAAGGCCGCCGTGCTGGCGGCCTTTTATAGTGTGGGGCGTGTACTAAACCCCCATGAGCTATAATTGGCCACAGGCATCCTGCCTGTGGCCAATTATGGCTCTCCTCGCTGCCGGCGCTGTGATTGGCCAAGCATGCGGGGTCACAGTGTACGCTTGGCCAATCACAGCGCTGGCACTGCGATGGCGCAGTATATTGTGGGCCGTTCGCGTCACAGGAATTTGACGCGAATGACCCACAAAGTTCTGGTTTCGCCGAACAGGCTAACAGCCGATGTTCGAGTCAAACATGCGTTCGACTCGAACACCGAGCTCATCCCTAGTCTTTAATGACTTGTTGGAGTTCTAGGGCTTCAATGGGTCTCTCTAAGTGGACTGTGTCCTCTACTGACAATGTGGGTAGGTTCGAATCTTTAAGATAGTTCAGGATTACCTATCGTCTGTCTCCTTGGGCATGTCCTGATTTCGGTTGTTCTGGGAGGTTGTATAGAGAAGTGTAATAGTCATGGAAGTGATGAGCTATTTGTTTTGTTGTAATGTCAAGTTTCCCTGTCTTTGTCCATATACCTAGTATATTTTGATTTGTTCTGCCACTTTTCAAGGCTCTCGCCAAAAATTTGCCTGCCTTGTCCCCTGATTCATAATATATATTTTTTCTAAAAAATAAAAGACTCTTGGTCTTTGTGTCAAATATCTGTTGAAGTGCTTTCCTTGCGTCTAACAAGTCTAATGCAGATTGTTCCGATAGGGATTGTTTATGGTGTGTCTCTAGTGCGTGTATTTTTTTGGCCAAGTGTTTAATTTCTTTCTCCCTTTCTTTCTTACGTTGAGCTCCCATTTTTATAAGTTCACCCCTCATAGTGCATTTATGGGCTTGCCAGACTGCCATGGGATCAATCTCTGGAGTGGTATTACGTAAGAAATAACCCTTAAGTAGTGTGATTATTTGTGGTAGCAAAGTTGGGTCAGTCAGTAATGAAGAATTTAGTCTCCATGTGTTGGGTTTAGGGGGAGGTTCTGTCAAATCAAGGTTTAAGGAAACCGGGGCATGATCCAAAGTGGTTTGGATCCCTATGTGGGCCCCCGTTATCATGTCAAAATCTCTTTGGTTGACAAAAATATAGTCTATTCTCGAGTACCTTTGGTGTGGGATGGAAAATAAAGTAAAATCCCTGTCTTCTGGGTGTGTGAACCGTCACGTGTCAACTAGTTGAAGGGAGTTCAGTAGCGTTTTGATTTGTTTAAGGATTTTATAGGTAATATAGGTTTTGCCAGTTGACGTGTCCGATAGGGGGTTCAGTGGGACATTAAAATCTCCCCCCAAAATAAGGCACCCTGAGCTGAAGCTTTTAAGTTTGTTTATTATGCGTTTACAAAAGGTCAAGATGGACTTATTAGGAAAGTATACGTTCGCCAACGTAATGGGGGTCCCGCAATAATTTCCCTTCAAAAAGAGGTATCTGCCCCCAGGATTGGTCAGTCTGTCAGTGAGTTTGAAAGATGCATCCCTACTTATAAATATGGATACACCTTTGAATTTGGCTAGGTCATTTGTCGCGTGGAATGCTTGTGTAAAAAAGGTGTCAGTTATCTTGGGAACTTGTTGTGTCTTAAAATGAGTCTCCTGTAAGAAGACAAATTTCGGCCTACCTTTCTTAAGTTCATTCAGGAGTGCTGTGCGTTTTTCAGGGATATTCAACCCTTCACATTGTGCGTTATCACCGCGGGATTCTGACCCAGGGAAAAGTAAGCCATGATTCAGACTCAGAGAGAGCTGGTGTATCACTGTCTGCAAATAGAACTGAAAATACTGTTAGGTTGTTCAATTGTATTACACAGTATCCTATTAACCGTGCTTTCCCCTAATAGAAAAATACAAGAACAAATATAAAGTAAGGGAGAAGAGAAAAAAGATGAGGAGAAAAAGAAAATAGAAGAAAAAGAAAAAAGAAAAAATAGAGAAAAAAGAAAAGATGATGAGAGATACTGTAATCTCCCTGGGCACTAAACCGTACCCAAGGAAAACAAGTTAGTGTTCCCTGCGGGGTAAATTATCCCAACAAGGAACACTTTTTGGGGTTAGTGGGTGGCAGCTGACCTGAACAGATCCAACTGATGAAATACACTCTTAAACTTGATAAATGAACCAGGACAGGCCGCAGCCCATAATGATAAGGAGGTTATTAAAATGGTCTATTCTGCACCTTAAGTAATCTAATAAAAACAAAAAAACTATTATTTCCCGCAAGGAACAACAAGGAACAACAAGGAAACTGAAACATAAGAAAAAGTGTGACGCAACTGAGTCTCCGCCCGAGGTGTGAGCACATGGTCAGACAGTGTCTGAGACACGCCTCTATCCACTCCCATGTAGTGGCAAAGGCCCAGTGGGTCCTAGAGTCAAAGGGAACCCTTGATCAAGGCCACGTAACCTACCCTCCTGTATCATTAATAGGCAACACATTATTTTCATTATATTCACTACCCTCTTTGGATGTAGCTTTGTGGCCACGTAACTATTTAGAGTCTCTGCCGTACGTATTTCATCTGTATCTGGCCAAGTTATGTACAATAACCTAAGGAAGGAATAAAGGTTAATGGTCTGAAGCATAAATTCTCAGCCTGAGTGTAAAAGGGTGTGTGGGACAGTCATAGGTTCTCTGCCAGCTCTAATAGGGTTGAGGCAGTCTGATACATGATGCAGAGAATAGTTTGTTAAGAGTGCCAGTAAAAGTGTGTTAGTTTCAAGGTTTTGAGACATCTCATGTGGTGAAACATAGTGATGTCGGCTAGAGATTCCATAGTTCAAAAATTAGTCTTTTCCCATGCATATCTGTAAAGTTCCTGAGGGTAAGAGAGTCTTAATGTGTATGTTACTTACTGTACAGTCTCAGGTGGTTTATTCAGTTCTCAGGCCTCCTTCTCATGCCTCCTCGAATCCTCTGGAAGAATGTGAGAGGACTTCATCTTTTTAGATTGGCGCTTGTCTGGAGAGTTGAATGGAGAGCCTGGTTGGGGCCTTTCCAGAGGGGGTAGACTGAATTCCTGGTACCACTCCGGTAGGTCTACCTGTCCCAGTTGGAGTGCCTGACAAAATTCTAGGAGGTCATCTGGTGTTCTCAAGGAGTGTTGTTTCCCATTACTGTTTACCATGAGGGCGAAGGGAAAGCGCCATGTATAACAAATGTCTTTCTCTCTTAGCTTCTCCAACAGTGGTCTCAGTGCTCTGCAGTTCTTTAAAGTGATCTGAGAAAGGTCATGAAAAAGCATAATTGTCTCACCGTTAAAGATGATCTGGTCATTTCTGTGTGCCTTTCTCATGATGTTCTCTTTTAGTGTGAAGCTTTGAAGACAGCATATTATGTCTCTGGGAGGCATGTTATATGGACCCCTGGCTCTAAGCGCCCCGTGAGCTCTCAAAAATTCAATGGCTGTGTCCTCGGGCCTTTCCAACAGGCTTTTGAAAACTCTCTCTAAGGCTGGGGTTATTTGGTCATTTTCCACGAACTCAGGGATCCCTCTGATTCTAATATTGTTCCTCCTTCCCCTATTGTCCAAATCTTCGAGATGCCTGTTCATCTCAATAAGATGGTGGGATTGTGTACGTACAGGTCACAGTCTCCAGCCTGTGTATCGCTCTGTCCCTGTGTCTCCCTGCTGCTTCCGCGGTGGCCATTTTTTCTGTGAGCATTAGCATGCTGGACTTTAGGTCTGTTATTGCTGCTGATAAGGTGGCCTTGATGTCAGCTGCAAAGCCAGACATCCCAGCATATGTGAGAGAAAGGTCAGGATGGGGGATCCCTCTACCGTTGTCCTCCACCACCGACTGAGAGTCTTCACTGTAGTCTTCTTCCACACGCGGCGTCGCCATCTTGCTTCCAGTCTCGCTGCTTCGGGCCGCCGGTGGATTTCTGAAGAGACCCGTGATGTTTCTGCCTTGATAAGCTGCTGATAGACGGCGTGATCTAGTGCAGGGTGTTCCGTGGTTTTTTTCAGCTCATTCTAGGCTGATCTGGGTGCAGAAAGACGGGCTAGGGCTGCGGTGCTGTCGGAGCTCCTGGATTAGGCATCCATCTCCTCTGTGTGCCAAGCCACGCCCCCTTCTTTCACTTTTACTTTTGGTGATACTGGTAAGCATGACAAATAAAAAGAGTGAATCTCACAAACTACAATCTCCTCCTCAAGAAGCTACAGGATCTTTGTTCCTCTCTCCTCTCTGTCCATGCCTCGTGGGCTGGCAAAATAGCATTAACCAAAATTAATTAATCAATTACTATACTTGTACTGTTTCCTCCCAGTTCTGATACTTACGTCTAAACTGGACACGCTTCAACAAACTCTCAACAGCTTTATCTGGAACGGCAAATGCCCCAGAGTCAAACACTCTATTATGTGCACCCCAACACCCAAAGTGGGAAGGGGTGCCCCCAATCCTAAGAATTACTATAAAGCCATTCTCGTTAACTATGCCAGACACTGGTGTTTCTATACTTGCCGCCCGCTTTGGGTACAGATAGAGGAAGCCTCCCTCGGTCACTCCACAAAATCTCTACTCGTGGCCACCTGGATGCAATACCGACGACATCATATTTCTTAAGCACAGTAAATGCAACAATAACGGTCTGGACTTTCATCCATCAACACTCCAATGGTCTCTCAAAAAGAGCGGCAGAAATCTTTCCCCTGTCTTTGCTAGAAATCCTGAGCAGTAACTTATCCTTATCCTCCTGGGTAACATGTAGCACCACCACAATTGGGCACATTCTGAATGATGGTCACCTACGCACCTTCCAAGACTTACACGACTTAATATCCCCAATAAGGATTTTTTCAAATACCTTTTCAGTGCCCCACATCCTTGCATCAATCACCTTTTCAGAACAATCACTCACCTCAGATGTCATCAAACTCTACGATCACCCTTACTTTCCTGTAATGAATCTTCACTTTTCTATAAAATGCTCAACACTCCACAAAACATTAGCAAACTTCCAGCGATGGACCAGTAGAAAAAAAACTTGAAACTTCTCGACTCATCTAGTTACATGGCATCAAGCATCGCATTACATTTTAAAAATATCTAGGTGCCTCTCGCACTGGGAAACAGCTTCATCAATAGTACCCCACACAAACAAAAATTGCAAAGTTTGCGCCCTCCCTGTCCCCCACCTTCTGGAGAAAATGTGGTCACACCGGCACTATGGATGACATTTGGTGGTCCTGCCCACTGTTATCCTCCTTTTGGAAATCTATTCAAGCTTTTCTCACTACTCTTACTGGCAACCATACAAAAATTACCCCTCACCTAGCACTACTTGGACTGGGTCTGGAAGTCTGAGAATCTCAACATCACCTCATCCTCACACATGTCCTGTTCGTGGCCAGACTTGCCATAGCAAAAAAACTGTAATAGCACCTCTATACCTTCCCCACAACTAACCCACAATATCCTCAATCAGAACTTTCAGATTGAACTCATCTTTGCCAAAGCAAACCTTGGATGGGGGGTTGGATGCACTTTAACTGTTAGTGCAAAACAAATAAAGTATCACGTTCATGAACAGTACTCTTATTTCTCATGGAAATCAACAGAAGAAGATCCAACCTTTTGGATGATCTTTTTAAGTATAAAATAGAGATTATATCTGCACAGAGAAGGATTTTAACCCTAGACTGTTCACTCTGAAGTTATATTCCCTCTTCTTGATTTTACCTCTTTTCTTTCCTCTTTTTGGTCTTGAAAGATTCATCTACCTAATTTTGTTTAGAAATGTAAAGAGCAAGTTCAGCGATTATAGATTTTATCTCAGTGTCTTATTTTCATTTCTCTCTGTTCCTATATCAAAGATGAAACGAGAATGATTGAGAGAGAGTGAAAAGGGAGCTGTGTTAGTTATGCAGGTAATGAGATTTTATATTAAAAAGAATAACTTAAACGTATGGTATATATGCAAGCTGATGAAATGAAATGTGCGTTTTTAGAAAATGAAGACTTTTATATATTAAAATGATTGGCTGGCTTGAGGTGTTCTAAAAATACTTTTTAAAGAGAGAGACTTCTTTTTTTTTTTTCTAAAATAAATGGAAAACTATGCCCTCAAGTGCCTTTAGAATTTAAAGCAAGCATACTGTAGTGGTAAAAGAAAGTTTGAAAAAGGGAACAAGTTGTCAATGAGTGGCTAGCAATCAGACCTGGGGTCTGTAGACAAAAATAAATTGTTGTTTTTTTTTGTCAAATTTACATAAAACACCTAAATATTTAGAGAGAATTATTGCAGCTAAAATCTACCTAGACTAAGTGTGTCAAAAGCCACATAAAGCCTTTTGCAGCTTTTCATTGTTTCTATGGCACAGTGTGCACCACACATCCATAAATATAAGTCCTGGGTATACAAAGTTTAAATGTGACTGCTGCAGCTTTTTATGTTACATAGTTACATAGTAGGTGAGGTTGAAAAAAGAAACAAGTCCATCAAGTTCAACCTATGTGTGTAATTATATGTCAGTATTACATTGTATATCCCTGTATGTTGTGGTCATTCAGGTGCTTATCTAATAGTTTTTAGAAACTATTTCTGCTCCCCGCTGATACCAACACCTGTGTAAGGGAATTCCACATCCTTGCCACTCTTATGCCCTGTACACACGATCGGTTTTACCGATGAAAACAGTCTGATGGACTTTTTTCATCGGACAAACCAATCGTGTATGGGCCCCATTGGTCTTTTTTCCATCGGTGAGAAAAAATAGAACATGTTTAAATTTATCCGATGGAAAAAAAACGATAGCAAATTCCGATCGTCTGTGTGGAACTCCATCAGAGAAAAAACCCATGCAGCTCAGAATCAAGTCGACGCATGCTCAGAAGCATTGAACTTCATTTTTCTGGGCTCGTCTGAGTGTTTTACGTCACAGCGTTTTTTCGACAGTCAGATTTTAGACTCATGGTGTGTAGGCAAGACTGATGGAAGTCAGCTTCATCGGAATTCCGATGGAAAAATTCATCGGATTTGAATCCATAGTGTGAGGGGTGAGTACAACACTGGCTGGCTACATAAGGCTTGTTTCAAGAATTGGAATGCTGCCTCAGCCTCGGGGGTCCATTTAATCATGACCGACCCTTTCCCTTTTGTCAGGTTGGTTAGGGGCACAGCCTTAGAAGCAAAGTGGGGAATGAAGCGCCGATAATAACCCGCGATTCCCAGAAAGGCTCGTACCTGCTTCTTGCTGTTGGGACGTGGCCAACTCTGGATGGCCTCGACTTTGTTGAGTTGGGGTTTTATTACTCCCCTGCCAATGGTGTACCCAAGATATTTGGCCTCCTCCTGCCCAATGGTACACTTCTTGGGGTTAGCTGTAAACCCCGCTTCCCGGATAGAGTCTAGGACTGCTTGCACTTTTGGCAGATGTGAGGCCCAATCTGTGCTATGGACAATTACGTCATCCAGGTAAGCCGCAGCATACTTCCGATGGGGCCTCAGTATCTGGTCCATTTTCCGCTGGAATGTGGCCGGCGCATTCTGTAACCCGAATGGCATTCTCTTATATTGGAACGCCCCGTCTGGGGTTACAAATGCGGTTTTCTCTTTGGCCGACTTGGCCAGGGGAATTTGCCAATACCCTTTTGTGAGGTCAAGAGTCGTCATGTATCGGGCTGTTCCCAGCCGGTCGATCAACTCATCTATACGTGGCATGGGGTAGGTGTCAAATTTTGTAACTTTGTTCAACTGACGAAAATCGTTACAAAATCGCCAGCTCCCATCCGGTTTAGGCACCAACACAATGGGACTAGACCAATCACTTTGGGACTCCTCTATCACCCCTAAGTTCAGCATTTTCTGTACTTCCTCCCGTATTGCCTCCCGTCGGGCCTCTGGGATCCGATAGGGTTTTAACTTCACCCTTTCACCGGGCGGGGTAATAATATCATGCTCTACCCCAGATGTTTGTCCCGGCAGCTCAGAGAACACCTCCTTGTTGCGAAGCACAAACTCCTTAACCTCCTGTTGTTGGGGTTGTGACAAGGTGGCTGCTATTCCAACCTCCGGCATCACGCAACCAGTTTGAGCTGGTGACCAAGTTTCTGCGACTAGGGACTCTCTATCCCTCCAGGCTTTCAACAGATTAACGTGATAGATCTGTTCGGGCTTTCGCCTTCCTGGTTGTCTGACCTTGTAATTCACTTTGCTCACTTTTTCCATTATCTCGTAGGGGCCTTGCCATTTGGCAAGGAATTTACTTTCAACCGTAGGGACAAGTACCAATATCCTATCCCCCGGGGAAAAGGTACGGGTCTTGGCTCCACGGTTGTACACTCTCTGCTGTGCCAACTGCGCTTGGGCCAAATGTTCCTTCACGATGGGCATTACCTGTGCAATTCGATCTTGCATCAGGGCGACATGCTCAATCACACTCCTGTGGGGAGAACTCTCACTTTCCCAAGTTTCCTTGGCAATATCCAACAGCCCTCTTGGGTGTCTCCCATACAGTAACTCAAAGGGGGAGAATCCCGTAGAGGATTGGGGTACCTCCCTAATAGCAAACATCAAATAAGGAAGTAGACATTCCCAATCCTTTCCATCTCTATCCACCACTTTCTTCAACATTTGTTTTAGGGTTTTGTTGAATCTTTCAACCAGCCCATCGGTTTGGGGGTGATACACAGACGTACGCAATTGCGTCACTTTGAACAATTTACACAGCTCTTTCATAACCCGGGACATAAAGGGTGTACCTTGGTCCGTAAGCAGTTCTTTACAAATACCCACCCGGCTAAAAACAAGAGATAGCTCTTTGGCTATGGTTTTGGCCGAGGTATTTCGGAGAGGGATCGCTTCTGGATAACGGGTGGCATAGTCCATTATAACTAATATGTACTGGTGCCCCCTAGCGGACTTGATTATAGGACCTACCAAATCCATTGCGATCCTCTCAAACGGGACCTCAATGATGGGTAGAGGGACCAGCGGGCTACGGAAATGTGGCATCGGGGCCGACCTCTGACACACAGGGCAGGAGGAACAATAATTTTCTATGTCCTTCATCACCCCAGGCCAATAGAATCTCTGTAATACCCTCTCTCTGGTTTTCTCTGTCCCCAGATGACCTCCAAGAATGTGCCCATGGGCCAACTCCAACACCAACTTCCTGTAAGGTTTGGGCACCACAAGCTGCTCAACGGTTTCTTCTGCCCTTTTTGCCACCCGATACAGTAGGTCCTTCTCTACGCTGAAGTATGGGTAAGTGCAGGTATTATCTGGGTTCACTAACTCGCCATCTATTTCCACTACGTTTTCCCGTGCCTTTATTAGGGCAGGGTCTTGTAACTGTTCTGTGGCAAAATTTTCCCTGTGAACCTCAAGATCAGAAAACTCCACAGACGGTAGGTTTTCGTCTGAGGAGGTGGGCTCCTCTCCAGTTTCTTGAGTCTCGCCTGCCAATACTGACAAGGGAAATTCTGGAGAGTCCTCACCACTCTCAGAGGAGTTCTGGCTATCACCTTCCTGGTACATAGGGGCACCAGTGGGGGGCTCAGGATCATCCCACAGTTCCCAGAACTTCAGAAAATCCCTTCCCACAATGGCATCATGCAGTAATTGAGATACTAACCCCACTGGATGAGAGAGGGTACCTTTGGGGGTCTTGAAACACACTGTAGTCACTGGATACTCTCGTGTGTCCCCATGCACACAAATAACAGCTACCTTGCTATTCCCAGAGACCTCTGTTTTAACTAATTCAGCCTTTATCAGGGTCACAAGGCTACCTGAATCCAGTAATACCACAACATTTCTACCATTAATACACATTTTGCATAAATGTTTCTCAGTTCCCCGAATGGCAGTGCATGCGACTGTCGCACACAGCGACTGACGTCTGTCCGTCAGAAAGTCACATTGCATGGGTTCCTCCACAACCGGGCAATTTGCTGCAATATGTCCCGCTTGCCGGCAGCGGTAGCAAACAATCCTTTTGGCTGCCTCTTGAGCCCCCGACTTTCCAGGCTGTTCTCGCCAAACCCTGGGCAGAGCTCCCACCCTCTCACTCTCTCCACCCTCACCCCTTGGAATCATCTTATCCGCCCCTGGGGATGGTCTGGTCTTAGGGTGGAAAGTCCGAGAGTCTCTGGAAGAGGCCGTCAGGTTCTCTGCAGCCAAGTATCTCTCTACACAATCCACAAGTTTACCGGCCGTTTCTGGGTCTCCATGGCTTACCTACTTTTAAATGGCGGTAGGAAGAGCTCTCAAGAAACGATCCATCACAACACGTTCCACAATCTCCGGTGCGGACAAAGTCTCTGGCTGTAGCCACTTCCTGCTCAGGTGAATGAGATCATACATTTGAGACCTGGGGGGTTTTCCAAGCTGGAAAGTCCAGTTATGCACACGCTGAGCCCGGACAGCCAGGGTGACACCCAGCCTTGCCAATATTTCAGCTTTTAGCATCACATAGTCTTTTGCTTGGTCAGGCTCTAGGTCATAGTAAGCTTTCTGCGATTCACCAGTTAACAGAGGAGCCAGCAGTCCAGCCCACTGATCCTTAGGCCACTTTTCCCTTTCAGCAGTCCTTTCAAATGTGGTCAAAAACACCTCTGGATCATCTTCTCCAGTCATTTTTGTCAATAAACGACTCACCCCAAATGACGCGGTATTAGTGGGACGGCTTTCCTCACTGGTCTGCGGACGTTGCTGCATTACTGCTTCCTTCTGTTGTTGTAGTCTCTGCTCTTGCTTCTGCAACAGGTCTATGAAGCGGGCCTCAGATTGCTGCTGGGCTTGTTGCTGGGCTGCAAGGCTCCTTTGCAAACCTGCATTTGTCTGCTGTTGATTGGCATTTGCTAGAGCCAGCTGTTTCAGTATCTCCTCCATGCTGGCTTAAAAAAAACTGCCACTGGTTCTCCACCAACTGTGAGGGGGTTAACTCGGTAGCGGGTGTGTGTGACCCCCTGGATGGGCTCCCCACACAAAAACAGGCCCAGCAGACGGAGGTTGTGGTTTTCAAGATCAAAAGGTGCGGTTTATTTCTCTATTTACAGTGACAAAAACACAGCAAAGCAAAAAGAAACATAAACAAAATAAACCCTGGTCAGCTTGACCTCTGACTAAACATGCAGGTTTCCTAAACTAACAACTGGGATCAGCCTGGTGCTGTCCTAGTCCCTAAGTCCCTGGTTTAGTAAATGACCAAACAAATAGCCACACAGGCTTTGTCTCACCGCACAGGGGTTCACTCTCCCTAGACAGTCCACACAGGTCTGGTTCCAGGCATGAGCAAACACCTAATAAAGCTGGGAGTTTTTATAGAGGCCTTAAACGAGCTGACAAGCTTCAGCTGGTCTCATCAACTCCCTGCCTGCACGACGCCCAGCACTCTCCCTAGAGGTATGAATCATCCATGAGCCCACTAGCCTCAGCTGGGCTTCATCAACTCTCTCCCTAGTTGTATAAGTCGGCATAAAGCCTGAATCTGGGAGAAATATACCTACCCCCCTGGATGCAACCAGGTGACTTTACCTTCCTGTTGTCACAATAGGAAATCCGATCGTGTGTACAGGGCTTTACAGTAAAGAACCCTCTACGTAGTTTAAGGTTAAACCTCTTTTCTTCTAATTTTAATAAGTGGCCATGTGTCTTGTTAAACTCCCTTCTGCAAAAAAGTTTTATCCTTATTGTGGGGTCACCAGTACAGTATTTGTAAATTGAAATCGTATCCCCTCTCAAGCGTCTCTTCTCCAGAGAGAATAAGTTCAGTGCTCGCAACCTTTCCTCATAACTAAAATCCTCCAGACCCTTTATTAGCTTTGTTTCCCTTCTTTGTACTTGCTCCATTTCCAGTACATCCTTCCTGGGGACTGGTGCCCAGAACTTGACAGCATACTCTAGGTACGGCCGGACCAGAGTCTTGTAGAGCGGGAGAATTATTGTTTTATCTCTGGAGTTGATCCCCTTTTTAATGCATGCCAATATTCTGTTTGCTTTGTTAGAAGCAGCTTGGCATTGAATGCCATTGCTGAGCCTATTATCTACTAGGACCCCCAGGTACTTTTCCATCCTAGATTCCCCCAGAGGTTTTCCACCAATTGTATAGAATGCATTCATATTTTTGCCACCCATTGCAAAATCCTTGCAAAGGTGTAGGTGTAAATCCTCATACACACGATCGGACTTCCATCTGACTTTTCCGTGGATTTTGCTCCGAAGGGCATTGTCCGTGAACTTGGTATGCATACACACGGTCATACTTTTCAGCCAACAAACACGACCATAGTGACGTTTCAACGTACTGACGACACTTCAAAAGAGAAAGTTCAATTCTCTGGCGTCACCCTTTGGGCTCCTTCTGCTAATCTCGAGTTAGTAGAAGTTTGGTCAGTGTTGATTTGCACTTTTCAGTTCCGTGCTTTTCAGTTCATTTCTGAACGGTCGTTTGTCAACCAGCCATGCTGCGCAATCCTGCGAGAGAGCGTGCTATGTATGGGCTTGGAGTTATTGCTTTAACTCTAGCCCGGTCCAGGAACATGAGGAGGAGTTGTTGGACCAAAAATTGGTTGCTTAATCGTGACCAATTTTGTCATATGCTTTTGCTGCGGGAGCTTCAGGAGAATAATCCTAATGATTTTAGGAATTACAGTATCTCCGGATGATGAACTCCTGATTTCAGCACCTCTTGTCCTTGCTGTCCCCCTATATTAGGAAGCAGGACACCTGCATGAGGGCTGCTATTCCAGCAGAGCAAAAGTTTATTGCCACCTTGCGGTACTTGGCGACAGGGAGAAGTCTCCAGGATATCAAGTTTACCACTGGGATCTCTCCCCAGGCTCTGGGAGTCATTATTCCTGAGACCTGTGCCATCATACAAGTCCTGCAGAAGGACTATATTCGGGTACGTTTTATTCTTTAATATCACATTCTATGTACTTCATGTTTTCTAATGTATTTTACTATTTTTTGGATTCCATCATTCCCATTATTGTAATATGCTGTGAATGTCCTCTTTGTCCACATGCATGCTGTAAGTTTTCTTGCCCTACATGCATTTTTTCCTTCACTAACCTCCCCAGCATGCTACCCTGGGCCCATACACACCTAGCCTAGTAACTTAACAATGTTTTTTTTATGCTTTCTTTTTATGTTTACCCTAAACACCCCCTAAAATGTCTCACAATCTTATAGTTGTCCTCAAATTCATGCAGAGTGCAAGAGTCCCTTTTTTTGGGTGCACAAACTCTTTTGTAACCCTCCCTCCCCCACCCCCAAAATGCAAGAGTACACCGATAAAACTACTCTATCTACTGACTTTGCAAAACCCATACACAGTATACCTCTTTTGTGTTAAGATTTCTGCATGAATTCTCCAAAGCATGTAGTGCAAGGGCCTGCCTGATTATCTTCAAATTGTACACTAGTAATTTTTGGTCTCCTATTATCTTGTTAATGGTAAGTTATGTATGTCAAAATGTGCTTCTATTTGGACAATGTGTATTCTTATTTTTGGATTATGACACTTCTTATCTGTCCACTGGGCTGCCAATCTTGAAAAGACGGAGGGGCTGGCTAAATTAATCTGAATTTTTGATGCATTTAGCTCTCATGGAAGTGGAGAGGGTTACCTGTCCAAAACATCTACCCATTCAACCCCCCCCCCTTACATTTTTTGAATGTGCCACCAGAGGGGGTGAGGAATCATATTAGTAGAACTTACCATTTTTTTTGCAAATACTCATTTCAATGTAATACATTTTATGTTGCCCAAGAATGTTTGTGTCAAATATGATTGCAATTTTATGTGCTCAATTTGTATTTTTTTCCTTTGTTTGACGCCCCAGTTTTCTTCAAACCCCCACCAATGGCAGGATGTAGCGGCCCAGTTTGCCAATTTGTGTAATTTCCCCAACTGTGGGGGTGCCATGTGAGGATTGTCCCACCACCCAACTCAGGGTCGTATTACTACAACTATAAAGGGTTTAGCAGTATAGTTCTGCTTGCTGTTGTGTCGGCAACCTATGAGTTCCTGTACATGGACGTGGGGAAGATTGGCCACCACTCAGATGGAGGTGTCATGATGCATACCGAGTTCTACCGTCGGCTACAGAATTGCATCTTATGTTTGCCACATGCTCAGGACAATGTCGAGGGCCTCAATTTTGTTTTTGTGGCAGATGGGGCCTTTGCTCTGTGGGAACATCTTCTAAAGCCCTTTCCTATGAGGAACCTCACCCCAGAGCAACACATTTTTAATTATCGGCTCTCTCATGCCAGAAGGGTGGTGGAAAATGCCTTTGGCATCCTCTCCAGTCGCTTTAGGCTGTTTTTAACTGCCCTAAACTTGGCCAAGTATAAACTCAATCATGGTGTGTTGTGCTGCTGCAATTTTTTGAGGAGGAATGCTAGCAGCTACATTGCCTCAGGGCAAACAGATGACCCTTCCGTTCCACGCCCAGCTGAAGAGGCTGTGATGCCAGCTCTTGAAAGTGAACGTGCTGGTTTGCCCTCCCAGAATGCCAGTCTTGTCTGGGAACAATATATGGACTACTTTGTGGGTAGAGGGGCAGTGCCTTGGCAGAAAAATGTAATTTATCATGCCTAAATCTTTGAAATGTTCATAAAATAATATTTCATTTGAACTACTGTTGTCTGGGTTTTCTCGGTTTGCAAATGGCCTTTAACCACTTCTCTACCCAGCCATAGTCAAATGACATCCACAGATGGGATCTCCCATCCTGGGTGGACATCATATGACGTCCTGGCTTTGTAGGGGGATATCTGAATGATGCCTGCAGCTAGAGGCATCATTCAGATATCCTTTTGAAGTGCCGGCGATTCTGTGCACCATAAGAACGATCATAGCGGCGGTTCCGCCGCTTGATCGTTCTTATAGGTGGCGGGAGGGGACATCTGGGTTTCTGAGTAATTTTCTAGCAAAAGAATGATGATTTGTACATGTAGGAGAGAAGTGCTAGAATAGGCCCGGTATGGAAGTGGTACAAAAAGCCCTGTATTGAAGTGGTTAATCTTTGTCATTTTCTCCACTAGTGCAAACCTACCTTATGTTCAACATGAGGTGACACTCTCGCCTTGAGCTAAGTATTATGTTGTGCTGTGGCTCTGGTACACACATTTTAGAGTACACTGTCAATGTAACTACACCAACTCTACAAATACACTGGTATTGAGCATTGAAATAAAAAGCCACACATTGTTTATCAAAAATATTTTTATTACAAGCACATTTACATGTGCGCTTTATGTTTTTTTTTAACAAACCAACATCGTTATTTGTGTATAACATGTATATTTGCCCTTCTTTAGCATTTGTAGTGGCTAAACAGGCATGTTTGAAAGCAGAGCATTCACATCCCCCAACGCTGGAACTTACAAAGTTCAACTTTTAGAATTTGAAGGCCGTAGGAGACATTAATATTATTATTCTCAAGTTGTGAATATCTTGCCTTCCTCAGGTGGGATGAGGCATTTTGAAGAGGCATAACTGTTAAATGTCCCTTATGATACCCTGTCTAAAATGTGTGGAGGTACCAACAGGTTATTTGCTATAACTCCAGGAAGTACTGAGCACTATTGCAAATAATAGCTCCCATTTTAGCCAATTAAATATTCAACGCGCAAATTTGCAAATGAAAAAGAGCGCTATTAGCAGCAAACAAGTGTTAGTAAATATGGAATCAGCGCTAATTAGCGAATCCGCGTACATGCAAATGCCAATTTCCACTAAGTTTTTATATAGCACTGCACTGTATCCATGATCCATGTACAGTATGTGAAAGAAATATTTTTATGTGAGATGTGCTCTACCTTGTGTGCATCTATTGATGTATATTGCAATTAGTATTCCTAGTTTTTTTTCCTTCTTTTGCTAACGAATGCAGTTATGAATGATTAGTACATAGTAATGTCTGCTATTCTGTAATGTTACATGTATTAAACATTTAGGTTACCTATTTGTTGTATGTTGTTTTTTTTCATGTTTTTTTTTTTTTCATTTAGGTGGCTATAAAGCAGTAATTATTTATGTTCATTCTTTAATCATACTACACTGTTATGCAGGTCTTGTACTTAGCACAATGGCTTAGTGGTCTGCTCAGATGTCTCCACAGCTCTCATTGTACAAGTTCAAATACCAGCCGACCTACCATCCAACAGCTATGTTTATTTTGTGCACAAGCAAATTAAAATAAATAAACAAAGAAATGTAAACTGCCCGTTAGCTAGTGTGTGATGTTTGGAATTCCACACCATAATATTATTCAATAAAAGTGCATTGGCTAATTGGCATTCACCTATTTTCAGCATATGCTGCTTTGGCTAATTGGCATTTGCCTTTTTTTCACCAATACAATCTTTTAGTATCTCTCTGTGGGATTTGAACCCATGAGTGCTTCAAAGCCTGGGTGTTTTTCAAGGTAGAAGTGCTAACCACTAGCCTATTGAGCGTAGCACAAACATTTACTAGTGTGTGATGTTTCTTCTCCCCGAGCCGTCTCTCCTGCCACTGCCGTCTTTTCCCGCTGCTGTGTTCTTCCGCACAGACGGTTACCCGCTAATAAAAAAAAAAAAAGCTGCTCTTCTTCTGTGTCGGACTTCTGTGGCCATTAGAGATGTCCCAAACTATTCGACGGCGAATAGTTCCCGGCGAACATAGCTTGTTCGCGTTCGCCGCGGCGGGCGAACATATGCAATGTTTGGTCCGCCCCCTATTCGTCATCATTGAGCAAACTTTGACCCTGTACCTCACAGTCAGCAGACACATTCCACCCAATCAGCAGCATACCCTCCCTCCCAGACCCTCCCACCTCCTGGACAGCATCCATTTTAGATTCATTCGGAAGCTGCAGTCTTAGTGAGAGGAGGGACAGTGTAGCTGCTGCTGATTTAATAGGGAAATCTATAGCTAGGCCAGTGTATTCAGTGTCCACTCCAGTCCTGAAAGACTCATCTGATCTCTGCTGTAAGGACAGCGTCCTGACAGCACCACAAAAAGCCCTTTTTAGGGCTAGTACATCAGTCTGCTTTTTTTTTTTTACTCTGTAATTTAATTGCAGTTGCCTGCCAGCATGTGTGTATTCAGTGTCCACTCCAGTCCTGAAAGACTCATCTGATCTCTGCTGTAAGGACAGCGTCCTGACAGCACCCCAAAAAGCACTTTTTAGAGCTAGTACATCAGTCTGCTTTTTTTTTTCCTCTGTAATCTAATTGCAGTTGCCTGCCAGCGTGTGTGTATTCAATGTCCACTCCAGTCCTGAAAGACTCATCTGATCTCTGCTGTAAGGACAGCGTCCTGACAGCACCCCAAAAAGCACTTTTTAGGGCTAGTACATCAGTCTGCTTTTTTTTTTTTCCTCTGTAATCTAATTGCAGTTGCCTGCCAGCGTGTGTGTATTCAGCGTCCACTCCAGTCCTGAAAGACTCATCTGATCTCTGCTGTAAGGACAGCGTCCTGACAGCACCCCAAAAAGCACTTTTTAGGGCTAGTACATCAGTCTGCTTTTTTTTTCCCTTCTGTAATCTAATTGCAGTTGCCTGCCAGCGTGTGTGTATTCAGTGTCCACTCCAGTCCTGAAAGACTCATCTGATCTCTGCTGTAAGGACAGCGTCTTGACAGCACCCCAAAAAGCACTTTTTAGGGCTAGTACATCAGTCTGCTTTTTTTTTTCCTCTGTAATCTAATTGCAGTTGCCTGCCAGTGTGTGTGTATTCAATGTCCACTCCAGTCCTGAAAGACTCATCTGATCTCTGCTGTAAGGACAGCGTCCTGACAGCACCCCAAAAAGCACTTTTTAGGGCTAGTACATCAGTCTGCTTTTTTTTTTTCCTCTGTAATCTAATTGCAGTTGCCTGCCAGCGTGTGTGTATTCAGCGTCCACTCCAGTCCTGAAAGACTCATCTGATCTCTGCTGTAAGGACAGCGTCCTGACAGCACCCCAAAAAGCACTTTTTAGGGCTAGTACATCAGTCTGCTTTTTTTTTCCCTTCTGTAATCTAATTGCAGTTGCCTGCCAGCGTGTGTGTATTCAGTGTCCACTCCAGTCCTGAAAGACTCATCTGATCTCTGCTGTAAGGACAGCGTCCTGACAGCACCCCAAAAAGCACTTTTTAGGGCTAGTACATCAGTCTGCTTTTTTTTTTCCTCTGTAATCTAATTGCAGTTGCCTGCCAGTGTGTGTGTATTCAATGTCCACTCCAGTCCTGAAAGACTCATCTGATCTCTGCTGTAAGGACAGCGTCCTGACAGCACCCCAAAAAGCACTTTTTAGGGCTAGTACATCAGTCTGCTTTTTTTTTTTTTCTCTGTAATCTAATTGCAGTTGCCTGCCAGCGTGTGTGTATTCAGTGTCCACTCCAGTCCTGAAAGACTCATCTGATCTCTGCTGTAAGGACAGCATCCTGACAACACCCCAAAAAGCCCTATTTAGGGCTAGTACATCAGTCTGCATTTGTTTTTCCCTCTGTAATCTAATTGCAGTTGCCTGCCAGCGTGTGTGTATTCAGTGTCCACTCCAGTCCTGAAAGACTCATCTGATCTCTGCTGTAAGGACAGCGTCCTGACAGCACCCCAAAAAGCACTTTTTAGGGCTAGTACATCAGTCTGCTTTTTTTTTCCCTTCTGTAATCTAATTGCAGTTGCCTGCCAGCGTGTGTGTATTCAGTGTCCACTCCAGTCCTGAAAGACTCAACTGATCTCTGCTGTAAGGACAGCGTCCTGACAGCACCCCAAAAAGCACTTTTTAGGGCTAGTACATCAGTCTGCTTTTTTTTTTCCTCTGTAATCTAATTGCAGTTGCCTGCCAGTGTGTGTGTATTCAATGTCCACTCCAGTCCTGAAAGACTCATCTGATCTCTGCTGTAAGGACAGCGTCCTGACAGCACCCCAAAAAGCACTTTTTAGGGCTAGTACATCAGTCTGCTTTTTTTTCCTCTGTAATCTAATTGCCATTGCCTGCCAGCGTGTGTGTATTCAGTGTCCACTCCAGTCCTGAAAGACTCATCTGATCTCTGCTGTAAGGACAGCGTCCTGACAGCACCCCAAAAAGCACTTTTTAGGGCTAGTACATCAGTCTGCTTTTTTTTTCCCTTCTGTAATCTAATTGCAGTTGCCTGCCAGCGTGTGTGTATTCAGTGTCCACTCCAGTCCTGAAAGACTCATCTGATCTCTGCTGTAAGGACAGCATCCTGACAGCACCCCAAAAAGCACTTTTTAGGGCTAGTACATCAGTCTGCTTTTTTTTTTCCTCTGTAATCTAATTGCAGTTGCCTGCCAGTGTGTGTGTATTCAATGTCCACTCCAGTCCTGAAAGACTCATCTGATCTCTGCTGTAAGGACAGCGTCCTGACAGCACCCCAAAAAGCACTTTTTAGGGCTAGTACATCAGTCTGCTTTTTTTTTTTTCTCTGTAATCTAATTGCAGTTGCCTGCCAGCGTGTGTGTATTCAGTGTCCACTCCAGTCCTGAAAGACTCATCTGATCTCTGCTGTAAGGACAGCATCCTGACAGCACCCCAAAAAGCCCTATTTAGGGCTAGTACATCAGTCTGCTTTTGTTTTTCCCTCTGTAATCTAATTGCAGTTGCCTGCCAGCGTGTGTGTATTCAGTGTCCACTCCAGTCCTGAAAGACTCATCTGATCTCTGCTGTAAGGACAGCGTCCTGACAGCACCCCAAAAAGCACTTTTTAGGGCTAGTACATCAGTCTGCTTTTTTTTTCCTCTGTAATCTAATTGCAGTTGCCTGCCAGTGTGTGTGTATTCAATGTCCACTCCAGTCCTGAAAGACTTATCTGATCTCTGCTGTAAGGACAGCATCCTGACAGCAGCCCAAAAAGCCCTATTTAGGGCTAGTACATCAGTCTGCTTTTGTTTTTCCCTCTGTAATCTAATTGCAGTTGCCTGCCAGCGTGTGTGTATTCAGTGTCCACTCCAGTCCTGAAAGACTCATCTGATCTCTGCTGTAAGGACAGCGTCCTGACAGCACCCCAAAAAGCACTTTTTAGGGCTAGTACATCAGTCTGCTTTTTTTTTTTTCTCTGTAATCTAATTGCCATTGCCTGCCAGCGTGTGTGTATTCAGTGTCCACTCCAGTCCTGAAAGACTCATCTGATCTCTGCTGTAAGGACAGCGTCCTGACAGCACCCCAAAAAGCACTTTTTAGGGCTAGTACATCAGTCTGCTTTTTTTTTCCCTTCTGTAATCTAATTGCAGTTGCCTGCCAGCGTGTGTGTATTCAGTGTCCACTCCAGTCCTGAAAGACTCATCTGATCTCTGCTGTAAGGACAGCGTCCTGACAGCACCCCAAAAAGCACTTTTTAGGGCTAGTACATCAGTCTGCTTTTTTTTTTCCTCTGTAATCTAATTGCAGTTGCCTGCCAGTGTGTGTGTATTCAGTGTCCACTCCAGTCCTGAAAGACTCATCTGATCTCTGCTGTAAGGACAGCGTCCTGACAGCACCCCAAAAAGCACTTTTTAGGGCTAGTACATCAGTCTGCTTTTTTTTCCCTTCTGTAATCTAATTGCAGTTGCCTGCCAGCGTGTGTGTATTCAGTGTCCACTCCAGTCCTGAAAGACTCATCTGATCTCTGCTGTAAGGACAGCATCCTGACAGCACCCCAAAAAGCCCTATTTAGGGCTAGTACATCAGTCTGCATTTGTTTTTCCCTCTGTAATCTAATTGCAGTTGCCTGCCAGCGTGTGTGTATTCAGTGTCCACTCCAGTCCTGAAAGACTCATCTGATCTCTGCTGTAAGGACAGCGTCCTGACAGCACCCCAAAAAGCACTTTTTAGGGCTAGTACATCAGTCTGCTTTTTTTTCCCTTCTGTAATCTAATTGCAGTTGCCTGCCAGCGTGTGTGTATTCAGTGTCCACTCCAGTCCTGAAAGACTCATCTGATCTCTGCTGTAAGGACAGCGTCCTGACAGCACCCCAAAAAGCACTTTTTAGGGCTAGTACATCAGTCTGCTTTTTTTTTTCCTCTGTAATCTAATTGCAGTTGCCTGCCAGTGTGTGTGTATTCAATGTCCACTCCAGTCCTGAAAGACTCATCTGATCTCTGCTGTAAGGACAGCGTCCTGACAGCACCCCAAAAAGCACTTTTTAGGGCTAGTACATCAGTCTGCTTTTTTTTTTTTCTCTGTAATCTAATTGCCATTGCCTGCCAGCGTGTGTGTATTCAGTGTCCACTCCAGTCCTGAAAGACTCATCTGATCTCTGCTGTAAGGACAGCGTCCTGACAGCACCCCAAAAAGCACTTTTTAGGGCTAGTACATCAGTCTGCTTTTTTTTTTCCTCTGTAATCTAATTGCAGTTGCCTGCCAGTGTGTGTGTATTCAATGTCCACTCCAGTCCTGAAAGACTCATCTGATCTCTGCTGTAAGGACAGCGTCCTGACAGCACCCCAAAAAGCACTTTTTAGGGCTAGTACATCAGTCTGCTTTTTTTTTTTCTCTGTAATCTAATTGCCATTGCCTGCCAGCGTGTGTGTATTCAGTGTCCACTCCAGTCCTGAAAGACTCATCTGATCTCTGCTGTAAGGACAGCGTCCTGACAGCACCCCAAAAAGCACTTTTTAGGGCTAGTACATCAGTCTGCTTTTTTTTTCCCTTCTGTAATCTAATTGCAGTTGCCTGCCAGCGTGTGTGTATTCAGTGTCCACTCCAGTCCTGAAAGACTCATCTGATCTCTGCTGTAAGGACAGCATCCTGACAGCACCCCAAAAAGCACTTTTTAGGGCTAGTACATCAGTCTGCTTTTTTTTTTCCTCTGTAATCTAATTGCAGTTGCCTGCCAGTGTGTGTGTATTCAATGTCCACTCCAGTCCTGAAAGACTCATCTGATCTCTGCTGTAAGGACAGCGTCCTGACAGCACCCCAAAAAGCACTTTTTAGGGCTAGTACATCAGTCTGCTTTTTTTTTTTTCTCTGTAATCTAATTGCAGTTGCCTGCCAGCGTGTGTGTATTCAGTGTCCACTCCAGTCCTGAAAGACTCATCTGATCTCTGCTGTAAGGACAGCATCCTGACAGCACCCCAAAAAGCCCTATTTAGGGCTAGTACATCAGTCTGCTTTTGTTTTTCCCTCTGTAATCTAATTGCAGTTGCCTGCCAGCGTGTGTGTATTCAGTGTCCACTCCAGTCCTGAAAGACTCATCTGATCTCTGCTGTAAGGACAGCGTCCTGACAGCACCCCAAAAAGCACTTTTTAGGGCTAGTACATCAGTCTGCTTTTTTTTTCCCTTCTGTAATCTAATTGCAGTTGCCTGCCAATGTGTGTGTATTCAGTGTCCACTCCAGTCCTGAAAGACTCATCTGATCTCTGCTGTAAGGACAGCGTCCTGACAGCACCCCAAAAAGCACTTTTTAGGGCTAGTACATCAGTCTGCTTTTTTTTTCCTCTGTAATCTAATTGCAGTTGCCTGCCAGTGTGTGTGTATTCAATGTCCACTCCAGTCCTGAAAGACTTATCTGATCTCTGCTGTAAGGACAGCATCCTGACAGCACCCCAAAAAGCCCTATTTAGGGCTAGTACATCAGTCTGCTTTTGTTTTTCCCTCTGTAATCTAATTGCAGTTGCCTGCCAGCGTGTGTGTATTCAGTGTCCACTCCAGTCCTGAAAGACTCATCTGATCTCTGCTGTAAGGACAGCGTCCTGACAGCACCCCAAAAAGCACTTTTTAGGGCTAGTACATCAGTCTGCTTTTTTTTTTCCTCTGTAATCTAATTGCAGTTGCCTGCCAGTGTGTGTGTATTCAATGTCCACTCCAGTCCTGAAAGACTCATCTGATCTCTGCTGTAAGGACAGCGTCCTGACAGCACCCCAAAAAGCACTTTTTAGGGCTAGTACATCAGTCTGCTTTTTTTTTTCCTCTGTAATCTAATTGCAGTTGCCTGCCAGCGTGTGTGTATTCAGCGTCCACTCCAGTCCTGAAAGACTCATCTGATCTCTGCTGTAAGGACAGCGTCCTGACAGCACCCCAAAAAGCACTTTTTAGGGCTAGTACATCAGTCTGCTTTTTTTTTCCCTTCTGTAATCTAATTGCAGTTGCCTGCCAGCGTGTGTGTATTCAGTGTCCACTCCAGTCCTGAAAGACTCATCTGATCTCTGCTGTAAGGACAGCGTCCTGACAGCACCCCAAAAAGCACTTTTTAGGGCTAGTACATCAGTCTGCTTTTTTTTTTCCTCTGTAATCTAATTGCAGTTGCCTGCCAGTGTGTGTGTATTCAATGTCCACTCCAGTCCTGAAAGACTCATCTGATCTCTGCTGTAAGGACAGCGTCCTGACAGCACCCCAAAAAGCACTTTTTAGGGCTAGTACATCAGTCTGCTTTTTTTTTTTTCTCTGTAATCTAATTGCAGTTGCCTGCCAGCGTGTGTGTATTCAGTGTCCACTCCAGTCCTGAAAGACTCATCTGATCTCTGCTGTAAGGACAGCATCCTGACAGCACCCCAAAAAGCCCTATTTAGGGCTAGTACATCAGTCTGCATTTGTTTTTCCCTCTGTAATCTAATTGCAGTTGCCTGCCAGCGTGTGTGTATTCAGTGTCCACTCCAGTCCTGAAAGACTCATCTGATCTCTGCTGTAAGGACAGCGTCCTGACAGCACCCCAAAAAGCACTTTTTAGGGCTAGTACATCAGTCTGCTTTTTTTTTCCCTTCTGTAATCTAATTGCAGTTGCCTGCCAGCGTGTGTGTATTCAGTGTCCACTCCAGTCCTGAAAGACTCAACTGATCTCTGCTGTAAGGACAGCGTCCTGACAGCACCCCAAAAAGCACTTTTTAGGGCTAGTACATCAGTCTGCTTTTTTTTTTCCTCTGTAATCTAATTGCAGTTGCCTGCCAGTGTGTGTGTATTCAATGTCCACTCCAGTCCTGAAAGACTCATCTGATCTCTGCTGTAAGGACAGCGTCCTGACAGCACCCCAAAAAGCACTTTTTAGGGCTAGTACATCAGTCTGCTTTTTTTTCCTCTGTAATCTAATTGCCATTGCCTGCCAGCGTGTGTGTATTCAGTGTCCACTCCAGTCCTGAAAGACTCATCTGATCTCTGCTGTAAGGACAGCGTCCTGACAGCACCCCAAAAAGCACTTTTTAGGGCTAGTACATCAGTCTGCTTTTTTTTTCCCTTCTGTAATCTAATTGCAGTTGCCTGCCAGCGTGTGTGTATTCAGTGTCCACTCCAGTCCTGAAAGACTCATCTGATCTCTGCTGTAAGGACAGCATCCTGACAGCACCCCAAAAAGCACTTTTTAGGGCTAGTACATCAGTCTGCTTTTTTTTTTCCTCTGTAATCTAATTGCAGTTGCCTGCCAGTGTGTGTGTATTCAATGTCCACTCCAGTCCTGAAAGACTCATCTGATCTCTGCTGTAAGGACAGCGTCCTGACAGCACCCCAAAAAGCACTTTTTAGGGCTAGTACATCAGTCTGCTTTTTTTTTTTTCTCTGTAATCTAATTGCAGTTGCCTGCCAGCGTGTGTGTATTCAGTGTCCACTCCAGTCCTGAAAGACTCATCTGATCTCTGCTGTAAGGACAGCATCCTGACAGCACCCCAAAAAGCCCTATTTAGGGCTAGTACATCAGTCTGCATTTGTTTTTCCCTCTGTAATCTAATTGCAGTTGCCTGCCAGCGTGTGTGTATTCAGTGTCCACTCCAGTCCTGAAAGACTCATCTGATCTCTGCTGTAAGGACAGCGTCCTGACAGCACCCCAAAAAGCACTTTTTAGGGCTAGTACATCAGTCTGCTTTTTTTTTCCCTTCTGTAATCTAATTGCAGTTGCCTGCCAGCGTGTGTGTATTCAGTGTCCACTCCAGTCCTGAAAGACTCAACTGATCTCTGCTGTAAGGACAGCGTCCTGACAGCACCCCAAAAAGCACTTTTTAGGGCTAGTACATCAGTCTGCTTTTTTTTTTCCTCTGTAATCTAATTGCAGTTGCCTGCCAGTGTGTGTGTATTCAATGTCCACTCCAGTCCTGAAAGACTCATCTGATCTCTGCTGTAAGGACAGCGTCCTGACAGCACCCCAAAAAGCACTTTTTAGGGCTAGTACATCAGTCTGCTTTTTTTTCCTCTGTAATCTAATTGCCATTGCCTGCCAGCGTGTGTGTATTCAGTGTCCACTCCAGTCCTGAAAGACTCATCTGATCTCTGCTGTAAGGACAGCGTCCTGACAGCACCCCAAAAAGCACTTTTTAGGGCTAGTACATCAGTCTGCTTTTTTTTTCCCTTCTGTAATCTAATTGCAGTTGCCTGCCAGCGTGTGTGTATTCAGTGTCCACTCCAGTCCTGAAAGACTCATCTGATCTCTGCTGTAAGGACAGCATCCTGACAGCACCCCAAAAAGCACTTTTTAGGGCTAGTACATCAGTCTGCTTTTTTTTTTCCTCTGTAATCTAATTGCAGTTGCCTGCCAGTGTGTGTGTATTCAATGTCCACTCCAGTCCTGAAAGACTCATCTGATCTCTGCTGTAAGGACAGCGTCCTGACAGCACCCCAAAAAGCACTTTTTAGGGCTAGTACATCAGTCTGCTTTTTTTTTTTTCTCTGTAATCTAATTGCAGTTGCCTGCCAGCGTGTGTGTATTCAGTGTCCACTCCAGTCCTGAAAGACTCATCTGATCTCTGCTGTAAGGACAGCATCCTGACAGCACCCCAAAAAGCCCTATTTAGGGCTAGTACATCAGTCTGCTTTTGTTTTTCCCTCTGTAATCTAATTGCAGTTGCCTGCCAGCGTGTGTGTATTCAGTGTCCACTCCAGTCCTGAAAGACTCATCTGATCTCTGCTGTCAGGACAGCGTCCTGACAGCACCCCAAAAAGCACTTTTTAGGGCTAGTACATCAGTCTGCTTTTTTTTTCCCTTCTGTAATCTAATTGCAGTTGCCTGCCAATGTGTGTGTATTCAGTGTCCACTCCAGTCCTGAAAGACTCATCTGATCTCTGCTGTAAGGACAGCGTCCTGACAGCACCCCAAAAAGCACTTTTTAGGGCTAGTACATCAGTCTGCTTTTTTTTTCCTCTGTAATCTAATTGCAGTTGCCTGCCAGTGTGTGTGTATTCAATGTCCACTCCAGTCCTGAAAGACTTATCTGATCTCTGCTGTAAGGACAGCATCCTGACAGCACCCCAAAAAGCCCTATTTAGGGCTAGTACATCAGTCTGCTTTTGTTTTTCCCTCTGTAATCTAATTGCAGTTGCCTGCCAGCGTGTGTGTATTCAGTGTCCACTCCAGTCCTGAAAGACTCATCTGATCTCTGCTGTAAGGACAGCGTCCTGACAGCACCCCAAAAAGCACTTTTTAGGGCTAGTACATCAGTCTGCTTTTTTTTTCCCTTCTGTAATCTAATTGCAGTTGCCTGCCAGCGTGTGTGTATTCAGTGTCCACTCCAGTCCTGAAAGACTCATCTGATCTCTGCTGTAAGGACAGCATCCTGACAGCACCCCAAAAAGCCCTATTTAGGGCTAGTACATCAGTCTGCATTTGTTTTTCCCTCTGTAATCTAATTGCAGTTGCCTGCCAGCGTGTGTGTATTCAGTGTCCACTCCAGTCCTGAAAGACTCATCTGATCTCTGCTGTAAGGACAGCGTCCTGACAGCACCCCAAAAAGCACTTTTTAGGGCTAGTACATCAGTCTGCTTTTTTTTCCCTTCTGTAATCTAATTGCAGTTGCCTGCCAGCGTGTGTGTATTCAGTGTCCACTCCAGTCCTGAAAGACTCATCTGATCTCTGCTGTAAGGACAGCGTCCTGACAGCACCCCAAAAAGCACTTTTTAGGGCTAGTACATCAGTCTGCTTTTTTTTTTCCTCTGTAATCTAATTGCAGTTGCCTGCCAGTGTGTGTGTATTCAATGTCCACTCCAGTCCTGAAAGACTCATCTGATCTCTGCTGTAAGGACAGCGTCCTGACAGCACCCCAAAAAGCACTTTTTAGGGCTAGTACATCAGTCTGCTTTTTTTTTTTCTCTGTAATCTAATTGCCATTGCCTGCCAGCGTGTGTGTATTCAGTGTCCACTCCAGTCCTGAAAGACTCATCTGATCTCTGCTGTAAGGACAGCATCCTGACAGCACCCCAAAAAGCACTTTTTAGGGCTAGTACATCAGTCTGCTTTTTTTTTTCCTCTGTAATCTAATTGCAGTTGCCTGCCAGTGTGTGTGTATTCAATGTCCACTCCAGTCCTGAAAGACTCATCTGATCTCTGCTGTAAGGACAGCGTCCTGACAGCACCCAAAAAGCACTTTTTAGGGCTAGTACATCAGTCTGCTTTTTTTTTTTTCTCTGTAATCTAATTGCAGTTGCCTGCCAGCGTGTGTGTATTCAGTGTCCACTCCAGTCCTGAAAGACTCATCTGATCTCTGCTGTAAGGACAGCATCCTGACAGCACCCCAAAAAGCCCTATTTAGGGCTAGTACATCAGTCTGCTTTTGTTTTTCCCTCTGTAATCTAATTGCAGTTGCCTGCCAGCGTGTGTGTATTCAGTGTCCACTCCAGTCCTGAAAGACTCATCTGATCTCTGCTGTAAGGACAGCGTCCTGACAGCACCCCAAAAAGCACTTTTTAGGGCTAGTACATCAGTCTGCTTTTTTTTTCCCTTCTGTAATCTAATTGCAGTTGCCTGCCAATGTGTGTGTATTCAGTGTCCACTCCAGTCCTGAAAGACTCATCTGATCTCTGCTGTAAGGACAGCGTCCTGACAGCACCCCAAAAAGCACTTTTTAGGGCTAGTACATCAGTCTGCTTTTTTTTTCCTCTGTAATCTAATTGCAGTTGCCTGCCAGTGTGTGTGTATTCAATGTCCACTCCAGTCCTGAAAGACTTATCTGATCTCTGCTGTAAGGACAGCATCCTGACAGCACCCCAAAAAGCCCTATTTAGGGCTAGTACATCAGTCTGCTTTTGTTTTTCCCTCTGTAATCTAATTGCAGTTGCCTGCCAGCGTGTGTGTATTCAGTGTCCACTCCAGTCCTGAAAGACTCATCTGATCTCTGCTGTAAGGACAGCGTCCTGACAGCACCCCAAAAAGCACTTTTTAGGGCTAGTACATCAGTCTGCTTTTTTTTTCCCTTCTGTAATCTAATTGCAGTTGCCTGCCAGCGTGTGTGTATTCAGTGTCCACTCCAGTCCTGAAAGACTCATCTGATCTCTGCTGTAAGGACAGCATCCTGACAGCACCCCAAAAAGCCCTATTTAGGGCTAGTACATCAGTCTGCATTTGTTTTTCCCTCTGTAATCTAATTGCAGTTGCCTGCCAGCGTGTGTGTATTCAGTGTCCACTCCAGTCCTGAAAGACTCATCTGATCTCTGCTGTAAGGACAGCGTCCTGACAGCACCCCAAAAAGCACTTTTTAGGGCTAGTACATCAGTCTGCTTTTTTTTCCCTTCTGTAATCTAATTGCAGTTGCCTGCCAGCGTGTGTGTATTCAGTGTCCACTCCAGTCCTGAAAGACTCATCTGATCTCTGCTGTAAGGACAGCGTCCTGACAGCACCCCAAAAAGCACTTTTTAGGGCTAGTACATCAGTCTGCTTTTTTTTTTCCTCTGTAATCTAATTGCAGTTGCCTGCCAGTGTGTGTGTATTCAATGTCCACTCCAGTCCTGAAAGACTCATCTGATCTCTGCTGTAAGGACAGCGTCCTGACAGCACCCCAAAAAGCACTTTTTAGGGCTAGTACATCAGTCTGCTTTTTTTTTTTTTCTCTGTAATCTAATTGCCATTGCCTGCCAGCGTGTGTGTATTCAGTGTCCACTCCAGTCCTGAAAGACTCATCTGATCTCTGCTGTAAGGACAGCGTCCTGACAGCACCCCAAAAAGCACTTTTTAGGGCTAGTACATCAGTCTGCTTTTTTTTTCCCTTCTGTAATCTAATTGCAGTTGCCTGCCAGCGTGTGTGTATTCAGTGTCCACTCCAGTCCTGAAAGACTCATCTGATCTCTGCTGTAAGGACAGCATCCTGACAGCACCCCAAAAAGCACTTTTTAGGGCTAGTACATCAGTCTGCTTTTTTTTTTCCTCTGTAATCTAATTGCAGTTGCCTGCCAGTGTGTGTGTATTCAATGTCCACTCCAGTCCTGAAAGACTCATCTGATCTCTGCTGTAAGGACAGCATCCTGACAGCACCCCAAAAAGCACTTTTTAGGGCTAGTACATCAGTCTGCTTTTTTTTTTTCTCTGTAATCTAATTGCAGTTGCCTGCCAGCGTGTGTGTATTCAGTGTCCACTCCAGTCCTGAAAGACTCATCTGATCTCTGCTGTAAGGACAGCATCCTGACAGCACCCCAAAAAGCCCTATTTAGGGCTAGTACATCAGTCTGCTTTTGTTTTTCCCTCTGTAATCTAATTGCAGTTGCCTGCCAGCGTGTGTGTATTCAGTGTCCACTCCAGTCCTGAAAGACTCATCTGATCTCTGCTGTAAGGACAGCGTCCTGACAGCACCCCAAAAAGCACTTTTTAGGGCTAGTACATCAGTCTGCTTTTTTTTTCCCTTCTGTAATCTAATTGCAGTTGCCTGCCAGCGTGTGTGTATTCAGTGTCCACTCCAGTCCTGAAAGACTCATCTGATCTCTGCTGTAAGGACAGCATCCTGACAGCACCCCAAAAAGCCCTATTTAGGGCTAGTACATCAGTCTGCATTTGTTTTTCCCTCTGTAATCTAATTGCAGTTGCCTGCCAGCGTGTGTGTATTCAGTGTCCACTCCAGTCCTGAAAGACTCATCTGATCTCTGCTGTAAGGACAGCGTCCTGACAGCACCCCAAAAAGCACTTTTTAGGGCTAGTACATCAGTCTGCTTTTTTTTCCCTTCTGTAATCTAATTGCAGTTGCCTGCCAGCGTGTGTGTATTCAGTGTCCACTCCAGTCCTGAAAGACTCATCTGATCTCTGCTGTAAGGACAGCGTCCTGACAGCACCCCAAAAAGCACTTTTTAGGGCTAGTACATCAGTCTGCTTTTTTTTTTTCCTCTGTAATCTAATTGCAGTTGCCTGCCAGTGTGTGTGTATTCAATGTCCACTCCAGTCCTGAAAGACTCATCTGATCTCTGCTGTAAGCGTCCTGACAGCACCCCAAAAAGCACTTTTTAGGGCTAGTACATCAGTCTGCTTTTTTTTTTTTCTCTGTAATCTAATTGCCATTGCCTGCCAGCGTGTGTGTATTCAGTGTCCACTCCAGTCCTGAAAGACTCATCTGATCTCTGCTGTAAGGACAGCGTCCTGACAGCACCCCAAAAAGCACTTTTTAGGGCTAGTACATCAGTCTGCTTTTTTTTTCCCTTCTGTAATCTAATTGCAGTTGCCTGCCAGCGTGTGTGTATTCAGTGTCCACTCCAGTCCTGAAAGACTCATCTGATCTCTGCTGTAAGGACAGCATCCTGACAGCACCCCAAAAAGCACTTTTTAGGGCTAGTACATCAGTCTGCTTTTTTTTTCCTCTGTAATCTAATTGCAGTTGCCTGCCAGTGTGTGTGTATTCAATGTCCACTCCAGTCCTGAAAGACTCATCTGATCTCTGCTGTAAGGACAGCGTCCTGACAGCACCCCAAAAAGCACTTTTTAGGGCTAGTACATCAGTCTGCTTTTTTTTTTCTCTGTAATCTAATTGCAGTTGCCTGCCAGCGTGTGTGTATTCAGTGTCCACTCCAGTCCTGAAAGACTCATCTGATCTCTGCTGTAAGGACAGCATCCTGACAGCACCCCAAAAAGCCCTATTTAGGGCTAGTACATCAGTCTGCTTTTGTTTTTCCCTCTGTAATCTAATTGCAGTTGCCTGCCAGCGTGTGTGTATTCAGTGTCCACTTCAGTCCTGAAAGACTCATCTGATCTCTGCTGTAAGGACAGCGTCCTGACAGCACCCCAAAAAGCACTTTTTAGGGCTAGTACATCAGTCTGCTTTTTTTTTTCCTCTGTAATCTAATTGCAGTTGCCTGCCAGTGTGTGTGTATTCAATGTCCACTCCAGTCCTGAAAGACTTATCTGATCTCTGCTGTAAGGACAGCATCCTGACAGCACCCCAAAAAGCCCTATTTAGGGCTAGTACATCAGTCTGCTTTTGTTTTTCCCTCTGTAATCTAATTGCAGTTGCCTGCCAGCGTGTGTGTATTCAGTGTCCACTCCAGTCCTGAAAGACTCATCTGATCTCTGCTGTAAGGACAGCTTCCTGACAGCACCCCAAAAAGCACTTTTTAGGGCTAGTACATCAGTCTGCTTTTTTTTTCCCTTCTGTAATCTAATTGCAGTTGCCTGCCAGCGTGTGTGTATTCAGTGTCCACTCCAGTCCTGAAAGACTCATCTGATCTCTGCTGTAAGGACAGCGTCCTGACAGCACCCCAAAAAGCACTTTTTAGGGCTAGTACATCAGTCTGCTTTTTTTTTTCCTCTGTAATCTAATTGCAGTTGCCTGCCAGTGTGTGTGTATTCAATGTCCACTCCAGTCCTGAAAGACTCATCTGATCTCTGCTGTAAGGACAGCGTCCTGACAGCACCCCAAAAAGCACTTTTTAGGGCTAGTACATCAGTCTGCTTTTTTTTTTCTCTCTGTAATCTAATTGCCATTGCCTGCCAGCGTGTGTGTATTCAGTGTCCACTCCAGTCCTGAAAGACTCATCTGATCTCTGCTGTAAGGACAGCGTCTTGACAGCACCCCAAAAAGCACTTTTTAGGGCTAGTACATCAGTCTGCTTTTTTTTTCCCTTCTGTAATCTAATTGCAGTTGCCTGCCAGCGTGTGTGTATTCAGTGTCCACTCCAGTCCTGAAAGACTCATCTGATCTCTGCTGTAAGGACAGCGTCCTGACAGCACCCCAAAAAGCACTTTTTAGGGCTAGTACATCAGTCTGCTTTTTTTTTTCCTCTGTAATCTAATTGCAGTTGCCTGCCAGTGTGTGTGTATTCAATGTCCACTCCAGTCCTGAAAGACTCATCTGATCTCTGCTGTAAGGACAGCGTCCTGACAGCACCCCAAAAAGCACTTTTTAGGGCTAGTACATCAGTCTGCTTTTTTTTTTTTCTCTGTAATCTAATTGCAGTTGCCTGCCAGCGTGTGTGTATTCAGTGTCCACTCCAGTCCTGAAAGACTCATCTGATCTCTGCTGTAAGGACAGCATCCTGACAGCACCCCAAAAAGCCCTATTTAGGGCTAGTACATCAGTCTGCTTTTGTTTTTCCCTCTGTAATCTAATTGCAGTTGCCTGCCAGCGTGTGTGTATTCAGTGTCCACTCCAGTCCTGAAAGACTCATCTGATCTCTGCTGTAAGGACAGCGTCCTGACAGCACCCCAAAAAAGCACTTTTTAGGGCTAGTACATCAGTCTGCTTTTTTTTTCCCTTCTGTAATCTAATTGCAGTTGCCTGCCAGCGTGTGTGTATTCAGTGTCCACTCCAGTCTTGAAAGACTCATCTGATCTCTGCTGTAAGGACAGCGTCCTGACAGCACCCCAAAAAGCACTTTTTAGGGCTAGTACATCAGTCTGCTTTTTTTTTTCCTCTGTAATCTAATTGCATTTGCCTGCCAGTGTGTGTGTATTCAATGTCCACTCCAGTCCTGAAAGACTCATCTGATCTCTGCTGTAAGGACAGCGTCCTGACAGCACCCCAAAAAGCACTTTTTAGGGCTAGTACATCAGTCTACTTTTTTTTTTTCTCTGTAATCTAATTGCAGTTGCCTGCCAGCGTGTGTGTATTCAGTGTCCACTCCAGTCCTGAAAGACTCATCTGATCTCTGCTGTAAGGACAGCATCCTGACAGCACCCCAAAAAGCCCTATTTAGGGCTAGTACATCAGTCTGCTTTTGTTTTTCCCTCTGTAATCTAATTGCAGTTGCCTGCCAGCGTGTGTGTATTCAGTGTCCACTCCAGTCCTGAAAGACTCATCTGATCTCTGCTGTAAGGCCAGCATCCTGACAGCACCCCAAAAAGCACTTTTTAGGGCTAGTACATCAGTCTGCTTTTTTTTTTCCTCTGTAATCTAATTGCAGTTGCCTGCCAGTGTGTGTGTATTCAATGTCCACTCCAGTCCTGAAAGACTCATCTGATCTCTGCTGTAAGGACAGCGTCCTGACAGCACCCCAAAAAGCACTTTTTAGGGCTAGTACATCAGTCTGCTTTTTTTTTCTCTGTAATCTAATTGCCATTGCCTGCCAGCGTGTGTGTATTCAGTGTCCACTCCAGTCCTGAAAGACTCATCTGATCTCTGCTGTAAGGACAGCGTCCTGACAGCACCCCAAAAAGCACTTTTTAGGGCTAGTACATCAGTCTGCTTTTTTTTTCCCTTCTGTAATCTAATTGCAGTTGCCTGCCAGCGTGTGTGTATTCAGTGTCCACTCCAGTCCTGAAAGACTCATCTGATCTCTGCTGTAAGGACAGCATCCTGACAGCACCCCAAAAAGCACTTTTTAGGGCTAGTACATCAGTCTGCTTTTTTTTTTCCTCTGTAATCTAATTGCAGTTGCCTGCCAGTGTGTGTGTATTCAATGTCCACTCCAGTCCTGAAAGACTCATCTGATCTCTGCTGTAAGGACAGCGTCCTGACAGCACCCCAAAAAGCACTTTTTAGGGCTAGTACATCAGTATGCTTTTTTTTTTTTCTCTGTAATCTAATTGCAGTTGCCTGCCAGCGTGTGTGTATTCAGTGTCCACTCCAGTCCTGAAAGACTCATCTGATCTCTGCTGTAAGGACAGCATCCTGACAGCACCCCAAAAAGCCCTATTTAGGGCTAGTACATCAGTCTGCTTTTGTTTTTCCCTCTGTAATCTAATTGCAGTTGCCTGCCAGCGTGTGTGTATTCAGTGTCCACTCCAGTCCTGAAAGACTCATCTGATCTCTGCTGTAAGGACAGCGTCCTGACAGCACCCCAAAAAGCACTTTTTAGGGCTAGTACATCAGTCTGCTTTTTTTTTCCCTTCTGTAATCTAATTGCAGTTGCCTGCCAATGTGTGTGTATTCAGTGTCCACTCCAGTCCTGAAAGACTCATCTGATCTCTGCTGTAAGGACAGCGTCCTGACAGCACCCCAAAAAGCACTTTTTAGGGCTAGTACATCAGTCTGCTTTTTTTTTTCCTCTGTAATCTAATTGCAGTTGCCTGCCAGTGTGTGTGTATTCAATGTCCACTCCAGTCCTGAAAGACTCATCTGATCTCTGCTGTAAGGACAGCGTCCTGACAGCACCCCAAAAAGCACTTTTTAGGGCTAGTACATCAGTCTGCTTTTTTTTCCCTTCTGTAATCTAATTGCAGTTGCCTGCCAGCGTGTGTGTATTCAGTGTCCACTCCAGTCCTGAAAGACTCATCTGATCTCTGCTGTAAGGACAGCGTCCTGACAGCACCCCAAAAAGCACTTTTTAGGGCTAGTACATCAGTCTGCTTTTTTTTCCCTTCTGTAATCTAATTGCAGTTGCCTGCCAGCGTGTGTGTATTCAGTGTCCACTCCAGTCCTGAAAGACTCATCTGATCTCTGCTGTCAGGACAGCGTCCTGACAGCACCCCAAAAAGCACTTTTTAGGGCTAGTACATCAGTCTGCTTTTTTTTTTCCTCTGTAATCTAATTGCAGTTGCCTGCCAGTGTGTGTGTATTCAATGTCCACTCCAGTCCTGAAAGACTCATCTGATCTCTGCTGTAAGGACAGCGTCCTGACAGCACCCCAAAAAGCACTTTTTAGGGCTAGTACATCAGTCTGCTTTTTTTTTTTCTCTGTAATCTAATTGCCATTGCCTGCCAGCGTGTGTGTATTCAGTGTCCACTCCAGTCCTGAAAGACTCATCTGATCTCTGCTGTAAGGACAGCGTCCTGACAGCACCCCAAAAAGCACTTTTTAGGGCTAGTACATCAGTCTGCTTTTTTTTTCCCTTCTGTAATCTAATCGCAGTTGCCTGCCAGCGTGTGTGTATTCAGTGTCCACTCCAGTCCTGAAAGACTCATCTGATCTCTGCTGTAAGGACAGCATCCTGACAGCACCCCAAAAAGCACTTTTTAGGGCTAGTACATCAGTCTGCTTTTTTTTTTCCTCTGTAATCTAATTGCAGTTGCCTGCCAGTGTGTGTGTATTCAATGTCCACTCCAGTCCTGAAAGACTCATCTGATCTCTGCTGTAAGGACAGCGACCTGACAGCACCCCAAAAAGCCCTATTTAGGGCTAGTACATCAGTCTGCTTTTGTTTTTCCCTCTGTAATCTAATTGCAGTTGCCTGCCAGCGTGTGTGTATTCAGTGTCCACTCCAGTCCTGAAAGACTCATCTGATCTCTGCTGTAAGGACAGCGTCCTGACAGCACCCCAAAAAGCAGTTTTTAGGGCTAGTACATCAGTCTGCTTTTTTTTTTCCCTTCTGTAATCTAATTGCAGTTGCCTGCCAATGTGTGTGTATTCAGTGTCCACTCCAGTCCTGAAAGACTCATCTGATCTCTGCTGTAAGGACAGCGTCCTGACAGCACCCCAAAAAGCACTTTTTAGGGCTAGTACATCAGTCTGCTTTTTTTTTTCCTCTGTAATCTAATTGCAGTTGCCTGCCAGTGTGTGTGTATTCAATGTCCACTCCAGTCCTGAAAGACTTATCTGATCTCTGCTGTAAGGACAGCATCCTGACAGCACCCCAAAAAGCCCTATTTAGGGCTAGTACATCAGTCTGCTTTTTTTTTTCCTCTGTAATCTAATTGCAGTTGCCTGCCAGTGTGTGTGTATTCAATGTCCACTCCAGTCCTGAAAGACTCATCTGATCTCTGCTGTAAGGACAGCGTCCTGACAGCACCCCAAAAAGCACTTTTTAGGGCTAGTACATCAGTCTGCTTTTTTTTCCCTTCTGTAATCTAATTGCAGTTGCCTGCCAGCGTGTGTGTATTCAGTGTCCACTCCAGTCCTGAAAGACTCATCTGATCTCTGCTGTAAGGACAGCGTCCTGACAGCACCCCAAAAAGCACTTTTTAGGGCTAGTACATCAGTCTGCTTTTTTTTCCCTTCTGTAATCTAATTGCAGTTGCCTGCCAGCGTGTGTGTATTCAGTGTCCACTCCAGTCCTGAAAGACTCATCTGATCTCTGCTGTCAGGACAGCGTCCTGACAGCACCCCAAAAAGCACTTTTTAGGGCTAGTACATCAGTCTGCTTTTTTTTTTCCTCTGTAATCTAATTGCAGTTGCCTGCCAGTGTGTGTGTATTCAATGTCCACTCCAGTCCTGAAAGACTCATCTGATCTCTGCTGTAAGGACAGCGTCCTGACAGCACCCCAAAAAGCACTTTTTAGGGCTAGTACATCAGTCTGCTTTTTTTTTTTCTCTGTAATCTAATTGCCATTGCCTGCCAGCGTGTGTGTATTCAGTGTCCACTCCAGTCCTGAAAGACTCATCTGATCTCTGCTGTAAGGACAGCGTCCTGACAGCACCCCAAAAAGCACTTTTTAGGGCTAGTACATCAGTCTGCTTTTTTTTTCCCTTCTGTAATCTAATTGCAGTTGCCTGCCAGCGTGTGTGTATTCAGTGTCCACTCCAGTCCTGAAAGACTCATCTGATCTCTGCTGTAAGGACAGCATCCTGACAGCACCCCAAAAAGCACTTTTTAGGGCTAGTACATCAGTCTGCTTTTTTTTTTCCTCTGTAATCTAATTGCAGTTGCCTGCCAGTGTGTGTGTATTCAATGTCCACTCCAGTCCTGAAAGACTCATCTGATCTCTGCTGTAAGGACAGCGACCTGACAGCACCCCAAAAAGCCCTATTTAGGGCTAGTACATCAGTCTGCTTTTGTTTTTCCCTCTGTAATCTAATTGCAGTTGCCTGCCAGCGTGTGTGTATTCAGTGTCCACTCCAGTCCTGAAAGACTCATCTGATCTCTGCTGTAAGGACAGCGTCCTGACAGCACCCCAAAAAGCAGTTTTTAGGGCTAGTACATCAGTCTGCTTTTTTTTTCCCTTCTGTAATCTAATTGCAGTTGCCTGCCAATGTGTGTGTATTCAGTGTCCACTCCAGTCCTGAAAGACTCATCTGATCTCTGCTGTAAGGACAGCGTCCTGACAGCACCCCAAAAAGCACTTTTTAGGGCTAGTACATCAGTCTGCTTTTTTTTTTCCTCTGTAATCTAATTGCAGTTGCCTGCCAGTGTGTGTGTATTCAATGTCCACTCCAGTCCTGAAAGACTTATCTGATCTCTGCTGTAAGGACAGCATCCTGACAGCACCCCAAAAAGCCCTATTTAGGGCTAGTACATCAGTCTGCTTTTGTTTTTCCCTCTGTAATCTAATTGCAGTTGCCTGCCAGCGTGTGTGTATTCAGTGTCCACTCCAGTCCTGAAAGACTCATCTGATCTCTGCTGTAAGGACAGCGTCCTGACAGCACCCCAAAAAGCACTTTTTAGGGCTAGTACATCAGTCTGCTTTTTTTTTTCCTCTGTAATCTAATTGCAGTTGCCTGCCAGTGTGTGTGTATTCAATGTCCACTCCAGTCCTGAAAGACTCATCTGATCTCTGCTGTAAGGACAGCGTCCTGACAGCACCCCAAAAAGCACTTTTTAGGGCTAGTACATCAGTCTGCTTTTTTTTTTTCTCTGTAATCTAATTGCCATTGCCTGCCAGCGTGTGTGTATTCAGTGTCCACTCCAGTCCTGAAAGACTCATCTGATCTCTGCTGTAAGGACAGCGTCCTGACAGCACCCCAAAAAGCACTTTTTAGGGCTAGTACATCAGTCTGCTTTTTTTTTCCCTTCTGTAATCTAATTGCAGTTGCCTGCCAGCGTGTGTGTATTCAGTGTCCACTCCAGTCCTGAAAGACTCATCTGATCTCTGCTGTAAGGACAGCGTCCTGACAGCACCCCAAAAAGCACTTTTTAGAACTAGTACATCAGTCTACTTTTTTTTTTTTTCTCTGTAATCTAATTGCAGTTGCCTGCCAGCGTGTGTGTATTCAGTGTCCACTCCAGTCCTGAAAGACTCATCTGATCTCTGCTGTAAGGACAGCATCCTGACAGCACCCCAAAAAGCACTTTTTAGGGCTAGTACATCAGTCTGCTTTTTTTTTTTTTTCTCTGTAATCTAATTGCAGTTGCCTGCCAGCGTGTGTGTATTCAGTGTCCACTCCAGTCCTGAAAGACTCATCTGATCTCTGCTGTAAGGCCAGCATCCTGACAGCACCCCAAAAAGCACTTTTTAGGGCTAGTACATCAGTCTGCTTTTTTTTTTTCTCTGTAATCTAATTGCAGTTGCCTGCCAGCGTGTGTGTATTCAGCGTCCACTCCAGTCCTGAAAGACTCATCTGATCTCTGCTGTAAGGACAGCGTCCTGACAGCACCCCAAAAAGCACTTTTTAGGGCTAGTACATCAGTCTGCTTTTTTTTTTTCTCTGTAATCTAATTGCCATTGCCTGCCAGCGTGTGTGTATTCAGTGTCCACTCCAGTCCTGAAAGACTCATCTGATCTCTGCTGTAAGGACAGCGTCCTGACAGCACCCCAAAAAGCACTTTTTAGGGCTAGTACATCAGTCTGCTTTTTTTTTCCCTTCTGTAATCTAATTGCAGTTGCCTGCCAGCGTGTGTGTATTCAGTGTCCACTCCAGTCCTGAAAGACTCATCTGATCTCTGCTGTAAGGACAGCGTCCTGACAGCACCCCAAAAAGCACTTTTTAGGGCTAGTACATCAAATTGCTTTTTTTTTTCCTCTGTAATCTAATTGCAGTTGCCTGCCAGTGTGTGTGTATTCAATGTCCACTCCAGTCCTGAAAGACTCATCTGATCTCTGCTGTAAGGACAGCGTCCTGACAGCACCCCAAAAAGCACTTTTTAGGGCTAGTACATCAGTCTGCTTTTTTTTTTTCTCTGTAATCTAATTGCCATTGCCTGCCAGCGTGTGTGTATTCAGTGTCCACTCCAGTCCTGAAAGACTCATCTGATCTCTGCTGTAAGGACAGCGTCCTGACAGCACCCCAAAAAGCACTTTTTAGGGCTAGTACATCAGTCTGCTTTTTTTTTTTCTCTGTAATCTAATTGCAGTTGCCTGCCAGCGTGTGTGTATTCAGTGTCCACTCCAGTCCTGAAAGACTCATCTGATCTCTGCTGTAAGGACAGCATCCTGACAGCACCCCAAAAAGCCCTATTTAGGGCTAGTACATCAGTCTGCTTTTGTTTTTCCCTCTGTAATCTAATTGCAGTTGCCTGCCAGCGTGTGTGTATTCAGTGTCCACTCCAGTCCTGAAAGACTCATCTGATCTCTGCTGTAAGGCCAGCATCCTGACAGCACCCCAAAAAGCACTTTTTAGGGCTAGTACATCAGTCTGCTTTTTTTTTTTCTCTGTAATCTAATTGCAGTTGCCTGCCAGCGTGTGTGTATTCAGCGTCCACTCCAGTCCTGAAAGACTCATCTGATCTCTGCTGTAAGGACAGCGTCCTGACAGCACCCCAAAAAGCACTTTTTAGGGCTAGTACATCAGTCTGCTTTTTTTTTTTCTCTGTAATCTAATTGCCATTGCCTGCCAGCGTGTGTGTATTCAGTGTCCACTCCAGTCCTGAAAGACTCATCTGATCTCTGCTGTAAGGACAGCGTCCTGACAGCACCCCAAAAAGCACTTTTTAGGGCTAGTACATCAGTCTGCTTTTTTTTCCCTTCTGTAATCTAATTGCAGTTGCCTGCCAGCGTGTGTGTATTCAGTGTCCACTCCAGTCCTGAAAGACTCATCTGATCTCTGCTGTAAGGACAGCGTCCTGACAGCACCCCAAAAAGCCCTATTTAGGGCTAGTACATCAGTCTGCTTTTGTTTTTCCCTCTGTAATCTAATTGCAGTTGCCTGCCAGCGTGTGTGTATTCAGTGTCCACTCCAGTCCTGAAAGACTCATCTGATCTCTGCTGTAAGGCCAGCATCCTGACAGCACCCCAAAAAGCACTTTTTAGGGCTAGTACATCAGTCTGCTTCTTTTTTTTTTTTTCTCTGTAATCTAATTGCAGTTGCCTGCCAGCGTGTGTGTATTCAGCGTCCACTCCAGTCCTGAAAGACTCATCTGATCTCTGCTGTAAGGACAGCGTCCTGACAGCACCCCAAAAAGCACTTTTTAGGGCTAGTACATCAGTCTGCTTTTTTTTTTTCTCTGTAATCTAATTGCCATTGCCTGCCAGCGTGTGTGTATTCAGTGTCCACTCCAGTCCTGAAAGACTCATCTGATCTCTGCTGTAAGGACAGCGTCCTGACAGCACCCCAAAAAGCACTTTTTAGGGCTAGTACATCAGTCTGCTTTTTTTTTTTCTCTGTAATCTAATTGCCATTGCCTGCCAGCGTGTGTGTATTCAGTGTCCACTCCAGTCCTGAAAGACTCATCTGATCTCTGCTGTAAGGACAGCGTCCTGACAGCACCCCAAAAAGCACTTTTTAGGGCTAGTACATCAGTCTGCTTTTTTTTTTTCCACTGTAATCTAATTGCAGTTGCCTGCCAGCATGTGTGTGTCAGGCTCACAGCGTATACTGTGCCCACTTGCCCAGTGCCACCACTCATATATCTTGTGTCACAGTAGATTACATTTAAAAATAAAAATAAAAATTTGACTGCAATAGAATAGCAGTCAGTTGCCTGCCAGCGTGTGTGTCAGGCCTACAGCGTCTACTCTGCCAACTTTTGCCAGTGCACAGTGCCACTCATATCTGGTGTCACAGTAGCTTGCACGCATAGTACAACTAAACTAATCTAAAAAAAATGACAGGCAGAGGCAGGCCACCCCGCAGGGGCCGTCGCGGTCATGGTGCTGTGATTCCCTTTGGCCCTAGAATAATGCCCAGTGTTCAGAGGCCACATACCCTGAACTCTAAAAGTTCTGAGGACATAGTTGACTGGCTAACACAGGACACCCAATCTTCTACAGCTTCCGCTCAAAACCTTGACGCACCATACTCCTCCAGCTCAGCTTCGGGCACCTCTCAAGTTACCACTCGCCCGCGTGCCGCCACCACCAACACGAGCACCACAGCTGCTTCACTTGATCTGTCAGAGGAGTTATTTACACATGAGTTGGAAGAAATGACTGATGCGTAACCATTATTGCCAGAGGATGTAGATAAAAGGGATATGTCTCAGTCAGGCAGCATTACACACATGGACGTACGATTTGATGATGATGATGTTGTACCCGCTGCTACTTCCTTTGCTGAGTTGTCAGATACAAGTGAAGCTGTTGAGGATGACGATGTGTCCGTGGATGTCACGTGGGTGCCCGCTCGAAGAGAAGAAGAACAGGGGGAAAGTTCAGATGGGGAGACAGAGAGGAGGAGGAGACGAGTTGGAAGCAGGGGTAGGTCGTCGCAAGGAGCTAGTGGCACAGTCAGACAGCATGTATCGGCACCCGGGGTCAGCCAGACAGCACGCCAATCAACGCATGCTGTTGCCACCACCAGAATCCCGTCATTGCAAAGCTCAGCAGTGTGGCATTTTTTTTGTGTGTCTGCCTCTGATAACAGCGATGCCATTTGTAACCTGTGCCAAAAGAAACTGAGTCGTGGGAAATCCAACACCCACCTAGGTACAGCTGCTTTGCGAAGGCACATGATCGCACATCACAAACGCCTATGGGATCAACACATGATGACGAGTATAAGCAGCACACAAGCTCAAAGCCACCATCCTCCTCCTGGTCCAGCATCTTCAGCCACGTCTACCACTGCTGTCCTCCTTGCCCCCTCTCAACCATCCGCCACTCCGTCTCTCGCCTTGAGCAGTTCCTGCTCATCTGCCCACAGTCAGGTGTCTGTCAAGGACATGTTTGAGCGTAAGAAGCCAATGTCACAGAGTCACCCCCTTGCCCGACGTCTGACAGCTGGCTTGTCGGAACTCTTAGCCCGCCAGCTTTTACCATACAAGCTGGTGGAGTCTGAGGCCTTCAAAAAATTTGTAGCTATTGAGACACCACAGTGGAAGGTACCCGGCCGAATTTTCTTTTCACAAAAGGCAATCCCCAACCTGTACTCTATTGTGCAAAAGGAAGTCATGGCATGTCTGGCACACAGTGTTGGGGCAAGGGTCCATCTGACCACTGATACCTGGTCTGCAAAGCACGGTCAGGGCAGGTATATCACCTACACTGCGCATTGGGTAAACCTGCTGACGGCTGCCAAGCATGTAATGCGTGGCTCTGCAGAGGAGTTGATGGTGACACCGCCACGACTTGCAGGCAGGCCTGCTGCCACCTCCTCTACTCCTCCTACTCCATCCTCTTCGATAACCTCCTCGGCTGAGTCCTCTTCTGCTGCTGCGTCTTGCTCCACATCAACTGCACCCCCCCAGCTCCCCAGGGGCTATTCCACATCCCGGATACGACATTGTCACGCCGTCTTGGGGTTGACTTGCCTGAAAGCAGAGAGTCACACCGGACCAGCACTCCTGTCCGCCCTGAACGCACAGGTGGATCAGTGGCTGACTCCGCACCAACTGGAGATCGGCAAAGTGGTGTGTGACAACGGAAGCAATTTGTTGGCAGCATTGAATTTGGGCAAGTTGACACATGTGCCGTGCATGGCACATGTGTTGAATCTGATTGTACAACGCTTTGTGCATAAGTACCCAGACTTACAGGACGTCCTCAAGCAGGCCAGGAAGGTGTGTGGCCATTTCAGGCGTTCCTACACGGCCATGGCACACTTTTAAGATATCCAGCGGCGAAACAACATGCCAGTGAGGCGCTTAATTTGCGACAGCCCGACACGTTGGAATTCAACACTCCTAATGTTCGACCGCCTGCTCCAACAAGAAAAAGCCTTCAATGAGTATTTGTATGACCGGGGTGCTAGGACAGCCTCTGCGCATCTGGGATTTTTTTTGCCACGTTACTGGATGCTCATGCGCAATGCCTGTAGGCTCATGCGTCCTTTTGAGGAGGTGACAAACCTAGTCAGTCGCACTAAAGGCACCATCAGTGACATCATCCCATTTGTTTTCTTCCTGGAGCGTGCCCTGCGAAGAGTGCTGGATGAGGCCGTAGATGAGCGTGAAGAAGAAGCGGAAGAGTTGTGGTCACCATCACCACCAGAAACAGCCTTATCAGCATCGCTTGCTGGACCTGCGGCAACGCTGGAAGAGGAGTCTGAGGAAGAGGAGTCAGAGGAGGAATGTGGCTTTAAGGGGGAGGAGGAAGACCAACCACAGCAGGCATCCCAGGGTGCTCGTTGTCACCTATCTGGTACCCGTGGTGTTGTACGTGGCTGGGGGAAGAACAGACCTTCAGTGAGATCAGTGAGGACGAGGAACGGGACATGAGTAGCTCGGCATCCAACCTTGTGCAAATGGGGTCTTTCATGCTGTCGTGCCTGTTGAGGGATCCTCGTATAAAAAGGCTGAAGGAGAACGACCTGTACTGGGTGGCCAGGCTACTAGACCCCCGGTATAAGCAGAAAGTGCCAGAAATGTTACTGAATTACCAGAAGTCGGAAAGGATGCAGCAGTTCCAAAATAAATTAAAAAGTATGCTTTACACAGCGTATAAGGGTGATGTCACAGCAAAATGGGAATCTAACAGGGGAAGAGGTGAAAGTAATCCTCCTCCTACCACGACCACGCCGGCAAGGACAGGACGCTTTACAGACGTGTTGTTGATGGAGGACATGCAGAGCTTTTTAAGTCCTACGCATCGCCACAGCCCTTCGGGGTCCACCCTCAGAGAACAACTCGACCGACAGGTAGCAGACTACCTCACCTTAACTGCAGATATCGACACTCTGAGGAGCGATGAACCCCTTGACTACTGGGTGTGCAGGCTTGACCTGTGGCCTGAGCTATCCCAATTTGCGATAGAACTTCTGGCCTGCCCTGCTTCAAGTGTCCTTTCAGAAAGGACCTTCAGTGCAGCAGGAGGCATTGTCACTGAGAAGAGAAGTCGCCTAGGTCAAAAAAAGTCTAGATTACCTCACCTTTATTAAGATGAATGAGGCATGGATCCCGAAGGGACTGACAGTGGGTGATACATTTGACTAAAAAAGGCCTGATGAGATGAGCTGCCTTGGGCTAAAAATGGTCCACACACTGCTGTATTTTATCTCTGCATGCTGGATGACTTGCGTGACTTATCCGCCACCAACTAGGGTTCAAGCCTGTCAGGTCACCTGTGGCCAGATGACAGATGCACACCGTAGGAGGACAGGAGTGCACCACAAGATAGTGAACCCTATGGCTGACTGCTGCGGATAGGAAACTGGGTGGTTGTGGAAAGCGGGACAAGAGGAGCACAACCAGAATCCACAGGAAGCTAGAGCCGAGATTCCCCAGGGTGCGGAGTCTAAGACCCAGCATGTCTTCACCAGAGCCTCTAGTGGTGAGGATGTTGTGCTGCAGCTAGGTCCAGGTCGCGGCCCCTAGAGTCTCCTCGCTCACGCCCCGTATGGTAAGGGGGAAAGAGGGGAAGCAGCAGCACAGGATGCAAGAATAGCAAAGGACAAGCCGAAGGTCAAGGGTCACAAGCAGACAAGGATAAACGAAGGACAAGCCGAAGGTCAAGGGTCACAAGCAGACAGGGATAGTCAGAAACAAGCCAATATCGTAACAGAGAGACAGACGTAGCTCACGGCAGGCAGGAACTCAAACACACAATGCTTAACAAACACGTTGATCAGCAAAGCAGGCTTGCAGTGCACAGGTTAATATAGTGTTCTGTGATAGGGCCTGGGGTGGAGTCAGGCTGGGAGGAGATTATAAAGGAAGCCAGGTGAAGGGGTCTGGCCTCTAAGATGAACACATGAGGAGGAAAGGTAAGATGGCAGACAGACATTAGTGCATATCCATGACAAAGCCGCAATGTTTTAGGGCACTTTCTGCCTGGAAAACATACATTTTTCTGGCCGCTGCTACAGCAGCGGCTGCAACAATACCTAATTTTTCAGGCATGTGTACATGCCTAATTTTTCTGGCCTCTGGTGCTGCACTGTGGCTGCAAAAACAAAACAAAAAAAAAAGCACATACATGTGTCAATTCCCCTTCGTGATCGTTACCTTGTTGTGGTGACTGGTGAAGGGGCTTGCATATCACAATGAAGCGACCACCTCTATGAGTGTGTTGGCAATGGCAATGTTGGCACACCCCAGATGATAGGTCGTTGCTTCATTGTGAACAGACCAAAAGCGATCGGCTGGATAATTTTGCATAGAAAAAACATTAATTTTCTTTGTGATCATCTAAAGAGATCATTAAAGCCTTGCGGTTGTGCAAATGGACTGTTTGCGGTTGTTTGCGGTGCGTTAAACGGGGAGTTTGGTCTGTCAGAGTTTGGTCTGTCACTGTGAAGCGGGCGTAACCCTTACACTACCTGATCGATACAACATCATACAGTACCTGATGTTTTAAAGCACGTTATTCCAAACAATTTAGGAATGTTAGGTGATTTATGACCTTTATGGATTAAAACCCGACTTTGCGTCAAGTACGTAATTTTCCATGGGAGTTTTGCCATGGATCCCCCTCCGGCATGCCACAGTCCAGGAGTTAGTCCCCTTGAAACAACTTTTCCATCCCCATTGTGGTCAGAAAGAGTCCCTGTGGGTTTTAAAATTCGCCTGCTATTGAAGTCTATGGCGGTTCGCCCGGTTCGCTCGTTCGCGAACATTTGCGGAAATTCAAGTTTGCCGTTCGCGAACGGAAAATTTTATGTTAGCGACATCACTAGTTGCCATCCGATAACGTCACCCGGAGAGCCCGCTCCATGGCTATGTAAGAGACGCCACACAGCGTGTGACAACACAGAGGAGGAAGACTGCCACAGAAGAAGAGTGTTTTTTTTTTTATTAGCAGGTAACCGACTGCGCGGAAGAACACAGCAACAGGAGAAATATGCACACATTCAGGAGGTGCTGCCATCAGTAGGATTTGAATTCATGGCTTAAACCTTTGAGGGCAGCAGGGTATGCTACAGAGCTGAGCTCATACCTACAGAGAAAATACATTTACTAATGTTTAATTCTATGCAATAATGTTTTGCATTTCAGGCATTAAAGAGGAAGTAAACCCATTTTTTTTTAAACCCTGCAAAAGAAAGGCATAATGAGCTAGTATGCATAGCATACTAGCTCATTATGAATGACTTACCTGAGATCGAAACCCCGAACTGCTCGTCGTTCCCCTCCGCCACCATCTTGCCTCGAAGTCCTGTCACTGCCGTCAGTGTATCACCGCTCCGGCGCTGTGATTGGCCGGAGCGGCGATGGCGTCACACGCATGCGTGCTGGGGCTGGCAAGATCCCATTCAGAAAACCGGCAATGATGGCGGCCCGCTAGTGCGCATGCGTGTGACGTCATCTGTGCTGTTTTAAAAGCAAATATCTCCTTAACCGTGTAGGTTAAGGAGATATTTCTTGCACCTACAGGTAAGCCTTAATCTAGGCTTACCTGTAGGTGCAAGTTGTCTAAGTGGGTTTACAACCACTTTAATATTATATTAACAACCATGCTCATGCTGATGTGGCATTGGCTAATAGGCATTCGCCTCTTTTCAGCATATGCTGCTGAGTGTTTGATGGTGGGACTACTTTATATTCTAGGTATAATAGTACTCAGCACAGTGACTTAGGCCCCTTTCAGACTTGTGCAACCTGAAAGTTGTGTGATTTTGATGCGACTTTAAGCAATGCCTGTGTAATCTTGAGGTCTATGGATGCAGGAGTCGCGGGGAAAGGCGCGCAAATTTCCGTCTGCAATTTTTCTGCGATTCCAGGGAATGCCTGTAAACTTAAGGTCTATGAACCTCAACTCGTATCAAAGTCAGACCAAAGTAGTACAGGGACTACTTTGAAGTCGGTGTGACTTGAAGTTGCACAGATTTAAATGGTACACATTGAAAATCATGGGGTATGACTTGTCATGCAATTCTGATGACCAAAGTCACAGGAAAATTTGCTCAAGTGTGAAAGGGGCCTCAGCCCGACTTTGTGAGCGATTTCAGAGACATCAGTGCACTTTCCTGTACAGATGTCTAGTGAAATCACATTGTTCCAAATCAGGGACAGTTGAGACCTAAGTCCCTCTGTCCCTCTTTCCTCCTCATTTGTCCCTCATTTTGTTCTGAGCTGAATAGTTTTATATAAAATGCAATTTTTATCTTTCAAAAAGGGTTTTCCAGCGCTAAACCTTTCATCTAATTTCTAAATTGCTTGGCTTTGGGAATTTACAAACAAACCTAAAGGGATATTATTGTAAAAAAAAAAAAAGCACTTGGGGGTTTAACTAATCCTTTTTTTTTTGGGAATAATTCTCTTTTAAGAAGGTGTTTTAGGAGTTGTGTCCTATGCCTACATACTTTTGCTAATAGGTGTCCCTTAGGCCCTGTTCACAACTATGCGAATTGGTTGCGGCTTACACCGCATCCAATTCGCATAACATTATAAAATACATTGATTCCAATGAGGCTGGTTCACATATGTGCGATGCATTCGCACTGCGCATTGCCAAAAAAAGGTGTGCGTTCTCTAGGCATTGCGGTGCGGCTCAGGTGCGAATTCAGGCCCATTATGTTCTATGGGGACGCATCTGATTCGCACATGTGGTGCGTTCTGAACAGGGATCTTGAGGGAGAACTCCACGCCAAATAAAAAAAACAAAAAAAACGGAATGGGTTCCCCTCCAAGAGCATACAGGGCCCTTAGATCTGGTATGGACTTTAACGGGAACCCCTACGCCAAAAAAAACGGCGTGGGGGTCCCCCCAAAGTCCATAGCAGACCCTTATCCGTGCACGCAACCTGGCAGGCCGCAGGAAAAGAGGGGGGGCGAGAGAGCGGCCCCCCTCCCTCCTGAACCGTACCAGGCTGCATGCCCTCAACATGGTGGGGAGTGGGTGCTTTGGTGCTTTGGGGCTTCCCGACAAACCCTGGCCATTGGTTGTCGGGGTATGCGGGCGGGGGTTTATCAGAATCCAGGAGCCCCCTTTAATAAGGGGGCCCCCAGATCCTGTTCCCCCACCCTATGTGAATGAGTATGGGGTACATCGTACCCCCACCCATTCACCTGGTGGAAAAAAAATGGCAATAAAAACACTACACAGGTTTTTAAGTCATTTATTACTCAGCTCCGGGGGTCTTCTTCTGACTTCGGGGGTCTTCTTCCAACTTCGGGGGTCTTCTTCCGACTTCGGGGTTCTCTTCCGACTTCGGGGGTCTCCGGTGTCGTCTCCACGCTCTCCGGTTCTTCTCTCGGTCTCCGGGTCTTTCTTCCTTCTGCCGGGCCTCAGCTATCTTCTTCCAGCACTTTTTCTAGCGGGGGCCCGGTCTTCTTCGTCACCTTCTTCCCTCTTCTCTCCTGGAGATGTTGACTCGTCGCTGACAAATAAATGACTTAAAAAACCTGTGTAGTGTTTTTATTGCCATTTTTTTTCCACCAGGTGAATGGGTAGGGGTACGATGTACCCCATACTCATTCACATAGTGTGGGGGGTCAGGACCTGGGGGCCCCCTTATAAAAGGGGGCTCCTGGATTCCGATAAGCCCCCGCCCGCATACCCCAACGGCCAGGGTTGTCGGGAAGAGGCCCTGTCCTCATCAACATGGGGGCAGGGTGCACCCCCCTGCCCCAAAGCACCCACCCCCCCATGTTGAGGGCATGCGGCCTGGTACGGTTCAGTAAAGGAGGGGGGCCGCTCTCTCGTCCCCCCTCTTTTCCTGCAGCCTGCTAGGTTGCGTGCTCGGACAAGGGTCTGCTATGGACACCGTTTTTTTCGGCGTAGGGGTTCCCGTTAAAGTCCATACCAGACCTAAGGGCCTGATATGCTCCTGGAGGGGAACCCATGCAGTTTTCTTTATTTAAAATTTGGCGTGGAGTTCCCCCTCATGTTAACAGCGGCGAGACTTCCCATGTCGGCAAGTCCGCAGCTAAAAACGCAATGGAACCGCTGAACAACTGATTGCGAACTTGGCAAAGACTCCAAGCTCAAAAACGCAACGCATAGGTGTGAACCTAGCCTTATACCCATCTCAAAAAGTTGGGAGGTAAGAAATCGCCTCCTGAAGTCGCCCAAAGTAGTGTAGTAAATACTTTTAGGAATCTGTGTGGCGTCGCACCAATTTGGACAGTTCTATTGCCGTCAATAGGCGCCGATTTGGCCTGTAATTTGACATGTCAATTCAGAGCTGTTGTGAACATGGGTGAAGTTGCATAGATATGAATGGAACTCATGGGGGGTAACTTTTAATGCGACTCTGAGGTCCAAAGCTGCATGAAAAGTCACATAAGTGTGAAAGTAACCTAATGAGATTAAATGATAACACCTTTGAATAAAGCCCCATTTGCACTTGTGCGACCTTAAAATTGCACAGCTTTGCCATGACTTGAAGCAATGTCTGTGTAATCTTATGGTGTATGGACCTCAAATCACATAAAAGTCAAACCAAGGTAGTGCAGGGACAAATTTGCCCCACTTTCAGGATGCACAAGTGACAATAGGGCCAAATTCAAAGATATCCTTGAATCTCTTTCACGCTGCTGCGACCTGAAAGTCACACTAATTTGATGCCACTTTGCCGCTGCAAGTTGGCCCAAACTTCTGGGAATGCCTGTGTAATATTGCGCCCTATGTACCTCAAGTCACATGAGGCTCTGTTTCCACTATTGCAACCCTAAATTGGCATGATTTTGCCGCAATTTTTTTGCCGCGATTATGATGCGACTTGGAGCAATGCCTGTATATTCTTAAGGTCTATGGACCTCAAGTCGTATCAAAGTGGGACCAAAGTAGTGCAGGGACTACTTTGAAGTCGCACAGATATGAACCATACTCATTGGAAATCATGGGGTATGACATGTCAATCGACTTTGCAGTCCCAAGTCACATGACAAGTCGCACTAGTGGAAACTGAGCCTGAAAGTCACACCAAAGTAGTACAGGGACTACTTTGAAGTTGGTGTGACTTAAAGTAGCAGAGATATGAATGGTTATCATTGAGAATCATGAAAAGTCGCCCAACTGTGAATCAAGTCATATATATTTTAATAGAAAGGAGCTCTCATTTATACTTGCATAGTTCTTACCGATTTACATCAGCAGAACAAATGCAGGAAGTAGTGATTAGGGATGAGCCGAACACCCCCCGGTTCGGTCCGCACAAGAACCTTTGAACGGACCGAAAGTTTGCACGAACATTAGAACCCTATTAAATACAATGGACGCGAACGTTTGAAATCTAAAGTGCTAATTATAATGACTAATATGCATGTTATTGTCCTAAAAAGGGTTTGGGGACCCGGGTTCTGCCCCAGGGGACATGTATCAATGCAAAACGAAGTTTTAAAAACGGCCGTTTTTCGGGAGCAGTCATTTTAATGATGCATAAAGTGAAAAAAAAAAGTGAAATATTCCTTTAAATATTGTACCAAGGGGGTGTCTAAAGTATGCCTGTGAAGTGTCACATGTTTCCCGTGTTTAGAACTGTCCCTGCACAAAATGACATTTCTAAAGGAAAAAAAGCCATTTAAAACTGCTTGCGGCTTTAATGTAATGTCTGGTCCCGGTAATATGAATGAAAATCTTTGAGAAAAATTGCATGGCTACCCCATCAAACCCCCCCCCCCCTACCCCAGCCCATTACCATCCCCTTTGGGTCTTGTATGGATATTAAGGGGAACCCCGCACCCAAAATAAAAAAAGGCCCTATATACTCTGAACAGCAGTATACAGGCGGTGCAAACAAGACAGGGACTGTAGGTTTGTTCTTAAGTAGAATCTGTTTGTAATTTTGAACATGTACATTGTTTAAGTGTAGCTCCAGCCAAAAAATCTATTTTTAAGCTTTTTGGAAAACATAGGGAAGGGTTAACACCCCTGTAACATTTGTTTTGCTGTCTGTGCACCTGTTCAGAACATTTCACCTCACTTTCTGTCCCAATGACAAATGTTTTTGAAAAGTGGGGTTTTTAATGAAACAAGGATTGGTGATAAAGCATCAGTAGAGAGGAGACACATTTTTCCCATATTAAGTCTTACAGGAGAGAATTTCCCTTCCTAGGGGTAGATTTCCTCTCACTTCCTGTTGTCTCCTTTCGTTTGCAAGTAGGAGTCGTTTGTAAGTTGGATGTTTGAAAGTAGGGGCCTGCCGTATATACTCTGCTGAAATTTGCCCCTTAGATGTTGGTGTTGCCACAACACTGTGAGCCCTCCCAGTTACTCTTGGTGGGCGCTGGAACGCCCTGCTGTGAACTATTATATCAGGAATTGTAACTACATGCCATTTTTGAACAGTGGTAGGAAAAATTGGGCCTTTGGTGGTGGTGCTAGTGCTACAACACTGTCAGCCCTCACAGTTACTCTTGGTGGGCGCATGAATGGGCCCTACTGTAAATTATTAGATCAAGAATTGTAATTGCATGCCCCTGTTGAAGAGGGGCAGAAAAATTGGGCCTTTGGTGGTGGTGGTGTTGGTGTTGCCACAACACTGTAAGCCCTCACAGTTACTCTTGTTGGGCAAAGGAATGGGCCCTGCTGTGAATTATTAGATCAAGAATTGTAATTACATGCCCCTGTTGAACAGGGGCAGAAAAATTGGGCCTTAGGCACTGGTGCCACAACACTGCAACCCCTCACAGATACTGTACTTGGAGCACAGCAATGAGCCCTGTTGCAAAGTATTGCATCAAAAATTGTAATTACACTCCCCTGTTAAACAGGGGCTGAAAAATTGGGCCTTAGGCACTGGTGCCACAACACTGCAACCCCTCACAGATACTGTACTTGGAGCACAGCAATGAGCCCTGTTGCAAAGTATTGCATCAAAATTTTTAATTACATGCCCCTGTTAAACAGGGGCTGAAAAATTGGGCCTTAGGCACTGGTGCTGGTGCCACGACACTGCAACCTCTCCCCGATAATCTAGTTGGAGTGCAGGAATGAGCCCTGCTGCAAAGCATTGCATAAAAAATTGTAATTACACGCCCCTGTTAAACAGGGGCTGAAAATTGGGCCTTAGGCACTGGTGCCACAACACTGCAACCCCTCACAGATACTGTACTTGGAGCACAGCAATGAGCCCTGTTGCAAAGTATTGCATCAAACATTTTAATTACATGTCCCTGTTAAACAGGGGCTGAAAAATTGGGCCTTAGCCACTGGTGGTGGCACCCAGAAACAAAAAAGTTCTTCCAAGCTATCATCAAGAATCGGATCATTGAGGAGGAGGAGGATAGTCAGTCAACATAAAAGGACAGTCACTCAGCATCAGCATCAGTCTTGAAGGGATGTGACATTTGAAAATAAATTATTCTGTTATATCAGCTTCAGGTGCTTGGTAGCTGGTGGTGATCCAAGACTGGTTCATCTTTATGAAGGTCAGTCGATCAACCGAGTCGGTGGACAGGCGCACCCTGTGATCCGTGACAAAGCCTCCAGCAGCACTGAATGTGCGTTCCGAAAGAACGCTGGATGCAGGACAGGCCAGTAGCTCAATTGCATACTGTGCAAGCTCTGGCCAGTGATCCATCCTCAAGACCCAGTAAGCCAGAGGATTTTCGGTGGGAAAGGTGTCCAAGTCTGACCTTGCCCCTAGGTATTCCTGCACCATGTATATCAGACGCTGGCGATGGTTGCTGGAACCGATCATACCTTGGGGCTGCGGACTAAAAAATTGTCTGAACGCATCGGTCAGACGGCCACCTTCTCCACCGCTCCTTCTGCTACTGACAGAAGACTCAGCAACTCGTTGTCCAGGACCAGGAGTTTGTAACCTCCCAGTCTCTGGGAACACGTTGCACAGACCTTTCTGCAAGGCCTCCCGGAGTTGTCTCATCCTCTGCTCCCTCTGCGACGGCAAGATAAGGTCAGCAACCTTACCCTTGTACCGTGGATCAAGGAGAGTGACCAGCCAGTAATGGTCCCTCTCCTTGATCCGAAGAATATGAGGATCCTTCCACAGACTTTGCAGGATCAGGGAGGCCATGCAGCGTAGGTTAGCTGAGGCATTCGGTCCGGAGTCCTCTGGGTTACTAAGGACGACATGATCCGCAGCCACCTCCTCCCAGCCACGTACAAGTCCACGGGTTTGTTGGGACTGTAAATCATCCCTAAAAGACTGCTGCTGTTGATGCTGAGTGCCATGCTCCACCTCCATGCTGACACAATCCTCCTCCTCCTCCTCCTCGTCCTCTTCCTGTGTGATGGGTGGGACACAAGGAACACTGTCTGGGTAAAGGGGGCCTTGAGAGGCAAGGAAGTCCTCCTCTTCCTGCCTCTGTTCTACCTCAAGTGCCCTGTCCATTATTCCACGCAGCGTATGCTCCAACAGGTGGACAAGAGGTACAGTGTCACTGATGCATGCACTGTCATTGTTCACCATCCTCGTGGCCTTCTCAAATGGTGCCAGGACAGTACATGCATCCCTGATCATGCCCCACTGGCGTGGTGAAAAAAAAACAAGCTCCCCTGACCCTGTCCTGGTGCCGTAGTCGCACAGGTACTCATTGATCGCCCTCTGCTGCGTGTGCAGCCACTGCAGCATGGCCAACGTTGAGTTCCACCTGGTGGGCATGTCACATATAAGGCAGTTCTTGGGCAGGTTCAACTCCTTTTGCAGCTCAGCCAGCCGAGCACTGGCATTATATGATCTGCTGAAATGCACACAGACTTTCCTGGCCTGCCTCAGGACATCCTGTAAGCCCGGGTACCTGCCCAAGAACCGCTGCACCACCAGGTTAAGAACGTGAGCCACACAGGGCACATGGGTCAGTTGTCCCTGTCGGAGGGCGGAGAGGAGGTTGGTGCCATTGTCGCAAACCACCATTCCTGGCTTAAGCTGGCGTGGCGTCAACCACCTCTCGGCCTGCCCCTGCAGATCTGACAGAACCTCTGCCCCAGTGTGGCTCCTGTCCCCCAAACACACCAGCGCAAGCACGGCATGGCATCTTTTTGCCTGCGTACTTGCGTAGCCCCTTAAACGCCTACGGAGCACCGCTGGTTCCATGGACAAAGCACAGGAAGAGGCCATGGAGGAAGAAGAAGAGGATTAGGTGGATGAGAGAGGTGTGTCACAACCAGTAGTAGCATTTTGGAGGCGTGGCAGCGGAACAACCACCAACACTACTGCACCCTGTCCTGCATCCTTCCCAGCTGCCAAAAGAGTGACCCAATGGGCCTTGAAAGAAAGGTAATGTCCCTGTCCATGCCTGCTGACTGCCCTGTCCAGCGAGGCATGGACATTGCCTTCCATATGCCGGTAGAGAGCCGGAATCGCCTTCCGTGAGAAAAAGTGGCGTTTGGGAACCTGCCACTGAGGAACCACACATTGCATAAACTCACGGAAGGGGGCCGAGTCTACCAACTGAAAAGGCAGCAGTTGAATTGCTAGCAATTTAGCCAAGCTAGCATTCAACCGCTGGGCATGTGGATGGCTGGGAGTGAACTTCTTTCGACGGACCAGCAGCTGGGGCAGGGAAATTTGCCTGCTACAATTGGACGTCGGTGTACTGCTAGCAGAGTGCCCGCAAGTACTTGGCTGTGACACACCTAATTCTACACCTTCATTCCTCTCAGTGCAGGTTTCAGAGAGGACTGAAGGTATAGTGGGGTTGGAGATCCCAGCTGATGAGGAGCAAGGAGAGGTCCGCTTTGTTCTTTGGTGTGGGTCTTTAAGGTACGATTGCCAACGAGCTGCATGGCAGGTCAACATATGTCTAGTCAAGCAAGTGGTGCCCAAGCGACTGATGTTATTGCCACGCGAGATACGCTTGAGACATATGTTGCAAATAGCAGCGGTGCGATCTGATGCACTCGACTCAAAAAAGGCCCACACCAAAGAACTTTTGGAATAACGGGCAGAGGCAGCGCCCTGCACAGGCGTAGCTCTGCGGTGTGATTCAGTCTGTGTGCTGCTCTTACGCTGACCCCCGGAGGGCATCCTGCCTCGTTGGAGATGTGCCTCCTCCTCATCCTTCTCCTCTCTCCTATCAGGCACCCACGTGGAGTCAGTGACCTCATCATCCCCTCCCTCCTCATCACTGGAGCCAATCTGGCAGTATGCTGCAGCTGCTGGAACATGACTGCCAGATTTCTGTCCTTCTTGAGCATCCCCTCTCTCTGCGCTCACACTACTGCCTTCCTCTAGCTGGGTATCATCATCAGACCCTTCGAAACGCTGGGCATCCTCCTGGAGCATGTACCCAACACTGTGCTCAAACAGTTTGGAGGACTCCTCAGGAGGACATGGTGGGTCTAGGGAAGGAGTGACTGATGATGACATTGATGCAAGGGAAGAGGACGCTTTGGCAGCTGCTTTGCCAGTACCCTGAGCCTGGGTGAGAGAGGATGAGGAGGATGAGGAGGGCTTGGTCATCCACTCTACCAAGTCTTCGGCATGATGCGGCTCAACACGTCCAGCTGCCGAAAATAAGGACAAGCGTGTCCCATGGCCACGTGCTGATGACAATGCACTGCATCCACGACCAGCACTGTTGTCTCTAGACACAGAGCCTGCTTGCCCTCTTTTATTGGCTCGTGACTGTCTGCCTCTCTTTGTTGGCCTTCCAGACATAGTAATGGCCTGCAGGGAGATGGGAAAACCAGCAATTGGGTAGTGTATTTTGTGCTGGAGGCACACAACACCCACTAACTCCAGCAGATGCCTTTATTAGAGAACAGCAATGACGGGTATATACAGGTGTATACTGTACTAGGGCACACAACACCCACTATCTCCAGCAGATGCCTTTATTAGAGAATAGCAATGACGGGTATATACAGGTGTATACTGTACTAGGGCACACAACACCCACTAACTCCTGCAGATGCCTGTGTTAGAGAACAGCAATGACAGGTATATACAGGTGTATACTGTGCCACTAACTTCTGCAGATGCCTGTATTAGAGAACAGCAATGACGGGTATATACAGGTGTACACTGTGCCACTAACTCCTGCAGATGTCTGTATTAGAGAACAGCAATGACGGGTATGTACAGGTGTACACTATGCCACTAACTCCTGCAGATGCCTGTATTAGAGAACAGCAATGACGGGTATATACAGGTGTACACTGTGCCACTAACTCCTGCAGATGCCTGTATTAGAGAACAGCAATGACGGGTATATACAGGTGTACACTGTGCCACTAACTCCTGCAGATGCCTGTATTAGAGAACAGCAATGACGGGTATATACAGGTGTACACTGTGCCACTAACTCCTGCAGATGCCTGTATTAGAGAACAGCAATGACGGGTATATACAGGTGTATACTGTGCCACTAACTCCTGCAGATGCCTGTATTAGAGAACAGCAATGACGGGTATATATAGGTGTATACTGTGCTGGGGCACACAACACCCACTAACTGCTGCAGATGCCTGAGAAAAGAACACACTGTCCCTGCCTGCCTATCTAGCTTAGAGAACAGCATTGAAGTGTAGATCCAGGTGTATACTGTGCTGGAGGCACACAACACCCACTAACTCCTGCAGATGCCTGAGAAAAGAATAGAACATAGAACACACTGTCCCTGCCTATGTATCTCTTTCCCTGCACGCCGGAACACACTGCGCTGGGGTGTGTACTAAACCCCCCTGAGCTATGATTGGCCACAGGCATCCTGCCTGTGGCCAATTATGTCTCTCCTCGCTGCCGGTGCTGTGATTGGCCAAGCATGCGGGGTCACAGTGCATGCTTGGCCAATCACAGCGCTGGGATTGCACTGCGATGGCGCAGTGTATTGTGGGCCATTCGCGTCACTCGAATTTGGCACGAACGGCCTATAACGTTCGATCTTCGGCGAACAATCGAACACGAAGCTCATCCCTAGTAGTGATGTGTGCACATGGGCCAGAAGCAAATGTGTGGTGATGCCAAACAAATCAATGAAGCCCACCCACACCAAATCCACCCCCACCTTGAGTAAGCACAAGTACATATCCTACACTTACCCGGCAAATCAGCAACACCTCCTCTTTGCTAAAGAGGGACCTCGCCATGTCCACCTAAATGGAGATCCTGACCAGCACAGGAACTTCCGGGTAATTACAATGACTCATTTCCGGGTCAGGAGGTGAAACCACGCTCTGTTGATTGCAGCTGCGAATATTTGATCTCAATCACAATTAGAATTTATTATTTTTGATTATTTGCAAATTTGTATTTTTACATATAATGATATTTGAAGGTAAACTTAAGGGAGTTTAATAAGAAATGGTGTCTCTGGCATAGCAGCAGGTGAATTACAAAGGGAAAAGGCACAGTTTGAGCCCTGCTTCACACTGACAGTGGGAGAAAATCATTCAGCTGAACTCATACGATTTCATTCCCACATGTCAGTCCTGACACCAGTTAGAACAGCGCAATTGCCACCGATTTGACATGTCAAATCGCACCAATGTGAACCAGAGCTGACTCACACAACACTGCCTATCCTCCAGCTGAATTCATTACCTGCAATTCTCCACAGCTGTTATATATAAAGATTCCACATTTATCATTTACTTGCAGGTGTGCTGAAGCCTAGGTTTACATTGGGGCAATTTGTCATGCAATTTCAGAAATCAAATCGCATGACTATTGGTGGCAATGGCACTGTTCCAATCGATGCAACCCCAATTTTGTGGCACCGCACCGATTTGCAAAAGTAGTTTCTTCACTACTTTTGCCGATTTCAGGTGCGACTTCAATAGACATTTGTGTATGAAGCCACACAGATGTCTATCAAGTAGTACCTAAAATCGCGCTAGCTCAAGTGAAGTAGCGCAATTTCAAAGTAGCATCAATGTGAATCAGGGTGAAGAGATTCGTTTTTTTGGTGCACAAATGCATATAGAAATAAAATATAAAATATATTGCACTTTGCCAAAACCACCACCACCAAAAAAACTAAAGAACAAAAAAAAAACACACCACACACCAAAGCTCAATAATGTACTTTGATTTTGCCAGCAGAAACAAAAATTATGTACATTCATTTACTAGCTTCAAAAAAATTTGGACAGGATACATGGTGCTTCCTGTTCCAACATGACTGCACACCAGTGCACAAAGCAAGGTCCATAAAGACATAGATGAGCGAGTTTGGGGTGGAGAAACTTGACTGGCCTGCACAGAGTCCTGACCTCAACCCGATAGAAAACCCTTTGGCTGAATTAGAGCAGAGACTGCGAGACAGGCCTTCTCATCCAACATCAGTGCCTGGCCTCACAAATGCACTTCTTGAAGAATGATCAAACATTCCCATAGACACGCTAAACCTTGTGGTTCAGCAATTTGTTGTAGGACCTGTTTAAGCTGTTGACCGTGCTCTCTCTTTCTCCTATGCTAAACCTTGTGGCATGCCTTCCCAGCCTTCCCAGAAGCTGTTCTAGCTGCAAAGGGTGGGCCAAATCAAATTTTAACCCTACGGACTAAGACTGGGATGCCTTTAAAGTTCATGTGTGTGTAAAGGCAGGCGTCCCAATACTTTTGGCTAAATTGTGTATCTGGCAAGATTTACAATGGTGGTGGAACCCTCCTACACATAAATACAACATTTAGACATAGTTTTAAGACCTGGGAGATGAGACAACTTCTCTACATGAAGTAGCATGTTTGGGATTTGAACCCAGACACGCTAAACAGAAGTTCTAACCTCTAAGCCACGGAGCTGCCACATGTGAGATCCTCATGCACATAAATACACATAAATACTGCATTTCTTTGGGCATACAGGTGATGGAATTACATTACTCAAGTGTTATTCTTCTTGATTTATTCTGTAATATTTGGTATTTTTTTGTGGGTGAATTTAGAATAGTGATATTACCCTCAAATTTTGGGGAATTACATTTTGATTTCTGATGTTGGAACACATATCAAATTTTTGGGGCTCAAATTATGATTATTTAGAAATAATAAAAAGCACTAAAAAATGTGACTGATTTAAAATTTGCATTAGCAATGGTATTGTTTGTGCTTTGTAAAGACACCTATGTGAGTCTGGGTAAAGATTGTTGTGAGATGGAGAGTAACAAGTGAATGTGACAGAGAAAAATATATTTTACCAAAATTTCAAAACATTCCACATTCTTAACCACTTCCTTACCCAGCCACAGTCAAATGACGTCCACAGATGGGATCTCCCATCCTGCGGCGATCGGGGTACCGTTGTGTCCCTTTAGGACACAGCCGTTCCCTGATGGGGGTAAAGGAGTGGCGGCAGAGCGGCGGCGGCGGGCAGCGGAGCTTCCCGTGCGGCTTACCGGCTCCTATATGCAGAGCTGCAGTAGCGGCGTGCACGGCGCCCGCGCGCACCCCCGGTGCGGCGATCGGGGATCCGGTATGTCCCTCTGGACATAGCAATTGCCACCAATTTGACATGTCAAATCGCACCAATGTGAACCAGAGCTGACTCACACAACACTGCCTATCCTCCAGCTGAATTCATTACCTGCAATTCTCCACAGCTGTTATATATAAAGACTCCACCTTTATCATTTACTTGCAGGTGTGCTGAAGCCTAGGTTTACATTGGGGCAATTTGTCATGCAATTTTAGAAATCAAATTGCATGACTATTGGTGGCAATGGCACTGTTCCAATCGATGCAACCCCAATTTTGTGGCACCGCACCGATTTGCAAAAGTAGTTTCTTCACTACTTTTGCCGATTTCAGGTGTGACTTCAATAGACATTTGTGTATGAAGCCACACAGATGTCTATCAAGTAGTACCTAAAATCGCGCTAGCTCAAGTGAAGTAGCGCAATTTCAAAGTAGCATCAATGTGAACCAGGGTGAAGAGATTCGTTTTTTGGTGCACAAATGCATATAGAAATAAAATATAAAAGATATTGCACTTTGCCAAAACCACCACCACCAAAAAAACTAAAGAACAAAAAAAAAAAAAAAAAACACACCACACACCAAAGCTCAATAATGCACTTTGATTTTGCCAGCAGAAACAAAAATTATGTACATTCATTTACTAGCTTCAAAAAAATTTGGACAGGATACATGGTGCTACATTTAGCATTTGGATTTTAAGGGCCCTGCTCATAGGAGCTTACAATCTAAAATTTGTCAAAACCTTAGAGTGCACTCAGCTTTACTTTTAGTGTATAACGGGCAACACATCACATTTTTATCTGCAAGATTTTAGAAACATACTTAAGTCATTATTCTTACAAAGCATTCCAACATATTAAAAAAGACACATGCTCAAAACACCCACCCCCACCCCACAATCCACATATACATACATTGGTGACCATGTTCTGCTGGAATCTGCATTTATGTGTACATGATTAAGCAATGAGATCCAAGAGTAGAAGGTCAGCAGATGCTTCCAAACGATTTTGCATGGTCAGACAGGAACAATACACACACAATTTTTGATTGAAAAAATCCACAAGAATTTCAGCAAATAACACTAGTCGGTGGGTTTGTCAATCTGCACAATATCATTCCTTCTCCCCCACAAACCACAGCAAAAAACCTGGCCTTCTCAGACCAAATGATCCCGGATACTGCAGGCCTTTATATAAGAGAGGTTGTATTGTTAGCACACTGACACACGCCCAATAGAAGTTCACGCCCAATAGAATTACATGCACAATAGAAGTACACGCCCAATAGAAGTACACCACCAGTATCTTTCAATCTGTCTCTTTGTGTATGTCTAAAGTGATTGCACCTGATGGACAGGAACACATAATACTATTTGCAACTGTGTTAGCCCATGGCTATGTGCATCAAATCTCCAACTACAGGCCAAAGATCCAAGTCCATTTACATGCACATAAACAAAGCAACAGTTTTCTAAGCATATGTACCTGTGCAGTGTAAACCCTACAATTTTAAATGTCCAAGTCCCTGGGCATGATTAGTGCTAACAAACATTAACATCAGTCCCTGGCTCCAATGAGCTTCCAATCTAAATTCCAAAACAAACTTTCTTACATTAGAGACTATTTTGACAGGAGACAAATAAAATGCCAGCATATCTTAGGATTGTGGTGAGAAACCCACACAGGGAGAACATATAAACTTCAACACAAGCATTAGCATGTAGGGGAATTGAATCAGCAACCCCAGTGCTGCTAGACAGAATTGCTACCCACTTAGCCACCAGGCAGCCTCACGCATGTTTTCTGCATCTCAGTGGTGTGAACCAGCCCTAAGTCGATAGCCATGCTCAGTGTCTACAAGCAATATACAATATATTGGCCTAAGTATTGGGACGCCTTTCTTTTTTTTTTTTGAAAAGTTGTTTTTATTTGTTTTCAACAATGCATATCATACAACAAGTGGACGTGTCCTAGACACCATCCATACAAGGCCAACATGGCCAATCCTGTCTAACAGAGACCAACTAACTAACACCGCCACCCCCCCCCCCCCCGAGTCACAGCCCGACATAGTAGAGAAAAAATCTTCCATCTAGTCCATAATCCATAGGAAGTTCTTGTGCAACACATACCCGTATGTACATGACTTATGGGAACCTCCCCCCTCCTCCCCCTAAGGGGAAGGAAGAAGGGAAACAGAGGAATAAGAGGTGAGAAAAAGGAAAAAAAGAATGAGAATAAAATGAAAAACAAAAGAGAGAGTAACACATACATTTGAACTGCAATTACGCTGGTCACACCCACGCACGCCTTTCTTTAAACGCACATGAACTGTAATAGCATCCCAGTATTAGTCCGTAGGGTTCAATATTGAGTTGGCCCACCCTTTGCAGCTATAACAGCTTCAACTCTTCTGGGAAGGCTGTCCACAAGGTTTAGGAGTGTGTCTATGGGAATGTTTGACCATTCTTCCAAGTGCATTTGTGAGGTCAGTCACTGATGTTGGACGAGAAGGCCTGGCCTACAGTCTCTGCTCTAATTCATCCCCAAGGTGTTCTGTTGTGTTGAGGTCAGGACTCTGTCCAGGCCAGTCAAGTTCCTCCACCCTGAACTCACTCATCCATGTTTTTATGGACCTTGCTTTGTGTACTGGTCCAAATCATTTGGTGGAGGGGGATTATGGTGTGGGGTTGTTTCTCAGGGGTTGGGCTTGGCCCCTTAGTTCTAGTGAAGGGAACTCTTAAGGCATCAGCATACCAAGACATTTTGGACAATTTCATGCTCCCAACTTTGTGGGAAAAGTTTGGGGGTGACCCCTTCCTGTTCCAACATGACTGCACACCAGTGCACAAAGCAAGGTCCATAAAGACATAGATGAGCGAGTTTGGGGTGGAGAAACTTGACTGGCCTGCACAGAGTCCTGACCTCAACCCGATAGAAAACCCTTTGGCTGAATTAGAGCAGAGACTGCGAGACAGGCCTTCTCATCCAACATCAGTGCCTGGCCTCACAAATGCACTTCTTGAAGAATGATCAAACATTCCCATAGACACGCTAAACCTTGTGGTTCAGCAATTTGTTGTAGGAGCTGTTGACCGTGCTCTCTCTTTCTCCTATGCTAAACCTTGTGGCATGCCTTCCCAGCCTTCCCAGAAGCTGTTCTAGCTGCAAAGGGTGGGCCAAATCAAATTTTAACCCTACGAACTAAGACTGGGATGCCTTTAAAGTTCATGTGTGTAAAGGCAGGCGTCCCAATACTTTTGGCTAAATTGTGTATCTGGCAAGATTTACAATGGTGGTGGAACCCTCCTACACATAAATACAACATTTAGACATAGTTTTAACACCTGGGAGATGAGACAACTTCTCTACATGAAGTAGCATGTTTGGGATTTGAACCCAGACACGCTAAACAGAAGTTCTAACCTCTAAGCCACGGAGCTGCCACATGTGAGATCCTCATGCACATAAATACACATAAATACTGCATTTCTTTGGGCATACAGGTGATGGAATTACATTACTCAAGTGTTATTCTTCTTGATTTATTCTGTGATATTTGGTGTTTTTTTGTGGGTGAATTTAGAATAGTGATATTACCCTCAAATTTTGGGGAATTACATTTTGATTTCTGATGTTGGAACACATATCAAATTTTTGGGGCTCAAATTATGATTATTTAGAAATAATAAAAAGCACTAAAAAATGTGACTGATTTTAAATTTGCATTAGCAATGGTATTGTTTGTGCTTTGTAAAGACACCTATGTGAGTCTGGGTAAAGATTGTTGTGAGATGGAGAGTAACAAGTGAATGTGACAGAGAAAAATATCTTTTACCAAAATTTCAAAACATTCCACATTCTTAACCACTTCCTTACCCAGCCATAGTCAAATGACGTCCACAGATGGGATCTCCCATCCTGCGGCGATCGGGGTACCGTTGTGTCCCTTAGGACACAGCCGTTCCCTGATGGGGGTAAAGGAGTGGCAGCGGAGCGGCGGCGGCGGGCAGCGGAGCTTCCCGTGTGGCTTACCGGCTCCTATATGCAGAGCTGCAGCAGCGGCGTGCACGGCGCCTGTGCGCGCCCCCGGGGGCGCGCGGCGCGGCGATCGGGGATCCGGTGTGTCCCTCTGGACATAGCCGATCCCCGATGGAAAGAATGTGGCGACGGGAGGTGGATATTCCGGTAACACTTACCGGATTCGATGATGCAGAGCTGCGCAGCGGCGTGCACGGCACCCGCGCTCCCCCGCGGTGATCAGGGCTAAGGCTTTTCCCTTGGATACAGCCCAGCCCCGATCAGAGTAAAGAGCCAATGAAATGGCTCTTTACCACGTGACCGGCTGTGTCCAATCACAGCCGGTCACTAAATGTAAACAAAACACACTGATGTGTGTGTAACTTACTGTTGCTGGGTTCTCCTCTTCACACACCGATCCAGTGTGAGGAGGAGATCAGCTAACAGTGAGTTACACACTACATATGTACCACTGTGCCCAGATTGCCCCCCCTAAATAAAGAGTACCTGTCATCTAGTATCTAGTACCTGCCACCAGAGTACCCGTCCATCAGTAGTACCTGTCCATCAGGAGTACCCGCCACCTCACCAGAATACCCGCCACCTCACCAAAGTACCCGCCACCTCACCAAAGTACCCGCCACCAGTCCATCAGGAGTACCTGTCCATCAGGAGTACCTGTCCACCAGGAGTACCCGCCACCTCACCAGAATACCCGCCACCTCACCAGAATACCCGCCACCTCACCAAAGTACCCGACATCAGGAGTACCTGTCCATCAGGAGTACCTGTCCACCAGGAGTACCTGTCCACCAGGAGTACCCACCACCTCACCAGAATACCCGCCACCTCACCAAAGTACCCGCCACCAGTCCATCAGGAGTACCTGTCCATCAGGCGTACCTGTCCATCAGGAGTACCTGTCCACCAGGAGTATCCGCCAGCTCACCAGAATACCCGCCACCTCACCAAAGTACCCGCCACCAGTCCATCAGGAGTACCTGTCCATCAGGAGTACTCGCCACCTCACCAGAGTACCCACCACCAGTCCATCAGGAGTACCTGTCCATCAGGAGTACCTATCCACCAGGAGTACCGTCCACCTCACCAGAGTACCCGCCACCTAACCAGAGTACCCGCCACCAGTCCATCAGGAGTACCTGTTCATCAGAGTACCTGTCCACCAGAGTACCAGACACCTCACCAGAGTACCCGCCACCAGTTCATCAGGAGTACCTGTCCATCAGAGTACCTGTCCACCAGTGTACTCGCCACCTCACCAAAGTACCTGCCACCTCACCAAAGTACCCGCCACCTCACCAAAGTACCCGCCCCCTCACCAAAGTACCCGCCACCAGAGTACATACAGAGTACATACAGCCACTATGTCCAGAAAGGTGTACACCTCAGAAGAAGCATACCAAATACTCAGTCTGACCGATGAGAGCAACAGGGAGCTCTCACCGCTCAGTTCTGATTCCGATTCTGGTTCGGAATATGAGCCCCCCGAAGGCAGCACATCTGGATCTGAATTAGAGGAGGACACAGTCCGTCCAAAAAGAAGACAGTCTTAACACCAGGTAGCTACCAGCAGTGCCAACGGCGGTAGACCCCAGGAAGCGAGGCCCAGTACAAGCGCTGCTAGACCCCAGGAGGAGAGGCCCAGTACAAGCGCTGCAAGACCCCAGGAGGAAAGGCCCAGTGCAAGTGCACGCCAAAGAAGTAGGACCCGAACCCTGCTTCCAGATGGCTTGGCAAACCCATTGTGGCTGCCTTCTACCTCAGAGTCAGCCACGATCCCCCCTTTTACAGCACAGCCTGGTGTGCAGGTCAACACTGCAGGTTTTTCCAAACTTGATTTTTTTAATTTATTTTTCCCTGATGAATTGCTTCAAGGCATTGTGGACCAAACTAACCTTTTTGCTCAACAATTTATTGAAAACAACCCCAGCTCCAGCTATGCCCGCCCTTTCGAATGGAGACCCCTAACAGTGGTGGAGCTTAGATTGTTTTTAGGCCTAACGTTTAACATGGGGCTTACAAAAAAAATGAAATGAATAGGTATTGGTCGAATAAACCCATCCACCATATGCCAATTTTTACATCGGCCATGTCCAGGTCCCGATACAAACTTATAATGCGGTTCCTGCATTTCAGTGACAACTCACAGTGCCCCCCCCCCGAAATCACCCAAACTTTGACAAATTATATAAAATTCGCCCCCTAATAAAAAAAAATTCCAAGAAGTTTGCCGAACTTTATGTCCCTGATAAAAACATTTCTGTGGACGAATCCCTGGTGCATTTCACAGGCCGGCTGGGAATCAAGCAATATATCCCCAGTAAGCGGGCAAGGTACGGCTTGAAGCTCAACAAGCTCTGTGAAAGCGCCACTGGTTATGTGTACTCATTCCGCGTGTACAAAGGCAAAGATTCCCAGCTCCAGCCCCCTGAGTGTCCATCGTATATGGGAATAAGTGGAAAAATTGTTTGGGAGTTGGCATTCCCACTCCTCCAAAAGGGGTATCATATTTACATGGACGACTATTATACCAGCCTGCCCCTTCTCCGCCACCTCTACCTAAAAAAAAACTCTGGCCTGTGGTACAACAAGAAAAAACAGAAAGGGCTTCCCACAGCGTCTTGTCACCACAACCATTCAAAAGGGGGAATCGGCAAGCTTGAGGAACGAGGAAGTGTTGGCTGTGAAGTGGAGGGATAGGAAAGACGTGTACATCATGTCCACCATCCACGATGACACCTCGGTGGAACTTCACAGAAGACGCAGTACCGTTCGCAAGCCTTCCTGCATCATGAGTACAATAAATTCATGGGTGGTGTGGATTTAAATGACCAAATGTTGCAGCCCTATCTTTCAACCTGAAAATCCCTCTTCTGGTATAAAAAATTCGCAATTTACTTTTTTCATTTGGCCCTGTTAAATTCTTTCATAATTTACAAAAAATCAACAGAAAGACCCACCACCTTCATGAGGTTTATTGAAGACATTGTTACTGCCCTGATCTACCAACAAACATCCCCCCCAGAAAGCATTCACTCAGATTGTGTCAGCAGACTACATGAATGCCATTTTTCAGACCATATTCCACCATCAGGATCCGGAAGACGGTGCCAAAAAAAAATGTCGGGTGTGCACCAGAAGAGGAATTAGGAAAGACACCAGCTTCCATTGTCCCGACTGTCCCTCCCAACCTGGCCTTTGCATCGGAAAATGCTTCAAGCAATATCACACTCTCGAAAACTATTAAACCCATATTTCTAATACTACTATTTCCCCATTTTCAATTTGTCCTGAATATTTCCCTGCCTCAACCAACCAAATCATTGTCTTCCATGTGAACTGACCCTGGCCTGTTTCTCGACTATGCCTCTGCCTACCGTTTATTTCTGCACTGACCTCGGCCTGTTGACCATGTTTTTGCCTGCCCCCGTGGACTGATCTCTCACCCTGCTACACAGGGGTCTCACATATGTGAGGGGCTCCAGAATAGTGTTCTGAGTTCAGAAAACCAGTTTTTGGTTTTCTTTGTTCCCAGAACAGGGTCTGGTTGTCAGGAGGCTTCAAAGTGATTTGGGTGGGAGAAGCCTCTACCCCTGTCCCCATTCTTTCCTGACCGATGCCCTAAGCTTGATGGTCCTGCCTGCTCCCTGGACAAATAATCTGGCTGTGCTGACCATACCTCTGCCTGCTGCATGTACTAACTATGGACAGTATTCCTGCCTGCTGCATGGACGATCCTTTGTTCCTTTTGCTGCTGCTGACCACATCCCTGCCTGTTATCTGGACCAATGCTTTGGCTGTGCTGACATCATCTCTACCTGTACTGACTATTCCTGCCTGCTGCCTGTTTTGCTGTCGCTGTCCACATTCCTGCCTGCTGCCTGGACTGATGCTCTCCTCTTTGGACCACTGCACTACTAAAACCGCAGGTAATCTTTTCTTTACCCTTTTCTCAGAAGAATGTATTTTGGTTTATAATTGGCATGTACAGCACATGCTATGTGTTAGAAATATGAAGGGCCTTCAACAATGTGATAGGTTGTCAGGAATTTATGTGTGTAATTTATGCTCCTAGAACACGTGACGGTGCTACTTAGATGTTAGGCCTCTGTATGTTGTCAGGCTGTTTAAAAGTCTCACACATGTGGTATTTCCATACTCAGGAGGAGTAGCAGAATGCATTTTGGGGTGTCCTTTTTGCTATGTACATGCTATGTGTTGGTAATATCTTATAAATGGACAACTTTGTATAAAAAAAATGCGTTTTCATTTTTTTCCCACATATTCCAAAAACTTCTGGAAAAAAATTAACCGTTCAAAAGACTCATTGGGCCTCATAGATTATACGTTGGGGTGTTAGCTTTCCAAAATGGGGTCATTTTGTGGGCGTTTCCATTGTCCTGGTGCTCCAGGGCCTTCAAAAGTGTGATAGGTTGTCATCAAATGAGATGTGCAATTTATGCTCCTAGAATGCCTGAAGGTGCTATTTCAATGTTGGGCCTCTGTATTTGGCCAGGCTGCGTAAAAGTCTCACACATTTGGTATCGCCATACTCAGGAGGAGTAGCAGAATGTATTTTGGGGTGTCATTTTTGCTATGTACATGCTATGTGTTGGTAATATCTTATAAATTGACAACTTTGTAAATAAAAATTTCAAAAATTTCAAACATTTCCCAAGGATTGTGGGAAAAAATTACAACTTCAAAAAACTCACCATGCCTCTTACTAAATACATTGGAATGTCTGCTTTCCAAAAAGGGGTAATCTGGGTGGAATTTGTACTTTCCTGGCTTTTTAGGGTCTCAAGAAATGAGATAGGCCTTCAGTTACATCAGGTGTGATCAGATGTGATCATTTTTCAATGATTTGCACCATAGCTTGTAGACTCTCTAACTTTCACAGAGACCAAATAATATACACTTTCTTTGGTTAGTTTTACTAAAGATATGTAGCAGTATATATTTTGGCCCAATTTTATGAAGAAAAATGACTTATTTGCAAAATTTTACAATAGAAACTACAAAAAAGTTTTTTGTTTTTTTTTAAATCTCAATTTTTTCGCTTATATTGCAAAAAATAAAAAACCCAGCGGTGATTAAATACCACTAAAAGAAAGCTCTGTTTTTGAGAAAAAAATGATAAAAATTTGGCTTGGGTACAGTGTAGCATGACTGAGTAGTTGTCATTCAAAGTGTGAGAGCGCTGAAAGCTACAAATTGGTCTGGTAAGGAAGGGTGTATAAAAGCCCTGTATTGAAGTGGTTAAAAACAAAATATTTTAATTATGAGCAATAGTGTTGCAAAGGAAAATTAATTTCAGAGAAAGATACATTTCATCTCAACATTAAAATAATTTATTTGTGAAAGTTACAATTGTACCATTAGAATCAATGGCTAAAACTTGCATTGGACTATAATAGAGCAGATTTTCACTTCCAAAAAATTTTCTTTAATTCGCTCTCATTTCGGTATTTACTATAACTTTTGTGAAAAAAGACACTTGAGTTAAAATTTGAGTTATTTCAGGTCTGAGCATGCTCAGTTGTGTTGGCACCTAGTTTTACAAAAACGGGCAACTTTTCACTTCTCAGACTTTTAAAGATATTTCAGTGTAGAAATCACTTTTTCACACAGTTTAAAAGCAGATTATCTTTAAATAATATACCACATATTTCAGTACCATTTAGGCAATTATATCATGCTCTAAACATTATTTCCATGAGCAATTCTCCAGTCTCTTAGCAGAGTAAGGATTTGGGTGCTGTTTGGATTCTAGGAACCTTAGTAAATTCGATTTTGGGAGTATTTTCTCTCCAGCGCTATAGTGAACACCGTTTTAACGCTAATTAGCGCTAATTGCCGCGAATCACGCTAATTCGCTGCAATAAGCGCCGCAGCGCTATAATAAATTACCCCCAGTGTGTCAACATGTGCTATCTCCCATCACGTGATATCAATGTACGTGTTTTGGGGGTGCAACCCCTTCCTCCAAACTAAAGTAAGTGAGAGGAAGGGTTTGATCCCCCGAAACACATCCATTGATACCACATGATGGGAGATAGCACATGTTGTCACAGTGGGGGTTATTTTCTAAATGGAAATTCAATTTGCAATACAAGTGCACTTTCCACTGTACTTGTAGTGCGCTTGTAGTGCAAAGTTGATTGTCCTTTTGGAAATAACCCCCACTGTGTGTTTTGTTGCTTTTGCAAACTCCATGTAGGGAAAGTCACATATTTTAGACATGTGATCATGAGGGAAATTTAAGGTTGGGGCCCCAATTTGTGTGCTTCTTCAAATTTTGGCTTTGCAAATACAAAAAACACATCAAGTAAAAAACAACCATTATACTTAGGGCAGTGTTTCTTAAGTCTCCTTCTCCATATGCATTACCAGGTCCTATATTTGAAACTTTTGCCACAGGTGATGTGTTCATTTTTGGATTTAATTAATTGACATAGTCTTTTTTATACTGCCTAAAATAAAGAAAACAGGAGAAGGGGAGTGGAGAAACACTGATCTCAGACAATAAAAAAGCACAGGTTCACATTTTGTGATATTTGTCATGCGATTTGAGAGGTCAAATCATATGACAAGTCACAGTCTATTGTAGTCAATGGCACTGTTCCTTGCTACTTTGAAATTGCGGTAGTTCTAAGGAAGTAGCGTGATTTCAAAGTAGCATCAATCTGAGCCTGTGCTGCAAAGTAGTCCAAAAAGATGCCAAAAAAAAATGAAAAAGACAGGAGGCAACAAGTTGAAGGAAACTAAAGGTCAGAATTTGTTTAAAATTTGGCTAACATGTCTACATAATCCTGGATACGTTTATGCAAACCAGTGGCAGCCTCCTTTATTTTCTCGAGCTCAATCATTGCCTGCAGCATATCAGCACTGATACAACCAATAGTGCATCTTGGTAGTTCGTGGCCTTGGAAGAAGAGAAAAAAATATTTAATGGGAATGATGGTCAAGTGGTGGAGGCCCTACATAGAGAATTATGGTCACGTTATTATTCTAGGCAAATAGGGAAAATACTTACCTAGCCAGTCTATTCTTGGGTAATCCAAAATAAAAAAAAGTATAGTTCATATTTGTCAGGTCACCTGTGGCCAGATGACAGGTGCACACCGTAGGGGGACAGGAGTGCACCACAAGATAGTGAACCCTATGGCTGACTGCTGCGGATAGGGAACTGGGTGGTTGTGGAAAGCGGGACCAGAGGAGCACAACAGGGATCCCACAGGAAACTAGAGCCAAGATTCCCCAGGGCGCGGAGTCTAAGACCCAGCAGGTCTTATCCAGAGCCTCTAGTGGTGAGGATGTTACGCTGCAGGCTAGGTCCAGGTCGCGGCCCCTAGAGTCTCCTAGCTCACGCCCCGTAGGGTAAGGGGAGAAGAGGGGAAGCAGCAGCACAAGATACAAGAATAAAGAATAACAAGCCGAAGGTCAAGGGTCACAAGCAGACAAGGATAACGAAGGACAAGCCGAAGGTCAAGGGTCACAAGCAGACAGGGATAGTCGGGGACAAGCCAATAACGTAACAGAGAGACAGACGTAGCACACGGCAGGCAGGAACCCAAACACACAATGCATAACAAACACGTTGATCAGCAAAGCAGGCTTGCAGTGCACAGGTTAATATAGTGTTCTGTGATAGGACCTGGGGTGGAGTCAGGCTGGGAGGAGATTATAAAGGAAGCCAGGTGAGAGAGAGTCTGGCCTCTAAGATGAACACATGAGGAGGAAAGGTAAGATGGCAGACAGACATAAATGCATATCCATGACAGTACCCTCCCTCTTACGAGGCCTCCCCCTTCCCCGCCTGGGCCCAGGTTTAGAGGGAAACTTCAGATGAAACTCCTTTAACAGACGAGGTGCAAAGACCTCAGATGCAGTGATCCAAGACCTCTCCTCAGGACCAAACCCTTTCCAATGAACGAGGTACTTAAGAACGCCTTTACAGAGTCGGGAGTCCAGAATTTGACTGATCTCGTGCTCCTGATTATCCTCAGAGACAGGCGCCACGGTAGGGAGAGGACGAGAGAATTTATTGAGGACTAAATGCTTTAGAAGAGCAACATGGAAGGAGTTAGTGATTTTAAGGCTCTTAGGAATCTGGAGTTTGAAACAAACCGGATTCAGTTTAGCAGTTACAGTGTATGGACCAATGAATCATGGAGCAAACTTCAGAGAAGGAACTCGGAGCTTGATGTTCCTGGTAGAGAGCCAGACTTTGTCCCCTGGCTGAAGGGAAGGCGGTTTACGCCTGCGACGGTCGGCAAAGCCTTTGAATTTTTCAGCAGCTGCCCGGAGGGAATCATGAACGTCACCCCAAACGGAATTGAGAGACTCCTGAACTGAAGCCAAAGCTGGAATATCTGGAGAACAGATCATGGGAAGAGGAAGTTGAGGGTGTTTTCCATAAACTGTGAAAAAGGGTGTCTTCTGCGAACTGGTATTCACATGATTGTTATGGGAGAATTCTGCCCACGGGAGTAGAGAGGACCAATCGTCATGGTGAGAAGACACAAAGGTGCGAAGAAAGACCTCTAACTCCTGATTAACCCTCTCAGTCTGTCCATTGGATTGGGGATGGTAAGAAGAGGAAAAATCCAAGACAATATTGAGGGATTTGCAAAAGGCTCTCCAAAAACGAGACGTGAATTGGACTCCCCTGTCGGAAACAATATGAGAAGGAACCCCATGAAGGTGGAAAATTTCTCGAATGAAAATGGGAACCAAGGCAGGGGCAGAAGGAAGACCAGGAACAAAATGAGCCATCTTGGAGAACCGATCGATTACCACCCAAATGACTGTATTATTCTCAGACAGTGGGAGGTCGGTGATAAAATCCATGGCAATATGAGCCCAGGGCTCCTTAGGAATGGGCAAGGGCATGAGGAGACCAGCAGGAGCCTGTGTGGAGGATTTGGACTGGGCACATACATGACAAGCTTTAACGTAGTCTTTGATGTCTGAGCGGAGATTAGGCCACCAGTAGTGACGACTGATGAGTAGGAAGGATCGGAGGAATCCAGAATGACCTGCCACCTTGGAATCATGTCCCCAACGAAGGATCTTAGCTCTTAGCTCAGTGGGGACAAAGGTCTTACCAGGCGGAATTTTTGACTTCAGGGTGGTAGAGTGGGCAACAATGCACGAGGTTGGAATGATCGGCTCAGGTTCAGGGGCGGACTCCTCGTCCAAAGTGTCAAATGACCTAGAGAGCGCATCAGCCCGACAGTTGCAGGAACCAGGTTTGTAGGTAATCGTGAAATTAAAACGGGCAAAGAAGAGACTCCACCTGGCCTGTCTAGGATTCAGACGTTTAGCATTCTGTAGATATTGTACATTTTTGTGATCAGTAAAGATCGTTATGGAGTGAGGGGAACCCTCCAAGAGATGACGCCACTCCTCTAACGCCAATTTAATTGCGAGAAGTTCCCGATCACCGATGGCATAATTCCTCTCTGCCTGAGAATTTTTTTTGGAGAAGAACGCACATGGTTGACGTCTCTTCTCAAAGATTTGAAGAAGCACAGCTCCCACCCCATTGAGGAAGCGTCCACTTCAATAAAAAATGCATTCCCAGGATTTGGTCTCCTCAAGAGGGGGCCAGAAACAAAGGCCTGTTTCAGGTTGTGAAATGCAGAGACAGCTTCGGGAGGCCAGTCTTTGGCATTCACACCCTTCTTGGTCAAAGCGATAATAGGCGCGGCAATGGAAGAGTAATTCCTTATGAACTGCCTATAATAATTTGTGAAGCCAAGAAAGCGCTGTGTGGCCTTGAGGCTAGCAGGAAGAGGCCAGTTGGTAATAGCCAAGACCTTCCCAGGATCCATACGAAGACCCGAACATGAGACAAAGCACCCCAGAAACAGGACCTCAGAACATTCAAAGGAACATTTCTCCAGCTTTGCATAGAGATTGTTCTCTCTAAGACGCTGAAGTACAGTGCGGACATGGTTTCTGTGGACGAGCAGATTTTCAGGAAAGATCAGAATGTCATCCAGATTGATGACAACAAACTGGTACAGCAGATCTTTGAAGATTTCATTGACAACGTTTTGAAACACGGCTGGAGCATTACACAGACCAAAAGGCATCACCAGGTATTCGTAATGCCCGTCTCTAGTGTTGAATGCAGTCTTCCATTCGTCACCCTACCGTATTCGAATGAGATTGTACGCGCCTCTGAGATCCAACTTGGTGAAAATGGAGGCACCCTTCAACTTATCGAATAGCTCAGATATCAAGGGTAAGGGGTATTTTTAATAGTAACCGCATTTAAACCTCGATATTCGATGCAGGGTCTTAAGGTACCATCCTTTTTGGCAACAAAAAAGAACCCTGCCCCTGCAGGCAATGAGGATTTCCGGATGAAACCTCTCTCAAGATTCTCTGCGACATACTGAGACATGGCCTGGGTCTCTGGGATGGACAGAGGGTAGGTACGACCCCTGGGTAGAGTTGCTCCGGGGAGAAGATCAATAGCACAGTCAAAAGACCTGTGGGGAGGAAGCACCTCAGCTGATTTCTTACAGAACACATCCCGGTAATCGCTGTATGCAGCGGGAAGATCAGAAGAAACAGAAGTGGCAGCAACCGGAAGACTCTCCTTGGGAGCCACCTTGAGAAGACACGACGAGAAACAAGAGGAACCCCAGGCCAGGATCTGCCCAGAGACCCAGTCCACATGTGGAGAGTGGAGCTGTAGCCAAGGAAGGCCCAATACAACGGGGGTAGAGGCCTTGGGTAGAATGAGAAAGGATATCCACTCCTGGTGGAGAATCCCTACCGACATCCTTATGGGTAGCGTCTGGAAGCGAATAGGGCCCCCTGGGAGAACAGTGCCATCAATTGTCTAGACTACCAATGGGGTAGTGAGAGGTGAAAGGGTAAGCTTCATAGAAGAAGCAGTTCTCCAATCCATAAAATTGCCGGCAGCCCCGGAATCCAGATATGCAAGGGTTGACTGAGGAGAAGTGCCTACATGAAGGAACACCGGCAAGAGCAGGCGAGAAGGTGATGTTTCTGGGTCCAATACTCCACCTTCCAAATGTATTAGACTCGAGCGTTTCCCGGACGAAGCGAGCAGGAGTCACGAAAATGACCCTTGCCCCCACAATAGAGGCACAAGCCCAGAGTTCTGCGCCTAGCACGTTCTTCGGGGGTTAGTCTGGTCCGGCCCAGCTGCATAGGTTCCTCAGCAGGTGGAGGGTGCTCCACGGGATGAAGGGAGGGGAGCTCAGACTGGCTAGGACCCAGAGAGTGCTGGCGTCTTTTTTCTAGGGACCTCTCTTGAAAACGAATGTCAATCTGATTGCATAACGAAATTACATCGTCCAGACCGACGGGAATGGTTCTTCCCGCTAATTTGTCTTTCACTCGGTCAGAGAGGCCATGTAAAAAGGTAGCGACCAGGGCCTCATTATTTCAGCTCAATTCAGCTGTGTGGATACGGAACTGAAGAGCATATTGTCCCACTGAACTAGATTATTTGCGAAGACGTAAGACAGCACTAGCCGCTGAAGAAGCCCGAGCTGGCTCTTCGAAGATATTACGAAAGAGCTTCAAAAAGTCGGACAGGCAGGAAACCACCGGATCATTCCTCTCCCACAGGGGGGCAGCCCAGGCTAAAGCTTCACTGGAGAGGAGGGAAATGATATAGGCTACCTTAGCCCGGTCAGACAGGAAGTTTTGAGGCTGAAGCTCAAAATGAATCGTGCATTGGCTGAGAAACCCCCTGCAGGCCTTGGAGTCCCCAAAGAAACGGAACGGAGCTGGCAGTTTTAGTGAGTGTGTGGCTGCGACTGGTGCGATAGGTACAGCCGCTGGTTGTACTTGAGGTTGCGGATTCGGGGTTCCCAAGGAGGCCTGAAGCTACTCGAATCGAGAAGCCAGATCCTGGAGGAATCGCATCACCTGAGTCTGATTCGATTCCTGGGTTTCAAGTCTGCGGACTATGCCCCGTAATGGATCATCCGCGGGGAGCGGCATATCAGCCGGGTCCATGGCTGATCAAACTGTCAGGTCACCTGTGGCCAGATGACAGGTGCACACCATAGGGGGACAGGAGTGCACCACAAGATAGTGAACCCTATGGCTGACTGCTGCGGATAGGGAACTGGGTGGTTGTGGAAAGCGGGACCAGAGGAGCACAACCGGGATCCCACGGGAAACTAGAACCAAGATTCCCCAGGGCGCGGAGTCTAAGACCCAGCAGGTCTTCTCCAGAGCCTCTAGTGGTGAGGATGTTACGCTGCAGGCTACGTCCAGGTCACGGCCCCTAGAGTCTCCTAGCTCACGCCCCGTAGGGTAAGGGGAGAAGAGGGGAAGCAGCAGCACAAGATACAAGAATAACAAGCCGAAGGTCAAGGGTCACAAGCAGACAAGGATAACGAAGGACAAGCCGAAGGTCAAGGGTCACAAGCAGACAGGGATAGTCGGGGACAAGCCAATAACGTAACAGAGAGACAGACGTAGCACACGGCAGGCAGGAACCCAAACACACAATGCATAACAAACACGTTGATCAGCAAAGCAGGCTTGCAGTGTACAGGTTAATATAGTGTTCTGTGATAGGGCCTGGGGTGGAGTCAGGCTGGGAGGAGATTATAAAGGAAGCCAGGTGAGAGAGAGTCTGGCCTCTAAGATGAACACATGAGGAGGAAAGGTAAGATGGCAGACAGACATCAATGCATATCCATGACAATATCTGATTTAAAATTAACTTAATCTTTACACAAAATATTCATACCTAGATTAGAGAAAACATTATGTCTATTTTTGAAGACCTACTTGTATAAAGCAAATATACAGACAGCTAATTCCAACATCTACATAATGATTTTAGTTATTAATCTGGCTTTTTTTTATGATGCGATGGATGGAGTCCATCTGGTCTTTCTCGCGGTACTTTAAATCTGACCAGCGCTTGCGGATTTGATCCTTTGTTCGGTGCAACCAATATTCTCCCTCCAATACCGCGATGACCTTCTCCAGAATACAGTCTTTACGGCTGTTGGGCCTATCATAATTCTGCAGCTTACAGTCGTAGTCATATTTCTCCAATATGCACACCATCTCCACCATCTCCGCCTTTCTCATGGGGGTGGCCTTGTGTTTACTATAAGCTCCACCACCGTGGGGCTTGCTCGTTATCGGTGATTCCACCATCATGTCGTCCCTCCCGAATGTTCCGCCGTGTATGTCGCATGCAGAATAGAGAATCTGGTCACGAACCAGCGCCATGACGCTCGGAGAGCGGAGTTTCACGCATGCGCAGGGTATATCAATCCATAATGAGCGGTCGATGTAACAGCCGTAGGAACAGTTGAATAGTTGCGAGATGAACACAAGCCAAAAGGAGCCACGAAAAAAAAGGTACGTTTGAAACTTGGGTCACCGGTGGTTAGTGGCATATACTGCTTAGATAAAGGCCTATATTGTGACCAGATTATGAGCTATAAGCCACCCATTATGGTTTGTCTTGTGTTCTGTCTTGCAGCCATCTGATACTTGACACCAAAATGAGGTCACAATTAAAAACCCAAGAATTTGTGGCACAATTTATAGAAAAATACAGGGAGCTGACCTGTCTGTGGCAAGTCAAACATAAAGATCATTCACACAAAGAGAAGAGGGGGCAGCAATAGATCAACTGGTGGAATTGGCGAAGACTGTGCACCCCTGGGCAACCTACAGTTTGGTGAAGACCAAAACTGGGGGCCTCAGGAGCATGTATGACAGGGAGCGAAAGAAGATTGAGGAATCCAAACAATCAGGAGCAGCAGCAGAAGACGTTTATGTCCCCAAGCTGTGGTACTTCAACAGCCTGCAATTTTTGTCAGATCAAACTGTACCACGAACATCTCTCTCCACACTACCCTCCACATCAGCTGAGGCCACTGATACTGAGGCTGATCCTACACAGGATGAAGAGGAGGAGCTCAGCTTGAGCCAGGTATAGCATTGTTGACAAGAATTGAAGTCCAAAATACAATGATGTTAATTAGATGTTATTATGGATAATAATTTTCTGCATTAACAAAGTGAGTTACATATCAATAGACAAGAGTGTCCAAAAAGGATTAGGACAAGAATGAGATATGCTGGAGTCAGAATGATAGTCTTTGCTATTTGGACACATTCAAGTTTTAAAAGTCATGAGCTGAAAAGTGTTTGTGATTGATGCAAAAGAAATAAAATGATGTTCCATTTTCACACACAGGAACTTTTTAGCCAAGAAGAGGCCAGGCCCAGCAGGCAGACAAGAGAGTGCAGAATCCCTCCCCTGCGCCCTCCTACCAAAAGGGCCAGGAAGAGACACCACCTGGATGAGGCCACAGCTGACTTCCTTACTAGGGCAACATCAGTCATCACAACAGCACCCGATAGTGCTGAAGGGTTTGGCTGTTTTGTAGCTAATAAGCTCTGGGAGGTGGACGAGGAACAACGGGAGCTATGTGAGGGGATAATTATCCAGCTCCTCAGCAAGGCCGGGTGGCGTGAGCTAACCACCAAATCACATGTGTGTGATGTGGAGCACACACCTCCACCACCTCCTCAACAGCAAGCCAGCAAGCCTACCCACCCCAGCAAGCCTACCCACCCCAGAAAACCTACCCACCCCTGCAAACCTACCCACCCCAGCAAATCTATCCACCTCATCACACCTACCCACCCTTGCAAGCCCACCCACCCCAGCAGCATGGTGGTCAGTGGCAAGATCAGCCACAGGATCCCCAACAAGGCCAGTGGTCTGGGGAGTTTCGGGGCTACTAATTTTTTGTTTTGTTTAATAAAGTATGATTTTATGGGTTATACTTTAGTTCCTTTTATGTGTATCATTTGCTCTTCTGGTTTCAGTTTGTTAATTTTTATTTTAGAGAATATGTCTACTGGTTTTTTTCTTTTCTTTTTGTTATGAATGCACAAGAAACAAAATGGCCTCAGCTGATGTGGAAAGAAGCATGGAGAGCGATGTGTGTGGTTCGGTCTGGTCTGACAAAAATAGCAGCCTGTTGTGGTACCACAGCCTGGGGACATATATGTCATCTGCTGTTGCTACCGATCTCTGAGTCCACGACCTTCTTTTGCTGACTATTGTATGCACTCCTCAGGTTCCCAATTTTGCTCTTCACATAATTGATGTCTGCCCTGTGGTACAGAGGCTTCACCAATTCAACCAGTTGATCTATTGCTGCCTTCCTCTTGATCTGATATGCCATTCTTGTGCTTACTTTAAAAAAAAAAAAAATGTGGTTATGTGCTTAACTTCTAATGACAGTTTGGGAGTAGGCAGGTACATTTATTTAATATAAGAACAAGGAACACAAATAGAGTTGGAGCTTTGAGCTTCAAAACCTCTAGGGGATAATGGGGTTGTGCTAACTTGACACAAAAATAAATAAAATAATATCTTTTATTGATATCACTAGAACACAAATCCTTTGTAAATACGTTTGTTAGTACTCTGTCAGTATCACCAGCAAAACAGCTTAATTATTAAGCCATTATAAAGAAGAAGAGAATGTGCGCTGCATTTCGAGATTTCATAATTTGCTGCGTCACAAATGTGATATCTCCTTTACGAACGCTAGTTTTGCAAGACCGAACGCTGGTCCTTGCTTCTGAGCATGCGTGTTTGTACTTTGGACTTTAGTCCAATGGACTTGTGTACACACGATCAGATTAGCTGATGTAGGACATTTGTCGCCGGAAAGTTTGTCCGTTCTCACAGCGAACATTTGTCTGATGAAAAAGCAAAAAAGTTTGTCCGATGGAGCGTACACATGGTCGGATTGTCTGCAAAAACAGGTCCGTCAGAGGTTTGTTGTCAAAAAGTCTGATCGTGTGTACAGGCCTTTAAAGACAGTGACATATTCTATTATTTGACAGTGACATTCTAGTATGCTGTAAAGCAGTCCAAATATGCTCTCTTTCGGAAAGACAGGGTAAAACGGAGGGTTGGTGGTGTCTGTCTCTATGTGATAAGTGATCTTGAAGCGAGTGTGAAAGAGGACCTAGTTGATGGAGAGTGTCATGAGTCTGAAGCATTATGGGTGGAACTGCACATGGGTGTGCGTACTACAAAGGTTGTCATTGGAGTTTGTTATAGACCTTCAAGTGTTAGTGAGGAGGTGGAGACTCAGCTCCTTGCACAGATGGAAAGGGCTGCAAGGGCTGAGACAGTGATAATAATGGGTGATTTTAACTACCCGGAAATTGACTTGATTAATGGCACTGCTGGGAAAGTTGAAGGGCAAAAAAATTGTTTTTGTTTACAAATGTTTTTATTGGTTTAAAAAGGTAAGATAAAAAATAAAAAAAATCATACAATCATGTAACAGTGTACATCATAAAATTAAGATCCAAAGCATAACATGAAAAATTTAAATAAGGAACAAATCTGAAGCATACAGAAAAAGATATGAAAAAGGTATACACAAAGGTATTATTCACTTAAGGCATAACAACCATGCCCAGACTTTAGCTGTGTGCCAACAGAATGTGCCTATGGGTTTTCCAAGGTTCCCATCTACGATCGAATAGGTGCATCCTATCCTGTAGAGAAGTGGTCTCCAAACTGTGGCTGGATGTGGCCCTTTGCTTGCCTCTATCCGGCCCTTGGGGCACTATTCCATCCACAACTGACACCAAGGATGGGGCACTATTCCTCCCACTGACACCAAGGATGGGGTTCTATTCCTCCCACCGATATCAATAGGGCACTATGCCTTCCACTAAATCCAATGATGGGGCATTGTTTACTCCCACAGTCCGGCCCCCATAAAATCTGAAGGACAGTAAACCGGCCCTTTGTTTAGAAAGTTTGGAGACCCCTGCTGTAGCCTGCTTTGAGTTATCTCCGGAAGGTCTGGAGGGACCAACCCAGGCGATTGCATTCTATTTTTTCATGTTATAGATTTTATGGATATGATCACAATTATGTGTACTTTGTAATATGATTATGTAATTTTTCTAAATAAATATAATTTTTGTACAAATATTTTCGTTGCCTCAAAAATCCCCAACAATAGAGGTTTTTTAACCTACATTTACCTGGGATGATGGCAACTACGTGTGGGGACGCATGATTTGTCCTATTTTCAGACAACTTAAACACCTATTACTAGACAATTTTTTGGTCCAGTTTATTCCTGACTAGGAATGATATTCTGCTGGACCTGGAAATCTCAAACCATGCAGAGCTTATTACCAATATTCATATAAAAGAACATCTGGGTAGCAGTGACCATAACATGATTTCATTTAATGTTAGTTGTAAGCAACAAACACATACGGGTAAGATAAAAACACTTAACTTTAAGAGAGCAATTTTTCCAAGGATGAGGGCTGCTCTACAGGACTTAGACTGGGAGGGAATATTGGCATCAATGGACAAAGAACAGAAATGGAAATTACTCAAAGTGACTGTACTGTATGTAAACTCACAGCAAAGTATATTCCCATGGGCAATAAGTTTAAAAGGCTAAAAATAAAACCTACACGTACAGTATGTGGCTCATGGACAAAGTTAAAATTGTTATAAATAATAAAAAAAGAGCTTATAAAAAATATAAAAATGAAGGAACGCTATCATCGTTTAAATGTTACAAAGAACATACAGTAACAGAATATGTAAAAAGGAAATTAAGAATGCAAAAATTCAAAACAACGACAGATTGCAAAAGATAGTAGGACAAACCCCAAAAAATTATTTAAATATATTAATAGTAAAAAGGTTAAGTCTGAGCATGTAAGCCCTTAAAAAAATAATGTAGAGTGGGTGACTGGGGACAAAGAGAAGGCAAATGTATTAAATACTCTGTGTATACAAAGGAGCATGGGGGAGGTCATGTCCATGATGGGGATGGTATTGACACAGCCCCAAATGATCCACAATGGCTCAAAAGTGCTATGGTCCAGAAATATTCAGACAGAATCAAGGTGGATAAAGCACCTGGACCAGATGGCATCCACCCACGGATCCTAAAAGAATTGAGCTCTGTAATTTCAAGGCCATTGTTTCTAATATTTAGGGACTTGTTAATGACTGGAATGGTACCACTGGATTGGCACAGGTCCAATGTGGTGGCCATATTTAAAAAGGGATCAAAGTCTTTACCAAATAACTATAGACCTGTTAGTTTACCTTCTATAGTCGGGAACATATTTGAGAGTATAATAAAAGAGCACATAGACGAGTTCTTGCTGGAAAAAATATTTTAAGCAACAGACAGCATGGATTTATGAAAGACAGAAGTTGTCAAACAAACCTGATGTCTTTTTATGAGGAGGTAAGTAAAACCTTGGACAAAGGGGTGGCTGTAGGCGTGGTATACCTGGATTTTGCAAAAGCCTTTGATACAGTTCCGCACACACTGCTCATGTGTAAGGCAAAGTCTACAGGATTGGAAATTTCAGTTTGTAAATGGATAGAAAACTGGCTAAAAGACAGAATTCAGAGAGTAATGGCTAATGACTCTTATGCCGCGTACACACAATCGTTTTTAATGATGAGAAAAAAAATAATTAAAATGGTCATTAAAAATGATCGTGTGTGGGCTTTCCATCATTTCTCCCGATGAGAAAAACGGCAAGAAACACGACGAGAAAAATTGGAACATGCTCTAATTTTTCACTCAGAATCAAGTATGAGACGGGAGCGCTCGTTCTGGTAAAACTAGCGTTCGTAATGGAGATAGCACATTCCTCACGCTGTAACGGACTGAAAAGCACGAGGCTGAAAAGCGCGAATCGTCTCTCAACAAACTTTACTAACATGAAGGGTGGTGCCATCCGAATGGAACTTCCCCTTTATAGTGCAGTCGTACGTGTACGTGTTTATAGTGCCGTCGTACGTGTTGTACGTCACCACGCATTACTTTTTCCACGATAGTGTGTAGGCAAGGCAGGCTTGAGAGGAAACACGAAAAATCACGTTGAGAAAAATGCAGTTTTTTTCAATGACATTAAACACGATCGTGTGTACGCGGCATTACTCTGAATGGTCTAAGGTTATCAGTGGTGTACCCCAAGGTTCAGTGCTGGGACCCTTACTTTTTAATATCTTTATAAATGATATAGAGTCTGGGATTAAAAGTAACATTTCTGTCTTTGCAGATGACACTAAGCCATGCAGTGAAATAAGTCCTTACAGGATGTCTCCAATTTACAAGACAACCTCAATGCACTGTCTAATTGCGCAACTAAGTGGCAAATGAGGTTTAATGTTGATAAATGTAAAGTTATGCACTTGGGGGCAAATAATAGGCATGCATCATACATACTAGGGGAAGTACAACTGGGGGAATCCATAGTGGAGAAGGATTTGGGGGTTTTGGCAGATCATAAGCTCAATAATAGCATGCAATGCCAAGCTACAGTTTCCAAAGGGGTATGGACTCCAGAGAGAGAGAGATATCATTTTGCCCCTGTACAAATCATTAGTAAGACCTCATCTGGAATATGAAGTTCAGTTTTGGGCACCAGTTCCTTAAAAAAGATATCGGAGAACTGGAGAAAATTCAGAGAAGAGTACCCAAACTGATAAGGGGCAAGGAGGAGCTCAGCTATGAGCAAAGATTAGAGGAACTGAATCTATTCCCTCTTGAGAAGAGGAGATTAAGGGGGGATATGATCAACATGTACAAATACAAGTGGTCCATATAGCGAACTTGGTGTTGAGTTATTCACTTTAAGGTCATCACAGAGAACCAGGGGTCACTCTTTACGTCTAGAGTAAAAAAGATTTCATCTCCAAATACGGAAAGGTTTCTTCACAGTAAGAGCTTTGAAATTGTGGAATAGACTCCTTCCAGAGGTGGTTCTGGCAAGCTCAGTAGATTGCTTTAAAAAAGGCCTGAATTCTTATATACCGTATTTATCGGCGTATAACACGCACAGGCGTATAACACGCACCATAACTTTAAGAGGGAATTTTCAGGAAAAAAAAATCCACAGCCACCTACGTATAACACGCAGGCACAGTTTACCCTCTATTTTCATGGTAAAAAAGTGAGTGTTATACGCCAATAAATACAGTACATACTGTAATATAACTGGGTACTAACATTTACTTTATAGGTAAAGTTGATCCAGGGATAATCCGATTGCCTCTCAGGGGATCAGGAAATATATTTTCCCCCTGCTGTAGCAAATTGGAGCATGCTTTTCTGTTTTGTTTTTTTTTTGCCTTCCTCTGGATCAACTGTGGGTGAAGGATTGTGTATATGGGATTGTATCTTTTTTTTTGGTTAAACTAGATGGACTTGTGTCTTTTTTTCAACCTGACTAAATATGTAACTATGTAACTATAAATTACAGTAACTAGTACAATTAAATTTCTGTTTATAGCATTTAGACCAACTAGGACATTATTTGTGATAATGTTTTGGGTAATTGCAACTTAAATATCGTTATTATTCTTTACAAATCATTGTAGAGGTATTATAAATCAAAGAAATTAATCTGGAAAAGTTTCTTATAAAACAATGCCTGCATACAATAAAAAAAGATGCAATGCACATAACATTTATTTTAATGGAACTGTACCGTATATACTCGAGTATAAGCCGAGTTTTTCAGCACTTTTTTTGTGCTGAAAATGCCCCCCTCGGCTTATACTCGAGTCACATTTTCGCGCCTGATCTCCCAGACTTTGAGGACTCAATACCGGTCGAACTTGGCACACATGTAGCCCCACTCTTGCTCTACAGGTCTGCAAAGTTTGTTGTCCGGGGCACCTACGGTTGGGGAGCACCGATTTTTCAAACCTGGGCACCCCTTCCTTAGACTCCAATGTTAAACAGTCATTTCTCCGGTGACTTTGAGGAGCCGGTACCGGCCTGTTGTAGGTCCCCTGGAACTGAACCTTGGCACACATGTAGCCCCATTTCTTTTCTACAAGTGTGCAAAGTTTGTTATCTGGGGAACCTACCACCGGGGAGCACCAATTTTTCAAAACCTGGGAACCCCTTCCATAGACTCCCATGTTAAACGTCAGTCTAGTCATGGGCACAGTGAGGCATGGGCACAGTGAGGCATGGTCATAGTAAGGCACAGTGAGGCATGGACACAATGAGGCATGCACATGGACACAGTGAGGCATGCACACAGTGAGGCATGCACATGGACACAGTGAGGCAAAGTGAGGCATGCAGATGGACACCCTAGGCTTATACTCGAGTCAATACGTTTTCCCAGTTTTTTATGGTAAAATTAGGTGCCTCGGCTTATATTCGGGTCGGCTTATACTCGAGTATATACGGTATATTGTATTCAGTGCAGCTCACCACAACAAACAGATTTTTCAGACCAGTGTAGAGAGACCATTTCTAATACACAGCAGCAGCAGTACTGGCACTGGAATTTAATTAACCACTTCAATACATGGCACTTTTACCCCCTTCCTGCCCATGCCAATTTTAAGCTTTCACCACTGATACACTTTGAATGACAATTGCGCTGTCATGCACCACTGTACCTATAAGAAATTGTTATATTTTTTTTCACACAAATAGAGCTTTCTTCTGGTGGTATTTAATCACCACTTTTTTTTTCTTTTTGCTAAATAAAACAAAAAACTAAAAAAAAATTGTTTTTCTTTGTTTCTGTTATAAAATTTTGCAAATAAATAATCTTTCTTCATAATATTAGGTCAAAATATATTCTGCTACATTTCTTTGGTGAAAATAACCCAAATCAATGTTTGTTATTTAGTCTGTAGGAAAGTTATAGAGTCCACAAACTATGGTATATGCTGTATACAATATTTTAAAATTAATAAATGTACTGACACCCTATCTCATTTCTTGAGGCCCGAAAATTCCAGGTCAGTAAAAATACCCCCTAATGACCACTTTTTGGAAAGTAGACAGTCCAAGGTATTTACTTGGAGGCATGGCAAGTTTTTTGAAATTTCTTGTCACAATTATTTGGAAATGTAAGAAAATTCACATACTGTCACCAGTGCAGTACAGCATTATCATATAACTGCTGTGGTGGTGAATAGGGATCACTGACTGGTGACAGTATGTAAAAAATATATATTTTTTGTTTTCAATATTTTTATTTTATTTATCGTAGAGCAATATAGTGTTAACATACTGTAACATACATACATAACACTGTACTACTCTGGGGAAGTGATCAGGATTTATATATTTTTTTAACACATTATGATTGCTTATACCAATGAATTTCATTGGTATAAGCAACCAATTGTACTGAATGAAACTGGTTCATTCAGTATCTTTTATTGTGATTAGCTGTGATTGGTCAAAGCAAATCAAATGGTACAGATGGGCTGTGATCGATATGTCTGTACCATGTGATCACTGTGACCAATCATAGCCAACAACACAATTGTATGCAATGGATTGCATGATAGGAAGCCATCCATTGTTTATGGATGTGATTGGTCACAGCGATCACATGACACTGGCAGCCGGCTGGTACAGTGATCAGTCATCGGCTGTGTCTGGTGACACAGCCGTTGACAGATCGTGCTGCTGCACGATCCCATGAGAGGTGCATTCTGGAAGGAAATCATATGAGTGCTCCCGCCCGGCTGTCATTGTACTATAGGCCAGGTTGCGTGCTCGGATAAAGGGTCTGGAATGGATTTTTGGGGGGAACTCCATGCCATTTTGTTTTTTAATTTGGCGTGGTGTTCCCCTTAAAATCCATACCAGACCTGAAGGGACTTTTTTTCCTTCAGAAATGAAACTTTGTGCAGGGACAGTTCTAAGCACGGGAAACAAGCGCTACTTTACAGGCATACTATACACACCCCCTAGGTACAAAATTTAAAGGAATATTTCACTTTTATTGTTTCACTTTAAGCATTATTAAAATCACTGCTTCCGAAAAAACTTTAGTTTTTAAAACTTTTTTTTGCATTGATACATGTCCCCTGGGGCAGGACCCGGGTCCCCAAACACTTTTTATGACAATAACTTGCATATAAGCCTTTAAAATTAGCACTTTAGATTTTTCATGTTCGAGTCCCATAGACTTTAACGGTGTTCGGATGTTCAAACAAATTTATTGCCTGTTCGCAAGTTCTCATGCGAACCAAACGGGGGGGTGTTTGGCTCATCCCTAGTTGAATGGAGAATTAGGAAGATGGGGGAAGGAAACCCTACACTTTGTAACATCTGATACCTCTTCCTCATTCTGAAGCCTTCATCTTACCATATGTTATCAGCTGTCATTATGTAAGTCTTGTCTTTGCTATGTGAAGAATAAAAAAAATTCTTGAAGAATCGTACAGAGTTTGAAGAGTCTACAATTTATAACACATGGAAGGTACTATTAACATAGATTTGGGCCTAGAGGAATCTTTCCATATAGTAGAATCAATAATCCAATTTAGTTTACTAATCACATCCATGCCAAGAATATTCTCTGCATTTTGACATTACCAGATGTCGATGTTCGTTTTCAAAAGCCCTGGAATTTCAAAAGTCACATTAGAAACTTTAGTTGCAACTGTATTCTCTTTTCCACTGAAACCAATTAAATTACATTTTGGAGAAATAATATTCACAGGTAACTTGTGTTTAGTTAAACTGAGTTCAGCTCCTAAATCTGTTAATCATTTACTGTATTTATCGGCGTATAACACGCACTTTTTTCCCCTTAAAATCAGGGGAAAATCGTGGGTGCGTGTTATACGCCGATACCCACTGATCCCGGCGATCTCCGCTGACTGAGCGGAGCGCAGCGATCGCCGCCGAGATACACATAGCCGAGTGTACTCGGCTATACTCGGCTTTTCTCGGCTCTGCTCACAGTCACGCCCAGTCCCGCCATTGGACCTGTGATATGTCCATCATAGGGCGGGACTCGGCGTGACTGTGAGCGGAGCCGAGAAAAGCCGAGTATAGCCGAGTACACTCGGCTATGTGTATCTCGGCGGCGGCTCCGCCCAGTCCCTGCGTCTCTGCGTCCCTGCATTCCCTGCGTTCTCGGCGGCGTTCGCCCCGCTCCGCCCAGTCTCTGTGGCGATCTCAGCGGCGCCAATTTTGAAAACTGGGGCAAGGCTGCACTTAGCAAAGGCTGCACTGGACACTGGGCAAAGCTACACTGGGCAAAGGCTGCACTGGACAAAGCTGCACTGGACACTGGGCAAAGGCTGCACTTGGCAAAGGCTGCACTGGACACTGGGTAAAGCTGCACTGGACACTGGGCAAAGCTACACTGGGCAAAGGCTGCACTGGACACTGGGTAAAGCTGCACTGGGCAAAGGCTGCACTGGACACTGGGCAAAGCTGCACTGGACACTGGGCAAAGGCTGCACTGGACACTGGGTAAAGCTGCACTGGACACTGAGCAAAGCTGCACTGGGCAAAGGCTGCACTGGACACTGGGCAAAGGCTGCACTGGACACTGGGCAAAGGCTGCACTGGACACTGGGCAAGGCTGCAATGGACACTGGTAAGGCTGCATTTAAATGTAAGTTTTTTTTTTCCTTAAACTTCCCTCCTAAAAGTTTTTTTCCCTAAAATTCCCTCCTAAACTTGGAGTGCGTGTTATACGCCGGTGCGTGTTATACGCCGATAAATACGGTAGTTTTCCTACCATTTAATAAACCTTGTATAAATGGTCTTCCACTTTCATCTAATAAAATTGGAGCAACATAATTTATTGTTGCAGGAGTCAAAACTTCTTTTAATTTTGATTTTGGCAATGGAAGTAATCCATCTCTCTCATTGACAGTATTGTTTGTTATATTGATTGAACTGTCATTAACAGTCAGTGTACTGATCTGTTTGACTTCTGAGGCATAAGGTAAATCAATCAACCTATATTGTTTGAACAAGGATGAATAAATTGATCAAAAGTTTTCTCATTTTCTAATTCCAAAGTTTTTCTTTGTAAATCTAAGTTATATTTTAAACATTCTTTCTGTACATGGCCACATTTATTACCATAAAGACAACTAGCATGTCCTGTCTGCTCTGAAACTTTTGTTCTGCCTATAACACGTGTGACGGATCTTGGATACCCCAGGTGGGCACATCCACCAGACCTGTGTCTCCTGTCCTCCAAACGCACCCGCAGTCTGCAGATTCACCATAACCAGCCCTTAACCCCTCAATCACGAGACAATCCACACAGGTGTTGAGGGTTAAACATGCAGAGCATCAACTCTTTATTAAATACAAAACATACACTTTTACACACAGTTAGGGACACTCCCCTTAGCCTTGTCATAGAGGGGGGTAGGGGACAAGGAAGAACCAATGGGAACTGAACACTTGTACATTGAAACAGAGACTACAGTTAAACATAAAGGGATTATGGTAAGCAGGCAGCCCCTCAATACACATACACATCTCCAGTCCAGACCATTGTCTACATTCCCTGAACAAACACAATTAAACACAGCAACAAGAGGGGGGGGGGGTGGGGGAGAAGTGATGTAGCATTACATTACATTATCTCAATGCCAGATTGTCCCCAAGTCTCTCAGTCTCTTCTGGGCCATAATCTGTGGGTAAGAGGCCAGCCCACAGTCCCTTCCAAAACACACAGTGACAGTGGGTTCTGTCACATTTCTCCCCTTTTAAAAACAGACTAACCAGGTTCCTGACCCTCAACTGGTCTGGACCTGCGTTAGTCACAAACTTCCACCCCAGGCAAACAGGAAAAGGAAAAGTACGACTCTGGCGCTGGGGAGCAGATATTGGGGGGAGCTGAATAATCCTCTGCCCCGATGCCAGTGCTTCAGCTGGTAGGGAACGTAGGCTGGTAGTGCTATGCATTTGGGGAGGAAAAGGTACTTGCTTTTCTCCTGGTGTAGTTACCAGCCACTGAGGAGGTATCTTGCAGGGACTATCTCCCAGACTCTCCATCACTTTTTCTGATGCTGGGCAGGGGCCAACAGCGCTCTGCCCCGTAGCCAGCGCTTCTGCTAGGGGGACATATACAACGGTAGAGTTCAGCCACTGGAGAGGGGGAAGGTTTTTCTCCCCTCCTGGTTCTGTGACCAGCTGCTGAGGCGACTTCTGACAGGGACTGTCTCCCAAACCCTCCAAAAACATACTGAGGGCTGGGCCGGGGCCAGCAGCACTGTGCCATGCAGCCAACACTTCTGCTGGGGGGATAAACACTGGGGTAGTGTCCAAGTGCTGGGCAACCAGCTCACTGACTTCATCCCTCGGACTCCCTGGATCTAACTCTGAGGGTGGGCAGAGGCCAGCGGCACTCTGCCCCATAGTCAGCGCTTCTGCTGGGGGGATAAACACTGGGGTAGTGTCCAAGTGCTGGGGAAATAGCTCACTGAGGTCATCCCTCGGACTCCCTGGATCTAACTCTGAGGGTGGACAGAGGCCAGTGGCACTCTGCCCCGTAGCCAGCGCTTCTGCTGGGGGGATGAACATTGGGGTGGTGTCCAATTGCTGGGAGGGAGAATTGCTTCCTCCACTCCCGGTGGGGATATCTGATGTTGGGGAAACAGCTCACGAAGATCATCTCTCAGACTCTCCGGATCCAACTCTTTTTCTGATGCTGGGCAGAGGCCAGCGGTACTCTGCCCTGTAGCCAGCTCTTCTGCTGGGGCACCGGATGCGATATTCTGGCCTTGCTGCTGATCACCATTTACCAGCCTTCCAGCGCCCATCTCAACTCCCCCTTCTGAGACCTTTATGCTATTAGATTGTCTCGCTGCCTGGGGAACCTCCAGTGCGTTCAGGCATTCTAGCACTCGCAGTGTCCTCTGTATCATCGCCGCTTCTTCCATTGAGGTTAGGACGGGAAAACGTAGGGGCACCCCTGGCCCCATTTTCTCTGCATCTTCGTGACTGTCCGCTATTTCTCCCGGACAGTCCCAAGCAACGGGAGCCATGCCAGGCTGCTGATCACCGTCAAACAGCCGCTGGTAGTCAATCTCGAGCTCCCATTCCTGCTCAACCAGGAACTCCAATTCCTCCAGGTCACACGCCTCTTCAGGGAGGTCCAGCACCTCATCACGGAAGTCCAGGATATTTTCCAGCCGCTACTCCTCGTCGCTCCCAAAGTCTGGGTCTCCGTACATTTTTTGGTGGAGCAGCCCCACGCCGCCGTAGCCAATGCCTTCTGTCGGGCTGTCATCTGCTGTACCTGGCCACAGTTGAGCCGCGAACCACCGGAGGGCTCTGTAGCTGGCGTCCAGCCTCATCTCCTCCTGGACCAATCTTCCAAGCTCCGTCTTCCACTTATCTCGCGGTCGTTCCCTCAGGAACCCCTCTCGGCACGGTACTGCGTCCAGTACATCTCTGTGGAGGAGGGAAGGATCTTCCACTGATGGTGCCGCTCGTGGCTTAGCGTTTCATGCCAGAGTTGCCGGCGGATCACATCCCTCCAGCCGAGCATGGTGTGCTCCGTCACTGGTCCCCGATGTTGCTTCCGCCTTGCAGCCTCCTCCCGAACTCCGCTCTCATGCTGGCCGGTCCCTGTATCGCTCCTCGGCGGCTGCCCGGATCTTGAATCCTGGTGGTGGTTTGGATGTCCCGGACTGCAGGAGACATCCCACTGCTGCCACCACTGTGACGGATCTCGGATACCCCAGGTGGGCACATCCGCCAGACCTGTGTCTCCTGTCCTCCAAACGCACCTGCAGCCTGCAGATTCGCCATAACCAGCCCTAAACCCCTCAATCACGAGACAATCCACACAGGTGTTGAGAGTTAAACATGCAGAGCATCAACTCTTTATTAAATACAAAACATACACTTTTACAAACAGTTAGGGACACTCTTTTTAGCCTTGTCATAGAGGGGGCTAGGGGACAAGGAAGAACCAAATGGGAACTGAACACTTGTACATTGAAACAGAGACTACAGTTAATCATAAAGGGATTATGGTAAGCAGACAGCCCCTGAATACACATCCCCTGCTGAGAGATGTTTCCAGTCCAGACCATTGTCTACATTCCCTGAACCAACACAATTAAACACAGCAAGAAGAGGGGGGGAGAAGTGATGTAGCATTACATTACATTATCTCAATGCCAGCTTGTCCCCAAGTCTCTCAGTCTCTTCTGGGCCATAATCTGTGGGTAAGAGGCCAGCCCACAGTCCCTTCCAAAACACACAGTGACAGTGGGTTCTGTCACAACATGTATTTAATCATATCTGGGTTTGGCCATACATGTGGCAACACTCTGATCGCCATTTTGCTCTTTTTTGTCTAAAATTTGTGTGCATTCTGCACCTCTATTCATTAATTTTGTTTTAAGCAAAACGTCATGGTCCTGGTCATCAATTTCTATAGACCGCATATCTGGTACAAAAGACTTTTGTTTAGAGTCCGCACCATCATTAAGCACTTCCCGCCCGGCCTATAGCAGATTGACGCCGGAATGAGGTTTTGTTATCCTGACTGGGTGTCGTCCAGCAGGATAACATGACGGCGCAGTCTGACACACCGCATCTTCGATCATGGTAAGAGTCTCTGACAGAGGCTTTTCACCGCATGATCAGCTGTGACCAATCATAGCTGATCATCGCGTGAACCAGGAAGTGCCGGTAAACGGCATTCCTCGGTTTGCGCTGACAGGGAGAGCCGATCGGCGACTCTCCCTGTCAGAGGGGGGGTCTGTGCTGATAATCAGCACATTGATTATCAGCACAGCCCCCATCAAATGTACCCATCAGCAGTCAGTGCCCCATTATAACCCCCTGTCAGTGCCCAATAAAGTGCCAATCAGTGCCCACCACAGTGCAAATCAGTGCCCACCATAGTACCAATCAGTGTCCATCACAGTGCCAATCAGTGCCCAGCATTAACACCTGTCAGAACCTGCCCAATCAGTGCTGTCCAACAGTGCCATCTATTAGTGTCCATCAATGACACCTGTCAGTGCCAATCAGTGGCGCCTATCAGTGCCAATCAGTGCCGCCTGTCAGTGCCCATCAGTGCTGCCGGCCAGTGCCCATAAGTGCCACCTGTTAGTGCCCATCAGTGCTGCATATCAGTGCCACCTATAGGTGCCCATCAGTGCTGCATGTCAGTGCCGCCTATCAGTGCCCATCAATTCTACATATCAGTGCCCACCAGTGCCACCTTATCAGTGCCAACTCATCAGTGCCAATCGGTGCCGCCTCATCAGTGCCCATCAGTGCCAACTCAGCAGTGCCCGTCAGTAAATGAGAAAACTAAATTTTATAACAAAAACAAAGAAAACATATTTTTTCAAAAATGTTGGTCTTTTTTAGTTTGTTTAGCAAAAAAATAAATAAAAAAAGCAGAGGTGATCAAATACCACCAAAAGAAATCCCTATTTGTGGGAAGAAAATTATAAAATTTTTGTTTGGGTACAGTGTTGCATGACCGTGCAATTGTCATTCAAAGTGCGACAGCGCTGACAGCTCAAAATTGTCTTGGGCAGGAAGGGGCGAAAGTATTGAAGTGTTTAATCTGTAAACTATTGCTTGACTCTGATTTAGGATTTACACAATCCTTTTTACATTATTCTGTAATTCAGACAACTGAAAATCTTTTTTTTGAATTGCACTTTGCAAATCATCTATTTGCTCAGTCAAAATTGGACAATTAGCACATATACTGTGATGCCTCGTACACACGACCGGTTTTCCTGTCGGGAAAACTGCCATGAGAGCTTTTGGCTGGGAAAACCGGCCATGTGCATGCTCCATCGCAGTTTTCCCGAAGAAAAAACTGCCGGAAAAAAAAAGAGAATCAGCTTTCTTTTTTCCCGTCAGGATTCCCGGCGGACTTTTTCCCGTCGGGAAAACCGGTCGTGTGTATGCTTTTCCGAGGGGGAAAAAAACACGCATGCTCAGAATCAACTATGAGATGGGAGCGCTCGTTCTGGTAAAAATAGTGTTCGTAATGGAGATAGCACATTCGTCACGCTGAAAATTATTGCATTGTTTAATGCAGCACATTCTTTTCTTCTTTATAATGCTACAATAATTAACTTGTTTTGCTGCTGATATTCACACAGAGTTCTGACAAACGTTTTTCTTTATTATTTCTTGGGATCTCATGAATAATCTTTTGTTTTTGAAAGCCAAATCTCCATAATAATGTTTTTATTTTTCTATTGTCTTTTTTTTATTATTTATTTTTTTATCAAGATCTGCATTTTTGTGTATTATTTTAAAAATAATTTCTACTGATCTCCATATATTGAATAGAAATAGGGCTTGAGGGACCCCGCAACCCAAAAGACCAAAAGGGGGGGAGGGCAGTTGGACTTATGCTGTACATGAGTAGGTAGACTCAGAAAGAGTAGGTATAATGAAAAATGTATACGTTTATTAACATAACATCAGATAAAAACAAACAACATATACAATAAAAAATTTTTTTTGGGACAGGCCATACATGTCACCGAAACTGATGATCCCCTTAGGGAAACTTGTGGTGGAGGTAGGAGTCACGAAGGGGGTCTCTACTAGTTTTGCGACCAATGTCGCTTCGTCAGGAGACGTTCTGAAATTAATTGATATACAGTCAATGGCTGAAAAAGGGTTGAGCAGGTATAAAGATTCATGCAGGCCAACCTAACAGCAAAATAATGATATAAGCATATAAACATTGGGGAACAAGGGCTGTGCTGCTTACCTAAAAAAGTCCCATCAGCTCAAATGCCAAGACCACTGAGGGGGGTCTCCCGCGGCAGCCAAGGGGGACGGATGAGGAGATGAATCTATCAACTGAATTTTAAAGGTAACCATAAGTAAAAGGCTACATTTTTGTTGGAGGGGGGTAGTGGTGTACATGCGTGATGCGTGAACCAAACCATGCCAAGCAATTATAGGGTGACAGGTGAAGAAGGGTTGGTGAGTGGAGAGAGTGAAGGGAGGTGTGATGGAAATGGAAGGAAAGGGAGAGGGGGAAGGAAAAGGGGGGGAGGGGGGAAGGAAAAGGGGGGACAGAGGAAACAGGGGGGGATGGGAGAAGAATGGGAACAAGGGAGGGGGAGGGAGGGGGGAGGAAGGGGGGAAGGGGCGAGGAGAGGGGAAGGACAACAGGGGCAGAAGGGGGGAAGTGGTGATCTGTTATACCTGTGCAAGATACAGAGCAGGGGTAGGGGGTCCCAGGACCAGAGACCCAGTTAACACTGGTGCTTCAAAACATGATTGTTAATAGCAGTAATTGCTGGTGGTAAGTATAAGGGTCAATTTCAATAATCCCACTAAAGCCTCGCAGGGCAGTATCCAATGATAGCCTATAAATAAATAAGAAAAGAAGGAAGGGAAGGGACCATTAGTCAGCGGGGCTTACAAAGCCATCCATAGAGCAAGGACATAGCAGCAAGAATAGATAGACTTACTTGGTACTCGGTAAAGCAGGGAATGTCCTGGGACCCAGCATCCATCACACCCCAAGCAGGACTAAGCCCGCTTATATGTCCCCTACAGAGTGACGTCAGCACACGGTGGCGGACGGGGGGATGGGAAAGGGGGGGAGGGGAGAGGAAGGGGAGAAAAGAGATGAAAAAGGGAGAAGGAAAAAGGGTAAGAGGGACAAAGAAAGAGCCTCCAACTGCAGGGGAAGGGGTTGATGATGGGCACCAGTATGACAACCAGTTAAAAAAGTGGATTTGGGGGTTAAAGAAATGGTTTAAAGGAGTTAACTTTGTTGAGGCCAGGAGGGATAGTGCCATTAAGCCTCTCAATCCACAGTGCCTCACGTTTTAGGAGCACTCTGTCTCTGTCACCACCTCTTGGGTCAAGGGGTAGCACTTCAAGTGCCAAAAATTGAACCGCTAGAGGATTGTACCTGTGGTACAGGCCTATATGTCGGCCTATGGTGGTTAATTTACCATTGGTAGAACAATAGAGGTGGTCACCAATGCGTTGTCTCAGTTCTCTAATGGTCTTGCCAACATTAAAAGCTTGGCATTTACATAACATTAGATAGATAACCCCTGTGGTGCCACATTCAGCTGAGAAGTGGGGGGAGAAAGATTCTCCATTAGGGAGTCAGTAGGTGGTACCTGTTAAGATCCAAGGGCATCGAGGGCACTGCCCACATCGTGATTAGTGATGAGCCGAACACCCCCGGGTTCGGTTCGCACCAGAACCCGCAAACGGACCGAAAGTTCGCACGAACATTAGAACCCTATTAAATACAATGGATGCGAACGTTCGGATTCTAAAGTGCTAATTATAACGACTATTATCCATGTTATTGTCCTAAACAGAGTTTGGGAACCCGGGTTCTGCACCAGGGGGCATGTATCAATGCAAAAAGAAGTTTTAAAAACGGACGTTTTCCGGGAGCAGTCATTTTAATGATGCATAAAGTGAAAAAAAAAAGTCAAATATTCCTTTAAATATTGTACCTGGGGGGTGTCTAAAGTATGCCTGTGAAGTGCCACGTGTTTCCCGTGTTTAGAACTGTCCCTGCACAAAATAACATTTCTAAAGGAAAAAAAAGCCATTTAAAACTGCTTGCGGCTTTAATGTAATGTCTTGTCCCGGTAATATGGATGAAAATCTTTAAGAAAAATGGCATAGCTACCCCATCAACCCCCCCCCCCCCCACCCCAGCCCATTACCAGCCCCTTTGGGTCTTGTATGGATATTAAGGGGAACCCCGCACACAAAATAAAAAAGGCCCTATATACTCTGAACAGCCGTATACAGGCGGTGCATACAAGACAGGGACTGTAGGTTTGTTCTTATGTAGAATCTGTTTGTAATTTTGAACAGCTACATTGTTTAAGTGTAGCTCCAGGCCAAATACCTATTTTTAAGCTTTTTGGAAAACATAGGGAAGGGTTATCACCCCTGTAACATTTTTTTTGCTGTCTGTGCCCCTGTTCAGAACATTTCACCTCACTTTGCGTCCCAATGACAACTGTTTTTGAAATGTGGTGTTTTTATTGAAACAAGGATTGGTGATAAAGCATCAGTAGAGAGGAGACACCTTTCTCCCATATTAATTCTTACAGGAGAGAATTTTCCTTCCAAGGGGTAGATTTCCTCTCACTTCCTGTTGTCTTCTTCCGTTTGCAAGTAGTAGTCGTTTGTAAGTTGGATGTTTGAAAGTAGGGACCTGCCGTATATACTCTGCAGAAATTGGCCCCTTAGGTGTTGGTGTTGGCACAACACTGTAAGCACTCACAGTTACTCTTGGTGGGTGCTGGAACGCCCTGCTGTCAACTATTATATCAGGAATTGTAATAACATATAATTGTTGAACAGTGGTAGTAAAAATTGGGCCTTTGATGGTGGTGCTGGTGCCACAACACTGTAAGGCCTAACAGTTACTCTTGGTGGGCGCAGCAATGGGCCCTGCTGTGAATTATTAGATCAATAATTATAATTGCATGCCCCTGTTGAACAGGGGCTGAAAAATTGGGCCTTTGGTGGTGGTGGTGGTGGTGGTGGTGTTGACACAACACTGTAAGGCCTGACAGTTACTCTTGGTGGGCGCAGCAATGGGCCCTGCTGTGAATTATTAGATCAATAATTATAATTGCATGCCCCTGTTGAACAGGGGCTGAAAAATTGGGCCTTTGGTGGTGGTGGTGGTGGTGATGGTGGTGCTGGTGCCACAACACTGTAAGGCCTGACAGTTACTCTTGGTGGGCGCAGCAATGGGCCCTGCTGTGAATTATTAGATCAATAATTATAATTGCATGCCCCTGTTGAACAGGGGCTGAAAAATTGGGCCTTAGGCACTAGTGGCACAACACTGCAACCCCTCACAGATACTGTACTTGGAGCACAGCAATGAGGCCTGTTGCAAAGTATTGCATCAAAAATTGTAATTACACGCCCCTGTTAAACAGGGGCTGAAAAATTGGGCCTTAGCCACTGGTGGCGTCACCGATAAACCAAAATGATCTTCCAAGCTATCATCATTAATTGTATCATTGAGGAGGAGGAGGAGGATAGCCAGTCAACATAACAGCACAGGCACTCAGTATCAGCATCAGTCTTGAAGGGATGTGACATTTTAAAATCAATTAGTCTGTTATATCAGCATCAGGTGTGTGGTAGCTGGTGGTGATCCAAGACTGGTTCATCTTGATGAAAGTCAGTCGATCAACCGAGTCGGTGGACAGGCGCACCCTGTGATCCGTGACAAATCCTCCAGCAGCACTGAATGTGCGTTCTGAAAGAACGCTGGATGCAGGACAGGCCAGTAGCTCAATTGCATACTGTGCAAGCTCTGGCCAGTGATCCATCCTCAAGACCCAGTAAGCCAGAGGATTTTCGGTGGGGAAGGTGTCCAAGTCTGACCTTGCCCCTAGGTATTCCTGCACCATGTATATCAGACGCTGGCGATGGTTGCTGGAACCGATCATACTTTGGGGCTGCGGACTAAAGAATTGTCTGAACGCATCGGTCAGACGGCCACCTTCCCCACCGCTCCTTCTTTGACTGCCCGAAGCCTCAGCAACTCGTTGTCCAGGACCAGGAGTTTGTAACCTCCCAGTCTCTGGGAACGCGTTGCACAGACCTTTCTGCAAGGCCTCCCGGAGTTGTCTCATCCTCTGCTCCCTCTGCGACGGTAACATAAGGTCCGCAACCTTACCCTTGTACCGTGGATCAAGGAGAGTGGCCAGCCAGTAATGGTCCCTCTCCTTGATCCGAAGAATACGAGGATCCTTCCGCAGACTTTGCAGGATCAGGGAGGCCATGCAGCGTAGGTTAGCTGAGGCATTCAGTCCGGAGTCCTCTGGGTCACTAAGGACGACATGATCTGCAGCCACCTCCTCCCAGCCACGTACAAGTCCACTGGTTTCTTGGGACTGTAAATCATCCCTAAAAGACTGCTGCTGATGATGCTGAGTGCCAGCCTCCACCTCCATGCTGACACAATCCTCCTCCTTCTCCTCCTCCTCCTCCTCTTCCTGTGCGATGGGTGGGACAGAAGGAACACTGTCTGGGTAAAGGGGACCTTGAGAGGCAAGGAAGTCCTCCTCTTCCTGCCTCTGTTCTGCCTCAAGTGCCCTGTCCATTATTCCACGCAGCGTGTGCTCCAACAGGTGGACAAGAGGTACAGTGTCACTGATGCATGCACTGTCACTGCTCACCATCCTCGTGGCCTCCTCAAATGGTGCCAGGACAGTGCATGCATCCCTGATCATGCCCCACTGGCGTGGTGAAAAAAACCCGAGCTCCCCTGACCCTGTCCTGGTGCCGTAGTCGCACAGGTACTCATTGATGGCCCTCTGCTGCGTGTGCAGCCGCTGCAGCATGGCCAACGTTGAGTTCCACCTGGTGGGCATGTCACATATAAGGCGGTTCTTGGGCAGGTTCAACTCCTTTTGCAGCTCAGCCAGGCAAGCACTGGCATTATAAGATCTGCGGAAATGCACACAGACTTTCCTGGCCTGCCTCAGGACATCCTGTAAGCCCGGGTACCTGCCCAAGAACCGCTGCACCACCAGGTTAAGGACGTGAGCCATACAGGGCACATGGGTCAGTTGTCCCTGTCGGAGGGCGGAGAGGAGGTTGGTGCCATTGTCGCAAACCACCATTCCTGGCTTAAGCTGGCGTGGCTTCAACCACCTCTCGGCCTGCCCCTGCAGAGCAGACAGGACCTCTGCCCCAGTGTGGCTCCTGTCCCCCAAACACACCAGCGCAAGCGCGGCATGGCATCTTTTTGCCTGCGTACTTGCGTAGCCCCTTGAACGCCTACGGAGCACCGCTGGTTCCGAGGACAAACCACAGGAAGAGGCCATGGAGGAAGAAGAAGAGGAGGGGGTGGAGGAGAGAGGTGTGTCACAACCAATAGTAGCATTTTGAAGGCGTGGCGGTGGAACAACCTCCAACACTACTGCACATTGTCCTGCATCCTTCCCAGCTGCCAAAAGAGTGACCCAATGGGCCGTGAAAGAAAGGTAACGTCCCTGTCCATGCCTGCTGGACCATGAGTCAGCGGTAATATGCACCTTACCGCTGACCGCCCTGTCCAGCGAGGCCAAGACATTGCCTTCCACATGCCTGTAGAGAGCCGGAATCGCCTTCCGTGAGAAAAAGTGGCATTTGGGAACCTGCCACTGAGGAACCGCACATTGCACAAACTCACTGAAGGGGGCCGAGTCTACCAACTAAAAAGGCAGCAGTTGAAGCGCTAGCAATTTAGCCAAGCTAGCATTCAACCGCTGGGCATGTGGATGGCTGGGAGTGAATTTCTTTCGACGGTCCAGCAGCTGGGGCAGGGAAATTTGCCTGCTAGAATCGGACGTCGGTGTACTGCTAGCAGAGTGACCGCAAGTACTTGGCTGTGACACACCTAATTCTACACCTTCATTCCTCTCAGTGCAGGTTTCAGAGAGGACTGATGGTATAGTGGGGTTGTTGATCCCAGCTGATGCGGTGCAAGGAGAGGTCCGCTTTGTTCTTTGGTGTGGGTCTTTAAGGTAGGCTTGCCAACGAGCTGCATGGCAGGTCAACATATGTCTGATCAAGCATGTGGTGCCCAAGCGGCTGATGTTTTGGCCACGCGATATACGCTTGAGACATATGTTGCAAACAGCAGCTGTGTGATCTGATGCACTCGCCTCAAAAAAGGCCCACACCAAAGAACTTTTTGAATGACGGGCAGAGGCAGCGCCCTGCACAGGCGGAGCTCTGCGGTGTGATTCCGTTGGTGTGCTGCCCATACGCTGGCCACCCAAGGGCATCCTGCCTCGTTGGAGATGTGCCTCCTCCTCATCCTCCTCCTCCTCCTCTCTCCTATTAGGCACCCACGTGGAGTCAGTGACCTCATCATCCCCTCCCTCCTCATCACTGGAGCCAATCTGGCAGTATGCTGCAGCTGCTGGAGCATGACTGCCAGATTGGTGTCCTTCTTGAGCATCCCATCTCTCTGCTCTCACGCTACTGCCTTCCTCTAGCTGGGTATCATCATCAGATCCTTCGAAACGCTGGGCATCCTCCTGGAGCATGTACCCAACACTGTGCTCAAACAGTTCGGGGGACTCCTCAGGAGGAGGACATGGTGGGTCTAGGGAAGGAGTGACTAATGATGACATTGATACCAGAAAAGAGGACGCTTTGGCAGCTGCTTTGCCAGTACCCTGAGCCTGGGTGAGAGAGGATGAGGAGGATGAGGTGGGCTTGGTCATCCACTCTACCAAGTCTTCGGCATGATGTGGCTCAACATGTCCAGCTGCCGAAAAGAAGGACAAGCGTTTCCCATGGCCACGTGCTGATGACAATGCACCGCGTCCACGACCAGCACTGTTGCCCCCAGACACAGAGCCTGCTTGCCCTCTTTTTTTGCCTCCTGACTGTCTGCCTCTCCTTGTTTGCCTTCCAGACATTTTAATGGATGGCCTGCAGGGAGATGGGAAAAACAGCAATAAGGGCTACCTTCAGGTGTATACTGTGCAGGAGGCTTAGCAACAAAGACACTGACACTGTCCCCTGCCTATCCTTCTCTGTCCCTAAACACAAGGATGTGCAATATGCTTCAGCAAGATTGGTTTAGCACAGAATAGCACACTGATAGTTTCCCCGAGTGTCCTTCTCTGTCCCTAAACTCAAGGATTTCAAATATGGTTCAGCAAGATTGGTTTAGAACAGAATAGCACACTGACAGTTTCCCCGAGTGTCCTTCTCTGTCCCTAAACTCAAGGATTTCAAATATGGTTCAGCAAGATTGGTTTAGGACAGAATAGCACACTGACACTTTCCCTCACTGTCCTTCTCTGTCCCTACAAACAAGATTTAGCACAGAATAGCACACTGATAGTTTCCACGAGTGTCCTTCTCTGTCCCTAAACTCAAGGATTTCAAATATGGTTCAGCAAGATTGGTTTAGAACAGAATAGCACACTGACAGTTTCCCTCACTGTCCTTCTCTGTCCCTACAAACAAGGATTAGCACAGAATAGCACACTGATAGTTTTCACGAGTGTCCTTCTCTGTCCCTAAACTCAAGGATTTCAAATATGGTTCAGCAAGATTGGTTTAGGACAGAATAGCACACTGACACTTTCCCTCACTGTCCTTCTCTGTCCCTACAAACAAGATTTAGCACAGAATAGCACACTGATAGTTTCCACGAGTGTCCTTCTCTGTCCCTAAACTCAAGGATTTCAAATATGGTTCAGCAAGATTGGTTTAGCACAGAATAGCACACTGATAGTTTTCCTCACTGTCCTTCTCTGCCCCTACAAACAAGGATTAGCACAGAATAGCACACTGATAGTTTCCACGAGTGTCCTCCTCTGTCCCTAAACTCAAGGATTTCAAATATTGTTCAGAAAAGAGGACGCTTTGGCAGCTGCTTTGCCAGTACCCTGAGCCTGGGTGAGAGAGGATGAGGAGGATGAGGTGGGCTTGGTCATCCACTCTACCAAGTCTTCGGCATGATGTGGCTCAACATGTCCAGCTGCCGAAAAGAAGGACAAGCGTTTCCCATGGCCACGTGCTGATGACAATGCACCGCGTCCACGACCAGCACTGTTGCCCCCAGACACAGAGCCTGCTTGCCCTCTTTTTTTGCCTCCTGACTGTCTGCCTCTCCTTGTTTGCCTTCCAGACATTTTAATGGATGGCCTGCAGGGAGATGGGAAAAACAGCAATAAGGGCTACCTTCAGGTGTATACTGTGCAGGGGGCTTAGCAACAAAGACACTGACACTGTCCCCTGCCTATCCTTCTCTGTCCCTAAACACAAGGATGTGCAATATGCTTCAGCAAGATTGGTTTAGCACAGAATAGCACACTGATAGTTTTCCCGAGTGTCCTTCTCTGTCCCTAAACTCAAGGATTTCAAATATGGTTCAGCAAGATTGGTTTAGGACAGAATAGCACACTGACACTTTCCCTCACTGTCCTTCTCTGTCCCTACAAACAAGATTTAGCACAGAATAGCACACTGATAGTTTCCACGAGTGTCCTTCTCTGTCCCTAAACTCAAGGATTTCAAATATGGTTCAGCAAGATTGGTTTAGAACAGAATAGCACACTGACAGTTTCCCTCACTGTCCTTCTCTGTCCCTACAAACAAGGATTAGCACAGAATAGCACACTCATAGTTTCCACGAGTGTCCTTCTCTGTCCCTAAACTCAAGGATTTCAAATATGGTTCAGCAAGATTGGTTTAGGACAGAATAGCACACTGACACTTTCCCTCACTGTCCTTCTCTGTCCCTACAAACAAGGATTAGCACAGAATAGCACACTCATAGTTTCCACGAGTGTCCTTCTCTGTCCCTAAACTCAAGGATTTCAAATATGGTTCAGCAAGATTGGTATAGCACAGAATAGCACACTGATAGTTTCCCTCACTGTCCTTCTCTGTCCCTACAAACAAGGATTAGCACAGAATAGCACACTGATAGTTTCCATGAGTGTCCTTCTCTGTCCCTAAACTCAAGGATTTCAAATATGGTTCAGCAAGATTGGTTTAGAACAGAATAGCACACTGACAGTTTCCCCGAGTGTCCTTCTCTGTCCCTAAACTCAAGGATTTCAAATATGGTTCAGCAAGATTGGTTTAGGACAGAATAGCACACTGACACTTTCCCTCACTGTCCTTCTCTGTCCCTACAAACAAGATTTAGCACAGAATAGCACACTGATAGTTTCCACGAGTGTCCTTCTCTGTCCCTAAACTCAAGGATTTCAAATATGGTTCAGCAAGATTGGTTTAGAACAGAATAGCACACTGACAGTTTCCCTCACTGTCCTTCTCTGTCCCTACAAACAAGGATTAGCACAGAATAGCACACTGATAGTTTTCACGAGTGTCCTTCTCTGTCCCTAAACTCAAGGATTTCAAATATGGTTCAGCAAGATTGGTTTAGGACAGAATAGCACACTGACACTTTCCCTCACTGTCCTTCTCTGTCCCTACAAACAAGATTTAGCACAGAATAGCACACTGATAGTTTCCACGAGTGTCCTTCTCTGTCCCTAAACTCAAGGATTTCAAATATGGTTCAGCAAGATTGGTTTAGCACAGAATAGCACACTGATAGTTTTCCTCACTGTCCTTCTCTGCCCCTACAAACAAGGATTAGCACAGAATAGCACACTGATAGTTTCCACGAGTGTCCTCCTCTGTCCCTAAACTCAAGGATTTCAAATATTGTTCAGAAAAGAGGACGCTTTGGCAGCTGCTTTGCCAGTACCCTGAGCCTGGGTGAGAGAGGATGAGGAGGATGAGGTGGGCTTGGTCATCCACTCTACCAAGTCTTCGGCATGATGTGGCTCAACATGTCCAGCTGCCGAAAAGAAGGACAAGCGTTTCCCATGGCCACGTGCTGATGACAATGCACCGCGTCCACGACCAGCACTGTTGCCCCCAGACACAGAGCCTGCTTGCCCTCTTTTTTTGCCTCCTGACTGTCTGCCTCTCCTTGTTTGCCTTCCAGACATTTTAATGGATGGCCTGCAGGGAGATGGGAAAAACAGCAATAAGGGCTACCTTCAGGTGTATACTGTGCAGGGGGCTTAGCAACAAAGACACTGACACTGTCCCCTGCCTATCCTTCTCTGTCCCTAAACACAAGGATGTGCAATATGCTTCAGCAAGATTGGTTTAGCACAGAATAGCACACTGATAGTTTTCCCGAGTGTCCTTCTCTGTCCCTAAACTCAAGGATTTCAAATATGGTTCAGCAAGATTGGTTTAGGACAGAATAGCACACTGACACTTTCCCTCACTGTCCTTCTCTGTCCCTACAAACAAGATTTAGCACAGAATAGCACACTGATAGTTTCCACGAGTGTCCTTCTCTGTCCCTAAACTCAAGGATTTCAAATATGGTTCAGCAAGATTGGTTTAGAACAGAATAGCACACTGACAGTTTCCCTCACTGTCCTTCTCTGTCCCTACAAACAAGGATTAGCACAGAATAGCACACTCATAGTTTCCACAAGTGTCCTTCTCTGTCCCTAAACTCAAGGATTTCAAATATGGTTCAGCAAGATTGGTTTAGGACAGAATAGCACACTGACACTTTCCCTCACTGTCCTTCTCTGTCCCTACAAACAAGGATTAGCACAGAATAGCACACTCATAGTTTCCACGAGTGTCCTTCTCTGTCCCTAAACTCAAGGATTTCAAATATGGTTCAGCAAGATTGGTATAGCACAGAATAGCACACTGATAGTTTCCCTCACTGTCCTTCTCTGTCCCTACAAACAAGGATTAGCACAGAATAGCACACTGATAGTTTCCACGAGTGTCCTTCTCTGTCCCTAAACTCAAGGATTTCAAATATGGTTCAGCAAGATTGGTTTAGAACAGAATAGCACACTGACAGTTTCCTCGAGTGTCCTTCTCTGTCCCTAAACTCAAGGATTTCAAATATGGTTCAGCAAGATTGGTTTAGGACAGAATAGCACACTGACACTTTCCCTCACTGTCCTTCTCTGTCCCTACAAACAAGATTTAGCACAGAATAGCACACTGATAGTTTCCACGAGTGTCCTTCTCTGTCCCTAAACTCAAGGATTTCAAATATGGTTCAGCAAGATTGGTTTAGAACAGAATAGCACACTGACAGTTTCCCTCACTGTCCTTCTCTGTCCCTACAAACAAGGATTAGCACAGAATAGCACACTGATAGTTTTCACGAGTGTCCTTCTCTGTCCCTAAACTCAAGGATTTCAAATATGGTTCAGCAAGATTGGTTTAGGACAGAATAGCACACTGACACTTTCCCTCACTGTCCTTCTCTGTCCCTACAAACAAGATTTAGCACAGAATAGCACACTGATAGTTTCCACGAGTGTCCTTCTCTGTCCCTAAACTCAAGGATTTCAAATATGGTTCAGCAAGATTGGTTTAGCACAGAATAGCACACTGATAGTTTTCCTCACTGTCCTTCTCTGCCCCTACAAACAAGGATTAGCACAGAATAGCACACTGATAGTTTCCACGAGTGTCCTCCTCTGTCCCTAAACTCAAGGATTTCAAATATTGTTCAGCAAGATTGGTTTAGAACAGAATAGCACACTGACAGTTTCCCCGAGTGTCCTTCTCTGTCCCTAAACTCAAGGATTTCAAATATGGTTCAGCAAGATTGGTTTAGGACAGAATAGCACACTGACACTTTCCCTCACTGTCCTTCTCTGTCCCTACAAACAAGATTTAGCACAGAATAGCACACTGATAGTTTCCACGAGTGTCCTTCTCTGTCCCTAAACTCAAGGATTTCAAATATGGTTCAGCAAGATTGGTTTAGAACAGAATAGCACACTGACAGTTTCCCTCACTGTCCTTCTCTGTCCCTACAAACAAGGATTAGCACAGAATAGCACACTGATAGTTTCCACGAGTGTCCTTCTCTGTCCCTAAACTCAAGGATTTCAAATATGGTTCAGCAAGATTGGTTTAGGACAGAATAGCACGCTGACACTTTCCCTCACTGTCCTTCTCTGTCCCTACAAACAAGATTTAGCACAGAATAGCACACTGATAGTTTCCACGAGTGTCCTTCTCTGTCCCTAAACTCAAGGATTTCAAATATGGTTCAGCAAGATTGGTTTAGAACAGAATAGCACACTGACAGTTTCCCTCACTGTCCTTCTCTGTCCCTACAAACAAGGATTAGCACAGAATAGCACACTGATAGTTTCCACGAGTGTCCTTCTCTGTCCCTAAACTCAAGGATTTCAAATATGGTTCAGCAAGATTGGTTTAGGACAGAATAGCACACTGACACTTTCCCTCACTGTCCTTCTCTGTCCCTACAAACAAGGATTAGCACAGAATAGCACACTGATAGTTTCCACGAGTGTCCTTCTCTGTCCCTAAACTCAAGGATTTCAAATATGGTTCAGCAAGATTGGTTTAGAACAGAATAGCACACTGACAGTTTCCCCGAGTGTCCTTCTCTGTCCCTAAACTCAAGGATTTCAAATATGGTTCAGCAAGATTGGTTTAGGACAGAAAAGCACACTGACACTTTCCCTCACTGTCCTTCTCTGTCCCTACAAACAAGATTTAGCACAGAATAGCACACTGATAGTTTCCACGAGTGTCCTTCTCTGTCCCTAAACTCAAGGATTTCAAATATGGTTCAGCAAGATTGGTTTAGAACAGAATAGCACACTGACAGTTTCCCTCACTGTCCTTCTCTGTCCCTACAAACAAGGATTAGCACAGAATAGCACACTGACACTTTCCCTCACTGTCCTTCTCTGTCCCTACAAACAAGATTTAGCACAGAATAGCACACTGACACTTTCCCTCACTGTCCTTCTCTGTCCCTACAAACAAGGTTTAGCACAGAATGACACACTGACACTCTCCCTACCTATCCTTCTCTGTCCCTAAACACAAGGAATCCAGGATTAGTAAAGGAAAAAAATGACACTGTCCCTGCCTATGCTTCTCTTTCCCTGCTCCGGAACACACTACACAAGGCCGCCGCGCTGGCGGCCTTTTATAGTGTGGGGCGTGTACTAAACCCCCTCAGCAATAATTGGCCACAGGCATCCTGCCTGTGGCCAATCATTGCTCTCCTCGCTGCCGGCGCTGTGATTGGCCAAGCATGCGGGGTCACAGTGCATGCTTGGCCAATCACAGCGCCTGGATGACACTGCGATGGCGTAGTGCATTGTGGGCCGTTCGCGTCACTCGAATTTGGCGCGAACGGCCCAAATCGTTCGATCTTCGTCGAACGATCGAACAGCCGATGTTCGACTCGAACGTATGTTCGACTCGAACACGAAGCTCATCCCTAATCGTGATGTCCCTTTTGGACCAGAACGGGGAGGATTGTTGGACTTGTAGTGACTGCTTGTCAGGTGATCCTTAAGTGATTGAGCTAGTCGGAACACTAGTTCTGGAGTCGTGCGAACATGTTTGCTAAGGATATGGTGGTCTGTCAATAGGTGCCAATGTTTTCATAGAATGTTACGTAATTGGCCATGATGTGCTGAAAATTTAGTAATAATCTTTGCAGTATTGCTGCCAGTGGTACGTGGAGGGGCAAAAAGCAGTGAGGTACTGGTATGTTCATTAGCCCTATTGAATGCCCTTCTCAGGGTTGTACGGGAGTAACCCTTGAGAAGTAGGCGTTCACGTAGGGAGGCAGCTTGAAGAAAGAAATCCTCATCTTGTGTGCAGTTTCTACGTAAGCGCAGATACTGCACGAAGGGTATACTGTGCACAAGAGATTTGGGGTGGGCACTTGAAGCGTGCAGCAGGGTGTTACCAGCTGTAAGCTTCCGATACAAATCAGTGCCTAGGGTCCCATCAGGGTTTTTAATGATCATCAAATCCAGGTATGGAATTTGTATAGCATCAAACGTGTAGGTAAAGTAAAGATTATCCAGATTTTCGTTCAAGGCCTGGATGAAATGTTTAAGTTGAGTGTGGGGACCTGTCCATACAATGAACAGGTCATCTATGAAACGATACCAGCACAACACTGACTGCAAAAAAGTCACGTAGGATTCATTGGCAAAGATATTTCTTTCCCAAGCTACAAAATATAAATTAGCGGATGAGGGAGCGCAGGATGTGCCCATGGCCACACCCTGGGATTGAAGAAAATGTTGATCCTCAAAAATAAAATAATTACGATTGAGGATAAATGATAAAAGTTGTAAAATAAATTCATTTAGTGGCCATGAGGTGCATTCCTGCTCTATTAGGAAAAATATGGCCGTCAGGACTCCCCGCTCGTGGGGGAATGCTTGAGTACAAGGCTCATATGATTAAGGCACATATGATCTCCATATATATGTAGTGGGGTATACCCCTTTAATACAGAGAGACTACATTTCCCAGTACATCCTGCAGCACCCAGGGTGCATTGCCACGGAGCAGGGGCTGCTGGAGCAGACTTTATAAAGGGGAGGCGGAGTTGATTCTTCCTCTTTGGACACCCCCTCTCCTAGCAAGAGGATCTCTGTGCTGAACTGCTGTGTGCACAAGGCCTGAAGCCTGGGCCTTGTGCTCTGTTCCAAAGAGCCCTCCGCCAGCCTAGCTGAACCTGAGAGACATCTTCTCCTCCTTGCTGCAGTACACCAGAAGGACTGAAGGCCTGGATGTCGGTGGATTCCTGTTCCTAGACGAATCGGCGGAGGAAACAGACTTGGACTGTCGGGGTGGTGAGAGAGCACTTGCTCATAGACAGATACTTTATCTTCACTATTCATTTGGATTATAAGTTTGTTCATCAAGTGCACCACCGAAAGATTGCATGCAAAGATTTGTGTTCTCTGAACTTCCTTTTAGATCAGTCAGGCCTGACTGTTAGGTAGATACTATTGAGAGTTAGTCTGCCCATGAGGGGAAGTGATTAAAAAGAGGCAGCGCTAGAGCCGCATCGCATTACTTGAGCTATCTGATTGTTTGTTCATTTAAATACTGTTTATTTCTAAGATCTATACTTTGTTATACTGTTATTTTATTACTTGCCCATTAGCCTTAGTAAAACATCTGGGTCAAGTAAATTTGGTGTCAGCTTCAGTTACTTTAATAGTAGTTTTAAAAGTATATTGCTGTGCATGCTTGCTACAGTATAAGACTGCGTCACCAAGAGTTGCGGTCACGCGGTCTTATCCCACTACTACTATCTGTGCCACGGGAGGTTAGAGCCGATTGCCAGGGGTTGACAGCGGTGCATTACAGGGCCCAAATCAATACCAGCAGCCCTCTTAACTGGGGGTATCGCTATATATATTTTTATAATTTTTGTGTGTCAAGTTACCACAACAACATTATTATCTTGTATTTTTTACCCTCAAGGAGGTTGGTTGGTGTCCCTTGTTAATTACACATTGTATTTTTGAAATGTACCTGCCTACTCACAAACAAACTGTCCTTTTTGAAGGAAAACACATAGGCAAGTATCTACTGTAAAAATAAATTCCATTTATTCTGGCTCATAATAAAATAAAGAGGAAGGCAACGCTGGAGAACCTGCTGCAATTTGTGCAGCCTTTGGACCCCAGGGCACAGATCAAATAATAGAAAACGAAAATTGGGAGCTTGAGAAGCACATACAACAGGGAGCACAATCTGGTCCTGAACTCCCAGAGATCAGGAACAGCAGCAGATGAAATATATGTCCCCAGTCTGTGGTACTACAACAGCCTGCGTCTTCTGTCAGACCAGACTGAAGCCAGGCCATCACTTTCTAGACTTCTTTGTAGTCTTCTCTGCAGCCTTCTTTGAAGTCTTCCCTGCAGCCTTCGCTGCAGCCTTCCCTGCATGCTTCCTTGGAGCCTGTGGCTCTGGAGGTGGACTTGTGGCAGGAGGAGGAGAAGGAGAAGGAGGAGGTGGAGGAGGATGGTCGACCTCCGAAAGGTCAGTATATTGGGTAAGTTGGCCCATCAAACCCTTGTTTATGGCCTTAAATATTATGGTCTCACAGAGGAGGCAGTGGTCCGTCTCCATCTCCTGCACTTTGGCTGCCATTATGGCAGCATAGCCCTCTTTAGTGGTGGGGGGTTCTCTGAGGACCGCAGTAGCATCCCGAATGAGGGAAAGTGCTTCCTCCTCTATGTACCTACCCCTCTTGGCCCTTCTTGTTGGAAGGCAGAGGTGAGGCATCTGTGATGTTGTGCTGCCACTGGGCTGGGCCACCTCCTGGCTGGCACTGGGCCCGGCCACCACCTGGCTGCCACTGGGCCCGGCCTCCTCCTGGCTGCCACTGGACCCGGCCTCCTCCTGGCTGCCACTGGGCCCGGCCTCCTCCTGGCTGCCACTGGGCCTGGCCTCCTCCTGCCTGCCACTTTCCAGTCCCTCATCCTGGCTGCGGTCTTCCTGTGTATGAAAAAGGGACATTTTTAGTTTTAGTTTTTCATTAATCAATCACACACAATTTTCAGCTCATGACTGTTGCAAATTGAATGTTAATAAATAGAAAAGACTATCATTCTGACCCCAGCCGTTTTCATTCTTGTCCCAATCATTTTTGGCCACTACTGTCTATTGATATGTAAAACGCTTTTTGTTCAAACATTAATTTGTTATCAATAGTAACATCTAGTTACTAGGGATGAGCTGAACACCCCCCGGTTCGGTTGGCACCAGAACCTGTGAACGGACTGAAAGTTTGCGCAAACTTTCGAACCCCGTTAAAGTCTATGGAACTCGAACATGAGAAACCAAAAGTGTGAATTTTAAAGGCTAATATGCAAGTTATTGTCCTAAAAAGGGTTTGGGGACTCGGGTCCTGCCCCAGTGTACATGTATCAATGCAAAAAAAGTTTTAAAAACGGACGTTTTTTCGGGAGAAGTGATTTTAATAATGCTTAAAGTGAAAAAATAAAAGTGAAATATTCCTTTAAATATCGTACCTAGGGGGTGTCTATAGTATGCCTGTGAAGTGGCGCGTGTTTCCCGTGTTTAGAACAGTCCCTGCATAAAATGACAATTCTAAAGGAATAAAAGTCATTTAAAACTGCTTGCGGCTTTAATGTATTGTCTGGTCCCGGCAATATGGATGAAAATCATGGAGAAAAATGGCATGGGCACCCCCCAGCCCATTACCAGCCCCTTTGGGTCTTGTATTGATATTAAGGGGAACCCCGCACCCAAATTAAAAAAAGGAAAGACGTGGGGCCCCCAGGCCCTATATACTCTGAACAGCAGTATACAGGCGGTGCAAACAAGACAGGGACTGTAGGTTTGTTCTTAAGTAGAATCTGTTTGTAATTTTTAACTGGTACATTTTTAAAGTGTATTTTCAAGCTTTTTGGAAAACATAGGGAAGGGTTATCACCCCTGTAACATTTGGTTTGCTGTCTGTGCACCTGTTCAGAATATTTCATCTCACTTTCTGTCCCAATGACAATTAGATTCAGAAAATTTGGGGGTTTTAGTGAAACAAGGAACTCTTAAATGGAGAATTTCCCTTCCTGGGGTAGATTTCCTCTCACTTCCTGTTGTCTCCTTCCATTTGCAAGTAGGAGTCGTTTGTAAGTTGGATGTTTGAAAGTAGGGGCCTGCCGTATATACTCTGCAGAAATTTGGCCCTTAGATGTTGTAAGCCCTCACAATTGAACAGGTGCAGAAAAAATGGTGGTGGACAGTGTGGTGGTGTTGCCACAACACTGTAAGGCCTTACAGTTACTCTTGGTGGCCGCAGGAACAGGCCCTGCTGTGAAATATTAGATCAAAAATTGCAATTACATGCCCCTGTTAAACAGGGTCTGAAAAATTGGGCCTTACGCACTGGTGCTGGTGCCACAACACTGCAATCCCTCATATATACTCTAGTTGGAGCACAGGAATGAGCCCTGCTGCAAAGTATTACAGCAAAAATTGTAATTACACGCCCCTGTTAAACAGGGGAAGAAAATTGGGCCATAGCCACTGGTGGAGGTGCCACAACACTGCAACCCCTCACAGAAACTCTAGTTGGAGCACAGGAATGAGCCTTGCTGCAAAGTATAGCAGCAAAAATTGTAATTACATGCCCCTGTTAAACAGGGGCAGAAAAATTGGGCCTTAGGCACTGGTGCTGGTGCCACAACACTGCAACCCCTCACAGAAACTCTAGTTGGAGCGCAGGAATGAGCCCTGCTGCAAAGTATTACAGCAAAAAATTTAATTACACGCCCCTGTTAAACAGGGGAAGAAAAATTGGGCCTTAGCCACTGGTGGTGGTGCCCAGAACCAAAAATGTTCTTACAAGCTATCAGCATGATCATTGAGGAGTAGGGATGAGCCGAACACCCCCGCGGTTCGGTTCGCACCAGAACCTGCGAACAGACCGAAAGTTTGCGCGAACGTTAGAACCCTATTGAATACTAGACATGTGCATTCGTTTTCGTCCGAATGCATTTTCGTCCGAATTTCAGGTATTTTCGTTATCGTTTTAACAAACGAAAATGCAGAATCCGAAAACCGAAAGATCCGACATAAACAAATGCTTTATTTTCGTTTTCGTTGCAACAACAGTTCGATATAGATAGGAGATTCGACATGAGGCTGACAATAACAATCTGTGTCCATCGAACCTGTGGTCGAATGTGCCTAACCTTAACTCTATTAGTCCAAGATTATTCTACATAGAGAGAAAAGATTCGACATAGAGAGAAAAGATTTGACATTATAGAGAGAAAAGATTTGACATTATAGAGAGAAAAGATTCGACATTATAGAGAGAAAAGATTTGACATAGAGAGAAAAGATCACTGCTGGAATTGGGTGGGGGAAGTAAAATAAAAAAATGATGATGATGAATGTTATTGGCTGATTGTAACCAAAGAGGAGGAGCAGTAAAATAGCTAGAACTAACTTGGCAAATTCGAAAAATCTATGGGAGAAATCTAAAGTGCTAATTATAAAGGCTTATATGCAAGTTATTGTCCTAAAAAGTGTTTGGGGACCGGGGTCCTGTCCCAGGGGACATGTATCAATGCAAAAAGAAGTTTTAAAAACGGCCGTTTTTTCGGGTGCAGTGATTTTAATAATGCTTAAAATGAAAAAATAAAAGTGAAATATTCCTTTAAATTTCGTACCTGGGGGGTGTGTATGATATGCATGTGAAGTGGCGCATGTTTCCCGTGCTTAGAACTGTCCCTGCAAAAAATGTCATTTTTGAAAGAAAAAAAGGCATTTAAAACTGACTCGCGGCTATTAATGAATTGTCGGCTCCCGGCAATACATACAAAAGTCATTGATAAAAAAAAAAAAAAAAAAAGCGCGGGGGTTCCCCAGAATTCAATTACCAGGCCCTTCAGGTCTGGAATGGATATTAAGGGGAACCCCGCCGCAAATTTAAAAAAAAATTGACGTGGGGTTCCCCCAAATATCCATTCCAGACCTTTCAGATCTGGCTTGGATTTTAAGGGGAACTCCACCCCAAATTTAAAAAAAATGGCGTGGAGTCCCCCTAAAAATCCATACCAGACCCCTTATCCGAGCACGCAACCTGGCCGGCTGCAGGGGAAAAGGGGGGGATGAGAGAGCGGCCCCCCCTCCCTCCTGAACCGTACCAGGCCACATGCCCTCAACATGGGGAGGATGTCCCCATGTTCATGGGGACAAGGGCCTCATCCCCACAACCCTTGCCCGGTGGTTGTGGGGGTCTGCGGGCGGGGGGCTTATCGGAATCTGGAAGACCCCTTTAACAAAGGGGACCCCCAGATCCCGGCCCCCCCATGTGAATTGGTAAGGGGCACATTGTACCCCTACCATTTCACGAAGAAAGCGTAAAAAAATGTTTAAAAAAACACACAAACACCTTGAAAAAGTCCTTTATTTAAAGAAAAAAAAAAACATTCCAGCGGTGAAATCCAGTGTCCCGCGGCGATCCCGATGTCCAGCGCTGTCCTTCATTGGTTGTGCCTGAGCGGACCTGATGGGGAACTCCCTCTCAGTATTTTAAATGTATAGACCCGCCCCTTCTAAAGTTCCCCATCAGGTCCGCTCAGCGGACCAGATGCGGAACATGAGAAGGGGCGGGTCTATACATGTATTACCAAAGTGAGAGCAGTTCCCCATCAGGTCCGCCCCCTCGGTATGTCGGACCCGCCTACGTCATTGGCTTGAGCGGGGAACTTCCTTCACTATGTAAATTTAAATTACACAGTGAAGGAAGTTCCCCGCTCAAGCCAATGACGTAGGCGGGTCCGACATACCGAGGGGGCGGACCTGATGGGGAACTGCTCTCACTTTGGTAATACATGTATAGACCCGCCCCTTCTCATGTTCCGCATCTGGTCCGCTGAGCGGACCTGATGGGGAACTTTAGAAGGGGCGGGTCTATACATTTAAAACACTGAGAGAGAGTTCCCCATCAGGTCCGCTCAGGCACAACCAATGAAGGACAGTGCTGGACATCGGGATCGCCGCGGGACACTGGATTTCACCGCTGGAATGTTTTTTTTTTTTTTTTTAAATAAAGGACTTTTTCAAGGTGTTTGTGTGTTTTTTTAAACATTTTTTTACGCTTTCTTCGTGAAATGGTAGGGGTACAATGTGCCCCTTAGCAATTCACATGGGGGGGGCCGGGATCTGGGGGTCCCCTTTGTTAAAGGGGTCTTCCAGATTCCGATAAGCCCCCCGCCCGCAGACCCCCACAACCACCGGGCAAGGGTTGTGGGGAAGAGGCCCTTGTCCCCATCAACATGGGGACATCCTCCCCATGTTGAGGGCATGTGGCCTGGTACGGTTCAGGAGGGAGGGGGGGCCGCTCTCTCGTCCCCACCTCTTCCCCTGCGGCCGGCCAGGTTGCGTGCTCGGATAAGGGGTCTGGTATGGATTTTTAGGGGGACTCCACGCCATTTTTTTTTAAATTTGGGGTGGAGTTCCCCTTAAAATCCATGCCAGATCTGAAGGGCCTGGAATGGATATTTGGGGGAACCCCACGTCAATTTTTTTTTAAATTTGCGGCGGGGTTCCCCTTAATATCCATTCCAGACCTGAAGGGCCTGGTAATTGAATTCTGGGGAACCCCCAGGCTTTTTTTTTTTTTTTATCAATGACTTTTGTATGTATTGCCGGGAGCCGACAATTCATTAATAGCCGCGAGTCAGTTTTAAATGCCTTTTTTTCTTTCAAAAATGACATTTTTTGCAGGGACAGTTCTAAGCACGGGAAACATGCGCCACTTCACATGCATATCATGCACACCCCCCAGGTACGAAATTTAAAGGAATATTTCACTTTTATTTTTTCATTTTAAGCATTATTAAAATCACTGCTCCCGAAAAAACGGCCGTTTTTAAAACTTCTTTTTGCATTGATACATGTCCCCTGGGACAGGACCCGGGTCCCCAAACACTTTTTAGGACAATAACTTGCATATTAGCCTTTATAATTTACACTTTAGATTTCGAACGTTCGAGTCCATTGTATTTAATAGGGTTCTACAGTTCACACTAACATTTTGTCTGTTCGCAGGTTCTGGTGCAAACCGAACAGGGGGGTGTTCGGCTCATCCCTGTTGACTAGTAATAGTAATTAAAAAATATAATTATTACTAGTCATACAATAGAATTCATCTATAGCTTGTAGGCGGAACATTCGACCGGAAATTTATGATTGCAGCGTCGTACAGTTTCGATGCTCCGTCGAATCTTCTTTGAACATTCGACAGACACCATAAGCCTTCAATGACAGATTCGACCTTAATTAATTCAGATTTTCGGACGAATGCAATTTCTAATGAAAAACGAAATAAATAAAAACGAATTTCGGGAGTAACTAAATAAATTTATTTTTCTAACGAAAACTAAATTCCAAAACGAAATATTTCAGTGTGCACATGTCTATTAAATACAATGGACGCAAACGTTTGAAATCTAAAGTGCTAATTATAACGGCTAATATGCATGTTATTGTCCTAAAAAGGGTTTGGGGACCCGGGTCCTGCCCCAGGGGACATGTATCAATGCAAAACTAAGTTTTAAAAATGGCCGTTTTTCGGGAGCAGTCATTTTAATGATGCATAAAGTGAAAAAAAAAAAGTGAAATATTCCTTTAAATATCGTACCTGGGGGGTGTCTAAAGTATGCCTGTGAAGTGGCATGTGTTTCCCATGTTTAGAACTGTCCCTGCACAAAATGACATTTCTAAAGGAAAAAAAGCCATTTAAAACTGCTTGCGGCTTAAATGTCATGTCTTGTCCTGGCAATATGGATGAAAATCTTTGAGAAAAATGGCATGGCTACCCCATCACCCCCCCCCTCCCTACCCCAGTCAATTACCAGCCCCTTTGGGTCTTGTATGGATATTAAGGGGAACCCCGCACCCAAAATAAAAAAAGGCCCTATATACATTGAACAGCAGTATACAGGCGGTGCAAACAAGACAGGGACAGTAGGTTTGTTCTTAAGTAGAATCTGTTTGTAATTTTGAACAGGTACATTGTTTAAGTGTAGCTCCAGCCAAAAAATATATTTTTAAGCTTTTTGGAAAACATGGGGAAGGGTTATCACCACTGTAACATTTGTTTTGCTGTCTGTGCACCTGTTCAGAACATTTCCCCTCACTTTCCGTCCCAATGACAAATATTTTTGGAAAAGTGGGATTTTTATTGAAACAAGGATTGGTGATAAAGCATCAGTAGAGAGGAGACACCTTTTTCCCATATTAACTCTTCCATGGGGTAGATTTCCTCTCACTTCCTGTTGTCTCCTTCCGTTTGCAAGTAGGAGTCTTTTGTAAGTTGGATGTTTGAAAGTAGGGGCCTGCCGTATATACTCTGCTGAAATTTGCCCCTTAGATGTTGGTGTTGCCACAACACTGTGAGCCCTCACAGTGACTCTTGGTGGGCGCTGGAACGCCCTGCTGTGAACTATTATATCAGGAATTGTAATTACATGCCATTGTTGAACAGTGGTAGGAAAAATTGGGCCTTTGGTGGTGGAGCTGGTGCTACAACACTGTCAGCCCTCACAGTAACTCTTGGTGGGCGCATGAATGGGCCCTGCTGTAAATTATTAGATCAAGAATTGTAATTGCATGCCCCTGTTGAAGAGGGGCAGAAAAATTGGTCCTTTGGTGGTGGTGTTGCCACAACACTGTAAGCCCTCACAGTTACTCTTGGTGGGCGCAGGAATGGGCCCTGCTGTGAATTATTAGATCAAGAATTGTAATTATATGCCCCTGCTGAACAGGGGCAGAAAAATTGGGCCTTAGGCACTGGTGCCACAACACTGCAACCCCTCACAGATACTGTACTTGGAGCACAGCAATGAGCCCTGTTGCAAAGTATTGCATCAAAAATTGTAATTACACGCCCCTGTTAAACAGGGGCTGAAAAATTGGGCCTTAGCCACTGGTGCTGGTGCCACGACACTGCAACCTCTCCCAGATAATCTAGTTGGAGTGCAGGAATGAGCCCTGCTGCAAAGCATTGCATAAAAAATTGTAATTACATGCCCCTGTTAAACAGGGGCTGAAAAATTGGGCCATAGCCACTGGTGGCGGCACCCAGAAACAAAAATGTTCTTCCAAGCTATCATCAGGAATCGGATCATTGAGGAGGAAGAGGATAGTCAGTCAACATAACAGGACAGTCACTCAGCATCAGCATAGGCAGTCTTGAAGGGATGTGACATTTCAAAATAAATTATTCTATTAAATCAGCTTCAGGTGCTTGGTAGCTGGTGGTGATCCAAGACTGGTTCATCTTTATGAAGGTCAGTCGATCAACCGAGTCGGTGGACAGGCGCACCCTGTGATCTGTGACAAAGCCTCCAGCAGCACTGAATGTGCGTTCTGAAAGAACGCTGGATGCAGGACAGGCCAGTAGCTCAATTGCATACTGTGCAAGCTCTGACCAGTGATCCATCCTCAAGACCCAGAAAGCCAGAGGATTTTCGGTGGGAAAGGTGTCCAAGTCTGACCTTGCCCCTAGGTATTCCTGCACCATGTATATCAGACACTGGCAATGGTTGCTGGAACCGATCATACCTTGGGGCTGCGGACTAAAAAATTGTCTGAACGCATTGGTCAGACGGCCGCCTTCTCCACCGCTCCTTCTGCTACTGACCGAAGCCTCAGTAACTCGCTGTCCAGGACCAGGAGTTTGTAACCTCCCAGTCTCTGGGAACGCGTTGCACAGACCATTCTGCAAGGCCTCTCGGAGATGTCTCATCCTCTGCTCCCTCTGCGACGGCAAGATAAGGTCCGCAACCTTACCCTTGTACCGTGGATCAAGGAGAGTGGCCAGCCAGTAATGGTCCCTCTCCTTGATCCGAAGAATACGAGGATCCTTCCACAGACTTTGCAGGATCAGGGAGGCCATGCAGCATTGGTTAGCTGAGGCATTCGGTCCGGAGTCCTCTGTGTCACTAAGGACGTCATGATCCGCAGCCACCTCCTCCCAGCCACGTACAAGTTCATGGGTTTCTTGGGACTGTAAATCATCCCTAAAAGACTGCTGCTGTTGATGCTGAGTGCAATGCTCCACCTCCATGCTGACACAATCCTCCTCCTCCTCGTCCTCTTCCTGTGTGATGGGTGGGACAGAAGGAACACTGTCTGGGTAAAGGGGGCCTTGAGAGGCAAGGAAGTCCTCCTCTTCCTGCCTCTGTTCTGCCTCAAGTGCCCTGTCCATTATTCCACGCAGCGTATGCTCCAACAGGTGGACAAGAGGTACAGTGTCACTGATGCATGCACTGTCACTGCTTACCATCCTCTTGGCCTCCTCAAATGGTGCCAGGACAGTGCATGCATCCCTGATCATGCCCCACTGGCGTGGTGAAAAAAAAACGAGCTCCCCTGACCCTGTCCTGGTGCCGTAGTCGCACAGGTACTCATTGATGGCCCTCTGCTGCATGTGCAGCCACTGCAGCATGGCCAACGTTGAGTCCTACCTGGTGGGCATGTCACATATAAGGCGGTTCTTGGGCAGGTTCAACTCCTTTTGCAGGTCAGCCAGCCGAGCACTGGCATTATATGATCTGTGGAAATGCACACAGACTTTCCTGGGCTGCCTCAGGACATCCTGTAAGCCCGGGTACCTGCCCAAGAACCGCTGCACCACCGGGTTAAGGACGTGAGCCACACAGGGCACATGGGTCAGTTGTCCCTGTCGGAGGGCAGAGAGGAGGTTGGTGCCATTGTCGCAAACCACCATTCCTGGCTTAAGCTGGCGTGGCGTCAACCACCTCTCAGCCTGCCCCTAAAGAGCTGACAGAACCTCTGCCCCAGTGTGGCTCCTGTCCCCCAAACACACCAGCGCAAGCACGGCATGGCATCTTTTTGCCTGCGTACTTGCGTAGCCCCTTGAACGCCTACGGAGCACCGCTGGTTTCGAGGACAAAGCACAGGAAGAGGCCATGGAGGAAGAAGAAGAGGAGGGGGTGGAGGAGAGAGGTGTGTCACAACCAGTAGTAGCATTTTGGAGGCGTGGCGGCGGAACAACCTCCAACACTACTGCACCTTGTCCTGCATCCTTCCCAGCTGGCAAAAGAGTAACCCAATGGGCCGTGAAAGAAAGGTAACGTCCCTGTCCATGCCTGTTGGACCATGAGTCAGCGGTAATATGCACCTTACCGCTGACTGCCCTGTCCAGCGAGGCATGGACATTGCCTTTCACATGCCGGTAGAGAGCCGGAATCGCCTTCCGTGAGAAAAAGTGGCATTTGGGAACCTGCCACTGAGGAACCGCACATTGCACAAACTCACGGAAGGGGGCCGAGTCTACCAACTGAAAAGGCAGCAGTTGAAGTGCTAGCAATTTAGCCAAGCTAGCACTCAACTGCTGGGCATGTGGATGGCTGGGAGTGAACTTCTTTTGACGGTCCAGCAGCTGGGGCAGGGAAATTTGCCTGCTACAATCGGTTGTCGGTGTACTGCTAGCAGAGTACCCGCAAGTACTTGGCTGTGACAAACCTAATTCTACACCTTCATTCCTATCAGTGCAGGTTTCAGAGAGGACTGAAGGTATAGTGGGGTTGGAGATCCCAACTGATGAAGAGCAAGGAGAGGTCCACTTTGTTCTTTGGTGTATGTCTTTAAGGTACGCTTGCCAACGAGCTGCATGGCAGGTCAACATATGTCAAGCATGTGGTGCCCAAGCGGCTGATGTTTTGGCCACGCTAGATACGCTTGAGACATATGTTGCAAATAGCAGCAGTGCGATCTGATGCACTCAACTCAAAAAAGGCCCACACCAAAGAACTTTTGGAATAACGGGCAGAGGCAGCGCCCTGCACAGGCGAAGCTCTGCGGTGTGATTGAGTCGGTGTGCTTCCCTTACGCTGGCCCCCGGAGGGCATCCTGCCTCGTTGGAGATGTGCCTCCTTCTCATCCTCCTCCTCCTCCTCTCTCCTATCAGGCACCCACGTGGAGTCAGTGACCTCATCATCCCCTCCCTCTTGATCACTGGAGCAAACCTGGCAGTATGCTGCAGCTGCTGGAACATGACTGCCAGATTGCTGTCCTTCTTGAACATCCCCTCTCTCTGCGCTCACGCTACTGCCTTCCTCTAGCTGTGTATCATCATCAGACCCTTCAAAAATCTGGGCATCCTCCTGGAGCATGTACCCAACACTGTGCTCCAACAGTTCGGGGGACTCCTCAGGAGGACATGGTGGGTCTAGGAAAGGAGTGACTGATGACATTGAGACGAGGGAAGAGGACGCGTTGGCAGCTGCTTTGCCAGTACCCTGAGCCTGGGTGAGAGAGGATGAGGAGGGCTTGGTCATCCACTCTACCAAGTCTTCGGCATGATGTGGCTCAACACGTCCAGCTGCCGAAAATAAGGGCAAGCGTGTCCCATGGCCATGTGCTGATGACGATTGCACCGCGTCCACGACCAGCACTGTTGTCTCTAGACACAGAGCCTGCTTTCCCTCTTTTATTAGCTCGTGACTGTCTGCCTCTCCTTGTTGGCCTTCCAGACATAGTAATGGCCTGCAGGGAGATGGGAAAACCAGCAATTGGGTAGTGTATATTGTGCTGGAGGTACACAACACCCACTGTAAAGGCTGCAGATGCCTGTATTAGAGAACACCAGCAATAAAGGGTAGATACAGGTGTATACTGTGCTGTGCTGGAGGCACACAACACCCACTAACTCCTGCAGATGCCTTTATTATAGAACACCAGCAATAAACGGTAGATACAGGTGTATACTGTGCTGGAGGCACACAACACCCACTAACTCCTGCAGATGCCTTTATTATAGAACACCAGCAATAAAGGGTAGATACAGGTGTATCTTGTGCTGGAGGCACACAACACCCACTAACTTCTGCAGATGCCTTTATTAGAGAACAACAGCAATAAACGGTAGATACAGGTGTATGCTGTGCTGTGCTGGAGGCACACACAACACCCACTAACTCCTGCAGATGCCTGTATTAGAGAACACCAGCAATAAACGGTAGATACAGGTGTATACTGTGCTGGAGGCACACAACACCCACTAACTCCTGCAGATGCCTGTATTAGAGAACACCAGCAATTAACAGTAGATACAGGTGTATACTGTGCTGGAGGCACACAACACCCACTAACTCCTGCAGATGCCTGTATTAGAGAACAACAGCAATAAAGGGTAGATACAGGTGTATACTGTGCTGGAGGCACACAACACCCACTAACTCCTGCAGATGCCTGTATTAGAGAACAACAGCAATAAAGGGTAGATACAGGTGTATACTGTGCTGGAGGCACACAACACCCACTAACTCCTGCAGATGCCTGAGAAAAGAACACACTGTCCCTGCCTATCTAGCTCTTTCCCTGCACGCCGGAACACACTACACCACCGCGCTGGCGGGCTTATATAGTGTGGGGCGTGTACTAAAGCCCCTAAACTATAATTGGCCACAGGCATCCTGCCTGTGGCCAATTATGGCTCTCCTCGCTGCCGGCGCTGTGATTGGCCAAGCATGCGGGGTCACAGTGTATGCTTGGCCAATCACAGCGCCGGCAATGCACTGAGATGGCGCAGTGCATTGTGGGCCGTTCGTGTCACACGAATTTGGCACGAACGGCCCACAAAGTTCTAGCTTCGCCGAACAGGCGAACAGCTGATGTTCGACTCGAACATGCGTTCGACTCGAACACCGAGCTCATCCCTAATTATCTGTGACACAATAACACTTTGGAAATTTTTCAGACAACTATGGTGCTGTCTCTAGCATATGTATGAAAAAAAGCCGAGACTGACGATTGTGTCACTGATTCATGCATTTTCACTGCTCCCCATCCTTGTGACCTCCACAAATGGTGACAGTACAGTGCATGCATTCTTTATCAGCAGCCATTGGTGCAGGGAAAAAAAGCCGAGCCAGCCTGAGCGTGTCATTGTGCCATATTAACACAGGTACTCATTAATTTCCCTCTGCTGCACGTGCAGCTGCTGCACCACTGCCAAAGTTGAGTTCCACTTGGTGGGAATGTCAAAAATCAGGCGTTTTACAGACAGGTAGAATTCCTGCTGAATTTCAGCCAACCAAGCACTGGCTGTGAATGACCACCTGTAATGGCTACAGACTCCTCTGGCCTGCTTTGACAGATATTCCAACCCTGGGTACCGATTGAAATGCTGCACCAGGGTGGGGGCGTGGCGACCAAGCTCCAAGATGGACACTTAGTCTGAGAGCTCCGTTCGTCCACGGAGAAAATCCGCCACCATCCGAGCCCACCGGCTCCATCCGCAGCTATAAACATATCCATTCTCTAGCCAAAGACCCGCGGCACAGATTGAGGATGACCAGGCGACGAAAGGCCCCGCAGCAGCTGCGCAAGCTCGATAGCTTTTTTACCTCAGAACAGAGCGGGCTACAACAAAATGGCGGTGGCGCACGGGCACAACGGCCTGATCACAGGGCCGGAACGCACAGCAATCACCGCGGGATTCCATCTGGACCAGCCAGCGCTGCTAAGACTCCCAGTGAATCCTCCTCTGGGACGTCTAGCCTCACCACAAGAATGCCGGTGAAATCTAAACCCAGGAGGGACTCTCCTGCTAGGCCGCAAGTCGATCCACACATGGAGGTAAGCGGGCCGCAACACTCTGCCTCAGCACAGAGGGCACCTAAAGGAGACCCCATAACAGATTTCCCAACAGCAGACAGACCCATCTCTGACACTACTAATTATGCTGTCACTACAGGCGTCACTGCAGGCTCACATGGTACGGGGGGTAAACAAATGCCACAGGGCGGTACAAGCTCTAGGTACCAGGGTGGACCAAGTGGAAAACAAGATGGAGGAATATACCTCATCATATAATGTAATGGTGGCGGCCCTTGCCGCACAGGGGGAAGATATAACATGGATGAAAGATAAAATCACAGACCTTGAGGACAGATCCAGGAGGAACAACCTCAAACTGCGGGGTGTCCCAGAACCTGTCTCTCCTAATCAACTCCTGCAATATGGCCAAACCATGTTCTCCACACTGGTGTCAAAACTAACAGTCCAGGACCTCATTGTGGACAGGATTCACAGGGTCCCTAAGCCATCGTTTCTCCCTGACGAAACCCCAAGGGATGTCCTAATGCGAGTTCATTACTACCATGTAAAGGAACAAATACTGATGGCATACCGTAAACCAGACAAAATCTCTCCACAGTACGCTGATATACGACTGCTACCTGACCTCTCCAGACATACACTCATAGGTGTGCACAGCCTATGGCATTAGGGTGTGCACCCCAATGCTAAAGCACATATGCGTGTACATATACTGACAGCATCAGTAGGGCAGTGGGCGGTGTCAGTAAGGCAGTCTGCGGTGTCAGTCGTTTTTATTATTTTATTTTTTACAATTTTATTATTTTTTATAAATGTTTTTTTTTTTAAGCGCCCCATTAGGGGGCTTTGGTGAAATATCAGGGGTATAAACAGGGGGAATCTGGCCCACACTGGGTGATTAGGGTGTGCCCGGGCACACCTGGCACACCCTGTGCGCACGCCTATGCATACACTACAAAGGCGCCACAACCTGGCGACCATCACTAAAGCACTGAGAAACCACAGCATTCTTCACAAGTGGAAGTACCCAGCAACACTCTCGATCACCCGTAACGGGGTCACCATACTGATATCCACACTGGAGGAAGGGATCACCGCCCTAAGAAAGTGGAACATTCTACCAGACCAAGCTGCAACCCACTCGCCTCCAGAAGGTCCACAATCCATACACAATGAATGGCAAGTAGTATCCCACAAGCACTCACATAAGAAAAGTGCTGGTGGAAACTCGTAAAACAACCACTCAAATGCAAAAAAATGTCTCCGGGAACAGGAGATCTATACTTGTTTTATCCTCTTCCCCTCCTAGTAACACATAGCAGACAATACTGCACACAGAACAGTTTTAAGATCCTCTTCTTATGCTACCCATGTTGACTTTATTTTTCATTTTTACCACCCTTTGCTCCTTTTGTTATTCATTCGATATACACAGATATCTTGTGAAGTCTTTCGGTATCAGACCCATTGCTCACTATGGTCTGAACATACCAACGCGAACCCTATGGTCGCAGTAAGTACCTACACCGCACAACCATACAACAACCCGCATTACCCAAGCAATGATGATTGCGTGCTTATCAATTAATGCGCGGGGTATGAATCACCCCACTAAAAGATTTTCCTTGTGGACAGAAGCCTGCAAACATAGAGCAGACATCCTCTGCGTTCAGGAAACTCACTTCCAACTACACAAAACCCTGCACTGCTCACAAAAACTATCCGCATGTTTTCATGGCCTGTACACCTAACCGCAAGAAAGGAGGAGTCCTAATGGCCATAAGCATAGGCATTGCTCGTACTCACGAATAGACATGTTCCTGACAGATAAGTGACTCCTACAACATGTAGAAACCACTAAAATACATGACATCACGTGGTCCGACCATGCTGCAATATCTTTGTCTATCCAAGAAAAGGGAGTCTCTTCACCCCCCATCTGGCGTTGCAACATGAGACTGTTGCAAGAATCCCACACTCACACAAAAATCTCTCAGCATCTTCAAAATTTCTTCATTGATAACAAAGAGTCGGTCCATGATCCTTATATACTTTGGAACTCACACAAGGCCTATATGAGAGGCATACTTATCCAACTAGGGGCTCAGGAAAAAAGACTTCACACACAAAAAATTAACACACTATTAAAGGAGATTCACAATATTGAAACCCTAAACAAACAAGCACCCGCAAATAACCTAACACACAAACTAGCCAAACTCAGAGAAACACTAAGAGAACATCTATCCGAACAATATGACAAACATCTCAGACGCTTGCAACTAAACTATTACGCCAACGCCAACAGAGCATGCAAACACTTAGCAAACAGATTGAAAGCAGCACGCACTAAATCCAGAATAGCATACCTCAAACATCCTACATTACAACACAAAGTAGTACACCCACAAGCTATAGCTAATCAATTTGCTGATTACTACAGCTCATTATATAACTTACACACAGATCCCAACACGCCTCAACCAAAATTCAATCATTTCTACAGGGACTAAACCTCCCGTCTCTATCCGACCAACAGCTATCTAAACTTAATGCTACCATCTCACACCAAGAAATAGAATTAGTTATAGACACACTACCAAACGGTAAATCACCAGGCCCGGATGGATTCTCTAACGAATACTTCAAAACATTCAAACATATCTTATCACATCACATGCAACCAGTCTTCAACAAAGCAGCAGATTCTGCATCCTTCCCCCAGGAAATGCTGAGAGCCCATATAGTGACACTACCCAAACCGGGAAAGGACCCCATTACACCGGCTAATTTCAGACCAATATCCTTCCTCAACTCTGATATTAAAGCGGAAAAAAAAAAAAGTCAGCAGCTACTAACAGTGTAGCTGCTGACTTTTAATAAGGACACTTACCTGTCCTACTCGCCCGCGATGTCGGTTCCGCCACGGCGATCGATCGCTGCTGGCAGGTCCCAGCTCCTCCATCCTGAGTAAGGGAAACAGGCAGTGAAGCCACTCGCACGGCGCTTTGTGAATGGGTGGCTTGCCTCCTGGGATACACACAGTTCCCAGAAGGCAGCGCGCCCCATTCACAAGAGGAGGAAGCGGAAGGAGACCCACCGCGGATGAGAAGAGGAACATTAGAGGCAGATTAGGGGACTTCCGCATAGCAACAGGCATTTAGGGTGAGTATAAAAAAAAAAAATTATATTAATTTTTTTAAAAATTTTTTTTAGGATTTTTAATGTTAACATTTTTTCAGGGTGGACCTCCGCTTTAAAGTTTCTGCAAAATTGCTGGCCAAACGATTAATGAACGTCATTCCATCAATTATCCAACACGACCAGATGGGCTTTGTGAAGGGTAGACAAACCTCAGATGCTACCAGACGGATTATAAATGTACTGCATTCTGCTGAAATGAATCAAACGCCTTCTCTGCTCTTATCTATTGACGCATAAAAGGCGTTCGATAGGGTCCACTGGACCTATTTGAAAATGGACTCATCAAAATTTTGTTTTAACGGTCCCATATTAACAGCTATGTTAGCGCTTTATTCATGCCCGTCTGCACAGGTGCTGGTTTCCTATCCAAAGCATTCAACATAACAAATGGGACCAGACAAGGGTGCCCCTTGTTGCCGACCATCTTCAATCTCACGATTGAACCATTGACTGAAGCAATCAGAACTCACCCCCTGATCACGGTTTCCAGTTTGGCCCTAGGATGTGTACCATCAATCTATTTGTGGATTATGTCATCCTGCTCTTGACCAATCCACTTACATCCTTAAACCAGGCTCATAAAATCCTAACGGATTTTGGAGATGTCTCGTATTACAAAGTGAATTTTAGAAAATCACTAATCCTAGATTTGGGTGTACCATCCAAGGTGCGGAGCTTACTGCAAAACCAATTGTCGTACACATGGGTGACAAAGGTATTACATACCTAGGCATCACCATAACTAATACCATTTCAACACTAGTTAATGCTAATATGACCAAGATAACTGCCAAACTGGAAACCCAACTGAGAGGCATGTCGAATAAGGAAATATCATGGCTAGGGAGAATAACGGCCTACAAAATGTTGATATTGCCGCAAATCTTTTATGTTTTCCGTACCCTGCCAATTCACATACCTAAAAGATACCTTAATCACCTGTCAGGCATTAGCTGGAAATACATCAGGGGAAGCAAAAAAGCTAGGTGTTCACAAAACAATCTTATCTCCCATAGGACAGCGGGAGGGGCAGGCCTAGTAGACATACACGACTACCTGTGGGCAGTCAGACTGGGCCACATCAAATATTGGCTAGATAACCAGGAAACACCATTATGGGTAGACATAGAAAAGACAACATCACCGACAGAAGACCTCACATTACTACTTCTGGGTGATGTTTGGTCACCATGGGACATATCAACTCTCTTCCCCTCCCATGCAGACCTCTTTAAGGGGATGGAGATTCCTCCTTCGGATAAAAGACACCGATGCCCAGGAGATAAATTATAGACTACTGTTAAATATACTAGAAGCAAAAATCCCAATGCTCTCAGTAAAAGACTTGGTAAGACACGGCATTACACACGTGTCGGACCTATACAATGGACCTCAGCCCAAGACCTCATGACACAATATCAACTGCCTGGCGACAAGTTATTCACCTGCTTACGCATATCACACTTTCTCCAATCCCATACAAGTCCAAAACTAAAAATCCCACCAAAAATCTGGCAATTTTACTCAACTTCTGAACATTTTATAATCTAATCCAAGACAAGCAAACATTCAAAAAAAAACATAGCAATGTGTAAATGGGAAAATTACCTAGGTACTTCATTTTCAAATGATCAGTGGCAAGGTACGTTTAAGGAAATACACAAGGCTTCACACTGTGTTTAACACTGGGAAATGACAATAAAAATAGCAAATAGGTGGCACTATACCCCATACACACATAGGAGGAAGTTGGCGCTTGCACCAGAGGCGATGTGGGAAACAATTCAGGCAAAAGGGAGAAATAAAAAACAGGAGTGATAGGAGGCAAGGCGATAATCTAAAACATAAGACTGTAGAAGTCCTTTTAGTCCGTGCTAAAAGCACTTTGAAGGCAGCCCAGAGTAGATATAAAGCAAATCCTGGGTGAGCTGGAGGAGGAGGCACAGAGGCGCCACTCTAAGTGCAGTAATCACAATTCCTTTAACCACTTGCTTACTGGGCACTTAAACCCCCTTCGTACCCAGACCAATTTTCAGCTTTCAACGCTGACGCACTTTGAATGACAATTGCGCGGTCATACAACGCTGTACCAAAATGATATTTTTATCATTTTTTTCCCACAAATAGAGCTTTCTTTTGGTGGTATTTGATCACCTCTGCGGTTTTTATTTTTTGCGCTATAAACAAAAAAAGACACAATATTTTTTTTTACTTTTTGCTATAATAATATCCCAATTTTTTTTGTAAAAAAACAATTTTTTTTCTCAGTTTAGGCCAATACGTATTCTTTCTACATATTTTTGGTAAAAAAAATTGCAATAAGTGTATAGTGATTGGTTTGCAAAAAAGTTATAGCGCCTACAAAATAGGGGATAGATTTATGACATTTTTATTATATATATATTTTTTTACTAGTAATGGCGGTTATCTGCGATTTTTGTCAGGCCTGCGATATTGCGGCAGACATATAGGACACTTTTGACACTATTTTGGGACCATTCACATTTATACAGCGAACAGTGCTATAAAAATGCATTGATTACTGTATAAATTTGACTGGCAGGGAAGGGGTTAACACTAGGGGGCGATCAAGGGGTTAAATATGTTCCCTGTGAGTGATTCTAACTGTGTGGGGGAGGGGACTGACTGGGGGAGGTGACCGATCTGTGTCCCTATGTACAAGGGACACAGCATCGGTCTCCTCTCTCCCTGACAGGACGTGGATCTCTGTGTTTACACACAGAGATCCACGTCCTGCCTCTGTAACAGTAATATGGGAGGTATATGGATTGTTGTGCCAGATTTAATTGGCTTCCCAGAGTCCCATGGTGAGGTTGTCATAGCTAGGGGCAAAATTGAGGAGGTATATAGATCACATCATTGTCATCTGGGATGGCCCAGTGTCCCTCTTCATTGAATTCTTGCAACACTGTAACACCAATACATTCAGTCTATCCTTCACCTGAGAGCACGATTTTCAACAATTATCCTTTTTAGATCTAACACTATATCACAAAGATGGCAAAATACTATCCAAAAACTATACCAAGCCCACAGCTGGAAAGTCCTTTATAAACCATCACAGTTGCCACCATCCAAGGTGGATTAGCAATATCCCTAAAAGCCAGTTCTGTCGTCTCCGCAGGAACTGCACTATTGAAGAAGACTATATCAAACAAGGGTCCCTCCTCAAACAAAAATTTACAGAAAAAGCTTTTCCACCCACCCTTGTTGATGCTGTCTACAATTTTTACCTGTCAGATCAAGTTCTGCAACAAAAAGACAATAACCAATCCTCGACCCAACCGGTCAGATTTGTTACCCAATTTCATGCAAAATACAAAAAAATGGAACAGATCCTAAACAGACATTGGTCAATTTTGCTAGAAGACCCTCAGTTGAAATCAACTATACCACAAAAAACCCAAATTCTCATACAGGAAAGCTAGAAACATTAAAAATCTCATAGCTCCCAGTAAGTACAAACCGCACCGGTTGCACCCACACGTACATTGTGGCTCATCCCCCTGGTTGGCATGTTCCAATGTCATAAGGCACTCTGTCTGACGTGCAAACATGTCCACCATGGTCAGAAAGAGTTCACAGTAAAAGGAAAAACCTACCTTATTTCTAGTTTTTTTAATTGCTCAACAGAATTTGTTGTGTACTGTCTTATTTGTCCGTGTGGTCTCCACTATGTCGGGAGAACCATACGCACACTCAGAAAGAGATTTGGGGAACACCGTCGTTTTGTAGAGGGTGGAAACGACAAGCATAGCGTACCCCACCATTTCCTTAAACACCATGAACAATCCTCCACAGGCCTCAGGGTTTGGATCATAGAATCCATCCCTGGTACATTTCCTCTGGCGGAGCGTTTCAAACGTCTCTGCCAGAGGTAAACCTTTTGGATATATAATTTTCACACCCTTTCACCTGGGGCCTCAATGAGGAAATAGAGGTCAACAATCTAATTTTAACAGTCCCTTTTAGTTGCAATGTCTCAGTCCCCCCCCCCCCCTCAGGCTCCCATTTCCCCCCCCTTCTTTCCTTCCCCTCTACCCCCCTCTCTTCCCCCCAACCCATTACCGTAACAGCAACCCCCACCAAACCCCATCCCCTTCCGCTGTTTTTTCCCCCCTTCCCCAATCATGTACATTTATTTCAGCTAATATAAAGAGTAACTATAGTTATGTTGATATGTATGTTTATATTTTAGAGTCACATAATCACACAGTTAATAACTATGTCCAAAATAATTTTTTACATCCAGGTCCCCTCTCTCCCAGTCCCCCTTTTTTTCTAAACCCCGCCCCCACCACCTTCGTTTCTCTGCCCGGTTAGTATACTCCGGACCCTTAAGGTCTTCGCCCATAACAAGTAAGTACTTTTATAGATAGAGATTTATTCACATAGATCAAGTTTTTAGATACATCACCGGTAATTAATATATGCTGAGATTGATCCTGATCTGGTGTACCAGCTAATAATGCCTTTTGCATATGTGTATGTGTAAAATTTTACCCTTTAATCCACATGCACAGCATTTACAAACAAATATGTGTGCACAGTAAAAATTATTATCACCACCACCATTGAGTCTCATTCTCAATTCTATTTCTGATAATTTCCATTTTGCCTCGCGTATATATCATTCTCATTTTTATTATTATTTTTTATAATTATTCATATTTATTTTTATTTTTACTTTCATTTATTATTATTTTTATTTATATTATTTAATGTTATTATTATTATTTTTATTTTTTATCATTTATCCTTATTTATTTATTTTTTGACTTCTCCTATACTCTTTTCTTTCTTTGTTGTCCTCCATGATGTTTTTCCGTATGCATTTCTGGGCTTTTCCCAGGCATCTATGTTCCGAATTGTACTCCATTTTTATCATCACATCTATTGTATTTAATTTTATTATGTGTTACCCTATCCCACCTGGCCCCGCTCAAGACATGATTGCCACTTACACTTAGCACAGTCAGAGTGCAATAACCATGGACATTAGGACCCAGGAGCTCTGCCTACAGAGCATATAAAGCCCTCATCTGACATGGCCCCCGCTAGGTCTGAAGAAGGAGCGCATGCTCCAAAAACGCGTCACCTATTAGTCCCTCCAGCTACCCGAAATTAACTGACAGCAACACGGCTCACCGCCCGCCAGGAATTGACGTCATCCTCCGGCTCCCTTCGCATCTGTGTGTCTGAGGTACAGTAAGCGTCGGCCTCCACCGGCGCAACCCGCTCCACGCCACCAGCTTGCACGGAGAGGAGAGATGGACTCCCTGTCACTCACTACATGCCTAATTTAACTCTAAATTTGTGAGTACATATGCTCTCTTTTTCACCCATTAAATGAATTGTGATTACTGCACTTAGAGTGGTGCCTCTGTGCTTCCTCCTCCAACTATACCCCAAATAGAAATTGAAAATAATACCTGTCACCTGTATCTCATAGGCACCACATCCCTTCATTACGAAGCTATATAGGAATATGAAGGTATTGGGACTTTTAAGGTGCAACAACTACACAATATTCAATATAAAAAATATAATTTTATTACAAAAAAATATATATGAAAATTCATATGTACAAATATACATGAACCATCAAAATAAACATAATAGAGTTTCCAAAGTGCATACAGACAAAATTCTCTACATGTTTCGCCATTTTGTAGGCTTCCTCAGGAGTTTGTCATGCAAATACTGGAAACAAAAAAAGAAAAATAATAAATACATAATATTAATTACTCAAATTTCAAACTCAAAATTACAAAACAGAATATTATTAAGAAAAAAAGGATAACTGAAAACCATAACCAGCCCAATGGTTGCTCAAAAGTTCATCTCAAAATTAGATCTATTTATTCAAGGTATATGACCTTATTAATATCAGTTGTAAGTACATTACCTGTAAATTTTGATGGTACAATCTAAAATGAAGAATGACCAGATAGCCAATGAGCTATCCCACACGGGGGCGCCCGTAAGGAGGGGATCATATGGTGTATCATAGAGGGGGAGAAATACTGGCACAAATAACCACCCGGATATTACTAGCACAGGAACAGAGGGCCATCTGGGGGAAATTACAAAGAAAATTCGAATGAAGTCAAATAACAATCTATGTATAAGAGTAAAGGCGTCTAATCTAGTTATACGGCACATACCCCATCAGTATTTACCTGTTTATGGCTGTTGATAGTAAAAAATATAAATTAGAATAGGCAAAAAAGGGGGCAGTATCTCCAAAGTACCCCAATCAGTGTCCACTCTAAAGGAAACAGAAATAGTGGAAATTACTATAAATATATATAATAATCCCCTCTAGTTGGTAATCAGAATTTTAATTTTTAGCCATATACTTGCTAGCTGATATATACCTGGTTAATCCAATTGGATAAAGTGTGTCCACATTAGGGCATCTCTGCCGAAAAACTTGTTTTACAAAAGCGATCAATCAGTTTACTGAAAAAATATAAAATATAAAAACCATTTGGGATTAAAGACCAAAGTAAACCAGACAACAGGATAAAAACCAATGTTGCCCACAAAGAGATCTAGTGCCTAAGTAATTTACCTTTGACTGATATCTAAGAACGTCTTCTCCCCAGAGTGTTGGTCATGCTACTGATTCACAAGGCTGCGATCCGGACTATATACCCCCCCTCCCCCTTCCCATTGGACGCACAATGGCGCCAAATCAATGGGCGGAGCGGGCACGTCAGTTCCGACATCCGCCCATCGTCAGATCCGACCCGGAAGTGACAATTCCACCACTGAAAAACCGGAGACGTCCGCCGGAAGCACCACCCCGCTCATCAGGAGAAAACATCCTGACGAGCTGGACGCACCATAAGACGGATCCGGAAGGGGAAAAAACATGCCTAAAGTATAGAAAAGGGCAGACTTCCTTTTAAAATCACGGCAGAAAGGGCACATTGGATGTTAAAAAAGGGGCCAGGATATCCGGTGGGCTTAGTCAGATGGCGCTCAGATTGTCTCCCAAAGGAGAACAAAGAGAAACGCCCTGGGCGCCCATATGATCACCAAATCCCCCCCAAAAAAAGAAAAGGGAAACGCCACCCTAAAAAATGTGGTAAGCTCAATTGAAATCAATTACATATAATGTAGATTTATCAATGATTAAAGAGAGCCCCTATGGAATATAGAAATGGTACATTCAGTCACCTGTACATAAAGACAAATTTAATAAACAAAAATAAAAATAACAAAACAAAATTTAATTTGTTTTAAACAGAGTCTACATATACAGCATAACGAATCGTTATGCTGTATATGTAGACTCTGTTTAAAACAAATTAAATTTTGTTATGTTATTTTTATTTTTGTTTATTAAATTTGTCTTTATGTACAGGTGACTGAATGTACCATTTCTATATTCCATAGGGGCTCTCTTTAATCATTGATAAATCTACATTATATGTAATTGATTTCAATTGAGCTTACCACATTTTTTAGGGTGGCGTTTCCCTTTTCTTTTTTTGGGGGGGATTTGGTGATCATATGGGCGCCCAGGGCGTTTCTCTTTGTTCTCCTTTGGGAGACAATCTGAGCGCCATCTGACTAAGCCCACCGGATATCCTGGCCCCTTTTTTAACATCCAATGTGCCCTTTCTGCCGTGATTTTAAAAGGAAGTCTGCCCTTTTCTATACTTTAGGCATGTTTTTTCCCCTTCCGGATCCGTCTTATGGTGCGTCCAGCTCGTCAGGATGTTTTCTCCTGATGAGCGGGGTGGTGCTTCCGGCGGACGTCTCCGGTTTTTCAGTGGTGGAATTGTCACTTCCGGGTCGGATCTGACGATGGGCGGATGTCGGAACTGACGTGCCCGCTCCGCCCATTGATTTGGCGCCATTGTGCGTCCAATGGGAAGGGGGAGGGGGGGTATATAGTCCGGATCGCAGCCTTGTGAATCAGTAGCATGACCAACACTCTGGGGAGAAGACGTTCTTAGATATCAGTCAAAGGTAAATTACTTAGGCACTAGATCTCTTTGTGGGCAACATTGGTTTTTATCCTGTTGTCTGGTTTACTTTGGTCTTTAATCCCAAATGGTTTTTATATTTTATATTTTTTCAGTAAACTGATTGATCGCTTTTGTAAAACAAGTTTTTCGGCAGAGATGCCCTAATGTGGACACACTTTATCCAATTGGATTAACCAGGTATATATCAGCTAGCAAGTATATGGCTAAAAATTAAAATTCTGATTACCAACTAGAGGGGATTATTATATATATTTATAGTAATTTCCACTATTTCTGTTTCCTTTAGAGTGGACACTGATTGGGGTACTTTGGAGATACTGCCCCCTTTTTTGCCTATTCTAATTTATATTTTTTACTATCAACAGCCATAAACAGGTAAATACTGATGGGGTATGTGCCGTATAACTAGATTAGACGCCTTTACTCTTATACATAGATTGTTATTTGACTTCATTCGAATTTTCTTTGTAATTTCCCCCAGATGGCCCTCTGTTCCTGTGCTAGTAATATCCGGGTGGTTATTTGTGCCAGTATTTCTCCCCCTCTATGATACACCATATGATCCCCTCCTTACGGGCGCCCCCGTGTGGGATAGCTCATTGGCTATCTGGTCATTCTTCATTTTAGATTGTACCATCAAAATTTACAGGTAATGTACTTACAACTGATATTAATAAGGTCATATACCTTGAATAAATAGATCTAATTTTGAGATGAACTTTTGAGCAACCATTGGGCTGGTTATGGTTTTCAGTTATCCTTTTTTTCTTAATAATATTCTGTTTTGTAATTTTGAGTTTGAAATTTGAGTAATTAATATTATGTATTTATTATTTTTCTTTTTTTGTTTCCAGTATTTGCATGACAAACTCCTGAGGAAGCCTACAAAATGGCGAAACATGTAGAGAATTTTGTCTGTATGCACTTTGGAAACTCTATTATGTTTATTTTGATGGTTCATGTATATTTGTACATATGAATTTTCATATATATTTTTTTGTAATAAAATTATATTTTTTATATTGAATATTGTGTAGTTGTTGCACCTTAAAAGTCCCAATACCTTCATATTCCTATATATACCCCAAATAGTCTATCAAACTACTTTTTTGGATCATCACCACAATGCTGGAGAGAATGTGGGCAGATAGGAAACTTACTACACATGTTATGGCATTGCCCAAATATAAGAAGTTTGTGGAACCAAACATTCTATCTAGTTTCTTCCCTAACAGGAATAATGACCCCCCTACCCCGGCCTTAGCAATTCTACACCTAGGCATAGAAAAGTTCACACCAGTCTATAGACCAGTCGTGAGCCACATTCTACTGGAAACACGAATACTAATACTACGCAATTGGAAAATTAAAACTACCATAAACCTTCCTGATGTTACCAAAGCAGTCCACAGAAACTATACGCTCGAATGCCTAATAGCAATTAATTCTCTGCAATGCACTAAGTTTGACAAACGTTGGTCTATATGGCCTAAAAAGTAATAGTACTTTATTAATGTTTCATAAGATACTTGCTTTATGTATGCTTCCATTAAGTTCTTACGTTTAAATTGATATTTTGTTACTACTCATTGAACACAACTCCATTTATGGAGATTTAATATGTAACTGTTACCCAACCACAAACTTATGATTGGGGGGTGTATATCATGTATATCGAATTGTTCTACCTGATTTGTACAATGTTTATATGAAATATTCAATAAAAAGTATTAAAACAAAAAAATAAATGCTGCACCAGAAAATTAAGGACATGTACCAGGCATGCCACGTGTCAACTTTCCCTGTCTAAGGGCAGACAGAAGGATGGTGCCATTATCGCACACCACCATTCCTGGCACCAGCTGGCGTGGTGTGAACCACCTCTGGGCCTGCCCCTGCAGAGCTGAAATAATTTCTGCTCCTGTGTGGCTCTTGTGCCCTAGACAGACCACTTTTAAGCCTGACTAATTGAATAGCTCCTTTAATGCTTAGGGGTTACTTGTGGTTGATATGACAAATTGAGTAGAGGAGGTCATTGAGGAGGAGGAAGAGGAGGGTGGATGCTGTATAGAGAATTGAAGGCACAACAAGCTTTAGTGCTGAGCCCTGCCCTGCATCCTTCTGAGTTGCAAGCAGAGATTACCAGTGTCCTGTGAACAAAATATATCATCACTGACCATGCTTGCTAGACAATGTGTCAGCAGTAACGTGGACCTAGCGCCTGACTGCCTTGCCCAACGATGCCACAACATTGCCTTCCATGTTATGGTAGAGAACTGGAATGGCCTTACGTGAAAAGAAATAGGGTAGCAGTGACTGTATTTTTTTTTTTTTTGCTATAGCAGATGGGGCAGAGAAATTTGTCTGCTATAGTCTACAGTTGGTGGTGTGCTATTGGCAGATGTGCTGCAAGGACCTGGGACACCCTGTTCTTTACCATCATCCCTGTCAGTGGAGGCTACTGAGAGGTCATGAGGTATAGCACGGGTAGACCAGAAAGATGAGGAGTGAGTAGGAGCAGAATTGTGTCTTTTTTGTGTGAAGTTAAATGCCTTGTCAAGTATGTGGTGCACAAATGGCTGGTGTTTTTCTTTCTCGTACATCACGGGACACAGAGCTCTGTTCTTTACATCATGGGTTATATGGTTCACCACCAGGTGATTGGACACTGGCACACCCTAATTACAAGGGAAGTTCCCCTCTATATAACCCCTCCCATACGGAGAGTACCTCAGTTTTTTCACCAGTGTCTAAGGTGTTGGTCACGGTAAACATGTGCTAAGAAGAAGCTCTACTGAGGGCCCCTTTGGGGGTTATGGAGCTACGCAATTGGATCCATCCAATAATGCCAAACACAATGCCAAAATGGATTGTACCCGTACCTCGCAGAAGAGTGAGGTTTGCCTATAATGTCTCTCTTAGGAGGACTGGACCCTGGGATCCAGCACCTTGTGGCACGTATTAAAAAATGCCCAAAGGTTTTCTGGCAGGGTGCTCTATGGGCCAAGGGAAGAGGCTCCTGTAAGTAGGAACCCAGAACCCTGAAGGTGGCACAACAAAGCCCGTCGTGATGGGTGAAGGCTGGATCTGTCTGGTCTCCAGCAGTATTGCTGCGGCGGGGATAAGTTAAGTGAAGTCAATCCTGTAAGAAAGATTTCAGGGTTCACTTCTGTGAGTAGCATGTCTTTTCTGTTTCTGCCACTAGAGGGAGTGTACTGACATACCTGGTGTATTACTCACATGCCGTCCAGGACAAGGCTCAGTGTAGCTGGTCTGTGAATCGGCTTACACCTTCCGCTGCAGGCTCTGCCACGATTGATGCAAAGGGAGGTCCCCCAATGTCCAAGGTCCCACGGCAGTCCCCCTGACTCAGCTCCTCTCTCCCCATCTCCTCCCGCCTGCCACGGACAACCATAGGCCGTGAACGTGCTTTTCTTCCTGAAATAGAGGGGAGGGGGCGTGGTTTTGTGAGCGTGCACGTGGATACATGGCGTGCTACTGTGCAGGCGCGAAGCGGCAAAATTTAAAGCCACAGACGCTGAAGAGCCTGTAAGCCAGCGGTGAGGACACAGAGAGAGCTTTGGGCATGTAAGCACCTCTAAGTGTGGTTGGATACAGGCATACTAAGGCACCTACTCGGCATTAGGCTGTGCATATTAGCAGGCATTGTTTATTTTGCCAGACTAGGCTCAGCAGTTAATGCACTTGTAATAGTACCTTTGCTTTGTTGCTTAAGGACTATGTCTCCCTGTAGAAGGGCTTCAGGGGCAGGGAAAAGGTCCACTAAGGTGTCGCCATCTGGATCCGGGTTCAGACGGGCCTGCATGACACCAGCCTCCCCTGAGAGACCTGAGGCGGCCGCACAGGATGAGCCATTGCCCCTGTCAGGCCTGGCAGCCTCTCCCAACCTGGCAGCTCCTGTGTTTGTCACTGAGGAGGCTTTTTCAGCAGTTGTTTGGTCTAGAGAAGAGGTTAACTGATTTAATTTCAGCACCCTCACAGAGAAGCAGAAAGCGGGGTAGATCCCCCTATCAGGTGAGGATGAAGATGATCTTTCTGGGTACCAGGATCGGCAGCAGTCGGATGATTCAGGGGATGAGGAAAGGATTCCGTCCTCCTCTCAGGCCCTAAGATTGCAGTTTCAGGCCTATACAGAGGTTGTGTGTGAACTGCCCTCCTCTGAGTTGGCCGAATCCCCTTTCCCCTCCTTGGGGTCATTGAAATCTCCACAGGCTGCATATACCTTTCCGGTCCATCCTTTACTGGAGAAACTGATGTATGCTGACTGGGGCCACCCAGACAAGCTGTTTGCTCCCCCTAAGAAGTTTTCTCTTCTTTATCCTATGGAGGAAAAGTTCAACAAGAAATGGAGTGTGCCTGCAATAAATGCAGCCATTTCTTCTGTGAATAAAAGTCTGACTTGTCCTGTAGACAATACTCAGGTATTTAGGGACCCAACTGAGAAAAATCTGGAGTCTCTGCTTAAAGCTTCCTTTTCTATGGCTGGCGCTGTAACTCAACCTGCAGTAGCAGCTATTGGTATGTGTCAGTTCCTAAAGGATCAGATGAAGCAGGTGATTAAAATCCTCCCTGCTGAGCTTTTCTCCTGTACGCGGAAGATCTGTGTGCCCTCTTTAGCCTCCCTCACACACCCACCCATAATATGTGGGTGTCCGATGTGGCCATTTTTTCCCCTGATAGAGACTTATACCCTCTGTCACGGGCTATTTTTGTAACTTTATTTATATTTTTTCAAGAAATGTATTTATTAAATTTCTTTGTTATTATTTTTTTCTTTATTCCAGGCTTCACTGGATTCTTCTCTACTTTCAAACCTTTCAAGTCCACACAGGTTGATCCACCCAGTCATAAATGCAAGGTATTTGGTAAGTTGTGTCTTCTGTTTGATCAGTTGCCATGGCACCACTGAACATCCTGTCCCTGAACGTTCAGGGCATAAATGTTCCACAGAAAAGGACTAAGGCATTTTGCATGTTCCAATCACGAAGGGCACACATGGTGTGCTTGCAAGAAATACATTTCACAAAAGAATCCACTCCCAAATTCATGTCTCCCTCATACCCACAATTTTTCACTGCTTCTAATAGCGTTCCATAGATCTACTCCATTCACTCTTTCAAAAGACATTACAGATCCAGAAGGTAGATACATATTACTGATGGGTCATATAATGGATACTCCTGTCACGATAGTCTCGTATTATGCCCCCAATAAGCAACCCAACTCCTTTCTTTCCCACCTAATGCAAGTGATCAATGACCACAAATTCGGAACAATAATTATGTGGGGGGATTCGAACTAGGTCCTCCTCCCGTTCCTTGACAAATCACCTTATGTCCCACCTGTAAGCCCAAACAATTTATCTTTGTCACAGCTCATTTCGAAATATAATATGGTAGATACATGGAGAGAAAGCAACCCAACAAAAAAAGATTCACCTATTTCTCCCACCCACACCAATCATTTACCCGTATCGACCATATCTTTTTAACCATTGGAATGATTCCAGAAATCTTTGACTCTGATATAATTCCCATACCATGGTCTGATCATAATGCAGTATACACAACTATTGCATCTACCATACCAAAAGCGCATGATCCAACCTGGTATTTCCCTGACACATTGCTTAAACACCAAACCCATCGCTCAAAAATTGAACAAACATTAAAGGAATATTTGCTTCACAATAGAACCCCCGACGTATCCCCTTTAACACTCTGGAAAGCTCACAAACCTGTGTTGCGTGGTACCCTACAAAGACAAATGGCTACACTTAAACAGGAACGAAAATCCCTTGCCAGCAAGTTGGAAACGGAATTCAATGCAGCATTCATAGCATTTCAAGACAACCCATCATCAATCACGAAAACCCATTTGGAAAAAACTTGATTAGAGTATGACCTTTTTCTCAGAATCAGTGGATAAATCTTACAAACGCTCTAGACACAATTTCTACACAAAAAGCAACAAACCAGGTACATACATGGCACGGGCTCTAAACTCATTAAACAAAAAGTTCATGCCAATCCTTTAAAATTAGCAAAAGATATATATACTAGCAACTCCACCAAAATAGTTCGCAAATTCCACTCACACCTTGCTTCTTTATATGAATCAACCAATGAATTCAGCCTCTCAGAAGCGGAATCATTCTTTTCTTATATCACCTTACCAGAATTATCGCAAACCCAAAGAAATCTGATGGAGGAACCTATAACGACTAAAGAAGTAGCCTTTTCCATCAAAGATTTAAAAATAAACAAGCGACCAGGCCCAGATGGATATTCAGCATTATATTATAGAACATTTACAGAAACCCTTTCCCCCATGTTAGCTGGGGCATTCAATACATTTTAAAATGGACACACAAGAATCATTATTGGCAATTGTCTGTATGATTCCAAAACCACACATCGATGACACCTCATGTACAAACTATCGTCCCATCTCTCTCTTGAATCTGGATATCAAGCTCTTGGCAAAAATTATGGCTAAACGCCTTAATGGTATCATAAATAAACTTATACATAGAGACCAGGTAGGCTTTATGCCAAACAGGCAAGCGGGTGACAATGTCCGCAGAGCAATGCTTCTTGCGCATATTGCCAGGAAGCAACGTATTCCCTCATGCTTTTTATCCCTCGATCTAAAGAGAGCTTTTGACACGGTATCCTGGCCTTATATGTATTATTCTTTACAAAAATTGGGTTTTGGTCCTCATTTTATAAAATGGATTGAGGCACTCTATAACAATCCAAAAGCATACATAAAATATGTTGGATATAAATCGGATTATTTCAACATTAAGCGAGGTACACGACAGGGATGCCCATTATCTCCCCTCCTATTTTCCCTAGTATTAGAACCATTAGCCCAATATACAGGTCCTTCTCAAAAAATTAGCATATTGTGATAAAGTTCATTATTTTCTGTAATGTACTGATAAACATTAGACTTTCATATATTTTAGATTCATTACACACAACTGAAGTCGTTCAAGCCCTTTCTTGTTTTAATATTGATGATTTTGGCATACAGCTCATGAAAACCCCAAAATCCTATCTCAAAAAATTAGCATTTTTCATCCGACCAATAAAAGAAAAGTGTTTTTAATACAAAAAAAGTCAACCTTCAAATAATTATGTTCAGTTATGCACTCAATACTTGGTCGGGAATCCTTTTGCAGAAATGACTGCTTCAATGCGGCGTGGCATGGAGGCAACCAGCCTGTGGCACTGCTGAGGTGTTATGGAGGCCCAGGATGCTTCGATAGCGGCCTTAAGCTCATCCAGAGTGTTGGGTCTTGCGTCTCTCAACTTTCTCTTCCCAATATCCCACAGATTCTCTATAGGGTTCAGGTCAGGAGAGTTGGCAGGCCAATTGAGCACAGTAATACCATGGTCAGTAAACCATTTACCAGTGGTTTTGGCACTGTGAGCAGGTGCCAGGTCGTGCTGAAAAATGAAATCTTCATCTCCATAAAGCTTTTCAGCAGATGGAAGCCTGAAGTGCTCCAAAATCTCCTGATAGCTAGCTGCATTGACCCTGCCCTTGATAAAACACAGTGGACCAACACCAGCAGCTGACATGGCACCCCAGACCATCACTGACTGTGGGTACTTGACACTGGACTTCAGGCATTTTGGCATTTCCCTCTCCCCAGTCTTCCTCCAGACTCTGGCACCTTGATTTCCGAATGACATGCAAAATTTGCTTTCATCCGAAAAAAGTACTTTGGACCACTGAGCAACAGTCCAGTGCCGCTTCTCTGTAGCCCAGGTCAGGCGCTTCTGCCGCTGTTTCTGGTTCAAAAGTGGCTTGACCTGGGGAATGCGGCACCTGTAGCCCATTTCCTGCACACGCCTGTTCACGGTGGCTCTGGATGTTTCTACTCCAGACTCAGTCCACTGCTTCCGCAGGTCCTACAAGGTCTGGAATCGGTCCTTCTCCACAATCTTCTTCAGGGTCCGGTCACCTCTTCTCGTTGTGCAGCGTTTTCTGCCACACTTTTTCCTTCCCACAGACTTCCCACTGAGGTGCCTTGATACAGCACTCTGGGAACAGCCTATTCGTTCAGAAATTTCTTTCTGTGTCTTAACCTCTTGCTTGAGGGTGTCAATGATGGCCTTATGGACAGCAGTCAGGTCGGCAGTCTTACCCATGATTGCGGTTTTGAGTAATGAACCAGGCTGGGCGTTTTTAAAAGCCTCAGGAATCTTTTGCAGGTGTTTAGAGTTAATTAGTTGATTCAGATGATTAGGTTAATAGCTCGTTTAGAGAACCTTTTCATGATATGCTAATTTTTTGAGATAGGAATTTTGGGTTGTCATGAGCTGTATGCCAAAATCATCAATATTAAAACAAGAAAAGGCTTGAACTACTTCAGTTGTGTGTAATGAATCTAAAATATATGAAAGTCTAATGTTTATCAGTACATTACAGAAAATAATGAACTTTATCACAATATGCTAATTTTTTGAGAAGGACCTGTATTACAACCAATCCCACAATTATCTGCATTGAGATTGGAGGTTATCCGCATAAAATCTGCATGTTTGCGGATGATATTTTGCTCTTCATGTCATCACCACAGGTGTCAGGTCCTAACCTTTTACCTATCCTAGATAAATTTGCGACCTTCTCTGGCTTGGTCATCAATCCCAAGAAATGTGTAGTGCTTAATATTTCACTTACAGAAGCAGAATTAATCCCAACAAAAATAGCACTCCCCTTTTCTTGGGGAGAGAAATCACTACCATATTTAGAAGTAAACCTGACAGCCGCCATAACAGATTTATTTTCAGCTAATCACCCCCCTCTATTAAAAAAGATTACAAATTTACTAAAACAATGGTCCCATCTCCCGCTGTCCTGCCTAGGGAAGATCAATGCTTCTAAAATGACTATCCTACCCAAACTACTATATATTTTTAGAGTTCTGCCAATCCCAATCCCTTCATATTATTTAAGATTGATCCAAAAAAGAACATCTACCTTTATATGGGGTACCTCCAAACCACACATACCGATTCGCACACTACATCTCCCAAAATCACTAGGTGGACTAGGCTATCCCAACTTTGTAACCTATTGCAATGCTGCTCACTAGGGATGAGCCGAACACCCCCGGGTTCGGTTCGCACCAGAACCTTCGAACGGACCGAAAGTTCGCACGAATTTTCGAACCCTATTCGTTATAATGGACGTGAACGTTCGAAATCAAAATTGCTAATTACAACGGCCAATATGCATGTTAATGTCATAAAACAGGTTTGGGGACCCGGGTCCTGCCCCAGGGGACATATATCAATGCAAAAAGAAATTTTAAAAACTAAAGTTTTTTCGGGAGCAGTCATTTTAATGATGCATAAAGTGAAAAAAAAAAAAGTGAAATTTTCCTTTAAATATGGTACCTGGGGGGTGTCTAAAGTATGCCTGTGAAGTGGCATGTGTTTCCCGTGTTTAGAACTGTCCTTGCACAAAATGACATTTGTAAAGGAAAAAAAGAAGCCATTTAAAACCACTTGCGGCTTTAATGTCATGTCTTGTCCTGGCCGCCATATGGCTGAAAATCCTTGAGAAAAATGGCATGGCTACCCCATCACCCCCCCCCCCACCCCAGCCCCTTTGGGTCTTGTATGGATACTAAGGGGGACCCCGCACCCAAAATAAAACCCTATACCTACAACCCTATATACTCTGAACAGCAGTATATAGGTGGTGCAAACAAGACATGGACTGTAGGTTTGTTCTTAAGTAGAATCTGAACAGGTACATTATGAAGTGTAGCTACATCCCAAAAAAAACAATTTTTAAGCTTTTTGGAGAACATAGGGAGGGGTTATCACCCCTGTAACATTTGCTGTCTTTGCACATCTGTTCAGAACATGTCACCTCACTTTCCGTCCCAATGACAAATGTTTTTGGAAAAGTGGGGTTTTAATTGAAACAAGGATTGGTGATAAAGCATCAGTAGAGAGGAGATACCTTTTTCCCAAATTAAATCTAACAGGATAGAATTTTCCTTCCTAGGGGTAGATTTCCTCTCACTTCCTGTTTTCTCTTGCCGTTTGCAAGTAGGAGTCGTTTGTAAGTTGGATGTTTGAAAGTAGGGGCCTGCCGTATATACTCTGCAGAAATTTGCCCTATTAGATGTTGGTGTAGCCACAAGACTGGTGGGCACAGGAATGGGCCCTGCTGTGAGTTAATAGATCAAGATTTGTACTTGCATGCACCTGTTGAACCGGGCAGAAAAATTGGGCCTTTGGTGGTGGTGGTGGTGGTGGTGGACGGTGTTGCCACAAGACTGTAAGCCCTCACAGTTACTCTTGGTGGGTGCAGGAATGGGCCCTGCTGTGAGTTATTAGATCAAGATTTGTAATTGCATGCACCTGTTGAACAGGGCAGAAAAATTGGGCCTTTGGTGGTGGTAGTGGTGGTGGACGGTGTTGCCACAAGACTGTAGGCCCTCATAGTTACTCTTGGTGGGCGCATGAATGGGCCCTGCTGTGAACTATTAGATCAAGATTTGTAATTACACGCCCCTGTTAAACAGGGGCTGAAAAATTGTGCCTTAGGCATTGGTGCTGGTGCCACAACACTGCAACCCCTCACAGATACTGTACTTGGAGCACAGCAGTCACACCTGTTGCGAAGCATCTTTTTAAAAAATTGTAATTACACGCCCCTGTTATACAGGGGCTGAAAAATTGTGCCTTAGGCACTGGTGCTGGTGCCACAACACTGCAACCCCTCACAGATACTGTACTCTGAGCACAGCAATGAGACCTGTTGCAAAGCATTGCCTAAAAATTGTAATTACACGCCCCAACAGGGGCTGAAAAATTGTGCCTTAGGCACTGGTGCTGGTGCCACAACACTGCAACCCCTCACAGATACTGTACTCTGAGCACAGCAGTCAGACCTGTTGCGAAGCATCTTTTTAAAAAATTGTAATTACACGCCCCTGTTATACAGGGGCTGAAAAATTGTGCCTTAGGCACTGGTGTGGTGGCATGGATCATTGAGGAGGAGGAAGAGGATAGTCAGTGAACATAACAGGACAGTCACTCAGCATCAGCATAGGCAGTCTTGAAGGGATGTGACATTATAAATTATTCCGTTATATCCGCTTCAGGTGTCTGGTAGCTGGTGGTGATCCAAGACTGATTCATTTTTATGAAGGTCAGTCGATCAACCGAGTCGGTGGACAGGCGCACCCTATGATCGGTGACAAATCCTCCAGCAGCACTGAATGTGCGTTCGGAAAGAACGCTGGATGCAGGACAGGCCAGTAGCTCAATTGCATACTGTGCAAGCTCTGGCCAGTGATCCATCCTCAGGACCCAGTAAGCCAGAGGATTTTCGGTGGGAAAGGTGTCCAAGTCTGACCTTGCCCCTAGGTATTCCTGCACCATGTATATCAGACGCTGGCGATGGTTGCTGGAACCGATCATACCTTGGGGCTGCGGACTAAAAAATTGTCTGAACGCATCGGTCAGACGTCCACCTTCCCCACCGCTCCTTCTGCTACTGACCGAAGCCTCAGCAACTCGTCGTCCAGGACCAGGAGTTTGTAACCTCCCAGTTTCTGGGAACGCGTTGCACAGACCTTTCTGCAAGGCCTCCCTGAGATGTCTCATCCTCTGCTCCCTCTGCGACGGCAAGATAAGGTCCGCAACCTTACCCTTGTACCGTGGATCAAGGAGAGTGGCCAGCCAGTAATGGTCACTCTCCTTGATCCGAAGAACACGAGGATCCTTCCGCAGGCTTTGCAGGATCAGGGAGGCCATGCAGCGTAGGTTAGCTGAGGCATTCGGTCCGGAGTCTTCTGGGTCACTGAGGATGACATGATCGCCAGCCACCTCCTCCCAGCCATGTACAAGTCCACTGGTTTGTTGGGACTGTACATCATCCCTAAAAGACTGCTGCTGCTGATGCTGAGTGCCAGGCTCCACCTCCATGCTCACACAATCCTCCTCCTCCTCCTCCTCCTCCTCCTCTTCCTGTGTGATGGGTGGGACAGAAGGAACATTGTCTGGATAAAGGGGGCCTTGAGAGACAAGGAAGTCCTCCTCTTCCTGCCTCTGTTCTGCCTCAAGTGCCCTGTCCATTATCCCACGCAGCGTATGCTCCAACAGGTGGACAAGAGGTACAGTGTCACTGATGCATGCACTGTCACTGCTCACCATCCTCGTGGCCTCCTCAAATGGTGAGAGGACAGTGCATGCATCCCTGATCATGCTCCACTGGCGTGGGGAAAAAAAGCCAAGCTCCCCTGACCCTGTCCTGGTGCCGTAGTCGCAAAGGTACTCATTGATGGCCCTCTGCTGCGTGTGCAGTCGCTGCAGCATGGCCAACGTTGAGTTCCACCTGGTGGGCATGTCACATATTAGGCGGTTCTTGGGCAGGTTCAGCTCCTTTTGCAGCTCAGTCAGCCGAGCACTGGCATTATAAGATCGGCAGAAATGCACACAGACTTTCCTGGCCTGCCTCAGGACATCCTGTAAGCCTGGGAACCTGCCCAAGAACCGCTGCACCACCAGGTTGAGGACGTGAGCCATACAGGGCACATGGGTGAGCTGCCCCTGTCGCAGGGCGGAGAGGAGGTTGGTGCCATTATCAGAAACGACCATTCCTGGCTTAAGCTGGCGTGGCGTCAACCACCTCTCGGCCTGCCCCTGCAGAGCTGCCAGAACCTCTGGCCCAGTGTGGCTCCTGTCCCCCAAACACACCAGCGCAAGCACGGCATGGCATCTTTTTGCCTGCGTACTCGCGTAGCCCCTTGTACGCCTACGGAGCACCGCTGGTTCCGAGGACAGAGCACTCGAAGAGGACATGGAGGAAGAAGAAGAGGAGGGGGTGGAGGAGAGAGGTGTGTCACAACCAGTAGTAGCATTTTGGAGGCGTGGTGGCGGAACAACCTCCAACACTACTGCACCTTGTCCTGCATCCCTCCCAGCTGCCAATAGAGTGACCCAATGGGCCGTGAAAGAAAGATAACGTCCCTGTCCATGCCTGCTGGACCATGAGTCAGCGGTAATATGCACCTTACCGCTGACCGCCCTGTCCAGCGAGGCATGGACATTGCCTTCCACATGCCAGTAGAGAGACGGAATCGCCTTCCGTGAGAAAAAGTGGCGTTTGGGAACCTGCCACTGAGGAACCGCACATTGAACAAACTCACGGAAGGGGGCCGAGTCTATCAACTGAAAAGGCAGCAGTTGAAGTGCTAGCAATTTAGCCAAGCTAGCATTCAACCGCTGGGCATGTGGATGGCTGGGAGTATACTTCTTTCGACGGTCCAGCAGCTGGGGCAGGGAAATTTGCCTGCTACAATCGGACGTCGGTGTACTGCAAGTACTTGGTTGTGACACACCTAATTCTACACCTTCAGTCCTCTCAGAGCAGCTTTCAGAGAGGACTGAAGATATAGTGGGGATGGAGATCCCAGCTGATGAGGAGCAAGGAGAGGTCCGCTTTGTTCTTTGGTGTGGGTCTTTTATGTGTGCTTGCCAACGAGCTGCATGGCAGGTCGACATATGTCTGCTCATGCTTGTGGTGCCCAAGCGGCTGATGTTTTGGCCACGCGAGATACGCTTGAGACAAATATTGCAAATAGCAGTGGTGCGATCTGATGCACTCGTCTCAAAAAAGGCCCACACCAAAGAACTTTTGTGATAACGTGCAGAGGCAGCGCCCTGCACAGGCGGAGCTCTGCGGTGTGGTACAGTTGCTGTGCTGGCCTCTAGCTGGCCTCCAGGGGGCATCCTGCCTCGTTGGACATGTGACGCTGCATCCTCCTCCTCCTCCTCCTCTCTCCCTTCAGGCACCCACGTGGAGTCAGTGACCTCATCATCCCCTCCCTCTTCACCACTAGAGCAAACCTGGCAGTAAGCTGCAGCTGGTGGAACACTACTGCCAGATTGCTGTCCTTCAGCATCCCCTCTCTCTGCGCGCACACTACTGACTTCCTCAAGCTGGGTATCATCATCCGAGCCTTCGAATCGTTGGGCATCCTCCTGGAGCATGTACCCAACACTGTGCTCAAACAGTTCGGGGGACTCCTCAGGAGGACATGGTGGGTCTAGGGAAGGGGTGGCTGATGATGCCATTGAGTACGCGTTGGCAGCTGCTCTGCCAGTACCCTGAGCCTGGGTGAGAGAGGATGAGGAGGATGAGGAGGGCTTGGTCATCCATTCTACCAAGCCTTCGGCATGATGCGGCTCCACATGTCCAGCTGCCGAAAACAAAGACAAGCGTGTCCCATGGCCACGTGCTGATGACGATGCACGACCACGTCCACGGCCAGCACTGTTGTCTCTAGAAACAGAGCCTGCCTGCCCTGTGTTCTTGCCTCGGCACGCTCTGCCTCTCCTTGGCGGTCTTCCAGCCATTGTAGTCGGTAGTGTATATAGTATAAAAAATAGAACTCCTATGTGTGCTCACAACACACTGTAGGTCCTATGGGTGCTGACACTAACACACTATAGGTACTATGTGTGCTGCTGACAAGAAAATATAGGAGCTCTGTTTGCTGCCACTAACACACTAGAAGTCCTATTGGTGCTTCTGAGATGAAAATATAGGAGCTCTGTGTGATGCCACTAACACACTAGAAGTCCTATGGGTGCTGCTGAGAAGAAAATATAGGAGCTCTGTGTGATGCCACTAACACACTAGAAGTCCTATGGGTGCTTCTGAGATGAAAATATAGGAACTCTGTGTGATACCACTAACACACTAGAAGTCCTATGGGTGCTTCTGACAAGAAAATATAGGAGCTCTGTTTGCTGCCACTAACACACTAGAAGTCCTATTGGTGCTTCTGAGATGAAAATATAGGAGCTCTGTGTGATGCCACTAACACACTAGAAGTCCTATGGGTGCTGCTGAGAAGAAAATATAGGAGCTCTGTGTGATGCCACTAACACACTAGAAGTCCTATGGGTGCTTCTGAGATGAAAATATAGGAACTCTGTGTGATACCACTAACACACTAGAAGTCCTATGGGTGCTTCTGAGAAGAAAATATAGGAGCTCTGTTTGCTGCCACTAACACACTAGAAGTCCTATGGGTGCTGCTGAGAAGAAAATATAGGAGCTCTGTGTGATGCCACTAACACACTAGAAGTCCTATGGGTGCTTCTGAGATGAAAATATAGGAGCTCTGTGTGATGCCACTAACACACTAGAAGTCCTATGGGTGCTGCTGAGAAGAAAATATAGGAGCTATGTGTGATGCCACTAACACACTAGAAGTCCTATGGGTGCTTCTGAGATGAAAATATAGGAGCTCTGTGTGATGCCACTAACACACTAGAAGTCCTATGGGTGCTTCTGAGATGAAAATATAGGAGCTCTGTTTGCTGCCACTAACACACTAGAAGTCCTATGGGTGCTGCTGAGAAGAAAATATAGGAGCTCTGTGTGATGCCACTAACACACTAGAAGTCCTATGGGTGCTTCTGAGATGAAAATATAGGAGCTCTGTGTGATGCCACTAACACACTAGAAGTCCTATGGGTGCTGCTGAGAAGAAAATATAGGAGCTCTGTTTGCTGCCACTAACACACTAGAAGTCCAATGGGTGCTGCTGAGAAGAAAATATAGGAGCTCTGTGTGATGCCACTAACACACTAGAAGTCCTATGGGTGCTGCTGAGAAGAAAATATAGGAGCTCTGTTTGCTGCCACTAACACACTAGAAGTCCTATGGGTGCTGCTGAGAAGAAAATATAGGAGCTCTGTGTGATGCCACTAACACACTAGAAGTCCTATGGGTGCTTCCGAGATGAAAATATAGGAGCTCTGTTTGCTGCCACTAACACACTAGAAGTCCTATGGGTGCTGCTGAGAAGAAAATATAGGAGCTCTGTGTGATGCCACTAACACACTAGAAGTCCTATGGGTGCTTCTGAGATGAAAATATAGGAGCTCTGTGTGATGCCACTAACACACTAGAAGTCCTATGGGTGCTGCTGAGAAGAAAATATAGGAGCTATGTGTGATGCCACTAACACACTAGAAGTCCTATGGGTGCTTCTGAGATGAAAATATAGGAGCTCTGTGTGATGCCACTAACACACTAGAAGTCCTATGGGTGCTTCTGAGATGAAAATATAGGAACTCTGTGTGATGCCACTAACACATTAGAAGTCCTATGGGTGCTGCTGAGAAGAAAATATAGGAGCTCTGTTTGCTGCCACTAACACACTAGAAGTCCTATGGGTGCTGCTGAGAAGAAAATATAGGAGCTCTGTGTGATGCCACTAACACACTAGAAGTCCTATGGGTGCTGCTGAGAAGAAAATGTAGGAGCTCTGTTTGCTGCCACTAACACACTAGAAGTCCTATGGGTGCTGCTGAGAAGAAAATATAGGAGCTCTGTTTGCTGCCACTAACACACTAGAAGTCCTATGGGTGCTGCTGAGATGAAAATATAGGAACTCTGTGTGATGCCACTAACACACTAGAAGTCCTATGGGTGCTGCTGAGAAGAAAATATAGGAGCTCTGTTTGCTGCCACTAACACACTAGAAGTCCTATGGGTGCTGCTGAGAAGAAAATATAGGAGCTCTGTGTGATGCCACTAACACACTAGAAGTCCTATGGGTGCTTCTGAGATGAAAATATAGGAGCTCTGTGTGATGCCACTAACACACTAGAAGTCCTATGGGTGCTGCTGAGAAGAAAATATAGGAGCTATGTGTGATGCCACTAACACACTAGAAGTCCTATGGGTGCTTCTGAGATGAAAATATAGGAGCTCTGTGTGATGCCACTAACACACTAGAAGTCCTATGGGTGCTTCTGAGATGAAAATATAGGAGCTCTGTTTGCTGCCACTAACACACTAGAAGTCCTATGGGTGCTGCTGAGAAGAAAATATAGGAGCTCTGTGTGATGCCACTAACACACTAGAAGTCCTATGGGTGCTTCTGAGATGAAAATATAGGAGCTCTGTGTGATGCCACTAACACACTAGAAGTCCTATGGGTGCTGCTGAGAAGAAAATATAGGAGCTCTGTTTGCTGCCACTAACACACTAGAAGTCCAATGGGTGCTGCTGAGAAGAAAATATAGGAGCTCTGTGTGATGCCACTAACACACTAGAAGTCCTATGGGTGCTGCTGAGAAGAAAATATAGGAGCTCTGTTTGCTGCCACTAACACACTAGAAGTCCTATGGGTGCTGCTGAGAAGAAAATATAGGAGCTCTGTGTGATGCCACTAACACACTAGAAGTCCTATGGGTGCTTCCGAGATGAAAATATAGGAGCTCTGTTTGCTGCCACTAACACACTAGAAGTCCTATGGGTGCTGCTGAGAAGAAAATATAGGAGCTCTGTGTGATGCCACTAACACACTAGAAGTCCTATGGGTGCTTCTGAGATGAAAATATAGGAGCTCTGTGTGATGCCACTAACACACTAGAAGTCCTATGGGTGCTGCTGAGAAGAAAATATAGGAGCTATGTGTGATGCCACTAACACACTAGAAGTCCTATGGGTGCTTCTGAGATGAAAATATAGGAGCTCTGTGTGATGCCACTAACACACTAGAAGTCCTATGGGTGCTTCTGAGATGAAAATATAGGAACTCTGTGTGATGCCACTAACACATTAGAAGTCCTATGGGTGCTGCTGAGAAGAAAATATAGGAGCTCTGTTTGCTGCCACTAACACACTAGAAGTCCTATGGGTGCTGCTGAGAAGAAAATATAGGAGCTCTGTGTGATGCCACTAACACACTAGAAGTCCTATGGGTGCTGCTGAGAAGAAAATGTAGGAGCTCTGTTTGCTGCCACTAACACACTAGAAGTCCTATGGGTGCTGCTGAGAAGAAAATATAGGAGCTCTGTTTGCTGCCACTAACACACTAGAAGTCCTATGGGTGCTGCTGAGATGAAAATATAGGAACTCTGTGTGATGCCACTAACACACTAGAAGTCCTATGGGTGCTGCTGAGAAGAAAATATAGGAGCTCTGTTTGCTGCCACTAACACACTAGAAGTCCTATGGGTGCTGCTGAGAAGAAAATATAGGAGCTCTGTTTGCTGCCACTAACACACTAGAAGTCCTATGGGTGCTGTTGGGGTGCAATGCTGTGCTAACAGCACTGCGGTTGGTACTACTGCAATACTGTACTAACAGTAAGCACGCACCAGACTAATCCCCAGCAGCAGCTAATAACACGCTAACTGTGCAATCAGCAGCAATGAACGATCAATGACTTAGGTAGCAATGGTTTAGCAAAGAAATAGCCAATGGTTTAGCAAAGAAGAGCAAATCTTTCAGTATCAAGCAAAGACAGAATCAGCAGACTGATCTCTCCTAAAGCCGGAACTCATGTGACCGGGGCCGATGGCGTGGCGGCCTTTTAAATGGTGGGGCATGTACTAAAGCCCCTGAGCTGTAATTGGCTACAGGCGTCCTGCCTGTAGCCAATTATTGCTCTCCGAGTTTCGGGCGCTGTGATTGGCCAAGCATGCGGGGTCACAGTGCATGCTTGGCCAATCATCAGCCAGCAATGCACTGCGCCGGCCGCGCCGGCCGCAATGCATTGCGGGGCCGCTCGCATCACACGAATGTGATGCGAACGGCCCAAATAGTTCTGGGCTCGACGAGCGAGCGAACGCCCGGTGCTCGATTCGAACATGGGTTCGAATCGAGCACCGGGCCCATCCCTACTGCTCACTTAGCTAGTCTTCCAAAGTACCACGCAACACAGGAATCTCCCTTATGGGTATCGATAGAGGCCTCAGAAAGTGACCCTTTATTGATCTCCAACATACTATGGCTTCGGCCCAGAGATCGACGTGAATTGAGTAACCCTATCACAAAACACTTTTTATCCCTTTGGGATTAATTTAAACGTAAACACCAATAACAATCGGAACACAATCCCCTCTTATCTTTCCTCAAAAATCCAGCTTTTTATACGGCATGGATTTTCCCGAAAACTTTTAAAGCTTGGACAAAAACAGGAATACTGACGTTACATGACTTGGTCACTTCAAAAAACGTTGTACCTTTTTCTACACTCAGAGAGAAACATGACTTACCAGAAACAGAACAGTTTAAATATCTAAAAATTAAAAATTTATTTTCTCCACTTTTACAAGTTGCAACACCACTGACCCAATTATCTAATTATGAAAAAATTAGTAAAAAAGATCCATTAGCCAGAGGAATGATATCAACCCTCTACACCCAACTTCTTATAGACCCCAATTATGACAAACCAACCTATGTGCAGAAATGGGAGGAGGACCTGGGGCATACCCTAGATAATGCTGATTGGACTAAGATTTGGTCAACCATAAAATCATCCTCGCCCAATATCACGGCGATGCAAACAAATTACAAGGTCCTGGCACGGTGGTACCTTGTACCTGCTAGAGTGGCCAAGTTTGCGCCTACACATTCAGCTCTTTGCTTTAGGGGCTGTTCAGATTTGGGCACTCACTTGCATGCATGGTGGATGTGTCCGATATTGCAATCTTTCTGGAAAGAAATCTTTGCAATGGCCTCTAAAATGTTCCGACAACAGATACAACTAGACCCGTTTATGGCACTACTTAATCTAAAACCGGAATGCTTAACATTTTTTCAATTTAATCTTTTTATTCCACTTCTAAAGCCCTGTACACACGATCGGATATCCTATGGATTCTGATCCGATGTTTTTTTCCATCGGAAATCCGATGAAACTGTCTTCCATCAGTCTTGCCCACACACCATCAGTCAAAAAACTGACCGTTTCAAACGCGGTGAAGTAAAACACTCCGATGAGCCGAGAAAAATTAAGTTCAATACTTCTGAGCATGCGTCGACTTGATTCTGAGCATGCGTGGGTTTTTTATCCGATGGATTTCCACACAGACGATCGGATTTTGCTATAGTTTTTTTTCCCATCGGATAAATTTAAAACATGTTTTATTTTTTCACACCGATGGAAAAAAGACCGATGGGGCCCATACACGATCGGTTCGTCCAAAGAAAACAGTCCATCGGACTGTTTTCATCGGTAAAACCGATCGTGTGTACACGGCTTGACTGCAGCAAAACAAACGATAGCCAAAGCATGGAAATCCCCAACTTTGGGGTTGGCAGAAACAATTCATAGAATGAACACCACAATGTCACATGCCAAAATGATAGCCACTGACGGGGACCAAATCCCAAAATTCCAAAAACGTTGGCTCCCTTGGATAAAACACTATTTACCTCCGGATTTCAATGATGAGGTCCTTCTGCCATGGTAGCTGATTAATCGCTTCAATGCAAACCCCATATACCTAAGAAATGGTAATCATTACGCATCGTACTGGTTCTTGGATCGCCCTTGTGGACTTTCTCTCTCTCTCTCACTACTCTTTTATTTTCTTTACTCTCCCTATTTATTATAGATATATTGTTCTTCACTACAATAAGTTTAAGTTGTTAGGTCACAACTCATGTAGTTAATATGATGGTAGTTTAATTATACTTTAAGGCACGGTAGTCATGTATACAATGCTACTCACCGGCTATCTAGTTAGTGAAGATCTAATTAATTCTCTTTAAATATTCTATGTTATCCATTATTTATTTATTTAAAAAAAAACTTTATGTAAACGTCATTATCTGTATCCTTACATAAATACCGTAACCAATGTATGTACTTATTATTGTGTAATCAATAAATATTTTTGACAAGGAAAAAATAAAATAAAAAATACTCCTTGCTGAGCAAGCCAGAGATTGGTGAGACCTACCAAAGGCCTTATGTTTTGCGGTGGATGCTATTAATGATTCAATTTAGCAAGCTTCCCGCCTAACACTCCTGCTGGTACACATGCGCAGGATTCTCTGGCTAAAGCATTAGTCAGCTGAAGCTCCATGAAAATCACATTTGGCTGGGTTCCCCTTTCATGGGGAATGCCTGTTTGGGGATGATCTGGAAAAATATATCCAGAAGATCTCTAGCGGTAAGACTATATTGCTGCCAGTTAAAAAAGAAGGGTAAGCATCCCTCTTTTAAACGTTCTCTTTCCCCAGCCCCAGCGGCTACAACCTCCAGGCAAGGCGGCAGCCTCCCCAGCCAAATACAAGAGGGAAAGCCCATAGCCAGGCTCAAGGCCATACCAAATCCTGGAGCCAAAATTCTGCAAGACAGAACCCCAAAGCCTCCTTATGAAGGAGCGCCCCCGCTCGGCCAAGTGGGGGTAAGGCTCTTGCGATTTTCAGAGACTTGGCAGGAACAGATTCGAGACAAGTGGGTGATCTCCACAGTGTTACAGACTGGAATTACAAGGGCCCCCGCCATCTCGTTTCCTCAAGTCAAACATCTCCAAGAATCCGGAAAAAAGAGGGCCTTTGTTCCTGGCATTGGATCACCTGTTATCCCAAGGGGTAATCATAAGGGTTGCCCCAGAGGAGCAAGGCACAGGGTTCTAATCAAACCTCTTCACGGTTCCAAAACCAAATGGAGATGTCAAACCTATTCTAGACCTGAAAGATCTGAATCAATTCCTGAACATTCGCTCTTTTCATATGGAGTCAATCCGCTCAGTGGTCTCCACCCTACAAGGCGGAGAATTCATGGCGTCAATAGACATCAAAGATGCATATCTACATGTGCCAATTTGTCCCGCTCACCAAAAATTTCTACGGTTTGCAGTAGAGCACCACCACTTTCAGTTTGTGGCTCTACCCTTTGGTCTAGCCACTGCACCTCGAGTTTTCACCAAGGTTCTAGCCCCGCTCCTAGCAAATCTGAGGGCAAAGGGTATTGCCATAATGGCATATCTGGACGATCTACTTTTGGTAGAACATTCGGTGGCACGTCTGAACCACAATGTGCTCAAAACGGTATACGAGTACTTAGAGAACTTAGGCTGGGTCCTCAACTTGGAAAAATCATCCTTGCAGCCCCTCAAAAGGCTGGAGTATTTGGGCATGGTCATAGACACAATCCAAAACAGGGTATTCCTACCCAAGCCCAAAATTAGGTCTTTAAGAGAGGTGATCCCCGACCTCAGAGATGCCTATCAGCTGCCGGGTTGGATGTTGTTTCGTTATTACCAACTATGCCATGCGTACAATAAGCAATTCCCACCTTCCATTGCCCTCGGATCGGACTCTGTGGAAGGACGTCTTACTGCCAAGGTCATAGATAAACCCCTATCCTCCCTGTACTTCTGTTTGTCCGTAAGCCCCACTGGAAAGCTTGAGAAAGTCATGATTAAATGGAGGGGGGACATCCCTGACCTGACGGAGGAGGAATGGGAGGCTACCCTATCCTCCTCATTACGAACATGATCTCGGCCAAAGACCGGTTCTTGCGGGTTAAGTTCCTCCACAGGGCCTACTTCACTCCAAAATGACTGACTTTTATGAACCCGGAGACTCCAGTGAATTGTCCTCGCTGTTACCTGCAGGCTGCCTCCTTCCTACATATGGTCTGGACTTGCCCACATCTGGTGAATTACTGAACGGGGGTTGAGGACAGCCTCAACGGAATCATGTCCCTGGACATGGGACCTGATTCTCGGGCATTGCTGCTTAACATCTTTGGGGAAGCAGTCCGGGGTAAGTATACCAGGCTGTTTCTGGGCTATGCCACCTTTTATGCACAAAAGGTGATATTCTTCCACTGGAAAGACGCGGCGCCACCTACAGTTTCTATGTGGCGTACGGCCGTGAACTCAGTGTTACCACTCTACAAACTTACCTACCTTAATCGGAACTGCCCTGACAAATTTGATAAAATATGGTCGGGATGGATAGATGCCTGGGGGGAGGAGCCCCTGGAGAAAGCACGGGATGGGGTAGCTGGGGATGCACCACAGCCCTAAATCCATAGGTTGGTTTTCCTGTGAGTTGATGACCTGTTTTGTTATGTTATTCATCCGTTTGCTTGAGGTTCCTTCTCTTCCCTCCCTCCCCCCTTCCTTTCCCCCTCCCCCTCTCCCTTCTCCTATCTTCCCTCCCCCCCTCCCCCCCTCTTCCCTCCCCTCCCCCCTCCCCTCCCCTCTCCCTTTCCCCCCCATCTCGGTCACTCTGGGTTATTATGCTGTAATGTATACCTCCTGACCTAACGTTGGAAGTTCCTTGGACCTTATTCTCACCCATCCTGTGGTCAATATTGTTGTTGTTTTCTAAGTTACTGGGTATTGTCCTTCATGTAAAGGATTGTGTTTTTGCATCGTTTGTATTGTAAAGATCTAAATGAGAGGTGATCCGGCTGGTCAAGGCAAAAAGGGAACTTTCTATTTGCCTCTGTATGAGGTTGTTGGGAAAGATGGTAGCCTCATTCGAGGCCATCCTTAATGCCCAGTTTCACTCAAGGCCATTGCAAAACTGCATAATGGCTGCCTGGAACAAGAGAGTTACAGCCTTAGATTTACCAATTCAGCTGTCTCCAGAAGCACGGAAAAGCCTCAGTTGGTGGTTGCTAACCAAAAATCTGCAGAAGGGGAAGTCCTGCCCATCAACATCTTGGAGATCCAAACGATACATTTGGTTCTCGAAGCCTGGACCCTCAAGTTGCAGGGCTGCCCTGTTCAGATACAATCCGACAATGCCACAGCAGTGGCCTATATAAACCACCAAGGGGGCACCAGAAGTCTGGCTGCCCAGAAAGAAGTAAACCCCATTCTAGTGTGGGCAGAGGAGCATGTGCCTTGTCTCTCTGCAGTTTTTATTCCCGGAGTGGAAAATTGGCAGGCGTATTACTTGAGTCGCCAGCTACTAGCCCCAGGAGAGTGGTCTCTGCACCCCGACATGTTTCTGGGGATATGTCAGAAATGGGGTACCCCGGATGTGGACCTGCTAGCTTCCAGGTTCAACAAAAAATTGGACAGGTTTGTCTCAAGAACAAGGGATTCACTAGCATCCGGGACGGATGCGTTGGTTATCCCTTGGGATCAGTTTTCACTAATCTATGTGTTTCCCCCACTCCCGCTCCTACTGCGGCTTCTTCAGTATTTCTAGTGGCTCCAGCCTGGCCCAGAAGACCCTGGTATGCGGAGATCATGAAGATGGTGGTAGGAACACCTTGGCGCCTTCCACTACGCCCAGACCTGCTTTCGCAAGGTCCAGTATTCCACCCTTCCTTACAAAGTCTAAATTTGACGGTGTGGCTATTGAAACCTACATTCTGAAGGGTTGTGGACTCTCGGGTCCAGTTCTCTCTACTACTATTAATGCCAGAAAGCCGGCCTCCAGGCTTATCTATTATAGAATCTGAAAGGCATATGTTTCCTGGTGTGAATCCAGAGCTTGGCATCCTCGAAAATATGCCATTAGTAGAGTATTGTCTTTTCTCCAATTGGGGGTAGGAAAGAAACTAGCCTTGAGCACAATCAAAGGTCAGATTTCAGCCTTATCAGTGTTCTTTCAAATGCCTCTTGCCTCTCATTCTTTAGTTCAGGCTTTTATTCAGGGAGTGTTGCGCTTAAGGCCACCAGTCAGGTCCCCTTTGTGTCCTTGGGACTTAAATTTAGTCTTATCAGTTCTTAAAAGACAACCTTTTGAGCCAATGTCCTGTATGCCCTTGGCTCTCTTAAAGATAAAATTGGTCTTTTTAGTGGCTATATCCTGTGCTAGGAGGGTATCGGAATTGGCAGCTTTTTCCTGTAAAAAGCCTTATTTGATTATTCACAAGGCCAAGTGATGTTGAGACCTCATCCAACTTTTTTGCCTAAGGTTGTCTCAGGTTTTCATCTGAATGAAGATGTTATCCTACCATCTTTTTTCCCAGATCCGCACTCTGTGAAGAGGTATTATTGCATTCTTTGGATGTAGTGAGAGCAGTCAGATTCTATCTGGATGCTACTGCTCAAATACGGAAAACTGATGTTTGGTTTGTGCTGCCAAAAGGCCCTAGGAAGGGCCAGGCAGCGCTGAAATATACTATTGCTAAGTGGTTTCGACAAGTTATTATTCAGGCCTATACTTTGAAAAAGAAAGATCCTCATTTTCGTGTGAGGGCGCACTCCAGTAGAGCGGTCAGTGCTTCTTGGGCAGTGCATAGAAATCTCAATAAGCGTTTATTGATTGGTTTGCGCAAAAGTTATAGCGTCTACAAAGTAGGGGATAGTTTTATGCCATTTTTATTAATATTTTTTTTTTTTACTAGTAATGGCGGCGATCAGTGATTTTTATCGTGACTGCGACATTATGGCGGACACAACGGACACTTTTGACACCATTTTGGGACCATTGTAATTTTTACAGCGATCAGTGCTATAATAATGCACTGATTACTGTAAAATAATAATGCACTGATTACTGTAAAAATGACACTGGCAGTGAAAGGGGTTAACCTGTAGGGGGCGTTGAAGGGGTAAAGTGTGTCCTAGAGAGTGATTCTAACTGTTAGGGGGCGTGGCTACGAGTGACACGTCACTGATCGCTGCTCCGCATAATTGGAAAGTGTGGCAAACATAAAGGGCCAGCTGAGCCTATCAAAGGCTTCCTGTGCGTCAAGGCTCAATATCAGAGCTGGGCGAGTTGTTTTGGTCAATAAATCTATGAGATCTATTGTACGTCTCGTGTTGTCGCCGGCATGTCTGGCAGTTACAAAGCCTACTTGGTCTTTATGAATGAGTCTAGGTATGAATAGGAGAGTTGGTTCGCTAAAATTTTTGTAAATATCTTGTAATCAGAGTTAAGTAAAGCAATGGGCCTATAATTGTCAGGGAGGGAGTGGTCTTTACCAGGTTTCGGAATTTTCGTAAATATGTGCATGAAGGAATTGAGGGTGGGGTACAGTACCTTGAAGTAAGGTGATAATTAGAGAAAGCAAATGTGGGCTTAAAATTGGTAAAAAGGTTTTATAATATGAGTAAGGCAGGCCATCCGGGCCAGGGGACTTTTGAGTAGGGAGGTTTTTGACCACCTCAGCTAATTCCTCAGGGGTGATTGCAGAGTTCAGAGATGAAAGGTGGTCAGGGGAGAGTGTGGGCAAGTGTAGTGAGCTAAAGAAAGAGTCAAATTTCTCCTGTGTAAAATTGTAGTAGGGATCAGTTTGTAAACAGTTATATAATTTGCGATAGAATTCTCCAAAAACTTTGGACATGGTGAGAGGGCAATAGGTGGGAGTACCGTCAGTTTGTCTGAGAAAATCTAGGGATGAAAGAAAGGGGTGAGATTTCAGCTTATTCACTAGCATTCTGTGGGGTTTATTTGAATATTCATAAAATTTCTGTTTGGACCACAAAAGGGATTTGTCAGTCTTTTTCATATCTAATGACCTGAGTTGATTTCGCAGGAAAATAACGGCCCGGAGCCCAGCCACCGAGGGGGAAGAAAGCAAGAGTTTCTCAGCTGTACAGAGTTTAGACAAGATAGAGGAGCGTTGAAATGCTGCTGTCCCCGGAAGAAGGCTTTATGGGCTTCCCACAGGGTGGAGGACCCCGAGACTGTATTCTCATTAAGTTGGAAGTATTCAACTAGGCTGTTGGACAAAAGGTCTCTAGTTCCAGGGAAACAGAGAAAGGTCTCATTAAGGCGCCAATTACAAGTTCTGGGAGAGGCGGAAGAGAGGGAAATATCTAGGTGTACAGAGGAATGATCTGACCAGGTTATTGGGTTAATTTCAGAGCAGACCGTGGACGTCAGGAGGGGTGAAGAGATAAAGAAATGATCTAATCTAGAGTAAAGTTTGTGTGGGTGTGAATAGAAGGTGTATTGTCTGTGTGTGGGGTGTTTAATCCTCCAAATGTCCAGGAGATTTTTGGCTCTAATGAGTTTACGGAAAATTTGGAGAGGCGGTCAGACGTAGATGAAGTTGTGGATGGGAATAATACGTGCCTATCTTTGCTGCGTGACATGGTCATATTGAAATCCCTGCCCATCACCAGAAAAGGTTGTGAAAATTTGTCTAGGGCAGGGATATGCAATTAGCAGACCTCCAGCTGTTGCAGAACTACAAGTCCCATGAGGCATCGCAAGACTCTGAGAGCCACAAGCATGATACCCAGAGGCAGAGGCATGATGGGACTTGTAGTTTTGCAACAGCTGGAGGTCCGCTAATTGCATATCCCTGGTCTAGGGTATCAAACATTATAGTGAGGAACTGGATCTGACCAGAGTTAGGAGCATGGTCATGAAGTGTTAATGATGTAATGTTGTTTATCCATAAATGTTTTGTTTGTTTCTGATGATCAGATATATTTGCAAAGGTGGAAGGCTTTTGGGTTTGGATAAAATGTTCTGTTCTGAGTCCCGGAGACAGAAGAAACTAAAGGTGTTTAAGTTTTGTTGAAGTTCTGCTATAATACTGGATTTGAAAAAGTGTTTAGTTAAATATGTTGAACCTATATAATGAAGACCTTTGCTGAGAAACATATTTATTACTACATGCTTTTTCTTATGTTTGAAATCAATGAAGAATATTATTCTTAATACCCAAAATGGTTAAGGCCTGAATTGATCAGGTAGGTTCTGTGATTGTTCATGTCGGATGAGGAGTATCCGCCCCAGCCAGCCAGCATTCACCCACAGCCCCATGCACATGAAGAACTGCCCACCCCATTCATACCCCATACCCCATTCATACCCTGCCCTATACCCTATCCGGATGAAGAGATGACTACAGCTTTTACATGGAAATCTTCTTTGTTCATCCTTGATTTTTCAGACACCATGGGAGGTGCTCAGATGACTAAAGGCGGACTCCTGTTGGAAAGTGTTCCTGGGAATGACACCTTGAGGGCTAGCTAGATGACGTGGCACGCCCAAGGTCTGCAAAATTCCAGTGAACATCACAAGAGAGATCCAAATGTGCCAGCCTGAAGACCCAAGTCTAGCCCAATGCATTAATTCCAGTTTGTCTGTGGATATCAAGTTCAGTCCTTACGGGGAGACAGTGTTTCGGGGTAGAGAATTCATGTCTGTACATATGAATAATCACAGAATCGAACCAAAGGTTTTGGGAAAGGTTGAGGAGAATGAGAATTATAATGTGGACATTTCCTTTGCATTTCCTTTTCCTTTCTTCTTACGATTTAATGGACATTCGAAAACCATACAAGAGACTTTATTTTTGTGTATTTTATTGGGACTATTTTGAATTTTTGGCCTAAAGGCTATCATGCCCCTCCTACTTGCTGTTATGGACTGTCACGCCCCTGTCATGCATTTTCCCCCTTTGTATTTCATAGACAATTGTTGTGCAGCTGAGATTATGTGTTTGTTGTTTTCTATTCTTGCATTTTTATATGCTCAATGTGGTGATAAATATTTAGTGTGGTGGTCCTGGTGAGGGTCAGGGGCATATTGGGATTGTTGTTGTAGTATGCCCAGGACGTGCTCGACCACTTCAGTGTGTGGGATGTTTTGAAACTGCAGCTGTTAGATAATGTTTGGAGAGATGCTGGCATGAGCGCTGTACTATATATGTATTTATTCACATGTCATCCGCTATTCTCTGTGTCTTGGGGGGAGTCCTTAAGGTTATACGTGGCCCACCTGATACCATCACTAATAACACACTCAGTAGACATAGAGGGAATGTGTATTCAGAGCCTGAGGGACCCCCTTGGGTAACGTGGGATGGTTTGGATTTAAATGGAGTATTCTCCTGGATCAAGGATATTGCTATATGTATTATAGTGATTTTGCTCCTGGTATTATTTCTGTGTGCCTGCTTTGGGTTTGTTATGCGAAGAAGTCAGCAACCCTTGTCACCTTCGTGACCTTCGTGTCTGAAAAAGGGGATTGTAGTAATTGGCATAGCATAAAGACCCCATTATCTGATATGGGGTCATATATTTCAGCTTGAACCCACTGGTTAAAGGAATTAACTAGTTGGGTTAAGTCTTTTTGCATACAGTGGCAAATTCTGCAAAAGAATACATATTGCAAGAGCAACATGTTTTGCAGATGTGCTATTTCTATATGGAGCCCTTGACGTGTTAGAATGTCTCAGTCCACTTTCCTGTGTACTGTCTACAGGCATCGGGACAGGGAAGTGGAAACTTGTGGTTATGAGTCATACAGTCATATGTTGTGACTATTAATACCGCAACTATGTCAGCCATCTTTCAAGGGGCAACCTTATGTTTAGCCATCTTGAGAGGGGGGGATCGTCCATGTGTATAATGGTATAATGATATGGAAATGTACACCAATGAATTAACCACGTCCCCTTTCCTGTCTGTGATTGGATGATTGTCCCCATTATAAATGCTCTGTCCCCGCCTTTCATTAAACAGATAACATTTGGATACAACCACTGCCTCGTCTTTTTCCTGTGTCCAATTAGAAGTTATCTCTTCAGTACTGAACGGGTCTTGTAAGTGTGGTAATTGCTGTGATTAGCCCCATGGTGGTTTGTCAGGTACTTCAGGTACCCCTTGTATTTCCTTCAATACATATCCAAAAAAATATATAAAAAAACGAATTTATTCATTGGTTTAGGCTGATATATATTCTTCTACATATTTTTGGTAAAAAAAATGCAATATGCGTATATTAATTGGTTTGTGCAAACGTTATCGCGTCTACAAACAATGGGATAGATTTAGGGACTTTTTAATTGTTTTTACTGGTAATGACGGCGATCTGCGATTTTTAGCGGGACTGCGATAATGCGGTGGACAAATCTGACCCCAAATCACCAGTGACATTATTACATCAATCAGTGCTATAAAAATGCACTGTTCAATGTATAAATGACACTGGTAGGGAAGGGGTTAACACTAGGGGGTGATCAAGGGGTTAAGGGTGTTCCCTGGGTGAGTTTAAACTGTAGGGGGGATGGGCTACCAGAGACATGACAGAGATAGCTGTTCTCGATCACTGGGAACAGAAGATCTCTGACATGTCATCTGGCAGAACAGGAAATCACCTTGTTTACATAGGCAGATCCCAGTTCTGCCTCGGTTGTGGGTCGCCGGCGGACACCATGTCCGCCGGACCCGCAGGCACGCGGCGCTATTTCCTGTGCAAGGACCGACGTACACATACTGCTACTGCCGCAGTATAATGACGGTGGCTGGTCGGCAAGCGGTTAAAGTGTGAACTTTTGAAGATAGATTCCCCTACTTCTAGCTCTAAAAAGATCTTCTGAAAAACTTCAAAGGTATAGTTGAGGATTTCAGAGTAGCTTAGGCTAAAAGCATAAATGGGTCCCATAATCATTCTTTCGGATAAAAAATGAGAGTGCTATATGAAAAAATACACAATACCTATATGCTTGTTTTTCCTGCCAATGCAGCATAAATGTGGTATATTTGTTTTTGAAATGTAATAACATAGTGAAAAGTGGGCGGGGCTTTAGTTTACATAATCTAACATGGAACGTCCAGTATCTCAAAAACCGAACAAACAGAAATTTTGTTTTGTGGTAAAAATCAGCACAAACGTACCACAAACAAATTTTATAATTGTTTTTCAAATGTAATAACGTGGTGCAAAGTGGGAGAGGTTTCATCAACTATAATGCACAATATCTCTGAAACCAAACCAGCACATACATTCGTTTTTGCAGCACAAATGGGCACAGATCCAGTGCAAACAAATGCAATCCTTGTTTTTAAATTTTATTACCATTGGGTGCGAAGTGGGCGGGGCTTGATGGTACATAATCTGAAACTGAAATCCAATATCTCAAAAACTGAACCGGCTGAAAAATTCATTTTTGTGGCACAAAATCGTTTTTAAGCTTAATAGCTGGCGGTCCCTCACCCTGCATCTTGGTTGCGTTCTGCCACATGCAGTAATCGCAAACTTTAGTGCGCACAAGTGAGTTGTGTCAATAGATGTATACAACGGACATATGTCCATTTATTATAAATATATTAATCTGCAAATAAAATAAACATTTTGGATGGTATGTTAAGCAACATTTAACCCCTTCCATACCGGGACATAGCAAAATGACGCCGGCAGGAACCCTCTCTCCCTCCGGGTGGACGTCATATGACGTCCTGGGTTTGAGGGGGGATATCTGAATGATGCCTGCAGCTAGAGGCATCATTCAGATATCCTTTTTTTCAGCCGGCGATCCTGCGCACCATAAGAACGATCATAGCGGTGGTTCAGCCGCTTGATCGTTCTTATAGGCGGCGGGAGGGGACATCCCCCCTCCCGCCGCCATCCGGTGCTTCTCCGGGCTCTCCCGTGCGATCGGGGACCCGGAGAGAATCGTCGGCGCCGGTGGTGGGTCACATGATGAGCATAGAGATGACTGGTGACCAGATGGTCACCAGTCATCTCTATGATCGTCTGAGGCCCAGGCGCGATGTGATGAAGTCACGCCCGGGTCCTCAAATGTAAACAAAGTCGCCATTGCGGCTGTAAGTATGAGATCGTGAAAAAAAATTCACAGATCTCATGCTTTCCAGCCTGGAGGAGAGATGTGGGGTCTTATTGACCCCGCATCTCTCCATAAAGAGGACCTGTCACACACATTCCTATTACAAGGGATGTTTACATTCCTTGTAATAGGAATAAAAGTGATCAAAAAAAAAAAAGTGTAAAAAAAAAAGTAAAAATAAAAAAAAATAAGTAAAATAAAAAAATATTTTTTTTTAAAACGCCCGTCCCCAATAGCTCGCGCTTAGAAGCGAACACAAGCGTAAGTCCCGCCCGCATATGTAAACGCCGTTCAAACCACACATGTGAGGTATCGCCGCGTGCGTTAGAGCACGTGCAACAATTCTAGTACTAGACCTCCTCTGTAACTCTAACCTGGTAACCTGTAAAAAATGTCAAAGCGTCGCCTATGGAGATTTTTAAGTACCGAAGTTTGGCGCCATTCCATGAGTGTACGCAATTTTAAAGCGTGACATGTTAGGTATCTTTTTACTCGGCGTAACATAAGCTTTCATATTTTACAAAACAATTGGCAAACTTTACTGTTTTGTTATTTTTTAATTCATAAAAACCATTTTTTGCCCCAAAAAAAGGCGTTTGAAAAATTATTGCGCAAATACCGTGCAAGATAAAAAGTTGCAATGACCGTCATTTTATTCCCTAGGGTTTCTGCTAAAAAAACATATATAATATTTCGGGGTTCTGAGTAATTTTCTAGCAAAAGAATGATGATTTGTACATGTAGGAGAGAAGTGCCAGAATGGGCCCGGTATTGAAGTGGTATAAAAAGCCCTGTATGGTAGTGGTTAAGGAGGTGAACGATAATTTGTTCAATGTTCACTCTTACCTTTCATGGCCTTGCATGGCTTTGTAGTGATATGGAAAAATTCTTGTCACTGGTGTTGCTCTTTTGTCCAGATAGGCCTCAAACGTATGAGAACTGCCTTGTGCAGGCTTTCAAAGTTCCAAAAGGCGGCAAACTCTTTAAAATATACAGCATCCAAACTCGTGCTGTTGCACGCTTGACAAACATGCGTCCCGCAATTTCAGTCAAATTAAAAGAGAATTTTTTTAAGTAAATGTAACTCAATTAGAATATGGAATGCACATACCTTAAAAGTTTTGTCTAGATTACATTATTTTTGTAAATGTAAAAGGTTTGTTTTAAGAACTAATGAAAATTAAGTAAGGTACTTAAAATACCAAAGTAAATTAATTACCATTTATTTTTATGTTGAAAATTATAAAAGTTTTATGTTAAAATTACAAGCCACCGGAATCATTTTTATCAGTGTGGGTGTTGCAATTTTTCTATTTCAAATGGTATTTTTGCAGCAGTTTTTCAAACGGAATGTTTTTTGAAAAAAAACCCCACTTTCATGAAAAAAAAAACACTAAAGTTTACCCAATTATTTGTATAATGTGAAAGGTGATGTTATACTGAGTAAATAGATACCTACATGTCACGCTTTAAAATTGCGTCTGCCCATGGAATGGCAGCAAACTACGGTGCCTAAAATTCTTCATAGGAGACGCTTTAAATGCCTTTACAGGTTACCAGTTTAGAGTGGCACACGAGGTCTGGTGCTAAAATTATTGCTTTTTCTCTGACATTTGTGACAATACCTCACATGTGTGGTGCGATCACCGCTTACATATGCGTGCAGGAGTAATGTATGCATTCACATTTGCATATAAGCACAGTGGGACAGGGGCGCTAGTGACAGCATGGGCCATGAAAGGTCCTCTTTTTCCAGAGATATGGGGTCTAGGACAACAAATCTCTCCTCTGGCCTCCCATGCAGCAGATGACACAGATTGTTCTGATCGGCTGCTTTCCTGGCCACTGGTGGCCAGGTAAACAAAGGGGCAGAGCCAGAAGTGACTACTCATCACTCCTGGTTTCCAGGGTTACAGAGAGAGGAGAACATTGCTACTGAGCACCACAAAGGGACCAGAGAACCCACAAGAGGAGGTGGCAGGAGGGGGGTGGGGTCCCCTTTCGCCACCCGCAGAAGTGATTGAGTGGCTAATAAGCCACTCAGATCACTTCTGCAAAAAAGAGAAACGCCAGCTGAAAAGGTTGATGTCCATATACGTACCTTGTGTCACAAGTGGCTAAAGGGGGCTTCCAGATTCCAGATAGCCCACTGCAATCACCGTCCAGGGCTGTGGTGAAGAGGCCCTGGTCCCCATCAACATGGGAACAAGGTGCTTTGGGGTGGCACCTCCCCATGTTGAGGGCATGTGGCCTGGTATGGTTCAGAAGTGGGCTTCTTGCTCGTCCCCCCCCTTTCCTGCATGCTCGGATAAGGGTCTGGTGTGGATTTTGGGGGGGACCCCACAGATTTTTTATTTTTTTTGTATTGCTGGCAGTGTTTTTTTTTAACATTCAGTTGTCAGCGGGGAAGCGCGCTTACAGCTGGTGACTCGTCCGTTGTTATGGAAGTGGTGGCTGGCTTTAGCAGCCAGCTATTCACTGGTTGTTAAGGATGCTGGCGGTCCCACTTCTTAACTCTGCAGCTACTAAACGTAGCTTACACACTAGGCTAAACACTAAAACATTTGCATTTTTGTCTGCTTTTACAACAGCTTTTGGCTTTCTAGTGTGCATGAGGACTAAAAGTCCAACTTTCTTTTTGTAAAGATACTTCTGGATATGGATAATCACTTAATGGTAAAAAAAAAGTAAGGAGTTTTGTGAAAAAAGGCCTCTTTTTTTCATTCTTTTAGCACATTGAGATTGAGAAAGCAAATACCCATTTCCAAAACAAACACTATAAAGGCATTGATGGCGAACCTTTTTGAGCCCAAGTGCCCAAACAGCAAAACAAAACCAACTTATTTATTTCAAAGTGCCAACACAGAATTAAACCTACCAGCGGCTCTGTACAGAGGATGGGACTGATCATCCCTCTAAGGGACCAAAAATGTATGATTCTGCCAGATTCGCTCAGAATGCAGGGTTCAGGAGTGAGTTGTGCTCAGAATGCAGGGTTCAGGAATGCGTTGTCCTCAGAATGCACTGTGCATCATACACTGTGTGCAACATACACTGACCTACCTAACCATTACACTAACCTACCTGACCATTAAACTGACCTACCTGACCATTACACTGACCTGACACACACACTGACCTACCTGACACTACTCACACACCCCCACACACACACAGTGCAATGTAGATCGGAGGATCCATCCTCCTCTTTACCTCTCCATGGCCTCATCGTCCACCACATAAGGGCTCTCCTCAGCAGTGAGCGGGCAGTATTGCAGGAGTCCCCTCCATCCAGCCGCTCCTTGGAATCCCAGCCTCCATGAGGTCAGCTAGCAGCCACTGCACCTCTCCCATGGTCATGATCTGCTCCAAGCACCGCCCCTCCCCCTCCGCTGTTCCACAGGTTGCATTGCCAGAGGGACGGGCTGGACCAAAGTAGTCATGGGGCAGGGGGAGCTGGAACAGGGTGCCGCAGAGAGGAATGCCCGAATGCCTCAACAGAGCTTTAAGGGTCCAGGGGAGGAAATAAGCTGCATCACAGACACTTGGGATGACAAAGGAGTAACTTTACACCCCCCTAAATGTTGCACATGGGGTGAGATGACTGGCTGCCCACCCCCCCCTGCCAAGTACGCTGGCACTGATGCAAGGAAGGGAGCCAGCTCCTTCGTGCCTCCACCGCCAGAGCAAGTGACTGCCTGGCTGGGGGATTTCCCCCCTATCCTGGCGGCGCTTACTCCATAAGCTAGCGTGCCCACAAAGAGGGCTCTGCATGCCAGCTGTGGCATGTGTGCTATAAGTTCGCCATCACTGCTATAAGGCATTTTGTTTTGTTTTTTAAATCTATTATCTCCCAATAAAAGTGCAGGTTTTGCTTAAACAGCAGTGCATTTTTTTAAAACACGCCCTTTTCTTGGACAAGTCTATCTTTTAGTACACTTAGGCTGGACATAGACAGTTCAAATCTCAGCCAGTTCAGCAGGAACCATGTATGGGCAAGCTAAATGTACTCAAGCTGATCGATAGCCGCTATCAATAATCACTGTGTTCTCCTGATGGAGCTGGCTTCCCCCCCCCCACCCCCCGCTGGGAGAATAAAATGGCTCCAGCTTAAAGGGGTTGTGTTTTTTCACCTTAATGCGATAACGCGATAGCCGCTGAGGGACCCCAGAAGAGGACGATTTGGGCCACTCTGTGCAAAACAAGCTGCACAGTGGAGGTAAGACATGTTTGTTATTTTAAATAAAAATAAAAAACGAAGGCTTACAATCACTTTAAGTTTGTAAATATGTTGTAAGATCTGGAACTAAGATAGTAAGGCATTTAGTAAAAGCACTTTTCTTTTTTTTTTTTTGTTATTTTTTTTTTTTTTTCGTTAGACACAGTAGGTAAAATATCCTAAAAAATGTTGCTCTAACAATGATGAATGGTTTACTAGCCTGACAGTGTAAATCAACTGGCAAAGCTCTTGTTAAAAACAATGTTACTTTGTAAAATGCTTTCTCAAACAAGAATGTGAGATTATACAGTATCTGTGTAAAGAGTGACTAAACACACCAATGTGGTTGTAACCTGCCTTCCATATACAATACCCTCTCCCAACCTCTCGATTTTCATGCAACATATGAAATGACAATCAATGCCTGATTTCATGTCACTCTTGCTGATTGGCTCTTACAGATGGCAAGTGGGTTGTTTCCTGAATTAAAAAGGATACTAGGGATTTGAAAGAATATAACTAAAGTGACTACAGTGGACACGTTTAAAAAATGTTGGAACTCAGAAAAATCACAACATTGTGCAAATTACAGCTAGTCTATCAAACCATTTATCTGTAAACATTGATGTGTTAATTAACACTGTGTACCCCTTCACTGTCATCATAATAAACAAGCAGCATATTGCTAGCTTCTCACTTAAGCCTCATGTTTTTTACAGCTTAAAAACGCCTGTCCATGTAAGTCTATAGTTTCATGCCCACCTAGGCGTTTTTGAGCTGCAAATAGCATAGGCGTTTTTAAGCTGTAAAAAAAACCCAGGACCAGTGCGTTCCGCGGCGTCGGCGTTAGGCATAAAAAAACGCGAAGCGTTAAAAACCGCGTGAAAACGCGGCAGCGTTTTTGATTTCCGGCATTTTTTTTATTTATTTTTTCGAAAATAATACGGTCGAAAAATTTATACAATAACATGGACAGGCGTTTTTAAGCTGTAAAAAACGCTCAAAAACGCGGCTGTAAAAAGTCCGTAGGCATGAGGCCTAAAGAGGAAACTCTTAAGACCCTTTTATTGAGATGCCAAGGAGAGGAGAAGGTGAAAATTCTTTAAAACTCCATTACTAATTGCTTTGGGTAGCATTTAAATATTTATATAACTTTATGCTTTTATAGAAGTAACCTTTTCCTTAATCACTTAACGACCGCCCACTGTAAATATTTACGTGACTGCCTTTGTATAGTTGGGGGGTCCGATTGGACCCCCCTTCTTTACAGTGAGCGGTGGTTAACTGATCGGGAGCGATCAGGCATGAGGGGACGGCCGTTCGATTCCGGCCACCCCCTCTCGATCGCTCCTGGCGAATGAGAGAGCTTACCCTGCCTGTGTAATGTTTACACAGGCAGGAGGAAGTGATGTCATCTCTCCTGCGGCGCTCACATATACCGAGCGCCGTACAGGAGAAGATCCAGGTTAGTGCACAAAACACTACACTGACACCAGGACACATAGGCACATAAATCGCCCCCCCAGGCCCCCCAGACACCCCCAGATCACCCCCCAGATCACCCCCCAGCCCCCAGCCACAGTGTCACTGATTGCAGTGACCATTTATTTACTGATCACTGCAATCAGTGACATTTGTGACTGTAAAAGTTTCACCAAAGTTTAGTCTTAGGTCCAGTGTAGCCCCCTAACCCCCCCTAATAAAGGTTTAACCCCCTGATCGCCCCCCAGATAACCCTTTTACCCCTATCACCACTGTCGCTAAGCGATCATTTTTCTGATCGCCGTCTTAGCGTCGGTGATGCTGATCGGTAGCCAATAATTTTTTTTAGGTTCGCCGCAGGTTTTTATAGCGTCGGGTACCCCCATAAATTATCTAATAAAGGTTTAACCCCCTTGATCGCCCCCCCAGGTAACCCTTTCACCCCCTAGCACCGCTGTCACTAAGCGATCGTTTTTCTGATCGCTGTTTTATTGTCGATGATGCCGATCGGTAGGCAGTTTTTTTTAGGTTCGCCGCAGGTTTTTATAGCGTCAGGTACCCCAATATATTACCTAATAAAGGTTTAACCCCTTGATCACCCCCCAGGTAACCCTTTCACCCCCTATTACCACTGTCGCTAAGCGATCGTTTTTCTGATCGCTGTCTTATTGTCGGTGATGCCGATAGGTAGCCAGTATTTTTTTTAGGTTCGCCGCAGGTTTTTATAGCATCAGGTACCCCCATAAATTATCTAATAAAGGTTTAACCCCCTTGATCGCCCCCCAGGTAACCCTTTCACCCCCTATCACCACTGTCGCTAAGCGATCATTTTTCTGATCGCTGTCTTATTGTCGGTGATGCAGATCGGTAGCCAGTAATTTTTTTTAGGTTCGCCGCATGTTTTTATAGCGTCAGGTACCCCCATAAATTATCTAATAAAGGTTTAACCCCTTTGATCGCCCCCCAGGTAACCCTTTCACCCCCTATCACCACTGTCGCTAAGCGATCATTTTTCTGATCGCTGTCTAATAAAGGTTTTAACCCCCTTATTGCCCCTAGTTAACCCTTTCACCAGTGATCACCATATACGTGTTACGGGTGACGCTGGTTAGTTAGTTTGCTTTTTATAGTGTCAGGGCACCCGCCGTATATATAACCCAATAAAGGTTTAACCCCCTGATCGCCCGGCGGGTGATATCAATTAGGTTTTAGCATCAGAGAGGGTCTGCGTCACACCCCAGGCAGCGTCAGGTTAGTGCCAGTAACGCTAACACCCACGCGTGAAGCATACACCCCCCTTAGTGGTATAGTATCTGAACAGATCAATATCTGATCTGATCAGATCTATACTAGCGTCCCCAGCAGTTTAGGGTTCCCAAAAACGCAGTGTTAGCAGGATCAGCCCAGATACCTGCTAGCACCTGCGTTTTGCCCCTTCGCCCAGCCCAGGCCACCCAAGTGCAGTATCGATCGATCACTGTCACTTACAAAACACAACACACATAACTGCAGCGTTCGCAGAGACAGGCCTGATCCCTGCGACTCCAGTGCTGTAGGAGGTGATTTCACCACCACAGTTAAAAAAAAAAAGCATATATGTCGAAGCATTGGGGCAGCAGGGGCGGAGGAGCGGAGGAGCAATTTTGCTCCTAATGCCGCGTACATACGGTCGAAATTCCGACGGAGGCTTGCCCGTGGAAAAGTCCGACCAACTTTTTTGCGGGAGGATGCCCCCATGCTTCGGCATATATAAATGGTGCATGTATGCCCATCATTAGAAGTGGGTGGATGAAGGGCGGTATTCTAATGGTGGGCATACCCACCGATCAATCTCTTTTTTCGTTCAGCCAACTGGCTGCATGAAAAAAAAAAGATAACAATACATGTCCAACAAGGACCAGCAACATACTGGTATGTTGCTGGACTTTGAATGTTTATACCAGAATGATGCCTGCGGGTTTAGGTATCATCTTGGTATCATTCTTTTCAGCCAGCGGCCGGCTTTCATATAAAAGCAATCCTAGTGGCTAATTAGCCTCTGGACTGCTTTTACAAGCAGTGGGAGGGAATGTCCCCCCCGGATATAAAAAGCGCCATTGGGAAATTGGGAAAGCATTTTATCACACCGATCTTGGTGTGGTCAGATGCTTTGAGGGCAGAGGAAAGATCTAAGGTCTAGAAAACACCAGTTTTTTCAAAAAAGAGTACCTGTCACTACCTATTGCTATCATAGGGGATATTTACATTCCCTGAGATAACAATAAAAATGATAAAAATAAAAAAAAATAGAGAAGGAACAATTTAAAAATAAAATAAAAAAGAAAATTAATAATAATAAAAAAAAAAGCACCCCTGTCCTGCCCTGCTCTTGCCCAATGGTGAACGCAAGCGTCGGTCTGGCGTCATATGTAAACAGCAATTGCACCATGCATGTGAGGTATCACCACGAAGGTCAGATCGAGGGCAGTAATTTTAGCAGTAGACCTCCTCTGTAAATCTAACGGGGTAACCTGTAAAGGCTTTTAAAGGCTTTTAAAAATGTATGTAGTTTGTCGCCAATGCGCGTTTGTGCGAAATTTTAAAGCATGTCGTGTTTGGTATCTATGTACTCGGCCTAAGATCATCTTTTTTATTTCATCAAACATTTGGGCAATATAGTGTGTTTTAGTGCATTAAAATTTAAAAAAGTGTATTTTTTCCCCAAAAAATGCGTTTGAAAAATCGCTGCGCAAATACTGTGTAGAAAAAAAAATGCAACACCCACCATTTTAATCTGTAGGGCCTTTGCTTTAAAAATATATATAATGTTTGGGGGTTCAACATAATTTTCTTGCAAAAAAAAATGTTTTCATGTAAACAAAAAGTGTCAAAAAGGGCTTTGTCTTCAAGTGGTTAGAAGAGTGGATGTAAGCTTCCTAATGTTGTGTATAAAATGCCAGAACAGTTCAAAACCCCCCCAAATGACCCCATTTTGGAAAGTAGACACCCCAAGCTATATACTGAGAGGCATGTCGAGTCCATGGAATATTTTATATGTTGACACAAGTTGCGGAAAAAATACAATTTTTTTTTTTTGCACAAAGTTGTCACTAAATGATATATTGCTCAAACATGCCATGGGTATATGTGGAATTACACCCCAAAATACATTCTGCTGCTTCTCCTGAGTACGGGGATACCACATGTGTGAGACTTTTTGGGAGCCTAGCCGCGTACGGGACCCCAAATCCAAGCACCGCCTTCAGGATTTCTAAGGGTGTAAATTTTTGATTTCACTTCTCACTGCCTATCACAGTTTCGGAGGCCATGGAATGCCCAGATGGCACAAAACCCCCCCAAATGACCCCATTTTGGAAAGTAGACACCCCATGCTATTTGCTGAGAGGTATTGTGAGTATTTTGCAGATCTCGCTTTTTGTCACAAAGTTTTGAAAATTGAAAAAAAAAATATATATATTTTCTTTCTTCATTTTCAAAAACTGCAAAGAGCTGTAAAATACTCACCATGCCTCTCAGCAAATAGATTGGGGTGTCTACTTTCCAAAATGGGGTCATTTGGGGGGGTTTTGTGCTATTTTGGCATTTTATGGCCTTCGAAACTGTGATAGGTAGTGAGGAGTGAAATCAAAAATTTGTGCCTAGAAATCCTGAAGGCGGTGCTTGGTTTTCGGGGTCCCGTACGCGGCTAGGCTCCTAAAAAGTCCCACACATGTGGTATCCCCGTACTCAGGAGAAGCAGCAAAATGTATTTTGGGGTGTAATTCCACATATAACCATGGCATGTGTGAGCAATATATCATTTAGTGACAACTTTTTGTAATTTTTTTTTTATTATTTTTTTGTCATTATTCAATCACTTGGGACAAAAAAAAATATTCAATGGGCTCAACAGGCCTCTCAGCAATTTCCTTGGGGTGTCTACTTTCTAAAATGGGGTCATTTGGGGGGGTTTTGTGCTATTTTGGCATTTTATGGCCTTCAAAACTGTGATAGGTAGTGAGGAGTGAAATCAAAAATTTGCGCCCTTAGAAATCCTGAAGGCGGTGCTTGGCTTCCAGGGGCCCGTACGCGGCTAGGTTCCCAAAAAGTCCCACACATGTGGTATCCCCGTACTCAGGAGAAGCAGCAAAATGTATTTTGGGGTGCAATTCCACATATAACCATGGCATGTGTGAGCAATATATCATTTAGTGACAACTTTTTGTAATTTTTTTTTTTTTTTAGTCATTATTCAATCACTTGAGACAAAAAAAATAAAATTCAATGGGCTCAACATGCCTCTCAGCAATTTCCTTGGGATGTCTACTTTCCAAAATGGGGTCATTTGGGGGGGTTTTGTACTGCCCTGCCATTTTAGCACCTCAAGAAATGAGTTAGGCAGTCATAAACTAAAAGCTGTGTAAATTCCAGAATATGTACCCTAGTTTGTAGACCCTATAACTTTTGCGCAAACCAATAAATATACGCTTATTGACATTTTTTTTACTAAAGACATGTGGCTGAATACATTTTGGCCTAAATGTATGACTACAATTGAGTTTATTCGATTTTTCTTATAACAAAAAGTAGAAAATATCTTTTTTTTAAAAAAAATTTCGGTCTATTTCCGTTTATATCACAAAAAATAAAAATCGCAGAGGCAATTAAATACCATTAAAAGAAAGCTCTATTTGTGGGAAGAAAAGAACGCAAATTTCGTTTGGGTACAACATTGCATGTCCGCACAATTTACAGTTAAAGCAGCGCAGTGCAAAATTCTGAAATCACCTCTGGTCCTCTAGCTACCAAATGGTCCGGGGCTTAAGTGGTTAAAGGATCATATTATTTTTACAGCTGGGTGCAAGACTTTATTCGCATAGATTGATTTGATTGATAGTAACATACTGTTTTTATTTATCAAAAGTCATCCTATTTATGTTCACTTCTAGGCAAATATTGTGAATAACCTGTAAATTGATCACATCTACTCCCTTGCCTTTTTTACCAAAATAATCCTGGCTAGACCTTGTGAACTCTCGTGCGATGGGATTTAATGATCACTTCAAGAAATATAGAAACAAAAGAAAGAAAAGGGTATGCATTACAGGAGTAATGCAATCCAATTTAGCTGCAGTATCCTTTAAGGGCAATTTAATTAAAGTGTTAGTGTATTTCTCAAATTCTATTAGGCTATGAGCAAGAGTTTTAACTCCAGCTTGCACTTCACTTACAGGTAGATAATGGTACACAATTTAATTTTCTTAATTAGAGTTTTCTGATCCAACATGTTTTTCATACTTTAATTGTATATATAATCTGTAGGTATCTATAACAATTCCATTAATAATAAATTAAATCTGAAGAGGATGCTATCCAAATTGCATGATTTTGTTTCAGAGCCATCAACAATAGAGAGAACTGTTAAGCAGAAGCTTGGAAACATGTGGCCTCCTATACGGCATGGATATACACTGGTATACCAATATATTTAAAGTACACACATTATATATATATATATATATATATATATATATATATATATATAGCGCTTGGTTGCTACTAGTAACTAACATCCACCATATCACCCTGCTGCTAGACCTCCATCTATCACCACCTCACAGAAAATAAACAGTCATTTGCGTTGTTTGTTTTTGTTTATCGGGGGGATATAACTTGGTTAGGGGAAAGGGGATATGGGATGCCCATAGAACATGTTGCTTTGCCATCATATTAAAGAACTTGTAATTTGGTTGAGCCTTGAAGTACTGATGCACAGATAATATCTACAGTCACTTCCCCTGCATCACCATGCAGACAATTTCTCCTCCTCTGCATATCTCCTGCAGACTATTGCTCTCAGGATTTCTCTCCTCCTGCACAAACTTCACTGTAGATTCTTATCTTCCCTGTCACATCCTCCTCATGTGAGCTAAAGAGGCCGCTCTGAACAGTTTCAATGGCTGGCTAGATTAGATACTGTTACTAGGCCAGATGTCTGCAGTACCTCTCCCCGGCGGCCTAGTAATTTAGTAGCATGTGTTGCTTGAAGGACTACTGTTCCCAGCTAGTCCGGCCTGCAAATTGTCATGGATATGCACTAATGTCTGTCTGCCATTTTATCTTTTCCTCCTCATGTGTTCATCTTAGAGGCCGGACTCTTTCACCTGGCTTCCTTTATAATCTCCTCCCAGCCTGACTCCACCCCAGGCCCTATCACAGAACACTATATTAACCTATGCACTGCAAGCCTGCCTTGCTGATCAACGTGTTTGTTTAAGCATTGTGTGTTTGGGTTCCTGCCTGCCGTGTGCTACGTCTGTCTCTGTGTTATGATATTGGCTTGTTCCTGACTATCCCTGTCTGCTTGTGACCTTGACCTTCGGCTTGCCCTTCGTTTATCCTTGTCTGCTTGTTACCCTGACCTTGGCTTTTCCCCTCACTATTCTTGTAACCTGTGCTGCTGCTTCCCCTCTCTCCTCCTTAGCCTACGGGGTGTGAGCTAGGGGACTCTAGGGGCCGCGACCTGGACCCAGCTGCAGCGTAACATCCTCACCACTAGAGGCTCTGGTGAAAACCTGCTGGGTCTTAGACTCCGCGCCCTGGGGAATCTCGGCTCTAGCTTCCTGTGGATCCCGGTTGTGCTCCTCTGGTCCCGCTTTCCACAACCACCCAGTATTCCATCCGCAGCAGTCAGCCACAGGGTTTACTACCTTGTGGTGCACTCCTGACCCCCTACGGTGTGCATCTGTCATCTGGCCACAGGTGACCTGACAGTTTGATCAGCCATGAACCCGGCTGACATGCCGCTCCCTGCGGATGATCCATTGCAGGGCATAGTCCGAAGACTTGAGACCCAGGGATCGAATCAGACTCAGGTGATGCGATTCCTCCAGGATCTGGCTTCTCGCTTTGAGCAGCTTCAGGCCTCCTTGGGAACCTTGAATCCGCAACCTCAAGTACAACCAGCGGCTGCACCTATCGCACCAGTCGCAGCCACACACTCACTAAAACTGCCAGCTCCGTTCCATTTCTCTGGGGACTCCAAGGCCTGCAGGGGGTTTCTCAGCCAATGTACGATTCATTTTGAGCTTCAGCCTCAAAACTTCCTGTCTGATCGGGCTAAGGTAGCTTATATCATTTCCCTCCTCTCCGGTGAAGCTTTAGCCTGGGCTGCCCCCCTGTGGGAGAAGAATGATCCAGTGGTTTCCAGCCTGTCTGACTTCTTGAAGCTCTTTCGCAATATCTTTGAGGAGCCAGCTCGGGCTTCTTCAGCGGCTAGTGCTCTCTTACGTCTTCGCCAAGAGTCTAGTTCAGTGGGACAATATGCTCTTCAGTTCCACACAGCTGAATTGAGCTGGAACAATGAGGCCCTGGTCGCTACCTTTTTACATGGCCTCTCTGACCGAGTGAAAGACGAATTAGCGGGAAGAGCCATCCCCGTCGGTCTGGACGATGTAATTTCTTTGTGCAATCAGATCGACATTCGTTTTCAGGAGAGGTCCCTAGAAAAAAGACGCCAGCACTCCCTGGGCCCTAGCCAGTTTGAGCTCCCCTCCCTTCATCCCGTGGAGCATCTTCTGCCTGCTAAGGAACCTATGCAGCTGGGCCGGACCAGACTAACCCCCGAAGAACGTGCTAGGCGCAGAACCCTGGGCTTGTGCCTCTATTGTGGGGGCAAGGGTCATTTTCGTGACTCCTGCTCGCTTCGTCCGGGAAACGCTTGGGTCTAATACATTTGGAAGTTGGAGTATTGGACCCAGAAACATCACCTTCTTGCCTTCTCCTGCCGGTGTTCCTTCATGTAGGCAATTCTCCTCAATCAACCCTTGCATATCTGGATTCCGGGGCTGCCGGCAATTTTATGGATTGGAGAACTGCTTCTTCTATGAAGCTTACCCTTTCACCTCTCACTACCCCATTGGTAGTCTTGGCAATTGATGGCACCGTTCTCCCAGGGGGCCCTATTCGCTTCCAGGCGCTACCCATTAGGATGTCGGTAGGGATTCTCCACCAGGAGTGGATATCCTTTCTCATTCTACCTAAGGCCTCTACCCCCGTTGTATTGGGCCTTCCTTGGCTACAGCTCCACTCTCCACATGTGGACTGGGTCTCTGGGCAGGTCCTGGCCTGGGGTCCCTCATGTTTCTCATCGTGTCTTCTCAAGGTGGCCCCCAAGGAGAGACTTCCGGTTGCTACCACTTCTGTTTCTTCTGATCTTCCCACTGCATACAGCGATTACCGGGATGTGTTCTGTAAGAAATCAGTGCTTCCTCCCCACAGGTCTTTTGACTGTGCTATTACCTTGTCCCCGGAGCAACTCTGCCCAGGGGTCGTACCTACCCTCTGTCCATCCCAGAGACCCAGGCCATGTCTGAGTATGTCGCAGAGAATCTGGAGAGAGTTTTCATCCGGAAATCCTCATCGCCTGCAGGGGCAGGGTTATTTTTCGTTGCCAAAAAGGATGGTACCTTAAGACCCTGCATCGACTATCGAGGTCTAAACGCGGTTACTATTAAAAATCGAGACCCCTTACCCTTATTATCTGAGCTATTCGACAGGTTGAAGGGTGCCTCCATTTTCACCAAGTTGGATCTCAGAGGCGTGTACAATCTCATTCGGATACGGGAGGTAGACGAATGGGAGACTGCATTCAACACTAGAGACGGGCATTACGAATACCTGGTGATGCCTTTTGGTTTGTGTAATGCCCCAGCCGTGTTTCAAAACTTTGTCAATTAAATCTTCAGGGATCTGCTGTACCAGTTTGTTGTCATCTATCTGGATGACATTCTGATCTTTTCGGAAAATCTGCACGTCCACAGAAACCATGTCCACACTGTACTTCAGCGTCTTAGAGAGAATAATCTCTATGCCAAGCTGCAGAAATGTTCCTTTGAATGTTCTGAGGTCCTGTTTCTGGGGTGCTTTGTCTCATGTTTGGGTCTTCGTATGGATCCTGGGAAGGTCTTGGCTATTACCAACTGGCCTCTTCCTGCTAGCCTCAAGGCCACACAGCGCTTTCTTGGCTTCAAAAATTATTATAGGCAGTTCATAAGGAATTATTCTTCCATTGCCGCAACTATTATCGCTTTGACCAAGAAGGTTGTGAATGCCAAAGATTGGCCTCCCGAAGCTGTCTCTGCATTTCACGACCTGAAACAGGCCTTTGTTTCTGGACCTCTCTTGAAGAGACCTAATCCTGGGGATGCATTTTTTATTGAAGTGGACGCTTCCTCAATGGGGGTGGGAGCTGTGCTTCTTCAATTCTTTGAGAAGAAACGTCAACCTTGTGCGTTCTTCTCCAAAAAAAATTCTCAGGCAGAGAGGAATTATGCCATCGGTGATCGGGAACTTCTCGCAATTAAATTGGCGTTAGAGGAGTGGCGTCATCTCTTGGAGGGTTCCCCTCACTCCATAACGATCTTTACTGATCATAAGAATTTACAGTATCTACAGAATTCTAAATGTCTGAATCCCAGACAGGCCAGGTGGAGTCTCTTCTTTGCCCGTTTTAATTTCACGATTACCTACAAACCTGGTTCCTGCAACGGTCGGGCGGATGCGCTCTCTAGGTCATTTGACACTTTGGACGAGGAGTCCGCCCCTGAACCTGAGCCGATCATTCAAACCTCGTGCATTGTTGCCCATTCTAACAACCTGGAGTCTAAAATTCCTCCTGAAGACCTTTGTCCCCGCTGAGCTAAGAGCTAAGATCCTTTGTTGGGGACATGATTCCAAGGTGGCAGGTCATTCTGGATTCCTCCGATCCTTCTTACTCCTTAGTCATCACTACTGGTGACCTAATCTCCGCTCAGACGTCAAAGACTACGTTAAGGCTTGTCATGTCTGTGCTCAGTCCAAATCCTCCACACAAGCTCCTCATGCCCTTGCGCATTCCTAAGGAGCCCTGGGCTCATATTGCCATGGATTTTATCACCGACCTCCCACTGTCTGAGAATAATACAGTCATTTGGGTGGTAATCGATCAGTTCTCCAAGACGGCTCATTGTGTTCCTCTTCCTGGTCTTCCTTCTGCTCCTGCCTTGTTTCCCATTTTTATTCGAGAAATTTTCCACCTCCATGGGGTTCCTTCTCATATTGTTTCCGACAGGGGTGTTCAATTTACGTCTCGTTTTTGGAGAGCCTTTTGCAAATCCCTCAATATTGTCTTGGATTTTTCCTCTTCCTACCACCCTCAATCCAATGGACAGACTGAGAGGGTTAATCAGGAGTTAGAGGTCTTTCTTCGCACCTTAGTGTCTGCTCATCATGACGATTGGTCCTCTCTACTCCCATGGGCAGAATTCTCTCATAACAATCATGTAAATACCAGTTCACAGAAGACACCCTTTTTCACAGTTTATGGAAAACAACATCAACTTCCTCTTCTCATGACCTGTTCTCCAGATATTCCAGCTTTGACTTTGGTTCAGGAGTCTCTCAATTCTGTTTGGGGTGACGTTCATGATTCCCTCCGGGCAGCTGCTGAAAAATTCAAAGACTTTGCCGACCGCCGCAGGCGTAAACCGCCTTCTCATCAAGCTCCGAGTTCCTTCTCTGAAGTTTGCTCCACGATTCATTGGTCCGTACACTATAACTACTAAACTGAATCCGGTTTGTTTCAAACTCCAGATCCCGAAGAGCCTTAAAATCGCTAACTCCTTCCATGCTGCCCTTCTGAAGTCTTTAGTCCTCAATAAATTCTCTCGTCCTCTCCCTACCGTGGCGCCTGTCTCTGAGGATAATCAGGAGTACGAGGTCAGTCAAATTCTGGACTCCTGACTCTGTAAAGGTGTTCTTCAGTACCTCGTTCATTGTAAGGGGTTTGTTCCTGAGGAGAGGTCTTGGATCGCTGCATCTGAGGTCTTTGCATCTCGTCTGTTAAAGAAGTTTCATCTGAAGTTTCCCTCTAAACCCGGGCCCAGGCGGGGAAGGGGGAGGCCTCGTAAGAGGGAGGGTACTGTCATGGATATGCACTAATGTCTGTCTGCCATCTTACCTTTTCCTCCTCATGTGTTCATCTTAGAGGCCGGACTCTTTCACCTGGCTTCCTTTATAATCTCCTCCCAGCCTGACTCCACCCCAGGCCCTATCACAGAATACTATATTAACCTGTGCACTGCAAGCCTGCCTTGCTGATCAAGGTGTTTTTTTAAGCATTGTGTGTTTGGGTTCCTGCCTGCCGTGTGCTACGTCTGTCTCTGTGTTACGATATTGGCTTGTTCCCGACTATCCCTGTCTGCTTGTGACCTTGACCTTTGGCTGGACCCAGCTGCAGCGTAACATCCTCACCACTAGAGTCTCTGGTGAAAACCTGCTGGGTCTTAGACTCCGCGCCCTGGGGAATCTCGGCTCTAGCTTCCTGTGGATCCCGGTTGTGCTCCTCTGGTCCCGCTTTCCACAACCACCCAGTATTCCATCTGCAGCAGTCAGCCACAGGGTTCACTACCTTGTGGTGCACTCCTGACCCCCTATGGTGTGCATCTGTCATCTGGCCACAGGTGATCTGACACAAATCCTGTGCCCTCAGCGCCGCATCGATTTGACACTTTTCCCACAGTCTCTCCTCTGGCCTCCAATTGCGTCCCTAGGGGGGGGGGGGCAGAGGGGGCCCTGGCCCCCCAAAATTATGCTGTGCCCCACCATGTGCCCCCCCCCCCAAAAAAATGTTTTTTTTCGGGCTGCCGCTGGGGTAACATAGTCTCTCCTGAGAGGGAGAGCGTCCCCAGTCAGCTCCCTCTGCTCGCTGACACTGCATAATGCGAGCGCTCACACAACCACAGCCACCTGATCTGCTCCTTCCCCTGCATCCTCATTGGCACGGAGAAGAGCGCGTTGCAGGAAGGACTCCACGAGCACTTTGTGGGGGCCCAAGCCTTCATCTCAGTTACTGAAAAACAGACTGATTTCTCCCGTCCTTAGGACGGGAGAACCAGCCTGTAAATTCCGAGAGTGGTGACTGCAAGCTGAGCCGAGTGTCAGTCTATGACACTCTTTCACAGCCCAGCGAGTCCAGCCACCCCCCCACACTCTCCTCACATACGAGCAGGGAGGAATACAGCTCCTCCTTCCAGCCCTGCAAACACTAACCCGGCGTGCTGTATCTGAAGAGAGGGGATGTGTGGGCGGGAAATTTGAAAATCAGCAGCATTCCTGGCTGTGTGTGAATGATGCCTGAGATTCTAGCCTGGACCTGTGGGTGAGTGCACTGCAGACTGCAGTACACTGTAATCACTGAACTGCATTATCTCCATCCCTTCTCTCCCCCATCTGTCTCCCTCCCCCTTTCCTGTTCTTTCAAGACATTCACAATTTACTTTCACTTTCAGTTAGGCAGTTAATAGAAGGTGCAAATTTATTTCCTGCATCCACAGATTGCAGGAAAGAAACTTGCATAATTCCCCCATCAACACAGACAGTGCTGACAGGGGAATATCCCTCCTGCCCAGCAATTGTATTCTCCCGACAAACAGTGATTATCACTAGTGGCTATAACAACCACTAGTGATAATCATAAGATAATCTGCTCATTAATGGTTCAAATCTCAGCCAGTTCCTGCTGAACCAGCTGAGATTTAAACTGTCTATGGCTGGTTTTAGCTCTTAGACAGCCCATACATTGATCACTTTTTTCATTCAACCATTAGGTTGAATGAAAAAAAAAATGATCCAATTCCCCCATCTACACATTATAGGTGGATGGGGGAATCCTCCCAATGTGGACCAGTGCTGGAACAACCAGAGTTGCTGTCCTGTCCCGGCTATTCACAGCGCTGGTCTATGTCTCCATGGCAGCGGCGGCAGCACATTGGAACCCAGTGCTGGTTTCTTTATGGGGCTGATGTACAGGAGGGCCAGCACAATTTGTTGTTAGAGATGGGCTGGGCATGTTCAAAATTCTACATGCCAGAACCTGCCAGGAAGCCCACACTGCACAGCGCTAATCACAGGCAGTGAGACATTTCCCGGTCCGCAGCTGCACAGATCATGAAATGTCTCACTGGCTGTGATTAGCACTGTGGAGTGTTGGCTTACTGGTGGGATCGGGCATGTGGGATTTCAAACACAACCGAGCCCATCTCTTTTGGTTGTAGACAGTTGAGCTCCCTGCAGGTTGCTTAGCAGCAGTGGATATAAAAGAAAAATTTGCGCTAGGTGCAAATTATTAAAGTGCAATAAATGAATAAATCCCTAAAGGAAAACCTGCTGCTAAACACCAAAAAAAAAACATAATATAAGGTACAACAAATATAAATATACAAAAAGGTGTAGCGCTGGATGAGCAAAACTGTGTATGGCTATTCAGTGAGCAGCAGTGGAGCCTTTTCTGACATGCTGATCGTGATGCAATCCAGGTGATGCTCCTAGTCATATCCTAGTGTTAAATATCAGTGATTTTATTGATCAAAGCCCACACCTTACAGGCATAGAGCCCACATGGCTGCTGAACATACGGTTGATTATATATGTGGTTGTACTCTTGATGCTATTAAATACTGTGTTTATTAGATTTGACTGGGAGCATCACCAGGATCACATCCCGATCAGCATGTCAACAGAGAAGGTTATGCAGCATTACTGCTGCTAGGTGACCAGCTGGGGGCTCGGCTCTCTATAACCAATAGTGCCAGCCTTCCCCTGCATGCACCCATAATGTCAACAGCACTAGGTCCTAATAGACTGCCGCTGCTGCCAAGGAGACAGATGCCAGACCAGTGCTGTCAATAACAGGGACAGGACAGCTGGGGAACCTCACAGTGGCAGAACACCAGGGCCCGGTGGCAAGACAACCTTTGCAACCCTGATAGTTCTCCCACTGCTTTGGACCCTTATATTTTCTTGGTGTGCTGGTGACATATATCTCTTGTTTTCTGCCACCATGGGGGGCCCCAGTATAGTAGGAAGGGAGCTTACTGCAGAACATGTGAAAGGGCCCGTTGTGGGATTGTAGTAAAGGGCCCCAGGATATAGATATATATATATATATAATTGCATTTTATAGTTGGCCCCCCTACTTTTGTCCCTGTCCCCCCATGTGCCCCCCCTAAATATGAAAGCTGGAGACGCCACTGCTGGCCTCGCACCCAGCTCCCCTGGCATGCCTCATTCAGTAATCCACTGTAGTCCACTCACCAACCTTCTCCTGCCCCGAGTCCATGATGGAGAACTTTATCTGGACACATGTTCCGACAGCTTCTCCAGCCCCTCTGTTCCAGGATATTCAATCCATGACCGTGTATGGATGTAGCTCCTTCCCAGCTCTCCCAGACTCATCCGCTAGGCCTCGCACCCCCCCAGATGGGGGGGGCCTCTGCTGCTGCCTAATGCTCCATTATCCGCGTCTCCTGGCTGACAAATCCTCCCTAGTGGGCTGAGACCTGAGCTTATATGGGAGGCCTGCCACCTGCCAAAACCAAGTGGGGATTGGTCAGGGCTCCTCACATGAGCTCCCTGTCACTCCAGTCCTGTGCCCTGCCCCTCTTGCAGATCATTCTCCCTGGAAGCAGGGGAGGTGCCCCAGAACTAAAGCACAGGTGGTCACACCCACTGCTACACTAACCACTCCTTGCCCCCAGATCAAAACAAGCAGGCCTAGCCTGGAGCATAGGCCTGCCTAAATTTACCTGCACTGGCAGTTTCCCTAGCAAAAAATCCTATTCTAGCACCTACCTACAGTAGAGGGTGCAACATTCACCCCCCACCAAAATCACAGCTGGTCCCCAGCTGTGGAAAAAAGTAAAATTTCAAAACTACCTCCTGGCCCAGGAGTAAAGTCTTCCCATATCAATTGGCTGGATGGGGGAAAGGGTGGAAACTGGGACGGGGGTTTTGCATAAAAGTACAAAAATAGAATATGTACAATCTGGTCATATATTTACATTGTACACTTTATACACATCCTAACTACAGGTCCCTGCAGCTAGTTTTACATACAAGTGAAGCCAGAGCACTACTCCCTATCACAGGACTTCATCTGTTCCCGCGGTGGAGATGGACAGCCGTAACATCCCTGTCGTTACTAAAAGAAGACATGGACAGACATACAACCTATCTATACAGGCTAACTATACATCATTACCTCACCAGGCAGAGGGGGTTATTATCCTCTCTGTGGTGACAGAAGAAATACATTCTCCATAATTTTACAATAATTGCCATGTTTTTCCCTGTTTCTCTGTCACTCCCTCAGGAGGCATCTAAGGGGACCTACTGGTGGGCACAGCCAAAACATACATGCCGGTAACCAATAAAACCTTCTGATTGCTCCTGGGTGGAGGGGCCCCTCCTGAAGGGTAGGTAGCAAAAAGGTTTGGCAGGGACAGAACACCCTAGTGTCCATGATACTCTCTCTTATCAGGCACCCTGGGTGGCAGGCAATCACTGTCCTCTGGTCTTGCAGTCCTGGTGGGCACTCCTATTTGCGGGCTACACAGCACATCAGTCCATCTTACAAATAGAAGCGCAGATGCTGCAACCTCCTCCGGCTATCCCCCGCTCCTCTGACAGACACCGAGTGGCTCCTAGTAGACCGACCTGCCTTCACAACTAGGCCCCTGTCTCAGTCGATTGCATGGCCAAGCCTACATTCTTCTGAATATCCTTAAACCGGGCCCAGACCTCACTCTCTGGCACCCGCAGTGGCTTGGGCACATGCAGATAGTCCCAAACCAGGTCATCCTCCCACTCTCCCCGAGAGTCCTCGATAATGTCCATGATTTGGGGTGTGACATACGGATAGTCTAAGCCCCACTCCAGGGCAACCCTCCTTTGTACCGCCCGCTGGAAACGGGAGAGCCTGGGCAGCTCGTTGGGTTTTCCCCCTGCCAGGCAGAACACAGGCATCCTGGGCCTTGATGACCCACTGCCTGTATGTGGATGCCCTGGTCTGAGTAGTGGAGGGCTGACTGCTGAAAAGTCTGTGGGTTTGCACTAGGGTCTGTACTGGTGACTGTGGTCCCTTCATCACCTCTGACGTGGTTCCTGCAGATGGAGAATCTCCTGTTTCCCACTCCTTCTCATCACTGGAGCCTTCCTCTGGGGATGACCAGGAGGACAGATTCTCTATGGATCCACATTTGTCCAGTACTCTGGGCGAACCCCAGTCAATGAACCAGCCCTCGCTCACCTCATCCAACTCAACTGATGGATCTCCCTCCTCCAGCAGCATGGGCTCCTTCTGGATGGGCACAGCAAGGGACTTATCTGAGGCTGGCTCTCCAGGGAGATCAACCGGAGGATGCATACTGGCACCTGCAACCTCCGGGCTCCTGGCCAGGCCACGGGTCTTCCCGACATCCTCTTCTTCCTGTATGTTCCGGACCTCTGGGGTGGACACGCCTAATGGCAGCTCTCCTCCATTTTTGGCAGGTGATACATGGCCCTCTCCGGCCCTCCGAGCCACCTGCAACTGTGGCATGCATAGTCCTGTGATCAGGTTGGTGTAGTAATATGCAAGTTATTGTCATAAAAAGTGTGTAAAGACACCCCGTGTATGAAAGAGGTTAAAGTCGTTTAGGATATTCCATTCCCAAACACCAAGGCAGCTACCGACACTCCAGTCAGGTGAACAAGAAACACAGATGAATAATTCCCCCCCAAATACGAGAAGAAGCTCCGTGTTGAAGGTCAAACAGGAATATGAATCTTTATTGAGAAATACAGTCTTATATACAGAAAAAAGAGGAGGTTCCTACAACCTGCTCATACCACTCCAGTAATACACCTGTGACCAGGAACCTAATTAACACAAGCTCATTAACTAATCCCTTAGACAGCATAGGTGACTCATATGCATGACCTTTGAGTTTCCTAGACTGGCTGTCTCCTAAACTACAATACACATTATCACAGGACTCCTTCACACAATTACAGGGTCAATTAGCACAAGCCACAATGAAAGATACTAATTTACATTATAACAGACAGACAGGTGGCTTGAGTTGACATTGTCAGCTTCGTTAAGCAATAGACGGTCGGTCTGTTACCTTGACTTCCTGGAATGCCCATATTAGGAGTAACTTCCTGTGCATAGACCTCACAGCACACAGGGGATAACATCTTCATATTTCTTGAGAGATATTGTTAATGACTATTACTGTCCCATTTTAAGTAGTCCAAGATATATTTTCTCAGTTACCCTGTGCCCCTAATGGACATTTAGATGATGATTTAGACATAAGAGGTGCATTGGGATCTGAAGCAAGGGTATCCCATACTTTCTAAGGGTTTTGGGTTTTTGGGTTCCACGGGCCCTCCCGTTACAAAGTGTAAAATTGTAATTACACGCCCCTGTTAAACAGGGGCAGAAAAAATGGGTCTTAGGCAGTGGTGGTGGTGCCATAACACTGTAACCCCTCACAGATTCTCTTGGTGAGTGCAGGAATGAGCCCTGCTGTGAAATATTAGTGCAAAAATTTTAATTACATGCCCCGTTAACCAGGGGCAGAAAAATTGGGCCTTAGGCGGTGATGGTGGTGGTGGCACAACACTGTAAAGCCTCACAGATACTCTTGCTGAGTGCAGGAACGGGCCCTGCTTTGAAATATTCGATCAGAAATTGTAATTACGCGCCCCTGTTAAACAGGGGCAGAAAAATTGGGCTTTAAGCAGTGGTGGTGGTGCCACAACACTGCAACCCCTCACAGATACACACTGCAACCCCTCATGCCCCTGTTAAACAGGGGCAGAAAAACAGGGGCAGAAAAATGGGGTCTTAGGCAGTGGTGGTGGTGCCATAACACTGTAACCCCTCACAGATACTCTAGTTCAGCGCAGGAACGAGCCCTGCTGTGAAACATTACAGCAAAAATTGTAATTACGCGCCCCTGTTAAACAGGGGCAGAAAAATTGGGCCTTAGGCAGTGGTGGTGGTGCCCTGAACCAAAAATATTCTTAGAAGCTATCATCATGAAGATTGAGGAGGAATAGGATAGTCACTCAGCATAATAGGATAGTCACTCAGCATAAGCAGTCTTCAAGGGATCCCACATCCATAGAAAAATCTATCGGTTACATCAGCATCAGGTGCTTGGTAGCTGGTGATCCAAGATACATTTTTATGAATGTGAGCCGATCAACAGAGACTGTGGACAGGCGCACTTTGTGATCGGTTACAAAGCCTCCAGCAGCACTGAATGCGCATTCAACAAGAACGCTGGCTGCAGGACAGGCCAGTAGCTCAATTGCATATTGTGCAAGCTCTGGCCAGTGGTCCACCCTCAAGACCCAGTAACCCAGTGGATGTTCTGTTGGAAAGGTCTCCAAGTCTGATCTTGCCCCTAGATATTCCTGCACCATGTAATTAAGACACTGGTGATGGTTGCTGGAACCCATCAGACCTTGGAGCTGCGGACTGAAGAATTCTTTGAAGGCATCGGCCTTCTCCAACGCTCTTTCTGTGACTGACTGAAGCCCCAGCAACATGTTGTCCAGCACCAGGAAATTGTAACCTCCCAGGCTCTGGAAACACATTGCACAAACCTTTCAGCAAGGCCTCCCAAAGATGTTTCATCTTCTGCAACCTCTGCGAAGGCTGGATAAGTTCTGCAACTTACCCTTGTAACGTGGATCAAGAAGGGTTGCCAGCCAGTAATGATCCCTCTCCTTGATACCATGAATCCTAGGGTCCTTTTGCAGGCTTTGCAGGATCAGGGAGGCCATGCAGCGTAAGTCTGCAGAGGCATTCGATCCGGTGTCCTCTGGGTCACTAAGGCTCATATGATCCGCAACCACCTCCTCCCAGCCACGTACAACTCCATGGGTTTCTGGGGACTGAAAATGATCCCTTGAAGACTGCTGCTGATGCTGAGTGTTATCCTCCACCTCCATGCTGACACAATCCTCCTCCTCTTCCTGTGTGATCGGCAGGTCCACAGGAATACTATCTGAATAAAGGGGGCCTTGAGAGGTAAGGAAGTCCTCCTCTTCCTGCCTCTGTTCTGCCTCAAGTGCCCTGTCCATTATTCCATGAAGCGTGTGCTCCAACAGGAAGACAAGAGGGACAGTATCACTGATGCATGCGATGTCACTGCTCACCATCCTCGTGGCCTCTTCAAATGGTGACAGGACAGTGCATGCATCCTTGATCAGTAGCCACTGGCGTGGCAAAAAAAAAGCCAAGCTCCCCTGACCCTGTCCTGGTGCCATACTCACACAGGTACTCATTGATAGCCCTCTGCTGCGTGTGCAGCCGCTGCAGCATTGCCAACGTTGAGTTCCACCTGGTGGGCATGTCACAAATGAGGCGGTTCTTGGGCAGGTTGCATTCATTTTGAAGGTCATCCAGCTGAGCACTGGCATTATATGACCGGCAGAAATGACCACAGACTTTCCTGGCCTGCCTCAGGAGATCCTGTAAGCCCGGGTAACTGCTCAAGAACCGCTGCACCACCAAATTCAGGACGTGAGCCAAACAGGGAACATGGGTCAAGTGTCCCTGTCGGAGGGCGGGGAGGAGGTTGGTGCCATTGTTGCATCAACCACCTCTGAGTCTTCCCCTGCAGAGCTCACAGAATCTCTGCCCCAGTGTGGCTCCTGTCCCCTAAGCAGACCAACTCAAGCACTGCATGACATCTTTTTCCCTGAGTGCTTGCATAGCCCCTTGGACGCCTTCGGAGCACCGCTGGTTCAGAGGACAAATCTGCAGAGGAAGAGGCCATAGAGGAAGAAGAAGAGGAGGGGGTGGAGAAGAGAGCTGTGGCAGAATCAACACTACTAGCATTTTGGAGGCGTGGTGGCGGAACAAACTCCAACAATACTGTACCCGATCCTGCATCCTTCCCAGCTGGCAGCAGAGTTACCCAGTGCGCCGTGAAAGAAAGGTAACGTCCCTGTCCATGCCTGCTGGACCATGAGTCAGTGGTAATATGCACCTTACTGCTGACCGCCCTGTCCCACGAGGCTAAGACATTGCCTTCCACATGATGGCAGAGAGCAGGAATGGCCTTCCTTGAAAAGAAATGGTGTTTAGGAACCTGCCACTGAGGTACCGCACATTCCACAAATTCACAAAAGGGGGCAGAGTCTACCAGCTGAAAAGGCAGCAGTTGCGGTGCTAGCAATTTGGCCAAGCTAGCATTCAGATGCTGAGCATGTGGATGGATGGCACCGAATTTCATTCGCCGGTTTAGCAACTGGGGTAGGGAAATTTGCCTGCTACAATCGGATGTTGGTGTACCGCTAGCAGATTGCCCGCAAGTACTTGGGACACCTAATTCTACACCTTCATTCCTCTCAGTGCAGGCTTCTGAAAGGACAGGAGGTATAGTGGGGTTGGAGATCCCAGCTTATGAGGAGCAAATAGAGGTCCGCCTTGTTCTTTGATGTGGGTCTTTTAAGTGCTGTTGCCAACGGACTGCATGAGAGGTCGACATATGTCTGGTCAAGCATGTGATGCCCAAGCGGCTGCTGTTTTGGCCACGCTTGATACGCTTCAGACATATGTTGCAAACAGCAATGGTGCGATCTGCTGCACACGTGTCAAAAAAGGCCCACGCCAAAGAACTTTTCAAAATACGCAGGGAGTCAGCAGCGCCCTGCACATGCTTAGCTCTGCGGTGTGATGCAATAGGGTGGATGCCCTTAAGCTGCCCCCTGGAGGGCATCCTGCCTCATTGGAGATGTGTCTCCTCCTCCTCTCTTCTATCAGGCACCCAAGTAGAGTCAGTGACCACATCATCCCCTCCCTCCTCGTCACTGGAGTAAACTTGGCAGTATGCTGCAGCTGCGGGAACATGACTGCCAGTTTCTTGTCCTTCTTGGGCACCCCCTCTCTCTAGGCTCACGTTACTCCCTTCCTCAAGCTGGGTACCATCATCGGAGCCTTCAAAACACTGCGCATCCTGCTGCAGAGTGTACCCGACACTGTGGTCGAACAGTTTGGGGGACTCCTCCGTGCATGATTGTGGGGCTAGGGAAGGAGTGACTGTTGACATGGAGCCGATGGAATAGGCCGCATTGGCAGGCAAACTACTCTGGGCCTGGGTGACAGAGAATGAGGAGGATGAGGACACCAATTCTTCTGCATGTTGTGGCTCAATAACACGGCCAGCTGCAGAAAAAATGGACAAGCGTGCCCCACGGCCAGGTTCTGAGGATGCACCGTGTCCACGACCAGCACTGTTGACTGTAGACACAGAGCCTGTTTGCCCTCTTTTAGTGGCCTGTGAGCGTCTGCCTCTCCTTGGTGGCCTTCCGGACATGCTGTAAATTTTGATTAGCAAAACACTGCCTGAAGTTTTTTAGAAAAAGTACACCAGGAATGGCCTGCAGTCAGATATAGGCTTGGCTACAATGGATGCAGTGGATATATATATGTACAAGACTGTATATATATTATATACACTGAAGTTCACTAAATCAGCTGTCTGCCTGAAAGTATATTTAAAAAGGTACACCAGGAATGGCCTGCAGTCAGATATAGTCTTGGCTACACTGGATGCAGTGGATATACAGGGTATATATGTACAAAACTATATATATATATATATATATATATATATATATATATTAAATACACTGCAGCTCACTGAATAACCTGCCTGAAGTATATTTGAAAAAGTACACCAGGAATGGCCTGCAGTCAGATATAGGCTTGGCTACACTGGATGCAGTGGATATATATATGTACGAGACTGTATATATATATATATATATATATATATATATATATATATATATATATTGTGACAGCAGGAAGGTAAAGTCACCTGGTTGCATCCAGGGGGGTAGATATATTTCGCCCAGATTCAGGCTTTACGCCAACTTATACAACTAGGTGGAGAGTTGTATAAGCCCAGCTGAGGATAGTGGGCTCATGGATGACTCATACCTCTAGGGAGAGTGTGGGGCGTCGTGCAGACAGGGAGTTGATGAGACCAGCTGAAGCTTGTCAGCTCATTTAGGCCTCTATAAGAACTCCCAGCTTCATTAGGGGTTAGCTCATGCCTGGAAGCAGACCTGTGTGGACTTCCTGGAGAGAGTGAACCCTTGTGCGGTGAGACAAAGCCTGTGTGGCTATTTGCTTGGACATTTAAAACCAGGGACTTAGGGACTAGGACAGCACTAGGCTGATCCCAGTTGTTAGTTAGGAAACCTGTATGTTTAGTCAGAGGTCAAATTGACCAGGATTTATTTTGTTTATGTTTCTTTTGCTTTGCTGTGTTTTTGTCACTGTAAATAGAAAATAAACCGCACCTTTTTGATTTTGAAAACCACAACCTCCGTCTGCTGGGCCTGTTTTTGTGTGGGGAGCCCATCCCGGGGGTCACACACACCCGCTGCCGAGCTAACCCCCTCACAGTTGGTGGAGAACCAGTGGCAGTTTTTTTTAAGCCAGCATGGAGGAGATACTGAAACAGCTGGCTCTAGCAAATGCCAATCAACAGCAGACAAATGCAGGTTTGCAAAAGAGCCTTGCAGCTCATCAACAGAGCCTTGCAGCTCAACAACAGAACTTCGCAGCCCAGCAGCAAGCTCATCAACAGAGCCTTGCAGCCCAGCAGCAGACAAACGCAACTTTGCAACAGAGTCTGGAGGCTCAGCAACAAGCCCAGCAGCAATCTGAGGCCCGCTTCATAGACCTGTTGCAGAAGCAAGAGCAGAGACTACAACAACAGATGGAAGCAGTAATGCAGCAACGTCCGCAGACCAGTGAGGAAAGCCGTCCCACTAATACCGCGTCCTTTGGGGTGAGTCGTTTATTGACAAAAATGACTGGAGAGGATGATCCAGAGGTATTTTTGACCACATTTGAAAGGACCGCTGAAAGAGAAAAGTGGCCTGAGGAGCAGTGGGCTGGACTAGTGGCTCCTCTGTTAACTGGTGAATCGCAGAAAGCTTACTATGACCTAGAGCCTAACCAAGCAAAAGACTATGTGATGCTAAAAGCTGAAATATTGGCAAGGCTGGGTGTCACCCTGGCTGTCCGGGCTCAGCATGTGCATAACTGGACTTTCCAGCTTGGAAAACCCCCCAGGTCTCAAATGTATGATCTCATTCACCTGAGCAGAAAGTGGCTACAGCCAGAGACTTTGTCCGCACCAAAGATTGTGGAACGTGTTGTAATGAATCGGTTTTTGAGAGCTCTTCCTACTGCCATCCAAAAGTGGGTAAGCCATGGAGACCCAGAGACGGCCGATGGTCTTGTGGATCGTGTGGAGAAATACTTGGCTACAGAGAACCTGACGGTCTCTTCCAGAGACACTCGGACTTTCCACCCTAAGACCAGACCATCCCCAGGGGCGGATAAGATGATTCCAAGGGTTAAGGTGGAGAGAGTGAGAGGGTGGGAGCTCTACCCCAAGTTTGGCGAGAACAGCCTGGGAAATCAGCGGCTCAAGAGGCGGCAAGAAGGATCGTTTGCTACCGCTGCCGGCAAGCGGGACATATTGCAGCAAATTGCCCGGTTGTGGAGGAACCCATGCAGTGTGACTTTCTGACGGGCAGACGTCAGTCGCTGTGTGCGACAGTCGCATGCACTGCCATTCGAGGAACTGAGAAACATTTATGCAAAATGTGTGTTAATGGTAGAAATGTTGTGGTATTGCTGGATTCAGGTAGCCTTGTGACCCTGATAAAGGCTGAGTTAGTTAAAACAGAGGTCTCTGGGAATAGCAAGGTAGCTGTTATTTGTGTGCATGGGGACACCCGAGAGTATCCAGTGACTACAGTGTGTTTCGAGACCCCCAAAGGTACCCTCTCTCATCCAGTGGGCTTAGTATCTCAGTTACCGCATGACGCCATTGTGGGAAGGGATTTTCCGAAGTTCTGGGAACTGTGGGATGATCCTGAGCCCCCCACTGGTGCCCCTATGTACCAGGAATGTGATAGCCAGAACTCCCCTGAGAGTGGTGAGGACTCTCCGGAATTTCCCTTGTCAGTATTGGCAGGGGAGACTCAAGAAACTGGAGAGGAGCCCACCTCCTCAGACGAAAACCTACCGTCTGTGGAGTTTTCTGATCTTGAGGTTCACAGGGAAAACTTTGCCACAGAACAGTTGAAAGACCCCGCCCTAATAAAGGCACGGGAAAACGTAGTGAAAATAGATGGCGAGTTAGTGAACCCAGATAATACCTGCACTTACCCATACTTCAGCGTAGAGAAGGACCTACTGTATCGGGTGGCAAAAAGGGCAGAAGAAACCGTTGAGCAGCTTGTGGTGCCCAAACCGTACAGGAAGTTGGTGTTGGAGTTGGCCCATGGGCACATTCTTGGAGGTCATCTGGGGACAGAGAAAACCCGAGAGAGGGTATTACAGAGATTCTATTGGCCGGGGGTGATGAAGGACATAGAAAATTATTGTTCCTCCTGCCCTGTGTGTCAGAGGTCGGCCCCGATGCCACATTTCCGTAGCCCGCTGGTCCCTCTACCCATCATTGAGGTCCCGTTTGAGAGGATCGCCATGGATTTGGTAGGTCCTATAATCAAGTCCGCTAGGGGGCACCAGTACATATTAGTTATAATGGACTATGCCACCCGTTATCCAGAAGCGATCCCTCTCCGAAATACCTCGGCCAAAACCATAGCCAAAGAGCTATCTCTTGTGTTTAGCCGGGTGGGTATTTGTAAAGAACTGCTTACGGACCAAGGTACACCCTTTATGTCCCGGGTTATGAAGGAGCTATGTAAATTGTTCAAAGTGACGCAATTACGTACATCTGTGTATCACCCCCAAACCGATGGGCTGGTTGAAAGATTCAACAAAACCCTAAAACAAATGTTGAAGAAAGTGGTGGATAGAGATGGAAAGGATTGGGACTGTCTACTTCCTTATCTGATGTTTGCTATTAGGGAGGTGCCCCAATCCTCTACGGGATTCTCCCCCTTTGAGTTACTGTATGGGAGACACCCAAGAGGGCTGTTGGATATTGCCAAGGAAACTTGGGAAAGTGAGAGTTCTCCCCACAGGAGTGTGATTGAGCATGTCGCTTATGCAAGACCGAATTGCACAGGTAATGCCCATCGTGAAGGAACATTTGGCCCAAGCGCAGTTAGCACAGCAGAGAGTGTACAACCGTGGAGCCAAGACCCGTACCTTTTCCCCGGGGGATAGGATACTGGTACTGGTCCCTACGGTTGAAAGTAAATTCCTTGCCAAATGGCAAGGCCCCTACGAGATAATGGAAAAAGTGAGCGAAGTGAATTACAAGGTCAGACAACCAGGAAGGCGAAAGCCCGAACAGATCTATCACGTTAATCTGTTGAAAGCCTGGAGGGATAGAGAGTCCCTAGTCGCAGACACTTGGTCACCAGCTCAAACTGGTTGCGTGATTCCTGAGGTTGGAATCGCAGCCACCTTGTCACAACCCCAACAACAGGAGGTTAAGGAGTTTGTGCTTCGCAACAAGGAGGTATTCTCTGAGCTGCCGGGACAAACATCTGGGGTAGAGCATGACATTATTACCCCGCCCGGTGAAAGGGTGAAGTTAAAACCCTATCGGATCCCAGAGGCCCGACGGGTGGCAATACGGGAGGAAGTACAGAAAATGCTGAACTTAGGGGTGATAGAGGAGTCCCAAAGTGATTGGTCTAGTCCCATTGTGTTGGTGCCTAAACCGGATGGGAGCTGGCGATTTTGTAACGATTTTCGTCAGTTGAACAAAGTTACAAAATTTGACACCTACCCCATGCCACGTATAGATGAGTTGATCGACCGGCTGGGAACAGCCCGATACATGACGACTCTTGACCTCACAAAAGGGTATTGGCAAATCCCCCTGGCCAAGTCGGCCAAAGAGAAAACCGCATTTGTAACCCCAGACGGGGCGTTCCAATATAAAAGAATGCCGTTCGGGTTACAGAATGCGCCGGCCACATTCCAGCGGAAAATGGACCAGATGCTGAGGCCCCATCGGAAGTATGCTGCGGCTTACCTGGATGACGTAATTGTCCATAGCACAGATTGGGCCTCACATCTGCCAAAAGTGCAAGCAGTCCTGGACTCTGTTCGGGAAGCGGGGTTTACGGCTAACCCCAAGAAGTGTACCATTGGGCAGGAGGAGGCCAAATATCTTGGGAACACCATTGGGAGGGGAGTAATAAAACCCCAACTCAACAAAGTCGAGGCCATCCAGAGTTGGCCACGTCCCAACAGCAAGAAGCAGGTACGAGCCTTTCTGGGAATCGCTGGGTATTATCGGCGATTCATTCCCCACTTTGCTTCTAAGGCTGTGCCCCTAACCAACCTGACGAAGGGGAAAGGGTCGGTCATGATTAAATGGACCCCCGAGGCTGAGGCAGCATTCCAATTCTTGAAACAAGCCTTATGTAGCCAGCCAGTGTTGTACTCACCCGACTTCTCTAAAGACTTTGTCGTACAAAGTGATGCGTCAGATGTGGGGTTAGGAGCAGTATTGTCCCAGGTCTGGAACGGGGAAGAGCACCCAGTCATTTACCTCAGCAGGAAGTTGAAGTCCCATGAGGTAAATTACGCCACCGTTGAAAAGGAGTGTTTAGCGGTGAAGTGGGCTCTAGATTCCCTTCGGTACTACCTGCTAGGTAGGCACTTTGACATGGTTACGGATCACGCTCCGTTAAAGTGGATGGCTCAAAACAAGGAAACAAATAGAAGAGTGAATAGGTGGTTCCTGGCCCTCCAGGAATTCAACTTCACAGTAAAGCATCGCCCTGGCGTTCAAATGGGGAGTGTGGATGCTTTGTCTCGAGTACATGAATGCCTGATTGCTGGTGTTCCAACCCCGAGGTTAAAACAAGAGGGGGGGGGGTATGTGACAGCAGGAAGGTAAAGTCACCTGGTTGCATCCAGGGGGGTAGATATATTTCGCCCAGATTCAGGCTTTACGCCGACTTATACAACTAGGTGGAGAGTTGTATAAGCCCAGCTGAGGATAGTGGGCTCATGGATGACTCATACCTCTAGGGAGAGTGTGGGGCGTCGTACAGACAGGGAGTTGATGAGACCAGCTGAAGCTTGTCAGCTCATTTAGGCCTCTATAAGAACTCCCAGCTTCATTAGGGGTTAGCTCATGCCTGGAAGCAGACCTGTGTGGACTTCCTGGAGAGAGTGAACCCTTGTGCGGTGAGACAAAGCCTGTGTGGCTATTTGCTTGGACATTTAAAACCAGGGACTTAGGGACTAGGACAGCACTAGGCTGATCCCAGTTGTTAGTTAGGAAACCTGTATGTTTAGTCAGAGGTCAAATTGACCAGGATTTATTTTGTTTATGTTTCTTTTGCTTTGCTGTGTTTTTGTCACTGTAAATAGAAAATAAACCGCACCTTTTTGATTTTGAAAACCACAACCTCCGTCTGCTGGGCCTGTTTTTGTGTGGGGAGCCCATCCCGGGGGTCACACACACCCGCTGCCGAGCTAACCCCCTCACAATATATATATATATATATATTAAATGCACTGCAGCTCACTGAATAATCACCTGCCTGAGGTATATTATAAAAAGTACACCAGGAATGGCCTGCAGTCAGATATAGGCTTGGCTACACTGGATGCAGTGGATATATATATGAGACTGTATATATATATATATATATTAAATGCACTGCAGCTAACTGAATCACCTGACCTGAAGTATATTAGAAAAAGTACAACAGGAACGGCCTGCAGTCAGACCTAGCTACACTGGATGCAGTGGATATATATATATACAAGACTGTATATATATATATATACTGTATTAAATGCACTGCAGCTAATGGAATCACCTGCCAGCCTGAAGTATATTAGAAAAAGTACACCAGGAACGGCCTGCTGTCAGATCTAGCTACACTGGATGCAGTGGATATATATATATATATACAAGACTGTATATATATATTAAATGCACTGCAGATAACTAAATCACCTGCCTGCCTGCCTGCTCAATCTAAATGACACTCTCTCTCCATCCACTCCAGCAACACACTACACAGGTAGTGTGGGGCGAGGACTTAATCCCCCTGAGCCATAATTGGCCAAAGGCACCATGCCTTTGGCCAATTATTGCTCTCTTTGCTGAGGGCGCTGGGATTGGCCAAAGAATGAAGGTCTTGGTGCATGCTTTGACCACTCATCATACAGCAATGCACTGCGATCTCTATGGGGCGTTACGCGGCGGTCAAAGTTGCCGCGAACGCCCCATAATGTTTGTTTTTCGACGAACGGTCGAACAGCCAATGTTCTAATCGAACTCATGTTCGACCCAAACATAAAGCTCATCCCTACTTACCACCTGTCAAAAGTGACAGATCTCGTTTTTAGAGGAATGGCATGGGCTGCCACATATATGAATGAGCTATATCTGTTTGTTTGTTTTTTGCTGTCTACAGAGAGTCTTTTTTAGCCTGCTTTAGCCTTCCAATGCTGCTTACTGTTATGGCCAGCTATAGATGAGGGCAGTGGACATGTTTGTTTTTTCATATCACATTGGTGTTTGTATTGGTCCAGCAGCGCACCAACACCTTTGCTGCCATTGTGCTACGCTGGGTGTTTGGTGTGCTCCTGTACCTTTAAGGAGGGTGGCTCCCCTTCAGTCCACCTGTCCTCATCTAACCATCAGAATGCATGTGCCTCCATTGTGGGGACACTCACAGTTAGTGTAGGACCACAGATTCCAGGGGGCCTTGGCGTGGCTCTGTGGCTCACGCATGCATTTGCAAATGCGTGCGGACAAACCCCTGTTTTTAACGCATAATGTTAGACAGGTTAATTGGTTGTCAGCTAGCTGGTCGGTAAGTATGCTTGGTTTTTTCCTGGGCATTCCCCAGGCCTTTGTTGTTATCTGCTTTAGCCTTCCAATGCTGTTTACTGTTATGGCCAGCTATAGATAAGGGCAGTGGACATGTTTGTTTTTTCATATCACATTGGTGTTTGTATTGGTCCAGCAGCGCACCAACACCTTTGCTGCCATTGTGCTACGCTGGGTGTTTGGTGTGCTCCTGTACCTTTAAGGAGGGGTGGCTCCCCTTCAGTCCACCTGTCCTCATCTAACCATCAGAATGAATGTGCCTCCATTGTGGGGACACTCACAGTTAGTGTAGGACCACAGATTCCAGGGGGCCTTGGCGTGGCTCTGTGGCTCACGCATGCGTTTGCAAATGCGTGCGGACAAACCCCTGTTTTTAACGCATACTGTTAGACAGGTTAATTGGTTGTCAGCTAGCTGGTCGGTAAGTATGCTTGTTTTTTTCCTGGGCATTCCCCAGGCCTTTGTTGTTATCTGCTTTAGCCTTCCAATGCTGCTTACTGTTATGGTCAGCTATATATGAGGGCAGTGGACATGTTTGTTTTTTCATAACACATTGGTATTTGTATTGGTCCAGCAGCGCACCAACACCTTTGCTGCCATTGTGCTACGCTGGGTGTTTGGTGTGCTCCTGTACCTTTAAGGAGGGGTGGCTCCCCTTCAGTCCACCTGTCCTCATCTAACTGTAGCGGGGTCTCCTTTAAGGCCCCGGGACTACATTACCCAGAACCCTGTTCGGCACCCAGAGTGCAGTTAGCCACCGCAGAGACTCATGGGTGGGGTTATTTAAGGAGGAGGCGAGGCGGAGCTCGGCCTCTTTGGACACCGCGTTGCAAGCAAGAGTTTCTTCCTGTGCGGATCTGCTGCAGTGCCAGGCCTGAAGCCTGGGCCTTGCGCAACTTCCAAAGAGCCTTCCACCCCACTGCGGAGCCTGGGTGGCATCTGACTTTTCGAGTGAGGACATCAGTTGGATCGAGGACCCGATCGTTGCAGACGCTGTGTGCGAATACACAGCAGGGTGGACGTTCCGGACTGGGATCGCGTCCAGAGTGGTGAGCGGGCACCTGCCCAGACCAATAGACTGTGCCGTGTTTAGGCCTATAGACTGCATAGGCCCACAGTTTCGTGTATCTGCTGTTCCCCGGGGGACCGGTAGCAGGACAGAGTTGAAGTGTCCCCCCAGTATAGTGTTTCAAGTTATTGCCTCGTTGTGGATTACAAAGTACTATTCATCAAGTGCACCACCGAAAGCTGGCATGCGAAGAAATCCCTATAGGAGGTGATTGAGATTTACTCCATGTCAGGCCTGACCGGGGTGGGAAGTTAAGATATTGTTTAGTGCGCCATAGGGCGCGCATACCATAATAGCTACACGTGGTGAAGTACCGCGCAGCGCCATTATTGTATGCTGTATTGATTTCTGCAGGGCTCTGCTAGCCAATTGCATGTGTTGTGTTCTGCCTATGCTACCTTTAATATAAGAGTAAACTGTTATATTTAATCTCTTGCCTCAGTGTGTTGTCTTACTGCTAAGAGATTATTCCTTGCAATAATATTTGAATGTGATACAAATATAACCCCTAGACTAGCTGTGCCAGAGTGGGTCGAGTAGATTGCTGGGGGTTGGTGGCGCTGTACACAGGGCCCGAAAACAAATCCAGCGGCTCTCTTAACTGGGGGTAGCGCTGCATAACCATCAGAATGCATGTGCCTCCATTGTGGGGACACTCATAGTTAGTGTAGGACCACAGATTCCAGGGGGCCTTGGCGTGGCTCTGTGGCTCACGCATGCGTTTGCAAATGCGTGCGGACAAACCCCTGTTTTTAACGCATACTGTTAGACAGGTTAATTGGTTGTCAGCTAGCTGGTCGGTAAGTATGCTTGTTTTTTTCCTGGGCATTCCCCAGGCCTTTGTTGTTATCTGCTTTAGCCTTCCAATGATGCTTACTGTTATGGCCAGCTATAGATGAGGGCAGTGGACATGTTTGTTTTTTCATATCACATTGGTGTTTGTATTGGTCCAGCAGCGCACCAACACCTTTGCTGCCATTGTACTACGCTGGGTGTTTGGTGTGCTCCTGTACCTTTAAGGAGGGGTGGCTCCCCTTCAGTCCACCTGTCCTCATCTAACCATCAGAATGCATGTGCCTCCATTGTGGGGACACTCACAGTTAGTGTAGGACCACAGATTCCAGGGGGCCTTGGCGTGGCTCTGTGGCTCACGTATGCATTTGCAAATGCGTGCGGACAAACCCCTGTTTTTAACGCATACTGTTAAACAGGTTAATTGGTTGTCAGCTAGCTGGTCGGTAAGTATGCTTGGTTTTTTCCTGGGCATTCCCCAGGCCTTTGTTGTTTTATATATATATATATATATATATATATATATATATATATACACGAGACTGTATATATATATATATATATATATATATATATATATATATTAAATGCACTGCAGCTAACTAAATCACCTGCCTGCCTGCTCAATCTAAATGACACTCTCTCTCCATCCACTCCAGCAACACACTACACAGGTAGTGTGGGGCGAGGACTTAATTCCCCTGAGCCATAATTGGCTAAAGACACCATGCCTTTGGCCAATTATAGCTCTCTTTGCTGAGGGTGCCGGGATTGGCCAAAGAATGCAGGTCTTGGTGCATGCTTTGGCCAATCATCATACAGCAATGCACTGCGATCTCTATGGGGTGTTACGCGGTGGTCGAAGTTGCCGCGAACGCCCCATAATGTTTGTTTTTCGACGAACGGTCGAACAGCCAATGTTCGAATCGAACTCATGTTCGACCCAAACATAAAGCTCATCCCTACTTACCACCTGTCAAAAGTGACAGATCTCTTTTTTAGAGGACTGGCATGGGCTGCCACATATATGAATGAGCTATATTTGTTTGTTTGTTTTTTGCTGTCTACAGAGAGTCTTTTTTTGCAAAAAAAAAAACTTAAAGCAAAAGGCAAAACTTTTTTTACATTTTGGATAGAATAGAGAGAAATTAGAACAACTGTCAGTTTCTAATTGCTGTTTACCATTATCATGCAAACTGAAAGTAAAAGAAAATCCCAAATGTTGGATTACATCAGAACACTAATGAGGGGAAATCTTCCAAAGGGACACTAGTTCTGTTGACCCTGGTGATACACGGGATTCCCTCACTTTGGAGGGATTTCCTCTCACATCCTGTTTTGGCTATGGAACAGGAAGTGAAGGGAAATCTTCCTAATGGGAAACAGATGGAGTGTTCGCGGCAAATTCGAAAAGTCTATGGGAGAAATCTAAAGTGCTAATTTGAAAGGCTTATATGCAAGTTATTGTCATTAAAAGTGTTTGGGGACCTAGGTCCTGTCCCAGGGGACATGTATCAATGCAAAAAAAAGTTTTAAAAATGGCAGTTTTTGCAGGAGCAGTGATTTTAATAATGCAGTGAACAATAAAAGTGAAATATTCCTTTAAATTTCGTACCTAGGGTGTGTGTATAGCAGACCCTTTATCCAAGCACGCAACCTGGCAGGCCGCAGGAAAAGAGGGGGGGACGAGAGAGCGCCCCCCCCTCCTGAACCATACCAGGCCACATGCCCTCAGAATGGGGAGGATGTCCCCATGTTGATGGGGACAAGGGCCTCATCCCCACAACCCTTGCCCGGTGGTTGTGGGGGTCTGCGGGCAGGGGGCTTATCGGAATCAGAAAGGCCCTTTTAACAAAGGGGACCCCCAGATCCCGCCCCCCCCTATGTGAATTGGTAAGGGGTACATTGTAGAAGAAAATTAAAAAAAAAACACAGACACCTTGGAAAAGTCCTTTATTAAAAATAAAAAAATAAAAAATAAAAAACCCATTCCAGCAATGAAATCCAGTGTCCTGCGGCGATACGATTTTTTTTACACTTTATTTGTGAAATAGTAGAGGTACAATTACCAATTCACATAGGAATTTGGCCGTGATCTGGGGGTCCCCTTTGTTAAAGGGGTCTTCCAGATTCCGATAAGCCCCTTGCCCACAGACCCCCACAACCACCGGGCAAGGGTTGTGGGGATGAGGCCCTTGTCCCCATCAACATGTGGACATCCTCCCCATGTTGAGGGCATGTGGCCTGGTACGGTTCAGGAGGGGGGGCGCTCTCTCGTCCCCCCTCTTTTCCTGCGGCCTGCCAGGTTGCATGCTCGGATAAAGGGTCTGGTATGGATTTTTGGGGGAACTCCACGCCATTTTTTTAAAAAAAATTGGGGTGGAGTTCCCCTTAAAATCCATACCAGACCTGAAGGGCCTGGTATGGATATTTGGGGGAACCCCACACATTTTTTTTTTTTAATTTGCGGCAGGGTTTCCCTTAATATCCATACCAGACCTGAAGGGCCTGGTAATTGAATTTGGGGGGACCCCCACGCATTTTTTTTTTTTTACCAATGACTTTTCTATGTATTGCCGGGAGCCGACAATTCATTATAGCCGCGAGTGAGTTTTAAATGACTTTTTCCTTCACAAATGACACTTTGTGCAGGGACAGTTCTAAGCACGGGAAACAAGCGCGACTTTACATGCATACTATACACACACCCTAGGTACGAAGTTTAAAGGAATATTTAACTTTTATTGTTTAACTTTAAGCATTATTAAAATCACTGCTCCCGAAAAAACGGCTGTTTTTAAAACTTTTTTTTGCATTGATACATGTCCCCTGGGGCAGGACCCGGGTCCCCAAACACTTTATTAGGACAATAACTTGCATATTAGCCTTTATAATTAGCACTTTTGATTTTGAACGTTTGAGTCCATTGTATTTAATAGGGTTCTAAAGTTTGCGCGAACATTCTGGCTCTTCGCAGGTTCTGGTGCGAACCAAACAGGGGTGTGTTCGGCTCATCCCTAGTCACCAGTACGGTATTTGTACATTGAAATCATATCCCCTCTCAAGCGTCTCTTCTCCAGAGAGAATAAGTTCAGAGCTTGCAGTCTTTCCCCGTAGCGGAGATCCTCCAGTCCCTTAATTGGCTTTGTTGCCCTTCTCTGGACTCTCTCCAGTTCCAGCATATCCTTCCTGAGGACTGGTGCCCAGAACTGGACAGTATACTCCAGGTGCGGCCGGACCAGAGTCTTGTAGAGTGGGAGAATTATTGTTTTATCTCTGGAGGTAATCCTCTTTTTAATGCATGCTACAATTCTGTTGGCTTTGCTTGCAGCAGCTTGGCATTATCTTCTAGAACCCCCAAGTGCTGTTCCATCCTAGATTCCCCCAGAGGTTCACCCCTTAGTGAGTAGATTGCATTCATGTTTTTGCTACCCATATGCATTATTTTACATTTTTCTATACTGGACCTCATTTGCCATGCAGTTGCCCACCCCATTTATTTGTTCAGATCTAATTGCAAGGTTTCCTTTGCAAAATCAAGATACCCCACGTCTATGGGCCTTCCTTTATCTAGATGGCAGCTCACCTCCTCATAGAAGGTTAATAGATTGGTTTGGCAAGAATGATTCTTCTTGAATCCATACTGATTACTACTAATGATACCATTCTCATTACAAAAATCTTGTATATAGTCCCTTCTCATCCCCTCCAAGAGCTTGCAAACTATTGACGTTAGGCTAACTAGTCTGTAATTCCCTGGGACCAAATCCTTCCAGGATAATGGAAATTATTTGGGCATCACTGATGCTTCCACCAATAGTTTCTACTGAGTATTTAAAAATAAGTATTGTCGTGTATGAGTACCAATAGGGCCTGACCCATATCTGTTGGATCCATGCAAGACATTATCCTGAACATTATTGTTCATCAGATAAATTCTCTTTCTACAACAGACAAAACATCATCGTTAGTTGGATAACTTATTATCCCACATCAAACTAAACAGTTATTTGTCAGACAATTTTTCTTATCATATTAGAGAAAACATCATGGATTTTTTGACAAATTATATTCACTTGTACAATACATTAATCTTTGCTGGATAAATTCTCTTCTCACATCACAAAAACCACCAGATGCATTGTCAGATGCTTTTTCTTCCCACACCAAACATACCTTAATATTTCATCAGATAAGTGCTCATGCTCAATCTTAGCTATCATTAAAAATCTAACATAATATCATCGAATATCCAGATGGCAAGGAATACTCTAAAAAAAGCTCTGGTGATATTTTATACTTAATGCTGTCATTTCCTCATTCATTGCTTGTTGCATTCATTTTATATTTATTTTTTAGCCACAAGAGGGTGCTGATGCTATATATCAGACAAAAACTATTGCATTACTTTTAGGCATCATGCTACTACTAATTGTACATTACACACAGTTTCAAAGAGAGGGATCGTATCTACAAGAAGTCAATGTTGTATAATTTGTCTCTTTCTTCTGCCAGTTAAAAGATTTTTTTTTTCTAGCCTGCTTTTTGAGGTAATCGATGACATTTTATTTTAGCCCTAAGAATTAATAAAAGTGAGAGTTTTTGTTTCACTGAAAGTTGGTCCATGGTATAGACATTTTATAGAAATGTCCCAACGTCTTAAAAATGCAATAGAATCAATGGGGAAGGGGAAATAATTAGTGTTGAGCGAACCCGAACTGTAAAGTTCGGGTCCGTACCGAACTTTAGCTTTTTCCCGAACCCGAACCCGGACTTTGCCCAAAAGTCCGGGTTCGGGTTCGGGTTCGGCAATCTAATAACGCATTAAGAAATGCTTCAGGGGCCAGCCAATCACCTTTTGATTAGCTGGTGTGCCCTTAGAGGCCATCATAGCCATGCCTACTAATGGCATGGATGTGATTGGTCAGTGCAACATGTGACCCAGCTTCTATATAAGCTAGAGGCACACAGCACACATGTCACTCTGCTTCAGAATAGATAGGGAGAGGATCTAGTCTGCTGCTGCTGCTTTTAGGGAGAGATAGAAAGATAGATGAGGTAGTCCTGATTCTACAATCTGAGGGAAAAGATAGAGAGATAGTGTAGTGTAGGGCCAGGTTCCTGTGTTGGTGCTTTCAGGGAGAGAGAATATTATATAGGAGTCCAAATTCAGAGATTAAAATCAGCGATCTGCATAGGTTTACCTATTTGTGTTGCAGTGCAGTCTTTTTACACTGCCATGAGCCCAGTGTCAGAGAAAATCTAACTTTTAGGGGAAAAAAAAAGGCACTTTATTGTTCTCTTTTCCAAAAGACCCATAGGGCAAAAAAAAAAAAAAGCATTTTATTTTGCTCGTGCAAAAAAAGACCCGTTTAGGGAAAAAAAAAAAAAAAAATTTGCACTTTAATGTACGCTTGCAAAAAACGCCGTTTAGGGGCACAAAAAAAGTTTGCAGTGTGTTATACATATTTTGAGGTGTGTGAAATAAACAATTTCTATATAGTTTTCTCCTACGTTGCTATACTAAAAAAACAATATTTTTTTTGAATAGCATTTTCTGCAGTTCTGTAGCTGTGCGATTCAGTGGTTACGTACTGTGGGTGTGTTCTGCTCTTCCAAAAAACGCCGTTTAGGGGCACAAAAAAAGTTTGCAGTGTGTTATACATATTTTGAGGTGTGTGAAATAAACAATTTCTATATAGTTTTCTCCTACTGTGCTATACTAAAAAAACAACATTTTTTTTGAATAGCATTTTCTGCAGTTCTGTAGCTGTGCGATTCAGCGGTTACGTACTTTGGTTGTGTTCTGCGCTTCCAAAAACACCCATTTAGGGCAAGATCCTACATTTTGAAAATATGAGGAGAAGGTCAAGGGGACGTGGTGGCCCCGGTCGTGGTGCTGCTGGTGGAGCTCCTGTTGCAGGGAGAGGACGTGGTGGATCTGTGCCAGATACACGCACAAGTGAAACACCTTCCTCAGGTGCGAGTAGGCGACCGAGCCTGCGGCGGTATTTTGTCGCCCCTAATAAGGCTGTACGAATGTTTAGGCCAGGACAAGTACAGGCGATAGTAGATTGGGTTGCTGACAGTGCCTCGGGTTCCTTCACATTGTCTCCCACCCACTCTTCTGATGAAAGAACAGAGTTGGCACCTGAAACCCATGTCCATCAGTCTTTCACCTCACCCCCTTGCAAATCAGCCAAGCAGTCTGAGCCCCAAATCATGCAGCAGTCTCTTCTGATTTTCGATGACTCTGTTAGCAGGGTTTCCCAGGGCCATCCACCTAGCCCTGCCCCAGAAGTGGAAGAGATTGAGTGCACCGATGCCCAACCATTTATGTTTCATGATGAGTACATGGGAGGACCATCGCAGTACGTCTCGGATGATGACGAAACACAGGTGCCAACTGCTGCTGCTTTCGCAATTGTGCAGACAGACAAGGAGGGCAGGGGTGAAGACTGGGTGGAAGATGATGTGGAGGACGATGAGGTCCTCGACCCCACATGGAATCAACGTTATGCAGGTGACCAGTGTAGTTTGGAGGAAGAGGCGGTGGTCGCACAGAACCACCAGCACAGCAGAAGAGGGAGCAGGGTGCAAAAGCGGAGCATCTGTCAGCTAGACAGTATGTCTGGTACTGCCCAACGCAGCAAGGGACCGAGCACACCAAAGCCAGGTCCAAGGAGTTCCCCAGCGTGGCAGTTCTTCACACAATGTGCTGATGACAAGACACGAGTGGTTTGCACGCTGTGCAATCAGAGCCTGAAGCGAGGCATAAACGTTCTCAACCTGAGCACAACCTGCATGACCAGGCATCTAAGTGCAAAGCACGAGCTGCAGTGGAGTAGACACCTCAAAAACCAAGAAAGGTCTCTGGCTCCTCCTGCTTCCTCTTCTGCTGCAGTCTCGGCCTCTTCATCCACCTCTGTAGTGACAGTGGCACCTGCCACCCCGCAAACAGAGGATCTGCCAGCAACACTACCACCTGGGTCACCAACCATCTCCACAATGTCCCATAGAAGCGTTCAGCTCTCTATCTCCCAAACATTGGAGCGGAAGAGGAAGTACCACCCTAGCCACCCGCGATCCCTGGCCCTGAATGCCAGCATTTCAAAACTCCTGGCCTTTGAAATGCTGTCATTCCGTCTGGTGGAGACGCAGAGTTTTAAAAGCCTGATGGCATTGGCTGTCCCACAGTACGTCGTGCCCAGCCGCCACTATTTTTCCAGGCGAGCCATCCCTTCCCTGCACAACCAAGTGGGGGACAAAATCAGGTGTGCACTGCGCAACGCCATCTGTGGCAAGGTCCACCTAACTACGGATGTGTGGACCAGTAAGCACGGTCAGGGACGTTATATCTCCCTAACAGCACACTGGGTAAATGCAGTGGCGGCTGGGCCTGAGGCAGATAGCAGTTTGGCGCATGTCCTTCCACCACCGAGGATTGCAGGGCGCTTCAGTTTGCCTCCTGTTGCTAACTCCTCCTACTCCGCTTCCTCATCCTCTACCGCCTCCTCATCCGGTCAGCGTAACACCTTCACCACCAACTTCAGCGCAGCCAGGGGTAAACGACAGCAGGCAGTTTTAAAACTTTCCTGTTTGGGGGAAAAACCCCACACCGCGCAGGAGTTGTGGAGGGACATGGAACAACAGACCAATGAGTGGTTGCTGTCAGTGAGCCTCAAGCCCGGCCTGGTGGTGTGCGATAATGGGCGAAATCTCGTAGCAGCTCTGGGCCTAGCCGGTTTGACGCACATCCCTTGCCTGGCGCATGTGCTGAACTTGGTGGTCCAGAGGTTCCTTAAAAATTACCCCAATATGCCAGAGCTGCTGCAGAAAGTGCGGGCTGTGTGTGCGCACTTTCGGCGTTCTCACCCTGCTGCTGCTCGCCTGTCAGCGCTGCAGCGTAACTTCGGCCTTCCCGCTCACTGCCTCATATGTGACGTGCCCACAAGGTGGAACTCCACCTTGCACATGCTGGCCAGACTGTGCGAGCAGCAGCAGGCGATAGTGGAGTTTCAGCTGCAGCAATCACACGTGAGTCGCTCTGTGGAACAGCACCACTTCACCACCATAACTGGGCCTCCATGCGAGACCTGTGTGCCTTGTTGCGCTGTTTCGAGTACTCCACCAACATGTCCAGTGCCAATGACGCCGTTCTTAGCGTTACTATCCCAGTTCTATGCCTCCTTGAAAAACCGCTTCAGGCGATGATGGAAGAGGATGTGGCACAGGAGGATGAGGAGGAGGAGGAGGAAGCGGGATCATTTCAAAGGCTTTCAGGGCAGTCTTTCACAAGTGGCTACGAGGGTGGGTTCCTGCACCAACAAACGCCAGGTACACAATTTTCCGGCAGAAAGGGCACAGTTCTGGAGGATGACGAGGTGGAGGAGGAGATGGAGGAGGAGGAGGAGCCATTTTCACAGCAGGGTGGCACCCAGACCAGCTCGTGGCCATCACTGGTGCGTGGCTGGGGGGATACAGAGGACACAGACGATACACCTCCCACAGAGGACAGCTTTTCTTTGCCTCTGGGCAGCCTGGCACACATGAGCGATTACATGCTGCAGTGTTTCCGCAATGACCGCCGAGTTGCCCACATTTTAACTGGTGCTGATTACTGGGTGGCCACCCTGCTCGATCCCCGTTACAAGGACAACGTACCGTCCCTAATTCCCTCACTGGAGCGGGATCGTAAGATGCGCGAGTACAAGCGCACGCTGGTAGACGCGCTGCTGGTGGCATTCCCACCTGACAGCGGGCGTACGGTGGAAGCACAAGGCGAAGGCAGAGGAGGAGGAAGAGGTCGCCAACGCAGCCAGGCACCGGCAGCACCTCAGAAGGCAGGGTTAGCATGGCTGAAATGTGGAAAAGCTTTGTCGAACCCGAACATCCAGGTGTCCGCTCAACTCTAGAAATAATTATAATTTTAAGGGGGCTTTTTATGTATTTCTTGACAAATTCACAACTTATTTTTAATTATATTCAATTAGAATACCATAGGAATTCTGCCTAAAAGTTGTGTGAATCTTGGCCAAATCTGCACAACTGACCAGAAGCCTCCCTGCAAGATGACTGCAACTGATGTGTTGGCTGATGCACAAGGATAATTGTTGGGGAGGTGGGACCAGGGGCAGATCCAGAGTCTAGTCTCGGGAGGGGCACTGCCAGAAAATATTTTTTTTGGGGGGCAATTTATCGGGGAAATGGCTGGTATTGGCGCTTCAATCATCACGGCACCATGGTTATTATGGACTCAGGATGATTGAAGCGCATTATTTCTATTATTACACTGTAATATAAAAAGAAATAGTTCAACTCACCATAATGCAGAATCAGTAGAAGCCCCGAGTATGTCACTTGCCACGTCGCCTGCCACCAAATGCGGATTGTCACTTGCCACGTCACCTGCCACCAAATGCGGATTGTCGCTTGCCACGTCGCCTGCCACCAAATGTGGATTGTCACTTGCCACGTCGCCTGCCACCAAATGCGGATTGTGACTTGCCACGTCACAGATTGTCACTTGCCACGTCGCCCGCCACACGTTGTGGATTGTCACTTGCCACGTCACCTGGTACACGTTGCGGATTGTCACTTGCCACACGTTGCAGATTGTCACTTGCCACATCCCCTGCCACACATTGCAGATTGTCACTTGCCACGTCACCTGCCACCAGATGCGGATTGTCACTTGCCACGTCACCTGCCACCAGATGCGGATTGTCACTTGCCACGTCACCTGCCACATGTTTCGGATTGTCACTTGCCACGTCACCTGCCACCAGATGCGGATTGTCACTTGCCACACGTTGCAGATTGTCACCTGCTGTGTCACTTTCCTGCTAAGGTGCTCTGTCCCAAAGTCAGGCAGCAGAGAGATGATGTAATCTCTCTGCTGCCCACGGCTGCCTGCACAGCGAGGGCGGAACTGCAAGGATGCAGGGCGGGCACCAGGAGATGATGTCATCTCTCTGCTCCCGTGCCTGCCAGCTCCCTGATTGGCCAGCAGCGCTCACACACCGAGCCGCCCAGCTACCCCCCTCTCTCACCCGCCCACTCACCGACCAAGCGCCCGCTATCTCGCCCGTGGAGCCGCACGCCCGTAGACTCGCGGAACAACCCATCCGCGGAATCGCCCACCCGCGGAATCGCAGAGCCGCCCGCATTGTCACCTGCGGAGCTGCCCGCTCTCACCTGCATTCTCGGAGGGGGCAGTTTCCCCTTTGCCCCACCCCTGGATCCGCCACTGGGTGGGACTGCAACAACTGAGGAAGGCCAGACATTTTGCTGCCACCTTGTCTCGATCAGCTGCTTCTCCCACTGATCTCTGTGATGCAGTCATGTGCTCTTGTATGCATGTAGTACCCCCCAAAAACAAAGCCTATTACATATATATGTTTTAAACCCTAGAATAAAATAAAACAAGAATGTTAAGGGAGGAAAAACCTAATATATCACAATAACTGCTACAAAGACAAACCTAGCAGCTAAAAAGCAATGACGCTTGTTGCAGTTTTTTGAAAAAGCGCAGCAAATGCGAAACATGTCAGTCACGGCCCTCCATACATGCTACTACATTGCCACTGGTCTGTGAATCATTGAGTGACATCCATATCTCCACTGACACCTCTGCCTCCAACCATATTGGACGGCGCTGACATCATCAGCGTGCGCCTGGCTGCCATTTGTGCCTACATCGCCCTCCGTGTTTCCTGCAGAGCTGCCTATCCATCCACCCCCTCGGAGCCTCCGGCGTAGGGTCCACTGCATCCATCCGTCCCCAACAGGCTGGTCCCTCGGACCGGTCCGCCTGCCCGCTATCTGCTGTGGCATCTGCAATCCCTGGGACCCCAGCTCTATGCTTCAACATCTTGGTGGTCAGGCATGACCTCACTCAAGCAGGTACACTAGCTATTACACCAGGCACTTACTCCACCTATCACGGTGGCTATCCGGCTGTACTGTTACAGGCTGTCTCTGGGGACCCTTACTACATTGTTCTGATGTTAACCCCTCTTTCCCAAGATTCCGCAGTGGCATCAGCATTATTTACTTCCACCATAAACATTGCTCACTAACTGAAGATCTCTCTTATATTTTTAATTTTTTTATATATCTTATATATATGGATTTTAGTGTCTCTAGCTATTTGTGCAATCTTATATAATTTTATGCAATTTTTTTACATTTATTCATCTATTTTAACAAGACTATAAAGTTTTATGTCAGTTTCATCGAGCGCTGCATTTGTGTTTTTTTTTGTTTTTTTTGTGTCTTTCCGCTTTGCTTGAACTTTTCCTACCAAAATGAATGCTATGGACTTTTAATCCTTCTCGGAAGGCAAACACCTACTTCTACACCTGGATACATCTACCTCCAAACAACAGAGGATATTTTTCTTCTACAAAGAGGCCATCTCCTCCTAGTCCCCTTACTCCGCTGTAGCAGAAACAGCAATCCAACCCCCTTGGTTCTGACCCGGCCGCAAGGTGAAGAGAACGTTGTCCTGCTTTGCTATACCTGGACCAGATATTTTAGATGACTTCTCTCACACCACACTTGACACTACTTCTAATCCACTGGTTCTCCAATCCATTTGTGGGCATCTCTAGGGGATGGGAAAGGGAGACGGGCTTAAGCCCAGAGTGTTACCTTACTCAATGGACCATAGTTGTTTGTTATGTTACAATTATGGGCGAGTGCTTCTAACGCCCACCAGTTATACCCTTGTTTAACTATTGTCTCTGTTTGTTACATAGTTACAAAGTAGGTGAGGTTGAAAAAAGACATCAAGTCCAACCTATGTGTGTGTGATTATATGTCAGTATTACATTGTATATCCCTGTATGTTGTGGTCATTCAGGTGCTTATCTAATAGTTTTTCAAAATTATGATGCTCCCTGCTGAAACCACTACCTGTGGAAGGGAATTTGACATCTTAACCGCTCTTACAGTAAAGAACCCTCTACGCAGTTTATGGGTAAACCGCCTTTCTTCTAATTTTAGTGAATATCCGCGTGTCTTATTAAATTCCCGCCGAAAAGTTTTATCCCTATTGTGGGGTCACCAGTATGGTATTTGTACATTGAAATCATATCCCCTCTCAAGCATCTCTTTTCCAGAGAGAACAAGTTCAGTGCTCAGGGCCGCCATCAGGAATTTTGGGGCCCCTTACACAGCTTCAGGCATGGGCCCCCTGGGGCAGAGGAGGACCGGGGGTGCTGCCACCGCAAATAGAGAAGCGGGGGGGCTGCCGCGAATTGAGAAGCGGGGCGGGTGCCATGAATTGAGAAGCAGGGGGTGCCAGGAATTGAGAAGTGGGGGGGTGCTGCCGCCACGAATTGTTGAGGTCGGGGGGGCTTTGGGTGCTGACGTACAAAAAAAAAGAACAAAGGGGGTTGCCATCCGGGGCCATGGGGACCTCCGGGCCTCTGGGGACCTCTGGGCCCCTTACAAAAAAAAATAAAAAATTATAAAAAAATATATGTATATATTTTTATAAAAAAAAAGGGGGGGTTGCCATCCGGGGCCCTGGGGACCTCTGGGCCTCTGGGGACCTCTGGGCCCCTTAGAAAAAAAAAATTATATAAAAAAAAAGTGGGTTGCCATATGGTCCCCTTACAGGTGTACTGCCTGTACCCCCCTGATGGCGGCCCTGTCAGTGCTCATAACCTTTCCTCATAACTAAGGTCCTCCAGACCCTCTTTTAGTTTTGTTGCCCTTCTATGGACTCTCTCCAGTTCTAGCACATCCTTCCTGGGGAATGGTGCCCAGAACTGGACAGCATACTTCAGGTGCGGCCGGAGCAGAGTCTTGTAGAGGGGGAAAATTATTGTTTAATCTCTGGAGTTAATCCACTTTTTAATGCATGCCAATATTCTGTTTGCTTTGCTTGCAGCTGCTTGGCATTGCATGCCATTGCTGAGTCTGTCATCTACTAGGGCCCCAATGTGTCCTTTTCCATCCTAGATTCCCCCAGAGGTTCTCCCCCCAGGGAATAAATTGCATTCATATTTTTGCCACCCAAATGCATTATTTTACATTTTTCCACATTAAACCTAATTTTGCCACGGTTTCCACATCCTGCGGAGAAGTTAATGCCCTACTTAGCTTAGTATTGTTCGTAAATACAGAGATTGAACTGTTTATCCCATCCTCCAGGTCATTTATGAAACAATTAAATAGGATTGGTCCCAGGACAGAACCGTGGGGGACCCCCCTTTCCACCCCTGCCCATTCCAAGTACTCCCTATTTATCACTGTCCTCGGAACTCGCCCCTTTAGCCAGTTTTCAATCCATGTACTCACCCTATGGTCCATGGCAACTGACCTTACTTTGTACAGTAAACATTTATGGGGAACTGTATCAAATGCTTTTGCAAAATCCAGATACACCACGTCTATGGGACTTCCTTTATCCAGATGGCAGCTCACCTCCTCATAGAAGGTTAATAGAATGGTTTGGCAAGAACGATTTTTCCTGAATCCATGCCGATTACTGCTAATATGATGCAGTTGCCATTGATAAAATCTTGTATATAGTCCCTTATCATCCCCTCCAAGAGCTTACATACAATTGATGTTAGGCTAACTGGTCTGTGATTCCCAGGGACGTATCTTGGCCCTTTTTTAAATATTGGTGCTACATTGTCTTTTCTCTAATCAGCTGTTACCATTTCAGTCAGTAGACTGTTCATAAAAATTAGGAACAATGGTCTGGCAATTACTTGACAGAGTTCCTTAAGGACCCTCGGGTGCAAGCCATCTTGTCCCAGTGACTTATTAATGTTAAGTTAGTAGTAGTAAGTCAGTATTGAGAGGAAAGCCTTTGCAGCTTTCTTCCAAATTGAAATGTGAACGCAAAGCTGAAATCCAGAAGCGGACAGAGGAATTCCTCTCTCTGAGTAAATGACACAAAGGTAACCCTACCCCTGACACTAGAGTCTAGCTCAGCTTGACTCAGCCTGGGTACATCTTAACCTAGCTTTAACCACAGTGGCAAAAAAACACCTTAGATGGACGGGTGCCAGATTCACAGAAAGACAGGATAGGCTCTAAACTAGCAACCAAACTTAGTCCTAAAACCCGCTCCTTAGCTTTCACGAAAATTTGCACCCCGACAGGCAACCTGACCCTGAATCCAACTTGGATTATTAAAAGCATTTCATGCTTTTTTAAAGTAGGTCAAAAAAATCATGCGCACCCTGATTAATTAAACCACCACTGCGCACATGAAAAAGTGAAATGAATGAAGCTAACAGCTGCCAACTTAAACAAAATAATAATGTGAACCGTATTTTTAGTAAAAAATAGTGGCGCTAAACCATATACGATGAGTATATAACTAAACAAATGTATATATCTCAAACCCACACCACGTGATGATGTGCAAAAATAATATACATAAATATCATACATATGTGATATATTGAACATATAACATCCTTTTGTGAATCCCAAAGTAGAATGTGAACTAAACTTTGACAAAAGAAAAAAGGAAAAAAAAAGGGGGGGGGGAAATAAGTCCAAAAGCAAAAAGAAATTTTCTTATATGTGCATCCAAGTGTTTCAGCTTAAATCAGCACACAAAGTCCATACATTAACTTCAACAAAAAAATCCTTCCACCAACACTGCTGTGACTGTGATTCCTCTCCCAAAGGTATTGCACTCACCAGAAAAACTGACCTAGCATTCTCATGCATAGGCAATCAAGCTTAAACACATCACACACAGTGATTGCAGCTCTTCCAACGGTGTCCACTCAATGCTCGATGTGAATATGTAAAAGAATAAATAGTGCTTCCAATAGTGAAATACTGTTAAAAAACACTTTATTAAAAAGCACTCGAAATCTTCAAACATTCCACTCACATCACTTCAAAGGATAAAGGCACTTCTCAAATAGAAGATATATCACAGCAAAACTTCAGGTAGAATCTTCACACAAGAGGGTTGTTGCGGTGTACTATATGTATCACGGCCACGGCAGACCCAGAGCAAAAACCAGCACTCTCACCCTTCACACGTCCGCCTCCTCTCCTGGACCTTTAACTAACTCAACAGCCGATGCTTGCGAATGTTATTCCTCACTTCACGCTAACCACATAAGCCACGCCCAGACATGTTTTGTCATCCAGACTTAATCATTGGGATTGGCTAAGCGGCGGAAACACCTCCCCTTTATACTCCTCACTAAATGCATACATCATTGACTTAATTAGGTATCCAGAGCGCTTGCGTTATGCCTGTGTCCCCGTGACCACGATACCTCAGCAGCAGCACCATCCCGTTTGATCATACAGGGCATAAGTATATTGTTTCAACATAAATACAATCTACATATAATGATTATAGTGTGCTACATCCTAATACTAAAATAAAACCTTTGGGCAGATCCTGTAAACATGGAGAGCAACCTCCAATACGGTAAGGACAGAAAACACACCATTCCACATACATCACCTCATAATTGAGACACATATGAGGTAGAAATATTACAGGTATATTATCAATTAGACTCCAAAGTGATATTAAATTTAAATAATATAATAATATATATAAAGACATTTTTTAAAATATTTATATAAAAATTATTATTGTTCTCTAAGACCTAATTATTTCAGAATATATCTCTATAAAAAGAGATCTAAAATCTGCTTAAAAAATGTTTCAGAAAAAAAGACGAAAATTTAGTGGTTAATGACCAACATCAATGGGGGTTTATCTCTGATTTTCATTACCAGTATAGGAAGATAGAGAATATCTTCTCCAAATACTGGTATATATTGCGCAGAGATAGAGATCTGTGCAGTGTTCTACCTGAAGGACCTAAATTTATCTATAGAAGGGCCCCCAATTTTGGGGATAGGGTGGTACAGAAGATTCTGGATCCCCCAGCTAAAACTCTGTCAATTGATTTTAAAGGTTTTTATTCATGTCACAGATGTATTTGTTGCAGAACTGTGCAAGTTAGTAATAGGGGCCGCATGAATATTACTAATGTAGATAATGAGGTGTTTGAAATAGAACACTTTATTACATGTAACTCTTCTTATGTCGCTCTGGATACCTAATTAAGTCAATGACGTATGCATTTAGTGAGGAGTATAAAGGGGAGGTGTTTCCGCCGCTTAGCCAATCCCAATGATTAAGTCTGGATGACGAAACATGTCTGGGCGTGGCTTATGCGGTTAGCGTGAAGTGAGGAATAACGTTCGCAAGCACCGGCTGTTGAGTTAGTTAAAGGTCCAGGAGAGGAGGCGGACGTGTGAAGGGTGAGAGTGCTGGGTTTTGCTCTGGGTCCGCCGTGGCCGTGATACATATAGTACACCGCAACAACCCTCTTGTGTGAAGATTCTACCTGAAGTTTTGCTGTGATATATCTTCTATTTGAGAAGTGCCTTTATCCTTTGAAGTGATGTGAGTGGAATGTTTGAAGATTTCGAGTGCTTTTTAATAAAGTGTTTTTTAACAGTATTTCACTATTGGAAGCACTATTTATTCTTTTACATATTCACATCGAGCATTGAGTGGACACCGTTGGAAGAGCTGCAATCACTGTGTGTGATGTGTTTAAGCTTGATTGCCTATGCATGAGAATGCTAGGTCAGTTTTTCTGGTGAGTGCAATACCTTTGGGAGAGGAATCACAGCGGTGTTGGTGGAAGGATTTTTTTGTTCAAGTTAATGTATGGACTTTGTGTGCTGATTTAAGCTGAAACACTTGGCTGCACATATAAGAAAATTTCTTTTTGCTTTTGGACTTATTTTTACCCCCCTTTTTTTTCTCCTTTTTTCTTTTGTCAAAGTTTTTTTCACATTCTACTTTGGGATTCACAAAAGGATGTTATATGTTCAATATATCACATATGTATGATATTTATGTATATTATTTTTGCACATCATCACGTGGTGTGGGTTTGAGATATATACATTTGTTTAGTTATATACTCATCGTATATGGTTTAGCGCCACTATTTTTTACTAAAAATACGGTTCACATTACATGCTTTTTACTCAAACCTATACAATACCAATTCTACCTCCTATCCTCATAAGTTGGAGACCTTTCTCCAGGATATCCCCATCCCCAAAATTACCGAAATATAGGGGTATCATTCATTCACTTTTCTCATCCCCTAGTGCGCCTGATGTGTAGGTGCTCTGAAACTTTCAATATTTGCCATTGCTATCTGCTAACTTTAGCTATCGCCATCAGAGTTCATCCCGACAATAAAGGAGTCCTCTGCAATCCCCAAGAACACAAATGTGTGCTGTTTGCGGATAACTTGCTCCTATTATTACCTCCCCATTTACGTCCACCCCCAACGTGTATAAATTACTTTGGGACTTTGGTCTCATTTAAGTCCTCTAAATCTGTTGCCTTAAACATCTCAGTCCCTTCCAATTTGGTAGATCAACTCAAACAACACTTCCCCTTCGAATGGTCCTCTGACTCTGATCCTTACCTGGGAATCAAACTTCCCCAAAATGTAAGAAAGTTATATTCAGCTAATTATCCTCCCATGTTCTGGAAATTGGAGGAAGACTTGAAATTATGGTCGAAGTGTGGTCTCTCCTGGCTGGGTAGGGTAAATCCCATCAAAATTACATTGGTACCACGTTTACTATATCTATTCAGATCCCTCCCAACACCTATTAAGAAAAAGCAGCTCCTCAAGGTCAAATCGCAAATCATCCGTTGCGCAAAGGAAATAATTTTTTGCTTGAAAACTCTATGAGGTCTGGGACTTCCCAAACTTTGGTTCTATTACCAGGCTGCACAATAAGCACAAATTTCTAAAGTTTACTCTAGAGGTCCCAAACCTGACTGGGTCTCTATAGAGAGACAAGCAGTTCCCCATAATGCAATCGATTTTCTGCTGTGGAGCAATCCTGCACTGAGACCAGCAATCTTATCACCTACCCTCTTCCGATTCCTTTGCCTTGTGCGATGTCTTGCACAAACAGACTTCTCTAATATCTTGTACGAGGCCCTTATCACATTTATAACACAACCCATCCTTTCCCCCTGGCATGAATATACAAGCTTTTTGTTGGTGGCTGAATAAAGGCCTATTTCGAATAGGCCATTTCTTTAACATGAAATCCAGGCATAAACAATTGGGAAATGCAAAAACAAAGCTAGGGGAAACAAATGGAGAAAATAATATGCACTCATACAACACTAAAGCCCTGTACACACGATCGGTTTTCCTATGGATTCTAATCCGATGGATTTTTCCATCGGAAATCCGATGAAGCTGACTTCCATCAGTCTTGCCTACACACCATCAGTCAAAAACCGATCATCCCAAATGGCGTAACGTACGATGGCACTATAAAGGGGAAGTTCAAATCCAATGGCACCACCCTTTGGGCTGCTTTTGCTGATTTTGTGTTACCGCGTGTTAGTAAAACTGACCCAATCAAAATACACAATGGCACACGTCAAGGATGTCCCCTTTCCCCCTTACTTTTTATCCTATCGTTGGAACCCCTTATCAGGACCATAAATAACTTACATGACATTAGAGGTTTTACAGTACTGGAGAATGAATACAAAGTAGCTGCATATGCACATGACCTTCTCTTTTTTCATCACGCAACCACACATATCTATCCCTAAACTTACGGAGATTTTTAAAACTTTGGGATTTATTTCTAACTTCAAAATCAACCAAACAAAATCTGAGGCCTCGTACACACGACCGATTTTCTCGGCAAGAACCAGCAAGAAACTTGCTGGCAGAGAGGTCTTACCGAGTAAATCGGTCGTGTGTACGCTGCTAGCGTGTTTCTCGTCGAGAAAACCGACAAGAAACCTCGACGAGAAAATAGAGAACCTGCTCTCTATTTTCTCGTCGAGATTCTCCTCGGCATGTTTCTCGACGAGAAAAGTGAGTGTGTGTACACTTACCTGTCCGCCCGGAAGCCCGCGCATGTTCGAAATGAATTTGACGCATGCGCGGTAGCTTCCTAGGCATACGTAGGGTATACCAAGATGGCGGCGACGGCATCGAATGAGACGAGCGCATGCTCGACGTAGTCGATGACGTCACCGCGTACACTCCTTTCAAAGAACCGCGGGTTCTTTGAAACGAGCGTGTGTACACTCGGCCGGGACAAGTTTCTTGTCCAAGAATCTCGTCGAAAAAAACGACATGTTTTTTTCAACGAGAATCTCGGCCGTGTGTACGAGGCCTCAGGCTCTTAATCTGAATCTAGACCCCAAAAATTATGACCTACTCAAGAGTAACCACAATTTTAAATGGGAATTGAACACCCTTAAATATTTAGGAATCAAACTGACCCCATCTATTGATAGTCTCTTCTCAGCAAACTTTGTTCCCCTACTACATTCCATCACTGCAGACCTACAAAAATGGACCCCCAAGCTCTTTCCCTGGTTTGGAAGAGCGTCCATTCTAAAAATGACTATCCTCCCGAGACTGCTCTACTTTTTTAATGCTTTACCAATCAAGATGCCCTCCTCCTTCTTTTCAAAGCTACAAACCATCCAAAGACGCTTCCTATGGGCTGGGAAAAAAACGAGAATTAGTCTGAAACTCCTTACACTTCCAAAGAACAAGGAGGGCATCGGTTTACCTGATTATAAGAAATACCATATAGCTTCTCATATATCAAGACTAGGGATGAGCTTCGAGTTCGAGTCGAACTCATGTTCGACTCAGACATTGCCTGTTCGCCCGTTCGCCGAACAACGACCAGTTTGGGGTGTTCGCGGCAAATTCGAAAAGTCTATGGGAGAAATCTAAAGTGCTAATTATAAAGGCTTATATGCAAGTTATTGTCCTAAAAAGTGTTTGGGGACCCGGGTCCTGCCCCAGGGGACATGTATCAATGCAAAAAAAAGTTAAAAAAACGGCCGTTTTTTTAGGAGCGGTGACTTTAATAATGCTTAAAGTGAAACAATAAAAGTGAAATATTCCTTTAAATTTCGTACCTAGGGGGTGTGTATGATATGCATGTAAAGTGGTGCATGTTTCCCGTGCTTAGAACTGTCCCTGCACAAAGTGTCATTTCTGAAGGAAAAAAAGTCATTTAAAACTCACTCGCGGCTATAATGAATTGTCGGCTTTTATCAATACATACAAAAGTCATTGATAAAAAAAAAAAAAAAGCGTGGGGGTTCCCCCAAATTCAAGTACCAGGCCCTTCAGGTCTGGAATGGATATTATGGGGAACCCCGCCGCCAATGAAAAATAAAATGGCGTGGGGTTCCCCCTAAATATCCATACCAGGCCCTTCAGATCTGGCATGGATTTTAAGGGGAACTCCACCCCAAATTAAAAAAAAATGGCGTGGAGTCCCCCCAAAAATCAATACCAGACCCTTATCCGAGCACGCAACCTGGCCGGCCGCAGGGGAAGAGGGGGGGACGAGAGAGCGGCCCCCCTCCTTCCTGAACCATACCAGGCCACATGCCCTCAACATGGGGAGGATGTCCCCATGTTGATGGGGACAAGGGCCTCATCCCCACAACCCTTGCCCGGTGGTTGTGGGGGTCTGCGGGCGGGGGGCTTATCAGAATCTGGAAGATCCCTTTAACAAAGGGGACCCCCAGATCCCGGCCCCCCCCTATGTGAATTGGTAAGGGGTACATGTAAATAAATACACACAAACACCTTGGGAAAGTCCTTTATTAAAAAAAAAAAAAAAAAAACATTCCAGCGATGAAATCCAGTGTCCCGCGGCGATCCCGATGTCCAGCGCTGTCCGTCATTGGTTGTGCCTGTGCGGACCTTAAAAACGTCTATTTTTTAAACTTTTTTTTGCATTGATACATGTCCCCTGGGGCAGGACCCGGGTCCCCAAACACTTTTTAGGATAATAAATTGCATATTAGCCTTTATAATTAGCACTTTAGATTTCAAACGTTCGGGTCCATTGTATTTAATAGGGTTCTAAAGTTCACGCGAACATTCTGTCTGTTCGCAGGTTCTGGTGCGAACCGAACAGGGGGTATTCGGCTCATCCCTGATCAAGACTGATAGATTGGCATTGCCGCATCACTCACAAAGATTGGGTACAACTAGAGCGAGATCACAACATGAAACCCATCCTATATTTCCCTTGGTCAGCCTCTTCCAAATACGCCAGAAAAAAAAACAACCCCTTCGTAGCAACCACACTTGTTATTTGGCACAAAATAGCTACCCCTTAAAAACTAGCCACAATCCCTGGCCCATTGACACCGATTGCAGACAACCCAGACTTCTCACTGGGAGAAAACCAACTGAGACTTCCAATCCCCACTACCACTGGTAAACTGTTGGTCACCCATTGCTTGACTGCTGACAAGGTCAAACCTTCAGATGCTCTAAGAAATTAATTTGGTGAGCCATCACTCAAACCTTGGTCCTATTTACAGATGAAAGACTTTTTGATCAATAGCAAACATAAAAATGCATACTGTAAGAACCTGACCCAGCTAGAGAATATTTGTCTTTCAAGATCACAGATCACTAAGACAACATCCTTGGCATATTCCTGGCTGGGGCATACACAAACAGACGCATGCAAAAAACATAAAAACAAATGGGAAACTGATCTAGGTCTTACACTCCGCAACATACAATGGGAAAAGGCATGCATTTTTGCTCATAAAGGTCCTTTTTGCACATTTGGTGGAGTTGTCCCCCTATCCTTGACTATTGGTCTCAAGTAAAATTATGGATAAAACACATTACAGATACTAAGATCGATCTAAACGCAGCTGCATGCCTTCTACATATCAATCACTTTAAAATTAGCAAATATAAAAATGTGTTAACAAGGCATCTATTAACAGCTGCTAAAACACTTATTCCATTGCATTGGAGAACCACTAACACACCGACGGTCAAGGATTGGTTGGACACAAAATGGATGAAATTGTAGCAATGAAAAGAGAAACAACTGAAAGTTTCCACGCACTTTGGCAACCTTGGGTTCTATTCCTGTACTCTGATGAATTTCAAACTCTGATGAAATAAGATGCTCATAGATCTACATTACTGGCAATCTATTTAGTTATATCCTAGCAGTACTTTCTCTTTTCCTGCATAATGACACAATCATATTGTACTCTGTGACAGATTGCATTCTGGACTGTTGTGTTACTATTAATACAGCTAGAAGGTATTCAGACATTGAATCGATACTGCATTACCCGCCCTCCTGAAGCCCTCTACCCTAATAGCTCTCCCCCCCTTCTCCCTCCTCTTATCCCCCCTCCCTCTTCTCACTCCCCCCTTCTCTCTAAATCTGACCCTCTATCTCCCCCTCTCTATCCATATCCTTCCCCCCTCTATAAATAGGGATTAATATGATAGAATTACTGCCCCTATCTATACTGTATGTACTCTTTACCTCGCTAATTTTTTTTTGCATTTTGAAAGCTGAAGCTTGAACTTTGCTCATGTATTACCATTGTTAATATTTTGTAATTTTCTTTCAATAAAACTTTGATTGTGAAAAAAAAAAAAATGAAGGAGCTTATGCTTGTGTTCATAGAGAAATACCGTGAACTGCTGAACTTATGGGAGCTTAAAAATTGTTTGTACCACAACAGTGTGGTACAAAGGGCAACAATTGGAACATTAGCGGGATATATGAAGACCTGGATCCCACAGGCAGACTATACAATGATGAACAATAAAATAAACAACATGAGGAATGCCTACAAAAAACGCTACAAAGAAGTCTGCGTTTCAATGAGATCAGGAGCAGCAGCAGACAAAGTAGTTCAGCCCAAGCTGTGGTACTACAAGCATCTGCAATTTCTGGACGACCAGTTTGAGGCCAGGGAATCACTTTCCAGCCTTCCCTCCACCCTTCCTTCCACCCTTCCCTCCAGCATTCCTTCTACCCTTCCCTCCACCCTGCAGAGGGGGAAGAGGAGCCTCCTGAGCTATAAGAGCCGGATCTGCGCATCTTCAGCCAGGTATAGTATTTTTAAATTCACAAATTAAATAATTAAATTTAAAAAAAATTAAAAAGAAAAAAACAGACAAAAAAAATTTTGCAAAAATAAAAAAACACAAAAATAAATTTGCCAAAAAATGAAAACAAACCAAAAAATAAAAATAAAAAATATTGCCCAGAAAATATTGGTACCGTATTTAACCACTTCAATACCATGCACTTATGCACCTTCCCGCCCAGACCAATTTTCAGCTTTCAGTACTCTCACACTTTGAATGACAATTACTTAGTCATGTTACACTGTATCCAAACAAAATTTTTATCATTTTCTTCTCACAAATAGAGCTTTCTTTTGGTGGTATTTAATCGCCACTGGGTTTTTTATTTTTTGCAATATAAGCAAAAAAACAGCATTTTTTTAAAAAAAAACACTTTTTTTTTGTTTCTATTGTAAAATTTTGCAAATAAGTAATTTTTCTTCATAAATTTGTGCCAAAATGTATACTGCTACATATCTTTGGTAAAATGAACCCAAATTAGTGTATATTATTTGGTCTTTGTGAAAGTTATAGAGTCTACAAACTATGGTGGCAATCACTGAAAATTTATCACATCTGATCACGCCTGATGTACTGAAGGCATATCTCATTTCTTGAGACACTAACAAGCAAGGAAAGTACAAATACCCCAAAATTACCACTTTTTGGAAAGTAGACAGTCCAAGGTATTTACTAAGAGGCGTGGTGAGTTTTTTGAAGTTGTATTTTTTTCCCACAGTTCTTGGGAAAATTTAATATATTTTTTTTTTTTTTACACAAACTGGTCATATTAACAGTTTTTTTTCTCTCACACAGCATATGCATAATTGCAACTACACCCCAAAATACATTCTGCTACTCCTCCTGAGTGTAGTGATACCACATGTGTGAGACTTTTACACAGCCTGGCCATATACAGAGGCCCAACATTGAAGTAGCACTTTCAGGCGTTCTACAAGCATAAATCGCACATATCCTTTCTCAACCACCTATTACAATTTTGAAGGCCCTGGAGCACCAGGACAATAGAATTTTCCACAAAATGACCCCATTTTGGAAAGCACACACCCCAACGTATAATCTATGAAGCATTATGAGTCTTTTGAACGGTTCATTTTTTTTCCAGAAGGTTTTGGAAAATGTGGAGAAAAAATTAAAATGCATTTTTTTTACACAAAGTTGTCCATTTATAAGATATTTCTAACGCATAGCATATACATAGCAAAAATGACACCCCAAAATGCATTCTGCTACTCCTCCTGAGTATAGCGATACCACATGTGTGAGACTTTTACACAGCCTGGCCATATACAGAGGCCCAACATTGAAGTAGCACTTTCAGGCGTTCTACAAGCATAAATCGCACATATCCTTTCTCAACCACCTATTACAATTTTGAAGGCCCTGGAGCACCAGGACAATAGAATTTTCCACAAAATGACCCCATTTTGGAAAGCACACACCCCAACGTATAATCTATGAGGCATTATGAGTCTTTTGAACGGTTCATTTTTTTCCAGAAGGTTTTGGAAAATGTGGAGAAAAAATTAAAATGCATTTTTTTTACACAAAGTTGTCAATTTATAAGATATTTCTAACACATAATATGTACATAGCAAAAATTACACCCCAAAATGCATTCTGCTACTCCTCCTGAGTATGGCGATACCACATGTTTGAGACTTTTACACAGCCTGGCCACATACAGAGGCCCAACATCCAAGTAGCACCTCCAGGCATTCTAGCAGCATTAATTGCACATATCATTTTCTGACTACCGATCACATTTTTGAAGGCCCTTCATATATCTAACACATAGCAGGTACATACCAAATAACAAAAGATTACCTGTGGTTTTAGAAGTGCAGTGGTCCACAGAGGAGAGCATCGGTCCAGGCAGCAGGCAGGGATGAGGTCAGCGACAGCAAAAGCAATCATCCAGGCAGCAGGCAGGAATACTGTCCATAGTTCGCACAGGCAGAGATACTGTCAGCACAGCCAGAGCACAGCCAAAGCACAGGTCCAGGTAGCAGGCAGAGGTGTCCCAGCAGAAATGCTGTCCAAAGTCAGTAGAGGCAGCAGGCAGATATATGGTCAACACAGCCAAAGTATTGGTCCAAGCAGCAGGAAGAAACATGGTCCATAATGTCATGGGTCATTACAGGCAGTAATATGGTCAGCACAGCCAAATTATTGGTCCAGGCAGCAGGAAGGACCATCAAGCTTAGGGCCAGGGGGGCAGGGGTAGAGGCTTCTCCCACCCAAATCGCTTTGAAGCCTCCGGGCAACCAGACCCTGTTCTTGGAGCACAGAAAACGAAAAACTGTTTTTCTCTACTCAGAACGCTATTCTAAAGCCCCTCACATATGTGAGACCCCTGTGTACTAAAAGTAGATGGCCAAAAGATCAGTCCAAGTGGCAGGCAAAAACATGGTCGATTAACAGGCCAAGGCCGGTACACGTGGAAGTCAGAAACGTGGTTTAAATCGGCAGGCAGAGGCATCGTCGGTAAACAGGCCAGGGTCAGTTAATTAACATGGAAGGTAGTTAGTAACATGGTAGCAGGCAAATAGGGAAATGGCAGTCTGTTAATAATAAGGGGAACTAATGGATGTATGATAATTTTTGAAGCAATTTCCGATGCACAGGCCAGGTTGGGAGGGACAATCGGGACAATAATAGCTGGTGTCTCTTCTTACTCCTCCTCTGCTGCATACACGGCATTTCTTTTGGCGTCTTCTTCCAGATTCTGTGGGGGGGATGCTAAAGGGATAGTGTCGCTCGTGAAGCCGACTCACACTATCAGAGCGAATGCTTCCTGGGGCAGGATCTTGTTGGTAAATGAGGGCATCGATGATATCTTCGATATATTGGAGGTAGTGGAGTCGGTGATTTTGAGTTGCTTTTTGGTAGCAGACAAACGAATTAAAAAGGGCCATGTGAAACAGGTGAAACGCAACTTTTTTGTGCCAATAATGGGACTTTCTGGTTGATAAGTAGGGCTGTAGCATCTGGTCGTTTAAATCCACCCCCCCCCCATGTAAAAATTGTAGTCGTGGACACATTCAGGCTTTACAATGGAGCCGCGTCTTCTTGGGATCTCCACCATGGTGTCATTGTGGATCGTAGAGAGGATGTGGACATCTTTCTTGTCCCTCCACTTCATGGCCAACACCTCCTCGTTCCTCATGGATGCCGATTCTCCAGGTCGCAATTTTTTTGTCAATACATTTTGTGGGAATCCCTTCCGTTTTTTTTTTAAGGTACCGCAGGCCGGGGTTTGTTTACTGTAAAGGTGGCGAAAAAGGGGCAGGCTGGTATAATAATTATCAACATATAAATGGTAACCTTTTCCGAACAGGGGGTATGCCAACTCCCAGACAATTTTCCCACTGGTTCCAATATATGTGGGGCAATCACGGGGCTGGAGCTGGGAGTCTTTGCCTTCGTAGATCCTGAATTTGCAGACGTATCCAGTGGCTCGATCACATAATTTATTTAATTTTAACCCATACCTGGCTCTCTTGCTTGGTATGTACTGCTTGAACTGCAGTCGGCCGGTGAAATGTACGAGGGACTCGTCCACACAAATTTTTTGGTCTGGGATGAAAACTTCTTCAAATCGCTGGGAAAAGGCATTGATTAGGGGGCGTATCTTGTACAATTTGTCATAGTTGGGATGATCTCGGGGAGGGCACTGTGAATTGTCATTGAAGTGGAGAAAGCGCATAATCATGTCGTATCTTTTCCTGGACATGACAGCGGAATATATGGGCATGTGTTGGATGGGGCGTTTGGACCAATATGAATGGACTTCGTTCTTTTTTGTAAGCCCCATATTGAACATAAGGCCCAAAAATAATTTAAATTCCTCCAATGTTAGACGCCGCCACTGGAACATGCGGGCGTAGGAAGAATCGGGGTTGGCAGCAATAAATTGGGATGCATACAGATTCGTTTGATCCACTATATTCTGCAGCAAATCTTGTGGGAAAAATAAACAAAAATAATCAAATTTAGAAAAATTTGTAGTGTCGGGCTGCACACCTGGCTGTGCGGTGAAAGGGGGGATAATAGCGGATCCTGAGTTGGCAGGCAACCATAAGGGGTTTGCCAGGGCATCGGGAAGGTAGGATTGGGGCTGGATTCTTCGGGTTGGGCGTGCATTTCCATTGCTTGTACTGGGCTCCTCTTCCTGGGGTATGGCGCTGCTGGTGGTGGGCAGTTCTCCTGATCTTGGTGCTGATCTTGGTGCTGATCTTGGTGCCGATCGCATTCTTTTGGGAGGGACGGTTTCCTCCGGGGACTCGGACTCTGAGCCACTATCCTCCACTGGCTCGTATTCCGAACCAGAATCGGATAATGGGAGCTCCCCGCTGCTCTCATCATCCGACATGGCAAGAATGGCATATGCCTCCTCAGGTGTGTAAACCCTTTGGGACATTATGGCAGGGCTTATTGGTGGGCCTGTGTAATGGTACTGCTGGTGGTAGTGGTGGCGGTCTGTGTTGTAGTACCGATGGAGGTATTAGTGGTGGGCCTGTGTGGTGGCACCGATGGCGGTATGGGTGGTGGTGGTACCAATGGCGGTACAGGTGGTGGTGGTACCGATGGCGGTACGGGTGATGGTGGTGGTGGCGGCGGTACCGATGGTGGTACAGGTGGCGGTACGGGTGGTGGTGGTAGCGATGGCGGTATGGGTGGTGGTGGTACCGATGGCGGTACAGGTGGTGGTGGTACCGATGGCGGTACAGGTGGTGGTGGTACGGGTGGTGATGGTACCGATGGCGGTACAGGTGGTGGTACAGGTGGTGGTGGCACTACTGACGGTGGTACGGGTGGTGGTACTGGTGGTGGTACCGATGGCGGCACTAGTGGTGATACTGGTAGCGGGCCTGTGTGGCAGTATAGATGCTGGGCCTGGTGGCGGTACTGGTGGTGGTACTGGTACCGATGGCGGTACTGGTAGCCTGTGTGGCGGTGCCAATGGCGGTACCAATGGAGGTGGGCCTGTGACAGATGATTGACAGATGGGCTGATTGATTGACAGATGGGCTGATTGATTGATTGACAGATGGGTTGATTGATTGACAGATGGGGTGATTGATTGACAGGTGGGGTGATTGATTGACAGATGGGCTGATTGATTGACAGATGGGCTGATTGATTGACAGATGGGCTGATTGATTTACAGATGGGCTGATTGATTGACAGATGGGCTGATTGACAGATGGGCTGATTGGCTGGGCTGATTGATGTGCTGGGCTGTGTGACAGGTCCTCTTTATGGGGGGGGCGTGTTGTGCACTGTAAACTTATGTAGACAAACTACACTGAGCTAACTTACTGATCTCTTCTCTCTCCTCACAGATCGGTGTGTGAGGAGAGAGCAGGGATCAGGTAGTAACTCCTGTGGAGTTTGTTTACATTTGTGACCGGCTGTGATTGGACACAGCCGGTCACGTGGTAAACAGCCAATTCATTGGCTGTTTACTCTGATCGGGGACGCGCTGTGTCCAAGGGACACTCGCCTTCCCCGATCCCCGCTCTGCAAGCCTGTGGCGGCGCGCACGGAGCGCGCCGCCGAGTTTGTTTTGACAGGTGATCGGCTGTGACTTTGACACAGCCGATCACATGGTAAACAGCCAATGAAATTGGCTGTTTACCGTGATCGGGGAAGCGCTGTGTCCGAGGGACACATGCCGTCCCCGATCACCGCGCTGCGCGCCCCCGCGGGCGCACGCAAGGCATTATCCTGCAGGACGTCATATGACGTCCAGTATCGATATTGCAACCACTTCCCGGACGTCAATTCGCTATTGACTGGGCGGGAAGTGGTTAAAAAAGCTGGGGTCAGAATGAGAGTCTTTTCTATTTATTAACATTCAAATTGCAACAGTCATGAGCTTTTTTATACACAGGATGAGCTCAGCCAGGAGGAAGAGGCTCCGGAATGTGGCAGGCAGGAGGAGGCAGGGGTGAGTGGCAGACAGGAGGAGGCCTGCCCAAGTGGCACTCAGCAGGTCCCCAGGCCTAGTGGCAGCACCCAGTCCCCAGTGGATCCCCTCCACGTCAGACCCAAAAAATCTCGGAGGATGACACAGGTGGAGGAGGAGTCACTTAAAATGATCAGGGACGCTGCTGCCATAATGGAGTGCTTTAGCGCCTACCTGGCTGAGAAGCTAGTTAAACTTGGGGAGGGACAATGTGCCCTCTGTGAGCACCTGATATATACTGCCATTCACACGGCGGGGAGGGGGCAGCTGACAGAGGCCACACATCTCTGTCATCTGGCCCATCCTTCTCCTCCTTCTTCTCCTCATCCTGCCACATTTCCACCGACAGAGCCACAGCCTGCAAGGGGGCGTGGATGGGGCCGTTGAAGAAACTCTGCAGGGAAGCGTGGAGGGAAGGCTACAAGGAAGACCAGAAAGTGATTCCCTGGCTTCAAGCTGCTCTGCCAGAAGTTGCAGTTTGTTGGAGTACCACAGCTTGGGGTCATGTATGTCTTCGGCTGCTGCTCCTGATTTCCTTATGTTGTTTATTTTATTGTTCATCAAAGTCATGTCTGCCTTTGGGGTCCAAAGTCTGCATAAATTCAACTAATTTTTCAATTGTTGCCATTCATTTTTATTTTGTTTTTCCAGAATAAATGGATCTTTGATTTAAGCAAAATACTTGCCTATGTGTTTTTATTGTGAGTAGCAATAACATTTCATAAAGACAATGTGTAATTAACAAGGGACATCAACCTCCTTGAGGGTAAAAAAATATAAAAAAGACGTTGTGAGAACTTGTCACAAAAAAAATGAGCCCACAAGAAACAAAAATTAATAAAATAAAAAAAAAAAGTAGATCTTGATTCGAAATAAAATTAAAAATTAGGGAGATCTGGCTTTAAAAAAAGATACAATTATTCATGAGATCACAAGAAACAATAAATAAATAAGTTTGTCAGAACTCTGGATAAATATCTGCAGCAAAAAAAAAAACATTTTTAAGACCATTATAAAGAAGAAAACAATGTGCTGCATTAAACGAGGCAATAATTTGCAGAATGACAAATGTGCTCTCTCCATTAGGAACGCTAGTTTTACCAGAACGAGCGCTCCCGTCTCATAATTCAGTCTGAGCATGCGTGGGTTTTTTATCCGATGGAGTTCCCCACAGACATTTGGAATTTGCTATCGTTTTTTTTTTCCATCGGATAAATTTAAAACAGGTTCTATTTTTTCACACCGATGGAAAATAGACCAATGGGGCCCATACACGATCTGTTTGTCCGATGACAAAAGTCCATCGGACTGTTTTCATCGGTAAAACCGATCGTGTGTACAGGGCTTAAGAGGAACATACACAAATGGTAGGAGCCTAGCTAACAAAATAGAGGAACTGGAGCTGCTATTACATAAGGAGGTCTTAGATTTTGTGGGAATACCAAACTTGGTTTGTGTCAGGAACCATGAATCAGGCTGAGACAGAACTGCAGTAAAAATCACACTATTTTAATAAAATGGTAAAATGATATAAACAGAGCAAACTTGGTCAAAACATAGCCAGAGTTCGGTAACTAGGACGGGTAGTCAGAACAAGCCAGAGAAACAAGAGCCCAGAGATCAGTGAAGTCGGGTGCAACAAACAGGATCAGGAACCAGAAGGGAAGTCAGCCAAGCAAAAGACTTTCACATGAAAACACAGCTGAGAAAGTCCAGATATGTTGATCAAGGCAAATGCACTGAAGATATAATCCAAGGAGTCTATATAACCATCAGCTCTAGCTGACAATCAGGAAATAAAGACCAAGTGAGTCACTGTGGAAGGAAGAGACTTTGTCAATTAACTGACAACTGAGCACAGAGCTCTGAGAAGGAAGGGCTGAGCCCAGCCCTGACAGTTTGACAGCTCTCACGATTGACTGGCCAACATACAGAGGTATTCCTTGTATTGCAAGGACAGAGAAGGTAGAAGAGGGGGAGGGGTGTGTCTATATGTCAAAAATGATACATGGGGTGGTAGACAGGAGCGACATTATGAATGGGACTAGAGGGGAGGTTGAATCAGTGTGGGTAGAAAAGAGAAGGTAAGCAGTAAATTAGTAGTGGGGGTATGTTATAGGCCACCCAATCTGCAGGAGGAGGAGGAGCTACTATCTACTACTACTACTATCACAGTTAGAAATGGCAGGGAAACAGGGAAATGTAATCATAATGGGGGACTTCAATTATCCCGATATTGATTGGGCTGAGGGAACAGCTCACTCATTTAAGGCCCGTCATTTCATGAATGTCTTACAGGACAACTTCCTGTTCCAATTGGTGGATTCCCCAACTAGAAAGAATGCCCTGTTAGATCTATTAATTACAGACGATCCAAGTCTGATCTCAGGTGTGGTGATATGCGACAACTTGGGATATAGCAATCATAGGATGATTACATTTTGCATAAATCATGGGAAAAGGAGGCACGAGGGTAGCACAAAAACACTAAATTTTAAACAAGCAAATTTTTCTGAACTGCGATCACTGCTACATGACAGAAGAGAAATGTAAATGCTTTACAAAGGTATCACACAGTGCATTCCAATGGGCAATAAATATAGAAGAACGAGGATTAAACCTGGGTGGCTAAACCGTAATGTGAAAAGTCGCATTAAAGAGAAGAATATGGCCTTTAAAAAATATAAAGGGATTTGGTCTTCATTAGCATTCCAACATTACAGGGAATGTAATAAGAAGTATAAAATCGCAATCAGGGCGGCTAAAAACAATTAAGAGAGACACATAGCGGAAGACAGTAAAAAGAACCCAAATAAATTTTTTAGATATATTAACAGTAAAAAATCAGAACACATTCCACACATAATAGATGAGGATGGGAGGATGGTTATAGATGACACAAAGAAGGCAACTGTACTAAATACCTTATTTTCCTCAGTTTTTTCACAGGAAAAACCAAGGGTTTTACCGACCGTGACTATACTGTTGATGGCACAACACAGGACATTCCCTCGTGGCTAACTCAGGGCAGAGTCAGGGAAAGACTTAATAAACTTAACACAAATAAATCACCTGGACCATACACCTGAGAGTCCTCAGAAAACTTTGTGGACAGCATAATGACAGGATTGGTACCAGCTGATTGGAGAAAAGCCAATGTGGTACCAATATTCAAAAAAGGGCAGAGACATATTCCTGGGAATTATAGGCCAGTCAGCTTAAAGGAGTTGTAAAGGTACATTTTTTATTTTCTAAATAGGTTCCTTTAAGCTAGTGCATTGTTGCTTCACTTACCTTTTCCTTTGATTTACCTTCTAAAGGTTTGTTTTCTTTGTCAGAATTTTTCACTTCCTGTTTCTCCTCACTGAACTCCACACCATCATCCGAGTGGTGTGGAGTCATCCAGAACAGCTTACTGAACAGCTTACTGAGGATAAACAGGAAGTGAGAAATTCAGACAAAGAAAACAAAGAAAAAAAATATTTAGAAGGGAAATCTAAGGAAAAGGTAAGTGAAGCAACAATGCACTAGCTTAAAGGAACCTATTTAGAAAATAAAAAATGTACCTTTACAACTCCTTTAACATCAATAGTGGGTAAATTATTGTAAGGGATGATTAGAGACTATATAATAATAACAAGTTTTACAGAGGAAAACAATATCATTAGCGGTAATCAGCATGCTCAGATATTCACTGCCCGGGTTTCACACCCAGGTGATGTGAATATATATGTTATCACCACAGTATGTGCTGGTTTATAAATTCTTCAAAATTGAGATGTACATTTAGTGATTCTTCTGTATGAATACTGTGAATTTATGTATTTATTTGTGTTTATTATTTTTCTCTCCTTTTGTTTTTCTATTGTAAAGTTGGGGCGGGTGACCAATGCCTCCGACTCTATGGACTCTTCCACATTGACATGCCTCCCAATCATGGTATGGTATGTACAACTTTGAACCAATGAAATAGCCTCATTATTCATCTGGGTGCAAGCTTATGCACGCATCTATGCGGACCAACTATGTTGGTCTGCGTTCTTGTGATGTGTTGTGCGCGCACACCAGTTTCCATGGCATGTACATTCCCCTCCGTGCCACCCACCCACCCAGCAACAGAGGAATCACATGACCACATGCGGGCGCCCGGGGGCATTCATCAGTACATCTTACTGAATCCAAGCTAAGGCATGGATGCTATGACTGTCCTACCTCACACGGTGACATCTTCCTGTCCACCCCCGATGCACGCGCTGCCCGACACTCTGCGGCGGCGCCGTTGTCGCCCACACCAGGTCAGCCACCGTACTGTCATCAATGCGCATGTGCGGGGTCTGGCTGTACATTCGATGGCACCCCCATGGAAACGTCATCTCCGCGCGCCCGCATTCACGCCGTTGACGTTCATACGTCAATATGCGGCGTCGCCATACCATCGCCTCGGGGGTACAAAAGGCCAGACGCAGCCATTATGGGCATTACGGGGCCCGTCCAGGGAGCATAATCACCGCACCGACAGCCACAGGTAAAACTCAGCATCATTTAGACCATGGATATGCAATTAGCGGACCTCCAGCTGTTGCAAAACTACAAGTCCCATCATGCCTCTGCCTCTGGGTGTCATGCTTGCTGCTGTCAGAGTCTCGCTATGCCTCATGGGACTTGTAGTTTGGCAACAGCTGGAGGTCCGCTAATTGCATATCCCTGATTTAGACGCTCTGCTAATTGTATACTTATGGACATGGAAAGCCAATGCCTGTTCATTTGTCATGATACCTGTTATATCCTTATGTTTAGATCACAATGTGAAGCATTCTCTGACATAGTCAGAGCTTTCCTTTCCTCAATACATCATGTCTGCTGCACACTAAATTCAGGCGCAGCTAATTACAGGTATTTGCCAGACTCGTTAATGTTAGTCTTCATGCATCAGTTACTCTGCATATGCCTTAGTCTAGGCCTATAGGAGTCTATAGATGCACATTTATTTTCTTCCTTCTCTACAGATATAATCAGTATACCTCTCTGCAATCTAATGAAATATACTTACCTGCTGTCCTGCGGTCCAATAAGCTCCCAGGCTTTCTAACTCAATTTAAACAGTAAGCATTCATATATTTCCATTTTATATTTGCACGCTTATACATGGTCCAAAACAGACCATGTTTAGATTGATATCCAATAAGATGCATCTTTCATGAAACAAACCCTATAAACACTGTTTTCTATATTTAGGTTCCCTGTTATCACCATCTGCCTTAATATCCCCCCCATAGGATCCCCTGTGATTTGCTCATGTTTTTGCATGGAGTGGTGGTATGGGTGGAGAATAACTTGCCAGCTTCACTCTCGGGTGCACCCCCACTCAGGCGACACCCGGTTGTCAGTACGAGGATCCACAAGAGCACGGAGGTATTAAAACACCTGTCTCCAATTATTCTTAATTAATAAATTTTTGCATTTATGATTGTTATTTGATTACGATAAACTTTGATTTCTTGCAAATGTGTCAAATCAATGATGGAATAAACTTCATTGCATTATTTTTTGTCCTAAACATTTATGTTTATTTTAGATAAACTACAGTCCATGTGCGTCCCTGAAGAAGCATTAATTATTATAGGGGGCGTGGCCTGACGCGAACAGGGACGGACGTGCTTTGGAGGAGCTCCAGGTCTCCAGAAATTCATCCACCGCCATCCGGACCGCTAAAACCCCTATTCGGGTCCTAAATTCACACCGGCCTGCTCACCTTGCCCCACAGCAGTGTCCTGGACCGTTGTTCCGGTGCGAATCGGTCGGGGGATGCCCGAGATCCGACGCCTTCAGCGTCTGCAGTCGCCACCATCTTCTCGGCCTAAAGCCTCCCGGAAGATCCAGACCCCAGCAGTCTTGGAGGTAAGGGACCACCATCCGTCCCCACCCGCCACCCATCCTCTTACCTTAAAGGAGTTGTAAAGGTACATTTTTTATTTTCTAAATAGGTTCCTTTAAGCTAGTGCATTGTTGCTTCACTTACCTTTTCCTTAGATTTCCCTTCTAAATATTTTTTTTCTTTGTTTTCTTTGTCTGAATTTCTCACTTCCTGTTCCTCCTCAGTAAGCTGTTCAGTAAGCTGTTCTGGATGACTCCACACCACTCGGATGATGGTGTGGAGTTCAGTGAGGAGAAACAGGAAGTGAGAAATTCAGACAAAGAAAACAAACCTTTAGAAGGTAAATCAAAGGAAAAGGTAAGTGAAGCAACAATGCACTAGCTTAAAGGAACCTATTTAGAAAATAAAAAATGTACCTTTACAACTCCTTTAAGCTACCTGGAGGCAGAGCCGAATCCCGGAACCATCTGTGGTGGCCGTTACTCCACGCGGCCTAGTGAGGCCTTGAATCCCCAGTCTCTCCTACGGCTGTACCCCCGCGAGCGCGTAGTGCGGCCGGCCCGATCCGACTCTGAGGGCCGGGATCTCCACTTGGCACCCGCCCGGACCCCCATCCTGGGCCCTGTCTTCAGCTGAGAGAGCCTATAGGAACCTTCTGGACTGCTCCCATCCACGAGGGCTCCGCCGCCATCTTGAGGCCTGCGGGGACTCCGAATCCCCGGCGCTCGAGTACCGCGACCGCGAGGCGAGTGGTGAACACCCCAGGATACACCCGAGTAAGCCTCCCTGGACTAGCGGGACAGACCTGGGGAGGTCCGAAGGCCGGCAGAGGCATCCTGTGGTAGACGGCGCGCTGAGCATAGAGGTGAGCGGAGGCCATCTTGCTACACCCTGGGCACACTAGTAGCCTCTCCATCCCCCATAATCTACAACCAAGCCCCAAATTAACATCCGGACTGCAAGGGGGGAGACCCAGGCTGCGGGGTGGGAGAACTTGCCTAACCCCAGTGATCACCAAGTCCCTGTCCCCATAGACACCTAAATCGGCCATCTTGCTACACCCAACAGCAGTGTAACTGGGGCACCACGTATTCTTTTAAGTCACACTTCAGAGGCTCCTGAACTACCCAGCAGATTGGTCTACCAAGCTCAATCCCCTTCATTAGATCCCATTACTTATTACTTCAAAAGACGCCGCATTCTGCATCACTATACTCCTAGGAGCGGCCATCTTGCTACACCCCATTAACCTGTTCTCCCGGGTTCCTAATTGGTTTACTCTTACTCTGATGGTCCCGCACCCCCCTCATCAGGAAGTACATATCATTATTGCAGTCCTGTAATGAGTCTTTAACCTGCGCTACACGAGACAGGATGTACTAAAAGACATAGTAAAAGGGGGCGCATACGCAGCTCTTAGGATGGCGAACGAACTTGACTAGAGCTCCGGCCTCACCTCCTGCATCCGAAGCTCCCGCTCCGCTACACTAGAGACTTTTGCTCCGGGAGCCACCTCCACTGAACCGGGAACCCCTCAGCTACCTGCCGAACGTTGTATGGGTAAGATCGGTGACCAGAGGCGCATATACCAGACACGATCCTCACAGGCCGCATCGCAACCTGCGTGCCACATGGAAAAATACCTGCTTAGACCGCAGTCCCCGGCCTCAATTTCTATGGCCGAAGCCGCCGATCAGCCAGACGCACTCCCGCTGGTCGATCCCTCATTGTTTTATAGATAACCCCCCTGCCTTCTCACACAACAGCTCCTCGCAGCAACCTCCAATGACGTCCCTGGTAACAGTAGATGTCCTGGACCTGAAACTGCAGACATTGCTCCAGACTCCAGAGTATCACTCACAACGTTGCAAAGGAGGTTAATAAACTAGCTCACAAACTGAGAGGGGAGATTGACCAGCTGGGGGAAAGAACAGACACCCTTGAAACAAAACTAGAATTATGTGCACACCTTAGAAGAGGAGAATGCTAACCTAAAGAATGCAGTACTGCAACTGCAGGTGCAGCAAGAAGACCTCGAGAACAGAGAACGTAGGCAAAACCTCCGCATACGAGGAGTCCCTGAGTCTGTTGCTGACAAGGACATTAGGCCATACTTGCTAGCCCTGTTTAACTTTCTGGCTCCCGATATCCCGGACATTGATCTGCGCTTTGACAGAGCACACAGATCACTGGTCCCTAAACCCCCTCAGGGTGCTAATCCCAGGGACATCATAGTCCGCTTTCATTTTTACGAAAGCAAAGAGGCCCTGACAATCGCCACAAGAAACAAATCTAGAGTGGACTTTAAGGGGGCAAAGATACAAATCTTCAGCAACCTATCGCCCATAACGCTAAATAAAAGACGCAACCTTCGCCCTATTACTGCCCACTTACAACACCACCACGTACCCTATAGATGGGGCTTCCCCTTTCGTCTGACGGTGACCAAGGATGGCGCGCAACACACCATGAGCGACCTCCAGGAAGGTGAGTCCTTTGTCAGGAGCCTGGGACTCCCCCCTGTTCCTGAGGAGGATCTGCAAGCCCAATTCCCACCCTCTAGACCTCTGTCAACACCCGGGAAGATGTGGACCCCGGTTCGTCACAGATCCAGAAAAACCACGTTCACCCCACAAAGGAACACATCTTCTAAAGGCCCCACCTGAAATATCCACGGACCCTCACGTCTGGTATGTAATCCTTTTTCTCCTTTCCCCCGATCTACTTAGGTCAAAGAGGCCCTGATGTTGGGCCTATGCAATCCCTTTGAAAAGTCTCTGGGCTCAGAGACCGGTGTTCTCCCCCCTTCTACTTGTTCATCCATGGGCGACTGCCCTCATGGACAACTACAGTTCTACGGTTCCCACTTAACCTTAACTTTAACTTTTTCTACATTTGCTTTTTCGGATCAGGTTGAGACCGGTTAGCTCGGCCATGCGAGCTGCTGTGTTTCCCCCACTATGGTCGTGTTTTTTGACCATAATCCCTTGGAGATGAGTTTCTCCTCGGGCACTCTACCTACACGGTATGTCGTTTTTGTTTTACTTTTTCTTTTTCTTTTTGTTCTCCCATGTTTTTTAGGGATCCTTTTTGATCCCATATTTACCTACGTTAGAATCTTCTATTCACGAATGTATGTTATATTACATGTTTTCATATCATTAGGGTTGCACGGAGGTCTATTTTTTGAACTACTCAGAAAATGTTTCTATGTTTTTATTCCCATGTTCTTCCTATATGGGTTTAAACATACAATTGTACGAAGTCTTTTGTCTACAATATGGTATACGCTTAATGCATTTTACACGAATGTAATGTCAGATTTTTCCCCATTCTGCACCTATGGCAGTTAGTGTCTTCTCATGTAACGTTAAAGGTCTAAATTCCATTCGGAAGAGATGGCTTGCCCTTAAAGAGTTCAAAGCATCTAATGCTGAGGTGATCATGGTCCAGGAGACACATTTTAGGGCGGGGGGCTCTTTCATATTTGCTTCTAGGCACTACCCCACAACTTTTGTGGCGTCTTCTCCCTCTGGAAAAGCTGGAGTGGCGATTCTCCTTAAACGTTCATCCACCATAAAGGTGAAATCCTCATATTTAGACCCCCAAGGTCGCTTTATCCTCCTGGACTGTGGTCACCAAAATACTTCTTTTACTTTAGCGAATGTATATGTTCCCAACACAGGCCAAATTGGTTTTCTTGACACTTTCTTTGACAAACTACACAAATATGCCCAACCCTTTCAGATTATTGGGGGAGATTTTAACTTGTGCATGTCTCCAATTAGGGATAGGGCCACCCTTTTTCAAGACAAACCTCCACTACAGGCACATAAATCTTCCTCCTCGTTCCGCAAAACAATTAGAACAAATAGACTGTTTGGTTCTTGGAGGGTAAAACACCCGACAACCAAACAGTTCACCTTCTTCTCTCCACCCCACAAGCTGTACACGAGAATTGACTATTTTTTCATCTCTGCACCCCTATTGCCATACCTGGTTGACGCCAACATTCTCCCAATTACATGGTCTGACCATGCCCCCATCACTATTGACCTCCTATTGTCTTCACCCACGCCTAGGAAATGTCATTGGCGCCTTAACGAGTCACTCCTAAACTCACCTAAGACCCATCTACCACTACAAGACAAACTGAATGAATATTTTCAGATAAATAAAGACTCGGTGTCGGAGATCTCCGTTCTGTGGGAGGCACATAAGGCGTTCTTCAGAGGTGAATGCATCGCAACTGGATCTCGCCTTAAAAAAGACCGTGTTTTGCAGAGATCGACTTTACTGACTCAGTTATTAGAAGCTGAACAAAAACTTCTCAGACGCCCCACGATGGAGGGTCTCAGAGCCGTAACAGCACTAAGAAATCGTATCAAAACACTAGATTCGGCAAGAATCACTAAATCCATGCTCTGGGCAAAGCAAAAATGTTATGAATTCGCCAATAGACCCCATAGGATGCTTGTCCAAATTCTGAAACCACGCCCCCATTCATCTTTACCCGACTTCTTAACACAACAAGACAATAAGCCCACATATTGCCCTAGAATTATGGCTAATGTATTCGGAGACTTCTATAAGAAACTATATAGCTGCCTATCCACAGACCCGACCACTCAATTCACACAAGACAAGTTTAACAATTTTATGGACTCTTTTAAGCTTCCCACTCTGTCCCCAGACGATCGCTCAAGACTAAACGCACACGTGTCAGTTGAAGAGATCACTGCAGTTATTAAACAGCTACCGACTAATAAAACCCCAGGGCCGGATGGTCTTCCCTACTTTATGCCTCTTTAATGAACGGAAAAATCCCCCACGCTCAATTCCTACATGCGTTCGTCATGGTGATCCCCAAACCAGGGAAAGACCCATCCCTACCTGACAACTACCGCCCCATAGCTCTCCTAAATTCTGACTATAAAATTTTTACAAAAATACTTGCCAACAGACTGTCCCTGCTCCTCCCCAAACTAATCCACAGAGACCAGGTCGGTTTTGTGCCATCCAGACATGCTGGGGACAATACTAGACGAACCATAGATTTAATAGACCTCCTGACTAGGGATGAGCTTCGTGTTCGAGTCGAACATACGTTCAACTCGAACATCGGCTGTTCGATCGTTCGACGAAGATCGAACGATTTGGGCCGTTCGCGCCAAATTCAAGTGACGCGAACGGCCCACAATGCACTACGCCATCGCAGTGTCATCCAGGCGCTGTGATTGGCCAAGCATGCACTGTGACCCCGCATGCTTGGCCAATCACAGCGCCGGCAGCGAGGAGAGCAATGATTGGCCACAGGCAGGATGCCTGTGGCCAATTATTGCTGAGGGGGTTTAGTACACGCCCCACACTATAAAAGGCCGCCAGCGCGGCGGCCTTGTGTAGTGTGTTCCGGAGCAGGGAAAGAGAAGCATAGGCAGGGACAGTGTCATTATTTTTCCTTTACTAATCCTGGATTCCTTGTGTTTAGGGACAAATAAGGATAGGTAGGGAGAGTGTCAGTGACAGTGTGCTATTCTGTGCTAATCCTTGTTTGTAGGGACAGAGAGGTACAGTGAGGGAAAGTGTCAGTGTGCTATTCTGTTCTAAACCAATCTTGCTGAACCATATTTTCAATCCTTGAGTTTAGGGACAGAGAGGTACAGTGAGGGAAAGTGTCAGTGTGCTATTCTGTTCTAAAACTATTTTGCTGAACCATATTTTCAATCCTTGAGTTTAGGGACAGAGAGGTACAGTGAGTGAAACTGACAGTGTGCTAGTCTGTTCTAAACCAATTTTGCTGTTCCATATTTTCAATCCTTGAGTTTAGGGACAGAGAAGGACACTCGTAGAAATTATCAGTGTGCTATTCTGTGCTAAATCTTGTTTGTAGGGAGGGACAGAGTAGGACAGTGAGGGAAAGTGTCAGTGTGCTATTCTGTTCTAAAACTATTTTGCTGAACCATATTTTCAATCCTTGAGTTTAGGGACAGAGAGGTACAGTGAGTGAAACTGACAGTGTGCTATTCTGTTCTAAACCAATTTTGCTGTTCCATATTTTCAATCCTTGAGTTTAGGGACAGAGAAGGACACTCGTAGAAATTATCAGTGTGCTATTCTGTGCTAAATCTTGTTTGTAGGGAGGGACAGAGTAGGACAGTGAGGGAAAGTGTCAGTGTGCTATTCTGTTCTAAAACTATTTTGCTGAACCATATTTTCAATCCTTGAGTTTAGGGACAGAGAGGTACAGTGAGTGAAACTGACAGTGTGCTATTCTGTTCTAAACCAATTTTGCTGTTCCATATTTTCAATCCTTGAGTTTAGGGACAGAGAAGGACACTCGTAGAAATTATCAGTGTGCTATTCTGTGCTAAATCTTGTTTGTAGGGAGGGACAGAGTAGGACAGTGAGGGAAAGTGTCAGTGTGCTATTCTGTTCTAAAACTATTTTGCTGAACCATATTTTCAATCCTTGCGTTTAGGGACAGAGAGGTACAGTGAGTGAAACTGACAGTGTGCTATTCTGTTCTAAACCAATTTTGCTGTTCCATATTTTCAATCCTTGAGTTTAGGGACAGAGAAGGACACTCGTAGAAATTATCAGTGTGCTATTCTGTGCTAAATCTTGTTTGTAGGGAGGGACAGAGTAGGACAGTGAGGGAAAGTGTCAGTGTGCTATTCTGTTCTAAAACTATTTTGCTGAACCATATTTTCAATCCTTGAGTTTAGGGACAGAGAGGTACAGTGAGTGAAACTGACAGTGTGCTATTCTGTTCTAAACCAATTTTGCTGTTCCATATTTTCAATCCTTGAGTTTAGGGACAGAGAAGGACACTCGTAGAAATTATCAGTGTGCTATTCTGTGCTAAATCTTGTTTGTAGGGAGGGACAGAGTAGGACAGTGAGGGAAAGTGTCAGTGTGCTATTCTGTTCTAAAACTATTTAGCTGAACCATATTTTTCAATCCTTGAGTTTAGGGACAGAGAGGTACAGTGAGTGAAACTGACAGTGTGCTATTCTGTTCTAAACCAATTTTGCTGTTCCATATTTTCAATCCTTGAGTTTAGGGACAGAGAAGGACACTCGTAGAAATTATCAGTGTGCTATTCTGTGCTAAATCTTGTTTGTAGGGAGGGACAGAGTAGGACAGTGAGGGAAAGTGTCAGTGTGCTATTCTGTTCTAAAACTATTTTGCTGAACCGTATTTCCAATCCTTGAGTTTAGGGACAGAGAGGTACAGTGAGTGAAACTGACAGTGTGCTATTCTGTTCTAAACCAATTTTGCTGTTCCATATTTTCAATCCTTGAGTTTAGGGACAGAGAAGGACACTCGTAGAAATTATCAGTGTGCTATTCTGTGCTAAATCTTGTTTGTAGGGAGGGACAGAGTAGGACAGTGAGGGAAAGTGTCAGTGTGCTATTCTGTTCTAAAACTATTTTGCTGAACCATATTTTCAATCCTTGAGTTTAGGGACAGAGAGGTACAGTGAGTGAAACTGACAGTGTGCTATTCTGTTCTAAACCAATTTTGCGGTTCCATATTTTCAATCCTTGAGTTTAGGGACAGAGAAGGACACTCGTAGAAATTATCAGTGTGCTATTCTGTGCTAAATCTTGTTTGTAGGGAGGGACAGAGTAGGACAGTGAGGGAAAGTGTCAGTGTGCTATTCTGTTCTACAACTATTTTGCTGAAACATATTTTCAATCCTTGAGTTTAGGGACAGAGAGGTACAGTGAGTGAAACTGACAGTGTTCTATTCTGTTCTAAAACTATTTTGCTGAACCATATTTTCAATCCTTGAGTTTAGGGACAGAGAAGGATAGGCAGGGGACAGTGTCAGTGTCATTGTTGCTAAGCCTCCTGCACAGTATACACCTGAAGGTAGGCCTTATTGCTCTTTTTCCCATCTCCCTGCAGGCCATCCATTAAAATGTCTGGAAGGCAACCAAGGAGAGGCAGACAGTCAGAAGGCAAAAAAAGAGGGCAAGCAGGCTCTGTGTCTGGGGGCAACAGTGCTGGTCGTGGACGCGGTGCATTGTCATCAGCACATGGCCATGGGACACGCTTGTCCTTCTTTTCGGCAGCTGGACATGTTGAGCCACATCATGCCGAAGACTTGGTAGAGTGGATGACCAAGCCCACCTCATCCTCCTCATCCTCTCTCACCCAGGCTCAGGGTGCTGGCAAAGCAGCTGCCAAAGCGTCCTCTTCTCTGGTATCATTATCTTCATTAGTCAATCCTTCCCTAGACCCACCATGTCCTCCTGAGGAGTCCCCCGAACTGTTTGAGCACAGTGTTGGGTACATGCTCCAGGAGGATGCCCAGCGTTTGGAAGGATCTGATGATGATACCCAGCTAGAGGAAGGCAGCAGCGTGAGAGCAGAGAGAGGGGATGCTCAAGAAGGACACCAATCTGGCAGTCATGCTCCAGCAGCTGCAGCATACTGCCAGATTGGCTCCAGTGATGAGGAGGGAGGGGATGATGAGGTCACTGACTCCACGTGGGTGCCTAATAGGAGAGAGGAGGAGGATGAGGAGGAGGCACATCTCCAACGAGGCAGGATGCCCTTGAGTGGCCAGCGTATGGGCAGCACATCGACGGAATCACACCGCAGAGCTCCGCCTGTGCAGGGCGCTGCCTCTGCCCGTCATTCAAAAAGTTCTTTGGTGTGGGCTTTTTTTGAGGCGAGTGCATCAGATCGCACAGCTGCTGTTTGCAACATATGTCTCAAGCGTATATCGCGTGGCCAAAACATCAGCCGCTTGGGCACCACATGCTTGATCAGACATATGTTGACCTGCCATGCAGCTCGTTGGCAAGCCTACCTTAAAGACCCACACCAAAGAACAAAGCTGACCTCTTCTTGCACCGCATCAGCTGGGATCTCCAACCCCACTATACCTTCACTCCTCTCTGAAACCTGCTCTGAGAGGAATGAAGGTGTAGAATTAGGTGTGTCACAGGCAAGTACTTGCGGGCACTCTGCTAGCAGTACACCAACGTCCGATTCTAGCAGGCAAGTTTCCCTGCCCCAGCTGCTGGACCATCGAAAGAAGTTCACTCCCAGCCATCCACATGCCCAGCGGTTGAATGCTAGCTTGGCTAAATTGCTAGCGCTTCAACTGCTGCCTTTTCAGTTGGTAGACTCGGCCCCCTTCCGTGAGTTTGTGCAATGTGCGGTTCCTCAGTGGCAGGTTCCCAAACGCCACTTTTTCGCACGGAAGGCGATTCCGGCTCTCTACAGGCATGTGGAAGGCAATGTCTTGGCCTCGCTGGACAGGGCGGTCAGCGGTAAGGTGCATATTACCGCTGACTCATGGTCCAGCAGGCATGGACAGGGACGTTACCTTTCTTTCACGGCCCATTGGGTCACTCTTTTGGCAGCTGGGAAGGATGCAGGACAAGGTGCAGTAGTGTTGGAGGTTGTTCCACCGCCACGCCTCCAAAATGCTACTACTGGTTGTGACACACCTCTCTCCTCCACCCCCTCCTCTTCTTCTTCCTCCATGGCCTCTTCCTGTGGTTTGTCCTCGGAACCAGCGGTGCTCCGTAGGCGTTCAAGGGGCTACGCAAGTACGCAGGCAAAAAGATGCCATGCCGTGCTTGCGCTGGTGTGTTTGGGGGACAGGAGCCACACTGGGGCAGAGGTCCTGTCTGCTCTGCAGGGGCAGGCCGAGAGGTGGTTGACGCCACGCCAGCTTAAGCCAGGAATGATGGTTTGCGACAATGGCACCAACCTCCTCTCCGCCCTCCGACAGGGACGACTGACCCATGTGCCCTGTATGGCTCACGTCCTTAACCTGGTGGTGCAGCGGTTCTTGGGCAGGTACCCGGGCTTACAGGATGTCCTGAGGCAGGCCAGGAAAGTCTGTGTGCATTTCCGCAGATCTTATAATGCCAGTGCTCGCCTGGCTGAGCTTCAAAAGGAGTTGAACCTGCCCAAGAACCGCCTTATATGTGACATGCCCACCAGGTGGAACTCAACGTTGGCCATGCTGCAGCGGCTGCACACGCAGCAGAGGGCCATCAATAAATACCTGTGCGACTACGGCACCAGGACAGGGTCAGGGGAGCTCGGGTTTTTTTCACCACGCCAGTGGGGCATGATCAGGGATGCATGCACTGTCCTGGCACCATTTGAGGAGGCCACGAGGATGGTGAGCAGTGACAGTGCATGCATCAGTGACACTGTACCTCTTGTCCACCTGTTGGAGCACACGCTGCGTGGAATAATGGACAGGGCACTTGAGGCAGAACAGAGGCAGGAAGAGGAGGACTTCCTTGCCTCTCAAGGCCCCCTTTACACAGACAGTGTTCCTTCTGTCCCACCCATCGCACAGGAAGAGGAGGAGGAGGAGGAGGAGGAGGAGGAGGATTGTGTCAGCATGGAGGTGGAGGCTGGCACTCAGCATCATCAGCAGCAGTCTTTTAGGGATGATTTACAGTCCCAAGAAACCAGTGGACTTGTACGTGGCTGGGAGGAGGTGGCTGCGGATCATGTCGTCCTTAGTGACCCAGAGGACTCCGGACTGAATGCCTCAGCTAACCTACGCTGCATGGCCTCCCTGATCCTGCAAAGTCTGCGGAAGGATCCTCGTATTCTTCGGATCAAGGAGAGGGACCATTACTGGCTGGCCACTCTCCTTGATCCACGGTACAAGGGTAAGGTTGCGGACCTTATCGTACCGTCGCAGAGGGAGCAGAGGATGAGACAACTCCGGGAGGCCTTGCAGAAAGGTCTGTGCAACGCGTTCCCAGAGACTGGGAGGTTACAAACTCCTGGTCCTGGACAACGAGTTGCTGAGGCTTCGGGCAGTCAAAGAAGGAGCGGTGGGGAAGGTGGCCGTCTGACCGATGCGTTCAGACAATTCTTTAGTCCGCAGCCCCAAAGTATGATCGGTTCCAGCAACCATCGCCAGCGTCTGATATACATGGTCCAGGAATACCTAGGGGCAAGGTCAGACTTGGACACCTTCCCCACCGAAAATCCTCTGGCTTACTGGGTCTTGAGGATGGATCACTGGCCAGAGCTTGCACAGTATGCAATTGAGCTACTGGCCTGTCCTGCATCCAGCGTTCTTTCGGAACGCACATTCAGTGCTGCTGGAGGATTTGTCATGGATCACAGGGTGCGCCTGTCCACCGACTCGGTTGATCGACTGACTTTCATCAAGATGAACCAGTCTTGGATCACCACCAGCTACCACACACCAGATGCTGATATAACAGACTAATTGATTTTAAAATGTCACATCCCTTCAAGACTGATGCTGATGCTGAGTGCCTGTGCTGTTATGTTGACTGGCTATCCTCCTCCTCCTCTTCAATGATACGATTAACGATGATAGCTTGGAAGATCATTTTGGTTTATGGGTGACGCCACCAGTGGCTAAGGCCCAATTTTTCAGCCCCTGTTTAACAGGGGCGTGAAATTAAAAATTTTGATGCAATACTTTGCAACAGGCCTCATTGCTGTGCTCCAAGTACAGTATCTGTGAGGGGTTGCAGTGTTGTGCCACCAGTGCCTAAGGCCCAATTTTTCAGCCCCTGTTCAACAGGGGCATGCAATTATAATTATTGATCTAATAATTCACAGCAGGGCCCATTGCTGCGCCCACCAAGAGTAACTGTCAGGCCTTACAGTGTTGTGGCACCAGCACCACCATCACCACCACCACCACCAACAAAGGCCCAATTTTTCTGCCCCTGTTCAACAGGGGCATGCAATTATAATTATTGATCTAATAATTCACAGCAGGGCCCATTGCTGCGCCCACCAAGAGTAACTGTCAGGCCTTACAGTGTTGTGGCACCAGCACCACCATCACCACCACCACCACCACCAAAGGCCCAATTTTTCAGCCCCTGTTCAACAGGGGCATGCAATTATAATTATTGATCTAATAATTCACAGCAGGGAGCATTGCTGCGCCCACCAAGAGTAACTGTCAGGCCTTACAGTGTTGTGGCACCAGCACCACCATCCCCACCACCACCACCACCAAAGGCCCAATTTTTCAGCCCCTGTTCAACAGGGGCATGCAATTATAATTATTGATCTAATAATTCACAGCAGGGACCATTGCTGCGCCCACCAAGAGTAACTGTCAGGCCTTACAGTGTTGTGGCACCAGCACCACCATCAAAGGCCCAATTTTTACTACCACTGATCAACAATTATATGTTATTACAATTCCTGATATTATAGTTGACAGCAGGGCATTCCAGCACCCACCAAGAATAACTGTGAGTGCTTTCAGTGTTGTGCCAACACCAACACCTAAGGGGCCAATTTCTGCAGAGTATATACGGAAGGTCCCTACTTTCAAACATCCAACTTACAAACTACTACTACTTGCAAACGGAAGAAGACAACAGGAAGTGAGAGGAAATCTACCCCTTGGAAGGAAAATTCTCTCCTGTAAGAATTAATATGGGAGAAAGGTGTCTCCTCTCTACTGATGCTTTATCACCAATCCTTGTTTCAATAAAAACACCACATTTCAAAAACAGTTGTCATTGGGACGCAAAGTGAGGTGAAATGTTCTGAACAGGGGCACAGACAGCAAAAAAAATGTGACAGGGGTGATAACCGTTCCCTATGTTTTACAAAAAGCTAAAAAAAATGAATTTGGCATGGAGCTCCACTTAAACAATGCAGCTGTTCAAAATTACAAACAGATTCTACATAAGAACAAACCTACAGTCCCTGTCTTGTATGCACCGCCTGTATACGGCTGTTCAGAGTATATAGGTCCTTTTTTATTTTGTGTGCGGGGTTCCCCTTAATATCCATACAAGACCCAAAGGGGCTGGTAATGGGCTGGGGTGGGGGGGGGGGTTGATGGGGTAGCTATGCCATTTTTCCTAAAGATTTTCATCCATATTACCGGGACCAGACATTGCATTAAAGCCGCAAGCAGTTTTAAATGGCTTTTTTCCCTTTAGAAATGTTATTTTGTGCAGGGACAGTTCTAAACACGGGAAACACGTGGCACTTCACAGGCATACTTTAGACACCCCCCAGGTACAATATTTAAAGGAATATTTGACTTTTTTTTTTCACTTTATGCATCATTAAAATGACTGCTCCCGGAAAACGTCCGTTTTTAAAACTTCTTTTTGCATTGATACATGTCCCCTGGTGCAGAAGCCGGGTTCCCAAACTCTGTTTCGGACAATAACATGGATAATAGTTGTTATAATTAGCACTTTAGAATCCGAACGTTCACATCCATTGTATTTAATAGGGTTCTAATGTTCGTGCGAACTTTCGGTCCGTTCGTGGGTTCTGGTGCGAACCGAACCCGGGGGTGTTCGGCTCATCACTACTCCTGACCAAAACCAAGCGACCGGCTATAATTCTCAGTTTAGACGCACAAAAAGCGTTTGACCACCTGTATTGGTCATTTTTGTTCGCTACACTTTCAAGATTTGGATTCTCGGGTCCATTTATACAAGCATTAAAGGCACTATACTCTACTCCTACGTCTCAGGTACAGCTGGCCTCCCACGCCTCTGCGTCATTCCCCCTTAGCAACGGTACTAGGCAAGGTTGCCCACTATCGCCCCTGCTCTTTATTTTAAGCCTTGAGCCCTTGGCAGCAGCCATACGCGTCCATCCGGACATTAGGGGAGTGACGTTGAGGCGTCTGGAATACAAATTATCTCTTTTTGCAGATGATGTGCTGCTGACAATTACCCACCCACACATTTCTCTCCCCTCTCTCCATTCAACCTTACAAACTTTTGGCCATATCTCCGGATTCAAAATTAACCCGACTAAAACTGAAGCTTTACCCATTAATATTCCGGCTGACCTTCTTCTAACCCTGCAAACCAACTTCAAGTATAGATGGTGCATGCAGTCCCTTCAGTATCTCGGTGTACGCCTATCCCGATCGTACTCCACTCTCTACCAAGAAAATTTCCCCCCCCTTTTCTCAGACATCAACAAGCTACTTAAAAAATGGACAACACTCCCTGTCTCTCTCATTGGTAGAATCAACGTTTTGAAGATGTCTATTCTCCCCAAGCTGCTGTATATTTTCGAAACACTCCCTGTAGCAATCCCATTGACCCAACTTAAATTACTTCATAGGAACTTTCTGAATTTTATATGGAATAACAAGTCCCACAGGATTGCCAGTTCGGTTCTCCTGGCCCCCCGCTCACGTGGGGGTCTGGGGGCACCGGATGTAATCAAATATTATTATGCTACTCACCTTAGAGTCATTTCCTCGTGGACATCTCGCTATGCATCAAACAGATGGTCAGAAATCGAGATAAATATTACTTCCCCTGCACATCCATGTAGTCTACTTTGGCCCTCTTCAGATAAATTTACATCTCAAATACGGAAGATCTGCCTGAACCCTATGATATTCACACTCTCAATCTGGAAACGCTGCTCAAGTAAATATGCTCTATCTTCCCAATGCCCCCCACTGATAAACATTTTATTTAACCCAGAAATTCCCGACAGCTTATCCTATGACTCCATGATGCCATGGACCCAGGCAGGCATATTTCAACTGCGACATCTGGTGCATCCAGTAACACGCACTTTACTCCCTTTTTCGGACCTGCAAACCAAACATAACTTACCGAACACACTACTCTTTTACTTACAGGTAAAACATTATTTTGCTTCTAGATCACCCCAATTGACCCTGGTTGTTCCTACAGAATTTGAAAAGCTATGCTCATATGGCCCACATGAACCTCAACAAATTTCTTGCATCTACAAGATCCTCCAGAGCACTGATCCCATCTCTGAACAGACCCACTCATATATGAGGAAATGGGCCCAGGTCCTTCATAGTCCTATCTCTATAGCTCAGTGGGGGGCGATATGGGATGCTACCTCTAAAGTCTCCAGATGCGTGGCCCAGAGGGAAACGGCATACAAAATCTTAATGTTTTGGTACAGGACCCCTGAATTTCTAGCAACTCATAAACTAGCTCCATTTAGTCACTGTTGGAGGTGTGGCTCCTCTGTGGGCTCGCACTTTCACATATTTTGGGAATGCCCTATTTTGGTCCCCTTTTGGACCAATGTTCATGCCTTGCTGGAAGAGATATTGGAGATCCAGATCCCTTTCCAACCCATACACCTGCTATTAGGCTTACCTCTTCGGAATACCACCAAAACTATTAACAAACTACTGACATTCATCTTACTAGCAGCTAAACGAGTAATCCCGCAACATTGGCGTTCCACTGTTCCACCTACCTTTACGCAATTCCTTTCTGCGGTCACTGATATTCGTAAAATGGAACATATCACGGCAATCATAGAGGATGCACTACCAAAATTTGAGGTCATTTGGGAAAAATGGGATACATCGGAATATAATAATTCGGAATACTAGACCCTCACACCGAGATAAGGAAATGGTCTTTCTGGGTATCTCACTGTATGTTCTGGAAATTTTAGCTCCAGTTCCCATCACTGATTACCTTCGTGTTAACATGATACCTTGATATGCTATTAATAACACACTACCTCCCCTCTACGTGACCCTTACACTGTCTAACGGTTCACTCGAACAACTTGTTTTCTCCCCTTGTTATATAACTTTATGTCTGCACATGCAAATTGTACAATGTTCATATTTGCTGATTGTGATATATACTTGTAATGCCTCATGAAAAATTTACATAAATAAACAATTAAACAAACAAAAAAAAAAGAAGCATTAATTATGCGAAACATGTAGGACGATAAATATGTGATGTATAAGGAACGAATACACTGCGCTGTATCTTCTTTCCTCACTGTTTTTTATACCATGATAATTTTCTATTAAATACAGATGTTTTTTTATATTCTTTTGGCATTTCTCTTTTTGTATGATTGACTCAGGCAATACTTTCAATGAGCACCTTCAAAGTCCCACACATTTTGCCTCAAAAGGGCTCCCTTTCTATATTCCATTATTGGGACCTAGGTGCTATTGAACAAGATAATTTACATAATAGTGCATGCTCTGTATAAATTTGCTGTAATCAGCATGGGTTTACGAAAGGCCTGTCCTGCCAGACCAATCTGCTAACATTCTACGAGGAGTGACAAACAATGGGAGAAGGCATGCATGATAACACATAAATGTTCCCTGAGCTCTAGATACCAGGAGATCTCCTACAAAATACTCACTCAGTGGTACATCACACCACAGAAGGCCAGGAGATGGTTCCGCACCGAATCAGACTTATGTTGGAGATGCAATCTAGAAAAAGGAACGTTCTTACACATTTGGTGGGAGTGTCCCCAGATTAAAAGTTTCTGGGAAAACATTATTAAATGGATCAAGCATATCACTGAAACACAGATTCACTGCCAAAACATTGATCCCCCTACATTGGAAATCAACCCGAACCCCGACAATCAGAGACTGGACAGACAGGGCACAATATATATACAAAATGGAAGAAATTCTGGCAATGAAGAATGAGAATAGTGATAACTTTAATGAATTGTGGCAACCTTGGCTTTTGTTTACCCTCTCAGATGAATACAGATCCCTCAATATATAACATACCTTTGTGACCGTCAACTGCATCCCCTCCACTAAAGTCTTTTCGACAACTCCGTATACCATATTCTCCCTGGATTTTGTATAAAATGTCTGCTACAAAATACTTGTCTCTTAACCCCCTCTCCTCTACCCTTACCCCCAATCTCCTAACATGTCCTTATCCTCCCTCCTTTTCCCTCCCATCTACCATCTACCCCTCCCCCCTACCCTTTCCCTTCCTTTATGTACACTATGGAATATGTTTAGTTAATACTTCACTCATGTTACTATGCCAAAATAGTGTAATCTACTTCCCACACTAAACAGACATTATGTTCCTTTGTAACAATATAACTTGTATCTACGTTGTTTATATGTTCATGATGTCATCTGTATGTTTTATCAGATTTACAATAAAAACCTTGACTGAGAAAAAAAAAAACATTCTACGAGGAAGTGAGCTGCCATCTAGATAGGGGGAGGCCTGTGGACTTAGTGTATCTGGATTTGATGCAGTCCCTCATAAACGCTTAAAGTGGTTGTAAACCCTTTACAACCACTTTAACTTCCCTGGCGGTATGATTATTTCCGATTTTTGGTGCTGAAAGCAGTACCATTATTTTGCATGGAAATTTGGCGTTTTATATTGTAGGTCTGCAATTCCTAGGAATAACTCACTTAAATCTGTCCAAACAGGAGTCTAGTAGACATCCCGGGTATGATAAAGTTTGAAACACAAAATCATAAACTATAATATAATAAATAACTATAAATAATTATAACAAATAATAATATAATAATAATAAAAATTATTCAATAATGTAATCAAATCAAAAACACTAAAATTTGCTCAGTTGCAGAATTGTTGCTGTCATTACTTTTAGTGTTTGATGACGAATTTCCCCACAAATCACTATCGCTCAATTCTGCAAGTGATTATAATTTATTATCGCTGTTTTCTAGCTGATCTAAAACAACTTTTGATGTAAAGGGACACTTTTTGGTTGCTATGGACAATCTCCAGTTTCCAGGCAGAAAGATTAGTTTTTATAATATAAAACTGCATGCAGGGCACTGGACAAACCACTAGGGACAAAGGGGGTGTGTAATTATTTGATACAGTACTGTAATCAGTAAGAAAACAGTATACTGTATCTATACTGTGTTTTTCATTTCTTGAATTTGGCGCCGAACTCTGTCCCTGTGCACTGCAACGTCGCAGGGAACAGAGTTCGGCACTCGGCAGTGTGAATCGAGCGAGGAGACAGCTCGCAGACACAGCGGGGAGACATCGCAGGATCCAGGGGACAAGGTAAGTAACTTTCCCTGTATCCTGCAATGCGATCCCGAGTCTGGCTCGGGGTTACCGCTTTTGGTACTGAAATCTTACCCCGAGCCAGACTCGAGAATACCGCCAGGGAGGTTAACCTACAGATAAGCCTAGATTAAGGCTTACCTGTAGGTGCTTGAAATATCTCCCAGACCTGCATGGTCTAGGAGATATTTGCAAATCGCCACATGGCGATCTCTTCTGTGCATGCACCAGAATTAGAAAGGGCACACTGTGCCGTTTCTATCTCAGGTCATGCCGTGAAAAGCGGCTCCCGCCGTCACGCAACTACAGCCAGTCACAGAGTCGGAGTTTGCGGCCCCGGAAGAAGAGGGGTGAAGAATGGCTACTCGCTACTAGCGAGGAAGCCGGGGACATTGCAGGCTTCTCCTGCAGGTAAGTGTCACATAATGGGCTACAATGCGATGCATAGTAGCCCATTATGCTTTACCTTTGCAGGGAAACTAAGAGGAAGTAACTCCTATCAGGGTTTACTTCCTCTTTAATATACAAGCTGAGATCTGCAGGCATAGACCATAAGGTTTGTGCTTGGGTAAAAAACTGGTTAAAGAGACATGTCCAAAGGGTGGTGATAAATAACATGTACTCAGACTGGTCTGGAGTGGTGAGTGGAGTACCCCAAGGTTCTGTGTTGGGACCAATTCTATTCAATTTATATATAAATGATATAGAGAACGAGAAAGTCAGCTCAGTTTCAGTTTTTACGGATGACACAAAAACAAGTAGAGCAATAAACTCACATCAGGACATAGAAATTTTGCAGAATGACCTGAATAAAATAATGGAGTGGGCAGACAAATGGCAAATGAGGTTTAATGTGCAGAAATGTAAAGTAATGCACTTGGGGGCAAAAAACATAAATGCAAATTATTCACTAGGTGGAAAACCTCTGGGAGAATCAAGGATGGAGAAGGATCTAGGGGTCCTAATAGATGACAGATCAAGTATTAGCATGCAATGTCAAGCTGCAGCTACCAAAGCAAACAAAGGGATATACTCTAGGGATAAAACTATAATTCTGCCACTTTATAAAACCCTGGTTAAGCCAAATCTGGAGTATTCTGTCCAGTTCTGGTCAATGGTCCTCAAAAGTGACATGCTGGAGAGAGTCCAAAGAAGGGCAACAACATTTTTAACCACTTAAGCCCCGGACCATTTGGTAGCTAAAGGACCAGAGGTGAATTCAGAATTTTGCACTGCGCTGCTTTAACTGTAAATTGTGCGGACATGCAATGTTGTAGCCAAACAAAATTTGCGTCCTTTTCTTCTCACAAATAGAGCTTTCTTTTAATGGTATTTGATTGCCTCTGCGATTTTTATTTTTTGCGATATAAACGGAAAAAGACTGCAAATTTTGAAAAAAAATGATATTTTCTACTTTTTGTTATAAGAAAAATCGAATAAACTCAATTTTAGTCATACATTTAGGCCAAAATGTATTCAGCCACATGTCTTTAGTAAAAAAAATGTCAATAAGCGTATATTTATTGGTTTGCGCAAAAGTTATAGCGTTTACAAACTAGGGTACATTTTCTGGAATTTACACAGCTTTAAATTTATGACTGCCTATCTCATTTCTTGAGGTGTTAAAATGGCAGGGCAGTACAAAACCCCCCCAAATGACCCCCCGGAAACCAAGCACCGCCTTCAGGATTTCTAAGGGCGCAAATTTTTGATTTCACTCCTCACTACCTATCACAGTTTTGAAGGCCATAAAATGCCAAAATAGCACAACCCCCCCCCAAATGACCCCATTTTAGAAAGTAGACACCCCAAGGAAATTGCTGAGAGGTCTGTTGAGCCCATTGAATATTTTTTTGTCCCAAGTGATTGAATAAAGACAAAAAAAAAAAAATTACAAAAAGTTGTCACTAAATGATATATTGCTCACACATGCCATGGTTATATGTGGAATTGCACCCCAAAATAAATTTTGCTGCTTCTCCTGAGTACGGGGATACCACATGTGTGAGACTTTTTAGGAGCCTAGCCGCGTACGGGACCCCGAAAACCAATCACCGCCTTCAGGATTTCTAGGCACAAATTTTCGATTTGACTCCTCACTACCTATCACTACCTATAACTAACCAGCGTCACCCGTAACACTTATATGATGATCACTGGTGAAAGGGTTAACTAGGGGCAATTAGGGGGTTAAAACCTTTATTAGGTAATATATGGGGGTACCTGACGCTATATAAAAACCTGACGGCGAACTTAAAAAAATATTACTGGCTACCTATCGGCATCACCGACGCTAAGACATCGATCAGAAAAATGATCGCATAGCGACGGCGGTGCTAGGGGGTGAAAGGGTTACCTGGGGGGCGATCAAGGGGATAAACCTTTATTAGATAATATATGGGGGTACCTGACGCTATAAAAACCTGCGGCGAACCTAAAAAAAATTACTGGCTACCGATCAGCATCACCGACGCTAAGACATCGATCAGAAAAATGATCGCATAGCGACGGCGGTGCTAGGGGGTGAAAGGGTTACCTGGGGGGTGATCAAGGGGGTTAAACCTTTATTAGGTAATATATGGGGGTACCCGACGCTATAAAAACCTGCGGCGAACCTAAAAAAAATTACTGGCTACCGATCAGCATCTCCGACGCTAAGACATCGATCAGAAAAATTATCGCTTAGTGACAGTGGTGATAGGGGGTGAAAGGGTTACCTGGGGGGCTATCAAGGGGGTTAAACCTTTATTAGGTAATATATGGGGGTACCCGACGCTATAAAAACCTGCGGCGAACCTAAAAAAAATTACTGGCTACCGATCAGCATCACCAACGCTAAGACATCGATCAGAAAAATGATCGCATAGCGACGGCGGTGCTAGGGGGTGAAAGGGTTACCTGGGGGGTGATCAAGGGGGTTAAACCTTTATTAGGTAATATATGGGGGTACCCGACGCTATAAAAACCTGCGGCAAACCTAAAAAAAATTACTGGCTACCGATCAGCATCGCCGACGCTAAGACATCGATCAGAAAAATTATCGCTTAGTGACAGTGGTGATAGGGGGTGAAAGGGTTACCTGGGGGCAATCGAGGGGGTTAAACCTTTATTAGGTAATATATGGGGGTACCCGACACTATAAAAACCTGCGGCGAACCTAAAAAAAATTACTGGCTACCGATCAGCATCACCGACGCTAAGACATCGATCAGAAAAATGATCGCTTAGCGACGGCGGTGCTAGGGGGTGAAAGGGTTATCTGGGGGGTGATCAGGGGGTTAAACCTTTATTAGGGGGGTTAGGGGGCTACACTGGACCTAAAACTAAATGTAGTGACACTTTTACAGTCACAAATGTCACTGATTGCAGTGATCACTAAATAAATGGTCACTGCAATCAGTGACACTGTGACTGGGGGCTGGGGGGTGATCTGGGGGGTGATCTGGGGGTGTCTGGGGGGCCTGAGGGGGCGATTTATGTGCCTATGTGTCCTGGTGCCAGTGTAGTGTTTTGTGTACTAACCTGCATCTTCTCCTGTACGGCGCTCGGTATATGTGAGCGCCGCAGGAGAGATGACATCACTTCCTCCTGCCTGGCAGGCAGGGGAAGCTCTCTCATTCGCCGGGAGCGATCGAGAGGGGGGGCCGGAATCGAACGGCCGTCCCCTCATGCCGGATCGCTCCCGAAGGTAAAATGACCACCCACTGTAAAGAAGGGGGGTCCGATCGGACCCCCCAACTATACAAAGGCAATCACGTATATGTACGTGATTCTGTCTGTCGGTGCCATTCTGCCGACATATATTTACAGTGGGTGGTCGTTAAGTGGTTAAGAGGACTGGAGGAACTGAATTACTAGGACCGGCTGCAAAAACAAAATGTATTCTCACTGGAGAAGCGACACTTGAGGGGGGACATGATAGCTATCTACAAATACCTCAATGGGGATCCCAGCATAGGAAAAACTATTCAGTCCCAGGGAGTGTATGAGGACATGGGGCCACACATTGAGACTGGAAAAGAAGCGGTTTAACCTTAAACTGTGCAGGGGGTTCTTCACTGTCAGGGCAATAAGGATGTGGAACTCTATCCCACAGTTGGTGGTGTCTGCATGGAGTATAAATATTTTTAAAAGACTCTTGGATGCACATCTTAAAAAACACAACAGGGATATGGGAAATTATTATAGACACGTACGTACACCTATACATGTTGAACTGGATGGACTATTGTTTTTTTTCAGCCTTACTTACTATGTATGTAACTATGTAACTCAATGGATTTTATCTCCTTAGGATATTGTATAAACAAACTTGAAATGCCACCTTCTGAGAAATGCACACTCTCCCAAATTAGGCACTTCCTGAACCACCCAAATCGACACTTATTGAACAATGGTGTGCCAATATCATGGATCAAAGGGGAGGCATATCAATTATTTACTCTTCACTGGCAAACAGAGAAGACAAGCCTTCTTATGCTCATTGCTGGGAGGCCGACATGGAGATTTCATGGGACCAGAATGAGTGGTTTTACTCTTTCAGATGTTCATATAAAGTTATCATGAACATCTCCCTAATTGAAGCTAATGTTAGGCCCCTTTCACACTGACACGTTTTTCAGGCGCTGCTATACCGCCTGAAAAAATCGTGCCCTGCAGTCTTTAATGTGAAAGCCCGAAGGCTTTCACACTGAAGCGGTGCACTAGCAGGACCGCTCCAAAAGTCCTGCTAGCCGCATCTTTGCAGCGGTGAAGGAGCGGTGTGTTTACCGCTCCTTTACCGCTGCTGCCCATTAAAAGCAATGGGAAACCGCGGTAATACCATGGGCAATGCGCCTCTGCAGAGGCGCATTGCGGGCGGTATTAACCCTTTTTCAGCCGATAGCGGGGGTTAAAATCACCCCGCTATCGGCCGATATCGCGGTAAAAATGACGGTATAGCGACGCTAAAAATAGCGCCGCTATACCGTCAGCACACCTCCCTGCCCCAGTGTGAAAGGGGCCTTAAAATCCTCACTAGATGGTATTATGTTCTGGCCAGATTGGCAACGATTAAACCCAAATTCTTCTCCCTTATGTTTTAGAGGGTGTAACCTGGAAGGCTCCATGTTCCATATGTGGTGGTCCTGTCCTCGCATCAGAACTTTTTGGAACAAGGTCTTCCATCTATTGAAGAAAATTACGGGGGTTGCAGTTCCTCAGCACCCCACAATAGCGCTCTTGAGTCATAAAGTTCATAAAGTTTACAAACACACACAAGCCTTTCATGCTCCTAGGGGCCAAAATCACGCTTGCTGGGACTTGGAAGAAATCATCAATCTCATTTTTAGCAACCAAGTGGAAAATCTACTGGATTATGACCCAAGAACAAATAGTGGCTAAGCTCCAAGATAAAACTCAGTCATTTGAGTCAATTTGGGAACCCTGGGCAACCTACATCAAAATATCCCTCTTTCCGGGGCTCACATCTTCTTTATAGGATCTTCCTGGTATTTTGACCTTTCCCCTCTCCTCTCTTTTTTTTCCTTGTTCCTTATGGGATATCTCAATATTCCCTTGCTCCCTGTGTCCTTTTATATTTTTCCTTTTTTTGCCTCTCAGCAGTTTAGTTCTATGGGGGGGGGGGGGGCTCTTCTCTCCTCATGTGACAGTTTATTAGTTAATATTAGAGATTAGAAGGATACACACTTTATCCAGAACAAGGTTTTGACCAATATGCTCTCTAGAGCACATGGGTCAATTTACAGAAGGCTCTCGCCTTGACCTAGCTCGGCTCATTGACTCTGGATTGGACGAGATTAAGTGGACACAACCCTGGCCTTCGTGCTAGCTTGAAGGAATTCCCACGTCCACAGATTGTTTCCTTTCTTTGGGAGTGTGGGGACTGGGTTGTCTACCTAATGGACTTTGTCCATTCCCTGACTCTTGGAGGCCCTGGGCAATGGAGGGAGCACCAACTCTCTTTTTAAAGGAGCGTTATCTGTCTTATATATTTCTTCTTACACGAACTTTGCCTGATCATGAATATGTGTTTACAAAGTCCTTCAACCCTACGGGCCGATCAATAAGTTGTTTACATTTTAAAAAAAATCAGTTTTTAACATATAGAAAAAAAATGTTAACAACTGATCGATGGGCCTGTAGGGCCCAGAAGTGGAGATAAACAATCGTGTAAACAAGATATATTAGGTTGAAGGACTTTGTAAACACATATTCATGATCAGGCAAAGTTCATATAAGAAGAGATATACAAGACAGATAACGCTACTTTAACATTTAACCAGTACTCTACCGCCCGCCGTCAAATGATGGGGGGGACGAAGAGCCTCTCGTTCTGGGTGGACGTCATATGACGTGATTGCCTTCCCAAACCACTAGGGGGCATGCGTGCCACGTCACTGGGGACCCGATGTGCGTGCCCGGCGGCCGCGATGTCCGCTGGGCACCCGCGATTGCACAGTAACCGAGCAGGACCGTGGATCTCTGTGTGTAAACACAGAGATCCACGTCCTGTCAGGGAGAGGAGACCGATGGTGTGTCCCTTGTACATAGGGACACAGATCGGTCACCTCACCCAGTCAGTCCCCTCCCCCCACAGTCAGAATCACTCCCTAGATAACACAATTAACCCCTTGATCGCCCCCCAGTATTAACCCCTTCCCTGCCAGTCACATTTATACAGCAACCAATGCATTTTTATAGCACGGATCGCTGTATAAGTGTGAATGGTCCCAAAAATGTGTCAAAAGTGTCCTAAATGTCCGCTGCAATATCGTAGTCACGATAAAAATCGCAGATCGCCGCCATTACTAGTAAAAAAAAAATATATAATAAAAATGCTATAAATCTATCCCCTATTTTGTAGACGCTATAACTTTTGCACAAACCAATCAATATACGCTTATTGCAATTTTTTACCAAAAATATGTAGAAGAATACGTATCGGCCTAAACTGAGGAAAAAATGTTTTTTTATATATTTTTTGGGGATATTTATTATAGCAAAAATTTTAAAAAATTATTTATTTTTTTCAAAATTGTCGCTCTATTTTTGTTTATAGCGCAAAAAATAAAAACCTCAGAGGTGATCAAATACCACAAAAATAAAGATCTATTTGTGGGGAAAAAATGATAAAAAACGTATTTGGGTACACTTTTGCATGACCGCGCAATTGTCATTCAAAGTGTGACAGTGCTGAAAGCCGAAAAATGTCTTGGGCAGGAAGGGGGTTTACGTGCCCTGTATTGAAGTGGTTACACAATAATTGAAAAAGAAAAAAAGAAAAAAATTAAAGATTTTTTTTTTTATTTACCGTATTTATCGGCGTATAACACGCACCGGCGTATAACACGCACCCCAAGTTTAGGAGGGAATTTTAAGGAAAAAAACTTTTAGGAGGGAAATTCAAGGAAAAAAAACTTTTCTTAAATGCAGCATGCAGCCTTGCACAGTGTCCATCTGCAGCCTTGCCCAGTGTCCATCTGTCCATCTGCAGCCTTGCCCAGTGTCCATCTGTCCATCTGCAGCCTTGCCCAGTGTCCATCTGTCTATCTGCAGCCGTGCCCAGTGTCCATCTGTCCATCTGCAGCCTTGCCCAGTGTCCATCTGTCCATCTGCAGCCGTGCCCAGTGTCCATCTGTCCATCTGCAGCCGTGCCCAGTGTCCATCTGTCCATCTGCAGCCTTGCCCAGTGCCTTTGCGATCGTGTCAGTCCCGGCGTTTTTTAAAATTTGCCGCCGATTTCTGTGGAGAGGAGCGAGCGGGGCCGAGTGTACTTCGGCTAGACTCGGCTCCTCTCGCAGTCCCGCCCATCTCCACTGACTGCGCCGCTGACGGAGAAAGCCGAGTGTACTTCGGCTAGACTCGGCTCTGCTCACAGTCACAGGCAGGACTGCGAGAGGAGCCGGGACTAGCCGAAGTACACTCGGCTTTCTCTATGTCAGCGGCGCAGTCAGAGATGGGCGGGACTGCGAGAGGAGCCGAGTAAAGCCGATTGTACTTCGGCTTCGGCTCCGCTCGCTCCTCTCGCTCGTTTTCAGCAGGGGAATTCGACGGAGTATCGGCGTATAACACGCACCCACGATTTTCCCCTGATTTTAAGGGGAAAAAAGTGCGTGTTATACGCCGATAAATACGGTAAATGTAAACTTTGCTTTAAATTTGGGAAAGTTGACTATAATTTTCATTTTTGCAGATAAGGCCTGCAAGGACTGCAAGGGCTGGCACAGTGTTGACAATGAGGGATTTTAACTACCCTGAAATTGACTGAAGTAATAACACCACTGGAACAGTTTATAAACCTTTTAAAATACAATTTTAAGGTACAGTTCATAGAGGCCCCATCTAGGAATGATGCTCTGCTGGATCTGGTAATCTCCAGCCATGCAGAGCTTATTACTACCCAGATAGCAAGGACAAATTTGTGGCAGTGTTAAATTTTAAGTCTTGTTAACTTCTGCACATTTTCACTGGCAAGTTGTATACTTGCAGAGTACTATAAGCACAAGTTTTAGTTAACACTTTTCTAAATTCAGTCACAGTGACCCCTATGGTGGGATGACTAACACAGCATGACTGAAACAGACCTCACAGGAGACTTGCAGAATGTTGGCAAAGAAAGTTGATCTGGAGTCATGCAATGTGGGCTGTAATTGTGCAAAATACTTGTAAAGCCTGGCAAGTCTAGCAAAAGCTTAGCAAGTCATTTTCAAACTTGCAGCTCAATTGTTTGTATCTGGGTAATGTCTATATAAAAGAACATCTGGGTAGCAGTGACCATAACTTGATTTACATAGTTACATAGTTAGTCAGGTTGAAAAAAGACACAAGTCCATCCAGCTCAACCATAAAAAAATAAAATAAAAATAAAATCAATAAAAATAAATATCATGTTAGCTGTAAACATACTGGAAAGATAAAAGCACTTAACTTTAAGAGAGCACATTTTTCAAGGCTGAGGACTGCTCTCCAGGACTCAAGCCTCAGACACACGACCGAGAATCTCGTCGTAAAAAAAACCTGTTGTTTTTCTCTTGTAAAGCGCGGTCACGTACAACACGTACGACGGCAGTATAAAGGGAAAGTTTGATTCCAATGGCGCCACCCCTTAGGCTGCTTTTGCTGATCTCGTGTGATCGCGTGTTAGTAAAAGTTTGGAGAGAGACAATTCGCGCTTTTCAGTCTTCGTGCTTTCAGTTCGTTTTAGCGTGACGAATGTGCTATCTCCATTACGAACGCGATTTTTACCAGAATGAGCGCTCCCGTCTTATACTTGATTCTGAGCATGTGCAATTTTTTAAGACTCGGAAAAGCATACACACGACCGGTTTTCTCATCGGGAAACAGGCAGACGAGAATCCCGACAAGAAAAACAAGAATCCTGACGAGAAAATAGAGAGCAGGTTCTCTATTTTTCTCGTCGAGATTCCCGGCAGTTTTCTTGACAAGAAACCATACACACGAACGGTTTTCTCGGCAAGAAAGCTCTCCCAACAGTTTTCTTGTCATTTCTTGATGAGAAAACCGGTCATGTGTACGAAGCCTTAGACTAGGAGGGAATATTGGCATAGATGAACACAGGACAGAAATAGGAATTCTTCAAAACGACTGTATGCAAACGCACTGCAAAATGTATTCCATGGGCAAAAAACCTATGTGGCTCAAGGCCAAAGTTAAAAAAGCTATAAATAAAAAGAAAAAATATTTTAAAAATATTTAGGCAGTCTACTTTCTCCACTGCAGGTGGTGCTTTTCCACAGTGGCATTGCAGTTGAAGAGGAAGTCATAAGGAACATGGTTCCTCTATGGTTTCCTGGGTCACTGGGGAAGAGATTCAATGGGATGCTGCAGCCTCATGTGGCTCTAGCAGCCATCTTGGGTCAGCCAGAGCCTATGTAAGGCCCTGGCTCCCAGGCATGGCACGCATTTATGTGGGTAGAGTAGGGACAGGTACGCTGCCTGGTAGGAACAGCGCTAGTGGCAGGCAAAGGTTCCTGACAAGGAGTCAAAGTGTAGCTCACAAACAACATGTCCTTTAACATTTCATCTCCCCTTACATTACTGCACCATTATATAGTCATTATTCAACCTTTAGCAGAGATTACTACCTCCTCTTCCCCCATACCCCTTCCACCCTTACGTCCCCCCCATACCTCTTCCACCCTTACTTCCCCCCATACCCCTCCCCTACCTGTCCCCCCATCCCTATTGTTTCACCTTTCTAACTACCTTTGCTCACTTTCTAGACCCTCCTACCACTGTGTTGCCAACCGGCTGTTACCGGTAGAACATCCGGTTGGCTATATATCATATTCAGTGATCACATTTGTCATAAAATCATTTAAATACCCAACTAAGAATACAAAGCCTACCCCAATTTTTCTCAGCACCAGACAGAAGACATGTTATTGTATTAAATGTAGGGATGAGCCCAATGTTTGAGTCAAACGTAAGTTCAGGGTTGCAATATCCATAACAGAAAAAAGGTACAGGGTTAGTGGCGCTCACTGAGATATAGCATGGGACACTAGGTCCAAAAAAGTCCTTTAAGCAGTTGCTTTTGGTGAGGTGACAGTCTTTTTGCACTTCTAGGCTGCCTTGCAAAAGGGGAGCAGAAGCTGTACTCCAGAGCATGTAAAGAGATAAAAGACAAGGGCAGGCGCCGCTGAAGTAAGGCTGTATAATTTTAATATTGCAGTAACATTAAAACACTCACATTAAGGTGTCTTTAGATCGGCATGTGGGGGTCCTGTGGGATGTGCACCTCCGCTCGTGCCAGTGATGTCCAAGCCCAGTGCAATGGAGCCGGTGTTCAGTCCTGTGGAGAGTTTTCCGGGTCTCGTGCGGCGGCCGAATGGAGGCCTGGAGCGCAAGCTGCTCGTCTGTGCTGGATGCTGAGAGCTTGAAAAAGGTGAGCGCAGTGTGTTCCTCCTCTCACTGCGCATGCACTGAAATGCATTGCATCTTGGTCCTGTGACGTTACCTGCTCCTTCAGCACAGACGAGCAGCTTGCGCTCCAGGCCTCCATTCGGCCGCCGCACGAGACCCGGAAAACTCTCCACAGGACTGAACACCGGCTCCACTGCACTGGGCTTGGACATCCCTGGCATGAGTGGAGGTGCACATCCCACAGGACCCCCACATGCCGATCTAAAGACACCTTAATGTGAGTGTTTTAATGTTACTGCAATAATAAAATTATACAGTCTTACTTCAGCGGCGCCTGCCCTTGTCTTTATTCTCTTTAATATTCATAACAGACCTGAAGGGCCTGGTATGGATTTTGGGGGGACCCCCACGCAATTTTTTTTCATTTTGGTTCGGGGTTTCCTTTCAATATTCATACCACACCCAAAGGGCCTGGTAATGGACTTGGGCGGGGGGGTGCCTTTTTTTTTCTTTTTTTTTCTCAGAAAAGAAAGTTTATTAATGAACACATGTTACAATTACCGTATTTATCGGCGTATAACACACACTTTTTTCCCCTTAAAATCAGGGGAAAATCGTGGGTGCGTGTTATACGCCGATACTCCGTCGAATTCCCCTGCTGAAAACGAGCGAGAGGAGCGAGCGGAGCCGAAGCCGAAGTACAATCGGCTTTACTCGGCTCCTCTCGCAGTCCCGCCCATCTCTGACTGCGCCGCTGACATAGAGAAAGCCGAGTGTACTTCGCCTAGTCTCGGCTCCTCTCGCAGTCCTGCCTGTGACTGTGAGCAGACACGAGTCTAGGCGAAGTACACTCGGCTTTCTCCATCAGCGGCGCAGTCAGTGGAGATGGGCGGAACTGCGAGAGGAGCCGAGTCCAGCCGAAGTACACTCGGCCCCGCTCGCTCCTCTCCACAGAAATCGGCGCCAAATTTTAAAAACCGCCGGGACTGACACGATCGCAAAGGTACTGGGCAAGGCTGCAGATGGACAGATGAACACTGGGCACGGTTGCAGATGGACAGATGGACACTGGGCACGGCTGCAGATGGACAGATGGACACTGGGCAAGGCTACAGATGGACACTGGGCACGGCTGCAGATGGACAGATGGACACTGGGCAAGGCTGCAGATGGACAGATGGACGCTGGGCACGGCTGCAGATGGACAGATGGACACTGGGCACGGCTGCAGATGGACAGATGGACACTGGGCAAGGCTGCAGATGGACACTGGGCAAGGCTGCATGCTGCATTTAAATGTAAGTTTTTTTTCCTTGAATTTCCCTCCTAAAAGTTTTTTTCCTTAAAATTCCCTCCTAAACTTGGGGTGCGTGTTATACGCCGGTGCGTGTTTTACGCCGATAAATACGGTATATCATAAATTCCAGGTTTAACAAGTCACAGTGTACAAACAATTTTCTTATCATCGCCTCACCACAACCCATGACATGGTATCTCCAGCATGCTTTTGACCACAGATTATCCTAGATACCCTACTGCTCAAACCAACTCTTAAAAGTGAAACCTATCATTAACCCTCCAGCGGCTGGCTTAGCATAACAGCCTGTCCAGTATGAGATCTACTGGGGACAGGCCCAGGGTACTTAGCCAAGGTGATCACTGCGCCTCAAATTTGCTAGGGCGTCCTCTGTGTTGAAAGATAAACTTTTCTAGTCTTAAAGTGTCCCCCACCTGGATAATCCATTGCTTGAGCGAGAGAGGGTCAACCGCCTTCCAACGCCAAAGGATGAGCAGGCAAGCCTGAAATAGGGCTCTTGCAATAGGCGGTTTAAAGTTATCCTCCAGGGGTTGGTAGTCTAGTATGCTCAGGATGCATGGCCTGGGGTCAGTCGGGATGTTAACTGATAAGGCTTTGTTGATAGTATTCAGGACTCCTGTCCAATATAAGAGGAGCTTGGGGCAGCGCCACAGCATGTGGATCAAGTCTCTGTGGTCTCTCTCACACCTTGGGCAGTCTGTGTTTGGTCTCACCCCCATCCTGGCCAGCCTAGCGGGCATATAGTGTACCCTCAAGATGATATACAATGTGAAAGTCTCCCACTGTTCCTCTTCAAAGGTGCCCACATCATTCTCCAACTTGGTCACTGTCCCCAAAGGAAACCTCATCAGGAATACCCTAAGTAGCATTAACAGTTAGAGATAAAGCCTTTGAGGCTGGATACCTCTTCCATATAGTGAAATATGGGGTCGTGATAAGATCCACTGGATTGAGCCCTGACGGCATGCTGCGGTTGGATATAGTAAAAGTGCATCGTTTGTGGGAGGCTAAACCGCTCCCGCATATCGGGAAAGGTGCTCAATTTACCTGCCGAAAAAATGTGGCGTAGGTGTGTGACTTCGTATTTCCTCCACCGAGCCCCACATGTCAGTGATTGTAGTTCCGGGTAGTACCCATTGTCCCAAATTGGACTGTATTTGGTAAAACCGGCTACGGCCTGTAAATGCTTAGCCTTGTTCCATATTTTCTGGATCAGAGCAAATGTGGGGAACCGCTTATTAGATTTCGTATATGCCAAAGCCTCCAGTCCCACCGCTACAACAGGGGCCCCCGTTACGTGGCACATAAGGGCCTTAACAGGGTCTATGTCAGGGTGGGCCTCCTCCTCACTGCTCGGCGTGGACAGGGCTCGGGCCACATGCTGTAGTTGGGTAGATATGTAGTAAATCCGCAGATTAGGCAAAGCCAGGCCCCCTCGTCTTTGGGTTTCTGCAGTTGTTCCAGTTTGATTCTAGGGGATTTGTCCTGCCACAGGCAGGACCTAAAGATAGAATTGATAATGCAAAATAAGAAAACATTTTAAGGGGAATCACCATTGGGGTGTTATGTAGTATATAGAGTAGTTGTGGCATAAAAATCTTTTTTGTAAAATTTACTTTGCCCACCAGGGACATTTTCAGTTTTGACCACACTTTTATTCTATTGTGAATTCGGCCTAGCAGGGGTGTCAGGTTGAGGGAGATATAGTTATGTATCTCTGGGGTGACATGTACTCCTAGATATTTAAATCTAGAGGTTATTGGTACTTGGAGTTCTGCGGGCCTTGGGCATCAGGGTCCGCATCTATTAGCATCTATTAGCATTAGGGAGGATTTAGTCCAATTGATCACCAATCCGGAGTACGTTCCAAATTGCTCTATGACCGACATCACCGCTCTCAGGGATTCAGAGGTGTCCCCCAATAGTAGTATGGTGTCATCTGCATATAGTATGATTTTTTCGTGGAGTTCCCCATACTTGAACCAGTGGATGTGTGGATTAGACCTGATCAGGGCGGCCATTGGCTCGATCGCAACAGTGAACAGCAGCAGTGACAATGGGCAGCCCTGTCGGTTCCCCCTGTGGAGACTGAAGGGTAAGGAGACGTGGCTCCCTTATGTGGGGAGCTATAAAGCAGTCTGACCCAGGACAAAACGTGTCCCCGAATCCAAACTTGCCCATAACTGACCAGAGGTATTGCCATCTATGCTGTCGAAAGCCTTGTGGGCATCCAATGATAGCAGTGCTCTGTTTCCCACATTATCTGACTGGGCTTAGAGAGTAAGGAAAAGTCTGCAGAGGTTTATGGCAGTGGATTTTTGGGGGATAAATCCCGACTGGTCTGGGTGGATGATGGAGGTGATGACCTTATTTAGTCTCAGGGCTAGCACCTTGGCTAGGATTTTAATATTGCTTTGTAGAAGGGATATTGGCCTATACGAACCCGGGTCCAGAGGGTCCTTACCCGGCTTCAGTATAAGCACAATATTTGCTCTCGTCATGGTTATTGGCAGACTCTGGCTGTCCCTGGCTGCGTTAAGCACCCTAAGGAGATGGGGTAGAATGGATCCCCGTATTGCTTATATATTTATGTCAGGAGGCCGTCGTCCCCCGGGGCTTTAGAGTTGGGTGAGAGACAGATCACCTCCTGCAAGTCCTCTACTGTGATAGGGACATCTAGCAGTGCTTTTTAGGATGCAGCTCCACGTCCTGTAAATAGGTCTGTAACTCTGTCTCTGTGTATCCTGCCCTAGACTGGTAAAGGTCTGCGTAATACTCCACAAGCTCCTACGTGATTAGGGTAGGAGTGTTCACCATCTTCCCCTGTTTGGTGTGGAGAGCGTCAATAGAGGGTGTAGTCTGGGCAGACTTCACAATCTTAGTTAGTAGATGGCCCGTCTGTTCCCCCTCCTCATAAATAGCAAGCCTATTAAAAAATCTCTTTCTGTCAGCTGCTGACCTCATAATCCTGCGCGGCTATCCAGGACTCGGTTAGAATCACTAAGACTATCAATAAACCTTGTCTCGAGTTGACGGACCAGGTGCTCCGTCTGCTTCTTCTGTGCTCTCATTTTAGATTTAATGTTCGTAACTGCAGTGATGAGAATACCTCTCAGGAACGCTTTAAAAACGTCCCTGGTGGTATTGAGATCAGGGTGGTCCGCATGGCATAACCAGAATTCCCCTATTTCCTCTAGTAGACCATCATGGGGGGGCAAGCAGATTAACCAAAAGGCATTGAGTTTCCAGGTGGCTCTCAGAAGGGTCGTGTCAGGCCTGGAGATCAGGTGGATCAGGAGAGGGGAGTGATCAGAGATGCCCCTGACAAGGTATTGGATGTCTTGTAGGAAGTGGGACGTTTGGGCTGTGCAAAAGCACAGGTCTATTCTAGAGAGGGATAGGTGCATCTTTGAGAAGCAGGAGAATTGTTTTTGCTGCTGGTTTCTGTCCTGCCAGAGGTCCAACCATCCCACCTCCTCCGTAAATTTCCGCAGTGCCGTTCGGGCGATTTTGCGGCCATTTACTGTAACAGTTGAGGTCTCCCACAACAATCAATGTTAGATCAGGGTTACTTAACTGAAATGCCAGGAGGGTTCTCAATGCCTCAGAGTTAAAAGGGGGGTGGGATATAGGGACGAGCCGAACACCCCCCGGTTCGGTTCGCAGCAGAACCTGCGACCGGACCGAAAGTTTGCACGAACTTTAGAACCCTATTAAATACAATGGACGCGAAGGCTCAAAATCAAAAGTGCTAATTATAACAGCTAATATGCAAGTTATTGCCCTAAAAAGGGTTTGGGGACCCGGGTCCTGCCCCAGGGGAGATGTATCAATGCAAAAGAAGTTTTAAAAACGGACATTTTTTCGGGAGCAGTGATTTTAATGATCCATAAAGTGAAAAAAAAAAAGTGAAATATTCCTTTAAATATCGTATCTGGGGGGTGTCTAAAGTATGCCTGTGAAGTGGCACGTGTTTCCAGTGTTTAGAACTGTCCCTGCACAAAATTACATTTCTAAAAGGAAAAAAAGTCATTTAAAACTGCTTGCGGCTTTAATGTAATGTCTGGTCCCGGCAATATGGATGAAAATCATTGAGAAAAATGGCATGGGTACCCCCTCCCCCAGCCCACTACCAGCCCCTTTGGGTCTTGTATGGATATTAAGGGGAACCCCGCACCCAAAGTAAAAAAAGTCCCTATATACTATATACTCTGAACAGCAGTATACAGGCAGTGCAAACAAGACAGGGACTGGAGGTTTGTTCTTAAGTAGAATCTGTTTGTAATTTGGAACAGGTACATTTTTTAAGTGTAGCTCCAGCCACAAAATCTATTTTTAAGCTTTTTGGAAAACATAGGGAAGGTTTATCACCCCTGTAACATTTGTTTTGCTGTCTGTGCACCTGTTCAGAACATTTCTGTCCCAATGACAAATGTTTTAAATTTTTTTTTTTTTTTTTTTTTGTGAAACAAGGATTGGTGATAAAGCATCAGTGAAGAGGAGACACCTTTTTCCCATATTAACTCTTACAGGAGAGAATTTCCCTTCCTAGGGGTAGATTTCCTCTCACTTCCTGTTGTCTCCTTCCATTTGTAGGAGTCGTTTGTAAGTTGGATGTTTGAAAGTAGGGGCCTGCAGTATATACTCTGCATAAATTTGGCCCTTAGGTGTTGGTGTTGCCACAATACTGTAAGCCCTCACAGTTACTCTTGGTGGGCGCAGGAATGGGCCCAGCTGTGAAATCTTAGATCCAGAATTGTAATCACATGCCCCTGTTGAACAGGGGCAGAAAAATTGGGCCTTTGGTGGTGGTGGTGTTGCCACAAGACTGTAAGCCCTCACAGTTACTCTTGGTGGGCGCAGGAATGGGCCCTGCTGTGAATTATTAGCTCAAGAATTGTAATTACATGCCCCTCTTGAACAGGGGCATAAAAATTGGGCCTTAGGCACTGGTGCTGGTGCCACAATACTGCACCCCTCACATCTGCTTGGAGAGCAACAATGAGCCCTGCTGCAAAGTATTGCATCAAAAATTGTATTTACACACCCCTGTTAAACAGGGGCTGAAAATTTGTCCTTAGGCACTGGTGCTGGTGCCACAACACTGCAACCCCTCACAGATACTGTAGTTGGAGCACAGCAATGAGCCCTGCTGCAAAGCATTGCATCAAAAATTGTAAATACACGCCCCTCTTAGACAGGGGCTGAAAAATTGGGCCTTAGCCACTGGTGGCGGTGCCCAGAACCAAAAATGTTCTTTCAAGCTATCAGCATGATTATTGAGGAGGAAGAGGATAGTCACTCAGCATAACAGGATAGTCACTCAGCATCAGCATAGGCAGTCTTGAAGGGATCTGACATTTCCAAAAAAATAATTTGGTTACATCAGCATCAGGTGCTTGGTAGCTGGTGGTGATCCAAGACTGATTCATTTTTATGGAGGTCAGTCGATCGACCGAGTCGGTGGACAGGCACACCCTGTGATCGGTTACAAAGCCTCCAGCAGCACTGAATGTGCGTTCCGAAAGAACGCTGGATGCAGGACAGGCCAGTACCTCAATTGCATACTGTGCAAGCTCTGGCCAGTGATCCATCCTCAAGACCCAGTAACCCAGAGGATTTTCGGTGGGAAAGGTGTCCAAGTCTGATCTTGCCCCTAGGTATTCCTGCACCATGTAAACCAGACGTTGGCGATGGTTGCTGGAAGCGATCATACCTTGGGGCTGCATACTAAAAAATTGTCTGAACGCATCGGTCAGACGGCCACTTTCTCCACTGCTCCTTCTTTGACTGACCGAAGCCTCAGCAACACGTTGTCCAGGACCAGGAATTTGTAACCTCCCAGTCTCTGGGAACGCGTTGCCCAGACCTTTCTGCAAGGCCTCCCGAAGATGCTTCATCCTCTGCTCCCTCTGCGATGGCAAGATAAGGTCCGCAACCTTACCCTTGTAACGTGGATCAAGGAGGGTTGCCAGCCAGTAATGATCCCTCTCCTTGATCGCACGAATACGAGGATCCTTCCGCAGGCTTTTCAGGATCAGGGAGGCCATGCAGCGTAGGTTTTCTGAGACATTCGGTGCGCAGTCCTCTGGGTCACTGAGGACGACATGATCCGCAGCCACCTCCTCCCAGCCACGTACAAGTCCATGGGTGTCTTGGGACTGTAATTGATCCCTTGAAGACTGCTGCTGATGCTGAGTGCTAGGCTCCACCTCCATGATGACACAATAATCCTCCTCCTCCTCGTCCTCTTCCTGTGTGATATCTGGACCAGCAGGAACACTGTCTGGATAAAGGGGGCCTTGAGAGGTAAGGAAGTCCTCCTCTTCCTGCCTCTGTTCTGCCTCAAGTGGCCTGTCCATTATTCCATGCAGCGCGTGCTCCAACAGGTGGACAAGAGGGACAGTGTCACTGATGCATGCACTGTCACTGCTTACCATCCTCGTGGCCTCCTCAAATGGTGCCAGGACAGTGCATGCATCCCTGGTCATGGCCCACTGGCGTGAGGAAAAAAATCCAAGCTCCCCTGACACTGTCCTGGTGCCATATTGCAACAGATACTCATTGATGGCCCTCTGCTGTGTGTGCAGCCGCTGCAGCATGGCCAACGTAGAGTTCCACCTGGTGGCATGTCACAGATTAGGCAGTTCTTGGGCAGGTTGTAATCCTTTTGCTGGTCAGCCAGCCGAGCACTGGCATTATATGACCGGCAGAAATGCCCACAGAGTTTCCTGGCCTGCTTCAGGACCTCCTGTAAGCCCGGGTACCTGCCCAAGAACCGCTGCACCACCAAGATAAGGACGTGAGCCAAACAGGGCACATGGGTCAGTTGTCCCTGTCGGAGGGCGGAGAGGAGGTTGGTGCCATTGATGGAAACCACCTTTCCTGGCTTAAGCTGGTGTGGCGTCAACCACCTCTGAGCCTGCCCCTGCAAAGTTGACAGAATCTCTGCCCCAGTGTGGCTCCTGTCCCCCAAGAACACCAGCTCAAGCACCGCATGGCATCTTTTTGCCTGCGTACTTGCGCAGCCCCTTGGACGCCTATGTTGCACCGCTGGTTCCGAGGACAAAGCACAGGTAGAGGCCATGGAGGAAGAAGAAGAGGAGGGGGTGGAGGAGAGAGGTGTGTCAGAATCACCAGTAGTAAAATTTTGGAGGCGTGGTGGCGGAACAACCTCCAACACTACTGCACCTTGTCCTGCATCCTTCCCAGCTGCCAGCAGAGTTACCCAATGCCCCGCGAAAGATAGGTAACGTCCCTGTCCATGCCTGCTGGACCATGAATCAGCGGTAATATGCACCTTACCGCTGACCGCCCTGTCTAGCGAGGCCAAGACATTGCCTTCCACATGCCGGTAGAGAGCCGGAATCGCCATCCGTGAGAAAAAGGGGCATTTGGGAACCTGCCACTGAGGAACCGCACATTCAACAAACTCACGGAAGGGGGCAGAGTCTACCAACTGAAAAGGCAGCAGTTCAAGTGCTAGCAATTTAGCCAAGCTAGCATTCAACCGCTGGGCATGTGGATGGCTGGTAGCGAACTTCTTTCGGCGGTGCAGCAGCTGGGGCAGGGAAATTTGCCTTGTACAATCGGACGTCGGTGTACCGATAGCAGATTGTCCGCAAGTACTTGGCTGTGACACACCAAAATCTACACCTTCATTTCACTCAGAGGACTGAAGGTATAGTGGGGTTGGAGATCCCAGCTGATGAGGAGCAAGGAGAGGTCCGCTTTGTTCTTTGGTGTGGGTCTTTTAGGTACGCTTGCCAATGGACTGCATGGCAGGTCAACATATGTCTGGTCAAGCACGTGGTGCCCAAGCGGCTGATGTTTTGGCCACGCGAGATACGCTTTAGACATATGTTGCAAATGGCAATGATGCGATCTGCTGCGCACGTCTGAAAAAAGGCCCACAACAAAGAACTTTTGGAATAACACGCAGACAGCAGCTCCCTGTGGAGCTCTGCGGTGTGATGCGGTCTGTGTGCTGCCCTTAAGCTGGCCCCTGGAGGGCATCCTGCCTCGTTGGAGATGTGCCTCCTCCTTCTACTCCTTCGCACCTCAGGCACCCACGTGCAGTCAGTGACCTCATCATCCCCTCCCTCCTCATCACTGGAGCCAATCTGGCAGTATGCTGCAGCTGGGGGAACATGACTGCCAGATAGCTGTCCTTGTTGGGCATCCCCACTCTCTGGGCTCACGTTACTACCCCCTCTCTCTGAGCTTACGTTACTGTCTTCCTCCAGCTGGGTTCCATCATTGGAGCCTTCAAAATGCTGGGCATCCTCCTGGAGCATGTATCCAACACTGTGGTCAAACAGTTCGGGGGACTCCTCAGGAGGACATGGTGTTGCTAGGGAAGGAGTGACTGATGCCATTGAGCCGAGGGAAGAGGCCACTTTTGCAGCTGCTTTGCCAGACAAAGTACCCTGAGCCTGGGTGAGAGAAGATGAGGAGGAGGAGGACGGCTAGGTCATCCACTCTACCACGTCTTGGGCATGTTGCAGCTCAACGTGGCCAGCTGCTGAAAAGAAGGACAAGCGTTTCCCACGACCACGTGCTGATGAGGATGCACCGTGTCCACGACCTGCAGCACTGTTGCCTCTAGACACAGAGCCTTCCAGATGTACTATAGGCCTGCAGTGAGATGTAGCTGCACAAAGGTGGGATGTATATATATATATATATATATATATATATATATATATATATTAGGGATGAGCCGAGCACCCCCCTGTTCGGTTCGCACCAGAACCTGCGAACAAACAGAAAGTTTGCATGAACTTTAGAACCCTATTAAATACAATGGACTCGAACGTTCAAAATCAAAAGTGCTAATTTTAAAGGCTTATATGCAAGTTATTGTCATAAAAAGTGTTTGGGGACCCGGGTCCTGCCCCAGGGGACATGTATCAATGTAAAAAAAGTTTTAAAAACTGACGTTTTTTCGGGAGCAGTGATTTTATAATGCTTAAAGTGAAATAATAAAAGTGAAATATTCCTTTAAATTTCGTACCTAGGGTGTGTGTATAGTATGCCTGTAAAGTCGCGCTTGTTTCCTGTGCTTAGAACTGTCCCTGCACAAAGTGTCCTTTCTGAAGGAAAAAAAGTCATTTAAAACTCACTCGTGGCTATAATGAATTGTCGGCTCCCGGCAATACATAGAAAAGTCATTGGTAAAAAAAAAAAAAAAAATGCATGGGGGTCCCCCAAATTCAATTACCAGGCCCTTCAGGTCTGGTATGGATATTAAGTGGAACCCTGCCGCAAATTTTACGGTTCAGGAGGGGGGGGCGCTCTCTCGTCCCCCCTCTTTTCCTGCGGCCTACCAGGTTGCGTGCTCGGATAAAGGGTCTGGTATGGATTTTTGGGGGAATTCCAAGCCATTTTTTTTTTTTATTTGGGGTGGAGTTTCCCTTAAAATCTATACCAGACCTGAAGGGCCTGGTATGGATATTTGAGGGGAACCCCACGCATTTTTTTTTTTTATTTGTGGCAGGGTTCCCCTTAATATCCATACCAGACCTGAAGGGCCTGGTAATTGAATTTGGGGGGACCCCCACGCATTATTTTTTTTTTTATCAGTGACTTTTCTCTATATTGCCGGGAGCCGACAATTCATTATAACCGCGAGTGAGTTTTAAATGACTTTTTTTCCTTCAGAAAGGACACTTTGTGCAGGGACAGTTATAAGCACGGAAAACAAGTGCGACTTTACAGGCATACTATACACACACTCTAGGTACGAAATTTTAAGGAATATTCAACTTTTATTGTTTCACTTTAAGCATTATTAAAATCACTGCTTCTGAAAAAACTGCAGTTTTTAAAACTGTTTTTTGCATTGATACATGTCCCCTGGGGCAGGACCCGGGTCCCCAAACACTTTTTATGACAATAACTTGCATATAAGCCTTTAAAATTAGCACTTTAGATTTCTACCATAGACTTTTCGAATTTGCCGCGAACACCCCAAATTGTTCGCTGTTCGGCGAACGGGCGAACAGGCAATGTTCGAGTCGAACATGAGTTCGACTCGAACTCGAAGCTCATCCCTAATACAGTATATATATATATATATATATATATATATATATATATATATATATATATATTTGTCTGTAATGATAATGCAGCTATCAGAATCAACTGCCTGCTGTGGTATTAGTATGGGAAAAGCAGCAGCAGCAGTTCGTTTTAGGTGAAAACTGTGAAGATAGGAACACAGTACACTAACTGAAAATACTTGCAGCTCTCTGCCTGTGGTTTTATTATGAGAACACCACTATAATAGTCACTAACTGTATTCAGGTAAGCTTTAGGTGAACGCTATGCAAAGCACACAGTACACTAAGTGAAACACTGACTGTCTGCAGCTAGCACAATCACCTGCCTGCCTGTCACAGTATAGAGAAAACCAGGAACGGATCTAGCTAAACTAAATACAGTGTATGAATATATATACAACACCTAGGATGCATATATATCCTCTACACACTGTAACTGCAGCTAACTAACTCAATATAAATGACACTGTCTGTCTCTGTAAACTCTCTCTTTTCACAACTCCAACACACTACACAAGGCCACCGAGCCGGCAGCCTTATATAGTGTGGAGCGTGTACTAAACCCCCTGAGCCATAATTGGCCAAAGCCACCCTGGCTTTGGCCAATTACGGCTTTCCGTTTTTTCTGCGCTGTGATTGGCCAAAGAATGCGGGTCATAGTGCATGCTTGGCCAATCATCAGCCAGCAATGCACTGCGATGCCGCAGTAAATTATGGGCCGTGACACGGCACTCGAATTTGGCGCGAACGGCCCATAATGTTCGCAATTCGGCGAACGATCGAACAGCCGATGTTCGAGTCGAACATGGGTTTGACTCGAACACGAAGCTCATCCCTAGTGGGATATATAGAACCGCCAGAATACATTTCAATTGGTACACTTTACACAACAAGATAACATATCTCCCCTCCATGTCTATAAATTTATTATACACTTGGAAGTCCACTGGGCGGTGCACTAGTACGCTCAACCCCCTAGAGTAGGAGGTGTGCGTAGAGTGGTACCCCCATCCCACCCAAGAGAAGTTAACCCAGGATACCGTCTCTGGAACCAAAAGAATCTCCTGGAGGGCATAGTCTGCCGGTGAGTGCTTTCTGAGGACCGTGGATACCATGGTGCTTTTGAGTGGGTCCTGGAAGCCCCTAATGTTCCAAGACCAGGCCCGGACAGGCCATAGGGCATACCAGGCAAATGCCCGGTGAGCCGCGATGGCCCGTGACGGCCCGCGACGGCCCGTGACGGCCCGCGACGGCCCGCGACGGCCCGCGGGCCGCCAGACAACATGTCACATCTTCCCCTACATCTCCAATGTCTCCGGAGGCAGCCGGAGTTGGTGGGCGGAGCTGGGGGTGTGGCTGCCCGCTCCTCTCCTCCCACAGACTCGTTCACTCTGATGATCCCACAGCTGAAGCTGAAGGAGAAAGAAACGAGGACACAGCAGCCAGAGTGTCTTCATCTCCAGTCATGCTGTAAGTTACTGCACTGCTGCACATGTCCCTACATAAAGTCCTAACCTGGCACCATACCACCCCAGCCTGCCCTATGCCACCGCACCCTGCCCTATACGTGCCACCCCAACATGGGTTATGCCACCGCACCCTGTCCTATGCCACCGCACCCTGCTCTATGTCCCCGCAACCTGCCCTATGCTACCCCAGCCTGCCCTATGCCACCGCACCCTGCCCTATGCCACCGCAAACTGCTCTATACCACCCCAACCTGCCCTATGCCACCACAAACTTCTCTATACCACCCCAACCTCCCCTATGCCACCGCAACCTGCCCTATACCAACGCAAACTGCCCTATGCCACCGCAAACTGCTCTATACCACCCCAACCTGCCCTATGCCACCGCAAACTGCTCTATACCCCTCCAACCTGCCCTATGCCACCGCAACCTGCTCTATTCACCACACCCTGCCCTATATCACCCCAACCTGCCCTATGCCACCCAGCCTGCCATATACCACCGCAAACTGCCCTATACCACCCAAACCTGCCCTATGCCACCCCAGCTTGCCCTATACAACCCCAAATTGCCCGATGCCACCCCAGCCTGCCCTATATCACCGCAACCTGCCCTATATTACCCCAACCTGCCTTATATCGCCCCAGTCGGCAAAATACCACCCTATACTTTAATTTACAGGGGTCATTTGGGGGTGCGCCTAGTGACTGTGCGCTGCCTGCAGGGCGCTGGGCAGGATAGACAGGAGGGGGTGACACCATGTTTTGCCGCACCAGGTGACACCAACCCTAGTGACGCCACTGCCCCAGTGCACTCTCAGCTGCGAGTCGGAGCTGCACTCGAGTGACAGTGACACCCATCGGCACATGCGGGGGGCCATGACCTGCAACGATCCCCTTCTCTCTGGCAAGGTACTGATGATCTGATCAGTCTCGGCTCGGCTGTCTCACACAGCCGAGCAGAGTGAAGCCGCCTCCCCCTCCTCCTTTATGTCCACATAGGGGGAGGGGACCCAACATGCAGTCCTGCGCTGATCTGAGGTACATTATGGGTCTGAAGGGGGGGTCTGTATTGTAGGGGGGGTTTCTGTATTGTAGGGTGGTCTGAAATGTAGGGGGGTTCTGTATTGTAGGGGGGGTCAGAAATGTAGGGGGGTTCTGTATTGTAAGGGGGGTTCTGTATTGTAGGGGGGTTCTGTATTGTAGGGGGGTCTGTAATGTAGGGGGATTCAAAATGTAGGGGGTTCTGTATTGTAGGGGGGTCTGAAATGTAGGTGGGTTCTGTATTGTAGGGGGGTCTGAAATGTAGGGGGGTCTGTATTGTAGGGGGTATGTATTGTAGGGGGTTCTGTATTGTAGGGGGTCTGTAATGTAGGGGGTTCTGTAATGAAGGGGGTCTGAAATATAGGGGGGGTTCTGTATTGTAGGGGGGTCTGAAATGTAGGGGGGTTCTGTATTGTAGGGGGGGTCTGAAATGTAGGGGGGGTCTGTAATGTAGGGGGGTCTGTAATGTAGGGGGTTCTGTATTGTAGGGGGGGTCTGAAATTTAGGGGGGTTCTGTATTTTAGGGTGGTCTGAAATGTAGGGGGGGGTCTGTAATGTAGCGGGGTCTGTACTGTAAGGAGGGGGTCTGTACTGTAGGGAGGGGGTCTGCACTGTAGGGAGGGGGTCTTACTGTAGAGAGGGGGTCTGTACTGTAGGGAGTTCTGTGTAACATGCAGGGGGTGTCTGTGTAACAAACTGTGGGGGGCTGTGTAATGTAAAGGGGTCCAGGGTGCAGGGTTCTGTGTAATGTAAAAGGGTCCAGAGGTGCGGTGCTATGTAATGTAAAGGGGTCCAGGGTGCTGCGTAATGTAAAGGGGTCCAGAGGTGCAGGGTGCTGTGTAATGTAAAGGGGTCCAGAGGTACAAGGAACTGGAACCCCAAATCCTATCATTAATCGCTGCTGCGAAGCGCCGCCGCGCCCTCCCCCCCCCTCAGGCTGCTCAGTCTAAAATGCCCGAGCCTATTTTTTGTCCCAGTCCGGGCCTGTCCAGGACAGTATGGGGACTGTGGTCATCTGCAAATATTTAAGTGTTTATGGATGGGTGTAAAGAGCTCCAGGCCTTTCGTGCCCGGGCTGCTATATAGCCCTTTCATGACTAAGCCCATTTCTGACATTTGGTGTTTACAAGTTAAAATGCGTATTTTTTGCTAGAAAATTACTTAGAAACCCCAAACATTATATATATATTTTTAGCAGAGAATCTAGAGAATAAAATGGCGATTGTTGCAATATTTTATGTCACACAGTATTTGCGCAGCTGTGTTTTAAGCGCAACTTTTTTGGAAAAATTTACTTTCATGAATTTTAAAAAAATTAAAAAGCAAAGTTAGTCCAATTTTTTTGTATAATGTGAAAGACGATGTTACGCTGAGTAAATAGATACCAAACATGTCATGCCTTATAATTGCCTGCACTCGTGGAATGGCGACAAACTACGGTACCTTAAAATCTCCATAGGCAACGCTTAAATTTTTTTTACGGCTACTAGGTTAGAGTTACAGAGGAGGTCTATGTCTATAATTATTGCTCTCGCTCTGACGATCGCGGTGATACCTCACATGTGTGATTTGAATGCCGTTTTCATATGCGGGCGCGACTTCCGTATGCGTTTTCTTTGCTGCGCGAGCTCGCGGGGACAGGGGCGCTTTAAAATGTTTTTTTTTTTTTTCTTATTTATTTTATTTATTTTATAATTAGTGTTTTAAAAAAATAAAATTTGATCACTTTTATTGCTGTCACAAGGAATGTAAACATCCCTTGTGACAGTAATAAGTGGTGACAGGTACTCTTTATGGAGAGATCGGAAGTCTAAAAGACCCCCAATCCCTCCTTTGCACTTCAAAGTATTCAGATCGCCGAAAACTGCGATTCTGAATACTGTGTACTTTTTTAAATTCGGCGCTATCGGCAGCCGAATAACCCGGACGTGACGTCATGACGTCGCTTCCGTGGTTACAGTGAAGAGACTGAATCAAAGCCGTTCGCAGCTTTGATTCAGTCTCTCTCTAGCCGCCCGAGGTGGCGGATCGTGGATCGGGTCTCCCGGTGGGACGGGAGGCCCGGTAAGAGCGGCGGAGGCGGCGGGAGGGGGGGATGTCCCCTCCCGCTCCTCCGGTATAACCACCGACCGGGTTTTAGCCGCATCGGTGGTTATACCTGGAAAGCCAATAGCCGGCTCTAAACAACGGTACAGGGATGATGCCTGCAGCTGCAGGCATCATCCCGGTATAACCCCCGAAAGCCGAGGATGCATATATGCGTACCCTCGGCGGGAAAGGGATAGTTGTGCATGGCCGCTGCATACCGGTCACAGGGCAGCAGGTGAGTAGCCAGGCACAGTTGTGTGGGGATGGCGTGTTGGATGAGGGTGAGGTATATAGTTCTGGAAACATGACAGTGGCTTGATTGAACCATGAAACGGAGAAGTGGACTAGGCACTTTAGAGTCATTATCACTTGTGTGACTGGGAAAACATTCGCTTTCCAGCGATTTCTGACTCGATCGGTCAGCAAGAACTAAGAGAAAAAAAATAGAGGGAACACAAACAACAAACATAAGGTTTCTCCGAGTGGTACAACTGTTACTACTCATAGAGAGTCAATTAGTGCTTTCCTGGTAAACTTGTAAGGCTTACACAAATCACATTGCTCACAACGCTGGGGGAGTAATCTGTTGTGGCTCCCAGCTGAACTGTAAGTGTCCTGCGTAAGAAGCAGCGTAAAGGTAACTGTTGCATTGCTCACAGTGGCGGCTGGTGAATTTTTAGGATGGGGGGGCGCAAGACCCCGCCCCTCCATGGTTGGCCCCTCCCACTTCTCATAAGCCACACCCCTTATAGAATCCACCCACTCCGTCCCCTGTATTCCACTCATAGTGTCAGCATTATACACCAGGCTCTGCACATCATATACCAGGCTGCACATTATACACAGGGCTCTGCACATCATATACCAGGCTGTATATTATAAACAGGGCTCTGCACATAATATAACAAGCTGTACATTATACACAGGGTTCTGCACATCAAATACCAGGCTGCACATTATACACAGGGTTCTACACATCATATTCCAGGCTGCACATTATACACAGGGCTCTGCACATCATATACCAGGCTGCACATTATACACAGGACTCTGCACATCATATACCAGGCTGCAAATTATACACCGGGCTCTGCACATCATATACCAGGCTGCACATTATACACAGGGCTCTGCACATCATATACCAGGCTGCACATTATACACATGGCTCTGCACATTATACACAGGGCTCTGCAAATTATACACAGGGCTCTGCACATCATATACCAGGCTGTACATTATACACAGGGCTATACACATCATATACCAGGCTGCACATTATACACAGGGCTCTGCACATCATATACCAGGCTGTAAATTATACACCGGGCTCTGCACATCATATACCAGGCTGCACATTATACACAGGGCTCTGCACATCATATACCAGGCTGCACATTATACACATGGCTCTGCACATTATACACAGGGCTCTGCAAATTATACACAGGGCTCTGCACATCATATACCAGGCTGTACATTATACACAGGGCTATACACATCATATACCAGGCTGCACATTATACACAGGGCTCTGCACATCATATACCAGGCTGTAAATTATACACCGGGCTCTGCACATCATATACCAGGCTGCACATTATACACAGGGCTCTGCACATCATTAAGGATGAGTTCTGGCTCGTTCGCATACTCCACGTGCAGAGCCCGCCAGGAAGTCGGCACGACGCTGCGCTAATCACAGGCAGGGAGACATTTCCCGATCTCTGCAGCCGAGCATCTGGACAATGTCTCCCTGCCTGTGATTAGCGCAGTGCAGCACCGTGCCGACTTCCTGGCGGGCTCTGCATGTGGAGTATACGAACGCGCCAGAGCTCATCCCTACACATCATATACCAGGCTGAACATTATACACAGGGCTCTGCACATCATATACCAGGCTGCACATTATACACCGACGAAGCTTCAATTTGTTTTAAAACCCAGACGATATCTGGAGATCACAGACTAGGAAATGGTTTAAACTTGCATTTTAAGTTCTGACTTTATTAACCCATTGCATAGCCTCTCTACAATATTAAACGTTAGACGACAGGGGTTGCATTTAAAAGGTAATTTTGCTTTTGATAAAAAAAATTAAGTACTACACTACATTTTGTATTTTTACAATTACAATTACCTATGTAGTTTCATCTGCTGCCCGCTATGACTCATAAAACTGGCAAATGTTTAAACATGGTGTACATGTAGGGTGGTGTTTTGTACACGGTCAATGTACAGAACACCAACTGTGTTATGTAAGTTTCAATACAAGCAATAACATGTAGGGATCTGCAATGACATTTGCCAACTTACAACCTGGAAATATGCTTTGTTTTAGGTCCAAATGCAGGCAAAAATTCGGGCCTGATTCATCCCTGAAATGGAGAACAGGGACGCACCGGACCCCTGCTGTGAGCTTCTCTGCACAACAGTGTGAATCTAGCCTGAACGGGGCCTTAAACGTACTCTGAAGCATGAATCAGACTGATGGTATATCAAGCACAGAAAAAGACTTGTGATGATTGCTTAGGAATATGGCTACATGAGATTACAAAGGGCTCAGATTAAAGCTTAACCACTTAAGCCCCGGACCATTATGCAGGTTAAGGACCAGAGGTGTTTTCAGAATTTGGCACTGCACTGTTTTAACTGGAAATTGTGCGGACATGCAATGTTGTACCCAAATTAAATTTGCATCCTTTTCTTCCCACAAATAGAGCTTTCTTTTAATGGTATTTGATTGCCTCTACGATTATTATTTTTTGCGATATAAACAGAAAAAGACTGAAAATTTTGAAAAAAATTATATTTTCTACTTTTTGTTATAAGAAAAATCGAATAAACTCAATTTTAGTCATACATTTAGGCCAAAATGTATTCAGCCACATGTCTGTAGTAAAAAAAATGTCAATAAGCGTATATTTATTGGTTTGCGCAAAAGTTATAGCGTCTACAAACTAGGGTACATTTTCTGAAATTTACACAGCTTATAATTTATGACTGCCTATCTCATTTCTTGAGGTGCTAAAATGGCAAGGCAGTACAAAAACCCCCCAAATGACCCCATTTTTGAAATAAGACACCCCAAGGAAATTTCTGAGAGGCATGTTGAGCCCATTGAATATTTTTTTTTGTCCCAAGTGATTGAATAATGACTAAAAAAGAAAAAAAAAATACAAAAAGTTGTCACTAAATAATATATTGCTCACACATGCCATGGTTATATGTGGAATTGCACCCCAAAATACATTTTGCTGCTTCTCTTGAGTACGGGGATACCACATGTGTGGGACTTTTTAGGAGCCTAGCCGCATACGGGCCCCGAAAACCAAGCACCGCCTTCAGGATTTCTAAGGGCGCAAATTTTTGATTTCACTCCTCACTACCTATCACAGTTTCGAAGGCCATAAAATGCCAAAATAGCACAAAACCCCCCCAAATTACCCCATTTTAAAAAGTAGACACCCAAAGGAAATTGCTGAGAGGCATGTTGAGCTCATTGAATATTATTTTGTTGTCCCAAGTGATTGAATAATGACAAAAAAATTAAAATTACAAAAAGTTGTCACTAAATTATATATTGCTCACATATGCCAGGATTTCTAAGGGCGCAAATTTTAGATTTCACTCCTCACTACCTATCACAGTTTCGAAGGCCATAAAATGCCAAAATAGCACAAAACCCCCCCCCCAAATGACCCCATTTTGGAAAGTAGACACCCCAAGCTATTTGCTGAGAGGCATGGTGAGTATTTTACAGCTCTCATTTGTTTTTGAAAATAAAGAAAGAAAAGATTTTTATTTATTTTTTTCAATTTTCAAAACTTTGTGACAAAAAGCGAGATCTGCAAAATACTCACCATACCTCTCAGAAAATAGCTTGGGGTGTCTACTTTCCAAAATGGGGTCATTTGGGGGGGTTTTGTGCCATCTGGGCATTCCATGGCCACCGAAACTGTGATAGGCAGTGAGGAGTGAAATCAAAAATTTACACCCTTAGAAAGCCTGAAGCCTCGTACACACGACCGAGTTTCTCGTCGTAAAAAACACGCCGTTTTTTTCGACGAGATTCTTGTTAACCTTGACGAGTTTCTCATCAAGCTTTCCATGCGTACACACTGACATTTGCCAATTTCCTCGTTGTTCTCCGCGGTCACGTCCAGCACATACGACGGCACTATAAAGGGGAAGATCGATTTCCTTGGCGCCACCCCTTGGGCTGCTTTTGCTGATCTCGTGTACCGCGTGTGAAGTAAAAGTTTGGGAAGAGACGATTCGCGCTTTTCAGTCTTCGTGCTTTTCAGTTCGTTTTCTGAGGTTCAGTTTGTGCTTGTGGGTTCGTATCTTGTCTTTCAGGGCGTCTAGGCAGGTCGTATCTGTTTTACAGTGCGTTCTTGCCCATTCGTTTCTGATTTTCAGTTCGTTATTCATAGGCCTTGCTGTTCTAAAGTGCGTTCTGTTCTGTACGTTATGATAAGACGACCGTTTCCTAGCCATGTCGCCTGGACGTTCTCGTCGTCGAGTTCGTGCTGTGCGTGCGCTTGGTGTTGGTCTGCTTGTTTTGGACCAAGACCAGTCCATGAACGGTGTGAGGAGGAGTTCATGGACCAAGAATTGGTTGCTCCAGCGGGACCAATTCTGCCATATGCCTCTGCTGCGGAATAACCCTGAGGACTACAGGAATTTTCTGCGGATGTCTGACCCCGTTTTTCAGAAACTGTTGGCTTTGGTGTCCCCCTACATTACCAGAAAGGACACCGTTATGCGGGAAACCATCAGTGCTGAGCAGAGGCTCATCGCCACGTTACGTTATCTGGCGACAGGGAGAAGTCTGCAGGACTTGAAGTTCACGACAGGCATCTCCCCCCAGGCTCTGGGCCTCATAATCCCAGACACCTGTTCTGCCATTATACAAGTCCTGCAGGAGGACTATATTAGGGTAAGTTTTCCCCAATTTAGGAACTAAACTTCCTCCTTTTTTGCGACTGTGCCTATTAAACGCCCCCAGTTGCCCCCTCCAATGCAGCCATTTTGTTCCCTCCAATGCAGCCATTTTCCCCCCAGCCCTGCACTTACCTTCTTGTGGTCAGCGCCATCCTTCTTCTGTCCTTGATGTCTTCTCCTGCCCTTGATGTTGCATCAGCCAATCATGTTACCATTAAACAGACTTGGTGAACATGATTGGCAGAGCAGCCTGTCAGTGTTTACCCAAGGAATGTCCCCCCCCTGCGTCACCTATTTAAATTTTATGAAGCCAATTACATCCCTCAGGCTGTAATGTGCAAGCCTATTTGCCTCCCTGTTTCTGATATGCAATTTTCACCCCATAAATGCTGCAGTTATTCATATGTTGGTCGCTTAACAGGGGGCCATCCACCTGAATAGTAGGCGGCATTGACAATACATAGGTTAATGCAAGGCATGAACCAATGTATTGTTCGGAGTGACGGGCACAGGAGAGAGGGGGCAGTGCTCCAGTGCCCACTCTGGACGCACCGCCACTGCAATGCTATCCTGTGGCCAAACACATCTACCCCCCCCCCCCCTCCAAAATATTTTTTTAATGGACCATCAGAGAGGGTGATGAATATGAAACATGAGCCTTCCATTATACTTCTTAAAAACACATTAATAAACAGAGAATTTGATTGATGTTGGCCTCTAATGTTTTTTTTTATAATCTCCTTGTAATGTAATATTTTAAAATTCTAATTTTCTTTCATCTTGTTTGACTCCCCAGCTTCCTTCCACGCCACAGGAATGGCAGACTGTGGCATCGGAGTTTGCCACGCGGTGGAACTTCCCCAACTGCGGTGGTGCCATAGACGGGAAGCACGTCCGCATCGTGCCGCCACCCCGTTCTGGGTCCTACTACTTCAATTACAAGGGGTTTCATAGCATTGTGCTGATGGCGGTGGTGTCAGCACGGTATGAATTCCTCTATGTTGATGTAGGGAAGAATGGCCGGATGTCCGATGGGGGATCCTTCATCCAGACGGAGTTTGCCCTCCGTCTCCAGAGTGACGACCTTGCATTGCCACCGGATGCAGGGAATGTTGAAGGACTCCCCTTTGTTTTTTTGGCTGATGAAGCCTTCGGACTCGGACCGCATCTTATGAGGCCATTTCCTCAGAGGACCTTGACCCCAGAGAAGAGGGTGTTCAATTACCGGCTGGCCAGGGGCCGAAGAGTCGTTGAAAATGCCTTCGGCATAATGGCCAGCCGGTTCCGCATTTTTATGACTTCCATCCACTTGGCGGACTACAAAATAATCTATGTAGTTTTATGCTGCTGTGTGCTACACAACTTTCTCAGCAGAAAATCCACTTCTTATATGGCCACAGTATTGCCTGAGGCTGGACTTTCATCTGCAAATCCCCTGCCGGGCCTTGAATCTGCCTGTCCTGGCTTGCCCCCACCAAAATGCCCGTGAGGTTCGGGAGAAATATATGCAATATTTCACGGGTAGGGGGGCAATTTCTATGCCAGGCTATGCCTAAAGATTCATGGAGAACGAGCTAAATAAAAATCTGATTTAAACTTTTAACTTTTGTTTGTTTCCTGTCTCCTAGTGTGTCTTAGTGCATTTGTAGTGCCAAGTGTATTTTCCTTTAGTAAATAACAACCATTTCACTATGTAACCTTAAAAAAAACACAAATAAGGTTAGAGCGTATTGGAAAAAGAAGCTACACGTTGTTTGTGTTCAAACATTTTACTCTGTGCACATTCACACACATGGTTACTTTTTTTTTTTTTGCCTAGCCACAAACCGCCAATTCTGTTCTTAGGAAAATACAAAAACAACAGTTGCATTCCAAAAAGTACAACATTGGATATCTCTGAGCAATCTGAGACATTCACTTACACAAACTATGTCTCTATGTGCCCATCCTAATATGGGGTCTTGCCACCCCTTGCCCAGCCAAAAATTGAATATGCACACATTTTGTAGTAATTTTCAATAGGGATTTTAGACTCCTGATCCCTATTGTCAACATGTGCTATCTGCCATCAGGGGTGATCAATGGACGTGTTTTGGGGGTGCAACCCCTTCCTCAGTTCACCTACTTTAGATACGAGGAAGGGGTTGCACCCCCAAAAGACGTACATGGATATCCCCTGATGGCAGATAGCACATGTTGACACACTGTGTGAATATTCATTTTTTGGCTGGTTTGATTGTCAAAAAGAGATTAAAAGGTTGAAGAACAGTCATTCCTGAAACAAAAATGGGGGTTTGGTTGCCTTATTCGATTCTCCCCAATACATCTAGAATGTCTTTAAATGTTTGATCCATCACATGAATTCTTTGTTTAATTCTGTCCAGTTCCGTGCTACATTCCATCACTTGCTGTATTATTCGGAGGGCACTGTCAGCAGAGAAACGTGTACTATCCTTCACCACAACATTTACATCCCCTAAAAAAAAAATACAAAAGGTATTATAACTCTGCAGGCCTACATCTCTTACCTGAAGCTGTGGTGACAGATACTGACCTGTTGTTGTGACCAGTTCCACAATGTCATCCACCTCTCCTTCCTGCACTTCTCCTTCCTCCACCTCAACTTCCTCAACATCCTTCGGTTGTGGGTCTTTGGGAGTTTGCGGTTGTTGTGAAGCTGTGGGGTTCCTGTGCTCCATGGGGTGTTCTCCTCCCAGTCTTCTCTCCCCTATGAGAATCAAACAAAAGGTCTATTTATCACACTGAAATTCTCTATGAAAAATAAAAACAGGCTAAATTGTTTGGAAGTGGGGTACAAGTGTGTGTTTGTGCGGAATTTAAAGATGAATGCATTATTTGGAACCAAAAATATGTTTAGTATTCACCTTTTGGATGTAAATTTTTAGACATGGAGGCACCACAAAAATTCACTGATGCACCTGTGTGGGACACCCAAAAAAGGCGGTTCTGGTGGCACACACTATAGTGCTCCAAAGTACAGATGTGGTACCAGCTGCTGAGTGTCCTCTCCTTTACACTGATTAAAGTTTGCATTTCATTCTCTTTACAAACACATCATCTAGCCTAAAATTTAGGAACAACAATTTGTAAAAAACAGGCAGATGTCTAATTACTTTTGTGGCTGTAAAATAAGCCAAAACAGCGGATAGTGGCCGAACGAAGTGTCTGTAACGTAACGAACGATTACTGTGCCAAACCAAGTTCAAAATAGGAAATTTTGGAAGGGAGTCCAATATGAAAAATAAAAAAAAAGGAGCAACATGTAATTTGAGAAAAACATTAATAGCAGAAAAGTGTACATTTTACTTACTTTTTGCTAGCATTCTCTTAATGCTCCTTAACTGCTCTGGCTCCCTCAGTTTGAGGTCTGACCACCTCTTTCTGAGCTGCTCATTTGAGCGTTTCACCCCGAAATTCTTCTTCAGACTTTTCACGACTTTCTTCAGGATTTTGGCCTTCCTTCTATTAGGTTTGCTATACGGCCCATGCTTTGCGTCAAAATCCAACTCGAGCAATATGTCCACCATCTCCGCCATCTCCGCAAAAGACATACTAGATGCCTTGAATCTCCTCCCTGGTCGTGACATTTCCTCAGTCTCCGGGCTTGTCTCCTCCTCGTTATTTGAGGAATTATCAGACACCTGCTGTAAATCCGCCATATCTGTCTGCGCGCCGAAAGAGAAGGGGCGGGGAAAAGATGTTAGTTAGAACGTCATGGGCAGGCGACGTGTGCGGAGCGACGTGTACGTAGTTTGACGCATGCGTGGTGTATATATAGCAAACACACATGTGACTATACTACGTTCGGTGTGCGGAGAGAGGAGTTCAAGTGACGGACGTGCGAACGAAGGTATGTGATTTTGTGACTTTGACAAATTGTTGGCCTATACTGTCTGGAGAATGTTGTAGGATATATATGGTGACTACGATTTTAAGGAGGTTAGACTGTGTGCCTCACATTAGTTATATATATTATTTATTTTACTTGCAGATACAATATGAATGTCTTTATTAGCGACAAAGAATTCCTGGCGGAATTTATAGACCGGGTAAGGGAGCTGCCTGCTCTGTGGGAGACCAAAAACCCCATACACAAAAAAAAAGGCGTGAGAAAAGCAGCGCTGGAGACCCTGCTCCCATTTGTGCTTACCAAGGTGCCCACAGCCACAGCAAAACAGGTGGACACTAAAATTGGGAGCTTTAGAGGCACATACAGGAATGAACGCTCTAAGGTCCTGGCTTCTCAGAGGTCAGGAGCAGCAGCAGATGATGTGTATGTCCCCAATTTGTGGTACTACAGCAGGATGTCCTTTCTGGATGACCACATTGAGGCAAGGCCATCACTATCCACTCTTCCCCCCAGACTTCCCTGCAGCCAACCTGAGCTAACTCTGGAGCAAGAGGTGGCAGCCATCCTGGATGAACCTGATTTGGCCATCTGGAGCCAGGTATAGTATTTAGAGAAAATGTATTGGGATAAAATTAATGTTTGACAAATATGTCAAGATGACAAACATAAACTATTTTGGGTTCCACAAGTTAAATCAAGATCTCTAGACATTAGTCTGGCCTAAATTGGGTGCAAAATAGTCAATCTGATGTAGTTGTAAATTTGTCAAAATGATTTCTGGATTTACATTCGAATTGCTTCAATCATGATCTGAAATTTGGATGCAAAGATTAAACCAACATATTAAACTATGTCCCTTTTTCATACACAGGATGAAATCAGCCAGGAGGAGGGTCTGGAAACTGTCAGGCAGGAGGAGGCAGGGCCCAGTGGCAGGCAGGAGGTGGCAGGGCCCAGTGGCAGCCAGGTGGTGGCAGGGCCCAGTGGCAGCCAGGAGGTGGCAGGGCAAATAAGAAGCACCAGATCACAGGTGCCTCCCATCTGACTTCCCAAAATAAGCAGGAGGGACAGGATCACCAGTGAGGCAGCAATGGCCCTTATTCGAGAGGCCCATGCCACCCTCAAGGAGCCCACATCCCCTGAAGAGGCCATTGCCGGCCTAGTGGAGGCAAAGTTCAAGGTGATGAGCATGGAGCAACGCCTCCTATGCAAGCCCCTGCTCATCACCTTGCTGAACAAGGGGGTGATGGAAAAAATTACCCCCAATACCGCAATTTGTGAGGTGGCACAATTGTCCCAAACTCAACCTCCTCCTCCACCTCCACCTTCTTCTTCTGCCCCACCCCCTTCTCCTCAACCTCCTCCTCCACCTCCACCTTCTTCTTCTGCCCCACCCCCTTCTCCTCCACCTCCACCTTCTTCTTCTGCCCCACCCCCTTCTCCTCCACCTCCACCTTCTTCTTCTGCCCCACCCCCTTCTCCTCCACCTCCACCTTGTTCTTCCGCCCCACCCCCTTCTCCTCCACCTCGACCTTGTTCTTCTGCCCCACCCCCTTCTCCTCCACCTCCACCTTGTTCTTCTGCCCCACCCCCTTCTCCTCCACCTCCACCTTGTTCTTCTGCGCCACCCCCTTCTCCTCCACCTCCTCCTCCTCCTGACAGGAGTACCCCTCCAGTGGCCCAGCCTCCAGCCACACGAAGAAGGAAGGCTGCAGAGAAGGCTTCAGGGAAGGTTGCAGGGAAGGTTGCCAGGAAGACGAGGAAGTGATGGCCTTGCTTCATTGTGGTCGGACAGAAGGCAGCCTGTTGTAGTACCACAGACTTGGGACATATATCTCACCTGCTGCTGTTCCTGACCTCTGGGAGGCCAGCATCAGATTGTGCTCAGAAATGTTGGCCTTCTATCAAGCTCCCAATTTTAGTGGACACACAGGGTTGATGTGTGCTCTGGGATCCCTGGGATGCACAAATGGCAGCAGGTTCTCCAGCGCTGCCTTCTCTTTATTTTATTTCAAACATGAATAAATGTTATTTTTGTTTAAGTTCATACTTGACTATGTGTATTTTTAAATATTTTAAATTTAGCTTTGGAGTAAGCAGAGACATTTGACAGCCAAAAAAAGGGACAGATAACAACCCCAAAAAAAGAATAACAATCTGATTTAAAAAAGAGGGTGTAAAATTTAACAAATATATATTAAAATATTCAATGGGAGATCACTATCAAAACATTGCCAAATTACAATTAACATCAGTTTGAAAAATCTAAAACAGTAAAATATTCAGAAGATCTTCCACGATATAATACACCTAAATCTTCTTAAGAGCAGCATGAAAAAGGTTAAAAAAAGATAGTCATAACTCTGTGTGAATATCAGCAGCAAAAGAAGTTCATTCGTTTTGATTAATGTAACATTCTAAAGAAGATTTCAATGCACAACATTTAAACGATGCAATAATTTTGAGCGTGACGAATGTGCTATCTCCATTATGAAGGCTTGTTTTACCAGAAGATGCGCTCCCGTCTCATACTTGCTTCTGAGCATGCGCGCTTTTGGAAGAGTCGTAAAAGCATACACACGAACCATTTTCTCGTCACAAAACAGGCCGACGAGAAACACGACGAGGAAATCTGGAATCCTGATGAGAAAATAGAGAGCAGGTTCTCTATTTTCTCGTCGAGATTCACTGCAATTTTCTCGTCGTAAAACCATACACACGAACGGTTTTCTCGAGGAAAAAGCTCTCGCGGCACTTTTCTTGCCGTTTTTGGACGAGAAACTCGGTCGTGTGTACGAGGCTTGAAGGCGGTGCTTGGTTTTTGGGGTCCCGTACGCGGCTAGGCTCCCAAAAAGTCTCACACATGTGGTATCCCCGTACTCAAGAGAAGCAAAATAATGTATTTTGGGGTGTAATTCCACATATGCCCATGGCATGTTTGAGCAATATATCATTTAGTGACAACTTTGTGCAAAAAAAATAAATAAATAAATAAATTGTCTTTTTTCCGCAACTTGTGTCAACATATAAAATATTCCATGGACTTGACATGCCTCTCAGTATATGGCTTGGGGTGTCTGCTTTCCAAAATGGGGTCATTTGGGGGGGTTTGAACTGTCCTGGCATTTTATACACAACATTAGGAAGCTTACATCCACTCTTCTAACCACTTTTTTTTTTTGCAAGAAAATTATGTTGAACCCCCAAACATTATATATTTTTTTAAAGCAAAGGCCCTACAGATTAAAATGGTGGGTGTTTCATTTTTTTTTCCACACAGTATTTGCGCAGCGATTTTTCAAACGCATTTTTTGGGGAAAAAATACACTTTTTTAATTTTAATGCACTAAAACACACTATATTGCCCAAATGTTTGATGAAATAAAAAAGATGATCTTAGACCGAGTACATAGATACCAAACATGACATGCTTTAAAATTTCGCACAAACGCGCAGTGGCGACAAACTACATACATTTTTAAAAGCCTTTAAAAGCCTTTACAGGGTACCACATTAGATTTACAGAGGAGGTCTGCTGCTAAAATGACTGCCCTCGATCTGACCTTTGTGGTGATACCTCACATGCATTATGCAATTGCTGTTTACATATGACGCCAGACCGACGCTTGCGTTTGCCAATGCGCAAGAGCAGGGCGGCACAGGGGTGCTTTTTTCTTTTTTTATTATTAATTTTTCTTTTTTCTTTTATTTTTAAACTGTTCTTTCCATATATTTTTTTTATAATTTTTATTGTTATCTCAGGGAATGTAAATATCCCCTATGATAGCAATAGGTAGTGACAGGTACTCTTTTTTGGAAAAAACTGGGGTCTATTGGACCCTAGATCTTTCCTCTGCCCTCAAAGCATCTGACCACACCAAGATCGGTGTGATAAAATTCTTTCCCAATTTCCCAATGGCGCTTTTTATATCCGGGGGGGACATTCCCTCCCACTGCTTGTAAAAGCAGTCCAGAGGCTAATTAGCCGCTAGGATTGCTTTTACATGAAAGTCGGCCGCTGGCTGAAAAGAATGATACCAAGATGATACCTAAACCCGCAGGCATCAATCTGGTATAACCAAAGTCAAGCAACATACCAGTACGTTGCTGGTCCTTGTTGGACATGTATTGTAATCTTTTTTTCATGCAGCCTGTTGGCTGAACGAAAAAAAGAGATTGATTGGTGGGTATGCCCACCATTAGAATACCTCCCTTCATTCACCCACTTCTAATGATGGGCATACATGCACCATTTATATATGCCGAAGCATGGGGGCATCCTCCCGCAAAAGTTATGCCGCACACACATGGTCGGACTTTTCCACGGGCATGCCTCCGTCGGAATTTTGACCGTATGTACGCGGCATTAGGAGCAAAATCGCCCCTCTGCCCCCATGCTTCGGCATATATGCTCTTTTTTTTTTAACTGTGGTGGTGAAATCACCTCCTACAGCACTGGAGTCGCAGGGATCAGGCCTGTCTCTGCGAATGCTGCAGTTATGTGTGTTGTGTTTTGTAAGGGACAGTGATCGATCGATACTGCGCTTGGGTAGCCTGGGCTGGACGGAGGGGCAAAACGCAGGTGCTAGCAGGTATCTGGGCTGATCCCGCTAACACTGCGTTTTTGGGAACCCTAAACTGCTGGGGACGCTAGTATAGATCTGATAAGATCAGATATTGATCTGTTCAGATACTATACCACTAAGGGAATTGTATGCTTCACGCGTGGGTGTTAGCGTTACTGGCACTAACCTGACGCTGCCTGGGGCGACACAGACCCTCTCTGACATTAAAACCTAATTGATATCACCCGCCGGGGCGATCAGGGGGTTAAATCTTTATTCGGTTATATACGGCGGGTGCCCTGACACTATAAAAAGCAAACTAACTAACCAGCGTCACCCGTAACACTTATATGGTAATCACTGGTGAAAGGGTTAACTAGGGGCAATCAGGGGGTGAAACCTTTATTAGGTAATATATGGGGGTACCTGACGCTATATAAAAACCTGACGGGGGAACCTAAATAACAAAATAACTAACTGGCTAACCAGTGTTTCCAGTAACACTTATACGGTGATCACTGGTGAAAGGGTTAACTAGGGGCAATTAGGGGGTTAAAACCTTTATTATATAATATATGGGGGTACTTGACGCTATAAAAACCTGCGGCGAACCTAAAAAAAATAACTGGCTACCTATCGGCACCAACATAACTAATACAGCGATCAGAAAAATTATCGCTTAGTGACACTGGCAAAAGGGGGTGAAAGGGTTACCTGGGGGGCGATCAAGGGGTTAAACCTTTGTTAGGTAATATATGGGGGTACCTGACGCTATAAAAACCTGCGGCGAACCTAAAAAAAAAAACTGGCTACCTATCGGCAGCACCAACACTAAGACAGCGATCAGAAAAACGATCGCTTTGTGACACTGGCAAAAGGGGGTGAAAGGGTTATCTGGGGGGGCGATCAAGGGGTTAAACCTTTATTAGGTAATATATGGGGGTACCTGACGCTATAAAAACCAGCGGCGAACCTAAAAAAAATAACTGGCTACCTATCGGCATCACCGACACTAAGACAGCGATCAGAAAAATGATCGCTTTGTGACACTGGCAAAAGGGGGTAAAAGGGTTATCTGGGGAGGCGATCAAGGGGTTAAACCTTTATTAGGTAATATATGGGGGTACCTGATGCTATAAAAACCTGCGGCGAACCTAAAAAAAATAACTGGCTACCTATCGGCACCAGCATAACTAATACAGCGATCGGAAAAACGATAGTTTAGTGACACTGGCAAAAGGGGGTGAAAGGGTTACCTGGGGGGCGATCAAGGGGTTAAACCTTTATTAGGTAATATATGGGGGTACCTGATGCTATAAAAACCTGCGGCGAACCTAAAAAAAATAACTGGCTACCTATCGGCATCTTCGACACTAAGACAGCGATCAGAAAAACGATTGCTTAGTGACACTGGCAAAAGGGGGTGAAAGGGTTACCTGGGGGGGCGATCAAGGGGTTAAACCTTTATTAGGTAATATATGGGGGTAAAGAAATACATATATGTGAAAAACTATGAAACATATACTCCAAAAATATATGTGCACATACAATAAATGAATAAGTGTCCGTAGCATTCAAATAATGTTTTCAAACCAGTTGTGAAAAAACATTTAAAGAAAGTCCATCAGTGAGATAAGTGTTCCAATAATAGTGACTTCAACTAAAATTTGCATAAAAATCTTCCTGTGTTCTCTTGAATAAACCTTCACCACACCAGCGTGATTAGTGACTCCACTCCCTAAGGACTTGCACTCACCAATGGGATTTGCCTTGCACTCTCATGCTCGGCTTCACAGCTTAAACACCCCTCAGGGTATAAAAGATAGATCCAAACGATGTTGCTAGGTCAGTCAAGTTTTCCCATATGAAAAAACAAAAAGGTCTCCAATAGTGTAGTACGTCAAGACTTTTATTAAACACAGCACAGGTAACCTTCAATAGTTTCACTCACATCTAGCAAATCAAAGTTAGGCACTTCAGCAAAATCACTTCAAAACGCCAGGCGGGCATACGACAGGCAGCCGCGATGTATTGCGGTCTCGGCGGACCAATCAATCATTTGTGTCTCACCCTCCTTCATATATGCCCGTCTCTTCACTCCAATCGAAAACACCGTGCTCTTCTGTCCAAACACCGGACTGTAGATTCGATGAGCGGTCGAAAAAACCGAACGCCACACACTATAAAAGAGCGCCGTGTAGCTTCTCCCAGACTAGTTTCGTCGCATAGGACTTCTTCCAATCTGATTGGAAGAAGTCCTATGTGACGAAACTAGTCTGGGAGAAGCTACACGATGCTCTTTTATAGTGTGTGGCGTTCGGTTTTGGAAGAAGTCCTATGCGACAAAACTAGTCTGGGAGAGGCTACACGGCGCTCTTTTATAGTGTGTGGCGTTCGGTTTTTTCGACCGCTCATCGAATCTACAGTCCGGTGTTTGGACGGAAGATCACTGAGTTTTCGATTGGAGTGAAGAGACGGGCATATATGAAGGAGGGTGAGACACAAATGATTGATTGGTCCGCCGAGACCGCAATACATCGCGGCTGCCTGTCGTATGCCTGTCTGGCGTTTTGAAGTGATTTTGCAGAAGTGCCTAACTTTGATTTGCTAGATGTGAGTGAAACTATTGAAGGTTACCTGTGCTGTGTTTAATAAAAGTCTTGACGTACTACACTATTGGAGACCTTTTTGTTTTTTCATATGGGAAAACTTGACTGACCTAGCAACATCTTTTGGATCTATCTTTTATACCCTGAGGGGTGTTTAAGCTGTGAAGCCGAGCATGAGAGTGCAAGGCAAATCCTATTTGTGAGTGCAAGTCCTTAGGGAGTGGAGTCACTAATCACGCTGGTGTGGTGAAGGTTTATTCAAGAGAACACAGGAAGATTTTTATGCAAATTTTAGTTGAAGTCACTATTATTGGAACACTTATCTCACTGATGGACTTTCTTTAAATGTTTTTTTCACAACTGGTTTGAAAACATTATTTGAATGCTACGGACACTTATTCATTTATTGTATGTGCACATATATTTTTGGAGTATATGTTTTATAGTTTTTCACATATATGTATTTCTTTACGGGACATATATATATTTTTTATAGTATTTAGATTTGTGCTGTGATACACAGAAGCGCTACTTATTTTGTTTATTCAAAATATTATTTTTTCATATGTCTTTTGTAAAGTAGCAGCTAGTAAGGTTTTTTTGGTCTGCACTTAGCAGACCTGCTCCCGAAGCGCAGTGGAGTGTATAAGGGAAGAAGAGGGCAGTTGATTTCTTTTTATACACAATTTTAATCAATATATGGGGGTACCCGACGCTATAAAAACCTGCAGCGAACCTAAAAAAAATAACTGGCTACCTATCGGCATCACCGACACTAAGACAGCGATCAGAAAAATGATTGCTTAGTGAGAGCGGTGCTAGGGGGTGAAAGGGTTACCTGGGGGGTGATCAAGGGGTTAAACCTTTATTAGGGGGGGTTAGGGGGCTACACTGGACCTAAACCTGACACTTTTACAGTCACAAATGTCACTGATTGCAGTGATCAGTAAATAAATGGTCACTGCAATCAGTGACACTGTGACTGGGGGCTGGGGGTGATCGGGAGGGTGATCTGGGGGGGCCTGGGGGGGCGATCGTGTGCCTATGTGTGTGGTGTCAGCGTGCTGTTATGTGCACTAACCTCTGTGTCTTCTCTCATGCGGTGCTCGGTATATGTGAGCGCCGCATGAGAGATGACATCACTTCCTCCTGCCTGTGTAAACATTACACAGGCAGAGGAAGCTTTTCATTGACCGGGAGCGATCGCGAGGGGGTGGCCAGAATCTAATGGCGGCCCCCTCATCACGGATCGCTCCCGAAGCGATCCCGGCCACTCACTGTACCGGAGGGGGGTCCGATTGGACCCCCCACCCATAAAAAGGCAGGCACGTACAGGTACATGATTGTGCCTGTCCGTGCCATTCTGCCAATATATACAGTGAGCGGTCGTTAAGTGGTTAAAAAATACTGGCATTTGACATTTTTTTTCTCAGCCTGTAAAAGCACCTGTATGTTAGCTTATGTGTCCATGTGCACACAGGCGTTTACAGACATATTAGAAGCAGAGTAATTACAGTCTGAAAAAAAAAACCCCATGGAAAGCATGTTTAGGAGTGGAGGTGAAGAGCAGAAAAAAGCTAAACACACTGAAACGCTAGACGCATTTAGGCGCATTTGAGAGGTAATGCATTTAAATGGCCAGAACAAATAAATATTTTGGCCAATAGGATACATTTACGAAAAAACGCATGATGCGCCTGCAGTGGGCTTTTCTCCTGCCAGGAGTTCTGATGTTTAGAGGAGCAAAGCAAACACCCTGTGTGCATGATGTCTATTGGGTAGATTATGAAATTTTATGGACATTAGACTATTATTAAATAAGTAGGGAATCCGCGCTCAGGAAAACACCAGACAGAGGTTGCAGCCCCCCTAAAAACTCCCTAGGGAGAATAGGATATAATATAAAAGAATGGGGTGTTGGCGCTACCTCCCACTATAGAGACCCACCGGGTCTAAGTGATCTCAAGTAAATGTATAAGGACAGGCTGTACTGAGTTCCCGGGTCTGTACACCTATGGTGCCCATTATGAGGGGTTCCCACCATCCCTGTACTGAGTTTCTGGGTCTGTACACCTACTTTGCCCATTATGCAGGGTTCCCACCATCCCTGTACTGAGTTCCCAGGTCTGTACACCTGCTGTGCCCATTATGAGGGTTCCTCCCACCATCCCTGTACACCTACTGTGACTATTATGAGGGGTTCCCACCATCCCTGTACTGAGTTCCTTGGTCTGTACACCTGATGTGCCCATTTTAAGGGTTCCCACCATCCCTGTACTGAGTTCCTGGGTCTGTACACCTACTGTGCCCATTATGAGGGGTTCCCACCATCCCTGTAACAAGTTCCTGGGTCTGTACACCTGCTGTGTTCATTATGAGGGTTCCCACCATCCCTGTGCTGAGTTCCGGGTCTGTACACCTGCTATGCCCATTATGAGGGGTTCCCACCATCCCTGTGCTGAGTTCCTGGGTCTGTACACCTGCTGTGCCCATTATGAGGGGTTCCCATCATCCCTGTGCTAAGTTCCTGGGTCTGTACACTTACTGTGCCCCCCCATCTGTCTACTAATCTCTGCATTTTTATCTCCCATCAGTACAACTCTGCCCCTAACTCATCATCTGCTAACCTCTGTCCCCCAAACCCCTACTTTGCTAATCTCTGCAATCCAACCCTTCCTTCCCATCCACTCTGCACCTCTGTACACCACCTCTGACTGCACACCTCCTCTGCTCACCTCTGAACCTCAAGCCCCCCTTTTTGATTACCTGTACATGCCCCCTATGCTCACCTGTACGCTGTCTAGGTGGGCGATATGAATCGCGGCGGCCGATCAAATTTTCATAACAATGCCCGCGCGATTTACATGTGAATAATGTTAATTTAAGAACAATGCCTTTTGTTTCTCTATAGCAGCTTAAGGCAGGGGAGAAAAGGGAAGGTGTACAGACTTGCATTACATGGAGAGAGGTGAAGTAAACTTGGAGATTAAATGCTGCTTTACAGTCTCTCAGGAGTCAGGACACAGTGATAATAGCCCCTTCTGCCCCCCTCCCCCTCCACTCCTGGCATGTAGAAATGTACCTGAAGATTTCTGTGTGATCCCTCTGTGTGCACTGCTGGATGCCGAGTCTGTGTCACAGGGAGATGAATGGAGCTGCCTCTGCACGTAGCTCCCTGTCTGCCCTGACCAGTTCTCTTCTGCTGGTGATTTCCCCCTCACTTACTGAAGGAGACAGGCAGCCTGTGAGCCAATGACGCTGCAGGTCTGATTAAAGCCCCACCCTATGGACCCAATCAATTACAAGCACTGGAAACCTAATGCTAGAGCCTAGAGTTGGAGTTTTCGTGGCTACAAGCTTTGCGCCCCAAACACACTCTAAACTATGCCAATAGAGCTTCTTAGCCCCAATCACGTGTTTACACATGGGTCATGCCTCCAATAGCACCCCGTGTCCGGCGCCCTTAACACACCCACTTAAAGGGACACTTTTTTTTTTAATAAGTAGCTTTGGGGGGGGCGGCGCCCCTGCGCCCCCTATTTATGGGCCACCACTGATTGCTCACCTATCCTTTGGGTACACAGGGGCAAGATGTCAGTCTCCCTCCGCGGCCGCTCTCCTGTTCTGGTGGATAGCATATTTGTTGGCGTTGATCCATGAGGATGCGTCAGTTGCAGATTCGAAGAAGTGTGCTTGGCCTCTAGCTGTAATGCGGAGTCGCGCCGGGAACAGCATGGCATATGGAGCTTGGAGTTGTTGGAGCCGCTTCTTATGCCGCGTACACACGACCGTTTCTCATGATGAGAAAAATGCAATTTTTTTAATTGGTCATTAAAAACGATTGTGTGTAGGCTCCAGAGTATTTTTAACGACGTGAAAAATGGCCTAAAAAAAATTAGAACCTGCTCTATTTTTTCTTGTCGTTTTTCACGTCGTTCTTTTTCTCGTCGCGAAAACTCGGCCATGTGTATGCTTTTCCGAGGGGAAAAAAACTGTGCATGCTCAGAATCAAGTATGAGACGGGAGTGCTCGTTCTGGTAAAACTAGCGTTTGTAATGGAGATAGCACATTTGTAACGCTGTAATTATTGCATCATTTAATGCAGCACATTATTTTCTTCTTTATAATGTTACAATAATGAACTTCTTTTGCTGCTGATATTCACACAGAGTTATGACAAACTTCTTTATTTATTATTTTTTTGGATCTCATGAATAATCTTTTGTTTTGGAAAGCCAGATCTCCATAATAAATTAGTAATTAATTTTTAATATGTTAATTAGGATCTTCATTTTTGGTTATTAATTTTATAATATTTTTGACTTTTTTTTATTTTTTATTTTGTGTGTCAAGTTACTGCAACAACATTATAAATTAGTATTATTTCCCCTCAAGGAGGTTTGTGTCCCTGCCTACTCACTAGCAAACTCTCCTTTTTTAATAAAAACACATGGTCAAGTATTTACTGTAAATCAAAAAAACATTTATTCTGGCACTGAACAAATAAAAGGGGCAGCACTGGTGACCCTGCTTGAATTTGTGCATCCTTTGGACCCCACAGCAAACATCAAAGAATAGAACAGCAAAATAGGGATTTGAAAAAGCAAAATATTGATTAGGAGCACAATTTTGTCCTGGACTCCCAGAGGTCAGGAACAGCAGCAGGTAAGTGAGATATATGTCCCCAGTCTGTGGTACTAGAACAGTCTGTGCCTTTTGTCAGACCATCCAAAAGCAAGGCCATTACTTCTTTCTCTTCCTTGTAGCCTTCTCTCCAGCCGTCTCTGCAGCCTTCTCTGCAGCCTTCGTTAAGCGCTTCTTCAGAGGCTGTGTCTCAGGAGGAGAGCTTGTGGCAGGAGGAGGAGGAGGAGGGGCGACCTCCGCAAGGTCTGTGTATTGGGTTAGCTCGTCCATCAACCCCCTGTTGATGACCTTCAACATTAGGTTTTCACTAAAGAGCCGTTGCCTAATGTCCATTCTGGCTAATTTGTGTGCCAGTACTGCGGCATAGCCCTCTTCAATGGAGTGGAGCTCTTTAGCCTCTCTAATAAAGGCAAGTGTTCCCTCCTCCACCTGCTTAACCCTCCTGGGCATTCTTCTTTGAAATTGGAGGGGAGGCATCTGGGTTCTTGTGCTGGGCCTGGCCTCCTTCTGTGTGCCACTGGGCCCTGCCTCCTCCTGGTCCACAACGTCACCCTCCTCCTGGCTCAGCTCTGGCTGTGTATAAAAATAGGACATAGTTATATTTTTTGCTTGATCAATCACACACATTTTTCACCTCATGACAGTTGCAAATTGAATGCTAATACATAGAAAATACAATCATTCTGACCCCTGCATTTTTCATTCTTGTCCCCATCATTTTTGGCCACTACTGTATTGATATGCAAAACACTTTTTGTTCAAGCATTAAATAGTTAGCAATAGTAACATCTATTTTACATTATTACTTTTAGTACAATAAATCTTTAGCTCAATACTATACTGGGCTCCATATGTCCAAATCCGGCTCCTCCAGGACCTCAGGTTGTTCCTCCGGAGAAGGCAGAGCTGGGTTGCAGGGAAGGCTGGATTGGTTGGCTGCAGGGAAGGCTGGAGAGACGTCTGGGGGTAAGGGTTGAAAGAGAATCCCTGACTTCCAGATGGTCATCAAGAAAGCTTAATTTGTTATAGTACCACAGACTGGGTTTATATACTTCCTCTGCTGCAGCTCCTGACCTCTGGGATTTCAGGACCAAATTGCGCTAAGTCCTATATGTGCCCCTAATGGTCGCAATTTTGCTGTTCACGTCTTTGATGGTTGCTGTGGGGATCTGTGTCTTGACAAATTCAAGCAGGCTCTCCAGTGCTGCTTGTAGCTCCTGGCTACTTTATTTTTATTTTTAGATTTTTTGGTTTCCCAGAGAACAGGAAGTTCCTTCCACCTGTCCAGAAACTCCCCCATGAATTCTGGAGTTTTGAAAGCTTGATTTCTACAAGTCAAAAACAAAACAAAAATTCTAGTGTCAGTCAAGACTCTTCTAATAATCTTTATCACCATATATAGGCCACAATCTCATCCACTGATGATTAAAAATTCCGAAAAATGTTATGTACCTTCGTTATCACGTTCGTTGCTTACTCCTTCTTCCAAACAATGAACGTAGTTACGACACATGCGTATTAGCTTTATATACACTGCGCATGTGTGAAACTCTGCACGTTTTTCCCACCCCTGACATTCGTTCTAGTACTTTGCCTGCCCCTTCTCGCTCGTCGTAGTGCTACACAACATGGCGGAGACACAGGTGGCGGAGATTACCTCAACAGAGGATGAAATTCAGGAGGAACCAAAGACCCGATCCCGGAGATATAAGGCAATCAACATGACATTCGAGGAAATGGTGGAGATGGTCGCCATTTTGAGGAGGGAGGATTATGATGCCAAGCATGGGCCGTATAAAAAGCCTAATCTTGTCAAGGCCAATATTATGGAAAAAGTGGTTACCATAAATTTGGGTGTGTGCAGAACTAAGGAACAGCTCCGAAAATGGTGGTCTGACCTCAAGTAGCGGGAGCCCGACCAATACAAAAGAATAAAGAGAGTTATCGGAAAAAGTAAGTAATTTTCATGTGTTTTAATTTCTGATTATTATTACTTGCATGTTGCTGCATGTGCTTTTCTTTAATGTTGTACAGTTAAAGATAGCAACTTTCATGATCGTGGGCACAGTAATCGGTCGTAGTAAACCTCTTTCATTCGCTCACTAATAATACAATGTTTTTGGCTGATACAGGGTTAACTAAATGTTACCATGCCTATTTTGGTGAGTTGATTTTTTGGACATGGTTGACTAGATGTGTTGGTAACTATATTTTAATAATATAACTGCATGCAGTGAAATGTAAGGAGAGGATGCTCAGCAGCTGGTTAAACATCTGGACTCAGTAGCACAAGTGTGGGCCAACAGAACAACCTTTTTAGGGTGTCACACACAGGTGATCCAGTGTATATACTTGGGGGTGTTTCCATGTGTGAAACTTGTTAAAAATATATATATGTTCCTGTTTTGGTAAGGGATGCAATCATGTGTTCAGCTTGGAACTCTGCCAAAACAGACAATTGTACCACACTTCCAAAGAATGTTTCATATTCCTCTTTCAGGCCTCAAATTTTATTTAACTAAAGTATACCTTTTCTTGCAATCTCAATCAGGGGCGGATCCAGGGGGGGGCAACAGGGCAATTGCCCCCCCCCCCCCGAGACCATCTGTCACACTCACTTGCTTGCTCTGTTTTTTTTTTTGCGCCTGATCTCCCGAACTTTGGGGACCCAGTATCGGCCGACCGTAGGTCCCCTGAGCCCCATGTCTCTTCTACAAGTGTGCAAAATTTGGTGTCTGGGGGACCTACGGCCAGGGAGCACTGATTTTTTAAACCCGGGCACCCCTTCCATAGACTCCAATGTTAAACGGTAATTTCTCTGGTGAATTTGGGGACCCGGTACTGGCCGGTCGTAGGTTCCCTGGACCCAAAACATTGCACACATGTAGCCCCATGTCTCCTCTATAAGTTTGCAAAGTTTGGTGTCTGGGAGACCTACGGCCGGGGAGAACCGTTTTTTCAAATCCGGCCACTCCTTCCGTAGACTCCCATGTTAAACATCAGTCTAGTCATGGGCACAGTGAGGCATGGGCACAGTGAGGCAAAGTGAGGCACAGTGAGGCATGCAGATAGACACCCTAGGCTTATACTTGAGGCAATACGTTTTCCAAGTTTTTGGGGGTAAAATTAGGTGCCTCGGCTTATATCCGGGTCAGCTTATACTCGAGTATATACAGTACTTGTTCTGCGGCTGCTGCTGCCTCTCTGAGTCTCTCTCTCAGTTTCTCACATCAGCCGATCAGCAGCGCTGAGAGAGAGACTCGTCTAATGTAGTTACGTGGCGCACTGACACGATACCAGGAGCGGAGGAGGAGGTGGGTGGAGCCTCTTCCCTGCACTCGTTGCTAACGCCTGGGCCGCTTGGCGTCTAGCAACGAGTGACGTCAGTGAGTCACATCAGGCTGCTCTGCAGGCAGGTGCGATAGAGAGTGGCTCCACAGACGGGTAAGAAAGCGGGCGGCTCCGCTTGCGGCGCGGTTTGTTGTTGGGGGCGGCGCGGTTCGTGGGCAGACCGTGCTGCTCAGTGTGTTGGCAGCACAGGTGAGAGAGCAGGCTCAGTGTGGCAGCTGGCCAATCAGCTAGCCAGGAGCGAGGGAGCAGAGACATGAGATCATCTCTCACCGCCCGTGCCTGCCCTGCATTCCTGCAGTGACTTCCGCCCTCACTGTGCAGGCAGCAGAGAGATTACATTATCTCTCTGCTGCCTGACTCTGGGAGTCTGGGACACAGCAAGAGACAACCAAAACTACACCTTAGCAGGCAAGTTAGTGACAATCCGCAAGGTGTGGCAGGCGACGTGGCAAGTGACAATCCGCAAATTGTGTCAGGTGACGTGGCAAATGACAATCTGCATCTGGTGGCAGGCAAGTGACAATCAGCAAGGTGTGGCAGGTGACGTGGCAAGTGACAATCCACAAGGTGTGGCAAGTGACAATCCGCAAGATGTGGCAGGTGATGTGGTAAGTGACAATCCGCAACGTGTTGCAAGTGACACGCTCAGGGCTCCCACTAATTGCAGGCGACGGTGGCAAGTGACACGCTCAGGGCTCCCACTAATTGCAGGCGGCGGTGGCAAGTGACACACTCGGGGCTCCCACTGATTCTGCATTGAACTATTTAATTTCATATTACAATGTAATAATAGAAATAATGCGCTTCAATCATCCTGACACCATAACAACCATAAGAAAGGAAAAACGTACCGCTCAAAAGCTTGATAATTCACCAAATGGCTGCTCCCGCCCGGTCACTCGCACAGGTGCTGGCTCTGCACTGATGCATGGGAAGAAAAAGAAACCCTGGACTGCCGCACTCTGTATAGACAGTTATTTATTCCAAAATATCAGGTAAAAAATCCAAATTCAAAATAAATCCATAAATCCAAAACAACAAATGCAGGTAGTATGCATGCAGGGAAGGATGGCTAACGCGTTTCACGTCACACATTGACGCTTACTCATAGCTAGGGTGTATGGGAATCAATAGAAGTTTAAGTAGGAAATAAAATGACTTCACACTAATCAGTGCTGAAAACACAGCTGACCGGGATAAGTTTATAATTGATTCCGACACTCCCAAGAAAGGAGAAGGGGGGGAAAAAGGGGAAGAGCACTCATTTGAAAACCATCTATAGAAATACAAAATATGTATGAATTATAAACTAAACACTTAGGCCCCTTTCACACTGAGGCGCTTTGCAGGCGCTATTGCGCTATAAATAGCGCCTGCAATGCGCCCCAAAAAAGCCTCTCAATACTATCCAATGTCGAAGCCCGAGGGCTTTCACACTGGAGCGTTGCGCTTGCAGGAGGCTCAAAAAACTCCTGCAAGCCGCATCTTTGAGGCGCAATAGGAGCGCTAAAAATAGCGCTCCTATAGTGCCCCTGCCCATTGAAATCAATGGGGTAGCGCCTCTAATACGCATGTAAAACGCCTCAAAGAGGCGTTATTGCGGGCATTTTTAACCCTTTTTCGGCCGCTAGCGGGGGTTAAAATACCCCCGCTAGCGCCCGCAAATCGCGGCAAAAAAACGGTATAGCGGCGCTAAAAATAGCGCCGCTATACCGCCAGCGCAGGGCATGTTAAAATCTAAATATAAAGAAGCTGGAAGTGAGAAAATATTGGGGGTGATGTGGGGTGATGTGAGGAAGTGTAGTGACACCTGGCCGCTCTCTCGTTCCCCCCTCTTCCCCTGCGGCCTGCCAGGTTGTGTGCTCGGATAAGGGTCTGGTTTGGATTTTGGGGGAACCCCCACACTTTTTTTTTTTGGTTAGCAATGACTTTCAATGACTTTTCTCTATATTGCCGGGAGCCGACAATTCATTATAGCCGCGGCTGCTTTTAAATGTTTTTTTTTTCCTTTAGAAATGTCATTTTGCTGGCGCACTGGCAAGTTCAGAGCTACGCCTGTTCAACTTATGCAAATTAGTTTACGTGACTTGACATTTACTAAGATTTTGCCGGCGCAGTGTATCGGCGCATTTAAACCATTGAAATTCCCGCGCTGAGCTAAAAAATAACTCCCGCAGCTCGAATCGGAATTGCCGGCGCAGCGGGCTGGTTTTGAAAAAGTTACTTTCTCACTCTATTTTGGGCATGTTTGTTATTTGGCCCCTCCACTAGCAAAAGAGCTAAAGAAGTTAGTGGAGGGGCCGGCAGAAGAAAGAAGCGGGAGAAGAACCGGGAGAAGAACCGGATAGCGGGAGAAGAAGAAGGCGACGGAGAAGACCGGGCCTCCGCTAGCAAAAGAGCTAAAAGAAGTTAGCGGAGGCCCGGCAGAAGAAAGGAAGAACCGGAGAGGAGAAGAGGGGAGAAGGCGACGGAGAAGACCGGGCCTCCGCTAGCAAAAGAGCTAAAGAAGCTAGCGGTGGCCCGGCAGAAGAAAACCGGAGAGCGCGGCGACGACACCGGAGACCCCCGAAGTCGGAAGAAGACCCCCGGAGCTGTGCAATAAAATACTTTAAAAAGCTGTGTGTTTTTTTTATTGACTTTTTTGCCACCAGGTGAATGGGTAGGGGTATGATGTACCCCATACTCATTCACATAGGGTGGGGGGCCGGGATCCGGGGGCCCCTTTATTAAAGGGGGCTCCAGGATTCTGATAAGCCCCCCGCCCGCAGACCCCGACAACCAACAGCCAGGGTTGTCGGGAAGAGGCCCTTGTCCCCATCAACATGGGGGCAGGGTGCTTTGGGGTGGGGGGGCCGCAGGTCGCCCCCCTGCCCCGAAGCACCAAACCCCCCATGTTGAGGGCATGCGGCCTGGTACGGTTCAGGAGGGAGGGGGGGCGCTCTCGTCCCCCCCTTTTCCCCTGCGGCCTGCCAGGTTGCGTGCTCGGATAATAGGATTTTTATAACAGATTACCTGTAAAATCCTTTTCTTGGAGTACATCACGGGACACAGAGCGACATAGTCATTACTATGTGGGTTATATAGATACCTTCAGGTGCTGGCACTGGCAACTTCCAAAACCGGAAGTACCCTCCCCTATAAAAGCCCCTCCCATCCGGGAGCACCTCAGTTTTGTAGCAAAGCAATAAGTGTCCCCAAAGAGGGGTGGGAGCTCTGTGTCCCGTGATGTACTCCAAGAAAAGGATTTTACAGGTAAGCTGTTATAAAAATCCTATTTTCTTTCTCGTACATCACGGGACACAGAGCGACATAGTCATTACTATGTGGGATGTCCTAAAGCAATGCCCAATGAGGGGGGGGATACACCATACATAAGCTGAGCGCTATCAGACATGAGGATCTTTTGCGGCCTGCAACACACTGCGCCCAAAGGCGACATCCTCCTGACTTCTAACGTCCACCTGGTAGAACCTAGCAAACGTGTGTACTGAAGACCATGTTGCGGCCTTACAGATTTGAGCCAGGGAGGCCTGGTGATGCACTGCCCATGAAGTTCCAACTGCTCTCGTGGAGTGCGCCCTAACTTTGAACGGAGGCGGTCTCCTTCTCAAGCCATAGGCTTGCATTATGACCTGTCGAATCCACTTGGCTGAAGTAGATTTTGACGCTGCCTGACCCTTTCTGGGGCCTTCCGGCAGAATAAACAAAGTATCCGTTCTGCGAATCTGAGCAGTGGCTTTTAAATAAGCTTTAACTGCTCTTACTACATCCAAAGAATGCAATAACTTTTCCTCTACCGAACTAGGTTTGGGGAAAAAAAGAAGGAAGAACCACATCTTGGTTCAAATGAAACCTCGATACCACTTTAGGAAGAAAGGCTGGATGAGGACGTAACACTACTCTGTCCTTATGGATAACCAGATATGGCTCCTTACAGGACATAGCTGCTAATTCCGACACTCTTTTAGTCGAACGAATGGCTACTAGAAAGATCAATTTCCTGGTGAGAAGAACCAAGGAAATATCTGTAATGGTTCAAATGGTTGTTTCTGTAGAACCGACAGAACCAGGTTTAGATCCCATGGACATATGGGAATATTAACCGGAGGACTAATACGCATCACTCCTTGTATAAAGGCTTTGCTAGTGAATGCGAAGCCAAGGGCCTTTGAAAAAATATTGACAAGGCCGAAATCTGACCCTTGATAGTACTCAAGGCAAGCTTCCTATCTACAGCCCACTGTAGGAAGTCCAGAATCCTACCTATTACGTACTTACGTGGATGCCATTTCTTGGCCTCACACCACGCGATGTACGCCTTCCAGATTCTATAGTAGATCTGCCTGGATACCGGCTTCCTGGCATTGATCATGGTAGATACCACAGGATTAGAGAGCCCTCTCTTTTTTAGAATGTGGGCTTCAATAGCCAGGCCGTCAAACCTAGGGCTGGTAAGGAAGGGTGGTATATCGGTCCTTGCGAAAGCAGGTCCGGACGACGTGGGAGAGTCCAAGGACTCCCCACTGACATTTTACAATCTCCGCGTACCACGCTCTTCGGGGCCACGCTGGAGACACCAGAATCACTGGTTTCTTTTCTACCCTGATTCTGCGGAGTAATCGAGGTAACAATTGTGGCGGTGGGAATGCATATATCAGCTTGAACTGATCCCAAGGGAACACTAGGGCATCCGAGCCGCAAGCTAGGGGATCCCTTGTCCGAGAGACAAACCTGTCCACCTTTGCATTGAATCTGGATGCTAGAAGATCTACATCCGGTGTTCCCCACCGCTGACATATTGTCCAGAAAACCTCGGGGTGAAGGGACCATCCCCCTGGGCATAATTGCTGGTGACTTAGAAAGTCCGCCTTCCAATTCTCCACTCCTGGAATGAATACCGCAGATATGGCTGGGACATATCTTTCTGCCCATTTCAGGATGTAATTTACTTCCCTCTGGGCTGCACGACTCCTGGTGCCACCCTGATGATTGATATATGCCACTGCTGTGGCATTGTCTGATTGAATTCTGACAGGGGACCCTTGGAGTTTGGATGTCCATGCTACTAGGGCATACCGGGCTGCTCGTATCTCTAAGAGATTGATGGGCAGGGCCTTTTCTGCATCCGACCATCTGCCCTGGAGAGACCATTGCTCCAGTACTGCTCCCCAGCCTATAAGGCTGGCATCTGTAGTGACCACCTTTCAAGAAATCGGACTGAAGGATTTCCCTTTTTCCAGATTCTGGAGAACCAACCACCAACGGAGGCTCTTGCGAACGGAAGGGGACAAGGACATTGTAAGTCTAGGGCCTGAACTTTTTTGTTCCAGGCTGACAGTATGGCCCTTTGCAAATTCCTTGAATGGAATTGACCGTAGGGTACTGCTTCGAACGATGCCACCATTTTTCCCAGCAGCCTCATGCACAGGCGTATGGACGGCTGTCTTTTTGTACCCACTAAGTGGATCAAATCTTTCAAAGACAACACCTTTCCTCGAGGCAAGAATATTTTTCTCTGGCCTGAATCCAACCTTAGCCCCAAGTATTCCAGACTTTTGACTGGTTTTTAGGGCTGACTTGTCTCGGTTGATAATCCAACCGTGAGATTCCAGATACTTGATTGTCTTGTGAACGACCACGTCTAGTTTTTTCACTGAGTGGTCTATCAGCAACAAGTCATCTAGATATGCCATTATCATTACACCTTGTGTTCTTAGATTGGCCAATAAAGGGCCAGAATTTTTGTAAACACTCGTGGTGCTGTGGCCAGACCGAAGGGTAAGGCTCTGAACTGAAAATGGCGCCCTTCTACTGCAAAGCGTAGAAATTTTTGGTGGACTGGAAAGATGGGAATGTGCAAATAAGCATCTTTGATGTCGATCGCGGCTAACCATTCCTCCCCTTGTAGGGCAGTGGCCACCGATCGGATCGACTCCATCGGAAAGTCCTGATATACAGGAATTTGTTTAGCCCTTTTAGAATTAATATGGGCCTCACGTCCCCGTTTTATTCGGGACTGTAAAGAGGTTTGAGTAAAACCCGAACCCCCATTCTTCCAGGGGAACCTCCATAATTACTCCTTGGAGCAATAGTTGTTCTAGTGCCAACAGGAGGGACTCTCTCTTCCGGGGATCCCTTGGCACGTTTGACCTCAAAAAATGGGAAGAAGGAGAGTCTTTTAACTCCAATCTGTATCCCAAACATACTGCCGAGAGCACCTATCTGTTCTGATCGTGTCCCGCCAGGTCTCTGCGAACAACTGGAGTCTTCCCCCCACCCGACTGAGTGGGGGCAACCCTTCAATGAATTTAACTTTGGGGGAGGTTTTGTACCTCTCCTGACCCAGGGTTTCTCATTACCCTGCGATTGTCCCTGATTTTTACCCCCGGGAATTGACCGAGGAGGCCGTCGGAACTGTTTCACAGCCGATGCCCTAGGGACTGGAGAAGCAGGCCTCTTAAAAGAGGGACCTCTAACTCTGTTTTTAACCGGCAAGAGTGTATTTTTACAGCTGGAAATTTTCTGGATATATTTGTCCAGGTCTTCCCTGAATACGCGTTCACCATGAAAATGGGACGCTAACCAGCCATTTTTTACAGGGAGCTTCAGCAGACCAGTTTTTGAGCCATAGAAGCCTACGCATATGTACTACAGACAGCGTTAGGCGGGAGGCCTGATGGATTGAATCCTTTATGGCGTCAACCGCAAAGCTTAAGGCTCTAGGTAGATCAGTTAGGGCAAGGGCCTGCTGATCTGGCAAGTCCCTCAAGACCTGTTTCAACTGATCCTTCACTGCTTAGCAGACCCCACTGCTGGTTGTGTCACCAAGCTTGCTGTAGAAAGAAGCAGATTTTCATAAGGACTCCAATTTTTTATCTATTGGGTTCTTGAACATTTGGACATTATCCACTGGACATGTCAGTGATTTATACACACAAGAGATGGCTGCGTCCACTGTAGGGACCTTCCATTTTTTGATGAACTTATCCTCCATGGGATAGACCACCGGAAATCTCTTGGGGGGAATAAATATTTTCTCAGGATGTTCCCAATCCTGGTAAATGAGCCCTTCCAGTAAAGGGTGAAGTGGAAAAGAACAGACAGTCTGGTGGCTTCTAGCGACCCCAACGAGGATACAGTAGTGGTTGATGGTTCCGCAAAGTGCATTTTAAATGCTGATCGGACCATGTTAGTCAGAGACTGAACCCATAATCTTTCAGCTTGAGATGCTGAGAAAGGTTCCTCCACTGTTGATTCCTCTATAACAGAATCAACCTCATCCTGATCCCCTTCAGGCAGGTCGATCCCTGTATGGGACTGTTGCTCTGCTAACAGGCACTCTGAAGGAGGAGACGGAGATCGGGCGTGCTTTCCCTGACAGGGAGGCAGCGATCAATGTTGACAATCTCTCTCTAATCCTCCCAGAGCTGAGGAAAAAACCTCCTCTGTTACATACACAGGAGCAGGTGAACTGAGGACAGCCACAGTACCAAGTACCCCTGCGGGGTCTCTACGGTCACTTACCTCTGAATTTTCAGGGGAGACTGGTGCAGCAGAAGCATGCCCAAGATCCTCAGAGCCCGATGAGACCCCCTTTGCTTCCTGGAAGATTCAGTTCCGGAGCTTCTGGACGGCATATTCCTAAGCCTAAAGCTGAGGTATTCCAGCCGTAAAAACACCACTTTTACTGAGAATAGTCTAGCACAATTGCTGCTATATAACAGTTGGTGTCTACTAAAGTGCCTTTCTAGAGGATGCCTGCATCAACCGCCTCTGTGTGCCTTTTTACTGTTGCTAGCTCTGTCTGTGCACTTCAATAGCCAGCTGTGATTGTGCTTTAAAACACGCTGGACGCCCGCACATGCGCAGTAGCGCCGCGGCGCACACCGAGCGTCATTTACCCGCTCCGCCCCTTTTTCCAGATCGCCTCTATATATTAGAGGCGCGTGCCCGCGCACGCGCGTGGGCACGTGCGCCTTCGGCGCCTTTTTTGAAAAAAATAAGGAGCTAGATGGGAGCCAGGGTCCCTGCCGCAGGGCCCGGGGATGGATGAGCGCAGCAACAGGGCAGAGGAGACAGCTTACCAGCAGAGAACTTACCAACTGCCTGGATTTGATTTTGGAAGAAAAAAATCCACATTACAAGAAAAAGAACCATAGCGGCCTCTAGTGTCTAACACAGGTACCGCAGTCTTACACATTTTTTTTTTTCTTGCCTACTATTAAAATTTTTACATTTTCTCAGTAGTAACAGGCATACACAGAATATTAGCGGGAATACCTTAGGTAACAGGCAGAAAGACAAAATAGGCTTGGGGGTCCCCCAATAGAACCAAGTTCCTGAGGGCCCCCACTTACCTTTTCCTCGCCGCAGGACTCTGTTTGGTCCACAGAAGCCCAAACTTCACCTATCACGGCAGGCATTGTAATTAAACCTTCAGGGACCGGGTTCCCAAGGATTCCACTCCCCTGGACCTGTATAGCACCCTGCACAGAAAACATCTTGGTCGTGGGTATGACCAGAGCTCTGGATCCCAGGGTCCAGCCCTCCTAAGAGAGGCATTACAGGCAAAACCTTGCTCTTCTCTTTGCAAGGCCCGGGTACCGACCGTTTAGCTATGAAGCTTTTTTGGTCGGATCCGGAATAGCTTACTGAGGCCCAAAAGAACCTGTACGCAAGCTCAGTGAAAAACACATGTTACTTCTTGGCCAACACCTTAGACACTGGCAAAAAACTGAGGTGCTCCCGGATGGGAGGGGCTTATATAGGGGAGGGTACTTCCGGTTTTGGAAGTTGCCAGTGCCAGCACCTGAAGGTATCTATATAACCCACATAGTAATGACTATGTCGCTCTGTGTCCCGTGATGTACGAGAAAGAAAAGGGTCTGGTTTGGATTTTGGGGGAACCCCCACGCTTTTTTTCGGCTTGAGGGGTTCACCTTAAAATCCAGACCAGACCTAAGGGTCTGGTTTGGATTTTGGGGGGACCCCCACACCGTTTTTCAGCTTAGGGGAGTTCACCTTAGAATCCAGACCAGACCTAAGGGCCTGGTATGCTCCTGGAGGGGAACCCATGCCGTTTTTTTCATTAAAATTTGGCCTGGAGTTCCCCTTCATGATTCATACCAAACATGGGACAGCGAGGCTGTCGAGGACCAGCGCGATCACATCGCGCTGGACACATTCTCGGCCGGCTAGTCGCCTCTAGGACACGACTTGAGCGGCTGCTGCACGCTCAGGTCGTGTCCAGATCGCCTCGCAAAGTCGCGCTGTCCCTGTGTCAGCCGGCACACGAGTCGCCCGCAAGTCGGATCCGACTTCCCGGGCGACCTCTATTCAAATCAATGGGCTCCCATAGGGAACCATTCATTTTCAATAGAGCGCCGCTGACATTTCTATTTACTATAACAGTGCGCCGCTGCTTCCTGCGCCCAGTGAAGGAGTTATCCGGCGCACCAATTAAGGTTAGAACCAGCGCAGCGCACTGTTATTAGTAAATCAGCCCCATTGTATTATATCCATAGACCCATTACAAGGTGGATTATATCATGTTATATAGCACATTTATAGACATTTATACATGGACATTTCTTTACACTTTACAGACATATATATATATATATATATATATGTAGCGCCTTCCCCTCTCCCCTCTCCGTGCGGCTAACACTGTCTCTTGTCTAGGGGTATCTGATGGTGGAGAGAGAGAACGGGTGGGCTACGCCTAGCCTCCACCACGTGTGAATACGTGTGGTATCAGCAATGTCTTGTTTACCTTCGGGTCTGTGCTGTGCACCCGGATCCTCCCTTCAAGAGTCACCGTGAACTTCGTCCGCCAGGAAGTGAGCCTCACACCATTAAAGTCCAGCACTCCTTTATTAGAACACACCATACAGGGACTTCCTTGATAGATAGAACAGAAAAGGAGGTGTGAGTGTGAATAGGCCCAGACACAAATTCGGTCCTCCACTCTCCTCCTGGAGAGTGGGCTATGGTCTCCGCACGAGGTAAAGGGGATCCTTCTGGACGGTCTCCGACAAGAGACTCACCCGTCACCGGCAGTCTGCTGCACCGGGTCTTCGAGTGAGGAGCTCTCCCCGGTCCATTGCGTCTTACTCAGATTCAGGCCTCCATCCCCGAAGTGCCTTAGGACCCTTCCCTCGCGGAACTCAGTGTTGGGCACTGAGCTCCGGACCTTCTTGTAAGTACCTCACCCCAGGACTGAAGGTGCCTGAGGTGGAACACGATCTCCGTTGGTCCCCTAGGCCGAGGCCTCCTAGAGGACGAGCACAAACCCACGTCCGCAAGCTGAAGGTGTTTGGGACGAAGACCCCTGACCAAGATGGCCGGCCCCTTTATACCCTCCCCCAGCAAGCACGGCAGGTTCCCCCCACCATACCGCTGCCGAGAGAGGACAAAAAGGGCCTCGGCACACAGTGATATTCGTCCCTCCGGTCACAGTGACAGCGCCACCTCGTGGACCGCAGGGAACATAGCACTGATGTCACAGCCAGATTAAAAAAAATGCACCCGGGAAAGTAAGTACCCGCTACACTCTCCCCTCTGTCCTTTGACACTGGACCCCAGTGTCTGGAGTGAACCACGCCCTCAACGGCTGACATAATCCAATCCAGAAACCAACTAACAATTTGAAAAACAAAAATTTTTTAGGAAACTATCCTAATGGAGAAGTTGTGTCTGAGCCCCTGCAACAAAGAGGAGTGAAAGACAACATTTAAAACATAAAATCACATTCCAACATTATACTTTTCCCTCCCATCCTAACTAAGAACCACCCCAGGTTCCATAATCTTGACGGGACGCTCTCCTGCAGAGGGAAGAGAAAAGAAACAATAAAACCCTGACACATGTGTATGTGTGCGAGAAAAAGAAACTCCTCCGAAGAGAAATATCTTTTCCTCCAGTGTGAGTGTGTACAATGTGTAACGTTGCACAAGTCTGCCACCTGGTGACAGCCTCGCGGTAACTGCACCCGTTGAACCATCTTCTCTTTTCTTGCTGCTTGACTCCGGGCCCTATCTATCCCAAAGTCTTCAACCTCTCACCGAAGAGGAAAGAACAACAACTGGAACAGTTCTTCCTCAGAATGACACAAGCACCCCTCTTACGGGGCAAACACTGATGATGGCACCAACAAGAAAGTCAAACAACAAAGTTCAGGGGGGTGCAAGGTCCTTTCGAAGAGCAAACAAATGGAGTCTCTTTCTCCTCAGAGGTAGAAGCGGGGATGCGGCAGAACAAGAGGTTTTAGATGCCGATCCATGGTCTCCAAATGGTACTCCACATCTTCACCTTCTTTGCGTCGGATCAACACTTTATCCGCATGGATGTGTCTTCCCAACATCCACTCTGACTTGCAGTCTTTGAACCGCTGAGATGTCTTTGGAGAGCATGTCAAATACCTGCGGGCGTGTGGGACCTTAAGGTGGGTCCACACAAAGTCTATATACCAGCCCTCTCGGTACACCTCCACTTCGTAGAGTAATTCCTTGGAGAGGTACGGATATTCCCACCCGTACTCAGCAGCAACTTTCTGGCAGAAGAGTCTCTGAAGCCTTGACAGCGGAGGCATTGTGGCTTTGTCCCCTTCGCTGGGTAGAACTATAGAGTCCGGGTGGCGAGGGGCCTTGACCACTTCTGGTTGGGGCATAGGTGCCCGTAGTATCAACTTCTGCTCCCCAGTACCTGATGCAGGTGGCACCGGAGATGTAGATGTGGGCTGGGGACAGGACCCTTGTTCAGGCGCTGGTGCCTCCACCCGGGGTGTACTCTCCCCCGTGGACATGAGTGAATCTCGAGGCCTTCGGAATGAAGCTAGCGGTACTTTGTCCCAGCCCTTTTCTGCAAACAGTTCGTCAATAGCGGTGTCATCTCCCATATCAGAGAGCGACTCCAGATCCGAGGTATCACACTCCTCCGCGGGTATGTAGCCCGTTGTAGAGACAGAGCTAACACCTCCCACAGGTGTACAGGGCCATGCCTTCCCGGCACCTCCGCCCATGCACCAAGTCTCTTTGCCCGGCTCACCTCGGCCTTTACTTGAAGCGGGACGTCCGGAACACTCGTCAACGGATCCGTCTAGGCCTGGCGTAAGCTGGCGAGATGGTCCGCCACCACCGCTGGTCGGGGCCACCACGCTGGTTCTCTTCTTCGGTGGCGGACGCTGTGAGACAGTGGTGACCGAGTCAGCATCCTCGGATTTCTCCCGTTGAGTTTTAACTACCTCCTCCTCGGTCGCTGCAGTGTGCGCTGGGATGGCTTTTACAGCAGTAATTCCTCCTCTGCGAGTAGTGTTACCTGCAGCCCGGCTTGGGTAGATGGTTCTCGGCCTGTCCACTATCGGATCCACCTCGAACAGGAACTCCCCACAGGCCTCACATTGTCCGAAGGGCTTCAGGTGGCACACCAGTCCCGAGCACCCGGGACAAATTACACCCAGGGCCTCTACGTCCATGCACGAATACAGGGTGAATCGACCCCTTGGCTTCAGCCGGATCCCGGTATCCGTTATCGGAGCAGCAGCAGTCATCGTGGTAGTAGCAGGGTGAACTGGGATCCATGAAGTATGTCCAAACATGGTGACTTGTTGCTGGTCCATCGCACACTGCAGAGTTTTCGCGCCAAAGTCCCACGTGTAGCCCTCTCACGTATTGGACCCCTCCCCTTTGCTCCAGTTCGCGGTCTTTTTCACTTTCTTTGGTTGAGCCACGCCCACGAACTAAGCGGCGGGGGTTGTGTCTGTTGGCGCAGTGCAATTAGAAGCCCCCACGTGTAGTACCTCACACGGCTGGGCCTCCCCCCGTTCACCGCTCTTCCTGCGCGGGCCTTTCCCTTGTCTAGGGTCAATTCCACTACTTCGAGCAGGGCTGCACTTTGGCCTATTCAGTTAACTCATCCAGCAGACTTGTTCCATACTGTGATGCACAACACAATACCGGACCTGAGCCCCCACATGTAGCGCCTTCCCCTCTCCCCTCTCCGTGCGGCTCGCACTGTCTCTTGTCTAGGGGTATCTGATGGTGGAGAGAGAGAACGGGTAGGCTACGCCTAGCCTCCACCACGTGTGAAATCAGCAATGTCTTGTTTACCTTCGGGTCTGTGCTGTGCACCCGGATCCTCCCTCCAAGAGTCACCGTGAACTTCGTCCGCCAGGAAGTGAGCCTCACACCATTAAAGTCCAACACTCCTTTATTAGAACACACCATACAGGGACTTCTTTGATAGATAGAACAGAAAAGGAGGTGTGAGTGTGAATAGGCCCAGACACAAATTCGGTCCTCCACTCTCCTCCTGGAGAGTGGGCTATGGTCTCCGCACGAGGTAAAGGGGATCCTTCTGGACGGTCTCCGACAAGAGACTCACCCGTCACCGGCAGTCTGCTGCACCGGGTCTTCGAGTGAGGAGCTCTCCCCGGTCCATTGCGTCTTACTCAGATTCAGGCCTCCATCCCCGAAGTGCCTTAGGACCCTTCCCTCGCGGAACTCAGTGTTGGGCACTGAGCTCCGGACCTTCTTGTAAGTACCTCACCCCAGGACTGAAGGTGCCTGAGGTGGAACACGATCTCCGTTGGTCCCCTAGGCCGAGGCCTCCTAGAGGACGAGCACAAACCCACGTCCGCAAGCTGAAGGTGCTTGGGACGAAGACCCCTGACCAAGATGGCCGGCCCCTTTATACCCTCCCCCAGCAAGCACGGCGGGTTCCCCCCCCACCATACCGCTGCCGAGAGAGGACAAAAAGGGCCTCGGCACACAGTGATATTCGTCCCTCCGGTCACAGTGACAGTGCCACCTCGTGGACCGCAGGGAACATAGCACTGATTTCACAGCCAGATTCAAAAAAATGCACCCGGGAAAGTAAGTACCCGCTACATATAAATTTTTTCATGATCACATAAATTTATTTATTCACATTTACTATTCTTCACACCTTCTTACGTTGTTGTCCTATAGTCTGTTTGGCAGTAGCACTCAATGTGCACATTTTTGTACATTTAAATATCATTAATTTATTTATTATTATAGTTTTTGGAGTATTTGATAATCACCATTATTTTAATTTACACGAATATCACATAATAACTTTTCTTTTTCTTTTTGTTCATATTTTTTATATTGAACACAATCAATTGATATTCATATTTATCACCGTTACATTTATTCACTTCACATAAACATATACATACACTTTGGTGCGCCACATATTTAAGTACTAAGTGTTTAGTTTATAATTCATACATATTTTGTATTTCTATAGATGGTTTTCAAATGAGTGCTCTTCCCCTTTCCCCCCCCCCTCTCCTTTCTTGGGAGTGTCGGAATCAATTATAAACTTATCCCGGTCAGCTGTGTTTTCAGCACTGATTAGTGTGAAGTCATTTTATTTCCTACTTATACTTCTATTGATTCCCATACACCCTAGCTATGAGTAAGCATCAATTTGTGAAGTGAAACGCGTAAGCCATCCTTCCCTGCATGCATACTACCTGCATTTGTTGTTTTGGATTTATGGATTTATTTTGAATTTGGATTTTTTACCTGATATTTTGGAATAAATAACTGTCTATACAGAGTGCGGCAGTCCAGGGTTTCTTTTTCTTACCATAACAACCATGGTGCCGGGATGATTGAAGAGCCGACACCAACCATTTCCCCGATTAAATTTCCCACAAAAAAAAACATTTTTTGGCAGTGCCCCTCCCGAGAAAAGACTCTGGATCCGCCCCTGATCTCAATAGGGCTTCAAACAGGTTCTAGACGTGAGCCTAGGAACCCCACACCTCCAACAAGAGACCCACAACCCCATGATGTAGAGGAAGGAGAAGTGGAGGAAGTGGAAACTGGCACCACAACAGGTCAGTGTCATACACCACAGATTCAGGTAATAGATGTAGGCCTGCATATTTATAATACATGGTGTTTTTTTAAATTCTAGTTGCTGTTCTGCCTGTGGAGCAAGAAAGTTTCACAAGTCACAGTGCCCAGATCCTGATACAATACCTAATAGTCTGCTGTCTTGACCTTGAAAAAATAAAGAGAGACTTGCTACAGATCAAGGCAAAATACCAAGCGGATGGAGAAAAGGCTCCAAAATATCATGGATGTGCTTGGGCGGGTTTAAGTTTTTTTTAAAAAAAACTTTGAATTTCCTTTTGTTTGTAATGTTTTTTTTTTTTTTTTTACAATTTTAATAATTGTACATGTTGAACTTTAGAAGTTCCAGTTTTGAAAATGTTTTTAAGCATGCCTGTTCATGCGTTTTAGCAAAAATAATATTTTTTAAAAATAAAAAATTATTTTGTACTTTCTAAAAAAAACAAAAAAAAACGCACATTTATAATGTGCAAATAGTAAAAAGCTTTTCTACGCAACAATGTGTGGCTTCTTATATCAATGTTGGCCAAAGTAAGACATTTTTTTTTTTGGTGTTTACACTGACAATGATGGGTATTTACTAAAGGAAAATACACATGGCACTACAAGTGCACTAGGAGAACCAAGAGAAAGATAAAAGGAACACAAGCAAAAAAAATATAAAAGATGTTTTCAGCTGAAAATATTTATTTATTCAAATAAAATTTTAAGGTTCGTCAGGCATATCAATGGCCCCCCTACCCAGAAAATATTCAAGATATTGTTGCCGCACATCACGACCACTTTGGGGGGCCAAGCCTGGACGGCCAGCTTCCAGGGCCAACAAAGAATTTGGGTCCTGTATTGTGGCCTCAGGCCCCACAGAACTTAGATAATTCTGGGAATGTACCCTTAAGAAATTGTGAAGAACACAACATGTCATAACCACATGGTTCCATTTTTACTCCGCCAGGTGGATGGAGGTCATGAACAGGCGAAATTGGCTGGCCATGATGCCAAAGGCATTTTCTCCACCCTTCTGGCTCTGGCCAGCCTGTAATTAAACACCCTCCTCTCAGGGGTGAGGCTCCTTTGAGGAAATGGCCTCATAAGATGGGGACCCAGGGCGAACGCCTCATTTGCGACAAAAACGAATGGGAGTCCCTTCACATTCTCTGCCGCAGGTGACAATGCCAGGTCATCAGATAGGAACCGTTGGGCGAACTCAGTCTGTGCAAATACTTCGCCATCAGACATCCGCCCATTTTTCCCCACGTCCACCTATAGAAACTCGTAGTTGGCCGACAACACCGCCATCATGACTATACGGTGGAACCCCTTGTAATTGAAATAATAGGATCCCGAATGGGGTGGTGGCACGACCCAGATGTGCTTGCCGTCCATGGCCCCTCCACAGTTGGGAAAGTTCCACCGCTGGGAAAACTGAGATGCCACATTCTGCCATTCCTGTGGCGTAGAAGGGAACTGTGGAGTTAAACAATAAAAAAATAAATTAATACTTTCATACATAAACATTGCAAGCAGATTATACAAAATCATCCTTGGCCAACATCAGTATAAACTTTTTTTTAGGAGGATTTTAATCAAAAATAATCTCTTTTCAATTATCAGATTATCACTGTCAATTAACAGATTCCTCACCCCCCTTTGATGGGCCATTTAATTAATTTTAGGGGGGGGGTTGTAGATGAGTTGGGGACCTCACAAATCAAGGCTGTAGCACTCTGAATTTTAAGAAAAAATAACAATCATCACAAATTTTTAGGGGGCGTTTAGGGTAAAGCACTACAATGGAGCAGACAAAATACATTGGGAAGTGACTAGGCTAGGTGTGTTTGGGCCCAGGATAGCATGCTGGAGAGGTTAGTTAGGTGAAATATGCATGTAGGCCAAAAAAGGAGCATTAAAAGCTTACAGCATGCATGAGGACAAAGGGGACATTCACAGCATATTACAATCATGGTAATTAGGGACTGATGAAAGAAATAAAATACATTAGTAAGCATTAAATACATAGAATGTGATGTTAAAGGAGACAACTTAGCTTAATATAGTCCTCCTGCAAAACTTGAATGATGGCAGAACAGGTGTCTGGTATAGGGATGAGCTCGGTGTTCAGATCGAACGCATGTTTGACTCGAACATCAGCTGTTCGCCTGTTCGGCGAAACTAGAACTTTGTGGGCCGTTCGTGCCAAATTCGTGTGATGCGAACGGCCCACAATGCACTGCCCCATTGCAGTGCATTGCCGGCGCTGTGATTGGCCAAGCATGCACTGTGACCCCTCATGCTTGGCCAATCACAGCGCCGGCAGCGAGGAGAGCCATAATTGGCCACAGGCAGGATGCCTGTGGCCAATTATAGCTCAGGGGGTTTAGTACAGCACGGCGGCCTTGTGTAGTGTGTTCCGGCGTGCAGGGAAAGAGCTAGATAGGCAGGGACAGTGTGTTCTTTTCTCAGGCATCTGCAGGAGTTAGTGGGTGTTGTGTGCCTCCAGCACAGTATACACCTGTATCTACCCTTTATTGCTGGTGTTCTCTAATACAGGCATCTGCAGCCTTTACAGTAGGTGTTGTGTACCTCCAGCACAATATACACTACCCAATTGCTGGTTTTTCCATCTCCCTGCAGGCCATTAGAATGTCTGGAAGGCCAACAAGGAGAGGCAGACAGTCACGAGCCAATAAAAGATGGCAAGCAGGCTCTGTGTCTAGAGACAACAGTGCTGGTCGTGGACGTGGTGCATCGTCATCAGCACGTGGACATGGGACACGCTTGTCCTTATTTTCGGCAGCTGGACGTGTTGAGCCGCATCATACCAAAGACTTGGTAGAGTGGATGACCAAGCCCTCCTCATCCTCCTCATCCTCTCTCACCCAGGCTCAGGGTACTGGCAAAGCAGCTGCCAAGCGTCCTATTCCCTCGTCTCAATGTCATCAGTCACTCCTTCCCTAGACCCACCATGTCCTCCTGAGGAGTCCCCCGAACTGTTTGAGCACAGTGTTGGGTACATGCTCCAGGAGAATGCCCAGCTGTTTGAAGTGTCTGATGATGATACACAGCTAGAGAAAGGCAGTAGCGTGAGTGCAGAGAGAGGGGATGCTCAAGAAGGACAGCAATCTGGCAGTCATGTTCCAGCAGCTGCAGCATACTGCCAGGTTTGCTCCAGTGATCAAGAGGGAGGGGATGATGAGGTCACTGACTCCACGTGGGTGCCTGATAGTAGAGAGGAGGAGGAGAAGGATGAGGAGGAGGCACATCTCCAACAAGGCAGGATGCCCTCCGGGGGCCAGCGTAAGTTCAGCAGACCGACTCAATCACACCGCAGAGCTCCGCCTGTGCAGGGCGCTGTCTCTGCCCGTTATTCCAAAAGTTCTTTGGTGTGGGCCTTTTTTGAGTTGAGTGCATCAGATCGCACCGCTGCTATTTGCAACATATGTCTCAAGCGAATCTCGCGTGGCCAAAACATCAGCCGCTTGGGCACCACATGCTTGACCAGACATATGTTGACCTGCCATGCAGCTCGTGGGCAAGCGTACCTTAAAGACCCACACCAAAGAATAAAGCGGACCTCTCCTTGCTCCTCATCAGCTGGGATCTCCAACCCCACTATACCTTCAGTCCTCTCTGAAACCTGCACTGAGAGGAATGAAGGTGTAGAATTAGGTGTGTCACAGCCAAGTACTTGCAGGCACTCTGCTAGCAGTACACCGACGTCCGATTGTAGCAGGCAAATTTCCCTGCCCCAGCTGCTGGACCGTCGAAAGAAGTTCACTCCCAGCCATCCACATGCCCAGCTGTTGAATGCTAGCTTGGCTAAATTGCTAGCACTTCAACGGCTGCCTTTTCAGTTGGTAGACTCTGGCACCTTTTGTGAGTTTGTGCAATGTGCGGTTCCTCAGTGGCAGGTTCCCAAACGCCACTTTTTCTCACGGAAGGCGATTCCGGCTCTCTACCGGCATGTGGAAGGCAATGTCCATGCCTCGCTGGACAGGGCGGTCAGCGGTAAGGTGCATATTACCGCTGACTTATGGTCCAGCAGGCATGGACAGGGACGTTACTTTTCTTTCACGGCCCATTTGGTCACTCTTTTGGCAGCTGGGAAGGATGCAGGACAAGGTGCAGTAGTGTTGGGGGTTGTTCCACCGCCACGCCACCAAAATGCTACAACTTGTTGTGACACACCTCTCTCCTCCACCCCCTCCTCTTCTTCTTCCTCCATGGCCTCTTCCTGTGCTTTGTCCTCGGAACCAGCGGTGCTCCGTAGGCATTCAGGGGGCTACGCAAGTACGCAGGCAAAAAGATGCCATGCCGTGCTTGCGCTGGTGTGTTTGGGGGACAGGAGCCACACTGGGGCAGAGGTTCTGTCAGCTCTGCAGGGGCAGGCCGAGAGGTGGTTGACGCCACGCCAGCTTAAGCCAGGAATGGTGGTTTGCGACAATGGCACCAACCTCCTCTCCGCCCTCTGACAGGGACAACTGACCCATGTGCCCTGTGTGGCTCACGTCCTTAACCTGGTGGTGCAGCGGTTCTTGGGCAGGTACTCGGGCTTACAGGATGTCCTGAGGCAGGCCGTCTGTGTGCATTTCCGCAGATCATATAATGCCAGTGCTCGGCTGGCTGAGCTGCAAAAGGAGTTGAACCTGCCCAAGATCCGCCTTATATGTGACATGCCCACCAGGAGGAACTCAACGTTAGCCATGCTGCAGCGGCTGCACACACAGCAGAGGGCCATCAATGAGTACCTGTGCGACTAAGGCACCAGGACAGGGTCAGGGGAGCTCGTTTTTTTTCACCATGCCAGTGGGGCATGATTAGGGATGCATGCACTGTCCTGGCACCATTTGAGGAGGCCACGAGGATGGTGAGCAGTGACAGTGCATGCATCAGTGACACTGTACCTCTTGTCCACCTGTTGGAGCATACACTGCATGGAATAATGGACAGGGCACTTGAGGCAGAACAGTGGCAGGAAGAGGAGGACTTCCTTACCTCTCAAGGCCCCCTTTACCCAGACAGTGTTCCTTCTGTCCCACCCATCACACAGGAAGAGGACGAGGAGGAGGAGGAGGAGGATTGTGTCAGCATGGAGGTGGAGCCTGGCACTCAGCATCAACAGTAGCAGTCTTTTAGGGATGATTTACAGTCCCAAGAAACCCGTGGACTTGTACGTGTCTGGGAGGAGGGGGCTGCAGATCATGTTGTCCTTAGTGACCCAGAGGACTCCGGACAGAATGCCTCAGCTAACCTACGCTGCATGGCCTCCCTGATCCTCAAAGTCCGCGGAAGGATCCTCGTATTCTTTGGATCAAGGAGAGGGACCATTACTGGCTGGCCACTCTCCTTGATCCACGGTACAAGGGTAAGGTTGCGGACCTTATCTTGCCATCGCAGAGGGAGCAGAGGATGAGTTGGACAACGAGTTGCTGAGGCTTCGGTCAGTAGCAGAAGGAGCGTTGGAGAAGGTGGCCGTCTGACCGATGCGTTCAGACAATTTTTTAGTCTGCAGCCCCAAGGTATGATCGGTTCCAGCAACCATCGCCAGCGTCTGATATACATGGTGCAGGAATACCTAGGGGCAAGGTCAGACTTGGACACTTTTCCCACCGAAAATCCTCTGGCGTACTGGGTCTTGAGGATGGATCACTGGCCAGAGCTTGCACAGTATGCAATTGAGCTACTGGCCTGTCCAGCATCCAGCGTTCTTTCCGAACGCACATTCAGTGCTGCTGGAGGCTTTGTCACCGATCACAGGGTGCGCCTGTCCACCGACTCGGTTGATCGACTGACCTTCATAAAGATGAATCAGTCTTGGATCACCACCAGCTACCAGGCACCTGAAGCTGATGTAACAGAATAAATTATTTTGAAATGTCACATCCCTTCAAGACTGCCTATGCTGATGCTGAGTGACTGTCCTGTTATGTTGACTGACTATCCTCTTCCTCCTCAATGATCCTGATAATAGCTTGGAAGAACATTTTTGTTTCTGGGTGCCGCCACCAGTGGCTAAGGCCCAGTTTTTCAGCCACTGTTTAACAGGGGCATGTAATTACAATTTTTTATGCAATGCTTCGCAGCAGGGCTCATTCCTGCACTCCAACTAGAGTATCTGGGAGAGGTTGCAGTGTCGTGGCACCAGCACCAGTGCCTAAGGCCTAAGTGCCTAAGGCCCAATTTTTCAGCCCCTGTTTAACAGGGGCGTGTAATTAGGAATTTTTTATCTAATAATTCACAGCAGGGCCCATTCCTGCGGCCACCAAGAGTAACTGTGAGGGCTTACAGTGTTGTGGCTGAGTCCAGCCACCCCCCCTCACTCTCCTCACATACGAGCAGGGAGGAATACAGCTCCTCCTTCCAGTCCCGCCCACACTATCCCGGCATGCTGTATCTGAAGAGAGGGGATGTGTGGGCGGGAAATATGAAAATCAGCAGCATTCCTGGCTGTGTGTGACTGATGCCTGAGATTCTAGCCTGGACCGTGGGTAAGTGTGTGCACTGCAATACACTGTAATCACTGAACTGCATTATCTCCATCCCTTCTCTCCCCCATCTGTCTCCCTCCCCCTCTTCTGTTCTTTTAAGACCTTCACAATTTACTTTCACTTTCAGTTAGGCAGGTAATATACGGTGCACATTTCTTTCCTGCATCCACAGATTGCAGGAAAGAAACTTGCATAATTTCCCCATCAACACAGACAGTGGTGACAGGGGAATATCTCTCCTGCCCAGCAATTGTATTCTCCCGACAAACAGTGATTATCACTAGTGGCTATAAATATCGTGATGGTGACTGCGCTGTGGTGACTCAAATTAAATGAATAGGAGAAGGAGTTATCAAGGAAATGGGAGTGTGATGGGGAGGGGAAGGAAAAAATTGGAATAGGAAGCTAAAATATAGCTAGGTAGCAATAATGGGCTGAATGCACAGTGACACAAATAAACGTGCAAGTGTAATATGTGGAAAACTGATAAACAAATGTAAAAAAATATAAACAAATTCTAAACACTCCAGTAATATACAAACGTGATAGAAATATATAAAAATATTATAATCACTAAGACATATAGGTAATCAACAACCAATATCCATGAATCAAAATAAACACACTAAGTGCATCAGTGAACTTTGACCAGTGGAAAACAAAAAAATATAAAAATAAAAACATCAAAAGACTCCCAAATTGGTATAATGAATATGCATAAAGTCATATGTACAAAATATAAAGTCCCATCACCAAAGGTGCTTGGAGGTTTTCCTATAATGTCCACCCAGTGATCAGTAATTCACAAACAGCTTACCTCCCTATTGAGAGGGGGTGGCGGTATAAAACAGATCTTTATGATGGGAAATGGGAAAACGTCCTTATAGCACAGTCTTTGTGGCACAGTTTCTTTGTGACTCATTGGAATGCATATGGAAAGACATAAAGTAGAGAGACATCAATAACGCAACTTTGTGAGTGCGGCACAGTGAATCGCTGATGTAAATATTCACACACTCACTTTGAATATAGTGAGCGTGGGCCTCAATCCAAACGAGCACCGCGCTCGTACCAATGGGACAGTGGATTGGCGTCTCAGTGCAATCAATGCAATGCGATCCTCAGATGTCCGCAGCGGCAATCACAAAGTTGCGGTGATAAGAAAAAAGAGGAAAGATAGTGTAGGTCTGAAAACCACTATGGGTATTTATTGATACACAAGTAAAAAACTCACATTTAAAAGATGAGTGACGGGTTTTGTATCCTTACGAGCGGCGAGCTCGTCTCCTCCCGGTTCTGCTGGCGGTGTGTCTGTGCTACATCCTGATGCGTGTCGTCATATCACATGACTTCATCAGACTTCATTTATTGTTTCACTGTTGATTTTGGACTAGACCCCTCGGTGATTGCTGCAGTATTTCATCCCTAGTGGCTATAGCAACCACTAGTGATAATTATAAGAGAATCTGCTCATTAATGGTTCAAATCTCAGCCAGTTCCTGCTGAACCAGCTGAGATTTAAACTGTCTATGTCTGGTCTTAGCTCTTAGGCCGGGTTCACACTGGTCCGACAAACGCTCCGACATGAGCTCATGTCGCATTACGTGTGAAAATCAATGTTTCCCTATGAGAGCCGTCTTAACTGGTCCGACACAAGTCGGTCCGACTTTGAAAATGCTCCCTTAATGCTCCATTAATGAGTCACCACAGCGCAGTCACCATCACGATATTTATTGTTTCACTGTTGATTTTGGACTAGACCCCTCGGTGATTGCTGCAGTATTTCATCCCTAGTGGCTATAGCAACCACTAGTGATAATTATAAGAGAATCTGCTCATTAATGGTTCAAATCTCAGCCAGTTCCTGCTGAACCAGCTGAGATTTAAACTGTCTATGTCTGGTCTTAGCTCTTAGGCCGGGTTCACACTGGTCCGACAAACGCTCCGACATGAGCTCATGTCGCATTACGTGTGAAAATCAATGTTTCCCTATGAGAGCCGTCTTAACTGGTCCGACACAAGTCGGTCCGACTTTGAAAATGCTCCCTGCACTACTTTGGTCCACCATTGATCCTACTTCAGCCCATTGAATATCATTGAAGTCGGATCAAAGTAGGATACTTGTCCTAACCATCTGACTTTTGACATCCGACATGGTGATTACAGCAGCAGTAAAAGGAATTTATCTCACACGGATTGTTTTGATTGGTCAAAGGACAAGTCAGACTAGCACAAAGTCGGATCAAAGTAGTATCCTGTTCATGAAAGTCGGATGGATGTCGGACCAATGTAGGATCAATGTAGGACTGATGTCGCAGAGCAAAGTAGGATGAAAGTTGTATGACTGTCGTGTCATACCAGTGTGAACCCAGCCTTAGGCAGCCCATACATTGATCACTTTTTTCATTCAATTATTAGGTTGAATGAAAAAAAAAAAGAAATTATCCAATTCCCCCATCTACACATTATAGGTGGATGGGGGAATGTTCCCAGTGTGGACCAGTGCTGGAACAACCAGAGTTGCTGTCCTGTCCCGGCTATTCACAGCGCTGGTCTCTGTCTCCATGGTAGCGGTGGCAGCACATTGGAACCCAGTGCTGGTTACTTTATGGGGCTGATGTACAGTAAGGTGACCAGATTTTTAAAATGAAATCCGGGGACATATTTTATTTTTATTCTTTATTGGCTAATGGTAAACTATTTTATAAGCATATTTTCCTCAAATGATATATGCAGTGTATGTGGTGTTTATGGAATGATTGTATGATATATACGTTCTTTCCCACATTTCGTCCATGAGATGAAAAAAAAAAAATACTTCTTAGAATTTTTTGGGATATGACTACCATATGTTATGAAGAGAAGATAGAGAAAAACTTGGGAGGGATGGGGTCCCAAAATTTAAATCCAATCCAGGCAGCGGTGGCTCCAGACAATGTTTTTTTGGGGTGCTATGGTGGTGCTTGAAGTAAAACTGAGGGTGCTAATGCGGTGCACTACCACACACCTGTGGGAGTGGCCAGCAAGTGACGGTTTCATCATGGCGTCCAATGATGGTCAGTAGGTCCTGGCCTCTGTATACCAATAAAAAGCCAAAAAATGCAGCACAACCCTACACTTCATTTATACATTTCTACAAATGGACTTATAAGTGAAATGGTAAAACCTATAAATTAATATCCAATGCAAATCAACCAATGTATTGCAATTTAGTAGTGATGATGTCACCTCCTCTGCAAAATCATTTTGAGAATTTGCAGAGCAAATAATGGTGAAACCCCCTACATACAAAAATAATAACAGAGACGCAAATCAACCCATGTATTAGAATATAGTAGTGATGGTGTCACCCTCTCTGCAAAAGGTAAGAAATATTGCAGAGCTGCAATGTGCAAATAGTGGTAAAGCCACCTATATATAATTATAATAATGATAATAATAAAATGTACGCTTGATGTATATATTTTACATTTTATTATTATGATTATATATAGGTGGTTTCACCACTATTTGCACATTGCAGCTCTGAAAAATGTATTAACTCTTGCAGAGAGGGTGACAACTTCACTACTATGTTCTAATACATGGGTTGATTTGTGTCTTTGTTATTATTATTATTGTATGTAGGGGGTGTCACCGCTATTTGCACATTGAAGCTCTGCAATTTCTCAAAATATTTTTGCAGAGGGGGTGACACCATCACTACTTTATTGCAATACATTGGTTGATTTTCACTGGATATTCATTTATAGGTTTTACTATTGCACTTATAAGTCCATTTGTACAATTTTATAGATGAAGTATAGGGCAGCGCTGCATTTTTTGCTTTTTATTGATTCGCGTTAGATGAGGGAACCAGCTAAAAAGATTCTCTTATTGCTTTTGAGATATTTTTAGTTGCATGGTAATTAATTTACCTGATTTGTTATGTCCTCTGTATACTGGTAACCACTGGCCATGCATATTGGTGGTCAGTGTGCCCCCTGTATGCTGGTGCTACATGCAGAGTGCAGCAGGGTGCTGGATGCAGGGCTCAAGAGGATGCTATGTAGAGAGTGCAAGGTTCAGGAGTGCGTTTTGGAAAGAGTGATGGTCAGAGACTGCAGAGACATACTACAGGCGATGTTCAGAGACTGCGGATATTATACAGGAAACGGTCAGAAACTGCGGATATAATACAGGAGACGGTCAGAGACTGCGGATATTATACAGGAGAGAGACTGCGGATATTATACAGGAGAGAGACTGCGGATATAATACAGGAGACGGTCAGAGACTGCGGATATTATACAGGAGAGAGACTGCGGCTATAATACAGGAGACGGTCAGAGACTGCGGATATTATACAGGAGAGAGACTGCGGATATTATACAGGAGAGAGACTGCGGATATTATACAGGAGAGCGACTGCGGATATAATACAGGAGACGGTCAGAGACTGCGGATATTATACAGGAGAGAGACTGCAGATATTATACAGGAGAGAGACTGCGGATATTATACAGGAGAGAGACTGCAGATATTATACAGGCGAGAGACTGCGGATATTATATAGGAGAGAGTCTGCGGATATTATACAGGAGACGATCAGACTGCGGATATTATACAGGAGAGAGACTGCGGATATTATACAGGAGAGAGACTGCGGATATTATACAGGAGAGAGACTGCGGATATTATACAGGAGGACCAGTGCAATTTGTTGTTAGAGATGGGCTGGGCATGTTCAAAATTCCACATGCCAGAGCCTGCCAGGAAGCCCACACTGCACAGCGCTAATCACAGGCAGTGAGACATTTCCCAGCCCGCAGCTGCACAGATCAGGAAATGTCTCACTGGCTGTGATTAGCACTGTGGAGTGTCGGCTTCCTGGCGGGAGATCGGGCATGTGGGATTTCAAACACACCCGAGCCCATCTATTGGTTGTAGACAGTTGAGCTCCCTGCAGGTTGCTTAGCAGCAGTGGAGCCTTCTCTGACATGCTGATTGTGATGCAATCCAGGTGATGCTCCTAGTCAAATCCTAGTGTTAAATATCAGTGATTTTATTGATCAAAGCCCACACTTTACAGGCATAGAGCCCACATGGCTGCTGAACATACGGTTGATTATATATATGTGGTTGTACTCTTGATGCTAATAAATACTGTGTATATTAGATCTGACTGGGAGCATCAACAGGATCACATCCCGATCAGCATGTCAACAGAGAAGGTTATACAGCATTACTGCTGCTAGGTGACCAGCTGGGGGCTCAGCTCACTATAACCAATAGTGTCAGCCTTCCCCTGCATGCACCCATAATGTCACCAGCACTAGGTCCTAATAGACTGCCGCTGCTGCCAAGGAGACAGATGCCAGACCAGAGCTGTCAATAGCAGGGACAGGACAGCTGGGGAACCCCACAGTGGCAGAACACCAGACAACCTTTACAACCCTGAGGCCTCATGCCCACGGACGTTTTTACAGCCGCGTTTTTGAGTATTTTTTACAGCTTAAAAACACCTGTCCATGTTAGGCTATAGCTTCATGCCCACCTAGGCGTTTTTGAGCTGCAAATAGCATAGGCGTTTTTAAGCTGTAAAAAAAACCCAGGACCAGTGCGTTCAGCAGCGTTGGCGTTAGGCATAAAAAAACGCGAAGCGTTAAACGCGCAAAAACGCCGCAATTGCGTTTTTAAGCTCCGGCGTTTTGTTTTGTTTTTTATTAAAAAAAAATACGGTCGAAAAATGTATACAATAACATGGACAGGCGTTTTTAAGCTGTAAAAAAACGCTCAAAAACGCGGCTGTAAAAACGTCCGTGGGCATGAGGCCTGATAGTTCTCCCACTGCTTTGGACCCTTATATTTTCTTGGTGTGAAAGTGACATATATCTCTTGTTTTCTGCCACCCTGGGTGGCCCCAGTATAGTAGGAAGGGAGCTCACTGCAGAACATGTGAAAGGGCCCGTTGTGGGATCGTAGTAAAGGGCCCAGGATATATATATATATATATATATATATATATATATAAATAATTGCATTTTATAGTTGGCCCCCCTACTTTTGTCCCTGTCCCCCCATGTGCCCCCCTAAATATGAAAGCTGGAGACGCCACTGGTGTGGACACCAAAATTGGGACCTTGAGAAGCACATACAGTAGTGAGCCCAATCTGGTCTAATACTCTCATTATGCCCCCATCATTTTGCTATCTTCTCCCCAACTTTTTTTCCCACTGCTGTCTATTGCTATGTCAATCCCTTTTTCTTGATTGCCTACATTTTTTCCCATCTTAACATCTATTTTACATCATTCATTTTTGAAAAATTATTGTGTAGAAAATACTATACCTGGCTCCAGACGGACAGATCTGGGTCCTCATCCAAGATGGAAGGCTCCTCCTGATCCTGGGAAGGATCATCTTGGCTGGAGGGAAGGCTGGAGGGAAGGCTGGAGGGAAGGCTGGACAGTGATTCCCTTGCTGTAATGTGGTCATTCAGAAAGGCCAACCTGTCGTAGTACCACAAATGTGGGACATATACCTCCCCTGCTGCTGCTCCTGACCTCTGAGATGCCAGGACCCGATTGCGTGCAGTCCTATATGTGCCTCTCAAGGTACCAATTTTGGTGCCAAGCTGCTCAACGGTTGCATGGGGCACCCTGGTCTGCACAAATGGGAGCAAGCTCTCCAGCGCTGCTCTCCGAACCCCTTTTTTTATTCTGGGGATTTTTTGTCTCCCACAGAGCGGGCAGCTCCCTTAATCTGTCAATGAATTCCGCTAGAAATTATTTTTCCCCAAACACATTTATTGTTTCTGCAAGACAAAACACCAGACAAAATTAAAAATGTCAATCACACTCTAAACTCGTGAAATCTTTAGGCCCATAGATGCCTCTACAATCTCTATGCAGTATAGGCCACTGATGTACCAATTAGTAAATGATACCTTCGGGCTTAACGTTCTGCGCTCTAAACTCCTTCTGCCGCACACAGAACGTAGGTACGTCGCATGTGTGTTAGCTTTATATACACTATGCATGCGTGACACACGTCGCCCGCCCATGACGTTCTTTCTCGATATTTCCCTGCCCCTTCTCTTTCGGCGCGCAGGCGACATGGCGGAGTCACAGCAGGTGTCTGTGAATTCTGAGAATTCTAATGAGGAGACAAGCCCAGAGCGGGAAACGTCATGAACAAGGAGGCGCTACAAGGCATCTAATATGTCCTTTGAGGAGATGTCGGAAATGGTGGGCATATTGAACAATTATGATTATGATGCCAAGCATGGGCCGTATTCCCACCCTAATTTTCGGAAGGACAAAATTATGAAGAAAGTAGTGCAAAGTCTGAAGAAGAATTTCGGGGTGAAAAGATCCAAGGAGCAGCTCAGAAAGAGGTGGTCTGACCTCAAACTGAGGGAGCCGGAGCAGTTAAGGAGCATTAACAGAATGCTTAAAAAAAGTAAGTACTTCTCCTGTGTCCCTATTGTTGTATTTCACAACTTGCATGTTGCTCCATGTTGTTGTTTTTTATTAATTAACATTCTTAAATTACATCTTCTCCAATTTAGCGGGCACAGTAATCGGTCAATATAGACACATCGTTTGCACACTACATACGATGATTTGGTAATATAATTTTTTGTTAAAAAGAAAAGCAAGTTTAAAAACTATAAATGATATGACCTTGTTGTCAAGATGATGTTTTTGTAACTAGATTGAAATGCAAACTTGAATCAATGTAAAGGAGAGGACACTCAGCAGTTGTTTACACATCTGCACTCACAGGAGCACTATAGTGTGGGCCACCAGAAGAACCTTTTTAGGGTGTCCACCACAGGTGCTACAGTGGGTACTGGGGGGGCATGTGATAAAATTGTCACCAAAATGGAAAAGGGGGCGGGAGCTCCTAAGATGGCAGCTTAGGACCGGAGCTCCGCTCACCGCCGGCCATACAGCAGAGATACAAGCGGTTACAGACTCCCTTGTCGCCTGAGAATAACGGGTAACGCTAGCGGAAGCTTCAGAGCCCCTGTCTATGCCGGGTAAATATTCTAAAAGAGGCAAGAAATGTTTTAAACAGCCTGAGGAGAAACTGAATTTTTCCAAGATGGCCGCCGTACCTCAGACATGCACACAGAAAGCTGCTGAGGCCTCCAATGCTATTAAGCAAGTTTTGGCTCCTTCATCTATATCTTTTATTTCTCAGACTTCTAATTCTGTAGTTTGTCCTTCTATCACTTCTCCTGAATACACGGAACAGGAGAATCCTGTGGAATTTATCCATTTATCCCCAATAGAGGTCTCTACACTAGCTACTATCCCAGTACATACACAGGCTGAACAGGCTCTTGATGTAACTTTCAATGTATCCAAATTATTCAGGAGAATATCAGAAATGCTGGATAAAGGATTAGCACTAAATGCTGAAAGAATTACTGATGAAATTAAAGCTGACTTTCAGTCCCTTGGTAGTAGAATTATAAATATTGAGCACAAGTTAGACATCACTGTGGCAAAAACTGACCAGAATACTGAACATTTACAATTCATGCAGGACCAGCTGGAAACAGCACAGGCACAAATTGATGACCTTGAGAACCATTCCAGGAGAGACAATTTTAGGGTCAGGGGATTGCCAGAAAATATCCTTGATGTACATGCTGCTATACAGGATGACATAAAAATCCTATTACCATCTATTCCTGCTCACAAGTTGGAATTGGACCGTGCTCATAGGTCACTGGGACCACTTAGCAAGGACGGTTTACCAAGGGATGTGGTAGGTAAACCACATTAATATTCTATAAAAGAGGACATAATGAAGAAATCTCGCCAACAGGAACTATTACAATACCAGGGAGCCACTATTCAAATTTTTTCTGATATTTCTCCTTATACTATTCAAAGAAGAAGATCCCTAAAACCTCTATTGGCGCCCTTATCAAAAAAGACATAAAATGCAGATGGGCTTTTCCTTTTGCTCTAAAATTCTCCTTTAATGGCAAACACTATGCAGTTCATAATTTCCAAGAAGGTGAACATCTTTTGCTGGACCTGAAGATTATCTCTATGGAACCGGACATGGACACTACACCTGCCCAACAAGGCTCTATCAAACGTCAATCTCCTATAAGCCCAACCTCTTCTAATTGGAACAAAGTCAAACATAGGAGAGTTAAAGATAATCTTGTTAACTGAGGAGATGATAAGTTCCTTTTTGACTTTATCTTCTCTACCCGATATCTCAGGTGGCAATTGAAAAAAAAATTTTTATTTTTTTGTGTTTTCGAAAACAAAATATAGTCTGTTATGGACGTTTGGTTTATCTAAGATGAATCCGCTTTTAGTTTGATGTTTTCACATTTTTTTGAGAGGCTGCCACTGGCCGGTGTTGAGGCATTGGGCCTCCACCCACTTCTTGGATCGGTTGTTTTGAGAGGAGGGTACTTAGCCCTTCTTATGGGCTATACTACTGAGTATTTTTTGAATGAAGGAAGGAAGTCTTATTCCTCCCTTCATTCTGGGCCATTTTTTGGCCTTTTGATATACTATGTATCACTTCTGAGTGAATTTGATTGTTTTTTTCTTTTCTTTCTTTACTGTCTTCTTATTTCTCTTAGCCTACCTGCCAATGAGAGGTTTTTTGGAGGGATGTTTGAAGTTTGCTAATCCAACTTTGGTGAATAATTCTTTCTTATTAAGGATTTATATTAGATTGAGTATTATTTGGGACAGCGAATTGCTTGATCTTACTCTATTTTTTCATGGCTGCCACTAATAATATTTCTTCTCCTCTTCGGTTTATTACTCATAACACACAGTGGTTGAACTCCCCAATTAAGAGACGGAAGGCCTTTCAGGAATATAGGTCTCATCACATCGATGACGTTTTTTTACAGGAAACCCATTTCCCACAGCGGTACACCCCCACTTTTTACATGCCCACTTCCCAGTGTTTCATCTAGCCAATGCTGAAAATAAGACTAGGGGAGTAGCAATTTTATTTTCTAAACACTGCAAGTTTAATTTACAGAAGGAATGTGGAGACCCAGAGGGGAGATTCCTGTTGGTGAAAGGTACCATAGATGGGAGGTTGTATACTTTAATATCATATTATGCTCCTAATAGGGGACAAAAGAGATTCTTTAACCGAATGTTTGAAACTCTTCAGCCATTTATGGATGGAGTTATCATTATGGGAGGAGATTCCAACATAGCATTTGATACAGGGCTAGATAAATCTAAACCATTGAAGATTAAATGATCCGTCCAACCAGGGCTAGTACACAAATTGCTCGCCTACTTCATAGATCCAGATTGACGGATATATGGAGGGAGCTGAATCCAAAAACAAAAGATTTTACTCACTTTTCAAATCCCCACCAATCATACTCACGTATAGATCACATAATGGTTTCTACTCAACATATCCCTTCTGCCATTGCCTCCTCTATTATAGACGTGGCATGGTCAGACCACTCTATGGTTCTACTGTCTTTGAAACGTGATAGTATGGTTCAAAGGGTATCCCATTGGACTCTTAATCAATCGTTACTAAAGGATCCTGTTATTGCCACAGAAATTGAACGTGAGATTAAGGAATATTTTGAACATAATGACAGGGAGGAAGTTTCTCCGGAAATTCTGTGGGCGGCACACAAAGTTACCGTAAGAGGCAAATTGATACAGATTGACTTTGGAAGTGGAAAGACTAGAAAGAGACTTTGCAACATTGAGTAAACAACATAAAAAGGATCCATGTGGTATTCCTGCCTCCAAATTAGATGCTGCTAGGGCTGCTCTGAATCTGGCTCTCACGGTGAAGGCAGATAGTTCTGTTAACCACTTAAGCCCCGGACCATTTGGTAGCTAAAGGACCAGAGGTGAATTCAGAATTTTGCACTGCGCTGCTTTAACTGTAAATTGTGCGGACATGCAATGTTGTACCCAAACGAAATTTGCGTCCTTTTCTTCCCACAAATAGAGCTTTCTTTTAATGGTATTTGATTGCCTCTGCGATTTTTATTTTTTGCGATATAAACGGAAAAAGACCGAAAATTTTGAAAAAAAATGATATTTTCTACTTTTTGTTATAAGAAAAATCGAATAAACTCAATTTTAGTCATACATTTAGGCCAAAATGTATTCAGCCACATGTTTTTAGTAAAAAAAATGTCAATAAGCGTATATTTATTGGTTTGCGCAAAAGTTATAGAGTTTACAAACTAGGGTACATTTTCTGAAATTTACACAGCTTTAAATTTATGACTGCCTATCTCATTTCTTGAGGTGCTAAAATGACAGGGCAGTACAAAACCCCCCCCCCCCAAATGACCCCATTTTGGAAAGTAGACACCCCAAGGAAATTGCTGAGAGGCATGTTGAGCCCATTGAATTTTTTATTTTTTTGTCTTAAGTGATTGAATAATTACTAAAAAAAAAAAAAAAATTACAAAAAGTTGTCACTAAATGATATATTGCTCACACATGCCATGGTTATATGTGGAATTGCACCCCAAAATACATTTTGCTGCTTCTCCTGAGTACGGGGATACCACATGTGTGGGACTTTTTGGGAGCCTAGCCGCGTACGGGACCCCGGAAACCAAGCACCGCCTTCAGGATTTCTAAGGGCGCAAATTTTTGATTTCAATCCTCACTACCTATCACAGTTTCGAAGGCCATAAAATGCCAAAATAGCACAAAATCCCCCAAATGACCCCATTTTAGAAAGTAGACACCCCAAGGAAATTGCTGAGAGGTCTGTTGAGCCCATTGAATATATTTTTTTTTGTCCCAAGTGATTGAATAATGACAAAAAAAAATAAAAATTACAAAAAGTTGTCACTAAATGATATATTGCTCACACATGCCATGGTTATATGTGGAATTACACCCCAAAATAAATTTTTCTGCTTCTCCTGAGTACGGGGATACCACATGTGTGGGACTTTTTAGGAGCCTAGCCGCGTACGGGACCCCGAAAACCAAGCACCGCCTTCAGGATTTCTAGGCACAAATTTTTGATTTCACTCCTCACTACCTATCACAGTTTTGAAGGCCATAAAATGCCAAAATAGCACAAAACCCCCCAAATGACCCCATTTTGGAATATAGACACCCCAAGCTATTTGCTGAGAGGCATGGCGAGTATTTTACAGCTCTCATTTGTTTTTGAAAATGAAGAAAGAAAATATATATATATATATATTTTTTTTTTCAATTTTCAAAACTTTGTGACAAAAAGCGAGATCTGCAAAATACTCACAATACCTCTCAGCAAATAGCTTGGGGTGTCTACTTTCCAAAATGGGGTCATTTGGGGGGTTTTGTGCCATCTGGGCATTCCATGGCCTCCGAAACTGTGATAGGCAGTGAGAAGTGAAATCAAAAATTTACACCCTTAGAAAGCCTGAAGGCGGTGCTTGGTTTTGGGGTCCCGTACGCGGCTAGGCTCCCAAAAAGTCTCACACATGTGGTATCCCCGTACTCAGGAGAAGCAACAGAATGTATTTTGGGGTGTAATTCCACATATGCCCATGGCATGTTTGAGCAATATATCATTGAGTGACAACTTTGTGCAAAAAAAACAAAAACAAATTGTCGTTTTTCCGCAACTTGTGTCAACATATAAAATATTCCATGGACTCGACATGCCTCTCAGTATATAGCTTGGGGTGTCTACTTTCCAAAATGGGGTCATTTGGGGGGGTTTTGAACTGTTCTGGCATTTTATACACAACATTAGGAAGCTTACATCCACTCTTCTAACCACTTGAAGACAAAGCCCTTTTTGACACTTTTTGTTTACATGAAAACATTTTTTTTTGCAAGAAAATTATGTTGAACCCCCAAACATTATATATATTTTTAAAGCAAAGGCCCTACAGATTAAAATGGTGGGTGTTGCATTTTTTTTTCTACACAGTATTTGCGCAGCGATTTTTCAAACGCATTTTTTGGGTTAAAAAATACACTTTTTTTGATTTTAATGCACTAAAACACACTATATTGCCCAAATGTTTGATGAAATAAAAAAGATGATCTTAGGCCGAGTACATAGATACCAAACACGACATGCTTTAAAATTTCGCACAAACGCGCATTGGCGACAAACTACATACATTTTTAAAAGCCTTTAAAAGCCTTTACAGGTTACCCCAGTAGATTTACAGAGGAGGTCTACTGCTAAAATGACTGCCCTCGATCTAACCTTCGCGGTGATACCTCACATGCATGGTGCAATTGCTGTTTACATATGACGCCAGACCGACGCTTGCGTTCGCCATTGGGCAAGAGCAGGGCAGGACAGGGGTGCTTTTTTTTTTTTTTTTTTTTTTTTTATTATTAATTTTGCTTTTTTATTTTATTTTTAAATTGTTCCTTCCAAGTATTTTTTTTTTTATCATTTTTATTGTTATCTCAGGGAATGTAAATATCCCCTATGATAGCAATAGGTAGTGACAGGTACTCTTTTTTTGAAAAAACTGGGGTCTTCTAGACCCTAGATTTTTCCTCTGCCCTCAAAGCATCTGACCACACCAAGATCGGTGTGATAAAATGCTTTCCCAATTTCCCAATGGCGCTTTTTATATCCGGGGGGGGCATTCCCTCCCACTGCTTGTAAAAGCAGTCCAGAGGCTAATTAGCCGCTAGGATTGCTTTTACATGAAAGCCGGCCGCAGGCTGAAAAGAATGATACCAAGATGATACCTAAACCCGCAGGCATCATTCTGGTATAAACATTCAAAGTCCAGCAACATACCAGTACGTTGCTGGTCCTTGTTGGACATGTATTGTAATCTTTTTTTTTCATGCAGCCAGTTGGCTGAACGAAAAAAGAGATTGATCGGTGGGTATGCCCACCATTAGAATACCGCCCTTCATCCACCCACTTCCAATGATGGGCATACACGCACCATTTATATATGCCGAAGCATGGGGGCATCCTCCTGCAAAAAAGTTATGCCGCACACACATGGTCAGACTTTTCCACGGGCAAGCCTCCGTCGGAATTTCGACCGTATGTACGCGGCATTAGGAGCAAAATCGCTCCTCCGCTCCTGCTGCCCCAATGCTTCGGCATATATGCTTTTTTTATTTAACTGTGGTGGTGAAATCACCTCCTACAGCACTGGAGTCGCAGGGATCAGGCCTGTCTCTGCGAACGCTGCAGTTATGTGTGTTTTTGTTTTGTAAGTGACAGTGATCGATCAATACTGCACTTGGGTGGCCTGGGCTGGACGGAGGGGCAAAACGCAGGTGCTAGCAGGTATCTGGGCTGATCCCGCTAACACTGCGTTTTTGGGAACCCCAAACTGCTGGAGACGCTAGTATAGATCTGATCAGATCAGATACTATACCACTAAGGGGGGTGTATGCTTCACGCGTGGGTGTTAGCGTTACTGGCACTAACCTGACGCTGCCTGGGGTGTGACGCAGACCCTCTCTGACGCTAAAACCTAATTGATATCACCCGCCGGGCGATCAGGGGGTTAAACCTTTATTGGGTTATATACGGCGGGTGCCCTGACACTATAAAAAGCAAACTAACTAACCAGCGTCACCCGTAACACTTATATGGTGATCACTGGTGAAAGGGTTAACTAGGGGCAATCAGGGGGTTAAAACCTTTATTAGATAATATATGGGGGTACCTGACGCTATAAAAACCTGCGGCGAACCTAAAAAAAATTACCGGCTACCGATCTGCATCACCGACACTAAGACAGCGTTTAGAAAAACGATCGCTTAGCGACAGTGGTGATAGGGGGTGAAAGGGTTACCTGGGGGGTGATCAAGGGGGTTAAACCTTTATTAGATAATATATTGGGGTACCTGACGCTATAAAAACATGCGGCGAACCTAAAAAAAATTACTGGCTGCCGATCGGCATCACTGACGCTAATACAGCGATCAAAAAAATGATCGCTTAGCGACAGTGGTGATAGGGGGGTGAAAGGGTTATCTGGGGGGTGATCAGGGGGTTAAACCTTTATTAGGGGGGTTAGGGGGCTGCACTGGACCTAAAACTGAATGTACTGACACTTTTACAGTCACAAATGTCACTGATTGCAGTGATCAGTAAATAAATGGTCACTGCAATCAGTGACACTGTGACTGGGGGCTGGGGGGGTGATCTGGGGGGTGATCTGGGGGTGTCTGGGGGGGCCTGGGGGGGCGATTTATGTCCCTATGTGTCCTGGTGTCAGTGTAGTGTTGTGTGCACTGACCTGATGTCTTCTCTTGTACGGCGCTCAGTATATGTGAGCGCCGCACCAGAGATGACATCACTTCCTCCTGCTTCCTCTGCCTGACACAGACAGAGGGGGCATTTCCATTCGCCGGGAGCGATCGCGAGGGGGTGGCCGGAAACGAATGGCTGCCCCCTCATCCCGGAACGCTCCCGGACACTTAGCCACCGCTCACTGTATAGGAGGGGGATCCGATTGGACCCCCCAACTATACAAAGGCAATCACGTACACTCTACGTGATTGTGCCTGTCGGTGCCATTCTGCCGACGTATATATACAGTGAGCGGTCGTTAAGTGGTTAAGTGGTCTGGGGCCAAATTTTATCAAATGAGGGATAAGATAGGTCCCATGTTAGCTCATAAATTATCCCCTAGATTCAAATCTAGAGTTTTTCCCAAGATCAGATTAGCTGATGGCTCTCTTACACTAAACTCCCAGCGTATAATGACAGCCTTTCAAGATTTCTATTCTGATTTATATAGTTTTGAAGGACAATCTTCCTCCAATAGAATAGAGGAGTTCCTAGATGGCTTACAATTACCCAAGTTAGCAGATATACATAGAGAGAAATTAGAAGCTCCCATATCTATGACAGAAGTTTCAGAAGTTATTAGAACATTGAAAACGAATAAAGCTCCCGGACCTGATGGTTTTTCTCCTACTTACTATAAAACATTCTTAGAGACCCTGACACCCTATCTTACACGATTTTTTAATTTTCTGACAGAAGGTCATCCAATAGGTGAACAGCTGAACATGGCATATATATCCGTTATTCCAAAACCTGATAAGGACTCCAGCCTAGTCGAAAATTACAGGCCAATTTCTTTGATTAACAATGACTTAAAAATATTAACCAAAATTCTCTCTAATAGGTTATCTTCCTTCATTGGGCAATATATCCATAAAGATCAGGTGGGATTTATCCCTGGTAGACAGGGTCCAGATCAGGTGAGGAGAGCGGTAGATTTGGTGTCAATATTGCAAACCCAATGGGTAGATAAAAAAAAAACAGGAAGGTATGCTCCTATCGTTGGACCTGCAAAAGGCCTTCGATTCAGTTTCATGGCCATACATGTTTAAGGTCATGAAGCGCTGGGGTTTTGGTTCGAAAGTTTTAGGCATTTTATCTGCTCTTTATTCTACACCTGGAGCTAAAGTCAGATTACAGGGGCTATTCTCTGACTCCATTAAGATTTGTAGAGGTACTAGGCAAGGTTGCCCTTTATCTCCCCTGATATTCGCTGTTATGATGGAAACATTAGCAATTGCAATCCGGAATAATCCGAATATCAGGGGGATCCAGTGTGAAAAAGAAAATCATAAATGTGCATTATTTGCAGATGACCTGTTGTTTATTACTTCCCCAACGTCTTCTTTATCTGAAATTTACTCTCTGCTTCAAAAATTCTCCAAAATATCAGGTCTCAAGGTTAATATGGCCAAATCTAAAGCCCTTAATGTGTCTCTTCCAGACTCTGTGGTTTCCTTCATACAAAATAAATACAAATTCAATTGGAGTACTTGCTCTCTTACATACTTAGGTATTAATCTCACTTCAAAATTTGAAGATTTATATCAGGCTAATTATCCACCTATGTATAGGAAACTTGAGGCTGATCTTAGCAACTGGAGAACACACAATATCGGTTGGATTGGCAGACTTAATTCGATCAAGATGACCCTCCTACCCAGATTGTTGTATCTTTTTCGCTCGCTCCCTATTCCGATTAAAAAAATTCACCTAAAAGCCTTCCAAAGCAAAATCCTTAAATTTATTTGGAACAGAAAAGGTCCACGCCTTTCTTCCCGCAGCTTTTATAATCTCACTGAGCAGGGAGGCTTGGGACTTCTGAACCTTTGGTGGTATTACCAAGCTGCTAGACTGGCACAGTTGTCTGATATATACCTCAAAAATGAACAACCTGACTGGATTCGTATAGAAGAATTGGCTTCCCCTAAATTTTCTTTGGGAAATTTATTGTGGTGTCCTCCCAAAAACAGACCTTCTATTTTATCTCCTGCTCTATCACAATCTTTAGCTTTGTGGGACTCGCTTAGGAATCTCCCCTCTTTGGTCTCTAAGCTGCAACCATTGGCTGATCTGTTTCAGAATCCATTATTTATCTCAAAAGGGGATGTTGGTTTCTTTAATTGGTGGCATGATATCTATACAATATTTCATTGATAATCTTGATTTTCCTTCTACTGAAAGATCAAGATTTCTTCAAATCTCTAATTTTACTAATAAATTATGGGAAAATAATCCTTGATCTAGAGAACATACGCCATATGAAGTTAGATGTGAACAGGCTATTAATAGGAAAGGTGGGATTTCTGTTATATATAAATCGCTTGCTTCCAACGATATTAAACTGCCTCATATGTTGGCTTGGGAGTAGGACCTCCAAAGTGATTGGGATCTGAAGGACTGGTGTGGAAATTTTATTAGATCAATAAAAGGCATTCTTAATGCTTCACTTATAGAAGCAAATGTTAAAATCTTTACTAGATGGTACCTAGTTCCTACAAGAGTAGCTGCTATGTATCCCACCTCATCCCCTCTCTGTTTTAGAGGTTGTCAGGGATTAGGATCTATGATTCATATTTGGTGGGAATGTCCCAAAATCCGAGGATTTTGGAATAAAATCTTCAATATTATACAAAAAATCACAGGATAGACAATACATCAATCTCCAGCGATCGCTTTACTTAACGGATTTATACCACAGGTTCCCAAGGTTACCAGAAAACTGATTCTATTCATACTTACAGGGGCTAGAATAACCATTGTCAAAGCATGGAGAAAAACATCAGTTTCTTTTTTATGTATGAAGAGAAAAGTTACGTGGATGATGGAACAGGAAAAAATGATTAGTTCAACGTTGGACAGATCTACTCAATTTAACTCTATATGGGAACCTTGGATACAATTTTTGGGAATTCCTACACCCCTTAAGTAATTAGCAACACCAATCGCTGAATATTGATGTTTACATTGAGCAGGTAGGCTTTCTTTCTTTCTTTTTCTATTTCTTCCTTTTTTTCCTACTGAACACTAAATATTTTCTCTTCTTTTCTCTCTTTCTCCCATTCTTATTTATTTTTGTTATATGGAATATAAACAATAGGATTTTGTACTAGATTGTTTTAAGACTTCTCAGGTTTATAGGGAGGAGGACACCACTCCTCGGAGCCCAGCAAAACCACACCTTCTAAAGAAACCCAACCTCCCCAACAAGCCCAACCTGAGGATGTGGAGGAAGTCGAATTAGATAAAGGAGAGGTGGAGGAAGGAGAAGTCGAGGAAGGAGAGGTGGATGAGGTGGTGGAACTTGTCACTACAACAGGTCAGTATCTGTCACCACCGCTTCAGGTAAAAGAGATGTAGGCCTGGAGATTGTTATTTATTTCTTTATATTTTAGGGGATGAATATGTTGCTGAAATTCCACGATTCTCCAGGGATAGTGCACAAAGACTCATCCAACAAGTAATGGATTGTAGTACTCAACTGGACTTCATGAAAAAAAGGATTAATCATATTGAGAATACATTTAAGGACATCATTGATGTGTTGGGGCGACTAGAATAAAACACCCCTCTTTTTGTCTAGTTTTTGTTTACTTTTGTAGCACTTTGTTGCAAAAACAAATTTAGAAGATGCACACAGTGGGTCAACATGTGCTATCTGCCATCATGGGATCTCCATGTACGTGTTTTGGGGGTGCAACCTCTTCCTCACAACTCAAGTAGGAGAAAGGAAGAAGAAAACATGTTGAATGATCCCCCATGATGGCGGGTAGCACATGTTGACAATAGGGATGAGGAAGTAACTAACCTATTTTAACCCCCCTAAAAATGTGTGCATCTTCGAATTTGTCTGGTTCAGGGGTGACAACACTCAATTTTTGATGAAGGGCAGATAGACATTTGTTTTAAAAAAAATGGTCTCACATGTTGCCTATACATTTAACATTGTTGTATTTTAAGGAATGTTGAGGAGATTTTTTGTAATTTTATTAGCAGCAAAATTTGCCATGTTAGGTGAAAAGCCTAAAATGGGTTTCTAAAATGTAGAGACACCAAAAATGTATACCTAACCATATGTGTGATTGTGCACAGAGTAAAATACAAGAAAATAACAAAAATGTCGCTGTTTTTTTTTTAACCACTCTAACCTTTTTTGGATTTAGTTTTGTTGTTAGCAGTGAAATGTTTGTTGTTTACTAAGGAAAATACACTTGGCACTACAAGTACACTTTGAAAAAGTAGCACACACCTCATATATAAACAAAGCAAAACTACTAAATTATTTTTTTCTTTTATTTCTTTTTGGCAAAATTATAACTCGGACAGATTCTCTGGCATTGGAATGGCCCCCCTACCCATGAAATAATCCAAAAATGTCTGCCTGATTGCACGGGCACTTTGGGGGGGGGACAAGCCAGCACGGACAGGTTCCAGGCCCAGCAGGGCATTGTCCGCAGCAAGTCCGGCCTCTGACCCAACTGTGGCCATATATGTAGGAGATTTCTTCCTCAAAAAATTGTGCAATACACAACAACAAAACACAATATAGTTCAATTTGTACTCCGGAAGATTAATAGGAGTCAGAAAAAGACGTAACCGGCTGGCCATTATCCCGAACGCATTCTCCACAACTCTTCGGGCTCTGGCCAGCCGGTAGTTGAAGACCCTCCTCTCCGGGGTGAGGGTCCTCTGGGGGAAAGGCCTCATGAGATGCCGACCCAGGCCAAAGGCTTCATCAGCCAAAAAGACAAAGGGGAGTCCTTCCACATTCCCTGCATCCGGTGGCAATGCAAGGTCATCACTCTGTAGACGAAGAGCAAACTCCGTCTGGGCGAAGGCTCCCCCATCCGACATCCAGACGTTCTTCCCCACATCCACATAGAGGAATTCATACTGTGCTGATACCACCGCCATCAGCACGATACTATGAAACCCCTTGTAATTATAAAAAAAGGAGCCAGAACGGGGTGGTGGCACGATGCGGACGTGCTTTCCGTCAATGGCTCCTCCGCAGTTAGGGAAGTCCCACCGCCTGGCAAACTCCAATGCCACAGTCTGCCATTCCTGTGGCGTGGAAGGAAGCTGGGGAATCAAACAAGATAAAAAAATATTAGCACTTTTGCAAATAACATTGCAAGCAGATTATACAAAAACATTCGTGGCCAACATAAGTATAACATTTTGGTTAAGGATTATTAAAAAAAGAGAAACAAATTCACAATTCGCACATTGTTCACCCCCCTCTGATGGCCCATTTATTTTCTTTGGGGGGGTGCTAGATGTGTTTGGGACCCCCCAAATCTCACATTCAGGAAAATGAATTAACAATTTGAGGGGGGGGGGGACTACAATGGATATGAACAAATACATTGTTAACAGACTAGGCTAGATGTGTTTGGGCCTAGGAGAGCATGCTGGAGAGGTAAGTGAAGGGAAAAATGCATGTAGGTCAAAAAATGACTTAAAAAAGGACAGCATGCATGGGGACAAAGGGGGCATTCTCAGCATATTACAATCATGCTAATTAGGGAAGGATGAAAGAAATACAATACATTATCATGCATGAAATACATAGAATGTGATATTATATACAAAAACTTACCCTCATATAGTCATCCTGCAGGACTTGGATGATGGCAGAACAGGTCTCTGGGATTATGACACCCAGAGCCTGGGGGGAGATGCCTGTGGTGAACTTCAGGTCCTGCAGACTTCTCCCTGTCGCCAGGTAGCACAACGTGGTGATGAGCCTCTGCTCAGCACTGATGGCTTCCCGCATAACGGTGTCCTGCCTGGTAATATAGGGGGACACCAAAGCCAACAGATGCTGAAATACAGGGTCAGACATCCGCAGAAAATTCCTGTAGTCCTCAGGATTATTCTCCATGATCTCCCGCAGCAGAGGCATGTGAGAGAATTGGTCCCGCTGGAGCAACCAATTCTTGGTCCATGAACTCCTCCTCACCCTGTTCATAGACTCGTCTTGGTCCAATACAAGAAGACCAACAGACACACAAAGTCGGTGCACAACGCAATCTCTACGATGAGAACGTATCCGCAACATGGCTAAGAAACGGTCGTCTGAACAGAACAAACTAAACAGAATGCACTGAAGAACAGCAAGGCCTATGAAGAACGACATGAAAAACAGAAACGAGTGGACAAGAACGCACTGAAAAACAGATACGACCTGACTACTCGCCCTGAAAGACAAGATACGAACCCACAAGCACCTACTGAACTGCAGAAAATGAACTGAAAGCACGAAGTCTGAAAAGCGCGAATCGTCTCTTCCCAAACTTTAACTAACACGCGGCAACACGAGATTAGCAAAAGCAGCCCAAGGGAGGACGCCATGAAAATGGAACTTCCCCTTTATACTGCCGTCGTACGTGTTGTTCGTCACTGCGTTTTTAGACCGATGAGATTTTGGAATGACAGTGTGTATGCAAGCAAAGCTTCACAAGAATCTCGTCAAACTTGACAAGAAAACCGACGAGAAAAACAACGTTTGTTTTACGACGAGAAACTCGGCCGTGTGTACAGGGCTTAAGAGTTAATATGGGAAAAAGGTGTCTCCTCTCCACTGATGCTTTATCACCAATCCTTGTTTCAATAAAAACCCCACTTTTCCAAAAACATTTGTCATTGGGACGGAAAGTGAGGTGAAATGTTCTGAACAGGTGCACAGAAAGCAAAACAAATGTTACAGGGGTGATAACCCGTCCCTATGTTCTCCAAAAAGCTTAAAAATTGATTTTTTGGCTGCAGCTGCACTTAAAAATGTACCTGTTCCAAATTGCAGACAGATTCTACTTAAGAACAAACCTACAGTCCCTGTCTTGTTTGCACCGCCTGTATACTGCTGTTCAGAGTATATAGGTTTTAGGTATAGGGTTTTATTTTGGGTGCAGGGTTCCCTTTAATATCCATAGAAGACCCAAAGGGGCTGGTAATGGGTTGGGGTGGGGGGGGGGGGTGGGGGTGATGGGGTAGCCATGCCATTTTTCTCAAAGATTTTCATCCATATTGCCAGGACAAGACATGACATTAAAGCCGCAAGCAGTTTTAAATGGCTTTTTTTCCTTTACAAATGTCATTTTGTGCAGGGACAGTTCTAAACACGGGAAACACAGGCCACTTAACAGGCATACTTTAGACACCCCCTAGGTACAATATTTAAAGGAATATTTCACTTTTTTTTTTCACTTTATGCATCATTAAAATGACTGCTCCAGAAAAAACAGCCGTTTTTAAAACTTCTTTTTGCATTGATACATGTCCCCTGGGGCAGAACCCGGGTCCCCAAACCCTTTTTAGGTCAATAACATGCATATTAGCAGTTATAATTAGCACTTTAGATTTTGAACGTTTGCGTCCATTGTATTTAATAGGGTTCTAACGTTTGTGCGAACTTTCGTTCCGTTCGCAGGTTCTGGTGCGAACCGAACCGGGGGGGTATTCGGCTCATCCCTAGTCTGGTATAATGATCCCCAGAGCCTGGGGGAGATGCCTTTTGAGAACTTGAGGTCCTGCAGGCTTCTCCCAGTCGCCAGATATCGCAACGTGTCGATGAACAGTGATGGCTTCCCACATAACGGTGTCCTGCCTGGTGATATAGGGGGACACCAAAGCCAACAGATGCTGAAAAACGGGGTCCGGCATTCGGAGAAAATTCCTGTAGTCCTCAGGATTATTCTCCTGGATCTCCCGCAACAAAGGCATGTGACAGAATTGGTCCCGCTGGAGCAACCAATTCTTGGTCCATGAACTCCTCCTCACCCTGTTCATCATGGACTGGAGTTGGGATAAAGCAAGAACCCCAACACTAACCTCAGCACGAACTCTACGAAAAGTATGTAGCCGCAACATGGCTAGAAAATGGTCGGCTGGTCAGAACGAACTAAAAGAACGCACTGAAGAACAGCAAGGCCTATGAAGAACGACCTGAAAAACAGTAACGAGCGGACAAGAACGCACTGAATAAACAGATACGAACTGACTACAAGCACTGAAAGACAGATACGAACCCACAAGCAAAAACTGAACTCCAGAAAACGATCTTAAAAGCACGAAGACTGAAAAGCGTGAATCGTCTCTCACCAAACTTTTACTAACACGCAGTAACATGAAATTAGCAAAAGCTACCCAAAGGGTGGCACCATTCGAACGGAACTTCCCCTTTATAGTGCCATCGTACGTGTTGTCACACGTGTTGTACGTCACGGCGCTTTGATCAAGCATTTTTTTTCCTTAAGGTGTGTATGCAAGGCAGGCTTGAGAGAAAACACGAAAAATCAGGTCGAGAAAAACTTTGTTTTTTTCCATGACATGAATAACGGTCATGTGTACGCGGCATTAACGTCAGCGAATCTCGCCCTGTGGCGTTGTACTTCAGCTGAATAGTCAGGATAAAAAGAGATGCGTGCACCGTTAAATTGAATGTTGCACTGTTCCCTTGCTTGGTGAAGTATAATTTCCTTGTCTTTGTAGTTAAGTAGCCTGGCCAGGAGGGTGCGGGGAGGGAGGCCCGGTGGGAGAGGTCTGGATGGCACTCTATGTGCCCTCTCCACTGAGTACAGCAGGGTAAATACTTCCTTCCCGAAGACCTCCAGCAGCCATTTTTCCACAAATCCTGTGGGGTCCCTGCCCTACGTCTTCTCCAGGAGCCCCACTATACGCACATTGTTTCTCCTCAAATGGTTTTCAAGGTCATCAGACTTGATCTCATTCGCCCTGGCCAGTCTAGCTGCCTTCTAAGTGTCTCTGATTATCAGGGCCATTTTGTCTTCTATGTCGCTGATGCAACCCTCTGCTGCAGTGGTGCGTTCCCTGACCTTCTAGATGTCATGGCGGATAAAGCCCAGTTCCTCCATCATGCTGCCAAACTGTTCCTGTAGCGTATGCACGGAGGCTGTGCAGGTGTGCACCGCTCTAAGAATGTCTGCCAGGGTGGGTTGTACTGCCTCTTCTTCCTCCCCTTCCTCCAATTCAGTATCAGAGACAGCAGAGTCCAGTGATTCAAATGGGGCCAGTGTGGGCTGCTCTCCTGCCAGTGCTGCCTGCAGTATGGCTGGGGTGGCATCCATGTCATCCCCCCCTCTCTGCCCCGTGAGCCCCGACATCTTTTGTGTGTAATACCGCATGTCCCTGGGGGGGTCTTTTCCATTCTGTTTGGGGGTTTTAGGAGGCTTACCAGCATCCTTTGGATTATCAGCTCCTCGTGAGGCCCTGGAGAGAATATATCCGGCGCCATCTCTGACTGTTTATGGGTCTGCATGGCTGCCAAAAGTTCCGGAAACCGACCCAGGAGCAGCTGGAGTGGTTCCGACGGCGGTGTGGACCGAAAACCGAAGTTTTTCCCAGCTGGGAGAAGGATCAGTGCAGGATCTGAGATGGGAGCTCTATGAGACATGTCCTCTCAACATGCCGCTCTTGGCCACGTCCCCAAACCATTTTTTTCAATGAGTTTTATCTATATTGCCGAGACATTTCAGCCGCAATCAGTTTTAAATGTCATTTTGCTGTGGGACTGTTCTAAACACTGGCAAAATGCGCCACTTTACAGGCATACTATAGACACACCCCAGGCACGATATTTAAAGGAATATTTCATTTTTATTGATTCACTTTAAGCATTATTGAAATCACTGCTCCCGAAAACGGCCGTTTTTAAAACTTTTTTTTGCATTAACCACTTCAGCCCTGGACCATTTTTCAGCCTAAAGCCTCGTACACACGACAAAAACACTGTTGGGAGAGCTTTCTTGCCGAGAAAACCATTAGTGTGTATGGTTTCTCGTCGAGAAAACTGCCGGGAACCTCGACAAGAAAATTAGAGAACATGCTCTCTATTTTCTCGTCAGGATTCTCGTTTTTCTCGTCGGAATTCTCGTCGGCCTGTTTTGCGACGAGAAAACCGTTCATGTGTATGCTTTTCCGAGTCTTAAAAAATTGCGCATGCTCAGAATCAAGTATGAGACGGGAGCGCTTCTTCTGGTAAAACTAGTGTTCGTAATTGAGATAGCACATTCGTCATGCTGTAAATTATTGCATCGTTTAAATGTTGCGCATTTAAATCTTCTTTAGAATGGTACAATAGCGAAAAATAATGAACTTGTTTTGCTGCTGATATTCACACAGAGTTCTGACTAACTTTTTTAAACATTTTTCATGCTGATCTCATGAATATTTTGTTATATTATATAGAGCAAGATCTCCTTAATATTTATATATTTTTAATTTGGAATACATATCTTCATTTTAAATGATTATTTAATTTCTAGTGATCTCCATGATTACAATTTTAATTTTGTTGTGTCAAGTTTACCAAAATAATTTTATTATCTTGTATTTTTGGACCTTCAAAAAGATTGTTTTGTGTTATCTGTCCCTTTTTTTTTTTTGGGAAATGTATCTGCCTACTCCCAAGCTAAAATTTTTTGTTTTTGAAAAACACATAGTCAACTATTAACTGTAAAATAAAAAACATTTATTCTCTTATATAACAAAAAAAATAGAAGGCAGCGCTTGAGAACCTGCTGCCATTTGTGCATCCATGGGACCCCAGAGCACACATCAACCCTGTGTGGACAATAAAATTGGGAGCTTGAGAAGCACATCAGTTGTGAGCACAATCTGATCCTGGACTCCCAGAGGTCAGGAACAGCAGCAGGTGATATATATGTCCAAAGTTTGTGGTATTACAACAGGCTGCCTTCTGTCAGACCACATTGAAGCAAGGCCATCACTTCCTAGTCTTCTTGGTAGCCTTCCCTGCAGCCTTCCTTTTGCGTGTGGCTGGAGGCTGTACCACTGGAGGTGTACTTGTGTCAGGAGGAGGAGAAGGAGGTGGAGGAGAAGAAGAGAGTGGAGGTGGAGGAGGAGTAGGTTGAGGTTGCGAAAGCTGGGCGACCTCACATATGGCCGTATTGGGGGTAATTCTCCCCATCACCCCCTTATTCATTAAGTTGATCAGCAGGGGCTCACATAGCAGGCGTTGTTCCATGCTCATACTTTGGAATTTGGCCCCAACTAGGCCGGCAATGGCCTCTTCGGTGGTTGTTGGCTCCTGGAGGGTGGTATGTGCCTCTCTAATTAGGGCCATTGCTGCCTCGCTTGTGCTCCTCTCCCTCCTGGTTCTTTTTGTAAGGCGGATAAGAGGCACCTGGGATCTGGTCCTGCTACTTGGTCCGGCCACCTCCTGTCTGCCACTGGGCCCGGCCACCTCTTATGTGCCACTGGGCCCTGCCACCTCCTGGCTCACAGTGGGCACTGCCTCCTCCTGGCTCACAGTGGGCCCTGCATCCTCCTGGCTCACAGTGGGCCCTGCCTCCTCCTGCCTGACACTTTCCAGACCCTCATCCTGGCTGATGTCATCCTGTGTATGAAAAAGGGACAGTTTTAGTTTTTGGTTCATCAATCACACACAATTTTCAGCTCATGACTTTTGCAAATTGAATGTAAATCAATAGAACAGACTATCATTATGACCCCAGCAGTTTTCAATCTTCTCCCCCAATTTTTGGCCCACTACTGTCTATTGATATTTAGAACACTTTTTGTTCAAATTTTTTTTCTTGATTTCCATATTAAAAAAAATTTTGCTGCACTAATTTTAGCACAATAAATGTTTATAAAATACTATTAATACTATACCTGGCTCCAGATGTACAAATCGGGTTCTTCCAGGATGGCTGCCTCCTCTTGCTCCAGAGAAGACTCAGGTTGGCTGCAGGGAAGTCTGGGGGGAAGACTGGACAGTGATGACCTTGACTCAAGGTGGTCACCCAGAAAGGACATCCTGCTGTATCACCCCAAATTCGGGACATATACATCTTTTGCTGCTGCTCCTGACCTCTGAGAAGCCAGGACCTTAAAGTGCTCAGTCATGTATGTGCCTCTCAAACTCCCAATTTTACTATCCACCTGTTGTGTGGTTGCTGTGGGTACCCTGGTATGCACAAATGGGAGCAGGCTCTCCAGCGCTGCTTTTCTTACACCTTTCTACCTGTGAATGGGGTTTTTGGTCTCCCACAGAGCGGGCAGCTCCCTTACCCGGTCAATAAATTCCCCCCAAAAAAAAAATTCTATGAAAGTATTAATTTTGTCTGCAAGACAAAACACAAGACAAAAATAGTAATGTCAGTCACCTAGTCTAAACTCAAGAAAATCTTTACCCCCATATATATCCTCAAACAATCTCGAGGCAGTATAGGCCACCGATTTAACAAAGTATAAAAATCATACCTTCGGTCTGACGTCCGTCACTTTTCCTCCTCTATTCACACACAGAACGTAGTAACGTCACATGTGTGTATGCTTTATATACACTACGCATGTGGGAAACTCCGCACACGTCGCCCGCCCATGACGTTAACATCATCAACTTTTCCCCGTTCCTTCTCTTTCGGCGCGCAGGCGATATAGCGGAGTCACAGCAGGTGTCTGGTAATTCATCAAATAACGATGATGAGACAAGCTAGGACCGTGAAACGTCACGATCAAGGAGGAGATTCAAGACATCTAATATGTCTTTCGCGGAGATGGCGGAGATGGTGGACATATTGATAAAGTCGGATTATGATGCAAAGCATGGGCCTTATACCCACACTTATCTAAGAAAGAGGTGGTCTGACCTCAAACTGAGGGAGCCGGAGCAGTTAAGGCGTATTAAGAGAATGCTAGAAAAAAGTAAATACTTGTCGTGTGTTCCTATTATTGTATTTCATAACTTTTATGTTGCTCCATGTTGTTGCTTTTTACTATTGGACCTTAGAAAATGTAATTTGGCCAAATTTAGTGGGCCCAGTAATCGGTCGTTACAGACACATTGTTCACCTACTACATACAATGTTTGGAGAAGATACAGGGTTAAAAAGATTTATAGACATGCCTGTTTTTATTCCATAAATGTATATACATTGTTGTCTAGATGATGTGTTTGGAACTAGAATGAAATGCAAACTTGAATCAGTGTTAAGGAGAGGACACTCAGCAGCTGTTTACACATCTGCACTCTGGAGCACTATAGTGTGGGCCACCAGAACCACCTTTTTAGGGTGCCCCACACAGGTGCTTCAGTGTATTCTTGGGGTGTCTCCATGTGTAAAACTTGTCATAAAAAGGTGAATAGTCAAGATTAGTTTTTTTTTAAATACCGTATTTATCGGCGTATAACACGCGCCGGCGTATAACACGCACCCCAAGTTTAGCAGGGAATTTTAGGGAAAAAAACTTTTAGGAGGGAAGTTTAAGAAAAAAAAAAATTACATTTAAATGCAGCCTTACCAGTGTCATTTGCAGCCTTGTCACAGTGCAGCCTTGCCAGTGTCCATTGCAGCCTTGCCCAGTGTCCAGTGCAGCCTTGCCAGTGTCCAGTGCAGCATTGCCAGTGTCCAGTGCAGCCTTGCCAGTGTCCAGTGCAGCATTGCCCAGTGTCCAGTGCAGCATTGCCCAGTGTCCAGTGCAGCATTGCCCAGTGTCCAGTGCAGCCTTGCCAGTGTCTAGTGCAGCCTTGCCAGTGTCCATTGCAGAATTGCCCAGTGTCCAGTGCAGCCTTGCCAGTGTCCAGTGCAGACTTGCCAGTGTCCAGTGCAGCCCTGAATTTAAATTTGGTGCCGCCGAGATCGCCGCTGATACAGGGCGGAGCGCGGCGAACGCCGCTGAGAACGCAGGGATGGGCGGAGCCGAGATACACATAGCCGAGTGTATTTCTCGGCTTCGCTCACAGTCACGCCGAGTCCCGCCCTATGATGGACATATCACAGGTCCAATGGCGGGACTGGGCGTGACTGTGAGCGGAGCCGAGAAAATCCGAGTATAGCCGAATACACTCGGCTATGTGTATCTCGGCGGCGATCGCTCCGCTCCGCTCACAGTCAGCGGAGATCGCCGGGGATAGGTGAGTATCGGCGTATAACACGCACCCACGATTTTCCCCTGATTTTAAGGGGAAAAAAGTGCGTGTTATACGCCGATAAATACGGTAATGTCTTCAGCTTGTAACACTTGTACCCCACTTCCAAGCAATATATCATGTACCTATTTAAAAAAAAAATATATCTGTGTGCTAAGTATATCTTTTGTTTCATTCTCATAGGGGAGAGAAGACTGGGAGGACACCACTCCAGGGAGCACAGGAACCCCACACCTCAGAGAGATCACCAACCTCACCAAGAACCCCAACCTGAGGATGTGGAGGAAGTAGAAGTGGAGGAAGGAGAAGTGGAGGAAGGAGAAGTGGATGACATGGTGAAACTTGTCACCACAACAGGTCAGTGTCTGTCACCACAGCTTCAGGTAAGAGATGTAGGCCTGCAGAGTTATAATACCTTTTATGTTTATTTTTTAGGGGATGAAAATGTTGTTGAGAAAGAAAGTCCTCGTTTCTCTAGTGATAGTGCCCAAAGAATCATCCAGCAAGTTATGGAGTGTAGTAGTGAACTGGACAGAATGAAGAAAAGGATGAATGTTATGGAGCAAACATTTAAGGACATCATTGATGTTTTGGGGCTGATTTACAAAATGTTTGCGCCATGAGTATTGGCGCATCTGCATGCGCAACGGAAGTTTTGGTATTTACGAAACATTAGCGCCGGTAATGCATTGCTATTCCCCATTTACTAAAGTGTTCTCGGCGCACGGGAGGAGGCGCTCAGAGCGCCACTATGGACCTGGCGCACGGCATCTTCAAATTAAAATATAAAGAAGCCGGAAGTGCCAGTATAAGGCGGCTGATTTGGGGTGATGTGAGGAAGTTTAGTGACAACTGCCCAAGTAAAAAACATGCCCAAAATAGAATGAGAAAGTAACTTTTTCTGAACCAGCCCACTGCACCTGCAAGTACGTTTATAACTGCGAGGGATCTTTTTGTGCTCTGCACGGCAATTTTACTCGTTCAAATGCGCCAGTTCATTGCGCCGGCAAAATCTTAGTAAATGTCAAGTCACGTAAATCAATTTGCATAAGTTGAACAGGCGCAGCTCCTAAACCTGCCGTTATATAACAGTCCAACAGCAAAATTACATTTCTAAAGGAAAAAAAAAGCATTTAAAAGCACTCACGGCTATAATGAATTGTCGGCTCCCATCAATATAGACAAAAGTAATTGAAAGTCTGTGAAAAATAAAATAAAATGCATGGGGTCCCCCCAAATTCCATTACCAGGCCCTTCAGGTCTGGTATGGATATTAACGGGAACTCTGCGCCAATAAAAAAAAAAAAACGCAGTGCGGGTCCCCCTCAAAATCCGTACCAGGCCCTTCAGGTCTGGTATGGATTTTAAGGGGAACCCCAGTGCCAAACGTAAAAAAAATGGCGTAGAGTCCCCCAAAAAATCCACACCAGACCCTTATCCAAGCACGCAACCTGGCAGGCCGCAGGAAAAGAGGGGGGACGAGAGAGCGGCCCCCCTCCCTCCTGAACCGTACCAGGCCACATGCCCTCAACATGGGGAGGATGTCCCCATGTTGATGGGGACAAGGTCCTCATCACCACAACTCTTGCCCGGTGGTTGTGGGGGTCTGCAGGCGGGGAACTTATCGGGATCTGGAAGCCTCCTTTAACAAAGGGGACCCCCAGATCCTGCCCCCCTCCTGTGTGAAATGGTAAGGGGTACATTGTACCCCTACCATTTCACAAAAAAAGTGTAAAAACTTTTAAAAATGACAATAGCCGGTTTTTGACAATTCCTTTATTATTCTTCCATCTTCTTCCTTCTTCTTCCACCTTCTTCTTCCATCTTCTTCTTTTCTCCATTCATGTTTCTTCCTCCATCATCATCTTCATCTTCCTTCTTCCTTCGGTGTTCTCGTCCGCATCTTGCTCCGGCTTCTTGTTCCCTTCTTCTTTCTCCGGCCGCTCAGCTTGAATTCGAGGTTCCCGCTGTGTGACGCTTCAGTTCTTCAGTTCTCCTCTGGGTCCGCTGCCACCCGGTGACCCCGCCCCCCTCTGACACCACGGGCAAAGTCCCCGTGAAATCCATGTGCGTCAGAGGGGGGCGGGGTCACCGGGTGGCAGCGGACACAGAGGAGAACTGAAGAACTGAAGCGTCACACAGCGGGAACCTCGAATTCAAGAGGAGCGGCCGGAGAAAGAAGAAGGGAACAAGAAGCCGGAGCAAGATGCGGACGAGAACACCGAAGGAAGAAGGAAGAAGTAAGGAGAAGATGAAGATAAAGAACAAGATGGAGGAAGAAACCCAAATGGAGAAAAGAAGAAGCTGGAAGAAGGTGGAAAAAGAAGAAGGAAGAAGATGGAAGAAAGGAGAAGACATTAATAAAGGAATTGTCAAAAACCGGCTATTGTAATTTTTAAAATTTTTGACACATTTTTTTATGAAATGGAAGGGGTACATTTATACTCCATTACCATTTCACACAGGGGGGCGGGATCTGCGGGTCCCCTTTGTTAAAGGGGGCTTCCAGATTCCGATAAGCCTCTCGCACACAGACCTCCACAACCACCGGGCAAGGGTTGTGGGGATGAGGCCCTTGTCCCCATCAACATGGGGACATGGTGCTTTGAGGGGTCACAAACCCCCAAAGCATCCTCCCCATGTTGAGGGCATGTGGCCTGGTACGATTCAGGAGGGGGGGCGCTCTCTCGCCCCCCCTTTTCCTGCGGCCTGCCAGGTTGCGTGCTCAGATAAGGGTCTGGTGTGGATTTTTAGGGGGACCCCCACACCATTTTTTTTTAAGTTTGGCGCGGGGGTCCTCTTAAAATCCATACCAGACCTGAAGGACCTGGTATGGATTTTGAGGGGAAACCCCACGCTATTTTTTTTTTAATTTGGCGCGGAGTTCCGCTTAATATCCATACCTGAAGGGCCTGGTAATGGAATTTGGGGGAACGCATTTTTTTTTTTCAAAGACTTTCAATGACAATTATCTGTATTGACGGGAACCAGCAATTCATTACAGCCGCGAGTACTTTTATATGACTATTATTTTACTTTAGAAATGTCATTTTGCTCTCAAACTGTTATAAACATGGAAAACATGCGCTACTTTACAGGCATACTATAGACACCCCCCAGGTATGATATTTAGGGCCAGTTCACACCGGATGTAGTGCAGTGTGTTTTTTTTGATGCATGAAAAACGCAAAGAAAGTTGATCACATTAATGCCAATGGCATAGTTCACACCACCGCAATCCGTTCCAGTGCGTTTCAGAAAGGAATTTTTTTTTTGTCATGCTGAATTTTTTATGTACAGTACTGTACTGGACCACAGTAAAACACATTGAAAACACTACGGAACATACCAAAAACGCACTGGAATGCACCGGAACGCACCTAAATGTACCAAAGATGCACTGCAACACACTTGTCCTAAGTGAAAAGAGGGGGAAAAAAACACTCGACTGCATCAAAAACGCACCTGGAATGCATCAAAAATGCACTGGAACGTGTCAAAAACACGCATGCAGAAAAGCACCTGGAACTAGAGTTGAGCGGACACCTGGATGTTAGGGTTCGACGGGTTCAGCCAAACTTCGGAAAAAAGTTCGGGTTCGGGACCGAACTTTAACCCGAACCCGAACCCCATTGAAGTCAATGGGGACCCGGACTTCTAAGGACTAAAAGGGCTCTAAAAAAGTAATGGAAAGGGCTAGAGGGCTGCAAATGGCAGCAAAATGTTGTTAAGAGCATGGCAAGTGCTCTGCAAACAAATGTGGATAGGGAAATAACTTAAAATAACATAAAAAAAAAAAATATGCTGGAGGCCCCCTTTTCAGAAGAGGTACGGGAAGTCATTAAGAACCTCAGAAACTCAACGGCACGATGTACAAAACATATGGTGGGAATGCCCCAGAATACGCCCTTTCTGGAATAAATTATTCAATTTAATGGATAAGCTAGTGGGAAAATAAAATACTTTGAAATAAAAATGTAGAGGGGTGCTAAATTTAAGGGAAGTGTTTGAGTGGTAAATAGGCTCAAACACCCTAATTCTGTAGGATTCATGGACCATTTTGTCCTCGGGGGACAGTATTGGTGTGCAGTTCCCTGCGGCCTACAGGTGGCACTGCCATGGTAGGCTAGGGTTGAACCGCCGATACAGTGCTGTGCCTTTTGTGTCCCCTCTTGGCAGTAGCACAGCGGGGCGGGGAACCTGCTGTGCATGCCGGGAGAGCATATAAAAGGGGCAGACCTTTGGCCTGGGGGCTGATGTCCAGTGGGGTCCACGCCCAGGTGCCTTCGGCCTGGGTGCATGTGTTCCTGTTCCATCTCGGGTACCTTTAGCCCGGGGTGAGGTACTATCCTGGAGTTCCTGCTGCCCTGGGTATGGAGGCCTAGGTGCGGGAGTAAAGCCTGGAGTCCAGAGCCTTCGTCTGGAGTCCGCTAAGGGTCGAGGAGTCTTAGGGTGCCGCCTCGTGTAGGGGACCATGTTCCAGGGAAGGGAGGATCATTCTGATGGACCGATGCGGGAGTCACGGTGAAGGAAGGGTCTGTTGACTCCCTGGAGAGATGTCTTCCCCTTGATATGGGCTAGGTTCGTAGAAGGAGAAGCTCAAGGTCATCTTGACTGTATCAGAGGCCTTATTCACCCGGCCCGTGGCAGGGGCCTTATACACCCTGGTCTGTGGCAGAGACCAAAGTTCTCCAGGTCCGTGGCAGGGGCCTTGTACACCCGGTCTGTGGCAGAGACCAACCTCAAGGTCTGTGGCAGAGACCGTGCACCTAAAACTGTTTGAGAAACCTAAGCAGTGAAGTGAATGTGCTACGTTTGTGCCTGGACCTCCTCCACAACTTAAGCTGTCCTGTTTCTTTGCTCTAACCTTTTCTATCCAAGTAGAGTTTATTTTGCCATGAGAGAATAAGAGTTGTAATTTCAGCTGGTGTGGACATTGACTTTACTGGGAATTAAAGGACTTGCCTCTACCTACAGTAGAGGTGGGAATCATCCTCTGGAGGAGTTTTGACTCCGGCTGTGGACACGGCCCGTCAAGTACACCGCTCAACCTCTTTATATAGGAGGGTACGGGCTGGTAGTGCAGTGTGCCTTTCTCCCTCCTGCGAGGAGCCAACAACATAAAGGCAGGTAAGGGGGAAAGGATCTGTGCGCTACAAAAAAATAAAATAAAAATTATAATTTTGACCTAGAAGGACGAGGTCCATATGGAGTAGGAGGTTGAGGTGGCGGCGGTGGAGGAGGACGAGGTAGCCAACACTGGTTCAAAAATACAACAATGGCTGGGTAAGGCCGTGTCATGGATATGCATTAATGTCTGTCTGCCATCTTACCTTTCCTCCTCATGTGTTCATCTTAGAGACCAGACCTCCTTCACCTGGCTTCCTTTATAATCTCCTCCCAGCCAGACTCCACCCCAGGCCCTATCACAGAACACTATATTAACCTGTGCACTGCAAGCCTGCTTTGCTGATCAACGTGTTTGTTAGGCATTGTGTGTTTGGGTTCCTGCCTGCCGTGTGCTACGTCTGTCTCTCTGTTATACATTTGGCTTGTCCCCGACTATCCCTGTCTGCTCGTGACCCTTGACCTTCGGCTTGTCCTTCGTTTTCCTTGTCTGCTTGTGGCCCTTGACCTTCAGCTTGTTATTCGTTACTCTTATATCTTTTGCTGCTGCTTCCCCTCTTTTCCCCTTATCCTACGGGGCGTGAGCTAGGAGACTCTAGGGGCCGCGACCTGGACCCAGCCTGCAGCATAACATCCTCACCACTAGAGGCTCTGGAGAAGACCTGCTGGGTCTTAGACTCCGCCCCCTGGGGAATCTTGGCTCTAGCTTCCTATAGGATCCCGGTTGTGCTCCTCTGGTCCCGCTTTCCACAACCACCCAGTTTCCTATCCGCAGCAGTCAGCCATAGGGTTCACTACCTTGCGGTGCACTCCTGTCCCCCTACGGTGTGCATCTGTCACCTGGCCATAGGTGACCTGACAGGCCGGTGATGTGTCAAATTCTGTCCCCCGTCAAATAGTGTCCACCCTGTACTGCGCTTGCTCAGTATGTAGGACAAGGGGATTTCGAAAATCTCCCAAGACGAACGGCGCCTGCGTGGTGAGTTCAGGTGAAGGCCACACCATCCGTGGTTCAAGCCGAGCCAAGTGAGGCCGTGCCCGAAACGTGGCGATCGAACCGGGCCCGTGAGGGGCCCTGTTACTATGTGCTACCGTATGTCCACTTGGATGGTGGGGCTTGAACCTGCACTCACTGCGCAGGCGCCGTTCATCTTCGGAGATTTTGTGAATCTCCTTGTCCTCTGTACTGCGCAAGTATATAGAAATTGTTTATTTCACACACCTCCACATATGTATAACACACTGCAAAATATTTTTTGTGGCCCCAAATGGCGTTTTTTGGAAGACCACAACACACCCACAGTACGTAACCGCTGAATCGCAATGCTACAGAACTGCAGAAAATGCTATTCAAAAAAAATGTTGTTTTTTTAGTATAGCACAGTAGAAGAAAACTATATAGAAATTGTTTATTTCACACACCTCCACATATGTATAACACACTGCAAAATATTTTTTGTGGCCCTAAATGGCGTTTTTTGGAAGACCACAACACACCCACAGTATGTAACCGCTGAATCGCACAGCTACAGAACTGCAGAAAATGCTACTCAAAAAAAATGTTGTTTTTTTAGTATAGCACATTAGAAGAAAACTATATAGAAATTGTTTATTTCACACGCCTCCACATATGTATAACACACTGCAAAATATTTTTTGTGGCCCTAAATGGGTCTTTTTGCAAGCGTACATTAAAGTGCAATTTTTTTTTTTTTTTGCCCTAAACGGGTCTTTTTTTGCACGAGCAAAAAAAAATGCAAATTTTTTATTTTTTTTGCCCTTAATGGGTCTTTTGGAAAAGAGCACAATAAAGTGCCTTTTTTTTTTGCCCTAAATGGATCTTTTTCCAAGAGCAGAATACACCCACATTATGGAAACGGTGTATCTCTCAACGTAATATATGCACTGCTGGTGCACTGAGCTTGCAGATAAAAGGTAGATTTTCTCTGACACTGGGCTCATGGCAGTGTAAAAAGACTGCACTGCAACACAAACAGGTAAACCTATGCAGATCGCTGAGTTATATCTCTGAATCTGGACACCTATTCCTATATAATATATCTCTCTCCCTGAAAGCACCAACAGGAACCTGGCCCTACACTACACTGTCTCTCTATCTTTTCCCTCAGATTCCAGAATCAGGACTAACTCATGTATTTTTCAATCTCTCCCTAAAAGCAGCAGCAGCAGACAAGATCCTCTCCCTATCTATTCTGAAGCAGAGTGACGTGTGTGCTGTGTGCCTCTAGCTTATATAGAAGCTGGGTCACATGTTGCACTGACCAATCACAGCCATGCCATTAGTAGGCATGGCTATGATGGCTTCTAAGGGCACACCAGCTAATCAAAAGGTGATTGGCTGGCCCCTGAAGCATTTCTAACTGCGCCATTAGATTGCCGAACCCGAACCCGAACCCGGACTTTCGCGCAAAGTCCGGGTTTGGGTTTGGGAAAAAGCTAAAGTTCGGTACGGACCCGAACTTTACAGTTCGGGTTCGCTCAACCCTACCTGGAACGCATCCAGACTGTGTTTCTATGGTGTGAACTAGGGCCAGTTCACACCATAGAAACGTAATCCGGATGCTTTCCAGGTGCTTTTTTGCATGCACGTTTTTGATGCGTTCCAGTGCATTTTTGGTACGTTTTTGATGCAGTCCAGTGCTTTTTTTTCACCCCTCTTTTTTATTAACCATAGATAAGAATAAGTGTGTTCCAGTGCATTTTTGGTGCATTTAGGTGTTTTTTCCGGTGCATTCCAGTGCGTTTTTGATGCGTTTTGCAGCGTTCCAGTACAGTCCAGTGCAGGTAAAATGCAGCATGTTCTACTTTTTTGTGAAACTGGAACACACTGGAACAAACACTGCCATTTAGAACCATATAACCAACTTTCTATGCATTTTTGATGCATAAAAAGTGCAATGCACTGCATGTGGTGTGAAATGGCCCTTAAGCAATTTGGCATATTTAAAGGCACTTCTCCTTGTTTTGTTTTTGGTGTTGTCCAAATTGGTGACATTGATATATGTCCCTTAGGGTGGGACCTGGGCCCCCATTTTAAGGCCAATAACTAGAAGAAAAGCCAGCCAAGTGGGGACTAGCAAAATTAACAACTCAGTTCCCATAGACTGCAATGGTATTTGTTGTATAACTTTTGCCCATGTTAGGCTCTTTGTTTGCACCCCGTACCGACGGGTGCTTGTCCTGTCTCTAATTTTGTAGCATGCTGGATGATGTGCTTAATTTTGGCCGGGGGGGCTTATTTTCTGCTAGCTGCATTTGTGTTGGTCTGAGCATGCTCAGGAACTTAGATTTTTTTTGGTGCTTTTTGTGTGTGAACAGCACCTGGATATTTCTGGGCATGCTCAGAGAGAGTGTGTTTTTTGGGTTAGTAATTGAAGGACATCCTTAACAGGTGTACCCACTTTGAAGTTCAGTCTCTACATTGGGTGAACTTGCATTTTGGGTGTTTCATGGACTGTGCATGTGTTTTCAATTGCCTCAATAGCACACAAACCCACAATCCTATGTTATATAAAGCTTGCAGATAGCATTCTCTCCCTTGCCCTGAAAAGAGGCAAGATTGTGTGTGTGGCGCCAGCCGGCAAAATGTACATTTTGGTGTCCTTATCGAGTTTGTAACACATGCATTTTATTTGTTATGTCTTTGCAAAACAGATGTTTGTTTTACTATTGTTGATTGTTTTTTTTTGTGTGGGGGATATGTTCCTCTGAAATATTTTTGATGTTGTAAATGTGTGTCGTTTGTTCACTTTGATTTAATTGTCTGTGCTGCATTATTTTGCTAAATCTTTCTCAAGATGTGACTAATGTTTCAAATCGACCTTCATGTCTTTTTTATTTATTTTATTTTTTTGCTTCCCTTTGTTTTTTTCCAAGTCCTGTTGTGTTGACCAATAAAATTTGATGCAAAGTTTGATTTTTGTTTTCTATGCAACACATGTGACAGCTGTAGCTTAACTATGCTTATTGGCATGTCAAAACAAAACAGGTGTGATTCGTCTACCATGGTGCCTTCATGGTAGCATATGCATGTATTGTGTGCTGCCATGGATAGTCACCAGGAAATAAAAAATACAGAGCGGTAAATATTCAATTTTCCTTTTTACTGCAGTGGTTCTCAGCCTCAGTCCTCAAGTACCCCCAACAGGACATGTTTTGTGAATTCATCTTATCGAGAATTGCTGTCCAAAATACCAAACCATTGACTGTGATTTAAAGCACATGTGCAAGATGAAGGAAAACCTGCAAACATGGCCTGTTGGGGGTACTTGAGAAGCACTGATTTAGAGCACTGCACTTAAAAAAGGCTCAAGGCAATACGATTCTAATTGTGGCCATTTTGAGGGAAACCAAGTAAGTGTTAGAGCCCCTGCTTGTTTTATTTTTGTTTTTTTAGGTTGGGCTTTGTGTCCCTTTTAGTAAAATTGGCTTCACTTTCTGTCACACAGCTAAACAGGAAGTGAAGGTAAAACCCTACCAATGTCTTTTCTTGGGGACACACAGATCAATCTAACTAGTGTCCCCATTAAGAAAATTGCACTCTAGCACTTTGTTGTGTACACCCCAAATCATTAGGTAGTTTGGGGTTTAGTAAAGGCAAATCCACTCTGCAGTACAAGTGTAGTTGCTGAAATTCTGAGGGGAAGCACTGGTGATTGTAACATCTAATCATGTAAAAGCAAAGATGGTGTTTTTTTGTTTCCTTGCATGTCCCCCTCAGATATCCAGCAAGTGCACTTGTAGTGCAAAGTGGATTTGCCTTTAGTAAATAAACCCCAAAGTACATAATAATTTGGGGTGTACCCAGCAAAATGCTGGAGTGCAATGTACATAATGGGGAAAGTATTTAGATTGACCTGTGTGTCCCCAAGGAAAGACATTGGTAGGGATTTACCCTCACTTTCTGTGTGGCTATGTGGCAGGAAGTGAATCATTTGGAAGGATAAAGTGGCCAAATTTGGGAGTTGTCTTCATCCTATCAGGGGTGCAGACATCTCCAAAAACTGTCTATACTTCTAATCCCTCTGCACTCTATCCCCAAGCAAAAATAAGAAAAAGGATTTCATTTAGTTTAACTTTGCAAAGACACATTCCTAAGTTGAATTGTGATGCATGTCAATGGCCCATTTAGACCCTCTTTAACCACTTGGGTTCAGCGCTATAACTGATGGACAGCCACAGCACGGTCTTCAATTGCCGGGAGTCCGTCAATAGACGTCCTCCCCTTCGCACGCGCGCTGTGGTCACCGAGTCACTGAGACTCGGGTGATGACAGATCCGAGTAAGGGGCCGATCCCTGCCCCTTACCACGTGATCAGCTGTCAGCCAATGACAGCTGATCACGTGATGTAAACAAAAGCTCGGTAATGGTTTTTGTTCTCTCCTTGTGCTGACAGCGTGAGCATAAAAAAAGGTAATCACCGGCTTATGTGCAAGGGACATCGGGCCCGAAGAGGAAGAGGCAATTCTGCGTCATCTGTGACAATCAGTAGCCCCTGCTAGTGCCACCTATCAATCCCCACCACTGGTGCCAAGCAGTGCCACCTAGCAGTGCCACTTCTCAATGCCCACCAGTGCCAACTAGCAATGCCACCTCTCAGTGCCCACGCTTGCCACCTTATCGGTGCCCATCAGTGCAGCCTCATCAGTGTACATCAATGAAGGAGAAAATTGTTCGAACTAAATATTAACCACTTCCCTACCGCCCACCGTCAAATGACGTCCTTGACTTTATGCGGTGACATCTGAATGATGCCTGCAGTTGCAGGCATCATTCAGATATAATTATTTTCAGCCGGAAATTCTGTGCACGATAAAAATGATCATAGCGGCAGTTCCGCCGCTTGATCGTTCTTAAAGGCGGCGGGAGGGGACGTACCCCCCTCCCGCCGCCATCCGGTGCTTTTCCGGGCTCTCCTGCGCCATCGGGGGCCCAGAGAACGAATTGGCCGGCGCCAGATGGGAAGCATAGAGATGACTGGTGACCAGATGGTCACCAGTCATCTCTATGACTGTCTGAGGCCCGGGCGCGACGTTATGACGTCACGCCCGGTTCCCGTATGTAAACTAAGCCGTGATCTCGGCTGTCAGCATGAGATTGGTGATTTTTTTTTACCAATCTCATGCTTTCCAGCCTGGAGGAGAGATGTGGGGTCTTATTGACCCCACATCTCTCCATAAAGAGGACTGTCACAAAGATTCCTATTACAAGGGATGTTTACAAGGGATGTAACAAGGGATGTAATAGGATGTTTACAAGGTATGTAATAGGAATAAAAGTGATCAAAAAAACAAAAAAGTGAAAAAAATGTGAAAAAAACAAAAATAATAAAAAAAAAAATTTAAACGCCCCTGTCCCCGGTAGCTCGCGCTCAGAAGAATTTAAATTTACATAGTGAAGGAAGTTCCCCGCTCAAGCCAATGACGTAGGCGGGTCCGACATACCGAGGGGGCGGACCTGATGGGGAACTGCTCTCACTTTGGTAATACATGTATAGACCCGCCCCTTCTCATGTTCCGCATCTGGTCCGCTGAGCGGACCTGATGGGGAACTTTAGAAGGGGCGGGTCTATACATTTAAAATACTGAGAGGGAGTTCCCCATCAGGTCCGCTCAGGCACAACCAATGAAGGACAGCGCTGGACATCGGGATCGCCGCGGGACACTGGATTTCACCGCTGGAATGTTTTTTTTTGTTTTTCTTAAATAAAGGACTTTCTTTCTCGTACATCACGGGACACAGAGCGACATAGTCATTACTAATGGGTTATATAGTTACCGTCAGGTGCTGGCACTGGCAACTTCCAAAACCGGAAGTACCCTCCCCTATATAAGCCCCTCCCATCCGGGAGCACCTCAGTTTTTTGCCAGTGTCTAAGGTGTTGGCCAAGAAGAAACATGTGTTTTTCACTGAGCTTGCGTACAGGTTCTTTTGGGCCTCAGTAAGCTATTCCGGATCCGACCAAAAAAGCTTCATAGCTAAACGGTCGGTACCCGGGCCTTGCAAAGAGAAGAGCAAGGTTTTGCCTGTAATGCTTCTCTTAGGAGAGCTGGACCCTGGGATCCAGAGCTCTGGTCATACCCACGACCAAGATGTTTTCTGTGCAGGGTGCTATACAGGTCCAGGGGAGTGGAATCCTTGGGAACCCGGTCCCTGAAGGTTTGATTACAATGCCTGCTGTGATAGGTGAAGTTTGGGCTTTTGTGGACCAAACAAAGTCCTGCGGCGAGGAACAGGTAAGTGGGGGCCCCCAGGAACTTGGTTCTATTGGGGGACCCCCAAGCCTAATTTGTCTTTCTGTCTGTTACCTAATGGTATTCCCGCAAGATTCTGTGCATGCCTGTAACTACTAAAAAAAATGTAATAATTTTTAATGGTGGTCAAGAAAAAAAAAAAAAAAAAAAAAAATGTTTTTTTTTATATATATTTAGTATATTAGACTGCGGTACCTGTGTTTGTCCACTAGAGGCCGCTGTGGAATGTTTTCTTGTCATGTGGACTAGTTTCTTCTCAGAGAGCAAAGTCCAGGCAGTTGGTGAGTTCTCCTATAGGAAACTGCTTCCTCTGCCATGTTGCAGTGCTCGTCCATCCCCCGGCCTGCGGCAAAGAGGGGCCCTGGCTCCTGTCCCTGGTTTCCATGTTTGAAATTAGCGCCGAGGGCGCACGTGGCCGCGCGCGTGCGCGTGCACGCGCCTCTATATATAGAGGTGAGCCGGAAAAGGGGGCGGAGCCTGGGGGATGACGCTCTGTGCACGCCGCAGCGCTTCTGCGCATGTGCGGGCGTCCCAGCAGGTTTTAAAAAGCCACAATATTGTAGTAAGCTGGCTATGAAGTACAGAGACAGAGCTGGCAACATTTAAAGGCATACAGCAAGCGGTTGATACAGGCATCCCCTAGAAAGGCACATTAGTAGACACCAACTGTTTATTATAGCAGCATTTATGCTAGACTATTATCAGTAACTGGTGTATTTCGGCTGGAATACCTCAGCTTTGTGGCTTAGGAATATGCCGTCTAAAAACTCCGGGACTAGAAATTCCAGGAGGAATAGGGGGTCTCCATCGGGCTCTGAGGATCTTGGGCATGCTTTGGCTGCACCAGTCTCCCCTGAAGAATCAGAGGTTAGTGACCGTAGGGCACCCCCAGGAGTACCTGGTACTGTGGCTGTCCTCAGTTCACCTGCTCCTGTGTATGTAACAGAGGAGGTTTTTTCCTCAGCTCTGGGAGGACTGGAAGAGAGATTGTCAGCATTAATCGCTGCTTCCCTGTCACAGGAGAAAAGCGCTCGATCTCCGTCTCCTCCCTCAGAGTGCCTGTTAACAGAGCAACAGTCCCATACAGAGGTCGACCTACCTGAGGGGGATCAGGATGAGGTTGATTCGGTTGTAGAGGAATCAACAGTGGAAGAGCCGTTCTCAGCATCACATGCTGAGAGGTTATGGGTTCAGTCCCTGACTAATATGGTCCGATCAGCATTTAAAATGCCACTTGCGGAGCCATCCTCCACTTCTGTCTCCTCATTGGGGTCGCTAAAAGCTCCCCAGACTGTTTGTTCCTTTCCGATCCATCCTTTACTGGAGGGGCTCATTTACCAGGATTGGGAGCATCCTGACAAAATATTTACTCCCCCCAAGAGATTTCCGGTGGTCTATCCCATGGAGGATAGGTTCATCAGAAAATGGAAGGTCCCTACAGTGGACGCAGCCATCTCTTGTGTGAATAAATCACTGACATGTCCGGTGGAAAATGTCCAAATGTTCAAGGACCCAATAGATAAAAAATTGGAGTCATTATTGAAATCTGCTTTTTCTACAGCAGGATTGGTGACACAACCAGCAGTGGCAGCTATAGGGGTATGCCAAGCAGTGAAGGATCAGTTGAAACAGGTCTTAAGAGACTTGCCGGATCAGCAGGCTCTTGCCCTAGCTGATCTACCTAGAGCCTTATGCTTTGCGGTGGACGCTATAAAGGATTCAATCCATCAGGCCTCCCGCCTTACGCTGTCTGTAGTACATATGCGCAGGCTTCTATGGCTCAAAAACTGGTCTGCTGAAGCTCCCTGTAAAAAATTGCTGGTCAGCTTCCCATTTCATGGGGAGCGCTTATTCGGGGAAGACCTGGACAAGTATATCCAGAGAATTTCCAGCGGTAAAAGTACACTTTTGCCGGTTAAAAATAGAGTTAGAGGTCCCTCCTTTAAGAGGCCGGCTTCTCCAGTCCCTAGGACATCGGCTGTGAAACAGTTCCGACGGCCTCCCCGGTCAAATCCCGGAGGTAAAAATCAGGGACAGTTACAGGGTAACAAGAAGCCCTGGAGCAGGAGAGGTACAAAACCTCCCACAAAGTCAAATGCATGAAGGGTTGCCTCCACCCAATCGGGTGGGGGGAAGACTTCAGTTGTTCACAGAAACCTGGCGGGACACGATCCGAGACAGATGGGTGCTCTCCGCAGTAAATCTGGGATACAAATTGGAGTTAAAAAACTCCCCTCCTTCCCGCTTTATAAGGTCAAACGTGCCAAGGGATCCCCAGAAGAGAGGATCCCTCCTGTTGGCACTGGAACAATTATTGCTTCAAGCAGTAATTATAGAGGTTCCCCTGGAAGAATGGGGGTTCGGGTTTTACTCAAACCTCTTTACAGTTCCGAAGCCAAACGGGGACGTGAGGCCCATATTAAATCTAAAAGGGCTAAACAAATTCCTACATATCAGGACTTTCCGGATGGAGTCCATCCGATCGGTAGCCACTGCCCTACAAGGGGAGGAATGGTTAGCCTCGATCGACATCAAAGATGCTTATTTGCACATCCCCATCTTTCCAGCCCACCAAAAATTTCTACGCTTTGCGGTAGAAGGGCGCCATTTTCAGTTCAGAGCCTTACCCTTCGGTCTGGCCACAGCACCAAGAGTGTTCACAAAAATTCTGGCCCCATTATTGGCCAATCTAAGAACACGAGGTGTAACGATAATGGCATATCTAGACGACTTGTTGCTGATAGACCACTCAGTGGAAAAACTAGAAGTGGTTGTTCACGAGACAATCAAGTATCTGGAATATCACGGTTGGATTATCAACCGAGACAAGTCAGCCCTAAAACCAGTCAAAAGTCTGGAATACTTGGGGCTAAGGCTGGATTCAGACCAGAAAAAGATTTTCTTGCCTCAAGAAAAGGGGTCGTCTTTGAGAGATTTGATCCACTTAGTGGGTTCAAAAAGACAGCCATCCATACGCCTGTGCATGAGGCTGCTGGGAAAAATGGTGTCATCATTCGAAGCAGTACCCTACGGTCAATTCCATTCAAGGAAGTTGCAAAGGGCCATACTGTCAGCCTGGAACAAAAAAGTTCAGGCTCTGGACTTACCAATGTCCTTGTCCCCTTCCGTTCGCAGGAGCCTCCGCTGGTGGTTGGTTCCCCAGAATCTGGAAAGAGGGAAATCCTTCAGTCCGATTTCCTGGAAGGTGGTCACTACAGATGCCAGCCTTATAGGCTGGGGAGCAGTACTGGAGCAATGGTCTCTCCAGGGCAGATGGTCGGATGCGGAAAAGGCCCTGCCCATCAATCTCTTAGAGATACGAGCAGCCCGGTATGCCCTAGTAGCATGGACATCCAAACTCCAAGGGTCCCCTGTCAGAGTTCAGTCAGACAATGCCACAGCAGTGGCATATATCAATTGTCAGGGGGGCACCAGGAGTCGTGCAGCCCAAAGGGAAGTAAATTACATCCTGAGATGGGCAGAAAGATATGTCCCAGCCATATCTGCGGTATTCATTCCAGGGGTGGAGAATTGGAAGGCGGACTTTCTAAGTCGCCAACAATTATGCCCAGGGGAATGGTCCCTTCATCCCGAGGTTTTCCGGACAATATGTCAGCGGTGGGGAACACCGGATGTAGATCTGCTAGCATCCAGATTCAACACAAAAGTGGACAGGTTTGTCTCTTGGGCAAGGGATCCCCTAGCGTGCGGCTCGGATGCCCTAGTGTTCCCTTGGGATCAGTTCAAGCTGATATATGCATTCCCACCGCCACAATTGTTACCTCGATTACTCCGCAGAATCAGGGTAGAAAAGAAACCAGTGATTCTGGTGGCTCCAGCGTGGCCCCGAAGAGCATGGTACGCGGAGATTGTAAAAATGTCTGTGGGGAGTCCTTGGACCCTCCCACATCGTCCGGACCTGCTTTCGCAGGGACCGATATACCACCCTTCCTTACCAGCCCTAGGTTTGACGGCCTGGCTATTGAAGCCCACATTCTAAAAAAGAGAGGGCTCTCTAATGCTGTGGTATCTACCATGATCAATGCCAGGAAGCCGGTATCCAGGCAGATCTACTATAGAATCTGGAAGGCGTACATCGCCTGGTGTGAGGCCAAGAAATGGCATCCACGTAAATACGTAATAGGTAGGATTCTGGACTTCCTACAATGGGCTGTAGATAGGAAGCTTGCCTTGAGTACTATCAAAGGTCAGATTTCGGCCTTGTCAATATTTTTTCAAAGGCCCTTGGCTTCGCATTCACTAGTCAAAGCCTTTATACAAGGAGTGATGCGTATTAGTCCTCCGGTTAATATTCCCATATGTCCATGGGATCTAAACTTGGTTCTGTCGGTTCTACAGAAACAACCATTTGAACCATTACAGCATATTTCCTTGGTGCTTCTCACCAGGAAATTGATTTTTCTAGTAGCCATTTGTTCGGCTAAAAGAGTATCGGAATTAGCAGCTATGTCCTGTAAGGAGCCATATCTGGTTATCCATAAGGACAGAGTAGTGTTACGTCCTCATCCAGCCTTTCTTCCTAAGGTGGTATCGAGTTTTCATTTGAACCAAGATGTGGTTCTTCCTTCTTTTTTCCCCAAGCCTACTTCGGTAGAGGAAAAGTTATTGCATTCTTTGGATGAAGTAAGAGCAGTTAAAGCTTATCTAAAAGCCACTGCTCAGATTCGCAGAACGGATACTTTGTTTATTCTGCCGGAAGGCCCCAGAAAGGGTCAGGCAGCGTCAAAATCTACTTTAGCCAAGTGGATTCGACAGGTCATAATACAAGCCTATAGCTTGAGAAGTAGACCGCCTCCGTTCAAAGTTAGGGCGCACTCCACGAGAGCAGTTGGAACTTCATGGGCAGTGCATCACCAGGCCTCCCTGGCTCAAATCTGTAAGGCCGCAACATGGTCTTCGGTACACACGTTTACTAGGTTCTACCAGGTGGACGTTAGAAGTCAGGAGGATGTCGCCTTTGGGCGCAGTGTGTTGCAGGCCGCAAAAGATCCTCATGTCTGATAGCGCTCAGCTTATATATGGTGTATCCCCCCCCTCATTTGGCATTGCTTTAGGACATCCCATTAGTAATGACTATGTCGCTCTGTGTCCCGTGATGTACGAGAAAGAAAATAGGATTTTTATAACAGCTTACCTGTAAAATCCTTTTCTTGGAGTACATCACGGGACACAGAGCTCCCGCCCCTCTTTGGGGACACTTATTGCTTTGCTACAAAACTGAGGTGCTCCCGGATGGGAGGGGCTTATATAGGGGAGGGTACTTCCGGTTTTGGAAGTTGCCAGTGCCAGCACCTGACGGTAACTATATAACCCATTAGTAATGACTATGTCGCTCTGTGTCCCGTGATGTACTCCAAGAAAAGGATTTTACAGGTAAGCTGTTATAAAAATCCTATTTTTTCAAGGTGTTTGTGTGTTTTTTTTAAACATTTTTTTACGCTTTCTTCGTGAAATGGTAGGGGTACAATGTACCCCTTACCAATTCACATAGGGGGGGCGGGATCTGGGGGTCCCCTTTGTTAAAGGGGTCTTCCAGATTCCGATAAGCCCCCCGCCCGCAGACCCCCACAACCACCGGGCAAGGGTTGTGGGGATGAGGCCCTTGTCCCCATCAACATGGGGACATCCTCCCCATGTTGAGGGCATGTGGCTTGGTACGGTTCAGGAGGGAGGGGGGCCGCTCTCTCGTCTCCCCCTTTTCCCCTGTGGCCGGCCAGGTTGCGTGCTCGTATAAGGGGTCTGGTATGGATTTTTAGGGGGACTCCACGTCATTTTCTTTTAATTTGGGGTGGAGTTCCCCTTAAAATCCATGCCAGATCTGAAGGGCCTGGAATGGATATTTGGGGGAACCCCACGTCAATTTTTTTTTAAATTTGCCGTGGGGTTCCCCTTAATATCCATTCCAGACCTGAAGGGCCTGGTAATTGAATTCTGGGGAACCCCCACGCTTTTTTTTAATTTTTTATCAATGACTTTTGTATGTATTGCCGGGAGCCGACAATTCATTAATAGCCGCGAGTCAGTTTTAAATGCATTTTTTTCTTTCAAAAATGAAATTTTTTGCAGGGACAGTTCTAAGCACATGCGCCACTTTACATGCATATCATACACACGCCCCAGGTACGAAATTTAAAGGAATATTTCACTTTTATTTTTTCATTTTAAGCATTATTAAAATCACTGCTCCCGAAAAAACGGCCGTTTTTAAAACTTCTTTTTGCATTGATACCTGTCCCCTGGGGCAGGACCCAGGTCCCCAAACACTTTTTAGGACAATAACTTGCATATTAGCCTTTATAATTAACACTTTAGATTTCAAACGTTCGAGTCCATTGTATTTAATAGGGTTCTAAAGTTTACATGAACATTTTGTCTGTTCGCAGGTTCTGGTGCGAACCGAACAGGGGGGTGTTTGGCTCATCCCTGGTGAGGAGTAAGGAGTGAAATCAAAAATTTACACCCTTAGAAAACCTAAAGGCGGTGCTTGGTTTTTGGCGTCCCGTACGCGGCTAGGTTCCCAAAAAGTCTCACCCATGTGGTATCCCTGTACTCAGGAGAAGCAACAGAATGTATTTTGGGTTGTAATTCCACATATGCCCATGGCATGTTTGAGCAAAATATAATTTAGTGACAACTTTGTGCAAAAAAAATAAAATTGTCTTTTTCCTGCAACTTGTGTTAAAATCTAAAATATTCCATGGACTTGACATGCCTCTCAGCAAATAGCTTGGGGTGTCTACTTTCCAAAATGGGGTCATTTGGGGGGGGGGGTTGAACTGTCCTGGCATTTTATGCACAACATTTAGAAGCTTATGTCACACATCACCCACTCTTCTAATCACTTAAAGACAGCCCTTTCTGACACTTTTTGTTTACATGAAAACATTTATTTTTTTTTGCAAGAAAATTACATTGAACCTCCAAACATTATATTTTTTTAAGCAAAGGCCCTACAAATTAAAATGGTGGGTGTTGTATTTTTTTTTTAAAGCGATTTTTCAAAAAAAAATTGGGGGGAAAAATTCACTTTTTTTAATTTTAATGCACTAAAACACACTATATTACCCAAGTGTTTGATGAAATAAAAAAGATAATCTTAGGCCGAGTACATGGATACCAAACATGACATGCTTTAAAATTGCGCACAAACGCTCAGTGGCGACAAACTACATACATTTTTATAAGCCTTTAAAAGCCTTTTACAGGTTACCACATTAGATTTACAGAAGAGGTCTACTGCTAAAATTACTGTCCTCGATCTGACCTTCATGGTGATACCTTACATGCATGGTGCAATTGCTGTTTACATATGATGCCAGACCGACGCTTGCGTTCACCTTTGTGCAAGAGCAGGGGGGGACAGGGGCGCTTTTTTTTTCTTTTTTTTATTATTTATTTTGCTTTTTTATTTTATTTTTAAACTGTTCCTTCCATTTTTCTTTTTTTTATAATTTTTATTGTTATCTCAGGTAATGTAAATATCCCCTATGATAGCAATATGTAGTGACAGGTACTCTTTTTTTGAAAAAAAATGGGGTCTATTAGACCTTAGATCTCTCCTCTGCCCTCAAAGCATCTGACCACACCAAAATCAGTGTGATAAAATGCTTTCCCAATTTCCCAATGGCGCTGTTTATATCTGGGGGGGGGGACATTCTCTCCCACTGCTTGTAAAAGCAGTCTAGAGGCTAATTAGCCGCTAGAATTGCTTTTACATGAAAGCCGACCGCTGGCTGAAAAGAATGATACCAAGATGATACCTAAACCCACAGGCATCATTCTGGTATAACCATTCAAAGTCCAGTAGCATACCAGTATGTTGCTGGTCCTTGCTGGACATGTATTGTAATCTTTTTTTTCATGCAGCCTGTTGGCTGAACGAAAAAAAGAGATTGATCGGTGGGTATGCCCACCATTAGAATACCTCCCTTCATCCACCCACTTCTAATGATGGGCATACATGCACCATTTATATATGCCGAAGCATGGGGGCATCCTCCCGCAAAAAAGTTATGCCACGTACACGCGGTCAGACTTTTCCACGGGCAAGCCTCACCGGTGACCACGCCCCATGTCAATATAAGTTGTTGCGCTCTGCGCACACGGCATTGTAGCGGCAGACAGCGACGAGGCAACATCCAGCAGAGAGAAGAGAGAAGAAGATGACGATGTAGACCGGGACCCCGCTAGCAAAAGAGCTGGAAGAAGATAGAAGGGGTGCCCGGCAGAAGGCAGAAAGAACCGGAGATCGTGGAGAAGGCACCGGAGAGCGGGAGAAGAACCAGAGAGAGTGGAGACGACACCGGAGAGCAGAAGAAGAGACCCCCGAAGTCGGAAGAAGACCCCCAGAGCTGCCTAATAAATTACTTTAAAAACCTGTGTTGTGTTTTTTTATTGACTTTTTTGCCACCAGGTGAATGGGTAGGGGTACGATGTACCCCATACTCATTCACATAGGGTGGGGGGCCCGGGATCTGGGGGGCCCCCTATTAAAGGGGGCTTCCGGATTACGATAAGCCCCCCGCCCGCAAACCCTGACAACCAACGGCCAGGGTTGTCGAGAAGAGGCCCTTGTCCCCATCAAAGCACCCACCCCCCCATGTTGAGGGCATGTGGCCTGGTATGGTTCAGGAGGGGGGCGCTCACCCCCCCTTTCCTGACCTGCCGGGCTGTGTGCTTGGATAAGGGTCTGGTATGGATTTTGGGGGGACCCCCACACGCCATTTTTTTTGGCGTAGGGTGTATCCCTTAAAATCCATACCAGACCTAAGGGCCTGGTATGCTCCTGGAGGGGAACCCATGCCGTTTTTTTATTTAAAATTTGGCCCGGAGTTCCCCTTCATGATTCATCCCAAACACAGGGGACAGCGAGCGCGAGGCTTGCAGTGCCTTGTCGCCAAGAACATTCTCGGCCAGGTACTTCAAGTCGCCTCCAGGACACGACTTGAGCGTCTGCTTCACGCTCAAGTCATATCTAAGTTGCCTCGCAAAGTCGCGCTGCCCCTGTGTCAACCGGCACACGAGTCGCCCCGCAAGTCTGATCGTCTTGATCCGACTTCCCGGGCGACCTCTATTCAAATCAATGGGCTTCCATAGGGAACCATTCATTTTGAATAGAGATACGAGCGCCGATGACATTTTTATTTACTATAGCAGTGCGCCGCCGGTTCATGCGCCCAATTAAGGATTTATCCGGCGCACCAATTACGGAATGAACCGGCGCAGCACACTGTTGATAGTAAATCACCCCCAGTGTGTCAACATGTGCCATCTGCCATCAGGGGATATCCATGTACGGGTTTTGTGGGTGCAACCCCTTCCTCGCATCTCAAGTAGGTGAAAGGAAGAAGGGGTTGCACCCCCAAAACACGTCCACTGATCACCCATGATGGCAGATAGCACATGTTGACAATAGGGAATAGGAGGGAAATAACCTTTTTTAAAAACCCTCAAAATTGTGTGCATCTTCAAATTTTGGCTTGTTCAGGGGTGACACCACATATTATGAAGGGCAGATAGAGACATTGTTACTAAAATAGAATGTCTGATATTGCCGAGAGGTTTACAATGTTGTATTTTGTTGTATGGTAATGAGAGTTTTGTATTTTCTTACCAAAAAAAAGGCCTGTTTATGGCCAACCAAAAAAAAAAAAATAATATTTTATAACACCAAAAATGTTAGATTTACCATGTGTGAATGTGCACAGAGTAAAATATTTGAACAACAACAAAGTGTAGCTTCTTTATCAAATCCGCTATAATCTTTTTTGAGTATATTTTTGGTGTTAACAGAGAAATGGTTGGTATCTACTAAAGGAAAATACACTTGGCACTACAAGTGCACTAAGAAAAACTAGGAGACAGCTAAAAAAAACACAAGTAATACATCCAAAAATCAGATTAACCACTTGTCCACCGCCCACCGTCAATTGACGGCGGGCGGAGCACACTCTCGTTCTGACAGGACGTCATATGACGTCCTGCCTTTAAAACGAGCTAGGGGGCGCGCGTGCGCGCCCACCGCGTTCCCAAGGACCCGATGCGCGTGCCCGGCGGCCGCGATTGCCGCCGGGCACCCGCGATTGCCCGGGAACCGAGCAGGAAAGTGGATCTGTGTGTGTAAATGTCCTGTGAGGGAGAGGGGGCGATGGTGTGTCACCTCCCCCAGTCAGTCCCCTCCCCCCACAGTTAGAACACTTTGAGGGAACATATTTAACCCCTTCCCGCCCTCTAGTGGTTAACCCCTTCCCTGCCAGTCACAATTATTCAGTAATCAGTGCATTTTTATAGCAGGGTCCCAAAAATGTGTCAAAAGTGTCCGATGTGTCCGACGCAATATCGCAGTCACAATAAAAATCCCTGATCGCCGCCATTACTAATAAAAAAAATAAATGCTATAAATCTATCCCCTATTTTGTAGACGCTATAACTTTTGCGCAAACCAATCAATACGCGCTTATTGCGATTTTTTTTTTTTACCAAAAATATGTAGAAGAATACGTATCAGCCTAAACTGAGGAAAATTTTAATTGAAAAAAAAATAAATGGGTATTTATTATAGCAAAAAGTTAAAAATATTGTGTTTTTTTCCAAACTGGACACTCTTCTTATGTTTATAGCGCAAAAAATAAAAACCGCAGAGGTGATTAAATACCACCAAAAGAAAGCTCTATTTGTGGGAAAAAAAGGACGCAAATTTTGTTTGGGAGTCACGTCGCACGACCGCGCAATTGTCATTCAAAACATGACAGTGCCGAAAGCTAAAAATGGCTTGGGCAGGAAGGGGGTTTTCGTGCACAGTAGGGAAGTGGTTAAACAAGATTTTTATTTATTTATTTTTAAGAAAAAATTAAGCATGGCCTGGCATAGGAATTGCCCCCCTACCAGTGAAATAGTTCACATATTTTTGATGAACCTCACAGGCGTTTTGGGGGAGCAAGCCAGGACGGCCAGATTCTAGGCCCGGCAAGGTATTGTCAAGGTGGCAAGGTATTGTCACCTAAAAGTCCAGTCTCAAGCCCAATTGAGGCCATGTAATTAGGTGATTTGATGCCAAGATAATTATGCAGCACGCAGCAACAAAAAACAATGAAGTTCAGTTTGTACTACGTCAAGGTAATAGGTGTCATAAAAAGGCGGAACCGGCTGGCCATTATCCCGAAGGCATTCTCCACGACTCTTCGGGCCCTGGCCAGCCGGTAGTTGAACACCCTCCTCTCCGGGGTGAGGGTCCTTTGGGGAAATGGCCTCATGAGATGCCATCCAAGTCCAAAGGCTTCATCAGCCAAAAACACAAAGGGGATGATATTTTCTACATTTTGTTATAAGAAAAATCGAATAAACTCAATTTTAGTCATACATTTAGGCCAAAATGTATTCAGCCACATGTCTTGAGTAAAAAAAATGCCAATAAGCGTATATTTATTGGTTTACGCAAAAGTTATAGCGTCTACAAACTAGGGTACATTTTCTGGAATTTACTTGGCTTTTAATTTATGACTGTCTATCTCATTTCTTGAGGTGCAGTACAAACCTACACCCCCCAAATGACCCCATTTTGGAAAGTAGACACACCAAGGAAATTGCTGAGAGGCATATTAAGCCCATTATTTTTTTTTATTTTTTTGCCCCAAGTGATTGAATAATGACAAAAAAAAATTACAAAACGTTGTCTCTAAATTATATATTGCTCTCACATGCCATGGTTATATAAGTAAGGAGTAAGGAGTGAAATCAAAAATTGACACCCTTAGAAAACCTGAAGGCGATGCTTGGTTTTTGGGGTCCCGTACGCGGCTAGGTTCCCAAAAAGTCTCACATATGCCCATGGCATGTTTGAGCAAAATATAATTTAGTGACAACTTTGTGCAAAAAAAATAAAATTGTCTTTTTCCTGCAACTTGTGTTAAAATATTCCATGGACTTGACATGCCTCTCAGCAAATAGCTTGGGGTATCTACTTTCCAAAATGGGGTCATTTGGGGGGGGGTTTGAACTGTCCTGGCATTTTATGCACAACATTTAGAAGCTTATGTCACACATCACCCACTCTTCTAACCACTTAAAGACAAAGCCCTTTCTGACACTTTTTGTTTACATGAAAACATATTTTTTTTTGCAAGAAAATTACATTGAACCCCCAAACATTATATATTTTTTTTAAGCAAAGGCCCTACAAATTAAAATGGTGGGTGTTGTGTTTTTTTTTTTCACAGCGATTTTTCAAAAACATTTTTTGGGGAAAAAATACACTTTTTTTAATTTTAATGCACTAAAACACACTATATTACCCAAGTGTTTGATGAAATGAAAAAGATAATCTTAGGCCGAGTACATGGATACCAAACACGACATGCTTTAAAATTGCGCACAAACGCGCAGTGGCGACAAACTTCATACATTTTTATAAGCCTTTAAAAGCCTTTACAGGTTACCACAATAGCTTTACAGAAGAGGTCTACTGCTAAAATTACTGTCCTCGATCTGACCTTCATGGTGATACCACACATGCATGGTGCAATTGCTGTTTACATATGATGCCAGACCGACGCTTGTGTTCACCTTTGTGCAAGAGCAGGGGGGGACAGGGGTGCTTTTTTTTTTTTTTCTTTTTTTTTATTATTTATTTTGCTTTTTTATTTTATTTTTAAACTGTTCCTTCCATTTTTCTTTTTTTTAATCATTTTTATTGTTATCTCAGGGAATTTAAATATCCCCTATGATAGCAATATGTAGTGACAGGTACTGTTTTTTGAAAAAAAATGGGGTCTATTAGACCTTAGATCTCTCCTCTGCCCTCAAAGCATCTGACCACACCAAGATCAGTGTGATAAAATGCTTTCCCAATTTCCCAATGGCGCTGTTTATATCTGGGGGGGTCATTCTCTCCCACTGCTTGTAAAAGCAGTCTAGAGGCTAATTAGCCGCTAGAATTGCTTTTACATGAAAGCCGACCGCTGGCTGAAAAGAATGATACCAAGATGATACCTAAACCCGCAGGCATCATTCTGATATAACCATTCAAAGTCCAGCAGCATACCAGTATGTTGCTGGTCCTTGTTGGACATATATTGTAATCTTTTTTTTCATGCAGCCTGTTGGCTGAACGAAAAAAAGAGATTGATCGGTGGGTATGCCCACCATTAGAATACCTCCCTTCATCCACCCACTTCTAATGATGAGCATACATGCACCATTTATATATGCCGAAGCATGGGGGCATCCTCCCGCAAAAAAGTTATGCCGCGTACACACGGTCTGACTTTTTAACGGGCAAGCCTCCATCGGAATTTCGACCGTATGTACGTGGCATTAAGAGCAAAATCGCTCCTCCGCCCCTGCTGTCCCCATGCTTCGGCATATATACTCTTTTTTTTAACTGTGGTGGTGAAATCACTTCCTACAGCGTTGGAGTCACGGCTTTATGTATCGTGGGAGCAAATGCTGTTGCAACTGAATGGCGTACCTGCTAAGCAAATGATGGTTAACATTGAAAGAAAGTAAAATTACAGTATTACAGTAAGACCATATGTTAGATATTGAATTTATTACTATTTTAAGTGATAAAAGTTTCTTTAATCTTTATTGAAACATGTTAGTTTTGAGGGTTGCTGAAGGCAAGTGAAAGGTCATTTACATCTATTCTAAGGAACTATGTCAGGACAATGGGTGGAGTTATGTTACTTAATATACACAAGTGGGTGTTACTTCTGTGGACAGTAGTATCACCTTCCTAGGAGCGATGCTAAATCTAAATGATGCTTACCTCAGCATTACAAACAGTATAAGAACTAAAGGGTTTTGAACATGAGTTAGGAATGTCGGGCGATGAGGCCCTAGAGGAAGATGGTGGGGAAGTGACCCTTCACTATGGAAGGTCAGCTGACCCTGCTCGAAGATATACCATCATACCATCTGACACCTCATTTCTCCTTCTGAAGCAACCACCTTACCATGTGTTACCAGCTGTCATTATGGAAGCATTGTCTTTTGCTTGTCTTTCTGAAGAATAAACAACCGTTGTTGAAGATAACCTGGCTCTATTGAATTTTGGAACAAAATGCCTAGGAAGGAGACACTAATTGTTTCTACAAGAGTTCCCCCTACGTTTTTACAGTGGCGAGCCCCAGAATTTGTTTGTTTTTCCCTAACTACTTGACAACAGGAGGGACTCAGATGAACAGATGAGACGAAAACAATTGATCAAGTCTTGGGAAAAAAACAACCAAAGAACTTAGAAAGAAAAAGGCGTTTGTGTTCCATCAGACGTGGACAGAAGGTCCGAGAAACTGAGCCAGCTAAAGGCGAGAAGAATTGCAGCCGTGAAACAAAGCCAATTATTGATCTTGACTCCAAAGCACATGGGTGAGTTTTTTCTGTCTGTTTTCTTATCTACAGATTGCTTGTAAACTTGCAAGCAGAAGAAAAAACAAAAAACAAAGACTCAGCTTACGAGGTTGATTGACAAGGCCTTTTGGACAGTATGTTTCAAGATATCGTAGGAAATCCAGCGAGGACTTTCAGGTTGTGATGAAAAGCGTAAGGTCCAAGGATAAAGGCAAACACTACACATCTCATTCCTTCAACATACACAGGAGGGAGAAAGACATTTTCAATACACACGCATCTTTACATTTTGTTTACTTAGGCCTATTTACAGCCTACAGAAACATTACATTTACACGAGTCAAGGAACAAGGCAAAAGATACAAGAAAACTATTCTTCAAAAAAAAAGATGAGGACAATATTCTTCCAAGAAAAAGCAACGAATAAAAGCAACGAACAAAGAAACAAATGAAAAGAAGCGAACAAAGCTAAAGATCATTATTCGTCTCTTATTTTTTTAAGTGTACACAGGACAATCATTCTAAACAAGGGGTAAATATGTTTGTTTATTTAAGTGAGTGGATAACATGGGATGGTTAACATCTCAAAGCTCAGAAGTATATCCCTGTACTATCGGGAATTAATACATTCCATATATATGGAATACAGGCATGTAGCAGTAGTAGGGTAATTAAGTAATTAATGCCAGAGTGTAAAGAAGTTCTTTAATAAGGAAACTAAGTTTAACGCTGCATGAAAATGTTTATGAATATTTAAGCCCTAAACAACAGAAAATGTGTTATTACAAAATGTGGTCATTCAAAGCACAAGCAAGGGGCAGAACAAAGTTTTAAGAAAAACTATTGATTAAGATTGTGGAAATTGAGATAATGGAAAACAACATGGTATTTAGTATTTAGTGTTTAACAAAAATCCTACAGTTTTGGTTGCAGGAAATATTAAGTTATGGATTGAGCAATTTTTACAAAATATTCCAAACTAGGATTTGGTTATTAAATTAAAAGTAGTAGATTGTTCTAATTTACTTAAGGCTACCCAGGAAAATATTAAAATATGAAAGTTTTGTTCAATCTAAAAAAAATTATCAACAATTGTAAAAAAAAAACTATTGTTAAAAGTTTTTGTAATTGAGTATTTCTGATAAAAGTAAATACTTTGGTTGAGGGAGGAATTTTTCTCGGGGAAATGGTTTCACAAGATTGTCCTCTAAACTATTTTTTGTCATTACTATAATCAGGAACATCATATAACGTAGTGTACATGATTTTTGGCAGATGTACAAACCAAATATGTTTTGGAAATGGTAAAAAAAGGTAAAAAATTATAAAAATGATAAATGAGATTGTTACCGAATTGTACAATGAAGGGATGCAAAGCATAGTAGCTAAGACTGATAGTAACAGATCTTTCTCTGAAGAGTGTGACATGTAAAGGAATGTACTGTCAACAGAGAAATGCAGATCGAGTTACGCAGCCGACAATTTTCACTTCTGTGAATCTGAGAACAACATTTTTGTGTTAAAACTTCCAGAAACCTGGAAGAGGGTTCATGGGTGAGAAAAAATATATTTAAAAGGTATTATTTCTTACTAAAGTAATTGTTTTGAAAAAACATGTGGGTTTTGCACCATTTGTTTAAGGTGTTATTTCAAGACAAACAGGAGGTGTCAAAACACAGCTTGTTAAAGAAAGTTAGTTGAAGTGAGATAAAAATACATCATGACTAAAATAATGCAGTGTGATAAAGCCACAATTGTATAAGTTAATCATGCAAAAGTTTGTTTGTCAACTTTTAGTGGACATTAATTGAGAGAGTTTCTTTGTGCTTTTATAAATGGATCCATATATTGGCATGATGGAATAATAAACTTTCTGTATATATGTCTGCACTGAAAGATGAACTTAAGACTGTCATTGTGTTTGTTTAGCAGTCAGAGCGACGGAGCACGTGTGGTTCATTCAATCATACTCTATGATTGGTTCTGAAAAATAGTACTTCAACATGATTAAGTTTCTTTCAGAAATAGAATATTTAGGAAAGCCCAACCTAAAATAATGTTTTTTACAAAATTAAAGCAGTTATAAGTGAAATTGTAGTAAAAGAAAAAAATACAATAATCTGATAAGATTGTTACTTTAACAAAATTTTATTTAGTCACAGGATAAAGAGGGGGACGATGAAATGTTGTCTTAGTTAGAATCAGTACAGACTGATAATGGAGATAAAATTCATTGTAAAAATAATTGATTCCAACAATAATGTATGAAGTTATATTTAAATGAAAATATTTCCTTTTGCATATCCAGGTACTTGACTGACTGACTAATTGATTTATTGATTTTTGTTTAAGCTAATGAAAGAAGTTTGGAACTACTTTATGTTGGACCATTTTGTCATCAAACTTCTGAATATTGTTTTATTTGTTTATGAAACAATTCAAAAGGAAAGAGTAACCTGATACTACAAAGTATTGAGAGATTTGGCAATCTATGTAGATTGATTATATTAGTTTTTCACCAGCTAAGGAAGGATGCAAGGATGTTTTTTTCTTTAGTTAATATTATTTTTTGATGAATTAATTGAGGTAATTCTAGGAAAAATTTATATTTTTAACAAAAGCTAAGTTGTTGTGAACTTATGTCATATTCCATTGGGGTAGGATTTCAAACCATGGAATCAGATAATGATTTTTTTTTATTTTATAGGACAGGTAGTGAAGGACCAGTGTTGCCAACCGTACGTCTTTTTACGTACAGCCTGCGATTTAACCCCTTTTTCGGGCTGTACGTTAAAGTCCGTTTATGGGCACCGGTGGCCATAAAAAAGATGGCCACGAGCCGGCCATACAACTGCGCATGCGCCGTTCCGAATGCGCCGGCCGAGCTCAGGGAAACTTGTTCGCGCTCGGCCGGGCGGCGCACACGCAGTAACGTGATGACGCCGCTGGTGCCATTTTTGAAAAGGCCACAGCGGCTGGCGGCAGTGGCGGGACACCTGCAGTGAGTGCATGCCATGCACTCATCATAGGTGGTCGGTGGAGGACTCGGAGCACTGACAGGGCCCAGCCAGGGGTGAGCAGGACGGACTCGAGGTCAGTGAAACTGGGGGGATACAAGGGGACAGCGTCATCAGTGTGCTGTGTCCTCCTCTGGTTCCTGTGTCCCTTTCACCTCTTCACAGGTCAGGGCAGCACAGTGCTGCCCTGACCTGTGGAGTGGTGAAAGGGGCACAGGAGGAGGACACAGCACACTGATGATGTGCAGAAGTAATATGGTGGTGGAAAGAGGAGGAGGCTACTGTGAGGGGGTGAGGAGGGCACCATCATGTCCACAGCCTGTCTCCACCGGCACCTCCTGTAGTATGTCCGCAGCCTCTGTCCCCCTCCTGTAGTATGTCCGCAGCCTCTGTCCCCCTCCTGTAGTATGTCCGCAGCCTCTGTCCCCCTCCTGTAGTATGTCCGCAGCCTCTGTCCCCCTCCTGTAGTATGTCCGCAGCCTCTGTCCCCCTCCTGTAGTATGTCCGCAGCCTCTGTCCCCCTCCTGTAGTATGTCCGCAGCCTCTGTCCCCCTCCTGTAGTATGTCTGCAGCCTCTGTCCCCCTCCTGTAGTATGTCCGCAGCCTCTGTCCCCCTCCTGTAGTATGTCCGCAGCCTCTGTCCCCCTCCTGTTGTATGTCCGCAGCCTCTGTCCCCCTCCTGTAGTATGTCCGCAGCCTCTGTCCCCCTCCTGTGGTATGTCCTCAGCCTCTGTCCCCCTCCTGTGGTATGTCTGCAGTCTCTGTCCCCCTCCTGTATCGTGTGTCTGCAGCCTCTGACCATCTCTTGTCATGTCTACAGTCTCTGAGGGGATCCTAGAAAGGAGTCAAGAGTGGGATTGCCGCCGGGATGGGGGTTATGGCCCAGGAAGAAACAGACGTGTGGACTGGGAAGAGGAGATCAGAGCCACCAAGCTGGAGCCATCTGACTGAGCCCCACACTGTGCACCTGAGAGGAGGTAAGTGACAGTGCCGTCAGGCCATTCTGAGGGGGGGGGGTCACTGATGTAAGGAGGTGAATGAATACAATAATGTAAGGGGACACTGATATAAAGGTTTCCCCCTTATATTAGTACCCCCCTTACCTTAGTGTATTCACTCTGTGGAAGGTGGTCTCTATTCACCAGAGCCCCCTCCACATCAGAGTTCCCCCTTACATCATGATCTGCAACGTTCCCCTTTACATAAGAGTTCCCTTGCACTGTAAGGGGGCATCCTGCAGACTCTGATGTAAGAGGGAACTCTGTGCTGGCTGGGTTATAGTATCCTAACCTTCATGTGAATTGAGAAATATGTTTTTTTACTTTTGTTTAACTTAACACATTGATATTAGCATTGGCTGTGTGTTTATAGTTGAAATATTGATATTTGCACTGTTTAGCACTAAAAAAACAGTAATTTTAGGTACTTTTTAGCAGCGTCAGTAAAAAATGTGGCTCTGCCAGTAATCTTCATTATTTTTGCCAGTAAGAAATTGGTGCCGTACAGAAATTTTGGCATCCTTGCCAGTAAATTTTGTTTCAGGGTGTTGGCAACACTGTGAAGGACAAGTATGCAATTTTAGTTATTTAATAAAGTTTTTATGTTTCTTATCATCTTTAGTGCCCAGGTATTGTAGAACCTATGAATAATATTACAATATCTAAATAGGGTAAGATGATTCAAGAAAAAGTAAAGATTAGGTGACTTTTTTACCTGTTATATTTTCAGTTTAAAAACTTAAGTATTTTCTAAACATAGGGTTTGTTAATTTTTTTGAGTTATATGACAGGATGAAGAATGTCAGTTCTTCTATGTCTTTTGAGATTAGCATACTAAGTTATTTACAATCTGTTGTATAGGAAAAAGTACAGGTATAGGAATTTCAGAAGTTTGTTCACAAAATATGGCTAGACAGTTGCTAAATTTTAATAGAAATTATGTTTTTGAATAAGATTTCTACTTCTTATGAGTATGTTTCATAATTAGAGTTGAGCGGACACCTGGATGTTCGGGTTCGACGGGTTCGGCCGAACTTCGGAAAAAAGTTTGGGTTCGGGACCGAACTTTAACCCGAACCCGAACCCCATTGAAGTCAATGGGGACCCGGACTTCTAAGGACTAAAAAGGCTCTAAAAAAGTAATGGAAAGGCTAGAGGGCTGCAAATGGCAGCAAAATGTTGTTAAGAGCATGACAAGTGGCAATGTGGATGGGGAAATAACTTAAAATAACATTAAAAAAAAATATATGCTGGAGGCCCCCTTTTCAGCAGAAGAGGTACGGGAAGTCATTAAGAACCTCAGAAACTCAACGGCACGATGCCACACATATGGTGGGCATGCCCCAGAATAAGCCCTTTCTGGAATAAATTATTCAATTTAATGGATAAGCTAGTGGGAAAATAAAATACTTTGAAATAAAAATGTAGCGGGGTGCTAAATTTAAGGGAAGTGTTTGAGTGGTAAATAGGCTCAAACACCCTAATTCTGTAGGATTCATGGACAATTTTGTCCTCGGGGGACAGTATTGGTGTGCAGTTCCCTGCGGCCTACAGGTGGCGCTGCCATGGTAGGCTAGGGTTGAACCGCCGATACAGTGCTGTGCCTTTTGTGTCCCCTCTTGGCAGTAGTACAGCGGGGCGGGGAACCTGCTGTGCATGCCGGGAGAGCATATAAAAGGGGCAGACCTTTGGCCTGGGGGCTGATGTCCAGTGGGGTCCACGCCCAGGTGCCTTCGGCCTGGGTGCATGTATTCCTGTTCCATCTCGGGTACCTTTAGCCTGGGGTGAGGTACTATCCTGGAGTTCCTGCTGCCCTGGGTATGGAGGCCTAGGTGAGGGAGTAAAGCCTGGAGTCCAGAGCCTTCGTCTGGAGTCCGCTAAGGGTCGAGGAGTCTTAGGGTGCCGCCTCGTGTAGGGGACCATGTTCCAGGGAAGGGAGGATCATTCTGATGGACCTATGCGGGAGTCACGGTGAAGGAAGGGTCTGTTGACTCCCTGGAGAGATGTCTTCCCCTTGATATGGGCTAGGTTCGTAGAAGGAGAAGCTCAAGGTCATCTTGACTGTATCAGAGGCCTTATTCACCCGGCCCGTGGCAGGGGCCTTATACACCCTGGTCTGTGGCAAATACCAAAGTTCTCCAGGTCCGTGGCAGGGGCCTTGTACACCCGGTCTGTGGCAGAGACCAACCTCAAGGTCTGTGGCAGAGACCGTGCACCTAAAACTGTTTGAGAAACCTAAGCAGTGAAGTGAATGTGCTACGTTTGTGCCTGGACCTCCTCCACACCTTAAGCTGTCCTGTTTCTTTGCTCTAACCTTTTCTATCCGAGTAGAGTTTATTTTGCCATGAGAGAATAAGAGTTGTAATTTCAGCTGGTATGGACATTGACTTTACTGGGAATTAAAGGACTTGCCTCTACCTACAGTAGAGGTGAGAATCATCCTCTGGAGGAGTTTTGACTCCGGCTGTGGACACGGCCCGTCAAGTACACCGCTCAACCTCTTTATATAGGAGGGTACGGGCTGGTAGTGCGGTGTGCCTTTCTCCCTCCTGCGAGGAGCCAACAACATAAAGGCAGGTAAGGGGGAAAGGATCTGTGCGCTACAAAAAAATAAAATAAAAATTATAATCTTGACCTAGGAGGACGAGGTCCATATGGAGTAGGAGGTTGAAGTGGCGGTGGATGTGGCTGTGTAGGTGGAAGCGGCGGTGGAGGAGGACGAGGTAGCCAACACTGGTTCAAAAATACAACAATGGCTGGGTAAGGCCGGGGATGTGTTGAATTCTGTCCCCCGTCAAATAGTGTCCACCCTGTACTGCGCTTGCTCAGTATGTAGGACAAGGGGATTTCGAAAATCTCCCAAGACGAACGGCGCCTGTGTGGTGAGTTCAGGTGAAGGCCACACCATCCGTGGTTCAAGCCAAGCCAAGTGAGGCCGTGCCCGAAGCGTGGCGATCGAACCGAGCCCGTGAGGGGCCCTGTTACTATGTGCTACCGTATGTCCACTTGGATGGTGGGGCTTGAACCTGCACTCACTGCGCAGGCGCCGTTCATCTTCGGAGATTTTGTGAATCTCCTTGTCCTCTGTACTGCGCAAGTGCTGCGTCTTCGCAGTATGGGCCGGACACAATCCGATGGCCGGACAGTTTTTGTCACAACACCGGTATACATGTCTATTCTGCAGAAGGTACGGACAAGTCCTGTGGGATCCATGCCTGGTTCATTTTAATGAACGCGAGCTTGTCCACATTGGCTCTGGACAGGCGGCTGCGCTTGTCTGTGATAACGCCCCCTGCCGTGCTAAATACACGTTCAGATAATACACTGGCTGCAGGGCAGGCCAGCACCTCCAAGGCATAAAGGGCAAGCTCAGGCCATGTGCCCAATTTGGAGACCCAGAAGTTAAAGGGGGCAGACCCGTCATCCAGTACGTGTAGGCCTGTGGACACATACTGCTCAACCATGTTGTTTTTTTAGTATAGCACAGTAGAAGAAAACTATATAGAAATTGTTTATTTCACACACCTCCACATATGTATAACACACTGCAAAATATTTGTTGTGGCCCTAAATGGCGTTTTTTGGAAGACCACAACACACCCACAGTACGTAACCGCTGAATCGCACAGCTACAGAACTGCAGAAAATGCTATTAAAAAAAATGTTGCACACCCCACATTCTTTCATAAATCATTTAACCAATCTTTCTATACCACTTCCACCTCTAAAACTAAGGGAGTTGCAATATTTTTCCATCACTCTTTTCCCATTGAGGTTCATCAAGTCTTTAAGGATCAAGACAGTAGATTCATTATTATTAAAGGTACATTGGCAGGGAGAGACATTACAGTGGCTAACATATACGCCCCTAACGACACACAAACCACATTCTTCACACAATTTTTCAACACATTACAACAATTTCACTCACCACATATTATTCTAGGCGGAGACTTCAATTCAGTTCCTCAACCAAACCTCGATAGAAGCAAACAGAATCAGAACTCCAAAACCTTCTCTAAAACAACCACCACACATATAAATGACCTGCAATTAATAGACTCTTGGAGGGCGTTAAACATAGGCGCAAGGGACTACACATTTTATTCACATCCGCATGACTCATACTCCCGTATAGACCATATCCTCTGTACCCCTATAATTCTAGCTAATTCCCTAGACGCTACAATACACCCTTGCTCTTGGTCAGACCATCATATTGTTACCCTGAGTACAAAATTCATAGGCCTCATTTCCACCCCATACTCCTGGAGACTAAATGAGTCTTTGATTTCAGATCCCGTTCACCAACAGGAAATAGCTTCAGAAATAGAAGAATATTTCACTACTAATGCTACCCCTGATGTCTCCTCCTCTACATTATGGATGGCCCACAAAGCGGTCATGAGGGGTCATCTTATTAAGAGGGCAGCACAATGTAATAGGACCAAATGGGAAAAAATCCACTCCCTCACTAGGGACCTCCATAAATTATATAAGGACCATAAGCACACTCATGACCCAGATATCTATAAGTTGATCACTCATAAACGCAACGAATTAGATTCCCTTTTAACATTTAGAGCAGAAAAAGCGCTCCGCTGGTCGAAAGCAAAATTTTTCTTATCATGCAACTCCTATTCTACGATGTTCGCCCGCAAACTTAACCAGTCAATAAAACCTACACACATCTATAAGCTCAAAAACAGGGCAAACCAACTGGTTATACACCCTCAGGAGATACTCTCCATATTCAAAGACTTTTATTCCGACCTTCTCTCAGCACCAAACACTCCCATTCCTCCCTCCTCACTTTCTTGGTTTGATAACCTCCCCTTTCCAAAATTAACCCAAACTCAAATAGATACACTAAATTCGCCATGTTCAGAAAAAGAATTGACTTGTATCATTAAATCACTTAAAAGAAATTCAGCTCCAGGCCCGGATGGCTTTTCATCCTCATACTTTAAACAATATCACCTACTCCTAATCCCTCACTTGGTCAAACTATATAACAACATTCTCACAGGAGGACAATTCCCAGAGGAGATGCTATTAGCCAACATGTCACTCATCCCAAAAGCAAATAAAGACCACACTTTACCCCAAAATTATAGGCCAATATCCGTTATAAATAATGACCTCAAAATTTTTAGTAGACTCCTAGCCAATAGACTCGCCAAAATTATCCCTACACTTATCTCCCCTTACCAATCTGGATTTATCCCTGGTAGACAGATCACAGACAACATTAGACTGGTCTCAAATATTATCCAAGACGCGAACATACATTCTAGACCTCTTTTAATGCTTAGCCTAGATATTAATAAGGCATTCGATAGTGTCTCTTGGAAATTCTTAGACCTAGTACTACGTAGATATGGCTTCGAAGGTGAATTTGTACATGGCTTTCATGCACTTTATCACAACCCCTCAACTAGAATTAGGTTACCAGGCTGCAATTCAGAGTTTTTCAAAGTAGGTAGAGGTACGCGTCAGGGCTGCCCCCTCTCCCCACTGTTATTTGCACTTGCAATCGAACCATTAGCTACAGCCATCCTACTCAATGCAGGCATCAAAGGTTACACATCAAACAATAACACATACAAACTGTGCATGTATGCAGATGATATGTTAGTATTCCTCTCCCAGCCAAATACTGCTTTACCTATTCTTTTACAAACTCTCAACATCTTTTCGTCCTTATCGGGCTTAACAGTCAACGTATCCAAATCGATGGGCATGCCAATCAATATTCCAACTTCAGATTTAGAATCGCTACGCTCCTCTTTCAGCTTCTCCTACACATTGGAGTCCCTTCCGTACTTAGGAATTCATCTCACTCCCAAATTCAATGAGCTTGTTTCCAAGAATTACATACCATTGATGCATAAATTAAGAGCAACATTAAAAATGTGGAAATCCTATAAGATATCATTTTTAGGAAGGATCACAGCAATAAAAATGACTTTACTCCCGAAGATCCTGTACTTATTTAGGGCTCTCCCTATTAGACTGAATAAAACATTGCTCACGAAGTTCCAATCAGACGTTAATAGATTCGTCTGGTCGGACTCCCATCCTCGCCTTTCAAGATCGATCTTATATAGTCCTCAAAGACATGGTGGTCTTGGCCTCCCAGATTTTTGGTTGTATTACCTATCAGCTAGATGGTCACAAATGGCACAGTGGCACATCCCCAACCCAAAAGTTCCATGGGTTGATTTTGAAAAGAACTCCATTTTGCCATTCTCCATCTCAAGTTTACTGTGGGGAAACAAAATTCCAAACTATTCTATGGACCCCTTAAATCAAATAGTCTCACAGTCATACCAATTATGGAAAACATACAACCAGAAATTTAATCTTAAGTCCAAAACCCCTCCACATGCATCTTTTATAAGCGACCCTAAATTTCCCCGAGCTGCACGGGTCCCAACAGACTTCTCTTGGTGGATAGACAATAACCTTACATCCCTTTCCAATTTTATAGATGGTACAAACTTCATTTCCCTCCCCTCTCTTATCTCTAAATCCCAAATTCCTGAAACTGAATGGAATAGATTTTCTCAGATCAAACATTTTTTTGACACGTATTTTCAAACCTCGAATATACAACCCCCATCCTTTTTCGAGACCCTCTGTCTTAAATCCCCCAGAAAGAGAGGTTTCATCTCGGAAGTATACGTCAACCTACTTATCAACACAGACACGAACAAACTTCCATACATGATGAAATGGGAACAGGAGGTAGGCTTCACATATCCTTCTGTGAACTGGGACAACTGCATCAACAATTTGCACAAAAGTACCAAGTCTATAGCCATTAAAGAGACAGCGTTGAAGCTATTCACTAGATGGTACTATACCCCTATTAAACTTCACACCATTTTTCCTACCGTCTCCCCTTTGTGCTTCAGAGGATGCAACTCCACCGGCTCTTTTACACACATCTTTTGGAGCTGTGAAAAAATCACTCATATCTGGAAGCAGTTGGAGAATTTTGCCTCTAAAATTGCAGATAAGAACATCACCTTGACCTTACATAATTGCCTTCTATTCTCACCCATTATAGGACTCTCTACTCAAGGTATTAGACTAATACATACTATATGCGTAGCAGTCCACTGGTTAATTGCTTTCCATTGGAAATCCCCATCAGTTCCTTTAACACAACTCAAAACTAGAATCAATAATATAATTTTGATGGAAAAAATCTATCATACTGTTCGGAACACAAATCAGGTTTATAAACAAAAATGGGACCCCTGGGTCGCACATAGCAAGGAGTTCCTTAACCCAGATCAACATGCCTCTCCTTAATTTTTGGTTCAAACATATATGCACATCACTGTAACTTCGTTTATAGAGCCAGTCTTCCTTCTTACATGTATATATATGATGCAAATTGTATTTCTACGTTTCTACTTTATACAGTCCATATGTATATCTGACGCTATGGAATTGATTTTTTTACTTTTGTCATGTCGGTTTTGTACCACCTTTTAACCCAAATAAAAAACGTTTGTAAACAAAAAAAAATGTTTTTTTTTTAGTATAGCACAGTAGAAGACAAATATATAGAAATGGTTTATTTCACACACCTCCACATATGTATAACACACTGCAAAATATTTTTTGTGGCCCTAAATGGGTCTTTTTGCAAGCGTACATTAAAGTGCAATTTTTTATTTTTTTTTGCCCTAAACGGGTCTTTTTTTGCACAAGCAAAATAAAATGCCAATTTTTTATTTTTTTTGCCCTTAATGGGTCTTTTGGAAAAGAGCACAATAAAGTGCCTTTTTTTTTTGCCCTAAATGGATCTTTTTCCAAGAGCAGAATACACCCACAGTATGGAAACAGTGTATCTCTCAACGTAATATATGCAGTGCTGGTGCACTGAGCTTGCAGATAAAAGGTAGATTTTCTCTGACACTGGGCTCATGGCAGTGTAAAAAGACTGCACTGCAACACAAACAGGTAAACCTATGCAGATCGCTGAGTTATATCTCTGAATCTGGACTCCTATTCCTATATAATATATCTCTCTCCCTGAAAGCACCAACAGGAACCTGGCCCTACACAACACTGTCTCTCTATCTTTTCCCTCAGATTCCAGAATCAGGACTAACTCATGTATTTTTCAATCTCTCCCTAAAAGCAGCAGCAGCAGACAAGATCCTCTCCCTATCTATTCTGAAGCAGAGTGACGTGTGTGCTGTGTGCCTCTAGCTTATATAGAAGCTGGGTCACATATTGCACTGACCAATCACAGCCATGCCATTAGTTGGCATGGCTATGATGGCTTCTAAGGGCACACCAGCTAATCAAAAGGTGATTGGCTGGCCCCTGAAGCATTTCTAACTGCGCCATTAGATTGCCGAACCCGAGCCCGAACCTGGACTTTCGCGCAAAGTTCGGGTTCGGGAAAAAGCTAAAGTTCGGTACGGACCCAAACTTTACAGTTCGGGTTCGCTCAACCCTATTCATAATTTATTCCAGTAGCTAAAGTTATGGTTAAGAATTATAGATCTGAAGGTACCAGGGATGCCAATAGAGATGCAAACTGAGATATTAATTGGAATTTCAATTGGGAAGTTTATTTTATTATTTTTAAGGTAATAGGGATTAAAATTATTTTTGTTTCAAAATAATTGGTAAAAATAAAAATAATGGGTAAAAATAAGAATAAAATGGGTAAACACAGAAAGGATTAGGAGTCTAAAATAGTTTATATTGATTAATGAAATTATTCTATTCTATGGATCTTTACTTGTTTTATGGATTTTTAAATGACCATGACACAAGCACAGCTAAATTTGTTATTTTCTTGTTTTTTCAAAATTATTTTTTGATTATGTTATCAAGGACTATCATTTTTGAACTTCAATGATTTATTCATATGGCCTTACATCAAAAACAACATATTGATCGGTCGATCATTATGTGAGGGGGAGTTGGGATGTAATTTTAATATAGAAATGTTTTGAAATACAGAAAAAATTGTTGACTCTATGTTGACATTGAAATTTGATACTTTCTCCTACACAATCTTTGTTAGTTTAGTAGATCATTGAAAGATTGATATCACAGTAATAACTAATAGTAATGATACTAGCTTAGTTTACATATGGTTGATATTTTTTGGTTTCTAAATCTTTTAAAGGTACACATATTAATTCACATAGAATTATTTATTTTTTTATTCATTTTTATAGAACACATAACTTGGGAAAGTTGGATGGATAGTTTGTTATTACAAGAATGTACAATAAAGTGTACATTTGAAGTATTAATATAGTTAGGCCCCTTTCACACTGGGGCGGGCAGGTGCGGTGGCGGTATAGCGGCGCGATTTTCAGCGCCGCTATACCGTCGTTATTACCGCGGTATGCGGCCGCTAGCGGGGTAAATTTAACCCCCGCTAGCAGCCAAAAAAGGGTTAATACCACCCGCAAACCACGGCTATTGCCGCGGTTTGCGGGCGGTATTACCGCGCTAGCGCACCGCTTCAGTGTGAAAGCCTTCGGGCTTTCACATTGAAGGATACAGGGCACGATTTTTTCAGGCGGTATAACAGCGCTATTATTAGCGCTAAACCGCCTGAAAAACGTGCCAGTGTGAAAGGGGCCTTAGAGTACATACAGGCTTGTGTGGAAGAAAATGATTTTTAATGTGTCTAAACAGAGTTAGGCCCCTTTCACACGGAGGGTCCATTCAGGTCCGCCTGTCAGTTTTTTTAGGCGGACCTGCACGGACGCTCCATGTATCCCTATGGAGGCACGGATGTCAGTGGTGACATGTCCGCTGACATCCGCTCCGCCAAAGTGTGACGGAGGAAAACCCTATTTTTCCTTCCGTCGGCGGAGCGGATCGGATGACAACGTACTCTACGGTCCGTCGTCATCCGATTCCCCATAGGGGAGAGCGGCGCTCTGACAGGGCGGTCCCTGCACAGTGTGCGGGGACCGCCCAGTCATCCGCCGGTTTAGCGGGCATCAACGAAGCGATCCCCGCTGAGCAAGCGGAGGTTCACGGGGCGGATCATGACTGATCCGCCCGTGTGAAAGAGCCCTTAGGCCCCTTTCACAGTGAGGCGTTGAAAAAACGCAAAAAAAATATGACTTTTTTACCGCGATTTCACCGCGATTTTGCCGCGTTCGTGGTAAAAATAGCGCTAACGCATATGTGTTTTTACCGCGTTTTTACTGCATTAGCGTCAGCTAATAACCCTACCCCTTTGCATCATATCCTGTGTACTTCCTTGTTTTTTTCAGAACGTGGAGAAGATGGAGTTCAATGAGCTACTGTTGTTTGTGCTCCATGTTTGGGAACATTTTCTCCAAAAGCAGAGATCACAATGTCGATTTTGGGTGCATCCAATCCAACAAAGGCACTGTGACAGAGGACAATTTGCGATTCTCTATCATGATCTGAGAGAGCACCCTGACAAGTTCCGAAATTACACTCGGATGAGCATTGCAACGTAAGTATATGCCAGTTCTCTAAACCCACACCTAGTACTCCCTAAACCCCTAATGCCAGTCCCGGCAGTCCCTAAACTACACCCATCCCATCCCACACTCTCAAGCCTAATCCCTCCACTCCTAGTCCCAAAATCCTTAATCCCTTCCATCCCACACTCCCAAGCCTAATCCCTCCACTCCTAGTCCCAAAATCCTTAATCCCTTCCATCCCACACTCTCAAGCCTAATCCCTCCACTCCTAGTCCCAAAATCCTTAATCCCCTCCATCCCACACTCCCAACCCTAATCCCTCCACTCCTAGTCCCAAAATCCTTAATCCCTTCCATCCCACACTCCCAACCCTAATCCCTCCACTCCTAGTCCCAAAATCCTTAATCCCTTCCATCCCACACTCCCAAGCCTAATCCCTCCACTCCTAGTCCCAAAATCCTTAATCCCTTCCATCCCACACTCCCAACCCTAATCCCTCCACTCCTAGTCCCAAAATCCTTAATCCCTTCCATCCCACACTCCCAACCCTAATCCCTCCACTCCTGATTTTTTCAGGCGGTATAACAGCGCTATTATTAGTGCTAAACCGCCTGAAAATCGTGCCAGTGTGAAAGGGGCCTTAGAGTACATACAGGCTTGTGTGGAAGAAAATGATTTTTAATGTGTCTAAACAAAGTTAGGCCCCTTTCACACTGAGGAGTTGAAAAACGCAAAAAAATTATGACTTTTTTACCGCGATTTCACCGCGATTTTGCCGCGTTCGCGGTAAAAATAGCGCTAACGCATATGCGTTTTTACCGCGTTTTTACTGCGTTAGCGTCAGCTAATAACCCTACCCCTTTGCATCATATCCTGTGTACTTCCTTGTTTTTTTCAGAACGTGGAGAAGATGGAGTTCAATGAGCTACTGTTGTTGTTTGTGCTCCATGTTTGGGAACATTTTCTCCAAAAGCAGAGATCACAATGTCGATTTTGGGTGCATCCAATCCAACAAAGGCACTGTGACAGAGGACAATTTGCGATTCTCTATCATGATCTGAGAGAGCACCCTGACAAGTTCCAAAATTACACTCGGATGAGCATTGCAACGTAAGTATATGCCAGTCCTCTAAACCCACACCTAGTACTCCCTAAACCCCTAATGCCAGTCCTGGCAGTCCCTAAACTACACCCATCCCATCCCACACTCCCAACCCTAATCCCTCCACTCCTAGTCCCAAAATTCTTAATCCCTTCCATCCCACACTCCCAAGCCTAATCCCTCCACTCCTAGTCCCAAAATCCTTAATCCCTTCCATCCGACACTCCCAAGCCTAATCCCTCCACTCCTAGTCCCAAAATCCTTAATCCCTTCCATCCCACACTCCCAACCCTAATCCCTCCACTCCTAGTCCCAAAATCCTTAATCCCTTCCATCCCACACTCCCAAGCCTAATCCCTCCACTCCTAGTCCCAAAATCCTTAATCCCTTCCATCCCACACTCCCAACCCTAATCCCTTCACTCCTAGTCCCAAAATCCTTAATCCCTTCCATCCCACACTCCCAACCCTAATCCCTCCACTCCCACTCCTAGAATCCAAACCATAATCCCACACCTCTATGACTCAAACTCTAAAACCATAATCTTTCCCCTACCCTTACCTTACTTTTATCTTGTCTTTAACTACAAATCTATTTATTTCCATAGATTTGACTTTCTTCTTGACCTGCTGACACCTGCGTTGTTGAGACAAGATACTAATTGTAGGGAAGCAATACCGCCATGTGAACGCTTACTTGTAACGCTGAGGTGAGTAATTTTATAATTACATGAATTTTTTTTATTATTCTTATGTCAATTATTTTTATTAATTTTCTTTATATTTACAACATGAAGTCAACAGTAGTGAAGCAGGTAAACAATACAGTAATGAAATCTAGTGAATGGGCACAGGAAGACCACCATGCTATGCGTGTTTAGGGACGCTTTAGCTATCTGGTGGGAATACATTCTTAGTATTAACTAATTGGAGTACTTTCGTCGATATTTATCACATCACACTTCAATACCATTAAGATATGAAAATTATAACACGTAACGTGAGTACAGGAACCACCAATCCTAAATGTATACTATTGGTTCCGTCCTTGAGTAAGTATTTGGCCACCATCTATAAATGGTGAGGCTGTCGGAAGGTAGCTCAGAAGCCGGTACCCCCACAGATGCCCCTTGAAGGGAACACACTGCACCCAGTGGGGGTACCAACCTCCCCACATAGATTACGCATCATCTCAAATACTCAAGGACGTTAGAACTTTTTAGGTGTTAGAGAACCAGGATGTCCACGGAGACCAAAGATCAAGAGCGGTATGGAAATGTCCTTGTGAGGAAGCTAACAGTTTTTCGTAAGTGTAGTGTAAGTTAGTTAAGTCAATAACTTCTGTAAGTGTAGGAGGGGTGATGTCTTTCCATCTTCTTGTAATTAGTAGTATAGCAGCTAGTAGGAAGTTTGCAATCGAGTGTTGGAGATTCGGTAGGATTTGGTCGATCCCCAGGGACAGGAGTGCTAACGCTGGGTTTGGTGAAATCTGTGATTGCGCTATTTGTGTGATGATCTTAAATACATCGTCCCAGTATTCTCGGAGTTTGGGGCAGCTCCACATTATGTGAAACAGATCACTTCGAGAACCACATTGCCTCCAACATGTATTGGGTTGGTGTGTGTCAAACTTTGATAAAATTGCGGGTGTATAGTACCATCTGAGTGATATTTTGACCGAGTTCTCCCACAAGGAGGAGCAGTTGGACGCTTTCTGGGTGATTTTGCAGGCCCTTTGCCATTGGAGTGGTGTAAATGCCTGTTGTAAATCCCCCTCCCATTGGAAGTGGGAGGGGGATTTAACAAATGTTTGTTTCTGTTGGAAGAGATTGTAGAACATAGTTATTCCCTTCCTCCGCGGATTGCTCGCGGAGAGGAATAACCACGCTTGGGATTGGATGGTATGCTGGTGTGCGGGGAGTGATTGGAGACTGTGTTTGATTTGCGTGTATTGATAGAAGCTTGTTTGAGGCAGGTTGAATTCTGCTTGTAGTTGTGAAAAGGGTTTCAAAAAGCCCTTGGAGTAAAGATTCTCCATAGTTTTATGGATAGTTGATCTATCGTGTGTTTTAGGACTTCCAATGGAATATCCATTGTCACTGTTTGTTCCGACGTTTGTTTATGTGCAAGCAGAATAAGCCAAGTTCGAATGGAGATAATCATCGACGGGGGTAGATGTGTCGGGATTCTTTGTCCTAAGTGGGCTCCGAACAGCCACAGATTCGTCGGGCCAAATGTGCTGTAGGTCGCTTCTATCTCACCCCAAGAGGTTGATGGTTCTGGGAGGAACCATTCTCGCAATTGGGTTAAGACCGAGGCGAGAAAGTAATCTCGGAAATCTATATAGCCTACTCCTCCGGCCAATCTATGTTTTATCAATTTAGCGTGTGAGCATCTGGACCTCTTCCCCTGCCAAACAAATCTAGCTAAGATTGTTTGTAGAGATCTAAAGTAGCTGCTAGGAATGGAGATTGTAAGGTTTCGGAAGAGGTATAAAATTTGAGGGAGTTGGATCATCTTAAACATAGCTAGTCTGCCCCACCAGGAGAGTTCTAGGTGTTCTATATTGTGGAGATCAGTTTGGATTTTGGTTCTCAAGGGAATGTAGTTTTGAGCAAAAAGGGACTTTGTCGATCTAGTGAGGTTAATACCTAGATAAGGTATACTGGTGTCTGCCCATGCGTATGGGAACTGTTGTTGCAGAAGATTACGGGTTACTGGATCTATACCCAGGTCAAGGATATGAGATTTAGTAGCATTGGCTTTGTAGAAGGATATTTTACCGAACCACGTGAGGATCTTTTGAATTTCAGGAAGGGAGCGTGATGGATCGGTCAGCATTAATATCACGTCGTCCGCGAAGAGGCTAATTTTGTGGGTTTGGTTATGTGACAGTGGGGTCACTTTGGACACAGGGTGAATAAAAGAAACCCCCAATATGGTCTGTGATAGCCATATTCAAGGCTGTATATACATTGTATATAGATTGGATGTATACTGTATGTGGGGGTTAAGTATCATTGCTGTGAGGAATTAAGTTGTTTTGCATTTCTATTGTTCATTTAAGTCTGTCCTTGTGTGTATTGTAAAGTGCCAGACAGACTGGCTGCCAACCCTTTGTGAAAAGATGTGTATTGGAGATCGTATATTCTATTGTGTTGGGATCTTTTGAAGCCTAGCAGATGTCAGGATGAGGTGTTGAGTCTTGGGATGTGTGGGTGGAGCTGGGCCCTTGTTCATGTTAAATCATGTGCCTTGAATTGTGTATAAAGTTACAATGTTTCTCAATAATAAATTCATTCCTACTACAGAAGAGACAGAGTGCGTCTCGTCTTCTTCCAGAGGGGTCGGCTCCTATAGGAAAGGGTCGTTTAGCTGTGGATATCGGTAGCGAGTGGATGTGTGTCTACGAGAGGGAACATCGTAAACGGCGTTAATACCCCTTGAGATTGGGGTGCCGTTACAGGTTACGTATAGTGACTCCCGATATATTGACGTTGGTCCGTACATGTTCCGCTAACGGTTCCATCATAAGATTGAAAATTAGAGGAGACAGGGGGCATCCCTGTCTTGTGCCGTTTGTTATGTGAAAGGGGGTGGACAGGAGGTTTGAGGTGTAAACTTTTGCTGATGGGTTGGAGTATAGTGCAAGTATGGCCCGGAGGATATGACCCCCAAATCCAAATTTTTGTAAAACCAGTGAAAGATACGTCCAATTTACTCTATCGAACGCCTTCTCTGCGTCCAACGATAGAAGCAGAGAATGCGTTCTGGTCGAGGATGTGTGGTGTATGATATCAATCAGGCGTCTAGTGGCGTCCGACGTTTGGCGACCTCTGGTAAATCCTGTTTGATCTTTGTGAACTAGGGAAGGTAAGATATCAATGATTCTGTTCGCTATTACCTTGGCATACACCTTGAGATCAATGTTCAGTAGCGAGATAGGGCGAACATTTTGGGGGGTATTAGGTTCCTTGCCTGGTTTGGGTAATGTTATAATAAGTGCTGATAGCATTTCAGTCGGGAATGAGGAGGAGGATGCAGCGTGGTTGAATAACTCGCAGAGATATGGGGCTAAAATTGTATTAAATTCTTTAAGATATTCTCCTGTGAATCCATCTGGACCAGGGGATTTGGAGTTTGGCAATTTGCCTATAGCTTCTCTGACTTCAAATTCAGTGAATGGTAAGTTGAGTCGTGCTAGTGCTTCAAGGGTTAATGCCGGCAGCTTAATATGATTGAGGAAGGACTGAATTTCAGTTTGGGTGGGTTGATGGGTGCTAACATCGTCTTTTAAATTATATAGGCTACTATAGTAGGAGCTAAAAGCATCCGCAATTTCTTGGGGGTTAATGTGTTTAACCTTAGTGGTGTGGTGAAATAGATGGTTTATTCTTGTTTTTGTCCTGTGTCCTTTGATGCGCTGTGACATGACCTTCCCTGCTTTATTGCTGGTGACTAGGGATGAGCTTCGTGTTCGAGTCGAACATACGTTCGACTCGAACATCGGCTGTTCGATCGTTCGACGAAGATCGAACGATTTGGGCCGTTCGCGCCAAATTCGAGTGACGCGAACGGCCCACAATGCACTACGCCATCGCAGTGTCATCCAGGCGCTGTGATTGGCCAAGCATGCACTGTGACCCCGCATGCTTGGCCAATCACAGCGCCGGCAGCGAGGAGAGCAATGATTGGCCACAGGCAGGATGCCTGTGGCCAATTATTGCTGAGGGTGTTTAGTACACGCCCCACACTATAAAAGGCCGCCAGCACGGCGGCCTAGTGTAGTGTGTTCCGGAGCAGGGATAGAGCAGCATAGGCAGGGACAGTGACTGTTATTTCTTTCTTGCTTAACCTGGATTCCTTTAGTTTAGGGAAAGAGAAGGATAGGTAGGGAGAGTGTCAGTGTGTTTTGTGCTTGTGCTATAGTGTGCTTAAAAAAAACATTTATTCTAGGGACAGAAAACTGTAGGTAGGGACAGTGTCAGTTTCTTTCACTCTGCAAGTCCTTGTTTCCAGGGACCTGGAAGGACAGTGAGTGAATTGTCCTTGTGCTATATTGTGCTTAAAAAAACATTTATTCTAGGGACAGAAAACTGTAGGTAGGGAGAGTGTCAGTTTCTTTCACTCTGCAAGTCCTTGTTTCCAGGGACCTGGAAGGACAGTGACTGAATTGTCCTTGTGCTATATTGTGATTAAAAAAAACATTTATTCTAGGGACAGAAAACTGTAGGTAGGGAGAGTGTCAGTTTATTTCACTCTGCAAGTCCTTGTTTCCAGGGACCTGGAAGGACAGTGACTGAATTGTCCTTGTGCTATATTGTGCTTAAAAAAAACATTTATTCTAGGGACAGAAAACTGTAGGTAGGGAGAGTGTCAGTTTATTTCACTCTGCAAGTCCTTGTTTCCAGGGACCTGGAAGGACAGTGACTGAATTGTCCTTGTGCTATATTGTGATTAAAAAAAACATTTATTCTAGGGACAGAAAACTGTAGGTAGGGAGAGTGTCAGTTTATTTCACTCTGCAAGTCCTTGTTTCCAGGGACCTGGAAGGACAGTGACTGAATTGTCCTTGTGCTATATTGTGATTAAAAAAAACATTTATTCTAGGGACAGAAAACTGTAGGTAGGGAGAGTGTCAGTTTATTTCACTCTGCAAGTCCTTGTTTCCAGGGACCTGGAAGGACAGTGACTGAATTGTCCTTGTGCTATATTGTGATTAAAAAAAACATTTATTCTAGGGACAGAAAACTGTAGGTAGGGAGAGTGTCAGTTTATTTCACTCTGCAAGTCCTTGTTTCCAGGGACCTGGAAGGACAGTGACTGAATTGTCCTTGTGCTATATTGTGATTAAAAAAAACATTTATTCTAGGGACAGAAAACTGTAGGTAGGGAGAGTGTCAGTTTATTTCACTCTGCAAGTCCTTGTTTCCAGGGACCTGGAAGGACAGTGACTGAATTGTCCTTGTGCTATATTGTGATTAAAAAAAACATTTATTCTAGGGACAGAAAACTGTAGGTAGGGAGAGTTTTTTTTTTATTTCACTCTGCAAGTCCTTGTTTCCAGGGACCTGGAAGGACAGTGACTGAATTGTCCTTGTGCTATATTGTGATTAAAAAAAACATTTATTCTAGGGACAGAAAACTGTAGGTAGGGAGAGTGTCAGTTTATTTCACTCTGCAAGTCCTTGTTTCCAGGGACCTGGAAGGACAGTGACTGAATTGTCCTTGTGCTATATTGTGCTTAAAAAAAACATTTATTCTAGGGACAGAAAACTGTAGGTAGGGAGAGTGTCAGTTTATTTCACTCTGCAAGTCCTTGTTTCCAGGGACCTGGAAGGACAGTGACTGAATTGTCCTTGTGCTATATTGTGATTAAAAAAAACATTTATTCTAGGGACAGAAAACTGTAGGTAGGGAGAGTGTCAGTTTATTTCACTCTGCAAGTCCTTGTTTCCAGGGACCTGGAAGGACAGTGACTGAATTGTCCTTGTGCTATATTGTGCTTAAAAAAAACATTTATTCTAGGGACAGAAAACTGTAGGTAGGGAGAGTGTCAGTTTATTTCACTCTGCAAGTCCTTGTTTCCAGGGACCTGGAAGGACAGTGACTGAATTGTCCTTGTGCTATATTGTGCTTAAAAAAAACATTTATTCTAGGGACAGAAAACTGTAGGTAGGGAGAGTGTCAGTTTATTTCACTCTGCAAGTCCTTGTTTCCAGGGACCTGGAAGGACAGTGACTGAATTGTCCTTGTGCTATATTGTGATTAAAAAAAACATTTATTCTAGGGACAGAAAACTGTAGGTAGGGAGAGTGTCAGTTTATTTCACTCTGCAAGTCCTTGTTTCCAGGGACCTGGAAGGACAGTGACTGAATTGTCCTTGTGCTATATTGTGATTAAAAAAAACATTTATTCTAGGGACAGAAAACTGTAGGTAGGGAGAGTGTCAGTTTATTTCACTCTGCAAGTCCTTGTTTCCAGGGACCTGGAAGGACAGTGACTGAATTGTCCTTGTGCTATATTGTGCTTAAAAAAAACATTTATTCTAGGGACAGAAAACTGTAGGTAGGGAGAGTGTCAGTTTATTTCACTCTGCAAGTCCTTGTTTCCAGGGACCTGGAAGGACAGTGACTGAATTGTCCTTGTGCTATATTGTGATTAAAAAAAACATTTATTCTAGGGACAGAAAACTGTAGGTAGGGAGAGTGTCAGTTTATTTCACTCTGCAAGTCCTTGTTTCCAGGGACCTGGAAGGACAGTGACTGAATTGTCCTTGTGCTATATTGTGATTAAAAAAAACATTTATTCTAGGGACAGAAAACTGTAGGTAGGGAGAGTGTCAGTTTATTTCACTCTGCAAGTCCTTGTTTCCAGGGACCTGGAAGGACAGTGACTGAATTGTCCTTGTGCTATATTGTGATTAAAAAAAACATTTATTCTAGGGACAGAAAACTGTAGGTAGGGAGAGTGTCAGTTTATTTCACTCTGCAAGTCCTTGTTTCCAGGGACCTGGAAGGACAGTGACTGAATTGTCCTTGTGCTATATTGTGCTTAAAATAAACATTTATTCTAGGGACAGAAAACTGTAGGTAGGGAGAGTGTCAGTTTATTTCACTCTGCAAGTCCTTGTTTCCAGGGACCTGGAAGGACAGTGACTGAATTGTCCTTGTGCTATATTGTGATTAAAAAAAACATTTATTCTAGGGACAGAAAACTGTAGGTAGGGAGAGTGTCAGTTTATTTCACTCTGCAAGTCCTTGTTTCAAGGGACAGAGAAGGACACCTGAAGGTAGCCCTTATTGCTTTTTTCCCATCTCCCTGCAGGCCATCTATTAGAATGTCTGGAAGGCAAACAAGGAGAGGCAGACAGTCAGGAGGCAATAAAAGAGGGCAAGCAGGCTCTGTGTCTGGGGGCAACAGTGCTGGTCGTGGACGCGGTGCATTGTCATCAGCACATGGCCATGGGACACGCTTGTCCTTCTTTTCGGCAGCTGGACATGTTGAGCCACATCATGCCGAAGACTTGGTAGAGTGGATGACCAAGCCCTCCTCCTCCTCCTCATCCTCTCTCACCCAGGCTCAGGGTACTGGAAAAGCAGCTGCCAAAGCGTCGTCTTCCCTGGTATCAATGTCAGACAAATCATCAGTCACTCCTTCCCTAGACCCACCATGTCCTCCTCCTGAGGAGTCCCCCGAACTGTTTCAGCACAGTGTTGGGTACATGCTCCAGGAGGATGCCCAGCGTTTCGAAGGGTCTGATGATGAAACCCAGCTAGAGGAAGGCAGTAGCGTGAGAGCAGACAGAGGGGATGCTCAAGAAGGACACCAATCTGGCAGTCATGTTCCAGCAGCTGCAGCATACTGCCAGATTGGCTCCAGTGATGAGGAGGGAGGGGATGATGAGGTCACTGACTCCACGTGGGTGCCTAATAGGAGAGAGGAGGAGGAGGAGGATGAGGAGGAGGCACATCTCCAACGAGGCAGGATGCCCTTTGGTGGCCAGCGTAAGGGCAGTACACCGACGGAATCACACCGCAGAGCTCCGCCTGTGCAGGGCGCTGCCTCTGCCCGTCATTCAAAAAGTTCTTTGGTGTGGGCCTTTTTTGAGGCTAGTGCATCAGATCGCACAGCTGCTGTTTGCAACATATGTCTCAAGCGTATATCGCGTGGCCAAAACATCAGCCGCTTGGGTACCACATGCCTGACCAGACATATGTTGACCTGCCATGCAGCTCGTTGGCAAGCCTACCTCAAAGACCCACACCAAAGAACAAAGCGGACCTCTCCTTGCACCGCATCAGCTGGGATCTCCAACCCCACTATAACTTCAGTCCTCTCTGAAACATGCACTGAGAGGAATGAAGGTGTAGAATTAGGTGTGTCACAGCCAAGTACTTGCGCCCACTCTGCTAGCAGTACACCGACGTCCGATTCTAGCAGGCAAATTTCCCTGCCCCAGCTGCTGGACCGTCGAAAGAAGTTCACTCCCAGCCATCCACATGCCCAGCGGTTGAATGCTAGCTTGGCTAAATTGCTAGCGCTTCAACTGCTGCCTTTTCAGTTGGTAGACTCGGCCCCCTTCCGTGAGTTTGTGCAATGTGCAGTTCCTCAGTGGCAGGTTCCCAAACGCCACTTTTTCTCACGGAAGGCTATTCCGGCTCTCTACCGGCATGTGGAAGGCAATGTCTTGGCCTCGCTGGACAGGGCGGTCAGCGGTAAGGTGCATATTACCGCTGACTCATGGTCCAGCAGGCATGGACAGGGACGTTACCTTTCTTTCACGGCCCATTGGGTCACTCTTTTGGCAGCTGGGAAGGATTCAGGACAAGGTGCAGTAGTGTTGGAGGTTGTCCCACCGCTACGCCTCCAAAATGCTACTACTGGTTGTGACACACCTCTCTCCTCCACCCCCTCCTCTTCTTCTTCCTCCATGGCCTCTTCCTGTGGTTTGTCCTATGAACCAGCGGTGCTCCGTAGCCGTTCACGGGGCTACGCAAGTACGCAGGCAAAAAGATGCCATGCCGTGCTTGCGCTGGTGTGTTTGGGGGACAGAAGCCACACTGGGGCAGAGGTCCTGTCTGCTCTGCAGGGCCAGGCCGAGAGGTGGTTGACGCCACGCCAGCTTAAGCCAGGAATGGTGGTTTGCGACAATGGCACCAACCTCCTCTCCGCCCTCCGACAGGGACAACTGACCCATGTGCCCTGTGTGGCTCACGTCCTTAACCTGGTGGTGCAGCGCTTCTTGGGCAGGTACCCGGGCTTACAGGATGTCCTGAGGCAGGCCAGGAAAGTCTGTGTGCATTTCCGCAGATCTTATAATGCCAGTGCTCGCCTGGCTGAGCTGCAAAAGGAGTTGAACCTGCCCAAGAACCGCCTTATATGTGACATGCCCACCAGGTGGAACTCAACGTTGGCCATGCTGCAGCGGCTGCACACGCAGCAGAGGGCCATCAATGAGTACCTGTGCGACTACGGCACCAGGACAGGGTCAGGGGAGCTTGGTTTTTTTTCTCCACGCCAGTGGGGCATGATCAGGGATGCATGCACTGTCCTGGCACCATTTGAGGAGGCCACGAGGATGGTGAGCAGTGACAGTGCATGCATCAGTGACACTGTACCTCTTGTCCACCTGTTGGAGCACACGCTGCGTGGAATAATGGACAGGGCACTTGAGGCAGAACAGAGGCAGGAAGAGGAGGACTTCCTTGCCTCTCAAGGCCCCCTTTACCCAGACAGTGTTCCTTCTGTCCCACCCATCGCACAGGAAGAGGAGGAGGAGGAGGAGGAGGAGGAGGAGGAGGAGGATTGTGTCAGCATGGAGGTGGAGGCTGGCACTCAGCATCATCAGCAGCAGTCTTTTAGGGATGATTTACAGTCCCAAGAAACCAGTGGACTTGTACGTGGCTGGGAGGAGGTGGCTGCGGATCATGTCGTCCTTAGTGACCCAGAGGACTCCGGAGCGAATGCCTCAGCAAACCTACGCTGCATGGCCTCCCTGATCCTGCAAAGTCTGCGGAAGGATCCTCGTATTCTTCGGATCAAGGAGAGGGACCATTACTGGCTGGCCACTCTCCTTGATCCACGGTACAAGGGTAAGGTTGCGGACCTTATGTTACCGTCGCAGAGGGAGCAGAGGATGAGACAACTCCGGGAGGCCTTGCAGAAAGGTCTGTGCAACGCGTTCCCAGAGACTGGGAGGTTGCAAACTCCTGGTCCTGGACAACGAGTTGCTGAGGCTTCGGCCAGTCAAAGAAGGAGCGGTGGGGAAGGTGGCCGTCTGACCGATGCGTTCAGACAATTCTTTAGTCCGCAGCCCCAAAGTATGATCGGTTCCAGCAACCATCGCCAGCGTCTGATAAACATGGTGCAGGAATATCTAGGGGCAAGGTCAGACTTGGACACCTTCCCCACCGAAAATCCTCTGGCTTACTGGGTCTTGAGGATGGATCACTGGCCAGAGCTTGCACAGTATGCAATTGAGCTACTGGCCTGTCCTGCATCCAGCGTTCTTTCGGAACGCACATTCAGTGCTGCTGGAGGATTTGTCACGGATCACAGGGTGCGCCTGTCCACCGACTCGGTTGATCGACTGACTTTCATCAAGATGAACCAGTCTTGGATCACCACCAGCTACCACACACCTGATGCTGATATAACAGACTAATTGATTTTAACATGTCACATCCCTTCAAGACTGATGCTGATGCTGAGTGCCTGTGCTGTTATGTTGACTGGCTATCCTCCTCCTCCGAGTCCTCAATGATACGATTGATGATGATAGCTTGTAAGATCATTTTTGTTTATGGGTGCCGCCACCAGTGCCTAACGCCCAATTTTTCAGCCCCTGTTTAACAGGGGCGTGTAATTACAATTTTTGAAGCAATACTTTGCAACAGGGCTCATTGCTGTGCTCCAAGTACAGTATCTGTGAGGAGTTGCAGTGTTGTGCCACCAGTGCCTAACGCCCAATTTTTCAGCCCCTGTTTAACAGGGGCGTGTAATTACAATTTTTGAAGCAATACTTTGCAACAGGGCTCATTGCTGTGCTCCAAGTACAGTATCTGTGAGGAGTTGCAGTGTTGTGCCACCAGTGCCTAAGGCCCAATTTTTCAGCCCCTGTTTAACAGGGGCGTGTCATTACAATTTTTGAAGCAATACTTTGCAACAGGGCTCATTGGTGTGCTCCAAGTACAGTATCTGTGAGGAGTTGCAGTGTTGTGCCACCAGTGCCTAAGGCCCAATTTTTCAGCCCCTGTTTAACAGGGGCGTGTCATTACAATTTTTGAAGCAATACTTTGCAACAGGGCTCATTGCTGTGCTCCAAGTACAGTTGCTGTGAGGGGTTGCAGTGTTGTGCCACCAGTGCCTAAGGCCCAATTTTTCAGCCCCTGTTCAACAGGGGCATGTAATTACAATTCTTGATCTAATAATTCACAGCAGGGCCCATTGCTGCACCCACCAAGAGTAACTGTCAGGGCTTACAGTGTTGTGGCACCAGCACCACCATCAAAGGCCCAATTTTTACTACCACTGTTCAACAATTATATGTAATTAAAATTCCTGATATAATAGTTGACAGCAGGGCGTTCCAGCACCAACCAAGAGTAACTGTGAGTGCTTACAGTGTTGTGCCAACACCAACAACTAAGGGGCCTATTTCTGCAGAGTATATACGGCAGGTCCCTACTTTCAAACATCCAACTTACAAACGACTCCTACTTGCAAACGCAAGAAGACAACAGGAAGTGAGAGGAAATCTACCACTAGGAAGGAAAATTCTCTCCTGTAAGAATAAATATGGGAGAAAGGTGTCTCCTCTGTACTGATGCTTTATCAGCAATCCTTGTTTCAAGAAAAACACCACATTTCAAAAACAGTTGTCATTGGGACGGAAAGTGAGGTGAAATGTTCTGAACAGGGGCACAGACAGCAAAACAAATGTTACAGGGGTGATAACCCTTACCTATGTTTTCCAAAAAGTTTAAAAATAGATTTTTGGTCTGGAGCTACACTTCAACAATGTACCTGTTCAAAATTACAAACAGACTCTACATAAGAACAAACCTACAGTCCCTGTCTTGTATGCACCGCCTGTATAGGGCTGTTCAGAGTATATAGGGCCTTTTTTATTTTATGTGCGGGGTTCCCCTTAATATCCATACAAGACCCAAAGGGGCTGGTAATGGGCTGGGGTAGGGGGGGGGTCATGGGGTAGCTATGCCATTTTTCTTAAAGAATTTCATCCATATTACCGGGACCAGACATTACATTAAAGCCGCAAGCAGTTTTAAATGGCTTTTTTTTCCTTTAGAAGTGTCATTTTGTGCAGGGACAGTTCTAAACACGGGAAACACGTGGCACTTCACAGGCATACTTTAGACACCCCCCAGGTACGATATTTAAAGGAATATTTGACTTTTTTTTTTTCACTTTATGCATCATTAAAATGACTGCTCCCGAAAAACGACCGTTTTTAAAACTTCTTTTTGCATTGATACATGTCCCCTGGTGCAGAACCCGGGTTCCCAAACCCTTTTTAGGACAATAACATGCATAATAGTTGTTATAATTAGCACTTTAGAATTCGAACGTTCGCATCCATTGTATTTAATAGGGTTCTAATGTTCGTTCGAACTTTCGGTCCGTTCGCGGGTTCTGGTGCGAACCGAACCCGGGGGTGTTCGGCTCATCACTACTGGTGACAAAGGATTTGGCTTTCAACTTCCTAAGGTTTAGTTCATAGCTTTCTAGTAGCAACGACCTGAGTTCGTGGCGTAGCTTAAATATTTGGGCTTGGAGATCTAAGGTTGGGTTTGATTTGTTTTGTGTGTCTACTGCTACTATCTGGGCAGTTAATTCTTCCAATCTCTGCATCCTCCTCTTTTTCATTTTGGCTCCCAGTTGTATTAAAAATCCTTTCATATAGGATTTGTGTGTGTTCCACAGTACCGCCGGGTCAGACACTGAGCCTTTATTGTGAAGGAAAAATTCCGTAAATTTTTGAGAGAGAAACGCTATATTTTCTGCGTTTTGTAGAGTGTAATTATTGACTCTCCATAAGAAAGCTTTGGGAGAGGAATTCTTGTTTACAATTTGGATGCTGACAGGAGCGTGATCTGACCAGGTGATGGCGTGGATTTTGGTATCACTAACATTCTGCAGTAGCCATTTATCGGTTAAAAAGAGGTCAATACGTTGTTAAGTGTTGTGACGCGAGGAAAGGAACGCGTAATCCCTTTCGGTCGCGTGACAACACCTCCAAGCGTCATGTAAGTCATTTCCCGTAAGAAAGGAGGATAGAGGTGAGATGAAACGTTTGGGACCAGATGAAGTGTCCATGACGTAATCAGGTGCTAAATTAAAGTCACCGCAGATGAGAAGGTGCCCTTGTTGGATCGCCTGTGTTTCTTTTAGTAGACGTTTAAGAAATCGCATCTGACCATGGTTCGGTGCGTATAGGTTTACAAGTGTATATTGGACATTATCAATGGAGCACACAAGAATTACATAGCGGCCCTCCGGGTCCAGTTTACAGTTTTGTAGTTGAAAGGCTAGGGTATCCTTGATGGCTATCAGTACTCCCCTTTGTTTCTTGGAGTAGTTGGCTTTATACACTTGCGGATAAGATTTATGTTGGCAGCTGGGGGTGGCATCTTGGTTAAAGTGCGTTTCTTGTACGCATACTATGTCGCTGTTATGAGTCAACGCTGTCTTCCATAGGGAAGCTCTTTTGGCCGGGTGGTTCAAGCCTTTTGCGTTAATGGTTAGTATGTTAATGGCCATAGTGAGGTGGTCCGGGGTATAATGGTATAAGTGTCACTCACTGTTAGATGACATAGAAGGTTTCCCTCGTCGTGGAACAGTAGGATTAATCACAGTCGTGGTCGCTCCGGGATTGATGGTCCTGTAGGAAGCGAATTGTGTTGTGGTTGTACTGGCGAAAGAGAACAGTCAATTTAAAACATTAACATTAAACCGTAAAGACAAAACCGCCTTATTCCCCCCCAGACTATGGAGGTCACCGCCTGCTGCTAATCAAAGGTCCCTGTGACCATAGCCGCAGGTGACACTACTTGTTGTGAGTAGTGCAAGTAGAGGAGATTTATAATGATCTCCTGTATTAGTCAAACTGTCAGTATCAATAACCAGGTAAACTGACAAAACTTGGGGATAAGTTCCAAACAATTATTCAGAAGCAGGGCAGAGGACCGGGGATATAGGTCACTGAAACAGATGTTTGTTGTGGGGTAAATCATTTCCCTCTGCGGGACTGATATCCTTGGCGTTGTGTCCCTCGTGGCTGATGCTCATTGAGGGTTTTTTTTTCTTCTGGGGTGAGATCCAGGATAATTCCCCAAGTGTGTAGGAGTTGCAGCCCTTCTCTTGGGTCAGATATGACAGTAGTCGTGCCATTGTTGGTGATCACTAGCGTAGCTGGGTGTCTCCATTTGTAAGATATTTTATGGTTGTTAAGGGCCTTAGTGGTGGTTTTCATTTGTCTTCTCATGCTGAGAGTGTATTGGGAGAGATCTGCATACAAATGTAACCCATTGAATGGGGCTGGAAATTCTGGGTTTGATCTGGCCTTTGCTAGTAATTTCTCCTTCGTTGGAAAAAAGTGTATTTTCATGAGAACATCTCTAGGAATTGAGGCCTCAAGGTGTTTGGGCTTAGGTATACGGTGTATGCGATCTATGATGCGTTCTATTGGAGACACTTCAGGGAGCAGTGTCATGATCATGTCGCCAGCAAATTTTTGCAGATCTCCGGGGAGAATGGACTCGGGCATCCCTCTTATCTTTACATTATTCTATCTCGACCGATCTTCGAGATCTGCGAGCTTGGCTTTAATCCAATAGGTTTCCTCAGACTGCTCCTTACAAACATCTATAAGCTCATTCACTGTGGATGTGCATTCCTCCATTTTAGTTTCAATGTGCTGTACTCTATTCCCCATCCCCTGCATCTCAGAGGAAAAGCTTTTAATCATGGTGGATATGCTCATCATGAGGGTGGACTGCAGGGAGAGCAGCATGTCCTTCATGGTTGAATCCAGGACAGGTTGGCCTGAGGTAGGGAAGTGAGCTATCGGGGATAGAAGGCTGAGGCCTACCTGATCCTGGAGGAGAGCGGCCGTCTCTGTGTTTGAGGCCTGCGAGGCCGGATCCATCCTCATCCGCGCTTTAGCAGGGCTGAGAGAAGCTGGACTGTGCTGGGATGAGTCGCTGCTCTGGAGTGGGGCTATTTCATCAGTCCAGGCATCCGGATGATCGTCGGGTAGATCAGTGTAGGATGAAGAGGTTTGCGAGCGCGCTCCGCCGGCGTCATCTTGCCACGTCCCCTTCTCTGTCGCCGGCATGGTGAAGAAGTCCGTGAGTTTCTTGGGGTATCTCTCCTCTTTACGCTTGCGGGACTGCATCGGGTGGAAGCTCCCCTAGATAGAGAGGAGGTTTGTAGGCTGTGTAAGCGCTGATGGGTGCTCTGTATGTCGCTGTTATCCCCGGTCTCTGTCAGAGCTGTTAGCTTAGGCGTCCATCACCGTTGCGCGCAAGCCACGCCCCCAATTTTTTTTTTTTATTATTCTGAATTAAAAAACATCTTACCAAATTTTTTAGAAAAAAATATCTTTTATTGGTTAATTTACACACAAAAAAATAACATTCACAAATAGTACTATAACTAGAAATATGTTTATTTCGAAGAGATAATAATCTTAATTAAAAAAAAAATTATATAACACAAAAAAATATATATAAATGTATGTCTAAATTTTAACAAAACAATTACGGGAACTGGATTTTTTTTTCACACTAATCTACTCAGAAAAACATGTATTTACAAATCATGGTAAAATGGGGGGTGAGGGTGTAAATCCTCTCTACTGTTTGCCTGAGGAGTAGGAGTAGGAGCAGGAGGAGGAGTAGGCAGAGGAGGATGAGGAGCTTGATATCGAGGGAAATAATTTGGGGCAATATCATATTGTGATGTAAATCTTGGAGTGATATGGGGATTTGGGCCATAGGGAATGTAGGATGGTGTCTGATTAGCATCTTCCCACTGATGTCTGTAATTTACATTTGTTGGTTGTGTGTTGATTTCAGAGGGTTGGGCACGGGAAAGGGGGGGGATTATATTTAATTTGATAGGATTTTAGCACTTTCAGAAGATCAATCCGCAGATCGCACTGATGTTCTTTGGGAATTTCAGCGATCTGCGGAATTAAACTTTTCAAGAAGGACTTAATTTCTGGGTGTTCACTTTTTTGTGACTCCATCAACTGTCTCACGACATCAACAAATTGTTGAGTTTCCTTTGCTTTGTTTTTTGGGGTTCGTGTATTTCTTGGTGGAGGCTCTGGTGCACAAATGTCCTCCTCCTGCTGTTGTTCAATTGGTTGCGGAGTTTCCGGTGGTTCCGTTGGTTGACTGTCCTCCTCACTACTACTGAAATTATTTTCAGTTCTGTATACAAAAAAAAATGATTAGACAGTTCAACATCAGTATTGCTCTTATTTATATACATTTATAAAAAAAAAAGAATCATAGAACATTTTAATACGTACTGTCTCTCTTGCATCACTGGTCTCAGAAATTCTAATTCTTGGCAGTGACAGTAGATTCTTCCCTTTCTTGCCCTTGATCCACTTCTGACTTGCTGTTGTTTAACCACTTGTCCCCCGCCCACTGTCAATTGACGGCGGGCGGAGGATACTCTCGTTCTGGGAGGACGTCATATGATGTCCTCCCTTTAAAACGAGCTAGGAGGCGCGCGCGCGCCCGCCGCGTTCACAAGGCCCCGGTGCGGGTGCCCGGCGGCCGCGATTGCTGCCGGGCACCCGCGATTGCCCGGGAAACGAGCAGGAAAGTGGATCTCTGTGTGTAAACACAGAGATCCATGTCCTGTGAGGGAGAGGGGACCGATGGTGTGTCCCTTGTACATAGGGACAACCATCGGTCACCTCCCCCAGTCAGTCCCCTCCCCCCACAGTAAGAACACTTTGAGGGAACATATTTAACCCCTTCCCGCCCCCTAGTGGTTAACCCCTTCCCTGCCAATCACATTTATACAGTAATCAATGCATTTTTATAGCAGGGATCGCTGTATAAATGTGAATGGTCCCAAAAATGTGTCAAAAGTGTCCGATGTGTCCGCCGCAATATCGCAGTCATAATAAAAAAATCGCAGATCGCCGCCATTACTAATAAAAAAATAAAAAAATAAAAATGCTATAAATCTATCCCCTATCTTGTACACGCTATAACTTTTGCGCAAACCAATCAATACGCGCTTATTGCGATTTTTTTTTTTTTTTACCAAAAATATGTAGAAGAATACGTATTGGCCTAAACTGAGGAAAATTTTATTAAAAAAAAAATGGGTATTTATTATAGCAAACAGTAAAAAATAGTGTTTTTTTTCCAAACTGGACTTTTGTTTATAGCGCAAAAAATAAAAACCGCAGAGGTGATCAAATACCACCAAAAGAAAGCTCTATTTGTGGGAAAAAAAGGACACAAATTTTGTTTGGGAGCCACGTCGCACGACCGCGCAATTGTCATTCAAAATGTGACAGCGCTGAAAGCTGAAAAATGGCTTGGGCAGGGAGGGGGTTTTCGTGCACAGTAGAGAAGTGGTTAAGTAATTCTCTTTTAAAATTGTCTCGAAACGTCTTCCAGCGCTGTTTTATTCGTTTGACTGAAAGTTGAAAAAATCATTTTATTTTGCAGATATCTTGCCACTGGAAATACATACACATCACTGCAATATGAATTTAGGATCGGTATATCGACCATAAGCAACATTGTGAAGGAATCATGCGATGCCATTTGGAATCTCAAAACTACATTTATGCCTGTCCCGAATAAGGATAAATGGGAAGATGTAGCCCAGCGGTTTTTGAATAAAACACATTTTCCACACTGTCTAGGAGCTATTGACGGGAAACATATTCGACTTATAAAACCATGCCATAGCGGTAGTCAGTACTACAATTATAAAAAATACTTTTCGGTAGTTTTAATGGCTGTGGTGGATGCAGACTATAAATTTATTTTTGTAGATATAGGATCATTTGGGAGCAGTGCAGACTATGCTGTTTTCCAGCAAACCAAATTTGGAAAAAGACTTGCCTACAACCAGTTGGATTTACCCGAAAACAGACCTCTGCCTGGAACAGAAGGACCCGAAATGCCGTTTGTGTTTGTAGCGGACGATGCATTTGCCATTCACAAACATTTGATGAAGCCGTATTCGTTAAGAAATCTGGATACCCGAAAGAGGATTTTCAACTACAGGCTGTGTCGGGCACGTAGACTTGTCGAATGCGCGTTTGGAATACTGGCTAACAAGTGGCAAATTTTTCTAAAACCGATGAATCTCAGTGTGGACAATGCATGCAAGCTAATCAAAGCCGTGTGTATACTACACAATTTGGTGAGAGAAAGGGATGGAGTTAACCACTTAACGACCGCCCACTGTAAATATACGTCAACAGAATGGCACCGACAGACAGAATCACGTATATGTACGTGATTGCCTTTGTATAGTTGGGGGGTCCGATCGGACCCCCCTTCTTTACAGTGGGTGGTCGTTTTACCTTCGGGAGCGATCCGGCATGAGGGGACGGCCGTTCGATTCCGGCCACCCCCTCTCGATCGCTCCCGGCGAATGAGAGAGCTTCCCCTGCCTGCCAGGAAGGAGGAAGTGATGTCATCTCTCCTGGGGCGCTCACATATACCGAGCGCCGTACAGGAGAAGATGCAGGTTAGTACACAAAACAGCACACTGACACCAGGACACATAGGCACATAAATCGCCCCCCCAGGCCCCCCCAGACACCCCCAGATCACCCCCCAGCCCCCCCCCAGCCCCCAGTCACAGTGTCACTGATTGCAGTGACCATTTATTTAGTGATCACTGCAATCAGTGACATTTGTGACTGTAAAAGTGTCACTACATTTAGTTTTAGGTCCAGTGTAGCCCCTAACCCCCCCAATAAAGGTTTAACCCCCTGATCACCCCCCAGATAACCCTTTCACCCCCTATCACCACTGTCACTAAGCAATCATTTTTCTGATCGATGTCTTAGCGTCTGTGATGCTGATCGGTAGCCAGTAATTTTTTTTAGGTTTGCCGCAGGTTTTTATAGCGTTGGGTACCCCCATATATTACCTAATGAAGGTTTAACCCCCTTGATCGCCCCCAGGTAACCCTTTCACCCCCTATCACCACTGTCACTAAGTTATAATTTTTCTGATCGATGTCTTAGCGTCGGCGATGCTGATCGGTAGCCAGTAATTTTTTTTAGGTTCGCCGCAGGTTTTTATAGCGTCGGGTACCCCCATATATTACCTAATAAAGGTTTAACCCCCTTGATCACCCCCCAGGTAACCCTTTCACCCCCTAGCACCGCCGTGGCTATGCGATCATTTTTCTGATCGATGTCTTAGCGTCGGTGATGCTGATCGGTAGCCAGTAATTTTTTTTAGGTTCGCCGCAGGTTTTTATAGCGTCGGGTACCCCCATATATTACCTAATAAAGGTTTAACCCCCTTGATCGCCCCCCCAGGTAACCCTTTCACCCCTATCACCACTGTCACTAAGCGATAATTTTTCTGATCGATGTCTTAGCGTCGGCGATGCTGATCGGTAGCCAGTAATTTTTTTTAGGTTCGCCGCAGGTTTTTATAGCGTCGGGTACCCCCATATATTATCTAATAAAGGTTTAACCCCCTGATCGCCCCCCAGGTAACCCTTTCACCCCCTATCACCACTGTCGCTAAGCAATCGTTTTTATGATCGTTGTCTTAGTGTCGGTGATGCCGATAGGTAGCCAGTAATTTTTTTTTAGGTTCGCCGTCAGGTTTTTATATAGCGTCAGGTACCCCCATATATTACCTAATAAAGGTTTTAACCCCCTAATTGCCCCTAGTTAACCCTTTCACCAGTGATCATCATATAAGTGTTACGGGTGACGCTGGTTAGTTAGTTTGCTTTTTATAGTTTCAGGGCACCTGCCGTATATAACCCAATAAAGGTTTAACCCCCTGATCGCCCGGCGGGTGATATCAGTTAGGTTTTAGCGTCAGAGAGGGTCTGCGTCACACCCCAGGCAGCGTCAGGTTAGTGCCAGTAGCGCTAACACCCACACGTGAAGCATACACCCCCCTTAGTGGTATAGTATCTGATCAGCTCAATATCTGATCTGATCAGATCTATACTAGCGTCCCCAGCAGTTTAGGGTTCCCAAAAACGCACTGTTAGTGGGATCAGCCCAGATACCTGCTAGCACCTGCGTTTTGCCCCTCCGTCCAGCCCAGGCCACCGAAGTGCAGTATCGATCGATCACTGTCACTTGCAAAACACAACACACATAACTGCAGCGTTCGCAGAGACAGGCCTGATCCCTGCGACTTCAGTGCTGTAGGAGGTAATTTCACCACCACAGTTAAAAAAAAAAAGCATATATGCCGAAGCATTGGGGCAGCAGGAGCGGAGGAGCGATTTTGCTCCTAATGCCGCGTATATACGGTCGAAATTCCGACGGAGGCTTGCCCGTGGAAAAGTCTGACCATGTGTACGCGGCATAACTTTTGCGAGAAGATGCCCCCATGCTTCGGCATATATAAATGGTGCATGTATGCCCATCATTAGAAGTGGGTGGATGAAGGGCGGTATTCTAATGGTGGGCATACCCACCGATCAATCTTTTTTTTTCGTTCAGCCAACAGGCTGCATGAAAAAAAAGATTACAATACATGTCCAACAAGGACCAGCAACGTACTGGTATGTTGCTGGACTTTGAATGTTTATACCAGAATGATGCCTGCGGGTTTAGGTATCATCTTGGTATCATTCTTTTCAGCCAGCGGCCGGCTTTCATGTAAAAGCAATCCTAGTGGCTAATTAGCCTCTGGACTGCTTTTACAAGCAGTGGGATGGAATGTCCCCCCCCAGATATAAAAAGCGCCATTGGGAAATTGGGAAAGCATTTTATCACACCGATCTTGGTGTGGTCAGATGCTTTGAGGGCAGAGGAAAGATCTAGGGTCCAATAGACCCCAGTTTTTTCAAAAAAGAGTACCTGTCATTACCTATTGCTATCATAGGGGATATTTACATTCCCTGAGATAACAATAAAAGTGATAAAAATAAATAAATATGGAAGCAACAGTTTAAAAATAAAATAAAAAAGCAAAATTAATAATAAAAAAATAAAATTAAAAAAAAGCACCCCTGTCTTGCCCTGCTCTTGCCCAATGGCGAACGCAAGCGTCGGTCTGGCGTCATATGTAAACAGCAATTTCACCATGCATGTGAGGTATCACCGCGAAGGTCAGATCGAGGGCAGTAATTTTAGCAGTAGACCTCCTCTGTAAATCTAACGGGGTAACCTGTAAAAGCTTTTAAAGGCTTTTAAAAATGTATGTAGTTTGTCGCCAATGCGCGTTTGTGCGAAATTTTAAAGCATGTCGTGTTTGGTATCTATGTACTCGGCCTAAGATAATCTTTTTTATTTCATCAAACATTTGGGCAATATAGTGTGTTTTAGTGCATTAAAATTAAAAAAAGTGTATTTTTTCCCAAAAAAAATGCGTTTGAAAAATCGCTCCGCAAATACTGTGTAGAAAAAAAAAATGCAACACCCACCATTTTATTCTGTAGGGCCTTTGCTTTAAAAATATATATAATGTTTGGGGGTTCAACATAATTTTCTTGCAAAAAAAAATATGTTTTCATGTAAACAAAAAGTGTCAAAAAGTGCTTTGTCTTCAAGTGGTTAGAAGAGTGGATGTAAGCTTCCTAATGTTGTGTATAAAATGCCAGAACAGTTCAAAACCCCCCCAAATGACCCCATTTTGGAAAGTAGACACCCCAAGCTATATACTGAGAGGCATGTCGAGTCCATGGAATATTTTATATGTTGACACAAGTTGCGGAAAAAATACAATTTTTTTTTTATTTGCACAAAGTTGTCACTAAATGATATATTGCTCAAACATGCCATGGGCATATGTGGAATTACACCCCAAAATACATTCTGTTGCTTCTCCTGAGTACGGGGATACCACATGTGTGAGACTTTTTGGGAGCCTAGCCGCGTACGGGACCCCAAAACCAAGCACCGCCTTCAGGCTTTCTAAGGGTGTAAATTTTTGATTTCACTTCTCACTGCCTATCACAGTTTCGGAGGCCATGGAATGCCCAGATGGCACAAAACCCCCCCAAATGACCCCATTTTGGAAAGTAGACACCCCAAGCTATTTGCTGAGAGGTATTGTGAGTATTTTGCAGATCTCGCTTTTTGTCACAAAGTTTTGAAAATTGAAAAAAAAAAGAAAAAAAAAAAAAATGTTCTTTCTTCATTTTCAAAAACAAATGAGAGCTGTAAAATACTCACCATGCCTCTCAGCAAACAGCTTGGGGTGTCTACTTTCCAAAATGGGGTCATTTGGGGGGGTTTTGTGCTATTTTGGCATTTTATGGCCTTCAAAACTGTGATAGGTAGTGAGGAGTGAAATCAAAAATTTGCGCCCTTAGAAATCCTGGAGGCGGTGCTTGGTTTCCGGGGTCCCGTACGTGGCTAGGCTCCTAAAAAGTCCCACACATGTGGTATCCCCGTACTCAGGATAAGCAGCAGAATGTATTTTGGGGTGCAATTCCACATATAACCATGGCATGTGTGAGCAATATATCATTTAGTGACAACTTTTTGTATTTATTTTTTTTTGTCATTATTCAATCACTTGGGACAAAAAAAAAAATATTCAATGGGCTCAACAGGCCTCTCAGCAATTTCCTTGGGGTGTCTACTTTCTAAAATGGGGTCATTTGGGGGGGGGTTTGTGCTATTTTGGCATTTTATGGCCTTCAAAACTGTGATAGGTAGTGAGGAGTGAAATCAAAAATTTGCGCCCTTAGAAATCCTGAAGGCGGTGCTTGGTTTCCGGGGTCCCGTACGTGGCTAGGCTCCTAAAAAGTCCCACACATGTGGTATCCCCGTACTCAGGAGAAGCAGCAGAATGTATTTTGGGGTGCAATTCCACATATAACCATGGCATGTGTGAGCAATATATCATTTAGTGACAACTTTTTGTAATTTTTTTTTTTTTTTTTGTCATTATTCAATCACTTGGGACAAAAAAAAATATATTCAATGGGCTCAACATGCCTCTCAGCAATTTCCTTGGGGTGTCTACTTTCTAAAATGGGGTCATTTGGGGGGGTTTTGTACTGCCCTGTCATTTTAGCACCTCAAGAAATGAGATAGGCAGTCATAAATTAAAAGCTGTGTAAATTCCAGAAAATGTACCCTAGTTTGTAAACGGTATAACTTTTGCGCAAACCGATAAATATACGCTTATTGACATTTTTTTTACTAAAGACATGTGGCTGAATACATTTTGGCCTAAATGTATGACTAAAATTGAGTTTATTCGATTTTTCTTATAACAAAAAGTAGAAAATATCTTTTTTTTTCAAAATTTTCGGTCTTTTTCCGTTTATATCGCAAAAAATAAAAATCGCAGAGGCAATCAAATACCATTAAAAGAAAGCTCTATTTGTGGGAAGAAAAGGATGCAAATTTCGTTTGGGTACAACATTGCATGTCCGCACAATTTACAGTTAAAGCAGCGCAGTGCAAAATTCTGAATTCACCTCTGGTCCTTTAGCTACCAAATGGTCCGGGGCTTAAGTGGTTAATTTTGAGGAGACACTGGCAGACAGTATTGAACCGGCAAATTTCCTTCATGTTCGTGGACCCATAGTAGGATTCACAATTCTTGATACTTTTGCAGACTATTTTATGAGTCCGGCTGGTGCACTAAGCTGGCCGGAAAATATGATATAAAAATTCTGTATACAGCCTTCACTTTCTTTCTAATTAGATATTTCCTGCAAAGTGTTTCATGTATGTTAAGTTAAAACTTGTTTTCCTTCTGTAATGTTAAATGCATATTCTAACAATGTGTCTTTGTGTCAATTAGATTTAATTTCTATATTGCAAATTAAAAGTTCAGAAGAACATGGTTTATTTATTTTTTCGGATGGTATTATGGTTAAAGTGGGTTAGTCTGGACCTTCAAGGGTGGGATTATGGTTATGGTGGGGGGTGTTTGACATTATGAGAGGTGGGATTATGGTTAAGGTAGGTGTTTTGGGACTATTATGTGTGGGATTATGGTTTCAGTGGGTTAATCTGGACTTTTAAGGGTGGGATTATGATTATGGTGGTGGTGTTTGACATTATGAGAGGTGGGATTATGGTTAACCACTTAACGACCGCCCACTGTAAATATACGTCGGCAGAATGGCACCGACAGGCAGAATCACGTACATATACGTGATTGCCTTTGTATAGTTGGGGGGTCCGATCTGACCCCCCTTCTTTACAGTGGGTGGTCGTTTTACCTTCGGGAGCGATCCGGCATGAGGGGACGGCCGTTCGATTCCGGCCACCCCCTCTCGATCGCTCCCGGCGAATGAGAGAGCTTCCCCTGCCTGCCAGGAAGGAGGAAGTGATGTCATCTCTCCTGCGGCGCTCACATATACCGAGCGCCGTACAGGAGAAGATGCAGGTTAGTACACAAAACAGCACACTGACACCAGGACACATAGGCACATAAATCGCCCCCCCAGGCCCCCCCAGACACCCCCAGATCACCCCCCAGCCCCCCCCAGCCCCCAGTCACAGTGTCACTGATTGCAGTGACCATTTATTTAGTGATCACTGCAATCAGTGACATTTGTGACTGTAAAAGTGTCACTACATTTAGTTTTAGGTCCAGTGTAGCCCCCTAACCCCCCCTAATAAAGGTTTAACCCCCTGATCACCCCCCAGATAACCCTTTCACCCCCTAGCACCGCCGTCACTAAGCAATCATTTTTCTGATCGATGTCTTAGCGTCGGTGATGCTGATCGGTAGCCAGTAATTTTTTTTAGGTTCGCCGCAGGTTTTTATAGCGTCGGGTACCCCCATATATTACCTAATAAAGGTTTAACCCCCTTGATCGCCCCCCCCAGGTAACCCTTTCACCCCCTATCACCACTGTCACTAAGCGATAATTTTTCTGATCGATGTCTTAGCGTCGGCGATGCTGATCGGTAGCCAGTAATTTTTTTTAGGTTCGCCGCAGGTTTTTATAGCGTCGGGTACCCCCATATATTACCTAATAAAGGTGTAACCCCCTTGATCACCCCCCAGGTAACCCTTTCACCCCCTAGCACCGCCGTCACTATGCGATCATTTTTCTGATCGATGTCTTAGCGTCGGTGATGCTGATCGGTAGCCAGTAATTTTTTTTAGGTTCGCCGCAGGTTTTTATAGCGTCAGGTACCCCCATATATTATCTAATAAAGGTTTAACCCCCTGATCGCCCCCCAGGTAACCCTTTCACCCCCTATCACCACTGTCGCTAAGCAATCGTTTTTATGATCGTTGTCTTAGTGTCGGTGATGCCGATAGGTAGCCAGTAATTTTTTTTTTAGGTTCGCCGTCAGGTTTTTATATAGCGTCAGGTACCCCCATATATTACCTAATAAAGGTTTTAACCCCCCAATTGCCCCTAGTTAACCCTTTCACCAGTGATCATCATATAAGTGTTACGGGTGACGCTGGTTAGTTAGTTTGCTTTTTATAGTGTCAGGGCACCCGCCGTATATAACCCAATAAAGGTTTAACCCCCTGATCGCCCGGCGGGTGATATCAGTTAAATTTTAGCTTCAGAGAGGGTCTGCGTCACACCCCAGGCAGCGTCAGGTTAGTGCCAGTAGCGCTAACACCCACACGTGAAGCATACACCCCCTTTAGTGGTATAGTATCTGATCAGCTCAAGATCTGATCTGATCAGATCTATACTAGCGTCCCCAGCAGTTTAGGGTTCCCAAAAACGCACTGTTAGTGGGATCAGCCCAGATACCTGCTAGCACCTGCGTTTTGCCCCTCCGTCCAGCCCAGGCCACCCAAGTGCAGTATCGATCGATCACTGTCACTTGCAAAACACAACACACATAACTGCAGCGTTCGCAGAGACAGGCCTGATCCCCGCGACTCCAGTGCTGTAGGAGGTGATTTCACCACCACAGTTAAAAAAAAAAAGCATATATGCTGAAGCATTGGGGCAGCAGGGGCGGAGGAGTGATTTTGCTCCTAATGCCGCGTACATACGGTCGAAATTCCGACGGAGGCTTGCCCGTGGAAAAGTCTGACCATGTGTACGCGGCATAACTTTTGCGAGAAGATGCCCCCATGCTTCGGCATATATAAATGGTGCATGTATGCCCATCATTAGAAGGGGGTGGATGAAGGGCGGTATTCTAATGGTGGGCATACCCACCGATCAATCTTTTTTTTTCGTTCAGCCAACAGGCTGCATGAAAAAAAAGATTACAATACATGTCCAACAAGGACCAGCAACGTACTGGTATGTTGCTGGACTTTGAATGTTTATACCAGAATGATGCCTGCGGGTTTAGGTATCATCTTGGTATCATTCTTTTCAGCCAGCGGCCGGCTTTCATGTAAAAGCAATCCTAGTGGCTAATTAGCCTCTGGACTGCTTTTACAAGCAGTGGGAGGGAATGTCCCCACCCCGGATATAAAAAGCGCCATTGGGAAATTGGGAAAGCATTTTATCACACCGATCTTGGTGTGGTCAGATGCTTTGAGGGCAGAGGAAAGATCTAGGGTCCAATAGACCCCAGTTTTTTCAAAAAAGAGTACCTGTCATTACCTATTGCTATCATAGGGGATATTTACATTCCCTGAGATAACAATAACAGTGATAAAAATAAATAAATATGGAAGCAACAGTTTAAAAATAAAATAAAAAAGCAAAATTAATAATAAAAAAAAAAAAAAAGCACCCCTGTCCTGCCCTGCTCTTGCCCAATGGCGAACGCAAGCGTCGGTCTGGCGTCATATGTAAAAAGCAATTGCACCATGCATGTGAGGTATCACCGCGAAGGTCAGATCGAGGGCAGTCATTTTAGCAGTAGACCTCCTCTGTAAATCTACTGGGGTAACCTGTAAAGGCTTTTAAAGGCTTTTAAAAATTATGTAGTTTGTCGCCAATGCGCGTTTGTGCGAAATTTTAAAGCATGTCGTGTTTGGTATCTATGTACTCGGCCTAAGATCATCTTTTTTATTTCATCAAACATTTGGGCAATATAGTGTGTTTTAGTGCATTAAAATTAAAAAAAGTGTATTTTTTCCCAAAAAAATGCGTTTGAAAAATCGCTGCGCAAATACTGTTTAGAAAAAAAAATGCAACACCCACCACTTTATTCTGTAGGGCCTTTGCTTTAAAAATATATATAATGTTTGGGGGTTTAACATAATTTTCTTGCAAAAAAAAATATGTTTTCATGTAAACAAAAAGTGTCAAAAAGGGCTTTGTCTTCAAGTGGTTAGAAGAGTGGATGTAAGCTTCCTAATGTTGTGTATAAAATGCGAGAACAGTTCAAAACCCCCCCAAATGACCCCATTTTGGAAAGTAGACACCCCAAGCTATATACTGAGAGGCATGTCGAGTCCATGGAATATTTTATATGTTGACACAAGTTGCGGAAAAAAGACAATTTTTTTTTTTTTTTGCACAAAGTTGTCACTAAATGATATATTGCTCAAACATGCCATGGGCATATGTGGAATTACACCCCAAAATACATTCTGTTGCTTCTCCTGAGTACGGGGATACCACATGTGTGAGACTTTTTGGGAGCCTAGCCGCGTACGGGACCCCAAAAACCAATCACCGCCTTCAGGCTTTCTAAGGGTGTCAATTTTTGATTTCACTTCTCACTGCCTATCACAGTTTCGGAGGCCATGGAATGCCCAGATGGCACAAAACCCCCCCAAATGACCCCATTTTGGAAAGTAGACACCCCAAGCTATTTGCTGAGAGGTATTGTGAGTATTTTGCAGATCTCGCTTTTTGTCACAAAGTTTTGAAAATTGAAAAAAAAAAAAAAAGTTCTTTCTTCATTTTAAAAAACAAATGAGAGCTGTAAAATACTCACCATGCCTCTCAGCAAACAGCTTGGGGTGTCTACTTTCCAAAATGGGGTCATTTGGGGGGGTTTTGTGCTATTTTGGCATTTTATGGCCTTCAAAACTGTGATAGGTAGTGAGGAGTGAAATCAAAAATTTGCGCCCTTAGAAATCCTGGAGGCGGTGCTTGGTTTCCGGGGTCCCGTACGTGGCTAGGCTCCTAAAAAGTCCCACACATGTGGTATCCCCGTACTCAGGAGAAGCATCAGAATGTATTTTGGGGTGCAATTCCACATATAACCATGGCATGTGTGAGCAATATATCATTTAGTGACAACTTTTTGTAATTTTTTATTTTTTTTGTCATTATTCAATCACTTGGGACAAAAAAAAAATATCAATGGGCTCAACAGGCCTCTCAGCAATTTCCTTGGGGTGTCTACTTTCTAAAATGGGGTCATTTGGGGGGGTTTTGTGCTATTTTGGCATTTTATGGCCTTCAAAACTGTGATAGGTAGTGAGGAGTGAAATCAAAAATTTGCGCCCTTAGAAATCCTGAAGGCGGTGCTTGGTTTCCGGGGTCCCGTACGTGGCTAGGCTCCTAAAAAGTCCCACACATGTGGTATCCCCGTACTCAGGAGAAGCAGCAGAATGTATTTTGGGGTGCAATTCCACATATAACCATGGCATGTGTGAGCAATATATCATTTAGTGACAACTTTTTGTAATTTTTTTTTTTTTTGTCATTATTCAATCACTTGGGACAAAAAAAAAATATATTCAATGGGATCAACATGCCTCTCAGCAATTTCCTTGGGGTGTCTACTTTCTAAAATGGGGTCATTTGGGGGGGGGTTTGTACTGCCCTGTCATTTTAGCACCTCAAGAAATGAGATAGGCAGTCATAAATTAAAAGCTGTGTAAATTCCAGAAAATGTACCCTAGTTTGTAAACGCTATAACTTTTGCGCAAACCGATAAATATACGCTTATTGACATTTTTTTTACTAAAGACATGTGGCTGAATACATTTTGGCCTAAATGTATGACTAAAATTGAGTTTATTCGATTTTTCTTATAACAAAAATTAGAAAATATCATTTTTTTTCAAAATTTTCGGTCTTTTTACGTTTATATCGCAAAAAATAAAAATCGCAGAGGCAATCAAATACCATTAAAAGAAAGCTCTATTTGTGGGAAGAAAAGGACGCAAATTTCGTTTGGGTACAACATTGCATGTCCGCACAATTTACAGTTAAAGCAGCGCAGTGCAAAATTCTGAATTCACCTCTGGTCCTTTAGCTACCAAATGGTCCGGGGCTTAAGTGGTTAAACTAGGTGTTTTGGGACTATTATGTGCGGGATTATGGTTACAGTGGGTTAATCTGGACTTTTAAGGGTGGGATTATGGTTATGTTGAGGGTTTTTGCCATTATGAGGGGTGGGATTATGGTTAATTTAGTTTTTTTTGGACTATTATGTGCGGGATTATGGTTACAGTGGGTTAATCTGGACTTTTAAGGGTGGGATTATGGTTATGTTGAGGGTGTTTGCCATTATGAGGGGTGGGATCATGGTTAATTTCGTTTTTTTTTTTACTATTTTGTGCGGGATTATGGTTACAGTAGGTTAATCTGGAGGGTGCGATTATGGTTATGGTGGGTGGTTTGGGACTATGAAAGGTGGGATTATGGTTATGGTGGGTAGTGTTGGACTATGACGGATGGGATTAAGGTTATGGTGGGTGGTTTGGGACTATGATAGGTGGGATTATGGTTATGGTGGGTAGTGTTGGACTATGACGGATGGGATTAAGGTTATGGTGGGTGGTTTGGGACTATGATAGGTGGGATTATGGTTATGGTGGGTAGTGTTGGACTATGACGGATGGGATTACGGTTATGGTGGGTGGTTTGGGACTATGATAGGTGGGATTAAGGTTATGTTATACAAGTAAATATGCGCATGAGTCCAAATCGCTGTTATCCTTAGAGTTTGGGGTTTAGGATAGTGTATGTACAATGCATGTACAATCGGTAAACATAGAGACCAGGCTCTCGGGGCATGTGGAGGGGAGAGAGAAAAAATGAATAAATGAATGAAGGGGAGGGAGCCGGGCGGGGAGTAGTAAAAACAGTCACATATACAGTCTCAGGGCTGCCATCAAGGAGAAACAGAAACCGTGTTCCAAAAGTACTGAAAAGAAAAGCAAGGGGAGAGGCGCCTCTGAGTGCAGATGTTTAAAACAATTTAATAAGAGATTGCAGTACAAGCAACTCACATTTTACTGGATAAAAACAGGCATTGTACGATTTCCATATGTAGAAGAGGGTATCATCAGGTCAGTCATCAGCCTCCTTCTCCTGCTGGGGCGCTGTGTTGCTGGTTCTTCCTATCTGCACCGCTTTATATGGATGGAATAGCCGGCGGCAGTGGAGATACTGCAGAGCACGGCCTGGGTGATGGTTTTTCCAGCAGGCGAGGGCCGATGACGTCTATTTTTACAGCGAAAACGCGGTAAAAACGCCTCAGTGTGAAAGGGGCCTTACTGTTGAATTAAATAATATGGACCGTTGAAAAAAAGAAAATGGAAGGAGTTGCTTGTTGGTCATGGATAGATAGATAGTTAAATAGAAAAATAAATAGGAAAATAGATAGAATATATAAAATATGACAATCAAATAATGGGAAAGTTATGTTTTTATGTATCCACAGATGAGTAGATTACGTATTATGTGTATAATTCTTCAGTGTCAAGGATAATGTATAAAAACGTATATTGTAGAAACTATTTGGTTATTGAAATTTCAAAGAATGGAAGAAATTGTATTTATTAATTAATAATTTATATTACAAAACAATATAATTTAATATAATCAAAGATATTAATTTCTCCTTTAGGTTAAAATAGCTATATGATATGGTTAAATTTATAAGAAGTAAAATCTATGAAGGTAAAGGAAGAACATTTTTAATATTACATAGTTTAGATGGAGAATAAATTAAAATTAATAAATAATATAATAATTTATAGATTCTTGATGGAATGAAATGGTTAAATATTTCACAGGAATAGGTTTTGGAAAAAGCGTATGTACAATATCTGAAACACTTAATTGTATGAATGTTTATTTTATTGTATGTATTGGAAAAAAAGAGGATCAGAAACATTTATTATTTAAGATGAATGCACTTATTTTGTTTGTTAATAATAGTGCATTGAGGGGGAATTGTTAGATATTGAATTTATTACTATTTTAAGTGATAAAAGTTTCTTTAATCTTTATTGAAACATGTTAATTTTGAGGGTTGCTGAGGACAAGAGAAAGGTCATTTACATCTATTCTAAGGAACTATGTCAGGACAATGGGTGGAGTTCTGTTACTTAATATACACAAGTGGGTGTTACTTCTGTGGACAGTAGTATCACCTTCCTAGGAGCGATGCTAAATCTAAATGATGCTTACCTCAGCATTACAAACAGTATAAGAACCAAAGGGTTTTGAACATGAGTTAGGAATGTCGGGCGATGAGGCCCTAGAGGAAGATGGTGGGGAAGTGACCCTTCATTATGCAAGGTCGGCGGACCCTGCTCGAAGATATACCATCATACCATCTGACACCTAATTTTTCCTTCTGAAGCAACCACCTTACCATGTGTTACCAGCTGTCATTATGTAAGCATTGTCATTTGCTTGTCTTTCTGAAGAATAAACAACCGTTGTTGAAGATAACCTGGCTCTATTGAATTTTGGAACAAAATGCCTAGGAAGGAGACACTAATTGTTTTTACAAGTGTCTCTACCCTTGGCATATATACTCTTTTTTTTAACTGTGGTGGTGAAATCACCTCCTACAGCGTTGGAGTCACAGCTTTATGTATCGTGGGAGCAAACGCTGTTGCTGTCAAGATAAATAAATCTGCGCTGCAACTGAATGGCGTACCTGCTAAGCACATGATGGTTAACATTAAAACAAAGTAACATTACAGTATAACAGTAAGAATTTACCATTCCATACCTGCAAAGCAAATACCAAAAAAAAAAATAGTGAAAAATAAAACATTTTTTTAACGCAACCTGTGCCTAAAATATATATATGCCGAAGCATGGGGGCATCCCCCCACAAAAAAGTTATGCCGCGTACACACGGTCGGACTTTTCCACGGGCAAGCCTCCGTCGGAATTTCGACCGTATGTACGCGGCATTAGGAGCAAAATCGCTCATCCGCCCCTGCTGCCCCCATGCTTCGGTATATATGCTCTTTTTTTTAACTGTGGTGGTGATATCGTGGGAGCAAACGCTGTTGCTGTCAAGATAAATAATTCCGCGCTGCAGCTGAATGACGCACCTGAAAACAAAAAATTACATACTTGAAAAGCAAGCATGATAAAACATTGCAGAATAGAATACAGTAAAAAAGAGCAGAACAATAGAGAGAAAATAGAGAGAGAGAGAGAAAGAACAACAAAACGACAACTATTTTTTCTTTTTAAATTTTACATTTTTTTTGTGGGTTTTTTTTTACACTTTTTTTTGGAACTTTAACAACTGTAACGGTTCGGGTCTCTCAAAATGCAATGGCATCTTGGGAGACCCTGTGTAAGTGTGTCCTAGTCTGTGAAATGCTGTACCCTACACTAAAACTTCACTTTTGTGTGGTAGCGTTCAAAACATTTACCAATGCAAAGACCAGGATTGTCAGGACAGAGTGGACAAAAATAACGGGTGTCACGCTTAAATCCGCGCTTGCTAAAGACACAACATCTTTTTTGGGGGGCTCGTTGGGTAGGGGTACTCTCGAGGACATATGGAAAATGCCTCTCATGCAGCCAGCTTACTGCATTTGGTTGGGGATGGTGAGGTGCAGAACCGCCTGGATACAGGAGGTCTGTGACTATCTCATCCTGGAATTTTAGGAAGGATAAAGTCCCGCCTGAAGCTCTGTATAGCGCATGAGCGTTCAGCAAAGCCAATTGAAAGGACAGATACACTTTTTTGTACCAGCGTATCGCCTTACGGGCAATGTGATATGGCGCCAACAACTGGTCGTTGAGGTCCACCCCTCCCATATTTTGGTTATATTCATGGACACAGAGGAGTTTCTCCACAACACCAGTCGCCGTACGAATTTGGGCTGTCGTGTCTGCGTGAAGGGAGGTAAGAAGGAAAACATTCTAATTATCCCTCCACTTCACAGTGAGCAAATTATTACACTTCAAGCAGGCTCTCTCCCCCAGCCTAAGACGGGAATCTACAAGCCCCTGGGGAAAGCCCCGGCGATTAGGTCGCACGGTGCCACATGCTCCAATCTGATGAGCAAACAAGTGACTAAACAGTGGCACGCTTGTGTAATAATTTTCCACATATAAGTGGTACCCCTTTCTGAATAAGGGTGACACCAAGTTCCACACTATCTTGCCAGTGCTCCCTATGTAATCTGGGCAGTTCTCTGGCTCTACCTGACTATCTTTTCCCTCATAAACCGTAAAGCTCCATACATAGCCTGTTGCCCTGTCACAGAACTTATAGAGCTTGACCCCGTATCTGGTGCGCTTGCTGGGAAGGTACTGCTTGAAAGACAAGCGGCCAGAAAATTTAATCAGGGACTCATCAACGCAGACATCTTGATCGGGAATAAACAAGGCTGCAAAACGTTTGTTGAAGTGGTTTATGAGGGGCCGAATTTTGTAGAGCCGATCGTATTCAGGGTCTCCACGTGGACGACAAAGTTAATTGTCGTTGAAATGCATGAACCGCAAGATCTGCTCGTATTATTTCCTGGGCATGGAGGCAGAGAACACGGGCATATGGTCAATTGGGCGCGTGGACCAATAGGTGCGTAATGACGAGAATTTATGTGTGCCCATGTTGAGGGAAAGACCCAGAAAGGTTTTAAATTCGGAAACCGTAATTGGTTTCCAATCTCTGGCAATGGAAGGCAACTGGGGACTAGTGGCGATGAATTGACCAGCATATAAATTACTCTGGTCCACAATAGATCTATAGAGATCTTCCGCTAAAAACAGCGAATAAAAATCAAGTGGCGTAAAATCAGCTGTTTCCACCTGAATACCGGGTTGGCCAGTGAATGGGGGAAGTACGGGTTCTGCATAAGTGTTGGGCACCCAATCAGGATAGGCGAATTCTGCAGGAAGGGCACTATGGGCACGACGGGCCTGCCTTTGTCTTCTTCTTGGTGGCAGCGGGGCACTACTTGTGCTTGCCACCTCGCCAGCTTGAACTGCACTTATGGGACTTGCCATGTCACCAAGTGTTACTGCAGTGCTGGATGTACGCCCAGGCTGTACTAGGCCGCTGGTGCTTGCCAGTTCACCAGAAGGAATAGTGGCGCTAGTACTATTCTGCTCCATAATACGAGAGCCCTGCGGTTCTTGCTCCTCAACAACATCAGAAGATCGGGATCGGGTACGCCTGACCTTAGCAGGGACCTCATCTTCGTCGTCAGTGCTATCTGACATGGGGCCGCTGTCTTCGCAGTCTTCTACGGGAATGTATTCTGAGCCTGAATCTGACAGATACGTGACCTCCTCTTCACTATCTGTCATGCTCAGAATCTCGTAGGCCTCTTTACTAGTGTACCTCGATTTGCCATTTTGGGCTCTAAATTTAGTGGTACACTAGTAAGATTCACAGGTAAAAAAGCACCTGACTGTCAGAAAATGTATCAAACACTACAAAAAAAAACTGTTAGCGATCGCAGGGATCAGGCCTGTCTCTGCGAACTCTGCAGTTATGTGTGTTGTGTTTGGTAAGTGACAGTGATCGATCGATACTGCACTTGGGTGGGCTGGGCGGAGGGGCTCAACGCAGGTGCTAGCAGGTATCTGGGCTGATCCCGCTAACACTGCGTTTTTGGGAACCCTAAACCGCTGGGGACGCTAGTATAGATCTGATCAGATACTTTACCACTAAGGGAGGTGTATGCTTTGCGCGTGGGTGTTAGCGTTACTGGCACTAACCTGACGCTGCCTGGGGCGACGCAGACCCTCTCTGAGTCTAAAACCTAATTGATATCACCCGCCGGGTGATCAGGGGGTTAAACCTTTTTTGGGTTATATACGGCGGGTGCCCTGATGCTATGAAAAGCAAACTAACAAACCAGCGTCACCCGTAACACTTATACAGTGATCACTGGTGAAAGGGTTAACTAGGGGCAATCAGGGGGTTACAACCTTTATTAGGTAATATATGGGGGTACCTGACGATATATAAAAACCTGACGGGTAACCTAAATAACTAACTGGCTAACCAGTGTCACCAGTGAAAACTTATACGGTGATCACTGGTGAAAGGGTTAACTCTAGGGGCAATCAGGGGGTTAAAATAATATATGGGGGTTTCTGACGCTATAAAAATCTGCGGCACTAATACAGCGATCGGAAAAACGATCGCTTAGTGAAGCTGGCGATATGTTGTGAAAGGGTTACCTGGGGGTGCGATCAAGGGGTTAAACCTTTATTGGGGGGGGTTAGGGGGCTACCCTGGACCTAAAGGGGGCCTAAACCAAAACTGCCCTGCAACTGTTTACTGTCACAAATGACACTGATTGCAGTAATCAGTAAAAAAATGACCACTGCAAATGGTGACACTGTGACTGGGGGTACTGGGGGTGATCTGGGGGGTGATCTGGGGGTGACTGGGGGGTGTAAGTGTGCCTACGTGTACTAGTATCAGTGTAGTGTTGGTGCACTCTCCTCGTGCCGGACCGTAAAGACCGCCGCATGGAGAGATGACATCACTTCCTCTGCCTGTGTTTACATTACACAGGCAGAGGAAGCATCCCATTCGCCGGGAGCGATCGCGAGGGGGTGGCCAGAAACCAATGGATGCCCCCTCATCCCGGATCACTCCCACAACGAAAACCACCGCTCCATGTACATTTGAAGGCAGTCACGTACAGGTACGTGATTGTGCCAGTCCGTGCCATTTTGCCGATGTATATGCACATGGGGCGGTCATTAAGTGGTTAAATATAGGCACCACATTGGCCCTGCGCCAATCCGGTGGTACTATTTCCGTCATTAATGAGTCCCTAAAAATTAAATACAATGGCTTTGAAATTACAGAGCTCAATTCTTTTAGGATCCGTGGGTGTATGTCTTCTGGTCCTGGTGCTTTATCCACCTTTATTCTGTCTAAATATTTCTGGACCATATCACCTTTGAGCCATTGTGGATTTGGGGCTGTGTCACTACCACCCCCATTTTGGACATGAGCTCCCCCATGCTCCTTTGTATACACAGAGCTGAAAAATAGGATTTTTATAACAGCTTACCTGTAAAATCCTTTTCTTGGAGTACATCACGGGACACAGAGCGACATAGTCATTACTAATGGGTTATATAGATACCGTCAGGTGCTGGCACTGGCAACTTCCAAAACCGGAAGTACCCTCCCCTATATAAGCCCCTCCCATCCGGGAGCACCTCAGTTTTGTAGCAAAGCAATAAGTGTCCCCAAAGAGGGGCGGGAGCTCTGTGTCCCGTGATGTACTCCAAGAAAAGGATTTTACAGGTAAGCTGTTATAAAAATCCTATTTTCTTTCTCGTACATCACGGGACACAGAGCGACATAGTCATTACTAATGGGATGTCCTAAAGCAATGCCAAATGAGGGGGGGGATACACCATATATAAGCTGAGCGCTATCAGACATGAGGATCTTTTGCGGCCTGCAACACACTGCGCCCAAAGGCGACATCCTCCTGACTTCTAACGTCCACCTGGTAGAACCTAGTAAACGTGTGAACTGAAGACCATGTTGCGGCCTTACAGATTTGAGCCAGGGAGGCCTGGTGATGCACTGCCCATGAAGTTCCAACTGCTCTCGTGGAGTGCGCTCTAACTTTGAACGGAGGCGGTCTCCTTCTCAAGCCATAAGCTTGCATAATGACCTGTCGAATCCACTTGGCTAAAGTAGATTTTGACGCTGCCTGACCCTTTCTGGGGCCTTCTGGCAGAATAAACAAAGTATCCGTTCTGCGAATCTGAGCAGTGGCTTTTAGATAAGCTTTAACTGCTCTTACTACATCCAAAGAATGCAATAACTTTTCCTCTACCGAAGTAGGTTTGGGGAAAAAAGAAGGAAGAACCACATCTTGGTTCAAATGAAACCTCGATACCACCTTAGGAAGAAAGGCTGGATGAGGACGTAACACTACTCTGTCCTTATGGATAACCAGATATGGCTCCTTACAGGACATAGCTGCTAATTCCGATACTCTTTTAGCCGAACAAATGGCTACTAGAAAAATCAATTTCCTGGTGAGAAGCACCAAGGAAATATGCTGTAATGGTTCAAATGGTTGTTTCTGTAGAACCGACAGAACCAAGTTTAGATCCCATGGACATATGGGAATATTAACCGGAGGACTAATACGCATCACTCCTTGTATAAAGGCTTTGACTAGTGAATGCGAAGCCAAGGGCCTTTGAAAAAATATTGACAAGGCCGAAATCTGACCCTTGATAGTACTCAAGGCAAGCTTCCTATCTACAGCCCACTGTAGGAAGTCCAGAATCCTACCTATTACGTACTTATGTGGATGCCATTTCTTGGCCTCACACCACGCGATGTACGCCTTCCAGATTCTATAGTAGATCTGCCTGGATACCGGCTTCCTGGCATTGATCATGGTAGATACCACAGCATTAGAGAGCCCTCTCTTTTTTAGAATGTGGGCTTCAATAGCCAGGCCGTCAAACCTAGGGCTGGTAAGGAAGGGTGGTATATCGGTCCTTGCGAAAGCAGGTCCGGACGACGTGGGAGAGTCCAAGGACTCCCCACTGAAATTTTACAATCTCCGCGTACCACGCTCTTCGGGGCCACGCTGGAGCCACCGGAATCACTGGTTTCTTTTCTACCCTGATTCTGCGGAGTAATCGAGGTAACCATTGTGGCGGTGTGAATGCATATATCAGCTTGAACTGATCCCAAGGGAACACTAGGGCATCCGAGCCGCAAGCTAGGGGATCCCTTGTCCGAGAGACAAACCTGTCCCCCTTTGCGTTGAATCTGGATGCTAGAAGATCTACATCCGATGTTCCCCACCGCTGACATATTGTCCAGAAAACCTCGGGGTGAAGGGACCCTTCCTCTGGGCCTAATTGCTGGCGACTTAGAAAGTCCGCCTTCCAATTCTCCACTCCTGGAATGAATACCGCAGATATGGCTGGGACATATTTTTCTGCCCATTTCAGGATGTAATTTACTTCCCTCTGGGCTGCACGACTCCTGGTGCCCCCCTGATGATTGATATATGCCACTGCTGTGGCATTGTCTGATTGAATTCTGACAGGGGACCCTTGGAGTTTGGATGTCCATGCTACTAGGGCATACCGGGCTGCTCGTATCTCTAAGAGATTGATGGGCAGGGCCTTTTCTGCATCCGACCATCTGCCCTGGAGAGACTATTGCTCCAGTACTGCTCCCCAGCCTATAAGGCTGGCATCTGTAGTGACCACCTTCCAAGAAATCGGACTGAAGGATTTCCTTTTTTCCAGATTCTGGGGAACCAACCACCAACGGAGGCTCTTGCGAACGGAAGGGGACAAGGACATTGTAAGTCTAGGGCCTGAACTTTTTTTGTTCCAGGCTGACAGTATGGCCCCTTGCAAATTCCTTGAATGGAATTGACCGTAGGGTACTGCTTCGAATGATGCCACCATTTTTCCCAGCAGCCTCATATACAGGCGTATGGACGGCTGTCTTTTTTGTACCCACTAAGTGGATCAAATCTTTCAAAGACAACACCTTTCCTCGAGGCAAGAATATTTTTCTCCGGCCTGAATCCAACCTTAGCCCCAAGTATTCCAGACTTTTGACTGGTTTTTAGGGCTGACTTGTCTCGGTTGATAATCCAACCGTGAGATTCCAGATACTTGATTGTCTTGTGAACGACCACGTCTAGTTTTTTCACTGAGTGGTCTATCAGCAACAAGTCATCCAGATATGCCATTATCATTACACCTTGTGTTCTTAGATTGGCCAATAAAGGGCCAGAATTTTTGTAAACACTCGTGGTGCTGTGGCCAAACCGAAGGGTAAGGCTCTGAACTGAAAATGGCGCCCTTCTACTGCAAAGCGTAGAAATTTTTGGTGGACTGGAAAGATGGGAATGTGCAAATAAGCATCTTTGATGTCGATCGCGGCTAACCAATCCTCCCCTTGTAGGGCAGTGGCCACCGATCGGATCGACTCCATCGGAAAGTCCTGATATACAGGAATTTGTATAGCCCTTTTAGAATTAATATGGGCCTCCCGTCCGCGTTTGCTTCGGGACTGTAAAGAGGTTTGAGTAAAACCCGAACCCTCATTCTTCCAGGGGAACCTCCATAATTACTCCTTGGAGCAATAGTTGTTCTAGTGCCAACAGGAGGGACTCTCTCTTCCGGGGATCCCTTGGCACGTTTGACCTCAAAAATGGGAAGGAGGAGAGTCTTTTAACTCCAAACTGTATCCCAAACCTACTGCGGAGAGCACCTATCTGTCTTGATCGTGTCCCACCAGGTCTCTTGCGAACAACTGGAGTCCTCCCCCCACCCGACTGAGTGGGGGCTTCAATGAATTTAACTTTGGGGGAGGTTTTGTACCTCCCCTGACCCAGGGTTTCTCATTACCCTGCTACTGTCCCTGTTTTTTACCCCCGGGATTTGACCGAGGAGGCCGTCGGAACTGTTACACAGCCGATGCCCCAGGGACTGGAGAAGCAGGCCTCTTAAAGAGGGACCTCTAACTCTGTTTTTAACCGGCAAGAGCGTATTTTTACCGCTGGAAATTTTCTGGATATATTTGTCCAGGTTTTCCCTGAATAAGCGTTCACCATGAAATGGGACGCTAACCAGCCATTCTTTACAGGGAGCTTCAGCAGACCAGTTTTTGAGCCATAGGAGCCTACGCATATGTACTATAGACAGCGTAAGGCGGGAGGCCTGATGGACTGAATCCTCTATGGCGTCAACCGCAAAGCCTAAGGCTCTAGGTAGATCAGCTAGGGCAAAGCCTGCTGATCTGTCAAGTCCCTCAAGACCTGTTTCAACTGATCCTTCACTGCTTAGCAGACCCCAATAGCTGCTACTGCTGGTTGTATCACCAAGCAGATTTTCATAAGGACTCCAATCTTTTATCTATTGGGTTCTTGAACATTTGGACATTATCCACTGGACATGTCAGTGATTTATACATACAAGAGATGGCTGCGTCCACTGTAGGGACCTTCCATTTTATTTTTTTTGATGAACTTATCCTCCATGGGATAGACCACCGTAAATCTCTTGGGGGAATAAATATTTTCTCAGGACGTTCCCAATCCTGGTAAATGAGCCCTTTCAGTAAAGGGTGAAGTGGAAAAGAACAAACAGTCTGGGGGCTTCTAGCGACCCCAACGAGGATACAGTAGTGGTTGATGGTTCCGCAAGGTGCATTTTTAAATGCTGATCGGACCATGTTAGTCAGAGACTGAACCCATAATATTTCAGCTTGAGATGCTGAGAAAAGGTTCCCCCACTGTTGATTCCTCTATAACAGAATCAACCTCATCCTGATCCCCTTCAGGCAGGTCGATCCCTGTATGGGACTGTTGCTCTGCTAACAGGCACTCTGAAGAAGGAGACGGAGATCGGGCGTGCTTTCCCTGACAGGGAGGCAGCGATAAATGTTGACAATCTCTCTCTAATCCTCCCAGAGCTGAGGAAAAAACCTCCTCTGTTACATACACAGGAGCAGGTGAACTGAGGACAGCCACAGTACCAAGTACCCCTGCGGGGTCTCTACGGTCACTTACCTCTGAACTTCAGGGCAGACTGGTGCAGCAGAAGTATGCCCAAGATCCTCCGAGCCCGATGAGACCCCCTTCGCTTCCTGGAAGATTCAGTTCCGGAGCTTCTGGACGGCATATTCCTAAGCCTAAAGCTGAGGTATTCCAGCCGTAATACACCACTTTTACTGAGAATAGTCTAGCACAATTGCTGCTATATCACAGTTGGTGTCTACTAATGTGCCTTTCTAGGGGATGCCTGTATCAACCGCTTGCTGTATGCCCTTTTTTTAAAATGTTGCCAGCTCTGTCTCTGTACTTCATAGCCAGCTCACCACACAAAACTGTGGTTTTAACATGCTGGGACGCCCGCACATGCGCAGAAGCGCTGCGGCGCACACAGAGCGTCATCCCCCAGGCTCCGCCCCCTTTCCTGGCTCACCTCTATATATAGAGGCGCGTGCACGCGCACGCGCGCGGCCACGTGCGCCTTCGGCGCTAATTTTGAAAAATGGAGACTAGGGACAAGAGCCAGGGCCCCTCTTTGCCGCAGGCCGGGGGATGGACGAGCATTGCAACATGGCAGAGGAAGCAGTTTCCCATAAGAGAACTCACCATCTGCCTGGACTTGCTCTGCTGAGAAGAAACTAGTCCACATGACAAGAAAACATTCCACAGCAGCCTCTAGTGGACAAACACAGGTACCGCAGTCTAATATCTTAAATATATATAAAAAAATATATATATTTTTTTTTTTTCTTGACCACCATTAAAAATTATTACATTTTTTTAGTAGTTACAGGCATGCACAGAATTTTGCGGGAATACCATTAGGTAACAGACAGAAAGACAAATTAGGCTTGGGGGTCCCCCAATAGAACCAAGTTCCTGGGGGCCCCCACTTACCTGTTCCCCGCCGCAGGACTTTGTTTGGTCCACAAAAGCCCAAACTTCACCTATCACGGCAGGCATTGTAATCAAACCTTCAGGGACCGGGTTCCCAAGGATTCCACTCCCCTGGACCTGTATAGCACCCTGCACAGAAAACATCTTGGTCGTGGGTATGACCAGAGCTCTGGATCCCAGGGTCCAGCTCTCCTAAGAGAAGCATTACAGGCAAAACCTTGCTCTTCTCTGCAAGGCCCGGGTACCGACCGTTTAGCTATGAAGCTTTTTTGGTCGGATCCGGAATAGCTTACTGAGGCCCAAAAGAACCTGTACGCAAGCTCAGTGAAAAACACATGTTTCTTCTTGGCCAACACCTTAGACACTGGCAAAAAACTGGGGTGCTCCCGGATGGGAGGGGCTTATATAGGGGAGGGTACTTCCGGTTTTGGAAGTTGCCAGTGCCAGCACCTGACGGTATCTATATAACCCATTAGTAATGACTATGTCGCTCTGTGTCCCGTGATGTACGAGAAAGAAAAGTATTTAATAAATTAGCCTTCTCTTTGTCCCCAGTCACCCACTCTAAATTATTTTGTAAAGGGCCTACATGCTCAGACTTGACCTTTTTACTATTAATATATTTGAAGAATTTTTGGGGGTTTGTCCTACTATCTTTTGCAATCTGTCGTTCATTTTGAATTTTTGCATCCTTGATTTCCTTTTTACATATCCTGTTATATTCTTTGTAACATTTAAATTACACTAATGTTCCCTAATTTTTATATTTTTTAAAAGCTCTTTTCTTATAGTTTATAGCTTTTTTAACTTTGGCCGTGAGCCACATAGGTTTTATTTTTAGCCTTTTAAACGTATTGCCCATGGGAATATACTTTGCAGTGAGTTCACAAACAGTCTTTTTGAAGAATTCCCATTTCTATTCTGTGCCCATTGATGCCAATATTCCCTCCCAGTCTAAGTCCAGGAGAGCAGCCCTCACCCTTGGAAAATTTGCTCTCTTGAAATTAAGTGTTTTTATCTTTCCCGTATGTGATTTTTGCTTACAACTAACATCAAATGAAATCATGTTATGGTCACTGTTACCCAGGTGTTCCTTTATCTGAACATTAGTAATACGCTCTGCATGGTTTGAGATTACCAGGTCCAACAGAGCATCATTCCTATTTGGGGCCTCAATAGACTGGACCATAAAATTGTTCTGCAATATGTTTATAAATTTTTGCCCTTTAACTGTCCCAGCAGTGCCATTACTCCAGTCAATTCCTGGGTAGTTAAAATCCCCCATTATTATCACCATCCCAGCCCTTGCAGCTCTTTCCATCTGTGCAAGGAGCTAAGTCTCCACCTCCTCATTAGTCTATAACAAACTCAAATGATTAACTTTGAACTACGCACATCTGTATGCAGTTCCACCCATAATGCTTCAGACTCATCCCACTCTCCATCCACCAGGTCCTCTTTCACACTCGCTTTGAGATCACTTCTCACATAGAAACAGACCCCTCCACCTTTCCTTTTTACCCTGTCTTTCCGAAGGAGTGAATAGCCAGGAATATTAATAGCCCAGTCATGTGAGGAATGAAGCCAAGTTTTAGCAATACCGATTACATCATAGCTCTCCTCATGCACCAGAGCTTCCAACTCACCTATTTTTCTTGGCAGACTTCTGGCATTGGTGAACAGCCACTTTAATGCATTAATATATTTTGACCAGTCACATACTATCCTCTTGGGTGTTCCCAGATTGCAACTAGGACTTGCTACTATACTTACCTTGGGTTTATGTGCTTTGGTTACCCTACCACTAATGCCCCTAATACTACCCTCTGGAATATGTTCCACGCTGACTCTCACTATCTCTGGACCCTCCTCCCCGTTGCCTAGTTTAAAAACCCCCTCAAACTTTTTGGCCATCCTTATTCCCAGCTGATCTGCACCCTCCTCATTTAGGTGCAGTCTGTCCCTTCTATAGTACTGGTTATTGACTGAGAAGTCAGCCCAGTCCTCCAGGAACCCAAACCCCTCCTTACTACACCAGCTCTTCAGCCACTTGTTCACTTCCCTAATCTCCCTCTGCCTTTCTGGTGTGGCTCGATGTACCGGTAGTATTCCTGAGAATACTACCTTGGAGGTCCTTTTCCTCAATTTAGCTCCCAAGTCCCTAAAATCGTTCTTTAGGAGACTCCATCTGCCTCTGACTTTGTCATTGGTGCCAACGTGCACCATGACAGCTGGGTCTTCCCCAGCCCTTCCCAGTAATCTGTCCACCAGATCCGTGATGTGCCGATGATGAATGTTCTACCTACATTAATTGACCTAGAACAATCTGGCTTCACCAAAGGAAGACAAACATCAGATGCCACTAGACCACTCATTGACATTATCTATATAGCAAGGAAGAAAAAAACACCACCCTTATGGTGGAATCCTTATGGGTGGAGCTCCAAAGGGATGAAGCTAAGAGGAAAATAATACTGGGAGTATGCTATAGGCCCCCTAACCTGGGGAGGAGGGGGAGACAGATCTCCTATCACAATTTGGATTAGCAGCAAGGATGGGAAGTGGTATCATAATGAGGGATTTTAATTATCCAGACATAGACTGGGCGGAGGGAACCCTGCATTCTTCTAAGGCTCGTCAGTTCCTAAATGTCTTGCAGGACAATGTTATGGGTCAGATGGTAGACGCAGCAACTAGAAATAAACCGTTACTGGATCTACTGATTACCAACAATACGCACCTGATCACGGATGTGGAAATATGGGCAATTTAGGTAACAGCGATCACAGGTCAATTGGCTTCAGTATAAATTACACAAATAGGAAACATAAGGGGAATACATATACATATACATATACATACACACTGAATTTAAAAAGAGCCAACTTCCTTAAACTACGAACCTTGCTAGAAGGCATAAATTGGGATAACATTTTTGGAACAAAGAACACGGAGGAGAGATGGCTTTGCTTTAAGAGCATATTAAATAAGGGCATTAACCAATGCATACCATTGGGTAATAAATTTAAAAGAGCGAACAAAAGTCCTGGATGGCTTAACTCCAATGTAAAAATGCATATAAAAGCAAAGGAGAAGGCCTTTTAAAAATACAAGGTTGAGCGATCATCATCAGCTTTCAGACTTTATAAAGAATGCAACAAGAAATGTAAGGGTGCAATTAGGGTGGCTAAGATAGAACATGAAAGACACATAGCGGAGGAGAGCAAAAAAAATCCCAAGAAATTCTTTAAGCATGTAAACAGTAAAAAAAGGAGGACAGACCATATTGGATGAGGAAGGACATCTGGTTACAAAGGATAGGGAGATGGCAAAGGTATTGAATTTAATTTTCTCCTCAGTCTTTACAAGGGAATCGGGGGGCTTCAGTAACCAAAACTGCAGTGTTTAGCCTCATGACACATCACAGGAAGCACCTTTATGGTTAACAACAGAGGACAAAATTAAAATTAGACTTGGGAAACTTAACATTAATAAATCACTGGGACCAGATGGCTTGCAGCATTGTACTTAGGGAACTCAGTCAAGTAATTGCCAGACCATTGTTCCTAATTTTTACTGACAGTCTACTGACTGAAATGGTACCAGCTGATTGGAGAAAAGCCAATGTAGTACCAATATTTAACCACTTAAGGACCGCCGCACGCCGATGTACGTCGACAGAATGGCACGGCTGGACACAAGGGCATACAGGTACGTCCCCTTTAACATCCCAGCCGCGGGTCACGTGTGTGCCGCCGGCGGCATGCTTGCGACGCGGTTCTGAGCTCCGTGACCGCGCCCGCGGGACCCGCGGACACGATCGCCACCGGTGTCCCGCAATCGGGTCACAGAGCTGAAGAACGGGGAGAGGTGAGTGTAAACAAACCTTTCCCCATTCTTCCTAGTGGCAGTGTCAGTGATCGTCTGTTCCCTGTCATAGGGAAAGACGATCAGTGATGTCACACGCCAAGCCACGCCCCCTTTCATTTAGAATCACACATTAGGTCACACTTAACCCCTACAGCGCAACCTACAGGTTAACCCCTTCACTGCCAGTGTCATTTTCACAGTAATCAGTGCGGATTTATACCACTGATCGCTGTAAAAATTACAATGGTCCCAAAATGGTGTCAAAAGTGTCCGATGTGTCCGATGTGTCCGATGTGTCCGCCATAATGTCACATATCGCCGCCATAACTAGTAAAAAAACAATTATTAATAAAAATGCCATAAAACTATCCCCTATTTTGTAGACGCTATAACTTTTGCACAAACCAATCACTATACGCTTATTGCAATTTTTTTTACCAAAAATATGTATATGAATACATATAAAAGAAAGAGTTTTTTGGGACTTTAAATGAGGCAGGAATCAAATGGGTCACTGCCTCCATCCCTAATCAATATTGACTATAAAGGAGGGAAGGGGGAGGGGGGAAAGTGGGACTTTAAATGAAGCACACAGCAGTAAATTGAAAAGTCAAGCGAGTAGAAAAAATGAGATTTATTTTGCATTGTACATTCATTTATAGCATATTTTGGGCATACAGCCTCTCAGCCATGAATGTTTAGACGTTTACAAAACAAATACATGAAACCACATAATTTGATGTACATTTACATAATGAGTACAGAAATCGCATGATACTAGTAACAACCAGATAAAAACATAATTGCGGTCAAAAAATAAGAAGGGGTCCATGGTAAGAAATGTTGGTAATGAATAGTGGCTCTACGCGTTTTGCGACCCTGTAGTCGCTCATCAGGAGAATAAACCATGGCATTAAAATCTAAAAAAGAGAAGAAATATATAAATCTAAATAATACCAGATAGTTTGGGCTGGGCATTAAAGATGATCAGGAAGAAAAATAAGGACATTTTAGGGGGGGGGGGAAGAAAGGGGGGTTCAATGGTTACAGAGAACTTGGCGTGCGAGCTTGGCATGCCAACCGAAATCGCCAATGCGACTCTGGGCTCCCTCTCGAGGCACTGTAGAGGTCTGGAAAGGTAGCAACAGCCACACAAAGGCACGTCCCAGGCAGGTAATGTATGTTGATACCCTGCATAGGGGTGGAAAAAGTGGTCCCATATGGGGAACCTGAAAAATGAATAAATGTGAATGGTGTGAGGTATAGTAATGTATAAAAGTAAAATGTAAAAAATGGGAAGTGTAGGAAAGGTGAGTGCAAGAAAGGTTCACCTTCTTTTTGCAAGGAATCTCTCTCGTAGCCCTGCTGCAGAAATCGCCTGGTTAATACCTCTGCCTGCATCAAAAACTCCTGTGTATCAGAGCAGTTCCTGCGAAGCCTGAGGTATTGGCTCTTTGGAACCGCCCTGAGCCAGGAGTCATGACGACAGCTATCAACTGGTATAAAGTTATTTCTGTCAGTCTCTTTAAAGAAAGTAGAGGTCGCAAAACGATCGCCATTGATGGTGATTTTTAGATCTAAATTATGGATCTCAGACTGACTAGCCTCGTATTTGAAGCTGTATGCCTCTTTGATTATGATTAAGAGATATCATGAATTCACTCAAATCCTGAAATTGGCCATCCCATAGGAGGAGGATGTCATCAATATACCTGGCCCAAAGGGCTACTTGAGGTATGTCTTCTGAATAGACGACATCCTCCTCCCATTTTGCCATAAAGAGATTGGCCAGACTAGGGGCATACTTGGCCCCCATGGCAACTCCCGTATCCTGTCTATGGAAGTTGCCCTCAAACCAGAAGTAAATTGGAAGATGCAGCAAAACTCAAAAGGGACATGAGGAAATCTATTTGTTTCCCTGGGAGACCAGAGTCACGTTCTAAATAGCACCTGACTGCTTCAAACCCCAAATCATGGGTGATGATGGTATACAGCGACGTAACGTCCACCGTTACCATCCAGATCCCTTCTTTAGGAGAAAGACCAGACAATAGGCTAATAATATGCCTTGAGTCCTTGACATAAGAAGGCATCTTCCGTACAAGCGGTTGTAGATAGAAGTCTATATATCTGCCCACCCGGGATGTGATGGAATCAATCCCGCTCACTATAGGACATCCCGGGGGGCAGACAGGGTCTTTGTGTAATTTTGGTAGATAGTATATAGTCGGTGTACGAGGAGCCTTAGGCCAGGTTCACACCTATGCGAATTAGTTGCGGCTTACACCGCATCCAATTTGCATAACATTAAAAAATACATTCTTTTCAATGAGGCTGGTTCACATATGTGCGATGCATTCGCACTTCGCATTACCAAAAAAACGTGTGCGTTTTCTAGACATTGCGGTGCGGCTCAGGTGCGAATTCAGGTCCATTAACTTCTATGGCCACGCATCTGATCCGCAGATGTCTTCCGTTCTGAACATGACTTTTTTCAATGCTCACTACACTTCCCCCTCTCCCAGGTCAGCAAGTTTGCATGTTCCACCGCACACAAAATGCTGAACAGCTCTCTAATCTCCTTGCAGAGATAACAGAGCTGGAATTCGCACCGCACAAGTGTGAACCTAGCCTCAGGCACCAAGTACAGCTTTTCTTTGGCTGTAAGTATTCCCTCATAAGCGCTTTAGTAATTATTTATCTATCTATCTATCTATCTATCTACACATCTGACCAAACACTAGAGCAGCAGAAATGGACATTTTTAAATTTGTGGAAAATCGCACAGTGGACCTGAAAGATGTTTTCACAATCAACCCCACCACTGAAACAGGTGATCTGGACACCAATTTCAGAACATTTGGCCACCTTATGGCGAAAAAGGTGAGCCTTTGGTGGGATCTCATGTCACATGAACAATACATTAAAGAGAGATTGGTCCCAAGAAGGCTTAGGTGGGATGCTCCCATCAATGATGGATTACTTGATAAGGAGTAAGTGGAGGAATGGTTCCAATTTTTTTATAAAAAGGGATTGGAAGTATTACAATTCCTCCTAAAACGGAAACAGAAAAAACTGACAGCTATCAATAAAGAAATTGCAGATTGCAAAGTTATTTTAGAAGGATACAAGGAATCAGAATCATTTCTAACCCTCACTAACCAACTTAACAAAGTCCTAGAACAAAAAGATATTGATATAAAACAAAAGGAAAAAGAGAAAATATCTAAGGGACACCAATGATTATAAGTTGGAACAAGCATATAAATGGCAATTGAATCTAAAAAGCGGAAAAATAGGGTCCACTACATCCTCTCCAGGCAGAGGGGTCCGGAACGTATCTCCAGAGCAGAGTTTTAGATTGAGATCACCAGAAAGATATAGACATCCCAGAGACTATAATGGTGAATATGAGAGATCACCAAGAGGAAATGAGAATAACTATGATAGACAAAGTAGGGAGGAACCAAGGACCCCAAAACCTTGGTGGAGAAATAAGAATAACCACAAAGGTGGGTCCGAATCTCCCAAAAAACCTTTCTGGACAAATAACAAGAATAACCATAAACCGAATAATCACCATGATGGTCAATATGGAAACCAGGGAGGATATGCTCAAGGACATAATGGCAGTCATAGTCAGTATAACTCAGAGAGGAGGGATGAAAGGGAAAATAATACATATCCAGCCCAATACTATTCACATCAAGGAGGAAAAAATCCCTGATACCCACCACAAGGGGGTTACTCTGATTATGATCGGAATTATTATGAAAATAGGAGAAGTCCGATAAAAACCCAGAACAAATATGAGCCATTAAGAAATTATGGAGATGAGGAGGAACCCGGTACCTCTTCTTTTTTAGAGTATCGCAGGAGCGAGAGGACTCCACCCAGGCATGAACATATGATGTATGCCAGAAGCCCAAATGCAAGAGGGGAACACGAGGAGGATATAAGATTCAAAAACAAAAAAAGAAGGCTGAAATAGGTGAAGGGATACATAATATAAGTGGGATTGAACCGACAAAAACTGAACTACTAACTTTAGATAAGGGACTGAAATATGCGCCAAAGAGGCATTTAAATAAATTTGAGGCATATGTGGATGTTTTAAAGTACACAAGGAAGCTGAACATAAAAAAAATATCTATTGAATACCCAAATGCAACAGAATAATAGAGCATATACGCCAGGAAGAGTACAACACAGTGAATTACGAAACAAATCATTGTTCAATCCACAGGTATCAAATAACCAGCATGTGGAAGTATTCAATAAAATGGTGTTACGAGATTTGGAGAAACTAAAAGTAAAAAGAATGCCTGGCCCTCAGGCTATAAACAGAGGAATAAAAGAATTGGAGAAAAATAAGCAGGTAGTAATTAGACCTGCTGATAAAGGGGGAGCCATTGTGGTCTTATCGAAGGAGTATTACCATAGGGAATTAATGGGGCAACTAAATTACACCAACACATATATTAAGTTAAGAGGTAACCCCACAAATTAATATAAAGAACAACTTTCGGAACTGATTTTGAGAGGCTGTATGAAGAATATATTAACCAAGAGAGAGAAGAAATATCTTGTACCGGATATGTGCAGAGTTCCGGTTATATATACAGTACCTAAGGTACATAAAGATCTAAATAACCCACCGGGAAGACCTATTATTAACGGCATACAATCTCTCAATTCAAGACTGTATGTTGACCGGTTTATGCAACCTCTGGTGCCAAAGACACGTGCGTATTTGAGAGATACGAAACATCTCTTACAAATTTTGGAAAAGGTTGAACTAAATCCACAACAGACATATATGGTGGCCATGGCAGATGTTGCCTCACTCTATACGAACATAGAGCATGAACAAGCAATAAAGGCCTCTAGATGGGCTTTGGACAGCTTTAGCAACATAGCGTCTAAACAGAAAAGATTCATATTGAGGAGTTTAGCCTTCGGACTACAACACAATTATTTCTGGTACGGATCTGAGTACTACCGACAATTAAATGGAATAGGGATGGGGGCAAAATATGCCCCTAGTGTTGAATATTTTTATGTCCGAATGGGAGGAAGAAGCCATATATCTCGAGGAACCAGAACATTTGATTTTATATAAAAGGTTCATTGATGACTGTATCGTGATATGGAGTGGAAATGAAAGCACCTTAATTTAATTTTTTCAAAAACTCAATGTGAACCAAAAAAATATCAAACTAACATATACAATAAGTGATAAAACCATACAGTTTCTGGATTTGGAAATATTCATAGAGAACAACCAAATAAAAACCAAAACGCACTTTAACCACTTGACAACTGGGCACTTAAACCCCCTTCCTAACCAGACGAATTTTCAGCTTTCGGTGCTCTCACATTTTGAATGACAATTACTCAGTCATACAACACTGTACCCATATGACATTTTTGTCCTTTTTTTCACACAAATAGAGCTTTCTTTTGGTGGTATTTAATCACTGTTGGGTTTTTTATTTTTTGCGCTATAAGAGAAAAAAGACTGAAAATTTTGTAAAAAAATGAATTTTTCTTTGTTTCCGTTATAAAATTTTGCAAATTAGTATTTTTTCTTCATACATTTTGGCCAAAATTTATACTGCTACATATCTTTGGTAAAAATAAGTACAAATTGGTGCATATTTTTTGGTCTTTGTGAAAGTTATAGAGTCCACAAGCTATGGTGCCAATATCTGAAAATTGATCACACCTGAAGTACTGACGGCCTATCTCATTTCTTGAGACCCTAACATGCCAGAAAAGTACAAATACCCCCCAAATGACCCCTTTTTGGAAAGAAGACATTCCAAGGTATTTAGAAAGAGTCATTGTGAGTTTTTTGAAGTTGTAATTTTTTCCCACAATTCTTTGCAAAAATCAAGATTTTTTTTTCTTTTTTTTTTTTTCCACAAAATTGTCATATTAGCAGGTTATTTCTCACACACAGCATATGCATACCACAAATTACACCCCAAAACACATTCTGCTATTCCTCCCGAGTATGGCGATACCACATGTGTGAGACTTTTACACAGCGTGGCCACATACAGAGGCCCAACATGCAGGGAGCACCATCAGGCGTTCTGGAGAACCCAGGCCAATTCTGACATTTCTCTCCTACATGTAAAAATCATAATTTGTTTGCTAGAAAATTACATAGAACCCCAAAACATTATATATGTTTTTTTAGCAAAGACCTTAAAGAATATAATGGTGGTCATTGCAACTTTTTATCTTGCACTGTATTTGCGCAGAAATTTTTCTAACGCGTTTTTTACGGAAAAAAAATGTTTTGTGCATAAAAGAAAAAAAAAACAGTAAAGTTAGCCCAATGTTTTTGCATAATGTGAAAGATGAAGTTACGCCGAGTAAATAGATACCTAACATGTCACCCTTCAAAATTGCACACGCTTGTGGAATGGCGCCAAACTTCGCTACTTAAAAATCCCCATAGGCAACGCTTTAAATATTTTTACTGGTTACATGTTTTGAGTTACAGAGGAGGTCTAGGGCCAAAATTATTGCTCTCGCTCTAACGTTCGCAACGATACCTCACATGTGTGGTTTGAACACCGTTTTCATATGTGGGCGGGGCTTACGTATGCGTTCACTTCTGCATGCGAGCTCGCGGGGGCAGGGGCGCTTTAAAAAAAATATATATATTTTATTGTTCATTTTACTTTATTTATTTTAGTTTGACATGTTTTTCCGCCCCAAATTTTTTTTTTATCACTTTTATTCCTATTACAAGGAATGTAAACATCCCTTGTAATAGAAATATGGCATGACAGGTCCTCTTTACAGTGAGATATGGGGTCAATAAGACCCCACATCTCACCTCTAGGCTGGGAAGCCTGAAAAAAAAACAAAAAAAAACCCAATCCTGGCTTTGATCGTAGCGGTGAGTCGGTAGAAGCACCGGAGGGCAGCGGGAGGGGGGGGCATCCCCTCTCACCTTCCGTAGGAGCGATCAAGCGGTGGAACAGCCGCTATGATCATTCTTATGGTGCAGGGAATCGCCAGCTGAAAAAGAGAATATCTGAATGATGCCTGTAGCTGCTCCCATCATTCAGATATCTCAGCACAAAGTCAAGGACGTCATATGATGGCCGGCGGGCGGGAAGTGATTATTGCAGAGTATTGCCAGGTATTGCGGAGTATTGCCGGGTATTGAGGAGTATTGCCGGGTATTGCCGAGTATTGCTGAGTATTGCGGGGTATTGCGGGGTATTACGGAGTATTGCCGGGTATTGCCGGGTATTGAGGAGTATTGCAGGGTATTGCGGAGTATTGCAGGGTATTGAGGAGTATTGCAGGGTATTGTGGAGTATTGCAGGGTATTGTGGAGTATTGCCGGGTATTGTGGAGTATTGCCGGGTATTGTGGAGTATTGCAGGGTATTGAGGAGTATTGCGGAGTATGGCAGGGTATTGCGGAATATGGCAGAGTATTGCACAGTATGGGCAGAGTATGGGCAGGGTATTGCACAGTATGGGCAGGGTATTGCACAGGGTATTGCAAGGGTATTGCAGAGTATGGGCAGAGTATGGGCAGGGTATTGCACAGGGTATTGCAGAGTATTGCACAGGGTATTGCAGAGTATTGCACAGGGTATTGCAGAGTATTGGCAGGGTGTATTGCAGAGTATTGGCAGGGTGTATTGCAGAGTATTGCACAGGGTATTGCAGAGTATTGCACAGGGTATTGCAGAGTATTGCACAGGGTATTGCAGAGTATTGCAGAGTATTGGTTTGCAGAGTATTGGCAGGGTGTATTGCAGAGTATTGGCAGAGTATTGCACAGGGATGGCTGAGCAGGGATGGATGGATGGCTGGATCTGTGACTGCAATTGTCACAGATCCAGCCCACAGCTGACATGGGGGAGGGAGCGGACATGATCCGCTCCCTCCCCTCTCCTCTCACACTGTACCGATCGGTACAGAGAGGGGAGGGAGGAACCGGCGTCATGACATGACGCCGGTCTGTTTACAAGTGATCGCTCCGTCATTTGACGGAGCGATCACGTGATAAACGGCCGCGATTAGCGGCCATCTACCGTGATCCATGATGCGCCGGGTCTTCCAGACCCGGCGGTCACGGACATATCCCCAGGGGGCGCGCGGGAGCAAGATTCTGTGAGGACGTCCCTGGGACGTCCACTCAGGATAACTCGACCGCGCTGTGGACGTCTTTTGTACATGGCGCGGTCGGGAAGTGGTTAAACCAGTAGAAAGAAACAGCTATATACCAACAGACAGTTGTCATTTTGACCCCTGGCTGATTAACATACCCAAGGGTCAATTGATTAGGCTCCGGCGGAACTGCACAGACTCAAATGTATATTTAGAACAAGCAAACACAATTGGCAATAAATTTATCTCAAAAGGATATAATGAAGATTTTATCCAGGAAAAAATAAAAGAGGTATATGAAATCCCCAGAAATCATCTAATAAAAGGACAAAGAAAAAATGAATAACAAAATCTCAAGAGGTAGCAATAATTATGGATTTTAATATTCAGCACAAACAATTGGAAAAAATCTTTATGAAACACTGGCCTATATTAAAAGCTGATAAACAGCTGCAAAGTGTATTACCAGAGAAACCAAAAGGTAGTGTATAGAAGAGCACCAACGTTGAGGGATTTAGTGGTAAAAAACAACCCTGACCCACCTATAAAAACAAATATACTCACTTTTTTTCAAGGAAAAGGTTTTTACCCATGTAAACGCTGTTACGCGTGTAGAGAAACAGGTTTTAATGGTGTTAAATGTTCTACTTTTAAATCTAACACCACACAGAAGGATTATAACATCAAAGATTTTAACAGGTGCAAAACAGAAGGGGTGATGTATATATTGGAATGCACCTGCTCATTGCAGTCCATAGGTAGGATCAAGAGACCCCTATGGAAAAGAATAAGAGAGCATGTGCAGAATATAAAGGCAGGTTTTCCGAAACATAATGTTTCCAGACATTTTGATCTGTGCCACAAGAGGAATCCGGCAGATTTAAAATTCTGGGCCATCCAAAAGTTTAAACCACACTGGAGGGGAAGCCATAGGGTGAGGGAAATTAGTAAAAGTGAATCCCGAAGGATTTATGAGATCTGCACTTATGACTCTGCACTGAATATTGACTTCGACCTAAATTGTTTTATTTCTGATTATTAGCTATTATTTTCAGTCCCAGCTATTTTGTAGCAGTTATATAGGTTCAAACCTTGTTACTGGGTCCCTACCAGGCCCTGTTTTGAGTCTATATTCCCCCCCCTTTTTTTCTTCTCCTTGTGGGGAAATGGGGTCCAGTCTGAAAGCTGGCCATAGGGAATACCGTAGGTGGACACACCAACATGTATACATTGTGTCCCTATATATATATATATATATATATATATATATATATATATATACACACACACACGTAGTGATTAATGGGAGTGGATGCAATATATATTTTAAATGAATGCAGATATTTATTTTTAAATCTTCATTTTTAAATCTACATTATAGTTTGTAGTTTAATTATATTTTAACCTGTGATTATATGAAATTTATGTCATTTATATAAAGGATGTAGGAATAGAGTTCTTCAATGTATTGTATATTATAAGTTTGGTGATGAGCAGTTCCATTTTTACACCACTGGAGGGACTAGCACACCAGTTTTTTAAATATGTTTTTAATATGTTTCTTATATGGTTTTAAAGATGGTTGTATTTAATGTTGAAACCTATATATGAATCGATGTGTTTATGCATAGAGTTTGAATTACTATGCGATATTAAAAACTGGTTTATTATGGAAATAAGAATACGAATCAGCGCTTGTCAGCAATGATGTGTTTGCAACCCAGACCATTACTATGACAACCAGTAAGCGGACGATCGCCCTCTACATAAGGGCACGCAGCTGGATCACATGTCACCCATGACTAAGTCACGTGCCGGTGACGCAACGCGTAGGGGGAGGGGCCTATTGACGCTCGCAACAGTCTGAGGAGAACTACACTAGATACCGAGTTGAACAAGCGCGGTTTGAATTCGGAGGTTATGTGAGTGCAAGCCGCAGCTGATACCGGTTGTGTCTTGTGTAAACAATACTGCGCAATTATCTGCTTTCTGTTTTTTTTTTCTTGGGTATTTATGTGGTGATGCTTCTGAAAACTGGAGATTTATGCAAGGAAAGAAGTTCTTCTTGGGAGATAGTTCACTGCTAACCAGCATAGCGGTGTAAAAGAGGATTTGACTTTTTGTATTGTCCAGCAGTTGATTGAATGTGTATTTGGGGACAAGCTAAATTAGAATGTGAAGGAAACCTGATGCAGTCCACATTGTAATTGATGCTACTCCTGGATCATAGCACTGCACTTTATGAACATTGTGGTTTTGATATATCTACAGTGGGGCAAAAAAGTATTTAGTCAGCAGTGATGTTTTGGGGCTGACGCTGGGCAACACAGATTTTCAACTCCCTCCAAAGGTTTTCTATGGGGTTGAGATATGGAAACTGGCTAGGCCACTCCAGGACCTTGAAATGCTTCTTTCGAAGCCACTCCTTCGTTGCCCGGGCAGTGTGTTTGGGATCATTGTCATGCTGAAAGACCCAGCCACGTTTCATCTTCAATGCCCTTGCTGATGGGAGGAGGTTTTCACTCAAAATCTCACGATACATGGCCCCATTCATTCTTTCATGTACATGGATCAGTCATCCTATTCCCTTTGCAGTGAAACAACCACAAAGCATGATGTTGCAACCCCCATGCTTCACAGTACGTATGGTGTTCTTTGGTTGCAACTCAGCATTCTCTCTCCTCCAAACACGACGAGTTGTGTTTCTACCAAACAGTTCTACTTTGGTTTCATCTGACCATATGACATTCTCCCAATCCTCTTGTGGATCATCCAAATGCTCTCTAGCAAACCTCAATCGGGCCCGGACTTGTACTGGCTTAAACAGGGGGACACGTCTGGCACTGCAGGATCTGAGTCCCTGGCGGCGTAGTGTGTTACTGATGGTAGCCTTTGTTACGTTGATCCCAGCTCTCTGCAGGTCATTCACTAGGTCCCCCCGTGTGGTTCTGGTATTTTTGCTCACCGTTCTTGTGATCATTTTGACCCCACGGGGTGAGATCTTGCGTGGAGCGCCAGATCGAGGGAGATGATCAGTGGTCTCGTATGTCTTCCATTTTCTAATTATTGCTCCCACATTTGATCTTCACACCAAGCTGCTTGCCTATTGCAGATTCAGTCTTCCCAGCCTGGTGCAGGTCTACAATTTTGTTTCTGGTGTCCTTCGACAGCTCTTTGGTCTTCACCATAGTGGAGTTTGGAGTGTGACTGTTTGAGGTTGTGGACAGGTGTCTTTTATACTGACAACAAGTTCAAACAGGTGCCATTAATACAGGTAATGAGTGGAGGACAGAGGAGCCTCTTGAAGAAGATACAGGTCTGTGAGAGCCAGAAATCTTGCTTGTTTGATATTGATCAAATACTTATTTTCCACCATAATTTGCCAATAAATTATTTCCAAATCAGACAATGTGATTGTCTGGATTTGTTTCCACATTTTGTCTCTTATAGTTGAGGTATACCTATGATGACAATTACAGGCCTCTCATCTTATTAAGTGGGAGAACTTGCACAATTGGTGGCTGACTAAATACATTTTTGCCCCACTGTATATATACACAATTTATATATATTGTTTTACTGCAGATTTTTTCTATATGTAATATTCAGCACGGAGCATTGATTGAATATTTATATTAGGCACTTGTGCACATTCCAAATAGGTTGGTGTTTAGCGCATCATTAATTAATTTATTTTATTCCCTCATAAGACCCCCTAGCAACCAGTACCTCAAGGTCCCTAGTATACTTATTTTTGGGATCAGAGGACAGCAGGATGTAGGTATTAGTATCACCCACAATATTATGCATTTCTGCTAAATAGTCCCCCCTGTCCAAAATAACAATCCCCCCCTTTGTCCGCTGGTCTCACAACCAAATCCTTTTTATTACAGAGGGAGTCTAGCCCTTCTTGAAGGCTCTTATTAAGCCTAGTTTTTTTCACCTCCATCAATTCAAGGTCCCTTATTAATACATCACAGAATATTTTAAGGGAAGGGGCCAACGTGCCGGGGGGGGGGGTTAAAAAGGGACGCATTTGATAGTCCAGAATGCACATATTCATCAGACGTAACATGGTCGTTAGGTGAAATCCCGGCCATGTATCGTTTGATGTTTAGTTTTCTGATAAACTTATGAATATCCATAAACGTATGAAATTTGTCTAGACTCTTTGGAGGTGCAAATTTAAGCTCTTTATCCAAAATGAGTTTCTCTGATTCAGTAAGTGTCTTGGTGCTCAAATTAAAAATGCCCCTCCCTGTTACATTTTCGGTCTCTTTTGCTGCTCTGGTCCGCCTCCCCCCTCTGGTTCCTCTCCTTGCCTTTTTACACCCTGAGTGGGCTTGTGAAAACCCCAATTGGAGTTTCCATTTGGCACTGGAAGGCCCCTGGAGTTAGGGGGTCTGGAATAAGACTGATGAGGGGCAAGTTCAGAGGGTGGTGATAAATGGGGAGTACTCGGAATGGTCAGGGGTGGGCAGTGGGGTCCCCATTCTGTGCTGGGACCAATCCTGTTTAATTTATTCATAAACGACCTGGAGGATTGGGTAAACAGTTCAATCTCTGTATTTGCAGACGATACTAAGCTAAGCAGGGGAATAACTTCTCCGTAGGATGTGGAAACCTTGCAAAAAGATCTGAACAAATTAATGGGGTGGGCAACTACATGGCAAATGAGGTTCAATGTAGAAAAATGTAAAATAATGCATTTGGGTGGCAAAAATATGAATGCAATCTATACACTGGGGGGAGAACCTCTGGGGGAATCTAGGATGGAAAAGGACCTGGGGTTCTAGTAGATGATGGGCTCAGCAATGGCATGCAATGCCAAGCTGCTGCTAACAAAGCAAACAGAATATTGGCATGCATTAAAACGGGATTAACTCCAGATATAAAACGATAATTCTCCTGCTCTACAAGACTCTGGTCCGGCCGCACCTAGAGTATGCTGTCCAGTTCTGGGCACCAGTCCTCAGGAAGGATGTACTGGAAATTGAGCGAGTACAAATAAGGGCAACAAAGCTAATAAAGGTTCTAGAGGATATTATATGAATATATAAATGTAGGCGCTATGTGAAATTCAAAAGTGAATTCAAATGTGTGTTGGGACTCAATGGAGAACCGAATGGCCTAATGAAGACCAAATGATAAACGTTGTAACAAACACGTGTGACGTGTATACTTAAAATAAATTCAAACAGTGGTACGGTGATATGTCACCGTGATCTAAGAGAACTACTGATACCCCTAGAAATAGATCAAAATAAAAGATGTAGTGACTCTTTACAGTGAACACTTATAAACAATCATAAGGAATCTATAACACCTATTGGTGCCTAAATCATATACAAAACTGTAAATCACCTATAAGGAACAGAACTATGTGACATATGAAATATCCACAAAGTTCAGTGCAAACAAAATTTTAAATGTCTCTGAGTACAGGTAGGAAAACAATATCCAAAAGTGGTCGTCTGTGGATATGCAAGTCCTGTTTCAAATGGTTCCTTGAAATAGATGGTTTGTATGCCAATATGATGTAACACCCGGGAGTGCCTTCACCATTGGGTCAGGGACAATAAGTAAGAAATAAATACTCTTACCAAGTGTTGTAGATCCAGCTCACCATATAGCGGTGGATCTATCAGGCTTATGTCCACGTCAGGGACCAGCAAATAGAAACCAAAGTTGTCCTCTCCTGTTGGTGGCGTCTTTCAATGTTTCCAAATGTGACTCGCTCCAGGTGTGGGTAATCAGCATATAGACCCGAAGCCCTCCATATGGATGGTGTCACCAAAAAAACAGGAAAGAGCACTTCCACATAGTGTAAATCCAAAAATGGGAATTTATTTAAAAGCAACCATAAAATTCCAGTAAAAAACAGCAGCAAACAAGCAGTTCAATCTCAAAATAGAAGGCAATCCACTCAAAAATTACAAACAAACCCAAGGATGAACTTCAGAAGTGGTAAGCTTCAAATATCAAGAATGCGTGAGATGGGCAATAAGGACTGGCATGTAAAACCCGACGCGTTTCGTCTGATAAGACATCAACTGGGGTACACGCCGTCCTGATGCCCCCCACGCTATATATAGGAAGAGATTTGTACCTTAATTGCATGCCCGTATGTCCCAATGTTTCACTTCCGGGATTGGTGAGTCACATGGCTGGTTCTGCGTCACATGACCTCCGTCATGTGACGGATCAGGCCAATCAGGATAAACCGGAGAGGCATACTACGCCATCAACGTGACTGACGCCGTCCATGTGTCCTCGGCATACACTGGGCCAATCAGGACAAAGCGAAGAAGCGTGTTACGCCATCGACGTGACTTACAATGTCTACGTGTCATCGGCGTACATTAGATTGGATCCCTCATAGACGGCGTGACCGTGCGCAAAGCACAGTGGGATATGTAGTCGGAACGCAATAAAGCGTGGCGGCTATTTCCATATATTGTGTTCTCACTGTGTGCTTGCGGGCCATACGTCGTGTTCAGAGGGCAGATCACCACGTATTAGGATATGGAACTCAGAAATATGTCTCCCAGACTCAATCTCAAAGAACCAATTCCCCAATATGATGTAGTAAACATCCCGCTGATGATCAAAAGACCGAATGGTGCAAGTTTGATTAAACAATATATTAGTATGTAAAATATATGTATATATAGAAATTACCCATATATACCGGAGGATAAAAACATTGTAAACAATAGGGCCACACATGGCTATATGTTAATGAGACCTATGGTCTCATCCATACATATAGAATATATAATGACACATATAGAACCATATATAAATACAGAACATCAGGGCAAATGTGTGACTAATTGCCACGGTGCCAATGTAAACCCACACGTGAACAATGTATCAATAGGAAAGATTTTTAAAATAAAAATAAAAATTGCATGGAACATGAATGATTTGGAGCGGATGGCGAAATGTGTAACCCCGAATGGGAAAATATCAGGATTGGTTAATAAAGGCATTAATATCCCAATCGATGTTAAGTCCATAGGGCCTGTAACTCTTTAACTGGTATATCCAGTAGGTCTCTAGTCTTGAGACCCCTCTTACACAGGACTCCCCCCTCCAATGGGGAACAAATTTGTCTATGATCACAAACCTAGTGCCCCTTGGATCTTTATTGTGAAACTCCAAATAGTGTCTTGGAACACTATGGTTGGTTTTTCCTTTACGAATACTAGTGAGATGTTCACCCACCCTAATGGCAAACATGCAAATGGTAAGTCCTACGTACTGTTTCCCGCATGGGCAGGTAAGTAGGTAGACAATAAATCTAGTTGCACAGGTGGTAAAATGCTTCATTTTATAATTTGTTCCCGTGGATGTAGAGCAAAAAGTATCCGTTTTCCGTTTCCCACATAAATTAACCTGGCATACCTTGCATTTTCTGCATGGATAGTATGCTTTAAGGTGTGGAAAAAAGACGGGAATGATGGGTGGATTACTTATGTTTGGAGCTATCTGACTTTTGAGTGAGGAAGCCCCTCTGTAGGTCACTCCAGCTCTATCTGGGAGTGAAGGACCAAGGACCTGATCATTTTTAAGGACATTCCAATGCCTCTGAAAAATATCTCTTATTTGTTTATGTTGGGTGGAAAATGTGGTGTAAAAAGACCATTTAAATTTAGAATCCTGAATTGTTTTACTTCTTTCTGTTAATAATGAATCCCTACTTATAGTGGAAATACGTTGAATTTCTTCATCTATCTGAGAAGGATTGTAGCCCTTATCAACAAACCTAGATTTCAAAATGTTTGCTTGGTATTGAAAATCTGAGAAATGGGAACAGTTGCGCCGAATCCTCAACAGTTGACTCCGTGGGACCGATTTCAGCCATGCTGAATGGTGACAACTGTCAACCGGAATGTATCCATTCCGGTCGGTGGATTTGAAAAACGTTTTAGTATGTAACTGGCCCCCACTTGAAAATATCTCTAAGTCTAAGAAATGAATCTGAGTATAACTCATTTCATATGACAAACTAATGCCAATATTGTTGTCATTAAGAATAGACATGAAACTCTTAAGGGAATCCTGATCTCCCCTCCATAGGAGGAGGATGTCGTCGATGTATCGTACCCAGAGTACAATCTCGGGACGATTTAAAGCATAGACGACATCCTCCTCCCATTTGGCCATAAAGATATTAGCCAGGCTGGGAGCAAACTTTGCTCCCATTGCAACTCCCTTTTGTTGCAGGAAAAAATCTCCATTATGCCAAAAATAGTTATGAGTTGTGGCAAAATGTAGGAGATCCATGATGTACCTTTTTTGTGTTCCTGACAACCTGTTGTCTCTAGATAGAAACAAACTAACTGCAGATAGACCCAATGCATGAGAAATACATGTATACAGTGAGGCTACATCAGCCGTAACCAACAGAATATCCTCACTGTATTCTATCTGCTGTAATAATGAAATGGTGTGTCTGGTGTCCTTAAGATACGATGGAATTGCTCGAACAATTGGCTGTAAATGAAAATCTATGTATCTCCCTATGCGGGAGGTCACAGAATCTATGCCGCTGATAATTGGGCGGCCAGGAGGATGATTGGCATCTTTATGTACCTTAGGGAGGTAATAAATAATGGGAATCCGTGGAGCTACTGGCACTAAATAACTTTTCTCTTTTTTATCTAAAATACCAAGCTGAGCTCCAGTATCTACAAGGTCAATCAATATTTTCTTAAAACTCTGTGTGGGGTTTTTGGATAGACGTACATATGTATCACCATCGCTCAAGATCTTGATCATCTCAGCATGGTAAGCTTCTTTATCGAGTACTACTATGCCCCCACCCTTATCAGCGGGGCGTATGATGAGGTCTTTGCGCTCACACAGTGTCCTAAGACCAATTTTGATTCTAGGATCACTGTACATTTTTTTTTTCTTGGGCAATACCTCCAAATCTTTTAATACTAGATCTCTAAATACTTGAATAGAGGGCGCCGTAGCACCTGGAGGATTAAAGAGCGAGGGGTTTGAGAACCCTGAGTGAACAGTGGGTGAAGTAATTTCAGGTAAACTTGGTCTAACTGGATTGGAGATAAAATATCTCTGAATATTCAATTTGCGCACATATTTGTGCACATCTATGAATGTGGTAAATTTATTAAGTGGTCTGGGAGGGACATATTTCAATCCTTTATTTAAAACTATTTGTTCTGCTTCAGTGAATGTAGCTGAACTCAAGTTGAAAATTCCCTCAGTGGTTAAACGCATTTTCTTTTTCTTGGCGCGCCATCCGCCTCTGCATCCACGTTTAGATCGGGGTTTCGATTGTATCCCCTCTGTTCCTGGTAAAAACCCCCTGAGTATGAAGGCCCTGGGTGGTTCTGGTTATAACTGTACGGGGACCTATTAAATTGGTGACTATCATCAGAGTCCCTATGGTAGTGTTGGGATTGATGCATTCCATATTCCTCCCTCAAAGGGAAAAATCTATTATGAGTTTCTACCGGCGTTCTTTGAGACTGGTAGGGATGATAATAATCATAGTCATGATGACCTTGTCCACTTCTACCTCGTGGAGAATCATGTCTCCAACGATCACGAGAATGGTCCCCTCTACCTCTATTGTTACCTCGAGGTCCTTTGCCCCTTCCGCCCTGAGTTTGATGGGGGCCTTTTGGTTGGGCAATAGGAGTGCGTGCACCAGTTTGCCTGGGATTAGAATCTCTAGGGCCACTTGTGCGGTTCAGAGGTTGCACAGAGGTAGGTTGTCGTGATCCCAATTCTCCCATTGGTGGGGCAGAAATATCCATGTTATTGGAATTGCCTTCAATGGTTCTTATCACACTCTCTTTGGATTGCCAACTGAACACACAACCGCTTTTATAGTCGTTAACATCCCGAGTGTACTTCTTTTGCTTCTTTGTTTTTTGTTCTTTCTCTTCCTTTTCTAAATGTGTTTTTAAACTTGTGGACAGCATACCATATTCTGAAGTGGATTTGTGTGGTAGAAGTTTGTCCCTAATCTCTTTAATCTCTTTATCAATGAGCCCTAACCGTATAACCTTTTTCTCTAGTAAAAAGGAAATAAAGGAAATTCCTGCATCATTAAAATAACGAAACCATAAATCTAATTCTAGGTCTCCTTGTTGTGGACATACATCCCACCTTAGTCCTCTGGGGACCATGCGTTCTTTGAGATACTGTTCTAGAAAGGCTTTATCCCATTCCAGATGCAGTTCTGTAGTCATGAGGTTTTTTAGCCTCATGAACAAGCCTCCTATCTCAGAGTCTGTACTGGTGACTGTAAAAACACCCTCTGTGGTGAACGTGCGACTCGTGCGATAATCTAGAGGATATTAGTTATGAGGAAAGGTTGCAAGCACTGAACTTATTCTCTCTGGAGAAGAGACGCTTAAGAGGGGATATGATTTCAATTTACAAATACCATACTGGTAACCCCCCAACAGGGATAAAATATTTTTGCGGAAGGGCGTGTAACAAGACACGTGGCCACTCATTAAAATTAGAAGAAAAGAGGTTTAACCTTAAACTACGTAGAGGGTTCTTTACTGTAAGAGCGGCAAGGATGTGGAATTCCCTTCCATAGGCGGTGGTCTCAGCAGGGGGCATCAATAGTTTCAAGAAACTATTAGATAAGCACCTGAATGACCACGACATACAGGGATATACAAGGTAATACTGACATATAATCACACACATAGGTTGGATTTGATGGACTTGTGTCTTTTTTCAACCTCACCTACTATGTAACTATGTAACCTTCTCTGCTTCTGGCTTTAGGTGCAGAGAAGGCATTTGATAGGGTTCACTGGCAGTACCTTGCTAGAGTTCTGGAAAAATTTGGCTTCACAGGGCAGATAGTCTCTGCTACATTAGCTTTGTATACCTCACCATCAGCTAGAGTATACACATCTGGAATGGTATCTAAACCATTCAGGATTATAAATGGTACACGGCAGGGATGCCCACTATTGCCCCTAATTTAACCACTGGCCGCTGGCATTAGACAAAATCAGGACATCCAGGGATTTCAAATAAAAGGTCATAAACACGTCATAAGCCTATTTGCGGACAACGTGATCTTAATGCTTACAAACCTGAGGACCTCCCTGATATACTATACGCTTCCAACCTTCTTAAGCAATATGGTTCAGTGTCATATTATAAAGTTAACAAAACTATGTTTTTTATACTCGACTTGGGGGTACCCCCACAAGACAAAAGTTTCTTGCAATCTAAACTCTCATACATATGGAAAGAATCTGGGATCTCTTACTTAGGAATAACTCTTACCCCACAATCCGAACAGCTTTTTAAGGCTAACTACATTCCACTTAAAAAACAAACTACAGACAGGACTAAAACTTCTAAGCAAACACATTATCTTGGGCAGGTCGACTAGCAGCTTTCAAGATGCAACTTCTACCACAACTACTTTATGTGTGCCGCACTGTACCTGTACCTATACCCAAAAGATTCTTCCAAACCATGCATTTCCTATTAACTAAATTCCTCTGGGAAGGTAAAAAAGCTAGGAGTGCCTTTGCTAAACTTAGCAAAACGAGAAGAGCTGGGGGAATGGGAGTACTAGTGTTTGCTTCCCTACAATACGGGCTTCCTAATGCAGAATACTTCACATATGCCTGAATAGCATCCTTCCTAAAAAAAACACTATGACCTTAAAATATGATCTGTTTTGGCAAATCCATACTTACCTCACTTCTAAAGAAGAAAGATCTCCTTTCCAAGTTGATGCCTTCTATGGGGAAACGCGTCCGGTGGAGCCACAGTCTTTGACGTCACCATGCACGAGCCAGTCTGGTTGTGAGCCACGGCTGTGTTTTTTAACTTTGTTTGCTTGGATGTCAGTATCATGTGTGTTTTTAAATAAAACCGCTTGAATCGATTACTGCACCATGAAGTCTTCTTTTCTCTGCCCCTTATAACATCCAATAACATCGGATGTGAAAGCACACTGTGCCATATACTTCTGAAAATATCACAGTGGGAACATTACACAGCGTTACCAGGGAGGTCCCACCATTGGAGGAATCTGTGTATATGTTGCTCCTGACCAGCTGAATCTCCTTTGATGTGTCCTTTGATGTGCCCATATGATCTCTATAACTTGAGATCCACCTCATCTGGTAAGCGGCGTTGATCGCCTTTCTTTCTGATGAACAGAACATATGTTTAAACCTGTTTAAGTTGTTTTCTCAATCAGCACCGTTAGTTTATATGGACTATTCAATCACTGTCTGTCTAATTTCATTGTTACACATGGACAATTAATCACCTGGCATGTTTGCTTATTTTCAACATTTATGATGTTTTTTGCCTTTTTTGTCAAGTCACCATTTTGCACATTTGTTTTTGTGGATTTATATAATTTTTATCTGTGGTAGCACAACTATTTTTTATACATAGAAACATTACCACCATCTTTCAGATAGTTTACAACACACCTATTCCTGGCTGCCAAACTGGTGATACTTAGATCATGGAAATCTCCGGATCCCCCTGGGGTGACCGAAGTTGTACTTACTATCTCTACACACTTAACCTATGAACGTATGCTGGTATCAAAAGCTGGGAAACATAGTGAATTCCTTGACAACTGGCAACTGTGGATTGACTGATACGACACATACAAAGCTTTATAGCTCTCCATCTGAATCCTAGGTCTCAATTACAACGTATGACTCATAATCATTAGCTTCTCATGAACAATCCTGATTAGGGAAGTCTTTCTATAAACGTCCCTTTTCATACCCTCCTCCCCCGATTCTTGTGTTTCCCTCTCCTCTCTCTCATAATTCTCTTTAAGATAAGATTTATTCAATATAATGAATGAATGAATGAACATACCACTTAGCACCCCATCACCTATTTAGAACTAGTTATGGAAACCTTATACTGTATACCTGTATTCCTTATATACAGTGAAAGCTTTAAATATTAGAGGTTGAAGCTGCTGCTCCCCTCTCGAGACACAGTTAGTTCCCATTGGGGTGTCCGAGAATGGGGAGATGCCCTAACTACCCAGTGAACAGCATCAACTACCTATTTGTAAGTTCACTAATGATTGTTATATCACCATCTGTATATTTTACTGTTCTCTCTTACTCTCTCGAGAGTACTATATCCTTTTATGCTTTGTTGTGTGGTAAATGTTGAAACTACACTTGTAACATTGACAATCTTGAATAAAAAACATTGAACAAAGAAAATGCTGAGGTAAATAATGGGTTAATTCAGCCTGCTAAGGCTAAAACAGCAGAATTGTATGAGGTTAATGAGGCACCAGTGTATGGTGGTAAAAATGTGGTGTTGCAACCAGTTATGTCAGGGGTGACCACTGAGAGATGTCTGTCGTTGCTCCTAGCAACTGTGATAGGTGCAACAGAGGTGTCCCTGGAGACCTCACAGGAGCTTGAAGCTCAGCATATCATTCAGTCCTAGGTGGGTGGTGACTTTAAGGTTATAAATCCATCTCACTTCTTTGCATAGTACTTTTTGATCTAGAGTCCCCCCTCTTGGGGTCTCAGGCACTTTTTTGAGGATCGCAAATTTGAGAATTTTGAGTGTCGTAATCAAACATGGCCCCCAATTGGTGTGTTAATTAGACCATTTCTAATATACAAAATGTTTTGCAGACTCTCTTCCAAAAAGGTTTTTTTTCCCACGTAGAAAGCCCCACATGAGAAAAGCATAATATGGACCACCTCCTGTGTTTGACATGTGATATGTTGTTTGACTGTCATAATTTTGCTATTTGGTAGCCTAAAAGAGGAACCTTCTAGGACCCAAGAACAAGATGAACATCATACACATTTGAATAGTCCAGGGCTGTCCTCATTTGTAGTTCTTAGTCTACTATAGTGGCTTGTGGCCATAGGGTCTTGGAGAGAAATAGGGCATCTGTAAACAATTTCAGGGGAATTCCCAAGATATTTGTTGAGAATTGGGTCACTTGTTAAGAAACTTACATTTTTTTTGTAGCATTTTTCTAACTTAAACATGTTGATTAGAATAGGTAGTGAAGTCTCTGTTTTTTTTTTTATTATTTTGCTAAATAACAATGCCCGTCTCATTTTTTTGATTTTGCCTTGTTAAAAGCCTTTCGTAATGTGATGTGTAGCCTCTGGTAAGCAGACGACTGCATAGTTTATTGGCTTCAGTTTTGAACATTTCCTCAGTGGAGCAGTTTTGTCTCATTCTTAGATATTAAGAGTAGGGGATACTATTAATTTGTGGTTGAGGATGGGCACTATTGGCATGCAATATTGTATTGCCTGCCATGGGTTTCCTATATTTTTTGTTGTATAATCAAAGTTGTATCCAAAAAATCTATTTTTTTCACTCATGTCTGACATAGTGAATTTTAAATTAAATGTATTATGCTCCAGTCTATTCAAGCATTCCTGGAATTTATGAATAGATTTAGACCACAGTATGAGGACATCAGCCAGGAGTTCAAGAATACATTTATTGTATGTCTCACAACTGGATCCTCTCTCTTGTAGAAATGTCGCTACTGTTTTGATCCCAAGTTCATGTGGGATCGAAGAGTACAGTATAATGCCTCAATGTCTATGGCTGTTAGTAGACAACCTGGAGGGACTGTTATACCCTCTAGTGCCCATAATAGGTCAGGAGTGTCTTGTATATATGAGGGTAGACTCGTCACATGGGGACGTAAATATTGGTCAACCATTCTGCTTGCCATTTCAGTGTATGACCCTATACCTGAAATTATTGGCCTTCCAGGGTGATTTTTTATGTTTTTGTGAGTCTTAGGGAGGGCATAGAAAGTCGAAGTGTGTGGATGTTGTACCTTGATGTATTCATATGTGTTTTTGTTGATTACACCATTCATATATGCATTGCCATTTAAGGTTAAAAATTGATTGTGGAAGCTCAACATTTTTTCTTCATTTATGGGTCTGCACAGTACCGTTTTTTTTTATATCCCAAAAAATGTTTCTATATTGTAAGGTGTCCATAATTACTACATTTCTGACCTTATTGGACTGTTTGATGATTATATAGGAATTACTGCTAAGGTTTATAAGACCCTGTCTTATAAATGTCTTATGCATTTTTTCACTACTGTATGGCATGGTGAATGTTAAATTTAATGTATTATGCTCCAGTTTATTAAAGATTTCCTGGAATTCATGAATATATCTAGACCACAGTAGGAGGACATCATCAATGTACCTTAATTAACCGAGAACGTGTTTAGGTACATCAATGATGTCCTCGTACTGCGGTCTGGATCTATTCATGAATTCCAGGAATTCTTTAACCACTTGCCGCCCATCCACCACCAAATGACGGAAGGACAGTGAAGCTCTCTTTCTGGGTGCACGTCATAAGACGGTGCACCCGAAAGGCCTCTGCCGCGTGCCCGCGGGGGCACACAGCGTGGCCGCACCATGTTGCTAGGACACGGCGTGACCCCGATTTGATCATAAGTGCCCTGATTACTATAAAGCTTCAGAAGTGCCAGCAATCAGTGCCCATCAGTGCCAGCAATCAGTTCCCCTCCAGTGATGCCAGTCAGTGCTGGCTTTCAGTGCCCATCTGTGCTGCCCATCAATGCCTTTCAGTGCTGCCCATCAATGCCGCCCATCAGTGCCACCCATCAATGCACATCAGTGCCCATCAGTGCTGCCCATCAGTGGCACCCATCAGTGCCCATCAGTGCCGCCTATCCATACTGCCTATCAGTGCCCATCAGTCCCACCCATCAGTGCTGCCTATCAGTGCTCATCAGTGGCACATATCAGTGCCACCTATCAGTGCCCATAAGTGCGGCATATTAGTGCCTCCTCATCAGTGCCACCTAATCAGTGCCCATCAGTGCAGCCTCATCAGTGCCCATCAGTGCAGCCTATCAGTGCCCATCAGTGCAGCCTATCAGTGCCCACCAGTGCAGCCTATCAGTGCCCATCAGTGCAGCCTATCAGTGCCCATCAGTGCAGCCTCATCAGCGGACATGAGTGAAGGAGAAAAATTACTTGTTTACAAAGTTTACTGACAGAAACTAAGAAAACTTTTTTTTTTCGTTCTTTTTTTTTTATATAAAAAACCCAGCAGTGATTAAATATCACCAAAAGCTCTATTTGTGTGCAGAAAATGATAAAAAAAAATTACATGGTTACAGTGTAGCATGACTACGCAATTGTCATTCAAAATGTGACAACGCTGAAAGCTGAAAAATGGTGTGGGCAGGCAGGGGATGAGAAGGGGGTCTTCTCCTGCGTGTTCTGTGGCGTAGGAAGAATGGTGTCTGCATAAAGCAAGCCTTGGGAGGAAAGGAAGTCCTCCCGCTGCTCTGCCTTGAGTGCCCTGTCCTTAATGCCACGCAGAGTATACTCCAGCAGGAACACAACAGGGATTGTGTCACTGATGCATGCATTGTCATGGCTTACATCTTTGTGGCCTCCTCAAATGGTGACAGTACAGTGCATGCATCCTTTATCAGCAGTTATTGGCGTTGGGGGAAAAAAAACCGAGCTGGCCTGAGCCGGTCATTGTGACATATTCACACAGGTACTCATTGACGACCCTCTGATGCCGCTGCAACATTGCCAAGGTCGAGTTTGACTTGGTGGGCATATCACAAATCAGGCAGTTTACGAGCAGGTAGAATTCCCGCTGAATTTTAGCCAACTGAGCACTGGCTAAGTATGAACACTTGAAATTCTGCCTTAAACGTGCATTAACGCACTGAAATATACTGCATTAAATGTGCAGTAACGCATTCAAATATACTGTATTAAATGTGCAGTAACGCACTGATATGCTGTATACTGCATTAAACGTGTGCTAACTCACTGAAATATACTGAGTTAAATGTGCAGTAATGCACAGATATATACTGCATTAAATGTGCAGTAGTGCACTCAAATATACTATGTTAAACGTGCAATAACACACTGATTATATACTGCTTAAACGTGCAGTAATGCACAGATATATACTGCTTTAAATGTGCAGTAATGCACTCAAATATACTACGTTAAACGTGCAGTAACGCACTGATATATACTGTGTTAAACGTATAGTAACTAACTGGTATATATTGCGTTAAATGTGCAGTAATGCACTGATATATACCGAGTTAAACTTTCAGTAACGCACTTACATATATTGTGTTAAATGTGCAGTATCGCACTGATATATCATGCATTAAACGTACAGTAACACATTGATATGTACTGTGTTAAATGTGCAGTAACGCACTGATATATACTGCGTTAAACATGCAGTAACGCACTGATATATACTGCTTTAACCGTGCACTAACGCACTGCAGTATACTGCGGTAAACCTGCAATAACGCATTGAAATATACTGTGTTAAACATGCAGTAACGCACTGATATATACTGCGGTAAATGTGCAGTAATGTACTGATATATACTGAAGGAACATATAAAGAGAAAAGGCGCACCGACCTTGGGCATTACCAAAGATAAAAATTTTATTAAAGAGCTATAACAGCAATAATCATACTCAAACAAATGTGATCAAAAAGGCTTGTCATAAAAAAAGAAAAAAAAAGTATTGTCAGTACATCAGCACGTGGAACCGTGCCTCTAGACCAGTGTTTCTCAACTCCAGTCCTCAAAGCGCCCCAACAAGTCATGTTTTCAGGCTTACCATTATTTTGCACAGGTGATTTGATCAGTTTCACTGCCTTAGTAATTACCACAGCCATTTCATCTGAGGGAAATCCTGAAAACATGACCTGTTGGGGCGCCTTGAGGACTGGAGTTGAGAAACACTGCTCTAGACACCTGCAACCTGGACCAGATATTGGGGGGGTCCAGATGGCATCGCAACTTCCTTACACGTTACAAGGGAGGAGCCTCTTCCTCAGAGCCAAAGCGGTGAATGACTGGCCTCCTCCAGTTACCTCTATATATGTCCACACATCCAAGTCCAAGCAGGCACCCACCAGATCATGCTCCGCCCTTCAGCTGGGGCGCCACCCACTATGTGGGTCGACCGAAAGTGTGTGCTACTATCCAAGGCCCTAAATCCCTCCCCTGTCACCATAAAAGTATTCCCAACCTGTGAACGGAGAGCCCCGGCCCCATGTTGGATTTGGCGCAGCAGTGCATATTAGCTACCACCACTGACTACATGTAACCTTTCCACTATACCATAATTTTTGATGTTACCATTAGCATTATTATTATTATTGGTATTGTAGTATGGTACACCTACCCATCACTGCAGTTCTCCTCCCAGTGCACAGCAGTTTGCTAGAACTTCATCATAGATGGGGAGAGCCCAGCTGAGGAGGGCAGCAAGACCATTGAAATTCCACATTTTAGACAAAGGGTTGGCAGCACCACCCACCTACAGACTAAGCCGCCAAGCGCAGGAGATTGTTTTTGTAATATACTGAAGGAAACCTGCCCTGAAAAATTAAACTGACACTAAAGCAAAAATGAATGTTCACATTACACTCAAAAAACCTGACTATAAAGTAAAAATGAATACTACACTCACACTGAAATATCACTAGATCCTCACTGGCAATAGCATCAAAATATCACACTATAGCACACTAACTCGCTAGTAGCACTGAACAGAGCCCTGTTCTATCTCTCTCCATGCCAATATCACACTGCAAATGGCCGCTATGGGGAGAATTTGTTTTATATTGTGGGGCGGGACTAAGAGCAATGAGCCATGATTAGATAGAGTCATCATGGGCATACATGTAATGTTCTTTTTTTATGAAGAAACCTCTGCCAAAAAAAAGTGAATAAATTATATGCCAGAGTATAGGTGCGATCTGCCCACTGACTGCCTCAGGCTCCTCATGCTTGGGCATATCAATTCTTTTTTTTTTAAACTGCGGATGAAAAGTCTCCTTTCATTTTTTCCCAGAATCAAACTTACCTGGGTGGATGCAGCATCTGTCCCCTGCCATCTCTAACAGTGAGAACATTGCAGATCGCTTGACTCTCAAAGCTCCCTGAGCAGTCAACAGGTCTCTGCTCTGACCCCCCCCCCCGCACTCACTGGAAAGCTGGGCTGTGTAGGGAGTGGGAGTGGCCAACTCAAGCTTTCAGGGGCTCGCTAAGAGGCTGAGCCAGGTGGCAGTCCAGGCATGTGGGGGGATCCCAACTTGATTGTCGCACTCCTGTCCAAGCTTGGATCGGCTTTGTGACATCAGCAGACAACTCAATAAAACAAACATTTTTACGGAAATCTGGGCTAAAATTTAAAAAAAAATTATAAACAAAATAAATTATAAACTGTGATCTGCCCACTAACCACCCCAGGAACCTCATGCTTGGGCATGTGCATTATTTTTTTAACTGCAGATGAGAAATCTCCGCCTGCAGCGCTGCAAGCACTAACGTATGCATTCTGATAGCACACCCTGCTGCTGTCAGAATAAATAGATCAGTGCTACCGCTGATTGCTATATTATTATTGCTTTGCAAGGATGCCAAACAAAATGACAACTTTTTTTATATTTTTTTTATATATTTTTTTTTTACTTTTTATTTTATTTTTACTTTTTTTGTAACTCTAACATAATCATCAAATTTTAAGCCTGTGATTTAAGGGTCTTTAAAAATGGGATAGCCAGTTTCTTGACTACCTAGCATCTTTTGTGACCATGTGTGAATTGTGTACCATAGACTATGCCATGCTATACCCTATACTAATACTGCACTACTGTGTGGTAGCAACAGAAGCAGTCCTTGTGGCAAAGACCAGGTTGACCAGGACAGGAGGGAGAGAAAAATGGGTGTCGCATCTGCTACAGACACGTCTTTTGTTGGGGTGACTTTTGGATTGGGGAACCAGGAATGGTATCAGTAAAATGCCTTTCATGCAGCTGGCTCACTGCATATGGACTGGAGGTTTGGGCCACAGCACCTTTGGATACAATGGGCCATTATGATTGCATCGGAAGGCATCCTAAATTTTTAGGAAGGATCCACTTCTTTCTGTTGCTTTGTGAAGCACAAAAGCGATGTACACAGCCAATTGAAATATATATATGTACATATACAGTCAGGTCCATAAATGTTGGGACATCAACACAATTCTAATCTTTTTGGCTCTATACACCACCACAATGGATTTTAAATAAAACAAACAAGATGTGCTTTAACTGTAGACTTTCAGCTTTAATTTGAGGGTATTTACATCCAAATCAGGTGAACGGTGTAGGAATTACAACAGTTTGTATATGTGCCTCCCTCTTTTTAACCACTTCCCGACCGCGCCATGTACAAAAGACGTCCACAGCGCGGTCGAGTTATCCTGAGTGGACGTCCCAGGGACGTCCTCACAGAATCTTGCTCCCGCGCGCCCCCAGGGGCGCGCTCCAGGATATGTCCGTGACCGCCGGGTCCGGAAGACCCGGCGCATCACGGATCACGGTAGATGGCCGCTAATCGCGGCCGTTTACCACGTGATCGCTCCGTCAAATGACGGAGCGATCACTTGTAAACAGACCGGCGTCATTTGATGACGCCGGTTCCTCCCTCCCCTCTCTGTACCGATCGGTACAGTGTGAGAGGAGAGGGGAGGGAGCGGATCATGTCCGCTCCCTCCCCCATGTCAGCTGTGGGCTGGATCTGTGACAATTGCAGTCACAGATCCAGCAATCCATCCATCCCTGCTCAGCCATCCCTGTGCAATACTCTGCCAATACTCTGCAATACACCCTGTGCAATACTCTGCAATACACCCTGTGCAATACTCTGCAATACACCCTGTGCAATACTCTGCAATACCCTGTGCAATACTCTGCAATACCCTGTGCAATACTCTGCAATACACCCTGTCAATACTCTGCAATACCCTGTGCAATACTCTGCAATACACCCTGCCAATACTCTGCAATACCCTGTGCAATACTCTGCAATACACCCTGCCAATACTCTGCAATACCCTGTGCAATACTCTGCAATACACCCTGCCAATACTCTGCAATACACCCTGCCAATACTCTGCAATACACCCTGTGCAATACTCTGCAATACACCCTGTGCAATACCCTGCCCATACTCTGCAATACCCTGTGCAATACCCTGCCCATACTGTGCAATACCCTGCCCATACCCTGCCATACTCCGCAATACTCCACAATACCCAGCAATACTCCACAATACCCGGCAATACTCCACAATACCCAGCAATACTCCACAATACCCGGCAATACTCCACAATACCCGGCAATACTCCACAATACCCGGCAATACTCCACAATACCCGGCAATACTCCACAATACCCGGCAATACTCCACAATACCCAGCAATACTCCACAATACCCTGCAATACTCCACAATACCCGGCAATACTCCACAATACCCTGCAATACTCCACAATACCCGGCAATACTCCACAATACCCGGCAATACTCCACAATACCCTGCAATACTCCACAATACCCTGCAATACTCCACAATACCCTGCAATACTCCACAATACCCTGCAATACTCGTCAATACCCGGCAATACTCGTCAATACTCCTCAATACCCGGCAATACTCCTCAATACCCGGCAATACTCTGCAATAACCACTTCCCGCCCGCCCGCCGGCCGTCATATGACGTCCTTGACTTTGTGCGGAGATATCTGAATGATGGGAGCAGCTACAGGCATCATTCAGATATTCGCTTTTTCAGCTGGCGATTCCCTACACCATAAGAACAATCATAGCGGCTGTTCCACCGCTTGATCGCTCTTACGGAAGGTGAGAGGGGATGCCCCCCCCCTCCCGCTGCCCTCCGGTGCTTCTACCGACTCACCGCTACGATCAAAGCCAAGATTGTTTTTTTTTTTGTTTTTTTTTTAGGCTTCCCAGCCTAGAGGTGAGATGTGGGGTCTTATTGACACCCCCCCCCCCCATATCTCACTGTAAAGAGGACCTGTCATGCCATATTCCTATTACAAGGGATGTTTACATTCCTTGTAATAGGAATAAAAGTGCTAAAAAAAAAAATTTGGGGCGGAAAAACATGTCAAACTAAAATAAATAAAGTAAAATGAACAATAAAATATATATTTTTTTTTTAAAGCGCCCCTGCCCCCGCGAGCTCGCATGCAGAAGTGAACGCATACATAAGCCCCGCCCACATATGAAAACGGTGTTCAAGCCACACATGTGAGGTATCGTTGCGAACGTTAGAGCGAGAGCAATAATTTTGGCCCTAGACCTCCTCTGTAACTCGAAACATATAACCAGTAAAAATATTTAAAGCATTGCCTATGGGGATTTTTAAGTAGCGAAGTTTGGCGCCATTCCACGAGCGTGTGCAATTTTGAAGGGTGACATGTTAGGTATCTATTTACTCGGCGTAACTTCATCTTTCACATTATGCAAAAACACTGGGCTAACTTTACTGTTTTTTTTTTCTTTTAGGCACAAAACTGTTTTTTTTCCGTAAAAAACGCGTTAGAAAAATTTCTGCGCAAATACCGTGCAAGATAAAAAGTTGCAATGACCACCATTATATTCTTTAAGGTCTTTGCTAAAAAAACATATATAATGTTTTGGGGTTCTATGTAATTTTATAGCAAATAAATGATGATTTTTACATGTAGGAGAGAAATGTCAGAATTGGCCTGGGTGCTCCAGAACGCCTGAAGGTGCTCCCTGCATGTTGGGCCTCTGTATGTGGCCACGCTGTGTAAAAGTCTCACACATGTGGTATCGCCATACTCGGGAGGAATAGCAGAATGTGTTTTGGGGTGTAATTTGTGGTATGCATATGCTGTGTGTGAGAAATAACCTGCTAATATGACAATTTTGTGGAAAAAAAAAAAAAGAAAAAAAAATCTTGATTTTTGCAAAGAATTGTGGGAAAAAATGACAACTTCAAAAAACTCACAATGACTCTTTCTAAATACCTTGGAATGTCTTCTTTCCAAAAAGGGGTCATTTGGGGGGTATTTGTACTTTTCTGGCATGTTAGGGTCTCAAGAAATGAGATCGGCCGTCAGTACTTCAGGTGTGATCAATTTTCAGATATTGGCACCATAGCTTGTGGACTCTATAACTTTCACAAAGACCAAAAAATATCCACCAATTTGTACTTATTTTTACCAAAGATATGTAGCAGTATAAATTTTGGCCAAAATGTATGAAGAAAAAATACTAATTTGCAAAATTTTATAACGGAAACAAAGAAAAATTCATTTTTTTACAACATTTTCAGTCTTTTTTCTCTTATAGCGCAAAAAATAAAAAACCCAACAGTGATTAAATACCACCAAAAGAAAGCTCTATTTGTGTGAAAAAAAGGACAAAAATTTCATATGGGTACAGTGTTGTATGACTGAGTAATTGTCATTCAAAATGTGAGAGCACCGAAAGCTGAAAATTCGTCTGGTTAGGAAGGGGGTTTAAGTGCCCAGTTGTCAAGTGGTTAAGGGACCAAAAGTAATGGGACAGATTAACAATCATAAATCAAACATTCACTTTTTAATACTTGGTTGCAAATCCTTTGCAGTCAATTACAGCCTGAAGTCTGGAACGCATAGACCTCACCAGACGCTGGGTTTCATCCCTATTGTTGCTCTGCCAGGCTTCTACTGCAACTGTCTTAAGTTCCTGCTTGTTCTTGTGGCATTTTCCCTTCAGTTTTGTCTTCAGAAAGTGAAATGCATGCTCAATCGCATTCAGGTCAGGTGATTGACTTGGCCATTGCATAACATTCCACTTCTTTCCCTTAAAAAACTCTTGGGTTGCTTTTGCAGTATGCTTAGGGTCATTGTCCATCTGCACTGTGAAGCGCCGTCCAATGAGTTCTGAAGCATTTGGCTGAATATGAGCAGATAATATTGCCCGAAACACTTCAGAATTTATCCTGCTGCTTTTGTCAGCAATCACATCATCAATAAATACAAGAGAACCAGTTCCATTGGCAGCCATACATGCCCATGCCATGACACTACCACCACCATGCTTCACTGATGAGGTGGTATGCTTTGGATCATGAGCAGTTACTTTCCTTCTCCATACTCTTCTCTTTCCATCACTCTGGTACAAGTTGATCTTGGTCTCATCTGTCCATAGGATGTTGTTCCAGAACTGTGAAGGCTTTTTTAGATGTTGTTTGGCAAACTCTAATCTGGCCTTCCTGTTTTTGGGGCTCACCAATGGTTTACATCTTGTGGTGAACCCTCTGTATTCACTCTGGTGAAGTCTTCTCTTGATCGTTTACTTTGACACACATACACCTACCTCCTGGAGAGTGTTCTTGATCTGGCCAACTGTTGCCAACTGTTGTGAAGGGTGTTTTCTTCACCAGGGAAATAATTATTTGGTCATCCACCACAGTTGTTTTCCGTGGTCTTCCGTGTCTTTTGGTGTTGCTGAGCTCACCAGTGCGTTCTCTCTTTTTAAGGATGTTCCAAACAGTTGATTTGGCCACACCTAATGTTTTTGCTATCTCTCTGATGGGTTTGTTTTGTTTTTTCAGCCTAATGATGGCTTGCTTCACTGATAGTGAAAGCTCTTTGGATCTCATATTGAGAGTTGATAGCAACAGATTCCAAAGGCAAATAGCACACTTGAAATGAACTCTGGATCTTTTATCTGCTCCTTGTAAATGGGATAATGAGGGAATAACACACACACACACCTGGCCATGGAACAGCTGAGCAGCCAATTGTCCCATTACTTTTGGTCCCTTAAAAAGTGGGGGGCACATATACAAACTGTTGTAATTCCTACACTGTTCATCTTATTTGGATGTAAATACCCTCAAATTAAAGCTGAAAGACTGCAGTTAAAGCACACCTTGTTCATTTCAAATCCCTTGTATTGGTGTATAGAGCCAAAAAGATTACAATTGTGTCGATGTCCCAATATTTATGGACCTGACTGTGTATATATATATATATATATATATATATATATATATATGGGAGACAGAGTTAGATTGCCCTTCTACAAATTTACAGAAACGTAAAATGTATAGACTGGCACATACCCCTTCGATATGTACTAAAATACAGGAGACTTATTATAAACTCATGTCCAGGTGGTATAGAGTTCCAAAGATGTTGCATACCCCTCAGTCTCGGACAGGTGCTGGCAAGGCTGCGGGTTACAGGGATCCCATACCCATATTTGGTGGGAGTGCCCCAAGATTAGGCCATTTTAAGCTGAGCTCAAGAATTTAATATCTGAAATTACTATGGTCTAAATTCAGGACGACCCTGTACAGTGCCTTTTTCATTGCACTCTAAGTTCCATCAGGGCATACAAGAAGAGTATAGTCCCCATGTGTTAGATGCAGCTAAGGGACTAATGCCAGTCTTTTGGAAAAAGTCACAGATGCCTACTATAGAACACTGGGTGAAACAAGTTAATGATATCATGAAAGCTGAGAAATGGGTGCATATTTATAGCAATAGATTGGAAGAATTTCATGTTAAGTGGGAACCCTGGATCTATTATATAAATAAATAGCATAAACAATAAGTGCTAAATAGTCACTTATCCCATGAAAGAGGGGCACCCTCTGCTTATTATTATGATCCACCCCACCTCCTTTTTTTTTTTCTTATATTTTTTCCCTCAGGGTGTATTTAATAGTTATATATTTTGTGATTTAGGTAAAGGATTGCATGGGGATTTGTAATTATGTAGGGCAATACCTGTCTGTATATTAATTAAGGATAATTAAAGATAAAATATATATATATATATATATATATATATATATATATATATATATAATTTTTTGTACCAGTGTCTGGCTTTTCAGGAAGTCATGGAAACAGAGGGACCTCTCAACACCACCAGATGCCGTGCAAATTTGGACTGTCATGTCTGCGTGAATGGAAGACATGACAAAAACATCCCATTTGTCCTTCCACTTTACTATGAGTAATTCACCAATCCTCAAGCAGGCTATCGCCCCCTTTCTAAGTCGGGTGTTTATAAGTTGTTGGGGAAGCAATTTGGTCGCACGGTGCCACATGAGTCAATTCCAAAACTGAATAAGTGTCTAAAAAGTGTCACACTTGCATAATAATTGTTCATGTACAAGTGGTACCCCTTACGGAACAAGGATGACACCAAATCCCACACAATATTGCCACTGCTCCCCATGTAGTTTGGGCATTCGGGGAGCTCCACATGACTGTCCTTTCTCTCCTGATTCCTAAAAGAACATGTATAGCCTGTTTTCCTCCCACAGAGCTTAGACATTTTGACCCCAGATCTTGCATGCTTGCTGGAGAGATATTGTTTGAATGCAAGGTGGCCAGAAAAATGAATGAGGGACTCATCTACTCAGTTTTGTTGGAGGTATATACACATCTGCAAATTTCTCGGAAAGGTGATTTACGAGGGGCTGAATTTTGTGGAGCCAATTATATTCAGGGTCACCCCGAGGACAACAAGAGTGTATTGCAGTGGAAATGCATAAATCCCATTATATTCTCATATCTACCCTGGCCATTGCTGTAGAGAACACAGGCATATGATGAATCAGGTTTGTGGACCAATATGAATGCAATTAATTCTTTTTTGTAACACCCATGTTGAGGGTAAGGCTCCAAAGAAAAATTAAACTCGTAAAACATGACAGTTTTCCATGCAAATTGTCTGGCAAGGTTAGAATTTGGGTTGGCGGCAATGTATTGCATATAACTTGCTTTGGTCTACAATAATTCAATACAGATCTTCCATGAAAAACAGCGAAAAAAAATCAAGAGAAGTACCATATATACTCGAGTATAAGCCAAGTTTTTCAGCACATTTTTTTGTGCTGAAAATGCCCCCCTCGGCTTATACGCGAGTCTGTGTCCATCTTCAACTTTGTGCGCCTGATCCTGGTCAGCCGTAGGTCCCCTGGACCCCAAACTTGGCAAACATGTAGCTCCACTCTTCCTCTACCAGTGTGTGAAGTTTGTTGTCTGGGGGACCTATGGCCGGGAAGCACCGTTTTTTCAAACCCGGGCACCCCTTCCATAGACTCCCATGTTAAAAGTCAGTCTAGTCACACAGCGCCGGAGATCAGGTAGGGAGATTGGGCACAGTGAGACATGGACACAGTGAGGCATGGGCACAGTGACTGTGAGGCATGCACACAGTGAGGCATGCACACAGTGAGGCATGCACACCCTAGGCTTATACTCGGGTCAATAAGTTTTCCCATTTTTTGGTGGTAAAATTAGGTGCCTCAGCTTATATTCATGTTGGCTTATACTCGAGTATATACGGTAGTTACATTTTCTGTTTCCACCTGAACTCTGGGTTGGGCAGTGAATGGTCAAAGTACAGATGCTGCAAAATCTGTGGGCTTCCAGTACTTGCAAGCATATCTGGAAGGACACTATGGGCTCTACGGGCCTGTGTTTGAATTCTTGGTGGCTGCGGGATGCTACTAGCGCTAGCCACCGTACCAGCTTGGACTGCACTTATGGGATTCGTCCCATCGCCATGAAATATTGCAGTGTGTAAAATTCCAGGATGTACTAGGCCGCTGGTGCCTGCCAGTTCACCAAAAGGTAGCATGGCACTAGTACTGGCACTTTGCTGCATATGAGAATGACCTTAGCAGGTACCTCTTCTCCATCGTCTGAGCTACCTGTCAGGGTGCTGCTCCTCTCTACAGGTTAGTAGTTTGACACTGATTCTGTCAGTGAGGACTCCCCTTCTGTCTCATCTGACATACTCAGAATCCTGTAGGCCTCTTCATTAGTGTAAAAAAGAGGGGGAACACCCCAAGATGATCAAAAGGGGTGTAAAAGTTGCTACTTAATACAATCATAGGTATAGACTGAGACTGGGGGAAATGATTAAATAATTTATTATTATCAAAAAAGAATGCTCAGAAAATTTCAATTGACATTAAAAATTACACGGATAACTGCTACCACAGACTACTGACGATCACCGATTGGTGATCTCAGTAGGGGGGGGGGGGGTCAAACAAGACAGGACAGGACTAACAGACATGACAAATAACAAAATAAGGGAACACACAACACAGAAAGTCCGGACATCGGCATGAAATTCGGAGTGCAGCTGAATGACGCTAATAATTACCTGAGATGACAATTCTAATAATTGGGAAACCCCAAATTGAACTACTAAAGCGTATCCAGCTCCACTGCGAATTACCCCAGGGTGATACCATCAAACAAATGCCAATCCTAACATCTAGACACTGGTCCCAAGGTAATGTTCAATATCAAAAAAATTTTAATATATTGGCCAAAATTGCCAAAAACAAGGGGCCTCAGTAAGCAGAAATGTCAGGGTTCATCCACAAAGGACTGCGGAACAATTTTCAAGATAATCAGTAGATAGTAGTGGTTATCCTATTCTTCCTTTTCCCAATATTTGGAGACCAGCGGGTTGCTGAAGATTTTTGTATCTAATTTGTAGCTGATTGAGCCGCCAGCTGCTGTATCTCAAAGTGGTACAGAATCAGTGTTCATTCAGGGGAATAGAGCCACATTCATAGGTATCTGAGCATCAGCAAACTGTTTCTTAAGCATAAGTCTGTGGTAATCAAATTAGTTGAGCCCTGCAACTATATAGTGATGGCCAGTGGAGCCTGTTTCATACGTTACCATCCCGGGAGCGTTCATATATTGTAGTGGGCACCTGTGATGTTGCAGCTCTTTCCGGTACTAGTGAATGAGTAGTTTGGATTTACTCGGCCCGTTATCGTCTGCTGCTATTTCAGGAGCCTTCTCCGCTCACCTGGGTGGATCACGTACTTGTGCTGACAGCGTCTGCGGAGATATCTATCTCTATGCTGAAGACGCCGCTCTCGGCTTCATGGCTATGCTGGGCGGGGATTGCGTTGCCGACGTCACGTGACCGCTGTGACATCAACGCGTTTTGCTATCTGGATAGCGTAGCTTCGTCTGGACTGGGTGGTGGGGCGGCTCCTGGCGGTTCTATTTATGGACATTGTCCTTCCGACAGGCCGCCCTCTTGTGAGAAAAAAGGAGTAGGCATGTAGTTCTCCCATCCTTAATGGATGACCACAACAGATAAAAACTAACATACGAGGGAAGAAAATTTGGCCAATGTAGCCACGGCTTTGGTTCGCATATACTATAATTAGGAGGAATAATATAGCTACGGTATTTGGTTCATACTACTGCAACTAGTCATGGAATTATTTATATATATATATTTTAATCAGCATAAATCATATACCAATATTAATATTAATTTCACATATTGTTGCTTAAATCCATCATTCCCGTTAGGGAATGGAGATGACTCAATGATGGTAAACCCATGTCAAAAGCTGTAGATATGAATAATACCAATCAGAGACTCGGAGCTTTAGAGTCTATCTATAACTCAGTTTCGATGTGTTGGGATGCGCTGTGGTATATGCCAGGTGGCTTAAGCTTGGTAAATCACATAACCAAGACATCATGATTTATTTCATATATTGATCTTCGCATGCTCCCAGGTGTGGCCCAGCGTCCACTCAGCCAATTTCCCTAGTAATACCCAGGTCTGCATAAATATAGCCAGCATCTCACCTTAATATGTGAATATACCCATAAAGGATTAGGGATATGGACAACGAGTCACACCCAGGAAGCAATGCAGATATTAACCCCCCAGGGCAGCCCACACATTAACCAAGATCGGAGTCCATGATTAAGCCATAATTAAGCATGCCTGGTCAATACTGGAGATAGATTTACCAGAGGAGATCAAGCAAGAGGAGGTGATTAAATCAATATCACCTATTTTTGATTTTTTAGTTTTTTAGGAACACAAAAAATAAGGTTATGGGAAGGGGGAGGGGGAGGGGCAGGGGGTAGGGGGGAAAAAGAAGTTTTTGGTCAAGTGTCTAAAAAGACCTGAAGATTGAGTTCAGTGTTTAACCCCATAGGGGCCAAAGAGCCTAGGCGGAAAATCCACCATTTTTCCTTCTGAAGGAGAATGCGGTTAAAATCACCCCTTCTTTTGGGCAATTTAAGTACATAAATGCCTTTGATTTTTATACCATCTATCTTGCCATCATGGCACAGGGCAAAATGTTTAGCCAGTGGTTTTTCCTGACTTTTTTCAGGGTCCCTCTCTCTCTCCTTTTTAATGTCACGAAGATGCTCCCCTATCCTAACTTTTAGGGGCCTTTTGGTCTTACCTATATACATCTTCGGACATGAACACGTGATCATATATATCACCCTGCTTGTAGAGCAGTTGATAAGATCACGTATTTCAAAGGTTTCCCGACCGAGTGCATCCATGAAAGATGCAGTTCGGTCCACTAAAGGACATACTTGGCATTTGTTACAAGGGAACATGCCTTTACTTCTGGGGTACTCTGAAAGCCAGCTGATACTAGGTTCCTTGGTAAATTCGGAATGAATTAACATATCCCCAAGATTCTTGGCCCTCCTTGCCACCAATTTGGGTGCATTTCCTACAATGTCCTGCATCCCAGGGCAATTGAGGAGAATGCCCCAATGTTTTTCCAGCACTCGTCTAACTTGGTCCCACTGGGCTCCGTACGGGGTAATCACCCTCACCGGCTCTGAGTTTTTATTTTTTATTTTAGAGTTTGCATTAAGATCAACAGAGAGGAGACTTTTTCTATCTTGGCAGGCTGCACGCTGTTTGGCCTTCCTAATCTGCCGATGCGAGTACCCCCTTTCCCGAAATCTTTTGTAGAGCTCAGCATTTTCCCTCCTAAGATCTTCCCTCTTTGTACAGTTTCTTTTAATCCTTAGAAACTGTCCAATAGGGATTCCATCCTTGAGGGACTGAGGATGGTGACTATCAGCTCTAAGGAGGGTATTGGCTGCTGTCTCTTTCCTGTAAGTACGGGTACATAGTTTGCCCTCCCCTACATATATCCAAAGGTCGAGGAAGGAGATCTGTTCTTCATCTACCATGAAAGTAAGGCGGATATTGCGGTCATTACAGTTCAGTTGACCAATAAAATGGGCCCACTGGTCCCTACTCCCGCGCCATATCACCAACACGTCGTCAATGTATCTCAACCATGCATACACATGGCTAGTATACATTGGCGACGTGTAGACCTCCACCTCCTCCCATAAACCTAGATGGAGGCAAGCGTAGGCAGGTGCCCACGCTGCCCCCATTGAAGTACCTCTAATTTGTTGGTAATATTGGGAGTTAAATTGGAAAAAGTTGTTTGCCAAGGCGAATTGTAATAGCTCCAAAAGGAACTCATTCTGTGAACCGTACTCGGGATAGTTCAAATCTAGGTGGCTTGCCACTGCCTCTATCCCACAATGATGTGGGATTGAGGTATACAGTGACTCTACATCCACACTTATTAGTAGGAAACCCTCATCAATTTTTAGTTCAGAAATTTGAGATAACACATGCCGGGTATCCTGGACGTAGGATTTAAGGCCAAAGACCATTTCCTTTAGGAGTGAGTCCAAGTACCGGCCCACCCTTTCAAGGGGTCCCTGTACCGCCGACACAATAGGTCTCCCAGGTGGTTTATCTGGGCATTTGTGTATTTTAGGAATAGTGTAAAAGGTCGGTACATTGAACTCCCTCACAGACAAATGGTCAAATTCACGTCGGCCCAGTAAGCCAACATCCTTTGCCTCAAACAGCATCCTATTTAGTTCCTGAACTAGCCTTGGAAAAGGATCGCAATCTAATTTTTTGTAAGTCAAAGAATCCCCTAATAATCTTTTCGCTTCTGTCAAATACAAATCGTCGTCCATTAGGACGACATTGCCTCCCTTATCGCTCTTTTTGAATACTAGGTTCTTTGCTTCCTTTAGTTCTTTTAGGGCCCTTCGTTCATCCTTAGTAAGGTTATCATGGCCACTTTGGGTCCAGTTGATGTTGTTCAAATCGGTCTGGACCATCTCTAAGAACATATGTAACCATCTGTTCTTGCTCAGTGGGGGCATTTTGTTAGATCGAATTTTTAGATCAGCAATCCTTTTAATGGGGCAGCTTCTAGGTATAGGGTCCTCGCTTTCTTCCAGCAGGGAATTTAAAATTTCCAGCGCTATTTGGTCATCTTGATCCAGCTTTGGGTCACTTGAGGTTAGTAACTCTTTATTTGCATACAAGGACTTAAAAAACACCTTTCTTAAGAAAAGGGCTACGTCCTTATATACTTCAAAGTGATCCATATTATTGACTGGCGAAAAAGACATTCCTCTCTGTAGAAGTTCAACATGTCTAGGGGCTAGAGGGAAGGCAGAGAGGTTGATTACCTTAGTATCCAAAATGGATATCTGATCTTTTTTAAGGGTTATCTCCGTTGGCTGCGTGTACGCTGTTCTATCTGCTGTGCCTTGGGGCCCCTTTCCTTGTTTTTGACATTTGTTTTGGTACTCTGTGAGGTTTTCTGAGAAAGGGGGCGGTCCTCCATCTCTGCCGTCCCCTCCCTCTCTAAAAAAGTCACGACTTTGGGAGTTCCATCGTCATCACCATCAACTGTGGCATTCTCACGTCTAAACCTTGATTGTGACCTCGATCCCCTCCTATTAGATCTGCTTCTCCCTCTCCTTATGGTGAGATCGAAAACTCGATCGTTTTCTAAATCCATAAGGTCTCTTCTAAGTTTAGACTGCTTAGTAGTTTTTAGATTCAATTGTGCCCTCTCGATTTCTTTTTTAAGCAGATCATTTTGTTTCGTGAATTCTTCTAACTCTTTTAAAGGTTCAAGACTTTGTGCGCTTTCCACTATCTTTTCCTTCAGTTCATCTAATTGAATCTTTTCCTCCTCCACTATCAGACCCATTACGGCTATCCCATGCCTTATGCATAGGTCCTTCCACTTCGAGAGGAACCTCTCATTATGTAAGTGCTCAGCCGGGACCGTCCGGTCCCTTAAGCCGCGTGGTATAATTTTCCGGTTGACATACGTTTCTAAAATGGAAACGTCCCATTTCCTATTCAGATGTTTCAGAAGTAACTTTTTGTGTTCTTTAAATTTATCTCTTATTTCGTCATCTTGATTCGGAAGTTGGGAAGAATCCCCGCTAAATGCATGGCTAATCTCATCGTCTATTTTTTCTCCCAGAACAAAGGCCATATTTCTAAAATCACTCGTATAGAAAAAAATATAAATAATAAATGCTAAACTGTGTGCAGCTAATTAAGGTCACTTGGGATTCGTTTAAGAATGGATCACTAAGGATCCTTAATACACTTGGACAGAAGACAAAAAGAAAGGAAAAACAAATCCCTAAAGTGCATTTTCTCCAGTCCTAATTTAAATAATGTAAGTCTAAATACCATTGGTCTGTAGTGACACCATTGTTGTAGCAAAAGAGGCTAGGCAAAAAAGAGGGGGAACACCCCAAGATGATCAAAAGGGGTGTAAAAGTTGCTACTTAATACAATCATAGGTATAGACTAAGACTGGGGGAAATGATTAAATAATTTATTATTATCAAAAAAGAATGCTCAGAAAATTTCAATTGACATTAAAAATTACACGGATAACTGCTACCACAGACTACTGACGATCACCGATTGGTGATCTCAGTGGGGGGGGGTGGTCAAACAAGACAGGACAGGACTAACAGACATGACAAATAACAAAATAAGGGAACACACAACACAGAAAGTCCGGACATCGGCATGAAATTCGGAGTGCAGCTGAATGACGCTAATAATTACCTGAGGTGTCAATTCTAATAATTGGGAAACCCCAAATTGAACTACTAAAGCGTATTCAGCTCCACTGCGAATTACCACAGGGTGATACCATCAAACAAATGCCAATCCTAACATCTAGACACTGGTCCCAAGGTAATGTTCAATATCAAAAAAAAAAAAATATATTGGCCAAAATTGCCAAAAACAAGGGGCCTCAGTAAGCAGAAATGTCAGGGTTCATCCACAAAGGACTGCGGAACAATTTTCAAGATAATCAGTAGATAGTAGTGGTTATCCTATTCTTCCTTTTCCCACTATTTGGAGACCAGCGGGTGGCTGAAGATTTTTGTATCTAATTTGTAGCTGATTGAGCCGCCAGCTGCTGTATCTCAAAGTGGTACAGAATCAGTGTTCATTCAGGGGAATAGAGCCACATTCATAGGTAAAAAAACTAAAAAATCAAAAATAGGTGATATTGATTTAATCACCTCCTCTTGCTTGATCTCCTCTGGTAAATCTATCTCCAGTATTGACCAGGCATGCTTAATTATGGCTTAATCATGGACTCTGATCTTGGTTGATGTGTGGGCTGCCCTGGGGGGTTAATATCTGCATTGCTTCCTGGGTGTGACTCGTTGTCCATATCCCTAATCCTTTATGGGTATATTCACATATTAAGGTGAGATGCTAGCTATATTTATGCAGACCTGGGTATTACTAGGGAAATTGGACGCTGGGCCACACCTGGGAGCATGCAAAGATCAATATATGAAATAAATCATGATGTCTTGGTTATGTGATTTACCAAGCTTAAGCCACCTGGCATATACCCCAGCGCATCCCAACACATCGAAACTGAGTTATAGATAGACTCTAAAGCTCCGAGTCTCTGATTGGTATTATTCATATCTACAGCTTTTGACATGGGTTTACCATCATTGAGTCATCTCCATTCCCTAACGGGAATGATGGATTTAAGCAACAATATGTGAAATGAATATTAATATTGGTATATGGTATATGATTTATGCTGATTAAAATATATATATAAATAATTATTTTTGGCAATTTTGGCCAATATATATATATTTTTTTGATATTGAACATTACCTTGGGACCAGTGTCTTGATGTTAGGATTAGCATTTGTTTGATAGTATCACCCTGGGGTAATTCACAGTGGAGCTGGATACGCTTTAGTAGTTCAATTTGGGGTTTCCCAATTATTAGAATTGTCATCTCAGGTAATTATTAACGTCATTCAGCTGCACTCCGAATTTCATGCCGATGTCCGGACTTTCTGTGTTGTGTGTTCCCTTATTTTGTTATTTGTCATGTCTGTTAGTCCTGTCCTGTCTTGTTTGACCACCCCCCCCCTACTGAGATCACCAATCAGTGATCGTCAGTAGTCTGTGGTAGCAGTTATCCGTGTAATTTTTTATGTCAATTGAAATTTTCTGAGCATTCTTTTTTGATAATAATAAATTATTTAATCATTTCCCCCAGTCTCAGTCTATACCTATGATTGTATTAAGTAGCAACTTTTACACCCCTTTTGATCATCTTGGGGTGTTCCCCCTCTTTTTTGCCTAGCCTCTTTTGCTACAACAATGGTGTCACTACAGACCAATGGTATTTAGACTTACATTATTTAAATTAGGACTGGAGAAAATGCACTTTAGGGATTTGTTTTTCCTTTCTTTTTGTCTTCTCTTCATTAGTGTACCTTTCTTTGGACATTTTGGCCACTAAATTTATAGGTACCTAGTGCGACTCACGGGAAAAAAAAACACCTGGCTGTCAGGGATTGCTTGAACTGCTACAAATAAAATGTAACTGTTAGTGCTAGCAGAGATCAGGCCTGAATCTGCTAGTGTTGCGATTTTGTGCGCAATGTATCAGAAGTGACAGTGGTCTACTGACACTGCACTTGTTGGGGGGCAGATGGACTAATTGCAAGTACTAGCAAGTTTTGGGGCTGTACAGTTTTGATCTGATCAAAAATACTGGTCCGTTCAGACCATAAAGAAAGAGGGTCGGGACTTTAAATGAGGTGTGTATGTTGTGGCTAATCGAAGGAGTCAATATGAAACATGAACAAGTATTTATTTGTTTGCCATGATTGAGTAGGTGCATGGCAGTCAGTACATGCAATAATGGCACATAATATAACAAATCTTGTATCCTAATCATTTACATGTTAAAATCATAAATAGATTATACAGTAGTATTGTCCTCAATAATAAAAGATCATTATAATATAACAGTTATAATCAATGGTATTGCCTGGATCAAAGACCATGTAAGTATGTATATGTTGCATCTAGGTTAAGCCCGACGCGTTTCATGTGATCTATTCAACCATCAGAGGCGGATGCAAGATCCATCTATAAAGAGAGGTAAGTATATCAGAACAAACCATTCATAGATAAAAATTGGAAAAAATTAGAAATACATACAGGGCGTATAAGATAGTCATCCCTGTAGGACTCACATATCTGCTTAGTGTGAAGCAACACATCACCAGGGCGCTAGGGCCGGAGAGAATGCCTGGTCCAGAAGCTGTGGTAGTAGGGTCAAACAGGAACACAGGGAGCAAATGTGTAGATGTGACCCAAAATGTCTGGAATAGTGGGATAACTGGGCTCCATTCTGTGAATCAATAAAAATAGGAATACCAATGGTACTGAAAATGTAGAGATGTAAACTAATTAGAGAAAGGAGCTCAAATAAAATTAGTATGAACTGATATCAAGACAGCATAAGTCCCCAGAAATTAGTAGAATCGTGGAATTAAAACCACATATGAAGTGAATGTCATAATGATAGTGGTAGTTACCTAGTATTACTGATGTTGGAGTGAAGACCAGCAGTGTTAGGTGCAGACTGCACAAGATGTTTATCAGTCAGAGGACTGGCTGTGAATGAAAAAAGTGTGTTTAAATGCTCCCTAGGTAACGAGTGGACCCCGCCCAGTGGGAGTGCAGAGCAGCAGTATCAGGTGCAGACAGCACAAAATGTATATCAGTCTGATGACTGGCTGGAAATTAAAGTAGTGTTTAAATGCTGCCTGTGTAGCGAACGGACCCCGCCCAGTGTCACGCAGGCATGACGTGTAGGATGGGCGCCAGAGTCAGGTTGGACGCCGCTCACTGAACCCCAGACGTCCATCCCACTGTCAGACAAAATTATGACACTCATATAAGCAGATGGCGCCAATGCGTCGAATGCACAAGCGGCAGCGTGGCGCCTATACCAGGGCAGAACAACCCCACCCATGTCCCCGCACCCAACGATAAAGTGCGTAGGGGGACAGGGGAGGGGCGCCGCACAGCGCTCCCCTCCCTCCTCCACATGTCACACACAGCGAGAGCGAGTATCTCCCACTGGAGCCGAGTGTGAAAAGTTTGGCCGCGCTCACGCTGTGACAAAAGTCCCGCCCTCCTCCTTGATCAGCTCGTGTGATAGATGCGGTGTTCTGTCTATCACACAAGCTGATCTAGGAGCAGGGCGGGACTTTTGTCACAGTGTGAGAGCGGACGAACTTCTCACACTCGGCTCCAGCGGGAGATACTCGCTGTGTGTGTATTAAGGCTGCAATGACGCACACGGTAAGGCTGCAATTATGGGCACCGTCAGGCTGTAATGAAAGCATGGTCTGGCTGCAATTATTGGCACGATCAGGCTGCAATTATGGGCATGGTCAGTCTGCAATTATGGGCACGGTCAGTCTGCAATTATGGGCACGGTCAGTCTGCAATGAAAGCATGATCTGGCTGCAATTATGGGCACGGTCAGGCTGCAATGAAGGCATGGTCAGGCTGCAATTATGGACACGGTAAGGCTGCAATTATGGGCACGGTCAGTCTGCAATTATGGGCACGGTCAGGCTGTAATGAAAGAATGATCAGGCTGCAATTATGGGCACGATCAGGCTGCAATGAAAGCATGGTCAGGCTGCAATTATGGGCATGGTCAGGCTGCAATGAGGGCACGGTAAGGCTGAAATTATGGGCACGGTCAGTCTGCAATTATGGGCACGGTCAGTCTGCAATGATGAGCACGGTCAGGCTGCAATGATGAGCACGGTCAGGCTGCAATGATGAGCATGGTCAGGCTGCAATAATGAGCACGGTCAGGCTGTAATGATGAGCACGGTCAGGCTACAATGATGGGCACGGTCAGGCTGCAATGATGGGCACGGTAAGGCTGCAATGATGGGCACGGTCAGGCTGCAATGATGGGCACGGTCAGGCTGCAATGATGAGCACGGTCAGGCTGCAATGATGAGCACGGTCAGGCTGCAATGATGAGCACGGTCAGGCTGCAATGATGAGCTCGGTCAGGCTGCAATGATGAGCACGGTCAGGCTGCAATGATGAGCACGGTCAGGCTGCAATGATGAGCACGGTCAGGCTGCAATGATGAGCACGGTCAGGCTGCAATGATGGGCACGGTCAGGCTGCAATGATGAGCACGGTCAGGCTGCAATGATGAGCACGGTCAGGCTGCAATGATGAGCACGGTCAGGCTGCAATGATGAGCACGGTCAGGCTGCAATGATGAGCACGGTCAGGCTGCAATGATGAGCATTGTGTGGCTGCATTGATGGGTACAATGAGGCTGCAATGATGGGCACAGTGAGGCTGCAATGGTGGGCACAGTGAGGCTGCATTGGTGGGCACAGTGAGGCTGCATTGATGGGCACAGTGAGGCTGCATTGATGGGCACAGTGACGCTGCATTGATGGGCACAGTGACGCTGCATTGATGGGCACAGTGACGCTGCATTGATGGGCACAGTGACACTGCATTGATGGGCACAGTGACGCTGCATTGATGGGTACAGTGAGGCTGCAATGATGGGCACAGTGAGGCTGCATTGATGGGTAATGATGGGTACAGTGAGGCTACATTGATGGGTACAGTGAGGCTGCAGAGATGGGCACAGTGAGGCTGCAGAGATGGGCACAGTGAGGCTGCAGAGATGGGCACAGTAATGCTGCAATGATGGACACAGTGAGGCTGCAATGATGGGCACTGTGAGCCTGCCTTGATGGGTACAGCGAGGCTGCATTGATGGGTACAGCGAGGCTGCATTGATGGGTACAGCGAGGCTGCAATGGTGGGCACAGTGTGTCTGTAATGATGGGCACAGTGAGTCTGTAATGATGGGCACAGTGAGTCTGTAATGATGGGTACAGCGAGGCTGCATTGATGGGTACAGTGAGGCTGCATTGATGGGTACAGTGAGGCTGCAATGATGGGTACCGTGAGGCTGCAATGATGGGTACCGTTAGGCTGTCACGATGGGCACCGTGAGGCTGTCATGATGGGCACCGTGAGGCTGTCACGATGGGCACCGTGAGGCTGAAATGATGGGCAAAGTCCGACTGCATTGATGGGTACAGTGAGGCTGCATGGATGGGCACAGTGAGGCTGCATGGATGGGCACAGTGAGGCTGCATGGATGGGCACAGTGAGGCTGCATGTACGGGCACAGAGGCTGAATTGATGGGCACAGTGAGGCTGAATTGATGGGCACAGTGAGGCTGCATTGATGGGCACAGTGAGGCTGCAATGATGGGCACAGTGAGGCTGCAATGATGGGTACAGTGAGGCTACATTGATGGGTACAGTGAGGCTGCAGAGATGGGCACAGTGAGGCTGCATTGATGGGCAGTGAGGCTGCATTGATGGGCACCGTGAGGCTGCAATGATGGACACCGTGAGGCTGCACTGATGGGCACAGTGAGGCTGCACTGATGGGCACAGTGAGTCTGCAATGATGGGCACAGTGAGCCTGCCTTGATGGGTACAGCGAGGCTGAATTGATGGGTACAGTGAGGCTGCAATGATGGGCACAGTAAGGCTGCAATGGTGGACACAGTGAGTCTGTAATGATGGGCACAGTGAGTCTGTAATGATGGGCACAGTGAGTCTGTAATGATGGGCACAGTGAGTCTGTAATGATGGGTACAGTAAGGCTGCATTGATGGGTACAGTGAGGCTGCATTGATGGGTACAGTGAGGCTGCAATGATGGGTACCGTGAGGCTAAATTGATGGGCAGTGAGGCTGTCACGATGGGCACCGTGAGGCTGAAATGATGGGCACAGTGAGGCTGAAATGATGGGCACAGTGAGGCTGCATTGATGGGTACAGTGAGGCTGCATTGATGGGCACAGTGAGGCTGCATGGATGGGCACAGTGAGGCTGCATGGATGGGCACCGTGAGGCTGTCACGATGGGCACCGTGAGGCTGAAATGATGGGCACAGTCCGGCTGCATTGATGGGTACAGTAAGGCTGCATTGATGGGTACAGTAAGGCTGCATTGATGGGCACAGTGAGGCTGCATGGATGGGCACAGTGAGGCTGCATGTACGGGCACAGAGGCTGAATTGATGGGCACAGTGAGGCTGCATTGATGGGCACAGTGAGGCTGCATTGATGGGCACAGTGAGGCTGCAATGATGGGCACAGTGAGGCTGCAATGATGGGTACAGTGAGGCTACATTGATGGGTACATTGAGGCTGCAGAGATGGGCACAGTGAGGCTGCATTGATGGGCAGTGAGGCTGCATTGATGGGCACCGTGAGGCTGCAATGATGGACACCGTGAGGCTGCACTGATGGGCACAGTGAGGCTGCACTGATGGGCACAGTGAGTCTGCAATGATGGGCACAGTGAGCCTGCCTTGATGGGTACAGCGAGGCTGAATTGATGGGTACAGTGAGGCTGCAATGATGGGCACAGTAAGGCTGCAATGGTGGACACAGTGAGTCTGTAATGATGGGCACAGTGAGTCTGTAATGATGGGCACAGTGAGTCTGTAATGATGGGCACAGTGAGTCTGTAATGATGGGTACAGTGAGGCTGCATTGATGGGTACAGTGAGGCTGCATTGATGGGTACAGTGAGGCTGCAATGATGGGTACCGTGAGGCTAAATTGATGGGCAGTGAGGCTGTCACGATGGGCACCGTGAGGCTGAAATGATGGGCACAGTGAGGCTGAAATGATGGGCACAGTGAGGCTGAAATGATGGGCACAGTGAGGCTGCATTGATGGGCACAGTGAGGCTGCATTGATGGGCACAGTGAGGCTGCATGGATGGGCACAGTGAGGCTGCATGGATGGGCACCGTGAGGCTGTCACGATGGGCACTGTGAGGCTGAAATGATGGGCACAGTCCGGCTGCATTGATGGGTACAGTAAGGCTGCATTGATGGGTACAGTAAGGCTGCATTGATGGGCACAGTGAGGCTGCATGGATGGGCACAGTGAGGCTGCATGGATGGGCACAGTGAGGCTGCATGTACGGGCACAGAGGCTGAATTGATGGGCACAGTGAGGCTGCATTGATGGGCACAGTGAGGCTGCATTGATGGGCACAGTGAGGCTGCAATGATGGGCACAGTGAGGCTGCAATGATGGGTACAGTGAGGCTACATTGATGGGTACAGTGAGGCTGCAGAGATGGACACAGTGAGGCTGCATTGATGGGCAGTGAGGCTGCATTGATGGGCACCGTGAGGCTGCAATGATGGACACCGTGAGGCTGCACTGATGGGCACAGTGAGGCTGCACTGATGGGCACAGTGAGTCTGCAATGATGGGCACAGTGAGCCTGCCTTGATGGGTACAGCGAGGCTGAATTGATGGGTACAGCGAGGCTGAATTGATGGGTACAGTAAGGCTGCAATGGTGGACACAGTGAGTCTGTAATGATGGGCACAGTGAGTCTGTAGTGATGGGCACAGTGAGTCTGTAATGATGGGCACAGTGAGTCTGTAATGATGGGCACAGTGAGGCTGCATTGATGGGTACAGTGAGGCTGCATTGATGGGTACAGTGAGGCTGCAATGATGGGTACCGTGAGGCTAAATTGATGGGCAGTGAGGCTGTCACGATGGGCACCGTGAGGCTGAAATGATGGGCACAGTGAGGCTGAAATGATGGGCACAGTGAGGCTGCATTGATGGGTACAGTGAGGCTGCATTGATGGGCACAGTGAGGCTGCATGGATGGGCACAGTGAGGCTGCATGGATGGGCACAGTGAGGCTGCATGGATGGGCACAGTGAGGCTGCATGTACGGGCACAGTGAGGCTGCATGTACGGTCACAGTGAGGCTGCATGGACTGGCACAGAGGCTGAATTGATGGGCACAGTGAGGTTGCATTGATGGGCACAGTGAGGCTGCATTGATGGGCACAGTGAGGCTGCATTGATGGGCACAGTGAGGCTGCATTTGATAGGCACTGGTGAGGCTGCATTGATCTCTTGTACCATGTCTGCAATCTCTGACCATCTCCTGTATCATGTCTACATATCTTACTATCTTTAGTATCATGTCCTCGGTCTCTAACCAACTCCTGTACCATGCCCACAACCTCTGACATCTCCTGTATCATGTCTGCAACTTCTGACCATCTCCTGTACTATGCCCAAAGCCTCTGACCGTCTCTTGTCTTATATCATGTCTGCAGTCTCTGAGGGAGTAGGAGCACCGCCGAGATGGGGGTCAGGGAGAAGTCAGTCTGAGGGGGGGTCACTGATGTAAGGGGGGAGTGAATACAATAATGTAAGGGGGCACTGATATAAAGGATTCCCCCTTATATCAGTACCCCACCCCCCCTTACCTTAGTGTATTCTTTCTGTGGAAGGTCGTCTCCGGTCATCAGATTCCCCCCACATTGCCAGAGTCCCAGGTGTCCCCCTTGATGATTGCTCCACTATTACCACTTTTAATTGGAATTTGCTGTTTTATATATATATATATATATATATATATATATATATATATATATATATATATACCTAGCCCTATGTGCTTTAATATCTGTCTTATCTATATATAATACGCTCTTCAAATGTGCTTTAAAATGCATGGTTTTCCCTTTTATGAACAAGAAAATGATGACGTTATGTTGTTGGGCTGGTATAATAATGCTATGGGGCTGGTATGACATTTTTTCCAGGGCTGGTTTTTATTCCCAGTCCGGCCCTGGTAGACATTATACTAGTAATGGAGGTTTATAGTGTGTCTGTGATTGTGTTGCTGGCAATCAAAGTGTTAAATGTGATGTTGATAATGGTGGAGGGAAATCTGACGCTATCTGGGAGGGACGCTAACTGACATTAACACTATCTGACGTCTCCTGTGAGACTAATACAGTGATCATTAAAAAAAAACGTATACTGTACTAATGACACAGGTGATAGGGAAGTGAAAGGGTTAACGGGGGGGGGGGTGTGATCAGGAGGTTAAATGTGACTAAGTGTTTTTGTTTACTTGTGGTGCTTTTACTCACAGTAGATGTGCTCTCTTCCCTCACTGGAACCAAATAGGGCTTCAGGAGAGAAGATCATATAATTTCCTGTGCCTGTGTTTTGTAAGCACAGGCTGATCTGTGATTTGGTTAGGGTGACCAGACATCCCCGGTTTCCCGGGGACAGTCCCCGGATTGAGAACACTGTCCCCGGACCAAGTCTGTCCCCGGTTTTGTCCCCGAATTGGATTTGAACAGGGACTGGGGCAATTTCAAAGACAGTCAGTGCAGAATAAAAAAAAAAAAAATCTGAATTACACCACCCCGCTCTGCCACTCCTACTAGTTTAGGGGGTGTATTTTTTCCATTATCTGTGCCCCTTTCTGATGATCATGTGTTGGTCGGAGCGGAGGGAATATTTCTTCACTTTCGGGTGCATGCCCATTCGGCTCCGCTCGCATGTTCTTAAGTCCCGGCCAGCCGCCTGCCTGCTAATCTCCTTGCTTTCCCTGGCGGAGTGATCTTCCTCTGCTCCCCACCCGGGCCCGGAGAGCAAGATTTGACAGGCTGTGAGGCGGGCGGCGACAGCCAGAGAGTCACTGATTGCCGCCATTACTAGTAAAAAAAGATGTCCCCGGATTTAATTTTAAAAATCTGGTCATTCTGTACAATTACCAATACATAATATGCAAGAATCAATAAGGGCACTTACCCATTGCTCCACTGTGCTTTGGCCGCAGCGTGGGTGCAGCGAAGTGTACCCGTGGTTTTGGTGCACGTTAGCTGCACTTCCCCATAGATTTCTATTATGTTGCGTCTTTTTGGTGCGTTTTCAGAAACTGCACCAAAACCATGAAACATTATACAAGTCTATAGGAAAGCGCAGATACAATAACCAGCACGAAAGCCACAGGTTCATTGTGCAGCAGCCAAAGTGCAGTGGATCAGTGTAAAGCTACCCTTATGCTTGGGTTTTTTCAAGTCTGATTGATTAACCAGTTTGTAAGAATTTTGTTTTCAATGTCTTATTAACCACTTCAGCCCCGGACCATTTGGCAGCCTAAAGACCAGAGGACTTTTTAAAAAATTTGGCACTGCGCTGCTTTAACTGGTAATTGCGTGGTCATGCAATGTTTTACCCAAACAAAATGTGCGTCCTTTTTTTCCCACAAATAGATTTCTTTTGATGGTATTTGATTTCCTCTGCGATTTTTATTTTTTGTGATATAAATGGGAAAAGACCGAAAATGTAAAAAAAAAAAAAATTTTACTTTTTGTTATAAGAAAAATCGAATACACTCAATTTCATACATTTAGGCCAAAATGTATTCAGCCACATGTCTTTGGTAAAAAAAAATATGTCAATAAGCGTATATTTATTGGTTTGCGCGAAAGTTATAGCGTCTGGGTACATTTTCTGGAATTTACACAGCTTTTAGTTTATGACTTTTCTTGAGGTGCTAAAATGGCAGGGCAGTACAAAACCCCTCCAAATAACCCGACACCCCAAGGAAATTGCTGAGAGGCATGTTGAGCCCATTGAATCTAAAAAAAAATTGTCCCAAGTGATTGAATAATGACCAAAAAAAAAAAAGATATATTGCTCACCAGGGATGAGCTTCGAGTTCGAGTCAAACTCATGTTCGACTCGAACATTGCCTGTTCGCTTGTTCGCCGAATAGCGAACAATTTGGGGTGTTTGCGGCAAATTCGAAAAGCCGCGGAACACCCTGTAAAAGTCTATGGGAGAAATCTAAAGTGCTAATTTTAAAGGCTTATATGCAAGTTATTGTTAGACATGTGCACAACAAAATTTTTTGTTTCGTATCGTTTAGTTTCGTCTCGTTCCGTAGGTTCGTAAAGATTTGTCATTTCGTAAAAGTTTAATTTTCGTTGATACTGAATGATTTGTAATTTTGTCTAATTTATTTTCGTTGATTTGAAATTCGTAATTTTGTTAGATAATAATTTTCGTTTATTCGGTACACTACTCTTACATTTTCGTTGATATTGAATGATTCGTATTTCTGTTTAATTTATTTTCGTGCTTTCGTAACAGTTACATTTTTGTTGATACTGAATGATTCGTAATTCTGTCTAATTTATTTTCTTTGATTCGTAATTCGTAATTTTGTTAGATAAGAATTTTTGTTTATTCTGTACACTACTCTGCCGTTTCCGTTGATTCGTAACATTGTTTTGTTTTCCTTGATTCGTGTCTACTACCGTGCTTCGAATGGATTCGTAATTTTATATGTAGCAGGGTCTCCTTTAAGGCCCTGGGACTACGTTACCCAGAACCCCATCCGGCCTCGGGGTGAAAGTTTCCACCGCAGAGACTCATGGGAGGGGATATTTAAGGAAGAGGCAAGGCGGAGTTCGGCCTCTTTGGACAACGCGCTGCAAGCAACCAGTCTTTCCGTGCGGATCTGCTGCAGTACAAGGCCCGAAGCCTGGGGCCTTGCGTGACTACCGAAGAGCCTGTCACCCCACTGCGGAGCCTGGGTGGATCCTGATTTGTCGAGTGAGGACATCAGTTGGATCGGGGACCCGATCGTTGCAGACGCTGTGTGCAGATACACAGCAGGTGGAAGTCCCGGACTGGGATCGCGTCCGGAGTGGTGAGCGGGCACCTGCCCAGACCAATAGACTGTGTCGTGTTCAGGCCTATAGAACTGCATAGGCCCACAGCTCGTTTATCTGCTGTTCCACAGGGGGGACCGCTAGCAGGACAGAGTTGAAGTGTCCCCCCCCTGTATAGTTGTTCCAAGTTACTGCCTGTTGTGGATTACAAATTAGAATTTCATCAAGTGCACCACCAAAAGCTGGCATGCGAAGAATTCCTTATAGAAAGTGACCGAGATTTACTCCATGTCAGGCCTGACTCGGGTGGGGAGATAGTATATTGTTTAGTGCACCATAGGGCGCGTACACCATAATAGCTACGCGTGGTGTAGTACCGCGCAGTGTTATTATAGTGTGCTGAATTGATGGCTGCAGGGCTCTGCAAGCCAGTTGCATGTGTGATGTTATACCTATGCTATTACTATAAGAGTAAAACCGTTATAATCAATCTCTCGCCTTAGTGTGTTGTCTTACTGCTTAGAGATTAATTCATGCAATACAATTGAATGTGGTATAAGTATAGCCCTAGACTAACTGTGCCAGCGGGGGTCGAGTAAGATTGCCGGGGTTTGGCGGTACTGCACACAGGGCCCGAAAACAAACCAGCGGCTCTCTTAACTGGGGGTAGCGCTACATATACTTTCGTAAATACATCGCGGCGCGGTCATTTGCAATCTCGTTACTAGTTATTTTTATTTTCAACACGCGGCTATAGCCACGTGTTGAAAATGAAACTAAAATACGTCCAAGTGCTTCGAATGCATTTGTACTTCCGTAAATACATTGCGGTCATTCGCAATCTCGTATTTTAGTTTCTTTTTCAAGATAGCCTCCGCCCCTGTACACCATTTTGAGAGGGTGTAAGTGGTGTGATGAGGGAGGAGCAGAGAGCAGTGCAGAGAGTGATATTGTGGTGTTTGTAGTTGTTTTTGTGTGGTTTGGTGGTTTTGTTGCAATTAGAATGTCTGGGAGTGAGAATGGACGTGTGAGTCTTGTAAGTGAGAATGTTGGTGTTAGTGAGTGTGTTGGTATGAGAGTTGGTGTTGGTGTGACTGAGAGTGGAGGGGAGCGGAGGAGTGGAGGAGGGGACTCAGAGGAGAGGTGTGTAGGGGAGGAGAGGCGTGGAGGGGAGGCGTGGAGGGGAGGGGAGGCGAGGCGTGGAGGGAAGGAGAGGCGTGGAGGGGAGGAGAGTCTTGTAAGTGAGAATGTTGGTGTTAGTGAGTGTGTTGGTATGAGAGTTGGTGTTGATGTGACTGAGAGTGGAGGGGAGCGGAGGAGGGGACTCAGAGGAGAGGCGTGGAGGGGAGGAGAGGCGTGGAGGGGAGGGGAGGTGTGGAGGGGAGGAGAGGCGTGGAGGGGAGGCGTGGCATGGAGGGGAGGCGTGGTGTGGAGGGGAGGAGAGGTGTGGAGGGGAGGAGAGGCGTGGAGAGAAGAGTATTGTTGGGGAGAGGAGGAGTGGAGGGGAGAGTAGTGGAGGTGAACGGAGGCGTGTAGTGGAGCCAAGGCCTGAAAAGGAGTGTGGAGGTGGAGTGGAGCGGAAGCATGCCAAAAAACTGAGACATGTGTCCCCCCCTACATCAGACAGTGCTGAATCAGACATGCAGCAACCCCACCACAGAAGTAAGCAAGAAAAATCAAGGGGGCCTGTATATACCCAAGAGGAGAATGCAGCATTGGTTGCTGCAGTTCCAAAAGACAAAGTGACACTCTTCCGCCAAACCGTGCCAACATCCGAGAAGGCAGCAGGCTGGGGACGAGTCCGGGACTCCGTGAATGCGGTCTCCAAGTTTTGCAGGCCCACCACTGGTGTCAGACACAGGTAATTATTGCAATCATTTTTTTTTTTTCGTTCACAAACATTTTTATTGGTTACAAAAGGGTGGTACAATCACTCAGTGGTGTATTTATGTTTCGTGCTGCCCTACGCCTGACTAAATTTGTGCACCCCCTAATTTAAATACGACCCACCCTTTCCCGTCAATGCCACGCCCCTTCCTGTTTAAGACCCGCCCTGTCATCCGTAAACCACACCCTATCCTCTTTAGGCTCCACCTTTTCTTTTTAGAGCCCCACCTCTCTCTCCGTACATTAACCACCTCCCACCCGGCCACTGCATATAAACGGCCGGGTGGTAATTTTCTCGTCAGGAATGTCCCTCAGAACGAGCTGTGCACTGCGGCTCGATCCTTATGATCACAGAATCCAGCTGAGCAGAGATCGGATATGGGCGCTGTGATTGGCCCTCCCGATCACGTGACGGCTGATCTGTGACAGCTCTCTGTGTGAGAATGATTTTACACAGAGAGCTATTACAGATCACCCCACAAACAGTACACCAAGTACCACTGTTACCCCTGTCCCCATAAAACATCTGTCTGTCCTCCATCACTGCCAACACCAAATAAACACTGACTTGGGTTATTTTTACAGAAGAAATGTAGCAGCATCATTTTTGGTCAAAATTTATCAAAAGAAATTACTTATTTGCAAAATTTTATAACAGAAACTAAGAAAAATGCTTTATTTTTTTGCAAATTTTCTGTCTTTTTTTTATTCGTAGCGTAAAAAATAAAAACCCCAGTGGTGATTAAATACCACCAAAAAAAGTCTGTATTTGTGTGAATTTTTTTTATAAAAATGTAATTTGGGTACAGTGTAGCATGACCGCGCAATTGTCAATCAAAGTGTGACAGCGCTGAAAATTGGTCTGGTCTGGGAAGGAGGGGGGTGAAAGTGCCCAGTATTGAAGTGGTTAAAAGTGGGTAACAAGTGCAGCCTCATCAGTGCCCATCAAAACATCCTCATCAGTGCCCATCAAAGCAGCCTCATCAGTGCCCATCAAAGCAGCCTCGTCAGTGCCCATCAGCGCAGCCTTGTCAGTGCCCATCAGCGCAGCCTTGTCAGTGCCCATCAGCGCAGCCTCGTCAGTGCCCATCAATGCAGCCTCGTCAGTGCCCATCAGTGCAGCCTCGTCAGTGCCCATCAGTGCAGCCTCGTCAGTGCCCATCAGTGCAGCCTCATCAGTGCCCATCAATGCAGCCTTGTCAGTGCCCATCAATGCAGCCTCACCAGTGCCCATCAATGCAGCCTCACCAGTGCCCATCAGAGCAGCCTCGTCAGTGCCCATCAAGGCAGACTCACCAATGCCCATCAGCTTAGACTCATCAGTGCCCAATAAGGGTCTCCAATTGCATTCTAATAATACCAAATTATGTGCTCAGACTGCACTTCCTATTTAAGCACCCTTTCACATTGGGCCGATTTGGCATGCGATATGACATGTGAAATCGCATGGCAAATCGGCAGCTATTGCTAGCAATGGCACCGTCTGAATTGGTGCAACGCCAATTTTGCGGCACCGCACCGATTCCCAAAAGTAGTTCCTGTGCTACTTTTGGCGACTTAGGGGGCGATTTGAATAGACATATGTGCATGAACCCGCACAGATGTCTGTCAAATCGCCCCCTGAAGTCGGACTGCATTGCTGGTTTGAAATTGTGCGAGTTTAGCTGATCTTTTCTAACCTGCATCAGTGTGAACCTGGGCTGAATGTAGTCAGCAGGATGGGTAATAAAATTCAGACTGATCTACGATCAGAAATTACACTTTTCTTCATATGTCAGAAGGCAGCATAAGGCCGGATTCACACCTATGTGAATTGGATGTTGGTTTACCTATGGAGCCGGTTCACATATCTCCAGGGGCAGCTGTGGAGTGCACTGTGTCTTTGGCTCTGTTTCAGGACCAAATTCAGGCAAAGATTCGGTCCTGGTTCATCCCTGAAATGGAGAACAGGGATGCACAGCGTTCCTGTGCGATCCGCGGCCGGTTCCAGTGGTAACCGTGCCAAAGCCTAGGTTCACATTGGAGCAATTTGTCATGCGATTTGAGAGATCAAATTGCATGACAAGTTGCAGCCTATTGGAGGCAATGGCACTGTTCCAAACGGTGCGACACCGATTTTGCAGCGTTGCACCGATTTGCAAAAGTAGTTTCTGTACTACTTTTGCCGATTTCAGGTGCGACTGCAATAGACATCTGGGTATGAAGCCACACAGATGTCAATCAAGTAGCACCTGCAATAGTGCTGACCTTGCTACTTTGAAATTGCGCTACTTCAAGTGAAGTAGCGCGATTTCAAAGAATGATCAATGTGAACCAGGGCGGAGATGTACAAGTAGCTATGAAAGGTTAACCACATATACAAGCAGACACTAAGGTGTTAAATGCCATTGATTCCAGAAGCACCAGCCTGCAGATATTGAGCTGTAAAGAGTTAACCATTTATGTAATCAGCAGTGTACATGTGTCCATTGAAGAGGAGTAGTAAAGCACAATCCTCTCCTAGCAAGGACACAGAGGGTTAATTATCAGAGATCCCGTACTTCAGATATCAGGGAGAGGAGATAGGAGAAACAAAGTTGGAGTACAGATAAGCTGCTGAGTGAGGTTTACAAGGAGAGACAGTAAAGAGAATCGGTATTTTACTCTCACCCCCTCTAGGACATGCAGACTGTAGCTGGGTCTGCCCACTGAAGCCACAATCCGACCGACCTACCAACCCTGGAATCACACAACACAGGAGAAGACGCTGACAAGTTCTCTCTCTCTCCTGTCTGTGCAGAGGGAAAGGGGAGGAGGAGGGGGGAACTGTGAGCAAACGCTGTGCTCTGTGTGAGAGACACTGCAGCCAGGCAACCTCCGGCAGTGAATGGACTGACTCGGGAGGCAGAGGGGGGGCTTTTTTGGTGCGGGGGGCGGCGCTGCCCCCCCACAAAGTGCCGCCCTAGGCCTGGGCCTTGTTGGCCTAGGCCAAAATACAGCACTGGGTACAATAACGAATTGACATACGTATAGAAAAATTCCAAAGAGCCATTTTACATATAAGGACCTTATTCCAATATTTTTTCACTCTTAGAACACACATTTGTAAAAATTACACGGTGTAATAGTCAATAAAAATTAACAGTTCAACTTAACAAAACTATTTATTTGCCACAGCCATATACAGAAGAGAACATTAACATACTTGGAAATATTGTAACGTGTATATATAAAAACATCACGGTGTGAAAAGACAGGTTGGTTTTCGAAAAAATAAATCAGTTTGGTTTCTAATTTTATGTAACTAATAATGTTTTTTTTTTCATGTGCAGATTCTATGATTGTCGGGCGACAGTCATCAAAAAGCTGCAGAAGCGTCTACGGGGAGAGTGTATTAGGGGAAAGCCTGTTGAGCTCCGAGCGTGGGAGGCAGAGCTGAGAGATGGCCTTGACCTTCAGGCAGAGGATGTCCCTGGAGTCAGCAGCAGGGGTCCACAATCACATCAGAGAGCTGGTGGTGAGTAAAATGAAATATATTATTTTATATTGCAGTTGCAGTTATTGTTGTTTCAAGCTCACTATTTTTATTATGACTACACATGTGAGACTTACGTTTGTCTTTACATTCATGTTTTTCAGATCGAGCAACATCATCTGTAGAGCGATCAGCTCCAAGTCCATCCCATCGACATTCTGGTGAGTACCTAACACAAAGACAAAGTATGTATAATGATGAACTTCTATTTAACATTTAAAGCAGGCATCACTAAATGGCGGTACAGTGTGTAAGGGCGCTCTCAGCATAAGGACCAAGCAGAAAGTACATATAAAAAGGCAGAGGTCCGATGGTGTATCTTCTTACACTTAGGGCTGCACTCACAAGGAGAAGCAATCTCTAGAGGCAAAACAGACAAAAAATGAGAAGCAACTCTAAGTGCAGGATTAAAAGCTATCTATCCAATGGACTTTTTTCATTGGAAAAAACGATCGTGTGTGCGCCCCATCTGACTTTTTTCCATCGGTGTAAAAAAATAGAACATGTTTTAAATTTTTCCGAACGGAAAAAAAAACTATAGGACATTCCGATCGTCTGTGTGGAACTCCAACGGAGAAAAAACCTATGCATGCTCAGTATCAAGTCGACGCATGCTCAGAAGAATTGAACTTAATTTTTCTCTGCTCGTTGGAGTGTTTTACGTCACAGCGTTTTGGACGGTTGGAATTTTGTCTGATGGTGTGTATGCAAGACTGATGGAAGTCAGCTTCATTGGAATTCCGACGGAAAATTCCATCGGATTTTATTCCATCGGAAATCTGATTGTGTGTACAGGGCATTACAGGATCAGGTGAATGTAAAAGCATATAATCATGTGTAATGCAGGTGGTCCGTCAGGCATGAAAGTCCTCGACATATAGAGATTATCAGAGCTGTGTCATAATCTGCAGTGGAGGATCCGGGACCATGAAATTCCCTGTAAGCCGGTAAGCGGTTAGCATAAACCAGGCCTGTGATGGACAAACCAATCTCCGTCCATCACTGGCCTGGTTTATGCTAACCGTAACCGCTCACCGGCTTACAGGGAATTTCGTGGTCCCGGATGCTCCACTGCAGATTATGACACAGGTCTCTCTATATGTCGAGGACTTTCATGCCTGCCGGACCAACTGCATTACCCATGATTATATGCTTTTACATTCACCAGATCCTGTAAGTGTTTTTAATTCTTTCTGTGGAAAATAAATGGCTTTTAATCATGAACTTAGAGGTGCCTCTCTTTTTTGTCTCTTTATCACTAAATGGCGGACTGTGGGCCAGATGTGGACCGAGTCACTGTGCCATCCGGACCACCACAGTCCAGCCATTTAGGTGCCGGTTCTGTCTGCCTCCCTCTGCCGCTGTCACCATCGCATAGCTGCTGAAAATAACTTCCCAAGTTAAACAGCAGGTGAATGGTTGCTATGCGGCCCTAGCAACCAATCAACTGCTGGTTAAATTTAGCACCTCCTGCTCCCGCACATTACTGGAATGTGAAGGGGGCCAGAGATGCAGGGCACTGTGTAATGTGAAGGAGGAAAGAGGTGCCAGGGCTGAGATCTGAAGGAGGGTCGAGTTGCAGGGGGGGGGGTTAGAATGTGAAGGGGGAGGGCAGAGGACACATGTGCTCAGGTGCTATGAAGGTGGGGGAAAAGATACTATTGTGAAGAGGGTTCAGATCAGAATACTACTGTGAAGGGGAAACTGAAATAAGCATGGGATTGTGTAATAAAAGAGGGGGCTGTAGTATAGTATATGTAAAAGGCTATTCACACAAATGTTAATTGGTCAATTAACCAATAAATATATACAGTTTAAGTGCAAATTAAAGCAGTAGTAAACCACGGAAGAAAAAAATAAAACCTGCAAGACAATGGCATAATGTGCTAGTATGCATCGCATACTAGCACATTATGAAATACCTTAAAACGAGGCCCCAGCTGCCCGACCCGACCAGCGCTATGGGGGCTGACACATTGCCTCGCCGTCTTTTCCGGAGTCGCGGGCTACGGCGATGTGAGTGGCCGGAGACGTGATGAGGTCTCTCCCAGGCATGTGTGTGGGAGTCCTGTTTCCGGCGAGGAGCTTTGAATTTTCTGCAGGGTCCGCTGGACCATCAGAGCACATGCATCGCCGCTGACGTCAGCGGCTGCATCCGAGGGGGCTGACACGTTGCCTTGCCGCAATCTTTATTGCCGAGACCGGACAACTCAACAGGTTTAGGGGATAGTCATTTTTTTTTTTTCAATTCAAGACATGTACAGAAAATCTTAAAAAATTGTTGTTTAAACATAACAAAGGGTTATTTCCAATTGTTTATGTCACAATGTTCTCATCAAGAGATTAAAAAAAAAAAAAAAAGGAAAAATAGGCATTCAGGGAAGTCACGCCCCTAACGGGATCATCCTGCGCCCAGGTCAGCCCCCCCCCAGCCCGCCATCCTCGTATGAAACCAATAAAAAGGAACTCGGAATCTTAATGAAGAACAGTACTATACTCCTATACAATAACGCCCATCAAATTTAAGACTCGGAAATACCGCAATAAGAACACAGTAAATAATGATATCAAATCTTTGAATCATGTTTAAGTATCGAAACAAAAATAAAAGAAAAATAAATAAAACAAAAGATAAAAGAACCAAGAAAAGATAGAATAGAAGAAGAAAGAAATAAGAAGAAATCACATGCCGAACATGAGGCCCTTTAGGAATTAGAGCGGTCAGGGTCATGCCTGACCTTCAAAGAAACGCCACAGAAAACTGCCCAAGGTTCCCATATTGCCTCAAATTTAGGGATTAAATTAGTTGATATGCTAACCATCTTCTCTTGAGCCATAATCCAAGAGATCTTATTGTGTATAGCCTTAATGGATACCCTGGGCTTCCTCCAAGATCTAGCAATAATAATTTTAGTCCCCAGAAGTATAAAGTGAATCAGTTTTCTAGTTGGTTTAGAAACGTTGGGAATATTGTCATTGAGGAGAGCAACAGAAGCTGACCTAGGTACTGAACACGAAGTGACCTTAAATATGAGATTAAAAATTTTCTTCCAGATCGGCCTGATCCTAGGACATTCCCACCAGATATGCACCATCGAGCCCAATAAATGGCAGCCTCTAAAGCAGTTGGGATCCGATTCTGGGTAGATGGATGCAAGCCTGATGGGAGTCATATACCATCTCATGACAACTTTTAAGTTAGCTTCCATGAGGGAGGTGTTCAAAATACTGTGGAATGAGCGAAAGTTGGCCTTTTGCCAGGATCCTAGATCCCAATTTAGCTGGAGGTCATCTTCCCATGCTTTCATGTATGAGGTTTTAGTAGCTGTACAAGTAAGTGAAGAGTAGATGACAGAAATGCCCCCCCTTTGTCCCACGGCCGATCCGCACCAGATCTCATAGTCCGTAAATTTGGGAGGAAGAGGTTTCTCCGTCCAAATATCATTCAAGAATTGTGAAATCTGTTCAAATCTAAATTTTTCAGAATCAGGGAGGTCAAATTTATTTAGACAATGGGGCATGGTAATAGGACCCTGATTTGTAAAGTATTGTCCTATCCTATATAGAAAAAAGTTTGGTTTGGTATGGCGCACTTTGGAAAGGGCTGTATAGAGATCTATAACAAGGGAAAGGAGGGGGAGGGGTAATGCACTGGGTGGAGTTGTGAAGGCTCAGTTATTAATAGTTCAAAAGTAAATATGTATGTCCATGTATGGAAGAAAAGTTTAGGGCGAGATTGCTGAGATTGATTAGATGGCTGCCAGTTCAGATTGGAAGCTAGAAGAGGCTCTGGAACAGACAAGACGAAAAAGGGAACGGCGCCCTCTAAATGCAGCAAGTAAAAAACAGTTTTTAATTAAAAGATTAAAATACACTCACAATTGAGCAGTGGTAATCAAGCGTGTCAGGGGTTGACAGGAACTTCATCCGCAGATCCTCAGGGGTGATGGTGGTTTCACGGGCAGTTGGGCTGGAGTCCTCGATCCTGTGTCTCTTCCTGCACTGGATGTTGAGCAGCGCCGGCCGGAAACTTGGGTCTGGACTGTGTGGGGTCCTGGGGTCATCACTTCCGGGTCAGAGGTATGCGGGAGGTGCTTCGCGTTCAGGACATGCGTGTCCCTTCATCAGGCTAGCCTGATCTACATGTCCTGAACGCGAAGCACCTCCCGCATACCTCTGACCCGGAAGTGATGACCCCAGGACCCCACGGAGCACACACAGTCCAGACCCAAGTTTCCGGCCGGCGCTGCTCAACATCCAGTGCAGGAAGAGACACAGGATCGAGGACTCCAGCCCAACTGCCCGTGAAACCACCATCACCCCTGAGGATCTGCGGATGAAGTTCCTGTCAACCCCTGACACGCTTGATTACCACTGCTCAATTGTGAGTGTATTTTAATCTTTTAATTAAAAACTGTTTTTTACTTGCTGCATTTAGAGGGCGCCGTTCCCTTTTTCGTCTTGTCCTATCCTATATAGACCTTTGTTTGTCCACCAACTGAAGGCCTCGGTATCCATACCAGGAAAGAATTTTGGATTATTAAAAATGTGTGCTAGTGGTTGTGCTACAGACACTAGAGTGGGAAGAGGACGGAGTCTGTCCCAAAGGGCAAATGATTGAGATAAGGAAGGGGATAAAATAGGTGGTCTCTGTCTTTGTGGGCACCAAAGCAGGTACTCTAAGGATAATTGTGGTACCGCTTGTTCTTCTATCAGCACCCAGTCCGGTTTTTCAATCTTGGAATAAAATATAGATAATTGTGCTAGTCTGGCAGCTAAAAAATTATTAAATAAAGTTAGGCAAACCCACCCCTCCCTTCTTCCTATTTAAATATAGGGTGTTTTGGGGAACTCTGTAACTCGATTTGCCCCATACGAATGTGAGAATTTTACTTTGTAAGGAATTTATCTGATCTTTCCTGATGGGAATGGGGAGGGTACGAAATAGATATAAAATTCTAGGGAGTAATGTCATTTTCACTGAATTAATCCTGCCCAACCAAGATAGTTTGAATTTGTCCCAATTTTTAAGATCTGTAATAATTTTATGGAATAGGGGAGGATAGTTACTTGTGTAAAGAGATTCTGTTCGAGCAGTCAGAAAGATTCCCAGATATTTAATATGAGAAGAATTCCATTCAAATTTGAAAGACTGTTTGATGAGGGAAACTATGGGTAACGGGAGGGAAATATTTAGTGCCTGTGACTTGGCAAAATTGACCCTGAGTCCTGAAATATTAGAAAAATCAGAAATTACTTTATAAAGATTCGGGAGGGAGGTAATGGGAGAGGTAAGAAAGAGAAGCAAATCATCTGCGAAAAGTCCGCATTTATGCATCTGATTCCCACAGGTTACGCCTTTAATGTCAGAATTTTGTCTAATGGCTATGGCCAAGCTTTCAATGGCCATAGCAAAGACAATAGGGGATAGTGGACAACCTTGTCTTGTACCCCTGGCTATATTTATCGGAGAGGAATAATATCCCTGTATACGAATTTGAGCTTTAGGTTGAGAATACAGAGCTCTAATAACTCCCATAAAACGTGGGCCAAAACCCCATCGTTCTAATAGGGGAAAAAAGTATTGCCAGGATACAGAGTCGAAGGCCTTCTCCAGATCAAGTGCTAACAGGAAACCCTGTTGTTTTTGACCTCCGTCCCAGTTGGACTGCAAAAGGGAGATAATATCAATCGCTCTTCTCACTTGATCTGGGCCTTGTCTTCCTGGCATAAATCCTACCTGATCCTTGTGAATATATTTAGTAATAAAAGAGGAGAGGCGATTCGCAAAAATTTTTGTGAGAATTTTCAAATCATTATTTTTCAAAGAAATAGGGCGATAATTGGAAACTTCTTCTGGGTTTTTATCCGGTTTGGTTATAACAGTAATGTAGGCTGTATTAAGTTGTGTACCTAATTGGGAACCCCTTGTAGTAAAATTAAAAAAAAATTGTTAAATATGGGGTAAGGGTGTCCTTGAAGGCTTTCTAGTAGGGAGCTGATAATCCATCAGGTCCCAGGGCTGATCCCGCCCTGAGATCTTGAATTACTGCTGTAACCTCTTCAACAGAGAAGGGAGCTTCTAGGATATCTCTATGTTCCATATTCAAGGATGGAATAGAGAGGCCATCTAGGTATGAGGATACCGAGTTCATGGGTATATTTGAAGGGTCGCTATAGAGTTCGGAATAAAATGTCTGAAAAGCCTTTAGTATCTTTTCAGGGTTAGCCGTGGGGTTCTGTCCAGCAATGCGGATCTTAGATATGGAATAAACTCTCGTTTTAGGAGACAATTTGGATGCCAACATTCTACCTATTTTACCTGTTTGAGTATAAAATTTATTACTTGTCCAACGGGGAGATTTCTCCGCTTTTGTAGTGAGTGCTAAATTGAGTTCTAGTCTACTCCTTTCAATCTTAGACAATAAGGATAGAGAAGGTTTCCTTTTATGCTGTGTTCTCAGGGTCCTGTATGATCTCTCCAATCTATCAATGTCCGCTTCCCTTTCCTTTTTGATTCTTGTCGAAATTTGGATAAGCTTGCCCCTAATAAAGGCCTTATGAGCAGCCCAAAGGACTTCAGCGGAAACATTTTCTATATCATTAAAGCTGAAGTATTCTTGAAGAGCTTTATCTATTTCCATTTGTATGGCTGGATCGGAAAGTAAAGACTCATTTAGTCTCCAATTACCCCCCTTTGATCTACCAGTTTTAATGCGTAGGAACATGACAACCATGGAGTGATCAGAAAGGACCGTGTCTTTGATGATTGATTTAATAACATCCGGGAGAATATAGGAAGGAACCAGGATATGGTCAATCCTAGAGTAGGTGTTGTGTGGGTGAGAGTAATGAGTATAATCTCTTATAGAAGGATTAGATTCTCGCCATACATCAGCTAGGCCTTTATCATGCAAAAGTCTAGCTATTTTCAGGCTTATCTTAGTGTGTCTGGTTAATTGGGTCGAGGGGGGTTTGGATTTGTCCATTTGCTGCATTGGAATCTCCCCCCCAAATGATTGTGCCCTCTAATTGAGGAGATAGGGTGTCCAGGATGAATCGAAAAAAATTATCTTGCCCTGAATTGAGGGAATAATATGAAATCAGAGAATATATTTGTCCCTCTATTGTGCCCTTAACCAGTATAAACCTGCCCTCAGGATCTTTGAAATCAGATATGAAACTAAACTGGCATGATTTTGAAATACAAATAGCCACACCCTTAGTTTTCTTTTCGGCATTAGCTAAAAAAAATTGTGGGAATCGGGAGTGTATAAAGCTGGGATTGAATTGCCTAGGGAAATGGGTTTCCTGAATCATGAGTATGTCAATACCCAGGGATTTATAAGAGTCAAAGAGTTTGCGTCTCTTAACAGGGGAATTCATGCCTTGAACATTATGTGTAGCTATTTTGAGTGAACCTAGTACGGAATCAGCCATGGGACTCAGGGAGGGAGCTGCCATCGTCATCCACTATATCTACCTTACCGCAATACACCATCCTCAGGATCTGTAAGTGTTCTAGACGGGTAATCAAAAGCCAAAGGATCATGTTGCGGGTACCTTCAATTGAATCTGCAAAAACCAGAACTGCCAGGCATGTGATAATAGGATTAGAGATAGGAAAGGAGAAAAAAGGAATGAAAAAGTGGAAAAAATAAGAAGAGTAAAAAATTGTCATAGAAAAACAGTAATAAAAAAATTAAATTAAAATTTAAAAAAAACGAAAAAAGGATGAAAACGATCTCGAGGAGGATAAATTCCTCCCCAAAACTTCTACCAAGGTAGAAAATGAAAAGCCCGTTCCCTAAGGAAAAGGCTATTCCTTCCACAAAGTCTCTAGGAGACTCAGGGGAAGGGTGGAAGCACATGGGACCCACCCCAGCCCCTTAAAAAAAACGAAAGACTTACTAGATCTACCATATTCAGGTCTGTCCGGAGGGACCCCCACTTCTCCCCCCTGAAGTGGATAGAGGAGCGAGAGTCTCACCCCGCCAAATTGGACAAAGAACTCTACAAGTAGTAGATCGAACTCAGAAAAATTGAGAGGGGGATAAAAACCCCTTGCAAAACATTTTGGAAAAATGTAAACAATCAGAACAAAAAAAAACATTCGTTCCAGACTCTTAGAATAAATCTTTCCTGGAACTCATGGGAATCGCGGAGTACAAAGTATAAATTGTGAGCTTGGGTCTCTTCAAGCGGGACCATTGTCTTTGGCTTTCTTGGTTCTTGCCCTGGTCCACAAGGGAGATTGAGGGCTGGTAGGGTTCAGGGGATAGTCATCCCTACAGGTAAGCCTTTTTATAGGATTACCTTTAGGTAAAAAAATGACAAAGCGGGGTATACAATCCACTTTATTTCACCTCAGTGCAATTTTTTACGCTTTGATTATCAAATATGTTGTTGTCGTCCAACATATACCATTTAAAAATAACAACTAAAGCTGTTGACTTTATCTTGAACAATACCTTGACTCTTGTTTTTTCTTCCGTCTTTAACAGAAAGCATGATCTGTATCCCGGACTATCCAGTAGTATCAACTTCTGGCAGAAAGCAGCAGACCATTACGCTTCAGGGTAGTAGTGTACATAATCTGTAAAGAAACAGGACACACCATCATCATCATCATCATTCATCTACGTACACATTATATATACCCACAGGCATTATCATCTAATACACAAAAAATGGTCCATTCCACAATCCACTTTAATTCACCTCAGTGCACTTTTTTTACGCTTTGATTATCAAATATGTTGTTGTCCAACATATAGCAGTCAAAAATAACAAATAAAGCTGTTAACTTTATCTTGGACAATACCTTGACTCTTGTCTTTTCTTCCTTCTTTAACAGAAAGCACGATCCGTATCCCGGACTCTCCGGTACCATCAAGTCCTGGCAGGAAGCAGCAGACCATTACGCCTCAGGGTAAGTAGTGTACATAATCTGTAAAGAAACAGGACACACCATCATCATCATTCATCTACGTACACATTATATATACTCATAGGCATTATCATCTAATACACAAAAAAAGTTCATTCCACAATCCACTTTAATTCACCTCAAAGCACTTTTTGTGAATATAGTAGAAAGTAAAGCCCGAAGCCCAAAAAAAACCCCAAATAAAACCTAGTGCTAGCATGATTAGGAGCACAGGGAAGCCGGGCAAGTCGGGATTAAAACATGTTGTCAGTCAACATGGGGCTGCAGGGGATTGTGCAGCCAGCGTGGGGGAGGGACTGCAAAAAGCCAGGAGTGTGGGGGACATTCCACCCACCCTCTCTACATCTGCTTGGTTAGTTCTATGCTTACCGTAATCTGCCTCTTCCATAACCGCAGTCTTTTTTCTTACCCATCCTCTTCTAGTGAATGGGGCGCGCTGCTTTTTGAGAACTATGTGTAATCCCAGAGAGCAGTCGTCCATTCACAAGTCGACGCGAGACTCGCGCATGCACAGTAGGAAACGGGCAGTGAAGCCGTAAGGCTTCACTGCCTGTTTCCCTTAGTGTGGATGGCGGCGAGGGACCTGCACCGATCGAGGGATTGGCATCGGGGGGGGGGCATCAGCGCGGGAGAGTAGGACAGGTAAGTGTCCTTATTAAAAGTCAGCAGCTACAGTGTTAGTAGCTGCTGACTTTTAAAAAAAAATAAAAAATTGCGGGAGGAGCTCCGCTTTAATATTGGTTTACATAATTGTTAATTTTAATAAAGGGGCCGAAAACAGACATTTTACTCCGACCTTAGTGTCTGTATATTTTTTGGCAATTATAGTTGGGGCAATAAGATGGGGATACAGTAATTTATGACACAAAGGGGCTGATTTACTAATAACAGTGCGCTGCGCTGGTTCTAACCTTAATTGGTGCGCCGGATAACTCCTTCACTGGGCGCAGGAAGCAGCGGCGCACTCTTATAGTAAATAGAAATGTCAGCGGCGCTCTATTGAAAATGAATGGTTCCCTATGGGAGCCCATTGATTTGAATAGAGGTCGCCCGGGAAGTCGGATCCGACTTGCGGGCGACTCGTGTGCCGGCTGACACAGGGACAGCGCGACTTTGCGAGGCGATCTGGACACGACCTGAGCATGCAGCAGCCGCTCAAGTCGTGTCCTAGAGGCGACTAGCCGGCCGAGAATGTGTCCAGCGCGATGTGATCGCGCTGGTCCTCGGCAGCCTCGCTGTCCCATGTTTGGTATGAATCATGAAGGGGAACTCCAGGCCAAATTTTAATGAAAAAACTGGCATGGGTTCCCCTTCAGGAGCATACCAGGCCCTTAGGTCTGGTCTTGATTCTAAGGTGAACCCCCTAAGCCGAAAAACGGCGTGGGGGTCCCCCCAAAATCCAAACCAGACCCTTAGGTCTGGTCTGGATTTTAAGGTGAACCCCTCAGGCCGAAAAACGGCGTGGGGGTCCCCCCAAAATCCAAACCAGACCCTTATCCGAGCACGCAACCTGGCAGGCCGCAGGGGAAAAGGGGGGGACGAGAGCGGCCCCCCTCCCTCCTGAACCGTACCAGGCCGCATGCCCTCAAGATGGGGGGTTTGGTGCTTCGGGGCAGGGGGGCGACCTGCGGCCCCCCCACCCCAAAGCACCCTGCCCCCATGTTGATGGGGACAAGTGCCTCTTCCTGACAACCCTGGCCGTTGGTTGTCGGGGTCTGCGGGCGGGGGGCTTATCGGAATCCGGGAGCCCCCTTAAATAAAGGGGCCCCCGGATACCGGCCCCCCACCCTATGTGAATGAGTATGGGGTACATTGTACCCCTACCCATTCACCTGGTGGAAAATTGCAATAAAAAAAACACACACAGCTTTTTAAAGTATTTTATTGCACAGCTCCGGGGGTCTTCTTCCGACTTCGGGGGTCTCCGGTGTCGTCGCCGCCGCTCTCCGGTTTTCTTCTGCTGGGCCACCGCTAACTTCTTTAGCTCTTTTGCTAGCGGAGGCCCGGTCTTCTCCGTCGTCTTCTCCCCTCTTCTCCTCTCCGGTTCTTCCCTTCTTCTGCCGGGCCTCCGCTAACTTCTTTTAGCTCTTTTGCTAGCGGAGGCCCGGTCTTCTCCGTCGCCTTCTTCTTCTCCCGCTATCCGGTTCTTCTCCCGCTTCTTTCTTCTGCCGGCCCCTCCACTAACTTCTTTAGCTCTTTTGCTAGTGGAGGGGCCGGTCTTCCCGTCGTCGCCGTCGGCGTCTTCTTCTCACTTCTCCTCCTCGATGTTGACTCGTCGCTTCCTCTCGCAGTAATGCTAAATTTTCGGTCCGCAGAGATTAATATAGGCTTCTCATGACGTCACAGTCACATGTTCCGGGGCACATGGCCCCGGAGCATGTAAGTGTGACGTCATGGGAACATGTGACTGTGACGTCATGAGAAGCCTATATTAATCTCTGCGGACCGAAAATGTAACATTACTGCGAGAGGAAGCGACGAGTCAACATCGAGGAGGAGAAGAGAGAAGAAGACGCCGACGGCCCCTCCACTAGCAAAAGAGCTAAAGAAGTTAGTGGAGGGGCCGGCAGAAGAAAGAAGCAGGAGAAGAACCGGATAGCGGGAGAAGAAGGCGACGGAGAAGACCGGCCCCTCCACTAGCAAAAGAGCTAAAGAAGTTAGTGGAGGGGCCGGCAGGAGAAGAACCGGGAGAAGAATCGGAGAGCGGGAGAAGAAGGCGACGGAGAAGACCGGCCCCTCCACTAGCAAAAGAGCTAAAGAAGTTAGTGGAGGGGCCGGCAGAAGAAAGAAGCAGGAGAAGAACCGGATAGCGGGAGAAGAAGAAGGCGACGGAGAAGACCGGGCCTCCGCTAGCAAAAGAGCTAAAAGAAGTTAGCGGAGGCCCGGCAGAAGAAAGGAAGAACCGGAGAGGAGAAGAGGGGAGAAGACGACAGAGAAGACCGGGCCTCCGCTAGCAAAAGAGCTAAAGAAGTTAGCGGTGGCCCGGCAGAAGAAAACCGGAGAGCGGCGGTGACGACACCGGAGACCCCCGAAGTCGGAAGAAGACCCCCGGAGCTGTGCAATAAAATACTTTAAAAAGCTGTGTGTGTTTTTTTTATTGCAATTTTTTTCCACCAGGTGAATGGGTAGGGGTACGATGTACCCCATACTCATTCACATAGGGTGGGGGGCCGGATCCGGGGGCCCCTTTATTAAAGGGGGCTCCCGGATTCCGATAAGCCCCCTGCCCGCAGACCCCGACAACCAACGGCCAGGGTTGTCGGGAAGAGGCCCTTGTCCTCATCAACATGGGGGCAGGGTGCTCTGGGGTGGGGGGGCCACAGGTCGCCCCCCTGCCCCAGAGCACCAAACCCCCCATGTTGAGGGCATGCGGCCTGGTACTCTGGGGGGACCCCCACGCCATTTTTTTTTTCATTTTTTTGGGGGGTCCCCTTTGAATCCATACTAGACCCAAGGGCCTGGTATGGACCTGGGGGGACCCCCACGCCATTTTTCCCTATTCATCTTTCAGGACAGCCACAATGAGAGACCTAGGCTCCTCCCCTTCCACAGGAAACACTGCGCCAGCCCCTATAAATTCTTACTTCCCCTGCCGGCCTTCAGTTGTTAGTGTTTCCTCCGGAGGGGAGACACTGTGCAAGGAGCCAGACTAAGTCAGTCAGGGGACTGAGGCATTTCTTACCTGAAAGGAAGCAGGGGCTTCCAGGGTATTGTGGATTAGTCACCCACCTTCCGTGAGCCACCCCAGCCTGGTCGAGTGCGGCTGAAGGCTGAGGGGGGCCCCTATCGCGTCCACAGGGCCGCAGCAAGGAGGCAATCTGTCCTCCGTGTATATGGATACATGCCACATTTTTTTTTTGGAACTCGCGGGCCGGACGACGTGGCGACGTCATTTCCGGCGGAGGGCGGATGCTTTCCCTTTAACCCGCGACTTCCGGTTCCGGGTCGCGGCGCTGATAGGGGCCCAGGCAGAAGCTGGAGAGAGTCCAAATCACGCAAGGAGTGTCCTTAGCGTAGGACTCAGCGGAAGCAGCCACCTGCAGTCAGTATGTCGGAAGCAGAGGCTCAAGCGGCACACACTGACACCACCTCCAGCCTTCCTAAGGTAAGAGTACCCTGAGGTGGGTTCCTCTCTACCTAGGAATACCCCTCCATGCATGGTTCCTGTCCATGGGGGGTAGTCCCCCTGGGTGGTCAGGGGGGGAGACACTGATGCCTTACATATAGAAGGTTCAGCGCTCTCCAGGGGTTGTACTTATTTGTCAAAAAAAAAAAAAGTATATTTTGTACTAAATTTTTTGTATGATTTTGTTGTCTTCCTGTATTCTAGAAGGCTACAGAGAAATCGAGATCAACCCATACCTCTAAAAAGAAGTGTGCCTCCTGTAGGGACACGCTAAAGGAGGCATGGGGGAAGGTCTTATGTAAAAGTTGTATTGACACCCTGGTGAAAGAAAGGGATTCAGAGCAGGAGTTTGAACTGGCAGCTTCCGTGAAGGAGCTCTCGTCCACCTTTTCGTCTTTCAAAAGCTTATTTGAAAGATTTCAACTCCCCTCTGTTCCCACTTCCCAGGTTACAACCCCCTCACCAGCTCAGGGCCCTGTACCGGCTAACGCTGCCACTACTTCCAGGGCAGAGGAGGTTGCAGGCCCTTCCGGTGTACAACAGGCACATCCAGATAGTGTCACCTCTGAGTCTCAAGAGGACTCAGATGGAGAAACCCAGGACGGGGAGTCCAGGAAAACCTCCAGGTATAAGTTGTCCCTGGATGAGGTAGATGACCTCTTGGGAGCAATTTATACCACCCTCGGTATACAGACCGATACAAAACCCTTGACCCTTCATGATAAAATGTATAAGGGCCTGGGTGAACAGAAGAAAAAAGTCTTCCCTGTACACGATGTACTGATTGACACTGTCAAAAGGGAATGGCAGGACCCCGAGAGGAAACCCTTCTTTTCTACATCTTTAAAAAGAAGATTTCCTTTTTCGGATGACCCAATGTCCATTTGGAATAAAAAACCCAAATTAGACGCCGCCTTCTCCCAGGTCTCTAGGAACACGGACCTAGCGTTCGAGGACATGGGAGCTTTGGCGGACGTCATGGACAAAAGGATAGACTCCCTATTAAAGAAAACCTGGGACTCTACTATGGGTAATTTAAGGCCTGAGATGGCCGTTACAGTTGTGGCCCGCAACTTAGAACATTGGCTCCTTAAAATCCAGGAGCACATTGAGGCTGGGACGGCTAAAGAAATAATTCTAGCGTCCTTTCCGACTATCTTGCAAGGAGTTGCTTATATAGCGGACGCCTCCGCGGAATCTGTCCGCATGTCAGCCAGGTCGGCAGCCCTGGCCAATTCTGCCAGAAGAGCCCTCTGGCTGAAGACTTGGCCAGGCGACAGTGCCTCCAAGGCTAAGCTGTGTGGGATACCCCTAACGGGAGACCTACTCTTCGGCCCCGGTCTCGATTCGGTTCTGGATTGGACGGCAGATAAAAAGAAGTCCTTTCCCCCCAAGCGGAAGGCCCCAGTATTATCAAAAAAAGGGGTTTCGTCCGCAGGGTCAGAAGGGGGCTCCCAGGCCTGAAAAGCAAAGAAAGACCTGGACCCCTAAAGGCAGAGGCAGAGGTGGAGCGATTTTTCGCGCTCCTCAACAGCCCGGGAAAAACCCCTGACTCTCTAGTCAGAGTGGGAGGAAGACTGGGGATCTTCCTCCCACTATGGGAGACAATTTCCCCCAACCAATTTATTCTGGGGATTATAAGAAGGGGGTACCATTTAGAGTTTGCAAAGCCCCCCCCCCCAGAGATATCTTGTCACTTCTCTTCCCAAATGCAGGGAGAAATCCCAAGCCTTGTTGGGAGCTCTGGAAAGTCTGGAAAGTCAGAACGAAGTATGCAGAGTTCCAGAAGCAGAGGAGGGAAGGGGATTCTATTCCCACATTTTTGTGGTAAAGAAACCTTCCGGAGAGTTCAGACTAATTCTGAACCTAAAGCCCCTGAACAGATCAATTGTATACAAATGATTCCGGATGGAGTCGATTTTTTCTGTCAGGGCCCTCCTCCCCCCCAATTGCTTCATGGTGTCTCTGGATCTCAGAGACGCATACCTGCACATCCCAATTGCAGAAAACTCTCAACGTTTTCTACGTCTAGCAGTCAACCTAGACGGAACAGTAGTGCACCTACAGTTCAAAGCACTGCCATTCGGGCTATACTCGTCCCCCCGCATTTTCACCAAGGTTCTGGCGGAACCGTTGGCGTTTCTGCGTCTTCAGGGAGTATCCATCATAGCTTACCTGGACGATCTGCTTCTATTCGCAGCATCCCCAGAACAGCTATCCAGAGACCTGGAAAAAACAAGGAGGGTCCTTACGGACCTAGGGTGGCTTCTAAATTTAGAGAAGTCCAGCCTAGTCCCGTCACAGAGGATAATGTACCTAGGGTACACTTTGGACTCAACTCTTTTGAGAGTATTCCTCCTGATGGAGAAGATCCTGAAGCTAGACAGGGCAGTGACGTCCCTTCAGAGCAATCTCCAAGTGACAATCAGATATCTGATGTCAACTTTGGGTCTGTTGACATCTACGCTCCCAGCAGTCCAATGGGCAGGACTGCACTTTCGCCCACTACAAGCCTTCGTTTTGAAGATTTGGGACCACAGTCTAGAAGCTCTAGACAACCTGGTTCAGGTACCTGCTCAGGTAAAGAGATCCCTCTGGTGGTGGAGGAGGGTTCCAAACCTGTCACAGGGGCGTCTGTGGTTTGTCCCGGTATCTCGGGTGATAACCACGGACGCAAGTGGCAAAGGCTGGGGGGCACACCTGGGATCCCTCCCAGCACAGGGCACCTGGGAATTAGAGGATCTAAACAGGTCGTCCAACTGGAAAGAGCTGAAAGCAGTGGGTCTAGCGCTCAAGTTTTTTCAGGAACAACTCCGGGGTCACCACACTCAGGTGAGGTCAGACAACTCTTCGGCCGTAGCCTATTTGAACAAGCAGGGCGGCACAAGGAGTGGAGTCTTGTCGGCCCTAGCAGCAGACATTCTGGGCTGGGCCGAAATCAACACACTCTCACTCTCAGCAATCTTCCTGAGAGGCGAGAGGAACGTCATAGCAGACTTCCTCAGTCGGACACAACTGAGAGAGAGCGAATGGGTCCTCAATCAGGAGGTTTTCCTGCTCTTAGTCAGAAGGTGGGGGCCACCAGAGGTGGACCTTTTCGCGTCAAAGAGAAACGCGAAAGCCCCCTGGTTCTTCTCTCTAAACAGGGGAGAAGGAGAGTTGGGAGTGGACGCACTAACCCAAAGTTGGGAATTCAGAATGTGTTATGCATTCCCACCACCGGTTCTGTTGCCCGCTGTCCTAAGGAAGTTTCAGATAGAAAACACTTCCCTGATTCTAGTGGCACCACATTCGCCCAAGAGAGCATGGTTCTCAGTTCTCAAACAGTTGGCTGTAGAACCACCCTTTCTTCTTCCACCTCGAGAGGATCTCCTCTCACAGGGTCCGGTCCTTTGTCCCCAGGTACACAGATGGAGACTAGCGGCTTGGCTACTGAGGAGGGCATGTTAAAAGCCAAAGGCTTTTCAGAGAGGCTAGTTACCACCCTCCTTAATAGTAGGAAAAAGGAGACTCGCCAGATCTATAGAAGAGTCTGGCTCCGCTTTAACAAGTGGTGTGCGGACGGTTCCTGTTCGGTCCATAATTCCACGTCCATACTAGAATTTCTTCAATGTGGGGCAGATAAGGGTCTTTCCATAGCTACCCTTAAAAGTCAAATTTCAGCACTCAGTGCTTACTTAGAGAAACCTCTGGCCTCTGATCCCTGGGTTGTCAGGTTTTTCAGAGCCCTATCCAGACTGAGACCAGCTCAGAATCCACCATTTCCCAGTTGGGACCTGTCTTTAGTTTTGCAGACCCTTACGGACGCTCCCTTTGAACCCCTAGAGGAGTGTCTACTAAGGGATCTAACTTTAAAAACAGCATTTTTGGTTGCAGTGACCACTGCTAGGAGGGTCCGTGAGTTAGAAGCTCTATCCATTAGACCCCCTTTTTGTATTCTTTTTCCGGATCGGGTCGTTTTAAAGACCGATCCGGCATTTTTGCCCAAGGTGACTTCAAAATTCCACAGGAATCAGGAAGTAATCTTGCCTTTTTTTTGTCCAAACCCCTCAGGTGAAGGGGAGTTGAAATTCCACACATTGGATGTCAGGAGATGCATCCTGCACTACCTAGAACAGACAAGAGTCTTTAGAAAGTCAGACTCTCTGTTTATTTTATTTTCTGGGGCCAGAAAGGGTTACAAGGCGTCTCGACGCACTATTGCCAGATGGCTCAGAACAGCCATAGGACAGGCATATTCCTTAGCGGGTAAAGAGGTCCCTACAGGAATAAAGGCACACTCCACCAGATCTCTGGCAGCCTCTCAGGCAGAAAGGGCTGGAGCAACGCCAGAACAAATATGCAAGGCAGCAACTTGGTCCAGCTACGCTACCTTTGTTAAGCATTACAGAGTGGATCTGGTGTCGGCAGGTGAGCAAGCCTTTGGGCGAAAGGTTTTGCAAGCTGTAGTCCCACCCTAGTTGGTAAGTGCTCGTCTATCCTCTCATTGTGGCTGTCCTGAAAGACGAATAGGGAAAATTAGAGTTACGCTTACCGGTAACGTCTTTTCCAGTAGTCTTTCAGGACAGCCCTAGTACCCACCCTAAAACAATTGGGGGGTCTTACTAAAGACCGGAGCGCAGCATGATAGAGATAATAATAGTATGCTATTAATGTGTTCTTGTGTCTCCCCAGCTGTCCGGAGGTGATCTCAGAAAAACTGAAGGCCGGCAGGGGAAGTAAGAATTTATAGGGGCGGGCGCAGTGTTTCCTGTGGAAGGGGAGGAGCCTAGGTCTCTCATTGTGGCTGTCCTGAAAGACTACTGGAAAAGACGTTACCGGTAAGCGTAACTCTAATTTTTTTTTCATTTTTTTGGGGGGGGGGGGGTCCCCTTTGAATCCATACTAGACCTAAGGGCCTGGTATGGACCTGTGGGGGGACCCCACGCAGTTTTTTTTTTTGGTTTTGTTTTTTGAACCGTTTTTTTTTTTTTTTTTTTTTACATTTCCTTTAACAACCAGCCATAAACAGGTCAAACAAAAAATCGCCGCAAAATTGCGGTACTTGCGTTTTGGATGCGGGTCCATTGAATTCTATTACATCCAAAACACTGTTTTGTCCTGGCAAAAAAAATCTGCAGTTGCGTTTAAAATCGTTTTTCACAAACCCTCAAAATGCCTTCAGACGCCAAATATTTCCACGTTTCAGACGCGGTACCAGCGTTTAGCCGCATTTTAGTTTAGAAGCGTTTTTAAAGGTGACCTTTTTTTTTACATTGATATACTCCAAATTTATGGCAAATGAGGAAAAACCATAATATATATATATATATATATATATATATATATATATATATATATATATAATTGCTTCCATTGCATTGTGGACAATTCACAACTTGGGGCAGCTGACGTGGCAAGTGGACAATCCACAACTTGTGGCAAGTGATGTGGCAAGTGACACGCTAAATACAACTACACTGCTGCTCTCAGCTGCTGATATCACTCTGGTCTCACTAAATAGCTACAATCGTAAATAATACTGTTTTTGGAGCTTAGGGCGGCTCCTTATCATATACACGCAAATGTGGTAAAACACGGCATGCAAACGCCACAAAGCGCGCCTTTCTAAACGCCACTTTCAACCTTACTTCTGAACACTTTGCACCAGCGTCCCGTCTACATGGGGCCTAAAAACGCCTATGCCATTTACAGCTCCAAAACGCCATGGTGGCCATGAGGCCATAGACTAACATGGAGAGATGTTTTTAAGCTGCAAAAAACGCTCAAACAAGCGGCTGGAAAAACGTCCGTGTGCATGTAGCCTTATATTAACCACTTGCACACTGCCCAGACCAAGTTTCACATTTCAGCGCTGATGCACTTTCAATGACAATTGCGCGCTCATACAACACTGTAACCCAATGAAAATGTTTTATTTGTTGGCACACAAATAGAGCTTGCTTTTGGTGCTATTTGATCACCTTTGTGTTTTATGTTTATTTTTTTTCTATAAATACAAAAGACCGAGTTTAACCACTTAAGCCCCGGCCCATTTTGTAGCTAAAGGACCAGAGGTGAATTCAGAATTTTGCACTGCGCTGCTTTAACTGTAAATTGTGCGGACATGCAATGTTGTACCCAAACAAAATTTGCGTCCTTTTCTTCCCACAAATAGAGCTTTCTTTTAATGGTATTTGATTGCCTCTGCGATTTTTATTTTTTGCGATATAAACGGAAAAAGACCGAAAATTTTGAAAAAAAATGATATTTTCTACTTTTTGTTATAAGAAAAATCGAATAAACTCAATTTTAGTCATACATTTAGGCCAAAATGTATTCAGCCACATGTTTTTAGTAAAAAAAATGTCAATAAGCGTATATTTATTGGTTTGCGCAAAAGTTATAGAGTTTACAAACTAGGGTACATTTTCTGAAATTTACACAGCTTTAAATTTATGACTGCCTATCTCATTTCTTGAGGTGCTAAAATGACAGGGCAGTACAAACCCCCCCAAATTACCCCATTTTGGAAAGTAGACACCCCAAGGAAATTGCTGAGAGGCATGTTGAGCCCATTGAATTTTTTTTTTTGTCTTAAGTGATTGAATAATGACAAAAAAAAAAATAAAAAATTACAAAAAGTTGTCACTAAATGATATATTGCTCACACAGGCCGAGTACATAGATACCAAACACGACATGCTTTAAAATTTCGCACAAACGCGCATTGGCGACAAACTACATACATTTTTAAAAGCCTTTAAAAGCCTTTACAGGTTACCCCAGTAGATTTACAGAGGAGGTCTACTGCTAAAATGACTGCCCTCGATCTGACCTTTGCGGTGATACCTCACATGCGTGGTGCAATTGCTGTTTACATATGACGCCAGACCGACGCTTGCGTTCGCCATTGGGCAAGAGCAGGGCAGGACAGGGGTGCTTTTTTTTTTTTATTATTAATTTTGCTTTTTTATTTTATTTTTAAATTGTTCCTTCCAAGTATTTTTTTTTTTTATCATTTTTATTGTTATCTCAGGGAATGTAAATATCCCCTATGATAGCAATAGGTAGTGACAGGTACTCTTTTTTTGAAAAAACTGGGGTCTTCTAGACCCTAGATTTTTCCTCTGCCCTCAAAGCATCTGACCACACCAAGATCGGTGTTATAAAATGCTTTCCCAATTTCCCAATGGCACTTTTTATATCCGGGGGGGCATTCCCTCCCACTGCTTGTAAAAGCAGTCCAGAGGCTAATTAGCCGCTAGGATTGCTTTTACATGAAAGCCAGCCGCAGGCTGAAAAGAATGATACCAAGATGATACCTAAACCCGCAGGCATCATTCTGGTATAAACATTCAAAGTCCAGCAACATACCAGTACGTTGCTGGTCCTTGTTGGACATGTATTGCAATCTTTTTTTTTCATGCAGCCAGTTGGCTGAACGAAAAAAGAGATTGATCGGTGGGTATGCCCACCATTAAAATACCGCCCTTCATCCACCCACTTCCAATGATGGGCATACACGCACCATTTATATATGCCGAAGCATGGGGGCATCCTCCCGCAAAAAAGTTATGCCGCACACACATGGTCGGACTTTTCCACGGGCAAGCCTCCGTCGGAATTTCGACCGTATGTACGCGGCATTAGGAGCAAAATCGCTCCTCCGCCCCTGCTGCCCCCATGCTTCGGCATATATGCTTTTCTTATTTAACTGTGGTGGTGAAATCACCTCCTACAGCACTGGAGACGCAGGGATCAGGCCTGTCTCTGCGAACGCTGCAGTTATGTGTGTTTTTGTTTTGTAAGTGACAGTGATCGATCGATACTGCACTTGGGTGGCCTGGGCTGGACGGAGGGGCAAAACGCAGGTGCCAGCAGGTATCTGGGCTGATCCCGCTAACACTGCGTTTTTGGGAACCCTAAACTGCTGGGGACGCTAGTATAGATCTGATCAGATATTGATCTGTTCAGATACTATACCACTAAGGGGGGTGTATGCTTCACGCGTGGGTGTTAGCGTTACTGGCACTAACCTGACACTGCCTGGGGTGTGACGCAGACCCTCTCTGACGCTAAAACCTAATTGATATCACCCGCCGGGCGATCAGGGGGTTAAACCTTTATTGGGTTATATACGGCGGGTGCCCTGACACTATAAAAAGCAAACTAACTAGCCAGCGTCACCCGTAACACTTATATGGTGATCACTGGTGAAAGGGTTAACTAGGGGCAATCAGGGGGTTAAAACCTTTATTAGATAATATATGGGGGTACCTGACGCTATAAAAACCTGCGGCGAACCTAAAAAAAATTACTGGCTACCGATCTGCATCACCGACACTAAGACAGCGATCAGAAAACGATCGCTTAGCGACAGTGGTGATAGGGGGTGAAAGGGTTACCTGGGGGGTGATCAAGGGGGTTAAACTTTTACTAGATAATATATTGGGGTACCTGACGCTATAAAAACCTGCGGCGAACCTAAAAAAAATTACTGGCTACCGATCTGCATCACCGACACTAAGACAGTGTTTAGAAAAACGATCGCTTAGCGACAGTGGTGATAGGGGGTGAAAGGGTTACCTGGGGGGCGATCAAGGGGTTAAACCTTTATTAGATAATATATTGGGGTACCTGACGCTATAAAAACCTGCGGCGAACCTAAAAAAAATTACCGGCTACCGATCTGCATCACCGACACAAAGACAGCGTTTAGAAAAACGATCGCTTAGCGACAGTGGTGATAGGGGGTGAAAGGATTACCTGGGGGGCGATCAAGGGGGTTAAACCTTTATTAGATAATATATTGGGGTACCTGACGCTATAAAAACATGCGGCGAACCTAAAAAAATTACTGGCTGCCGATCGGCATCACTGACGCTAAGACAGCGATCAGAAAAATGATTGCTTAGCGACAGTGGTGATAGGGGGTGAAAGGGTTATCTGGGGGGTGATCAGGGGGTTAAACCTTTATTAGGGGGGGTTAGGGGGCTACACTGGACCTAAAACTGAATGTACAGACACTTTTACAGTCACAAATGTCACTGATTGCAGTGATCAGTAAATAAATGGTCACTGCAATCAGTGACACTGTGACTGGGGGATGGGTGGGTGATCTGGGGGGTGATCTGGGGGTGTCTGGGGGGGCCTGGGGGGGGCGATTTATGTCCCTATGTGTCCTGGTGTCAGTGTAGTGTTGTGTGCACTGACCTGATGTCTTCTCTTGTACGGCGCTCGGTATATGTGAGCGCCGCACCAGAGATGACATCACTTCCTCCTGCTTCCTCTGCCTGACACAGACAGAGGGGGCATTTCCATTCGCCGGGAGCGATCGCGAGGGGGTGGCCGGAAACGAATGGCTGCCCCCTCATCCCGGAACGCTCCCGGACACTTAGCCACCGCTCACTGTATAGGAGGGGGGTCCGATTGGACCCCCCAACTATACAAAGGCAATCATGTATGCTCTACGTGATTGTGCCTGTCGGTGCCATTCTGCCGACGTATATATACAGTGAGCGGTCGTTAAGTGGTTAAAAAATAAATAAATGGATATTTTACCCACTTCAGCACTGGGCCTATTCTGGCACTTCTCTCCTTCATGTAAAAATCATAAATTTATGGCTATAAAATTACTTCAAAACACCAAACATTATATATTTTTTTGGAGCAGACACCCTAGGTCCTAGGGAATAAGATGGCGGTCATTGCAAATTTTTATCTCGCTCGGTATTTGCGCAATAAATTTTCAAACGCCTTTTGTTTGCTAAAAATATTACAAAACAGTAAAGTTACGGCCAATTTTTTGGTATAATGTGAAAGATGTTGTTATGCTGAGTAAATAGATACCTAACACATCACGCTTTAAAATTGCGCACACACATGGCATGACACCAAACTTCAGTAATTAAAAATCTCCCTAGGCGATGCTTACATTTTTTTTACACGTTACCACTTTGGCATTACAGAGGAGGTCTAGTGCTAGAATTGTTGCACTCATTCTAACGCACGCAGCAATAACTCACATGTGTGGTTTGAACGGCGTTTACATATGTGGGCGGGACTTACATGTGTGTTCGCTTCTGAGAGCGAGCTACCGGGGACATGGGCGTTTTTTTTTTTTTTACTTTTTTGTATTTCTTACTCTTTTTAAATTTAAAAAAAAAAATTGGGATCTCTTTTATTCCTATTACAAGGAATGTAAACATCCCTTGTAATAGGAATGTGTGTGACAGGTCCTCTTTATGGAGAGATGCAGGGTCATTAAGACCCCGCATCTCTCCTCCAGGCTGGAAAGCATGATATTGTTCCAAAAAAATCACCAATCTCATGCTGACAGCCAAGATCACGGCTTGGTTAACATACGGGAACACGGCGTGATGTCATAACGTCGTTCCCGCGCCTCCGACGGTCATAGAGATGACTGATGACCATCTGGTCACCAGTCATCTCCAAATCGTTCTCCGAGCCCCAGATGGCATGGGAGAGCCCGGAGAAGCACCGGATGGCGGCAAGAGGGGGGGGGAATGTCCCCTCCCCCCGCCTATAAGAACGATCAAGCGGCGGAACTGCCACTATGATCGTTTTTATTGTGCACAGAATCGCCGGCTGAAAAGAATGATATCTGAATGATGCCTGCAACTGCAGGCATCATTCAGATGTCACCGCCCAAAGCCAAGGATGTCATTTGACGGTGGGCGGTAGGAAACTGGTTAATATTTTTTAAAAAGGTAATTTTTCTTCTTCATTGATGTACACTGATGGCACTGATAAGGTGGCAAGGGTGGGCACTGAGAGGTGGCATTGCTATTTGGCACTGGTGGGCAGTGAGAAGTGGCACTGCTAGGTGGCAATGATAGTTGGCAGTGATGGGCACTGATAGGCACTGGCAGCACTGCTAGGTGCCACTGATTGGCACCAGTGGTGGGCATTGATAGGTGGCACTGGCAGGGGCTACTAATTGTCACAGATGATGCAGAATTGCCTCTTCCTCTTCGGGCCCCATGTTCCTTGCACATAAGCCGGTGATTGCCTTTTTTTATGCTCACGCTGTCGGCACAAGGAGAAAACAAAAACCATTACCCAGCTTTTGTTTACATCACGTGATCAGCTGTCATTGGCTGACAGCTGATCACATGGTAAAGGGCAGGGATCGGCCCCTTACTCGGATCTGTCATCACCCGAGTCTCAGTGACTCTGTGACCACAGCGCGCGCAAAGGGGAGGACGTTTATTGACGGACTCCCGGCAATTGAGGACCATGCTGTGGCCGTCGATCAGTTATAGCGCTGATCTCAAGTGATTAAAGAGGGTCAAAATGGGCCATTGACATGCATCACAATTCGACTTAGGAATGAGTCTTTGAAAAGTTAAAATAAATAATTTGCCCACTTTATCCTTCCAAATAATTCAGTTCCTGTCACATAGCCACACAGGAAGTGAGGGGAAAATCCCTAACAATGTCTTTCCTTGGGGACACACAGGTCAGTCTAAATACTTTCCCCATTATGCACATTGCACTCGAGCATATTGTGGGGTACACCACAATTTATTAGGTAGTTTGGACTGTGGGGTTTATTTACTAAAGGCAAATCTACTTTGCACTACAAGTGCACTTGCTGTATATCTGAGGGGGACATACAAGCCCAAAAAAAAAATCTTTGCTTTTACATGATTGTAACATCCAATCACCAGTACTTTCCCTCAGGTTTTCAGCAGCTACACTTTCACTGCAGAGTGGATTTGTCTTTACTAAACCCCAAACTACCCAATGATTTGGGGTGTACACAATAAAGTGCTAGAGTGCAATTTGCTTAATGGGGACACTAGTTAGATTGATCTGTGTGTCCCCAAGAAAAGCCATTGGTAGGGTTTTACCTTCACTTCCTGTTTAGCTGTGTGACAGGAAGTGAAGCCAATGTTAAGAAAAGGAGACAAAGGCCAAACTACAAAAAAAAATTTAAAAAAACACACGCAGGGGTTCTAACACTTCGTTTCCCTCAAAATGCCCACAATTAGAATTGTATGGCCTTGAGCTATTTTTAAGTACAGTGCTCTAAATCAGTGCTTCTCAAGTACTCCCAACAGGCCATGTTTGCAGGTTTTACTTCATCTTGCACATGTGCTTTAAATCACAGTCAATGGTTTTGATTTTTGGACAGCAATTCTCGATAAGATAAATTCACAAAACATGTCCTGTTGGGGGTACTTTAGGACTGAGGCTGAGGCTGAGAACCACTGCAGTAAAAAAGGAAAATTGAATACTTACCGCTCTGTATTTCATTTCCTGGTGACGCTCCATGGCAGCACACAATACAATCCATGCATATACTACCATGAAGGCACCAGATTAGACAAATCACACCTGTTTTGTTTTGACATGCCAATCAGCTGTCACATTTGTTGCAAAGAAAACACAAAACAAACATCAAAATGTTGCATCTAATTTTATTGTTCAACAAAACAAAAGGGAAGGCAAAATAAAAAAACATGGTCAATTTGAAATAGTTACAGACTCAACATCTTGAGCAATTTTTGGCCAAAAAAAATGCAGCAGACAATTAAATCAAAGTGAACAAACAACACACATTAACAACATCAGAATTATTTCAGGGGAACATATCTCCCCACACCAAAAATATACAATCAACAAAAGTTAACCAATCACTTGTTTTGCAAAGACATAACAAATAAAATACATGTGTTACAAACTCGATAAGGACACCAACATGTACAACACACACACACACACACACACACACACACACACACACACACACACACACACACACACACACACACACACACACACACACACACACACACACACACACACACACTTGCCTCTTCTTAAGGCAATCGACCGAATGCTCTGTGAGCTTTATATAACATATGTTTGTGTGCTAATGAGGCAATTGAAAACACATGCACAGTCCATGAAACACCCAGAATGCAAGTTCTCCCAATGTAGAGACTGAAATTCAAAGTGGGCACACCTGTTAAGATGTCCTTCAATTTCTAACCCATAAAAACACTCTCTGAGTGAGCGTGCCCAGAAATATCCAGGCGCTGTTCACACACAAAAAGCACGCCACAAAAAATAACTGGCTGGGCATGTGCAGAACAACACCAATGCAGCTAGCAAAAAATACCCCCCCCTCCCCCGTCCAAAATTAAGCACATCATCCAGCATGCTACAAAATTAGAGATGGGTCAATCACCCCTCCCCCCCCCACCAACAAATACTATTGCAGTCTATGGGAACTGACTGGAACTGACTTTTTAATTTTGCTAGTCCCCACTTGGCTGGCTTATCTTCTAGTAGTTATTGGCCTTAAAATGGGGGCCCAGGTCCCACCCTAAGGGACATATATCAATGTCACCAATTTGGAAAACACCAAAAACAAAACAAGGAGAAGTGCCTTTAAATATGCCAAATTGCTTAAGGGCCATTTCACACCACATGCAGTCCATTGCGTTTTTTATGCATCCAAAATGCATGGAAAGTTGGTTATATGGTTCTAAATGGCAGTGTTTGTTCCAGTGCGTTCCAGTTCCACCAAAAAAGTAGAACATGCTGCATTTTACCTGCACTGGACTGTACTGGAACGCATCAAAACGCATCATAAACGCACTGGAACGCACAGGAACACACCTAAATGCACCAAAAACGCACTGGAACACACTTGTCCTTATCTATGGTTAATAAAAAAGAGGGGTGAAAAAAAAGCACTGGACTGCATCAAAAACTTACCAAAAATGCACTGGAACGCATGAAAAACGTGCATGCAGAAAAGCACCTGGAACGCATCCAGATTGCGTTTCTATGGTGTGAACTGGCCCTAGTTCACACTATAGAAACGCAGTCTGGGTGCGTTCCAGGTGCTTTTCTGCATGCGCGTTTTTGACACGTTCCAGTGCATTTTTGAGGCGTTTTTGATGCAGTCCAGTGTTTTTTCCCCCCTCTTTTCACTTAGGACAAGTGTGTTGCAGTGCGTCTTGGGTGCATTTAGGTGCGTTTCGGTGCATTCCAGTGCATTTTTGGTACGTTCCGTTGCGTTTTTGATGTGTTTTCCTGTGGTCCAGTACAGTTTTGTACCTAAAAAATGCAGCATAACCAATTATTTTTTGGCTTTCTGAAATGCACTGGAACGGACTGCAGTGGTGTGAACTATGCCATTGGCATTAATGTGATCAACTTTCTTTGCGTTTTTCAGGCATCAAAAAAACGCACTGCACTGCATCCGGTGTGAACTGGCCCTAAATATCATCCCCGGGGGGTGTCTATAGTATGCCTGTAAAGTAGCACATGCTTTCCATGTTTATAACAGTTGGAGAGCAAAATGACATTTCTAAAGTAAAATAATAGTCATTTAAAAGTCCTTGCGGCTGTAATGAATTGCTGGTTCCTGTCAATACAGATAAAAGTCATTGAAAGTCTTTGCTAACCAAAAAAAAAAGCGTGGGGGTCCCCCCAAATTCCATAACCAGGCCCTTCAGGTCTGGACTGGATATTAAGGGGAACCCCGCTGCAAATTTAAAAAAAAAATGACGTGGGGTTCCCCCCAAATATCCAAACCAGGCCCTTCATATCTGGCATGGATTTTAAGGGGAACTCCACCCCAAATGTAAAAAAAAAATGGCGTGGAGTCCCCCTAAAAATCCACACCAGACCCTTATCCAAGCACATAACCTGGCCGGCCGCAGGGGAAGAGGGGGGGACGAGAGAGCGCCCCCCCCCTTCTGAACCGTACCAGGCCACATGCCCTCAACATGGGGAGGATGTCCCCATGTTGATGGGGACAAGGGCCTCATCCCCACAACCCTTGCCCGGTGGTTGTGTGGGTCTGCGGGCGGGGGGCTTATCGGAATCGGGAAGATCCCTTTAACAAAGGGGACCCCCAGATCCCGCCCCCCCCTGTGTGAAATGGTAATGGGGTACAAATGTACCCCTACCATTTCACAAGGAAAGTGTCAAAAATGTAAAAAATGACAAGAGCCGGTTTTTGACAATTCCTTTATTAATGTCTTCTCCTTTCTTCCATCTTCTTCTTCTTCTTCCATCTTCTTCCGTCTTCTTCTTCCACCTTCTTCTTTTCTCCATTCGTGTTTCTTCCTCCATCTTCATCTTCATCATCATCTTCCTTCTTCTTTCGGTGTTCTCGTCCACATCTTGCTCCGGCGTCTTCCCTTCTTCTTTCTTCTCCGGCCGCTCCGTTTGAATTGGAGGTTCCCGCTGTGCGACGCTTCAGTTCGCCTCTGGGTCCGCTTACACCCGGTGACCCTGCCCCCCTGTGACGCGCATGGATTTCACTGGGACTTTCCCCGTGCTGACAGAGGGGGGCGGAGCCACCGGGTGTAAGCGGACCAAGTGGGGAACTGAAGCGTCGCACAGCGGGAACCTCCAATTCAAACGGAGCGGCCGGAGAAGAAAGAAGAAGGGAAGACGCCGGAGCAAGATGCTGGACGAGAACACCGAAGGAAGAAGGAAGATGAAGAGGAAGATGAAGATGGAGGAAGAAACCCGAATGGAGAAAAGAAGAAGATGGAAGAAGAAGAAGGAAGAAGAAGATGGAAGAAAAGAAAAGACATTAATAAAGGAATTCTCAAAAACCGGCTCTTGTCATTCTTTACATTTTTGACACTTTCCTTGTGAAATGGTAGGAGTACATTTGTACCCCATTACCATTTCACACAGGGGGGGCCGGGATCTGGGGGTCCCCTTTGTTAAAGGGGTCTTCCAGATTCCGATAAGCCCCCCGCCCGTAGACCCCCACAACCACCGGGCAAGGGTTGTGGGGATGAGGCCCTTGTCCCCATCAACATGGGGACATCCTCCCCATGTTGAGGGCATGTGGCCTGGTACGTTTCAGGAGGGAGGGGGGCCGCTCTCGTCCCCCCCTCTTCCCCTGCGGCCGGCCAGGTTATGTGCTCGGATAAGGGTCTGGTGTGGATTTTTGGGGGAATTCCACGCCATTTTTCTTTTAAATTTGGGGTGGAGTTCCCCTTAAAATCCATGCCAGATCTGAAGGGCCTGGTTTGGATATTTGGGGGGAACCCGCACGTCTTTTTTATTTTTTTTATTTGCAGCGGGGTTCCCCTTAATATCCATTCCAGACCTGAAGGGCCTGGTTATGGAATTTGGGGGAACCCCCACGCTTTTTTTTTGGTTAGCAAAGACTTTCAAAGACTTTTCTCTATATTGCCGGGAGCCGACAATTCATTACAGCCGTGGCTGATTTTAAATGGGTTTTTTTTCCTTTAGAAATCTCATTTTGCAGGCGCACTGGCAAGTTCAGAGCTGCGCCGGTTCAACTTATGCAAATTAGTTTACGTGACTTGACATTTACTAAGATTTTGCCGGCGCAGTGTCCCGGCGCATTTGAACCATTGAAATTCCCGCGCTGAGCTCAAAAAAAACTCCCGCAGCTCGAATAGTACTTGCCGGCGCAGCGGGCTGGTTTTGAAAAAGTTACTTTCCCACTCTATTTTGGGCATATTAGTTATTTGGGCAGGTGTCCCTACACTTCCTCACATCACCCCATGTCACCCCCATTATATTCTCACTTCCAACTTCTTTATATTTAGATTTTAACATGCTGTGCGCCAGGTCCATAGTAGCACACTGAGCGGCTCCTCCCGGGCGCAGAGAACACTATAGTAAATGGCAAATAGGGCTGCGCTACCGGCGCTAATGTTTTGTAAATACCAAAACTGCCATTGCGCACGCAGATGCGCCAATACTCATGGCGCAAACGTTTGGTAAATCAGCCCCAAAAAATCAGGATACATCTGGGGTACCTTTTTCATAATGCTTTGATGTTGTAGTACAACTTATTACAGGCAAAAAAAAAATAGCGCTGTTGACTTTATCTGTAACATTACCTTGACTCTTTTCTTCTATCTTTATCAGAAAGCCCGAACCGTATCCCTCCAGCGTCATCTGGCATAAAACAGTGGCCCAAAACTCCTCAGGGTAAGTACACAAGCTGCCAATATAAAGAAACAGGACACACCATAATCATCTACACATTACACACAGGCATTATTATTATGTAAATTATATTACCATCCACTTTCAAATTCATACGCACAACTCATACTTCAATCATTTTCTCCATGAAATCATAGAGTGAAGTGTTGTGTTTTAAAGTAGGAAACAATGAACTGAATTCACAATAAAATTACATTGCTAAATCTGGTGCAGCTCTGCAGAGAAAACAATCAGCTTACATTTTTTTTGTGAAAGTTTAATTGAACAAGCTACATTTTGAAGCTGATTGGTTTCTGCATAGCTTCACCAGAGTTAGCACTGTCCAGTGTTAGTAAGTCAACCCTAATGTTTGTATGTGTAAACTAGAATTGTTTCTGAATGCTATCGTCAACATTTGCTATCTCATCTATTTCAGATCAACAAGACCAGCCTGAGTGGAGAGTGCAGTGCAGCCCACACTCGCCTGTCCTTCTTTTGGAGGGTATAGAGGTTCCGAATGAGCCAGAACTGACCCCTGGAATGCCACTGACCCCTGGAATGCCACCAACTCCTGCCTTCTCTCCATGGCCAGAGGAGGTCATGGCCCAAGGTTCCGGCATGCTGCCGCCAAGTAATGCTGCCCCCAGTGTGCATGTGCTGCAGTCGCCACAGCAGTCGCCATCTCTTGCCTGGGTGGCACCTGCTGTACCGCCTGGCTTAACTCCAGAAATTGAGAGGCTCCTTAGAGAGGTGAGGAGATTGTCGAGGGAAAACAGAAGGCTGTCACGGGACATGGGAAGGCTTACCCGGACCATACATGTTTTAAACAGACAGCAAACTGACCATTTTGACATAATGTTGACCCGGGTAAACCAACAGCACAACCAGGCAATGGAACAAATGAGGATTTCATTACTTGAAGCCATCTCCCGCCACAGTGCTCCATGGCCTGGGAGCGCCTCACCCTCAGCAACTGTAAGCAGCAGAGAAGATTCTCCCTCTGAAATCTGATTGTACTCTACCCCAGGACCCAAGCCATTTCAGTTGACCTTTTCAAGTCTACCTCTGTAACTTATGTATAAAGGATTGTTAGTCATTTACAAGTAAGTGTTTGATATTTTTGATAATTATTGCCAGTGTACATAAAAATATTTTTTGTGTAATACTTTGAGAGTTTGTTTGGTGGTTATTATGTGTTAATTTTTTTACAATACATTACATATATGGTTAATTAATAATTAATTCAAACACACACACATGGTAATCATAATCATTCAGAACTTCACACAATAGTTAAAGGAACCTAGTTTCTACTTCCTTAACTATTCATTTAGATTTTATTGTGCCCCACTGCTCTTATTGGTCTTTTGAAATATGTCAATTGATTTTCCAAAATAATTTTTATGAGCGGGGTCCAAAATATTGGACCAGTAATCATGCAAGGTGCTATAGGGAGCTATCCAATAAACAGGAAAATATATAAACACTGAAAAAGCCACGTGTCCACCTGTAATGTCAAGTTATTATGACCAGGTGTACAAAAATATATATATTTGTTTCACCGACTGGCTCATGTTGCAAGTGTGGGGGAGTAGATATATATGCATAAGTGCCGGGGTCCAATATATTGGACCAGTACTCCTGCAAGGGGCTGTGTTTAACGTTATGAGAGTATGAAATTAATGCTGTTGCATGAATTGAATGGTACCAATTTTTAATGATTGATTTTTTTTTTCAGTTTTGATACTAATAATAGTCATATGACTTTTTAAAAAGTAAACAGTGAGTTGACCGATAGCTTTTATTGGGATAGTTGAGCAAAATCTGGTTTTAGATTTCAGTTGGTGTACTATTCAAACATAATAAAAAAAGGGTGTATCTAAGGCCTACCATACACCACTCAGCGCCTATAGATAAATGAATTGATCCCTGCAAGACACAGTAGATGTACTGGGACAATACAATGATTGTCCACACACCCTACGGTGAGTATGACATATATGAATCTACAGATGGGTAGATACAAATGATTATCCTATATCTTAAACAGGTATAGAAAAACAAATAAAGCAGCTATTTAAATAACACAAAATACATAAATAAATAGTAAAAAACATGGAAACACTAATCTGTATCCAAAATTACTACAAAACAGCGCTATGTTGATTTAAAGAGGTCAACATCACACAATAATCTTTTTAGAAAGATGACAACCAATTCCAGTGTTTCATAACAGTGTCCATAGGTGATTTCTAAAGAAATTGTAGAGTGCACCATCCACCGATTCTCTAGGTCCACCACGTGATTGCACACACCCCTTAGGGGTTAACACTCACCAGATCACCAATGAATATAAGCTTTGAACAATGTTCACATCCAAGCTGTACACCGGAAAACTGCATCCATCCAGGGGGTATCACAATGCGTTCGACTCTCAAAAAACAAACAGAGGACATACCATAGTGCAATCCTGGTTTATTCAATAAAGATCCCTCTCACAACTGATAACCCCTCACACATTAAACGTACATCAATAAATTGTATAAGAGCAAAAAATAGGTTGCAATTGCATTTCACCGTCTGCACCGTCCGGCGTATGATTCAGGAACCGCCAGCTGAACCGCTCGCTTCCTTACTTCCTGGTTCTCCGGGACGGTGGAGCGCAAACAACCACTTCCAGCGTGTCGTGTAGGTCACGCCCTGACGCGTTTCGTCATTGGCTGACTTCAACAGAGGGCGTGCCCACACGACGCACACGCTGACTTATATTGTCCCATTATCTTCCGCTCCAGCCAATCGGTGCGCGCTACATGCAGATAAGAAATAATAGGTGCACAGTCTGCTTTCACGCGCATCTATCCGAAGGCTATTCAACAGGGAGCAGGATGGGACAAACAAAGTCTAACTGCATACATAATTACCATCATCTGGATATAACTTCACAGCGATGGATTTCATATAAATTAATTAAAACCATCTTACATTTTAAACAGCAAAGGAAAACATCATCAGAAATGCAATTTAAGATAATAAACTCATTTCATATAAACACTAAAAACATCCTAAAATATGAATATAAATTCAATTAGCTTTTATAATTATCATAGTGACTAGACGCATATATGTATAAAATATATATATAAAAAAAAAAAAAATTTATAATAAATCTACACAAATTTGCTGATCCATATATATCAATATTAAATTATATATATATACACATATGCAACCTCACAAATCACTTAGATGAAAATTAAAACCCTTTGTAAAAAATATATAAAATTAAATACAATTAACTAAAAATCACTAATAAAACAGTTGATATCCAACTCCACATTTAACCCTTTGGGCGACAAAGTATCGACGGAGAAAATCCATTGGGTCTCTCGCTTTGAGAGATCTCTTATCAAATTAGAGCCCCTCCAAGGTGGTTTTAAATGATCAACCCCCCAAAATTTGAGGCCTGATGGGTCTTGATTGTGAAACATTTTAAAATGAAGTGACACATTATGATCTTTGTATCCGATAATAATATTTGCAATATGTTCTGCAATCCGGATTTTTAATTGGCGCTTGGTACGGCCTATATAGATAAGCCCACATGGACATTGGAGGGCATATACAACATGCGTGGAATTGCATGTAATAAATTCCTTAACATCAAACAATTTATTATTTGACGTTGATATAAACGATTCCACTGCCCTCAAAGGTCTGTTGACCTCCTTGCATGCACGCCACCTTCTGCAGGCAAAAAAGCCATCTTTGTCCCAAAAAGTGGAAGGTCTGGATGGGGGATCCAGAACCTTCCTTACTATTTTATCCGAGAAACTCAGAGCTCTTCGATACACGAAGCCTGGTTTATCAGGTAATACTGCAGAAAGTACTTTGTCCATACGTAAAATATGCCAATGGGTATAAAATATTTCTTCAACCTCCCTGTATTGGGAGTGAAAACCTGAGATAAAATTCCACTGTCTTCCGCTATTTTCCTGAGTGGAAGATGTATCTCTAAGGAAATTATCCCTTGGTAAAGCCGCCAAGTCGCATATAATGGAGTTGAGTTTTTCCTCATTATAGCCTTTCTCGATAAATTTGTTTTTTATAATTTGGGCCTGTTGTAGAAAATCCATCTCCTCAGAGCAATTCCTTTTTACTCTGGTGATTTGTCCTTTTGGTATATTTTTCAACCATAAAGGATGATGTCCACTACTAACAGGCAGATAGCTGTTAGAATCAGTAGCTTTAAAAAATACTTTTGTTCCCAACTTATTTCCTTGTCTATATATATGAACATCCAAAAAGTGTATATCACTAGGGCTATATTCACTGGTCAATTTAATATTATTCCTATTACTATTAAGTTCATTTAAAAACTCATGTAATGTATCTATAGACCCCTCCCAGATGAAAAACAAATCATCAATGTACCTTTTGTACATTAAGAGGTGTGGGCGGGTTATAGAAAAGATGAACTTATCCTCCCACTCCCCCATAAATAAGTTTGCTATGCTGGGGGCAAACTTGGCCCCCATAGCAACTCCTTTAGATTGGGAGTAGAAGTTACCATTAAACCAAAAATAATTATGGTTTAAGCAAAAATCTAAAGAATTCCGTATAAAGATTTTTTGATTGTGTGGTATGTCTTCACGCTTACTTAATGCCCAATTCAGAGCCAGCAGAGCATCGTCATGCTGGATGATGGTGTATAATGCAGAGACATCCGCGGTTACCAGGAATATTTCTTCCTTCCCTGTGAGGTCCACTCGCTCTAATAACTGAAGGAGACTTTTAGTGTCCCTCAGGTAGGCCCGAGTTTGTACCACACTTTTTTGGAGATATACATCTAAATATTGCCCCAGACGGGATGAAATGGACCCAATCCCATTAACAATGGGTCTTCCAGGGGGACAGTGCACATCCTTATGGATTTTTGGGAGCGTGTAAATAGTAGGAATTCTATATGGAGAAGGATCCAACTGTCCAATATGAAATGAATTTGAAACATCTGATAGACATGGGGTACTCTAATGGGGCTTTATCTAAGCGTGAGAGCACTTATCTAGTTCCAAGTAGCAGTAGAATTCCTACTATTTACACGCTCCCAAAAATCTCCTTCAGTTATTAGAGAGTTATTAGAGCGAGTGGACCTCACAGGGAAGGAAGAAATATTCCTGGTAACCGCGGATGTCTCTGCATTATACACCATCATCCAGCATGACGATGCTCTGCTGGCTCTGAATTGGGCATTAAGTAAGCGTGAAGACATACCACACAATCAAAAAATCTTTATACGGAATTCTTTAGATTTTTGCTTAAACCATAATTATTTTTGGTTTAATGGTAACTTCTACTCCCAATCTAAAGGAGTTGCTATGGGGGCCAAGTTTGCCCCCAGCATAGCAAACTTATTTATGGGGGAGTGGGAGGATAAGTTCATCTTTTCTATAACCCGCCCACACCTCTTAATGTACAAAAGGTACATTGATGATTTGTTTTTCATCTGGGAGGGGTCTATAGATACATTACATGAGTTTTTAAATGAACTTAATAGTAATAGGAATAATATTAAATTGACCAGTGAATATAGCCCTAGTGATATACACTTTTTGGATGTTCATATATATAGACAAGGAAATAAGTTGGGAACAAAAGTATTTTTTAAAGCTACTGATTCTAACAGCTATCTGCCTGTTAGTAGTGGACATCATCCTTTATGGTTGAAAAATATACCAAAAGGACAAATCACCAGAGTAAAAAGGAATTGCTCTGAGGAGATGGATTTTCTACAACAGGCCCAAATTATAAAAAACAAATTTATCGAGAAAGGCTATAATGAGGAAAAACTCAACTCCATTATATGCGACTTGGCGGCTTTACCAAGGGATAATTTCCTTAGAGATACATCTTCCACTCAGGAAAATAGCGGAAGACAGTGGAATTTTATCTCAGGTTTTCACTCCCAATACAGGGAGGTTGAAGAAATATTTTATACCCATTGGCATATTTTACGTATGGACAAAGTACTTTCTGCAGTATTACCTGATAAACCAGGCTTCGTGTATCGAAGAGCTCTGAGTTTCTCGGATAAAATAGTAAGGAAGGTTCTGGATCCCCCATCCAGACCTTCCACTTTTTGGGACAAAGATGGCTTTTTTGCCTGCAGAAGGTGGCGTGCATGCAAGGAGGTCAACAGACCTTTGAGGGCAGTGGAATCGTTTATATCAACGTCAAATAATAAATTGTTTGATGTTAAGGAATTTATTACATGCAATTCCACGCATGTTGTATATGCCCTCCAATGTCCATGTGGGCTTATCTATATAGGCCGTACCAAGCGCCAATTAAAAATCCGGATTGCAGAACATATTGCAAATATTATTATCGGATACAAAGATCATAATGTGTCACTTCATTTTAAAATGTTTCACAATCAAGACCCATCAGGCCTCAAATTTTGGGGGGTTGATCATTTAAAACCACCTTGGAGGGGCTCTAATTTGATAAGAGATCTCTCAAAGCGAGAGACCCAATGGATTTTCTCCGTCGATACTTTGTCGCCCAAAGGGTTAAATGTGGAGTTGGATATCAACTGTTTTATTAGTGATTTTTAGTTAATTGTATTTAATTTTATATATTTTTTACAAAGGGTTTTAATTTTCATCTAAGTGATTTGTGAGGTTGCATATGTGTATATATATATAATTTAATATTGATATATATGGATCAGCAAATTTGTGTAGATTTATTATAAATTTTTTTTTTTTTTATATATATATTTTATACATATATGCGTCTAGTCACTATGATAATTATAAAAGCTAATTGAATTTATATTCATATTTTAGGATGTTTTTAGTGTTTATATGAAATGAGTTTATTATCTTAAATTGCATTTCTGATGATGTTTTCCTTTGCTGTTTAAAATGTAAGATGGTTTTAATTAATTTATATGAAATCCATCGCTGTGAAGTTATATCCAGATGATGGTAATTATGTATGCAGTTAGACTTTGTTTGTCCCATCCTGCTCCCTGTTGAATAGCCTTCGGATAGATGCGCGTGAAAGCAGACTGTGCACCTATTATTTCTTATCTGCATGTAGTGCGCACCGATTGGCTGGAGCGGAAGATAATGGGACAATATAAGTCAGCGTGTGCGTCGTGTGGGCACGCCCTCTGTTGAAGTCAGCCAATGACGAAACGCGTCAGGGCGTGACCTACACGACACGCTGGAAGTGGTTGTTTGTGCTCCACCGTCCCGGAGAACCAGGAAGTAAGGAAGCGAGCGGTTCAGCTGGCGGTTCCTGAATCATACGCCGGACGGTGCAGACGGTGAAATGCAATTGCAACCTATTTTTTGCTCTTATACAATTTATTGATGTACGTTTAATGTGTGAGGGGTTATCAGTTGTGAGAGGGATCTTTATTGAATAAACCAGGATTGCACTATGGTATGTCCTCTGTTTGTTTTTTGAGAGTCGAACGCATTGTGATACCCCCTGGATGGATGCAGTTTTCCGGTGTACAGCTTGGATGTGAACATTGTTCAAAGCTTATATTCATTGGTGATCTGGTGAGTGTTAACCCCTAAGGGGTGTGTGCAATCACGTGGTGGACCTAGAGAATCGGTGGATGGTGCACTCTACAATTTCTTTAGAAATCACCTATGGACACTGTTATGAAACACTGGAATTGGTTGTCATCTTTCTAAAAAGATTATTGTGTGATGTTGACCTCTTTAAATCAACATAGCGCTGTTTTGTAGTAATTTTGGATACAGATTAGTGTTTCCATGTTTTTTACTATTTATTCATGTACTATTCAAACATGTTTACACTCCTATGAAAAAAAAATAGAAATAAACCAACAATTTTTTTAAAATTATATATGTAATTAAAGTAATAAAGTTTATAAACTTAATATAAACTTTAGGAGGTTTCTTTTTAACGCACACCCCCTGACTAGAGGATGCATGTTTTTTCTTTAAATATTTGCGACAGCAGAGAGAGCTCAGGAAAAAAAAAACATTCTGACCTGCTGTGCCTTGAGGGAGCCACCGTCTAACTTCCTGATTGGTTGGGAAGCCAGTTCCATGCTCCCACACAGCACTACATGTCAGAGGGAGGATTTGAGATCCTAAAGTGGTGTTCCGGCCGAAATTACACTTTTTTAATAAAAATACCCCTATAATACACAAGCTTAATGTATTCTAGCAAAGTTAGTCTGTAAACTGAGGTCCGTTTTGTTAGGTTATTACAGCGTTTTAAAAGTTTCTAAACTAGAAATAGACGGTGGCCATCTTAAGTGTGGGCATCTGAAGCCAGACTGGATTTCCTGGATTTCATGATTGCAGATCTCGCACATGCTCAGTGCAGCCAGCAGTGCTGCAAGCAGTGTAATAGGTTTCAGGTCAGGTTTCCATAGCAACGGCAGTGTAAGAGGAAGTTGACACTTTTCTATGCAAACCTCTCCTCCCCTCCTCCCTGCAGGAATCAGAAAAAATATACTGCATGTTCAAGAAATATATATATATATATATATATATATATATATATATAAATATAACTTGTATGTATGTATATGTGTGTGTGTGTGTGTGTGTATATATATATATATATATATATATATATAATCTCGTGTGTGTGTGTGTGTGTGTGTATGTATGTGTATATATATATATATATATATATATGTACACACACAGCATCTACTTTTTTTCTGTACAGCTTTTCATTTATAAACATACTAATCTCAGCAACAAAATTCATTTATGCATCATTCTAGATTGCATCGCACCAGCACATCGAATCGCATGGCCAACAGCACATTGCATCACCCCCAGCACATCGAATCACATGGCCCACAGCACATTGCATAACTCCCAACACATCAAATCGCATGGCCCACAGCAAATTGCATCACCCCCAGCACATCGAATCGCATGGCACACAGCACATCGAGCGAGCGAGACAGAGAGAGAGAGAAAAAGAGAGATGAAGAGCGAGAGGGGGATGAAGAGCGAGAGGGGGATGAAGAGTGAGAGGGGGATGAAGAGCGAGAGGGGGATGAAGAGCGAGAGGGAGATGAAGAGCGAGAGGGAGATGAAGAGCGAGAGGGAGATGAAGAGCGAGAGGGAGATGAAGAGCGAGAGGGAGATGAAGAGCGAGAGGGGGATGAAGAGCGAGAGAGAGATGAAGAGCGTGTGAGAGATAGAGAGAGAGAGATGAAGAGCTTACTTACTCACACCCACTTAAAATATAAATATACACACAGACACACATTGACACATAAATACAGACACACACCTTAACTGACAGACACAATGACCAATGAATGAACTGCCTTGTACACAAAGACAGACTGACCCATACATACACAGAATCACAGACAAACCCATACACACATTGACCCATACACCCACAGATTGACCCCATACTCACTCAAACACACTGACAAATCAATATTATTTATTTACATTAAAAGTCTTACAAGTTTATCATTATAACATCCTAAAAGTGGGGTGTACTGTTAAGAATACTTACTATGAAGTGCTCAAAACCTCATGTGTGGATCTATTTGATTCTTCCTCATCCACGTGCATGTCTAGTGTTCCGCATGCATGTAAGACGTCACTAAATTTCAAATGAAAAAAATTGAGAGAGGGATATAAAATAGCAGAAATAATTAATGGAATCATGGAAGGTGAGTTAGGGAAAATTGATAAGCCACTCACGTGTTTGAGGGTGCCACAGGGAACATACTTTTCCATGATGAAATCCATAGTGTGGTGAGATGTCTTCCAACGTGACCTACAAGATTTCTTCTCTGAGGGCAGGTGGCACCAGTCTGCAGTAGCAGCACAGTAGGAGTAGAGCCACAGTGTTTGTGGGAGTATTGTGAGCCATGGAATTAAAGAGTAGGTTTCTTTTTGGAATGCTAACATATTTTTTGGTGGGAAAATTGGGAGCTATGGAGTGAAAAACAACATTACTCCAAAAACGAACGAAAACAAAAAAAATAACCCCAGCTTGGGTTGCTCACATTCTTTGAAATGGTGGTAGTAGATATTGGATTTGTGATTGTGAGCAAAAACTTTTATTATTATTATCCAAGTGGATCGATCTACTTCAATTGAACCTGTTGTAACTTGTAAGATTAGATGGCAAATAATCAATACAACAAAACCAAAAATAGTGCATGTCAGGAATGGATATCTATACAAATGAATGAATATGTTAAATTGGTTGTACACCCTGTACAACCAATTGTACCTACAGGTAAGCCTATATTAAGGCTTACCTGTAGGTGCTGTAAATATCTCCTAAACCTCCACGGTTTAGGAGATAATTACAAAACAGACGTGCGCCTATGTCTACGGCGCATGCGCCGTACACAACGGTGCAGGCGCACTTTAGAAACAGCGATCGTGACGTTTCTAAAGGAGGTCATGCCGTGACTGGCGGACCCCCGTGCATAGCATACTAGCTCATTATGTAATACTCACCTGGGATCGAAGCCCCTGCTACGGTGCCAGACACAGCAGCGGCCGTCGACATGTCGTCCCAGAGTTACTTCCGGGTATTTCGGCTCCGGCGCTGTGATTGGCCGTAGCCATCCGCGATACCCGAACGTAACTCAAGGATGACATGTCGCCAGCCGTTGCTGTGTCGGCCACCGCAGCGGGGGCTTCGATCCCAGGTGAGTATTACAAAATGAGATAATTTTATAACCATACTAGCTCATTATGCCTTTGTCTTGCAGGTGTTTAAATTTGTTATATTTTTGGAAGGTGGGTTTACAACCACTTTAATAAATATTTATTGTTTGAAAAGTTTAATTCTCAACCTTATGCCGCGTACACACGATCATTATTCACGGCGGTTAAAAAACCGCCGTGAATAATGACATTAAAAACGAGGGAACGGCTTGTTCCCCACACACGGTCGTTTTTCACGTCATTTTTTCTCTTGTCGAGAAAAACGACCGTCTGTGGGCTCCGCAGCAGTGTTTCCCTATGGGAAAACTGCAGCGGAAAAAAATGTCGAGAAAAATTAGAGCATGTTCTAATTTTTCTCGTCGTTTTTAATTCCATTTTTCCCATCGGGAAAAATGACAAAATGCCCACAGACGATCGTTTTTCTCGTCAAAAGGAAAAAAATTAATTTTTCTCGACGAGAAAAACGGTTGTGTGTACACGGCATGAGAGACTGAGAGCCTAACAAGCTAGGATCAGCCTCACAGTATGATCTTTTTTTTCGGGTTTACAACCTCGGCCTTATTTGGGGGGGGGGGTAGAGAGTCAGCCAATTGTTCCAAAAAGATTTAGGTAAATAAAATGTTTAGGCAATCAATGTTGTACCACTTGAGATGGGCCTGCCCCCCCCCACACAAAAATAAATCATTGAATACTATAGACAGAGGCTGATCACAGCTTCTCATGCTCTCTGTCTCTATATTGTGATTGATACTTTATTGTATATTCATTAAACATATTCATCATTTGGTACATATCATGACATGCACTATAATTGGTTTTGTTGGATTTATTATTTGGCATCTAATCTTGGAAAGGGTTGAATTAACAATAGCTTTATAGATTTGAGAAGAGGTAATACAATTAATCAGTTACAAAGTTTAGGTCAGGGTAGCCCAGCTTTGGGAGATTGACTTTCAGAAATGCCATCTGCTCCATCAGCTGTGAGGCCAGTTGGGATCTCTGTGGGCACAGAATATTTCCTGTGATAGAAAATACCCGCTCACTTTGGACAGAGGTCGGGGGGCAGGAAAGTAGCTCTTGGGCCACCACGGAAAGAGAGGGCCAAATACCCCTCTTCTCATCCCAATACTGTAATGGATCTGTAGTAGAGGGCAAATGGGGTTCTGACAAGTATACTTTAACATGATCTGACACAATGCTTTGTTTCATGGTGGGCAGTCTTGTGGGTCCAACTAAAGTATGTAATGCCAAACTCCAAACGTCAGGTCTTATGGTGGAGTGCGCACCAGTGGTGGTGCTGATACCAGTAGGTGATGGTGGCACAATGTCACTATCAGGCTCCTCCTGCTCTTCTTCCTCATCACCCTCTAATGGCCTAAACAATTTTCTGTGACTGTCAAACACCCTCTGAATTAATAGATCCCTATAGGTGGTAAGGGAACTCCTTGTTGAGTGCCATTTTTCCCTTAATTCGTGGATCGCACATAGAGGCAAGCATTAGCTCTGGGCATGCCTCTATGAGCTCGTTCATCCTTCTATTTAATTGTGCCTTAAGTCTCCTTATAATTGCAGCAACATCTGCAACTATGCCGCCAGGCAAGGGCTCGCTGTTGTTCAGAAAGCCATCCATCTTATTGACAAGATAGGTGTAGAGAGGGATGACTTGAGCCAGACAGGCATTCTCTTGGCTCAATTTTTCTGTAACATCTCAAAAAGGGCTAAGCACGACCACCATCTGACTAATTATTTTCCACTCCTCCCTGCTTAGTGGCCTAGCTACACCGATAACATGTTCATTTGACATGGCGTGTATTGGCTTTTGCTGTTCCATGATTCGTTCAAGCATCTCCAAAGTGGAGTTCCAATGGGTGACTATATCTACCTTCAAGCGGTGCTGCGGAACGCAAGCCTTACTCTGGTCAAGTTTGAGTATATTACTGTCTTTCACACTTCGATGAAAATGGCCTGCTATCTTTCTACAAGAGTCTAAGATAGCAGACAATTTTGTAGTGCCACTTTCATCATCCAAAGCAGCCTTCACAACGAGATCCAGAGCGTGTGAAGAGCAACAAATGCCAACAAATCTGCCATCTCGCACAGCCTTGAGCATGTTTGCTGCAGCATCAGTGACTATAAAGCCCATCTTTGGCCGTGTGCCTGCCTCCTACCCAAGCCACTCCGCCACCATTTTCTCAAGTGCACGTAAAATATTTACAGCACTATGCTGCTGGTCCATGACTTCTGCATGCAGCAAGAATGTGCGGTGCCCCTGGTGGAGAGTTACTGCTGACTTAGCCTCTGTGCTTCTTGTCCCTGATTTAAGCTTGATTGGTTGTGACTCCTTGGGCTGCCACCAGTGCGCCGTCAATGACAAAAAGGCATGTTGCCCACTGGGAGCGCTCCACAAGTCTGTAGTGAAATGGACAGACTGGCCAGCTGGTTTGCCCAGCTCCTCTTTCAATAATCCAACAGAGGAATGATACAAAGAGGGTACAATTTTGCGACTAAAGGTAGTACAGCAGGGGAGAATATAGTGCGGGGCAACCACCTTCATGAGTTTTTTAAATGGCTGTCCTTCAACTATATTAAAGGGTGCTCCCCCGACTGCTATGAGTTCACCTATAAGACAGGTTATTTTATGGGCCTGTTGCCAAGACATCCCCCTTGATTAAAAAGCTGCTAAATTGTGGCAGCGTGGGCTGCTGTAAAGGAATGGGACGCCTCGTGTCAGCTACACAAGAAGTCCCTTGATCTTTCTGTCCCTTGTTCAGCCTTTTGGTGTTAATGGCAGCAGTAGTGCTGCTACTTGCTCTCTTTTTACTAGGTGGAGCTGCAACTCCACTTTCTTCTCTCAGCAGCACTGGTATATGGTGTGTACGAAAATGGTAATTCATTCCTGAATTGGTTAAATGCCCAGAGTCTCTGCCACGGCTCACTTCCCTGCCACATAATTTGCATTTCACTAGGCGCCTGTTACCAACTGAAACAAAATGTTCCCAGATTTTGGATCGGCATTTGCCAGTGGCCAGTAAATAATGTTGTACAATTTCTTCTGGCTGATGGGTATGTGCAGCTTCCGTGGCTTCTGAAGAATTTGGTGGCCTAACAATGGTGGCAGTGGCACTACTTGAATGTGAGAGAGAGTTAGGCAAAACAACAAAGTCGGAAGAGGATTGTAGTGGTGCTGACACTCTTTTTGAGGGTGAGGAGGACTCGGTAAATAACAGAGGGAGTAAGGACTTATAGAAATAATATCATCATGATATTAGTGTACTTGTAGTGCCTCCATCCTCTATATTGAAATTAATTCCTTCTAAGTCCAGACCTTCAAGGGTCGGACTCACAACTAATTCTACTTCAGCAGCCTGTTCTGCCTGGTGCCTACTTGGATTAGGATATACTGAAGTTAGATCAAAAAAGCTACTGCTATCTGTTGTGATATTGTCTGATATTTTTTTACATCTGGAGGCTGAGCAATTCCCTCCTCCTCAAGCTGTAAAATTTCAATTTTTGGCTGCCTAAAATTATGGACACTAGCAACAGCCTTAGTACTAGGAACTGCACGGCCTCTCTTGTAAAAAAGAGTTGGTGTTACAGTTGGCCTCTTTTTGGAAGTTGTTGCTGTGTCACACTGAACGTTTTCCTCTGTTGCTTCCCTCGTGGTGGGAATGTGATGAGTGGGAGAAGTAGAGTCCATTATAAAATATTTATATTTTAAAATAGTATTATTAATGTTTTTTTTTTTTTTTTTATAAAAAAAAAAAATAGTTCTGGAAAATAAAGGGATTGAGGACTGGAGTATTCTTATTTTACCGGTCCTTAAAATTGGTCAGCATTAACATGCAGAACAAATATATACTAATCTACTTCTCCTACCATGAATATGTAGTATATGCTGCCTGGGCTGGCCTAGTAGTGGCACTGGCTAACACAACAAAAAAAATAGGTAGGGGCAGACAGACAGCAGCAATATAATAAAACACAGTCCCAGAAAAGGGAAAAAAACTAACTTTAGAAAATCCTAGGAATAATAGAAATAGTAAGAAATGTATAATTTCTATATCACTCTCTTTGAGTGACTCACAAATCAAACACCACCCACACCCTGTCTAGAATGTAGTCTGACAAAGAAGAAAACTACAATATGTCAGAGATATTACATAAATAAAATTATAAATTAGAATGTAGACTCTAGAATCTAATATCCTTAAGAAACAAAGAATTTCTCTCTCCCAAGTAAAAAATTTACTCACAAAATCCAACAGAACAGTGAAACCTACCAAAACACAACCTATCTGGACTCTGGATGGAATGCACTGCAGTCTAACACAGAAAAACACACAAACACACGTTATAGCACATGTCTATAAGAAACAAGCTCATTGGGGGAAGAGACAGCCTCTTCAGGGGAAGGGACAAGCTTATTGGCCATTGGCCAACGTCCAGAACTAATTCAGAACTAACGAAATAGAATTTAAGTTTTTACGAATTGTCGTTGTTTTCATTTCCGTTTTCCAAGGATTCGTAATTTTTTTTCATTTCATTTTGATTTCCGTTAATATGGATCTTTGTTCGTTATTCGATGTTTTGTTTTCTGAATATTCGTAATATCTCGTTTTCGTTCATTTTTATTTTCGTTATTTATTATCTTTGTTCGGTATTTACGTTGTTTTTATGTTTTCGTTTTTCACTTTTTCGTATTTTGGCTGTTTCAAAATGACTAAATTCGTATTTTTGTTGTTTTCCATATTCGTTCGTTTAGATAATTTGTTGTTCGTTTGTAATGTTATCGAACCGTTCGTTCATTTGTATGTTTACGAGTCAACGAATATAACAAATTTTGACAGATAACAAATTCGTAACTAAACTAATTGCACATGTCTAGTTATTGTCATAAAAAGTGTTTGGGGACCCGGGTCCTGCCCCAGGGGACATCTATTAATGCAAAAAGCCGTTTTTTCGGGAGCAGTGATTTTAATAATGCTTAAAGTGAAACAATAAAAGTACCTAGGGGGTGTGTATAGTATGCCTGTAAAGTAGCGAGTGTTTCCCGTGCTTAGAGCTGTCCCTTCAGGTCTGGTATGGATTTTAAGGGGAACTCCACCCCAAAGTAAAAAAAAAATGGCATGGAGTTCCCCCAAAAATCCATACCCAGGTTTCCGTTGCATCAGATTGGGCGGGGTCACCCGCACGTCACTGGGTAAGCCTGGGTTTCCCCTTGCATCAGAGGGGGACGGGGTCACGTGACGGGTGGCCCCGTCCTCAGCTACATAAGACCTGTCAGGCTGCGGTGACGATATTCCCGGGGTGTCTCAGGTGGAGACAGGATGCGCTGCCCTGGACATCTTATCGCTGGAGCCTGGACCTGGATGGAGAGGAGATCATCCACCGCTGGACCCCAGAGAGGAGAGCATCCATCACAGGATACCGACAGCGTTGGAGTGGAGACCGAGAGTGGATTACCACCGCTGGAATCTTTTTTTTATTTAATTTTTTTTATTTTTAATAAAGGTCTTATCCCAACGGTGTCTGTGTGTTTTTTTACACTTTCTTTGTGAAATAGTAGGGGTAAAATGTAAAATGTACCCCTTACCAATTCACGTGGGGGGGCCGGGATCTGGGGGTTCTCTTTGTTAAAGGGGTCTTTCAGATTCTGATAAGCCCCCCGTCCTGAGACCCCCACAACCACCGGGCAAGGGTTGTGGGTATGAGGCCCTTGTCCCCATCAACATAGGGACATGGTGCTTTGAGGGGTCACAGACCCCAAAGCATCCTCCCCATGTTGAGGGCATGTGGCCTGGTATGGTTCAGGAGGGAGGGGTGCTCTCTCGTCCCCCCCTCTTTTCCCGTGGCCTGTCAGGTTGCGTGCTCAGATAAAGGGTCTGGTATGGATTTTTGGGGGGAACTCCACGCCTTTTTTTTTATTATTTGGGTCGGAGTTCCCCTTAAAATCCATACCAGACCTGAAGGGTCTGGTATGGATATTTGGGGGGAACCCCACGTCATTTTTTTTTTAAATTTGACGCAGGGTTCCCCCTAATATCCATACCAGACCTGAAGGGCCTGGTAATTGAATTTGGGGAGACCCCCACGCATTTTTTTTTGTTATCAATGACTTTCAATTACTTTTCTCTGTATTGCCGGGAGCCGACAATTCATTACAGCCGCGAGTACTTTTAAATCACTTTTTTTCCTTCAGAAATGACACTTTGTGCAGGGACAGTTCTAAGCACGGGAAACAAGCGCTACTTTACAGGCATACTATATACACCCCCCAGGTACGAAATTTAAAGGCATATTTCACTTTTATTGTTTCACTTTAAGCATTATTAAAATCACTGCTCCCGAAAAAACTGCCAATTTAAAACTTTTTTTTGCATTTTTTTGATTGATGTCACCTGGGGCAGGACCCGGGTCCCCAAACACTTTTTATGACAATAACTTGCATATAAGCCTTTAAAATTAGCACTTTATATTTTTCATGTTCGAGTCCCATAGACTTTAACAGTGTTCGGATGTTCGAACAAATTTATTGCCTGTTCGCATGTTCTGATGCAAACCGAACTGGGGGGTGTTCGGCTCATCCCTATTGCTCACACATGCTATGGGCATATGTGAAATTACACCCCAAAATACATTCTGCTGCTTCTCCTAAATACGTGGATACCACATGTGTGGGACTTTTTGAGAGCCCAGCCGCGTACGAGGCCCCAAAAACCAAGCACCGCCTTCAGCATATCTAAGGGCGTAAATGTTTGATTTCACTTCTCACTACCTATCACAGTTTTGAGGGCCATAAAATTCCAAGATGGCACAAAATCCCCCCAAATGACCCCATTTTGGAAAGTAGACACCCCAGGCTATTTGCTGAGAGGAATGTTGAGTCCATGGAATATTTTAAATGTTGCCACAAGTTGCGGGAAAATTTAAAAAAAAAAATTATTTACAAAAAGTTGTCACTAAATGATATATTGCTTACACATGCCATGGTTACATGTGGAATTGCACCCAAAAATAAATGTTGCTGCTTCTCCTGAGTATGGGGATACCACATGTGTGGGACTTTTTGGGAGCCTAGCCACGTACGGGGCCTCGAAATCCAAGCACCGCCCTTAGGATTTCTAAGGGCGCAAATTTTTGATATCACTCCTCACTACCTATCACAGTTTTGAAGGCCATAAAATGGCAAAATAGCACAAAACCCCACAAAATGACCCCATTTTGGAAAGTAGACACCCCAAGCTATTTGCTGAGAGGCATGTTGAGTCCATGGAATAGTTTAAGTTGCGGGAAAATGGCAAACTTTTTTATTTTGCACAAAGTTGTCACTAAATGATATATTGCTCACACATGCCATGGGCATATGTGAAATTACACCCCAAAATACATTTTGCTGCTTCTCCTGAGTATGGGGATACCACATGTGGAGGACTTTTTGGGAGCCTAGCTGCGTACAGGACTCCGAAAACCAAGCACCGCCTTCAAGATTTCTAAGGGTATACATTTTTTATTTAACTCCTCACTACCTATCACTACCTATCACAGTTTTGAAGGCCATAAAATTCCAAGATGGCACAAAACCCCCCCAAATGACCCAATTTTGGAAAGTATAGACACCCCAAGCTATTTGCTGAGAGGCATCTTGAGTCCATGGAATATTTTATATTTTGCCACAAGTTTAGGGAAAATTACAAACTTTTTTTTTTTTTTTTTTGCACAAAGTTGTCACTAAATAATATATTGCTCAAACATGCCATGGGCAAATGTGGAATTACACCCCAAAATACATTATGCTGCTTCTCCTGAGTACGGGGATACCACATGTGGGGGACTCTTTGGGAGCCTAGCTGCGTACGGGACTCCGAAAACCAAGCACCGCCTTCAGCATTTCTAAGGGCGTAAATTTTTGATTTCACTCCTCACTACCTATCACAGTTTCGAAGGCCATAAAATGCCAAAATAGCACAAACCCACCCCCAAATGACCCCATTTTGGCAAGTAGACACCCCAAGCTTTTTGCTGAGAGGCATGGTGAGTATTTTGCAGCTCTCATTTGTTTTTGAAAATGAAGAAAGTAAATATATATATATATTTTTTTTCAATTTTCAAAACTTTGTGACAAAAAGCAAGATCTGCAAAATACTCACCATATCTCTCAGCAAATAGCTTGGGGTGTCTACTTTCTAAAATGGGGTAATTTGGGGGGGGGGGTTTGTGCCATCTGGGCATTCCATGGCCTCCGAAACTGTGAAAGGCAGTGAGGAGTGAAATCAAAAATTTACACCTTAATGCCTTGTACACACGGTCGGATTTTCCGTTGGAAAAAAATCGGATGGTTTTTCAGACGGAATTCCACTCAAGCTTGGCTTGCATACACACGGTCACACCAAATTCCGACCGTCAAGAACTCGGTGACGTACAACACTACGACGAGCCGAGAAAAATTAAGTTCAACGTTTCCGAGCATGCGTCGACTTGATTCTGAGAATGCGTGGTTTTTAGTGCATCGGAATTGTATACAGACGAACGGATTTTCCGATATGTTCTCTATCTAAGTCCGACGGAATTTCCGACGGAAAAAGTCTGATCGGAAATTCTGACCGTGTGTACAGGGCATTAGAAAGCCTGAAGGCGTTGCTTCGTTTTTGGGGTCCCGTACGCGGCTACGCTCCCAAAAAGTCTCACACATGTGGTATCCCCATACTCAGGAGAATCAACAGAATGTATTTTGGTGTGTAATTCCACATATATAGAAAAAATATTCTTTTTCCCGCAACTTGTGTCAAAATATAAAATATTCCATGGACTCGACATGCCTCTCAGCCAATAGCTTGGGGTGTCTACTTTCCAAAATGGGGTCATTTGGGGGGGTTTTGAACTGTCCTAGCAATTTATGCACAACAATTAGAAGCTTATGTCACACATCATCCACTCTTCTAACCACTTGCAGACAAAGCCCTTTGTGACAGTTTTTGTTTACATTAAAAAATATTTTTTTTTTGCAAGAAAATTAAGTTTAATCCCCAAACATTATATATTTTTTTTTAAAGCAAAGGCCCTACAGATTAAAATGGTGGGTGTTGCATTTTTTACCCACACAGTATTTGCACAGCGATTTTTCAAACACATTTTTTTGGGAAAAAACACAATGTTTTTTATTTTAATGCACTAAAACACACTATATTGCCCAAATGTTTGATGAAATAAAAAAGATGATCTTAGGCCGAGTACATGGATACCAAACACGACATGCTTTAAAATTGCACACAAACGCGCAGTGGTGATAAATTACATACATTTTTAAAAGGTTTTAAAAGGCTTTTACAAGTAACCACTTTAGATTTACAGAGGAGGTCTACTACTAAAATTACTGCCCTCGATCTGACCTTTGCGATGATACTTCACATGTATGGTGCAATTGCTGTTTACATATGACGCCAGACCGATGCTTGCGTTCGCCTTTGTACGAGAGCAGGGGGGGACAGGGGTGCTTTTTTTTTTATTATTATTTATTTTGCTTTTTTATTTTATTTTTAAACTGTTCCTTCCATTTTTTTTATCATTTTTATTGTTATCTCAGGGAATGTAAATATCCCCTATGATAGAAATAGGTAGTGACAGGTACTCTTTTTTGAAAAAATTGGGGTCTATAAGACCCTAGATCTCTCCTCTGCCCTCAAAGCATCTGACCACACCAAGATCGGTGTGATAAAATGCTTTCCCAAATTCCCAATGGCGTTGTTTATATCCGGCAAAATCAAAAAAGTCATGAAATGCTCGTAGCTTACAGTTTCTTAGGCCATAGAGATAATTGGAGCCATTCTGGTCTCTGATAAGCTCTATGGTCAGCTGCCGGAACCACCGGCTGCATTCTCAGGTTCCCTGTTGGTACAGGAGAGCCAGAGAAAACCATGGAAGACAGTGGGAGGGGGGGACATTCCTTCCCACTGCTTGTAAAAGCAGTCTAGAGGCTAATTAGCTGCTAGGATTTCTTTTACATGAAAGCCGACCGCTGGCTAAAAAGAATGATACCAAGATGATACCTAAACCTGCAGGCATCATTCTAGTATAACCATTCAAAGTCCAGCAACATACCAGTACGTTGCTGGTCCTTGTTGGGCATATATTGTAAAAAAAAATTCATGCAGCAGCCTGTTGGCTGAATGAAAAACAGAGATTGATCGGTGGGTATGCCCACCATTAGAATACCTCCCTTCATCCACCCACTTCTAATGATAGGAATACATGCACCATTTATATATGCCGAAGCATGGGGGCATCCTTCCGCAAAAGTTAGGAACAAATTGCTCATCCGCCCCTGCTGCCCCCATGCTTCGGCATATATGCTCTCTTTTTTTAACAGTGGTGGTGAAATCACCTCATACAGCACTGGAGTCACGGCTTTATGTATTGTGGGAGCATTGTGGGACTGTTGCTGTCAAGATAAATAAATCCACGCTGCAGCTGAATGGCATACCTGAAAACAAAAAAATGGTTAACAATAAAACACAGTAAACAGTAAAGTATAAAAAAATGTCATACCTGAAAAGCAAACATGTATAAACATAATAACAATAAAACATTGCAGAATAGAATACAGTAAAAAAAGAGCAGAACAATAGAGAGAGAATAGAAAGAGAGAGAGAACAATAAAATTACAACTATTTGTGTTTTTTTTTATTTTATATACAGTGGGTACGGAAAGTATTCAGACTAGAGGTCGACCGATATGGGTTTTTCTCTGGCCGATGCCGATGCCGATATTTAGAAATTGGGGCGGCCGATGGCCGATTTTTGTGGCCGATATTTTAGGCCGATTTAAAAAAAAAAAAAAAACTCACCCACTCCACTCCTTGCTTACTCCTGTCACTCTAGCACACACTTGATGTCCTCAGTACAGATGGCACTAGTTGGACCTGGCAGGTGGCACTGGTTTGGAACTGACAGATGGCACTGGCTGCCACTGGTTGGCATTGGCAGGTGGCACTGGTTTGGAACTGACAGATGGCACTATTGGCACTGGCAGGTGGCACTGGTTTGGAACTGTCAGATGGCATTGGCACTAGCAGGTGGCACTGGTTTGGAACTGACAGATGGCACTAGTTTGGGACAGATGGCACTGATTGGCAGTGGCACTGGCAATTGGAACTGGCTGGCAGGGGCGGGTGGCACTGGCTGGCAGGGGCGGGTGGCACTGGCTGGTGGAACTAAGTGGCAGTGGCGGGTGGCACTGATTTGCGGTGGCACTGACAGATGGCACTGAGAGATGGCACTGATTGGCGGTGACACTGGCAGGTTTCACACCAAGCCGAGTGTAACTGTAACCAGTGCTGGGACAAGTTCATCCAGCGCCCAGGGCAAAGTGCGCCCCATCGGGTTCGGACTTGGGCCCCTTTCACACAGGCTTTCCAATCAGGTCTGTCTGTCAGTTTTTCAGGCGGACCTGATCGGAACCTCCATTCACTCCTATGGAGCGGCGGATGTCAGCTGTGACATGTCCGCTGACACCCGATCCTGTCAGTGAAATCCAGACAGATGGAAAGCCTATCGATCCGTTTTCATCCGATCTCCCCATAGAGGAGAGCGGGTCTCTGACAGGTCCATCTCAGCACAGTGAGCGGAGACGGACCTGTCATTCGCCTGCTCAGCGGGGATCAGAGGAACGATCCCCCATTGAGTAATGTTTGTGACATGCACTATATTAGTACTTAAAGTGTTGCGCTGCAGCAACATGAGAGTAATGGGTGCACACATATGGGGTAGTGGTCAGTGGTGCCAATTTGGAAATGTGGAAAGGAAGTCCAAGACCCTTTTCTAAAAATGTCCTGTACCAAACCACATGTGTGATGAGAGGGGGTGCCTTTAACAATCAATGGCACTACTGTGTATCTACTAAAGGACAGTGCGCTTCTGTGTTTGTCAAGAAAACCACAATTTTGTGCATGATCCTGACTGCGTGTGAACCTAGCCGTATAGCGGTTTCACACTGGTGCGCTTTGGTTTGACCACAGTGCGATTGTATGTGTGATTTACTTGCAGTTGTAGGTGTGCTCCTGATGAATTCTAGTGGACTGTGTGTTTTCTGATTGTGCATCAAAGATGCAGCACGCAAGACTGTAATTTGCTTTCGTGAAAACAGACAGTCTAATAGAATTGAATGGGAGCGCACCAAAAACTCTGGGTAAACTGAATATACAAATCGCACTGTGGCCAGACCACAGCACGCCAGTGTGAACCTACTATTAGCCCCTGTTCACATTGACTGTGGCTTTGAAATTGTGCGACTTAACCTGAAATCGCACAATTTCAGAGCTGCATCTCAGTGCGACTTTGGGTTGTGACTTTGAAGACATCTGTGTGGTTATTGAAGTCACACCCTAAATCGCAAAAGTAGTGCATGTACTACTTTTTCAAATTTATGCGGCAACTCAAAGTCAGTGTCGCATTGATTTCAACAGTGCCTTGCCGGCAATAGGATGCGACTTGTCAAATTGCTACAATGTGAAGGGGGGGGGGGTTAAGATATTATAAAAGAGAGAATGGTGAGGAGGTTGGGGTGGTAAATGTAAGTGCTAATGTCTTTATTAGTGACAGAATGCAGGGAATGTGCTAGGCTGCATGGTGGGGACAGGACAACTATGAGAGCTAAAAGCAAACTGGGATGGAAAGGGTGTAAGATCTGTGTGTGTGGAATGCAAAGCTGAGACAGGACAGGAGGCAGCATGATATGTGTAGTGAAGATTTATGGAGAGGACAGCAGATAAGATAGGGAAAAATTAACTAGGCACGGGAGCGAGGAGGATCGGTGCTGACTTACTGTGTGATCATGCAGCAAGGCAGAGAGATAGGTGCAGACGGGAGGAGCTGCCTGGACTGACCATAAAGTAACAAGGAAGTGAAGTGATCTGCTACACCGCCCCGCCCCGCCCCCTCCCCCCTACTCCCGACATCAAGCTGACAGCTTCTCTCTCCCTCTCTCTCCCTCCTCTCTGTTCACACACTCAGCGCGGCACTTGATGCTGCCAGAGCTGCTGAGTGTGGAGAAGGAAGGACAGGAGGGATGGCCAGTGTAAAATATCGGCCTAATTTTGATAATAATCGGCCCGATGCCGATTTATCAAAAATGGCCAAATATCGGCCGATATATCGGCCAGCCGATATATCGGTCGACCTCTAATTCAGACCCCCTTAAATTTTCCACTCTTTGTTATATTGCAGCCATTTGCTAAAATAATTTAAGTATTTTTTTTCCTCATTAATGTACACACAGCACCCCATATTGACAGAAAAACACAGAAGTGTTGACATTTTTGCAGATTTATTAAAAAAGAAAAACTGAAATATCACATGGTCCTAAGTATTCAGACACTTTGCAGTGACACTCATATATTTAACTCAGGTGCTGTCCATTTATTCTGATCATCCTTGAGATGGTTCTACACCTTCATTTGAGTCCAACTGTGTTTGATTATACTTGATTAGGAAAGCCACGCAGCTGTATATATAAGACCTTACAGCTCACAGTGCATGTCAGAGCAAATGAGAATCATGAGGTCAAAGGAACTGCCTGAAGAGCTCAGAGACAGAATTGTGGCAAGGCACCGAAATGGCCGAGGTTACAAAAAAATTCTGCTGCACTTAAGGTCCCTAAGAGCACAGTGGTCTCCATAATTCCTAAATGGAAGACGTTTGGGATGCCCAGAACCCTTCCTAGAGCTGGCCGTCTGGCCAAACTGAGCTATCAGGGGAGAAGAGCCTTGGTGAGAGAGGTAAAGAAGAACCCAAAGATCACTGTGGCTGAGCTCCAGAGATGCAGTCAGGAGATGGGAGAAAGTTGTAGAAAGTCAACCATCACTGCAGCCCTCCACCAGTTGGGGCTTTATGGCAGAGTGGCCAGACGGAAGCCTCTCCTCAGTGCAAGACACATGAAAGCCTGCATGGAGTTTGCTAAAAAAACACCTGAAGGACTCCAAGATGGTGAGAAATAAGATTCTCTGGTCTGATGAGACCAAGATAGAACTTTTTGGCTTTAATTCTAAGCGGTATGTGTGGATAAAACCAGGCACTGCTCATCACCTGTCCAATACAGTCCCAACAGTGAAGCATGGTGGTGGCAGAATCATGCTGTGGGGGTGTTTTTCAGCTGCAGGGACAGGACGACTGGTTGCAATCGAGGGAAAGATGAATGCGGCCAAGTACAGGGATCTCCTGGGCGAAAACCTTCTCCAGAGTGCTCAGGACCACAGACTGGGATGAAGGTTTACCTTCCAACAAGACAATGACCCTAAGCACACAGCTAAAATAACGAAGGAGTGGCTTCACAACAACTCAGTGACTGTTCTTGAATCTAGATCAAAAGGGTGCTTCTACTAAATAATGAGCAAAGGGTCTGAATACTTAGGACCATGTGATATTTCAGTTTTTCTTTTTTAACAAATCTGCAAAAATGTCAACAATTCTGTGTTTTTCTGTCAATATGGGATGCTGTGTGTTCATTAATGAGGAAAACAAATGAACTTAAATGATTTTAGCAAATGGCTGCAATATAACAAAGAGTGAAAAATTTAAGGGCGTCTTAATACTTTACGTAACCACTATATACAGTGCCTTGCGAAAGTATTCGGCCCCCTTGAACTTTTCATCCTTTTGCCACATTTCAGGCTTCAAACATAAAGATAAAAAATTTAATTTTTTTGTGAAGAATCAACAACAAGTGGGACACAATTGTGAAGTGGAACGAAATCTATTGGATATTTTAAACTTTTTTAGCAAATAAAAAACTGAAAAGTGGTGCGTGCAAAATTATTCGGCCCCTTTACTTTCAGTGCAGCAAACTCACTCCAGAAGTTCAGCGAGGATCTCTTAATGATCCAATGTTGTCCTAAATGACTGATGGTGATAAATAGAATCCACCTGTGTGTAATCAAGTCTCTGTATAAATGCACCTGCTCTGTGATAGTCTCAGGGTTCTGTTGAAAGCGCAGAGAGCATCATGAAGACCAAGGAACACACCAGGCAGGTCCGTAATACTGTTGTGGAGAAGTTTAAAGCCGGATTTGGATACAAAAAGATTTCCCAAGCTTTAAACATCCCAAGGAGCACTGTGCAAGCAATCATTTTGAAATGGAAGAAGTATCAGACCACTGCAAATCTACCAAGACCTGGCTATCCCTCTAAACTTTCAGCTCAGACAAGGAGAAGACTGATCAGAGATGCAGCCAAGAGGCCCATGATCACTCTGGATGAACTGCAGAGAACTACAGCTGAGGTGGGAGAGTCTGTCCACAGGACAACAATCAGTCGAACACTGCACAAATCTGGCCTTTATGGAAGAGTGGCAAGAAGAAAGACATTTCTCAAAGATATCCATAAAAAGTCGTGTCTAAAGTTTGCCACAAGCCACCTGGGAGACACACCAAACATGTGGAAGAAGGTGCTCTGGTCCGATGAAACCAAAATCGAACTTTTTGGCCACAATGCAAAACGATATGTTTCGCGTAAAAGCAACACAGCTCATCACCCTCAACACACCATCCCCACTGTCAAACATGGTGGTGGCAGCATCATGGTTTGGGCCTGCTTTTCTTCAGCAGGGACAGGGAAGATGGTTAAAATTGAGGGGAAGATGGATGCAGCCAAATACAGGACCATTCTGGATGAAAACCTGTTGGAGTCTGCAAAAGACCTGAGACTGGGACGGAGATTTATCTTCCAACAAGACAATGATCCCAAACATACAGCAAAATCTACAAAGGAATGGTTCACAAATAAACGTATCCAGGTGTTAGAATGGCCAAGTCAAAGTCCAGACCTGAATCTAATCAAGAATCTGTGGAAAGAGCTAAAAACTGCTGTTCACAAACGCTCTCCATCCAACCTCACTGAGCTTGAGCTGTTTTGCAAGGAAGAATGGGCAAGAATTTCAGTCTCTCGATGTGCAAAACTGATAGAGACATACCCCAAGCGACTTGCAGCTGTAATCGCAGCAAAAGGTGGCTCTACAAAGTATTAACGCAAGGGGGCTGAATAATTTTGCACGCCACACTTTTCATTTTTTTCTTAGTTAAAAAAGTTTCAAAAATCCAATAGATTTCGTTCCACTTCACAATTGTGTCCCACTTGTTGGTGATTCTTCACAAAAAAATAAAATTTTATATCTTTATGTTTGAAGCCTGAAATGTGGCAAAAGGATGAAAAGTTCAAGGGGGCCGAATACTTTCGCAAGGCACTGTATATATATATATATATATATATATATATATATATATATATATATATATGTAACTGTAACGGTTCCGTTCCAGGTTTGGGTCTCTCAACATGCGATGGCATCTTGAGAGACCCTGTGTAAGTGTGTCCTAGTCTGTGAAATGCTGTACCCTACGCTAATACTGCACTAGTGTGTGGTAGCGTTCAAAACATTCACCAATGCAAAGACCAGGTTTGTCAGGACAGCGTGGACAATAATAACGGGTGTCACACCTATATCTGCAATTTCTACAGACACAACATTTTCTTTGAAGGGCTCGTACTAGGGAGGACTTATGGAAAATGCCTCTCATGCAGCAGGCTTACTGCATTTTGTTGGGGATGGTGAGGTGCAGCACCACCTGGATACAGGAGGGCTCTGACAATATCTTCCTGGAATTTGAAAAAAGATCCAGTCTGTCCTGAAGCTCTGTATAGCACATGAGCGTTCAGCAAAGCCAATTGAAATAAGTATACAGACACTTTTTTGTAACAGCGTCTGGCCTTACAGGCAACTAGGTATGGTGCCAACAACTGGTCGTTGAGGTCCACCCCTCCCATATTTTGGTTATGTTTGTGGACATAGAGGGGTTTCTCCACAACACCAGTTGCCGTACGAATTTGGACTGTCGTGTCTGCGTGAAGGGAGGACAGAACGAAAACATTCTTATTATCCCTCCACTTCACAGCAAGCAAATTATTACACTTGGAGCAGGCTCCCTCCCCCAGCCTAAGACAGGAATCTACAAGCCTCTGGGGTAAGCCCAGGCGATTAGGTCGCACAGTGCCACATGCGCCAATTTGATGATCAAACAAGTGACTAAAAAGTGGCAATAATTGTTCACATACAAATGGTACCCCTTTCCGAATAAGGGTGACACCAAGTTCCATACTATCTTGCCAGTGCCCCCTATGTAATCTGGGCAGTTCTCCGGCTCTACGTGACTATCTCTTCCCTCGTAAACCATAAAACTACATGTATAGCCTGTGGCCCTGTCACAGAGCTTATACATCTTGACCCCATATCTGGCACGCCTGCTGGGAAGGTACTGTTTGAAAGACAAGCGGGCAGAAAATTTAATCAGGGACTCATCAATGCAGACAACTTGATGGGGAGTATACAAGGCTGCAAAACGTTTGTTGAAGTGGTTTACGAGGGGCCAAATTTTGTAGAGCCGATCGTATTCAGGGTCTCCACGAGGATGACAAAGTTCATTGTTGTTGAAGTGCATGAACGACAAGATCTGCTCGTATCGTGCCCTGGCCATGGAGGTAGAGAACACGGGCAAATGGTAAACTGGGTCAATGGACCAATATGACCGCAGTTCACTCAATTTAACTATTCCCATGTCGAGGGATAGGCCCAGAAAGGTCCTAAATTCAGAAACCGTAATTGGTTTCCATTCTTTGGCAAGGGAGGACTGGGGATTAGCGGCGATGTATTGACCAGCATACAAATTACTTTGATCCACAATAGATCTATAGAGATCTTCTGTGAAAAACAGCAAAAAAAAATCAAGTGCCGTAAAATCAACTGTTTCCATCTGAATTCCGGGTTGGCCAGTGAATGGGGGAAGTACGGGTGCTGCAGAAGTGCTGGGCTCCCAATTAGGATTGGCAAATTCTACAAGAAGGACACTATGGGACACTATGGGCACGACGAGCCTGTCTTTGTCTTCTTCTTGGTGGCAGCGTGACACTACTTGTGCTTGCCACCTCGCCAGCTTGAACTGCACTTATGGGACTCGCCACGTCACCAAGTGTTACTGCAGTGCTGGATGTACGACCAGGGTGTACAAGGCCGCTGGTGCTTGCCAGTTCACCAGAAGGATGAGCGGCACTAGTACTTCTCTACTCCATACGAGAGCCCTGCGGTTCTTGCACCTCAACAACAGCAGAAGAAGAATTGGGTCGGGTACGCCTGACCTTGGCAGGGACCTCAACTTCGTCGTCATCTGTCATGGAGCCGCTGTCGTCTACAGGATCAAATTCTGAGCCTGAATCTGACAGATGAGTGACTTCCTCTCCTCTATCTGTCATGCTCAGAAACGTGTAGGCCTCTTCACTAGTGTACCTTCGATTTGCCATTTTGGGCTCTAAATTTACTGGTCCACTAGTAAGATTCACAGGTAAAAAAGCACCTGACTGTCAGCAACTGTATCAAACGCTACCAAAAAACTGTTAGCGATTGCAGGGATCAGGCCTGACTCTGCGAACGCTGCAGTTATGTGTTTAGTTGTTTTGTAAGTGACAGTGATCGATCCATACTGCACTTGGGTGGGCTGAGCTGGGCAGAGGGGCAAAACGCAGGTGCTAGCAGGTATCTGGGCTGATCCCGCTAACACTGCGTTTTTGGGAACCCTAAACTACTGGGGACGCTAGTATAGATCTGATCAGATCAGATATTGATCCGTTCAGATACTATACCACTAAGGGTGGTGTGTGCTGCGTGCGTGGGTGTTAGCGCTACTGGCACTAATCTGACGCTGCCTGGGGTGATGCAGACCCTATCTGACACTAAAACCTAACTGATATCACCCGCCGGGCGATCAGGGGGTTAAACCTTTATTGGATAATAAATGGCGGGTGCCCCGACGCTATAAAAAGCAAACTAACTAACCAGCGTCACCCGTAACACTTATACAGTGATCACTGGTGAAAGGGTTAACTAGGGGACAATCAGGGTGTTAAAACCTTTATTAGGTAGTATATGGGGGTACCTGACACTATAAAAACCTGACGGTGAACCTAAATAGCTAACTGGCTAACTAGCGTCACCAGTCACACTTATACAGTGATATCTGGTGAAAGGGTTAACTAGGGGGCAATCAGGGGGTTAAAACCTTTATTTAGGTAGTATATGGGGGTACCTGACGCTATCAAAACCTGACGGTGAACCTAAATAACTAACTGGCTACCTTGCGACACCCGTGACACTAATACGGCAATCAGAAAAAAGATTGCTTAGTGACACTGGCAACAGGGGGTGAAAGGGTTACCCGGGGGTCAATCAAGGGGTTAAAACCTTTATATGGGGGGGTTAGGGGGGTACCCTACACCTAAAGGGGCCTACCACTAATATCCCTGACACTTTTTGCAGTCACAAATGACACCAAATGCTGTGATCAGTAAAAAAATTAACACAGCAAACAGTGACACTGTGACTGGGGGTGCAGGGGGTGATCTGGGGGGTGATCGGGGGGTTATTGGGGGGGGTTTTGTGTGCCTACGTGTCCTGGTGTCAGTGTACTGTTGTGCACTTACTGTGAGATGTCTTCCTCTCCTCAGCACCGGACGAAAAGACCTGCACAAGGAGAGTGACATCACTTCCTCTGCTTCTGTTTACAGTTACAGAAGCAGAGGAGGAAGCTGATTCGTCAGAAGCGATCGTGAAGGGATGGCCATGAATCGGTGGCCTCCCCCTCATCTCGGATCGCTCCTGCAACGATGCCGACTGCCGCAGGCACCGGGGGAGGCAGGGACGAATATATACGCCCATTTGCCTGCCCGTGCCATTCTGTTGACGTATATATTTGTCGTGCGGCGGTCGGCAAGTGGTTAAAATCAAGTTCAGGATATCACTACAAACGTCGACTGAATCCCTTGCTGTGGAGACTTGCCGCTGGACAAATGTACAACTTGTGTCTAGACACTTTTCTACTTTAAAATACTCTAAACCTATACATTACAGTGCTGCTGTGAGAGACAATAGAAGAGAGTGAAGGAAAAATTCACAGCTTTGATTAACTCATGCCTTTAGGCTTTAAAATCAAGCTGGAGCACTTAGAAATGGAGTCATATTCTCTAGCTAAAATGAACGTGTCAGCCAGAGAGGATGATAGCATGTTCCCCTCTCTCAATCTTATCAGCCTATCAAATGTCAAGCTATCTGTAATCTGATCACACTATTAACCTTCCAAACCCTGTTGGCACTATACCCAGTAAGATCTTATCAGAAATGTAACTCCTGCCTTGTAATGATATATAAAAAAATTATATTATAATATATATATATATATATTCCCTCGCCAAAAATATTTTAGCAGCTGTGTTTATATATAAAAATAAATATAAATATAAAATATATATAATATAAAAATATAAAAATGTGATATGATTAATACATATCAAAAAAAAATTCAGTGCTTGCCAAATGCCTCAAGCATTCACACTGTGGTCACAAATAATTGTTGTATTGTGTCTAAAATGTTGTTTCCTATGCTCATCAGTTCCATCTAGCAGTGATAATGCAGTATTTTCCTGTGGAGGTATATCTGGAAAATACTGCATTATGGGCACTAGATGAAGCTGACGATCATAGGGCATACTGTAAACATATTGCCATAATTAACACTGTCTGTACTGTGCAAGCAGATCTTCATTATCGATTGTACCTAGACAGGGCCGATCCTAGGGTCACAGACGCCTGGGTGCAGAAATAATTCTGGTGCCCCCACATGGGCATGGTCATAATACCAACTCCTCCCCATTACAAATGTTTTTATGGCAACGACTCAAACACAGAGATAACTAAGAAGTCTTTGTTACCCTGGGATCATTTAACAATAAAGAAAATACAGGAAGAACGTACACTAATGAGACCTGGAGGGGAGTCTCTCTGATGCACACAGAGAGGGCTTCTGTTAGAGAGTCTGTTAGAAAGAGCCCCCAGACATAGTACAGGAGATGGTCAGAGACTGCAGACATGATACAAGAGATGGTCAGAGACTGTAGACATAATACAGGACAGGAGATGGTCAGAGACTGCAGACATAGTACAGGAGATGGTCAGAGACTGCAGACATGATACAAGAGATGGTCAGAGACTGCAGACATGATACAAGAGATGGTCAGAGACTGCAGACATGATACAAGAGATGGTCAGAGACAGCAGACATAATACAGAAGATGGTCATAGATTGCAGACATGATACAAGAGATGGACAGAGACTGCAGACATGATACAAGAGATGGACAGAGACTGCAGACATACTACAGGAGATGGTCAGAGACTGCAGACATAATACAGAAGATGGTCAGAGACTGCAGACATGAAACAAGAGATGGACAGAGACTGCAGACATGATACAAGAGATAGTCAGAGACTGCAGTCATGATACAAGAGACGGTCAGAGACTGCAGACATACTACAGGAGACGGTCAGAGAGTGCAGACATACTACAGGAGATGGTCAGAGACTGGAGATATAATACAGGGGATGGTCAGAGACTGCAGACATACTACAGGAGACGGTCAGAAACGTCAGACATACTACAGGAGACGGTCAGAGACTGCAGACTTACTACAGGAGACGGTCAGAGACTGCAGACGTAGTACAGGAGTTGGTCAGAGACTGCAGACATAGTACAGGAGATGATCAGAGACTGCAGAAATAATACAGGAGATGGTTAGAGACTGCAGTTCCTATGGACGATCGGCCCTCTCATCTGACCCAGTGATACAGCAACAACGGTTCCTCTGATTAGGAGTCGGCTCACTCTGAATTGCCCGTGGCGGCTCCGCTGGGTAGAGCCCAGATCTATATTCTGGCAATGACTCCATTCCTTTCTCCGCCAGGGATGGCGCTAGGCTGTGTGGCTTTCCCTCTGGTGGCGCAGGGCAGCGGGATTCTCTCTCTAATGGTGTTCTCTCAGCACTGTCCTCTCCCTCTAGAGTCCTGGGTGCACTTCCCTGAAAGCTTTCCCGGGCTCCTGGCTCTCTCTCCCATTCAGCTGAGCATGCTGTGTGGGCTGCAGTTTCTGTGTTACAGTGGGGCTGCCAGTCCTTGGACTGCATGTCCCACAATCCTCTTCTCTGCTCCTTTTTCTATTCTATTTCTTCCCTGGCCGATATGAAGGCGGGGGGAGAAACATAGTGGGCGGCTGTGCTGGCAAGCGCCACTCACTAATACAGCAGCATGCGCGAGGAGGAGAAGGAGAGGGAGAGGGGAGAGGGAGGGGGAAAGAAAAGCCTGCAGCTGCAGTGGCGTCACTAGGGTTGGTGTCACCCAGTGCAGTAAAACATGGTGTCACCCCCCCTTCTACCATCTATAGTCGCCCCTCAGTACAGACCCCCCTCCACTAAGTATAGACCCCCGCTTCAGTGCAGACCCCCCACTAAGTATAAACCCCTCCCTCAGTACAGACCTTCCTCAGTACAGACCCCCCTCCATCAGTATAGACCCCCCCAGGACAAATTACCACCCTCCATTAGTACAGACCCCCCAGGACAAACCCCCCCTCCATTAGTACAGACCCCCCCAGGACAAACCTTCCCCTCCATTAGTACAGATCCCCCTCAGGACAAACCACCCCCCTCTATTAGTACAGACCCCCCAGAACAAACCACCCCTCTCCATTAGTACAGACCCCCCAGGACAAACCACCCCCTCCATTAGTACAGACCCCCCTCAGGACAAACCACCTCCCTCATTATAAACCACCCCCTCCATTAGTACAGACCCCCCAGGACAAAAAAACACCCCCTCGATTAGTACAGACCTCCCTCAGGACAAACCACCCCCCTCCATTAGTACAAAACCCCCAGGACAAACCACCTCCCCTCCATTAGTAAAGACACCCCCTGGACAAACCACCCCCCTCCATTAGTACAGACTACCCCCTCCATTAGTACAGACCACCCCCCTCCATTAGTAAAGACCCCAGGACAAACCAGCCCCCACCATTAGTACAGACCCCCCCAGGACTAACCACCCCCCTCTCCATTAGTACAGACCCCCAAGGACAAACCAACCCCCCTCTATTAGTACAGACCCCCCAGGAAAAGCCACACCCCCTCCGTTAGTACAGACAAACCCCCCTCTATTAGTACAGACCCCCCAGGGCAAACCCCCCTCCATTAGTACAGACCCCCTCAGGGCAAACCCCCTCCATTAGTACAGACCCCCCAGGACAAACCCACCTCCATTAGTACAGACCCCCCAGGAAACCCCCCCATTAGTACAGACCACCCAGGACAAAACCCCCTCCATTAGGGTACATAAAAACACCCAACGGCAGCTGGAGAGGAGAGGACAGCGTTCAGCCGCGCCGCCCCGGGTGGAGAACAGATCGCAGCAGGCAGGAGTTAGAGACAGAGAGGAGGAGAACACATGTCAGGCAAATTTACCGCCCCCCCAGCGACGTCACTGCGTGGCTAGTCTCTCTCTCCACGGAGACAGCCGCTCCGATCTCCGGCTGCTTTGCTCTCCTCCTCTGACAGGAGAAGGGAGGGGGGACAGGCTTGGGAAACAGCGGCGGCGACTGGCGAGGAGAGCCGCCTCAGTCTGGACATGGACAAGAAGAGGAGGAGTAGGATGGAGGGAAGCACTCTTGCGCTTCAGTGCCCTCACCTCTGTGGCGCCCGGGTGAACTGCACCCCGCGCACCCGCCTAGGATAGGCCCTGTACCTAGATTTGAATTCTGCCCTAATAAAGAGTTAAAGGCTAACTTTCCCTAAATTACAGTTCCCCTAAAAAACATACAATCCCATATACACAATCCCATGCCCACAGCTGCTCCAGAGGAAGGCAAAAAAAAATAAACCAGTAGAGCATGATCCAATTTGCTCCAGAAAATTCCTTACTGAAAGGCAATCAGATATTCCTTGGATCAACTTTACCTATTAATGTTAGTATTTTGTTTTCCATAGAAAAGTTCATGAGTTCCTGGTATGTAGATTTATGTATGTAAAAATCTGTAAACAGGAAACAGTTCATCAGCTGACCTCATTAGCACACACCCTGCACCCATCAACTAGGTTTGCATGACAACCCCAGCATCTCTCCAGGCATGTGTTTGCCTGGTTTGTCAATGTAGGCTGCCATGGCTGCTATGTTTGCACGGCATCCCCAGTGCCTTTCCAGACAGGCCCAGGCTGCATACTAAACTCTGGGGCCGTGGGTTGGACACCCCTGATGCAGTGCAAGAGCTTGCCTAATTGGATACAAAGTAAATGGATAGATAGGTGGGTAATCCTATTCCATGGAAGAATTGTTACAAATACTTACCATCATTTTCTTTTCCTGACCTGCCTCATGCCAGCACACTTCAGGTCAGCTCCACCTCCCAACGTCATTAAGGCATCTCTAATAGCCCCAAATAAAAGGAAGATGGTACCCCACAGGAAAGGTGTTCTTGTAGTACTTGACAGACTAGGGAGTTATTTGTGCTGGCATGAGGCAGAGACAGGAAAGGGAAATTACAGGGGATGCACAGGCAGGAGATGCACAGGCAGGCATAGCATTAACTATCTTGGATAATGTATTAATATTGGATTAAATATTGCACTTTGGCTCTGCACTTCAGCGAATGCACGAAGTGAGCATCCACACCAGGCTACTGCAAAACACTAAACAGACTGCAGGTGACCTGTTTACCCATCCAGCTTTTTCATCTCTCACCCAGTCTGCTTCTTAAGCCTCGTACACACGACCGAGTTTCTCGTCCAAAACCGGCAAGAAAAGTGCCGCAAGAGCTTTATTGTCGAGAAAACCGTTCGTGTGTATGGTTTTACGACGAGAAAACTGCCGTGAATCTTGACGAGAAAATAGAGAACCTGCTCTCTATTTTCTCGTCAGGATTCAAGATTTCCTCGTCGTGTTTCTCGTCGGCCTGTTTTGTGACGAGAAAATGGTTCGTGTGTTTGCTTTTACGACTCTTCCAAAAGCGCGCATGCTCAGAATCAAGTATGAGACGGGAGCGCATCTTCTGCTAAATCAAGCCTTCGTAATGGAGATAGCACATTCGTCACGCTGTAAATTATTGCATCGTTTAAATGTTGTGCATTGAAATCTTCTTTAGAATGTTACATTAATCCAAACGAATGAACTTGTTTTGCTGCTGATATTCACACAGAGTTATGACTATATATTTTTAACCTTTTTCATGCTGCTCTTAAGTAGATTTAGGTGTATTATATCGTGCAAGATCTTCTGAATATTTTTTTTTTTTAGTTTTCAAACAGATGTTAATTGTAATTTGGCAATGTTTTGATAGTGATCTCCCATTGTATATTTTAATTTTTTTTTGTCTAAATTTTACACCCTATATTTTTTTATTATTTTTATTTTATTATTTTTTTGAGGTTGTTATCTGTCCCTTTTTTTGCTGTCAAATGTATCTGCTTACTCCTTAGCTAAATTAAAAATTTGAAAAAAATAAACATAGTCAAGTATGAACTTAAACCAAAAAAACATTTATTCATGTTTTTAAAAAAAATAAAGAGAAGGCAGCGCTGGAGAACCTGCTGCCATTTGTGCATCCCAGGGACCCCAGAGCACACATCAACCCTGTGTGGACACTAAAATTGGGAGCTTGAGAAGGCCAACAGTTCTGAGCACAATCTGATGCTGGCCTCCCAGAGGTCAGGAACAGCAGCAGGTGATATATATGTCCCAAGTGTGTGGTACTACAACAGGCTGCCTTCTGTCCGACCACAATGAAGCAAGGCCATCACTTCCTCGTCTTCTTGGCAGCCTTCCCTGCAGCCTTCCTTGAAGCCTTCCTTCTTCATGTGGCTGGAGGCTGGGCCACTGGAGGGGTACTCCTGTCAGGAGGAGGAGGAGGTGGAGGAGAAGGGGGTGGGGCAGAAGAAGAAGGTGGAGGAGGAGGTGGAGGAGAAGGGGGTGGGACAGAAGAAGAAGGTGGAGGTGGAGGAGGAGGTTGAGGTTGGGATAGTTGTGTCACCTCACATATGGCCGTATTGGGGGTAATTCTCTCCATCACCCCCTTGTTCAGCAAGGTGATGAGCAGGGGCTCGCATAGGAGGCGTTGCTCCATGCTCATCACCTTGAACTTTGCCTCCACTAGGCCGGCAATGGCCTCTTCAGGGGATGTGGGCTCCTGGAGGGTGGCATGAGCCTCTCTAATAAGGGCCATTGCTGCCTCACTGGTGGTCCTGTCCCTCCTGCTTCTTTTTGGAAGGCGGATGGGAGGCACCTGTGATCTCGTGGTTCTCCTTGGGCCGGCCACCTCCTGGCTGCCACTGGGTCCTGCCACCTCCTGGCTGCCACTGGGCCCTGCCACCTCCTGGCTGCCACTGGGCCCTGCCTCCTCCTGCCTGACAGTTTCCTGACCCTCCTCCTGGCTGATTTCATCCTGTGTATGAAAAAGGGACATAGTTTAATATTTTGTTTTATTATTATCATACAACTTTCAGATCATGAATGTAGCAATTTGAATGTAAATCAAGAAAACAATTAAATGTTTTTTCGACTACATCAGATTGACTATTTAGTACCCAATTTAGGGCAGACTAATGTCTAGAGATCTTGATTTCACTTGTGGAACCCAAAATAGTTTATGATTTTCATCTTGACTTATTTTTCAAACATTAAGTTTATCCCAATACATTTGTTTTAAATACTATACCTGGCTCCAGATGGCCAAATCAGGTTCATCCAGGATGGCTGCCTCCTCTTGCTCCAGAGAAGGCTCAGGTTGGCTGCAGGGAAGTCTGGGGGGAAGAGTGGAGAGTGATGGCCTTGCCTCAATGTGGTCATCCAGAAAGGACATCCTGCTGTAGTACCACAAATTGGGGACATACACATCATCTGCTGCTGCTCCTGACCTCTGAGAAGCCAGGACCTTAGAGCGTTCCGTCCTGTATGTGCCTCTCAAGCTCTCAATTTTAGTGTCCACCTGTTTTGCTGTGGCTGTGGGCACCTTGGTCTGCACAAATGGGAGCAGGCTCTCCAGCGCTGCTTTTCGCACCCCTTTTTTTTATGGATGGGGGTTTTTGGTTTCCCACAGAGCGGGCAGCTCCCTTACCCGGTCTATAAATTCCACAAGGAATTCTTTGTCGCTTATAAAGACATTCATTTTTGGTCTGCAAGTAAAATAAAAATTATATAACTAATGTGAGGCACACAGTCTAACCTCCTTAAAATCTTATTCCCCATATATATCCTCCAACATTCTCAAGACAGTATAATATAATTTATCAAAGTCACAAAATCACAAAATCACATACCTTCGTTCGCACGTCCGTCACTTGAACTCCTCTCTCCGCACACCGAACGTAGTATAGTCACATGTGTGTTTGCTATATATACACCACGCATGCGTGAAACTACGCACACGTCGCTCCGCACACGTCGCCCGCCCATGACGTTCGAACTAACATCTTTTCCCTGCCCCTTCTCTTTCGGCGCGCAGACAGATATGGCGGAGTCACAGCAGGTGTCTGATAATTCCTCAAATAACGAGGAGGAGACAAGCCCAGAGACTGAGGAAACGTCACGATCAAGGAGGAGATTCAAGGCATCTAATATGTCTTATGCGGAGATGGCGGAGATGGTGGACATCTTGCTAAAGTCGGATTATGACGCAAAGCATGCGTATAGCAAACCTAATCGAAGGAAGGCCAAAATCCTGAAGAAAGTCGTGAAGAGTCTGAAGAACAATTTTGGGGTGAAACGATCAAATGACCAGCTCAGAAAGAGGTGGTCAGACCTCAAACTGAGGGAGCCGGAGCAGTTAAGGAGCATTAAGAGAATGCTAGGAAAAAGTAAGTACTTGTTCTAATTTTACGCTATTAATGTATTTCTCAACTTACATGTTGCTCCATGTATTTTTTTTTCTATTGTACTACCTTACAAAATGTCATAGTTTGAAATTGGTTTGGCACAGTAATCGTTCGTTACAGACACATCGTTCGGCCACTATCCTCGTTTTTTGATTATTTTACAGGGTTAAATTAAATTAGACATCTGCCTGTTTGGATTCAATTGTTGTTCTTACATTGTTGGCTAGATGATGTGTTTGTAAAGAGAATGAAATGCAAACTTTAATCAGTGTAAAGGAGAGGACACTCAGCAGCTGGTTCCACATCTGTACTTTTGAGCACTATAGTGTGGGCCAACAGAACCGCCTTTTTTGGGGGTCCCACACAGGTGCATCAGTGAATTTTTGTGGTGCCTCCATGTCTAAAAATTGACAGCCAAAGGTGAATACTAAACATATTTTTGTGAAGAAATAATGTCTTCATGTGGAAATTCAGCACAAACACACACTTGTACCCCACTTCCAAGCAATTTAGGCTGTTTTTAGTTTTCATAGAGAATTTCAGTGTGATAAATAGACCTTTTGTTTAATTTTCATAGGGGAGAGAAGACTGGGAGGAGAACACTCCAGGGAGCACAGGAACCCCACAGCTTCGACACAACCCCAACCTCACAAAGACCCACAACCTAAGGATGTTGAGGAAGTTGAAGAGGTGGAGGAAGGAGAAGTGCAGGAAGGAGAAGTGGATGACGTGGTGGAACTGGTCACCACAACAGGTCAGTATCTGTCACCACAGCTTCAGGTAAGAGATGTAGGCCTGCAGAGTTATAATACCTTTTTATTTTGTTTTTAGGGGATGTAAATGTTGTGGTGAAAGAAAGTACACGTTTCTCTGCTGACAGTGCCCTACGAATAATACAGCAAGTGATGGAATGTAGCACAGAACTGGACAGAATTAAACAAAGAATTCATGTAATGGATCAAACCTTTAAAGACATCCTAGATGTTTTGGGTAGAATTGAATAAGGCATCAAAACCCCCATTTTTGGTTACAGTCTGTTCTTCCCCCTTTTAATCTCTTTTTGACAATCAATCCAGCCAAAAATTGAATATGCACACAGTGTGTCAACATGTGCCATCTGCCATCAGGGGATATCCATGTACGGCTTTTGGGGGTGCAACCCCTTCCTCGTATCTCAAGTAGGTGAACTGAAGAAGGGGTTGCACCCACAAAACACGTCCATTGATCACCCCTGATGGCAGATAGCACATGTTGACAATAGGGATCAGGAGTCTAAAATCCCTATTGGAAATTACAACAAAATGTGTGCATATTTAATTTTTGGCTGGGCCAGGGGTGCCAAGACCCCATATTAGGACGGGCACATAGAGACATATTTTGTGTAAGTGAATGTCTCATATTGCTCAGAGGTATCCAATGTTGTACTTTTTGGAATGCAACTGATGGTTTTGTATTTTCATTAAAAAAAAATTGGCGGTTTGTGGACAGCCAAAAAAATAAAAAAATACCATGTGTGTGAATGTGCACAGAGTAAAATGTTTGAACACAAACAAAGTGTAGCTTCTTTTTCAAATACGCTCTAACCTTATTTGTGTATTTGTTTGGGTTTCATAGTGAAATGGTTGTTATTTACTAAAGGAAACAAAACTTGGCAATACAAATGCAGTAAGACAAACTAGGAGACAGGAAACAAACAAAGTTACAAGATTTAAAATGAATTTTAATGAGTTCTTTACGCACAAATCTTTAGTCATGGCCTGGCATAGGAATTGCCCCCCTACCCATGAAATAGTCCATATATTTATCCCGAACCTCACGGGCATTTTGGGGGGGCAAGCCAGGAAGGGCAGATTCGAGGCCCGGCAGGGGATTGGCATGGGAAAGTCCTGCCTCAGGCAATACTGAGGCCATATAAGTACTTGATTTTCGGCAAAGAAAATTATGGAGCACACAGCAGCATAAAACAACATAGTTTATCTTGTACTCCGCCAAGTGGATTGGAGTCATAAAAAGGCGGAACCGGCTAACCATTATCCCGAAGGCATTTTCAACGACTCTTCGGGCCCTGGCCAGCCAGTAATTGAACACCCTCTTGTCTGGGGTCAGGGTCCTCTGTGGAAATGGCCTCATGAGGTGCGGTCCGAGTCCGAAGGCTTCATCAGCCAAAAAAACAAAGGGGAGTCCTTCAACATTCCCTGCATCCGGTGGCAATGCAAGGTCGTCACTCTGCAGACGGAGGGCAAACTCCGTCTGGATGAAGGATCCCCCATCGGACATCCGGCCATTCTTCCCTACATCAACATAGAGGAATTCATACCGTGCTGACACCGCCGCCATCAGCACAATGCTATGAAACCCCTTGTAATTGTAGTAGTAGGACCCAGAACGGGGTGGCGGCACGATGCGGACGTGCTTCCCGTTTATGGCACCACCGCAGTTGGGGAAGTCCCACCGCGTGGCAAACTCCGATACCACAGTCTGCCATTCCTGTGGCGTGGAAGGAAGCTGGGGAGTCAAACAAGATGAAATAAAATTAGAAATTTAAATTATAACATTGCAAGCAGATTATAAGAAAATACATTAGAGCCCAACATCAATCAAATTCTCAGTTTAAGGTGTTTTTAATAAGTATAATGGAAGGCTCAAGTTTCATATTCATCACCCCCTCTGATGGTCCATTATAACCCAATTTGGGGGGGGGTAGATGTGTTTGGCCACAGGATAGCATTGCAGTGGTGGTGCGTCCAGAGTGGGCGCTGGAGCACTGCCCCCTCTATCCTGCGCCCATCAATCAGAACAATACATAGGTTCATGCCTTGCATGAACCTATGTATTGTCAATGTCGCCCACTATTCAGGTGGATTGCCCCCTGTTGAGCGACTGACATATGAATAACTGCTGCATTTTTGTGGTGAAAATTGCATATGAGAAACAGGGGGGCAAATAGGCTTGCAAATTACAGCCTGAGGGATGTAATTGGCTTGCTAAAAGTTAAATAGGGGACGCAGGGGGGGGGGGGACATTTCTTGGCTAAACACTGACAGGCTGCTCTGCCAATCATGTTCACCAAGTCTGTTTAACGGTAATATGATTGGCTGATGCAACATCGAGGGCAGGAAAAGACATCAAGGACAGAAGAAGGATGGTGCGGACCAGAAGAAGGTAAGTGCAGGGCTGGGGGGAAACTGGCTGCATTGGAGGAGACAAAATGGCTGCATTGGAAGGGGCAAAATGGCTGCATTCGAAGGGGCAAAATGGCTGCATTCGAAGGGGCAAAATGGCTGCATTGGAAGGGGCAACTGGTGGCGTTTAATAGGCACAGTCGCAAAAAAGAAGGAAGTTTAGGTCCTAAATTGGGTGTTGAATCCCCAAACATTTGGAGCAACAGGCGCCACTGCTGGAAAGGTTAGTGAAGGGAAATATGCATGGAGGAGAAAAAAGGGGCATTTTAAAGCTTCCAGCATGCATGGGGACAAAGGGGACATTCTCAGCATATTACAATCATGGTAATTAGGGAAGGATGAAAGAAATACAATACATTAGCATACATGAAATACATAAAATGTGATGTTAATGGAGAAAACTTACCCTAATATAGTCCTCCTGCAGGACTTGTATAATGGCAGAACAGGTGTCTGGGATTATGAGGCCCAGAGCCTGGGGGGAGATGCCTGTCGTGAACTTCAAGTCCTGAAGACTTCTCCCTGTCGCCATGTAATGTAACGTGGCGATGAGCCTCTGCTCAGCACTGATGGGTTCCCGCATAACGGTGTCCTGCCTGGTAATATAGGGGGACACCAAAGCCAACAGTTGCTGAAAAACGGGGTCAGACATCCGAAGAAAATTCCTGAAGTCCTCAGGATTATTCTCGACGATCTCGCGCAGCAGAGGCATATGGCAGAATTGGTCCCGCTGGAGCAACCAATTCTTGGTCCATGAACTCCTCCTCACCCCGTTCAGCAGACCAACACCAAGCGCCCGCACAGCACGAACTCGACAACGAGAACGTACAGGCGACATGGCTAGGAAACGGTCGTCTTATCAGAACGTACAGAACAGAACACACTTTAGAACAGCAAGGCCTATGAATAACGAACTGAAAATCAGAAACGAATGGGCAAGAACGCACTGTAAAACAGATACGACCTGCCGAGACGCCCTGAAAGACAAGATACGAACCCACAAGCACAAACTGAACCGCAGAAAACGAACTGAAAGCACGAAGACTGAAAAGCGCGAATCGTCTCTTCCCAAACTTTTACTTCACACGCGGTAACACGAGATCAGCAAAAACAGCCCAAGGGGTGGCGCCAGGGAAATCGATCTTCCCCTTTATAGTGCCGTCGTACGTGCTGGACGTGACCGCGGAGAACAACGAGGAAATTGTGAAATGTCAGTGTGTACGCATGGAAAGCTTGACGAGAAACTCGTCAAGGTTAACAAGAATCTCGTCGAAAAAAACGATGTGTTTTTTACGACGAGAAACTCGGTCGTGTGTACGAGGCTTGAATCTCATTACTCTGTAACATGCACTTACTACTTCTCCTTCTCACAGTTGTATCCTCTATCCTCGAACTCTCTCTCCTTCACCCCTCTTCTCCACCCCACAGCTTTTATTGGTTGAACTAGATTAACATGTGTCTTTTTTCGACCTGACTAACTATGTAACTATATATATTACACTTACTCCTGTCTTTTTTTTTTTTATAATCACTTTTTCTTTATTAAGACAAATTTCAACATACAACATAAAAATCCACATTGCACAAAATATCTATATAAATCCTTTCATTGACATACGCTACACTAACCCCCACCCCGAGAAAACACACTGGGTCCTTGATCATGACCTCTTCAGAAGAGAAAAGCGAGAAAAAAAAAAAAAAGCACACCCACACCCGCTTTCCTGCCCATAACCAAAACTCAATTTGTGCATTCAAAATATAATTAAGATGGGGGCTTTGCAGCGGCCTATTATGTGTGTCAAGCAACCAACAATACAAAAAAAAGTGTATGTAGCGCCCTGCTTCTGTTGACTAGGCGCTATTATCTAAATTTAATGGGATGTCTGAACTGTAGTTGATTCAGATTCTATGTTTTGGCTAAATTGGCCTATGTTCCAGCCTTGGCTGAGTTGGGTGTATTTCCCACGGTTACCAGCAGGTGTCGCTGCCACCTCTGGTTTGTGTTGGAAGGTACACGAGGGCTGCTCTCCAGGACTTAGACTGGGAGGGAATATTGACATCAATGGGCACAGAACAGAAATGGGAATTCTTCAAAAAGACTGTTTGTGAACTCACTGCAAAGTATATTCCCATGGGCAATAAGTTTAAAAGGCTAAAAATAAAACCTATGTGGCTCACGGCCAAAGTTAAAAAAGCTATAAACTATAAGAAAAGAGCTTTTAAAAAATATAAAAATGAGGGAACACTAGTGTCATTTAAATGTTACAAAGAATATAACAGGATATGTAAAAAGGAAATCAAGCATGCAACAATTCAAAATGAACGACAGATTGCAAAAGATAGGACAAACCCCCAAAAATTCTTCAAATATATTAATAGTAAAAAGGTCAGGTCTGAGCATGTAGGCCCTTTACAAAATAATCTAGAGTGGGTGACTGGGGACAAAGAGAAGGCTAATTTATTAAATAATTTCTTCAGCTCTGTGTATACAAAGGAGCTCATGTCCAAAATGGGGGTGGTAGTGACACAGCCCCAAATGATCCACAATGGCTCAAAAGTGATATGGTCCAGAAATATTTAGACAGAATAAAAGGTGGATAAAGCACCCGGACCAGATGGCATACACCCACGGATCCTAAAAGAATTGAGCTCTGTAATTTCAAAGCCATTGTATCTCATTTTTAGGGACTCATTAATGACAGGAATAGTACCACTGGATTGGCGCAGGGCCAATGTGGTGCCTATATTCAAAAAGGGAACAAAGTCTTTAACAAGTAACTATAGACCTGTTAGTTTAACTTCTATAGTTGGGAAGATATTGGAGAGATTAATAAAAGACCACATAGATGAGTTCTTGCTTGAAAAAAATATTTTAAGCAACAGACAGCATGAATTCATGAAAGACAGAGGTTGTCAGACAAACCTGATTTATTTTTCTGAAGAGGTAATATCAGTTTGTAAATGGATAGAAAACTGGCTAAAAGGCAGAATCCAGAGACTAGTGGTTAATAATTCTTACTCTGAATGGTCTAAGGTTATCAGTGGTGTACCCCAAGGTTCAGTGTTGGGACCCTTACTTTTTAATATCTTTATAAATGATATTGGGTTTGAGATTAAAAGTAACATTTCTATCTTTGCAGGTGACACCAAGCTAAGCAGCGGAATAACGTCCTTACAGGATGTCTCCAACTTACAAGCCGACCTCAATTCTCTGTCTAATTGGGCGACTATGTGTCAGATGAGGTTTAATGTTGATAAATGAAAATTTATGCACTTGGGGGCTAAGAATATGAATGCATCATACATCATACATACTAGGGGGAGTACAACTGGGGGGATCCGTAGTGGAGAAGGATCTGGGGGTTTTGGTAGATCATAAGCTCAATAATGGCATTCAAAGTCAGTGTGACAGGGGCGTGGTCAGACCACGTAATGGTAGAGATTTCAGAGGCGGAGACCTTGGGCAGGGACCACTTATCTACCAAAAAATAGTCAATCCGGGTATAGGAATTGTGGCAAGGGGAGAAGTAGGAATAGTCTCTTTCGGTGGTGTGGTGGCATCTCCAGACGTCATAAAGATCGTGTGATCTTATAAAGGGGCCCATAGGTCATGTAATCCTGCTAGAACGGGACGCAGCGTCAATTGAATTGTCTGGGACAATATTGAAGTCCCCACAGATAATGAGATGCCCCTGCTTGAAACGGTTGATTCTTTTCATCATTTTGGACAGGAAGCTGATTTGTTTTTTGTTGGGGGCATATACCATCACAATGGTATATCTGAGGTTGTTTAAGGAGCAGTCCAGAGCCAGATATCTGCCATTGGAATCAACCAGGGTGTTGTGGAGTGTGAAAGAGGCCGTGTTTTTTGATGGCTATCAGGACTCCGTTCTTTTCTTGGAAAGTGTTATGTAGTATACGAAGATAAAGTAGTACTTACAGTTCACGGGTAGTATGGTTGTTTCAGTGGGGAAACTTGTGGTTCCGTTGGATCCTGTGGTTCAGGGAGAAGGTGTTCTCAGGGAAGACTTTATCGCAGTAGCCTTGTGCTCTCCGGGGATCGGGGTAGGCAGGGAAGTAGATAGGAAGACAACAGTCAATGTAGCAGTAACAAAAGGGTTAAAGGGGAGCAAAAAAAAAAATGGGACAGGAGAAACAGGGGTCAGTAGTATACCAGTTGAACTACTGATCGCTTTGGAGGGTAAAAGTTTGTGAGCTATCTACAACGAGCAGGCACTGAACCGGAGTGCATGTTTAAACTTGCATAAAGAGTACACTAACCATAAGATCACTTGTGAACATTGGAACGGGGTCCTTTGATGAGGGAATGAGAGTTCTCTATGGTTGTCACCTGCGGCGAGGCATCGCAGTCAGGGATAATTTTCCATTTCCTGAGAAGTTGAATGCCTTCTTCCACTGTATGGATGTTGTGCTTCACCCCATTTTTGGTGACCAGAAGTTTGGTCAGGAATCCCCATTGGTATGGTATCTTGTGGTTATTGAGGGGTTTGGTGATGGTTTGAAGTTGACGCCGTTGTTGGCGGGTGTATTGGGAGATGTCAGCAAAAAGCTGCAGCTTCGTGTATGGTGGTGGCAGTTGGTCCATACGTCTGGTTTTGTCTAGGAGCATATCCTTAGCATGAAAGAAGTGGATTCTCATAAGAGTGTCACGGGGGACCTCCGCAGGGAGGTGAGGGGGTTTTGGTAGGCGGTGAATGTGATCAATGATAGTTTCCACCGGTGGGAGGTCTGGTAGTAGAGTAGAAATCATCTTTCTAGCATATGAATTCAGATCAGCTGGGATGATCGTTTCTGGTAATATCACGTATTTTTATATTATTACGTCTTGATCGGTCTTCGAGGTCTGCCATTTTGGCCCGCACCCACTGCTGTTCATCTCTGGTGTGATCATGTGCATCCACTAGATCATTTACTGTACCTGTCATGGCACTCATCTTATGTTCAATATGGCCCATTTTGTTCCCCATATGCATCATCTCAGATCTAAATGCTGAGAACATAGATGAAATGTCATTGTGTAATGAGCTGTGTAGGGAAATCAGCATGTCCTTCAGCATCGTGTCTATAACCGGCTGGTTAGTAGTAGGAAAGGCCGCTTATGGGGGATGGTGCAGGCATCAGTGTGAGGAGACTGTCTAGTGCAGGTCTTACCTCAGAGGCCTGGGCTCCTGTATCCAGGCGCATCCGCGCTTTTTCCGGGCTGTTGGAGGTAGAGGATGGCCCAGGATGTGAAGGGGGATCCGAGGAGAGTTTCTGTGGCAGGATGGATGGATCATCTGCATCAGGCAGGTCAGTGTAGGCCCGTTCTCCGCGCAGCGAGCGATCGCGGGCGCCATCTTGGATTCGTTCTCCGGGAGACAGAGTGAAGAAATCTGTCAATTTTCTTGGTTGTCTGTATTCCTTCCGTTTACGGGAGGTCCAGGTCTGGTTCCCCAGCATGTGGGGGTCCGAATGCTGCATAACTGCTGTGTGGGTTAGTGCTGCGGGTGGTCAGATCTCCGTTCAGTGCAGGAGCAGTGGATTCAGGTGTCCATTCAGCTCGGTGGTTAGCCACGCTCCCCAGTGCTTCCACTTTTTAACCATTTCCATACAGGGCATTTTAACCCCCTTTTCTTCCCAGACCAATTTTTAGTTTTCAGCGCTGTCGCACTTTGAATGACAATTGCGCGTTCATGCAACACTGTACCCAAATAAAATCTTTATGTTTTTTTTTCCACACAAATAGAGCTTTCGGTTGGTGGTATTTGATCACCTCTGCGAATTTTATTTTTTGCGCTATAAACAAAAGAAGAGCAACAATTTTGAAAAAAACACAATGGGGCTGATTTACGAAACGTTTGCGCCATGAGTATTGGCGCATCTGCGTGCGCAATGGCTGTTTTGGTATTTACAAAACATTAGCGCCTGTAGCGCAGCCCTATTTCCCATTTACTATAGTGTTGTCGGCGGACGGGAGGAGGCGCTCAGTGCGCCACTATGGACCTGGCGCACGGCATGTTAAACACTAAATATAAAGAAGCTGGAAGTGAGAATATAATGGGGGTGATGTGGGGTGATGTGAGGAAGTGTAGTGACACCTGCCCAAATAACAAACATGGCCAAAATAGAGTGAGAAAGTAACTTTTTCAAAACCAGCCCGCTGCGCCGGCAAGTACGATTCGAGCTGCGGGAGGTTTTTTTGAGCTCAGCGCGGGAATTTCAATGGTTCAAATGCGCCGGGACACTGCGCCGGCAAAATCTTAGTAAATGTCAAGTCACCTAAGTCAATTTGCATAAGTTGAACAGGCGCAGCTCTGAACTTTCCATTGCGCCAGCAAAATATCATTTCTAAAGGAAAAAAAAAAAAAAACATTTAAAAGCACCCGCGGCTATAATGAATTGTCGGCTCACGACAATATAGAGAAAAGTCATAGAAAGTCATTGCTAACCAAAAAAAAAAAGCGTGGGGGTCCCCCCAAATTCCATAACCAGGCCCTTCAGGTCTGGAATGGATATTAAGAGGAACCCCTCTGCAAATTTCTTAAAAAAATGACGTGGGGTTCCCCCTAAATATCCATACCAGGCCTTGAGATCTGGCATGGATTTTAAGGGGAACTCCACCCCAAATAAAAAAAAAATGGCGTGGAGTCCCCCCAAAAATCCACACCAGACCCTTATCCGAGCACGCAACCTGGCCGACAGCAGGGGAAGAGGGGGGGACCAGAGCGGCCCCCCTCCCTCCTGAACCGTACCAGGCCACATGCCCTCTACATGGGGAGGATGTCCCCATGTTGATGGGGACAAGGGCCTCATCCCCACAACCCTTGCCCGGTGGTTGTGGGGGTCTGCGGGCAGGGGGCTTATCGGAATCTGTAAGACCCCTTTAACAAAGGGGACCCCCAGATCCCGGCCCCCCCATGTGAAATGGTAATGGGGTACATTGTACCCCTACCATTTCACGAAGAAACTGTCAAAAATGTAAAAAATGACAAGAGCCGGTTTTTGAAAATTCCTTTATTAATGTCCTCTCCTTTCTTCATTCTTCTTCTTCTTCCATCTTCTTCCATCTTCTTCTTCCATCTTCTTCTTTTCTTCATTCGGGTTTCTTCCTCCATCTTCCTCTTCATCTTTATCTTCATCTTCCATCTTCTTCTTCCTTCGGACTTCTCGTCCGCATCTTGCCCCGGCGTCTTCCCTTCTTCTTTCTTCTCCGGCCGCTCCGTTTGAATTGGAGGTTCCCGCTGTGCGACGCTTCAGTTCTCCACTTGGTCCGCTGCCCCCCTGTGGCTCCGCCCCCCTCTGACACCACGGGGAAAGTCCCCGTGAAATCCATGTGCATCAGAGGGGGGCGGGGTCACCGGGTGTAAGCGGACCCAGAGGGGAACTGAAAAACTGAAGCGTCACACAGCGGGAACCTCCAATTCAAACGGAGCGGCCGGAGAAGAAAGAAGAAGGGAAGACGCCAGAGCAAGATGCGGACGAGAACACCGAAGGAAGATGAAGATGAAGATGAAGATGGAGGAAGAAACCCGAATGGAGAAAAGAAGAGGATGAAAGAAGATGGAAGAAGAAGATGGAGGAAGATGGAAGAAGAAGATGGAAGAAAGGAAAAGACATTAATAAAGGAATTGTCAAAAACCGGCTCTTGTCATTTTTTACACTTTCTTTGTGAAATGGTAGGGGTACATTTGGGGGTCCCCTTTGTTAAAGGGGTCTTCCAGATTCCGATAAGCCCCCTGCCCGCAGACCCCCACAACCACCGGGGCAAGGGTTGTGGGGATGAGGCCCTTGTCCCCATCAACATGGGGACATCCTCCCCATGTTGAGGGCATGCGGCCTGGAACGGTTTAGGAGGGAGGGGGGCCGCTCTCTTGTCCCCCCTTTTCCCCTGCGGCCTGCCAGGTTACGTGTTCGGATAAGGGTCTGGTTTGAATTTTGGGGGGGACCCCCATGCCGTTTTTCGGCTTAGGGGGTTCACCCTAGAATCCAGACCAGACCTAAGGGTCTGGTATGCTCCTGAAGGGGAACCCATGCCGGTTTTTTCATTAAAATTTGGCCTGGAGTTCCCCTTCATGATTCATACCAAACATGGGACAGCGAGGCTGCCGAGGACCAGCGCGATGACATCGTGCTGGACACATTCTCGGCCAGCTAGTCGCCTCTAGGACACGACTTGAGCGGCTGCTTCACGCTCAGGTCGTGTCCAGGTCGCCTCGCAAAGTCGCGCTGTCCCTGTGTCAGCCGGCACACGAGTCGCCCGCAAGTCGGATCCGACTTCATGGGCGACCTCTATTCAAATCAATGGGCTCCCATAGGGAACCATTCATTTTCAATAGAGCGCCGCTGACATTTCTATTTACTATAACAGTGCGCCGCTGCTTCCTGCGCCCAGTGAAGGAGTTATCCGGCGCACCAATTAAGGTTAGAAGCAGCGCAGCGCACTGTTATTAGTAAATCAGCCCCAATATCTTTTACTTTTTGATTTAATAAATATCACAATTTAGAAAAAATAAATAAAAATTCTTTCCTCAGTTTAGGTGGATACGTATTCTTCTACATATTTTTGGTAAAAAAAAAAACGCAATAAGCGTATTTGATCGGTTTGTGCAAAGGTTCTAGCATCTACAAAATAGAGGATAGTTTTATGGCATTTTTTATTTTGTTATTTTTTTTACTAGTAATTGCAGCTATCTGCTATCTATTTATTGTGACCGTGACATTGCGACGGACATATCGGACACTTTTGACACGTTTTTGGGACCATTCACATTTATACAGCGATTAGTGCTATAAAACTGCACTGATTACTGTGTAAATGTGTAAAGGAGAAAATTCTGTGCTTGTTCTGAAAATAATAGTGCAAATTAGGTGCAGCAAACTTAGAAGAATTAAATACAAATTCCAAAACAATATTATATACAGAAAAAAGTTGCGCAAAAAATTTGCATCTGTGGCTCTAAACCGTGAATGGGTGAAAAATCTTGATCATAAATTGTCAAGATTTAACCAAAGATAGAATTGACCAAAAAATTTAATGGAAACATTTTTTTTTAAATCACACAAAGTGTAAAAAACTGAATGTGAAAACCAACATGTGCAGTGAATGTGACATACACACCTGAAAGGAACTTGCCAATATTATCACGTGTGAAGTGTAATAGGAAATATGGTACACCATATAAAAACATATGAAATGAAAAACGAAATGTGTAACCAATGGATTAGTGAACAAAGTTCTGTGTCTTCTCACTGTGATAATAGTGTTTTAAACCAAATGATTGGAATCAGAACTGAGTCTGGTGCAACTGTATAAGTAGGAAAAGAAAGAAAAAAGGAGGGCGCACCGACCTAGTGCATTACCACATAAAGGTTTATTAAAATGTGATTAAAAAGCAATAGTCGTACTCACAGATAGAGCTTTAGTACAAGCTTATCGGACAAAAGGGCTGGAATTCTTGGCATCCACCGACTGGACTCAACAACAGAGAGGGTCGGACGATACCCCAAAACATCCAGATGGCTGACGCGTTTCTGGGGCACACCCCTTTCATCAGAGCCTAGGTGGTCCACCTAGGCTGTGATGAAAGGGGTTACTTGCTATTGCTTTTTAATCACATTTTAATAAACCTTTAAGTGGTAATGCACTAGGTCGGTGCACCCTCCTTTTTTCTTTCTATTTCTAGCCATATGAACACCCATTGTTCTGAGGAGGGCTGCAAGATTCTAAACTTTGCCTCTAGAGAGAACCTCACCACCTGTTTTTGACGATACACAGAGAGAGCAGGAGGTTTTTGTCTTGCAACTGTATAAGTGAAGTGAATTAGTCCCAATACATATCAGCACACACAGCTTGAGGGATCTTGCTAATGGTTGTCGCGGGTAACTAGTAATCCAGGAATATGCGGCTCAAATATATCAATCTTGATACAGGGAGTAAATATACCGAAAAAGGTGGACTCCTATAACGGGAGTCAAAAACGCGGTGTAAGCCCCAACGGGATCAGCTGTTCCTCCTTCGGTCGGTGCACTGGCTTGTCTGCCAGACACCTAATTGCGTCTCTCCCTGGAAATCTGGATTGCATTTAGGGCATGTGGACTCCAATAACCTCATCCGCCCTGCCGCTCGATACCTTCCTTGATACGTTTCAATCAGATTCAATAAGGGTAATCACAGTTTACCAGCCAGAAAGTTCATTGAAAAAAATGAAGAGGTAATATCAGTTTGTAAATGGATAGAAAACTGGCTAAAAGGCAGAATTCAGAGACTAGTGGTTAATGATTCTTACTCTGAATGGTCTAAGGTTATCAGTGGTGTACCCCAAGGTTCAGTGTTGGGACCCTTACTTTTTAATATCTTTATAAATGATATTGGGTCTGAGATTAAAAGTAACATTTCTATCTTTGCAGGTGACACCAAGCTAAGCAGCGGAATAACGTCCTTACAGGATGTCTCCAACTTACAAGCCGACCTCAATTCTCTGTCTAATTGGGCGACTATGTGGCAGATGAGATTTAATGTTGATAAATGAAAAGTTATGCACTTGGGGGCTAAGAATATGAATGCATCATACATCATACATACTAGGGGGAGTACAACTGGGGGGATCCGTAGTGGAGAAGGATCTGGGGGTTTTGGTAGATCATAAGCTCAATAATGGCATTCAAAGTCATTGTGACAGGGGCGTGGTCAGACCACGTAATGGTAGAGATTTCAGAGGCGGAGACCTTGGGCAGGGACCACTTATCTAACAAAAAATAGTCAATCCGGGTATAGGAATTGTGGCAAGGGGAGAAGTAGGAATAGTCTCTTTCGGTGGTGTGGTGGCATCTCCAGACGTCATAAAGATCGTGTGATCTTATAAAGGGGCCTATAGGTCATGTAATCCTGCTAGAACGGGACGCAGCGTCAATTGAATTGTCTGGGACAATATTGAAGTCCCCACAGATAATGAGGTGCCCCTGCTTGAAACGGTTGATTCTTTTCATCATTTTGGACAGGAAGCTGATTTGTTTTTTGTTGGGGGCATATACCGTCACAATTGTATATCTGAGGTTGTTTAAGGAGCAGTCCAGAGCCAGATATCTGCCATTGGAATCAACCAGGGTGTTGTGGAGTGTGAAAGAGGCCGTGTTTTTGATGGCTATCAGGACTCCGTTCTTTTCTTGGAAAGTGTTATGTAGTATACGAAGATAAAGTAGTACTTACAGTTCGCGGGTAGTATGGTTGTTTCAGTGGGGAAACTTGTGGTTCCGTTGGATCCTGTGGTTCAGGGAGAAGGTGTTCTCAGGGAAGACTTTATCGCAGTAGCCTTGTGCTCTCCGGGGATCGGGGTAGACAGGGAAGTAGATAGGAAGACAACAGTCAATGTAGCAGTAACAAAAGGGTTAAAGGGGAGCAAAAAAAAAAATGGGACAGGAGAAACAGGGGTCAGTAGTATACCAGTTGAACTACTGATCGCTTTGGATGGTAAAAGTTTGTGAGCTATCTGCAACGAGCAGGCACTGAACCGGAGTGCATGTTTAAACTTGCATAAAGAGTACACTAACCATAAGATCACTTGTGAACATTGGAACGGGGTCCTTTGATGAGGGAATGAGAGTTCTCTATGGTTGTCACCTGCGGCGAGGCATCGCAGTCAGGGATAATTTTCCATTTCCTGAGAAGTTGAATGCCTTCTTCCACTGTATGGATGTTGTGCTACACCCCATTTTTGGTGACCAGAAGTTTGGTCAGGAATCCCCATTGGTATGGTATCTTGTGGTTATTGAGGGGTTTGGTGATGGTTTGAAGTTGACGCCGTTGTTGGCGGGTATATTGGGAGATGTCAGCAAAAAGCTGCAGCTTCGTGTATGGTGGTGGCAGTTGGTCCATACGTCTGGTTTTGGCTAGGAGCATATCCTTAGCATGAAAGAAGTGGATTCTCATAAGAGTGTCACGGGGGACCTCCGCAGGGAGGTGAGGGGGTTTTGGTAGGCGGTGAATGTGATCAATGATAGTTTCCACCAGTGGGAGGTCTGGTAGTAGAGTAGAAATCATCTTTCTAGCATATGAATTCAGATCAGCTGGGACGATCGTTTCTGGTAATTCCACGTATTTTTATATTATTACGTCTTGATCGGTCTTCGAGGTCTGCCATTTTGGCCCGCACCCACTGCTGTTCATCTCTGGTGTGATCATGTGCATCCACTAGATCATTTACTGTGCCTGTCATGGCACTCATCTTATGTTCAATATGGCCCATTTTGTTCCCCATATGCATCATCTCAGATCTAAATGCTGAGAACATAGATGAAATGTCATTGTGTAATGAGCTGTGTAGGGAAATCAGCATGTCCTTCAGCATCGTGTCTATAACCGGCTGGTTAGTAGTAGGAAAGGCCGCTTATGGGGGATGGTGCAGGCATCAGTGTGAGGAGACTGTCTAGTGCCGGTCTTACCTCAGAGGCCTGGGCTCCTGTATCCAGGCACATCCACGCTTTTTCCGGGCTGTTGGAGGTAGAGGATGGCCCAGGATGTGAAGGGGGATCCGAGGAGAGTTTCTGTGGCAGGATGGATGGATCATCTGCATCAGGCAGGTCAGTGTAGGCCCGTTCTCCGCGCAGCGAGTGATCGCGGGCGCCATCTTGGATTCGTTCTCCGGGAGACAGAGTGAAGAAATCTGTCAATTTTCTTGGTTGTCTGTATTCCTTCCGTTTACGGGAGGTCCAGGTCTGGTTCCCCAGCATGTGGGGGTCTGAATGCTGCATAACTGCTGTGTGGGTTAGTGCTGCGGGTGGTCAGATCTCCGTTCAGTGCAGGAGCAGTGGATTCAGGTGTCCATTCAGCTCGGTGGTTAGCAACGCTCCCCAGTGCTTCCACTTTTTAACCATTTCCATACAGGGCATTTTAACCCCCTTTCTGCCCAGACCAATTTTTAGTTTTCAGCGCTGTTGCACTTTGAATGACAATTGCGCGTTCATGCAACACTGTACCCAAATAAAATCTTTATGTTTTTTTTCCACACAAATCGAGCTTTCGGTTGGTGGTATTTGATCACCTCTGCGAATTTTATTTTTTGCGCTATAAACAAAAGAAGAGCAACAATTTTGAAAAAAACACAATGGGGCTGATTTACGAAACGTTTGCGCCATGAGTATTGGCGCATCTGCGTGCGCAATGGCTGTTTTGGTATTTACAAAAACATTAGCGCCTGTAGCGCAGCCCTATTTCCCATTTACTATAGTGTTGTCGGCGGACGGGAGGAGGCGCTCAGTGCGCCACTATGGACCTGGCGCACGGCATGTTAAACACTAAATATAAAGAAGCTGGAAGTGAGAATATAATGGGGGTGATGTGGGGTGATGTGAGGAAGTGTAGTGACACCTGCCCAAATAACAAACATGGCCAAAATAGAGTGAGAAAGTAACTTTTTCAAAACCGACCCGCTGCGCCGGCAAGTACGATTCGAGCTGCGGGAGGTTTTTTTGAGCTCAGCGCGGGAATTTCAATGGTTCAAATGCGCCGGGACACTGCGCCGGCAAAATCTTAGTAAATGTCAAGTCACCTAAGTCAATTTGCATAAGTTGAACAGGCGCAGCTCTGAACTTTCCATTGCGCCAGCAAAATGTCATTTCTAAAGGAAAAAAAAAACATTTAAAAGCACCCGCGGCTATAATGAATTGTCGGCTCACGGCAATATAGAGAAAAGTCATAGAAAGTCATTGCTAACCAAAAAAAAAAAGCGTGGGGGTCCCCCCAAATTCCATAACCAGGCCCTTCAGGTCTGGAATGGATATAAAGGGGAACCCCGCTGCAAATTTCTTTAAAAAATGACGTGGGGTTCCCCCTAAATATCCATACCAGGCCCTTGAGATCTGGCATGGATTTTAAGGGGAACTCCACCCCAAATTTAAAAAAAAATGGCGTGGAGTCCCCCCAAAAATCCACACCAGACCCTTATCCGAGCACGCAACCTGGCCGGCCACAGGGGAAGAGGGGGGGACAAGAGCGGCCCCCCCTCCCTCCTGAACCGTACCAGGCCACATGCCCTCTACATGGGGAGGATGTCCCCATGTTGATGGGGACAAGGGCCTCATCCCCACAACCCTTGCCCGGTGGTTGTGGGGGTCTGCGGGCAGGGGGCTTATCGGAATCTGGAAGACCCCTTTAACGAAGGGGACCCCCAGATCCCGGCCCCCCCTATGTGAAATGGTAATGGGGTACATTGTACCTCTACCATTTCACGAAGAAAGTGTCAAAAATTAAAAAAATGACAAGAGCCGGTTTTTGAAAATTCCTTTATTAATGTCCTCTCCTTTCTTCCATCTTCTTCTTCTTCCATCTTCTTCCATCTTCTTCTTCCATCTTCTTCTTTTCTCCATTCGGGTTTCTTCCTCCATCTTCCTCTTCATCTTTATCTTCATCTTCCATCTTTTTCTTCCTTCGGTCTTCTCGTCCGCATCTTGCCCCGGCGTCTTCCCTTCTTCTTTCTTCTCCGGCCGCTCCGTTTGAATTGGAGGTTCCCGCTGTGCGACGCTTCAGTTCTCCACTTGGTCCACTGCCCCCTGTGGCTCCGCCCCCCCCTGACACCACGGGGAAAGTCCCCGTGAAATCCATGTGGGTCAGAGGGGGGCGGGGTCACCGGGTGTAAGCGGACCCAGAGGGGAACTGAAAAACTGAAGCGTCGCACAGCGGGAACCTCCAATTCAAACGGAACGGCCGGAGAAGAAAGAAGAAGGGAAGACGCCGGAGCAAGATACGGACGAGAACACCGAAGGAAGATGAAGATGAAGATGAAGATGGAGGAAGAAACCCGAAGAGGATGGAAGAAGATGGAATAAGAAGATGGAGGAAGATGGAAGAAGAAGATGGAAGAAGAAGATGGAAGAAAGGAAAAGACATTAATAAAGGAATTGTCAAAAACCGGCTCTTGTCATTTTTTACATTTTTTACACTTTCTTTGTGAAATGGTAGGGGTACATTTGTACCCCATTACCATTTCACATAGGGGGGGCCGGGATCTGGGGGTCCCCTTTGTTAAAGGGGTCTTCCAGATTCCGATAAGCCCCCTGCCCGCAGACCCCCACAACCACCGGGCAAGGGTTGTGGGGATGAGGCCCTTGTCCCCATCAACATGGGGACATCCTCCCCATGTTGAGGGCATGCGGCCTGGTACGGTTCAGGAGGGAGGGGTGGCCGCTCTCTCGTCCCCCCCTTTTCCCCTGCGCCTGCCAGGTTGCATGCTCAGATAAGGGTCTGGTTTGGATTTTGGGGGGACCCCCACGCCGTTTTTTCGGCTTAAGGGGGTTCACCTTAAAATCCAGACCAGACCTAAGGGTCTGGTTTGGATTTTGGGGGGGACCCCCACGCCGTTTTTCGGCTTAGGGGGTTCACCTTAGACTCCAGACCAGACCTAAGGGCCTGGTATGTTCCTGAAGGGGAACCCATGCCGGTTTTTTCATTAAAATTTGGCCTGGAGTTCCCCTTCATGATTCATACCAAACATGGGACAGCGAGGCTGCCGAGGACTAGCGCGATGACATCGCGCTGGACACATTCTCGGCTAGCTAGTCGCCTCTAGGACACGACTTGAGCGGCTGCTTCACGCTCAGGTCGTGTCCAGGTCGCCTCGCAAAGTCGCGCTGTCCCTGTGTCAGCCGGCACACGAGTCGCCCGCAAGTCGGATCCGACTTCCCGGGCGACCTCTATTCAATTCAATGGGCTCCCATAGGGAACCATTCATTTTCAATAGAGCGCCGCTGACATTTCTATTTACTATAACAGTGCGCCGCTGCTTCCTGCGCCCAGTGAAGGAGTTATCCGGCGCACCAATTAAGGTTAGAAGCAGCTCAGCGCACTGTTATTAGTAAATCAGCCCCAATATCTTTTACTTTTTGATTTAATAAATATCACAATTTAAAAAAACTAAAAAAAATTTCTTTCCTCAGTTTAGGTGGATACGTATTCGTCTACATATTGTTGTTAAAAAGAAAAAAAATCGCAATAAGCGTATTTGATCGGTTTGTGCAAAGGTTCTAGCATCTACAAAATAGAGGATAGTTTTATGGCACTTTTATTTTTTTAATTTTTTTTACTAGTAATTGCGGCTATCTGCGATTTTTATTGTGACCGTGACATTGCGACGGACATATCGGACACTTTTGACACGTTTTTGGGACTATTCACATTTATACAGCGATTAGTGCTATAAAACTGCACTGATTACTGTGTAAATGTGTAAAGGAGAAAATTATGCGCTTGTTCTGAAAATAATAGTGCAAATTAGGTGCAGCAAACTTAGAAGAATTAAATACAAATTCCAAAACAATATTATATACAGAAAAAAGTTGCGCAAAAAATTAGCATCTGTGGCTCTAAACCGTGAATGGGTGAAAAATCTTGATCATAAATTGTCAAGATTTAACCAAAGATAGAATTGACCAAAAAATTTTATGGAAAGTGTAAAAAACTGAATGTGAAAACCAACATGTGCAGTGAATGTGACATACACACCTGAAAGGAACTTGCCTATATTATCACGTGTGAAGTGTAATAGGAAATATGGTACACCATATAAAAACATATGAAATGAAAAACTAAATGTGTAACCAATGGATTAGTGAACAAAGTTCTGTGTCTTCTCACTGTGATAATAGTGTTTTAAACCAAATGATTGGAATCGGAACTGAGTCTGGTGCAACTGTATAAGTAGGAAAAGAAAGAAAAAAGGAGGGTGCACCGACCTAGTGCATTACCACATAAAGGTTTATTAAAATGTGATTAAAAAGCAATAGTCGTACTCACAGATAGAGCTTTAGTACAAGCTTATTGGACAAAAGGGCTGGAATTCTTGGCATCCACCGACTGGACTCAACAACAGAGAGGGTCGGACAATACCCCAAAACATCCAGATGGCTGATGCGTTTCTGGGGCACACCCCTTTCATCAGAGCCTAGGTGGTCCACCTAGGCTCTGATGAAAGGGGTTACTTGCTATTGCTTTTTAATCACATTTTAATAAACCTTTAAGTGGTAATGCACTAGGTCGGTGCGCCCTCCTTTTTTCTTTCTTTCTTTTTCTAGCCATATGAACACCCATTGTTCTGAGGAGGGCTGCAAGATTCTAAACTTTGCCTCTAGAGAGAACCTCACCACCTGTTTTTGACGATACACGAGAGCGCAGGAGGTTTTTGTCTTGCAACTGTATAAGTGAAGTGAATTAGTCCCAATACATATCAGCACACACAGCTTGAGGGATCTTCCTAATGGTTGGCGCTGGTAACTAGTAATCCAGGAATATGCGGCTCAAATATATCAATCTTGATACAAGGAGTAAATATACCGAAAAAGGTGGACTCCTATAACGGGAGTCAAAAACGTGGTGTAAGCCCCAACGGGATCAGCTGTTCCTCCTTCGGTCGGTGCACTGGCTTGTCTGCTCAGACACCTAATTGCGTCTCTCCCTGGAAATCTGGATTGCATTTAGGGTATGTGGACTCCAATAACCTCATCCGCCCTGCCGCTCGATACCTTCCTTGATACGTTTCAATCAGACTTAATAAGGGTAATCACAGTTTACCAGCCAGAAAGTTCATTGAAAAAAATGGAAAAGGAAAAACTCATGTGCAGTAAATTTTGGGTATTTATTAAAAACACACAAAAAGGTTTTCACGCAATAAAAATTGCCACAGCACATAAAAAGCACAAAAAGAAAAAATTTAAAGAAATATATAAAACACACAACTGCAGCTATATCAAAATGTCTGCTAGTGTTTAGTAACGTCTCAGTAGGGATGAGCTTCATGTTCGAGTCAAACCCATGTTCGACTCGAACATCGGCTGTTCGATCGTTTGACGAAGATCGAACATTATGGGCCATTCGCGCCAAATTCGAGTGGCGCGTCACGGCCCATAATTCACTGCGGCATCGCAGTGCATTGCTGGCTGATGATTGGCCAAGCATGCACTATGACCCGCATGCTTGGCCAATCACAGCGCCGTCTGTACAGAGAGACGTAATTGGCCAAAGCCAGGGTGGCTTTGACCAATCATGGCTCAGAGGAGTAGGTACACTCCCCACACTATATAAGGCCGCCTGGAAGTTGGCCTTGTGTAGTGTGTTGGCGTTTGTGAAAGAGAGAGTTACAGAGAGAGAGACAGGGTAATTTATATTGAGTTATTGAGTTAGATAGAGCAGGCAGGCGAGTCAGTTAGCTGCAGTTACAGTGTGTAGAGGATATATATGCATCCTAGGTGTTGTATATATATTTATACACTGTATTGAGTTTAGCTAGATCCGTTCCTGTTAGTCTCTATACTGTGACCGGCAGGCAGGTGATTGTGCTAGCTGCAGACAGTCAGTGTTTCACTTAGTGTACTACTGTGTGCTTTGCATAGCGTTCACCTAAAGCTCACCTGAATACAGTTATTCTCTATACTGTGACATCCAGGTCGGTGATTGTGCTAGCTGCAGACAGTAAGTGTTTCACTTAGTGTACTACTGTGTGCTTTGCATAGCGTTCACCTAAAGCTCACCTAAATACAGTTATTCTCTATACTGTGACAGGCAGGCCAGTGATTGTTCAAGCTGCAGACAGTCGGTGTTTCACTTAGTGTACTACTGTGTGCTTTGCATAGCGTTCACCTAAAGCTCACCTGAATACAGTTATTCTCTATACTGTGACAGGCAGGCCGGTGATTGTGCAAGCTGCAGACAGTCAGTGTTTCACTTAGTGTACTACTGTGTGCTTTGCATAGCGTTCACCTAAAGCTCACCTGAATACAATTATTCTCTATACTGTGACAGGCAGGCCGGTGATTGTGCTAGCTGCAGACAGTCAGTGTTTCACTTAGTGCACTACTATGTGCTTTGCATAGCGTTCACCTAAAGCTCACCTGAATACAGTTATTCTCTATACTGTGACACGCAGGCCAGTGATTGTGCAAGCTGCAGACAGTCAGTGTTTCACTTAGTGCACTACTGTGTGCTTTGCATAGCGTTCACCTAAAGCTCACCTGAATACAGTTATTCTCTATACTGTGACAGGCAGGCCAGTGATTGTGCTAGCTGCAGACAGTCAGGGTTTTACTTATTGTACTACTGTGTGCTTTGCATAGCGTTCACCTAAAGCTTACATGAATACAGTTATTCTCTATACTGTGACAGGCAGGCCGGTGATTGTGCAAGCTGCAGACAGTCAGTGTTTCACTTAGTGTACTACTGTGTGCTTTGCATAGCATTCACCTAAAGCTCACCTGAATACATTTAGTGACTATTATGTTCTCATAATAAAACCACAAGCAGAGAGCTGCAAGTATTTTCAGTGGCCTCGCTGGACAGAGCGGTCAGCGGTAAGGTGCATATTACCGCTGACTCATGGTCCAGCAGGCATAGACAGGGACGTTACCTATCTTTCACGGCGCATTGGTTGACTCTGCTGGCAGCTGGGAAGGATGCAGGACAAGGTGCAGTAGTGATGGAGGTTGTTCCGCCACCATGCCTCCAAAATGTTACTACTGGTGATTCTGACACACCTCTCTCCTCCACCCCCTCCTCTTCTTCTTCCTCCATGGCCTCTTCCTGTGCTGATTTGTCCTCGGAACCAGCGGTGCTCCATAGGCGTTCAAGGGGCTACGCCAGTACGCAGGCAAATAGATGCCACGCAGTGCTTGAGCTGGTGTGTTTGGGGGACAGGAGCCACACTGGGGCAGAGATTCTGTCAGCTCTGCAGGGGCATGCTCAGAGGTGGTTGACGCCATGCCAGCTTAAGCCAGGAAAGGTGGTTTGCGACAATGGCACCAACCTCCTCTCCGCCCTCCGACAGGGACAACTGACCCATGTGCCCTGTTTGGCTCACGTCCTTAACTTGGTGGTGCAGCGGTTTTTGGGCAGGTACCCGGGCTTACAGGTCCTGAAGCAGGCCAGGAAACTCTGTGGGCATTTCCGCCGGTCATATAATGCCAGTGTCTGACAACTTCTGTCTTTCATGAATCCATGCTGTCTGTTGCTGAAAAAATATTTTTTTCCAGCAAGAACTCATCTATGTGGTCTTTTATTACTCTCTCCAGTGTCTTCCCAACTATAGAAGTTAAACTAACAGGTCTATAGTTACTTGGTAAAGACTTTTGTTCGCTTTTTAAATATAGGCACCACATTGGCCCTGCGCCAATCCAGTGGTACTATTCCTCTCATTAATGAGTCCCTAAAAATGAGATACAATGGCTTTGAAATTACAGAGCTCAATTCTTTTAAGATCCGTGGGTGTATGCCATCTGGTCCAGGTGCTTCATCCACCTTTATTCTGTCTAATTATTTCTGGACCATATCACTTTTGAGCCATTGTGGATTTGGGGCTGTGTCACTACCACCCCCATTATGGACATGAGCTCCCCCATGCTCCTTTGTATACACAGAGCTGAAGAAAGTATTTCATAAATTAGCCTTCTCTTTGTCCCCAGTCACCCACTCTAGATTATTTTGTAAAGGGCCTACATTCTCAGACTTGACCTTTTTACTATTAATATATTTGAATAATTTTTTGGGGTTTGTCCTACTATCTTTTGCAATCTGTCGCTCATTTTGAGTTTTTGCATCCTTGATTTCCTTTTTACATATCCTGTTATATTCTTTGTAACATTTCAATGACACCAATGTTCCCTCATTTTTATATTTTTTAAAAGCTCTTTTCTTATAGTTTATAGCTTTTTTAACTTTGGCCGTGAGCCACATAGGTTTTATTTTTAGCCTTTTAAACTTATTGCCCATGGGAATATACTTTGCAGTGAGTTCACATACAGTCTTTTTGAAGAATTACCATTTCTGTTCTGTGCCCATTGATGCCAATATTCTCTCCCAGTCTAAGTCCTGGAGAGCAGCCCTCGTCCATGGAAAATTTGCTCTCTTGAAATTAAGTGTTTTTATCTTTCCCGTATGTGATTTTTGCTTACAGCTAACATCAAATGAAATCATGTTATGGTCACTGTTTCCCAGGTGTTCCTTTATCTGAACATTAGTAATACGCTTATGGTTTGAGATTACCAGGTCCAACAGAGCATCATTCTTAGTTGGGGCCTCAATAAACTGGACCATAAAATTGTCCTGCAATCTCTATCTCTGGACCCTCCTCCCTGTCGCCTAGTTTAAAAACCCCTCTAACTTTTTGGCCATCCTTATTCCCAGCTGAACTGCACCCTCCTCATTTAGGTGCAGTCCGTCCCGTCTATAGTACTGGTTATTGACTGAAAAGTCGGCCCAGTCCTGCAGGAATCCAAACTCCTCCTTACTACACCAGCTAGCTCTTCAGCCACTTGTTCACTTCCCTAATCTCCCTCTGCCTTTCTGGTGTGGCTCAATGTACCGGTAGTATTCCTGAGAATACTACCTTGGAGGTCCTTTTCCTCAATTTAGCTCCCAAGTCCCTAAAATCGTTCTTTAGGACACTCCATTTGCCTCTGACTTTGTCATTGGCGTCAACTTGCACCATGACAGTTGGGTCTTCCCCAGCCCCTCTCAGTAATCTGTCAACCAGATCCGTGATGTGCCGAACCCGAGTGCCCGGTAGACAACATGCAGTTCGGCGCTTCAGGTCTTTGTTACAGATTGCTCTCTCTGTCCTTCTAAGAATTGAGTCCCCTACCACCAGAATCTGTCTTTCTTTTCCCTTCACTTCCCCCCCACTCTCACTGGAGGAGTTCTTCCCCCGGCAGCTAGGAGAGTCCCCCAGCTCCAGCAGTGCTGGTCCCTGACTGGTTTCACCAATGTCACTCAATGGAGCATACTTATTGGGATGCTCCAGCCCTGGATCGGCCTCCCTGGCACTCCCCCCTTCCTGACTGTCACCCATCTACTATTTTCTAGTGCCTGCACTTCTTTGTCTCCACCCACCTCTGTTCTGGCCCCTGCCATCACCTGCCGGGTACGTTTCCGGCTCTCCTTTAGTGTGGAGGTCTTCCCAGTGCTGACAGTTGCTTCCCCAGATTCAGGGAAACAATGTGCTTACATTTTGACAGCAGTAATCCCCCTCGATCAGATGATCAAAGAACGCATACATGCCGCAAGATGTACACCGAGTCGCCTCGCCACACCCACCGGTTATCATAGCTTTTAATTTATTGAGGATTAGAGATTATACCCTGTCCAAATTACCTAACAACTAGCTTCCTGACACAACTACTCAACAAGACAATACACAGGTACTCAACAAGACAATATACAGGTATTCAACAAGACAATACACAGATACTCAACAAGACAATACACAGGTACTCACAGACCTATGTGCACTCGCAGACCAGCGGACCTACATGCACTCACAGACCAGCGGACCTACGTACACTCGCAGACCAGCTTGCACTCGCAGACCAGCGTGCACTCGCAGACCAACGGACCTGCGAGCACTCGCAGACCAGCGTGCACTCGCAGACCAGCGTGCACTCGCAGACCAATGGTCCTACGTGCACTCGCAGACCAGCGGGCACTCGCAGACCAACAGGCCTGCGTGCACTCGCAGACCAGCATGCACTCACAGACCAGCGTGCACTAATTTGCTCTCATTCACTTTATAGTAAGAAATTTTATTGAACGTATGTAGTGCCGCATGCACCGAAGCCAGGGATATTTCGGGATCTGTAAGCATCAGGATAATGTCATCAGCAAATAGGCTGATGGTGTGATCAGACTTAGGCATTGGGAAACCCTTGATGTTCTGGTGTGATCTGATATATGTAGCCAAAGGTTCCAATATTAAGTTAAAAATTAAAGGGGATTGCGGGCAACCTTGGCAGTTTCCATTGGTAATGCTAAAAGTTTTGGAAAGTACCCCTGATGTATAAACCCGGGCAGAGGGCTCCAAATAGAGGGCCATTATTGCCGTAAAAATGGGTCCAGAGAACCCACATTTTTTTAGGACCAGAGCTAGATATCCCCAGTGGACCCGATCAAAGGCCTTCTCCGCGTCCAAAGCTAGCAGCAGAGAAGGCCTTCGCTGGACTTTGGCTATCTGAATAATGTTAACCAACCTCCTGGTAGCGTCCGAGGTCTGTCGCTCCTGGTAAACCCAGCTTGGTCTGGGTGTATCAAGAGGGGTAGAATATCCACCAGACGATTGGCTATATAAGCTTAGCATACAATTTAAGGTCAGTATTTAGTAGTGATATAGGTCTGAAATTGGCAGGAATGTTGGGATCTTTCCCTGGCTTGGGTAAAGTCACAATTAGAGCATTAAGCATCTCTGGAGGGAAAGAGGAAGAGGCAGCAGCAGCATTGAATAATTTGCCTAGATAAGGTGATAATATGAGTTTATAAGTTTGATAATATTCTCCTATGAAGCCAGTGGGGCCCGGAGACTTGTTAGCAGGAAGGGATTCTATAGTTTTGTGGATTTCTGCAACACTAAATGGTAAATTCAGAAGATCAATTTGTTGTGGAGACAATGTTGGTAAGGATACCTTTTGTAAAAAATATTGTTAACCATTTCAGTAGTGGGCTGGCAGGTTTCCACATCATCTTTTAGGTTATAGAGGGTGCCATAATAATGGCTAAATGCATCCGCCATATCCTGTGGGTGATGCAGTTTGGTTTTGTTCAAGGGGTGGAGAATGTAGGGGATTTTGGTTTTACTTCTATGTCCCTTAAGCTTGTATACCAATAATTTCCCTGCTCTATTACCATAAGCATAATGAGTCATTTGTAATCTTTTGGTATTCTTCTCAAACGGCTCCAGTAAGAGGAGTCTGAGGTCACATCTCAGTTGAGTAAGTTTGTTGGATAATTCTAAGGGTGACTGTTTTTTGTTTGCAGATTCTAGTTTAGCAATTTAGTCTGTAAGGTCTAGTATCTTTTTTTGGCGCTGCCTCTTCGCCCTAGCCCCCAACTGTATGAAAATACCTCTTATATACGCCTTATGGGCATTTCATAAAGTAAATGGGTTTTGATCAGGGGAATCATTTATAGAAAAATATTCCTTTAAGTGATTTTCAATAAGTTGTTTAGTTTCTGGTTGTTGCATGAGGAATGAGTTGGCTCTCCATATTGGAATTGAGTTGACGGATGAGGTATCAGTTAAAGAAAGTGTTATGGAGGCATGGTCGGACCACGTAAAATTATTAACGGATGAAGAAACAGTTCTAGTCAAAGTCTTGTGGTCAACCAGGAATAAGTCAATTCTTGTATATATACGGTGTGGAGCGGAGAAAAACTTAAAGTCCTTTCTCCAGAATGAAAGCACCTCCACACATCATATAGATCTGCTGTATGAAGAGTTCCTTGAAGGGATGCAGTCAAATGTTTCGATTTTGATGTGGTGTCTATGGTTGGATCTGGCACAATGTTAAAGTCTCCACAAAGCACTAAAAGGCCTTTTCTGTAAAAAATTTATTTTTTCATAAGTTTGTGGAAGAAGCGAATCTGATGCGTATTTGGAGCGTATACATTTACAACAGTGTATGTCACCGAGTTGATGTCGCAGACTAGGATGAGGTAGCGACCATTAGGGTCCTTGAGTTCTGTATGTAGGACAAACGCTACAGTATCCCTTATTGCAGTCAATACTTCTTTCGTTTTTGATTCTGCATTTGCAGTAACGGTGTATGGGACGCTCCTGTGTGTACATAACGGAGGAGATACATACAAAATTGCATCTCCTGTGCACATAGGATATCACTTTTGTTTATTAGGGCCTCTTTCCCCAAGGATTTCCTTTTTACAGGGTGATTAAGACCCTTGGCATTTATAGATAGAAAATTGACAGCCATGGTAATAGAAGTTGTTTATGCGGTAAAGTTAAGTTATGTGTGACAATTTGAATTACAAGAGCTCCCTCTTGTGGCCGTTGTGAGAAAAGCATTACCATTTTAGTGTCATGTGTACTCACTGTGAGCCTGAGACCAAATCCAGATGTATAAGCTCCCCTTCGTATCTCGGCTTTGTCTGGTTTCCGTTGTTTGTAGAATCTACGATAATGTGTACTTGAGGTTTGACATTTATCTGTGTAAATCCAAAAATGTAAGGAAAAATAAAAAAGAAACCGAAAACATAAAACAAAGCATGTTAGGTAACAGTTCAACTCTTTAGTAACCATAGTGTGTCCTCTAAGGTTGTCAGGAAGGGCATGCCAGCACTCAAGATGGTGGCCGTGGAAGACGGCCTGGAACCTCAGCTATTGCTAGAGCGCCAATGGCGCGCATGCGTGTGCCCATGCGCGTGTGCGCGCGCCCCCGTGCACGCGCGTTCAGTGACAGGCCTTGGTGCCAAGCAGGCTATTTAAACTGGGTCAGCACCCAGACTCAGTGTTGTCTGTTCTACAGCGTTCTGTGTACCCTGCGTTCCAGTATCTGATACCTGTTCCTGATATTTGACCCGGCTTGTCCTGGACGCTCCTGCTTTCTGTCTGCACCTGACCCGGCTTGTTGACTTTGCATCTGCCTGCTCCTTCTGCTACCTTGCTGCCAGCCTGATACTAAACCGGCCTGTATCCTGACTCCGCTATAGCCTATGCTCCTGTTCAGGACTTGTCCGCCAGTGTGTGACCCGGCCAGCCAGCACCTGCTATCCCTTCAGCCCCTCGGAGCCCTGCTGAGCTCCCATCCCATCTGCTGCCGCACCTGCTCCTCTGCCTGCGGTGTTCCTGTACCAGCCAGTACCTGCCTTCCGCTGACCGTGGCTCCTGGCCTTCTTCTGTACCGTATCCTCTGCAGTCTCTTCTGGGATCCCAGTCCGGCTCCATCATCAGCGATCCTGCCAGGCACTCGTGCGACTCTGCACTCCCGCGCCTCCTGTCTGCTCTATCAGGGGCCTCGAGTCAGAGGTGTAAGAGAGACCATCCTCTGCCTATCAGGCTCTACCGCCAGGTACGTGACAAAGGTGAAATTACTACAGGTGGGTTTAGTGGATAATACCCGTGTGCAGCGAGTTGCTGCTCAAGTGGATCAAGGGGTGAGTTCAAGCCTAAAGGCTGATCCGGGTCTCCACTCAAGGACACACAATAACTCCAGTTTAGTAATTACTAATATTTGTGCGATTTGGCGTTCCGACGCGTGACTGTTTTCCAATCAGGGTTGGATGCACGCCCCTTGGTAGCAACATTATTGCCCTCACTGGGCTCCAGAAAAATGTCCCAATCCTTCAGTAAGGAGATACCTTTTTCTAGGGAATCCACAACATATGACTGATATTGTTTAGTGATAACGATTTTGGTAGGGTAGCCCCATCTATATGGTATGTTGTGGTTCCTAAGAGCTTTAGTGATTGTATTTAAGTTTCTCCTCTTTTGCAGAGTATGCATAGATAGAACCGGATAAAACTGCAGGTTATGATTATGGGATGGAATTAGATTTGCGCATTGCTTGCATAAGTTGCTCTTTTACGTGGAAAAAATGCAGGCTTAGAATCACGTCTCTGGGGACTTTATCAGGGAGATACGAAGGTTTTGGTAAACGGTGTATTCTTTCAATGGTAGCTTCTATGTCAGAAAGCTCAGGCAGTATGGATATGAATAAATCGATTGCATAAGATCGCAGGTCTGACGGTTGCACCGATTCAGGGAAACCTCTTATTTTCAAGTTATTTCGTCTGGACCTGTCCTCAATGTCTGCTAATTTGTTTTTAATCCATGCTGATTCTTCCTCTTGTACCTTATTTGCGTCCACCAGGACATTTATGGTGGAAGTAAACTCCCCCATTTTGCCTTCAATGTGATCCACCCTGGATTCCACTGCTTTAAGTTCCCAGCTGAATCTGTGCATACAGTTCATCATATCTGTTTGTAATGTACTTCTCAGCGACACTAGCATGTCCTTGAGAACAGTGTCCATCACAGGTTGGTTCCTAGTGGGAAATGAGGTGATGGATTCGAGCAGTTCTCTGGTGTCATCCCCTGAGTCTGTTACCAGACTCATTGCTGGGCAGCATCCAGCGCCATCCAGCCTCATCTTAGCTTTGGCTGGGCTCCCTGACAATGAGGAGAGAGGTAGGGAGTGATGGCTGCTAGGGGACTGATTATGCTGTGGTGATGTGGCTTTGGCTTGGTTTTTGGCCTTATGGTTAGGTACTGGGGTGGATGAGGATCCAGCACCATCTTGCCTACCTTCATCCCGTGGCAGCGTGAAGAAGTCCGTCAGCCGTTGTTGCTTGGATGAGCCTTTCCTCTTGTTTGTCATGATCTCTAGAGGTGCCCGGGGTGAATCGCCAGCTGGGATGGTTAAAAATAAGTCTTTTGTCAGCCGTTTTAAGCCGCTGTGCCGCTGTGTCCACGAGGATACCGGAGCTCCTGTACTATGCTGCCATCCGGCTCCGTTGCAGGCCATGCCCCCTCACTGTTTCTGATTTTGTTGCACATTGCAACAATAACAACATGGGCTTGCAATTTACCTCTGTCATGGACGAGGAAAAATTGTCTTTCCTTGATTTGGAACTATTCTTAGCCGGAAAAGACATCCATGCCAGAAATTTTACCAAGCCAACGGCAGGAAATTCGTTTTTTCATTATAAAAGCTGTCACCATCCCCAATGGCTGAATAACATACCTAAAAGACAATACTGTAGACTGAAAAAGAACTGTACTAGAGGCAGTGACTACGAGATTCAGAGTAAGATCTTAGAAGAAAATTTTCTTGATAAAAAATTCCCAGCTGATATTGTGCAAACAGCTTACTCCCATTACAAAGACACACTTATTCAACCACGTCCTTTCACCCATGCTGATAATAATAAGGATGATCTACGATTTATTACCCAATTTCATTCCCGTCATAGACAGATGGAGGGTATTATGCGGAAGCATTGGCCTCTATTGAATCAAGATGAGCACCTTCTTCCTGCTCTATCGAATCAGCCGAAATTTGCTTATAGAAAGGCCCCTAATATTAAAAGCAAGGTGGCACCTAGCAAACATAAGAGTAAGCCATTACCCCCAGGGCATTCCCTTCCAACTTTTTTAGCCATTTAGGGCATGTGTCAGTGCCGCAAGCCGCTATGTAAGACCTGTCGGTTTGTTAAACATGGCCAGAAGGATTTTTGTGTGAAAGGCAAAACATGTCCTATCAAAGGTTTTCACACAAGCTCCTCTGGCCATGTAGTGTATTGTCTGACATGCCCCTGTGGCCTCTTTTATGTTGGGCAAACTATCAGACCATTACATAAGAGATTTGGCGAACATCGCCGCTTCATTACTGATGGACTAGATATTCATAGCATCCCCAGGCACTACCTTGAACACCATAACAAATCCACTGATGGTCTAATGGTTTGGGTTATTGAGGCAATGCCTAGAGACCTCCCCCCTGCTGAGCGTTTCTGCAAGCTTTGCCACAGAGAAATGTATTGGATCTTCTCTTTGACTGTTTTGGCTAGGGTTGTCCCGATACCACTTTTTTAAGACCAAGTACCGATACTTTTTTTCAAGTACTCGCCGATACCGAATACCGATACTATTTTTTTATGTCATGTGACAGTGGCACATGTGTCAGTATTTTTTTTTACTATTTTTTGTTATGTTTTTTTACAATGCTTTCTTGGGGGGGGGGGGGTGGTATCAGTGTGTTTTTTATTTAAATTTTTATTATTTTTTACAATTCATTTTTTTTATTATTATTTATTGCAATTTTTTTTTTTTTTTTTAGCCCTGTTGGGGGGCTTTGGTGAGATATCAGGGGTCTTAACAGACCTCTGACATCTCCCCTTTAAGACAGACAAAGGGACTAAGGACACAGATTCCCCAGTCCCTTTCTCAGCTGCACTGAAAATTAATGGAGAGGAGACAACGGCTCCTCTCCATTCATAAACTGAAGCATCATAAACACAGGTTACAATGTTTCAGTTTTATGAATGGACAGAGTCAGTGATCACTGACTCTGTTCATTCGGAAAAGGTAGGAGCCATGTTTTTACATAGTCACTGTTTGGACGTTTTAATTTTATTTTATTATTGTTGATTTTGTCACCCCATTTATTTAATTTATGAGAAGTTAGACTTTATTAATAGCACTTTTAATATTAGCACTTTCTATTGACATTTAGCGCTGCTTCACTATATAAACTATTTTATTGTATGTTGGTCACATTATAGAAGTTAGCTGCTAGTTGTCTCTTAATATTTAATTTGTTCAGCAATATTTGCACTTTAGTGTTTCTATTTTTACTCAGTGGTAAGCGCACAAGCACCTTTTTTCTATATTTTTTTTTCTATGTTTAGTGGCTCCTACCTCCGCTCTCCATCCTGACAGAGGGGAATGGAGGAGGACATGGAGGGTGACACGGAGCGAGGAGGACAGCGGCAGCACGGAGGGGGAGAGCAGAATAACGGAGGAGGACAGCAGCAGCACGGAGGGGGGACACGGAGCGCGGGGGGAGAGCAGAATAACGGAGGAGGTCAGCAGCAGCACGGAGGGGGGACATGGAGCGCGGAGGGGGAGAGGAGCACGGATGGGGGAACTGGAGGAGGATACAGGGACAGTCAGCGGTGATCGGTGCGGCTTTGGGGGGAGTTACAAGCACCGATCACCACTGTGTAGATTTCACTAAAACAGCTGAAAAGAGGGGGGGGGGTCAGGGGAGAAGCTGTCAGGCTGTATTGAAATCTATACAGGGAGATTGATGCTTGTAACTCCCCCCACCGCACCAATCATCCCTGACTGCCCAAGTATCGGGTGAAGCATAGGAGCATTTTCCCAGAGTACAAGTACTCAGGGAAATGCTTGGTATCGGTACCGATACCGATACAAGTATCGGTATCGGGACAACCCTAGTTTTGGCCCCTGGAGGGTTAAATGAGGATTTTGAAATTAGTGCCATATTTTAGAACCTAATTCACTATCAAATCCTAATTTTTCAGATGTATGTTTACCATATAGTCCCCTTATTATTTTTGGGCATGTCCCCTATTGGATAATTCTAATATGTATTTAAAATAATTTTATAATTTTTTTTTATACATATGTACTTTTTATATATATGGTTTTTTACATATATTTTCTATGTGTAATAATTTTTTTATATATATACATATGAAGTTTACACTAATCACATTTTTAAGCATTTCCAATGTAATATTTATCCCCAGCTACATTTGCTATCTAGGAGCTATGCACAGTATGAATGCTGTGTTCTGTTTTACATTTGTCCTTTATTTTCATGCGTTCTTTTCTTATATGTTTTCTTGCTATGATTTGTTACACTTGTCTTGCCAGTTCTGTGTGTGGGATGCATCCCGTGTTGTCTCTATATTGTACTGTGGAGCCCTGTGTCCATGGATCACAATAATCATTTGCAGTCCCTGGTTACTGTAGCATAGTTTCTCTTCCCCCCACTACCGCCCACAGTCCCGCCCAGAGCCCCGCCCACAGACTATAAGAAGCTAAGCTTCTAATAACTTGTTGTCATTGGCTGAAGAAGGAACCAAACAGTAGTTCCGAAACGCGTCCCATTTTGATGACCAATTTCCTGTTTGCGGTCCACGCTGGTTGTTGTCTCCTTCCGCTGACGTCATTTCCGGGATTCTTGTTTCATGCTGACCTTCACCAGTGTTCCCAGAGCCTGGAGCGCACATCTGCTGGTCTCCCTGGATTCTTTGCTGGAAGATGGATATACTGGGACCCTCCTGATGCTGGATCACCCATTGTACACATGCATGATATGCCCTTTCTTATCTTCGATCTTGTAAGTGTTTTTAATCCTTTTTGGAAATATTAAAAGTTTTTAATTCTGCACTTAGAGACGTCTCTTTCTTTTATCTGTTTTCTATTAGAGATTGCTTTCCTCTTTGAGTGTGGCCTGAAGTGTTTGAAGATCACACCCTCTGAATACCCTCATCAAATACAGACATTATCTGCTAGGTCCTGACATTTCGGAGCGCCCTTTTTACATGTTTATCTTATGGTGGGAGATTATCTAGGGGCAAAAACTGATATGGAGAGCTTTTCAATTGACGATCCACTGGGTTACTGGGTCATGAGAATATACCACTGGCCAGAACTTGCCCAGTATGCAAAAGAGCTGCTCGGCTGCCCTGAATACAGCGTGCCTTCCGATCGGCCATTCAGTGCTGCCGGAGGTTTTGTGACAGATAAGAGAGCTCATCTGTCCACAAACTCCGTGGACTGACTGACATTTATCAAAATTAATCAGTCCTGGATTATCAGAAGATATCAAACCCTTGATGCCGATGTCGCTGATTAAGTGCTTTCTGGATCTGGAATCTCTAAAAGACTGTCTTGGCTATCTAGCTTTGTGGGTGTTGATTTCATCTGGAAGAATTTTATTTGGTGTAGGTTTCATGGGCATAATTAGCACCCAAGGACCAATTTTCTCACACATGTTTGACAGGTGCATATCATTAAATTGGAAAATGAATATTGCGCTAGTCTCAAAACAATAAATATACCTTTTATTGCAATTGGCTTGTTTTTATTGGCTTCCATGTGAGTGTAATGTTTGAGGGAGTGAGATTTTTAATAAACTGAATCTTGCAATATTACACTATTGTGCACTTTCTGTTTCTCTATTTATATGGAGCTGATTTGAAGATCACTGAGCTGAATTGATTCACCTGCCTGAGAGGTGCAGTTTTGTTTACACGCCGAACACGAGAGTGTGAGGCATATTATTGCGGTGAGTGTTGCATCTGAAGGGGGAGGTTTCACTTGAACACTTTTTGGTGCGGTGGAAGAGAAGAAGATTTCTTTTGGACACTTTTTGTTATATTTATGAACTTTTTGGATCACTCAAATCACCTTTACACACGGGATTCTTTTCTATTTTGTTTCAATTATATATATGTTTTTTCTCAGGATTTAATCACTTGATTTTTTTCATATATCAATTTATAGGATTGTGTTTAATATCACATTTATATATATGCGCCACTTTTAGTTTTCACTTCACTATTTTGTTGTGACCACTATATATTATTTACATGAATTAAATGAAAACTCTCATAAATCAATATGTAGCAATCTCATAAAAAACATGCTCCAACCATACAAATAAAATTAATTGAACAAATGTGAGAAACAAAATACATAAACACACCGTAGGTGAATCATAAAGATCATAAAAAATCATAAAAGAGTGTCCAGCCAATATTGAGTAGGTGAACCAGTCCAATGATTAATTGTACAGTGCAAGTACAGTGAATGGAGATCTTGTGTGGAAAGAGGAAAATGGTGAACCTCAGTATAGATGAGCTCGGTGTTCGAGTCGAACATAGGTTCGACTCGAACATCGGCTGTTCGCGCGTTCGGCGAACAACAAACGATTTGGGCCGTTCGCGCCAAATTTGAGTGACGCGAACGGCCCACAATACACTGCGCCATCGCAGTGTAATCCCGGCGCTGTGATTGGCCAAGCATGCACTGTGACCCTGCATGCTTGGCCAATCACAGCGCCGGCAGCGAGGAGAGCAATGATTGGCCACAGGCAGGATGCCTGTGGCCAATTATAGCTGAGGGGGTTTAGTACACGCCCCACACTATAAAAGGCCACCAGCGCGGCGGCCTTGTGTAGTGTGTTCCGGAGCAGGGAAAGTGAAGGATAGGCAGGGACAGTGTCAAATCGGGTCAAATCTATTCTTTGCTAAACCTTGTGTGTAGGGACAGAGAAGGATAGGCAGGGAGAGTGTCAGTGTCATATTCTTTGCTAAACCTTGTGTGTAGGGAGAGAGAAGGATAGGCAGGGAGAGTGTCAGTGTCATATACTTTGATAAACCTTGTGTGCAGGGAGTGAGAAGGATAGGCAGGGGACAGTGTCAGTGTCATATTCTTTGCTAAACCTTGTGTGCAGGGAGAGAGAAGGATAGGCAGGGAGAGTGTCAGTGTCATATACTTTGATAAACCTTGTGTGCAGGAAGAGAGAAGGATAGGCAGGGGACAGTGTCAGTGTCATTGTTGCTAAGCCTCCTGCACATTATACACCTGAAGTTAGCCCGTATTGCTGCTTTTTCCTGGTGTGTTACACCAACAGGATTTTGCGGCACTTACAGCGGGCGGAGTGTACCTCCTGACCATATTGCACCTTAACTTAGCCTGTATTGCTGCTTTTTCCTGGTGTGTTACACCAACAGGATTTTGCGGCACTTACAGCGGGCGGAGTGTACCTCCTGACCATATTACACCTTAACTTAGCCTATATTGCTGCTTTTTCCTGGTGTGTTACACAAACAGGATTTTGCGGCATTTACAGCGGGCGGAGTGTGCCTCCTGACCATATTACACCATAACTTAGCCTGTATTGCTGCTTTTTCCTGGTGTGTTACACAAACAGTATTTTGCGGCACTTACAGCGGGCGGAGTGTGCCTCCTGACCATATTACGCCTTAACTTAGCCTGTATTGCTGCTTTTTCCTGGTGTGTTACACAAACAGGATTTTGTGGCACTTACAGCGGGCGGAGTGTGCCTCCTTACCATATTACACCTTAACTTAGCCTGTATTGCTGCTTTTTCCTGGTGTGTTACACAAACAGGATTTTGCGGCACTTACAGCGGGCGGAGTGTGCCTCCTGACCATATTACACCTTAACTTAGCCTGTATTGCTGCTTTTTCCTGGTGTGTTACACCAACAGGATTTTGCGGCACTTACAGCGGGCGGAGTGTGCCTCCTGACCATATTACACCTTAACTTAGCCTGTATTGCTGCTTTTCCTGGTGTGTTACACCAACAGGATTTTGCGCCACTTACAGCGGGCGGAGTGTGCCTCCTGACCATATTACACCTTAACTTAGCCTGTATTGCTGCTTTTCCCATTTCCCTGCAGGCCATTAGAATGTCTGGAAGGCAAACAAGGAGAGGCAGACAGTCAGGAGCCAAAAAAAGAGGGCAAGCAGGCTCTGTGTCTAGAGACAACAGTGCTGGTCATGGACGCGGTGCATCGCCATCAGCACGTGGCCATGGGACACGCTTGTCCTTCTTTTCGGCAGCTGGACATGTTGAGCCGCATCATGCCGAAGATTTGGTAGAGTGGATGACCAAGCCCTCCTCATCCTCCTCATCCTCTCTCACCCAGGCTCAGGGTACTGGCAAAGCAGCTGCCAAAGCGTCCTCTTCCCTGGTATCAATGTCATCATCAGTCACTCCTTCCCTAGACCAACCATGTCCTCCTGAGGAGTCCCCTGAACTGTTTGAGCACAGTGTTGGGTACATGCTCCAGGAGGATGCCCAGCATTTCGAAGGGTCTGATGATGATACCCAGCTAGAGGAAGGCAGTAGCGTGAGAGCAGAGAGGGGGAATGCTCAAGAAGGACACCAATCTGGCAGTCATGTTCCAGCAGCTGCAGCATACTGCCAGATTGGCTCCAGTGATGAGGAGGGAGGGGATGATGAGGTCACTGACTCCACGTGGGTGCCTAATAGGAGAGAGGAGGAGGAGGAGGAGAAGGATGAGGAGGAGGCACATCTCCAACGAGGCAGGATGCCCTCGGGGGGCCAGCGTAAGGGCAGCACACCGACGGAATCACACCGCAGAGCTCCGCCTGTGCAGGGCGCTGCCTCTGCCCGTTATTCAAAAAGTTCTTTGGTGTGGGCCTTTTTTGAGTCGAGTGCATCAGATCGCACAGCTGCTGTTTGCAACATATGTCTCAAGCGTATATCGCGTGGCCAAAACATCACCCGCTTGGGCACCACATGCTTGACCAGACATATGTTGACCTGCCATGCAGCTCGTTGGCAAGCCTACCTTAAAGACCCACACCAAAGAACAAAGCTGACCTCTTCTTGCACCGCATCAGCTGGGATCTCCAACCCCACTATACCTTCAGTCCTCTCTGAAACCTGCTCTGAGAGGAATGAAGGTGTAGAATTAGGTGTGTCACAGCCAAGTACTTGCGGGCACTCTGCTAGCAGTACACCAACGTCCGATTCTAGCAGGCAAATTTCCCTGCCCCAGCTGCTGGACCATCGAAAGAAGTTCACTCCCAGCCATCCACATGCCCAGCGGTTGAATGCTAGCTTGGCTAAATTGCTAGCGCTTCAACTGCTGCCTTTTCAGTTGGTAGACTCGGCCCCCTTCCGTGAGTTTGTGCAATGTGCGGTTCCTCAGTGGCAGGTTCCCAAATGCCACTTTTTCTCACGGAAGGCGATTCCGGCTCTCTACCAGCATGTGGAAGGCAATGTCTTGGCCTCGCTGGACAGGGCGGTCAGCGGTAAGGTGCATATTACCGCTGACTCATGGTCCAGCAGGCATGGACAGGGACGTTACCTTTCTTTCACGGCCCATTGGGTCACTCTTTTGGCAGCTGGGAAGGATGCAGGACAAGGTGCAGTAGTGTTGGAGGTTGTTCCACCACCACGCCTCCAAAATGCTACTACTGGTTGTGACACACCTCTGTCCTCCACCCCCTCCTCTTCTTCTTCCTCCGTGGACTCTTCCTGTGCTTTGTCCTCGGAACCAGCGGTGCTCCGTAGGCGTTCAAGGGGCTACGCAAGTACGCAGGCAAAAAGATGCCATGCCGTGCTTGCGCTGGTGTGTTTGGGGGACAGGAGCCACACTGGGGCAGAGGTTCTGTCTGCTCTGCAGGGGCAGGCCGAGAGGTGGTTGACGCCACGCCAGCTTAAGCCAGGAATGGTAGTTTGCGACAATGGCACCAACCTCCTCTCCGCTCTCCGACAGGGACAACTGACCCATGTGCCCTGTGTGGCTCACGTTCTTAACCTGGTGGTGCAGCGGTTCTTGGGCAGGTACCCGGGCTTACAGGATGTCCTGAGGCAGGCCAGGAAAGTCTGTGTGCATTTCCGCAGATCTTATAATGCCAGTGCTCGCCTGGCTGAGCTGCAAAAGGAGTTGAACCTGCCCAAGAACCGCCTTATATGTGACATGCCCACCAGGTGGAACTCAACGTTGGCCATGCTGCAGCGGCTGCACACGCAGCAGAGGGCCATCAATGAGTACCTGTGCGACTACGGCACCAGGACAGGGTCAGGGGAGCTCGGTTTTTTTTACCACGCCAGTGGGGCATGATCAGGGATGCATGCACTGTCCTGGCACCATTTGAGGAGGCCACGAGGATGGTGAGCAGTGACAGTGTATGCATCAGTGACACTGTACCTCTTGTCCACCTGTTGGAACATACGCTGCGTGGAATAATGGACAGGGCACTTGAGGCAGAACAGAGGCAGGAAGAGGAGGACTTCCTTGCCTCTCAAGGCCCCCTTTACTCAGACAGTGTTCCTTCTGTCCCACCCATCGCACAGGAAGAAGAGGAGGAGGAGGATTGTGTCAGCATGGAGGTGGAGCCTGGCACTCAGCATCATCAGCAGCAGTCTTTTAGGGATGATTTACAGTCCCAAGAAACCAGTGGACTTGTACGTGGCTGGGAGGAGGTGGCTGCGGATCATGTCGTCCTTAGTGACCCAGAGGACTCCGGACTGAATGCCTCAGCTAACCTACGCTGCATGGCCTCCCTGATCCTGCAAAGTCTGCGGAAGGATCCTCGTATTCTTCGGATCAAGGAGAGGGACCATTACTGGCTGGCCACTCTCCTTGATCCACGGTACAAGGGTAAGGTTGCGGACCTTATCTTACCGTCGCAGAGGGAGCAGAGGATGAGACAACTCCGGGAGGCCTTGCAGAAAGGTCTGTGCAATGCGTTCCCAGAGACTGGGAGGTTACAAACTCCTGGTCCTGGACAACCAGTTGCTGAGGCTTCGGTCAGTCAAAGAAGGAGCGGCGGGGAAGGTGGCCGTCTGACCGAAGCGTTCAGACAATTCTTTAGTCCGCAGCCCCAAGGTATGATTGGTTCCAGCAACCATCGCCAGCGTCTGATATACATGGTGCAGGAATACCTAGGGGCAAGGTCAGACTTGGACACCTTCCCCACCGAAAATCCTCTGGCTTACTGGGTCTTGAGGATGGATCACTGGCCAGAGCTTGCACAGTATGCAATTGAGCTACTGGCCTGTCCTGCATCCAGCGTTCTTTCAGAACGCACATTCAGTGCTGCTGGAGGATTTGTCACGGATCACAGATGCGCCTGTCCACCGACTCGGTTGATCGACTGACCTTCATAAAGATGAACCAGTCTTGGATCACCACCAGCTACCAAACACCTGAAGCTGATATAACAGACTAATTTATTTTCAAATGTCACATCCCTTCAAGACTGATGCTGATGCTGAGAGACTGTCCTGTTATGTTGACTGACTATCCTCCTCCTCCTCAATGATCCGATTGACGATGATAGCTTGGAAGAACATTTTTGGATGCCGCCACCAGTGGCTAAGGCCCAATTTTTCAGCCCCTGTTTAACAGGGGTGTGTTATTACAATTTTTTATGCAATGCTTTGCAGCAGGGCTCATTCCTGCACTCCAACTAGAGTATCTGGGAGTGGTTGCAGTGTCGTGGCACCAGCACCAGTGGCTAAGGCCCAATTTTTCAGCCCCTGTTTAACAGGGGCGTGTAATTACAATTTTTGATGCAATACTTTGCAACAGGGCTCATTGCTGTGCTCCAAGTAAAGTATCTGTGAGGGGTTGCGGTGTTGTGGCACCAGTGCCTAAGGCTCAATTTTTCTGCCCCTGTTTAACAGGGGCATGTAATTACAATTCTTGATCTAATAATTCACAGCAGGGCCCATTCCTGCGCCCACCAAGACTAACTGTGAGGCCTTACAGTGTTGTGTCAACACCACCACCACCACCACCACCAAAGGCCCAATTTTTCAGCCCCTGTTCAACAGGGGCATGCAATTACAATTCTTGATCTAATAATTCACAGAAGGGCCCATTCATGCGCCCACCAAGAGTAACTGTGAGGGCTCACAGTGTTGTGGCAACACCAACATGTAAGGGGCAAATTTCAGCTGAGTATATACGGCAGGCCCCTACTTTCAAACATCCAACTTACAAACGACTGCTCCTTGCAAACGGAAGGATACAACAGGAAGTGAGAGGAAATCTACCCCTAGGAAGGAAAATTCTCTCCTGTAAGAGTTAATATGGGAAAAAAAGTGTCTCCTCTCCATTGATTCTTTATCACCAATTCTTGCTTCAATAAAAAACCCAAATTTTCAAAAAACATTTGTCATTAGGACGGAAAGTGAAGTGAACTGTTCTGAACAGGTGCACACTGCACAGACAGCAAAACAAATGTTACAGGGGTGATAACCCTTCCCTATGTTTTCCAAAAAGCTTAAAAATAGATTTTTTGGCTGAAGCTACACTTAAACAATGTACCTGTTCAAAATTACAAACAGATTCTACATAAGAACAAACCTACAGTCCCTGTCTTGTATGCACCGCCTGTATACGGCTGTTCAGAGTATATAGGGCCTTTTTTATTTTGTGTGCGGGGTTCCCCTTAATATCCATACAAGACCCAAAGGGGCTGGTAATGGGCTGGGGTAGGGGGGGGGGGGGGTGTGTGATGGGGTAGCTATGCCATTTTTCTTAAAGATTTTCATCCATATTACCGGGACCAGACATTACATTAAAGCCGCAAGCAGTTTTAAATGGCTTTTTTTCCTTTAGAAATGTCATTTTGTGCAGGGACAGTTCTAAACACGGGAAACACGTGGCACTTCACAGGCATACTTTAGACACCCCCCAGGTATGATATTTAAAGGAATATTTGACTTTTTTTTTCACTTTATGCATCATTAAAATGACTGCTCCAGAAAAACTGCCGTTTTTAAAACTTATTTTTGCATTGATACATGTCCCCTGGTGCAGAACCCGGGTTCCCAAAGCCTTTTTAGGACAATAACATGCATAATAGTCGTTATAATTAGCACTTTAGATTTCGAACGTTCGCATCCATTGTATTTAATAGGGTTCTAAAGTTTGTGCGAACTTTCGGTCCGTTCGCGGGTTCTGGTGCGAACCGAACCCGGGGGTGTTCGGCTCATCACTAAACCTCAGTATTTACACCAGTGAACACATGTGCACCACCACCTATAGGATAAAACTAGGGTTGTCCCGATACCGATACTAGTATCGGTATCGGGACCAATACCAAGCATTTGCGCGAGTACTTGTACTCGCGCAAATGCTCCCGATGCTTCACCCGATACTTTTTTTTTGTGGCCGGAGAGGGCGAGAGGAGTCAGTGGCTGGGGAGGGCGGGGGAGTGCGGGCGGAGTCTGGCTGGAGAGGGCGGACAGAGTCTGTCGACAGAGCTAGTGCAGGCGGAGTTTTGCTGGAGAGGGGGCGGGCTGAGTCTCTGAAGGAAAGTGTGGACGGAGTCTGGCTGGAGAGGGCGGGCACAGTCGATGGACGGAGTCCGCGGGCGGATTGCGAGTCCCTCACCTGCAGTTGAACTTGGTAAGCTGGCAGGGGTGCAGGGCGCAGCCGCATCAGGATCGGTGACCAGTGCTGTCACATTCAGTCGCCGTCAGCGGCTGAACGTCCCCACGCCCATCTTGGTACACCCTGCACTTGGCTGCAGTAAGCAGCAGCAGACATCTTGTTACACCCAGCCCGAGCTATATGGGCTGGGTGTAACAAGATGTCTGCTGCTGCTTACTTCAGCCGAGTGCAGGGTGTACCAAGATGGGCGTTGCAGCAGTTTTTTTTTTTTTTAATCCTGTGTCATTTTTTTCCCCCACAGCATTTCAGTGCCAGCCACCTATCAGTACCCACAAGTGCTACCTATCAGTGCAATCAGTGCCATCTACCAGTGCCACCTATCAGGTGGCACTGGTAGATGGCACTGACTGCACTGATAGGTGTCACTTATGGGCACTGATTGGTGACACTTGTGGGCACTGATAGATGGCACTGATTGCACAGATAGTGCAATCAGTGCCATCTATCAGTGCCATCTATCAGTGCCCACAAGTGCCATCTATCAGTGCTATCAGTGCCCACAAGTGCCACCTATCAGTGCCCACAAGTGCCACCTATCAGTGCCATCAGTGCCCATAAGTGCCACCTATCAGTGCAATCAGTGCCATCTATCATTGCCAGCCACCTATTAGTGCCCATCAGCGCCAGTCACCAGTCAATGCCCATAAGTGCCACCTGTCAGTGCCACCTATCAGTCCCCATCTTTCAAACTGTCACATGACATTGAAAAAAAAGTATCGGTAATCGGTATCGGCGAGTACTTGGAAAAAAGTATCGGTACTTGTACTCGGTCTCAAAAAAGTGGTATCGGGACAACCCTAGATAAAACTGTGGTCCTACTCCTGGTCTGTAGCAATCTCCAATACACGAAAAGCAAGCAGTCAAACTGGATGAACTCGATAAGCCCAGCGGCCACGGAGATCATCATCAATGACCCAAAAACAGAGAAAAACTCCCATAGTGTGTACCGCTTAAGTAAAGAAGTTTAATGTCCATAAAGTGGCAACTTACACAATCGTAGAATAAAAACATCAGTTTGAAACAAAGGAGTGCCGGCCGGCATGCAGTCTCCCGTCCAAAGCGATGACGTCAGCGCGTCTGCCTCCCTTTCATCAAGAGTACCTGTATAGGGTTACAGTGGGAAGGCACCACCGACACCCAAAGACCAATTTTTCCCCACCTGTTTGGCAGGTGCATATCTATGCATTTTTTGACAGCAAGGCCAATTATTGCTTTCATCAAGGGTACCTGTATAGGGTTACAGTGCGAAGGCACCATTGAAACCCAAAGCCCAATTTTTCCATACCTGTTACTTCTATCCAAAGTCTGGGAAAGAGACACCAGAATTTTTCCAAAAAATCTTGAATCTTGTTCCGAGTGCAATAAATCGTGGCCTCATCATACAGACTGGTTCATCATACAGACTGGCTCTGTAAAATAAAGAAAGCTTTAATAGAATATGTAATTTTTGTGGCTTTATAAATGTCATTATTGTTGCAGCAGGCTCAGTACAGATTTGCCACATTACAGGCAGACTAAGGGGACCCCCCAGGCACTATATTTAACCACTTACCAACCGTGCCATAGCTGATTGATGGCTACAGCGTGGCTTGATAACTCTGGGAGGGTGTACATTGACGCCCCCCCTGGGGTGCACAGTACAGCGCAGTATCCGTGACCGGCGTGTCCAGAGGACCCGGCGCATCACTGTAAATGGCCGCTGACAGCGGGCGTTTACCACATGATCGGTCCGTAAACAGACCGGCGTCATGTCCGGTTCCTCTCTCCCCTCTCTGTACTGATCGGTCCAGTGCGAGGGGAGAGAGGAGAGAATGGTTGCAGCAGCGCTGTGGGCTGGATTTGTGATGCCCACAGTGCTGCGCTGTGCCCATTGCAACCACATCCAGCTAGTCTCAGCCATCCCTCCATACTCATCCATCCATACCCAGCCATGCATACCCAGCCATGCATACCCAGCCATCCATATCCAGCCATCCACACTCAGCCATCCCTCCATCCATGCTCAGACATCCATACTCAGCCATCCCTCTGTCATACTCATCCATCCATCCATGCTCAGCCATCGACACTCAGCAATAGTCATCCATCCATCCATGCTCAGGCATTCCATCCACCCTCAGCCATACTCAGCAGTACCCAGCCATACTCAGCAATACCCAGCCATACTTGGCGATACCCAGCCATACTCAGTGATACCCAGCCATACTCAGCCATACCCAACCGTACTCAGCCATCCCATCCATACTCAGCCATCCACGTATATGGCTCAACCATGCTCAGCCATCCCGATCCACGGCTCATCCATCCCCATTCATGCTCATCCATGCCACATCAGTTCTCATCCATGCCACTACAGTGCTTCACAACATTTTAATTGGTAGTCAAATTAGATTTGAGAAATGTATGCCCCTAGAACCCCTGACAGTGCTCCCTGCATGTTGTGCCTCTGTATGTGGCCAGACTGTGGAAAAGTCTCTCGCATGTGGTATCACCATACTCAGGAGGAGTAGGAGAATCTAGTTTGGGGTGTAATTTTTGGTGTGTACATGCTATGTGTTGAAATATTGTATAAATGGACAACTTTGTGTAAAAAAAATGTGTTTTCATTTTATTTCCACATTTACCAAAAACTTGGAGAAAAAAGTGACAGGTTCAAAAGACTCATCATGCCTCATAGATTATACGTTGGGGTGTTTTCTTTCCAAAATGGGGTAATTTTTGGGGCTTTTTTATTGTCCTGGTGCTCCAGGGCCTTCAAAAGTGCAAGAGCTAGTCAGGAAATTAGATGTGTAATTTATGCTCCTAGAATGTCTGAAGGTGCTCCCTGCATATTGGATGTCTGTATGTGGCCACGCTGTGTAAAAGTCTCACACATGTAGTATCGCCATACTCAGGAGGAAAAGCAGAATGTGTTTTGGGGTTTAATTTGTGGTATACATATGCTGTGTGTGAGAAATACCCTGCTAATAAGACAATTTTGTGGAAATAAATAAATAAAATAAAATCTTGATTTTGCAAAGAATTGTGGGAAAAAACTACAACTTCAAATAACTCACAATGCCTCTTACTAAATACATTGGAATGTCTACTTTCCAAAAAGGGGTCATTTGGGGGATATTTGTGCTGTCCTGGCTTGTTAGGGTCTCAAGAAATTAGATAGGCCGTCAGTACTTCAGGTGTGATCAATTCTCAGAGATTGGCACCATAGCTTGTGGACTCTATAACTTTCACAAAGACCTAATAATATACACCAATTTGGGTTATTTTTACCAAAGATATATAGCAGTATAAATTTTGGCCAAAATTTATGAAGAAAAATTATTAATTTTCAAAATTTTATAACAGAAATGAAGAAAAATGCATTATTTGACAGAATTTTCAGTATTTTTCTTTTATAGCGTAAAAAAAAAAAAAACAGCGGTCATTAAATACCACCAAAAGAAAGCTCTATTTGTGTGAAAATTTCATATGGGAACAGTGTTGCGTGACTGAGTAATTCTCATTCAAAATGTGAGAGCGCCAAAAGCTGAAAATTGGTCTGGTTAGGAAGGGGGTTTAGGTGCCCAGTGGTCACGTGGTTAAAGGAATTTTTATTTTTTATTGTTATTTCTTATTTTGATTGTTTCACTTTAACCACTTCCCGCCCAGTCAATAGGGGATTGACGTCCAGGAAGTGGTTGCGTTATCCACACTGGACGTTTATTGACGTCCTGCAGGATAATGCCTTGCGCGCGCGCGGGGGCGCGCACCGCGGTGATCGGGGACGGCGTGTGTCCCTCGGACACAGCGCTCCCCCGATCACGGTAAACAGCCAATTTCATTGGCTGTTTACCATGTGATCGGCTGTGTCAAAGTCACAGCCGATCACATGTCACAACAAACGCGGCGGCACGCTCCGTGCGCGCCGCCAGAGGCTTGCAGAGCGAGGATCGGGGAAGGCGAGTGTCCCTTGGACACAGCGCGTCCCCGATCAGGGTAAACAGCCAATGAAACTGGCTGTTTACCACGTGACCGGCTGTGTCCAATCACAGCCGGTCACAAATGTAAACAAACCGCAGGAATTACTACCTGATCCCTGCTCTCTCCTCACACACCGATCTGTGAGGAGAGAGCAGAGATCAGTAAGTGAGATCAGTGTAGTTTGTCTACATTAGTTTACTGTGCACAACACGGCCCCCTCCCCCAATAAAGAGGACCTGTCACACAGCCCAGCACATCAATCAGCCCATATGTCAATCAGCCCAGCCAATCAGCCCATCTGTCAATCAATCAGCCCATCTGTCAATAAATCAATCAGCCCATCTGTCAATAAATCAATCAGCACATCTGTCACAGGCCCACCTCCATCGGTACCGCCATTGGTACCGCCACACAGGCTACCAGTACCGGCATTGGTACCACTACCAGTACCGCCACTAGTACTGCCACCAGTACCGCCACTAGTACCACCATCAGGCCCAGCATCTATACTTCCAGGCCCGCTACCAGTATCGGCACTAGTGCCGATATCGATACCACCAACCGTACCACCGTTGGTAGTGCCACCACCACCTGTACCACCACCTGTACCACCATCGGTACCACCACCACCCATACCGCTATCGGTACCACCACCAGCTGTACTGCCATCGGTACCACCACCACCCGTACCGCCATCGGTACCGCCACCACCACCACCTGTACCGCCATCGGTACCACCACCACCTGTACCGCCATCGGTACCACCACCACCCGTACCGCCACCTGTACCGCCATCGGTACCGCCACCACCACCACCCGTACCGCCATCGGTACCACCACCACCTGTACCGCCATTGGTACCACCACCACCCATACCGCCATCGGTACCACCACACAGGCCCACCACTAATACCTCCATCGGTACCACCACACAGACCGCCACCACTACCACCAGCAGTACCATTACACAGGCCCACCAATAAGCACTGCCATAATGTCCCAAAGGGTTTACACACCTGAGGAGGCATATGCCATTCTTGCCATGTCGGATGAGGAGAGCAGCGGGGAGCTCCCATTATCCGATTCTGGTTCGGAATACGAGCCAGTGGAGGATATTGGCTCAGAGTCCGAGTCCCCGGAGGAAACTGTCCCTCCCAAAAGAATGCGATCAGGACCAAGATCAGGTCCAAGATCAGGAGAACTGCCCACCACCAGCAGCGCTATACCCCAGGAAGAGGAGCCCAGTACAAGTAATGGAAATACACGCCCAACCAGAAGAATCCAGCCCCAGTCCTACCTTCCCGATGCCCTGGCAAACCCCTTATGGTTGCCTGCCAACTCAGGATCCGCTATCATCCCCCCTTTCACCGCACAGCCAGGTGTGCAGCCGGACACTACAAATTTTTCTAAATTTGATTATTTTTGTTTATTTTTCCCACAAGATTTGCTGCAGAATATAGTGGATCAAACTAAATTGTATGCATCCCAATTTATTGCTGCCAACCCCAATTCTTCCTACGCCCGCATGTTCCAGTGGCGGCGTCTAACATTGGACAAATTTAAATTGTTTTTGGGCCTTACGTTCAATATGGGGCTTACAAAAAAGAACGAAGTCCATGCATATTGGTCCAAACGCCCCATCCAACACATGCCCATATATTCCGCTGTCATGTCCAGGAAAAGATACAACATGATTATGCGTTTTCTCCACTTCAATAACAATTCACAGTGCCCTCCCCAAGATCATCCCAACTACGACAAATTGTACAAGATATGCCCCCTAATCAATGCCTTTTCCCAGCGATTTCAAGAAGTTTTCATCCCAGACCAAAAAATTTGTGTGGACGAGTCCCTCATACATTTCACTGGCCGACTGCAGTTCAAGCAGTATATACCAAGCAAGAGAGCCAGGTATGGGTTAAAATTAAATAAATTATGTGATCGAGCCACTGGATACGTCTTCACATTCAGGATCTACGAAGGCAAAGACTCCCAGCTCCAGCCCCGTGATTGCCCCACATATATTGGAACCAGTGGGAAAATTGTCTGGGAGTTGGCATACCCCCTGTTCGGAAAAGGTTAACATTTATATGTTGACAATTACTATACCAGCCTGCCCCTTTTTCGCCACCTTTACAGTAAGCAAACCCCGGCCTGCGGTACCTTAAAAAAAAAACTGAAGGGATTCCCACAAAATTTATTGACCAAAAAATTGCGACCTGGAGAATCGGCATTCATGAGGAACGAGGAGGTGTTGGCCATGAAGTGGAGGGACAAGAAAGATGTCCACATCCTGTCTACGATCCACAATGACACCGTGGTGGAGATCCAAAGAAGACGCGGCCCCATTGTAAAGCCCGAATGTGTCCACGACTACAATTTGTACATGGGGGGGGGGTGGATTTAAACGACCAGATGCTACAGCCCTACTTATCAACCAGAAAGTCCCATTATTGGCACAAAAAAGTTGCGTTACATCTGTTTCACATGGCCCTTTTTAATTTGTTTGTCTGCTACCAAAAAGCAACTCAAAATCAACAACTCCCCTACCTCCATTATATCAAAGATATCATTGATGCCCTCATTTACCAAGAAGATCCCGCCCCAGGAAGCATTCGCTCTGATAGTGTGAGTCGGCTTCACGAGCGACACTATCCCTTTAGCATCCCCCCCACAGAATCTGGAAGAAGACGCCAAAAGAAATGCCGTGTATGCAGCAGAGGAGAAGTAAGAAGAGACAAAGGAGAAAGGAGGGCGCACCAACCTAGTGCATTACCACTTAAACGTTTTATTTAAATTATAAAAAAGCAGTAATCCTACTCACAAACAAAGCTTAAATGAAAGCTTATCGGACAAATCAGCTGGAATTTCTTGGCACCTGCCGACTGGACTCGATGACAGAGAGGGTCGGACAATACCTCAAACCTCTGGATTAATCACCAGTAATAATTTTAATTCCCTATTTTATATGAAATTATGTATTATATTTCATTTTTTTATATATTTGTATTTATGAATTTTATGTATTTTATGAGTATGGACCGGTAGTGTAGTATTGCCCTATCGTGTATGTTTTTTAGTCCATTGGTGGCTTTTTTATCATCATTAATATTTCCCAATATTTGGGTTAGTATAGTTGTGTAATTATTTGTCCCATACCCCCTTGGGGGGTCCCACCCACTGTGTGTACTTACAGCCTTTATTATTGTGTGTGTGGCCATGTTTTGAGGATAAATCAGCCAGCTCTGATTTGTGACCCCTGGTTTGCATTTGGCTCCATTATATAGGATTGTGCCAATTTTATATTTGGCCACTAGAGGGAGTGACGCCATTTGGCTTGTCACACTACCAGATTGGCCATTGGCTTAAAAAGTAGCGGTGGGAGGCTTTTAGACGGACCGGAAGTGGCGGGTGGAATGCAAACACACCCGCACTTCCTGGTCTGTTGGTTAGAGGCGTGCTGTGTATAGGGGAGCGGAACTGACGTCTCGGCAGAACCGGAAGTCTCGGCAGAACCGGAAGTGCGGGCTGGAACGCAGGAGGTACCCGCACTTCCTGGTTGTTAGACAGCGTGCGTCCCAGCGGATTTGCAGGGACGTCTGCAGTGACAAACACAGCCACCGCTTATGCCGCGCCAGGACGAACAGTTTCTGCTTCCATTTTTGGGGTAAGATCTTTTCGGTTCCTACTGCCCTCTACCACTATATATGTTGATATTGGTCTACACCAATACCCCTCCCTCTACACACCCCCGGTATATGAGGTGATTACATCTTAATAGGCCATTCTTATGGAGGGTATTCTGATGGAGGACACGCATTGCTGTATTGGCGGTCTGCTTCACTAGAGGACATGATGGCTTGATAGTAGCCAGTTTTTCTAGAAGGTGGGGATATAATGCCCACTCTTTCCTGCTAATCCCCTTTTTTTTTTTCTTTTTTTTTTTTTTAAAAAGGGTCCAGCCCCCCCCCCCCAGGTCATCTTTGAGTGGTTACTGGGGTGCTTTCTACTTGTGTGGGAAGGGGGCTAGTGGAAGCCCCACCCATAAGGGTGGGGCTATCTAGGAGTGGGAGGCGGGGCTTGCTAATTGGTGGTCACCTGAGCTGACGGCTCTGCATGTGTGCACACACATATAATGGAGGTTTTTGTGGGGGAGAGCTATCATGGACCATCTAGGCTCTGATGAAAGGGGTGCGCCCCAGAAACGCGTCAGCTATCCAGAGGTTTGAGGTATTGTCCGACCCTCTCTGTCATCGAGTCCAGTCGGCTGGTGCCAAGAAATTCCAGCTGATTTGTCCGATAAGCTTTCATTTAAGCTTTGTTTGTGAGTAGGATTACTGCTTTTTTATAATTTAAATAAAACGTTTAAGTGGTAATGCACTAGGTTGGTGCGCCCTCCTTTCTCCTTTGTTTTTTCTAGCCATATGAACACCCATTGTTCTGAGGAGGGCTGCAAGACTCTAGACTTTGCCTTTAGACGGAATTACACTACCCGTGTTTTGACGATACACCGAGAGCGCAGGAGATTTTTTGTCTTTTTGAAGTAAGAAGAGACACCACCTATTATTGTCCCGATTGTCCCTTCCAACCTGGCCTGTGCATCGGAAATTGCTTCAAAAATTATCATACATCCATTAGTTCCCCTTATTATTAACAGACTGCCATTTCCCCATTTGCCTGCTACCATGTTACTAACTACCTTCCATGTTAATTAACTGACCCTGACCTGTTTACCGACGATGTCTTTGCTTGCCAATTTAAACCACGTTTCTGACCTCCACGTGCACCAACCTCAGCCTGTTTACCGACGATGCCTCTGCCTGCCGATTCAAACCATGTTTCTGACTTCCACGTGTACCGACCTTGGCCTGTTAATCGACCATGTTTTTGCCTGCCACTTGGACTGATCTTTTGGCCATCTACTTTTAGTACACAGGGGTCTCACATATGTGAGGGGCTTCAGAATAGCGTTCTGAGTAGAGAAAAACAGTTTTTCGTTTTCTGTGCTCCAAGAACAGGGTCTGATTGCCCGGAGGCTTCAAAGCGATTTGGGTGGGAGAAGCCTCTACCCCTGTCCCACTGGCCCAAAGCTTGATGGTCCTTCCTGCTGCCTGGACCAATACTTTGGCTGTGCTGACCATATTACTGCCTGTAATGACCCATGACATTATGGACCATGTTTCTTCCTTCTGCTTGGACCAATACTTTGGCTGTATTGACCATATATCTGCCTGCTGCCTCTACTGACTTTGGACAGCATTTCTGCCAGGACACCTCTGCCTGCTACCTGGACCTGTGCTTTGGCTGTGCTTTGGCTGTGCTGACAGTATCTCTGCCTGTACGAACTATGGACAGTATTCCTGCCTGCTGCCTGGATGATTGCTTTTGCTGTCGCTGACCTCATCCCTGCCTGCTGCCTGGACCGATGCTCTCCTCTGTGGACCACTGCACTTCTAAAACCACAGGTAATCTTTTGTTATTTGGTATGCACCTGCTATGTGTTAGATATATGAAGGGCCTTCAAAAATGTGATCGGTAGTCAGAAAATGATATGTGCAATTAATGCTGCTAGAATGCCTGGAGGTGCTACTTGGATGTTGGGCCTCTGTATGTGGCCAGGCTGTATAAAAGTCTCACACATGTGGTATCACCATACTCAGGAGGAGTAGCAGAATGCATTTTGGGGTGTCATTTTTTGCTATGTACATGCTATGTGTTAGAAATATCTTATAAATGGACAACTTTGTGTAAAAAAAAAAATGCATTTAAATTTTTTCCCACATTTTCCAAAACCTTCTGGAAAAAAATGAACCATTCAAAAGGCTCATAATGCCTCATAGATTATACGTTGGGGTGTGTGCTTTCCAAAATGGGGTCATTTTGTGGACAATTCCATTGTCCTGGTGCTCCAGGGCATTCAAAAATGTGATCGGTAGTCAGAAAAGGATATGTGCAATTAATGCTGCTAGAATGCCTGGAGGTGCTACTTGGATGTTGGGCCCCTGTATGTGGCCAGGCTGTGTAAAAGTCTCAAACATGTGGTATTGCCATACTCAGGAGGAGTAGCAGAATGCATTTTGGGGTGTCATTTTTGCTATGTATATGCTATGTGTTAGAAATATCTTATAAATTGACAACTTTGTGTAAAAAAAATGCATTTATATTTTTTCTCCACATTTTCCAAAACCTTCTGGAAAAAAATTAACCGTTCAAAAGACTCATAATGCTTCATAGATTATACGTTGGGGTGTGTGCTTTCCAAAATGGGGTCATTTTGTGGAAAATTCCATTGTCCTGGTGCTCCATGGCCTTCAAAAGTGTTATAGGTGGTTGAGAAAGGATATGTGCGATTTATGCTTGTAGAACGCCTGAAAGTGCTACTTCAATGTTGGGCCTCTGTATATGGCCAGGCTGTGTAACAGTCTCACACATGTGGTATCGCTATACTCAGGAGGAGTAGCGGAATGCATTTTGGGGTGTAATTTTTGCTATGTATATGCTATGCGTTAGAAATATCTTATAAATATACAACTTTGTGTAAAAAAAATGCATTTTCATTTTTTCTCCACATTTTCCAAAACCTTCTGGAAAAAAATGAACCGTTCAAAAGACTCATAATGCTTCATAGATTATACGTTGGGGTGTGTGCTTTCCAAAATGTGGTCATTTTGTGGACAATTCCATTGTACTGGTGCTCCAGGGCCTTCAAAATTGTAATAGGTGGTTGAGAAAGGATATGTGCAATTTATGCTTATAGAATGCCTGAAAGTGCTACTTCAATGTTGGGCCTCTGTATATGGCCAGGCTGTGTAAAAGTCTCACACATGTGGTATCGCTACACTCAGGAGGAGTAGCAGAATGTATTTTGGGGTATAGTTGCAATTATGCATATGCTGTGTGAGAGAAAAAAAATGTTAATATGACCAGTTTGTGTAAAAAAAAAGAAAAATCAAAATTTTCCCAAGAATTGTGGGAAAAAAATACAACTTCAAAAAACTCACCATGCCTCTTAGTAAATACCTTGGATTGTCTACTTTCCAAAAAGGGGTAATTTTGGGGTATTTGTACTTTCCTGGCTTGTTAGTGTCTCAAGAAATCAGATATGCCTTCAGTACATCAGGCGTGATCAGATGTGATCAATTTTCAGTGATTGGCACCATATTTTTTTAGACTCTATAACTTTCACAAAGACCAAATAATATACACTAATTTGGGTTATTTTTACCAAAGATATGTAGCAGTATACATTTTGGCACAAATTTATGAAGAAAAATCACTTATTTGCAAAATTTTACAATAGAAACTAAAAAAAAGTGTGTTTTTTTTTTAAAAAAATACAGTTTTTTTGCTTATATCGCAAAAAATAAAAAACCCAGTGGCGATTAAATACCACCAAAAGAAAGCTCTATTTGTGAGAAAAAAATGATAAAAATTTTGTTTGGATACAGTGTAGCATGACTGAGTAATTGTCATTCAAAGTGTGAGAGTGCTGAAAGCTGAAAATTTGTCTGGGCGGGAAGGTGCATAAGTGCCTGGTATTGAAGTGGTTAAGCATCAGTAAATCATTGCTCATTTAAAAATTATGTTTTTTACAAACTTTGTTTTCATTGGTACATGTCCCCCAGGGCAGTACCCGGACCCCCATAACAATTGCATGTCCAATTAATTGCATATAAGCCTTCAAAATTGGCACTTTTGTTTTTTCCAGTTCGGGTCCCATAGACTTAAATGGGGTTCGTTATTCGGTTCAGAACTTTTGCGATGTTCTAAAGTTCTGCCGCAAACCGAACAGGGGGTTGTTAGGAACCATCTCTAGATGTTGAGCTTTCCCTTTTGCTTAAAGTTTCTACTGAATGTGTGCACATATGGAATTGGTCAGTTCTTCAAATTTAGCTATTTTACCCTAAATACCCTGTATCATTAGTGCAATGAGGTCCAGACTGTACTTGTTAAGGATACAGAACCAATCTTTGCAAAATTCTTTATTGGAATGACAAAGGATGGGGGGAATATCGAGTCTTATGCCTAGTACACACGACCGGTTTTTCCGTTGGATAAAAAAACGACGGTTTTCCCGTCAGAATTCCTCTCAGGCTGCCTTGCATACACACGCTTAGACAAAAGTCCGCCCGTCCAAAGAGCGGTGAAGTACAACACGTACAATGCCACTATAAAGGGGAAGTTCCATCCCAACGGCGCCACCCTTTGGGCTGCTTTTGCTGATCCTCGTGTTAGTAAAAGTTTGGTGAGAGACGATTTGCGCTTTTCAGTCTTCGTGCTTTCAGTTTGTTTTCTGCCATTCAGTTTGTGCTTGTGGGTTCGTATTTGTCTTTCAGGGAGTGTAGTCAGTGCGTATCTGTTTTTTCAGTGCGTTCTTGTCCACTCGTTTTTGATTTTCAGGTCGTTCTTCATAGGCCTTGCTGTTCTTCAGTGCGTTCTGTTAGTTCGTTCTGACCAGCCGACCGTTTTCTAGCCATGTTGCGGGTACGTACTCGTAGAGTTCGTGCTGTGCATAGGCTTGGTGTTGGGCTTCTTGCTTTGACCCAAGCTCAATCGATGAACAGGGTGAGGAGGAGTTCATGGACGAAGAATTGGTTGCTCCAGCGGGACCAATTCTGTCATATGCCTCTGCTGCGGGAGATCCAGGAGAATAACCCTGATGACTTCAGGATATATCTCCGGATGACGGACCTTGTTTTTCACCGTCTGTTGGCTTTGGTGTCCCCCAATATCACGAGGCAGGACACCGTCTTGCGGGAAGCCATCACTGCCGAGCAGAGGCTAGTTGCCACGTTGCAATACCTGGTGACTGGGAGAAGTCTGCAGGACCTCAAGTTCTCAACAGGCATCTCCCCCAGGTTCTGGGGATCATTATACCAGAGACCTATTCTGCCATCATTCAAGTCCTGCAGAAGGACTATATTAAGGTAAGTTTTCTCCTTTAACATCACATTCTATGTATTTAATGTATGCTAATGTATTGTATTTCTTTCATGCTTCCCTAATTACCATTGTAGCGCTACCCCCAGTTAAGAGAGCTGCTGGTTTGAATTTTCGGGCCCTGAGTACAGCTCCACCAACCCCCGGCAATCTTGTATAGTCCCCTGTGGCACAGTTAGTCTAGGGGTGTTTTCTATTGTAGTCTACACCTGGTAACATAAACACTTTAACCCCAGATTAACTATAAGCTCTATGAGTAGTGATAACACAGTGATGCAAGTGGCAAGGTATAACAGCTTTACTTTAGGTTAAAAAGGCATGGGTTAAAACATAACATGTAACTGGCTTACAGAGCCCTTCAGCAATAGATGTAATATATATATGGCAATAGCACAGCACGGTAATCCACCACGTGCAGCTATTGCTATCTACGCGCCCTATGGCGCACTAAACAATATTCTATCTCCCCTCCCTAGTCAGGCCTGACATGAAATCAAACTCAGTCTTGTGAACAGAGATTTCTTTGCATGCAAACTTGAGGTGGTGGTGCACGTTCAGGAACAATATTGTAATCCACAAAGTAGGCAGTCATAAGGAACATAAGGAACACTATGCTGGAGACCCTTTAACTCTGTCCTGCAACCGGTCTCCAGTGGAACAGTAAATAAATTAACGGTGGGCCAAAGCAGTCTATAGGCCTAAACACAGTACAACCGATTGGATTGAGCAGGTGCTCGCTCACCACTCCGGACGCGATCACAGTCCGGGACTTCCACCTGCTGTGTCTCCACACACAGCGTCCGCAACGATCGGATCCCCGATCCAACTGATGTCCACAGCAAACTCTGTCAGGTGCCACCCAGGCTCCACAGCGGGATGGAAGGCTCTTCGGAAGTCGCACAAGGCCCCAGGCTTCAGGCCTTGCACTGCAGCAGATCCGCACAGGAAGAAGCTGTTGCTAGCAGCGCGGTGTCCAAAGAGGCCGAGCTCCGCCTCCCCTCCTCCTTAAATAGTCTCTCCCATGAGTCTCTGCGGTGGCAACACTGCACCCTGGGTGCCAAACAGGACTCTGGGAGATGTAGTTCCAGGAGTCTTAAAGGAGACCCCGCTACACCATGATTGTAATATGCTGTGAATGTCCCCTTTGTCCCTTTGTCCTGTAAGCTTTTAATGCTCCTTTTTTGGCCTACATGCATATTTGCCTTCATGCTATCCTTGGCCCATACACACCTAGCCTAGTCACTTAACAATGTATTTTCTCAGCCCCATTGTAGTGCTTTACCCTAAACACACTTTATTTGGAGGGAAAAAACTCATCTAAACCCACCCCCCACCCCCCACACTCACACAAAATGTGTCCAAATGTTATTGTTCTCATTAAATTCAGGCAGTCTTTTTTGGGGGGGTCACAAAGTCAGTTAGAACCCCCCAAAAAATATTTTTTTACAATGGGCCATCAGAGGGGTTGAGGAATCTGATAATTGTGCCTTCTAATTTTGGCTTTAAATACTCCTTTAAATAAATGTTATACTGATGTTGGCCCAGAATGTTTTTTATAATCTACTTGCAATGTTATGTGCAAAAGTACTAATATTTTTTTTTTCTTGTTTGACTCCACAGTGTCCTTCTACGCCACAGGAATGGCAGACTGTGGCCTCCCAGTTTGCCATGCGGTGGGACTTTCCCAACTGCGGAGGGGCAATAGATGGGAAGCATGTCTGCATTGTCCCACCTCCCCATTCAGGGTCATACTATTTCAACTACAAGGGGTTCCATAGTATTGTGATAATGGCGGTGGTGTCGGCGACATATGACTTCCCATATGTGGACGTGGGGAAAAATGGCCGGATGTCCGATGGTGGGGTGTTTGCCCAGATGGAGTTCTCCAGACGTCTCCAGAGGGGTGGCATTGCCACCTGATGAAGACAATGTGGAAGGACTCCCGTTTGTATTCGTCGCTGATGAAGCGTTTGGGCTTGGGAATCATCTGATGAGGCCATTTCCCCAGAGGACCCGCACCCCTGAGAGGAGGGTGTTCAATTACCGGCTGGCCAGAGCCAGAAGAGTGGTCGAGAATGCGTTTGGCATAATGGCCAGCCGGTTCCGCCTGTTTCACACCTCGATCAATATGGCGAAATACAAACTAAATTACATTGTGATGGCGTGCTGTGTGCTGCACAACTTTCTACGGCAAACATCGCCAAATTATATGCCCTCAGTTGGGCATGAGGCTGCACTTCAGGACCTCAATCCAATCCCGGCCCTGGAAGCTGGCCGTACAGGCTTGCCCCCCCAAAGCGCCCGTGATATGCGCCAAAAATATGTGGACTATTTCATGGGTAGGGGGGCCATTGCTATGCCAGAAGATGTTTGATTTCTTTTTAAAAAAAATAAAGAAATTGACCTGTAATCATCTTGAATTTGATTTACTGCTTGTGTTTTATTTAGCTGTAGTGCCAAGTGTGAATTTGTTTTTAGTAAATAACCACCATTGCCACTGTAAACACAACATTTTTACCAAAAAATGCTATTGAGCATAGAAAGAAGAAGCCACACATTGTAAATTTGCAAAAATTTTACTCCGTGCACATTCACATGTGCGTTATTATAAAACATTATTTCCAAATATATACATCTGCCTTTATTTTTATTTTTTATTTTTTTTGCTTTAACAGGCATGTTTCAAAACATAACATACAAAACTCTGGAACTTACAAATTTCAACATACAAAATGTGAAGGCAATATAAGACATTCTAGTATGTGAACAATGTGTTGCTGTTGCCTTCATTAGATGGGGGTTGATGTCACCCCTGTACTAGCCAAATTTACAAGATGCACACAAATACGGATCTGAAATGGGGATTTCTTTATGATCCCATGCCTAATGTCAACATGTGCTATCTGCCATCATGGGGGATCAATGGACGTGTTTTGGGGGTGCAACCCCTTCCTCTCACCTACTTGAGTTGCGAGGAAGGGTTTGCACCCACAAAATGTGTACATTGATATCCCCTGATGGGAGATAGCACATGTTGACACACTGGGGTTGATTTACTAAAGGAAAATCCACTTTGCACTTGAAAGTGCACATGGAAGTGCAGTCGCTGTAGATCGCTGTAAATCTGAGGGGAAGCTCTGAAATTAGGGGAAGCTCTGCTGATTTTATCATCCAATCCTGTGCAAGCTAAAATGCTGTTTTTTATTTTCCTTGCATGTCCCCCTCAGATGTACAGCATCTGCAATTCCATGTGCACTTTCAGTGCACTTTCAAGTGCAAAGTGGATTTTCCTTTAGTAAATCAACCCCACTGTGTGCATCTTCAAAATTTGGCTTGAAGAAAGTAGTAAAATTTGTTAAAAGTACATAAAAGAACAAAAGGGAGGGGGGAATTTTGTGTTTCTTTAGATTCGCCCCAAAACATCAATCATGTTCTTAAATTTTTGATCCATACGATTCATATTATTCCTCATAATGTCTAGTTCTCGACTACACACCATGATTTCTTGTATTAAAATTTGTGCACTAGTACTTGTGAAATGAGGAGTTTCTTCTTCACCAACATGTTCATCACCTAAAAAACAAACAAACAAGGTATTATAAATATGCAGGCCTACATCTCTTATTATCTGAAGCTGCGGTGACAGACACTGACCTGTTGTGGTGACAATTTCCACCACTTCATCCACCTCTCCTTCCTCAACATCCTCAGGTTAGGGTTCTCTCTGGTCCCCTTCTTTCAGAGGTGTGGGGTTCCTGGTGTCCTCTGAGTGGTGTCCTCCAAGTCTTTGCTTCCCTATGAGAATGAAACAAAAGTTATACTTAGCACACAGATATTGGAGGCCAGAAATAGTAATATGAAACATTGCTTGGAAGTGGGGTACAATTGTCTGTTTTGGCAGAGTTCCAAGCTGAAGACGTGATTTTATTCCCTTAACAAAGCTGGAATACTTACCTTTTTTGGCCAAGTTTCACACATGGAGACACCCCAAGAATCCACTGGAGCACCTGTGTGGGACACCCTAAAGGTTGTTCTGGTGTCCCACACTAGTGCTCCTGAGTCCTGATGTGTAAACAGCTGCTGTGAGTGTCCTCTCCTTTCCACTGAATAAAGTTTGCATTTCATTCTAGTGACAAACACATCTCGACAACAATGTAATAAAATTATTTAAATACAAATAGGCATGACCAAATGTAGTTAACCCTGTATCAAACAAAAACATTGTATGTAGTGGGGAACAATGTTTCCTACAACCGATTACTGGGCCCACTAACCTGAAAGTTTCTATTTTAAACTGTCCAACAGTAAAGAAAAGCACATGGAGCAACATGCAAGTTATAATAATAATAATAGGAACACAGGACAAATACTTACCGTATTTTTCGCTCCATAAGACGCACCTGACCATAAGACGCACCTAGGTTTTGAAGGAGGAAAACCAGAAAAAAAATATTCTGAACCAAATGCTGTACTAAAATATTTACCAGTGCCCATGAAATGCAGCCTGACCTGTGCCATTATTGCAGCTTGACCATTGCCACTAATGCAGCCTGGATATTGCCATTAATGCACCCTTTACATATAGTTATTAATGCAGCATGACCATTGCCATTAATTAATAAAATGTAATTAAATTAAAAACACAGTCCACTTTGCTGCGAAGATAGTCACTGGCTGCTTGCAGGAAGTGAAATTATATATTATTGATCAGTGTACTCTGTACAGCTCTGCACAGCACAGGGAAATGCATTGTTTTAAATGATTTCAAGGTAAAACTGTGCTACTCCTCCTCAGTGATGAAGAGTGGAGGAAAAGGTTGGAAACATGCAAAAAGAAGGAAGGAGAGATTGTCCCTGAATATGTGCTCCTGGAAATGAGAGCCAACTTCGTTATCCCTGTAAAGGGTGATTTTCTAAAAGATGTTCTTTATGCTGAGCTGGGGTTAGGAAGAGAGAGGGGCTAGTGAGAAGTGCACACACTCACTTGGAATACTCCTGGGGGCTCCTCTCTAGCTCATTCAGTAGTAAATCTGTGTGTTTGTCTGCTGCTTCTTTTTAATCTTCCTGCCCACCTCTCCTTCACAGACAGAACACACGAGCAGGGAGGGAGGGGTGAGAGAAGAGATGTGTGAAGCTGCTCAGTCGGGACAGGCTGCAGGCATGCTGGAGGTGGAGTTGGATGGAGCAGTGTGAGGATTGGATCCTCTCCACGTAGGACAGCTACACTTCCTGAGCCCTCAGCTGCACTGTCTGCACAGTGCACACAGTGACAGAGAGCAGAGCGCCATTAGAGGAGGGAGGAGAGGAGCAGGTGGATGGGTTTTCCGTGGACAGGAACCAATTTCTCCACCCCTCACTTACTTCTCATGGCAGCGTCGGCGGGGGGCGGGGCCGGCAGCGACAGGGGGCGGGGCCTAATGTATATTCGCTCCATAAGACGCAGAGACATTTTTCCCCATATTTTTGGGGGAAAAATATGCGTCTTATGGTCCGAAAAATACGGTACTTTTTTTAAGCATTCTCTTGATCCTTCTGTACTGGTCGTGCTCCCTCAGTTTCAGGTCTGACCAGCGTTTCCTCAGCTGCTCCTTGGATCGTCGTACCCCAAAATTATTGTGCAGACTTCTCACAACTTTATTCATGATCTTGGCCCATGCTTCCCATCATAATCGGTCTTCCTCAAGATGTCCCCCATGTCCGCCATCTCTGCAAAGGACAAATTTGAGGCCTTGTATCTCCTCCTGGATCGTGAAGTTTCTGGCTCCGGGCTTTCCTCCTCGTCACTTAAAATATCATGCACCTGCTGTGTCTCCGCCATGTCGTCTCCCACTGCACGTCGAAAGAGAAGGGGCGGGGAATATACTAGAACAAACGTCAGGGGCGGGCAACGTGGGCGGAGTTTCACGCATGCGCAGTGTATATAAAGCTAACACGCATGTGTCGTACCTACGTTCTGTGTGCGGAGGAAGGAGTAAGCAACAAACGTGAGACCGAAGGTAACATTTTCACTTGGGCCATTAGTGGCCTATACTGCTTCGAGATTGTGGCCTATATAGGGAATAAAGATTAGTAGAGTTTAGACTGACATTAGTATTTTTGCCTTGTGTTTTGTCTTGCAGAAACAATGAATGCCTTTAAAAAAAACGACTTTATGTGCAAATTCCTGGACAGGTACAGGGAGCTGCCTGCTCTGTGGGAAACAAAAAACACAATACATAAAAAAAAGGAGTGAGGATGGCAGCACTGGAGAACCTGCTCCAAGTTGTGCAGACACGGGTCCCCACTGCAACCCTCAAGGATGTGCACAATAAGATTGGGAACTTGAGGGGCACATACAGGAAGGAGCGCGGTATGGTCGTGGAGTCCATGAAATCAAGAGCAGCAGCAGCAGATGTATATGTACCCAGTCTGTGGTACTATAATAGATTGAGCTTTCTGGACGACCAGCTGGAAGTGAGGCCACCATTTTCTACCCTTCCCTGCAGCCTTCCAGCCAGCCTTCCCTCCAGCCTTCCCTGCAGCCTTCCATCCAGCCTTCTATCCAGCCTAGCTGAGCCTTCTGAGGAGCAAGCAGAGCCTTCCATCCTGGAAGAACCGGATGTGGACTTCTGGAGCTCGGTATAGTATTTTTCTAAAGATTTCTTGTCGTAAAACTAATGATGTAAAATAGATGTCTATATTGATAAGAAATTAATGTTTGAACAAAAAGTGTTTTACATATCAATAGACAGGAGTGGCCAAAAATGATTGGGACAAGAATAAAAACTGCTGGGGTCAGAATGATAGTCTTTTCTATTTATTAACATTAAATTTGCAACAGTCATGAGCTGAAAATTGTGTGTGATTAATGAACCAAAAACTAAAACTATGTCCCTTTATTATACACAGGAAGAGCTCAGCCAGGATGAGGGTGGGGAGAGTGGCAGGCAGGAGGAGGCAGAGGGAAGTGTTAGCCAGGAGGTGGCCGGGCCCAGTGGCATCCAGTAGGTGGTCGGGCCCAGTGGCAGCCAGCAGGTAGCCGGGCCCAGTGGCAGCACACAGTCACAGATGCCTCCCATCCGCCTTCAAACAAGAAGGGCCAAGAGGGGTAGGAACGTGGAGGAGGCAACACTGGCCCTCATTAGGGAGGCTCATGCCAGTCTTACTGGTGCGAAAATGATGGAGATGGAGAGGGGCCAGCGCCTCCTTTGTGAGACACTAGTTTTCAAAGCCATCAATATGGGGTTGATGGGCGAAATCACAAAAAATACCGAAATTTGTGAGGTTGCTCATACTTCTCCACCTCCTCCTCCTCCTTCTCCTCCTCCTCCTCTTTCTCCTCCTCCTGCCACAAGTCCACCTCCAGAGCCACAGGCTCCAACAAAGCTTGCAAGGAAGGCTGCAGAGAAGGCTGCAAAGAAAGGCCCCAGGGAAGGCTGCAGGAAAGGCTGCAAAGAAGGGTGCAGGGAAGTTTACAAAGAAGTCTATAAAGTGATGGCCTTGCTTCAATCTGGTCTTACAGAAGACGCAGGCTGTTGTAGTACCACAGACTGGGTACATATATATCATCTGCTGCTGTTCCTGATCTCTAGGAGTCCAGGACCAGATTGTGCTCCCTATTGTATGGACTTCTCAAGCTCCCAATTTAATTGTCCACAGACTTGATGTCTGCCCTGGGGTCCCAAGGCTTCTCAGATTGCAGCAGGTTGTCCAGTGTTACCTTCCTCTTTAATTTGTTATGAGCCAGAATAAATGGAATTTATTTTTACAGTAAATACTTGCCTATGTGTTTTCTCTTAAAAAAGGACAGTTTGATTGTGAGTAGGCAGGTACATTTCGTAAATACAATGTGTAATTAACAAGGGACACCAACCAACCTCCTTGAGGTTAAAAAATACTAGATAATAATATTATTGTGGTAACTTGACACACAAAAATAAATAAAACAAATATATGGAGATCACTAGAAAATAATTTTTAAATAATCACAAAAAATGCAGATCTTGCTTAAAAAAATAAAAAAAATATTATGGAGATCTAGCTTTAAAAAAATAAATCTTCATGAGATCACGAGAAATAATAAAGAAATAAGTTTGTCAGAACTCTGTGTGAATATCAGCAGCAAAACAAGTTCATTATTGTAGCATTATAAAGAGGAAAATAATGCGCTGCATTAAACGATGCAATAATTTGCAGCGTGACAAATGTGCTATCTCCATTCCGAACACTAGTTTTACCAGAAAGAGCGCTCCTGTCTCATACTTGATTCTGAGCATGCGCGGTTTTCTGCCAGTCGGAAAAACATACAGACGAACGGATTTCCTTCTCGGATTTTTGGCCTGACCGGAAAAAATAAATCCTGATCTCTTTTTTTGTCCGGCAGTTTTCCCGTCGGAAAAACTGCGATGGAGCATACACACGGCCGGGATTCCCGGTGAAAAGCTCTCATAGCAGTTTTCACGTCGGAAAAAACGGTCGTGTGTACTAGGCATTAGTCTTCTCTGGATTATTTTCACTCTGCTGTATAATACCAAAATAACTGTGTGTAGTTGATATTAAATAGTTTGTTTTGAATGGGACTCAATCTATCTCAGTCATCTTTCCAGTTGAATTATGCTTAGTAGTGATGAGCCGAACACCCCCGGGTTCGGTTCGCACCAGAACCCGCGAACGGACCGAAAGTTTGCACGAACTTTAGAACCCTATTAAATACAATGGATGCGAACGTTTGAAATCTAAAGTGCTAATTATAACGACTATTATGCATGTTATTGTCCTAAAAATGGTTTGGGAACCCGGGTTCTGCACCAGGGGACATGTATCAATGCAAAAATAAGTTTTAAAAACGGCCGTTTTTCGGGAGCAGTCATTTTAATGATGCATAAAGTGAAAAAAAAAAAGTCAAATATTCCTTTAAATATCGTACCTGGGGGGTGTCTAAAGTATGCCTGTGAAGTGCCATGTGTTTCCCCTGTTTAGAACTGTCCCTGCACAAAATTAAATTTCTAAAGGAAAAAAAGCCATTTAAAACTGCTTGCGGCTTTAATGTAATGTCTGGTCCCGGTAATATGGATGAAAATCTTTAAGAAAAATGGCATACATGTAGCTACCCCATCACACACCCCCCCCCTACCCCAGCCCATTACCAGCCCCTTTGGGTCTTGTATGGATATTAAGGGGAACCCCGCACACAAAATAAAAAAGGCCCTATATACTCTGAACAGCCGTATACAGGCGGTGCATACAAGACAGGGACTGTAGTTTTGTTCTTATGTAGAATCTGTTTGTAATTTTGAATAGGTACATTGTTTAAGTGTAGCTCCAGCCAAAAAATCTATTTTTAAGCTTTTTGGAAAACATAGGGAAGGGTTATCACCCCTGTAACATTTGTTTTGCTGTCTGTGAAGTGTGCACCTGTTCAGAACAGTTCACCTCACTTTCCGTCCTAATGACAAATGTTTTTTGAAAACCTAGGGGTAGATTTCCTCTCACTTCCTGTTGTATCCTTCCGTTTGCAAGGAGGAGTCGTTTGTAAGTTGGATGTTTGAAAGTAGGGGCCTGCCGTATATACTCAGCTGAAATTTGCCCCTTACATGTTGGCGTTGCCACAACACTGTGAGCCCTCACAGTTACTCTTGGTGGGTGCATGAATGGGCCCTGCTGTGAATTATTAGATCAAGAATTGTAATTGCATGCCCCTGTTGAACAGGGGCTGAAAAATTGGGCCTTTGGTGGTGGTGGTGGTGGTCTTGACACAACACTGTAAGGCCTCACAGTTACTCTTGGTGGGCGCAGGAATGGGCCCTGCTGTGAATTATTAGATCAAGAATTGTAAATACCTGCCCCTGTTAAACAGGGGCAGAAAAATTGGGCCTTAGGCACTGGTGCCACAACACTGCAACCCCTCACAGATACTGTACTTGGAGTACAGCAATGAGCCCTGTTGCAAAGTATTGCATCAAAAATTGTAATTACACGCCCCTGTTAAACAGGGGCTGAAAAATTGGGCCTTAGGCACTGGTGCTGGTGCCACGACACTGCAACCTCTCCCAGATACTCTAGTTGGAGTGCAGGAATGAGCCCTGCTGCAAAGCATTGCATAAAAAATTGTAATTACATGCCCCTGTTAAACAGGGGCTGAAATATTGGGCCTTAGCCACTGGTGGCGGCACCCAGAAACAAAAATGTTCTTCCAAGCTATCATCATCAATCGGATCATTGAGGAGGAGGAGGATAGTCAGTCAACATAACAGGACAGTCTCTCAGCATCAGCATCAGTCTTGAAGGGATGTGACATTTGAAAATAAATTAGTCTGTTATATCAGCTTCAGGTGTTTGGTAGCTGGTGGTGATCCAAGACTGGTTCATCTTTATGAAGGTCAGTCGATCAACCGAGTCGGTGGACAGGCGCACCCTGTGATCCGTGACAAATCCTCCAGCAGCACTGAATGTGCGTTCTGAAAGAACGCTGGATGCAGGACAGGCCAGTAGCTCAATTGCATACTGTGCAAGCTCTGGCCAGTGATCCATCCTCAAGACCCAGTAAGCCAGAGGATTTTTGGTGAGGAATCTGTCCAAGTCTGACCTTGCCCTTAGGTATTCCTGCACCATGTATATCAGACGCTGGCGATGGTTGCTGGAACCGATCATACCTTGGGGCTGCGGACTAAAGAATTGTCTGAACGCTTCGGTCAGACGGCCACCTTCCCCACCGCTCCTTCTTTGACTGACCGAAGCCTCAGCAACTCGTTGTCCAGGACCAGGAGTTTGTAACCTCCCAGTCTCTGGGAACGCGTTGCACAGACCTTTCTGCAAGGCCTCCCGGAGTTGTCTCATCCTCTGCTCCCTCTGCAACGGTAAGATAAGGTCTGCAACCTTACCCTTGTACCGTGGATCAAGGAGAGTGGCCAGCCAGTAATGGTCCCTCTCCTTGATCCGAAGAATACGAGGATCCTTCCGCAGACTTTGCAGGATCAGGGAGGCCATGCAGCGTAGGTTAGCTGAGGCATTCGGTCCGGAGTCCTCTGGGTCACTAAGGACGACATGATCCGCAGCCACCTCCTCCCAGCCACGTACAAGTCCACTGGTTTCTTGGGACTGTAAATCATCCCTAAAAGACTGCTGCTGATGATGCTGAGTGCCAGGCTCCACCTCCATGCTGACACAATCCTCCTCCTCCTCCTCTTCCTGTGCGATGGGTGGGACAGAAGGAACACTGTCTGGGTAAAGGGGGCCTTGAGAGGCAAGAAAGTCCTCCTCTTCCTGCCTCTGTTCTGCCTCAAGTGCCTTGTCCATTATTCCACGCAGCGTATATTCCAACAGGTGGACAAGAGGTACAGTGTCACTGATGCATGCACTGTCACTGCTCACCATCCTCGTGGCCTCCTCAAATGGTGCCAGGACAGTGCATGCATCCCTGATCATGCCCCACTGGCGTGGTGAAAAAAACCCGAGCTCCCCTGACCCTGTCCTGGTGCCGTAGTCGCACAGGTACTCATTGATGGCCCTCTGCTGCGTGTGCAGCTGCTGCAGTATGGCCAACGTTGAGTTCCACCTGGTGGACATGTCACATATAAGGCGGTTCTTGGGCAGGTTCAACTCCTTTTGCAGCTCAGCCAGGCGAGCACTGGCATTATAAGATCTGCGGAAATGCACACAGACTTTCCTGACCTGCCTCAGGACATTCTGTAAGCCCGGGTACCTGCCCAAGAACGGCTGAACCACCAGGTTAAGGACGTGAGCCACACAGGGCACATGGGTCAGTTGTCCCTGTCGGAGGGCGGAGAGGAGGTTGGTGCCATTGTCGCAAACCACCATTCCTGGCTTAAGCTGGCATGGCGTCAACCACCTCTCGGCCTGCCCCTGCAGAGCAGACAGAACCTCTGCCCCAGTGTGGCTCCTGTCCCCCAAACACACCAGCGCAAGCACGGCATGGCATCTTTTTGCCTGCGTACTTGCGTAGCCCCCTGAATGCCTACGGAGCACCGCTGGTTCCGAGGACAAAGCACAGGACGAGACCATGGAGGAAGAAGAAGAGGAGGGGGTGGAGGAGGGAGGTGTGTCACAACCAGTAGAAGCATTTTGGAGGCGTGGTGGCGGAACAACCTCCAACACTACTGCACCTTGTCCTGCATCCTTCCCAGCTGCCAAAAGAGTGACCCAATGGGCCGTGAAAGAAAGGTAACGTCCCTGTCCATGCCTGCTGGACCATGAGTCAGCGGTAATATGCACCTTTCCGCTGACCGCCCTGTCCAGCGAGGCCAAGACATTGCCTTCCACATGCCGGTAGAGAGCCGGAATCGCCTTCCGTGAGAAAAAGTGGCGTTTGGGAACCTGCCACTGAGGAACCGCACATTGCACAAACTCACGGAAGGGGGCCGAGTCTACCAACTGAAAAGGCAGCAGTTGAAGCGCTAGCAATTTAGCCAAGCTAGCATTCAACCACTGGGCATGTGGATGGCTGGGAGTGAACTTCTTTCGACGGTCCAGCAGCTGGGGCAGGGAAATTTGCCTGCTAGAATCGGACGTCGGTGTACTGCTAGCAGAGTGCCCGCAAGTACTTGGCTGTGACACACCTAATTCTACACCTTCATTCCTCTCAGTGCAGGTTTCAGAGAGGACTGAAGGTATAGTGGGGTTGGAGATCCCAGCTGATGCGGTGCAAGGAGAGATCCGCTTTGTTCTTTGGTGTGGGTCTTTAAGGTAGGCTTGCCAACGAGCTGCATGGCAGGTCAACATATGTCTGGTCAAGCATGTGGTGCCCAAGCGGGTGATGTTTTGGCCACGCGATATACGCTTGAGACATATGTTGCAAACAGCAGCTGTGTGATCTGATGCACTCGACTCAAAAAAGGCCCACACCAAATAACTTTTTGAATAACGGGCAGAGGCAGCGCCCTGCACAGGCGGAGCTCTGCGGTGTGATTTTGTCGGTGTGCTGCCCTGACGCTGGCCCCCTGAGGGCATCCTGCCTTGTTGGAGATGTGCCTCCTCCTCATCCTCCTCCTCCTCCTCCTCCTCCTCTCTCCTATTAGGCACCCACGTGGAGTCAGTGACCTCATCATCCCCTCCCTCCTCATCACTGGAGCCAATCTGGCAGTATACTGCAGCTGCTGGAACATGACTGCCAGATTGGTGTCCTTCTTGGGTATCCCCTCTCTCTGCTCTCACGCTACTGCCTTCCTCTAGCTGGGTATCATCATCAGACCCTTCGAAACGCTGGGCATCCTCCTAGAGCATGTACCCAACACTGTGCTCAAACAGTTCGGGGGACTCCTCAGGAGGACATGGTTGGTCTAGGGAAGGAGTGACTGAAGATGACATTGATACGAGGGAAGAGGACGCTTTGGCAGCTGCTTTGCCAGTACCCTGAGCCTGGGTGAGAGAGGATGAGGAGGATGAGGAGGGCTTGGTCATCCACTCTACCAAGTCTTCGGCATGATGCGGCTCAACACGTCCAGCTGCCGAAAAGAAGGACAAGCGTGTTCCATGGCCACGTGCTGATGGCGATGCACCGCGTCCACGACCAGCACTGTTGTCTCTAGACACAGAGCCTGCTTGCCCTCTTTTATTGGCTCCTGACTGTCTGCCTCTCCTTGTTTGCCTTCCAGGCATTCTAATGACCTGCAGGGAGATGGGAAAACCAGCAATAAGGCCTAGCTTCAGGAGTATATTTTGCAGGAATCACACTACGCCTGCTGTAAGTGCTGCAAATGCCTGTTGGTGTAACACACCAGGAAAACACAGCAATACGGGCTAACTTCAGGTTTATAATGTGCAGGAGGCACACTCCGCCTGCTGTAAGTGCTGCAAATGCCTGTTGGTGTAACACACCAGGAAAACACAGCAATACGGGCTAACTTCAGGTGTATAATGTGCAGGAGGCACACTCCGCCCGCTGTAAGTGCTGCAAATGCCTGTTGGTGTAACACACCAGGAAAACACAGCAATACGGGCTAACTTCAGGTGTATAATGTGCAGGAGGCACACTCCGCCCGCTGTAAGTGCTGCAAATGCCTGTTGGTGTAACACACCAGGAAAACACAGCAATACGGGCTAACTTCAGGTGTAATATGATCAGGAGGCACACTCCGCCCGCTGTAAGTGCTGCAAATGCCTGTTGGTGTAACACACCAGGAAAACACAGCAATACAGGCTAACTTCAGGTGTATAATGTGCAGGAGGCACACTCCGCCCGCTGTAAGTGCTGCAAATGCCTGTTGGTGTAACACACCAGGAAAACACAGCAATACAGACTAACTTCAGGTGTATAATGTGCAGGAGGCACACTCCGCCCACTGTAAGTGCTGCAAATGCCTGTTGGTGTAACACACCAGGAAAACACAGCAATACGGGCTAACTTCAGGTGTAATATGATCAGGAGGCACACTCCACCCGCTGTAAGTGCTGCAAATGCCTGTTGGTGTAACACACCAGGAAAACACAGCAATACGGGCTAACTTCAGGTGTATAATGTGCAGGAGGCACACTCCGCCCGCTGTAAGTGCTGCAAATGCCTGTTGGTGTAACACACCAGGAAAACACAGCAATATGGGCTAACTTCAGGTGTATAATGTGCAGGAGGCACACTCCGCCCGCTGTAAGTGCTGCAAATGCCTGTTGGTGTAACACACCAGGAAAACACAGCAATACAGGCTAACTTCAGGTGTATAATGTGCAGGAGGCTTAGCAACAATGACACTGACACTGTCCCCTGCCTATCCTTCTCTCTCCCTGCACACAAGGTTTATCAAAGAATATGACACTGACACTCTCCCTGCCTATGCTTCCCTCTCCCTGCACACAAGGTTTAGCAAAGAATATGACACTGACACTGTTCCCTGCCTATCCTTCTCTCTCCCTGCACACAAGGTTTATCAAAGAATATGACACTGACACTCTCCCTGCCTATCCTTCTCTCTCCCTGCACACAAGGTTTAGCAAAGAATGTGACACTGACACTGTCCCCTGCCTATCCTTCTCTCTCCCTGCACACAAGAATAGCACAAAGAATATCACACTGTCCCTGCCTATCTTTTTCTTTCCCTGTGCCGGAACACACTACACAAGGCCGCCGTGCTGGCGGCCTTTTATAGTGTGGGGCGTGTGCTAAACCCCCTGAGCTATAATTGGCCACAGGCAACCTGCCTGTGGCCAATTATGGCTCTCCTAGCTGCCGGCGCTGTGATTGACCAAGCATGCGGGGTCACAGTGCATGCTTGGCCAATCACAGCACCGGGATTGCACTGCGATGGCGCAGTGTATTGTGGGCCGTTCGCGTCACTTGAATTTGGCGCGAACGGCCCAAATCGTTCGATGTTCGCCAAACGGTCGAACAGCCGATGTTCGAGTCGAACTTATGTTCGACTCGAACACCGAGCTCATCCCGAATGCTTAGTGTCATTTAAACCACCTTCTGTAATCCCATTCCCAATCATTTCTTCATGCCTGCTTTGCAATTTCCGGCTGCACTGTAGTGCATTAAAACAAGCCATACATGTCACATTTAACATGCATTGCCTTGCATGGCTCTATTCATAGGTTCATTCATAGTAGGTAAAGTTGAATAAAAACAATAGTCCACCCAGCTTAACCTTAGTAGGTGTATGTGTGTCAATGTCGATAATTATTTCCCATATTCCTGTATGTTGTGTTCACTAAGATGTACGTCCAATAGTCTTTTAAAAATATCAATACTCCTTGCTGACAACACCAATTGTGGAAGAGAGTTCCACATCCTTATTGCCCTGACAGTGAAAAACCCCCTATGCAGCTTAAGGTTAAACTGCTTCTTCTCCAATCTCATTGAGTGGCCCTGTGTCCTCTTGCATTCCCTGAGACTGAAAAATGTTCTTATCAGCTAGGATCACCATTGAGGTATTTGTATATTGCTATTGTAGCACACACACCCCCTTCTCCTTGTCTGCTTCGGCTCCTCTTAGGAGAAAGGGGCACACCGCACCACAAGCCCGTACCCTCCTGTGTTAAGAGGTTAGGCGGTGTTGTTTTTTGGGCCTTGTCTGCAGCCGGAGCATAAAGTCCTCCTGAGAATGATTCTCACCTCTACAGTGTGTAGATGCAAGTCCTTGACTTCCCCAGGAACGTAAATGTCCACACCAGCTGAAAGTCCAACTCATTATTTATTTTCCACTTGCACAACACATATTCTCTGGGATAGACGAAAGGTTGGAGCCAAGATACAGGACAGCTTTAAGGTGTGGAGGAGGTCCAGGCACAAACGTAGCTCAAACTCTTAGGACTGTTCAGATTCTCAAACAGTTTTGGCGCATGGTCTCTGCCACAGACCATGAGGTTGGTCTCTGCCACAGACCTTGTGAATAGGGTCACTGCCACTGACCTGGCGAACAGGGTCACCGCCACTGACCGGTGAATATGGTCACTGCCACTGACCTGGTGAATATGGTCACTGCCACTGACCGAGTGAATCTTGATTTCCTTCCTTGGACATAGCCCCTTTCAGGGAGAAGACATCCCCCCAGAGAGTCAACAGACCACTTCCTTTACCGTGTCCACAGCACCGGTCCTTCGGAACAGATCCTCCCTTCTCTTAGGGTGCGGGTCCCCTCGCAAGGTGGCACCCTGGACTCCTCGATCCCTTGCGGACCCCAGCCGAAGGCTGCTGGGCTCCAGGCCGTTACTGCAACTCCTGGGCCTCCATGCCCAGGCGAACAGGAACGGTGAGGTAGTACCTCACCCCAGGCTAAAGGTGCCTGAGGTGGAACCGGAACAAAGCCTCCGGGCCTAGGGCATCCAGAGATGACGAACCACACACACACACACCCAGGCTGAAGGTGCCTGGGCATGGACGGACGAAGACCCCCTTTCTCAGAAGATGGCCGCCCCTTGTATACCCTCTCCCGGCATGCACAGCAGGTTCCGCGCCCCACTGTACGGCTACCGAGAGGGGACACAAAAGGCACAGCACTGCGCTCGCGGTTCAACCCTGGCCCAGAATGGCAGCGCCACCCACCGACCACAGGGAACACATCACCAGCATTAACCCCTGAGAACAAAAATGGTCCATGAATCCTATCAATTTAATGTGTCTGAGCCTGGTTACCACTCAGACACTTCCCTTAAATTAAACACCCCGCTACACTATCATATCTCCTCTCAAGCGCCTCTTCTCTGAGGAGAAAAAATGAGAGCTTGTTCCTCGCGACTGAAGTCTTCCTGTCCCCTTATTCATTTTGTTGCTTTTCTCTGTCCAGATCCAGCATATACTTCCTGAGGACTGGTGACCAGAACTGGATGGAATACTCCAGATGTGGCTGAACCGGAGTTTTATAAAGTGTCAGGATTATAGTTTTATCTCTGGAGTAAATACCATTTTTTATGCATGCTAATAGTCTGCTGGCTTTGCTTGCTGCAGCTTGACATTGCATGCTATTGCTCAGTCTGCTTTCTACCAGGACCCCCAGATCTTTCTCCATCCTTGATTCTCCCAGAGTTTCTCCCCCAAGTGAGTAGTTTGCGTTTATATTTTCTAGCCCAAAAGTGCAGCACTTTACATTTCTCAACATTAAAAGCTCTGTAGCGGATGGTTGCTACTAAATACACCATATCACCCTGCTGCCAGACCTCCATATATCACTCTCAGAGACAATGAGCAGTCATTTGTTTTGTTTTGTTTTTGTTTATTTGGGGGATATAACTTGGTTGGGGAAAGGGAATATGGGATGCCCATAGAACAGATCACTTTGTCATCATATTTAAAGAATTGTTGAATGGATTAAACCTTGAAGAACTGATAGACACTAACATTCACAGTCACTTCCCCTGCATCAACTCCCGCAGGCTGTTACTCCTCTTCTGCACCAACTCCTGCAGACTATTGCTCCCAGGACTCCTTTCCTCCTGCACAAACTTCACTGTGCAATGCTAGCTTCTCCACCCCATCATCTTCACATTTACAACAGGGATCACACTGAATGGTCCCAGATGCTGGCTGAACTTGCTGACTGAATAATAGGCCAGGGGTCTGCAGTACCCCTTTTTGCAGCCTAGATGTTTAGCAGCTTGCATTAGTTGGTGGACTACTGATCCCAGCTAGCCCAACTTGCAAATCCTGTGCCCGCAGGCCATATTGATTTGACACAAAACCCCACAGTTTCTCCTCTGGCCTTACACCCAGCTCCCCTGGCATGCCTCTTCCAGATATCCAATGTGTCTCACTCATCGACCTTCTCCTGCCCTGAGTCCATGGTGAAGATGAAGAACATAACCGGACATGCGTAGCGACTGCTTCTCCAGCCCCTCTGTTCCAAGACACCTCTTCCATGACTGTGTAAGGATGAGGCTCCCTCCCAGCTCCGGGCTCCTCCGCCGAGGCGCGCACCCCCCAGATAGGGATGGGCCTCCTGCTGCGATCTAACACTCCATTCTTAACTTCTCCCAGCCGACAACTCCCCTCCAGTGAGCTGGACAAAAGCTTAAGTAGGAGGCCTGCCAACTGCCAATTCCAGTTGGGGATTGGTCAGGGCTCCTTACATGAGCTCCCTGTCACTCCAGCCCTCAGTACTGCACCTCTTCCAGAACATTCTCCCTGGAAGCAGGGGAGGCGCCCAAGAACTGAAGCACAGGTGGTCACACCCACTGCTAGACTAACAACTCCCTGCCCCCAGATCAAAACAAGCAGGCCTAGCCTAAAGCATAGGCCTGCCTAAATTTACCTGCCTGGCAGATACCACACAAAGATCCTCACCTCTAGCACTTACTTATGGTAGAGGGTGCTACACCTCATTTGCCATGTATTTGTCAACCCCATTATTTTATTTAGGTCTTCCTGTAAAATTTCTATATCCTGATGTGAAGATATTGACCTGCTTATTTTTGTTTTCGTCCGCAAAAACTGAGATTGAGCTATTTATACTGACCTCTATATCAATTATGAAGAAAATAAACAGAATTGGTCCTAAGACAGAGCCGTAGGGTACCCCACTTACCACTCCAGACCAGTTTGAGTAAATGTTATTTATCATCACCCTTTGAACGTGCCCCTATAACCAGTTTTATATCCAAGAACAAACCCTATGGTCCATGCCTACAGACCTCAGCTTGTAGATTAAGCGTTTATGGGGAACTGTATCGAAAGCGTTTGCAAAATACAGATACACAACATCCACAGGCCTTCCCCTGTTTAGATGGAACCTCACTTCCTTGTGGAATGTTAACAGATTGGTCTGGCAGGAACAACCCTTCAGAAACCCACGCTGATTACTGGTAATGATACCTGTTTTCATCAGAAAATGATTGAATATAGTCCCTTATGATCCCTTCCAATAGTTTCCATACCATTGAGGTTAGACTGAATGGCCTGTAATTTCCAGGTATATGTCTCTGCCCTTTTTTGAAAATTGGTGCCACGTGGGCTTTTCTCCAATCAGCTGTTACCATTTCTGTTAATATGCTGTCCATCAAAGATTTTTTCAATTCCTTCAGCTTAGGCATGCGTTAAAAACACAGGGTCGCTTACGGGAATTTAAGTTTAATAAGTCAGTGGTGATAGCCTTGTTGGATAAGACAGGGCAAAAAAAAAGGGTCTGATATCACAATTATATGATATATTATTTGATAAATTTAAAAAATCTGTAGATATACCACCAAGATTAGCCTGGTCAGGGGATATTGGGCCAATTTCAGATGAACAGTGGGCACAGGTACTATCAGTAATACCTCAGGCCTCTCTATCTCCAACGCAAAATTTAACACAATTATTTATCCTACATAGGGCACATTACACACCAGAGAAATTATTTAAATGGAAATGTAGAGATAGAGACCAATGTCCTAGATGTGAAGGGAGAGTAGCCAATCTAATACACATGTTATGGAGATGCCCTAAACTTCATCGCTATTGGTCTGGGGTGGAGCTAAAGGATTCTGACGTCACCACACTTCAGATGGCTGGCGTGTCAGCTATCAATAAATTGTTTCCTTTTTTATGAAACTTGCTGCACCATGAAGTTCTTTATTATTATTTCCCCAACCAATTCCTTAATGTGTGAGGGGTGATATATGGTTGTTACACCTTGGAAAGTTTTCATCTGCCGCATCCCTAAAGAAGGAGGAACCTGGAGGATGGTATGATCTTTGCCGCAGCAGTTTAAATGAATCCTATGTGCTGAGCTCGTATGACCTCTGTTACGGGGGTCCATCTGTTCCGGTAAGGAGACACCTGTTATCTGCTAAATATTGTTTTTCACCTGTTGGAAGGAAAAAGTTTTAAGAAGATTGTTTTTCTCTCCACTTTTTGTATTGCTCTTTTTTCTCTGCTGCTCCTATGGACATTTTTGAATATTTTATTTTATACAAAATTTTTGGACCTTTGTGTCCTGTATTATTTATATTTATGTGCTTGTGCATATTTTGGTACACTTCATTTTAAAGGTGTTTATTCACCCTTTCACATCACATGTCATTTGTGACAAATTGTCTTCGTTTCAGTTAAGGATGTGCATTATATTCACATTTAACATTTCATTGTAGTTTAATATTCTAACTATTAATAATTGCAGCACCATCACTTTTTTCACCTATAGGGAATTTTTTCCCGTTTTTAGGATTTTGATCCTGACCATTCTCACCATTTTTTCACTTGGATGTGATCCCGGGTGTTTTCTTTTTGGGGTAGCGCGGATATTTCCACATTACACGGTATCTATGATTAATAGTGTATTTGAGAGTGGGATGCTTATGGAGCCTGGGGGTTGTCTTCTGGGTATACTGGATGAATCAATAATCCCAGAGGATTATACTGTTTCAATAAATAGAAGTCTATTCCAGGCTCGTAAGCTTATTGCACAAAGTGGTTATCACCATACCCACCCACTGTAGCAGAGTGGAAAATACAAGTAAGGGAAACTGTAAATAAGGAAAAGTATACTTTCTTACGCAGAGGTTTGCCTGGGAAATTTGAAAAAATATGGAGAAGGTGGTGTGATATCTTGGAGGTATGAGGGGAGGAGGGATGGGTGAGTAGAGATGGGAGAGGGGGGAGACCATGGGGGCTAGGGGTAAGGGGGATGCGATCTGTGTTTTTTGTTAATTATTTATTTTTCTTTGTTTTTTTTGTTTTTTGTTTTTGTTTTTATTCTTTTCTCCTCTCAGTGCGGGCTTGGGTTGTATGTTGTATTTGGTGTTTTTGTTGTTTGTATGTAAAAAATAAATAAAAAGATGATTTGATTGAATATGCTGTCCATAAAGATTGGGAATAATTGTCTAACTAACCTGACTGAGTTCTCTGAGGACTCTCGGGTGCAAGCTATCCCATCCTGGTTATTTTTGTTTGTGTTAAAGCGAACCTTCAGTCATTTTTTTTTTACTTTCCATCTATTAAATCTTCTGCCCTTGTTATTTTAACTTTGCATAGTAAAACTTTTTTTTTTTCTGCTAGTAAATACCTTATACAGCCCACTTCCGGTTTCTTGTCTGGTCATTAGCCTAGGCTTATGACATCATGCAAAGCTCTCTCTCTCACTCTCATGAGAGTTTGCCAGGAAGGGAGGGGGGTGAGTCATAAGAGGGCCAATGAAAGCTGCAGGGCTGAAGAGCTGGAGGTATGCCTCTGTGTGTCTGTGTAAATCCAGGAAGTGAACAGGCACCAGCTTCAGCTGCCCACAGTTAGAATGGCTGCAGCCAGACTTAGTGAAGGGAGATTTCTGCAGCATATTTGGCAAGTACAGAATCACAGAATATATAAAATAATATGCAAAGTGGTTGGAGGGAAGATTAAGAATGGCAAAGATGTTTTTATTTCAGATTATGTGAGCAGACTACAGTTCCTCTTTAAGCTTTTCTAGTCTTTTCTAAACTTCAGCCTCTGTTAGCCACAAGGGTACGTCCTGCGACGTGTTACTAACAGTAAAGTCATGGTTGGTATACCCCTCCTTTTCCTGTATAAAAACTGAGGAGAAGAAAGCATTTAGTGCAGTTACCTTCTCCGTGTTATCTGTACCCATCCTCCCAATGCGCTCTGACCTCGCTTTTTTACTGTTAATATATATATAAAAAATTGGTCACTGAAGATATCCTTGGTCATTCAAGATCACTGAAAAGATCCTTTAAATCCTCAAAAAAAAAAAAAAAAACACACTCTGAAAGCATGCAGGCCCACACAGTTGCAGCATAATAATATGTGTAAATGCACCGTAACATTTACAGTAGTTAAAATTATTTAATGGAAAAGGGTGGATGGGTGGATGAATAATAAATGTGTCCCTACAATACCTGATTAATTAATATATATATATATATATATATATATATATATATATATATACATACATACATACTGTATATAGACAGTGCCTTGAAAAAGTATTCATACCCCTTGACATTTTCCACATTTTGTCATTCTGTCAGCCAAAAGTGAAAAAAAAAATATTGGGATTTTATGTGATAGACCAACACAAAATGGCACATAATTGAGAAGTGGAAGGCAAATGTTAAATGGGTTTTAAAATTGTTTACAAATAAATATCTGAAAAGTGTTGTGTGCATTTGTATTCATCCCCCCTGAGTCAATACTTTGTAGAACCATCTTTCGCTGCAATTACAGCTGCAAGTCTTTTTGGGGATGTCTCTACCAGCTTTGCACATCTAGAGAGGGAAATTTTTGCTCATTCTTCTTTGCAAAATAGCACAAGCTCTATCAGGTTGGATGGAGAGCGTCTGTGAACATCAATTTTCAAGTCTTTCCACAATTCTCAATTGGATTTAGTTCTGGACTTTGACTGGGCCATTCTAACACATGAATATGCTTTGATCGAAACCATTCCATTGTAGCTTTTGCTGTATGTTTAAGGTCGCTGTACTGCTGAAAGATGAACCTCCGCCCCAGTCTTAGGTCTTTTGCAGACTCTAACAGGTTTTCTTCTAAGATTCTCCCGTATTTGACTCCATCCATCTTCCCATCTACTCTTACCAGCTTCCCTGTTTCTGCTGAAGAAAAGCATCCCCACAACATGATGCTGTTATCACCATGTTTCACGTTGGGGATGGTGTGTTCAGGCTGATGTGCAGTGTTAGTTTCCCGCCACGTGTAGGGTTTTGCTTTTAGGCCAAAAATTTCAATATTGGTCTCATCTGACCAGGGCACCTTCTTCCACATGTTTGCTCTGTTCCCCATATGGCTTCTCGCAAACTGAAAACGGGACTTCATATGGCTTTCTTTCAACAATGGCTTTTTTCTTGTCACACTTCCATTAAGGCCAGATTTGTGGAGTGCATGACTATAGGTTGTCCTGTGGACAGATTCTCCCACCTGAGCTGTGGATCTCTGCAGCTCCTCCAGAGTTATCATGGGCCTCTTGGCTGCTTCTCTTATTAAAAGCTGTCCTTGCCTGGCCTGTCAGTTTAGGTGGATGGTCATGACTTGGTAGGTTTGCAGTTGTGCCGTACTCTTTCCATTTTCAGATGATGGATTGAACAGTGTTCTGTATGATGTTCAAAGCTTGGGATATTTTTAACCTAACCCTGCTTTAAACTTTAAAACCCACAACTTTATCCCTGACTGGTCTGGTGTCTTCCTTGGCCTTCAGGATGCTGTTTGTTCACTAAGGTTCTCTAACAAACCACTGAGGGCTTCACAGAACAGCTGTATTTATGCTGAGATGAAATTACACACAGATGGACTCTATTTACTTATTATGTAACTTCTGAAGTCAATTGGTATCACTAGATTTTAGATAGGGGTATCAGAGTAAAAAAATACAAATGCATGCCACACTTTTCAGATATTTATTTGTAAAAAGATTTTAAAACCATTAATCATTTTCTTTCCACTTCACAATTATATGCCACTTTGTGTTGGTCTACCACAATAAATCCCTATAAAATACATTTACGCTTTTGGTTGTAACATGACAAAATGTGAAAAATTTCAAGGTGTATGAATACTTTTTCAAGGCACTGTATATACTGTATATATATATATATATATATATATATATATATATATATTGATTTATAAAAAAAATCTGATATTTGATAAAAAAAACGAGTTAGCTTATTGGGTCATTTCCTTAAACAATTGTGATTTTATGGCCAAATGTACAAATGTATTGTTTTATTTTTTAGCGCCAAAATTTTAGTTCCCTGTGAAGCACTATTGTTGTACACACTAACAACATTCACACAGGCAGATGAACAAACAACAAACAAAACCTTCATAAAACTTTACACAAAATAAACCAGTTTACATTTAGGTTAAACATTACACATTAAAAAACAAAAACAAAAAAAAAAAACAACATGATAATGTAAGTAGTACAACTGCAAGCAATACTTTTCAAGTGTTTTTGTCTTGTTTTTTTTTTTCTATACTACAGTATAAATGCAAGGTTGAAAGCCTAGAAGAGAATAAGAGAAAAAAGATATACCACTTTGTGTTTAATGAGAATCAAGGCAATAAATTCATTAATCATCATTTTATGCCTCATCAAACACTTTCCAAGTTCCTCCATGGGAGTTATACAAATTAGCCACTGAAAAGGCAGTAATTTTAGTTTAGCTAAGTAAATGCTTTTTGATTGCCTCCTTCAACAATGCTTCCCCTGACAAGCTAATAAATCAGTCTTTTCTGTCTCAGGAGCTCAGCAAGTGCCAACAATAAAGCGCACATTTTTTTAAGCCTCAATTTCAGTTACAGCAAGCTTACACAGATAGTTTAAAAGATCAAAGCATAGCTACATTATTACAAAAAAAGTGTTGTCTTTTTTTTTGCATAAACACAGAGCCTAGTGAGAGAATGTTCAGGAAACACTAATAATAAGTAAAAGAAAGAAACAGAAGTAAGTTTGAAACACCACTCCACATCCCCAAAAGAAAACAAAATCGAATCACAATGACCTTATGTACACAGGTTCACCATTCAATCTCATCCCTCTTGTTGTTTGCGGAAGAGGAGAGGTAGTAATATTACAATTGTTTCACAGTTGTATCTTGAAATATCTACATTGCTACCCAGACAGACAGCTGGGGAGTGGTCACATAAATCTAAAGGATGCTATTGTCAAAAGGAACAGATTACTGGAGAAAGCGGAAAAAACAACTATATTTAATCTGAGAGCAATATATTCCTCAACTGGTCTAGGACTTAGGTGGTTTGGGTCAACTCAGCAGATGTCTCAGATTCAGGTAGTGCTGTCTGTTTTCAAGCATCCTTGTATAAATATCATCCTTGTTTTCATAATTTGGCATATTTAACAAGCTATCAAAAACTTAAATTCATGTTTTTCTTAAATTCTATGGCTTTTAACGAAAGTTACAATCATTAACGAACATCACAATATTCAATTCTTTCTTTTTCAAATATTTTATTAAAGATTACACAATACAATTCATATACGTTATACAAGATTTTGAAATTAAGTAGATAAGTGTAGATGGAATTTTTATCTTCTCTACAATTTTGTATATAAATATGAAAAGGAAATTTGTTATCGAAAATAAATGCATAAGTAATAATAATCATTAAAATAAATAGTATAATAAAAGAGGGAAGAGAGAGAAAAAAGAAAAAGGGAGGATGGGGGGAGAAGGGAAAAGAGTAATATTGTAATAAAAAAGCCTATCTTATACCATTTGTAATCAGATTTATCAATATCTAATCGTAAGGAATACATAAAAGAAGATGAATAACTCAATTGGGCATTCTAATAGAAGACAGTCATGATCAACTTAAATCGTATCAGGGGCCAAGGTCCGACTAGGTGGCTTGGCATGTCCTGATGGTGAAAAGGGTCGTCACTGTCTAAAATGGACAACTATGTATCCGACTAAAGCCGTAAATGATAGATCAGTGAACTAAATCATCCGTGGTATAAGTATACACTGTTTTATTGGGTAGGGATACATTTTGTGAGCCTCTAGTATGTTCGTTAAGGTCAGGGAGACGGTGGGGAAGGGATAGAAAGTGGAAAATATCTCCAGAGAGAGTCAGGAGTTGAGGAATATGTGTCTAGATAGGATTGGGGAGTGATTAAAGTATTGTAATTAAGTCAGTACCAGTGTAAGGTCAAAGCCTTGCGGTAGGTGGTGGTATATCCATGGGCTCCAAAGTGCTTTGAATTTAGTAATTTTATCTAAATAGATCGCTTCTGTTTTAGCATGAATCAATGCCTGATTAATTCTATGTTTGACCGGTACAATACTTAAAGTGGAAGTTTTCCATGCGAAAGCAATTGATTGTTTTGCAGCTGTAGTTACATATAACATCAGTTTAAATTGTCGGTTAGTAATGTTTTGGGGCTTACTATTTAAAAGAGCTACCGTGGGGTCTGGTTGCAAAGTGGTGCTAAACATGGTGGATAATAGATCAAATATTTTTTTCCAAAAGGTAAGAACAATGGGACAAGTCCACCAAATATGTAATTGTGTGCCTTTGTCAGTGCAACCTCTAAAGCATTGTGCAGGATATTGTGGGTGGAATTTAGAGATTCTAGCAGGAACTAAGTACCATCTTGTGAGAACCTTGTAGTTCGTTTCTAGGGCAGCAATATTTGGTGTTGCTGAGTTTGTTGCTTTCCATGTTTGTGGCCAGTTTAAATTTCCAGGTTGGAGATTCAAATCGGATTCCCATTTAGATGTGTATGGTGGAAAGTTTTCAGAGATAGGAATCAGTAATTGTCTGTATAGTTCTGAGATCAAGCCTCGTTTATGTGGGTCAGTAATGCAGGTATGTTCAAAAGTCGTGCGGTCATCAGTGAGTAAATTCTGAGGGTTGTTTAGCTGTATAAAATTTTTAATTTGTAAGTATCTGAAGGTTTCTGTAGTAGGTAGGTCATAGGTTTCACTAAGTGTAGGGAAGGGGATGATTTCATTTGATTCAATAAATTGGTGTGTTCGTATTAGTCCTTTTTTAGAGCAAGTTGAAAAAGAGGATGGGAAGGTCCAGGCCGGATAGAAATCAGGGTTATGTAAAAAGGAAAGAAGAGGGCTATGCAAGGATTGTAGTCCAAATCTGAATTTGAACCTGTCCCAGATAGTCAGACTATGTTTGGTGATTGGATTAGAAATTTTCCGTCGGAGTGAAGGGGGAAGCCATAGGATATTTGCCAATGAAAGGGGGTCGCAATCGGCCGATTCGATCGAAACCCATAGTGGAATTTCTTTAGTGGCATGATATTTAGGGAGTTGGGCAAGTTGGGCAGCATAGTAATATTTGCTAAAGTTGGGTACACTCAGACCTCCCTGTGTTCAGGGTGTAAAAAGGGTATTTTGTGATAAGCGTGGTTTAATTTTGCCCCATATAAATTGCAATACTTTGCGTTGGATGATTCGGAAAAAGTAGGCTGGGACCCGGATTGGAAGGTTTCTAAAAAGATATAAAAGTTTTGGCAATATGGACATTTTGACCACAGTTATTCTACCCAACCATGCCAGTGGTAATGTGGACCAATTCTTCATCAATGAGGTAAGTTGTTTTAGTAAAGGAGGGTAGTTTGCTTGATATAAATTAGACGGATCAGCTGTAAATGAGATACCTAGGTAGGTAATATGTGTGTTAGACCAGGTAAAGGGAAGAGAGTCTTGTAGTTCCGTAAGTAATTCTAAAGGGAGTGAAATATTCAGGGCTTTGGATTTTTGGTTGTTTATTTTCAGTCCGGAGATCATACTAAATTTAGTAAGTGTGTCTATAAGGTTAGGTGCTGATGTTAAGGGAGACGTGAGAAAAATCAAAATGTCGTCAGCAAACATACATAACTTATGTTGATGTCCTCTAGAGTTGAGCGGGTAGCTGGATATTCGGGTCCGGCGGGTTCGGCCGAACTTCGGAAAAAAGTTCGGATTCGGGACCGAACTTTAACCCCAACCCGGACCCGGACCCGGACCCCATTGAAGTCAATGGGGACCCGGACTTCTGACGACTAAAAAGGCTCTAAAAAAGTAATGGAAAGGGCTAGAGGGCTGCAAATGGCAGCAAAATGTTGTTAAGAACATGGCAAGTGCTCTGCAAACAAATGTGGATAGGAAATAACTTAAAAGAACATAAAAAAAATTAAAAAATAAAAAAATATGCTGGAGGCCCCCTTTTCAGCAGAAGAGGTACAGGAAGTCATTAAGAACCTCAGAAACTCAACGGCACAATGCCACACATATGGTGGGAATGCCCCAGAATACGCCCTTTCTGGAATAAATTATTTAATTTAATGGATAAGCTAGTGGGAAAATAAAATACTTTGAAATAAAAATGTAGCGGGGTGCTAAATTTAAGGAAAGTGTTTGAGTGGTAAATAGGCTCAAATACCCTAATTCTGTAGGATTCATGGACCATTTTGTCCTCGGGGGACAGTATTGGTGTGCAGTTCCCTGCGGCCTACAGGTGGCGCCTTTTGTGTCCCCTCTTGGCAGTAGTACAGCGGGGCGGGGAACCTGCTGTGCATGCCGGGAGAGCATATAAAAGGGGCAGACCTTTGGCCTGGGGGCTGATGTCCAGTGGGGTCCGCGCCCAGGTGCCTTCGGCCTGGGTGCATGTGTTCCTGTTCCATCTCGGGCACCTTTAGCCCGGGGTGAGGTACTATCCTGGAGTTCTTGCTGCCCTGGGTATGGAGGCCTAGGGGCGGGAGTAAAGCCTGGAGTCCAGAGCCGCCTCGTGTAGGGGACCCTGTTCCAGGGAAGGGAGGATCATTCTGATGGACCGATGCGGGAGTCACGGTGAAGGAATGGTCTGTTGACTCCCTGGAGAGATGTCTTCCCCTTGATATGGGCTAGGTTCGTAGAAGGAGAAGCTCAAGGTCACCTTGACTGTATCAGAGGCCTTATTCAACCGGCCCGTAGCAGGGGCCTTATACACCCTGGTCTGTGGCTGAGACCAAAGTTCTCCAGGCCCGTGGCAGGGGCCTTGTACACCCGGTCTGTGGCAGAGACCAACCTCAATGTCTGTGGCAGAGACCGTGCGCCAAAAACTGTTTGAGAAACCTAAGCAGTGAAGTGAATGTGCTACGTTTGTGCCTGGACCTCCTCCACACCTTAAGCTGTCCTGTTTCTTTGCTCTAACCTTTTCTATCTGAGTACAGTTTATTTTGCCATGAGAGAATAAGAGTTGGAGTTTCAGCTGGTGTGGACATTGACTTTACTGGCAATTAAAGGACTTGCCTCTACCTACAGTAGAGGTGAGAATCATCCTCTGGAGGAGTTTTGACTCCGGCTGTGGACACGGCCCGTCAAGTACACCGCTCAACCTCTTTATATAGGATGATACGGGCTGGTAGTGCGGTGTGCCTTTCTCCCTCCTGCGAAGAGCCAACAACATAAAGGCAGGTAAGGGGGAAAGGATCTGTGCGCTACAAAAAAATAAAATAAAAATTTTAATCTTGGCCTAGCAGGACGAGGTCCATATGGAGTAGGAGGTTGAGGTGGCGGTGGATGTGGCTGTGTAGGTGGAAGCGGCGGTGGAGGAGGACGAGGTAGCCAACACTGGTTCAAAAATACAACAATGGCTGGGTAAGGCCGGTGATGTGTCGAATTCTGTCCCCTGTCGAATAGTGTCCGCCCTGTACTGTGCTTGCTGAGTATGTAGGACAAGGGGATTTCAAAAATCTCCCAAGACTAACGGCGCCTGCGTGTTGAGTTCAGGTGAAGGCCACACCATCCATGGTTCAAGCCGAGCCAAGCAAGGCCGCGATCGAAGCGAGCCCGTGAGGGGCCCTGTTACTATGTGCTACCGTATGTCCTCTTGGATGGTGGGGCTTGAACCTGCACTCACAGCGCAGGCGCCGTTCATCTTCGGAGATTTTGTGAATCTCCTTGTTCTCTGTACTGCGCAAGCGCTGCGCCTGCGCAGTACGGGCCGGGCACAATCCGATGGCCGGACAGTTTTTGTCACAACACCGGTATACATGTCTATTCTGCACAAGGTACGGACAAGTCCTGTGGGATCCATGCCTGGTTCATTTTAATGAACGTGAGCTTGTCCACATTGGCTCTGGACAGGCGGCTGCGCTTGTCTGTGATAACGCCCCCTGCCGTGCTAAATACACGTTCAGATAATACACTGGCTGCAGGGCAGGCCAGCACCTCCAAGGCATAAAGGGCAAGCTCAGGCCATGTGCCCAATTTGGAGACCCAGAAGTTAAAGGGGGCAGACCCGTCATCCAGTACGTGTAGGCCTGTGGACACATACTGCTCAACCATGTTGGTGAAATGCTGCCTCCTGCTAAGACGTTCCATCTCAGCTGGTGGTGCTGGTTGTTGTGGCGTGCTGACAAAGCTTTTCCACATTTCGGCCATGCTAACCCTGCCTTCTGAGGTGCTGCCGGTGCCCCGGCTGCGTTGGCGACCTCTTCCTCCTCCTCTGCCTTCGCCTTGTGCTTCCACCGTACGCCCGCTGTCAGGTGGGAATGCCACCAGCAGCGTGTCTACCAGCGTGCGCTTGTACTCGCGCATCTTACGATCCCGCTCCAGTGAGGGAATTAAGGACGGTACGTTGTCCTTGTAACGGGGATCCAGCAGGGTGGCCACCCAGTAATCAGCACCAGTTAAAATGTGGGCAACTCGGCTGTCGTTGCGGAAACACTGCAGCATGTAATCGCTCATGTGTGCCAGGCTGCCCAGAGGCAAAGAAAAGCTGTCCTCTGTGGGAGGTGTATCGTCTGTGTCCTCTGTATCCCCCCAGCCACGCACCAGTAATGGCCACGAGCTGGTCTGAGTGCCACCCTGCTGTGAACATGGCTCCTCCTCCTCCTCCTCCTCCTCCTCCTCCATCTCCTCCTCCACCTCGTCATCCTCCAGAACTGTGCCCTTTCTGCCGGACAATTGTGTACCTGGCGTTTGTTGGTGCAGGAACCCACCCTCGTAGCCACTTGTGAAAGACTGCCCTGAAAGCCTTTGAAATGATCCCGCTTCCTCCTCCTCCTCCTCATCCTCCTGTGCCACATCCTCTTCCATCATCGCACGAAGCGTTTTTTCAAGGAGGCATAGAACTGGGATAGTAACGCTGAGAACGGCGTCATTGGCACTGGCCATGTTGGTGGAGTACTCGAAACAGCGCAACAAGGCACACAGGTCTCGCATGGAGGCCCAGTTATTGGTGGTGAAGTGGTGCTGTTCCGCAGAGCGACTCACGCGTGATTGCTGCAGCTGAAACTCCACTATTGCCTGCTGCTGCTCGCACAGTCTGGCCAGCATGTGCAAGGTGGAGTTCCACCTTGTGGGCACGTCACATATGAGGCGGTGAGCTGGAAGGCCGAAGTTACGCTGCAGCGCTGACAGGCGAGCAGCAGCAGGGTGAGAACGCCGAAAGTGCGCACACACAGCCCGCACTTTCTGCAGCAGCTCTGGCATATTGGGGTAATTTTTAAGGAACCTCTGGACCACCAAGTTCAGCACATGCACCAGGCAAGGGATGTGCGTCAAACCGGCTAGACCCAGAGCTGCTACGAGATTTCGCCCATTATCGCACACCACCAGGCCGGGCTTGAGGCTCACTGACAGCAACCACTCATCGGTCTGTTGTTCCATGTCCCTCCACAACTCCTGCGCGGTGTGGGGATTTTCCCCCAAACAGGAAAGTTTTAAAACTGCCTGCTGTCGTTTACCCCTGGCTGTGCTGAAGTTGGTGGTGAAGGTGTTACGCTGAATGGATGAGGAGGCGGTAGAGGATGAGGAAGCGGAGAAGGAGGAGTTAGCAACAGGAGGCAAACTGAAGCGCCCTGCAATCCTCGGTGGTGGAAGGACATGCGCCAAACCGCTATCTGCCTCAGGCCCAGCAGCCACTGCATTTACCCAGTGTGCTGTTAGGGAGATATAACGTCCCTGACCGTGCTTACTGGTCCACGCATCCGTAGTTAGGTGGACCTTGCCACAGATGGCGTTGCGCAGTGCACACCTGATTTTGTCCCCCACCTGGTTGTGCAGGGAAGGGATGGCTCGCCTGGAAAAGTAGTGGCGGCTGGGCACGACGTACTGCGGGACAGCCAATGCCATCAGGCTTTTAAAACTCTGCGTCTCCACCAGACGGAATGACAGCATTTCAAAGGCCAGGAATTTTGAAATGCTGGCATTCAGGGCCAGGGATCGCGGGTGGCTAGGGGGGTACTTCCTCTTCCGCTCCAATGTTTGGGAGATAGAGAGCTGAACGCTTCCATGGGACATTGTGGAGATGGTCGGTGACCCAGGTGGTAGTGTTGCTGGCAGATCCTCTGTTTGCGGGGTGACAGGTGCCACTGTCACTACAGAGGTGGATGAAGAGGCCGAGACTGCAGCAGAAGAGGAAGCAGGAGGAGCCAGAGACCTTTCTTGGTTTCTGAGGTGTCTACTCCACTGCAGCTCGTGCTTTGCACTTAGATGCCTGGTCATGCAGCTTGTGCTCAGGTTGAGAACGTTTATGCCTCGCTTCAGGCTCTGATTGCACAGCGTGCAAACCACTCGTGTCTTGTCATCAACACACTGTGTGAAGAACTGCCACGCTAGGGAAGTCCTTGGACCTGGCTTTGGTGTGCTCGGTCCCTTGCTGCGTTGGGCAGTAGCAGATGTACTGTCTAGGGGACGAATGCTCCGTTTTTGCACCCTGCTCCCTCTTCTGCTGTGCTGGTGGCTCTGTGCGACCACCGCCTCTTCCTCCGAACTACACTGGTCACCTGCATAACGTTGATTCCATGTGGGGTCGAGGACCTCATCGTCCTCCACATCATCTTCCACCCAGTCTTCACCCCTGCCCTCCATGTCTGTCTGCACAATTGCGAAAGCAGCAGCAGTTGGCACCTGTGTTTCGTCATCATCCGAGACGTGCTGCGATGGTCCTCCCATGTACCCATCATGAAACATAAGTGGTTGGGCATCGGTGCACTCAATCTCTTCCACTTCTGGGGCAGGGCTAGGTGGATGGCCCTGGGAAACCCTGCTAACAGAGTCATCGAAAAGCAGAAGAGACTGCTGCATGATTTGGGGCTCAGACTGCTTGGCTGATTTGCAAGGGGGTGAGGTGAAAGACTGATGGACATGGGCTTCAGGTGCCAACTCTGATCTTTCAGCAGAAGAGTGGGTGGGAGACAATGTGAAGGAACCCGAGGCACTGTCAGCAACCCAATCTACTATCGCCTGTACTTGTCCTGGCCTAAACATTGGTACAGCCTCATTAGGCGTGACAAAATACCGCCGCAGGCTCGGTCGCCTACTCGCACCAGAGGAAGGTGTTTCACTTGTGCGTGTAGCTGGCACAGATCCACCACGTCCTCTCCCTGCAACAGGAGCTCCACCAGCAGCACCACGACCGGGGCCACCACGTCCCTTTGACCTTCCCCTCATATTTTCCAAATTTAGGATCTTGCCCTAAATGGCGTTTTTTGGAAGACCACAACACACCCACAGTACGTAATGGCTGAAACGCACAGCTACAGAACTGCAGAAAATGCTATTCAAAAAAAAAAGGTTGTTTTTTTTAGTATAGCACAGTACAAGGAAAATATATAGAAATTGTTTTTTTACACACACCTCCAGATGTGTATTTCACACTGCAAAATATTTTCTGTGGCCCTAAATGGCGTTTTTTGCCAGACCACAACACACCCACAGCACGTAACCGCTGAATCGCACAGCTACAGAAAATGCTATTCAAAAAAAAAGGTTGTTTTTTTTAGTATAGCACAGTACAAGGAAAATATATAGAAATTGTTTATTTTACACACCTCCACATGTGTATTTCACACTGCAATTTATTTTCTGTGGCCCTAAATGGCGTTTTTTGCAAGAGCACAACACAACCACAGTATTTAACCACTGAATCGCACAGCTATAGAAGTGCAGAGAATGCTATTCAAAAAAAATGTTTTTTTTTTTTAGTATAGCACTGTACAATATATAGAAATTGTTTATTTTACACACCTCCACATGTGTATTTCACACTGCAAAATATTTTCTGTGGCCCTAAATGGCGTTTTTTGAAAGAGCACAACACAACCACAGTATTTAACCACTGAATCGCACAGCTATAGAAGTGCAGAGAATGCTATTCAAAAAAAATGTTGTTTTTTTTAGTATAGCACTGTACAATATATAGAAATTGTTTATTTTACACACCTCCACATGTGTATTTCACACTGCAAAATATTTTCTGTGGCCCTAAATGGCGTTTTTTGCAAGAGCACAACACAACCACAGTATTTAACCACTGAATCGCACAGCTATAGAAGTGCAGAGAATGCTATTCAAAAAAAATGTTGTTTTTTTTAGTATAGCACTGTACAATATATAGAAATTGTTTATTTTACACACCTCCACATGTGTATTTCACACTGCAAATTATTTTCTGTGGCCCTAAATGGCGTTTTTTGCAAGAGCACAACACAACCACAGTATTTAACCACTGAATCGCACAGCTATAGAAGTGCAGAGAATGCTATTCAAAAAAAAATTTGTTTTTTTTAGTATAGCACTGTACAATATATAGAAATTGTTTATTTTACACACCTCCACATGTGTATTTCACACTGCAAATTATTTTCTGTGGCCCTAAATGGCGTTTTTTGAAAGAGCACAACACAACCACAGTATTTAACCACTGAATCGCACAGCTATAGAAGTGCAGAGAATGCTATTCAAAAAAAATGTTGTTTTTTTTAGTATAGCACTGTACAATATATAGAAATTGTTTATTTTACACACCTCCACATGTGTATTTCACACTGCAAAATATTTTCTGTGGCCCTAAATGGCGTTTTTTGAAAGAGCACAACACAACCACAGTATTTAACCACTGAATCGCACAGCTATAGAAGTGCAGAGAATGCTATTCAAAAAAAATGTTGTTTTTTTTAGTATAGCACTGTACAATATATAGAAATTGTTTATTTTACACACCTCTACATGTGTATTTCACACTGCAAAATATTTTCTGTGGCCCTAAATGGCGTTTTTTGAAAGAGCACAACACAACCACAGTATTTAACCACTGAATCGCACAGCTATAGAAGTGCAGAGAATGCTATTCAAAAAAAATGTTGTTTTTTTTAGTATAGCACTGTACAATATATAGAAATTGTTTATTTTACACACCTCCACATGTGTATTTCACACTGCAATTTATTTTCTGTGGCCCTAAATGGCGTTTTTTGCAAGAGCACAACACAACCACAGTATTTAACCACTGAATCGCACAGCTATAGAAGTGCAGAGAATGCTATTCAAAAAAAATGTTGTTTTTTTTAGTATAGCACTGTACAATATATAGAAATTGTTTATTTTACACACCTCCACATGTGTATTTCACACTGCAAAATATTTTCTGTGGCCCTAAATGGCGTTTTTTGAAAGAGCACAACACAACCACAGTATATAACCGCTGAATCGCACAGCTGCAGAGAATGCTATTCAAAAAAAAGTTTTTTTTTTTTTTTAGTATAGCATAGTACAAGAAAAATATATAGAAATTGGTTATTTCACACAACTAGAGATATACACTGCAAAATATTTTTTTTGCCCAAAAATAGGTCTTTTTTGCGCACAACAAAGTGCCTTTTTTTTTTTGCAACAGCACAATAAAGTGCCTTTTTTTTTTTTTTTGGGCCCAAAAATGGGTCTTTTTAGCAAAAGCACAATAAAGTGCCTTTTTTTTTTTCTGACCAAAATAGGTCTTTTAGCAAGAGCACAATACAGCCACAGTATGGAATAGGTGTATCACTCAACGTAATGCAGTGCTGGTGCACTGAGCTTGCAACACAAACAGATAAACCTATGCAGATCGCTGAGCTATTATATCTCTCAATCTGGACTCCTATCTAAATCTCTCTCCCTGAAAGCACAAACAGGATCCTGCCCCTACACTACACTACACTACACTGTCTCCCTATCTTTTCTATCAGTAGATTGCAGAATCAGGACTAACTCCTATCATATAATTCTCTCCCTCACAGCAACAGCAGCCAGGATCCTTTCCCTACACTGTCTAAAAGCAGAGTGACGATCTGTGCTGTGTGCCTCTTTCTTATATAGAAGCTGGTCACATGCTGGGTCACATGTTGCACTGACTAATTACAGCCATGCCATTAGTAGGCATGGCTATGATGGCTTCTAAGGGCACACCAACTAATCAAATGGTGATTGGCTGGCCCCTGAAGCATTTCTAACTGCGCCATTAAATTACCGAATCCGAACCCGAACCCGGACTTTAGCGCAAAATCCGGGTCCGGGTCCGGGGTCGGGAAAACGCCAAAATTCGGTACGGACCCGAACTTTACAGTTCGGGTCCGCTCAACACTAATGTCCACCCAATTCGAGACCTTTAATGTTGATATTCGTACGAATCAGTTGTGCAAGGGGCGCGATAGCTAAAGCGAAAAGGAGTGGGGATAAAGGGCAGCCCTGCCTGGTTCCTCTTTCTATGTTTATGGGTTCAGATCGAAATCCTGAGTATAAAACATATGCTTTTGGATTATCATAAAGTGATAATAGCCATTGTAGAAAATTTGTTCCGAAACCCCATTTTTGGAGAATAGATTTTAGATAATCCCAAGATAAAGTGTCAAATGCTTTCTGGATATCTATTGAGAGGAAGCAGGCAGGGATGCGTTGGGTACTTGCCATATGTGCAAGAAGGGTTGCCCTCCGTATATTATCTCCTGTATGTCTGGATGGTATGAAGCCAGTTTGGTCTTTATTTATAAGTTTCCCTATTATGGGGTTAAGTCTATTTGAAAGGATCTTAGCTAGTAATTTGATGTCTAAATTCAGTACTGAAATAGGTCTATAATTGGACCAGGTCGTGTCATCGGAGTTCGGCTTAGGTATCATTGATATGGAAGCTAGTAGGGTTTCTGGACGAAAAGAATGTCCTGAGAGGAGGGAATTAAAATCTTCTGTTAGAAGAGGGGAGAGTAGTGTGGAGAATCGTTTGTAATACGTGTCTGAAAAGCCATCTGGGCCAGGTCGCTTATGTGGTTTCAAAGTTTTTATAGCTAATTGTATTTCCTCTGTTTTAATAGGTCTTTCAAGGGATTCAAGTTGATCAGTGCTGAGTGAGGGCAATTGAATATTGGATAGTAAAGAGGATAGTTTTGTTTGGTCTATTTTATGGGTATCTTTGTATAAATCCGTCAGTTTTCTTTGGAATTCATTTACTATCTTTAGCGGGTTGCTAGAAAAATAATTTTTTGTAATTTGCAGTCGTATTGGTTTTCTAATGTGGTCTGCTTTACGTAGAGCTAGAGCTAAAAAGGTAGTGGGTTTATTTGCTTTCATGTACATTGTATGTTTGATTTTCGAAGGATTTTTTCTGCCGAGTCTGTAAAGAAGATGTCTAATTCTAGCTTCGCTTTATTGTAGGTTAGTTTGTTACTGGGGGAAGGAGTTGTTTGAAAATCCTCTGAAGCTTTGTAAAAAGTCTCTTCCAATTTTGTCTGGATAATTTTATTTTGTTTTTTGAGATGAGCAGCTTGACTAAGGCATACTCCTCTTATTGTTGGTTTGTGAGCTTCCCAAAGCGTCAAAGGATTAATATCTGGCGACTTATTATTCGTGTTATATTCTTGAATAGCTTTTTCAATTGTTTGTCTATAGGACGGGATGGCTAAAAGATTGTCATTTATAGTCCAAGAGCGATAGTTGGGTTTTGGGACAAGGGAAGAGAAAGTAGTGATGGTAGCATTGTGGTCTGACCATGTACATGGAATAATTTGGGAATGAAGAATAAGGTGTGCAGAATTGATATTAGTAAATAGGTGATCAATTCGAGTGAATTGTTTGTGTGGGTGAGAATAGTGGGTATATTGTCTTTTTTTAGGATGTTGTTCACGCCAAGTGTCTAGTAATGTATGTTGGTTGAGCAGGTTTTGGTAAGTGGGACGGAGGTTTGAGGAAGGTGTAGGGGATTTTTCCAGAATTGGGTAAATCGCTTGGTTTGAGTCTCCACACATTATAAGCATCCCTTTTTTGTGTGTATCTACAACGGTAAATAGGTGTGAAAGGAAGGCAAGAGGGTTTTTGTTCGGGGCATAGTATGTAACAATAGTTATTTCGGCATCTAATAATAAACCTGTGAGTATTAGGTATCGACCTTCAGGGTCTGCAATCTCAGCCTGGAGAGTAAATGGTGTAGTGTGATGGAAAGCTATCATTACCCCCCTTTGTTTAGTTGAGGCTGAAGCCTCGTACACACGGCCGAGAATCTCGTCGTAAAAAACACGTCGTTTTTTTCGACGAGATCCTTGGACAAGAAACTTGTCCCGGCCGAGTGTACACACGCTCATTTCAAAGAAACTGCGGTTCTTTGAATGGAGCGAACGCGGTGACGTAATTGAATACGACGAGCATGCGCTCGTCACATTCGATGCCGTCACCGCCATCTTTGTACACCCTATCCTATGCCTAGGAAGCTACCGCGCATGCGTCAAAGTCATTTCGAGCATGCACGGGCTTCCCGGAGGACAGGTAAGTGTACACACACACAATTTTCTCGTTGAGAAACAGGCTGACGAGAATCTCGACGAGAAAATAGAGAGCAGGTTCTCTATTTTCTTGTCGAGATTCTAGTCGGTTTTCTTGACGAGAAACCATACACACAAACAAATTTCTCGGCAAGAAATCTCTGCCAGCAAGTTTTTTCATCAGTCTGTTTTTCATCAGTCTTGGCCACACACCATCAGTTAAAAAACCGACGGCAAGAAAACGACGGCACGTACAAAACGTACGACGCGCTATAAAAGGGCCGAATAAATCTAATGGCGCCACCCTTTGGGCTGCTTTTGCTGATTTTGTGTTACTGCGTGTTAGTAAAAGTTTGGTGAGAGACGATTCACGCTTTTCAGTCTCCGTGCTTTGCAGATCGTTTCCTGGTGTTCAGTTTGTGCTTGTGGGTTTGTATTTGTGATTCAGTGCGTGCAGTCAGGTCGTTACTGCCTTGCAGTGCCTTCTTGGCCGTTTGTTTACTGTTTTTCAGGTCGTTCTTCTCAGGCCTTGCTGTTCCACGGTGCGTTCTGTTTGAGTGCGTTCTGACCAGCCGACTGGTTTAAAACCATGTTTGAAGTGCGTTCTCGTTCTCGAGCTCGTGCTGGCTTTGGGCTTGGTGTTGCAGTTAACACTGTAACCCGAGTTCAGTCTGTGAACAGGGTGAGGAGGAGTTCATGGACTAAGAATTGGTTGCTCCAGCGGGACCAATTCTCTCATATGCCTCTGCTGCGGGAAATCCATGAGAATAATCCTGATGATTTCAGGAATTATCTCAGGATGACGGACCCCGTATTTCACCGTCTGTTGGATTTGCTGTCCCCCTATATAACGAGGCAGGACACTGTGATGCGCCAGGCCATCACTGCCGAGCAGAGGCTTATTGCTACGTTGAGATACCTGGCGACTGGGAGAAGCTTGCAGGACCTCAAGTTCTCAACAGGCATCTCCCCCCAGGCTCTCGGGATCATTATCCCTGAGACGTGTTCGGCCATCATTCAGGTCCTGCAGAAGGACTATATGAAGGTAATTTTGCTCCTTTAACCTCACATTATATGTTTTTATTGTTTTATAATCTTCTTTTTTTTCCTCCTAACCCAAATTTGCCTGTTTGTAATATCCTGGTAATGTCCCCATTTTCCCCATGCATGTTTTTACCTGTAAAGGCCTTTTTGGGCCCTACATGCCTATTTCCCTTCACTAGCCTCTCCAGCATGCTATCGTGGGCGCAAACCCAGCTAGCCTTCTATTTTCCCTTTCCTTTTTTTGGGGTCATTGCCCGCGTAGTTTGACAACCCTCCCTCCCCCCCCTAAAGATGTTAAAAAAATGTTAGTTCTCAATCAAGCTCAGCAGAGTGGTAGAGACTTTTTTTGGATCCCCCACAATCACACTTAGGCCCCCCCCCCTTAGATTATTTTAGAATGTCCACTCAGCGGGGGTGAGGCATCTGCTAAGTGGGCCTTTGTTTATTGGTAGGAAAAACTCCCTTAAATAATAATGTTAGAATGATGTTGGTCAACACTGTTTTTGCGTGTAATCTGCTTGCACTGTAAACATAAACCGTACTAATGTCTTCTTTTTGTTTGACTCCACAGTTCCCTAGCACACCACAGGAATGGCTGACTGTGGCCTCCCAATTTGCCCAGCGGTGGGATTTCCCCAACTGTGGAGGGGCAATTGATGGGAAGCACGTCCACATAGTGCCGCCACCCCCGTTCGGGGTCATACTATTTTAACTATAAAGGTTTCAATAGTATTGTGTTAATGGCGGTGGTGTCGGCACGGTACGAGTTCCTATATGTGGACGTGGGGAAGAACGGCCGGATGTCCGATGGCGGAGCATTCGCAGAGACGGAGTTCGCTCACCGTCTGCAGGCTGGGGGTCTTGCACTGCCTCCAGATGCAGAGAACGTGGAAGGGCTACCGTTCGTTTTCATTGCGGATTGAGCTTTTGGACTAGGACCACACCTCATGCGGCCGTTTCCCCAACGCACCCTCACCCCGGAGAGGAGGGTTTTTAATTACCGGCTGGCCGGTTCCGCCTGTTCCAGACAGCTATAAATTTTGCGGATTATAAACTCAACAACATTGTCTACTGCTGCTGCTTGTTGCACAATTTTTTACGGAAATTCTCCACAAATTATGTGTCATCAGTTGGGCCTGAGGCCGGTCCCTCTGAACTGATAAATCTGACCGGCCTCAGCACTGCCCGTACTGGCTTGGCCCCCCAAAGTGCCCGTGAAGTACGTCAGAAATACGTAGAGTACTTCACGGGTAGGGGGCCATCGCAATGCCAGACCACATCTGACCTTTGATTTTACCTTTTTAAAATAAACAAAAATATTTGATTTACTACAAACTTGTGTTGTCATTCTTTTATTTGTGGTTTATGTGTCTCCCAGGTTCTAGTAGTGCCAAGTGTATTTCTCCTTAGTAAATAGCCTCCAATCTCAGAGGTAAAAACACTCTTTTTGCATCTTCAGAACTGCTATTGAGCATAGAAAGAACAAGGCGCACCTTTTTTAAACTTCCCAAATGTTTTTATTGATTGCACCACAGTTTTGTTTTTTTTTCGAAATATTTTTTTTTTTTTGTGCGGCTTTTTTTGCAAAAACATGCATGGGTCAAAAGCCACATTTATTTTTCTGAAAAAGTAATAAAATAACACAGTGAAAAATACAAACAGGAGATGGGGTGATGTTACCCCTGATCCATCCCAAATGTGAAGAACCACACTTTCTTTTTGGGGCTCAAATGGGTATCTTCAACATGACCCCATGGCTAGGGTAAACATGTGCTATCTGCCATCATGGGGGATCAATGGACGTGCTTTGGGGGTGAAAACCCTTCCTCTCCCCTACTTGAGGAGGGAGGAAGAGGTTGCACCCCCAAAACAGGGACATAGATATCCTGTGACGGCAGATAGCACATGTTGAGTCTTCAGTGTGTGCATCCTCACATTTGGGCTGGTGGAAATCCCATAAAAAATTTCCGACGCATAACAAAACACACAAAAAGGGGGGGGTTCACACTATTCTTCCCAAAATATCTATCATGTTTTTATATTTTTGCTCAATCACAATCATTCTCTTTCTCATAATGTCCATTTCGCTACTGCATTCCTTGATTTCCTGAATGATTATTTTGGCGCTGGCACTCGAGAATGGAGGATTTGGACTTCCCGACACACCCCCACGTTCAGTCCCTAAAAAGAAACAAATATTTTAAAACTATGCAGGCCTACATCAGGATTTACCTTGAAGTTGTGGTGACAGACACTGACCTGTTGTGCTGATAAGCTCCACCTCTCCTTCCTCCACCTCCCCTTCCTCCACCTCCACTTTCTCCCCCTCCGCTTCCTGAACCTGCTGAACTTGGTCTGCTTTGGGACCTTCGGGGAGTTTCTGTGGTGTTGGGTTCCTCGTCTCCTGAGCATGGTGTCCTCCCACTCTCCTCTCCCCTATGGGAATAGCAAAAAAAATGTATCCTTTAGCACACAGACTTTTTAGGCCTGAAAATGGATTTTCAATGTTTTAAAGTGGGGTCCAATTGATATTTGGCCCTGAGTTTCAAGATGAACATATGAGATCTTGCAAACTCAACAAAGCAACATGTTATTTTGGAGGACACTCACAAATACACTTGGATAACCACCAAGGTATCCACTGGACCACCTGTGTGTGACACCGTTAAGAAATTTGGTCATGTGGCCCAGAGTATAGTATCTTGATGAAGAACAAAAAAGAGTACACAACTGCTGAAGTGTCATCTCCTTTACCCAGAATACAGTTAATTCTTTCATTCACATTCTACATTTCCTTACAACACATCATCTAGCCAACAATGTGTAGATAAACATTGTTGAAGTAAAATGAGGCATGCCCACATGTAGTTTACGTGGATATGTGCCAAACATGTTTGGGGGAAGAGCAGCAATTATTTTTTCCACACATTTAGCAAATAAGTGGACTCTCCACTTAACATAAAAGTTGAGATTTTAAAATGTGAAACCAGTCAAGCCAAGCACATGTTGCAAAACATGGAAGCATACATATTACAATGTAAAAGGACACAGTAAAATATACTTACTTTTTTCAATGCTTTTTATAAGCTTCCTATACTGCTCCGGCTCCCTGAGCTTCAGGTCTGACCACCTTTTACGGAGTTGTTCCTTGGATCTCCTGACCCCTTATTTTTTATATAGAGTCTTCGCCACTTTGTCCATAATTTGTGACTTCCGGAGATTAGGGGTGTCGTATGGGCCATGCTTGCCGTCGTAATCCTTCCTCCGCAGAATGTCCACCATCTCCGCCATCTCAGAAAAAGACATTTTAGTCGCCTTGTATCTTTTTTTACTGGGTCGGGACGTTTCCGCCTCCGGGCTTTCCTCGTCTGTAATTTCAACTAAAGAAGCCACCTGTGTCTGCGACATGTCGCCCTCTCACACTGTGCGCCGATCGTTAAGGGGCGGGGAAATGCTGAAAAAGTCCGTCATGGGCGGGCGACGAGGGGGGAGTCACACGCATGCGCAGGTTATAAAAAGGGGAAAGAAGTTATTAGAGATGCGCGGAGTAAGGACGACCAGAAGTGAACCAACGAAGTGAACTAAGGTAAGAAGGGAACTCGGGCCTGCAGTGGCCTATAATAGGATTTTTATAACAGCTTACCTGTAAAATCCTTTTCTTGGAGTACATCACGGGACACAGAGCGACATAGTCATTACTAATGGGTTATATAGATACCGTCAGGTGCTGGCACTGGCAACTTCCAAAACCGGAAGTACCCTCCCCTATATAAGCCCCTCCCATCCGGGAGCACCTCAGTTTTGTAGCAAAGCAATAAGTGTCCCCAAAGAGGGGCGGGAGCTCTGTGTCCCGTGATGTACTCCAAGAAAAGGATTTTACAGGTAAGCTGTTATAAAAATCCTATTTTCTTTCTCGTACATCACGGGACACAGAGCGACATAGTCATTACTAATGGGATGTCCTAAAGCAATGCCAAATGAGGGGGGGGATACACCATAAATAAGCTGATCGCTATCAGACATGAGGATCTTTTGCGGCCTGCAACACACTGCGCCCAAAGGCGACATCCTCCTGACTTCTAACGTCCACCTGGTAGAACCTAGTAAACGTGTGAACTGAAGACCATGTTGCGGCCTTACAGATTTGAGCCAGGGAGGCCTGGTGATGCACTGCCCATGAAGTTCCAACTGCTCTCGTGGAGTGCGCTCTAACTTTGAACGGAGGCGGTCTCCTTCTCAAGCCATAGGCTTGTATTATGACCTGTCGAATCCACTTGGCTAAAGTAGATTTTGACGCTGCCTGACCCTTTCTGGGGCCTTCCGGCAGAATAAACAAAGTATCCGTTCTGCGAATCTGAGCAGTGGCTTTTAGATAAGCTTTAACTGCTCTTACTACATCCAAAGAATGCAATAACTTTTCCTCTACCGAAGTAGGTTTGGGGAAAAAAGAAGGAAGAACCACATCTTGGTTCAAATGAAAACTCGATACCACCTTAGGAAGAAAGGCTGGATGAGGACGTAACACTACTCTGTCCTTATGGATAACCAGATATGGCTCCTTACAGGACATAGCTGCTAATTCCGATACTCTTTTAGCCGAACAAATGGCTACTAGAAAAATCAATTTCCTGGTGAGAAGCACTAAGGAAATATGCTGTAATGGTTCAAATGGTTGTTTCTGTAGAACCGACAGAACCAAGTTTAGATCCCATGGACATATGGGAATATTAACCGGAGGACTAATACGCATCCCTCCTTGTATAAAGGCTTTGACTAGTGAATGCGAAGCCAAGGGCCTTTGAAAAAATATTGACAAGGCCGAAAACTGACCTTTGATAATACTCAAGGCAAACTTCCTATCTACAGCCCACTGTAGGAAGTCCAGACTCCTACCTATTACGTACTTATGTGGATGCCATTTCTTGGCCTCACACCACGCGATGTACGCCTTCCAGATTCTATAATAGATCTGCCTGGATACCGGCTTCCTGGCATTGATCATGGTAGATACCACAGGATTAGAGAGCCCTCTCTTTTTTAGAATGTGGGCTTCCATAGCCAGGCCGTCAAACCTAGGGCTGGTAAGGAAGGGTGGTATATCGGTCCTTGCGAAAGCAGGTCCGGACGACGTGGGAGAGTCCAAGGACTCCCCACTGACATTTTACAATCTCCGCGTACCACGCTCTTCGGGGCCACGCTGGAGCCACCAGAATCACTGGTTTCTTTTCTACCCTGATTCTGCGGATTAATCGAGGTAACCATTGTGGCGGTGTGAATGCATATATCAGCTTGAACTGATCCCAAGGGAACACTAGGGCATCCGAGCCGCAAGCTAGGGGATCCCTTGTCCGAGAGACAAACCTGTCCACCTTTGCGTTGAATCTGGATGCTAGAAGATCTACATCCGATGTTCCCCACCGCTGACATATTGTCCAGAAAACCTCGGCATAATTGCTGGCGACTTAGAAAGTCCGCCTTCCAATTCTCCACTCCTGGAATGAATATCGCAGATATGGCTGGGACATATCTTTCTGCCCATTTCAGGATGTAATTTACTTCCCTCTGGGCTGCACGACTCCTGGTGCCCCCCTGATGATTGATATATGCCACTGCTGTGGCATTGTCTGATTGAATTCTGACAGGGGACCCTTGGAGTTTGGATGTCCATGCTACTAGGGCATACCGGGCTGCTCGTATCTCTAAGAGATTGATGGGCAGGGCCTTTTCTGCATCCGACCATCTGCCCTGGAGAGACCATTACTCCAGTACTGCCCCCCCAGCCTATAAGGCTGGCATCTGTAGTGACCACCTTCCAAGAAATCGGACTGAAGGATTTCCCTTTTTCCAGATTCTGGGGAACCAACCACCAACGGAGGCTCTTGCGAACGGAAGGGGACAAGGACATTGTAAGTCTAGGGCCTGAACTGTTTTGTTCCAGGCTGACAGTATGGCCCCTTGCAAATTCCTTGAATGGAATTGACCGTAGGGTACTGCTTCGAATGATGCCACCATTTTTCCCAGCAGCCTCATGCACAGGCGTATGGACGGCTGTCTTTTTTGTACCCACTAAGTGGATCAAATCTTTCAAAGACAACACCTTTCCTCGAGGCAAGAATATTTGTCTCTGGCCTGAATCCAACCTTAGCCCCAAGTATTCCAGACTTTTGACTGTTTTTTAGGGCTGACTTGTCTCGGTTGATAATCCAACCGTGAGATTCCAGATACTTGATTGTCTTGTGAACGACCACGTCTAGTTTTTTCACTGAGTGGTCTATCAGCAACAATTCATCTAGATATGCCATTATCATTACACCTTGTGTTTTTAGATTGGCCAATAAAGGGCCAGAATTTTTGTAAACACTCGTGGTGCTGTGGCCAAACCGAAGGGTAAGGCTCTGCTGAAAATGGCGCCCTTCTACTGCAAAGCGTAGAAATTTTTGGTGGACTGGAAAGATGGGAATGTGCAAATAAGCATCTTTGATGTCGATCGCGGCTAACCAATCCTCCCCTTGTAGGGCAGTGGCCACCGATCGGATCGACTCCATCGGAAAGTCCTGATATACAGGAATTTGTATAGCCCTTTTAGAATTAATATGGGCCTCCCGTCCGCGTTTGCTTCGGGACTGTAAAGAGGTTTGAGTAAAACCCGAACCCTCATTCTTCCAGGGGAACCTCCATAATTACTCCTTGGAGCAATAGTTGTTCTAGTGCCAACAGGAGGGACTCTCTCTTCCGGGGATCCCTTGGCACGTTTGACCTCAAAAATGGGAAGGAGGAGAGTCTTTTAACTCCAAACTGTATCCCAAACCTACTGCGGAGAGCACCTATCTGTCTTGATCGTGTCCCGCCAGGTCTCTTGCGAACAACTGGAGTCCTCCCCCCACCCGACTGAGTGGGGGCTTCAATGAATTTAACTTTGGGGGAGGTTTTGTACCTCCCCTGACCCAGGGTTTCTCATTACCCTGCTACTGTCCCTGTTTTTTACCCCCGGGATTTGACCGAGGAGGCCGTCGGAACTGTTACACAGCCGATGCCCCAGGGACTGGAGAAGCAGGCCTCTTAAAGAGGGACCTCTAACTCTGTTTTTAACCGGCAAGAGCGTATTTTTACCGCTGGAAATTTTCTGGATATATTTGTCCAGGTTTTCCCTGAATAAGCGTTCACCATGAAATGGGACGCTAACCAGCCATTCTTTACAGGGAGCTTCAGCAGACCAGTTTTTGAGCCATAGGAGCCTACGCATATGTACTATAGACAGCGTAAGGCGGGAGGCCTGATGGACTGAATCCTTTATGGCGTCAACCGCAAAGCCTAAGGCTCTAGGTAGATCAGCTAGGGCAAGGCCTGCTGATCTGTCAAGTCCCTCAAGACCTGTTTCAACTGATCCTTCACTGCTTAGCAGACCCCAATAGCTGCTACTGCTGGTTGTATCACCAAGCTTGCTGTAGAAAGAAGCAGATTTTCATAAGGACTCCAATCTTTTATCTATTGGGTTCTTGAACATTTGGACATTATCCACTGGACATGTCAGTGATTTATACATACAAGAGATGGCTGCGTCCACTGTAGGGACCTTCCATTTTTTTTTTTTTTTTTTTTTTTTTGATGAACTTATCCTCCATGGGATAGACCACCGGAAATCTCTTGGGGGAATAAATATTTTCTCAGGACGTTCCCAATCCTGGTAAATGAGCCCTTTCAGTAAAGGGTGAAGTGGAAAAGAACAGACAGTCTGGGGGCTTCTAGCGACCCCGACGAGGATACAGTAGTGGTTGATGGTTCCGCAAGGTGCATTTTTAAATGCTGATCGGACCATGTTAGTCAGAGACTGAACCCATAATCTTTCAGCTTGAGATGCTGAGAAAAGGTTCCCCCACTGTTGATTCCTCTATAACAGAATCAACCTCATCCTGATCCCCTTCAGGTAGGTCGATCCCTGTATGGGACTGTTGCTCTGCTAACAGGCACTCTGAAGGAGGAGACGGAGATCGGCGTGCTTTCCCTGACAGGGAGGCAGCGATAAATGTTGACAATCTCTCTCTAATCCTCCCAGAGCTGAGGAAAAAACCTCCTCTGTTACATACACAGGAGCAGGTGAACTGAGGACAGCCACAGTACCAAGTACCCCTGCGGGGTCTCTACGGTCACTTACCTCTGAACTTCAGGGGAGACTGGTGCAGCAGAAGTATGCCCAAGATCCTCCGAGCCCGATGAGACCCCCTTCGCTTCCTGGAAGATTCAGTTCCGGAGCTTCTGGACGGCATATTCCTAAGCCTAAAGCTGAGGTATTCCAGCCGTAATACACCACTTTTACTGAGAATAGTCTAGCACAATTGCTGCTATATCACAGTTGGTGTCTACTAATGTGCCTTTCTAGGGGATGCCTGTATCAACCGCTTGCTGTATGCCCTTTTTTAAATGTTGCCAGCTCTGTCTCTGTACTTCATAGCCAGCTCACCACACAAAACTGTGGTTTTTACATGCTGGGACGCCCGCACATGCGCAGAAGCGCTGCGGCGCACACAGAGCGTCATCCCCCAGGCTCCGCCCCCTTTCCTGGCTCACCTCTATATATAGAGGCCCGTGCACGCGCACAGCGCGCGGCCACGTGCGCCTTCGGCGCTAATTTTGAAAAATGGAGACTAGGGACAAGAGCCAGGGCCCCTCTTTGCCGCAGGCCGGGGGATGGACGAGCATTGCAACATGGCAGAGGAAGCAGTTTCCCATAAGAGAACTCACCATCTGCCTGGACTTGCTCTGCTGAGAAGAAACTAGTCCACATGACAAGAAAACATTCCACAGCGGCCTCTAGTGGACAAACACAGGTACCGCAGTCTAATATCTTAAATATATATAAAAAAAAATTTTTTTTTTTTTTTTTTTTTCTTGACCACCATTAAAAATTATTACATTTTTTTAGTAGTTACAGGCATGCACAGAATTTTGCGGGAATACCATTAGGTAACAGACAGAAAGACAAATTAGGCTTGGGGGTCCCCCAATAGAACCAAGTTCCTGGGGGCCCCCACTTACCTGTTCCCCGCCGCAGGACTTTGTTTGGTCCACAAAAGCCCAAACTTCACCTATCACGGCAGGCATTGTAATCAAACCTTCAGGGACCGGGTTCCCAAGGATTCCACTCCCCTGGACCTGTATAGCACCCTGCACAGAAAACATCTTGGTCGTGGGTATGACCAGAGCTCTGGATCCCAGGGTCCAGCTCTCCTAAGAGAAGCATTACAGGCAAAACCTTGCTCTTCTCTGCAAGGCCCGGGTACCGACCGTTTAGCTATGAAGCTTTTTTGGTCGGATCCGGAATAGCTTACTGAGGCCCAAAAGAACCTGTACGCAAGCTCAGTGAAAAACACATGTTTCTTCTTGGCCAACACCTTAGACACTGGCAAAAAACTGAGGTGCTCCCGGATGGGAGGGGCTTATATAGGGGAGGGTACTTCCGGTTTTGGAAGTTGCCAGTGCCAGCACCTGACGGTATCTATATAACCCATTAGTAATGACTATGTCGCTCTGTGTCCCGTGATGTACGAGAAAGAAAATGGGTTATGATTGTAAAGGGCAATATTGTGATAAGTTGAGGAGAATCAATTCTGATCCTTTTTTTTTTTTTACTTTTTTTTTACTTGCTGATCCAAAAAGATGCATAAACTACGAGAGCCGGAGGTGATGCTGACTTTTATTGAAAAATATAAGGAACAGCGCAACCTGTGGGAACTGAAACACCCTGCGTACCACAAGAGTGATGTACGTCGGGCAACTATTACCAAATTTGCAGAGGATATGAAGCCATGAATCCCAGATGCAGACTACACTATGATCAATAATAAACTCAACAACCTGCGTAATTCCTATAAAAAAAATACAAGGAAGTGCGCCAGTCAAAGAGATCAGGAGCAGCAGCCGATGATGTAGTAAAGCCCAAGCTGTGGTACTACAGACATCTTCAATTTCTGGATGACCTGATCAAGGCCAGGGAATCTATTTCCAGCCTTCCCTCAACCCTTCCTTCCACCCTTCCCTCCAGCGTTCCTTCCACCCTTCCCTCCACCCCTGCAGAGGCGGAGGAGGAGCCTCCCTAGCTAGAAGAGCCAGATCTTCGCATCTTCAGCCAGGTATAGTATTTTTGATCATAATTATTGTCCTCTAAGTAATATTGTGTTGAACTGTTTGGATTAGCCATAAATGATATCACCCCCCCCCCCAAAAAAAAAAAACAGTAATGAGATCAAAATTGTGTGTGATAGATTCCCCAAATAATCCAATTTTTCATTTTATTTTAAAAACAGGATGAGGCAAGCCAGGAGGAAGAGGGTCAGGAGTGTGGCAGGCAGGAGGAGGCAGGGCCAAGTGGGACTCAGCAGGTCCCCAGGCCTAGTGGCAGCACCGTCTCCCAAGTGGCTCCCCTCCACGTCAGACCGCCAAAACAACGGCGGATGACACAAGTGGAGGAGGAGTCACTAAAGATGATTCAGGAGGCTGCTGCCATTATGAGGGCAACCCTACGGAGGGCTTTAGCACCTATCTGGCGGATAAGTTGCTCAGAATGGAGGCGGGACAACGGGCCCTTTGTGAGCACCTCATATATATGGCCGTACACATGGGGGCGAGGGGGCTGCTGACTGAGGCCACCCATATCTCGCAGCAGGTCAATCCCTCTCCTCCTTCTCCTCCTCCTCCTGCCACATCACCACCCACAGTGGCCCAGCCTGCAAGGGTGCGTGGACGGGGCCGTGGAGAGAACGCTGCAGAGAGGCGTGGAAGGAAGGCTACAGGGAAGAGCAGGAGGTGATACCCTGGCCTTGAGCTGCTCATCCAGAAATTGAAGGTTGATGGAGTACCACAGCTTGGGATGATGTATGTCTTTGGCTGCTGCTCCTGATTTCATGCTGTTGTTTATTTTATTATTCATCATAGTCAGGTCTGCATTTGGGATCTAATGACTTGATATTCTATGCTAATTTCTGAATAGTTGCCCTTCGGTTTTTGTTTTTGTTTTTTTCCGAAATAAAGGGAAATTTGATTTCAGCCAACATACATGCCTGATGTGTTTTTTTTTTGAAGTAGCAATAAGATTTCATAAATACAATGTGTAATTAATAACGGACACCAACCTCCATGAGTAAAAAATAAAAAAAATATGTTGTTCGGAGAAATTGACACACCAAAAAATGCACAACAAATTTAAAGACAAAAACCAAAAAAAAAGGTGTAATTTGTGAGGTCGGCCTTGAAGAATTAAACTAATTATTCCTAAGATCACAAGAAAGAAGAAAGACATACGTTTTTCAGAACTCATGAGAAAGATCTGCTGCCGAAATGACATTTTAAAGACCGTTCTAAAGCAAAAAAACATGCGCTGCATTAAACGAAGCAATAACTTGCAGAATGACGAATGTGCTCTCTCCATTAGGAACGCTAGTTTTACCAGAACGAGCGCTCACGTCTCCTAATTCAGTCTGAGCATGGAAATTCCCATCGGTTTTTTATCCATCGGAAAATTTTAAAACAAGTTCTATTTTTTCCAACCGATGGAAAAAAGACCGATGGGTACCATACACGATCGGTTGGTCTGATGAAAACCATCCATCGGACGGTTTTCATCAGTCAAACCGATCTTGTGTACAGGGCTTTACTTTAACTGAGTTTTTGTACAGTGGTGCGTGTTTTTATGTTTAAATATTTGGGAGTTTCCCAGAAGGCAATTCATTTGTACTGTATAGCCATCTTTTGGCAGGAGTTTGTATTTGAGTCTCAACTTGTGGTTTGACTTTCAGGAGATGTTTGGGTCGGGGGGGTTCCCTCCCATTTGAAAAAGGGGGGTTTGTTCCATCATTTCCTTGACAATGTTTTTTTTTAAATTGTTGAAATATATATGATGTTTAGCCATGGATTTGTTTTGGTGTGTTGATAGACAAGGTGATGGGGCTAGGCTCTCCCCCTCCCTCTTCCTGAACAATTGATATGTAAATAAACCAGTTTTGTTTTTTTTGAGAGCCGAGCATCTAACCGGAAGTTCTTTTCAGCATTTATGTATCAGTAGAAAGTTGGTGGGAGGATTTTGGGGTTTTCTGAAAGGTTGGGCAGTGAGATTTGTATTTGGAAGGAAAATGGAAAGCATTTTGGTGTTTAAAAGTGTTTTATATTTTGTTCCAGTTTTGTGAAGTTTTATGCTGTAAATACAGTTGTGGATAGAGAGCAAACAGGGGGGCATCACCATTATTGTTGTAACATCTAGATGCAGGTAGAAAGAAGCCATAACATTGTTTTGAATAGTGGAGGATTTCATGGTACTTTGTAGTTCGTCTGACAAAGACGTTTAGAAGGCTGTATATCGTGAGACAGGTCGGGCCGTGTAAAATAATCGGAATTCCTGTGCGCGATTGTATTAGCATAAACGTGAGGAGTAGTACGCTAGCATACCGGAAGGCCGTGTAAAATAATCGGAATACGCCGGGTGCCAGTACTGTAAAAATGGTCACTAAGCATTACTGCTCCGAAAACGAGTGCAAGGGTGTCCTGGACGCGGGACACTTCATAAGCGATTTGAATCATCATGGGTAATGTGCCGTCCATGCGTTGGAGGAAAAAAATTAGGCTCCACACCAGTCAGACAGCTGCACTGCACATGAGGTCTGGGTTTGGGGCTCCGGACATGAGAACCCCAAAAAGATTAACATAGGTGGTCCAAGGATACTATTTTGCGTATCCCTCTGGAATGGATGTAGTTCAGCTGCGGCTCCAGAAATCTGTAATGATGAGTGTTGATGGAGGTGTAGTACACGTTTTTGTGATTCTCAGAGAAGGAACGCGGTTAAAATTCTCATGCCCGTTTGTTTGAACTTTGTATGGCTGGTCCATGCAAGGTTCTCAAGCTGCTCTCATGTTTTTCCCATTGTATTTTTTTCTATTGCTGAAAGAGTGAAGGTAGAATTCTGTCTGATTTTGTTTTTTCATTTTTGGTTTTGGAAACTATGAAGTATCTCCCCCACATTTGTATCTGAATGTTTGTATGTAGTAACGTGAATATGTTCAAACTTACTGCGGCGATACTCCGATGCGTCGCGGCTGTTGTATTTTTGTAGGAACGGGGAAAGTAAGGGTTACAGAGGGTTTTGTTTGAATCGGTTTTGAAAGAATGTCATTGACAATTTACCAATGTACAGGAATGTCATTATTGTTTACCATTCTTTGCAGGTTAAATATGAAGGATAGAGTAATGATTTTGCTTATAAGTATTTTTCAGATCCAAAGGAGCTTCTGAAAGTGTATGTACACAGAGAGCAGGTGTATGTAGACAGCTGTACATATGGATAAATACATGAGTCTAAGGAGGTAAAAGTATCACAGGCTATTTCATTATTTCTTTTTTCCTGCACCATGCATTTCTTCCTTCAGTTTCTAATGAGGAAAAAAATGGGGGGAGAAGTGATAAATGTAAGAATGACAGTTTTTTTTTTAAACTAATAATACTAACCTCTGTAATTCTAACCAAGTTTGTGCCAAGATTGTCTTTCTTTGATAGAATTTGAATTGGCAAGCAGCAGTCTAGTGAAGTAGGTTCCCATCCCAGATGCTAAGAATCTTTTGTCAATGGTTCCAGGTATTGTAAGCCACGCACAGGTTATGCAGTGACCTAATATTCTGTAGACTGATGAGACAAAAATTTAACTTTTTGGAAGGTGTGCGTCCCGTTACATCTGGCATAAAACGAATACAGCATTTCATAACAAGAACATCATACCAACAGTCAGACATGGTGGTGGTAGCGTAATGGTCTGGGGCTGCTTTGCAGCTTCAGAACCTGGACGATTTACCATAATTGATGGAAACATGAATTCTGAGCTCTACCAGAAAATCCTAAGGGAGAATGTCTGGCCATCAGTTTGTGACCTCAAGTGCACTTGGGTTATACAGCAGGACAATGATCTGAAACACAACAGCAAGTCCACCTCCAAATGGTTCAAACAAAGCAAAATTTAGGTTTTGGAGTGGCCTAGTCAAAGCCTGGACTTAAATCCAATTGAGATGCTGTATCATGACCTTACACAGGCCATTCATGCTGGAAAACCCTCCAATGTGGCTGAATTAAAACAATTCTGCAAAGAAGAGTGGGCCAAAATTGCTCCACAGCAATGTGAAAGACTCATTGCCAGTTATTGCAAATGCTTGATTGCAGTTGTTGCCGCCAAGGGTGGCACAGCCAGTTATTAGGTTTAGGGGGCAATTACTTTTTCACATAAAGCCAGGCAGGTTTGGACAGCTTTCTTTGCCTTAATAAATGAAACCATAATTTAAAAACTGCATTTTGTATTTACTCGGGTTATCTTTGTGTAATAATAAACTTTGTTTGATGAGTTATTAAGTGTGGTCTTCCAGATTCCGATAAGCCCCTCGCCCGCAGACCCCCACAATTCTTTATAGCCACGAGTGCTTTTAAATTACTTTTTTTCCTTCAGAAATGACACTTTGTGCAGGGACAGTTCTAAGCACGGGAAACAAGCACTGCTTTACAGGCATACTATACACCCCCCCCCCCCCCCAGGTATGAAATTTAAAGATTTAAAGGAATATTTCACTTTTATTGTTTCACTTTAAGCATTATTAAAATCACTGCTTTTTTGCATTGACACCGCGGGTTCTGGTGATTACATCTATGTAATTGGAAGAAATGTATTGCATTGCTTTTTGCAAAGTATTGCAGGTGATTAGGACTGTTTCATGTAGAGCTACATTTTTGGGAAGCCAGGGCTCCAGTATATAATTTGGTCTCCAACCCCTTCTTTGCTGACCTCCAGGGATCCTGTGGGAATTCAGATTTTATTTATTAGAACATGGTCCATTTCCAGACCATGTCACATCATTACTCCAATAAGGAAGTATTATTATAGAAAGGACATAATAAAGATGTATATAACTTCCATAATAGGGCTGAGATGGTATTGGAGGCAGAAAGTCCCATCCTATAATCACCTTCTTCCCTGGCTAATAAATAAAAGCAAGATTCCCACTAGATCCCTAACATGCTGCTGACCCAGAGTGCATGCTCCCTTTTAACCACTTCCCTACCCGCCCGTAGTCAAATGACGTCCACAGATGGGATCTCCCATCCTAGGTGGACGTCATATGACGTCCTGGGTTTGTGGGGGCGATTCTGCGCACAATAAGAATGATCATAGTGGCAGTTCTGCTTGATCGTTCCTATAGGCGGCGGGAGGGGACATCCCCCCCTCCCGCCGCCATCCGGTGCTTCTCCGGGCTCTCCCGTGCAATCGGGGGCCCGGAGAATGAATCGTCCAGCGCCGGATAGGAAGCATAGAGATGACTGGTGACCAGATGGTCACCAGTCATCTCTATGACTGTCGGAGGCCCGAGCGCGATGTGATGATGTCACGCCCAGGTTCTCAAAAGTAAACAAAGCCTCCATTGCGGCTAGTAAGCATGAGATCGGTGAATTTTTTTTCACGATCTCATGCTTTCCAGCCTGGAGGAGAGATGTGGGGTTTTATTGACCCCGCATCTCTCCATAAAGAGGACCTGTCACACACCATTCCTATTACAAAGGATGTTTACATTCCTTGTAATAGGAATAAAAGTGATCAAAAAAAAAAAAAAAAAAAGTGTAAAAATAAAAAAAATGATGTAAAAAAAAAAATTATAATAATAAAAACATTTTTTTAAATGCCCCTGTCCCTGGTAGCTCGCGATCAAAAGCGAACGCACACGTAAGTCCCGCCCACATATGTAAACGGCGTTCAAACCACATATGTGAGGTATCGCCGTGTGCGTTAGAGCGCTTGCAACAATTCTAGTACTAGACCTCCTCTGTAACTCTAAACTGGTAACCTGTAAAAAATTTCAAAGCATCACCTATGGAGATTTAGATTTAAGTACCGCAGTTTCGCGCCATTCCATGAGTGTGCGCAATTTTAAAGCGTGACATGTTAGGTATTTATTTACTCGGTGTAACATCATCTTTCATATTTTACAAAAAAATTGGGCTAACTTTACTGTTTTGTTATTTTTTAATTCATGAAACCATTTTTTTTTTTAAAAAAAAGGCATTTGAAAAATTATTGCGCAAATACCGTGCAAGAAAAAAAGTTGCAATGACCATCATTTTATTCCCTAGGGTGTCTGCTAAAAAAACATATATAATGTTTGGGGGTTCTGAGCAATTTTCTAGCAAAAGAATGATGATTTGTACATGTAGGAGAGAAGTGCCAGAATAGGCCTGGTATTGAGGTGGTATAAAAAGCCCGGTGTTTAAATGGTTAAACTACTAAGAAGGTTTTTTTCAAATTGCATTCAAGCAAAGCAAATGTTTCTAATCAAGCAGATTTTAAGACATTTGAGCGTGTGGACCATCTATGTTTTATGGGGCACTGGGAAAAAACTGCAATGTACCTACCAGTATCAGAATGCACAAAATTTGCATGCAGGAAGGCACCACAAGTTTCTGGATCAGGGTTAATAGAACAGCAACCAAATTCTAATTTATATAGAAAGACTAGATCCTTTATTACTGTTTGTGTTAGAAGCTGTTTTACAGATCATATTAAGCTATCCATACACTAGTAGAATTTCATTCAAAAATGTTTGTTTTAAAGTGGAAGTAAACAAACTCTTTAAAAAAAAAAAAAATGTTTTCATCCCAGCAAAGTAAAGGCATAATGTGCTAGTATGAATCGTATACTAGCACATTATGTGTCACTTACCTGTAAACGAACCCCGCGTCGTCCCCGCTGGAGGCCCCATTCATCTTCATCAGTCTTCCTTCCAGGGCCGTGGACTCCGGCTCTGGGAATGGCCAGAGCCGCATGATGTGACTCCCGTGCATGGGCGCGGAAGCCACCAGTCACGGCACTCGCTACTAAAGAAACGGCACGGGTGGCTGTCCTTTCAGAGCACATGCACCGATGACATAATCGGCGCAGAATACAGTAAATATCTCCTAAACGACGCCCGTTTAGGAGATATTTACAGTACCTATAGGTAAGCCTTATTCCAGGCTTACCTACAGGTACAAAGTATGAAGGAAGGTTTAAAACCTCTTTAAAAACATTTGCTTAATTTTTCTACTCAATAGTGTGGTCAAATCAACATTTGTTTTCGACCGCAGTGGCAAAAAAATTTGGTAAAAAAGAAACACACATAGGAGAGATGTAAGCGCTGCAAATCCCGGTATATATGATAAAGGACGGTTTTCCCCAATGGGGCTTTGGACAGCAATATAAATGTGATCGAAGAATTGTTTGTCGATTAAAAGTATAAAACATATTTATTTGAAGGTTGTCAAAAGTCACAGTTAGGTTACAATGAATGAAACATGTAAAATGGTCTGGCCAGATAAATTCCTGCATATTCCAATATTACCATACATGCAAAATGTAAAACAAGATTGCATAAAAAATGTATGTGGCTGTAAATCAGTGACGCATTTCGAACATGGGGTGGTCATCTTCAGGGGGATCGTTGACTCTAAGAGACATATAAAATAACTTCAAATAAAAATATATATAATCATACATCACATTACAAATGTATGGCATGGCGATATAGTTACCGCTTAAAAATGGAGTAGACAGTTGCATGGCCAGGAATGTCAGGAAACCGTGGAACAATCCGGAGGATCATGTAGTCGCCCGCCACCCCCCCACACACAAGGGGAAGGAGCCCGATCCTTTGGGCTTACAAGAAGCCACACTGGTGACGCCTGCCAGAGGGCAGGAGAGGACAGGAGAATCAACACCTGCAACAAGTTCCCAAATTAATGACCATATATTGAATAAAGAGATAGGGTAAGTTAGCTCTTGGCTGTATTGCAAGAGTGTTAAATGGGAATTATATATATTAAGTATATGGACTAGCTGCGATCTTATCTATAAATGTATAAGCATCAAGGTGTCCTAGGGTTACAATGATATGGTAGGTCAATGTAAATTAAGTGATAATGATACTTGAATCATGTGTGAAAGAATGGCGAGTGAATGAACTAAAAGTAAAAAATGATTGTGTGAGCGTCAGTGAAGTGATAAAAATCTCACAAACTGCATGGTGATAAGTCAAGCTGCCCATAAAGGGCTGTAAGATAGTAGAAAGTGTTGGTAATGTGGATATATACAGTGAATGAATGAAATGCATGTCAACAGCTAATGAAGCATGTGAGAGAAGGGTGAAAATTATGTATGAATGTGAAAGGAGATCAGCAGTGTGCTGAGGCTGGTGAAAAAGGTGTGAGATGAGGATGAATCAAGAATGATTATGAATGGCAGATCTAATGTTATGGTTTACCTTATACAGCCTGTAGTGGCTTGTATGGATGGAAGGTTGAATATAGTTGGAGGCGGGGGCGCATGCGCAGCGCCGGCGGTGATGAACATGTCCCCCTGAAGCTCCGTGACTCACGGGACTCCACAGCCAAATAGAGCGCCCGTTCAGCTCGGTTCCCGGTGGAACCAGGTGTGGGAACAGCTGGTGAGACAAAAGAGCTTATTTATGTTTAGAAGGGGTGCCCGCTTGAACGGGAAAACATCTAATTCCAAAGTCAGTCAGCCCAGAGCAGCATTGAAAATGGCGCCGCCCCCTTCTCCTCACACAAGCACCTCACGAGCTGCTAAACAGAGACAGTAGAAACAACAGACGCAGCAGTCCCAGGCTGCTCTTGTGGAGAATGACACAGACAATGATAATGACTATGAATATAATGACCCACTACAGGTCACCAATACAGACACCATTAACCTAAACATGTTAAAGCAGTTTGAAAAGATGCTCCAGAAAGCACTCAAGAAAACTTCAGACCATATCACAAGCAGTTTGTCAAAGGAAATTAGGGAATTAGGTAAGCGCACTTCTGACCTAGAAGATAGAGTAGATGATATAGAAATTGATGTACAGTCCCATCTGCATGAACTAGAGAAGTTTGAAGGAAGAAAATCTCACCCTAAACGCACGTTTAGAAGACTTTGAGAATAGGGCCCGTCGTTCTAACTTGTGCATTCGTGGAATACCTGAGGCAATTATTGATCTCCAGTCCACAGTAACTGCCCTATTCCAAGAGCTGCAGCCATCAATCACTATTGACCGCTTGGAGATAGACAGAATTCATAGGGCTCTGATCCCTCTCAAAGCTGCAGGACCACCGCGCGACATTATAGTGAAACGTCACTATTTCCATACAAAAGAGCAGCTTCTTGCCGCAGCCCGTGCAAAAGATTCTCTTATATTCCAAGGTAACCCTTATCAAATCTTTGCTGACTTGTCTCCAACTACTGTTGCTAAAAGACGGGCTCTGAAACCCCTTCTTCAGATTCTCCAGCAAAATCAAATACCATATCAATGGGGTTTTTTGTTTTCCATACGGTTTACTCATCTAAGCTTAAAATATAGATGTAAATCAGCTGATGAAATGCAAAAGGTACTACTGGACCTTCATCTATTGGACCGATCCTTTTCCTTATCAGATTGTTGACGCAAGCAAACTGCATCCTACAAAGGAAATTAAGCATCTAACTCCAAAAGCAATGGAAATCATCACAGTCCTACTAAACGCTCTCACTTCAATTCGCCTGACAGGAATCCCACAGACACTATGGACTGAGAAACAGCTTTTTCATGTTTTTTTTTTTTTGGTCCTTCTCTCCACAGGAGCTTTGAGATTGCTCACTTTCCCTTTCTCCCCCTTTTTTGTGAAGGCCTAGCGGCCACTACCAGCATTATTACTTATAGTTCATCCCTATTCAAACTTGTTCGCTGTTACATTTTTTTAACTTATCCTGCACCACATATATCAACCTTTTTTTCATATAGACGGGTGCTAAAAGTGTTTCTTCATTTTTTTTTCTCAACAATTGATTAACTGGCTGTTGAAACAACTAGTCACTGCTCTCCCCACTACTCTGTCCTGGGTTTCTCCTCCTATTCGTTTTTGGAGGGGCTTCCTTGGATAGATTTTTGGCCGTGGGTCTGTATCTTCTACACACCCAGTACGCTTTTTTTTTATTATTCTATACATGCTTGATTTGTCTTTAATTGTTTATATGATTCTTCTTCCTACCTCTTCTTTTTCCTTCTTTTCTATCTTTTCTTATAGAACTCAGCTCCTCCCCGGGGTAAGTATATTTAAGTATTTTACAAATATGATGTATGTTTATATTGATTTCCTGATATGTGAATGGCCCCCTTAAAAGTATTTTCCTTGAATGTGCAAGGCCTTAACATACCTCAAAAACGCACAAAGGCATTTCGCTCACTAGCTTCAACAAAAGCACATATAATTTGTCTCCAAGAGACCCACTTTACTAAAACATCCGCCCCTAAATATTTGGGCTCTTTATACCCTCAGGTTTTTACAGCCTCTGCTGACACAAAGCAGCGTGGAGTACTGGTAGCGTTTCATCGCACAACCCCCTTCTCGCTCCAGGCAGAGATCAAAGATCAAAAACGGCACTGGTAAGCAGCGGCCATCTTAGGACACCCAAGAACTTAAAAAAAAAAAAAACTTCTTTCTCCTCTTCTGGTTTTCCCCACTTCTACTGACATCCCCCCCCCCCCCAGCACAACCGGGTTTCCCCAACCTGCAACACCAGGCACCACCCTCTTTAAAAACTCTTCAAACTCTTTTTCTACTTATAATGGATAGCTCACCCCCCCGACGCACCCAGGCTACATAGACCTACAGCATCGTCCACCGCTACTCCGCTACACAGAGCGGGAGGCAGGAACTCCGGTCGCACCACTTCACAGAGCAATCCACACACATGGTCCAGGGAAACGGATGTGTGTGGCAGGAGCTCTGACCATCAGGACATCTAGGACTCATTCCTGGAACCTCTGCGCTTTCTCTCCCCCAACAAACGGGAACCTGACGACCGGTGGCCTCCTTTGGACCCCACTCCCCCCCCTAGTCAAGTCCCCCAGCTCACCATCACACTGCCCACAGCCGCCGCCTGTCGCCTGCCGCCATCTGGGCACCAGCCTTTAGACCGCTAGACCTGCAGGACAGACCGCGGCTGTGACATAGCTCCAGCCAACCTATCATCCTCTCCCCAATTCTTTTTCCAGCGGGCCCGCATGCTCCTACCTGGTAAGTACATTGGGGCACCTCCAACCCATAGGAAGTTGATCCAGGGTTCACCCGATCGCCTCTCGGGGGGTCAGGAAGGAATTTTTCCCCTGCTATAGCAATTGGCCTTGGCTCGGTTGGGGTTTTTCGCCTTCCTCTGGACCAACGGGGGGTGGTTTAGGTCATTGGGCCCTTTCACTATCGCCATTCACTCTTGTTTTTCCCATTATGTGCAATTTTAAATACTTAGCGGACACCCTCCACAGGCTAAGGAATACCGCCTCAACACTACCAACCTCCACCCAAAAAACACTACGGAAAGAACAACTGCTAAGGATCAATCGGCAATCAACCATCAAAAACACGAAGAGACCACTTCCACTACAACACATATCATGCGCCCTGATCAACACAAGATCTGCAGTCAAGCACAGAAAGGAAATCCACGTCTTCATCACCCAAAACAACATAGATTGCCTCTTTATCACGGAAAGCTGGCTAACACCCGACTGTAACACCATCCTAACAGAACTGGTGCCTGAAAACTACTGCATCCTAACCGAGCATGGAATAGGACAGAGAGGAGGAGGCCTAGCAGTAATCTTCAAATCTCACCTCTCGCTCATCAAACCGAAGCTACAGACCCCATTGCCTTTCATGGAGACACTCACTCTGCATCTTCAAACAACACCTCAAGACACCGTTCATATACTGCTATGCTACAGACCACCAGGACCAAAGACAAATCTCCTCACATCTTTCACCGAATTCATCTCGACATACACCTTGAAGTCCAAAAACTTTTTATTACTCGGGGACTTCAACCTCTGGGCTAACTCCGCCCAGGACCCCATTGCCACATCCTGCATCAACCATCTGGAAGAACTAGGTCTGCAGCAACTGATAAATGCCCCTACGCATGGATCGGGTCACATTCTTGACCTCATCTTCAAACAAAATTTGGACGTCAACACACTGGACAACATGCCGTTACCATGGACGGACCACCACGCTATCAAATTTAAAATCACCACCAACACCATCTCCCAAAAACCGAAGCACTCAATAACAACATACTGGACAAGATCTCAAAAGAAACTACACTCTGAACTCTTCAAAACTACACTATAAAAAAAAATAGGAACACTAAATCAAAACCACTCAACGGAACAAACACTCAGCTCCTTAAACACAGCATTACTACAAACAGCAGACACAGTCGCGCCGAGACGTAGAGCACTCATCCGCAGAAACAATTCGGGATGGTTTAATGACACTCTGACTCTACAGAAGCAAGAACGCAGAAGAGCTGAAGGAGCCTGGAGAAGAAACCCAACAAAGGAAAACCACTCTAACTATAAAACACTCACTATTAAATACCATAAAGCGATCTTCAAAGCAAAAAAAGAATATTTCTCAAACGCCATCTCAAATGCCCTAAACCGACCTCGCAAACTTTTCAAACTTGTCGCGCAAACTATGAACCCCGCCTGTTTGGACCCCTCAGCAAACGAAACTCAAGAATTCTGCAATGAGCTATCGGATTTTTTTATCGACAAAATCGAAAACATTCGAGAAATTATTCAAAAGAAAAAAACATCCAACCTCACTCAGGCTAAACAAGAAGAGGAAATCAACATACAATCGATTAAATTTTTGCTGGTCCCGATCACCATCGACATCACCAAAAACATCATCAGAAGTCTCAGAGACAGCACATCACCAAATGACATCATTTCTACAAAACCCCTGAAAGAATGTACCGACATTCTGGCACCCTCCATAACACACCTCATAAATCAATCGTTCAAAGAAGGCATTGTGCCGATCTCCCTCAAGCAAGGCATAGTCAAACCCCTCCTAAAGAAGCCCAACCTCGACCCTAAAGACCCAAGCTACCGCAGGCCGATAACAAGTCTCAACACCATCTCAAAGATCATGGAGAAAGCAGTAGTACAACAACTACAACTCCATTTGGACTCCCATAAACTCTTGGACCCACTACAATCAGGCTTCCGCCCAGGCCATGGCACAGAAACGGCACTTCTCAAAATATGGGATGACGCCCTCGAAGCAGCAGATGAGGGAGAATCATGTCTTCTGGTGCTGCTGGATCTTAGTGCAGCGTTCGACACAGTAGATCACAAAGCTTTACTTATCCGCCTTAAAGAAGTAGCAGGAGTAGCAGACCCTGACCTACACTGGTTCGCATCCTTCTTAGAAAATCGCTCCCAGACAGTGAAACTAGGAGTCTTCACCTCTGAAACTCGCGCAATTTCTTGCGGAGTCCCTCAAGGATCACCCCTTTCACCCGTGCTCTTCAACATCTACCTCCGCCCACTACTTAAAATCATCAGGAAACAGGATCTCTGCTACCACTCATATGCTGACGACACCCAAATCTACTTTCGTATCACCGGAAAAAAAGACCAATATCGAGGACTGGAAGAGTGCCTCGCATTGATCGATGATTGGATGACGGAGAGTTCCCTCAAACTCAATGGATCCAAAACAGAACTTCTTCTTCTCCACGCAAACCAAAAGACAAAAACAAAGACGTCTTGGACACCACCCACCATTCTTGGAAAGACCGTTACCCCGAGCACCAAAGTTAAAAGTCTCGGAGTCATCCTTGACTCAGAGATGTCGATGGATGCACAAATAGGATCAGTAGTAAGCGGATCGCACCATCTTCTTCGTCTGTTACGGAGACTCATCCCCTTCATCCCGGAAGAGGACACAGCAGTAGTAGTTGGAACAATCATCAACTCCCGACTCGACTATGCAAACTCCCTCTACATAGGACTACCTAAATATCAGATCTCGCACCTACAAGTCGTCCAGAACACGGCAGCCAGACTGGTAACAGGGAAAAAACCTTGGGAATCGATCACTCCTTCACTGAGGACCCTGCATTGGCTAACCATAAAGGATCGGGTCACATTCAAGACCCTCTGCCTCAAGTGCACACAAGGAAATGCACCTCAATATTTATGCGAGAAAATAAAACACTACTCCCCCAAACGCATTCTCCGATCAACCAATCAAAACCTCCTTCACATCCCCAAATCCCGCTACAAATGGAAGGGAGAACGAAGATTTGCAGTCCAAGGACCACGGCTATGGAACGCTCTTCCCACGGACATCCGCATGGAAGAAAACCATCGGGCTTTCAGAAAAAAACTTAAGACCCACCTCTTCTGATGGATCAGGACGTCACTGGATGCAAAGCGCCTTGAGGCGATTCAGTTCGCATTTGTAGCGCTATACAAGTTATTCACTCACTCACTCACTCAAAGATCCTGAAGGGCGTTATCTCATACTTACTGGGCATATAACTGACTCTCCAGTTACTGTAGTGTCATACTATGCCCCAAATAAAACCCCTTCATCCTTCCTCTCTCACTTGTTACAGGTAGTTGAAACTCATAAAACTGGCACACTACTAATTTGTGGAGATTCAAACCAAGTTCTTTATCCATTTTTAGACAAATCCCCTATTCCTACCACACCTATCTCCTGTAAAAACACATTTCAACAACTACTCCAGCAACATTATTTACTAGATACCTGGCGAGAAGCAAACCCAGCTAAGCGACAATTTACTTTCTATTCACATCCTCACAACTCACTCTCCCGAATAGACCATATACTTATAAACATAGCTATGGCCCCTGAACTTCTTTCTTCCTCCATTATACCCTTCACATGGACCGATCATAGTGCAGTGTTAACCTCATTCACCTCTGCAATTCCAAAAGCACAAGACCCCACTTGGCAGATAAATAACTCCATGCTATCCCATCCATCCCACTCTGCAGATTTAGAGACAGCTTTAAAAGACTATATTTCTTTTAATAAAACCTCTGATATCTCGCCTCTGACATTGTGGGAGGCTCATAAATCTGTGCTTCATGGAGCATGTGTTCAAAAATCCTCATATCTCAAAAAGGAAAAACGGCTGCTCCAACAAAAACTAGAGACAGAATTTAATTCAACCCATGCACTCTTTCAGGCAAACCCTAATCCTACTACAAAATCACACCTGGATAGAGCACGCCTAGACCTTGACCCTTTTCTCTCAAACTGCTGATAAAACGCTAAGTAAATATAGGCATTCATTCTATCTTAAAGCTAATAAACCTGTGGCACTCCTTGCCCGGGCCCTTAAAAAATCAATTTACTCCTCCAAACCAATATGTCTAAAACTCTCCCATGACACCTTCACCAGTAACCCAGTAAAAATTCTTCACACTTTCCAAAAACATCTTGCCACATTATACAATAAAGAAGAACCCCTAAATCAGGCCTCTGCAGATTCCTTTTTTCCCACATCACACTTCCATCTATTCCTTTGGTCAACAGGGATAGCCTTGAAAGCCCTATAAGCACTAATAAAATCAACATAGCAATAAACTCTCTTAAGATAAATAAACGTCCAGGCCCAGACAGCTTTTCAGCCATGTATTACAAGAAATTTGCTCATGTCTTAACCCCATTATTGACCGAAGCCTTTAACTCTATACTCACTGGGCATTCCTTCCGACCTGAAACACTAACAGCTATTATTTCCATGATCCCCAAACCAAATTCAGATGAATCAGCTCCCTCCAATTACAGACCCATCTCCCTACTTAATTTAGATATTAAGCTTTTAGCGAAAGTTTTGGCAACACGTTTAAATAATATAATAGGATCTTTAATCCACAAGGACCAAGTGGGCTTTATCCCAAAACACCAATCTGGAGATGCAGTACGTAGAGTTGCCTTACTGACCCATATGGCCCAAAAAAGACGGATACCTCTTTGCCTATTATCCTTAGATATCAAAAAGGCTTTTGATACTGTATCATGGTCCTACCTCCAATATGTCCTACAACGCTGGGGATTTGGTCCCCACTTCCTTAGTTGGATCTCGTCACTATATAATCACCCCAAAGCCTATGTGAAATATGCAGGTTATAAATCCAACCTATTTAACATCCTTCGAGGAACTTGTCAAGGTTGTCCACTTTCCCCAATACTATTTGCCCTTCTTATTGAACCCTTAGCTTAATCTATCCGCTCTGATCCATCTATTAAAGGCCTTGATATAGCTGGACATCAACACAAAATTTGTTTATTTGCTGATGATATATTACTTTTTATGTCCTCTCCTCATATCTCTGCTCCTAACCTAATTAAGAAATTAGACCAATTTGCCCGTATCTCAGGTTTACACGTCAATCTGCAAAAATCCTCAGCACTCAATATCTTCTTATCTTCCACAGAATTACAACAAGCACAGGTATCCCTTCCCTTTTCCTTGTCCACTACACGTCTATCCTATCTGGGAATCAACCTCACGTCTAATATTACAGGACTCTTCTCTGCCAATTACCCACCTATATTACGCCATATTCCCTCTCTGTTAACACATTGGTCTTCTCTTCCTATATCGTGGATAGGTAAAATGAACATTATTAAAATGTCTATACTTCCCAAAATTCTGTACTTTTTTCGAGTTCTACCCATCTCTCTGCCGGCATACTTCTTAAGAATACTATAACGTAGAATAACAAAGTTTGTTTGGGGCTCATCTAAACCCCGTTTACCTAATCATACTCTTTAAATGTAAAGGTGGTCTGGATTTCTTAATCTATCTACCTACTACTATGCGGCCCAACTAGCACAATTAACCAAATACCATGCAACTTCCCAACTAGCACAATTAACCAAATACCATGCAACTTCCGAAATTCCACTTTGGGCAACTCTAGAATCAATAGATTGTGATCCTTATTCTATCTCCAATCTCTTATCATAAAAGAATCAGTAACCCGGTTACCAAAACTCTCTATCTATTTGGAATAGATTTAAAACAGCAAACGAGTAGTGATGAGCCAAATACCCCCGGGTTCGGTTCGCACCAGAACCCGCGAACGGACCGAAAGTTCGCACGAACGTTAGAACCCTATTAAATACAATGGATGCGAACGTTCGAAATCTAAAGTGCTAATTATAACGACTATTATGCATGTCATTGTCCTAAAAAGGGTTTGGGAACCAGGGTTCTGCACGAGGGGACATGTATCAATGCAAAAAGAAGTTTTAAAAATGGCAGTTTTTCGGGAGCAGTCATTTTAATGATGCATAAAGTGAAAAAAAAAAAGTCAAATATTCCTTTAAATATCGTACCTGGGGGGTGTCTAAAGTATGCCTGTGAAGTGCCACGTGTTTCCCATGTTTAGAACTGTCCCTGCACAAAATTACATTTCTAAAGGAAAAAAAGCCATTTAAAACTGCTTGCGGCTTTAATGTAATATCTGGTCCCGGTAATATGGATGAAAATCTTTAAGAAAAATGGCATAGCTACCCCATCACCCCCCCCCCCTACCCCAGCCCATTACCAGCCCCTTTGGGTCTTGTATGGATATTAAGGGGAACCCCGCACACAAAATAAAAAAGGCCCTATATACTCTGAACAGCCGTATACAGGCGGTGCATACAAGACAGGGACTGTAGGTTTGTTCTTATGTAGAATCTGTTTGTAATTTTGAACAGGTACATTGTTTAAGTGTAGCTCCAGCCAAAAAATCTATTTTTAAGCTTTTTGGAAAACATAGGGAAGGGTTATCACCCCTATAACATTTGTTTTGCTGTCTGTGCAGTGTGCACCTGTTCAGAACAGTTCACCTCACTTTCCGTCCTAATGACAAATGTTTTTTGAAAATTTGGGGTTTTTATTGAAACAAGAATTTGTGATAAAGCATCAGTGGAGAGGAGACACTTTTTTCCCATATTAACTCTTACAGGAGAGAATTTGCCTTCCTAGGGGTAGATTTCCTCTCACTTCCTGTTGTATCCTTCCGTTTGCAAGGAGGAGTCGTTTGTAAGTTGGATGTTTGAAAGTAGGGGCCTGCCGTATATACTCAGCTGAAATTTGCCCCTTACATGTTGGTGTTGCCACAACACTGTGAGCCCTCACAGTTACTCTTGGTGGGCGCATGAATGGGCCCTGCTGTGAATTATTAGATCAAGAATTGTAATTGCATGCCCCTGTTGAACAGGGGCTTAAAAATTGGGCCTTTGGTGGTGGTGGTGGTGGTGTTGACACAACACTGTAAGGCCTCACAGTTACTCTTGGTGGGCGCAGGAATGGGCCCTGCTGTGAATTATTAGATCAAGAATTGTAATTACATGCCCCTGTTAAACAGGGGCAGAAAAATTGGGCCTTAGGCACTGGTGCCACAACACTGCAACCCCTCACAGATACTGTACTCGGAGCACAGCAATGAGCCCTGTTGCAAAGTATTGCATCAAAAATTGTAATTACACGCCCCTGTTAAACAGGGGCTGAAAAATTGGGCCTTAGGCACTGGTGCTGGTGCCACGACACTGCAACCTCTCCCAGATACTCTAGTTGGAGTGCAGGAATGAGCCCTGCTGCAAAGCATTGCATAAAAAATTGTAATAACACGCCCCTGTTAAACAGGGGCTGAAAAATTGGGCCTTAGCCACTGGTGCTGGTGCCACGACACTGCAACCTCTCCCAGATACTCTAGTTGGAGTGCAGGAATGAGCCCTGCTGCAAAGCATTGCATAAAAAATTGTAATTACATGCCCCTTTTAAAACAGGGGCTGAAAAATTGGGCCTTAGCCACTGGTGGCGGCACCCAGAAACAATAATGTTCTTCCAAGCTATCATCATCAATCGGATCATTGAGGAGGAGGAGGATAGTCAGTCAACATAACAGGACAGTCTCTCAGCATCAGCATCAGTCTTGAAGGGATGTGACATTTGAAAATAAATTAGTCTGTTATATCAGCTTCAGGTGTTTGGTAGCTGGTGGTGATCCAAGACTGGTTCATCTTTATGAAGGTCAGTCGATCAACCGAGTCGGTGGACAGGCGCACCCTGTGATCCGTGACAAATCCTCCAGCAGCACTGAATGTGCATTCTGAAAGAACGCTGGATGCAGGACAGGCCAGTAGCTCAATTGCATACTGTGCAAGCTCTGGCCAGTGATCCATCCTCAAGACCCAGTAAGCCAGAGGATTTTCGGTGGGGAAGGTGTCCAAGTCTGACCTTGCCCCCTAGGTATTCCTGCACCATGTATATCAGATGCTGGCGATGGTTGCTGGAACCGATCATACCTTGGGGCTGCGGACTAAAGAATTGTCTGAACGCATCGGTCAGACGGCCACCTTCCCCACCGCTCCTTCTTTGACTGACCGAAGCCTCAGCAACTCGTTGTCCAGGACCAGGAGTTTGTAACCTCCCAGTCTCTGGGAACGCGTTGCACAGACCTTTCTGCAAGGCCTCCCGGAGTTGTCTCGTCCTCTGCTCCCTCTGCGACGGTAAGATAAGGTCCGCAACCTTACCCTTGTACCGTGGATCAAGGAGAGTGGCCAGCCAGTAATGGTCCCTCTCCTTGATCCGAAGAATATGAGGATCCTTCCGCAGACTTTGCAGGATCAGGGAGGCCATGCAGCTTAGGTTAGCTGAGGCATTCGGTCCGGAGTCCTCTGGGTCACTAAGGACGACATGATCCGCAGCCACCTCCTCCCAGCCACGTACAAGTCCACTGGTTTCTTGGGACTGTAAATCATCCCTAAAAGACTGCTGCTGATGATACTGAGTGCCAGGCTCCACCTCCATGCTGACACAATCCTCCTCCTCCTCCTCTTCCTTGTGCGATGGGTGGGACAGAAGGAACACTGCCTGGGTAAAGGGGGCCTTGAGAGGCAAGGAAGTCCTCCTCTTCCTGCCTCTGTTCTGCCTCAAGTGCCCTGTCCATTATTTCACGCAGCGTATGTTCCAACAGGTGGACAAGAGGTACAGTGTCACTGATGCATGCACTGTCACTGCTCACCATCCTCGTGGCCTCCTCAAATGGTGCCAGGACAGTGCATGCATCCCTGATCATGCCCCACTGTCGTGGTGAAAAAAAAACGAGCTCCCCTGACCCTGTCCTGGTGCCGTAGTCGCACAGGTACTCATTGATGGCCCTCTGCTGTGTGTGCAGCCGCTGCAGCATGGCCAACGTTGAGTTCCACCTGGTGGGCATGTCACATATAAGGCGGTTCTTGGGCAGGTTCAACTCCTTTTGCAGCTCAGCCAGGCGAGCACTGGCATTATAAGATCTGCGGAAATGCACACAGACTTTCCTGGCCTGCCTCAGGACATCCTGTAAGCCCGGGTACCTGCCCAAGAACCGCTGTACCACCAGGTTAAGGACGTGAGCCACACAGGGCACATGGGTCAGTTGTCCCTGTCGGAGGGCGGAGAGGAGGTTGGTGCCATTGTCGCAAACCACCATTCCTGGCTTAAGCTGGCGTGGCGTCAACCACCTCTCGGCCTGCCCCAGCAGAGCAGACAGAACCTCTGCCCCAGTGTGGCTCCTGTCCCCCAAACACACCAGCGCAAGCACGGCATGGCATCTTTTTGCCTGCGTACTTGCGTAGCCCCTTGAACGCCTACGGAGCACCGCTGGTTCCGAGGACAAAGCACAGGAAGAGGCCATGGAGGAAGAAGAAGAGGAGGGGGTGGAGGAGAGAGGTGTGTCACAACCAGCAGTAGCATTTTGGAGGCGTGGCGGCGGAACAACCTCCAACACTACTGCACCTTGTCCTGCATCCTTCCCAGCTGCCAAAAGAGTGACCCAATGGGCTGTGAAAGAACGGTAACGTCCCTGTCCATGCCTGCTGGACCATGAGTCAGCGGTAATATGCACCTTACCGCTGACCGCCCTGTCCAGCGAGGCCAAGACATTGCCTTCCACATGCCAGTAGAGAGCCGGAATCGCCTTCCATGAGAAAAAGTGGCGTTTGGGAACCTGCCACTGAGGAACCACACATTGCACAAACTCACGGAAGGGGGCCGAGTCTACCAACTGAAAAGGCAGCAGTTGAAGCGCTAGCAATTAAGCCAAGCTAGCATTCAACCGCTGGGCATGTGGATGACTGGGAGTGAACTTCTTTCGACGGTCCAGCAGCTGGGGCAGGGAAATTTGCCTGCTAGAATCGGACATCGGTGTACTGCTAGCAGAGTGCCCGCAAGTACTTGGCTGTGACACACCTAATTCTACACCTTCATTTCTCTCAGTACAGGTTTCAGAGAGGACTGAAGGTATAGTGGGGTTGGAAATCCCAGCTGATGCGGTGCAAGGAGAGGTCCGCTTTGTTCTTTGGTGTGGGTCTTTAAGGTAGGCTTGCCAATGAGCTGCATGGCAGGTCAACATATGTCTGGTCAAGCATGTAGTGCCCAAGCGGGTGATGTTTTGGCCACGCGATATACGCTTGAGACATATGTTGCAAACAGCAGCTGTGCGATCTGATGCACTCGACTCAAAAAAGGCCCACACCAAAGAACTTTTTGAATAACGGGCAGAGGCAGCGCCCTGCACAGGCGGAGCTCTGCGGTGTGATTCCGTCGGTGTGCTGTCCTTACGCTGGCCCCCGAGGGCATCCTGCCTCGTTGGAGATGTGCCTCCTCCTCATCCTCCTCCTCCTCCTCTCTCCTATTAGACACCCACGTGGAGTCAGTATGCTGCAGCTGCTGGAACATGACTGCCAGATTGGTGTCCTTCTTGAGCATCCCCTCTCTCTGCTCTCACGCTACTGCCTTCCTCTAGCTGGGTATCATCATCAGACCCTTCGAAACGCTGGGCATCCTCCTGGAGCATGTACCCAACACTGTGCTCAAACAGTTCGGGGGACTCCTCAGGAGGACATGGTTGGTCTAGGGAAGGAGTGACTGATGATGACAATGATACCAGGGAAGAGGACGCTTTGGCAGCTGCTTTGCCAGTACCCTGAGCCTGGGTGAGAGAGGATGAGGAGGATGAGGAGGGCTTGGTCATCCACTCTACCAAGTCTTCGGCATGATGCGGCTCAACACGTCCAGCTGCCGAAAAGAAGGACAAGCGTGTCCCATGGCCACGTGCTGATGGCGATGCACCGCGTCCACGACCAGCACTGTTGTCTCTAGACACAGAGCCTGCTTGCCCTCTTTTATTGGCTCCTGACTGTCTGCCTCTCCCTGTTTGCCTTCCAGACATTCTAATGGTCTGCAGGGAGATGGGAAAACCAGCAATAAGGCCTAGCTTCAGGAGTATATTTTGCAGGAATCACACGAGGCCTGCTGTAAGTGCTGCAAATGCCTGTTGGTGTAACACACCAGGAAAACACAGCAATACAGGCTAACTTCAGGTGTAATATGATCAGGAGGCACACTCCGCCCGCTGTAAGTGCTGCAAATGCCTGTTGGTGTAACACACCAGGAAAACACAGCAATACAGGCTAACTTCAGGTGTATAATGTGCAGGAGGCACACTCCGCCCGCTGTAAGTGCTGCAAATGCCTGTTGGTGTAACACACCAGGAAAACACAGAAATACGGGCTAACTTCAGGTGTAATATGATCAGGAGGCACACTCCACCCGCTGTAAGTGCTGCAAATGCCTGTTGGTGTAACACCAGGAAAACACAGCAATACAGGCTAACTTCAGGTGTATAATGTGCAGGAGGCACACTCCGCCCGCTGTAAGTGCTGCAAATGCCTGTTGGTGTAACACACCAGGAAAACACAGCAATACAGGCTAACTTCAGGTGTATAATGTGCAGGAGGCACACTCCGCCCGCTGTAAGTGCTGCAAATGCCTGTTGGTGTAACACCAGGAAAACACAGCAATACAGGCTAACTTCAGGTGTATAATGTGCAGGAGGCACACTCCGCCAACTGTAAGTGCTGCAAATGCCTGTTGGTGTAACACCAGGAAAACACAGCAATACAGGCTAACTTCAGGTGTATAATGTGCAGGAGGCACACTCCGCCCGCTGTAAGTGCTGCAAATGCCTGTTGGTGTAACACACCAGGAAAACACAGCAATACGGGCTAACTTCAGGTGTAATATGATCAGGAGGCACACTCCGCCCGCTGTAAGTGCTGCAAATGCCTGTTGGTGTAACACACCAGGAAAACACAGCAATACGGGCTAACTTCAGGTGTATAATGTGCAGGAGGCTTAGCAACAATGACACTGACACTGTCCTCTGCCTATCCTTCTCTCTCCCTGCACACAAGGTTTATCAAAGAATATGACACTGACACTCTCCCTGCCTATCCTTCTCTCTCCCTGCACACAAGGTTTAGCAAAGAATGTCACACTGACACTGTTCCCTGCCTATCCTTATCTCTCCCTGCACACAAGGTTTATCAAAGAATATGACACTGACACTCTCCCTGCCTATCCTTCTCTCTCCCTGCACACAAGGTTTAGCAAAGAATGTGACACTGACACTGTCCCCTGCCTATCCTTCTCTCTCCCTGCACACAAGGTTTAGCAAAGAATATGACACTGACACTCTCCCTGCCTATCCTTCTCTCTCCCTGCACACAAGAATAGCACAAAGAATATCACACTGTCCCTGCCTATCCTTCTCTTTCCCTGCGCTGGAACACACTACACAAGGCCACCGCGCTGGCGGCCTTTTATAGTGTGGGGCGTGTGCTAAACCCCCTGAGCTATAATTGGCCACAGGCAACCTGCCTGTGGCCAATTATGGCTCTCCTAGCTGCCGGCGCTGTGATTGGCCAAGCATGCGGGGTCACAGTGCATGCTTGGCCAATCACAGCACCGGGATTGCACTGCGATGGCGCAGTGTATTGTGGGCCGTTCGCGTCACTCGAATTTGGCGCGAACGGCCCAAATTGTTCGATGTTCGCCGAACGGTCGAACAGCCGATGTTCGAGTCAAACTTATGTTCGACTCGAAGACCGAGCTCATCCCTACAAACGAGTTACAATCTCCTCACTCTCCACTTCTATCATTTATTAAAAATCCCCTTTTTTATCCTGCCTGAAAATTTCCCAAATCCTTTAAAGCCTTGACCAACTCTAAATTAATCCAACTTCATGACCTGACATCCCAGACCACCTTTATACCGTTCCCAGATTTATGTGAAAAGCATGGTCTTCCAAACTCTGAACTTTTTAGATATCTGCAGATTAAAAACTTTTTTACACCCTTTATCCAAAGCAGAACCAAACTTAATATATTATCACACTTCGAAACTAAATGTAAAAATTATCCCCATGCAAAAGGACTGATCTCTAACCTCTATGTTCAACTCATTACTAAACCTGTTTCTGACCCTCCTTCTTATGTGGCTAAATGGGAGGCAGATCTCAATCTCACTCTTGAAATGTCTGATTGGGATGCAATTTGGAATACTACAAAATCTTCTTCACAAAACATAACAGCTTTGGAAACTAACTACAAAGTACTCACCCGCTGGTATTTAGTCCCTTCCAGAGTTGCGAAATTTGCCCCCAATTATTCCTCATTATGTTTTCGAGGCTGCAGTGATCTTGGCTCCTATCTACACACTTGGTGGGACTGTCCGGTAGTTCAAAAGTTCTGGAGTGATATATTTCTCATACTCTCAGCCTTGTTTGCAATATCCATCCCTCCAGAACCTTCAAAAGCACTCTTAAATCTCAAACCGGCAACACTCACCTATAAACAATTTAAACTTCTACTGCAGATCACAACAGCCGTGAAGCAGACTATAGCTAAAGCCTGGAGAACTGATAATTTGGTATTGAATGAAACCAAACACAGAATTAACCAAGCTATGGTCTATGCCAAAATAGAAGCCATAGCTCAAGATAAAATAAATTCCTTTAAAAATATTTGGCAACCATGGATAACTCACGTTTTGCCACCAAACTTTGATGACACCTTGTTGATGCCTTGATGTTTTACACTTTCTTGCAATAACTATCTATAAGAAAATGGCTATTAACCACTTCAGATCCACGCTATTGCCGAAAGACGGCTGCAGCGCGGACCTGAAGTGCTGAGTGGATGTCCCTGGACTGTTTTTCTCCCTCCCCGCACGCCCCCGCGAGCGCGCATTGGGGAAAATCTGTCCCTTGGACACAGCCAATCACAGATCGTGCTGAATGGCCAATCACAGAGGCCATTCAGCACTCGATCTCACTGTCCAATGAGAGATGATCTCAAATGTAAACATATGAGATCATCTCTCATTGCCGGCTCTCCCTCCTCAGACAGTGACTGCATGTGAGGAGGGAGAGAGATCTGTGCTGCTTCTAAAAGTGAGTGAAAGAAAAAAAAACAGTTTACAGTAAAAAAAACACGGTGCCCACAGTCCCTGCCAGTGCTATCTGCCGCCAGTGCCACCTGACCGTGCCAGTGCCATCTGCCAGTGCCACCTGCCAGTGCCATCTGCCACCAGTACCATCTGCCACCAGTCCCATCTGCCACCAGTCCCATCTGCCAGTGCCATCTGCCGTCAGTGCCACCTGTCAGTGCCATCTCATTAGTGCCACCTGTCAGTGCCACGTGCCATCTTTCATTAGCGTCTCTAGTGCCACGTATCAGTGTCACATGTCATCAGTGCCACATATCAGTGCTACGTATCAGTATCACCAGTGCCACGTATTAGTGCCATCTGTCATCGCCAACAATGGCTAAAAGATTATATTCAGCCGAGGAGGCGTACAATATACTTGCGGCCGACGGGAGCAACGGGGAGCTCTCCGATTCGGATTCCTCCGCAAATTCAAATGATGAGTCTGACATGGACTACGAGCCTATACTTAGCAGTGGATCACTGACAACCTCAGATGAGGAGGAGGAAGAGGAGGAGGAGGAGGAGGAGGAGGAGGGCCCATCCACCAGACAAAGGCGTTCTGCTGAGGAGGCAGTGCCATCCACCAGTACTGCAGTGCCATCCACCAGCACCGCAGTACCTCGGCAAGCAAGGCCACGTACCAGTGGGGTGTCACCTCAGTCCCTGTGTTGCTATGGCAATTCCTATAGTGACTTTATAATAATAATATAGAGTTTAGGTAGTAACAGGATATGTGTACAGAGCCCCTTCCCTGCCCCTCCATTGATCAGGAAATGGGTGGGAGGGCCTTGGAAAGGGTTTTTGGAGACACATGTGTTTGAACAAGAGTTGGTGTTTGGAAGGACAAAGAGAGACATGGCTGCCTGAAGCTGGATAACTTTGGAGACACTTTTGGGAGTTAGACTGAGCAAGGAACTATGGACATTACATCTTGACCTCTAAGTTGAGTACATATTTAGTTTACTTAATGTGTACATGTTGTACATGCTTATATTTGTAGTCATATATTTTGTAATGGAAAAAGAAAAAACTGTGCTAAATGAACCTCTAAATAAAGCTGCAAAAATAAGTGTTATACAACACAAAAACAAATGGTAAAGAAGAAAAAAGTTGCGCTAAATGTGAACGTGACACATGAAGTAACACACAAAACAAAAAATTGTTTAACGCAGGTGGTCAAAAGATGTGATAAATATAACATATGATAAAGGAGCACCAAACAGTGACATATATTGCAATAATAAACACATACACCTGCGCACTGTGATCATATATGAAATCGCTAATAATGAACTTAATCAATATAAATTAAATGTGTCCATGAGAAACAAAAAATCCAAAATCAAAATTTGTGTAGATGCATTGAAAATAATCCTCCACCGTGACCAATGAAGTCCAAACTGGATGTGCACTAAAGAGGGAGTGATGTATAGGACAGCCTTCACCAATAATAATACTGCCTCTTACCGCAAAACGTTGATCTCTTATCACAGGGGATCATAAACCGCCTGTGGCTTGTTCCCCAGCCAGGGATATGTGGCATACAGCGTCCGACAGTTTGAAGATATAAGGTGAACACATGGAGAAGGGGTATATGGGGACCGTGTTTTTACTAATTTGAGCTGTTGACCTCCCGGTTGAGACGCCATCTTCAGACTGTCGAACTCTGTATGCCACATATCCCTGGCTGGGGAACAAGCCACATGCGGTTTATGATCCCCTGTGATAAGGTATCAACGTTTTGCGGTAAGAGGCAGTATTATTATTGGTGAAGGCTGTCCTATACATCACTCGCTCTTTGGTGCACATCCAGTTTGGACTTCATTGGTCACGGTGGAGGATTATTTTCAATGCATCTACACAAATTTTGATTTTGGATTTTTTGTTTCTCATGGACACATTTAATTTATATTGATTAAGTTCATTATTAGCAATTTCATATATGATCACAGTGCGCAGGTGTATGTGTTTATTATTGCAATATATGTCACTGTTTGGTGCTTCTTTATCATGTGTTATATTTATCACATCTTTTGACCACCTGCGTTAAACAATTTTTTGTTTTGTGTGTTAATTCATGTGTCACGTTCACATTTAGCGTAACTTTTTTCTTCTTTACCATATATTTTGTAAGCTATAAGTTGTGTTGTATTGTGCATCCTACAGTTGTATGTGCAGATTTTTCCTTGTTTAGTAAAGCATTAATACACTACAGAAGTTTAAGCTTCCTTGGTTTTACCACAAGAACTTAATAGATAGACGAAAAGCATTACAGTCCCAAAGGGTTAGGTCCCATGCCAGCCTTCCCTATGCCCTTCAGTACCCCTTGTGGCTTCCTTCTAATTCAGGAGAAGCCAACATTCCCCCTTTCACTGCCCAGCCAGGAGTCCAGGTGGACACAGATAATTTTGCCCCGATTTACTTTTTCAATTTAATTTTTACTGAGGACATGCTTGCATCGATTGTGGCCCAGTGCAACCTATATGCCCACCAATTCATAACAAGCAACCCAATGTCCTCTTATGCCCGTCCCTACCAATGGAGAGCCCTTACAGTGGAGGAGTTTAGAATTTTTTTGGGCCTCACATTCTGTATGGGACTAAACAGAAAAAATCAAGTACGTTCATATTGGTCATCCCGCCCCATCTACCACATGCCCATCTTTTCCTCAGCAATGCCCAAACGCAGATATCTCATGATTATGAGATTCCTACACTACAACGACAATACCCAGTGCCCTCCCCGAAATGACCCAAATTTTGATAAGCTTTATAAAATTCGGCCACTACTAAATTATTTTTCTGAAACCTTCCCCCAGTTGTTTATCCCAGACCAACACATATGCGTGGATGAGTCCCTTATAAAATTTCTGGCAGGCTGGGCATAAAACTATTTATTCCCACGAAAAGGGCCCGCTATGGGGTGAAGCTCTATAAATTGTGCGACCGAGCCACGGGGTATACGTATGCCTTCATTGTATACGAAGGGAAGGACACCCAGCTGCACCCCCCTAATTGCCCAGACTACATAGGAACCAGCGGGAAAGTAGTTTGGGAACTCATAAACCCACTCCTGGAGAAATGCTACCACTTGTATGTGGAAAATTTTTATACAAGTTTGCCCCTGTTCCGAAACCTTCACAGAAAGAACACTCCAGCATGCGGCACCATACGGACGAACCGGAAGGTCCTTCCTCAAACCCTCGTCAACAAGAAATTAAGAAGAGGGGAGACGGCGAGTTTACGGAATGAGGAAATTCTGGCTGTGAAGTGGAGGGACAGAAGGGATGTGTATGTGCTTTCTTCCATCCACAACAATACATTCGTTGAGATCACCAGGAGGAATGGCCAAATCCAAAAACCAACATGCATCCACGAATACAATAAGTTCATGGGGGGTGTCGACTTCAACAACCAAATGCTCAAACCCTACCTTTCCACAAGAGGAACATACCAGTGGTAAAAAAAAAAGTTTCAATTTATTCGTTTAATTTGGCCATGTACAACTCCTATGTAATATATCGGAAATCCACTGAAAGACCCAAATCCTTCCTTTTCTTCCAGGAGGAAATCACCACTGCCCTTTTATACCCGAATGACCCACCAGAAAACATTAGATCCGATGTGATTAGCCGACTCTCCGAGCGCCACTTTCCAGATAAAATCCCTCCCAGACCAACAGGCCAAAAACGTCAGAAAAAATGCCGGGTGTGCTCCAAAAGAGGAGTGAGAAGAGACACCACTTATTATTGTGCCCAATGTGCTTCCCAACCAGGCCTCTGCATGGTTGATTTTTTCCGCCGTTACCATACCAAACTCAATTATTAGTTCACTTTCTGCCATTTACCTTCACACCCCTTATGCCTCTGCTTGCGCTGTAACTGACCCTGGCTTGTTATTTGACCACGCTTCTGCCTACCGATTCTGTTTATACCTCTGCCTGATCTGGAAAAGACCCTGGACTGTTATTTGACCACGCTTCTGCCTACCGATTTTGTTTATATCTCTGCCTGATCTGGACCTGACCCTGGACTGTTATTCAACCACGCTTCTGCCTACTGATTCTGTACATACCTCTGCCTGATCTGGAACTGACCCTGGACTGTTTGACCATGCTTTTTGCCTGCCACTTGGACTGATCTTTTACCCTGCCAGTGGACTAGTGGGATTCAGAGCACAGGGGTCTCACATATGTGAGGGGCTCCAGAATTGTTTTTCTGGATGAAGAAAACAATTGTTTTTGTTTTCTCATTCCTAGATTAGGGTCTGGAGACTCGGAGGCTTCAAAGAGATTTTGGTGGGAGAAGCCTCTACCCCTGTCCCCATTCAGTCCTGAATGAGGCCCTACTTCTGCCTGCTGCCTGTAGGACCTATGTGATCATGCCTCTGCCTGTCGCATGAACTGACCACACCACATGTTCTTGCCTACTACCAGGACCAATATTTTGGCACTGCTGACAATCTCTGCCTGCACTGACCCTGGAATGTATATGGACAGTATCCCTGCCTGCTGCCTGGACAATTGTGTATGCCGTTGCTGACCAAGTCCCTGCCTGCTGCCTGGACCAGTACTATCCTCCTGTGGACATCTGTGCTACTAAAACCACAGGTAATCTTTTGTTTACCCTTTGCTCAGCATAATGTATTTTGAGGTGTAATTCTTGGTATGTGCATGTTATGTGTCTCTAGAACATCTGATGATGTTCCTTGCATGTTGGGCCTCTGTATGTGGCCAGGCTGTGTAAAAGTCTCACACATGTGGTATCGCCATACTCAGGAGGAGTAGCAGAATGTATTTTGGGGTGTAATTTTTGCTATGTACATGCTATGTGTTGGCAATATCTTATAAATGGACAACTTTGCGTAAAAAAAATACGTTTTAATTTTTTTCCCACATTTTCCAAAAACTTCTGGAAAAAAATGAACCATTCAAAAGACTCATTATGCCTCATAGATTATACGTTGGGGTGTTAGCTTTCCGTAATGGGGTCACTTTGTGGGCGTTTCCATTGTTTTGGTGCTCCAGGGCCTTCAAAATTGTAATAGGTGGTTGAGAAGTGAGATGTGTAATTTATGCTTCTAGAATGCCTGAAGGTGCTATTTCAATATTAGGCCTCTGTATTTGGCCAGGCTGTGTAAAAGTCTCACACATTTGGTATCGCCATACTCAGGAGGAGTAGCAGAATGTATTTTGGGGTGTCATTTTTGCTATGTACATGCTATGTGTTTTGGCAATATCTTATAAATGGACAACTTTGCGTAAAAAAAATGTGTTTTAATTTTTCCCCACAATTTCCAAAAACTTCTGGAAAAAATGAACTGTTCAAAAGACTCATTATACCTCCTAGATTATATGTTGGGGTGTTAGCTTTCCAAAATGGGGTCACTTTGTGGGCGTTTCCATTGTCCTGGTTCTCCAGGGCCTTCAAAAGTGTAATAGGTAGTCAACAATTTAGATGTGTAATGTATGCTCCTAGAACACCTGATGGTGCTCCCTGCATATTAGGCCTCTCTATGTGGCTAGACTGTGAAAAAGTCCCACGCATGTGGTATCGCCATACTTAGAAGAAGTGGCAGAATGTATTTTCGGGCATTATGTGTGGTATACACATACCATGTGAGAGAAATAACCTATTACAATGACAATTTTGTGGGGGGGGGGGGGGAATCTTAATTTTGCAAAGAATTGTGGGAAAAAAATGACAACATCAAAAACCTCACCATGCATCTTACTAAATACCTTGGAATGTCTACTTTCAAAAAGGGGTCATTTGGGGGGTATTTGTACTTTCCTGGCTTGTTAGGGTCGCAAGAAATTAGATAGGCCACCAGTACATCAGGTGTGATAATTTTTTTATGATTTGCACCACAGCTTGTAGACTTTCTAACTTTTACAAAGACCAAATAATATCCACTAATTTGGGTTATTTTTACCAAAGATATGTAGCAGTATAAATTGTGGCCAAAATTTATGAAGAAAAATTTATAATTTGCAAAATTTTATCGCATAAACTAAGAATTTTTTTTTTTTTTTTCAAAAATTTCCGTATTTTTTCATTTATAGCGCAAAAAATTAAAAATCCAGAGGTGATCAAATCCAGAGGAGATCAAAAGAAAACTCTGTTTGTATGAAAAAAAGGACAGAAAATTCATTTGGGTACAGTATTACATGACTGAGTAATTGTCATTCAAAGTGTGAGAGCACTGAAAGCTGAAAATTGGTCCGGGTACGAAGGGGGTTTTAGTGCCCAGTAAGCAAGTGGTTAATGCATTCATCCCCAGGGATTCTTCCTGTCACTTCCTCTTCTCCTTGTCTTCTTCTCTTCTTCCTACTCTTTCTCTTCTCTTTTTCTTTACTTGTTTATATTTTCTTTTTTATTTATTTATTTCTTTTCAGATATATAGGTGTAGCGGGGTGTTCCCCTTTAATGCAGAGAGACAAGAAGTTCCAGGTGAGAGGTGAGTCGGGAGGAAGTAAAGAGACATTATGGAAGTGAAAGCAGAGGAGAGAGAGACTACATCTCCCAGTACATCTTGCAGCACCCAGGGTGCATTGCTCCAGAACAGAGACTGCTGGGGCAGACTTTATAAAGGGGAGGCGGAGTTTTGGTCGCTCTCTTTGGACACCCCTCTCCTAGCAAGAGGATCTCTGTGCTGAACTGCTGTGTGCACAAGGCCTGAAGCCTGGGCCGTGTGCTCCTTTCCAAAGAGCCCTCTACCAGCCTAGCAGAGCCTTAGAGACATCTAATCCTCCTTGCTGCAGTACACCAGAAGGATTGAAGACTTGGATGTCGGTGGATTCCTGTTCCTAGACGAATCGATGGAGGAAACGGACTTGGACTTGTCCCGGTGGTGAGAGCTGTTTAAAGACAGATCCTTTATCTTTACTATTCGTTGGGATTACAAAGTTGTTCTTCAAGTGCACCACCGAAAAGATTGCTAGTGAATATTGTTTCACTGAACTTCCATTTAGATCAGTCAGGCCTGACTGCATAGGTAGATATTGCTGGGTGTTAGTCTACCCATGAGGGGAAGTAGCTGTAAAAGGGCAGCGTTAGAGTTGCATAGCAATACTTTATTATTCTGATTACTCTGTTTATCTTTATTACTGTTTATTGCAGGGATCTGCAACTTGTTATACTGTTGTTTATTACTTGCCCATTAGCCTCAGTAAAATATCTGGGTAAAGTACATTTGGTGTCAGTTCCGCTTACTTTAATAGGAGTTTTAAAGTATATTCTGTGTATGTTTGTTATAGGACTGCGTCACCAACAGTTGCGGTCACGCGGTCCTATCCCTCTATCACTAGCTGTGCCAGAGTGGGTAGAGCCGATTGCCGGTGGGTTGGAGAGCTGTACTCAGGGCCCAAATTAAACCTTGCGGCCCGCTTAAGCTGAGGGTATCGCTACACGTGGGGGCTCGTACATCCGGGATTACTGAGACAGCGGTGAAACCGCCAGAAGCTACCGGCATGGACCCGATAGAGGTGGGACAGTGGTACAAGAGATGGGGCGTAGACCCAGCCAGGACGGCAGTTATAGAACTCCCGGGGATATGGCAGACACAAGCAATGATACAACTCATAATGTCCCTATCACCGATTCACAAACCATGGGTGATAGATGTGAAAACTAGTGGTGGACTTTCACATGTCTTACTGGAATGGCAGGCAGAAATTCCTGAACAGTTTAGAGGCAACAGCATACAAGATGAGGACGATCAGGTCTATCATTTGCTGCATGCGCTGCCGCGCACAAGAGACAGCCCTCAGACAAAAATAACACTGTCACCGCAGCCATCTTCCCCGTCATCCCCACAGAAAGACACAAAGAGTCCCAGGACAAGCCCAGGCACCCTTAGTGCAGAATTATGCGCTGTTCTGGGGGAGATTGTAGCTCAGTGCAAGAAAGAGCCCACAGATTACCCGATGTCGGGGTACAGGAAACTCCGGATGTTTTCAGGGAGGAAACCAGTACCTTTGGAAGAAGAGGGATTTGAGGAGTGGCTAGACAGCGCAACTCAGGCACTAGAGGAATGGGAAGTTCCGGACCGCAGAAAGAAACAGAGGGTTGTGGAAAGTTTGAAGGGGCCTGCTCTAGAGGCCGTACGCAACCTGAAGATGAGCAAGGCAGATTGTACTGCACAAGAGTGCCTCGATGTGTTACAGAATGTGTTTGGTGGGACAGAGAAAGTTACGGAACTTGCTTATCAGCTGGAGCATTGCTACCAGAAGGAAGGTGAGAAACTATCAGACTATATGGGACGCCTGGACAAAATACTGCATAGGATGATCCTAAAGAAGGGGATCAGCCCAGAGAAAGTAGATGAGGCCCGTGCTCAACAGGTAGTGAGGGGAGCTCAACCCATGGATCCAATTGCATGGACACTGCGTGCCCGGCAGGATGGGAGGAATCTGGAGTACCCTGACCTCATCCGAATGATTAGAGAGGAAGAGGCTATATTGGAAGAAAAAAAAAAGAACGCCTGATAGAGCCCGTCAAACAGCCGGTAGCAATAGTTACACCGGCCATGACTCCCGATAGGGGAGCGGAGGTGGACACTTTGAAGTTGCAGATGTCCCAGATGATGGAGATGATGACTGCTATAATGGCGAAAGGTCAAGGTGGAGCAGAGAAACCAAGCCCCAGAAAGGAGTTGTTCCCAGATACGTCAATACCGAGTCCCACTCGGAACCGAGAAGAGAAGTTATAATACAACTGCGGAGGCAGTGGCCACTTTGCCAGTAGGTGTTCCAGTCCTAAGAAGAAGAAAATGGATAATCGCCAGCCGGCGGGAAACGCCAGAGGGCCCCGGTGAGGGAGTCAACCGGGTGCCCATCTCTTTCAGTGAGCTCCAAACTGAATAGAAGGGAGAGGAAGAGAGAAAACACGACCCCTGAGAAGGAATTTAGGGTCTCTCAACCAAGATACACACCAGAGAGAGGGGACAAGACCCCTCAGAAGAAATGTAGCACTCCCAAGAAGGAATGCCTACAACCAAGAGACAATAACATCCCTCAGCGGGTTTGTAACCCCATTAGGGTGGCGAGGGTCAATGCATACCAGGCTCAAGGGAGAACAAAGTCAAAAACCAACTGGATGAAGACAAGTTCTCAGAAGAGAGTGACCTCAACCCGGCCGTACCCAGAAGAATTGGTCGGCCCGTCCCCCACGGTATCTATCCAGGTGGAAGGAGTATATACAAAGGCCCTTCTGGATACTGGAGCTCAAGTGACTTTATTGTATAGAGACTTCTATGATAGGCACTTAAGCCATTTGCCTATACGGAAGATAGAAGAGCTGGAGATATGGGGCCTGGGAACGCAGAGTTTCCCTTATGATGGTTATCTACCCATAAAGCTGACATTCGACCCCTCTGTGGCTGGGAAGACAGAAGTATTCGACACCCTGGCGGTTGTGTGTCCTAGACCACCCGGGGCCAACCAGATGTCCCTCATCATAGGCACCAATACGGATCTAGTGAGAAGACTTCTGACCCCCCTGGTGAAGAGGAGGAGCCATCAAGATCCAAACATCCATCCCATGCTGAAGACAGCCTACCAACGGTTAGTGTTGGAGCAGAAGACCCCAGGAGAGGGGATAGGGAAGGTGTGGAGACTGGGGAGAGAAGGAGTGGTGCTGCAGCCCGGACAGGTGGCTTGCCTCAAGGCCACTGTGAAGCTCACCTGGGAGCAGCCTGGCCCCTTTGTCATGCTGGAATCCGACCCAAGGGAAGATCACTCAGGCCTGGAAGTGATACCGGAAGTGATTCCAATCAAGGCCTTGAAGAAAGCCAGGGGAAGAGTCCCGGTGAGTGTAAGGAACTCTACAGGAAGGGCCATAGAGATACCTGCCCGGATGTTGTTGGGACAGGTGAGTCCTGCTGTCCCAGTCAGCTGGTCAGAAGTGAAGCAAGCGGGTGAAGAAGGAGATGTGTGGGAAAAACTTTCCATTGAAAACCCGAACTTACCTGGGGCCTGGAAGGAGAGAGCCAAGGCCCAGCTGACTAGATGGGAGAAGATTTTCTCAAAAGATGAATTCGATGTGGGGCGTGCGAGGAGTGCTACCCACCGCATCCGCCTGCAAGAAGACAAACCGTTCAGGGAAAGAGTCAGGCGGGTTCCGCTGGCAGATCTGGAGGATCTGAGAGAACAGCTTGCAGAACTGAAAAAGACTGGGGTGATTCGAGAGTCCCGAAGCCCTTATGCCTCTCCAATAGTGGTGGTCAGGAAGAAGAATGGGTCGCTGAGGCTCTGCATTGACTACAGAACTCTCAACAGGAGGACCACCCCTGATCAGTACACCACGCCAAGGATAGAGGACGCCTTACAGAGTTTGTCTGGAGCTAAGTGGTTCAGCGTGATGGACCTCAAGAGTGGGTACTATCAAATTCCCATGCACCCAGAGGATAGGGAAAAGACCGCTTTCATAACTCCTGTGGTATTCTTTGAGTTTAACAGAATGCCCCAGGGCCTATCTGGAGCCCCAGCTACTTTCCAACGACTCATGGAGAAGACTGTCGGAGACATGAACCTCATAGAAGTCCTAGTGTACCTGGACGATGTCATTGTTTTCGGGAGAACTCTGGAGGAACATGAGGCCCGATTGGAGAAAGTGTTGAGGAGACATAGTGAAGAGGGGTTGAAGCTTTCCCCCGAGAAGTGTCGGTTCTACCAGTCTTCGGTGAATTATCTGGGACACGTAGTGTCTGAAAAAGGGGTGGCGACTGATCCTGAGAAGTTGGAGGCGGTTACCTCCTGGCCAAGACCCACAACAGTCACCGAACTTAGATCTTTCCTGGGGTTCTGCTCCTATTACAGGAGGTTTGTGGATGGGTTTGCCCGTATTGCCAAGCCTTTAAATGAACTGCTCCGGACTGAAGAGGAAGAGGATGGCTTGGGCCCTAAAAGACCCGGGGAGTCGGTTCAAGATCAGTGGACCCCCAGGTGTGAAGAGGCCTTCAGAACCTTGAAGAGGAGCCTTACCACAGCCCCAGAATTGGCCTATGCTGATCCCACCAGACCCTATGAGTTACATGTTGATGCTAGTCATGAAGGCCTAGGGGGAGTGCTCTATCAGGAGCATGAAGAGCAAATGCGACCAGTGGCTTATGTGAGTCGAAGTCTGACCCCCTCGGAGAAAAACTACCCCACCCATAAGTTGGAGTTCTTGGCCCTCAAATGGGCAGTTGTGGACAAACTAAGAGACTACCTTTATGGAGCAGAGTTTACAGTGAAAACAGATAACAACCCCCTAACCTACCTGTTCACCACTGCCAAGTTGGATGCCACAGGACACAGGTGGCTAGCTGCATTATCTGGATTCAACTTCAGTCTGAAGTACAGACCAGGGGCTGGAAATAGGGATGCAGATGCCCTATCCCGAAGATCTCATGCCATGGCTGATGACTGGGAAGACTGGACTCAGGTAGCACCGGATGGGGTGCGGGCCCTTTGTCAAGGAGCTGAATTCCAAGCCCGAGGAGGCTCCCGAGCAGAGGAAATAGGAGTTACCACAGTGGGAGTTCCAAAACACTACTGTGGGGTGACTCAACTTGAAGAGGAAGGCTTGTCGAAGCTGTCTAAGAAGGAACTGAGGAGCGACCAATTGGAAGACCCCATAGGGAGATTGGTCTTTGAAGCATTGGAAAACGAGAGTCCAGGGAAACTTCGACATCACCCCTCCAAGGAGGCTCGTCTGCTATGGAAGGAGCTAGACAAGCTACAGGTCCATCAGGGAATGGTCTACCGAAGGGGCCCCTCTGATGACTCCGAGGATAAATGGCAGTTGTTTCTCCCAGAGAAGCACCGAGAGACTGTGCTGGTTGCCTTACATGACCAGCATGGTCACCTGGGAGCTGAAAGAACCTTCCAACTTGTCAGAAGCCGGTTCTATTGGCCCTGTATGAGGGCTGAAGTGGAGGAATATTGCCACTCCTGTGCACGATGCATCCAGAGGAAGACTCTACCCCATCAAGCTGCCCCAATGGGCCACCTACAGAGTCAAGGCCCAATGGATCTGGTATGCATTGACTTTCTCTGCCTCGAACCCGATTTGAGTGGATTGGGAAATGTTCTGGTGGTAACCGATCATTTCACCCGTTATGCACAGGCGTTCCCCACCAGAGACCAGAAGGCTTCCACTGTAGCTAAGGTGCTTCTAGAAAAATACTTCGTCCACTATGGATTACCACAGAGAATCCACTCCGACCAAGGAAGGGACTTTGAGAGTCGCCTGATCCGGAACCTACTGGACTCCCTGGGAGTGGAAAAGACCAGGACTACCCCTTATCATCCACAAGGAGATGCCCAGCCTGAGAGGTTTAATCGGACTTTGTTAAACATGCTGGGGACTCTGGAGACAGAGAAGAAGCAGCATTGGAGTCAACACATATCCACTTTGGTGCATGCCTACAATTGCACCACCAGTGATGTGACGGGTTACTCTCCCTACCGCCTCATGTTTGGGAGAGAAGCAAGATTGCCAGTGGATCTGGCCTTTGGCATTTCCCTAGACTATACCTCTGCTACCTCTCACAAAGGATATGTGGACCGACTTAGGTATAAACTGAAAGCGGCCTATGAACAAGCCCAAGCGGCCTCAGACCGGAGAGGGGTCAGAAATAAAAGGAACTTTGACCTGAAGGTTCGAGTGCAAGACCTGCAGCCTGGAGACCGTGTGCTGCTACGCAACCTAAACTTGCTGATAGATGGAGGTCCGAGCCTTATGTCATTTGTAGAAAACTTCCTGGACTACCGGTGTATAAGTTAAAGCCAGAGGGGAGAGTGGGACCCTTGAAAACCTGGCACAGAAATCACTTACTCCCACTTAAAGAGGCAGTCAGGATACCTTCAGTGAAGAACCTGACGGAATCTGTTTCCATCTTGGATACCCCCAGACCCAACACTCGGTCTCAGACCCTCCGAGCTAGGGATGGACAGGCTTCCCAATCAAGTGAAGATGGGAGGGGAGAACTTGAGTGGCTATGGCCCTCCTCAACTCCAGGGAGTTCCGCCATAGACCTTCCACCCACTGAAGATACACAGGATGGGACCTTGAACCCAGAGGCTACAGAGTTCATTCCATCCAGTGATGTGCCTGAATGCTGGGAAGATATTCCGGGCTTTTACTCAGAAGCAGAGGAGGAAGAGGCCCCAGAATCAGTGATGGTGTCAGAAAGTGTTCCTGACGCAGAGCCTGTGGTACCTGAGCCTGAAGTCCCAAGGGAGCAAAGAACTTACAGAGTCGTGAGGCCTCCCAGGAGATTAACCTACCCTCAATTGGGAAGAAGTTCAGAGGACTCTGTTGCCACTGCCAGAAGAAGTACTAAGTGCTCAGATCCTTCCACTGTTCATTTGGTGGAAGGCAACCCCAGCTCACTCTCTGGCACAGTTAGACAGGCCACCCATACTAGTGTGACCTGTGGTATAGGGAACCCCACCTATGAGTTTTGGTGGAAATTCCCTGTACCAACATAATACTCCGCATTCAGTAAATTGGTTCAGAATTGTTGTTGAATTGTTTATCTTTGGGGACCAAAGAGTTTTAGTGGGGGGAGTCTGTAGCGGGGTGTTCCCCTTTAATGCAGAGAGACAAGAAGTTCCAGGTGAGATGTGAGTCGGGAGGAAGTAAAGAGACATTATGGAAGTGAAAGCAGAGGAGAGAGAGACTACATCTCCCAGTACATCTTGCAGCACCCAGGGTGCATTGCTCCAGAACAGAGACTGCTGGGGCAGACTTTATAAAGGGGAGGCGGAGTTTTGGTCGCTCTCTTTGGACACCCCTCTCCTAGCAAGAGGATCTCTGTGCTGAACTGCTGTGTGCACAAGGCCTGAAGCCTGGGCCGTGTGCTCCTTTCCAAAGAGCCCTCTGCCAGCCTAGCAGAGCCTTAGAGACATCTAATCCTCTTTGCTGCAGTACACCAGAAGGATTGAAGACTTGGATGTCGGTGGATTCCTGTTCCTAGACGAATCGATGGAGGAAACAGACTTGGACTTGTCCCGGTGGTGAGAGCTGTTTAAAGACAGATCCTTTATCTTTACTATTCGTTGGGATTACAAAGTTGTTCTTCAAGTGCACCACCGAAAAGATTGCTAGTGAATATTGTTTCACTGAACTTCCATTTAGATCAGTCAGGCCTGACTGCATAGGTAGATATTGCTGGGTGTTAGTCTACCCATGAGGGGAAGTAGCTGTAAAAGGGCAGCGTTAGAGTTGCATAGCAATACTTTATTATTCTGATTACTCTGTTTATCTTTATTACTGTTTATTGCAGGGATCTGCAACTTGTTATACTGTTGTTTATTACTTGCCCATTAGCCTCAGTAAAATATCTGGGTAAAGTACATTTGGTGTCAGTTCCGCTTACTTTAATAGGAGTTTTAAAGTATATTCTGTGTATGTTTGTTATAGGACTGCGTCACCAACAGTTGCAGTCACGCGGTCCTATCCCTCTATCACTAGCTGTGCCAGAGTGGGTAGAGCCGATTGCCGGTGGGTTGGAGAGCTGTACTCAGGGCCCAAATTAAACCTTGCGGCCCGCTTAAGCTGAGGGTATCGCTACATAGGTCCAACAAATATGTGCTCCTCTAAATTTTTAAGCACAGATACAAGAACTTTAAAGCGGAGGTGCAGCCGAAAAAATAAAAAAGTCAGCAGCTACTAACAGTGTAGCTGCTGACTTTTAATAAGGACACTTACCTGTCCTACTCGCCCGCGATGTCGGTCCCGCCACGGCGATCGATCGCTGCTGGCAGGTCCCGGCTCCTCCATCCTGAGTAAGGGAAACAGGCAGTGAAGCCGTAAGACTTCACTGCCCGTTTCCTACTGCGCATGCGCCATTCGCACGGCGCTTTGTGAATGGGTGGCTTGCCTCCTGGGATACACACAGTTCCCAGAAGGCAGTGTGCCCCATTCACAAGAAGAGGAAGCGGAAGGAGACCCACCGCGGACGAGAAGAGGAACATTAGAGGCAGATTAGGGGACTTCCGCATAGCAACAGGCATTTAGGGTGAGTTTATATATATATATTTTCTATTAATTGTATTATTTTTTTTAGGATTTTTAATGTTAAAAAAATTTCAGGGTGGACCTCCGCTTTAATAGTTATATTGTAGCGTTAGTTTTGTCTCCTACCTATTTGAGGCTTTAATGCCGCGTACACGTGATCGGTTTTTCTGATGAAAAAAGACTGATGGACTTTTTTCATCGGACAAACCGATCGTGTGTGGGCCCCATCCGTCTTTTTTCCAAAAAACGTTAGCGAATTCCGATCGTCTGTGGAGAACTCCATCAGAGAAAAATCCACGCATGTTCAGACTAAATTACAAGAGAGCCTTCGTTCTGGTAAAACTAGCGTTTGTAATGGACATAGCACATTCGTCATGTTGCAAATTTTTTCTTTCTTTAAATGTAGCGCTTTCTTTTCTTCTTTCTAAACGGTTTTCCCAAAAGAAAATTTCATTGCGGATATTCACACAGAGTTCGGACAAAATTATTTCTTTGAGATCTCATGAATCTTCGTATTTTATTTTGAAGGCAGGATTCCAAAAATGTTTTTTTTTGTTGTTGTTTTGAATCAAGATCTCCTATTTTTTTTCTGGCCTTTTAATATTTTATAGTGATGTCCATATTTTTTTATGGTCAAGTTATCACAACAACATTATTATCTATGATTTTTTTTTCCCTCAAGGAGGTTGGTGTTGGTGTCCCTTGTTAGTTACACAGTGTATTTATGAAATGTACCTTCCTACTCACAAGAAAAACACATAGGCAACTATTTTAATTAAATCAAATATCCATTTATTATGGAAAACAAATAAAGATGAAGGGCAACAATTGAGAAATTAGTGGAATATATGCAGACTTTGGACCCCAAAGGCAGACATGAAGGCAAATAAAATCAATAACATGAGGAGTCCCTCGAATGGGGATCACAATCTGGTCCCCGAATCGCAGAAATCAGGAGCAGCAGCAGATGTCATACATGTTCCCAAGCTGTGGTACTCCAACAAACTGCGTCTTCTGGCAGAGCAGCTTGAAGCCAGGGAATCACTTTCTGGTCTTCCTTGTAGCCTTCCCTCCACGCTTCCCTGCAGTGTTCCCTCCATGCTTCCCTGCAGCGTTCCTTCCACGGCTCCCTCCATGCCCCCTTGCAGGCTGTGGCTCTGGTGGTGGGTATGTGGCAGGTGGAGGAGGAGAAGGAGGAGAAGGATGGGCCAGATCACAAAGATGCGTGGCCTCTGTCAGCTGGCCCCTCCCCGCCCTGTGAAGGGCCGTAGATATAAGGTCCTCACAGAGGGCACGTTGGCCCCCCTCCACTTGAAGGAGATTATCGGCCACATAGCACCCATAGGACTCGACTGGGTTGAGGGGGGCCCTCGTGATCTCTGCTGCTTCTCTTATTATTTTCAGGGATTCCTCCTCCACCCGAGTCATCCTCCTGGGCCTTTTCGGTCTCACCTGGAGGGGAAGCACCTGTAACTGTGTGCTGCCACTTGGCCTGGGCACCTTCTGCCTGCCACTTGGCCCTGCCTCCTCCTGGCTGCCACTCATCCCTGCCTCCTCCTGGGTGCCATACTCCAGAGCCTTGTCCTCCTGACTGACCGCATCCTGTGTATAAAAAAGGGACATAGTTTGAGTTTTTGGTTCATCAATCTCACACAATTTCCAGCTCATGACTGTTGCAAATTAAATGTTAATAATTAGAAAAGACTCTCATTCTGACCCCAGCATTTTTCATTCTTGTCCCAAACAATTCTGCCCACTATATATATATTTTTTTTGGTTTATTTATTTTCTTTTTGAATAATAACATCTAGTTCCCAACAATTATTCTAGGACAATAAATATGTTGAAAAATACTATACCTGACTATAGATGTGAAGATCTGGCTCTTCGAGGTCAGCTAGCTCCTCGGTACCCTCTGCAGGGGTGGAGGGAAGGGTGGAGGGAACGCTGGAGGGAAGGGTGGAGGGAACGCTGGAGGAAAGGGTGGAGGGAAGGGTGGAGGGAAGGCTGGACTGTGATTCCCTGGCTTCAATCTGGTCGTCCAGAAATCTCTGGTGTTTGTAATACCACAGCTTGGGGACATGTACTTGGTCTGCTGCTGCTCCTGATCTCTGGGATGCGCGGACTTCTTTGTATTGTTTTTTGTAGCTTTTCCTCATATTATTGATTTTATTGTTAATCATGTTATAGTCTGCCTCTGGGATCCAGGTCTTCATATATTCCACTCATTTTTTAATTGTTGCCCTTCTAACATCATGATTGTGGTATAATGGGTTTTTAAGCTCCCATAAATTGGTGAGCTCTCTATATTTATCTATGAAAGCTCTGAATATGACAGGATCTTTGAAACTCTGCATATTTTCTGCAAGATAAAACACAAGACAAAAACACTAGGTCAGCCTAAACTGTCCTAATATTATCCCAATCTAGCCCTTTAAAATCATGAATCAGTATAGGCCACTGATGCCCCAACTTTAATTTTTACCTTTGTCAGTGACGTTCAGAACTTCCGGTCCTCCTTACTCCGCGCACACAACGTCGTTACGACACATGCGTGTTATCATTATATTCCCTGCACATGCGTGTAACTCCGCCCACATCGGCCGCCCCTGACGTTCCCTCCCCTGACGTTCTTCCTCGGATATTCCCCGCCCCTTCTCGTTCGACGCCCAGTGGGACACGACATGGCGGTGACACAGCAGGGGCGGGTTGTTTTAACTTCCGACGAGGAAAGCCCGGAGCCAGAAACGTCCCGATCCAGGACAAGATACAAGGCTAGTAATATGTCCTTTGCTGAGATGGCGGAGATGGTGGACATCTTGCGGAGGAGAGATTATGATGGGAACCATGGGCCATACAACACCCCTAATCTCAGGAAGGCCAAAATAATGGGCAAAGTGGTGACGAGTCTGTATCATAAATTTGGGGTCCGGAGATCCAAGGAGCAGCTCCATAAAAGGTGGTCTGACCTGAAGCTGAGGGAGCCGGAGCAGTACAGGAAGATCAAAAGAATGCTAGTAAAAAGTAAGTTTTTCTCCTGTGTTATTAATAATTTGATTATTATACTTGCGTGCTTTGATTGATTGGTTGGATATTTGAAAATGGCCACTTTCAGGGTAGTGTCCAAAGTATAATCGTTCGTAGTAAACATCAATCCTCCTCAAAATTTGAAATTTTGCGCAGATACAGGTAAACCACATTTGGTCATGCCTATTTCTATTAAAACAACGTTTAGAAACATTGTTGTCTAGATGATATGTTTTGAACTAGAATGTGAAATGCAAACTTGATTCAGTGTAAAGGAGAGGACACTCAGCATCTTTTTACACAGCTGTACTCTGGAGCACCTGTGTGGGACACCAGAACAACCTTTTTAGGGAGTCCCACACAGGTGCTAGAGTGGATACTTTGGGGGTGTCTCCATGTGTGTAACTTAGTCAAAAAAGGTCAGGATTCCAGTTTAGAAATACATTTTAAAACATGTCTTCAGCTTGTAACTCTGCCAAAAAGGCAATTGTACCCCACTTCCAAGCAATGTTTCATATTCCTATTTCTGACCTTAAATATCTGTGTGCTAAGTATACCTTTTGTTTCATTCTCATAGGGGAGCGGAGACTTGGAGCACACCACTCTGAGGAGGCCAGGAACCCCACACCTCGGAAAGAACAGAGGGAACCCCAACCTCAGAAAGAAGGGGACCAGAGAGAACCCCAACCTCAGGATGTGGAGGAAGAAGAGGTGGAGGAAGAAGAGGTGGAGGAAGAAGAGGTGGAGAAAGGAGATGTGGAGGAAGTGTGCGAGATTGTCACCACAACAGGTCAGTGTCATACACCACAGATTCAGGGAATAGATGCATGCATGCATGCATATTTTTAAGACATGCGTTTTTTTAGGTAATGTGCTGCTTGTGGAAGATCAATCTCCTCCTTTCTCCAGCGGGAGCGCACAAGTCATAATACAGGATCTCATGGTTATGAGTCGAGAAATTGACGTTATAACGCACAAACTGTATAGTTTTGACCAACAAATTTAAAACATGATTGATGTTTTGGGGAGAGTATAAAGATGTTTTTCTTGCCACCATTTCAAGTTTTTTTGGCCTAAGTTTGTAAATTTTTGTGTGATTTAACAAGCCAAATTTGGTAGATGCACACAGTGTGTCAACATGTGCTATCTCCCATCAGGTAAAATCAATTTGACGTGTTTTGAGGGTGCAACCCCTTCCTCGCAACTCAAGTAGGTGAGAGGAAGGGTTTGCACCCCCAAAACACGTCCATTGATCCCCCATGATGGGAGATAGCACATGTTGACATTTGGCATGGGATCAGGCGGAAAATCCCCATTCTGACGCACAACTTGTGTGCATCTTACAAATTTGCCTTGTTCAGGGGTTACATCACCCCATCTCATGAAGGCAACAGCAACACATTTTTGAAATACTATATAAAGTCTGATATTGCCTTCAGTTTTTCTATAAGGTTGAACTTTGTAAGTTCCATTGTTTTTAATATATTTTTTTTTTTTAACATGCGTGTTTATGCAAAACCAAAACCAAAACTTTTTTGGGGGGAAAACACTGTTTAGAATGTCCCCCCAAAATTTATAACGCACAGGTTGTGCACAGAGTAAAAATCTTTTTCTACTCAAAAATGTGTGGCTTCTTCTTTCTATGCTCAATACCATTTTGAAAAATATGTTCTTGTTTACCGTGACAATTGTGGTTATTTACTAAAGACAAAGCCACTTGGCACTACAAGTGTACTAGGAGAACCTGGGAGACAGATTCAAGAAACACAAGCAATAATGAGAAATCAAGTTTTTTACAGATGTTACTTTTTTTTTTTTTAAAGTTATAAAATCAGAGATTGTCTGGCATAGCAATGGCCCCCCTACTTGTAAAGTAATCAACATATTTATCCCTCACTTCACGGGCACTTTGGGGGGCCAAGCCAATACAGCCAGTATCCAGGCCGTCAGGGCATTGTCTGCAAGTCCGGCCTCTGGCCCAACAGAACTCAGATAAGTGGGTGCATTTCTGCGTAAATAGTTGTGCAGTATGCAGCAGATAAAAACAATATGATTGATCTTGTATTCCGCCATATGGATAGAGGTAAAAAACAGGCAGAACTGGCTGGCCATTATCCCAAAGGCATTCTCAGCAACCCTCTGGGCTCTGGCCAGCCGGTAATTAAAAACCCTCCTCTCCGGGGTGAGGGTCCTCTGGGGGGAATGGTCTCATCAGGTGGGGTCCCAGCCTGAAAGCTTCATCCGCGATAAAATCAAACGGAAGGCCCTCAAAGTTCTCCTCATCATGTGGTAGTGCCAAGCCACCACTCTGGAGACGTCTGGCAAATTCCGTCTGTGCGAAGACTCCCCCATCCGACATCCGGCCATTCTTCCCCACGTCCACATACATGAACTCATAGTGTGCCGACACCACCGCCATCAACACAATACTATTAAACCCCTTGTAGTTGTAATAGTACGACCCCAAACGGGGTGGAGGGACTATGCGGACGTGTTTCCCATTGATTGCCCCTCTGCAGTTAGGAAAGTCCCGCCGCTCGGCAAAATGGGATGCCACAGTCTGCCATTCCTGTGGCGATGAAGGAAACTGTGGAGTCAAACAAAAAAAATTAGGACTTTTGCACATAACATTGCAAGCAGATTACACAAAAACATTGTTGCCCAACATCAGTATAACATTTGTTTTTTGGGGAGTAGTTATAGCCACAAATAGAAGGCACAATTATCACATTCCTCACCCCCTCTGATGGCTCATTGCACACAATTTAGGGGGGAGGGTTCTAGCTGAGTTTGGGCCTACAAAAAAAAAAAACACTACACCACTCTGCCTGATTGTAATGAGAAGCAAAACATTTGTACACATTTTAGGGGGGTGGGGGGTATCTAGCTGAGTTTGGGCCTACAAAAAAAACACTACACCACTCTGCCTGATTGTAATGAGAAACAAAACATTTGGACACATTGGAGGGGGGGAGGGTAAAGCAATACAATGGAGTTGACAAAATACATTGTTAAGTGACTAGACTAGGGGTGTTTGGGCCCAGGATAGCATTCTGGAGAGGTTAGTGAAGGCAAATATGCATGTAGGCCAAAAAAAGGGTACAGCACGCATGAGGACAAAGGGGACATTCACAGCATATTACAATCAGGGTAATTAGGGAAGGATGAAAGAAATACAATACATTAGCAAGCATTATATACATAGAATGTGATGTTAAAGGAGAAAAATTACCTTAATATAGTCCTTCTGCATAACTTGTATGATGGCAGAACAGGTCTCTGGAATAATGACCCCCCAGAGCCTGAGGGGAGATGTCTGTCGTGAACTTAAGGTCCTGCAGGCTTCTCCCAGTAGCCAGGTATCTCAAGTTGGCGATGAGCCTCTGCTCGGCAGTGATGGCCTAGCGCATCACAGTGTTCTGCCTCGTGATATAGGGGGACACCAAATCCAACAGACGGTGAAAAAGCGGGTCCGTCATCCGGAGATAATTCCTGTAGTCATCAGGATTATTCTCCTGGATTTCCCGCAGCAGAGGCATATGACAGAATTGGTCCTGCTGGAGCAACAAATTCTTGGTCCATGAACTCCATGAACTCCTCCTTGCCCTGTTCATGGACTGAACTCGGGTTACAGTATTAACCGCAACACCAAACGCATACGCAGCACGAGCTCTACGATGAGAACGTACTTCCAACATGGCTTTAAACCGGTCGGCTGGTCAGAACAAACTTAAACAGAACGCACTGAGGAACAGCAAGTCCTATGAAGAACGACCTGAAAACCAGTAAACGAGCGGACTACACGCACTGAAAGACAGATACGAACCCACAAGCACAAACTGAACACCAGAAAACAATCTGAAAAGCACGGAGACTGAAAAGCGAGAATCGGCTCTCACCAAACTTTTACTAACACGCAGTAACACGAAATCAGCAAAATCAGCCCAAAGGGTGGTGCCGTTGGATTTGAACTTCCCCTTTATAGTGCCGTCGTACGTGTTGTACGTCACAGTGTTTTGGACGGTAGGGAATTTTGACTGATGGTGTGTAGGCAAGACTGATGAAAGTCAGCTTCATCGGAATTCCGATGGAAAAATACATTGGATTTTATTCCATCGGATTTTATTCCATCGGAAATCCGATCGTATGTACAGGGCATAATACATTATCTTTATCCATCTTAGATGTTAACCTTTACAGTTTAAATTGTAATTCTTATTCTGAGTCTAAACTTTATTTAGACTATGTAAAGAAACCCACTTTGATTATTGAATGAAGCAGTTTTCTCTTAATCCATTATATATACAGTATATGAATTCATATGCTAATTTTGAACCTAATTTAGTGATCATTGTGATTGTTGCTTTATTATTTTTTTTCTTTTATTATTTCTCTGTTATTTGATAAAATTCAATAAACAAATTTGAAAGAATATAGTTGGAGCCTGACTACAAAAAAGTAAAAGCCCAGGAGCCCAGACAAGATGTGTGCAGTGTTGTCTATCTTTGCCAGCGTGGAATCATAGTATGATCCACAAACAGGCAGTCATTAATATATGCCTCAAGAGGCAATTAGGGTAGGTGTGCACAGGTGTGATCTCCCTCCCCCCTCCCTCCAGAGCTGTGGCATGGAGGCCGTATCCATGACGGCCCATAGTGTGGCTTCCTCGACAAATAAATAAAAATGATTGCCCTGGCTACTGCAAAACGCAAGGCATCACGGGACAGTGCGCATGTCGAGAATCCTCGCACATGCGCACCGCACCGCAAGTGACCCGGAGATGGTCGTAGGACGCCAAGGGCAGGGTGAAGCTCAGGTCGGCGGGCGGGACGGTAGCGCCCCTCCGTCGACCGAAGCATAGCAGGGAAAGCGGAAAATTCCACATCCCCTACCCTGCCGTGAAGCACAAGAGGACCAGGGTCCGACCCCCCAGGGGGGGGGGGAACAGGGGCAGCACAGACCCGCCGTGATCCAACGGTTAATAGACTGTAATAAAGGCATGAGGTAGTAGCATGAACCATGATAATGGTACATACTGGTTGATACCAAAGAATCTTAGTGGGTCAAATGACAACAAATGGTGTTATATTAATCTTAAATTTATACAGGGGCCATGCGTTGGTTTAGAATTCCCCAATCTCTGCATATAAAAGATCCCCAACAAGTATTAATGTGGAGGATACTGCAGAAAAGGAATCCAATTGATTAAATTGGTCCTAATGCATAGGAAAGGGAAAAGATATGTGTGCAATCTTATTCCCAAATTGAATGGTGTGTGGCCTATTGAGTCTAACATAAATCACAGATTCAATTATATTATTAAGGTCAAACTTATTTTATGATATGCAGGGATCATAGGGACTAAAAAACACAACACAAAACTGTCTTATCTCTCTTGTGTGGTGGTGGGAAGCGGGTGTTTAGCCACCCAGTAATATATAGGAAAAAAGAAACACACATAGGAGAGATGTAAGTGCTGCAAACCCCGGTATATATGATAAAGGACGATTTTCCACAATGGGGCTTTGGACAGCAATATAAATGTGATCGAAGAATTGCTTGTCGAATAAAAGTATAAAACATATTTATTTGAAGGTTGTCAAAAGTCACAGTTAGGTTACAATGAATGAAACGTGTAAAACGGTCTGGCCAGATAAATTCCTGCATATTCCAATATTACCATACATGCAAAATGTAAAACAAGATTGCATAACAAATGTATGTGGGTGTAAATCACTGATGCGTTTCGACCATGGGGTGGTCATCTTCAGGGGGGTCGTTGACTCTAAGAGACATATAAAATAACTTCAAATATTCAAAAAATATAAATATATATATAATAATATATATAATCACAGTACAAATGTATGGCATGGCGATATAGTTACCGCTTAAAAATGGAGTAGACAGTTGCATGGCCAGGAATGTCAGGAAACCGTGGAGCAATCTGGAGGATCATGTAGTCGCCCGCCACCCCCCCCACACACAGGGGGAAGGAGCCCGATCTTTTGGGCTTACAAGAAGCCACACTGGTGACACCTGCCAGAGGGCAGGAGAGGACAGGAGAAACAACACCTGCAACAATTTCCCAAATTAATGACCATATATTGAATAAAGAGATAGGGTAAGTTAGCTCTTGGCTGTATTGCAAGAGTGCTAAATGGGAATTATATATATTAAGTATATGGACTAGCTGCGATCTTATCTATAAATGTATAAGCATCAAGGTGTCCTAGGGTTACAATGATATGGTAGGTCAATGTAAATTAAGTGATAATGATACTTGAATCATGTGTGAAAGAATGGGTAGTGAATGAAGTAAAAGTAAAAAATTATTGTGTGAGCGTCAGTGAAGTGATAAAAAACTCACAAACTGCATGGTGATAAGTCAAGCTGCCCATAAAGGGCTGTAAGATAGTAGAAAGTGTTGGTAGTGTGGATATATACAGTAAATAAATGAAATGCATGTCAACAGCTAATGAAGCATGTGAGAGAAGGGTGAAAATTATGTATGAATGTGAAAGGAGATCAGCAGTGTGTTGAGGCTGGTGAAAAAGCTGTGAGATGAGGATGATTCAAGAATGATTATGAATGGTAGATCTAATGTTATGGTTTACCTTATACAGCCTGTAGTGGCTTGTATGGATGGAAGTTTAAATATAGTTGGAGCCTGACTATAAAAAAGTAAAAGCTCAGGAGCCCAGACAAAATGTGTGCAGTGTCGTCCGTCTTTGCCAGCGTGGAATCATAGTATGATCCACAAACAGGCAGTCATTAATATATGCCTCAAGAGGCAATTAGGGTAGGTGTGCACAGGTGTGATCTCCCTCCCCCCTCCCTCCAGAGCTGTGGCGTGGAGGCAGTATCCATGAAGGCCCATAGTGTCGCTTCCTCGGCGTCCCGGAAGGCAAATAAATAAAAATAATTGCCCCGGCTACTGCTGTCATCTCCAATGCAAAACGCAAGGCGTCACGGGACAGCGCGCATGTCAAGAATCCTCGCACATGCGCACCGCACCGCGAGCGACCCGGAGATGGTCGCAGGATGCCAACGGCAGGGTGAAGCTCAGGTCGGCGGGCGGGACCGTAGCGCCCCTCCGCCGACTGGAGCATAGCGGGGAAAGCGGAAAATTCCACATTCCCTACCCTGCCGTGAAGCACAAGATGACCAGGGTCCGACCCCCCAGGGGGTGGACAGGGGCAGCACAGACCCGCTGTGATCCAACAGTTAACAGACTATAATAAAGGCATGAGGTAGTAGCATGAACCATGATAATGGTACATACTCGTTAATACCAAAGAATCTTAGTGGGTCAAATGACAACAAATGGTGTTATATTAATCTTAAATTTATACAGGGGCCATGCATTGGTTTAGAAATCCTCAATCTCTGCATAAAAAAGATCCCCAACAAGTTAAAATTTGAAGCAGCAGGGGGCGTGGCCGGACCTTGCTTGTGGATGGACGTTTGATCTGTGAGCTCCTGCCACCTCAGGTCAATTTAAGCTGATTACAGAGGTTCAGACACCCCAATTTCAACTTAAACCATGGGGACTGCCTCAAGACAATTGTCAACTTCAAGATCCCGTTCACCTAGAGAGCAACCGAGGGGCCTGAGCCAGAATATCCCCGAAATGTTCCGCAACAGCAGGGGAAACATGGTGTCTTCCCGCCATGGTCTCTCACAGGGCCGCTCTCAGGTACAACCCCCCCATCTACCGGGAATTCCCCTGTCTGCGACCCCGCTGGGAGATGGAGATGTGAACCACCCGCAGCCTCACCTGAGCATACTGGATCTGCGCGCAATTGCCACCGATATCAAGGATACCTTGTCGGCGGCCATTGCGGAACTCCGCCTGGATATCCATGCCCTGAACGATAGGGTGCACTCAGTGGAACTACTCACGGAACACCAGGAGAAGGATATTCGCCGGGCCGTGAGACAGATAGACACCGACACCCTAGAGCTCCGGGATATGCAGCGCCATATGGAAGACCTGGACAACAGGGGGCGCCGCCACAATTTGAGAGTGAGGGGCTTACCGGAATCCATAGAAGGTGGCCAGATCCCCCAAGCTGTGACCAGCCTGTTCAACAACATCCTCGACAGGCCCCCGCAGACACCGATTGCCTTTGAGCGCATCCATCGCGCCATCAGACCCAGGGCCAGAGACACTGACCCCCCTCGGGATATTGTATGTTGCCTGGTTGACTACATGTTGAAGGAGGACATCCTGAGACAGGCGAGGGGCCAACAGCTTGCCCACGAAGGATCGCCGGTACAATTGTTTCAGGACCTATCTGGTATCACCCTGCAACACCGCCGTGCCTTGAAACCCTTGTTAACTGTACTACGCGACAAAGGCATCAGGTACAAGTGGAAGTTTCCTTTCTGCCTGTCTGCCACAGCTATGGGCCACACAGCGCTGCTCAAGGTGCCTGAGGATCTGCCCTCATTCTGCGATACCCTAGTTATCTCTCGTGTAGCGGTGCCTGAATGGTGCGCCAACTTCCGATATGCGGTGAGCAGACCAAGCAAATATCGGGAAGAACCCATGGAAACTCAGGCTAACAGTTACCGACGGAGGCGCTCCCCATCGGGATCTAGACTGCTCGCCGCTTCCAGCCCCCCCAGCAGGACCTGAGCCCCACGGAATCTCCAAGTTCCAGGAGAGCCCGCCGTGATCACTAAGCTAGGTGTATTCTCCACACACTAACATGGATTCGATGAGCTCGGTTCCTTGCAGCGGCTTTCCAGTTATCTTACAGCGACCACCGTATGTACAGCCAGTTGACTGTTATTTTTACTACTTTTTTATTGTTGTTGCTCAGCGATCTTTCTGCCCCACTCCACCGTGCCTGCAGAGAGTTTTATCCAATGATGTCCACCCTGTCCTTACTTCTGAATTTGCATTAGGAGGCGGACTCGCCTTAATGCCTAATTGTTCGTGCCAAGCTTCAGAAACTACATCTCCCGTAACACCTCGCGGCTCGTAGTAGGACTGACGTCACGGACGGAGCCTCCATTGTCTACGTATTTCCGGCTGCGACACACAGGATGTGCTCATTCACAACACTTGATGGACCTCGATGGCACTCTCGCCGGGTCAGTTCGCCGTCCTTTATTATCGGTCCGCTGAGGTCAACTCGCCTCCCGTGTGACACCTGCGGCATGGGATGTTTTGTGCTCTCAGGACTTCCCGTTGGAGATAGTTCTACTGGATGCCCACTCTCCACACAGCACAGGTATGCCTTCCCATATGCAGCACACACCACCTCCTCTGTACAGAGGACCACTAAGCCCGGGTCACACCTTTCTGCTCTCACACCGCTTCAGACACCCACGCCACATCATGCAACTAGATCCACAGTTACCTGAATGGCGTCCTCTCCGTTTGCTGACACCCACTGCCTTAAGCTCAGGGAGGCATCCGGGCTGGGGCTCGGGGGACAATGAGTTCCTGTCATACCAGATATGGACTTCATGAGCTCAAAGAACTATTGACTTCATAGTCCCCTATTGAGCGTATTTTGGCAAAATATTACCTTTTTTTTTTTTTTTTTTATATATATATATATATATTTATTTTTTTTTCATTTTATGGTCCCTACATCCAGAGGTCTCTTTTGTTGGATACGGGGGGCTTTCTTTTTTAAGCACCCCTGGACTGCTTTATATTGGGCGGGAGGGTGGGCTGATGCCACATTTCAATGAACTCTAGTGGGTTCTTCTCAACAGGTGCTGGACATTTGATTGTAGTAGCATAGTATGCTTAGCAACCTGTTCCAATCATACCGTTAGTGTTTTTGTTTTTCCTTATCTTAAGGTTTGCAATGTTTTATGCAAATTGACTTATTGGACGGGATGCCATGTTATATTTAGTTCCGGAAATATGTTTAGACATTTTATTACAAATCTTTTGGGCTGGTGAGTTTCGATTGCCCTTGTCCATATGCTGATATACCCTTCCTGAATCATACTTGGCGTTCACACACGTGAACAAGAACTTTTGACATGCCCGAAGGTACATTGAGTATCATTCAATTACTCACTGTTCTCCTTCTCACCAGCTATACCATCTATCTAGCAATAGGACCCCCTACTCTCACTGATACCCTGAAAGCTTTTGGTTTTCCGTGACACTCCCCACACTCACAGCTAGATGGGGGTACCTGTTCCTCTACATTTGCCTCTCGGGTGGCCTGAGGTGGCGGGATATCCCTCATACACATAGTTTCCCTTTGGTGGCTTTGATAAAGAAGTTTTACACTTCGAAACGCGTCAGCCGATAGTGCACCCCATCACGGTCCCCTTGATCGGTCGAAGTGTGGTTTGGGTTCACATGCTGCAGCTTCCAAGGCACTGTTTGTACAATGCAAACTTTTGTACTAGTTTTGTGAGTACCTTTTCATTGCTTTCATTTTAAATACATTTTCCTAAACGATATCACACCAGGCTGGTGCACCCTTGTTTTTTCCTTTTTTTCATTTGTTACTAGGACACCCCTATCCATGAAGGGCAGCAAGGCCAGTGTTTTCGTTATAGACTATTGAATGGTCGATGGTCATCTCGTGCGCAGGATTGTTTGTTGTTTTTCTGCCATTTAAAATACATAGTTTCCCTACTTAAATAGCGTGTCCATCCCCAGCTTGGGTTGTGGTCGACCCCCCTACGGTGGCGTTGTAGTGGTGTAAGTGCACCAAGGAGGTGAGCTTGCACCCTCTGCGCACTGTAACACACCGATTCCTCTCCCTACTTGGAGGGGCTGGACTTGATTCCTCCCCTTCATCGGTATTTACACATATAATTGAATCCTCTGAGTAATTTTATAGTAGGTTTTACCCTCTTAATTACACTTACCCTAATCTCCCCCCTCTCCACCCCATTTTTTAGGAATGACGGGAGGCATTTCCTCTGCAAGCTCTGACCCATCGGTCCCCACTATCCCTACGCAAATTAAATTATACTCCATCAACATAAGGGGTCTCAACACCCCTGAGAAACGTTCACAACTGCTATACGCCCTTCGCAGAGCTAAAACGCATATCGCTCTTATTCAAGAAACCCATTTCTGAACTAACAGTATCCCCAAGCTTCATGACATACACTTACCGACGGTTTATCACGCTTCTAATGACATAGCTAAATCAAAAGGGGTCTCCATCCTGATCTCAAGACATTGCCCTTTGCTGATCACAGATATTGAATGGGATATCCAAGGGAGATATATCCTTCTTAAAGGCACACTTCACGGCAAACCCTTTACTATAGCAAACATTTATGCACCAAATTCTCAACAAGTGACTTTCTTTCTCAAGACTCTAGACCAACTTACCGCATTTCACTCGGGCACCCTGATTCTGGGTGGGGATTTTAATGTTCCCCCCGTCCCCTCCCTTGACACTTCAAATGGCTCCTCCTGCCTGACCTATAGTGCCCTTTGTGCGATAAAGACCCGCCTAAGCACCTTGACTCTCCATGACACCGGGCGCACGCTCCACCCAAATGTGAAAGATTTCACCTTTTATTCCTCTCCGCACGACAAATATTCCAGACTCGACCATTTTTTCATAACCCAAGATGACCTGACCGCACTCACAGACGCCACTATTGAATCCATGGTTTTGTCGGACCACCACCCCATCACCATGATTCTGACGCTTCCTTTCGGGCGCACCAGATCACAGATTTGGCACCTTGATGATTCACTTCTATTAGATGTGGACAATACCCTAAAATTATCAGAAAGTCTTACACACTACTTTAGGGAGAACTCCACTGGAGACACCTCCCCAAATGTTACATGGGCCGCACACAAATGTGTTATCAGGGGTGAAATTATATCTCTCTCTCGGCTAAACGGAACAAACTTCAAAAAGCCCGTATTGAGGAATTGTCTAACCGAGTCAAACTACTTGAAAATTTACACAAACGATCTCTGACTAATAAATGCCTTGACGACCTCCTGACAGCTAGGACAGAGTTATTAGAAGAACTCCAGAAAACTTTGAAACGTAAATATGCTTTGATGACTAAACTGTTCTATGAATTCGGGAACAAAGCGGGAAAACTATTAGCGAGAGCCTTACAACAGAAAAAATCGGCCCACACCATACACACTATTAGAACCCCTTCTGGTACCACTGTGAATCACACGGAAGGCATAGCCAGTCAATTTGTATCGTATTTCTCTAAACTATACAACTTACCCAACCCACACCGGACTGACCCCCTCTCTAATCGGCCCGAGATCATACGCAAATTCCTGTCCCAATATGGTTCTTCTCAGCTTGACATAGAAGACAGAACAGATTTAGACCTACTGATTTCGACTGAAGAGGCCCTCAAGGCCCTAAAACAGTTAAAACCGGGCAAAAGCCCTGGCCCGGACGGACTAACGTCCAGTTATTATAAGTCTCTCTCAGAAGTTTTAATTCCCCAATTTGTAATGGCATTCAATGACCTACCCACCTCTTCCTCCTCACATAATAGGGACATTTTAGAAGCCCATGTCACGCTCATCCCGAAACCAGGTAAAGATGCCACAGTAGTCTCAAATTATCGTCCTATTTCCCTTCTTAATGTAGACGTGAAACTATATGCGAAAATCCTGGCTAACCGCATAATCCCCTTACTCCCCATATTGATTTCGGTAGACCAAGTAGGTTTTATCCCTGGCAGAGTAGCCAGGGATAACACCACAAAGGCCATAAACATACATCATTGGTTAACCACCACTACCACCAAAGGCTTTTTCCTTTCTCTTGACGCTGAGAAGGCGTTTGACAGGGTGGCATGGGACTTCATGACCGCTACTCTACAGGCCCTGGGTCTCCCACCGTGGCTTGTACAAATGATCACGGCGCTATACGCGTCCCCCACCGCTAGAATAAGGGTCAACGGCCGACTATCAAACGCCTTCTCCATAACCAGCGGCATATGTCAAGGATGCCCTCTCTCGCCACTTATTTTCGTCCTCACCATGGAACCTCTCCTTCGCAAAATCAGGGAAAACCCCGATATCCAAGGGATTAACATTAAACGCAATAATTACAAGATTGCAGCGTACGCAGATGATATCCTCCTGTTCCTTTCAAATCCCTTAACTACCATCCCTAATCTTCTTAAGGACTTCGCCTTATTTAATCAGCTTTCCAACCTAAAAATCTATTTTGAGAAGTCCAAGGCCCTAAACATATCTCTTCCGCAACAAACTGTGGCGCTCTGCCAATCTAACTTCCCTTTTAAATGGGAAACCAATGAACTAACATATTTGGGCATTAAAATCCCCGCCAGACTGTCCGATCTATACGCGAGGAATTTCCTTCCTGCATTACAAAATATTCAGGGAGATTTGATTAAATGGCTCAAAGGCCCCTTTTCATGGTTTGGCAGATCTGCCATTTTAAAAATGAATGTGCTCCCACGACTTTCATATCTTTTGCAAGCCATCCCGATCAAACTCCCCCCTCATACTTTACCTCATTTAAAAGAATGTGCAGGACCCTTCTTTGGGCCGCACACCCTCCTAGGTTGAGTTGGGAAAAACTGATGCTTCCCAAACGCAAGGGAAGAATTGGTTTGCCGGATATATACACCTATTACAGGGCTTGCCACCTCACAAGAATTGTGGACTGGCACGTCCACTCTAAGAGTAAAGACTGGATACAGGTGGAAAACTCTTTTACACAGACACCGATTGCTCATCTACTGTGGATTAATCCACAATCCATCCCCAAGGTATGCTCCGCTCACCCGCTGATAGGCCCAACGCTGTCTACTTTCAGAACATCATGCTGTGCCCTCCAGCTGACTCCTTTCCCGGGGCCTCTAACACCTCTTACTCAGAACCCAGAATTCTCAACAGACATCCAGACCATCGACCCACACAACAGTCCCCCTGACCCTCCAGTCAGAGCACAGCAGTGCTTTACGGAAGACACACTTCTCTCTCAGCCGGCTTTAGCGGCCAAATTCCCTGATCTCCACATATCTTTTTTTAAATACCTCCAAATACATCATTATCTCCATTCTACTCGCTCCCCCTCCCAGTGGTGCAGAGACCTTGCTCCCTTCGAACTCATGTGTACGGATACAGAACCCAAAAGACATTTAGTATCGACTCGATATGCCCTTCTTCTCTCAGAATCCTCCCCTGACATTTGGACACACCGAAGAATGGGACACCGATTTATCTTTAGAACTATCTCAAGACGAATGGGAATGTGTATGCGAACACACCCATAAAGGTTCCATCAACATTTCAGCGCAAGAGAACAGATACAAGCTTTACTCAAGATGGTACCGTACACCTGACAAAATACATTGTTACTTCCCGAGCGTCTGTCCTCTATGCTGGAGATGTAACTCCGCCCTTGGCTCCTTTATCCACATTTGGTGGGAATGCCCACGGATACAGCAGTTTTGGAGAGAGGTACATGAATTAATAACTAAAATTACGACGTATACCCTAGACTTTACCCCAGCACAATACTTGCTCCACCATACTTCCATACCTTGGTCTACGTACCGCATATCCCTCACCGTGCACCTAATTAATGCGACGACACAATGCGTACCGATCCACTGGAGAAGCACCGACCCCCCCACTATTGCCGAATGGCATTGTAGAGCCGACAGGGTAGCTGAAATGGAAAGACTTATTTTCCAAGCCAAAGACAATCCGCTAAATTCAGAACCATATGGGCATGCTGGATTCAATATAGGGACACAACGACAGGCCCGACCTCCCAGCCTGCTCCTATACCCTTGGTGATGAGTGACCTAACAGTAACCAATCACACTGTTTAATCACCCCGTCATTCCATTATCCCTCCCTTTCCCTTTCCTCTCTCCCATACCTGAGAGCGATATTAAAACTTCACGTTTAAAACTGTGTGTTTTACTAGATAAGAATGTTCCTTTATTGCTATTCTTTACTCTTTCATAGCAGCTATAGATCGTGGTGCCAGACTGGATTGTTCACTTGCATCAGGTGCGGGTGGATCGGCAGTCTGGCTAGGGGTGTTTTAAATCTTCGTACCTAATAATAAACCATTTCAGCTATCCTAATTTTGTGGTTTAATTAGGGTTCCCCTCCCGCTCACAGTATGTTCCCATTGTGGGTGAACGGGATGGAAGTGACCCATGAAGGTTTGTCCTCCTACACTCCCTTTAACCCCACTATTGTTCTCCCTATCTGCTGACCCTTAGGAATTAGCGACCTTACCTTAGTGTCTTGCTTACCTTGAGCACCCCACATTCCTATATGCAGGATGGGTTTGAACCCAGTTCGAACTCTTTATGTAATCCTAGAGTTTTTACCTTTATTGCAGATTTAATGTTGAACGATGTTTCATTATGACTTATCATAGTTTGCCTATTGGATGTTGTCTATTCTAAGTTGTACGCTCTCTGTAACCCGAGCATACTGAGTTTGCCGTTTGTCACTGTGAAAACTTCAATAAAAATGTAAAAAAAATAAATAAAAAAATCCCTCACGCTCCACCTCTTTAATGCCGCCAAACAAAGCATACTTTTACTCTCGAGACAAACGAACCCCCCCCCCCCCCAGTACCTCTGATTGGCTACGTCGAATAGAGAAAATAGCAGAAATGGAGGCCATCATCCACCAAATTAGAGAGACCCCAACTAAATATCAGAAAACTTGGGCCTGTAGGTTACACTTTAAAGAAACAGCTAAATTCTGCAACCTCATGGACTAAATCACACTTACCCGACATGAGGTAACCCGCAAGACGCGTTCTACCAACACATGAAACGCCATCATGAATTGTTTTGTCATCCCCCCTTCCTCACCCCCCCCGACAATGCCCAATACTGTCCAAGTAAACGTTGACCTATATGAGACTTTTTACTGGTCACGTGGATATACTGAGGTGCAAGGGGTTCGTCCACAGTAGTACACCCCTTAGATGTACTCGAGCTGAAATTGCACCCCAGGCTTAGAGCTGCACATCCAAGTGTAATGGTAAACTACCACTGAACAGACAATGGACATCAGGTCTCATGACCCCCCACCCATTCACAGTTTGTGCCCGATAGGGGTGTTTGGGTCCCAGTGGGGATTAAGTAGTTTAACCGCACCTACCCTATAACTTGCTCTACGCACCACTCCATTCCTCGTATGATGAACCTCCAATGGAGAAGCTTGTGCACATTCGTAGAAAAAATTCTAGTACGTTCTTGTTTAATTTTTCCTCTCTGTTATCTGGTTTATTGTTTATTACACAACCTATATTGTACTGAGAATTCCTTGGAGCCACTCAATCCTTATTTTTCATGTACCATGCTAACATTTACAAAAAAATTTGAAGCAGCAGGATGGAAAATAATAGTGAATGTGGTTTTCATTAAAGAAAGTTCATTCACTCCAAAATCAAATGGTAAAAGCATTTGAAGTACTTTCAAATGACATTTGTCATGTTATTTAATGTAGTGATGAGAATGTTAAATTTTTTGTATGACCAGTCACTTAGATTTTCAACATTTATGAAATTAAATTATCTCTTGTATGAATGTGGTGAGTTTGAACATTTGATTTAAAGAAGAACATTGTAAAGGTCGAGGTAACATAGAAGGTTCCAATTACTATGTAATTAGTTATTAGAGATGAAGTGCATTCTCCTATGTTGGACAGATTTTGCAAAGCCAATAGCTTTCAATCCTCATATAAAAGCACAGAATAGTAGAAAATCTGCTATGTTTACAGTGATTTTGTGATGCTTGTATTTAGGGCTGTCCAATACCTTTAAGACACTGATCTTAAAGATATAGCTGGAAGTTGCCTTCCCTGTATCCCCCCACAGCAGTGCTCTATTGTCCATGTAAGCTCCATTCTCATGGACAAGTTTTTGAAGTAAATATTAATGAGTGATTAAAGCATACCAATAGGTAAATAAAAATATGTAGCCCTACCCCTGGAGGAGCCACTTAATATTTGTTTGGTTCTGTACTCTGCCTTTCAACCCCAAGGACTATCTCAACAACTCTGGCACATCTGGTTAGTAATGGTAGTGTAGAACTCAGCAATAGAGAGAAAACACAATAATGGTAAAACATATAGTATATTTACCGAGGCCCTGGGTTCCGTCACTTTACCAGCAGTGGTAGTAAATAGAGACTCACACAAAATATCAATGAACCACTTGTGAAAGTTTACTATGACGAAGAATAACACAAAGAAATAAGATGAGTAACAGATGAATAAACACAGGTTATGATTGCTAGAAGGTGTCTGTTCAATACAGTAATATAATATACTTGTACCCAGTAATAAGTCAATGAGGGTATATGTGAAAAGGTGCACAGGGAGACAGATCCTCAATACTTTCAACACATGTATTGAGAACCTTCCCACTGAGGCCTCAGCACACAAACCAATACACACAGAATTCCCGACAGTGAACACAGTAATAAAAGTACAAGTTCCAACTATACGTTGCTAAATGGCTCCCTCTAGACTGTAGTTCAGAGTAATACTCAATTGTAGAGCAGTAAAGCCTTGTGAAAGAATAAAGTGGTGGAAGTTCCTCATTTTCCGGTTTTGGTCTTCAGCTAGCTTATATTATACTGCAGTGTAAGGTGGTGCACTTATTTGTAATCCAAAAGAGCAGAGAAACAGTAACTGTAGAATATAATGTGATTGATTACTTAGCTGCAAAACTATTCCCACTTGTAATTTCTCCTGTGAGTGAGTAGTACAGTACTGACCTTACAGCATGGGGAAAAGGAAGCAAAGCCCCAAGATCCAGCTGTAGAATACTCAGATGCAATAGATCCACAGCCGTGGGACTACAGGTCTCAGCGGCAGTCTGTATAGCAGAAACTCACTTAAACAATAGTACCATCACTACTTGAATAGGCAGATGCCTTCTCACCACTATGGATCCCAGCTGGCTGCAGACTCCATCCGAAACCTCCTACAGGTGTCTCCGTCAGTGTAGATGGCACCTCCACGCTGTGCTGTTTCTCCCGGTGTGCTGAAAGGCAGATGGCTTCAAATGCTCTGTAGCGCAGGCTGATCCTCCTTCTCGATCAGCAGGGCTGTCCACAAGGATTGCCCTAGGGCAGGTGATCCGCTCTCCGCTGTAGGCCGCAGGCTCTCCCAGCCCTGGGCACACACACAGACCTCTTGCTGGTTGTTGAATGGCGTCCCGAGAGGCCAAAAGCATGCCACACCTATCCTTTTATCTGCTTACCCAGCAGGCTGTTCTGTGACTTGGCATTGTGGGGCTAGTAGTTCCCAGACTGATTTAACAACATGAGTCACTTCCTCATTATACTATATATCCCACAATGCATAACTGTTCACTTCTCAAATGCAGAAAGTAAATCCTGGTAAAGATTTTAGCGGTCACTAGAGGGAGCCAAACCCTTTCTTGAGAATACAATACATTACTTAAATTATAACTTTTGGTAGCAGAACCCCTGTGCTACAAATAAACACACATACTGTATAGTATTTATAGTAGGTAGTGAAAGAAGAAAACAGTAATGATCATTATTATATAATTATAATTATAAATAAAATGTAACCACAAAAAAAATCAGTATTAGAAATAAACATGACTAAAACTTCAAAAGAAGATAAAGAGTAGGTGACAGTGGTGGCCCGTCCATTAGGGGCGCCCAAGCGCCGCCCCCTCTATCCACGGCCGCCACCCCTCCATCTTCTAGCTTTGTGGTTATGCGATGCCTAAATTACAGCGGCGGGGGTGTTTTTTTGAAGCACCTGACTATAGCCAGAGGCTCTAATAGGCTTCAAAATAGGGTGGGCTTGTGGTGCAGAGCATTGCGCTACGAGCCCACCCAGATGTTACAACAGCAAATTAATATTCGCTGTTGCAACACTGATCCTCCTTCCGGCAAATCGGGATGCGGGTCTGATACCCGTCACCCGATTGGCTGAAAGGACAGGCATTCCTATTGGATGCCTAGGAGGAGGGGAAGAGACACGCGGCGGAAGCAAGGAGGAGGGAGGAGGAGAAGACACAGGAGCCGCTACCTGATGCCTGTCGCAGCCTGATGTCTGCCGATGCCCTTATCCCCACCGCTCCTTAATATCCACTGCTGCCCAATCCCCGCCGCTGCCTGCCACCTAGAGGGGGTAAGTGGGCTGACCAGCAGACAGCAAGCGGGGGGGTGGGGGGCTTTGCAGTGCCGTGGAGGGGTGGTTGTTTGCCACCCCCCAAACAAAAAAAACACAAGCTATCAGCCACCTGTAGGTGAGCTATGCATATATATAAAAAAAAAAATAAGAGTGCACCATCAGCATGACTCTCTGAGCCTGTCAGCTTCCTCACTGAGAACGCTGACAGATGTCCATGTAGAGAGCTGCAAGGACTGGAAGGAAAGAGCCTGAGTAAATGATCGATATAGCAGGAATGCTCAGTTCTGGTAGGAGAGCATTGCCTATGAGACATCCTAACACTCTCCCACCACTCTGCTATCCAGCCAAGTTCTTCCTGTGTTAGCACCTGCATGCTGCAAACCCCTGGAGCAGTGCATCTGTTCTTCTCTCCAGGTCAGGATCTGAAGAAATACCCGCTGTATTGATCCCAGGCTCTCTCCCTCCAGTCACAGTGTTTTTCAGAGGGCATTTGACAGGCAGTAAGGAGGTATTATATCACCTCATCAGCACCCAATTTAACTCTATAATGCCACACTGCAATTCCACAATTTCAGACATTGCACATGATTGGTGCGTGGCCCATTTGGGCTCAGTGATGGAGTTTGACAAGTGGTGCCGCTTGCCAAACTCTGCACCCTGAGTTAAAAATGTAGTGGCCACTTCATGTGTACAGCTCCATCTGGCTATTATTTTACAGTTTGGGTGAGTGATTGGGAGCATTAAAATAGCAGCTCAGGCACCTGTTTTTATTACCCCCCAACCGCCCACCAAAAGTTAATTATTTCATGACTAATTGTACCTACTGTATTATTCCTAGTACCAGTTGTTTGTTTTCTATATGTTTATGTACTTACGGACCTTCCCAGATGCAAAATGAATACTGAGCAGAATTAAGTTTGGCCCTCCACAACAGTCCCAGTTTCCCATGTGGCCCCTTGAGAAAATGAATTGCCCACCCCTGTCCTAACCCAATAAACAGTTCCACCTGCTGAAAGAATCTTACGTAACCAGAAACTACCAGGAGAAAAAAGTCTCTGGTGGACAAAGTCTATACATATGGCAGAGAGAATAAATGAATACAAGTGACAGCCTAAAGCAAGAATTATGGAAGTTTCTTGATAAGATTTCAGAAAGGGGATAAACAAAGTTGTAAAAGGGATTTTTATATGCGAAAACTAAATGAAAAATAAGGGAAATTTACTAGAAGAAAACATATAATAATAATAAAAAATTGAGTAATAATTAAAAAAAATATAAAGTGTCATAACATCTTATGGTGCAATACAGTTTATTCAACAAAAACTCATAAATAAATCAATGCAATTACGAAATTGAAATAAACACATGCATCAGTCCTGCAGTGGGAATCCCTGGATGATGATCCTGCCGAACGCCATGGTGACAGGATCATCCAGTGGATAGATGCAAGTTCACAGCATGCAGCTGCCGACAGGCTGCCCGCGAACCCCTAAGAGGGAATAACTCTCACTTTTGGTGACATTTCAAAAACAGGAAGTAAAGGAAAATATCCCCAATAGGGCACAGACAGGTTTGGCAAAGTCAGTATGAGAGATCCTGATTGGTCACTTTAAAACTGAGAATCTAGAGGTTTCTCCCTGTCAATCTTCTACATAGATTGGGTTCTTCATTGTTTATGAACTGTCAGTTCATCTCCATTCTTCAGTTTTGTCTGGCTGATATGCTGAATTTTCTGGCATGACAATTGTATCTCCCTCTTCTTCCCTCAGGCGGTGCTCTTTATGTTTTCACAGTCATCAGTATCCCGCTGATTACAGAGCTGCAAGGTGGTGTGTGCAGAGAGACTTCCAATTAACCCTTTCGATTGAGGATTGATTAACTAATTTGTTGGCTGGTTTGTTGCTGTTGTGGACTATTTGGACTCTAGCGCAAGGACTGCATTATTATTTGATTTGTTTTCATAACATCTTATGACTAAGTCAATGGATTTGGTCGATTCATTCAGACTATCTGGATATGAGACTTTGAGTGTGAATATCTGGAAAAAAACGTTATTATGTTTGTTCTGTGTTGTCCTTTTCTCAGACTGAAGCCCTGTACACACGGCCGAGATTCTCGTCAGGAAAAAACGTTGTTTTTCCTGACGAGAATCTTGACAAGAAACTTGTCCCGGCCGAGTGTACACACGTACGATTCAAAAGAACCGCAGTTCTTTTGAATGGCACGCACGCGGTGACGTCATCGACTACGACGAGCGTGCGCTCGTCACATTCGATACCGTCACCGCCATCTTGCTGCACCCTATGCCTAGGAAGCTACCGCGCATGCGTCAAAGTCATTTTGAGCATGCGCGGGTTTCCACGGCGACAGGTAAGTGTACACACGCTCGGGTTTCTCGTCGAGAAACAGGGCGACGAGATTCTCGACGAGAAAAAAGACCGCAGGTCGTCTTTTTTCTCATCGGGGAATCTGGCCAGTTTTCTCGACGAGAAAACTGAAACCCACGTACACACAGCCAGTTTTCTCGGCAAGAAAACTCTCCCGGCAGTTTTCTTGTCGTTTTTTGCCGAGAAAACCGGTCGTGTGTACGCGGCCTTAGTTTTTGAATAGTATGACCTACATATTGTAGTCCGCATGGACATGCTAACAAGTAAATGACATTACCAGAGTCACAAGTAATCAGTTTTAATAGAATATGTTTTATTGGTTACCAATTGTGTTTATAATGTTCATTCTATTGGAATTTAGGCATTTGGGATGCTGACAGCTCTTGCCACCTAGTTTTTTTTTTGGTCTCTTTTTTGGCAGTTTTTGATCTTCATGGTCCTAGCAGTTTGTTGATGGTCATTTGCTCTCCTAAAGATGCAGTCCATGATCTTAGGGATGTTGTGATTTACATATGGAACTTCACAAAGTGCCAATGATTATTATTTATATCAGGGCTGATGGCATTGTCCTACTGGTCATTTACATGTTGTCACTTCATAGTCAACATATTAGTTGTTTGGAGTGGTGACAACAACAGCTTGGAGGATTTTTTTAGAAAATTAGGTAATAATAAACAACAACATAGCACTTACCTGGAAAAAAAGTAAAGAAAAAATTAAATGTATAGTTCTTGAAATAAAAGAGAGAGAAGGTACTGACGAGGAAATATTTCAAGCTCCCTGATCAGAGTGGACACATTCCTAGTAATAGCTGTCATTTTAGTCCATGGCTGGTAAATATAATAAAAAGGTCAATTTGGATAGATGGAAAGGATCCGAGTAGTTTCAAAACAAAAAATGCACCTCATCCCAGGTAAATAGGTATAGAGAAGGAGGAAAAATGGGATTATGGCGGTGCTGAGATATCACAATGTCAACATCATTAAATTTTTATTATTTATTAAAATATCGTGTCGATTTTATACAAAATACACAATAGAAGAAAATAAATTCATAAAAACATAATGAACAGATATCATGGACTGTATGGGTCGCTGGTATTCCCAATTAAGGTATAATGGTGGTCGGGTAAGATGTCATATCCCTATATATTTCGCCAACTTGGCTTCCTCAGGCTATGACCACCAAACTTTAAACAGCCAGCTCTATCAAAAAATCTAAAACAATATGTAAGAAATACAGTTACATATAACATATATGTAGCGGGGTTCTACTGTTATGGACTATTGTTATGTGTGTACACCCCAAACTTCCTCCTATGTTCCAGTTACAACTTTATAGACTATTGTTTACTTATGTTCAGTAATGCGTGTGGAACTTATGGTACAGGGAGAGAGAGACTCTGTTGCCATGGATACCTAATAGACAATGGTATCCACAGTGCAGCTGTGCTCCCAGAATGCATTACAACCACTGCACAGCCTGCTAGGGGAGGTTACATAAAGGAAGGGAGGGGCCACGCTCGGTCTCTCTGGACTCCGCGCTCAACCAAGCAGGATGTTTGTGTGAGGCGACTAGGCCCAAAGCCAGGATCACCACGCCAGAGAGGGATCTCTTTCAGTGTGACTAGCTCATGTCACCCTCAGACCGGAGTCGTCCGCCAACTGACATCTTCAGCTGCTGTGAGAAGGACCAGAGGCTGTGTGTTACGGAGAGGTCGGGGATAGAGGTACCGACCGCAGAGTGTCAGGCGGACTAGGCCTGTCTGGGTGAGTGGGCGCCTGCCCGGAATCTACAACTGTTGCTAGGTTTGTGACTCTTGAAGACCCACCACCACTCGAGTAGTGAGCTACACGTACACCAGGACATAGTGCATCATGTGGTAGCTGTGTAGTTAAAGATGGCGTTATACTGACTATTAGTTTCACTCTCAAAAGCATTGCGAGAGTCTAGTTCACATCTTTAATCTCCTGTGGATTACAATTATAAAGTGTACCAACGTTTGCTAGCGAAGATTCCCACCCTCAAGGAACTTGTACAGTAATCTGAGTCAGGCCTGACAGGAACTAACTTAGACGGGACACAGGGTGGTATTGCACACTAGGGGAACTTAGGATTGTTTATCCATAGATAGTAGGTACCAGTTTATTTTTGAATCTTTATCTTACAATTATTATTGACTCTTGCAGGGCCCTGCAGAGTCATTTGAAGCTATTTACATATATATAATTGTCTTGATTTGCTTATTATCTCTGGTAAAGTAAACTTTATCTTTGTTTAAGTATATACCTATGTGAAGTACTTTTATTGGCCTGAAGGAGCTCAAGCAGAGAAAGGTAAAATATATATATATATATATATATATATATATATATATATATATATATTGTGATAGTGAGAGTCCCTGTCCCTATGGAAAGGGAGCAAAAATGGACACAGAGTCTGCATGTCAGCAGACTGCAGAACTACAGAGCATAGCTTGGAAATTGAGAAAACTGTTTTGGCAGCTTTCTCCGGGTTTTGCTAAGTTCGGATGGGGCTGTGTAGTTTGGAGATCCCGCAGAGACTTGGGTGGGATGGGATCTCCAACCCTGTGTCCGGGTCTTGTGGACAGCCAGCAGGGTGTGTGCTCAGGTGCACACAACCAATATAATGAGGGGCTGGTGAGAGCAGAAGGTGGAGGATGGTGGAGAGTGAGAAACTTGCTACTGCTAAGTGAAGACAGACCTATGTCTGGAGAGCGGTCTGCCCTGTGGGAGACTGCAGCCCATGTAAAGGGGATTCTTTGCCCAGGGACTGGGAAAGGCTGGCCAGCCTTGAGAGTCGGGGAGACTGAGGAAGCCTGTGAGTCCAGGGAGCTGGAAAGAATCGTTTCTATTTGAAAGCAAGCAAAGGAACTGCTGACAAGAGCCAGGTGGCTTGGTATGTTTTCATTTATGTGCTGAATGAAGTTTAAACCCCTGCGTGGGAATCCGGAATGGACATTTTGCTTTTGTTTTTTTCTGTTTTAATAAGCATGGGCTACCAGGCCCTTAACTAGAACGCCTGTCTGATATGGACTCACTGCATAAAAATGCATCTATTCACTTGAGCTAAACACCCCCATGCCACAAGATATATATATATATATATATATATATATATATATATGTACTTAAGGTGGTATATTTACATGCAGAATTGTGTTTCCCCATAGCCAGTGGGTTTTACAATTCTTTCCGCTACCAGTTGTGCCTAGGGAGGGTTCGAGCCAGTTAAGGGGTTGAAAATCAGAGGGCAGGCCCAAACAAAACCAGCAGCTCCTATGGGGGTAGTGCTACATATATATTTACACATATGCAAAAAAGTGCACTGCCGAAGTCACCCATAAGGGAACCCACCTTCACTCAGCCCGGGCAAGAGGAACCTACATGTGGAGCCCCACGTGCAAAGAGCAATGTTCAGCCGTAGGGGGCAAAAAAGACCCAGCTATAAGGAACATAGAACCTAATGAATGCTGAGTTCCAGACATAGGAATCATTAAAAGAAAAATAAGAGGACAACGGGCTCAGAAAAAAACTTACTCTGTTTGATATGTTAAAGCATAAACAATGGCGGGGGTGGTCAGAAACTGATTCTCAGCTATAAATGCCAAAAGACAGTTGGTCAGAAACCAATCTAGCAGGTCAGCAAAACACTAGAAAAAATAAAATAAAGATAGAATTTTTTTTATTTTCAAAGTGTATATTGCAGAGAACAATTAATCAGTGTTAGAAATTCTGTTTTTAGCCCTACAGAACAGACAGTGCACAGTCCACATGTATTTTTTTTGCTGCTTGGAAACAGGAAACAGGAACTTTTTTTTTCGGAGAAAGACATAAGGAATTACCATAGATGCAGCTACAAACTTATAAACACTGCCATCGACTGGCTGAAGAATATACAGTGCCTCGCAAAAGTATTCACCCCCTTGGCATTTTTCATGTTTTGTTGCCTCACAACCTGGAATTAACATGGATTGTTTGAGGATTTGCATCATTTAATTTACAGAACATGCCCACAACTTTGAAGATTTTTTTTATTATTGTGAAGCAAACAACAAATAGGACAAAATAACAGAAAAAGTCAATGTGCATAACTATTCACCCCCCTAAAGTCAATACATTGTAGAGCCACCTTTTGCGGCTATCACAGCTCCAAGTTGCTTTGGATAAGTCTCTATGAGCTTGCCACATTTTACCACTGTGATTTTTGCCCATTCCTCCACACTGAAGCCAAGGTAGAAGGGCAAAGGAAGCAGGATAGCAAAATAGCAGCCTTCAAAGCAGGTCCAAATTAGTAAGGATTGCAAGCAGCTGGGTTAGCAATTTTCACTAGGAAATGTCAGCTGAACGTAAAGCACCAGCAGGATATATTTGCATTGGACCAAAGGTCCACTCACCAAGCCTGGGTATTCAAAAGGGATCGTCCTAGGTACAGAGGTTCCTCCTCTCCACCATGCAGATAGGGAATCAGTTGTTGCAGACCGCTAATACTCAGAGCGGATGAATGTCCCATAAGGTGCAATGGCCCCCGTTCCGGGGATTAAGACTTCTGCTGTCCCTATACTGCAGGGATGTGGATGTCCTGTATGGGGCTTCCGGGCTGGTGGTATCCGGGGTAATGACCCTTGTCTGGTACTGATGTTGCCCGCTAAACGTACCGCTCAAAAGAGCGTATCATGAGCCAGCTTCAGAAGTGTTATGACCAGACCGAGTCCATCAAAGCGCAGAGCGCATGCGTCCATATGACATAGCTGTCAGTGACGATATTCGCGTCACTGCAGTAACATTTGACCCGACATGTTTCAACCAATAGCAATGGTTTTCATCAAGGGATAGGGAGGGGCATGTAGTGAGCCGTTATTTATATAATTTCAATCAGCCTATAGATGGTACTAGCGTTGCATTACAGAAAAAGGCCACTAGATGTCAATCTCCTATTTAAATGTTATAATAAATCTCATTCACCATTCACAGCAATCTAACAACTCACATCACCAAAACTAGTATGTCCAACAGTGATTTATAACATGGATAAATGATAAATAAATAAATGAATGAAATCCACCATCAAGTCCAAATAGCAAAGCTACACAGAGAGAACAGATATAAATGAAAATCAAAAATGAAAATGAAAATGAAAATTCTAAGTTCAAAAAATAATATTATTAATAATAATAATAATAATAAATAGTTATTATTAAAGTTGAATTAGATTTGGGGGTATATATAGTATATATTGTATTAGATTATATATATATACACACACACTAGGAGAGAGTGAGTATGAAAATACACACACATATATAGGGAAGCATGTATATACACATGATTGTATACACATACATATCCCCACATATACTCCACACAGTACCATCATGCCTAAGTATCTGCCACTCATTATGGATATCAAGTGGACAATTGATTAGTTGATTGGTTCAGTAAGGTGACAAAGTCTGACACATGATTAGATGTGTCAGTATATATCTCTATTCAAGAGAATATGAAAATTAACATAAAGGAAACAAATCAAAACATATTGAAAAGAACCCCTTAAAAACAAGGGATAAATAATAAAAATAAATAATAAATATAGATCAGAAACACAAAAAGAGTTGAGTCTATGTGGTAATCAAACATGGGGAGTTATTTTTAGCAACTGTTTTGGGCTGGTTTTTAAGGAGATCCCTCCTATTTGTTTTCCAAGCTCTTTTTCGTGCTTTATCCAGCACCCTCTGGGAATACCCAAGTTCCCTGAACCTGCCGTGCACCTTATGTAATCCTGCATATCCTGACCTTTCATCAGGTTTCCTTGGTATAGCTTTCTAATCAAATACAGTTTACAGATTAGCACTTTCATGCACCTTTTTTAATCCTTCTCACCTTTCTTTAGCAGTTTAATACTAACAAGTATGATTTGACCATCTTCTATGCAAAGAGAGATTGTGCTATAAGCTTTTTGGTCTTTCACTATTCACTCATCTGAAGGGTGTTCTGGCCTGACTTAATTTATAACTTTCCACATACCTTCTCTTATTAGCAGCATTTTCATCTAGAATTTCTAAGACAGGTAGTTCTGGTTTGTCAGGTTTAAAAAATAAAAGCTTTGTGTCACGTTCAGGGGTCAGGCTCAGAGATAGTAGCTATAGCAGTAGAGGGACTCCTACCGACCAGCAGGATAGGTATACACAATGGCGCACTTATGGTGGGGCGGGGGGGCGCTCCGCCCCAGGGTGCCACACACTGGGGGGTGTCAGGCCGGCACCCCCCTCCTCCCCCGTAAGTGAAGTGATGGCTGTGACAGGATGTGCGGGGTGCGGACTGTACCGCTACCCGGGTGACACGCCACCAGATGAACACACTGTGTTTATCTGGCGGCGTGTCACCCGGGTAGTGGTGGAGAAAACACTGTCTCTCTCTCCTGTACAGCAGGGGAGTGAGAGAGAGACAGTGGGGCATGGGCCAGCGCTGCACTGATTAGAAGACGGGAAATGCTGGAGTCAACTAGCAGGTGATTGGTTGCTAGGTGGTCCTAGCAACCAATCATTAGCATTGTTAACTTTTCGTATTAACTCCAGCAGTTCCCGCCCTCTGTTCGGCACTGGTGTGTCTCTCCATGTGCCGCTGTGCGTGAGTAAGGTAGGAAGGGGCAGAGGGGAGGGGAGGTGACAGTGTAACATGCAGGGGGGGGGGGATGTGACAGTGTAACACGGGGGGGGAGAGGTGACAGTGTAACATGGGGGGGGAGAGGTGACAGTGTAACATGGGGGGGAGAGGTGACAGTCAGGGCCGCTGATAAGCCAGTACAACTGGCCCTGTTGTACTGGGCCCCTGCCAGCAGGGGGGCCCGGCAATCAGAGAATAAAAGAGTGCAGAATAAAAAAATAAAAAAAGTCCTTCTCCAGCTGGCACCCCCCAACCCCCCCCCCCTCTGCTCCACTTATCTGAGGGTTTTTTCTTCTTTCTGTGTACTATTGTATTGATGTTCTTGTGGGTGTGTGGGAGGGACTATTTTCTCTATTTCGGGTGCACGTCACTTCCACGCCTGCTCCGCAAGCTGGCTCAAGTTTCAGCCTGCATATTCCCTTCCCTGGCGTAGTGATTCATCTCCCTCCACTCATTGCAGTGGCAGACAGGACACAGAAGTAGCCATTGCTACTGGGCACCATGCTGAAGGGGAACTTTGTGACCCCCTCATGCCTGAATGGTTAGAGATGTGGCTGCCCAGCTGGTGTGTAAATGCAGGAGCTCGATCTCACTGTTTACACAAACTGAAAGCAATGGCACAGTGTCTGGCACAGTGTGTGCTCTCTGCCTCCCCCTACAGCGCAGTACCCGGCATGGAGAGTGAAGGTACAGTGCTGCTGACAATTTTTTTTAAAGCAATCTATATATGCTTGTATGCATGTGTTCAAAATCAGGAGGCAGGGAAGAGGCATAGAACTGACTATAGTAGATGGTAAATTCTCACAGTATCCCTCAGGAGAGGAGACCATAGACCCTTCAAATACACAGATTTTGGATATACAGTATAAATGAGGGGCCTATTCTGTTGAAAACGCATGGCCAGAAATCTGTCATTTTTGTCCCCCTGTTTAAAAAAAAAAAAAAAAGTTGTCTGCTATGTAAATCTAGCCTCATGCCATGTGTAACTGCAGGTCCCCCCTTTAGCAGACAGCTACTGTTTAAGAGGTGTGTCTGTGTGTGTGCATGTTTGTGTGTGTGTGTGTGTGTATTTACATGTGTGTTTACATGCGTATGTGTGTGTGTATACACACACACACGTTACTTTTAAACCATGATGCCTTTTTTCTGTACGATCAAAACTGTTTTTTTTTAGAGCAGGTTCATAATACCAACAAGAAAATACCATTACTTCGAAAAGCAATCCAAGCTCAGATCGCTTCTCAGAGGCAGTTGACAGGCAGTGAAGAGGCAATATATTTCGCCATAACTGGTAAAATGTTGAGAAATACTGATCTAGAGGAAACGATCTCTCCAATTTCCTCCTGCAGCCACTGAAAGCCTGGAAGGGGCGGGGCTGAAGGAGGGACCAGGGGTGGGGCTGAAGGGGGCCCTGTCAGGTAGGTTGTACGGGGCCCCATGATTTCTATCAGCGGCCCTGGTGACAGTGTAACATGGGGGGGGGGAGGTGACAGTGTAACATGCAGGGGGGGAGAGGTGACAGTGTAACATGGGGGGAGAGGTGACAGTGTAACATGGGGGGGAGAGGTGACAGTGTAACATGGGGGGGAGAGGTGACAGTGTAACATGGGGTGGGAGAGGTGACAGTGTAACATGGGGGAGAGGTGACAGTGTAACATGGGGGAGAGGTGACAGTGTAACATGGGGGGGGAGAGGTGACTGTGTAACATGGGGGTGGAGAGGTGACAGTGTAACATGGGGGGGAGGTGACAGTGTAACATGCAGGGGGGAAAGGTGACAGTGTAACATGCAGGGGGGGAGAGGTGACTGTGTAACATGCAGGGGGGGTGACTGTGTAACATGCGGGGGGGGGGGGGTGGCTGTGTAACATGCAGGGGGGAGAGGTGACAGTGTAACATGCAGGGGGGGAGAGGTGACAGTTTAACATGCAGGGGGGGTGGCTGTGTAACATGCAGGGGGGAGGTGGCTGTGTAATATGCAGGGGGGGAGAGAGGTGGCTGTGTAACATGCAGGGGGGGGTGGCTGTGTAACATTCAGGGGGGGAGGTGACTGTGTAACATGCAGGGGGGGGTAGGCGACTGTGTAACATGCAGGGTGGGGGGAGAGGTGGCTGTGTAACATGTGGGGGGAGGTGACTGTGCAGCATGCAGGGGGGTCCAAAGCTGGGGGGGTTGGGTAATATAAAGGGGTCCAGAGGTGCAGGATGCTGTGTGATGTAAAGGGGTCCAGAGGTGCAGGGGGTTGTGTAATGTAAAGGAGTGCAGGGTGCTGTGTAATGTAAAGGTCTGCAGGGTGCTGTGTAATGTAAAGGAGTGCAGGGTGCTGTGTAATGTAAAGGGGTGCAGGGTGCTGTGTAATGTAAAGGGGTGCAGGGGATTGTGTAATGTAAAGGTGCCCAGAGGTGCAGGAGGTTTTGTAATGTAAAGGTGTTCAGAGATGCAGGGGGTTGTGTAATTTAAAGGGGTCCAGAGGTGCAGGTTGCTGTGTGATGTAAAGAGGTGCAGGGGGGGCTGTGTAATGTAAAGGGGTCCAGTTGTGGAGAGGGGGTACAAAGTATTGACAACGAGATATTGGGGAGTGCAGAGGTATGCAGGGGCACAGTGGGGTGTTTTTACATTTTTAAGGTCGGGGGGTGCCAGATATAGGATCAGCCCCGGGTGCCAAATGCCCTAGGTACGCCCCTGGGTATACAAGCAGGTAATCCTGGCAGATAATGCGGGCTCATCTGAGGTGCAGAGTCTAAGTACTCATCTGTGTTCACCAGAGCTCCTGATGGTGGAGATTAGTCTTGCTGTGTGTAAGGACCAGGGCACGGTTCTCAGGATCGCCCCACTAGGAGGTGAGGAAGCTGGCGTCCAGTAGAAAATATAGCATAGTCGAGGAACAAGCCAAAGGTCGAAAACGAGTAGTACCAAAATTATGCAAGGCAACAGGAAACACAAGTGCAAGATATTGGCTGGAGGGAGCAAAATAATCTGGCAAACAGGAAGTGCAGAGACATAGCTTCAATTAGGAAGTTCATGGGAGGAGCAAAGAGTTCAAGTTTCAGCAGAAGTCAAGGAACAAGGAAAGTTTGTCCAATGAATCAAACAGGGTGATGTCCTGCATCTCTCAGCAAGAAGAGTCATTGCCAGCCACAGCAGTGGTCCAGGTTCAAGCCCAGGCCCTGAAACGTTGTTGCAGCTGTGTTACCACACATTTTCTTTTATATTCTGTTGCAGTGTTCTTTCTGTTGCTGTATCTTGCACTTCTTTTTCTGTAGCAAACTTTGACTGGGTGTCTGGGTGGGTGTCTGGGCCCATAACCTGTTAGAAATTATTTATATAGAGAACAGACAGTGCATTGTCCACATGTATTTATCTGCTGTTGACTGCAAACAGGAAACGGGAACTTTTTTTTCCCAAAGAAAAAACATTGAGTATTACCATAGATGCAGCTACAAACTTATAAACACTGCCATCTACTGGCTAAAAAATATATCTGTAGTTGTTGCACCAAAAATACATGAACAATGTATTCCAACAATCAGACTACTTAAAAACTGTAATTTTTACACATTATAAGGTCCAAGCCCAGAAAATAGGGCAAAGATGTATTGACAAGGGCAGGTAGCATATGACATTAAAAACATATAGTAGAGGTAAGAAATATGGACAGGAAAGTACTTAGTGCTGGTTCACACTTGTGCAATGTCAGATATCGCATGTGATTTGCACCGCACCGCACTGCTGTGTAGATCACATACGATGTCTGTGCGATGCAAATTCATCTATACAGATTGTATGGCTGAATTTGCATCACATTCAGATCAAAATTGTACAGGACTGCATGTAAACCCCTCTCCTTTCTCCCCCCCCCCCTCCTTCCATCTTTTATTGTGCTTTTGTCTTCTATTTTTATTTTTATCTTTATTTTTTCTGATATGAATCTTGGAGATCCTTACAAGAAACATATTATTATGATATTCCTAGGGTCTTTACAACATTTTTTGATTGAAAGGCTATAGTGTGGATGACCCTTTATCCTATTTCATTGGTTTTATCTCATGATTTGTAAGGGTTAGAGGGCTTTATTAAGAGCCCATTTAAATACACGTGGGATCCCCTCTTCTGGCACAGCATGATCCCTATAGGGGTGCCATGGAGAGGCGTGGATCTCGATTAATTCATTTTTTCTTTTTATTCTGGTTTAGCTAAAGTAAATCTATATAAAAATTTTTAGGGTTTCTGGCCTTTATCGGATAAATCTTCTATTGAAAGTAAAGATACGTATTGCTCTTTTATTTATTTATTTTTATTTAATTTTTTGAATATGGAATATTATTTGTGCTGTCTATATTATTATTCTCCTGTATGAATTATTTGTATGTTATACTGTATATTATTTGTTTTATTTTATGATTTATTTTATGATTATTGAAAAATAAAATATTTTGAAAGAAAATTGTTCAGGACCAGAATCGGATTGCATGGGTGTTCATGTGAGCTGAGGAAAAAATGACATCCTTAACCTCATGAATCAATGCTGTATACTGTTTCACAGGTCTGTATTGTGTTGCTGACTTGGTCGATGAGGTCGGGTGGGTTTGGATATTTTGTAGTTGTTTGCTGTACTGTTTTGATTCAAACTGTACTATATGTGTTCTGCCCCCTTCCTATTCTGTAATAAGGCAGTGTCATTTTAAAGCTTTATTCTCAAAACAGGGTGGGTGAAACTATTGAGAAATAACAAATACAGATACTTATAATCAGTATATAAAGCATACAGAAATGCAATGAATAAGCTAGGCTGTAGATGGTGTTAAGCAATTCTCACCAACTATGCTGAGTTTAGGGGATGCAAGTTTTAGTCCAACATGTGCTCTGTTAGCTGGTTTCTTCTTCCAGTCTCTAAGATGGAGTCTGAGTTCCCAGGATGCATGGGAATTGCTTTTCAGGCGCTTTACAGGTGCTATTTTTAGCGCTAAAACGCCTGGAAAGCGCCTCTAGAGAATAAAATGGCGGTTGTTGCAATACTTTATGTCACATCGTATTTTTGCAGTGGTCTTACAAGTGCAATGTTTTGGGGAAAAAATACACTTTTTTAAATATTTTTTATTTTTTTTATATATTGTGAAAGATAATGTTACACCGAGTGAATTGATACCCAACATGTCATACCCAATATGGTGTCCACTCATGGAATGACGACAAATTTTGACCCTTAAAAATCTCCATAGACGACGTTTAAAAATTTCAACAGGTTACCAGTTTTAAGTTACAGAGGAGGTCTTTTATTATTTAATTATTTATCTCGCTCTAACAATACCTCACATGTGTGGTTTAAACACCGTTTTCATATGAGGGCGTGGCTTACATATGCGCTTTCATCTGCGCGCGAGCTCAGCGGGACGGGGCGCATTAAAATGATTTTTTATTATTATTTTTATTTATTTTACTTTTTATTTTTACACTTTCTTTTTAAAAAGAATTTGGGTCACTTTTATTCCTATTACAAGTAATGTAAACATCCCTTGTAATATAAAAAAAAGCATGACAGGACCTCTTTAATGTGAGACCTGGGGTCAAAACCTCAGATCTCACATTTACACTTAAATGCAATAAAAAATAAATAAATAAATAAATAAATGTCTTGTTTAAATAAAAAATAAAAAAAATCCCCTTTAAGACCATTGGGCAGAAGTGATGTTTGACATCGCTTCCATTATCCAATGTTATGGAGCCGAGTGGGGGCCATCTTTCCCTCACTTGGCTCCATGCTACTGAGCGAATAGGATCGGATTGTCTCCGCCGTCTCCGTCTTGCTTTATGGACTCATAAGGTATCTCCCCCAAGGAGTAGGATTTACTGAGCCTGAGGATCAAGTCCTGGTATCAAGTGCGCTATGCGTTTCAAGTGCGGGTGATGAACCGTTACATCTGGTGTAGGAATTTCAGATCTGCAATCAGGGATCTGATTGCATTCAATAAGAAGACCAAAAATTGCCGCTCCAGGCAGATTACATTTTGGAAAGATGTTTCTCTCTCAGAGACCAAGGGTGCTGGCAATGCACATAGCAATGAAAACAAAAATGGTGAGGACAGCCTGTCTTTCTTCAATAAACATACGTTGGATTGGAGTGCGGCTGTCCTCACCATTTTTGTTTTCATTGCATTCAATAAGAGTTGGTAAGGACAGGCATGCTTGTCCATCAATTGACTCGAAAAAATAATAGGACAAATTCTGCGCTTAACCTTGTAGCAATATGATGCATTTGTTTTAAAAAAATGCAGCAACTTCAAAAAAGGCCTAAATACTTAAGACCAACAAACATATGTGCAATAAAAGAAAAAAGTGCGCAGAAGGACATAGAGGGATAATTCATTGATTATTCGCTTTATTAATAATCAATGAATTATCCCTCTATGTCCTTCTATTCTGAAAATTTCATTTTTTTATATATACATTTTTTAATATATATATATATATTTTTATATTTTTTAACTTTTTCCAAAACTTCCTTTTTTACATAATTTGTTCATATTTTTATAATGCAATGATATATATATCTCAGTGTATGGTACAACATAGAAAGACAATATGTTTTAGAATATATCTTTAGGAATATATATTTTTTAAGATTGTTTTTTTAATTAATTTTCTGTTTGTAATTAATGCCAACCGTGCTAATGTGATGTATTAATTCTGCTGAAGAATTAGGATATTTATATATGTATATATGTGAGTAATTTTAATCCTGGGGACTACCATGATGAATTTGAATTAATTCCACTTCCGGTGTCCCGGCTGCCATTTAAGTATAAAAGCGTGATGTGATGACGTGGGTAATTAGCCTCCGTTCCCAGTTGAAGCCATTTTTGGGGAAACGCGTCGGGTGGAGCATTGAACCCTAACGTTATCACGTTCACCTAGCCTGTGGTTTGCTCCTCGGCTGGTATAACAGAAAATATTTTTTACCGTTAATACGTTTTTGCCTCTTTTTTGTGATTATTTGCTGTGGAAACTCGCTGTAGTTTTTTTTTTTTAACATCAAATTTATTGAGGATAATAAGATGTGCATACAAATATGAAAATAGCATCCGAAAATGTACATGTAAAACAGGAAAGAAAACATGTTGAGTATGAGTACAATCATCATAGTAGGTAGATGCTTCTGTTGAACGTGAACCAGAGGCATCATCTCAAGCCTCATTTAAGTAGAAGAGAGCATCTCCTGTAACCATTTATCATTTCCACACATTACAATACAAGAGAAAAATAATAGCGAGTAAGTCAGTTAGAAAATGGAAAGATTAGAAAATGAGATAGAGGAATAAGTCCCCATTGTGGGGCTGTTGGTGATAATAGAGGACTATTATAAGTCACATCAATCAAACGGTTATGTCTGATTCTCGTGTCGTGAGTTAGGTAGATATTCGTCCAGAATATATTACTAGAGCATGTAAAGTATTTTTGAATACAGAAGACAAAACCCTCAAGGAAGGGGAAGTCACGAGTCCCCTGTTGCTAATCATCTGGGGGTGAACTTCCGAGTAGAACCTCATAGTTCTGGGAGTATCTAAAAGCAAACCAGGGAGACCAGGTTTCGTGGTATCGTTCAATATTCTCAATGGACTGAGCAGCAGTATCTTCCATCTCGCAGATTTCGGACACTCTGTGCAGCCATTGTGATACAGTAGGGACCTGTGTGGATTTCCAGTATAGTGGGATTAGTGACTTGGCTGCATTCAACAAATGCTTGGAAAGGGATTTTTTATATTTCCCGAGGGAGAAATGTGAAATATGTAGCAGGCAGCATGCCGCATCAAGGGAAAGTTTGGTCTCTGTGATCTGTCTAATAATCTCCCTTACCTCAGACCAATAAGCTGTTATCATATCACAATGCCACCAGATATGTAATAAGGTTCCTTTGGCTTTGTGACATCTCCAGCACAAATCAGATGACTGGGGATACCATTTATTTATCTTCTCTGGAGTGGCGTACCATCGGGTCAAAATCTTGTATGCAGTTTCCTGCATTTTTGTGCTGAGAGAACACTTGTGTGATAAAATGTAGGCTCTAGACCACTGAGCTTCGGAAATTGTCAAACCAAGACTGTCCGACCATCTCTCTCTGTATCTGTCCCGGTCAGGCACCCCCAGTTCCTGTATCCATACGTAGGCGGTGGAAGTTGATCTAGGAACCAGTTCCCCCCTGAGGCACACCGACTCCAACTCAGTGAGATCTCTGGTGAAATGTCTCTTACGCGTGCCGCCATTAACAAAGCTTCGTATTTGGAGGTATGACCATATGGGTAGAAGGGGCGTATTGTTATCTCTTTTAAAGTGAGTCATGTCTTTCATTGTTTTGTCGTCAAAACAATGCCGGGTAAGGAGAGGTATCTTGGTATCTTTTGAGATTGGCTGATGGTTTCTTGTAGAGAGAGGATATCCACGCCATCATGTGGGGACCCAGCCCTATATGTCTATAGGCTTCCAACATGTAGTCCCACGCTACTCGATCGAAGGCCTTCTCTGCATCCGTCGATAGGAGAAACCCCTAGATCTTTCGCTCGTGGGCCGCATGGATGAGATTGAGGGATTTAGTTACATTGTCCCTGGCCTCCCTACCCGGCATGAAGCCGGCCTGACTAGGGCCTATCAGGTCATGGAGCAGGGGTCTCAACCTGTTGGCGACAATTTTCGCCATCAGTTTGACGTCCAAGTTCAACAAAGAGATCGGCCTGTAGCTTGCGCAATGTAATAGGTCTTTGCCCGGCTTGGGTAGGACAGTGATGTGGGCCGATAAGAAGTCTGTGGGTATGTCTCTCAGCTTTGATAGGGAGTTCAGGGCGTCTCTCAAAGGGGTGGCGAGAATTTCAGTAAATGTCTTATAGTATATGGCACTAAACCCATCAGGGCCCGGGCTTTTACCCATCTTTAGATCCTTGATGGCAAGTCTGAGTTCAGAGGTTTCTATAGGGCTCTCGAGAAGTGAAGCATCATCCGTATTAAGTGTAGGTAAAGAGGAGTCTCTCAGATATTCCTGAATAACCTGTAACCTCGAGTTAGCGGCGTTGGCTGAGCCGTGTTGTGTCGGAAGGTTATATTGGCTGGTATAGAACTCCTGGAAGTGTTGCGCTATCCTCTCTGTCTCCCTGTGGACTTTACCACTCCTGTTTTGTATGCCTGAGATGTTACGGTTTAAGACCGTGCCCCTCAGGGCCCTAGCTAATAAGTTGCCTGGCTTGTCCCCATGTTCATAGTACAGTTTTTTCCTGAAAAACAGGAATCGTTTAGTTTTGGTATCTAGGATCTGCCTGAGGGCCTTTCTAGATTCTAGAAGGGAGGTTGCCGACTGAGTCGTCAGGGATTGTTTGTGCGAAGCTTCCAATGAACGGATGTGTTTTAGAAGATGTGAAATTTCTCTGTCTCTCTCTCTTTTTTTCCGTGTACCCATTTTAATTAATTCTCCTCTGATAGTACTTTTATGAGCCCCCCACACCATCAGGGGATCTGCGTCTGGCGTAATGTTGTGCCTGAAGAACTCAAGGAGTGTTGAATTCAAGACTGGTAGCAAGGTTGGATCTGACAATAAGGAAGAATTTAATCTCCACATATTAGATCTGACTGGGGGGGGGCGTAAGGTTTAAAGAGAGGGAGACAGGAGCATGGTCAGAGAGGGTCTGTGTTCCTATGTGAGTCTCCGTTATGACGTGGAGGTCCTGCTGTGAAATGAATAGGTAGTCTATCCTAGAGTATCGATCATGAGGGGTGGAATAAAAAGTGAAGTCTTTGTCCTCTGGATGCATAACGCGCCAGGAGTCTATCCGATCCAGGGAGTTTAACAGAGATTAGATTTTTTTCAAAATCCTGTAAGTAATGTACGTTTTCCCGGACGACGTGTCCTCCAAGGGATTGAGCGGGACATTGAAGTCACCCCCAAGGATTAATCGACCTGCGCTGAAGCCTTTCAATTCCCTAATCAGTCTCTGGCAGAAGGTCAGGTGTGAGGTGTTAGGAAAGTAAGCATTCGCTAAAGTGATGGGGATCCCACTACAATTCCCTTTAAGAAGAATAAATCTACCCCCAGGGTCCACAACTTTGTCAGTTAACTCAAATGATGCATGCTTGCTAACTAGGATGGAGACCCCTTTGGATTTAGCCGCATCATTGGTAGCATGGTGGGCTTCTATAAAGTAGTAGTCAGTGAGCCTCGGAATCTGGTTCGTTCTAAAGTGAGTTTCTTGCAGAAAAACAAAGCTAGGCCTACCTTTTTTGAGTTCCCTCAGCAATGTAGAGCGCTTCTCGGGGATGTTTAGGCCCCTCACGCTGTGGGAAATCACCGTAGGAGTGCGGCCAAGATCGGAGTATGCCATGACACAGACGCAGAGAGAGAGGTCCCGAAACCTATAGATCAACTCAAAGTGTATCGGTTAATTCATAGAAATCACCAACTGATCCTATCTGAAGAGCCCTAGACTAGGGTAGAGAGATAGAAAGAAAACGAAAAGAAATAGAAAATATATAGAAGTAAGTGAGAAGAGATTGAGGTGAACACTTCTCCTAGACGTATATAACGTCCCGAAGAACCCAATTTAGTGTATCTAGATGAGCCCAAAGGGGTCCAACCAGGTACTCTATGTGGGAACGAGGAAGACACACCAAGGGTCTGGCAGCTGTATCTATATCTCGTAGAGATATATGTAAAATGTAACTTGGATAAAACTTGAAAACAGTCGGGCATCGGCCCTAAAATATGACATAACAAGTGCTTAAGGGTCTACTCTGCACAAGTAGAAGTAACGTTAGCAACGGATAAACTGGTCAGAAGATAAAACAAAACTGAGACATAGTCAAAAATGGTCATCAGGCGGCGCGGTCTGAGCGGGAGCAAGAACTCTCCCCTCCCCAACCATGCCCCCCGAGACTCTCAATGTGACCCGGATGACATAGCAAACTTTAGGTGACCCCTAAATCAGTATCCTCCCTGACCAGCGGTCTAATGAGACATTAGCAATCCCCTAGAGTAAAAAGGTTCAAGAAGCTAACTTTTATCTTAGTGCATCAGAAACAATAATATCTACTGTAGTTCAATAAACTTAATAGTGAAAATTATGAGAGGAAACAAGGAAAAAGCTGACTGTAGCATTAGCAAAGATGACAGCGAATGAATGATCAGGCAGAAGTATCCCAGGGAGCCTAATCGTGTAACCTCAGATCATCCGATGCGCAAAAAATAAAAATAAAAATAAAAGTAAAAATAAAAAAGGGGGAGCGGGAAAAATAAAAATCCAGAAAAAACGTTGAATAAGTGGACTGCGAGCATGGATAGGGTTCCAGATTTGATTGTCAGATGGTCATCGTTAAATGCAAACAATCTATACCACCCGGGGGTCAGATGCAATCAAGCTCTCAGGCCTCCAGCAAGTTCCTGGAGGAGTGAGCACGTCCGTTCGTGGTCCCCGGCATCTGGCCATAATGTCGGTTGGGCTTCTGCTTCTTGGTGATTTGCTTCTCAGGTGACATTAGGGGAGAGAGTGGAGGGCTCCTGTCTTTAGGTGGCAAAGCGAACTCCTGGTACCACTCCGGGAGCTCAACCCGACTCAGCTGCAGGGCATTGCAGAAATCAGGGAGATCATTAGGTGTGTGGAGTGTATGCTGTCTGCCCCCATGAGTGACCAGCAGCGCAAAAGGGAAGAGCCACATGTAACGGAGATCTCTTTCCCTCAGCTTATCCAAAAGAGGCCGTAGGGCCCTGCGGTTTTTCAGGGTTATCTGGGAGAGACCCTGGAACAGTTTAATGTTCTCCCCATTAAACACAATATGCTCACTTCTCCGCGCTTTTAGCATAATGTCCTCTTTAAGGCCAAAGTTTTGCAGACAGCAGATTATATCATGAGGCGGCAGCGTGTCTGGGCCTCTAGCTCTGAGAGCCCTGTGTGCTCTGACAAAGTCTATGGCCGAGTCCTCCGGCCGTTCAAGGAGGCTGTTGAAGACTCTCTGGAGGACAGGTACAATTTGATCGGTATCGACCGACTCAGGGATACCTCGGACTCTGATGTTATTGCGCCTCCCCCTATTGTCGAGGTCTTCTAAATGCCTATTAACCTCTATGAATTGGAGAGCTTGAGTAGAAGTAACTCTGTCCAATCTCTGTATGGCTCTGTCCCTATGCTTTTCCTCAGTCTCGGCAGTGGCCATCTTTTCCTGCAACACCAGCAAGCTGGTTTTCAGATCTGTGATCGCGACTGAAAAGGAGGCCTTGATATCTGCTGCGAAGCCTGACATATCGTCATATGTGAGGGGATGTCCAGAACGAGTATTTCTCCTACCGTTGTTCTCCATGGCTGGCTGCGAGTCCTCGCTGAACACCTCCTCAGTGTGGACCAGTGTCATCTTGCCTCCCGCCGTGACTTTCAATACTGCAGCCTGGTTATTAAAGATTTCTGATATGTTCCGACCAGAACTAACCGCCGTGGAGCGTCGTGAACGGGTGTGATGTGAGTGGCGATTCTGTTTACTCATCATAGAGTGTCTACCATGCAGAGAGACGCGTTAGGGCCGTGGTCCCGACGGAGCTTCTCAGCTAAGCTGCCATCTCCTCCGTGCGCCAAGCCACGCCCCCTCGCTGTCGTTTTTTTTAGCTTGATGTGAACATTGCTGTTTTTTTTTAAATAAATATCTTGGTTTTGTGGATATACTACACTATGAAGCCTTCCTCCTAATTTTTTCCTGCCGAGCCACCATTCCTAGGAACGTACCTGGGAAGTTGGAGTGATTTCTCACCTGTGTTCTTCCTTGCCTGACGTGGGTTGATGAACAGCTGAGACGGGCTATCTTCACTGGAGTCGGACGTGAAGATTTATTCCTCCATCCAGGAACAAGTGGTCATTGTTGGGGCCGGCAGGCTGATGCACACGCTCCCTTGATCTCTATAATCTGAGATCCCAACTATTTGATAAGCGGCAGTAATATTATTTATCTTGGCTGCACAGTAATCAAGGCTTCTGAATATTCCATTGATTGTCTTGTATGGGAGTTGAACTCCAGAGGTCATCTATTTTGAACAATACCTCTATCCACTTGGGACATATTAATTTGGTTGCACTACACTATTATTCCAGTATTCAATTATTTGGACTACATTTGTGATTGCACTTCACAATTATTTTTGGATTGTGTCATATATATAATCCTTTGTGTGGTATTACACATAGTGAATAATCATTTATTTTCTTGTTTTTTGCATTAATAATTCCTTAATAGAATTTTTTTTTTTTGCAATTAATTTATTTTTGGTGATTGCGCACTTTTTTCTTTTATTGCACATATGTTTGTTGGTCTTAAGTATTTAGGCCTTTTTTGAAGTTGCTGCATTTTTTTAAAACAAATGCACCATATTGCTACAAGGTTAAGCACAGAATTTGTCCTATTATTTTTTCATTTGTATTAGAAATACACTTTTATTTTGCTGCTTCCTACATTGGTTTATATTCACTTTATACACCCTATATTTTTATTTACACATTTTTTATTCCCTATGGATATCTTTGAATATCACAAGAATAGAAAAATAAATCCAGAGGAGGTCTTTGATCAGACTACCCTGGAGACAGATAACATCAGAGGGATTTTTATGAGACTTGAGAATGTTCTGATTGCTGAGTTACATGTCACCTGGAATATTATCTTCCTGGAAAGGTATTTAAAAGAAAAGATGATCCCAAGGAGTTTAGGGTGGCATGTTTACCCAGATAAGGGGGATAAGGACCCCAAAGAATGGTTTTTATATTTCAATGATGTGGGCCTTGCTTTTTTGAATTTTCTAATAACTAGGAAACAAAGCAAAGCTGCAAAATTGCAACAAGAAATCAATGAAATTAGGGATAAACTTACACCATTTAATAAAGAGGGTTTATACCAGGTATATACCAAGGAACTTAGAAAGACAATGATAGAGGAGGAAGAGGAACAACGGATTAAAAAAAGAAAAAATACTTAAGGGACGTAGAAGATTACAAAATGAATAACGTGTTTAAATGGCAGGAATTATATAGGGAAGCCCCTATCAATAATATGGATACCGCAGCGGCTGAAAGTATGGATGCTAATGGCGGAATCCTAACACATCCTGTCCCTGATGTGAATAGAAGGGATTTAGATACTGCAGCCCCAATATATCAAAATTTGGGTGCATCTAAGGGGGGAGGGGAACGTTCTGCACAACAAATAAAGAAAAAAGGAACAAATGTCCCATATAAAAGCACTTACCCCCCTAAGAATCAATATCCAAATTCTTCAGCTAATGGCTACCTGAGAAATGTAGGGAAGCCACAATATTGAAACCAGAATAGAGGAAATAAACCTCCTCAAACACCTCAAAATTATGGGAATTATAATATGTACCCACCAGAAGACCGTCACAAATGGACTACACAGGGAGGTACGAGGATCCAAACCAGAGGAGACCCCCCTGGAATTATCAGTATGAAAGACCTCAAAACTCACCGGGAGCTCCCTGGAAATATGATTTGATGGTGGAAAATCGTTATAGTTCCCTCCAGGATTGTGACAGTGAACAGGAAGGTGACTACATGAGAGATGGATATGGACCTCTACGAGATAGTGATCCCAGACCATATGATGGACCATCGTATGCAGCCCCTCTTAGAAATAAGTCGGATAGTTTTTTAGGGAAGGGACAGACAAAAAAAGGAAGATTACGAGAGGATGCAGGGGAGGGAAACAGAACTCCCAGAAAAAGAAGAAAGAGATAAATAGTGAAGGAATTTTTAATCTGAGCGGAATGACATTAACAGAAACTGCACAGATGACCCTGAATTAGGGTTTAAAATTTGCACCCAAACAAGGACCGAATAAGTAAGGAAAGGCTGGCTAGAGGAAGGAATGTTCTCCGCAGATTAACTCCTGCTCCCCGAACTTGTGTCAAGGAAGCTGCGTTGGCGCGTACTAACGTAGGTTAGCGCATGCGCATCGGCGCATCAACGTGCACGGCGCACCATGTGATCCATGAAGTGCCTATTTAAACCGGATCAGTGCACACACCCGGTGCTGCCTTGTCTACAGCGTTCCTGTGAGACTCCTGTTTCCTGCAGCCTGCATCTGATTCCTGTCACTTACCCGGCCTGCTCTGACTACTCCTGCTCTCTGCCTGCATTGACCGCCGCCTGAACCTAGACTATTCTCCAGCCTCTGAACCTGTACCTCATCTGACTGTCCTGTGTATGACCCGGCTTGCCTGACCCTGCTCCTGCCTCTGCCTTCCAGTCTGTGGAGTTCTGGTACCGTTGACCTACATCTCCTGCATTCTGTCATCCACTGTCATCTGGCACGCCATTCCACTGGAAGCCCAACAGATGCACACGCTCCCTTGATCTCTATAATCTGAGATCCCAACTATTCGGTAAGTGGAAGTAATATTATTTATCTTGGCTGCACAGTAATCAAGGCTTCTGAATATTCCATCGTTTGTCTTGTATGGGAGTTGAACTCCAGAGGTCATCTATTTTGAACAATACCTCTATCCACTAGGGACATATTAATTTAGTTGCACTACACTATTATTCCAGTATTCAGTTATTTGGACTACATTTGTGATTGCACTTCACAATTATTTTTGGATTATGTCATATATACATCCTTTGTGTGGTATTACACATAGTGAATAATAATTTATTTTCTTGTTTTTTGCATTAATAATTCCGTAATAGAAAAAAAAAATTGCAATTCATTTTTTTTGGTGATTGAGCACTTTTTTCTTTTATTGCACATCAATAGACTTAACTAGGTAACCAGATGCTCTCCTCCCCACCATCTCGATTATTCCCACACAAGTTCTTAGGTAGGGATGAGCTTAGAGTTCGACTCGAACATTGCCTGTTCGCATGTTCGCCAAACAGCGAACAATTTGGGGTGTTCGCGGCAAATTCGAAAAGCCGCTGAACACCCTGTAAAAGTCTATGGGAGAAATCCAAAGTGCTAATTTTAAAGGCTTGTGTAGCAGGATGTCCATATGTAAGAAGGAATCCGGCTCCCTCCGGTGTTATAAGTGTTACAATGCAACTAATGCACTTTGGGACAGATATCAGCTAGGAGAAAAGACTTTGTTGCTTTTAGTAAAAGACAGACTACATTACCCAGGGTGCATTGCAACACCGCAAAGCATTCTGGGCAGACTACTTAAACCAGGGGAGGGGCCAGCGTCTCTCTCTCTGGATCCAGCTCGCAATCAAGCAGGAAGTTGGCACGGAGGCCTGCTTCCTAAGGATTAGGCCAGAAGCCTGGGCCTAAATTACGGGAGTGCCTGAGTGATTTCCAGCAGAGGATCGTCCACAGCGTCCTGTGATTGCCCAGCAGAGACCGGAGTCATCCATCACCATATGCTGTTAGTGACGGAGTCCGGAGACTGCAGCTGAAGCAGAAGCGTGGAGATCGAGTGACCGGGACAAGCCAGAGGAGACTATCTGAAAGTCGGGCCTGTTTGGTGAGAAGGGCACCTGCCCAGAATTGACTACTACCTTAGAGGAAAGTGATTTAGTTAATGCCAGCCACACTTCACCTATCACGCCACAGCTTGCGGCCTAGTGTATCTCACTGGAGACTATGTGATCAGAGATTGGTGCACCCGTCATTAGTGGGTGGCAGGCACACGAGTACTCGGGTATATTGTGGATAATTACAGCATCTTGTTGAAACCCTGTGGATTACAATTTAACTTGTGCACCGACGGTGGCTAGCGAAGACTTCATTGGAGAAAGGAACTTTGAGTGGGACGCAGATAGGCCTTGCTTACCTATTATAGGGAATGAACATGTGCAAGGTATTGCAACAAAGGGGGAGCTCGCGAGCAACCAGTTAGCCATGCAGAGACACATATAGATACATGTACATATATATAGCTGATGTTATTTCCTGTTATTACCTAATCTCAGTGATACCTATCCTTATTGGTTTATTGACTCTGCAATGCGCATGCAGAGTCAACTGTGTGTATTAATGTGATTCTTTACCCTTCCCTTTTATACTGAGTAAAGGTACCTTTGATTAAGCATATAACTTGTGTGAAGTATCTCTGTCACTTAGAAGGACTAGTGACCAGCAAAGGTAATAACATTTACAGGTTATTGTGTGATGTATGCAGGATTGTGTCTCCTAATACTCAATAGGTCTCACACTCCTTATTCATATCAGTTGTGCTAAGGGAAGGTTTAAACCACTTCCAGGGGTTGATAGGCAGGACGTAGACCCAAATCAAACAAATAGCAGCTCCTACGGGGGTAGTGCTACACGTGGGGGCTCGTCCGGGATATTCTACGGTTCTGCAATCAACTTTCCCCCTAGACAGAACCCTTACAGCACAGAAATGGACCCTGCTGCCGTAGCCCGGTGGTGCAGGGATGAAGGCATCCTACCCGGAAATGGCCTGGTGGTTGAAATCCAGAGAGAGGCCTGGGTAGAGGAGCAGCTAACTCCAGTCTTGAGAGCATTGTCCACGGACAGGAAGCCATGGGTGATTGACATAAAGACAGATACTGTAAATCCCCACACCTATGCATTATGTGAGTGGAGGAACGGAATCTCTGACTACTTCAAGGGTGCCAGCATAAAAACTACAAACCAAGTATAACTCCTCCTGATACACCCAGAAGAGAATAAAGATGGCCCCACATCCACTACTTCAGGAGGCCCCAGCACAGGAGGGAGCGCCCAACAAAAGGGTCCCGGTTCACCACCATTGACCACCCTTAGCTCAGAATTGTGCGCTGTCCTGGGGGAGATTGTGACCAAGTGTAAAAAGGACCCTCCAGACTACCTGATGTCAGGATACAGGAAACTCAGGACCTTTTCTGGGAAGAAACCTGTACCTTCAGTGGAAGATGGATTTGAAGAGTGGCTAGATGGCGCCACTCAGGCCCTAGAAGAATGGGAGGTGCCAGAACAACAAAAAAAACAACGGATTGTGGAAAGCTTAAAGGGGCCTGCTCTGGAGGCCATACGTAACCTCAAATTAAGCAAGAAGGACTGCAATGCACAGGATTATCAGGATATTCTGCAGAATGTGTTCGGCGGGACGGAAAACGTCACTGAACTCACTTACCAGCTGGGGCATTGCTACCAAAAGGGAGAGAAGCTGTCAGAATTCATAGGACGCCTGGATAAGATCCTGCATCGGATCCTACTGAAGAAAGGGATCGATCCAAGAAAAGTGGATGAGGCCCGTGCCCAGCAGGTGTTGAGGGGAGCTCAACCCTTGGACCCCATCGCATTATTGCTACACACCCGGCGGGACGGGAGCAGCCTGGAATACCCCGACTTGATCCGGATAGTCAGGGAGGAGGAGGCCATGTTGGAAGACAAAAGGAGGAGTCAACACACCGAACCAACTGCCCGAGTCAGAATGTTAAGTGCAGAAGAAGGTGATTCAGAAGTTGAACTCCTAAAGACCCAGGTGTCACAACTAGTAGAAATGGTGTCCATGCTGACTAGCCAGGCCTCTGTGCCACACAACAAGAACACGTCAGAGGAACCAAAAAAAACCTCCTAGCTCCAATATGGAACTAGTACAGAAGCCTAAGAGATTGATAACATGCTTCAATTGTGGGGGAATCGGGCATGTTAGAGCAGTGTGTCCCAGCCCAGATGAAGTTGCATCCAGATATCGCAAGCCGGCGGAAAACTTCAGAGGGCCCCGGTGAAGGAGTCAGCCGGGCGCCCACCAGTTTCCACGAACTCCTTCAAGAAGTCCAATGATCCAAAACATCAGAGTCAGGGACCTAAACCTCTGCCAATTAGGCCCCATCCCACAACTCAGGCTGCTGTTGAACAGAAGGCCAGTGCACACCAGACCCAGAAGGGACTGAGACCCACCGGAAACTCAAGAAAAAAAGAAGTGAGGGTACAGGTAACTGAACCCAGCAAGAAGTCTGTGTTGAAGGAGTTCCCTGCCAAGTTAGTTGGGCCTTCTCCAGTAGTCTCCATACAAGTAGAAGGGATCTACACCAAGGCTCTTCTTGACACCGGGGCTCAAGTGACTCTTCTGTATAGGGATTTCTATGATAAACATCTTAAACATCTGCCCCTACAGAAATTAGAGGAACTGGAAATATGGGGTATTGGAACTCAGAGCTTTCCCTATGACGGTTACCTGCCAATCAAGTTGACTTTTGATCGCTCAGTGGCTGGGGAGACAGAGACCTTCGATACTCTGGCAGTAGTGTGCCCTCGCCCACCAGGGGCCAGCAAGAGCTCACTCATCATAGGAACCAACACTGATCTAGTCAGGCGACTGCTGACACCGTTGGCCCAACAGGAAGACGCCCCGACCACAAGAGTCCACCCCATGTTAAGGCAAGCCTACCAGCGCCTGGTACTGGAGCAGAAGGCCCCGGCTGAGGGAGTTGGCAAGATTTGGAAGCTAGACAAGACGGAGAAGGTATTACAACCGGGAGAGGTGACTTGCCTGAGGGCTTCTGTCAAGCTCACATGGAAACAGCCAGGCCCCTTCATTGTCTTCGAACCAGGCCCACAGGAAAGACAGAAAGGGATTGAAGTAATCCCCGAAGTGATCCCATTGAAGGCCCTACAGAAAAGCCATGGGAGGGTTTCAGTGAGTATAAGGAACACTGCTAATACACCAGTGAAGGTGCCAGCCAGAATGCTGTTGGGCCAGGTGAATCCAGCCACCCCCATTGCCCCGTGTGAATTGAAGAAAGAAGAAAGGGGTGAAGTCACCATAGAGAAGCTCTGTTCTGAAGACATGGCCCTCCCACCAGAATGGAGAAAAAGGGCCAAAGCTCAACTTGCAAGGTGGGAAAAGATCTTCTCTAAAGATGAGTTCGATGTGGGGTGCGCAAGGAGTGCCACTCACAAGATACGCTTACAAGAAGATAAGCCCTTTAGAGAGAGAGTTCGACGGGTCCCACTGGGTGACTTAGAAGACTTGCGGGAACAGTTGGCTGAGCTGAAGAGGACGGGGATTATTCGAGAATCCAGGAGCCCTTACGCTTCTCCAATAGTGGTAGTCCGAAAGAAGAACGGGTCGCTGAGACTGTGTATCGACTACAGAACACTAAACAGAAGGACCATCCCAGATCAATACACCACTCCCTGAATTGAAGACGCCCTGCAGAGTCTGTCAGGGGCCAAGTGGTTCAGTGTAATGGATCTAAAAAGTGGATATTACCAAATCCCCATGCACCCTGAGGATCGGGAGAAGACAGCCTTCATCACCCCTGTGGGGTTCTTTGAGTTCAACCGTATGCCTCAAGGGTTATCAGGAGCCCCCGCCACTTTCCAAAGGCTAATGGAGAGAACCGTCGGGGACATGAATCTAATAGAGGTACTGGTATATTTGGACGACGTCATCGTGTTCGGGAGAACCCTAGAAGAGCATGAAGAGAGACTGGAGAAGGTCCTGAAGAGGCTCAGTGAAGAGGGCCTGAAACTCTCCCCAGAGAAGTGTCAATTTTACCAGTCCTCAGTCCATTACCTGGGCCATATTGTTTCTGCAGAAGGGGTGGCCACGGACCCAGAGAAGCTGGATGCCGTCACCTCTTGGCCGAGACCTACCAACGTGATTGAGCTTCGGTCATTCCTGGGGTTCTGTTCTTACTACAGAAGATTTGTAGAAGGATTCGCCAAGATTGCCAGACCCCTGAACGAGTTACTCAGAAACGAAGGGGAAGATGATGTTCCAGAGCTGGTCAAACCAGTGAAACTCACCATGGGACCCCGAAGGCCCAAAGAGTCGATTCAAGACCAGTGGACAGGGGAGTGCGAGGAAGCCTTCCAGATGTTAAAGAAGAGTCTTACCACTGCACCAGTCCTGGCCTATGCTGATCCAAAGAAGCCTTATGAACTGCATGTAGATGCCAGCCGAGATGGGCTGGTGGGGTGCTGTACCAGGAACATGATGGTTACCTAAGACCCGTCACATATGTGAGCAGGAGTCTGATACCTGCTGAGAAGAATTACCCCACCCACAAGCTTGAATTCCTGGCCTTGAAATGGGCAGTGGTAGACAAACTGAGAGACTACCTATATGGGGCGGAGTTTGTGGTGAAGACAGATAATAACCCGCTCACCTACCTTCTGACCACTGCCAAGTTGGATGCAACGGGACACCGGTGGTTGGCTGCCCTTTCAAGCTTCACCTTCAGCTTGAAGTACCAACCCGGAGTGGGAAATAGGGATGCAGATGCCCTGTCCAGGAGGTCTCATGCCCCCACCGACCCTACCAAAGAATGGGCCCAACTAGACCCAGAGGGAGTGCGAGCCCTATATCAGGGGACAGAACTTCAAGCCAGAGGTGGGTCAAGAGCCGAAGAAATTGGGGTCTCAGCTGTTGGAGTACCGAAGTGCTATTGCAGTGTGACCCAAGTCGAAGGGGAGGGCTTGCCCAAGCTGACAAAAAGGGATTTGAGAAAGGAGCAAGAAGAAGACACTTTAGAGAAACTCCTGATAAAGGCCCTGGAAAGCCAGCGTCCCGAGATGCTTGAAACAGACTCCCCAAGAGAAGCCCGATTGTTGCGCAGGGAGTGGGATCGGCTACACATACGTCGAGGGGTGGTCTACCGAAGGGGCCCCTCTGACGACTCAGAAGAGAAGTGGCAGCTGTTTCTACCAGCCAAATATCGAGAAGCGGTCCTAGCTGCCCTCCATGACAACCATGGTCACCTAGGGTCCGAACGGACTTTTCACCTTGTACGGGATAGGTTCTATTGGCCCTGCATGCGGGCTGAAGTGGAAGGATATTGCCATTCCTGTGTCCGATGCATTCAAAGGAAGACCTTGCCACGTCAAGCAGCCCCAATGGGCCATCTGCAAAGTCAGGGACCTATGGAACTGGTGTGCATTGACTTCCTTTGCCTGGAGCCTGATCTGAGTGGTCAAGGGAATGTCTTGGTGATAACAGATCACTTTACCAGATATGCTCAAGCATTCCCAACAAAAGACCAGAAGGCCTCAACAGTAGCCAAAGTACTGGTAGAAAAATTCTTTGTGCACTATGGTCTACCCCAACGCCTTCATTCAGATCAGGGCAGAGACTTTGAAAGCAAATTAATAAAGAAGTTATTAGACCTGTTAGGCATCCAGAAGACCAGGACAACCCCTTATCACCCACAAGGAGATGCTCAGCCTGAACGGTTTAACCGGACTCTCTTGGATATGTTGGGGACTCTGAGTTCAGAGAAAAAGCAGCATTGGAGCAAGCATGTAGCTGCCATAGTGCATGCCTACAATAGCACTGCCAGTGATGTCACCAGTTATTCCCCATACCGTTTGATGTTCGGGCGGGAGGCTCGGTTGCCAGTGGACTTGGCCTTTGGCATATCGCTGGATCATACCTCAGCAGCATCCCACAAGGGGTATGTAGACCGATTGAGAAAGAGTCTGAAGACAGCTTTTGAAAAGGCCCAAGCAGCATCTGACCAACGGGGGCTGAGAAATAAAAGAAACTTTGACCTAAGAGTCAGAATTCAAGATTTACAGCCAGGAGATAGAGTGCTGTTGAGGAACTTGGGAATTCCGGGAAAACATAAGTTGGCTGACCGTTGGAAATCCCAACCTTATGTTATCTGCAAGAAGCTGGAAAACCTTCCTGTGTACCAAATCAGGCCAGAAGGAAGCGTGGGACCGTTAACGACCTGGCACAGGAATCACTTGTTGCCCCTCTCCGAGGCAGTTCGCATGCCTCCTGCATCTGACTCACAAGAAACCCCTTCAACTTCTCAAGGTTCCAGACCCATCACCCGATCTCAAACAGTGCTTCCAGATGTGAGAGATGGAGACTCTGACAATGAAGGTCAAGAGGATGAAGAAGCAGAATCTGATTGGTTGTGGTCATCCCAATTGCCAGAACCCATGACCACCTCCCAAACCTCACCCAAAACAGTTGACAATGGAACTCTTCGGGCAGAAGCTCCTGAATTCGTGCCTTCAAACATTCTCATTGAGGAGGTAGCTGATGACTCAGACTCTTTGTCAATGGAAGACCCAGAAGAAGGGTCGTTGTCTCTATCTGAAGGAGAGCGGGACGCTCCTGAAGTTCTGGAGCCCAACATGCCTGAACTAGATGAGGAAGCCCCTGAAGAGCTTCTAGAAACAGCCAGCCCCAATGTCCTTGAGAATATGATACCTAAAGAGCAGAGGGAAAGAAGAGTAATTCACCCCCCAAAAAGACTGACGTACGACCAATTGGGTGAATGCTCTGAGGAGGCCATCATCACTTCTAAGAGAACCATTGATCAGTCTAGCTCTTCCACTTCAGATTCAGTGGAAGACAACCCCAGCTCACTCCCTAGCACATCTGAAACAGACACCCAAGTGTCGGTGGTCCGTATACAGGACAACCTCCCTCCTTGTGATAATTGGTGGGAGGTTCCTCTGTCGGCTCTGTGTTATGATATGAGCTGTTTAAGTTTAAATCCTGCTTATGAAAAGGCAAGTTGTTTATTGTCATGCATAAACTAACAAATTTCCCTGCAGGTATTGCCAAAGTATGTGTTAGGTTACATACTGTTGTCCTCTTTGGGGACCAAAGACTTTAAGTGGGGGGAGTGTGTAGCAGGATGTCCATATGTAAGAAGGAATCCGGCTCCCTCCGGTGGTATAAGTGTTACAATGCAACTAATGCACTTTGGGACAGATATCAGCTAGGAGAAAAGACTTTGTTGCTTTTAGTAAAAGACAGACTACATTACCCAGGGTGCATTGCAACACCGCAAAGCATTCTGGGCAGACTACTTAAACCAGGGGAGGGGCCAGCGTCTCTCTCTCTGGATCCAGCTCGCAATCAAGCAGGAAGTTGGCACGGAGGCCTGCTTCCTAAGGATTAGGCCAGAAGCCTGGGCCTAAATTACGGGAGTGCCTGAGTGATTTCCAGCAGAGGATCGTCCACAGCGTCCTGTGATTGCCCAGCAGAGACCGGAGTCGTCCATCACCATATGCTGTTAGTGACGGAGTCCGGAGACTGCAGCTGAAGCAGAAGCGTGGAGATCGAGTGACCGGGACAAGCCAGAGGAGACTATCTGAAAGTCGGGCCTGTTTGGTGAGAAGGGCACCTGCCCAGAATTGACTACTACCTTAGAGGAAAGTGATTTAGTTAGTGCCAGCCACACTTCACCTATCACGCCACAGCTTGCGGCCTAGTGTATCTCACTGGAGACTATGTGATCAGAGATTGGTGCACCCGTCATTAGTGGGTGGCAGGCACACGAGTACTCAGGTATATTGCGGATAATTACAGCATCTTGTTGAAACCCTGTGGATTACAATTTAACTTGTGCACCGACGGTGGCTAGCGAAGACTTCATTGGAGAAAGGAACTTTGAGTGGGACGCAGATAGGCCTTGCTTACCTATTATAGGGAATGAACACGTGCAAGGTATTGCAACAAAGGGGGAGCTCGCGAGCAACCAGTTAGCCATGCAGAGACACATATAGATACATGTACATATATATAGCTGATGTTATTTCCTGTTATTACCTAATCTCAGTGATACCTATCCTTATTGGTTTATTGACTCTGCAATGCGCATGCAGAGTCAACTGTGTGTATTAATGTGATTCTTTACCCTTCCCTTTTATACTGAGTAAAGGTACCTTTGATTAAGCATATAACTTGTGTGAAGTATCTCTGTCACTTAGAAGGACTAGTGACTAGTGATGAGCCGAACACCCCCGGGTTCGGTTCGCACCAGAACCCGCGAACGGACCGGAAGTTCGAACGAACATTAGAACCCTATTAAATACAATGGATGCGAACGTTCGAATTCTAAAGTGCTAATTATAACAACTATTATGCATGTTATTGTCCTAAAAAGGGTTTGGGAACCCGGGTTCTGCACCAGGGGACATGTATCAATGCAAAAAGAAGTTTTAAAAACGGTCGTTTTTCGGGAGCAGTCATTTTAATGATGCATAAAGTGAAAAAAAAAAAGTCAAATATTCCTTTAAATATCGTACCTGGGGGGTGTCTAAAGTATGCCTGTGAAGTGCCACGTGTTTCCCGTGTTTAGAACTGTCCCTGCACAAAATGACACTTCTAAAGGAAAAAAAAGCCATTTAAAACTGCTTGCGGCTTTAATGTAATGTCTGGTCCCGGTAATATGGATGAAATTCTTTAAGAAAAATGGCATAGCTACCCCATGACCCCCCCCCCCCTACCCCAGCCCATTACCAGCCCCTTTGGGTCTTGTATGGATATTAAGGGGAACCCCGCACATAAAATAAAAAAGGCCCTATATACTCTGAACAGCCGTATACAGGCGGTGCATACAAGACAGGGACTGTAGGTTTGTTCTTATGTAGAATCTGTTTGTAATTTTGAACAGGTACATTGTTGAAGTGTAGCTCCAGCCCAAAAATCTATTTTTAAACTTTTTGGAAAACATAGGTAAGGGTTATCACCCCTGTAACATTTGTTTTGCTGTCTGTGCCCCTGTTCAGAACATTTCACCTCACTTTCCGTCCCAATGACAACTGTTTTTGAAATGTGGTGTTTTTCTTGAAACAAGGATTGCTGATAAAGCATCAGTACAGAGGAGACACCTTTCTCCCATATTTATTCTTACAGGAGAGAATTTTCCTTCCTAGTGGTAGATTTCCTCTCACTTCCTGTTGTCTTCTTGCGTTTGCAAGTAGGAGTCGTTTGTAAGTTGGATGTTTGAAAGTAGGGACCTGCCGTATATACTCTGCAGAAATAGGCCCCTTAGTTGTTGGTGTTGGCACAACACTGTAAGCACTCACAGTTACTCTTGGTTGGTGCTGGAACGCCCTGCTGTCAACTATTATATCAGGAATTTTAATTACATATAATTGTTGAACAGTGGTAGTAAAAATTGGGCCTTTGATGGTGGTGCTGGTGCCACAACACTGTAAGCCCTGACAGTTACTCTTGGTGGGTGCAGCAATGGGCCCTGCTGTGAATTATTAGATCAAGAATTGTAATTACATGCCCCTGTTGAACAGGGGCTGAAAAATTGGGCCTTAGGCACTGGTGGCACAACACTGCAACCCCTCACAGATACTGTACTTGGAGCACAGCAATGAGCCCTGTTGCAAAGTATTGCTTCAAAAATTGTAATGACACGCCCCTGTTAAACAGGGGCTGAAAAATTGGGCCTTAGGCACTGGTGGCACAACACTGCAACTCCTCACAGATACTGTACTTGGAGCACAGCAATGAGCCCTGTTGCAAAGTATTGCTTCAAAAATTGTAATTACACGCCCCTGTTAAACAGGGGCTGAAAAATTGGGCGTTAGGCACTGGTGGCGGCACCCATAAACAAAAATGATCTTCCAAGCTATCATCATCAATCGTATCATTGAGGACTCGGAGGAGGAGGATAGCCAGTCAACATAACAGCACAGGCACTCAGCATCAGCATCAGTCTTGAAGGGATGTGACATTTTAAAATCAATTAGTCTGTTATATCAGCATCAGGTGTGTGGTAGCTGGTGGTGATCCAAGACTGGTTCATCTTGATGAAAGTCAGTCGATCAACCGAGTCGGTGGACAGGCGCACCCTGTGATCCGTGACAAATCCTCCAGCAGCACTGAATGTGCGTTCCGAAAGAACGCTGGATGCAGGACAGGCCAGTAGCTCAATTGCATACTGTGCAAGCTCTGGCCAGTGATCCATCCTCAAGACCCAGTAAGCCAGAGGATTTTCGGTGGGGAAGGTGTCCAAGTCTGACCTTGCCCCTAGATATTCCTGCACCATGTTTATCAGACGCTGGCGATGGTTGCTGGAACCAATCATACTTTGGGGCTGCGGACTAAAGAATTGTCTGAACGCATCGGTCAGACGGCCACCTTCCCCACCGCTCCTTCTTTGACTGGCCGAAGCCTCAGCAACTCGTTGTCCAGGACCAGGAGTTTGCAACCTCCCAGTCTCTGGGAACGCGTTGCACAGACCTTTCTGCAAGGCCTCCCGGAGTTGTCTCATCCTCTGCTCCCTCTGCGACGGTAACATAAGGTCCGCAACCTTACCCTTGTACCGTGGATCAAGGAGAGTGGCCAGCCAGTAATGGTCCCTCTCCTTGATCCGAAGAATACGAGGATCCTTCCGCAGACTTTGCAGGATCAGGGAGGCCATGCAGCGTAGGTTTGCTGAGGCATTCGCTCCGGAGTCCTCTGGGTCACTAAGGACGACATGATCCGCAGCCACCTCCTCCCAGCCACGTACAAGTCCACTGGTTTCTTGGGACTGTAAATCATCCCTAAAAGACTGCTGCTGATGATGCTGAGTGCCAGCCTCCACCTCCATGCTGACACAATCCTCCTCCTCCTCCTCCTCCTCCTCCTCCTCTTCCTGTGCGATGGGTGGGACAGAAGGAACACTGTCTGGGTAAAGGGGGCCTTGAGAGGCAAGGAAGTCCTCCTCTTCCTGCCTCTGTTCTGCCTCAAGTGCCCTGTCCATTATTCCACGCAGCGTGTGCTCCAACAGGTGGACAAGAGGTACAGTGTCACTGATGCATGCACTGTCACTGCTCACCATCCTCGTGGCCTCCTCAAATGGTGCCAGGACAGTGCATGCATCCCTGATCATGCCCCACTGGCGTGGAGAAAAAAAACCAAGCTCCCCTGACCCTGTCCTGGTGCCGTAGTCGCACAGGTACTCATTGATGGCCCTCTGCTGCGTGTGCAGCCGCTGCAGCATGGCCAACGTTGAGTTCCACCTGGTGGGCATGTCACATATAAGGCGGTTCTTGGGCAGGTTCAACTCCTTTTGCAGCTCAGCCAGGCGAGCACTGGCATTATAAGATCTGCGGAAATGCACACAGACTTTCCTGGCCTGCCTCAGGACATCCTGTAAGCCCGGGTACCTGCCCAAGAACCGCTGCACCACCAGGTTAAGGACGTGAGCCACACAGGGCACATGGGTCAGTTGTCCCTGTCGGAGGGCGGAGAGGAGGTTGGTGCCATTGTCGCAAACCACCATTCCTGGCTTAAGCTGGCGTGGCGTCAACCACCTCTCGGCCTGGCCCTGCAGAGCAGACAGGACCTCTGCCCCAGTGTGGCTTCTGTCCCCCAAACACACCAGCGCAAGCACGGCATGGCATCTTTTTGCCTGCGTACTTGCGTAGCCCCGTGAACGGCTACGGAGCACCGCTGGTTCATAGGACAAACCACAGGAAGAGGCCATGGAGGAAGAAGAAGAGGAGGGGGTGGAGGAGAGAGGTGTGTCACAACCAGTAGTAGCATTTTGGAGGCGTGGCGGTGGGACAACCTCCAACACTACTGCACCTTGTCCTGAATCCTTCCCAGCTGCCAAAAGAGTGACCCAATGGGCCGTGAAAGAAAGGTAACGTCCCTGTCCATGCCTGCTGGACCATGAGTCAGCGGTAATATGCACCTTACCGCTGACCGCCCTGTCCAGCGAGGCCAAGACATTGCCTTCCACATGCCGGTAGAGAGCCGGAATAGCCTTCCGTGAGAAAAAGTGGCGTTTGGGAACCTGCCACTGAGGAACCGCACATTGCACAAACTCACGGAAGGGGGCCGAGTCTACCAACTGAAAAGGCAGCAGTTGAAGCGCTAGCAATTTAGCCAAGCTAGCATTCAACCGCTGGGCATGTGGATGGCTGGGAGTGAACTTCTTTCGACGGTCCAGCAGCTGGGGCAGGGAAATTTGCCTGCTAGAATCGGACGTCGGTGTACTGCTAGCAGAGTGGGCGCAAGTACTTGGCTGTGACACACCTAATTCTACACCTTCATTCCTCTCAGTGCATGTTTCAGAGAGGACTGAAGTTATAGTGGGGTTGGAGATCCCAGCTGATGCGGTGCAAGGAGAGGTCCGCTTTGTTCTTTGGTGTGGGTCTTTGAGGTAGGCTTGCCAACGAGCTGCATGGCAGGTCAACATATGTCTGGTCAGGCATGTGGTACCCAAGCGGCTGATGTTTTGGCCACGCGATATACGCTTGAGACATATGTTGCAAACAGCAGCTGTGCGATCTGATGCACTAGCCTCAAAAAAGGCCCACACCAAAGAACTTTTTGAATGACGGGCAGAGGCAGCGCCCTGCACAGGCGGAGCTCTGCGGTGTGATTCCGTCGGTGTACTGCCCTTACGCTGGCCACCAAAGGGCATCCTGCCTCGTTGGAGATGTGCCTCCTCCTCATCCTCCTCCTCCTCCTCTCTCCTATTAGGCACCCACGTGGAGTCATTGACCTCATCATCCCCTCCCTCCTCATCACTGGAGCCAATCTGGCAGTATGCTGCAGCTGCTGGAACATGACTGCCAGATTGGTGTCCTTCTTGAGCATCCCCTCTGTCTGCTCTCACGCTACTGCCTTCCTCTAGCTGGGTTTCATCATCAGACCCTTCGAAACGCTGGGCATCCTCCTGGAGCATGTACCCAACACTGTGCTGAAACAGTTCGGGGGACTCCTCAGGAGGAGGACATGGTGGGTCTAGGGAAGGAGTGACTGATGATTTGTCTGACATTGATACCAGGGAAGACGACGCTTTGGCAGCTGCTTTTCCAGTACCCTGAGCCTGGGTGAGAGAGGATGAGGAGGAGGAGGAGGGCTTGGTCATCCACTCTACCAAGTCTTCGGCATGATGTGGCTCAACATGTCCAGCTGCCGAAAAGAAGGACAAGCGTGTCCCATGGCCATGTGCTGATGACAATGCACCGCGTCCACGACCAGCACTGTTGCCCCCAGACACAGAGCCTGCTTGCCCTCTTTTATTGCCTCCTGACTGTCTGCCTCTCCTTGTTTGCCTTCCAGACATTCTAATAGATGGCCTGCAGGGAGATGGGAAAAAAGCAATAAGGGCTACCTTCAGGTGTCCTTCTCTGTCCCTGGAAACAAGGACTTGCAGAGTGAAAGAAAAAAAACACTCTCCCTACCTACAGTTTTCTGTCCCTAGAAAAAATGTTTTTTTTAATCACAATATAGCACAAGGAAAATTAACTCACTGTCCTTACAGGTCCCTGGAAACAAGGACTTGCAGAGTGAAAGAAAAAAAACACTCTCCCTACCTACAGTTTTCTGTCCCTAGAAAAAAATGTTTTTTTTAATCACAATATAGCAAAAGGACAATTCACTCACTGTCCTTCCAGGTCCCTGGAAACAAGGACTTGCAGAGTGAAAGAAACTGACACTGTCCCTACCTAGAGTTTTCTGTCCCTAGAATAAATGTTTTTTTTAATCACAATATAGCAAAAGGACAATTCACTCACTGTCCTTCCAGGTCCCTGGAAACAAGGACTTGCAGAGTGAAAGAAACTGACACTGTCCCTACCTAGAGTTTTCTGTCCCTAGAATAAATGTTTTTTTTAATCACAATATAGCAAAAGGACAATTCACTCACTGTCCTTCCAGGTCCCTGGAAACAAGGACTTGCAGAGTGAAAGAAACTGACACTGTCCCTACCTAGAGTTTTCTGTCCCTAGAATAAATGTTTTTTTTAATCACAATATAGCACAAGGAAAATTAACTCACTGTCCTTACAGGTCCCTGGAAACAAGGACTTGCAGAGTGAAAGAAAAAAAACACTCTCCCTACCTACAGTTTTCTGTCCCTAGAAAAAAATGTTTTTTTTAATCACAATATAGCAAAAGGACAATTCACTCACTGTCCTTCCAGGTCCCTGGAAACAAGGACTTGCAGAGTGAAAGAAACTGACACTGTCCCTACCTAGAGTTTTCTGTCCCTGGAATAAATGTTTTTTTCAGCACAATATAGCACAAGGACAATTAACTCACTGTCCTTACAGGTCCCTGGAAACAAGGACTTGCAGAGTGAAAGAAAAAAAATACTCTCCCTACCTACAGTTTTCTGTCCCTAGAAAAAAATGTTTTTTTTAATCACAATATAGCAAAAGGACAATTCACTCACTGTCCTTCCAGGTCCCTGGAAACAAGGACTTGCAGAGTGAAAGAAACTGACACTGTCCCTACCTAGAGTTTTCTGTCCCTAGAATAAATGTTTTTTTTAATCACAATATAGCAAAAGGACAATTCACTCACTGTCCTTCCAGGTCCCTGGAAACAAGGACTTGCAGAGTGAAAGAAACTGACACTGTCCCTACCTAGAGTTTTCTGTCCCTAGAATAAATGTTTTTTTTAATCACAATATAGCAAAAGGACAATTCACTCACTGTCCTTCCAGGTCCCTGGAAACAAGGACTTGCAGAGTGAAAGAAACTGACACTGTCCCTACCTAGAGTTTTCTGTCCCTAGAATAAATGTTTTTTTTAATCACAATATAGCAAAAGGACAATTCACTCACTGTCCTTCCAGGTCCCTGGAAACAAGGACTTGCAGAGTGAAAGAAACTGACACTGTCCCTACCTAGAGTTTTCTGTCCCTAGAATAAATGTTTTTTTTAATCACAATATAGCAAAAGGACAATTCACTCACTGTCCTTCCAGGTCCCTGGAAACAAGGACTTGCAGAGTGAAAGAAACTGACACTGTCCCTACCTAGAGTTTTCTGTCCCTAGAATAAATGTTTTTTTTAATCACAATATAGCAAAAGGACAATTCACTCACTGTCCTTCCAGGTCCCTGGAAACAAGGACTTGCAGAGTGAAAGAAACTGACACTGTCCCTACCTAGAGTTTTCTGTCCCTAGAATAAATGTTTTTTTTAATCACAATATAGCAAAAGGACAATTCACTCACTGTCCTTCCAGGTCCCTGGAAACAAGGACTTGCAGAGTGAAAGAAACTGACACTGTCCCTACCTAGAGTTTTCTGTCCCTAGAATAAATGTTTTTTTTAATCACAATATAGCAAAAGGACAATTCACTCACTGTCCTTCCAGGTCCCTGGAAACAAGGACTTGCAGAGTGAAAGAAACTGACACTGTCCCTACCTAGAGTTTTCTGTCCCTAGAATAAATGTTTTTTTTAATCACAATATAGCAAAAGGACAATTCACTCACTGTCCTTCCAGGTCCCTGGAAACAAGGACTTGCAGAGTGAAAGAAACTGACACTGTCCCTACCTAGAGTTTTCTGTCCCTAGAATAAATGTTTTTTTTAATCACAATATAGCAAAAGGACAATTCACTCACTGTCCTTCCAGGTCCCTGGAAACAAGGACTTGCAGAGTGAAAGAAACTGACACTGTCCCTACCTAGAGTTTTCTGTCCCTAGAATAAATGTTTTTTTTAATCACAATATAGCAAAAGGACAATTCACTCACTGTCCTTCCAGGTCCCTGGAAACAAGGACTTGCAGAGTGAAAGAAACTGACACTGTCCCTACCTAGAGTTTTCTGTCCCTAGAATAAATGTTTTTTTTAATCACAATATAGCAAAAGGACAATTCACTCACTGTCCTTCCAGGTCCCTGGAAACAAGGACTTGCAGAGTGAAAGAAACTGACACTGTCCCTACCTAGAGTTTTCTGTCCCTAGAATAAATGTTTTTTTTAATCACAATATAGCAAAAGGACAATTCACTCACTGTCCTTCCAGGTCCCTGGAAACAAGGACTTGCAGAGTGAAAGAAACTGACACTGTCCCTACCTAGAGTTTTCTGTCCCTAGAATAAATGTTTTTTTTAATCACAATATAGCAAAAGGACAATTCACTCACTGTCCTTCCAGGTCCCTGGAAACAAGGACTTGCAGAGTGAAAGAAACTGACACTGTCCCTACCTAGAGTTTTCTGTCCCTAGAATAAATGTTTTTTTTAATCACAATATAGCAAAAGGACAATTCACTCACTGTCCTTCCAGGTCCCTGGAAACAAGGACTTGCAGAGTGAAAGAAACTGACACTGTCCCTACCTAGAGTTTTCTGTCCCTAGAATAAATGTTTTTTTTTAAGCACACTATAGCAGAAGCACAAAACACACTGACACTCTCCCTACCTATCCTTCTCTTTCCCTAAACTAAAGGAATCCAGGTTAAGCAAGAAAGAAATAACAGTCACTGTCCCTGCCTATGCTACTCTATCCCTGCTCCGGAACACACTACACTAGGCCGCCGTGCTGGCGGCCTTTTATAGTGTGGGGCGTGTACTAAACACCCTCAGCAATAATTGGCCACAGGCATCCTGCCTGTGGCCAATCATTGCTCTCCTCGCTGCCGGCGCTGTGATTGGCCAAGCATGCGGGGTCACAGTGCATGCTTGGCCAATCACAGCGCCTGGATGACACTGCGATGGCGTAGTGCATTGTGGGCCGTTCGCGTCACTCGAATTTGGCGCGAACGGCCCAAATCGTTCGATCTTCGTCGAACGATCGAACAGCCAATGTTCGAGTCGAACGTATGTTCGACTCGAACACGAAGCTCATCCCTACTAGTGACCAGCAAAGGTAATAACATTTACAGGTTATTGTGTGATGTATGCAGGATTGTGTCTCCTAATACTCAATAGGTCTCACACTCCTTATTCATATCAGTTGTGCTAAGGGAAGGTTTGAGCCACTTCCAGGGGTTGATAGGCAGGACGTAGACCCAAATCAAACAAACAGCAGCTCCTACGGGGGTAGTGCTACACTTATATGCAAGTTATTGTCAGAAAAAGTGTTTGGGGACCCGGGATGTATCAATGCAAAAAAAAGTTTTAAAAACTGTGTTTTTTTCGGGAGCAGTGATTTTAATAATGCTTAAAGTGAAACAATAAAAGTGAAATATTCCTTTAAATTTCGTACCGGGGGGGGGGGGGGGTGTATAGTATGCCAGTAAAGCAGCGCTTTTTTTCCTTGCTTAGAACTGTACCTACACAAAATGTCATTTCTGAAGGAAAAAAAGTCATTTAAAAGCACTCGCGGCTATAATGAATTGTCGGCTCCCGGCAATACAGAGAAAAGTCATTGATAAAAAAAAAAATGCGTGGGGGTCCCCCCAAATTCAATTACCAGGCCCTTCAGGTCTGGTATGGATATTAAGGGGAACCCTGCGTCAAATTTAAAAAAAATGACGTGGGGTTTTGTTAATGGGGTCTTCCAGATTCCGATAAGCCTCCTGCCCGCAGACCCTCACAACCACCGGGCAAGGGTTGTGGGGATGAGGCCCTTGTCCCCATCAACATGGGGACATCCTCCCCATGTTGAGGGCATGTGGCCTGGTACGGTTCAGGAGGGGGGGCGCTCTCTCGTCCCCCCTCTTTTCCTGTGGCCTGCCAGATTGCGTGCTCGGATAAAGGGTCTGGTATGGATTTTTGGGGGAACTCCACGCCATTTTTTTTTACATTTGGGGTGGAGTTCCCCTTAAAATCCATACCAGACCTGAAGGGTCTAGTATGGATATTTGAGGGGAACCCCATGTAATTTTTTATTTTTATTTGATGCAGGGTTCCCCTTAATATCCATACCAGACCTGAAGGGCCTGGTAATTGAATTTAGGGGGACCCCAATGCTTTTTTTTTTTATCAATGACTTTTCTCTGTATTGCCGGGAGCCGACAATTCATCATAGCCGCGAGTGGTTTTAAATGGCTTTTTTTCCTTCAGAAATGACACTTTGTGCAGGGACAAGTGTAGCGGGTGTTTGCTTTAAGGCCCAGAGACTACCATACCCAGGATGCATATCCCTGCGCAAGGACTGCTGGGGTGGGGTATTTAACAAAGGGGCGGACCGGAGTACGATCTCTTTGAAGATCGCCCGCCCAGCAAGTAGAACTCTCGGCTGAGTCTGCTGTTCCGGACAGGGCCTGAAGCCTAGGCCCTGTGTTACCAAAGAGCCTTCCGTTTCCACCAAGAAGCCTGAGGGACGTCTCATCCTGCCATCCGTCAGCTACTGCCAGGAGGACCGAAGACCCGGGTGTCGTGGAACCTGTGTACCGAGACACAGCAACGGAAGATACGGACGTGAACTGGTCCGATTGGGTGAGAGAGCACCTGCTCAGAGATTAGTACAGGATCTCTAGGCCTAGTGTTTATTGTTCGGGACTCACCCGCTCGAGTTTACATACGCACACCGGAGGGACAGTGCATGTATTAACAGTAGTGGCTTTATTCTTGTTTGCCAAGTTCAACCTTTATTCCTGTGGATTACAATATTATCTCCAAAAAGTGCACCACCATTTGCTAGCGAAGATTCTTCTCTGCGGAACTTACACATAGTTACACTCAGGCCTGACTTATCAGTGTGGACATTGCTGGGCGCCATCTTGCCTACGAGGGAGGAGAGCTGCAAAGGGGAGTCTGTTAATTATCTTTGCACAGTACCAGTGGTGGTGCGTCCATAGAGGGAGCCGGAGCACCGCCCCCTCTCGCTCCCGCACCGCCACTGAAAGACAATACACAGATTCATGCATTGCATGAATCTGTGTATTGTCACCGCTGCCGCGCTGCCCACTATTCATATGGCCGGCCTCCTGGCGAGCGCCGGCCATATGAATTAGAGCGGCGGCCGGCGGTGGGTGTAACTTGGAAGTGCCTATCAGAGCCAGCGGCTCTGATAGGCTTTCCGAATACAGCTCTCAGGCTGTATTCGGCTTCCAAAAACTCCTCCCAGGTACGCACGGGGGTGTGTTCCTTGGAGAAGACTGTGTGCAGGTTTCAGCCAATCGGGTTCACCGGATCTGGTTACCGGTAACCTGATTGGCTGAAGCAACATCGAGGGCGGGAGAACACATCGAGGACGGCGCGGACCAAGGAAGGTAAGTGCAAGGCTGGGGGGGGAACAGGCTGCATTTGGGGGACAAACTGGCTGCATTTGGGGGGAACTGGCTGTATATGGGGGAAACGCTGGCTGAATATGGGGGGAACTGGCTGAATATGGGGGACAAACTGGCTGAATATGGGGGGAACTGGGTGAATATGGGGGACAAACTGGCTGAATATGGGGGGAACTGACTGAATATGGGGGACAAACTGGCTGAATATGGGGGGAACTGGCTGTATATGGGGGACAAACTGGCTGAATATGGGGGAATTGGCTGTATATGGGGGACAAACTGGCTGCATTTGGGGGGAACTGGCTGTATATGGGGACAAACTGGCTGTATATGGGGGCACACTGGCTGTATATGGGGGCACACTGGCTATATATATGGGGACACACTGGCTATATATGGGGGCACACTGGCTATATATATGGGGACAAACTGGCTGTATATGGAGACACACTGGCTATATATATGGGGACAAACTGGCTGTATATGGGGGCACACTTGCTATATATATGGGGACAAACTGGCTGTATATGGGGACACACTGGCTATATATATGGGGACAAACTGGCTATCTATGGGGGCACACTGGCTATATATATGGGGACAAACTGGCTGTATATGGGGACACACTGGCTGTATATATGGGGGCACACTGGTTATATATATATATGGGGGCACACTGGCTGTATATGGAAACAAACTGGCTGTATTTGAGGGGGCAAACTGGTGGTGTTTGGGCACAGTGGCTGCGTTTAATGGGCACAGTGGCGGCAATTGATTTTTTTTTTTTCAGTTTGTTTGCGCCCCCCCAAATATTTTGAGCACCAGCCGCCACTGCACAGTACTGTATATCTGTCTATTGCTGAACACCTTTTATTGCAGGGCTCTGCATATACTAAAGTATACTGTTTATCTGTTTAATAATTTCCTTCAGTAAAATTACCAGGATTAAGCAGATCAGTGTTGGTGTTATTACTGTACAGAAGAACGGTCAGTGTCAGCTATATCACTGTGTGTGCTTTGTTGCTGGATTGTGTTGCCTAAAGTTACAGTCCTCACAATCCTATCATCCCTTACTAACTGTGCCAAGGGAGGGTAGAGCCAAATGACAGCGGTGTGTTACAGGCCCAAAATATAATTCCAGCGGCTCTCTTAGCTGAGGGTATCGCTACACGTGGGGGCTCAGAGTCCGGGATCCTGTACGCTGCAATCAAGCCTGCCAGAAGTAACGGCATGGATCTTTTAGCAGTGACCCAGTGGTGCACATCAGCCGGCGCTTTTCCAGAGAAGGATGTAGTTGTTGAGCTTCCCGGGGAAGACTGGTCCGGAAGCGATGTAGAGCGGCTCATGGAGTTACTGTCCCCGAGCCAGAAGGCATGGTTACTTGATCTCAAGCCAGATGAACAGACCTCCTTTACCTATGCATTGGTAGAATGGAGAGAGGAGATACCTGAGAGTTTCAGAGGCCAGAGTGTGCAGTCCATAAAGAGGGAACCTCCGCAGTCGCCCACAATTCCCAAAACTTCCAAAGACATGACAGCTTCAGGGACACCTCTAACCACTATAGGTCCTGAACTTCTAAATGCTTTAGGAGACCTTGTCACAAAGTGCCAGAAGAGTAATACTGTACATGTAGAAGCTGGGTACCGTAAGCTCAGGATCTTTTCAGGGAAACAACCTGTACCACTCGGAGAAGAGGATTTCGACACCTGGATGGAGCAGGCGATGCAGGCTGTGGAAGGATGGGAAATACCGGAGGCCCAAAAGAAGCAGCGCATAAGAGAAAGTTTAAAGGGGGCTGCTGCTGAAGCTGTGAAGAACCTTAGGTTCAGTAATGCTGCTTGTACTGCCTATGACTATTTAACCATGTTGCAGGAAGAGTTCGGCCAATTAGAGAATGTGGTCGATTTAGTCTACCAGTTTGAGCATACCCTTCAACTTCCAGGAGAAAGACTGTCTGAATATGTTTGCAGATTAAACAAGATGCTGTGTCAAATTGTCCTTAAGAAGAAGATGCTGCCACAAGCCATAGACGCGGCCAGGATGAAGCAGATTTTAAGGGGAGCATTGCATTCCGACACAGTCTGGCTCCATCGCAAAACCACTGATGGGGTCATGTCCTTGAACTACCCGGACCTTGTGCGAATAATAAGGGATGAAGAGGCTCTGGTGAAGGACCAACAGGTGACCGAGAAGCCCACTACTCCCCCCTCAGTTGTGGTCATATCCGCCATGGCCACTGAACGGGACTTGGAAGTGGAGGTCTTAAAGTTGCAGATGACCCAAGTATTAGAGATGCTGACCTCTTTAATGGCCAAGAAATCAGGAGTTGGAGAAAAAGAAGAAGTCAGGAAAGAGCTGTACCAGAGCATTTCAACACCAGTCTCCCCACGGGATAGCGGAGAAGCTGTTTGCTTCAACTGTGGAGGAATTGGCCATTTTGGGCGAGTGTGCCCCAGTCCAAGGAAGACCCGAGGCAACTACCGCCAGCTGGCAGAAAACTCCAGAGAGCCCCGGAGAAGGAGTCAACCGGGTGCCCATCATCTCCAGCAAGCTCCATTAAGAAAGCAAAAAAAAACAAGAAGTGAGGGGAATAATTCCCCATCAAAAGCACATAATACCCCTCCCTTGGAGGTAAAGCCCCAAAAGTCACAAGAAATCAATGCATACCAGGCCCAACAGGGAGTAAGATCCAGGAAACAATGGAAAAAGAAAAAAACACCAAAGGCCAAAACCATGAGTCCAAGGAAAGAGGCTTCCCCAAAGAAGTTTCCAGCCAAGTTAGTGGGACCCTCCCCAGTGGTCCCAATTCAAGTGGAGAGAGTCTACACGAAGGCCATTCTGGACACAGGGGCTCGAATAACCCTCCTGTATCGGGATTTCTATCAAAAGCATCTGAAACATTTGCCCTTGCAGAAGTTGGAAGACATGGAAATATGGGGAATTGGCACCCAGAGCTTTCCTTATGACGGTTACCTCCCGATCAGATTGGTTTTTGACCCCTCGGTGGCAGGAGAGGCAGAGGTCTTTGACACCTTGGCAGTAGTCTGCCCCCGTCCACCAGGGGCCAACAAAAGTTCCCTGATAATAGGAACCGACACTGACCTGGTCAGGAGACTGCTGGCCCCTCTAGTACAAGAGCAGGGCGTCTCGACAGCCAGAATCCACCCCATGTTGCAGATGGCTTATCAACGATTGATCTTGGAGCACAAGGCCCCGGAAGAGGGGGTGGAGAAAGTTTGGAGACTGGAGACCAGAGAGAGAGTGTTGCAGCCTGGTGAAGTGGCCTGCTTGAGAGCCACTGTGAAGCTCACCTGGGAACAACCTGGCCCCTTTGTAGTCCTGGAAACAGACCCTCTGAGTGCACACCCAGGACTGGAAGTAATCCCCGAAGTAGTCCCGCTGAGAGTCCTGAAGAAGGCAAACGGCAGGGTGCCAGTGAGCATCAGGAACACCACTGACTTGCCTGTGAAGATTCCAGCCCGGATGCTGTTGGGCCAAGTGAATCCTGCTACCCCAGTTGCCTTGCCTGACCTGGAGAAGGAAGAAGAAGGGGAACCCACCCTGGAGAACTCGGCCCTACCCCCGGCCTGGAAGGAGAGGGCCAGGGCCCAGTTGGCAAAGTGGCAGAAGATCTTCTCCAAGGATGAGTTTGATGTAGGATGTGCGAAAAGTGCCACTCACAAGATCGGCCTACAGGAAGACAAACCCGGCGAGTTCCCCTGGCTGATCTGGAAGATCTGCGTGAGCAACTTGCAGAGCTCAAGAGAACGGGTGTTATCCGGGAATCCAAACCATATGCCTCTCCAATTGTGGTAGTCAGGAAAAAGAATGGGTCATGGAGACTCTGTATAGACTACTTGACTCTCAACAGGAGGACAATACCTGACCAATACACCACCCCAAGAATAGAGGATGCCCTGGAGAGTCTATCTGGAGCCAAATGGTTCAGTGTAATGGACCTGAAGAGTGGGTACTATCAAATCCCAATGCACCCATAAGACAGAGAGAAGACTGCCTTCATCACCCCAGTGGGGTTCTATGAATTCGACCGTATGCCTCAAGGTCTGTCGGGAGCCCCTGCAACTTTCCAGTGGTTGATGGAGAAGACGGTGGGAGACATGAACCTCATTGAAGTCCTAGTATACCTAGATGACATCATCGTCTTTGGGAAGACTCTGGAGGAGCATGAGGAGAGGTTAGAGAAGGTCTTGAAGAGACTCAGTGATGAGGGACTCAAGCTCTCCAGGGAGAAGTGTCAGTTCTACCAGTCTTCAGTCCATTACCTGAGACACATAGTGTCTGAAGAAGGAGTATCCACAGATCCCGACAAATTGGAGGCAGTCACCTCCTGGCCCCGGCCCACCACAGTGACTGAGCTTGGGTAATTTTTGGGGTTCTGCTCCTACTATCGCAGGTTTGTGGAGGGGTGAAACGGCACCCCAAGTATGGAAGGGGTTAATGCCGTTTAGGATATTCCCTTTCCGAACACAGAGGCAGCTACTGACACTCCACAGTCAGGCGAACGAGATCCATAATGATAATTCCCTCCTAATAACGAGACACAGCTCTGTTACATTTCCAGCAGGTTTGACAACCTTTATTGAGAAAAGCAGGCCCTTATATACACCAAAAGAATACTGTAGTCCAAATGAACAACTCCACCCACAACATCACACAATGGTCACATAATGGGCCCCCAATCTACATTATTCTGACATCTCTTAGTAGACAACAGGTGAGTTCATTAGCTAATCCCTTTACAGCTTAAATGACTATGCATGACCCCTACGTTTCCCAGACTGTCTGTCTGCTAATTTACAATACACACAATTACAGAGTTAATTATCACAATCCACAATGAAAGGATCTTTAGAGTTAGCCGGGACTCATTTACATTACACAGGCAGCCAGGTGGCTAGAGTTGAACACATCAGCATCTCTCAATTAACCTCTTGAGTTCAGAATCAAACAACCAGTAAATAGACCTTTACAGATATCCTGGGGAATATTGTGGATTAATATTACAGACCCATTTTTAAGCAATATAAGACATATTCTCAATGTCCATTATTTTCTGGCTCATACTTTCTAAGAACTTCTGGGTTCCACGGGCCCTCCCGTTACATCTCTCCCTTTTTGGCAGGAGACTAACACAGGAGGATACCCCAGACGGGTTGACTCCGAAGTTAGTCCATAGTTCCATTCCTCTAATGCCTGGACAACCCATCAGCATTGCCATTTTGCTTACCTGGTCAGTAGCTGATGGTGAAGTTGTAAGGTTGTAGGGCGAATAATGGAATTCAGTTCTGGAACAGTCACTTGCTTTGCTCTCTCAATGGCTCCCAAAACTTGTTGCTGATGCCCTTGGGAGAGGTAAGGCAAAACCTGGGCGCAAATCCCATTTAACCTTTTGACAATTTCAGCCTGTTTGTGCATTTCAATGTTCAAGCCATGGGACATCTCATAATACATGACGTAGTGTCGCTGCATCTACGATTTCTCACTGGCCAACTTGTCACATTCCAATTTTAGACTGTGATATTGTGCCTGATCTAAGGTACATGTCGGGGAAGGTAGTCTTACCCGAGTCTCGGCAGCAAGCGGGTCGGTTCCAGCAGCACGGGTCTGGGCACAGGTAGTCACTGGGTTGGCTTCAGCGGGGCCCATCGGGGCGTAAGCAGAAATGAGGGGGGACAAATCATTCCCCAGTAGTACATCCGCTGGCAAATCCTTCATCACCCCCACATTCACGTGTCCCGAACCAACCCCCCAATCCAGGTAAACACGGGCAACGGGTAGCCGGAAGACGGTGCCTCCCGCTACTCTTACGGCTACAGTGTCTCCGGTGTGTTGGCTCTCTGGGATGAGGTTCTTCTGTAGTAGGGTCATGGTGGCACCCGTATCACGTAGGCCATTGGATACCTTTCCATTGACCCAGACAGTCTGCCTGTATTGCTGCCTGTTGTCCTGGTTAGCTGCTTGTATTGGATCAGCCTCGTGCAGGATGCCCCAATGTTCTTCCTCCTCAATGCAGTGGGCCGCAGGCATGGATGTGCGGGGGTTCCCCCTTGCTGGCTGTCTCCATGACTGGGACTGGATGGCTGGATTCAACGGACAGTCTGGCTTTTTGTGCCCTAGCTGTTTACACCCAAAACACCTGATGGGTTGTGAGTAGTCCTGGGAGTTGAACCTGGGCTGCTGAGAATAAGTAGCCGCTGCAGGTGGTGCTGTAGGGCGGTACGACTGTGGTTGGTAGGCGATAGCCGGAGGAGGTGCCGCTGATCGATAATCCACCCGAGCTGTTGTCTTGACCACAGGGTTATCCAGTTTGCGGGCATCTGTGTATTCGTCCGCCAGGCGAGCTGCTTCAGGCAAGGTGAAAGGTTTTCGGTCCCGGACCCACTCTCTGACTTCCAGGGACAGTTTGTCAAAGAAGTGCTCCAGCAGGAACACCTGCAGCACCTCTTCCCCGGATTCTGCTTGGCATCCAGCGACCCAGTGGGATGCCGTGTGGTGTAGGCGGCATGCCCACTCGGTATACGAGTCTCCAGTCTGCTTGCTCGTCTCTCGGAACCGCTTCTGGTATGCCTCCGGTGTGACGGCATACATGGCCAAATGTGCTTCTTTTACCAGTCCATAGTTCATAATATCCTCGTCTGGGATGGCCCTGAACGCTTCACTGGCCCGGCCAGACAGTTTCCCAGACAAAATGATAACCCATTCCTCTGTGGGCACCCGGTGTAGAGCACGGAAAGGTTTCTTCACAGTAAGAGCTGTGAAAATGTGGAATAGACTCCCTGCAGAGGTGGTTCTGGCCAGCTCAGTAGATTGCTTTAAGAAGGGCCTGGATTCTTTCTTAAATGTACATAATATAACTGGGTACTGACATTTATAGGTAAAGTTGATCCGGGGAATATCCGATTGCCTCTCGGGGGATCAGGAAGGAATTTTTTCCCCTGCTGTAGCAAATTGGATCATGCTCTGCTGGGGTTTTTTGCCTTCCTCTGGATCAACTGTGGGTATAGAATTGGGTATATGGGATTGTACGATATATATATTTTTTTTTTATGGTTGAACTGGATGGACTTGTGTCTTTTTTCAACTATGTAACTATGTAACATTGCCATTCAAAATCGGCAAGGTACCCATCAATCTCCCCTTCAGTTTCAATAAAATTTTTAAAGGCAGCAAAATGTATCTCCTTTCAGTTGGTGCTGCTCTGACTTCTGCTGCTGCAGCACCTCTTTGCGGTAGCAAATTTACGTCCACAACCACTATAACTCGGTCTATGATCTCCGCTTTAGGGTTAGGACTATAATGTGCCAGTCTTATGTTAACAGCCGGATCAAAACTTGCCTCTTCGGGTGTCCTGTCTGTTACGCTGGGCCTTTCGGTTCCATCCATTTAGACTAGTTCTCTGATAATGTCCCTCTTCTTACGATTGTTGGCCGGTCTGCCCCGATTCTCCAGTAAGTCCTTGAGGGTAGAGTGCTTTAGTAGTTCATACTGTGCCTCCATTGTCCTGTGTCCTCTTGTAGCTGTCCTTCTGGCTGTGGGAATCAACCCGCTGCTTGCCACCAATTGTAACGGCACCCCAAGTATGGAAGGGGTTATTGCCGTTCAGGATATTCCCTTTCCGAACACAGAGGCAGCTACTGACACTCCACAGTCAGGCGAACGAGATCCATAATGATAATTCCCTCCTAATAACGAGACACAGCTCTGTTACGTTTCCAGCAGGTTTGACAACCTTTATTGAGAAAAGCAGGCCCTTATATACACCAAAAGAATACTGTAGTCCAAATGAACAACGCCACCCACAACATCACACAATGGTCACATAATGAGCCCCCAATCTACATTATTCTGCCATCTCTTAGTAGACAACAGGTGAGTTCATTAGCTAATCCCTTTACAGCTTAAATGTCTATGCATGACCCCTACGTTTCCCAGACTGTCTGTCTGCTAATTTACAATACACACAATTACAGAGTTAATTATCACAATCCACAATGAAAGGATCTTTAGAGTTAGCCGGGACTCATTTACATTACACAGGCAGCCAGGTGGCTAGAGTTGAACACATCAGCATCTCTCAATTAACCTCTTGAGTTCAGAATCAAACAACCAGTAAATAGTCCTTTACAGATATCCTGGGGAATATTGTGGATTAATATTACAGACCCATTTTTAAGCAGCCCAAGACATATTCTCAATGTCCATTATTTTCTGGCTCATACTTTCTAAGAACTTCTGGGTTCCACGGGCCCTCCCGTTACAAGGGGTTTGCAAAAATTGCCAAGCCTCTAAATGAGCTGTTGAAGACAGATGGAGAGGAGGATGACTCAGGCCCCAGGAAACCGGGAGAGTCAGTGAAAGACCAGTGGACTGGAAAGTGTGAAGAGGCTTTCATTAAGCTGAAGGAGAGTTTGACCACTGCCCTTGTTTTGGCCTATGCGGACACCCAGAAGCCCTATGAATTACACGTGGATGCCAGCCATGATGGTTTGGGAGGAGTACTATATCAGGAGTATGAAGAGCAGCTAAGACCCGTTGCCTATGTGAGTAGGAGTTTAACCCCAGCTGACAAGAATTACCCCACCCACAAGTTGGAGTTTCTGGCCTAAAAGTGGGCTGTGGTAGACAAACTGAAGGACTACTTATATGGAGCTGACTTTATGGTTAAGACAGACAATAACCCACTCACTTACCTTCTAACCACCGCAAAACTAGATGCCACTGGACACCATTGGTTGGCAGCCCTCTCAGGGTTCAATTTCAGCCTGAAGTACAGGCCTGGGACTGGAAACCGAGATGCTGATGCCTTGTCCCGAAGATCTCATGCTCCCACTTGCATGACAGAAGACTGGACCCAGGTAACCCCAGAGGGGGTACGGGCTTTGTGTCAGGGAGCAGAGCTCCAGGCTAGTGGAGGATCCAGGGCAGAAGAAATTGGAGTCTCAGTTGTTGGAGTGCCCAAATATTATTGTGATGTCACTCAGATTGGTGAAGAGGACTTGCCCAAATTATCAAAGAAGGATATAAGACGAGACCAACTGGAAGACCCATTGGGAAGATTGGCTTTGGAAGCCCTGGAAGACCAGGATACTGACAGACTCTTGCATGATCCCTCAAAGGAGGCCTGCTTACTGCGCAAGGAATGGGACAGGTTGCAGGTGAATCAAGGGGTGGTCTACCGAAGGGGCCCCTCTGATGACCTGGAAGACAAGTGGCAACTATTCCTGCCAGAAAAACACCGAAAGACTGTTATGATTGCCCTACATGACAACCATGGCCACCTAGGAGCAGAGAGAACCTTTCAGCTCATAAGGAGCAGATTCTATTGGCCCTGTATGCGGGCTGAAGTGGAGGAATACTGTCACTCATGTGCTCACTGCATACAAAGGAAAACACTGCCTCATCCAGCTGCCCCAATGGGCCACCTGCAAAGCCAAGGACTTGGTATGCATTGATTTTCTTTGTCTGGAACCTGATTTGGGGGGACATGGAAATGTTCTGGTGATAACCGATCATTTCACCCGTTACGCCCAAGCCTTTCCAACTAAAGACCAGAAGGCTTCCACTGTGGCAAAGATACTTGTGGAGAAGTATTTCGTACATTACGGATTACCTCAACGCCTTCACTCGGATCAAGGGAGGGACTTCGAAAGTTGACTGATACGGAAATTACTAGATTCCCTAGGGATAAAGAAGACCCGCACAACCCCCTATCACCCACAATGAGATGCCCAACCGGAAAGGTTTAACAGAACTTTGTTGAATATGCTGGGGACCTTAAGCAGTGAGGAAAAACAGCATTGGGGCAAGCATATAGATGCCATAGTGCACGCCTATAATAGCACAACTAGTGATGTCACCGGATACTCCCCTTACAGATTAATGTTTGTCAGAGAAGCAAGACTACCTGTAGATCTGGCCTTTGGTACCTCGACAGACCACACGTCAGCTGCTTCACACAAGGGATATGTGGACAGGCTGCGGAAAAGCTTAAGACTGGCTTATGAGAAGGCACAAGCCACCTCTGACCAGAGGGGGGCCCGGAACAAACGGAATTCTGACCTCAGAGTTAGGATCCATTACTTGCAACCAGGAGACAGAGTGTTGTTGTGGAATCTTGGTGTTCCAGGGACGCATAAGCTTTCTGATAGATGGAAATCACAGCCGTACGTGATCTGTAAAAAATTGCCTGGCCTGCCAGTGTACCAGCTGAAACCTGAAGGACAAGAGGGACCTCTGAAAACCTGGCACAGGAACCACTTATTGCCTCTCTCCGAAGCAGTCCGGATACCTTCTACTCCGGATTCTCCTGAATCACCTTCAACCTCCAATACCCCTAGACCCAACACCAGATCTCAGACCACTCAGTCAGGAGAGATTAATGCCTCAAACCAGAGTGAAGATGAGGAAATGGAACTGAGCTGGCTGTGGCCCACTCAGACAACTGAACCCATGGTCATGGATTCTTCACCCTGTGATGTTACCATTGATGGCACCCTAAATGCTGAAGCTGCTGAGTTCATTCCATCATGTACTCTAACTGAGGAATGGGAAGATGCCCTAGAGTCGATCCCAGCTGAAGACCCAAGAGATTCTTTGTACCTCTCTGCACCAGAATTGGAGCCCCTGAAGCAGTAGGATCCATTATACCTGTCCCGGTGGAGGGAAGAATGGAAGACCCCATTGTACCTGATACCTCATTTCCCAGGGAACAAAGAGTGAAAAGACCTATTCGCCCTCCCCGAAAACGAACTTACACTCAGATGGGAGAATGCTCTGAAGATACTGTTGTGACTGCGAGAAGGACAGTAGAGAAACCTGGCCCCTCCACTGTGCATTTGGTGGAGGGCAACCCCAGCTCACTCTCTGGCACAGTTAGGCAGGTCACTTCCACTAATATGACCTGTAGACAAGACAATCTCCCTTACCAAGTTTGGTGGGAGGTTCCCTTGCCCAGCTCTTTTGCAGCCATAAACTGTGTTGTCTGTAAATAATGCTAAATTTATCTATGGTGACCAAAGATTTCAAGTGGGGGGAGTGTGTAGCGGGTGTTTGCTTTAAGGCCCAGAGACTACCATACCCAGGATGCATTTCCCTGCACAAGGACTGCTGGGATGGGGTATTTAACAAAGAGGCGGACCAGAGTACGGTCTCTTTGGACATCGCCCGCCCAGCAAGTGGAACTCTCGGCTGAGTCTGCTGTTCTGGACAGGGCCTGAAGCCTAGGCCCTGTATTACCAAAGAGCCTTCCGTTTCCACAAAGGAGCCTGAGGGACGTCTCATCCTGCCATCCGTCAGCTGCTGCCAGGAGGACCGAAGACCCGGGTGTCGTGGAACCTGTGTACCGAGACACAGCAACGGAAGATACGGACGTGGACTGGTCCGGTTGGGTGAGAGAGCACCTGTGAGAGGGCACCTGCTCAGAGATTAGTACAGGATCTCTAGGCCTAGTGTTTATTGTTCGGGACTCACCCGCTCGAGTTTACATACGCACACCGGAGGGACAGTGCATGTATTAACAGTAGTGGCTTTATTCTTGTTCGCCAAGTTCAACCTTTATTCCTGTGGATTACAATATTATCTCCAAAAAGTGCACCACCATTTGCTAGCGAAGATTCTTCTCTGCAGAACTTACACATAGTTACAGTCAGGCCTGACTTATCAGTGTGGACATTGCTGGGCGCCATCTTGCCCACGAGGGAGGAGAGCTGCAAAGGGGAGTCTGTTAATTATCTTTGCACAGTACTGCATATCTGTCTATTGCTGAACACCTTTTATTGCAGGTATCTGCATATACTAAAGTATACTGTTTATCTGTTTAATCATTTCCTTCAGTAAAATTACCAGGATTAAGCAGATCAGCGCTGCTTTACAGGCATACTATACACCCCCCCCCCCTCCCCCCAGGTACAAAATTTAAAGGAATATTTCACTTTTTATTTTTCACTTTATGCATTATTAAAATCATTTATTAAAATCACTGCTCTCGAAAAAACAGACTTTTTTTGCATTGATACATGTCCCCTGGGGCAGGACCCGGGTCCCCAAACCCTTTTTAGGACAATAACTTGCATATTAGCCTTTATAATTAGCACTTTTGATTTTGAACGTTCAAGTCCTTTGTATTTAATAGGGTTCTAAAGTTCACGCAAACTTTAGGTCTGTTCGCAGGTTCTGGTGCGAACCGAACAGGGGGGTGTTCGGCTCATCCCTATTCTTAGGGAATAGGGAATGTTGGAGCCTTTATTGCCAATTATGTCAAAGAAGGTTGAGCTGGCTAAAGACTTTTTACTTTGATCATCAAGAATTGCATAAAGCTTAATGACTTTTTTTCCTTTGGCCAGCTGGATAAACTCTGACTAGACAGATTTTAGAGGATGACCTGCCTGATTCCTTTGCAGACCTCTGGGCATTGTGATCTCTGGTGTAGTTGCAGCAGTGTGTTCCTCCTCCTCGCCGTGCTCACTAGTGCTGTCAGTTCATTGTAATGTCCATGGGGCTTGTCCTGGGTGTAAAGCTGTGTTGTGATCTGAACTGTCACATTCTGTGCATTCCATGCATTTCACACTTACAATGCTCTTGATGAGCAGCATTTGTAGTGTAATAGATTGTCTCTGGTCCAATACCAGAGTACTATTCACTATTCTGCCGCTGATCCAAATCTATAATTATGTGAGGGCATGCATGTTTCAAGAATTAAAAACTGAGGACAGACTCATCAGTATAGCTTCTTTCTCCTCACTGGCTCAACAGGAAGTTCCTTTATTCAGATAATGCTTTATAGACAAAGTGACATAAGCAATCGTCATCACAAACGTGTACATATGATTGGCTGATTCCTTATATGATCGTCTTCCTCTCAAGTCTATTTCTTCCACATGTCTTCATATTCTAGGACATGGGGGCCATTTTCCTTTGCACAGTGGGTTGGGCCGGAAAGAGGGAGTTGAAGGGTGGACAGGACATCTGTTCCTCATCTTCACCCTGGGATCAATATCTCTGTCACAGCTTTTCAATCAAGGAAAATAATACTACTGTCCGGTTATTGAAGTATGGGGGTGTGACCAGGATGTGAGAGCGAGTGCGTGTGTGGGATGCTTCCTCTGACCCTGTCTCAGCTATCCAGTGCAGCGTGCAGCGTGAAATGAGAGCCGCTTCAATGCCCACCAGCTAAGAGCCGAATCTCCTCCCTCCCCTGGAGCTTCCTCTGATCCCTCCGTGCGTTCTTTGAGCGGAGCGCGGCTTGAACTACGAGAGACAGTAGGCAGCAGAGGAGAGACCAGCGGTGCATGATTCGCCCAGGACTCAGCACCAGGTGAGGCACGGCTGTTGGCCCGCTCCTTTATTACATCTTGGTAGCAGCGTCTGGAGCTCGCCAGCGTGCAGTGGGTGGAAGTAGCGTGACCCTCTGACCCCCCTCTAACAGCGTGCGGCTCTCTGAGCCCTCCTGAGCCCCCTGAGCCGGCAAACACTGGACATCACTACATATACCACTACCAGCTAATCGCAGAGCGCAGAACTACAGAGTGTGGGAGGTGCGAGAGGCCCCCTGCAGCGTCCACCCATCATTATCCTATCGGTCCATAAGTTACTGGAGAGGGCCTCTGTAAAACTTTGGATAGAGCAGCATAGTACTGTATGCAGGAGATGCACCTGACTAGAGACAGCATAGTACTCTCCCCTCTCCCTCCTCCTTCCCCCCTGCTCTACCTGAAGTTTAATGGATGGCAAGTGAGGATCCTCAAAGGCCACGCAAACTCTACCTAGAGGCGAGTAAGGGATTGGGACTGTTTACAGGTGGCAATTTCTCCCCCTCGTTTAGGACAACAAAGCTATTACTTATCATCAATACATCCCTATTTAAGGAAATAAAGCTGCGCAACTACGTAAAAATTGTGAATAAAAATAACCGAAAATTATTAAGTGTGAAATCACAATGTGATATCACCTCAAAGGTGACGTGACTGAACAATATAACATGTAAATGTAACAATGAATGATATACTTTGAGCCTCTGGGTAATAAATGATGTTACACTCTATTCCTTGGTATTAACACAAGAGAATTCAATAGCAGTTCATAAATGGCATAAAGTCCCCAGAAAAAGAATAAAGTGTATAAGGGTTCAATCTCTTCAAAATTGAATTTGTGACTTCAAAACTGAAACACCATGGAAGAAGTGCTGATACGACAGAAAGGAATCCACCACCTTATCTTTCTCAGGCTAGTCCCCAGATATCTTAGACACATGTACCACCAAGGGTCATACCACAACCAAGCATCAATACACAGTGAGCTCACTGTGTATTGATGCTTGGTTGTGGTATGACCCTTGGTGGTACATGTGTCTAAGATATCTGGGGACTACAGACTGAAGCCTAGAGGAATATAAGTACAGAGAGAGCCAATTAGAGACCCTGGCGGGGATAATAGCCATCTACTCAGACTGATCTCTCTCAGGGATCAGGATTTCTGGTAAGCAGCCTGAGAAAGATAAGGTGGTGGATTCCTTTCTGTCGTATCAGCACTTCTTCCATGGTGTTTCAGTTTTGAAGTCACAAATTCAATTTTGAAGAGATTGAACCCTTATACACTTTATTCTTTTTCTGGGGACTTTATGCCATTTATGAACTGCTATTGAATTCTCTTGTGTTAATACCAAGGAATAGAGTGTAACATCATTTATTACCCAGAGGCTCAAAGTATATCATTCATTGTTACATTTACATGTTATATTGTTCAGTCACGTCACCTTTGAGGTGATATCACATTGTGATTTCACACTTAATAATTTTTGGTTATTTTTATTCACAATTTTTACGTAGTTGCGCAGCTTTATTTCCTTATAATATTGTTATTTGTGTGTGTCTCACATTTTTTAGTTGCAGCACAGATATTGAGTTATCACATTCAGTTTTTGCAGACAGCGCAGTATTCCTACACTTTTTACATCCCTATTTAACCCTGTGCATAAACGTACAAATGGCTAAGGGGAAAAGGGGAGAGGAACAGCTACCCCAGGAGGGGTCACAGATAACACGGTCCGCAAAGGAGAAGGGGACCCAAGCCGCAGCAGCAGTAGCAGCAGCAGCAATAGCAGCATCCAAGCTGGAGCTTTTTTGCCCACACCGCCCACACTGCCTCTATTTCACCCGCCAAAGGTACCCACCAACAGACTAAAGCACGGGAACATAATCAGACAGAAAAAGCCAGGGCCATGGCCAGGGAACCTCCAATTCCATCACCTCAAGTGGCATCAAAACAGTGAGTACCAAAGGGTCAGGGGGTGCAAAACATGGAACTTTGTCTACCCACTTAAGCCCCGGACCATTTGGTAGCTAAAGGACCAGAGGTGAATTCAGAATTTTGCACTGCGCTGCTTTAACTGTAAATTGTGCGGACATGCAATGTTGTACCCAAACGAAATTTGCGTCCTTTTCTTCCCACAAATAGAGCTTTATTTTAATGGTATTTGATTGCCTCTGCGATTTTTATTTTTTGCGATATAAACGGAAAAAGACCGAAAATTTTGAATAAAAATGATATTTTCTACTTTTTGTTATAAGAAAAATCGAATAAACTCAATTGTAGTCATACATTTAGGCCAAAATGTATTCAGCCACATGTCTTTAGTAAAAAAAATGTCAATAAGTGTATATTTATTGGTTTGCGCAAAAGTTATAGCGTCTACAAACTAGGGTACATTTTCTGGAATTTACACAGCTTTTAATTTATGACTGACTATCTCATTTCTTGAGGTGCTAAAATGGCAGGGCAGTACAAAACCCCCCCAAATGACCCCATTTTGGAAAGTAGACACCCCAAGGAAATTGCTGAGAGGCATGTTGAGCCAATTGAATATTATTTTTTTTGTCCCAAGTGATTGAATATTGCCAAAAAAAAAAAAAAATTACAAAAAGTTGTCACTTAATGATATATTGCTCACACATGCCATGGTTATATGTGGAATTGCACCCCAAAATACAATCTGCTGCTTCTCCTGAGTACGGGGATACCACATGTGTGGGACTTTTTAGGAGCCTAGCCACGTACGGGACCCCGGAAACCAAGCACCGCCTTCAGGATTTCTAAGGGCGCAAATTTTTGATTTCACTCCTCACTACCTATCACAGTTTCGAAGGCCATAAAATGCCAAAATAGCACAAACCCCCCCCAAATGACCCAATTTTGGAAAGTAGACACCCCAAGCTATTTACTGAGAGGCATGTTCAGTCCATGGAATATTTTATATTTTGCCACAAGTTGCGGGAATATGACAAACTTTGTTTTTTTTGCACAAAGTTGTCACTAAATGATATATTGCTCACACATGCCATGGGCATATGTGAAATTACACCCCAAAATACATTCTGCTGCTTCTTCTGAGTACGGGGATACCACATGTGTGGGACTTTTTGGGAGCCTAGCCGCGTACGGACCCCAAAAACCAAGCACCGCCTTCAAGGTTTCTAAGGGCATAAATTTTTGATTTCACTCCTCACTACCTATCACAGTTTTGAAGGCCATAAAATGCCAAGATAGCACAAAACCCTCCAAAATGACCCCATTTTGGAAAGTAGACACCCCAAGGAAATTGCTGAGAGGCATGTTGAGCCCATTGAATATTTTTTTTTTGTCCCAAGTGATTGAATAATGACAAAAAGAAAAAAAAAATTACAAAAAGTTGTCACTAAATGATATATTGTTCAAACATGCCATGGTTATATGCGGAATTGCACCCCAAAATACATTTGGCTGCTTCTCCTGAGTACAGGGATACCACATGTGTGGGACTTTTTGAGAGCCTAGCCGCGTACGGGCCCCCGAAAACCAAGCACCGCCTTCAGGATTTCTAAGGGCACAAATTTTTGATTTCACTCCTCACTACCTATCACAGTTTTGAAGGCCATAAAATGCCAAGATAGCCCAAAACCCCCACAAATGACCCCATTTTGGAGATTAGACACCCCAAGCTATTTGCCGAGAGGCATGGTGAGTAATTTACAGCTCTCATTTGTTTTTGAAAAGGAAGAAAGACATATTTTTTATATTTTTTATTTTTTTAATTTTTAAAACTTTGTGACAAAAAGCGAGATCTGCAAAATACTCAACATACCTCTCAGCAAATAGCTTGGGGTGTCTACTTTCCAAAATGGGGTCATTTGGGGGGGGTTTGTGCCATCTGGGCATTCCATGGCCTCCGAAACTGTGATAGGCAGTGAGGAGTGAAATCAAAAATTTACACCCATAGAAATCCTGAAGGCGGTGCTTGGTTTTCGGGGTCCTGTACGCGGCTAGGCTCCCAAAATGTCTCACACATGTGGTATCCCCGTACTCAGGAGAAGCAACAGTATGTATTTTGGGGTGCAATTCCACATATAACCATGGCATGTTTGAGCAATATATAATTTAGTGACAACTTTTTGTACATTTTTTTTTTCTTTTTGTCATTATTCAATCACTTGGGACAAAAAAATTCAATGGGCTCAGCATGCCTCTCAGCAAATAGCTTGAGGTGTCTACTTTCCAAAATGGGGTCATTTGGGGGGGTTTTGAACTGTCCTGGCATTTTATGCACAACATTAGGAAGCTTATGTCACACATCATCCACTCTTCTAACCACTTGAAGACAAAGTCCTTTCTGACACTTTTTGTTTACATGAAAACATTTATTTTTTTGCAAGAAAATTATGTTGAACCCCCAAACATTATATATTTTTTTAAAGCAAAGGCCCTACAGATTAAAATGGTGGGTGTTGCATTTTTTTTTCCACACAGTATTTGCGCAGCGATTTTTTAAACGCATTTTTTGGGGGAAAAACACACTTTTTTATTTTTAATGCACTAAAAAACACTATATTGCCCAAATGTTTAATGAAATAAAAAAGATGATCTTAGGCCGAGTACATGGATACCAAACACGACATGCTTTAAAATTGCGCACAAACGCGCAGCGGCGAGAAACTACATTCATTTTTAAAAGCATTTAAAAGCCTTTACAGGTTACCACGTTAGATTTACAGAGGAGGTCTACTGCTAAAATTACTGCCCTCGATCTGACCTTCGCGGTGATACCTCACATGCATGATGCAATTGCTGTTTACATATGACGCTAGACCGACGCTTGCGTTCGCCTTTGGGCAAGAGCAGGGGGGGACAGCGGTGCTTCTTTTTTTTTTTTTTATTATTTATTTTGCTATTTTATTTTTAAACTGTTCCTTCCATATTTTTTTTTTATTATCATTTTTATTGTTATCTCAGGGAATGTAAATATCCCCTATGATAGCAATAAGTAGTGACAGGTACTCTTTTTTTGAAAAAAATGGGGGGTTAGACCCTAGATCTTTCCTCTGCCCTCAAAGCATCTGACCACACCAAGATCGGTGTGATAAAATGCTTTCCCAATTTCCCAATGGCGCTGTTTATATCCGGGGGGGGGGACATTCCCTCCCACTGCTTGTAAAAGCAGTCTAGAGACTAATTATCTGCTAGAATTGCTTTTACATGAAAGCCGGCCACTGGCTGAAAAGAATGATACCAAGATGATACCTAAACCAGCAGGCATCATTCTGGTATAAACATTCAAAGTCCAGCAACATACCAGTACGTTGCTGGTCCTTGTTGGACATGTATTGTAATCTTTTTTTTCATGCAGCCTGTTGGCTGAACGAAAAAAAGAGATTGATCGGTGGGTATGCCCACCATTAGAATACCTCCCTTCTTCCACCCACTTCTAATGATGGGCATATATGCCGAAGCATGGGGACATCCTCCCGCAAAAAAGTTATGCCGCGTACACACGGTCGGACTTTTCCACGGGCAAGCCTTCGTCGGAATTTCGACCGTATGTACGCGGCATAAAAGGTTATGCCGCGTACACACGGTCAAACTTTTCCACGGGCAAGCCTCCGTCGGAATTTCGACCGTATATACGCGGCATTAGGAGCAAAATCGCTCCTCCGCCCCTGCTGCCCCCATGCTTCGGCATATATGCTCTTTTTTTAACTGTGGTGGTGAAATCACCTCCTACAGCGTTGGAGTCACGGCTTTATGTATCGTGGGAGCAAACGCTGTTGCTGTCAAGATAAATAAATCCGCGATGCAACTGAATGGCGTACCTGCTAAGCAAATGATGGTTAACATTAAAACAAAGTAACTTTACAGTACAACAGTAAGACCTTACCATACCTGCAAAGCAAATACCAAAACAAAACCTAGTAAAAAATAAAACATTTTTTTAACGCAACCTGTGCCTAAATTATATATATGCCGAAGCATGGGGGCATCCTCCCGCAAAAAAGTTATGCCGCGTACACATGGTCGGACTTTTCCACGGGCAAGCCTTTGTCGAAATTTTGACCGTATGTACGCGGCATAAAAGGTTATGCCGCGTACACACGGTCGAACTTTTCCATGGGCAAGCCTCCGTCGGAATTTCGACCGTATATACGCGGCATTAGGAGCAAAATCGCTCCTCCGCCCCTGCTGCCCCCATGCTTCGGCATATATGCTCTTTTTTTTAACTGTGGTGGTGAAATCACCTCCTACAGCACTGGAGTCACGGCTTTATGTATCGTGGGAGCAAACACTGTTGCTGTCAAGATAAATAATTCCGCACTGCAGTTGAATGGAATACAGTAAAAAAGAGCAGAACAATAGAGAGAAAATAGAGAGAGAGAGAGAGAACAATAAAACGACAACTATTTTTGGGTTTTTTATTTTATATTTTTTTTGTGTTTTTGTTTTTTACGTTTTTTTTTTTTTTTTTACACTTTTTTTTTAAACTTTAACAACTGTAATGGTTCGGGTCTCTCAAAATGTAATGGCATCTTGGGAAACCCTGTGTAAGTGTGTCCTAGTCTGTGAAATGCTGTACCCTATGCTAAAACTTCACTTTTGAGTGGTAGCGTTCAAAACATTCACCAAGGCAAAGACCAGGTTTGTCAGGACAGAGTGGACAATAATAACGGGTGTCACGCCTAAATCCGCACTTGCTACAGACACGACATCTTTTTTGGGGGGTTCGTTGGGTAGGGGTACTCGGGAGGAGATGCGTATAATGCCTTTCATGCAGCCGGCTTACTGCATTTGGTAGGGGATGGTGAGGTGCAGAACCGCCTGGATACAGGAGTTCTGTGACTATCTCATTCTGGAATTTTAGAAGAGATAAAGTCCTGCCTGAAGCTCTGTATAGCACATGAGCGTTCAGCAAAGCCAATTGAAATAAGGATAGAGACACTTTTTTGTACCAGCATCTCGCCTTACGGTCAATTAGATACGGCGCCATCAACTGGTCGTTGAGGTCCACCCCTCCCATATTTTTGTTATATTCGTGGACACAGAGGGGTTTCTCCACAACACCAGTCGCCGTACGAATTTGGACTGTCGTGTCTGCATGAAGGGAGGTAAGAAGGAAAACATTGTTATTGTCCCTCCACTTCATAGCGAGCAAGTTATTACACTTTACGCAGGCTCTCTCCACCAGCCTAAGACGGGCATCTACAAGCTGCTGGGGAAAGCCCCGGCGATTAGGTCGCACGGTGCCACATGCTCCAATCTGATGATCAAACAAGTGACTAAACAGTGGCACGCTCATGTAATAATTGTCCACATACAAGTGGTACCCCTTTCCGAATAAGGGTGACACCAAGTTCCACACTATCTTGCCAGCGCTCCCTATGTAATCCGGGCAGTTGACCGGCTCAACCTGACTATCTTTTCCCTCATAAACCATAAAGCTCCATACATAGCCTGTTGCCCTGTCACAGCACTTATAGAGCTTGACCCCGTATCTGGCACGCTTGCTGGGAAGGTACTGCTTGAAAGCCAAGCGGCCAGAAAATTTAATCAGGGACTCATCAACGCAGACAGCTTGATCGGGAATAAACAAGGCTGCAAAACGTTCGTTGAAGTGGTTTATGAGGGGCCGAATTTTATAGAGCCGGTCATATTCAGGGTCCCCACGTGGACGACAAAGTTCATTGTCGTTGAAGTGCATGAACTGCAAAATCTGCTCGTATCGTTTCCTGGGCATGGAGGCAGAGAACACGGGCATGTGGTCAATTGGGTGCGTGGACCAATAAGCACGCAATAACGGGAATTTATGTGTGCCCATGTTGAGGGAAAGGCCCAGAAAGGTCTTAAATTCGGAAACCGTAATTGGTTTCCAATCTTTGGCAATGGAAGGCAACTGGGGATTAGCGGCGATGAATTGACCAGCATATAAATTACTCTGGTCCACAATAGATCTATAGAGATCTTCCGTGAAAAACAGCGAATAATAATCAATTGGCATAAAATCAGCTGTTTCCACCTGAATACCGGGTTGGGCAGTGAATGGGGGAAGTACGGGTTCTGCAGAAGTGGTGGGGACCCATTTAGGATAGGCGAATTCTGCAGGAAGAGCACTATGGGTACGACGGCCTGCCTTTGTCTTCTTATTGGTGGCAGCGGGACACTACTTGTGCTTGCCACCTCGCCAGCTTGAACTGCACTTATGGGACTCGCCACGTCACCAAGTGATACTGCAGTGCTGGATGTACGCCCAGACTGTACTAGGCCGCTGGTGCTTGCCAATTCACCAGAAGGAATAGCGGCGCTAGTACTACTCTGCTCCATGATACGAGAGCCCTGCGGTTCTTGCTCCTCAACAACCTCAGAAGATCGGGATCGGGTTCGCCTGACCTTAGCAGGGACCTCAACTTCGTCGTCAGAGCTATCTGACGTGGGGCCGCTGACGTCACTGTCTTCTACGGGAAGATATTCTGAGCCTGAATCTGACAGATACGTGACCTCCTCTTCACTATCTGTCATGCTCAGAATCTCGTAGGCCTCTTTACTAGTGTACCTTCGACTTGCCATTTTGGGCTCTAAATTTAGGGGTACACTAGTAAGATTCACAGGAAAAAAAGCACCCGACTGTCGTCAGCAAATATATCAAACGCTACAAAAAAACTGTTAGCGGTCGCAGGGATCAGGACTGTCTCTGCGAACGCTGCAGTTATGTGTTTTGTGTTTGGTAAGTGACAGTGATCGATCGATACTGCACTTGGGTGGGCTGGGCTGGGCTGGGCGGAGGGGCTAAACGCAGGTGCTAGCAGGTATCTGGGCTGATCCCGCTAACACTGCATTTTTGGGAACCCTAAACCGCTGGGGACGCTAGTATAGATCTGATCAGATACTATACCACTAAGGGAGGTGTATGCTTTGCGCGTGGGTGTTAGCGTTACTGGCACTAACCTAACGCTGCCTGGGGTGACGCAGACCCTCTCTGGCGCTAAAACCTAATTGATCTCACCCGCCGGGCGATCAGGGGGTTAAACCTTTATTGGGTTATATACGGCGGGTGCCCTGATGCTATAAAAAGCAAACTAACCAACCAGTGTCACCCGTAACCTTTATATGGTGATCACTGGTGAAAGGGTTAACTAGGGGCAATCAGGGGGTTAAAACCTTTATTAGGTTAAATATGGGGGTACCCGACGCTATATAAAAACCTGACGGGTTACCTAAATAACAAAATAACTAACTGGGTAACCAGTGTCACCAGTGACGCTTATACGGTGATCACTGGTGAAAGGGTTAACTCTAGGGGCAATCAGGGGGTTAAAATAATATATGGGGGTACCTGACGCTCTAAAAACCTGCAGCGAAACTAAAAATAAATAACTGGCTATCTAGGACACCACCGGCACTAAATACAGCGATCGAAAATACGATCGCTTAGTGACGCTGGCATTAGGGGGTGAAAGGGTTACCTGGGGGGCGATCAAGGGGTTAAACCTTTATTAGGGGGGGTTAGGGGGCTACCCTGGACCTAAAGGGGCTTAATCCTAACTGCTCTGCAACTTTTTACTATCACAGATGACACTAAATGCAGTGATCAGTAAAATAAATGATCACTGCAATCAGTGACACTGTGATTGGGGGCTGGGGGGTGACCTGGGGGGTGATCTGGAGGTGACTGGGGGGTGAAATGTGTGCCTATGTGTACCTATGTGTCAGTGGACTGTTGGTGCACTAACCTGCTTCTTCTCTCCTCGGCGCCGGAATCGAAAAGACCGCCGCGAGGGAGATGACATCACTTCCTCCTGCCTGTGTTTACATCACATGGCGGAGGAAGCATTTTCATTCGCCGGGAGCGATCGCGAGGGGGTGGCCGAAATCGAATGGTCACCCCCTCATCTCTGATCGCTCCCCAACGATAAACGGCCGCTCATTGTATAGGAGGGGGGTCCGATCGGACCCCCCAACTGTACGAAGGCGATCACGTACGCTCTACGTGATTGTGCCTGTCGTTGCCATTCTGCCGACGTATATATACAGTGAGCAGTCGTTAAGTGGCTACAAAGTCTGCTGCAGCTATAGGGGCGGTTAATATAGTGGGGCCCACACTGGAGAAAGAGGAACCCACATTAAGGGAGGTATTGCATGCTGTCAATGCCTGCCGGGAGATCATTTCCATTTTGAACTTACAGCTAGAAAGTATCAAGGAAGAATTACTCCAGACAGGCCATGAACTGCGAAAAACAGTAGAAAGGACTAGTGCTCTGGAGGAGCGAGTAAGTACAGTGGAGTATGATTTGTACCCATTAAAACATGAAATCGAGAGTTTAAAGGAACAAATGGACAGACAAGCAGCTAAACTCGACGAGATGGAGAATAGAAGTCGAAGGAACAATGTGAGATTGATAGGCCTGCCAGAATGGAGCGAGGGCCCTAACCCCATATCATTTTTAGAAGGGTGGTTTAGGGATATCTTTGGTCCTAATACTTTTTCGCCACTTTTTCTGATTGAAAGGGCCCATCATGTCCCTTTTAAATCCCGGCAAGAAGGCGCTCATCCTAGGCCACTCCTCCTCAAACTCCTAAATTACAATGATAAGTTAACTCTCCTCCAGAAGGGCCAAGAGTTGGGGAACATTATGTACAATGGGGTCAGGGTATCCATGTATGGAGACTTTTCCCCAGACCTCCAAAGGCGCAGGAATGAATTTATGCGAGCTAAACGAGCTTTACAGAAGCACAAAGTTGAATATGCCCTGTTGTATCCGGCCCGTCTCAGGGTGTCAGCACTGGGGGACACTTTCTTTTTTAGTTCACCGGGGGAGGTGGAACAGTGGTTGGAGAAGCACAAGAAGGACTTATAGGATTCACCAGTCTGAGGGATTGTAGCCTTTTTTTTATATATAGATAGTATAATATGCCAGATTGCAAGGGGTATAGAGGTGGTTTAGATCTCTTCTTTTTTCTTTGTTTGTTTCTCTCCCTAGCGGGGACTGCTCCTACTGAGATACACTATATCTGTAACTGCATTTTTGCACCGAAATCGCATTGTAATGGAACTGCAATTGTACTTTAGCCCTGGTTCACACTGCTGCGATTTGACATGCGATTTGACATGTCAAATCGGCGATATTTGCCGCAAATTGCCGGCAATGGCACCATCCTAATCGGTGCGACGCCGCATCTGCGGCGCTGCACCGATTTCAAAAAGTAGTTTCTGTACTACTTTTTGTGATTTCGGACGCGATTTACATTGACATCTGTGTCAGATGTCTTTGTAATCGCGGCTGAAATCGGGACTGCCAGCGAGAGTGAAATCGTGTGAGTTCAGCTGATCTCGCAGGGCTTCACTCCCGCAGCCCAGTGTGAACCTTTTTTTTTTTTTTTTTTTTTACTTTTGGTCAATTTAAATCAACTAAGGGAAGGGGGGGAGGTTGACATACTATATTTGTATCTACATAACTGCACTGTAACTGCATTATAATGACACTATAACGACACTGCAATCACACTTTTTAAAAAGATAAAGGGGAAAAAAACGGAAGAAAGAGATTTTTCTGCTCTAGATTTTTTTTTCTCTTTTTTTTTTTTTGGTCAACTAGGGGGGGGGGGGAGGCTGTCGCACGCAAGAGTATGAATTAGGGAGCCCATGTGGCTCCTACACAATATAATTTGCTCACTAAAACGCTTATTGTTATGGTTTTTGTATGAGAGGGATGTATGTCACAAGGAGAGAGTAGAGGTAGAGGTCACAGGCGAAGCCCTAGAGGGACGCCAAGATAGGCAAGTGAGGGTGGGGGGGGTGGGAGGGGTGGGATTAGGGGGGTGATGGGGAGTACACACCACAAAAATTAGCACCATGGATGATACAGAGGGCGAAGGTAGAAGGGGATGCAGGGGGATGCAGGAGAGAGGGAGGTGTAGGATGGTGGATCCATCTTGGGGGGGAGGGGGTAGACCCAGGCCGGTGGACTAGTAGCTTTCACAAATTTTGCTCTTTTTATGGCTTTTTTGCCTTATATTTTATTGTTACCCATATAATTTCTGATGCAGGATAAGACGTTCAGTATAGTATCATGGAATGTCCGTGGCCTAGGGGACCCAGTCAAAAGAGCCTCGGTCATGTCGGTTTTGGAAGGGAGGGGCCCCGGTCTGCTATGTATCCAGGAGACGCACCTGACTAGAGACAGTGTGACACAAATGCGCAACCAGAAGTTCCCATCCCAATACCACTCTGTCCACTCCTCCTACTCGAGAGGAGTGAGCATAATGGTGGGGAGGGGTCTGGTATTCTCTTGTAGCGAGAGCCGTGACGAACAGGGCCGGTACATTTTTTTTATTATGTTCCATTGAGAATAAACCATATGTTCTGGCCAACATCTACATTCCCCCCCATTTAACTTTGAAGTTTTATATAGACTGGTAGAATTTACATTGGACAAAGTGGGTATCCCAGTACTAGTGGTAGGAGACTTTAATGAAGTCTTAGACAGGAGCCTGGACAGATTCCCTCCGGGGAGTAGGCCTAACAAAACAAATGAAGGCCGACTGGCTTGCTTCCTGGGGGAAATGGGAATGAGGGACATATGGCGGATGTGCCATCCACAAGAACGCCGTACTCCTGCTTTTCCAGTTCCCACCTCACTCTTTCCAGAATTGACATGGCCTTAGGAAATAATGAGGTAACAGCATTAGTTAAAAGGGTAGAGTATGACCCTCAGACCACTCCCCGCTGGTGCTCATAATAAAGACAGGGGACACGATCCACCGGGGAGATTGGAAAATCAGCCCGTGTTGGCTTGAACTGATCGGTAACTCTGGAGAACTGGTTAATAGACTAAATGACTTTGCATGAATCAATGAAGGCACAGCGCCAGCTGGACTGGTGTGGGACGCTTTGAAAGCCTACTAAAGGGGGCTCCTGATCCAACAGGTGGCAAGGGTTTAGGGAGAGGCCAGGAGATGGGAAAGGGATATTCGACTGGAGGCAGCACAGGCAGAGAAGCGGTACATTGAAGACCCCACCGTGACTAGAGAGAGGGAATGGCTGGACAAGCAACAAGTCTATAGAATGGCCACTATAAAGAAGTCTGAAAATAGATGGATATTTCAAAGACAAAGCCAATTCGGTGAAGGTGAGAGAGTGGGCAGTATGCTGTCCCGCCTGATTAGATCTAATACCCCTGCGGCCAATGTAACAGCGATTAGGACATTAAAGGGAGCCCTGTCTTGTCCCTATCTCTAGTTGGAACTGTTCTGATAATTCATTGTTTATTTTTATTTTCGCACGGGGTTCGCTGTACAATAATTTGACCCATTTAATAAAAATCGGGCCAAATCCAAACCTCTCCAACACCCTCCACAAATATTCCCACTCAAGGGTATCGAATGCCTTTGCGGCATCCAAGGCTAGCAATGCTTTAGTACCATCCTTGTCTGTGGGAATCTGCATGTTTAAGAAGACCCTTCTAATATTGAAACTCGTTGATCTATTTGGAATAAAGCCTGACTGGTCTAGATGAATAAGGTTCTGGATACATCTGTTAAGGCGTGTTGCAAGTACTTTGGCCAGAATTTTTACATCGGTACATAATAATGAGATTGGGCGGTAAGAAGAGACGTCCAGCTGGTCTTTCCCCTCCTTGTGAATTACAATAATTGTGGCTTCCGACATTGAGGTGGGAAGCCTCCCGCAGGTTAGCGCCCACCCCAGTGTCTTCAGCAGCTCTGGGAGCAATATATCTCCATACCGCTTGTACAATTCAATTGGGAGCCCATCTGGACTTGGTGATTTTTGGCTGGGCATCCCCGCCACCGCTTTCTGCAATTCCTACAGGGTAATTGGTGATTCCAAGTCTGCCTTATCCTGCTCTGACAAGACCGGGACCACCATTCCCCGAAGAAAAGCCTAAATTCCCCCGTTCCCAGCTTCTCTCCTAGATTTATACAGGGATTTATAAATGCCCGACTGTAGAACTAGTCAAGAAAGTTTGGCAGACAACAAAGGTATTAGAGGGTTATAGCGGAGTAACGGAGTATACGCCTATATGGAGCAACAAAAAACTAGCAGAAATTAGGGACATCCAAGAAATGGGATAGACAGGGTATTAAACGATTAATTCAGCTATACAGGGGAAACTATATGAAAACATTCTCAGATCTAAGAAGTGCATTTAATATATCAAACAAGACCTTCTACAAATACCTCCAGATCAGGCATGCTATCCAGGCCCAGTTTAAGTCACAAACATTAACATGGACCCAGTCCCCAGTTCTCTCAAAAATAGCTATGACAAGCACATCTAAAGGCCTAATCTCAGAGCTGTATACTAGACTAGGGGCTAGGGCAATAAGCAGAGTGGGACCCCTTAAGAGCAAAATAGGATGGGAAAGAGATGTGGGGGCAATAAGTATTGAACAATGGGACAAGGTATTAGAACAGGGAACCTTAGTCTCGATTTTCCCTGCGCAGAAAATATCCCACCTATTCTTCCTTCATAGAGTTTATTATACACCTAAAAAGATGTTCAGACTTGGGTGGAGGGAAAACGACGAATGCCCTAGGTGTAAGGTGACAGGGGACTTTATCCATATGGTTTGGAGAGGTCCAAAGTTATTTAGGTATTGGGAGGAGATAATTGACAGACTAAATAAAACCTTTGGGACTCTGCTAGAACCGGTGGCCAAGACCTGTTTACTAGGTATAGAGGAGAGAAGAGTCCTGCCAGATACCATGGAAGTGGTGTCGAGATGCCTATTTCAAGCACGTAAGCTAATCGCACAGAAGTGGCACTCTCAAACTCCCCCATCAGTGGGAAGCTGGGTAGAGACTATAAACGCAATGATATGGAGTGAAAGGGTGTCATATATTAAGCAGAGCAGGATTGGAAAATTTGAGAGAATGTGGAGGCCTTGGTTGGATGAGGTGGGGTGCCCCCCATAGGAGGCTGGGCAGTGTTCATGGGAACTCTTTCTTAGGTTCTGTCTGGAGTATGGAGGCGGAGGGCCTTGGACATTGAGATATATTTGTCCTTCTCTGGTTCCTACATGGATGCTGCTACCCCAGGGGGGTCTCTCCCACATCAGCCTCTGCTTCCCTGTCTTACTGGCCTTCCCCCTTCTTTGCCTCTTTCTCTCTGCTCTGCTCTTTCTGGCCCCTTCCCCTTTTATTTTTTGCCTTGGTAATTATACAAACTTTAAAGTGTGATGTGGTGTGAGGGAGGGAGGGAGGGAGGTGGGGGAAAATACATCAAGGCAGGTTTGAAGACTGTACACTGCCATAAAAAAAATTCTGTGTCATTGTATATTGTATTGTATTGTAGCCCACTTGGAACGAAAATAAATAATAAAAATCATTTGAAATGAAAAAAAAAAAGGAAAATAATACTACTGTCCGGTTATAAGATTTACCAAAACACACACATGATAATACTCTAACTTATATCCTTAGTTAGCATACATTAACTTTCTGGTTCCCAATATGAACATCAATAAGCTTCTTATTGCATAAATATATCTTAGTGTGTGTGTCTTTGTCTATCAGACTTTCTTTCAAAGGAGCTCCCTGCAAACACATTAAAATTCCTAAGGAGGGGGTTGTGAACCATGTATGCAGCTGAATACAAGAATCATTTAACCCACACTAAATTTCTAAACCAATATTTGAGTAGATAATAGAGAGAAAGATCATTCATATAATATAGTAATTTTATCAACTCCATCACAGTCCCCCCTTAAAATTACTATTTTATCAGTACTGTCCCTATGCTGTATATTCCTTACCTGGCCCCCCTGACATCAGGACCTTTTTTGCATTTCACTTAGAGGTTGGACATGGCTTACCCAGTGTCTTCACTCGACAAAACGGTCAGAACAGTCAAGTACTATTCTTTCCCTTATCATTTGAGAATGTTGTATGTATTTTTAACAGGTAAGGACTGCAATGGAGCATACGGTCCCTCTTCCTCCTTTATTGGATCTCTAATATCACCCAAATTCAAAAAAGTAGGGGTCACCTCTTCAGCTACCTTTCCCAACAACTTCTTCATACAGGGCAGAATACAGCAAACCACTATTGCAGCTAATGTAAGCAGCATCAATATTGCTATGCCTATTTGAGTACAAATGCATTGCCATCCACTCATCCACCCAAAATACTGATCCCAGGGATCGGTCAGTCCCGAATTTATTTTTAACTCTTTTGAGAGATCCTCTAATTTCTTAATGGCCAAGGTTACCTTACCATTTGGCCCTGTATTGTCCGGAATGTACGTACAACATGTACTTGTCCCAGGCAACATTTTACACACACCCCCCCCTTCTCAGCTAAAATCATGTCTAAGGCCATACGATTTTGGAAAGTCATTTGTGAAGTGGCCTCTAGTTATTCAACTAAACCCTGGAGTGCATCCCTGGTATAGTTAACAAACCTCTGTTGGTTATAGTAGATATAATTAATCCAATCTACATTCTTATTTACAGTGATTATGGGGATCAGGGACTTGAAACCTGCAGCTACTTGGTCTCTTGCTTTGAATTCATCTGGGACCCCCCTTGGGACTCCTATGACCTCTATACATACATGGGGGTCAAAACTACCAGCTGGGGCACTTCTACGCTTCCTGCTGGATTTAGATGAGTGCTCCCCTTTTACTACTAGGTCATCTCCCGAAAAGATGTGCAGGGGCATTATGACTTTAGCAAGTGCACATTCCCCTGTCCATCGGTCTGGTAACCTAGTCCTAATCTTCATGTCCCCACAGATCCAATACACGTCTCCCAAAGACTGAGTTTGATTCTGCACCAGATCTGTGGATACACTACTGTAGGAGGCACAGTATCCCATAGAGAAGTTCCCTAAGAACTTCCCTGTTCCCTTGTAATTCCCATAACATGTATAATTACCGGCATATATAGTAATACCCTCCCCGGGCTTGGATATCTTAGTTACTATGGGATATTCTCTTTTCCATGTTTCACACTGGGGGGAATCAGTGGAAGTATTGGTAAACAGGCTCAGAAAACACTCCTCTTGAGTGGGAGGTATGTTTAATGGCACTGTTCCCCAATGGGGTCTAGCTCCACCACACACATAACAGTTGGACCTGTTATGTTTCCCTACACTATACCTCATCCATTCGAGCCACAGGTTGACATCCGAGAAACCAGTCTCTGCTGCCATCGTGTCTTCAAATGTGGGATCAGCTATGGCCACCATATCTTCTAGATCGCGCATATGTACATGTGGTTTAAGGGAATCACTTTCCATTTGAAGGGCCTCCCATTCAGATGAATTATACATGTCTTTAAATTGAAACTGTCCACTTGGTCCCCTATCCCCCCCATAATACCGTACCCCCATAACATATGTGCCTGCATCCGTAGGACTGGGATTCCTTATGGTTAGGGTGAGTTTCGTGCTATATCCCTTTTCCCCATCATGACTTGACCATATGCCTGTTTTTAATAAGGTCAGTCTGCTGAGTAATGACTCTCCATATTTGTCTTTCCTGTTCAGGGCACTCTGTGGCTTATATCCCCAGTCATCCCCTGTATTCCAACCCACAGATTCCCAGTGGTCACAGTCTGTTCTGTCACATATATATATATATATATATATATATATCCGTTGGTAATCTGCATTCGGAACAAGTTACACTGCCAGTTAAATGGAGGGGGAAAGATTATAGTACAGAAATCAAATATGAAGGTAGCTACATGTGTGTCTGATGAATTATACCAAAATTGTGTTACACCATCTATTTGTTTGATAGCCACCTCCTGTGTGCGTACAGTTGCTATAAGAAAAAATATATATAGTTTCATTCTGATGCGGGTGGTGCACGGTCCTCAGGAACTGGAGCCTTTTTGCAGTGGGAAGCGTGTATCCAAGTGTTTTTTCCGGCCAACTTAACTGAAGTGGCTGTTGTCAACAACACCTGGAATGGACCATCATATCTTGGCTCCAGAGAATGCTTTCGGAGGAACTTCTTAACCATCACCCAATCACCAGGAAGTATGCTGTGAGTACCGGTTTCTAGATCAGGATCTGGAATGGAAGAAAATACTCGTGCATGGATATTAGTTAATTCTTTTGCAAGAGCAGTCACATAACCTATCAAAGTATCAGACTGTAATTGCAACTGTTGTGGATAATAACAACCTAATCTAGGGGCTGTTCCAAACAAGATTTCAAAAGGGGATGAAGAATGCTTCCCCCTTGGGGAATACCGTACGCTGAATAAGGCTATTGGCAGGCTTTCTGGCCAGGACATACCTGTGTCCTTGGCCATTTTAGCATTCAGGTTTTAAGAGTCTGGTTCATTCTTTCCACTTTCCCACTACTCTGAGGGTGATAAGGTGTGTGAAACGCCAATGTGGTACCTAGGGCCAACCATATTTATTTTGTGACTGTAGCAGTGAACGCAGGACCCTGAAAACTCTCTATCACCTCAGGTACCCCATATCTGCAAACCACCTCTAAAAGCAGTTTCTTAGCCGTGGTTTTCGCCATCTGATTTGCGATGGGTTAAGCCTCGGGCCATCTTGAGAACATGTCTACCACCACCAGGGCATACTCAAATCTACCACTCTTTAGCATTTGTATGTGATCAATCTGTATCCTCTGGAAGGGGTAGAGTGGTCTAGTGAGTGTTTCGGGGGTGGTTTCTCTAGCCTTCCGGGGTTGCATGCTAGGCAAGTGTGGCAGGACTTGCAGTATTGATTAGTTAAAGTAGTTATTCCTGGAGCTACATAATGTTTGTTTATAAGTGAGTTCATCAAAGTCTTTGAGAGATGGGTTGCTCCATGGGCCCATTGTACCACAGCTGGGTACAAAGCTCTGGGGAGACATGGGCGAGTTCCTACAGTCCAAAGATCATCCACCCGTACTGCTCCCATCTTGTTCCATGTTGTTTTCTCTTGGTCTGCAGCATTTGTTTGAGTTTTTTTCAGTAGGGCTTTGTTTACAGCTTCTGGCTGTGGATGATATATTCCCACAAATTCTGTGGTTTCAGCCCCTAAGGGAATCATGGCTGCTTGTTTTGCTGTTTCATTAGCCAGGTGGTTTCCTCGGGCTTATGGTGTAGTTATCTTCCCATAGGCTTTAAATTTGAGTATTGCTACTTGTTTTGGGAGTTGGAGTGCTGTCAGAAGCGCATCTATGGCCTTGCCATGCTTTACTGGGGTACCGGCTGTAGTCAAGAAGCATCTTGTCTTCCATATTAGTCCAAAGTCATGGGCCACACCCAGTGCATACCGAGAATTGGTGTAGATATTTACTATTCGTCCTTCTGCAAGCTGGCAGGCTACTGTAAGAGCATGGAGCTCAGCCTCTTGAGCAGACATGAATGCTGGGAGCGAGGCGGCTTGCATAACTGTAGTCTCTGTGGTAACTGCATATCCTGTGTGGAAATTGCCAGATGAATCTGAAAATCTGGAGCCATCAACATACAAGGTGAGTTGAGGCAATGGGATCGGGGCATCCAGGACAGAGGGTAGATGGGTGGTTTCTGCCTTCATGAGTTCAAAGCAATCATGTTCATCTTCATCTAAGGTAGGAGCAGGTAGGTCTGCGGTCTCTTCTTCCTGTTCGTCCAGAGACATGTCATGATACCCTCCTTGGACAAGAGGAAGGAGAGTAGCAGGGTTGAGATGTTGGCATCGAAGTAGAGTCACATTGTCAGGCATGAGTAAATTGCATTGCAACCGGAGGTGGCGGGCAGAGGATAAATGCTTGGGTTGCACCTGATTCAAAATGGCAGAGATATTGTGAGGGGCTAACAGCATAAGGGGGTGGCCCAGGACAATGTCTGAAGTCTTGTCCAGCAGGGCCTGGGCAGCAAAAACTGCTCAGAGACATGATGGGCCTCCTCTGGCAACTGGGTCCAGGCGGGTTGAATAGTAACCAATGAAGCGGTTACGGAGTCCATGACTTTGTGTCAACACCCCTGAAGCGTGGCCCTGGGTCTCAGATATGAACAGGCTAAAGGGCTTTCCATAATCAGGGAGTCCAAGAGCAGGAGCAGTGCTAATTGCCTTTTTCAAAAGGTGAAAGTTAGTGAGCGCTTCTGCGGACAGCGCAAAGGGGGCACATGGCAGAGAGTCATACAGGGGTTGCATGAGAAGGGAAGCCGCAGGTATCTAGGCTCTGCAGTAAGAGATCAGTCCCAAAAAAGCATGTAGGGCCTTAGCATTACCGGGGGGCAGAATGGCCTGTATGGCTTCAGCTCGTTGTTGTGTAATGTGCTTGGCGCCATGGGATATGCAAAGACAACACAGGAAGCACACCACTGTAATTTGTCCTTAGAGATCTTGCATCCTTGTTGGGCCAGATACACCAGGAGGCTCACCGATGATTGTTCCGCTGTGTCCTGAGAGGGTGCACACAAGAGCAGGTCATCTACATACTGCAAAACAACAACCAGGTCCGGGTAGGGGTTATCCCAGTTGGTGAGGATTTGGGACATGGCCTTGGTAAGCTGGTTGGGAGAGTTCTGTGCCCCTTGGGGCATAACTGCCCAAGTATACTGTTTGGAAGCGTGGGTGAATGCGAACAGGTACTGACAGGAGGGGTCCAAGGGCACACTAAAGAAGGCGTTCGCTAAATCTATGACAGTGAAAAACTCTGCAGACGGGGGTACCCCTGACAGAAGAGTGTGTGGATCCGGGACAAGTCGTGTCTCCAAAATGGTGGCCTCGTTCGCTGCTCTAAGGTCCTGTACTAGCCGGTATTTATCCGGTTGGCCCTTGGGAAACAGAGGGGTATTGCACGGGGAAGTACAGGGTATTAAGGCACCATTTCCCAGCAAAACTTTTATCTGCTCGGTAATCGCCTGAGTCTGGACCGGTTTGAGAGGGTATTGGGCCCTTCTGGGAAGAACAGCCCCTGGTTCCGGGATAGGGGTAGGTGAAACCTGCAGGGTCATCAGTATGGGGAGGGAACACAATGCTGACGTGTCACCCTCACTCAGGGCAGTGGAAATGGAGATGGACCCATCGGCATTATATGAGATATAGGCCTGAAGCCTGGAAAGAACATCTGCCCCCAGTAGATTGAGGGGACAGGTGTTCAAGACCACAAATCTAGATAACAATGCCGGGGTAGTACCCACCTGTAGTGGTCTTGTGAGGGGGCTGGACCGAGATATTCCGTCCACTCCCACACAAGACACATTTATTGAGGATAAGTAGGAGGGATCTGGGATTTCTGCCTCCCGTAACAAGCTATGGGCAACGCCTGTGTCCACGAGAAAATGGGTGGGGTGGCCCTCTATAGGAATCATAATGTTTGCTAAAGGTCCCCCTGCCGGCCGGGTGGAAATGGCCATCATCGGTAGGGAAGTGGAGGAGGCAGAGGACACAGGTTTGCCACGCCACTATCCGAGGAGTTCCGGTTTATCCCCCCTAGGAGGAGAAGGAAAAGCCCTGGCGGTCGGGTGCTGATTATACTTGAAATCTGGATGCTGATCATACCTGAAGTTTGGGTGCTGATCATACCCGAAATTTGGGTGCTAATCATACCTCCGGTCATTTTGGGGGGTATATTCTAGGCTGTTTGGGGGCCCTCCTGTAGTGACCCGGTGTCCCGCAATTAAAGCAGACAACAGGGGGTCTCTAAGGCGGGATGGGAGTCACAGTGTTTGGCGGGGTGGGAGTCAGAGTCATTGGCGGGGTGGGAGTCACAGTCATTAAGGGTATCACTGCCTTGACTGGTTGCTGCGATTCCAGACCTCTGGCGACAGGCAATAGGGCTTCTAAGGTCAATGTCTTGTACTCTGGTCGAGCCACTAACATGCCCCTTCCGTATTGGTTCTTTCAAACCTGCTATGAGCTTTCACCAGCAAGCATGCTATAATGTGACTTGTTATGCAAATTTAATCCTTAATCTGTAAATACCTGAGTGAGTCTAATGTAATATTTTTCCACCGACTCCAAAAGTTCCTGCGTCACATCCTGTATGCTATCAGCTTGATCTGTCAATTTACCTTTAGCCCATTCCTGTAACTGTTCACAAAATACAACCCCTGAGTTATATGAGACCTCGCTGTCCAACCGGGCATTGTTAAAATGTTTCTCCATGATGGGCCAATAGGAATCACCTGCTTTTATCTCGCATAAGCTGGCTAAGTCCCTCCATGCCGACGAGTATGTTTTTTGGATTTGTGCAATCCGACGGTAGAACGGCATAGGCTGCCGCTCGGGGTCAGGGAGGGAAACTACTAAGGTGGATGCTTGCGAGGAGGTAAAGGAGGCATACATAAGCGGAGTGTCCGGCAGTAGGTGGCTGGGCCCCAGATTCCAAGTTATGAGGTCCCGCATGTCTGGACCATCCCAAAGCGTACTCGGTGGGTTGGCATAGGAAGGTTGGCTTAAGGTCGGTAGTGGTATGGCAGCTGCGGGAGGTGCTAGTGCCCCAGCCGGGGTAGAGTGATGGGGTAGTGACACTGGAGCATGTTGGGCAAAGGCAGCAGATGGTTGGGTTACAGAACCCTGTATTGAGGGCATCACTAGGGCAACGACCGGTGGGCAGTAAAAGCTGCCATCTCCATTCAATACAGGGCACAGGGGGTAGAGTGAATGGGATGGTTGGGATGATGAGGCAGTAGGAGGGATTGTTTGCAAGGGGAGGGGCTTCCTAAGGAGGTCCTCTGGCTTACAACCACATTTGGGGCAGAGCTGAGGGCGTGGGGGTCCGGACCTCCCACATTCCTCACACGCCCACTTAGGGCCACCATGATAGGGAGGAGGCAGGCTCTGTCCTCTGTGATAAACATACATCAAGCCGTCTTTGTCCTGTATTTGTTGTTCCACCCACCCCTCTTTCATCAACTTCTTCGCTACCCTGAACCAGGCTTCTGCTGCCGAGACCAACTTATTATTCGTCAACAACCCTTTTTGTTCTATTAACACAACTCTCCATTCTTCCGGCTGCAAACGACCACCAAGTTCGCACATTCCAGCAACTTTCATTAACTTTTTCCATCCTTTCACATGTAGTGTCCCTTCACGTTGTAGTACTAGGTCACAGGCTAAACTAAATTTTGTCCCATTCTAACCCCTTCCCTTAATTCTGTGCTTTCTCTGCTGAGGGTCAGGAACCAGCAGCCCCACCTCGTAACTCTATCCTGTGAAGACTCTTAAATAGCTACGGAGCAAAGGCTTAAACCTAAAAATAAACCGCAAATGTAAAAAACTCCTGACCTCATAAAGAAAAAGTACACTCATGGTTAAAAATCAGCCATAGTCTAGAAGTGATGTGAAAGGGTTAAACGTCTTGGATAAATAAAAAAAAACAACAGCAGTATGTTTGAAAACTAATCCCCTTTCATTGTTTTTTTTTTTGTTCTCTCACAGAAGAAGCTGCAAGCCCCCCCAGGAGAGAAGAAGGAGGGAAATTTGACTCCCTCCACACAGCGCTCTCAATTCTGTGAAACACAAAGGTGGGGGCTGGCTGCCTGCATTTCAGCTTCTGTCCCAAAATGAACTGTAAAAGACAGATCAAACTGCACGTCTACTCGGAACACTGTAATATCTGCCAAGCTCGTTTAATAGGCGTCTTATGGCCCAATATACCTCCCGAATATCATATACCTGGATCAGCCTAACTAAAACCCCAACCACAATACACAGGTAGGACATAAACAAACAAACAATAAACCAGATACACAGGATTAGAATATGACACGCTATTTCAGCCCTGCTGTCTGTATGGAGGTAAAATGCGACCCCGAACCTACCAGGCTCGTTTTTTATATATATCTAAATGTAAGTAGGCAGCCTCACTTCAACTAAACCCCTAAATTACGGGAACGTAGCAAGGAATCCAGTGACTCCATACACACATACTGTATATATATCCCGACAACCTCGCCCTGTGCCGACATTCATTTATTTAATGACACCCTCTCAGAACCTTGAACTTTGTACAACTAGGCCGACCAGGCATCTGTGTAAATATTACACCTTCTTGGAATCGGCTATTGTACAAAGAAAAAACGGCCAGGCACCTGTGTCTCTATAAAGTCATGTACGCCCTCTTAAACCAACATGTTTAGTACAAGGTCTGACCAGGCAACCGTGCCTCTTTTCCTAACACCCTCTGGAAACCAGGCTTGTAAAAAAGATGCTGATAAGGAAACTGCGTCACCCCCTTCACATACATACATACAGACAGTCACTGAAAAGGCACATGCAAGGCAACACAAAACAAAACACAACATAAATAACAGCCGGCAGAATAGGTCTACTGGTTCTTATGAAAACAACTTTTGGACAAGAAATTACCCGTCTTATGGTGGCCTGAAGCAGCCGACGGACCGTAAGCGAAATCGAGGGTGACGAGGCGGAAAAACACAGGTAAGGAATATAACAGTCTCCTCTTACCGTGTATTACGAAGTTGCGCAGGCTCCGATCCACCAAGCACATCTCAATTCGCTGGCAGTCACATCTAGATCGGCTACGACAGCTCACATTCCGAAAAAGTCCACGTTGGGCGTCAAATTGTAATAGATTGTCTCTGGTCCAATACCAGAGTATTATTCGCTATTCTGCCGCTGATCCAAATCTATAACTATGTGAGGGTATGCATGTTTCAAGAATTAAAAACTGAGGACAGACTCATCAGTATAGCTTCTTTCTCCTCACTGGCTCAACAGGAAGTTCCTTTATTCAGATACAGCTTTATAGACAAAGTGACATAAGCAATCGTCATCACAAACGTGTACATATGATTGGCTGATTCCTTATATGGTCGTCTTCCTCTCAAGTCTATTTCTTCCACGCGTCTTCACATTCCAGGACATGGGGGCCATTTTCCTTTGCTCGGTGGGTTGGGCCGGAAGGAGGGAGTTGAAGGGTGGACAGGACATCTGTTCCTTATCTTCACTCTGGGATCAATATCTCTGTCACAGCTTTTCAATCAAGGAAAAAAATACTACTGTCCAGTTATAAGATTTACCCAAACACACACATGATAATACTCTAACTTATTTCCTTAGTTAGCATACATTAACTTTCTGGTTCCCAATATGAACATCAATGAGCTTCTTATTGTATAAATATATCTTAGTGTGTGTGTCTTTGTCTATCAGACTTTCTTTCAAAGGAGCTCCCTGCAAACACATTGAAATTCCTAAGGAGGGGGTTGTGAACCATGTATGCAGCTGAATACAAGAATCATTTAACCCACACTAAATTTCTAAACCAATATTTGAGTAGATAATAGAGAGAAAGATCATTCATATAATTAGTCATTTTATCAACTCTATCACAGTAGCAGATGTGGTTCTCCTTCAGGAAGGCTTTGCGATCCTCTGTGGACTTCTCTCTGAAGACTCTGCACTTTAGAAGAGGGTGTGGCTTCTGGTGCAAGGAACACTGCTTATCAGGATCTTTGGAATCTGGAATCCAGGAATATGGAGTCACATTAGTTTTGTGTACTGCCACTGGAGGTTTGCAAGGGTTCCGTCCTCTAGGAGCAGCACATGACTTTGTGAAGTCAAGACTAGGAAAATTGTTTGTTCTAGCTTGCTGGTTTACAAAGTCCACAAAAACAGAGAAAGGGGGAATGGAACATTTTACTGTCTTTTATATCTGGAGCCATGTGTGACATCTGCTCTTGTAAGTCATAGGGTAGCTTTATACAATGGGGTTGACACCTCGGGCTGTGTCAAGGAAGGCAAGTCCTTGTAAGTCCCCTTCGGCTTTGGCTACTTGAAGTTCCATTAGTAAGTCACTTACTGTGATGTTTGTGCTGGATCACTGTGACCCTTCACCCTTTTCTCCTGATGCATGCTGGGGGAGGGGCTGTACCAGGAAGTAAGAGTGTGTGTGTGTGGGATTGGAAGCAGCAACAGCAGCAGCATCATGGATGCATAGATCTGGTAATGACAGAAGCCTGTTGTATTAAGACTCCTCCATGTAACAAAGTCATCATGTTTCTGAGTGAGTAATAAACCCTTCCATGGTTAAGAAGTTCATACGGCCTGTGTGTAACTTGCTGAGCAGATACTGGCAGCATTGATAGCAGCACCATGAGAGACCCCGTGTCTAAGGGACATAACATTGGCGACGAGGATTGTGGATTTTAGCACACATGGCCTTCATAGGGTTTATTCAACCGTTTAATCCTGCTGCTGAATCATGGAGCTCCTGGGTGGAGAGGCTGGAGGCTTGTTTGTTTTCTTTGTGGAAAGACTGGCCATATTGGGCGTGTTTGCCGCAGCTCACGTCCCCGAACACTACCACAAAAGTTAAACGTAAACAGACATTTCATATGGATACTGACAATAATGGCTCCAGCTCTGATGAGGAGACCTGTGTCCAGCATGTTGGACTGTTTTGGGTAGCTGGGAGTACCCCTGCGATAAAAGTGGAGGTCACACTCAATGGCTGTCCTGTCTCCATGGATGTTGATACAGGGGCGGCTGTGTCTGTCATTTCATGGACTGATTTGAACCCATGTATTAACTTTGGATTTTAATTTTGGAATTTTGAAAATAAATCGTTTATACAGAGTGCGGCAGTCCAGGGCTCTTTCCTTTTCCATGGGTTACACACTACTGAAGAAAAGGTTAAAGCCCTTACCCATGCCCCTACTCCCCAGAATGTCACACAGCTCAGGTCCTACCTTGGCCTCCTAAATTACTACCACCGTTTCTTGCCGAACCTAGCACACCAGCTTTACCCATTACATCGCTTACTGGATGCAAGAGCTAAATGGATATGGACAGCCAAATGTGAAGAAGCTTTTCGGCTTTCTAAAGAACTATTTCTGTCTTCTCGAGTTCTGGTCCACTATGATTTAAGGAAACACGTCACCTTGGCTTATGATGCCTCGCCTTATGGACTGGGTGCTGTACTTTCCCATGCCATGCCAGATGGCACAGAGCGCCCAATTTCTTTTGCCTCCAAGTCTTTAACCTCAGCAGAACAAAACTACTCCCAGATAGACAAGGAAGCTTTGGCCATTGTTTGGGCCACAAAAAAAAATTCATACGTCATATCTATGGTCGGGAGTTCACACTTATCACTGACCACAAACCTCTGTTGTCAATACTAAACCCTCACCATGGTTAAGAATTTCATTCCGGCCTGTGTGTAACTTGCTGAGCAGATACTGGCAGCATTGCTCGCAGCACCCTGAGAGACCCCGTGTCTAAGGGACATAACACTTGCATTGTTCCCTGCACAAAATTACATTTCTAAAGGAAAAAAAGCCATTTAAAACTGCTTGCGGCTTTAATGTAATGTCTGGTCCCGGAAATATGGATAAAAATCTTTAAGAAAAATGGCATAGCTACCCCATCACACACCCCCCCCCCACCCCAGCCCATTACCAGCCCCTTTGGGTCTTGTATGGATATTAAGGGGAACCCCGCACACAAAATAAAAAAGGCCCTATATACTCTGAACAGCCGTATACAGGCGGTGCATACAAGACAGGGACTGTAGGTTTGTTCTTATGTAGAATCTGTTTGTAATTTTGAACAGGTACATTGTTTAAGTGTAGCTCCAGGCAAAAAATCTATTTTTAAGCTTTTTGGAAAACATAGGGAAGGGTTATCACCCCTGTAACATTTGTTTTGCTGTCTGTGCAGTGTGCACCTGTTCAGAACAGTTCACCTCACTTTCCGTCCTAATGACACATTTTTTGAAAATTTGGGGTTTTTATTGAAACAAGAATTGGTGATAAAGCATCAGTGGAGAGGAGACACTTTTTTTCCCATATTAACTCTTACAGGAGAGAATTTGCCTTCCTAGGGGTAGATTTCCTCTCACTTCCTGTTGTATCCTTCCGTTTGCAAGGAGGAGTCGTTTGTAAGTTGGATGTTTGAAAGTAGGGGCCTGCCGTATATACTCAGCTGAAATTTGCCCCTTACATGTTGGTGTTGCCACAACACTGTGAGCCCTCACAGTTACTCTTGGTGGGCGCATGAATGGGCCCTGCTGTGAATTATTAGATCAAGAATTGTAATTGCATGCCCCTGTTGAACAGGGGCTGAAAAATTGGGCCTTTGGTGGTGGTGGTGGTGTTGACACAACACTGTAAGGCCTCACAGTTAGTCTTGGTGGGCGCAGGAATGGGCCCTGCTGTGAATTATTAGATCAAGAATTGTAATTACATGCCCCTGTTAAACAGGGGCAGAAAAATTGGGCCTTAGGCGCTGGTGCCACAACACTGCAACCCCTCACAGATACTGTACTTGGAGCACAGCAATGAGCCCTGTTGCAAAGTATTGCATCAAAAATTGTAATTACACGCCCCTGTTAAACAGGGGCTGAAAAATTGGGCCTTAGCCACTGGTGCTGGTGCCACGACACTGCAACCACTCTCAGATACTCTAGTTGGAGTGCAGGAATGAGCCCTGCTGCAAAGCATTGCATAAAAAATTGTAATAACACGCCCCTGTTAAACAGGGGCTGAAAAATTGGGCCTTAGCCACTGGTGGCGGCACCCAGAAACAAAAATGTTCTTCCAAGCTATCATCATCAATCGGATCATTGAGGAGGAGGAGGATAGTCAGTCAACATAACAGGACAGTCTCTCAGCATCAGCATCAGTCTTGAAGGGATGTGACATTTGAAAATAAATTAGTCTGTTATATCAGCTTCAGGTGTTTGGTAGCTGGTGGTGATCCAAGACTGGTTCATCTTTATGAAGGTCAGTCGATCAACAGAGTCGGTGGACAGGCGCACCCTGTGATCCGTGACAAATCCTCCAGCAGCACTGAATGTGCGTTCTGAAAGAACGCTGGATGCAGGACAGGCCAGTAGCTCAATTGCATACTGTGCAAGCTCTGGCCAGTGATCCATCCTCAAGACCCAGTAAGCCAGAGGATTTTCGGTGGGGAAGGTGTCCAAGTCTGACCTTGCCCCTAGGTATTCCTGCACCATGTATATCAGACGCTGGCGATGGTTGCTGGAACCGATCATACCTTGGGGCTGCGGACTAAAGAATTGTCTGAACGCATCGGTCAGACGGCCACCTTCCCCACCGCTCCTTCTTTGACTGACCGAAGCCTCAGCAACTCGTTGTCCAGGACCAGGAGTTTGTAACCTCCCAGTCTCTGGGAACGCGTTGCACAGACCTTTTTGCAAGGCCTCCCAGAGTTGTTTCATCCTCTGCTCCCTCTGCGACGGTAAGATAAGGTCCGCAACCTTACCCTTGTACCATGGATCAAGGAGAGTGGCCAGCCAGTAATGGTCCCTCTCCTTGATCCGAAGAATACGAGGATCCTTCCGCAGACTTTGCAGGATCAGGGAGGCCATGCAGCGTAGGTTAGCTGAGGCATTCGGTCCGGAGTCCTCTGGGTCACTAAGGACGACATGATCCGCAGCCACCTCCTCCCAGCCACGTACAAGTCCACTGGTTTCTTGGGACTGTAAATCATCCCTAAAAGACTGCTGCTGATGATGCTGAGTGCCAGGCTCCACCTCCATGCTGACACAATCCTCCTCCTCCTCCTTTTCTTCCTGTGCGATGGGTGGGACAGAAGGAACACTGTCTGGGTAAAGGGGGCCTTGAGAGGCAAGGAAGTCCTCCTCTTCCTGCCTCTGTTCTGCCTCAAGTGCCCTGTCCATTATTCCACGCAGTGTATGTTCCAACAGGTGGACAAGAGGTACAGTGTCACTGATGCATGCACTGTCACTGCTCACCATTCTCGTGGCCTCCTCAAATGGTGCCAGGACAGTGCATGCATCCCTGATCATGGCCCACTGGCGTGGGGAAAAAAATCCAAGCTCCCCTGACCCTGTCCTGGTGCCGTAGTCGCACAGGTACTCATTGATGGCCCTCTGCTGCATGTGCAGCCGCTGCAGCATGGCCAACGTTGAGTTCCACCTGGTGGGCATGTCACATATAAGACGGTTCTTGGGTAGGTTCAACTACTTTTGAAGCTCAGCCAGGCGAGCACTGGCATTATAAGATCTGCGGAAATGCACACAGACTTTCCTGGCCTGCCTCAGGACATCCTGTAAGCCTGGGTACCTGCCCAAGAACCGCTGCACCACCAGGTTAAGGACGTGAGCCACACAGGGCACATGGGTCAGTTGTCCCTGTCGGAGAGCGGAGAGGAGGTTGGTGCCATTGTCGCAAACTACCATTCCTGGCTTAAGCTGGCGTGGCGTCAACCACCTCTCGGCCTGCCCCTGCAGAGCAGACATAACCTCTGCCCCAGTGTGGCTCCTGTCCCCCAAACACACCAGCGCAAGCACGGCATGGCATCTTTTTGCCTGCGTACTTGCGTAGCCCCTTGAACGCCTACGGAGCACCGCTGGTTCCGAGGACAAAGCACAGGAAGAGGCCACAGAGGAAGAAGAGGAGGGGGTGGAGGACAGAGGTGTGTCACAACCAGCAGTAGCATTTTGGAGGCGTGGCGGTGGAACAACCTCCAACACTACTGCACCTTGTCCTGCATCCTTCCCAGCTGCCAAAAGAGTGACCCAATGGGCCGTGAAAGAAAGGTAACGTCCCTGTCCATGCCTGCTGGACCATGAGTCAGCGGTAATATGCACCTTACCGCTGACCGCCCTGTCCAGCGAGGCCAAGACATTGCCTTCCACATGCCGGTAGAGAGCCGGAATCGCCTTCCGTGAGAAAAAGTGGCATTTGGGAACCTGCCACTGAGGAACCGCACATTGCACAAACTCACGGAAGGGGGCCGAGTCTACCAACTGAAAAGGCAACAGTTGAAGCGCTAGCAATTTAGCCAAGCTAGCATTCAACCGCTGCGCTGGGCATGTGGATGGCTGGGAGTGAACTTCTTTTGACGGTCCAGCGGCTGGGGCAGGGAAATTTGCCTGCTAGAATCGGACGTCGGTGTACTGCTAGCAGAGTGCCCGCAAGTACTTGGCTGTGACACACCTAATTCTACACCTTCATTCCTCTCAGAGCAGGTTTCAGAGAGGACTGAAGGTATAGTGGGGTTGGAGATCCCAGCTGATGCGGTGCAAGAAGAGGTCAGCTTTGTTCTTTGGTGTGGGTCTTTAAGGTAGGCTTGCCAACGAGCTGCATGGCAGGTCAACATATGTCTGGTCAAGCATGTGGTGCCCAAGCGGGTGATGTTTTGGCCACGTGATATACGCTTGAGACATATGTTGCAAACAGCAGCTATGCGATCTGATGCACTCGACTCAAAAAAGGCCCACACCAAAGAACTTTTTGAATAACGGGCAGAGGCAGCGCCCTGCACAGGCGGAGCTCTGCGGTGTGATTCCGTCGGTGTGCTGCCCTTACGCTGGTCCCCCGAGGGCATCCTGCCTCGTTGGAGATGTGCCTCCTCCTCATCCTCCTCCTCCTCCTCCTCCTCTCTCCTATTAGGCACCCACGTGGAGTCAGTGACCTCATCATCCCCTCCCTCCTCATCACTGGAGCCAATCTGGCAGTATGCTGCAGCTGCTGGAACATGACTGCCAGATTGGTGTCCTTCTTGAGCATCCACTCTCTCTGCTCTCACGCTACTGCCTTCCTCTAGCTGGGTATCATCATCAGACCCTTCGAAACGCTGGGCATCCTCCTAGAGCATGTACCCAACACTGTGCTCAAACAGTTCTGGGGACTCCTCAGGAGGACATGGTTGGTCTAGGGAAGGAGTGACTGATGATGACATTGATACCAGGGAAGAGGACGCTTTGGCAGTTGCTTTACCAGTACCCTGAGCCTGGGTGAGAGAGGATGAGGAGGATGAGGAGGGCTTGGTCATCCAATCTACCAAGTCTTCGGCATGATGCGGCTCAACACGTCCAGCTGCCGAAAAGAAGGACAAGCGTGTCCCATGGCCACGTGCTGATGGCGATGCACCGCGTCCACGACCAACACTGTTGTCTCTAGATACAGAGCCTGCTTGCCCTCTTTTATTGGCTCCTGACTGTCTGCCTCTCCTTGTTTGCCTTCCAGACATTCTAATGGCCTGCAGGGAAATGGGAAAAGCAGCAATACAGGCTAAGTTCAGGTGTAATATGGTCAGAAGGCACACTCCGCCCGCTGTAAGTGCCGCAAAATCCTGTTGGTGTAACACACCAGGAAAAAGCAGCAATACAGGCTAAGTTAAGGTGTAATATGGTCAGGAGGCACACTCCGCCCGCTGTAAGTGCCGCAAAATCCTGTTGGTGTAACACACCAGGAAAAAGCAGCAATACAGGCTAAGTTCAGGTGTAATATGGTCAGGAGGCACACTCCGCCCGCTGTAAGTGCCGCAAAATCCTGTTGGTGTAACACACCAGGAAAAAGCAGCAATACAGGCTAAGTTAAGGTGTAATATGGTCAGGAGGCACACTCCGCCCGCTGTAAGTGCCGCAAAATCCTGTTGGTGTAACACACCAGGAAAAAGCAGCAATACAGGCTAAGTTCAGGTGTAATATGGTCAGGAGGCACACTCCGCCCGCTGTAAGTGCCGCAAAATCCTTTTGGTGTAACACACCAGGAAAAAGCAGCAATACAGGCAAAGTTAAGGTGTAATATGGTCAGGAGGCACACTCCGCCAGCTGTAAGTGCCGCAAAATCCTGTTGGTGTAACACACCAGGAAAAAGCAGCAATACAGGCTAAGTTCAGGTGTAATATGGTCAGGAGGCACACTCCGCCCGCTGTAAGTGCCGCAAAATCCTGTTGGTGTAACACACCAGGAAAAAGCAGCAATACAGGCTAAGTTAAGGTGTAATATGGTCAGGAGGCACACTCCGCCCGCTGTAAGTGCCGCAAAATCCTGTTGGTGTAACACACCAGGAAAAAGCAGCAATACGGGCTAACTTCAGGTGTATAATGTGCAGGAGGCTTAGCAATAATGACACTGACACTGTCCCCTGCCTATCCTTCTCTCTCCCTGCACACAAGGTTTATCAAAGTATATGACACTGACACTCTCCCTGCCTATCCTTCTCTCTCCCTGCACACAAGGTTTAGCAAAGAATATGACACTGACACTGTCCCCTGCCTGTCCTTCTCTCTCCCTGCACACAAGGTTTATCAAAGTATATGACACTGACACTCTCCCTGCCTATCCTTCTCTCTCCCTACACACAAGGTTTAGCAAAGAATATGACACTGACACTCTCCCTGCCTATCCTTCTCTGTCCCTACACACAAGGTTTAGCAAAGAATAGATTTGACAAGATTTGACACTGTCCCTGCCTATCCTTCACTTTCCCTGCTCCAGAACACACTACACGAGGCCGCCGTGCTGGCGGCCTTTTATAGTGTGGGGCGTGTACTAAACCCCCTGAGCTATAATTGGCCACAGGCATCCTGCCTGTGGCCAATCATTGCTCTCCTCGCTGCCGGCGCTGTGATTGGCCAAGCATGCAGGGTCACAGTGCATGCTTGGCCAATCACAGCGCCGGGATTACACTGCGATGGCGCAGTGTATTGTGGGCCGTTCGCGTCACTCGAATTTGGCGCGAACGGCCCAAATCGTTCGTTGTTCGCCGAACGCGCGAACAGCCGATGTTCGAGTCGAACCTATGTTCGACTCAAACACCGAGCTCATCCCTAATTAGGAGGTATATCGCTTCACTACATGACAGGTCTAAGCCTCTGATAGTGTTTTGAAAAGAAGATTGCCAGGCTCTGTAGCTTTCAGGGCCGTCATTAAACTTGTCAAGTCCTTTTGTGACTAAATTGCATTGTGCAAAGAACTTGGCAAAGTCTACCATTGCTTGGTTAGCTGATTGTTTATTGTTATGGTGCAAATGTGGTGTGTGATCATACCTTTTAAGAGTTTCTGGTTTATGAAGGATAATTTGTAGATTCTGGTACCTTGCATGTAAGATGTCTGACGTAAGAGGTTTTGCTTTGCTTGCAGATTTGAGACTTGTCGCTTACTTGCGGTGGTGCTATGTAGCATCCTCGGTTTGTCTCCTCAACGTAGTATTTGTTGCTGCCTGGCCTGGAGTGTTGATAGATGTAGTCTGAAGTGTGGTTTAGAGGATCTTGAGGTTCAACTTCTGGACCGAGCACCCTCCTGGGTCAGCTGTGTTCACTATCGGGGTATATGGTTAATTTTAAGACCTCGGCTTCGGCTATAGTGACTGCAGCTTCTTTCTCTACAGTAAGTTTCTCTAGGTCTGCTTCTAGTAGGACTGTCTGCCTTTCCAAGGACGCTTCGTATTGTGCTTGTTGCTGCACATTTTCGGCCTCTAATTGGGCTCTCTTTTTTTTTCTGCATTTCTTGCTCAGCACAGGATCCTCTGGTTTATGAGGCTTTGGCTTTTGCACAAGCGACAGCGAGTGCATTACTTGCGGATGGGGATCTAGAGGAACCAAAGACTTAGGACCATGTTTTAGGTGAAGGTAGCTGACGCCACAACATGTTGCTTGTGGAGGTGCTTGACTATGGAAAGACTGCTATACTGCCTTATGCAAGTGGCTGCTCTGACAGTGTAGCCGGCCTCTGTATAGTCACTGGGTAGCTGCTGTATCACTAGCAATCCCTGTTACATTATTACATTAGTCTGCTTAAACTAATAACACAAAAAGAATTAAATGTTACCATGTTTTTATTGAACACACCATGTATACATTCACAGTGCAGGTGGAAAAAAGTATGTGAACCCCTAGACTAATGAGATCCTCAAGAGCTAATGGGAGTGAGGTGTCAGCCAACTGGAGTCCAATCAATGAGATGAGATTGGAGGTGTTGGTTACAGCAGCCCTGCCCTATAAAAAACACACACCAGTTCTGGGTTTGCCTTTCACAAGAAGCATTGCCTGATGTGAATGATGCCTCGCACAAAAGAGCTCTCAGAAGACCTACGATTAAGAATTGTTGACTTGCATAAAGCTGGAAAGGGTTATAAAAGTATCTCCAAAAGCCTTGCTGTTCATCAGTCCACGGTAAGACAAATTGTCTATAAATGGAGAAAGGTCAGCACTGCTGCTACTCTCCCTAGGAGTGGGCGTCCTGTAAAGATGACTGCAAGAGCACAGCGCAGACTGCTTAATGAGGTGAAGAAGAATCCTAGAGTGTCAGCTAATGACTTTACAAAAGTCTCTGGCATATGCTAACATCCCTGTTAGCGAATCTATGATACGTAAAACACTAAACAAGAATGGATTTCATAGGAGGATACAACAGAGAAAGCCACTGCTGTCCAAAAAAAAGCATTGCTGCACGTTTACATTTTGCACGAGAGCACCAGGATGTTCCACAGCAGTACTGGCAAAATATTCTGTGGACAGATGAAACCAAAATTGAGTTGTTTGGAAGAAACACACAACACTATGTGCGGAGAAAAAGAGGCACAGCACACCAACATCAAAATCTCATCCCAACTGTGAAGTATGGTGGTGGGGGCATCATGGTTTGGGGCTGCTTTGCTGTGTCAGGGCCTGGACGGATTGCTATCATCGAAGGAATAATGAATTCCCAAGTTTATCAAGACATTTTGCAGGAGAACTTAAGGCCATCTGTCCACCAGCTGAAGCTCAACAGAAGATGGGTGTTGCAACAGGACAACGACCCAAAGCATAGAAGTAAATCAACAGAATGGCTTAAACAGAAGAAAATACGCCTTCTGGAGTGGCCCAATCAGAGTCCTGACCTCAACCCGATTGAGATGCTGTGGCATGACCTCAAGAAAGCGATTTACACCAGACATCCCAAGAATATTGCTGAACTGAAACAGTTCTGTAAAGAGGAATGGTCAAGAATTACTCCTGACCGTTGTGCATGTCTGATCTGCAACTACAGGAAAGTTTGGTTGAAGTTATTGCTGCCAAAGGAGGTTCAACCAGTTATTAAATCCAAGGGTTTACATACTTTTTCCACCTGCACTGTGAATGTTTATATGGTGTGTTCAATAAAAACATGGTAACATTTAATTCTGTGTGTGTTATTAGTTTAAGCAGACTGTCATTGTCTATTGCTGTGACTTAGATCATTCCAAAAGGGTTCACATACTTTTTTTTGCAACTGTAACCCTTTGATCACCCTAGATGTTAACCCCTTCCCAGCCAGTGTCATTAGTGCATATTTTTAGCACTGATCACTGTATTAGTGTCACTTGTTCCCACAAAGTGACAGTTAGTGTCAGACTTCCTGCCATATTATCACAGTCCCACTATAAGTTGCTAATCGTCGCCATTACTAGTATAACTTTTTTTATTTTTTTATTACAGTATATATACCATAGTTTGTATACGCTATAACGTTTGTGTAAACCAATCAATATATGCTTATTGGGATTTTTTACCAAATATTGTATATAGCAGAATACAAATTTAGGATGAATTTTTTTTATTGGATATTTTTTATAGCAGAAAGGAAAATAGTTTTTTTTGTTTTTTTTCAATGGTTAAGGAGATATTTGCATTTAAAACCGGCGCCGCTGACGTCACGCGCATGCGCACTAGCGGGCCGGCTTAGTACCTGGATTTCTGAATGGAGTTAGCCGGCCCGAGTGCGCATGCGTGTGACGTCATCGCTGCTCCTGGGCCAATAACAGCGCCGGAGCGGCAATACACGGAAGGCAGAGGGGAGCAAGATGGCATCGGCGACGGAGGTGTCCGAGCACCGCTGCGGGGGCTTCGATCTCAGGTAAGTGATTCATAATGAGCTAGTATGCTATGCATACTAGCTCATTATGTCTTTGTTTTGTAGGTTGTTTAAAGAAGAAAAAAAAAGCGGGGTTTACAACCACTTTAATGTAAATGGATGTAAACTGGCATCAAACTTCCAATTCACAGGATTCAATATCTCTTGTTCCTTTATAATTTTAGGGGACACTGTGCCGTTCTATCAGTTAATGTAATACCACAACATGACAAAGATGATAAAAGCCATATAGTGTAGTATTTATTAAGACAAATCGGTTGCAGCACCAGAGTGATATAGAAAAAGCATTAGCATTCCGCCATAAACAGCATTGCCTGGGCACTTACATCAAAGCACTGCCACCTCACAGAACGGCGTGGCGGTGTCACGTCACGTGAACAGCTCTGCCCAATGTATTTCCCACCAATGTGTGTCTTCAGGGGCTTCTAGTGTCCCTGCTTGGTGGCCCTATATATGTAGCCTATGTGGAATGGGAAAGACACAATAGGAGAGGGATATTGTCGCTTACCCCAGTAATCAGAAGAATGGGAATGTACCCCAGTGGGGTTTTTGGGCAGCTGAATTCAAAAATTGATAACAATGTATGTATAAAAGGTTTGTTTATTAAAATTCAAGGAAAAAGAATGGTGGTACAAGTTAAGATATGAGCTCTGGTAACATGTAATTGAACACAGTTGCAAACACTAAAAATTGTCATACAGCTTAACACATTGTATATGGAAGCATGTGGCAATTCTAACGCGTTTCAACCCTTTTCATGGGTCTTCTTCAGAGGTTTCGGTGTTGCTATAAAAAGGTATACAAAGTAAGTTTCAAAGGTTTTCACCTAAATTGTACAATTTTTTTTAAAGTATATAAATATAACATAATCACCAGTTTATGTGTGTAGACAATAGACATTTTTTACCAGGATTTCCACTAGGAGATGCCCCAGAGTCCCAGATCACCTTCCTGGCCGTGTGATTTCCCCACGTACCGGAATATTGCTGGGAAAGACTGCAGTTTGCAAGAGTTCACCACATGGGATGAGATTCCCCAAAGGGGGGGGGGGGAGAGAGGGGCCCAGGAAGGGGACACCTGCGGAAAAGCATTTACAGCATAATTACACAGTGCATAGCATTGTGTCATTTGTATAAAACATATAAAGCGTTTGAAGTGTAGGGACAGTGTAGAAGCGGCTGCATGTATAAGTTGCACCTCCATATGTAAACAGTGTTCAAACCACACGAGAGGTATCACCGCGATCGTTAGAGCAAGAGCAATAATTCTAGCAAAAGACCCCCTCTGTAGCTCAACACTGGTAACCTGTAGAATATTTTGAATTTCGCCCACGGAGATTTTTGAGGGTCAAAGTTTGTCACCATTCCACGAGCTGGCACAATTTTGAAGCATGAAAAAAAATGATTTTAACTTGTAAACACCAAGTGTAAAAAATAGGTTTGGTCCTTAACCACTTCAGCCCCGGACCATTTGGCTGACCAAAGACCAGGCCACTTTTTGCGATTCGGCACTGCGTCGCTTTAACTGACAATTGCGCGGTCGTGCGACGTGGCTCCCAAACAAAATTGACATCCTTTTTTTCCCACAAATAGAGCTTTCTTTTGGTGGTATTTCATCACCTCTGCGGTTTTTATTTTTTGCGCTATAAACAAAAATAGAGCGACATGTATAGAATGGAAAGGATCCGAGTGGTTCTAAAGCAATATGCACCTCATCCATAAAGTGGGATTGTAACGGTGCTGAGAATAAGCTAATACAAATGAATAGATATTGTATAAAATAAATTTTTATTAAGAAAAAAATAACATAAATTTATACAAACGAAAGGGGTTCAATAAAACCAATTGAAGCAGACAGTGAACTATGTGGGTTGTTGGTGTTCCCAAATTGTATAGGGCACTGGTCACAGATGATGTCCCATCCCTATATATTTCGCCACTTAGGCTTCTTCAGAGGTTTAAACTGAGACCACCAAATCACAAACCAGCTCTAACATAAACAGATAAAGACAGGGTATGATTAGATTGGAAAAAACATTTAAAAAAAATATATATTTATACATTAATGTGTGCTGTTCTGTCATCAACCATAGAGGAGACCATCAAAATACCCACCTTCACCCAGTCAAGACGGAGGGAAGTCGCCTGTGGAGCCCCACATGGAGTGTGTATTAACCCATTCAAATAACGGGGTCGAGTGGGGGAGAGAGAGAGCCGTGTTCGGTCACAGGGGATACAGAAAATACCCGGCTGATGGGGACAAAAAGCATAAATAAATGCTGTATTCCAAAGACTAAATCAAATCGCACCTTTAAAGTATAAATATGGGGCCAAAGGGCTCAAAACGCAACTTACTCTACTTAAATGTTGAAAAGAGTAGAAAAGGAGGGGCGACCAGGAAATTGTTCTAAAAAAACAGGGCCAACGATCCCCGATGATCAGAAAGAGATCTATCGGGACATGGAGCACTGAAAATATACAAAAAATGGGTAATGAATCAGTAAACATGAGAAAAGGAGGTATTTAAAAAGGAAAGGAGGCTTGATAGAGAATGAAAAGTTTTACATAATAGACTGCCCAAGCTAACAAAAATCCCCGCGCCTATAAGGAACAGGGAGAGGGAAAAAGAAAATAAATATAATTATAACCAGGTTAGTGATATACAGTTGCAAAAAAAGTATGTGAACCCTTTTGGAATGATTTGGATTTCTGCACAAATTGATCATAAAATGTGATCTGATCTTCATCTAAGTCACAACAATAGACAATCACAGTCTGCTTAAACGAATAACTAGGGATGAGCCGAACACCCCCTGTTCGGTTCGCACCAGAACCTGCGAACAGACCTAAAGTTTGCGTGAACTTTAGAACCCTATTCAATACAATGGACTCGAACGTTCGAAATCTAAAGTGCTAATTATAAAGGCTAATATGCAAGTTATTGTCCTAAAAAGGGTTTGGGGACCCGGGTCCTGCCCCAGGGGACATGTATCAATGCAAAAATTTTTTTTAAAAACTAACGTTTTTTCGGGAGCAGTGATTTTAATAATGCATAAAGTGAAACAATAAAAAGTGAAATATTCCTTTAAATATCGTACCTGGGGGGGGGGGGGGGGGTGTATAGTATGCCTGTAAAGCAGCACTTGTTTCCCTTGCTTAGAACTGTCCCTGCACAAAATGTCATTTCTGAAGGAAAAAAAGCCATTTAAAACCACTCCCGGCAATACAGAGAAAAGTCATTGATAACAAATAAAAAATAAATGCGTGGGGGTCCCCCCAAATTCAATTACCAGGCCCTTCAGGTCTGGTATGGATATTAAGGGGGACCCTGAATCAAATAAAAAAAAAAATGACGTGGGGTTCCCCCCAAATATCCACTTTAGATTTTTCCCACTTTTACAGGGTGTTCCGCGGCTTTTCGAATTTGCCGCGAACACCCTACAAATAACACACAAAGAATTAAATGTTACCATCTTTTTATTGAACATACCATGTAAACATTCACAGTGCAGGTGGAAAAAGTATGTAAACCCTTGGATTTAATAACTGATTGAACCTCCTTTGGCAGCAATAACTTCAACCAAACGTTTTCTGTAGTTGCAGATCAGACGTGCACAACGGTCAAGAGTAATTCTTGACCATTCCTCTTTACAGAACTTTTTCAGTTCAGCAATATTCTTGGGATGTCTGGTGTGAATCTCTTACTTGAGGTCATGCCACAGCATCTCAAATCGGGTTGAGGTCAGGAATCTGATTGGGCCATTCCAGAAGGCGTATTTTCTTCTGTGTAAGGCATTCTGTTGTTGATTTACTTCTATGCTTTGGGTCGTTGTCCAGTTGCAACACCCATCTTCTGTTGAGCTTCAGCTGGTGGACAGATGGCCTTAAGTTCTGCTGCAAAATGTCTTGATAAACTTGGGAATACATTTTTCCTTCGATGATAGCAATCCGTCCAGGCCCTGACGCAGCAAAGCAGCCCCAAAGCCCCCCACCACCATACTTCACAGTTGGGATGAGGTTTTGATGTTGGTGTGCTGTGCCTCTTTTTCTCCACACATAGTGTTGTGTGTTTCTTCCAAACAACTCAACCTTGGTTTCATCTGTCCACAGAATATTTTGCCAGTACTGCTGTGGAACATCTAGGTGCTCTTGTGCAAACTGTAAATGTGCAGCAATGTTTTTTTTGGACAGCAGTGGCTTCCTCCGTGGTATCCTCCCATGAAATCCATTCTTGTTTAGTGTTTTACGTATCGTAGATTCGCTAACAGGGATGTTAGCATATGCCAGAGACTTTTGTAAGTCTTTAGCTGACACTCTAGGATTCTTCTTCACCTCATTGAGCAGTCTGCGCTGTGCTCTTGCAGTCATCTTTACAGGACGCTCACTCCTAGGGAGAGTAGCAGCAGTGCTGAACTTTCTCCATTTATAGACAATTTGTCTTACCGTGGACTGATGAACAGCAAGGCTTTTGGAGATACTTTTATAACCCTTTCCAGCTTTATGCAAGTCAACAATTCTTAATCGTAGGTCTTCTGAGAGCTCTTTTGTGCGAGGAATCATTCACATCAGGCAATGCTTCTTGTGAAAGGCAAACCCAGAACTGGTGTGTGTTTTTTATAGGGCAGGGCAGCTGTAACCGACACCTCAAATCTCATCTCATTGATTGGACTCCAGTTGGCTGACACCTCACTCCAATTAGCTCTTGGAGATCTCATTAGTATAGGGGTTCACATACTTTTTCCACCTGCACTGTGAATGTTTACATTGTGTGTTCAATAAAAACATGGTAACATTTAATTCTTTGTGTGTTATTAGTTTAAGCAGACTGTGATTGTCTATTGTTGTGACTTAGATGAAGATCAGATCACATTTTATGACCAATTTGCGCAGAAATCCATATCATTCCAAAAGGGTTCACATACTTTTTTTTGCAACTGTATATGGACATTCCAGCTTCAAAGAGAGAAGGGAAAGGGGGAAATAGCCCTCAGCAGAAAGTATATATATCACAATAATTACACTTGAATATAAGTTGTGTCAAGAAAAAAAGGGGGAGAAAGCTGGTATGCCTAGCACACACAGTTCATCTGGTTATGCAAGATAGATGCAGTTGAGACATCAAGGATAGATAATAAAAGGTAGGGTCATGGGAGAAAAAGTAGTCAGAGGCGTAGCGTGGGGGGTGCAGGGGGTGCCATGGCCCTGGGTGCGATATTTAGGGGGGCGCAATTTCAAGCCAGTGCGTGTCACTACTGGTTGCGTCCTCCTAAATTTCATTTCCTGTGTCCCCGGCCACCCGAAGCTCCGGCCACCATCTTTCAATGTCCAGCGCCCTGTGATTGGGCCATGGGGATCATGTGCAGCGTGGGGCTGGCCTGTCCGTGATCCTGAACTCCTGCCTCTGCACATGACCTCCATACGCCCAATCACAGTGTGCCGGATACTGAACAAACATGGCGGCCGCCTCCTCCTATCGTCCTGAGAGATGTCATGGCGCAGGACAAGCAGGTGAGGAGGAACACAGAATGGGGAGAGAGGCAGAGGCAGAGAAATGGAGGCAGAGACAGAGCGGCAGAGGCAGAGAGAGAGAGAGACAGAGGCAAAGAGAGCGAGAGAGTCAGAGACAGAGGCAAAGAGAGCGAGAGAGATAGAGGCAAAGAGAGAGAGACACAGGCAAAGAGAGAGAGAGAGAGAGACAGAGGTAAAAAGAGAGAGAGACAGACAGAGGAAAGGAGAGAGAGACAGGGGCAAAAAGAGAGTGAGAGAGAGAGAGACAGAGGCAAAGAGAGAGAGAGAGAGGCAGAGGCAAAAAGAGAGAGAGAGGGGTAAAGAGAGAGAGAAAAAGAGAGAGACAGAGGCAAAGAGAGAGAGAGGCAAAGAGAGGGAGAGAGACAGAGGCAAAAAGAGAGAGGCCGAGGCAAAAACAGAGAGCGAGAGAGAGCGATAGAGGCAAGGAGAGAGAGAGAGGCAGAGAGAGAGGCAGAGTGAGAGACGGGGCAGAGAGTGAGAGACGGGCTGAGAGTGAGAGACAGGCAGAGAGTGAAGTGAGAGACGGGCAGAGAGTGAGAGACAGGCAGAGAGTGAAGTGAGAGACGGGCAGAGAGTGAGAGACGAGCAGAGAGTGGCAGAGAGAGACAGAGGCAGAGAGAGGCAGAGGCAGAGAGAGAGGCAGAGAGAGAGTTACAGTAGGCAGGACAGTATAGTGGTCAGTGTAGTGTAGTGGACAGTGTAGTATTGTGGTCAGTGTAGTGGAAAAATAGTATATTGGTCAGTGTAGTGTAGTGGTCAGTGTAGTGTAGTGGAAAAATAGTATAGTGGTCAGTATAGTGTAGAGGATAGTGTAGTATAGTGGTCAGTGTAGTGTAGTGGACAGTATAGTATAGTGGTCAGTGTAGTGTAGTGGTCAGTGTTGTGTAGTGGACAGTATAGTATAGTGGTCAGTGTAGTGGACAATATAGTATAGTGGACAAAGTAGTATAGTGGTCAGTGTAGTGTAGTGGACAGTATAGTATAGTGGTCAGTGTAGTGGACAATATCGTACAGTGGACAGTATAGTATAGTGTTCAGTATAGTGTAGTGGACAGTATAGTATAGTGGTCAGTGTAGTGTAGTGGACAATATAGTATAGTGGTCAGTGTAGTGTAGTGGACAGTATAGTGGTCAGTGTAGTGTAGTGGTCAGTGTAGTGTAGTGGACAGTATAGTATAGTGGTCAGTGTAGTGGACAATATAGTATAGTGGTCAGTGTAGTGTAGTGGACAGTATAGTATAGTGGTCAATGTAGTGTAGTGGACAATATAGTATAGTGGTCAGTGTAGTGTAGTGGACAGTATAGTATAGTGGTCAGTGTAGTGGACAATATAGTATAGTGGACAATATAGTATAGTGGTCAGTGTAGTGTAGTGGTCAGTGTAGTGTAGTGTAGTGGACAGTATAGTATAGTGGTCAGTGTAGTGTAGTGGTCAGTGTAGTGTAGTGTAGTGGACAGTATAGTATAGTGGACAGTATAGTATAGTGGTCAGTGTAGTGTAGTGTAGTGAACAGTATAGTATAGTATAGTGGTCAGTGTAGTGTAGTGGACAGTATAGTATAGTGTATAGGAAAAGGAAGGAAAGGATATGAGGACAATCTGTCCTCCAGAAAGAATTCTTCAACAAGGAACTAATTATTATATACACTTTATTGTGAACCGCAATTGAATAATAGATATTTATTAGATTATAGAAAAAACACACAATATCTATTACCAAAATGTTAAAATTACACTAGTCTTAAACTATAAACAAGGGTGGCCACCCGACCGGCCATACACACCACAATCATTCACCCACTACTTTTTCAAGATAGAAAATAATTGCAATTCCGGTATTTGTCTTGTTACTGAATATTAATTTGTTTAGATTGTAGACCATGGAAAAACAATGACGAAATATACTAAATACAGTCAGTCAAATAAGAATATTTATGGATCTTGCTGTATAGTCAGAATAACATTCATGTATTCACTTGCTGACAGGCATATTTTATGCACATACTGACTCAATTGTTTGCATACTTATCTGGTGGAGGTATCATGAAGGAGGCCAGGCATTCCACAATAGATGACCCGTCAAACAAGCCTGACGGTCACAAATAAGATTTTTGGGAATTTTACCATTTGGTATATTGAAAAATCAAACCGCCTTTCAATCAGGTATAGTGGTCAGTGTAGTGTAGTGGTCAGTATAGTGGTCAGTGTAGTAGACAGTATAGTATAGTGGTCAGTGTAGTGTAGTGGTCAGTATAGTGGTTAGTGTAGTGGACAGTATAGTATAGTGGTCAGTGTAGTGTAGTGGACAATATAGTATAGTGGTCAGTATAGGTATCAGATAGGTAAGTGTTGGAATCAGGTAGGTCAGTACTATTGTATTTGAAGGGACTCAGGGAGTGCTAAAAGTCCGCAGGTTAGGGGGCGCAAATTACTTGCCTTGCCCCGGGTGCTGACAACCCACGCTACGCCACTGCAAATAGTCGCAACAATATCTGGAATGAAAGCTTGAAAGATGATTACCTGAAAGAGAAACAGATACCGTATGGTTGCCCCCTGTTTCAGCGAAGTAATGCTGGTGAGTGGCCGGCATTTTGTATCACCCGCTCGCTCGGGCGTCTGACGTCACTGAGCGAGCGTGAACGAGAGGATGCCCACTGCACATGCACCAAACAGGCACCGCGTCGCCAGGCCTAAAATCCTATCGTCTTTTTTGTCTGATGAGGCCCACACACAATCGTTTTTTCCAATGAAAAAAGTCCATCTGACTTTTTTCATCGTAAAAAACGATTGTGTGTACAGGGCATTAGTCTTTCCTATATAAAAAAAACTACCACAGACATTTAGCTAGGTACTCCAATTGTTTGGCAAATAATGTTGATTTATTTGATTCTCATGTTTATTGCATCTGACTTGATTAGCCTTTTATTGTGTTAATTATATATACACATTGTATACTTGTTGTGATGGCTCAATTCTCTTTGCTTATAGTTTTGTTATTTTTTGCTATTCCTTGTACTGTATAATATTTGTACCCCTTTTTTATGTATATGTTTGTTGTTCTGACTCTGATGGGGGCGACCGCCCCCCCATCTCTCCTCATTCCTGCGCATCACGGGGGCAGGTACACCCCCTTGGTTTGGTGCAGGGTGAGGGGTGTCCCCAGTTACAGTAATGGGGGATATTGCTTAGGGACGAATGGGAGCCTTTTCTCCCTCCCTCCCTTTTCTCCTTTCCATGTAATTTGGGTCCTGTGGTATTGAGGGCCTGGTGTTCGGTTGCATGGACGCCGAAGGGCTTCACCTCAATGAAGCCAGACTTATGCTGCATTCATTTGCTCTAACCAATGTAATATGACTGGTCCGCCGTGGCCATCAACCCCGCCCTGCTCCTCCCATATCTCCAGGCTGCACTCACATCAATCCTTTCATTGGCTGGCCATACCTGGCGGCATCAAATGACCCCATGTGAAGGTTGGCTCTGCTGACGTCATAGCGATGTTCCATCCAGCCACCAGGACTTCTGGGGATTGTAGGCCTGGCGGCGCCTGTTTAGCGCATGTGCAGTGGGCATCCTCTCGTCCACGCTCGCTCAGTGACGTCAGATGCCCGAGCAAGCAGGGGATACAAAATGCCAGCCACTCACCAGCATTACTTCGCTGGAACAGGGGGCAACCATACGGTATTCTCTTTCAGGTAATCATCTTTCAAGCTTTCATTCCAGATATTGTAGCGACTACTTGTTCTCCCATGACCCTACCTTTTATTATCTATCCTCGATGTCTCAACTGCATCTATCTTGCATAACCAGATGAACTGTGTGTGCTAAGCATACCAGCTTTCTCCCCCTTTTTTTCTTGACACAACTTATATTCAAGTGTAATTATTATGATATATATACTTTCTGCTGAGGGCTATTGCGCCCCCCCTTTCCCTTCTCTCTTTGAAGCTGGAATGTCCATATATATCACTAACCTGGTTATAATTAAATTTCTTTTCCTTTTCCCTCTCCCTGTTCCTTATAGGAGCAGGGATTTTTGTTAGCCTGGGCAGTCTATTATGTAAAACTTTTCATTCTCTATCAAGCCTCCTTTCCTTTTTAAATACCCCCTTTTCTCATGTTCACTGATTCATTACACATTTTTTGTATATTTTCAGTGCTCCATGTCCCGATAGATCTCTTTCTGATCATCGGGGATCGTTGACCCTGTTTTTTTAGAACAATTTCCTGGTCACCCCCCCCCTTTTCTACTATTTTCAACATTTAAGCAGAGTAAGTTGCGCTTTGAGCCCTTTGGCCCCATATTTATACTTTAAAGGTGCGATATAATTTAGTTTTTGGAACACAGTATTTATTTATGTTTTTTGTCCCCATCAGCCGGGTCTTTTCTGTATCTCTTTAGTAAAACTGTATGATTTTAATGTATAAAAGCATCAAAACACTCACTCTTAAGTTTTTTTTAAGCAGGCATATAGAATTTCAGTCAGACGTCCATCTCCGCTCGTATTAGCATTCTCCAGAAGTAGTAGACTCTTTCCGTGCTTGTGCTGTATGCAGGGGAGCCGGTGTGCTGTCCGAATGGGTGACCTCCAGGTCTCGATGCAGTTGCCAGAACGAGGCCTGGAGCACTAGCTAGGAGTCTGTGCTGGGTGCTGGGGCGCGGCGTGAAGCGGGATGACGTCAGGACTGTGATGCTACTCGTTTTGGCGCGTGCACACTGAGGAAATGAGAATCACGTGCGCACCTTTCTCAAGCTGTTCTGTATTGGCTGTACACAGCCTTTTTATATGCCATGGTGGTATCGCCACCTAGTGGGGCTAGATGTAAATGCACTCCAAACAATAGTGGAGCGTTACACTAGTATTGGCAATCTTAGTATGGTGCAAATACAAGACTATTAAGGGATATGTAATGAAACTAAGAGGGAGCATATAAATAATACATACAAAATATCCGGTAATACATTATATCATAAGGAAATATGTTAAAACAAATTAAACGCATAAAAAGGTTATTGGTATCCATGTACATTTACAGATAATAATCATAGCGGATCCACTAAAATCATGTATATGTTTGTGTATCTATGTTAGAGAATAGATGGAGGATAAAATTAAATAAATCATTAATACCTCCAACGTTGAGAGTATCCAATGAATAGATCCAAAACGTCTCTCGCATAATTTTTGGAATCTCTCTGCTTCTGATAGTATACTGGGGATCTTTTCGATAAAAACTTCTGGGCCATCAATAGATTTCTGATGGTACTCTGCAAAATGGCGGGGGACACTGTGCTTGTCCTTGCCTACCTCTATTTTTCTCCTATATTCGCCAAATATTTGCCGAAGGGGTCGTATAGTATGGCCCACATATAGGAGGTGGCAAGGACAAGTCAGGCCATAAACCACAAAATCCAAACCACAGTAGAAAAATTCACCTAAAGTATATGTTTTTCCTTTTGTGGTGAATAGTTTTTTGCCATGCTTGACAAAGGCACACAATTTGGACAGAGGTTTTTTGCATTGGAACATGCCTTTTAGGGGATCATATGAGTGTGTGGAGAAGAAGTGGCTTGCAATGTTTTTACTTTGCTGGGTGCTATCTTGTTCTTGAGATTAGCCACTCTTCTATAGGTTATCCTAGGAATGTCAGGTAGAATGGGTTTGAGATGGAGGTCCTCAAGTAGTAGGGGCCAGTGTTTTTTAAAAATCAATTCCATTTTTTTGGAATATGTGTGAAATCTTGTTACAAACCAGGTAGACTGATCAAATTTTTATTTTTGTCTGATGGAAGGTGCATTGTGCTCTAGGTAATGGTTATATGCCTGATTGACCAAGGATACAGGGTACTCCTTAACCTGTAGTTTATTTTTAAGGATAGTACTTTGTTCTATATAATCGGCTGTTTTGGTACAGTTACACCTCAAACGACAAAACTGGCCTTTGGGAGTATTATTTATCCATTTGTGATAATGACAGCTTTTGTAATGCAGCAAAGAATTGCCAGCCATGGGCTTAAAATTATTTTTGGCATGTATGGTTCCTTCAAAATGATATAGGTCTAAATCAAGGAAGGTGAGCCTCTCGGGATCCCAAACATGGGTGAAGGAAAGTATTGCTGTTGCAGTGTTTGACAAAATCATCGATGACACCACCATCACCATCCCAGATGATTATGATGTCATCGATGTATCGCCCATATATGCCTATGCTCCCACAAACCCATAGCCAGATTGGCATAGGAGGGCGCGAAATTTGCGCCCATTGCGGTACCCTGTATTTGTAAATAGTATTGCTGATCGAAACAAAAATAGTTGTGCGTCAAACAAAACCTAGTACATTCAAGTATGAATTCCGCCTGGCCATTGCTCATGTAGGGATTATCAGAAAGGAAATGATCAAGGGCTGCCAAACCAAAATCATGAGGGATAGATGTGTAGAGAGAATTCACGTCTAGAGATATCCAGACGTAACTGTCCTCCCACCCATAAGGCTTCAGCAGATCAAGGAGGTGAGTCCCATCTCAGATATAGGATTGTAACCCTTGGGCCAATGATTGTAAGTGATGGTCAATGTAATTTGATAGGCCAGAAGTAATGCTGTCCATCGCAGCAATGATTGGTCTGCCAGGGGGATTGGTAATGTTCTTGTGAACCTTAGGTATGTGATAAAAGTACGGTGTGAGATAATAATCTCTGCGCAAAAATGAAGCTTTGCTTTTACTGATAATGCTTTGCAAGAGTGCCAGATTGATGAGTGTGTTAATTTGGATTTTGTAATGGGGTAACGGATCAGAGCTTAATTTTGAGTATGTGAGTCGGTCACCTAATAGGCGTTCTACTTCCAAAATATAGTTGGTACGGTCTTGTATAACAATCCCGCCGCCCTTGTCTGCAGTTTTAATTATAATTTCATAATTTTTGAGAAGGGATGACAGGGCAGTGTTTTCTTGTTAGGTCAGACGGCCAAGATACGTAGTACGGGGAATGGGGTGAGAACACATCCTCTTTAGATCTGCAAAAACCATATTATAAAAGGTAATGAGGTGGGGCCCTTTAGATTGGTAAGGGTAAAATATGGATTTGGGTTTTAGAGTGGAATGTATTACCAGTGGAGAGGTGTGGAGGTGTTGGGTATATAGATCAAGCCCTGTATAGGACTCCTCATGGTACAATTGTTCAAGCATCTCAATCACATCTGTTTCAAAATCAAACTCACATGGGTCCAACACAGGCTCAGACAAAGTTGGACTCTCTACAACAGGGTTTCTCAACTCCAGTCCTCAAGGCGCCCCAACAGGTCATGTTTTCAGGCTTTCCATTATTTTGCACAGGGGATGTAATCAGTTTCACTGCCTTAGTAATTACCACAGCTGTTTCATCTGAGGGAAATCCTGAAAACATGACCTGTTGGTGCGCCTTGAGGACTGGAGTTGAGAAACACTGCTCTACAATGTCAGAGAGGGGAATGTTTTTCGCATTCTTTATTTGAAAAAATCTCTTAAGAGTCAGATTCCTTATGTACCTATTCAGATCTTTGAACAGCACAAAAGGATCTGGTTGGTTGGGAGGAGGGAAATTTAGGCCCTGGCTTAGCAATGACATCTTCGCTGAGGACAGAGTATGTTTGGATTGGTTGAAAATCTTTACAGTTTCCGATTTTGTGGACGGATTTGCCTCTAGTTCTGCCTCTGCCCCCTCTGCAGCCTCTCCTGCAAATTTTCTTTTGCTTGGTGCGGCCGGAGAGGGATTCTCCAATACAAAAGAAGAACAAGAAACAGGATTATCCAGAGCAATGTGGGAGCCAAATGTGATGGGTATGATGTCATAATGCCCCATACATCTAGAGGTGGAAGGAATTTGATAATTCTGAAGCTCGGGGTTACTTGGTTTAGAAATTCTGTTCATAAGGGAAGGTATGGGTGAATTCAAGTCATGGCTGGATGCTATATTGGGAATGGGAAGGCTATGGTTCTCAACTACCATCATAGAGATGCCTGTTTTACGTAGTTGTGAACTACTATGAGCCAATTCAGAGGAGTAAGAGATACCAAAGGCTTGGGAAATTGGTTGAGAGCACGGGCGTTTGTAAGAGACTAGGGATGAGCTTCGTGTTCTAGTCGAACCCATGTTCGACTCTTACATAGCCTGTTCGGTTGTTTGTCCAATTGCAAACATTATGGGACGTTTGTGCCAAATTCGAGTGGCGCATCACGGCCCATAATTCACTGCAGCATCGCAGTGCATTGCTGGCTGATGATTGGCCAAGCATGCACTATGACCCGCATGCTTTGGCCAATCACAGCGCAGAAAAAACGGAGAGCCATAATTGGCCAAAGCCAGGGTAGCTTTGGCCAATTATGTCACATGGGGTTTAGTACACACCCCACAATATATAAGGCCGCCTGCGTGGCGGCCTTGTGTAGTGTGTTGCGGCGGTGGTTAGAGAGAGAGAGAGAGATAGTGTAATTTAATTTGAGTTAGATAGAGCAGGCAGGCGAGACAGTTAGCAGTTAGCTGCAGTTACAGTGTGTAGAGGATATATATGCATCCTAGGTGTTGTATATATATTTATACACTGTATTCAGTTTAGCTAGATCCGTTCCTGTTATTCTCTATACTGTGACAGGCAGGCAGGTGATTGTGCTAGCTGCAGTCAGTGTTTCACTTAGTGTACTGTGTGCTTTGCATAGCGTTCACCTAAAGCTTACCTGAATACAGTTGAGTGAGTGAGTGAGTGAGTGAGAACTTGTATAGCGCTGCAAATGCGAACTCAATCGCCTCAAGGCGCTTGTCATCCAGTGTTGTTAAGATCCTTTAGAAGAGATGAGTCTTTCGTTTTTTCCGGAAGGCTCGATGGTTTTCTTCCATGCGGATGTTCGTGGGTAGCGCATTCCATAGCCTTGGTCCTTGGGCAGCAAACCTTTGTTCTCCCTTGGCTTTGTAGCGAGTCTTGGGGATGTGGAGGAGGTTTTGGTTGGTTGATCGGAGGTCGCGAGTAGTGGTGTAGTGTTTTATTTTCTCGCATAAATATTGAGGTGCGTTTCCTTGTGCGCATTTGTGGGTGAGGCAGAGGGTCTTGAATGTGACCCGATCCTTTACGGCTAGCCAATGGAGGCTTCTCAGGGATGGTGCGATTGATTCCCAGGGTTTTTTCCCTGTTAGCAGTCTGGCTGCTGTGTTTTGGATGACTTGTAGATGTGCAATCTGGTATTTGGATAGTCCTAGGTAAAGGGAGTTAGCGTAGTCAAGCCGGGAATTGATGATGGTCCCAACTACTACTGATCTGTCTTTTTCCGGGATGAAGGGGATAAGTCTTCGTAGCAGGCGGAGAAGGTGGTGAGATCCGCTGACTACTGATCCTATTTGTGCGTCCATAGTCATGTCTGAGTCAAAGATGACTCCCAGGCTTTTAACTTTGGAGCTTGGGGTTATGTTTTGTCCAAGGATGGTGGGTGGCGTTCATGTGGTCCTAGCATTTTTCTTTTGGTTAGCATGGAAAATGAGCAGTTCTGTTTTGGATCCATTAAGCTTGAGGGAGCTCTCTGTCATCCAATTGTCGATTAGTGTAAGGCATTTTTCCAGTCCGTAATATTGATGTTTTTTGTTGTTGATGCGAAAGTAAAGTTGAGTATCATCTGCATAGGAGTGATAGCGCAGGTCCTGTTCACTGATGATTTTAAAGAGTGGCCGGAGGTAGATGTTGAAGAGTACCGGTGACAGGGGTGATCCTTGAGGGACTCCGCATGTATTTGTGCGTGGTGCCGAGGTGAAGGCTCCCTGTTTCACTGTCTGGGTTTGATTTTCTAAAAAGGATACGAACCATGGTAGGTCCGCGTCTGCGACTCCTGCTACTTCGGAGAGGCGTGTGAGCAGAATTTTGTGATCTACTGTGTCAAAGGCTGAACTGAGGTCCAGCAGCACCAGGAGACACGATTCTCCGTCATCTGCTGCTTCGAGTGCGTCATCCCATATTTTGAGAAGTGCTGTTTCTGTCCCGTGGCCTGGGCGGAACCCTGATTGAAGTGAGTCCAGGAGTTTGTGGGTTTCCAAATGAAGTTGTAGCTATTGCGTTACTACTTTCTCGACGATCTTGGAGATGGTGTTCAGGCTTGTTACCGGTCTTCTAAAATTTGTGTCTTTCGGGTCGAGGTTGGGTTTCTTTAGGAGGGGTTTGATTATTCCTTGTTTAAGGGAAGTCGGCACAGTACCTTCTTTGAACGATTGGTTTATGAAGTGTGTTATGGGGGGTGCTAAGATGTCGGTACATTTTTTCAGCAGTTTTGCCGGAATGATGTAGTTCGGTGAAGTGCTATCTCGGAGGCTTTTGATGATATTTTTGGTAATGTCAATAGTAATTGGGACCAGAGTGAATTTCTTTGATTGCAGATCATTTATATGGTTCTTTTCTTCCTTTGGCTGCGTGGGGTTGTTCGATTTTTTCTGCTGAATTATTTTCCGAATGTTATCGATTTTGTCGATAAAAAAATTGGATAGTTCATTGCAGAATTCCTGTGTTTCGTTTGCTGAAGACTCCAAACAGGCAGGATTCATTGTCTGAGCCACTAGTCTGAAGAGTTCGCGGGGGCGGTTTAGGGCTTTTGCGATGGTGTTAGCAAAATAGTCTTTTTTTGCCTTGAAGATTGCTTTATGATATTTCCTGGTGAGTGCTTTGTAGGTTGTGTAGTTCTCCTTTGTTGAGTTTCTTCTCCAGGCTCCTTCTGCTCTTCTGCATTCTTGTTTCAGTAAAATAAGAGCGTCATCGAACCAGCCTGAGTTGTTTTTGTGGATAGGTGCTCTGCATCTTGGAGCAACTGTGTCTGCTGTCTGTAGCAAAGCTTTGTTCTTAACATTTCCATATTGTTCAATAGTGTGATTTTGAAAAGCTCAGAGTATAGTTTCTTCTGTGATCTTGTCCAGTGTGTTGTTGTTGATTGTATTGATTTTTGAAGGGTGGTTTTGGTCATTATAGTAAATTTGATGGCATGGTGGTCTGTCCATGGTAGAGGGCGGTTGTCCAGTGTGTTAATGTCCATATTTTGTTTGAAGATTAGGTCAAGAGTGTGACCTGATACATGTGTAGGAGTATTTATCAGTTGTTGCAAGCCTAGTTTTTCTAGTTGGTAGATGCAGGCGGTGGCGATGAGGTCTTCGGAGGAATTGGCCCAGAAGTTGAAGTCTCCAAGTAGCAGGAGATTTTTGGTTTTCATGATGTATGTCGAGAAAAATTAATTGAAAAGTGTGAGGAGTTGTGTCTTTGGTCCCGGTGGTCTGTAGCAAAGCAGTATGTGGACGGTATCCTGGGGTGTAGTTTGAAGTTGCAAGGTGAGCGTTTCCATGAAAGGCAATGAGTTCTGTAGAGTAGGTTTGATGAACGTAAGGTGGTCTTTGTAGATTACTGCTAGGCCTCCTCCTCTTTGTCCTTTTCTATGCTCTGTAAGGATGCGGTAGTTCTCCGGCACTAGTTCTGCTAGGATGGTATTGCAGTCGGGTGTTAGCCAGCTTTCCATGATGAAGAGGCAGTCTATGTTGTGTTGAGTGATGAAATCATGAATTTCCTGTCTGTGTTTGACTGCAGATCTGGTGTTGATTAGGGCACTTGATAGGTGTTGTAGTTGCCGTGGTGCTATACTGTTTTTTTCTGTTGATAGTCGACTGATTCTTAGGATTCGTTCTTTTTGCAGTTTTATTTGGATGGGAGTCGGTAGTGTTGTGGCGGAGTTCTTTAGGCTTCGGATGGTGTCGGCTGAGTATTTAATGTTGACCATGTTGAGAAAGTGTTGATAATGATGACGCAATGAGATGATGTTGATGTGGATAACGATGATGATCCCGATGGCTCTGATGTTGATGATGATGAGCGATGCGATGAGAAAGCTGCTGAGGCGTGCTAATGCTTGAAGTTGGTGTTTGATGTTGATGATGATGATGGAGATGATGATCCGATGGTGGTGATGATCCGATGGTGGTGATGATCCGATGGTGGTGATGATCTGATGGTGGTGATGATGATCTGATGGTGGTGATGCTGATCCGATGGTGGCGATGCTGATCCGATGGTGGTGATGCTGACTATCTAACCCCCCAGTTGATCCAGAGGAAGGCGAAAAACCCCAGCCAAGCACGGGCAAATAGTGCTATAGCGGGGGAAAAAATTCCTTCCTGATCCCTCTAGAGGCGATAGGGTAATCCCTGGATCAGCTAACTAATGGATGGACCCCGGTATGCTTACCTAGTTGTCAGGTTTGCCAGGACAACTAGTGATGGTGCTGAGGAGAGGATGAGGATGATGATGATATGAATGCGGATGAGGATAATGAGGCTGATGATGACGAGAATGAGGATGCAGATGATGATGAGGATGCGGATGAGGATGCGGATGCAGATGATGCTGAAAGTGAGGATGATGATGCTGCTGAGACTGAGGACAAGGATGTGGATGATGGTATTGGCAGCGTGTTTTGCTACTGTAGTTCTATATGCTACTGTCCAATTCTTGGTAGATATAGGCCCAGGTGTACCAAGATGGCCACTGGTGCCTAGACTAGGTCGGGAGAGTGCTTGAGGCCGGGCGGGTGTACCAAGATGGCCGCCACGGCCGGAGCTAGGCCAGAGCCGTGGGCTGTCCTGAAAAGGACAGGCGGCGGTGGTTGCGGCCTCGGGTCTGCTGCAGGCTGAGGGAGCTCCTATGCGGGAGACACGGCGTGCCTTAAAATGGGGGTGAGGGGGGACGATGCTGGGCTAGAGGGGGGCCGGACTAGGCCTCAGCCGCGGACTGTCTTGCCGGCGGTTGCCGGTAACGATGAATGGCGGCCCGGATGGCTGCGGTAGCGGCTTCCGACGGTAAGTGGAGAGGCTCTGGGAGTAGCTGGGAGGAGTAGGGCCAGGTGCCGGGGGTCGTGGCTTGTTAGGCAGCCCCTGTAAGGGAGGACGAAACCGTGGATGTGCCCGGGAAGCCCTGGAAGGCAGAAGGCAGGGAGCTCCTGCAACACACATCCATTCTCTACAGTAAGGAGACCCACGTTTTTGTGCGTGTTAAAACTTTTGCACAAAGCTCAACACCCATTAGTTAGTGACTAATAGTGGTGTTCTCATAATAAAACCACAGGCAGAGAGCTGCAAGCATTTTCAGTTAGTGTACTGTGGCCTCTGCACAGTTTTCACCTAAAACTAACTGAAGACAATTGCTGCTTTTCCCATACTAATACCACAGCCGGCAGTTGATTCTGATAGCTGCATTATCAGTACAGATATATATATATATATATATATATATACATCCCACCTTTGTGTGCAGGCCACGAGGCAATAAAAGAGGGCAAGCAGGCTCTGTGTCTAGAGTCTACAGTGCTGGTCGTGGACACGGTGCATCCTCATCAGCACGTGGCCGTGGGACACGCTTGTCCTTCTTTTCGGCAGCTGGCCATGTTGAGCCACAACATGCCCAAGACTTGGTAGAGTGGATGACCAAGCCATCCTCATCCTCCTCATCCTCTCTCACCCAGGCTCAGGGTACTTTGTCTGGCAAAGCGGCCTCTTCCCTTGGCTCAATGGCATCAGTCACTCCTTCCCTAGCCCCACCATGTCCTCCTGAGGAGTCCCCCGAACTGTTTGACCACAGTGTTGGGTACATGCTCTAGGAGGATGCCCAGCATTTTGAAGGCTCCGATGATGAACCCAGCTGGAGGAAGGCAGTAACGTCAGCCCAGAGAGAGGGGGTAGTAACATGAGCCCAGAGAGAGGGGGTGCCCAACAAGGACAGCAATCTGGCAGTCAGGGCCGATCCTAGGGTCACAGGCGCCTGGGTGCAAAAATATTTCTGCGCCCTCGCATGGGTGTGTTCATTATACTAACTCCTCCCCTTTACAAATGTTTCTATGGCAATGAATTAAACACAGAGATGCTCCCCTAAGCAGTCTTTGATACCCTGGGATACTCATATGATCTCTTAACAATAAACAAAATACAGGAAGAGAGTGCTCTAATGGGAACTGGAAGGGGGGTCTCTCTAACGGACACAGAGAGGGCTGTTAGAAAGAGCCCCCAGACATACTGCAGACATAGTACAGGAGATGGTGAGAGACTGCAGACATGATACAAGACATGGCCAGAGACTGCAGATATGATACAAGAGATCAATACCTCAATTGCAGCCTAGCAGTGCCCAGCAAATTAAGTCTGCCAGTGCCCCTGGATCACGCAGAGCGGCGCCAATCTTCTCAGGCTCCTTCTGTTCTGTCAGAGCAACCTGCTGTGCTGGGACCTGTAGTGCCCTAGAGGGGACTGAAGAATGCATTCCCACTATGCTGGGACCTGTAGTGCACTAGAGAGGACTGAAGAATGCATTCCCACTATGCTGGGACCTGTAGTGCACTAGAATAGAGGGGACTGAAGAATGCATTCCGACTATGCTGGGACTTGTAGTGCCCTAGAGGGGACTGAAGAATGCATTCCCACTATGCTGGGACCTGTGGTGCACTAGAGGGGACTGAAGAATGCATTCCCATTATGCTGGGACTTGTAGTGCCCTAGAGGGGACTGAAGAATGAATTTCACTATGCTGGGACCTGTAGTGCACTAGAGGGGACTGAAGAATGCATTCCCACTATGCTGGGACCTGTAGTGCACTAGAGGGGACTGAAGAATGCATTCCCACTATGCTGGGACCTGTAGTGCACTAGAATAGAGGGGACTGAAGAATGCATTCCCATTATGCTGGGACTTGTAGTGCCCTAGAGGGGACTGAAGAATGCATTTCACTATGTGGGACCTGTAGTGCACTAGAGGGGACTGAAGAATGCATTCCCACTATGCTGGGACCTGTAGTGCACTAGAGGGGACTGAAGAATGCATTCCCATTATGCTGGGACCTGTAGTGCACTAGAATAGAGGGGACTGAAGAATGCATTCCCATTATGCTGGGACTTGTAGTGCACTAGAATAGAGGGGACTGAAGAATGCATTCCCATTATGCTGGGACTTGTAGTGCCCTAGAGGGGACTGAAGAATGCATTTCACTATGCTGGGACCTGTAGTGCCCTTTGTGGGGAACTGAAGATTCCTCAGTCCCCCCACAGAGGGCACTACAAGTCCCAGCATAGTGGGCTGCCACCAGTCCTCCACACAGCATGAGGAGATTGCAGTCTTCCACCCCTCCCATACACTCACTCCCTGGGGAGAGCCCAGTAGTCATGTAGAACTCACTTACTCCAGGGCTGGTCTCTGCAGGCTCTGACAGTGACAATCATACACTCAGATGGATCTGTCTCCTCCATTGCTTAAAATTTCCCGCCACACCCCTTTCTCGTGCACAGTACTAAGCCAGGGATTGGAGTGTGGGCGGGGCAGACACAGAGGAGAGGGGCGGGAGGAGGATGAGAAAATCAATATCTCTCTCCTCTCCTGTCCCGTCTCTGCAGAAAGGGGGAGTGTGCTGGCATGGCTTTGGGGGAAAATCAACACACACAGGTGCAGCCAGCCTGTCCATCCCGCCCCGCCCTGCCATGCCATGCCCGGAGACAGCTTCTTCTCACTGAAGTTTAGCAACACTGCCCAGGCACAATCTACATCCTGGTAGTTGTTGCCTGGGAGGCGGGCACACAGCACACCTCCCTAGATTCGGCCATGAACTGTCCATGCTGTTCCAAAGCTGGGACAGTTCGGAAGTAGTTTTATTTATGCTAGGGTGACCACATTTCCAAACTGCCATTCAGGGACACCCCCCCAAAAAAGATGATTTTTGACATATTTTTTTGCATATTTTTGGGGCAGGGGCGTATGAAATCAGCGGGCCTGTGTGCAAGATCAAAAGTGGGCTCTAGGCATCAAGAAGAACAACAGAGTGGTCAGGGGGGCCGCAGAGTAGTCAGAGGGGCAGTGGGATGGACAGGGGGACCGTGGGATGGACAGGGGGACCGTGGGATGGACAGGGGGACCGTGGGATGGATAGAAGCATACCTCCCAACTTTCTGAGATGGGAATGAGGCACACCTATTAGCAAAAATATGTAGACATAGGACACGCCCCCTTTAAGGGAGAATTATACAAAAAAAAAACTGGTTAAACCCACAGGTGCTTTTTACCACTACTATTCTTTTATATTGGCTTCTGGGATTTACAAATGCAGCAATTTGGAATATGGGTTAAAGGTTTTGCTCTGTAAAATGCTTTTTAATAGATAATTAGTGCATTTTTAATACAACTATATAGATCAGACCAAAATGAGGGACAAACAAGGAGGAAAGAGGGACAGAGGGACATTGCTCTAAATGAGGGTGAAGGAGGAGGGGGGGCTGCTGCAGTGAGAGGCAAACAAGTATTGAGAGAGAAGAGACAGTGAGCAGCTGGATAGAAGGGCCGAGTGGGAGGAGTTATGTGTGCAGGGATGCAGGAAACATCTTCAGCTCTGAGGGGTTCATGCTGGGACCTGTAGTTCTTCACTTTTGGGGGGGGGGAGTCACATCCCCCAAAAGTGAAGGGTTACAAGTCCCAGCATGAACCCTGCCCTGATATCTAAGGATGTGTCCTCCTTCCATCCAGGGTGTAATCTGTCAGTGTCCTCTCCTGCCGAGTGCCGACCCCTTATGTGACCCTTATCTCCTTATTCTGCACACTTCACTAAGAGGCTCCTCCAGGCTCCAGGCTCCAGGCTGACACACACACACTCGAGTTTCTGAGAAGTGCTGAACTGTGGCTGCTGGGGGAGAGATGACAGGATTTTAACCCCGATGGATGTGTAATGTTGGTCAATCAGTGCTTTGCATGTCACTTGCCTTTCACCATCTCTTCGTTTCATCTGTGCACTGCAGTCTGTCTCAGAGGTTTCTTCTGCATGCCGCTGCCTGGCTGGAGTCCCGAACATACAGGGAGGATGTGGGTGGAGCTAAACAGAAGGTGCGGAGGAGGAAGTTAAATCTCCTCCGCTCTGATAGGTCTCTGCCTCTCTCCTGCTCTGACGTCACTGGTTGCTACACGCCAAGCGGGCGTCAAGTAGCAACCAGTTTGGGCACTGAGCCAGCGGTGTAGTAAATAAAGTAAAAATGGGTCTCTGGCTCTCTGCCAGCTAGGGGTTCACCACAGCCTGAGACAGTGACAATAAGGGGGAGGCGGGAGGGGAGCACTCTGGCACTTCAGCGCCCCCCCTCTGCAGGCGCCTGGGTGCGGTGCACGCGGCGCACCCGCCTAGGACCGGCCCTGCTGGCAGTCATGTTCCCCCAGGTGCAGCATACTGCCAGATTAGCTCCAGTGATGAGGAGGGAGGGGATGATGAGGTCACTGACTCCACGTGGGTGCCTGATAGGAGAGAGGAGGAGGAGGCACATCTCCAACAAGGCAGGATGCCCTCCAAGGGCCAGCTTAAGGGCAGCACACCGACTGCATCACACCGCAGAGCTCCGCATGTGCAGGGTGCTGCTGTCTCTGTGCGTTAATCCAAAAGATCTTTGGTGTGGGCCTTTTTTCAGATGTATGCAGCAGATCGCACCGTTGCCATTTGCAACATATGTCTAAAGCGCATCTTGCGTGGCCAAAACATCAGCCGCTTGGGCACCACGTGTTTGACCAGACATATGTCGACCTGCCATGCAGTTCGTTGGCAAGCGTACCTAAAAGACCCACACCAAAGAACAAAGCGGACCTCTCCTTGCTCCTCATCAGCTGGGATCTCCAACCCCACTATACCTTCAGTCCTCTCTGAAACCTGCACTGAGAGGAATGAAGGTGTAGAATTAGGTGTGTCACAGCCAAGTACTTGCGGGCAATCTGCTATCGGTACACCGACGTCCGATTGTACCAGGCAAATTTCCTTGCCCCAGCTGCTGCACTGCCGAAAGAAGTTCGCTCCCTGCCATCCACATGCCCAGCGGTTGAATGCTAGCTTGGCTAAATTTCTAGCACTTCAACTGCTGCCTTTTTTTTTTTTTTTTTTTTTATATATTCTCTTTATTGGTTTTCTTTCATATTCAAGTTGACAATGTACGTACTTATACAAATTTATTTTTTCCATAAAAAAAGCAGGAAGATAGCAAGATATTATCCGTATAATTTACACTCTATTACCCTCCCTCCCTCCTTCCCCCCTCCCACTTTACCATTTCTCCTTTTGGGTTTTTCTATTTACTTTTCTTCCATTTTTACACATTATTTAATATTGGTTTTATTTTCATTTACTTTTCCATATACCATTTTTCTTACTTCCTTTTTTCCTATTTTACAAGGGGTTACCCATTATTTCCAACCACGGGTTCCACACTTTTTCGAACTCTCTTATATTCCCTCTCCTGGTATACACTACTTTCTCCTTCCATATTGTTTCAGTAACAATGTTAACCCAGTCTCTTACTAAAGGGGGGTTCTCTGCCTGCTATCTTTGCGCTATTCTGGGGTCCATTTCTAACGTTGTCTTATATGTCCTATTTATGATATCAAGAACCTCTGACCAGTACCTGTATAGTTCCGGGCACCTCCATATCATATGTATCAGATCCCCTGTGCCCTGGCATCTAGGACATCTTGCATCTATTCTCCGTCCAAACTCAAACAGCCTTTTTGGTGTGTAGTATGTCCTATGTAGCAACATTAGAAATGAAAACTTCTGAGCTGGCGAAACAGTTACCAGGTGTCCACTCTCTAATACCTTTTTCCATTGCCCCTCGGATATGGGTCCTAGATCTTCCTCCCATTTCCCTTTACTTTTAAGATGTTCTGGAGCCTCAATACTTCCTTTACATAAGTACGTGTAGATCTAAGAAATGAAACCCCCAGTCCCACTCTGATTGCCCAATCTCCGAAGAATAGGAGTATTGCACCATACCGGTCCCAATCTATCAAACTGAACATTTAATGCATGCCTAATTTGAAGGTATCTGTAAAATGTATGTTTGGGGATATCGTATTCCTCTCTCAATGCCATAAAGGTTTTTAGGGTTCCTCCCTCATACAACTGGGCTAGTCTAACTATCCCCTGTACTTCCCATTCCTTGATTTTCCCCACCAACTCCAGCTCCTGAAGTTTCCTATTATCCCATAGGGGTGCGTATTCTGTTTCTCCTTCTTGTCCCCCTATTGCTTTCACAGCTTTCCATACCTTCATTACCATCTTAACCGTGGGGGATTTATTAACAAATGAATTAGCCTCCAAAGCCTCTATTACCGTCTTATGTGGTGCCCCCAGTGTCATCAGTCCCCCATTTATGTCTCCTTCTAACTCTGATCTCCCTCCTATATGCTGCAGTTGTGCTGCCAAGAAATAGCACCGTGGATGGGGCACCACCATGTTTCTCTCCTTTGTTGATAACTGTAGGGTCTGTAATTTTATCCTGGATTGTCCTCCTTTCCATATTAGTTCTCTAAATAGTGCATCAATTTTCCTAAACCATTTCTTATGTATCCATATTGGTGTATTATGCAATACATATAATAACTGTGGCATCCACAGCATTTTGATCAGGTTACATCTCCCTGCAACTGACAATGGGAGCCGCCGCCATATTTGAATTTTATTTTTAAATTTCGACAGGAGGGGAACTATGTTGTTATTTATATATTTGCTAGGGTCACATGTTATACAGTATATATTCCCAGGTATTTCATTGTATCAACTATTCCCAATTTAGGTATTTCTACTGAGGTTTGATTTACCAGAGGGTCCACTGGCATCAAGGCTGATTTCTCCCAGTTTTTAACCAGTCCTGAGAGTCTACCAAATTCTCTAAAAATACTCATTGCTTGCTTAAGTGAGTGATCTGTATCCCCTAGGAAGAGGAGAACATCGTCCGAATAAAGTGCGATCCTCTCCTCCCCAATCGGTCTCACAAATCCCTCCATTTTTGTATTCACTCTTATTGCGGTGGCTAATGGCTCCATTGCCAGTGCAAAAAGCAGTGGTGACAATGGGCACCCCTGCCTTGTGCCCCTCTCCAATTGAATCTTCCCTGAGTATTCATTATTAACTCTGACCTTTGCACTGGGGTTACTATACAAATTTTTTATCCATCTAATAAATGTTGGACCGAAACCAAATGCTTCTAAAACATGCCAAATATACCCCCACTCCAAACTATCAAACGCCTTAACCACATCTAAGGACATAACTGCTCTTGTGCCCATATTCTGTGTTGGCGTTTGTAGATTCAGGAATACCCTCCTAATATTCATGCTAGTTGATCTACTGGGGATAAACCCGGTTTGGTCTTGATGTATTAATCTTGGGATAATTTTATTTAACCTAACTGACATTATTTTGGCCAGTATTTTAGCGTCTGAGTAGAGGAGAGAAATAGGTCTATAGGATGTGGTCTCTAACGGGTCTTTCCCTTCTTTATGCAGGACTATAATTGTTGCTTCAGTCATTGAATTAGGCAGTTTCCCATCCTCCCTTGCCCAATTCAGCGCTTTAAGAAGTTCTGGTAGCAACACTTTCCCATAATGTTTATAGGTTTCTATAGGGAGACCATCCGGTCCGGGCGATTTCTGATTAGCCATCCCCACGACTGCTAGCTGTATTTCTTTGAGGGTTATTGGAGCTTCAATTCCCTCCTTCTCTATTTCAGTAAGAATTGGTATTTTTATTTTCCCAAAAAAGGTTTCCAATTCCTCCTCTCCCGCTGCAACCTGCGACTTGTATAATTTATGATAATATTCTCGACGTAATTGTAGCCGTATTATGCGATTCCAGATAATCCAGATATTGGAGACTTCTACATGCTGCCCAAAATTCACAAGCCAGGAAATCCAGGCAGACCCATTATAACAGGTATGAATACACTTACCGAACATATCTCAGGCCTTGTAGAAAACATGTTAAAACCGTTAGTCATGAACACTACTAGTTTCCTGCAAGACACCACTGATTTTCTGAACAAGCTTAACAATATACAACAACTACCACCAAATACACTTCTAGTCACTATGGATGTAGAATCTCTGTACAGTAACATCCCTCACAAGGATGGGTTGGCAGCATGTCACAGATTCTTATCATCCACACCAAACCACAAATACACGGCTGAGGATGTTACACAGCTCATCGAATTTATTCTTACACACAACTACTTCACTTTCAACAATGACATCTATCTCCAATGTATGGGTACTGCTATGGGAAGCAAAATGGCACCCCAATATGCAAACTTATTTATGGCTGACCTGGAGGACAAATTCCTGAACAGCATACAACAAAAGCCATACAGATATTATCGCTATATTGATGATATCTTCATGATATGGACTGAAGGTGAAGAAAATCTAAACCAATTCTTCTCATTGATCAACACTTTTCACCCATCTATCAAACTAAAAATGGACTATTCAAACACACATGTCAATTTCCTAGACACTACAGTATACATCAGGGATGAGAAGCTTCACACTTCCATATACAGAAAACCGACTGACCGATGCAGCTATCTTCATAGTTCCAGTTTTCATCCCCAACACACTAAACGAGCCATCATACACAGCCAGGCCATCAGATACCACCGAATTTGTTCAGACCCAGAAGTCAGAGATAAACATCTCAGAACACTGGCAGGCTCTTTCCAGAAGAAAGGATATAAAGACAAAACCATCAACAACAGCATAAACACAGCCTTGAAAACCCGAAGAGAAAATCTCCTCCAATACAAAGAGAAAAAAACAAATAACCGAGTACCTCTAGTCACCACATACAACCCAACACTAGAAGGGATCAAAAAGATAATCAAAGATTTACAGCCCATTATAACAGAGGATGAAACTCTGAAAGAAATATTCCAACAACCCCCATTATTGGCTTTCAGACAACCACCCAACCTCAGACACAAACTAATCAGCAGGAAACTTCACTCTGATTATGAAGTCACAAATAATGGAAGCAAACCCTGCAATAAAAAACGCTGCAAACTGTGCAACCAGATCAATCCATCCAAAAGTGTCACACACACAAATGGGACCTTCACCATCATGGGATCTTACAACTGTACCTCCAGTAATGTTGTGTACCTCATCCAATGCAACAGGTGTGGCAAAGGATCTTATGTTGGTGAAACAGGACAGAAGTTGCAAGCGAGGATGAATTTTCACAGACATACCATCAAGGAACATAAAGAAGAGAGTTTCTGCACACCTGTGGGACATCACTTCTCACAACCAGACCACACTATAGAAGACCTCAATGTTTTAGTTCTTAAAGGGAATTTCAGAACTATCCAGGAAAGGAAAACATTTGAACTAAGAATGATAATTCTTTTTAACACTAAAACGAATGGCCTAAATTTAGATATTGGTTTCCTTACTCATTATACTAAGGTTTTATGACCCCCTCTGTGACTAGCATCTCCCCCCTCAAGTCTATAGCTCTCCCTCTGTCTTATCTCACTAACTCTGCTGCTATCTTTATTACCATTGATTTGTATGTGTTTTTTTTCCTTTCCCTCTGAGATTTTTTTCTTGTTTTGTTTCAACATTCTGCTAAAAAAATTGTGAATCAGTACTGCTTGGACCTTGAAGAAGGGGACATACCCCGAAAGCTTGTCCTGAAAAATTCTATGTTAGTGCAAATAAAAAAAGTATCACGGACAGTTCTTAATTTTCTCTGATAATATTCTCTAAATTTATCTGTGATCACTGAGACCCGAGTGGAAATTTCTCCACTCGCTGTCCTGATTGCAGGTACTGCGGATGGGGAGGAGTTGGTTCTCACCAAATGTGCCAGCATTCTTCCGACCCTTTCCCCCTCCCCAAATGCAACTTGTTTCTGGAATAATCTCTTATGCCCCATACACACGATCGTTTTTCATGCCGTTAAAAATGCCATTTTAAAAAATGGCCATTAAAAATGATCGTGTGTAGGCTCCAGAGCATTTTTAAAGACGTGAAAAACGGCCATTAAAAATTCCGGACATGCTCTCTTTTTTCACGTCGTTTTTCATGTCGTTTTTTTTAACGACGTGAAAAACGATAGTGTGTATGCTTTCACGACGTGAAAAAAAACGCGCATGCTCAGAAGCAACTATGAGACGGGAGCGCTCGTTTTGGTAAAGCTAATGTTGGAAATGGAGATGGCACATTCGTCACGGTGGAATTAATAGCATCGTTTTAATGCTGCGCATTCCGTTCTTCTTTTGATAATGCTTTAAAATTACCTTCTTTTGATAATGACATTGAGAGTTATGCCAAACTTGTTTCTAAAGTAATTCCAAATTGCTCTAATGATTATAAAATATTATTTATAAGCCGCACCTCCCTCCTAAATAATACTAATAATAATAAAATAATGTAATTCTCCTTTTTTCTTTAAATTTTATTTAACTTTTTTTTTTTTTTGTGGCCTTTTTTTTATTATTTTGGCTTAAATTATTCTTGTGTAAAGTTACCACCACAACCTTCCAAATGTGTCTCATTTGGCCTCAGGGAGGTTTGTGTCCCCTGATAATAACAATAATATAATTTGAGATGTCCCTGCCTGCTCCCTAGCAAGCTCTCTTTTGAAATACAAATCACATAGTCAAGTATTTAAAGGGCACTAAAATTATTTTTATTTCAGAACATTAACAAATTAAAGTGGAAGGCAGCACTGGAGAGCCTGCTTGCATTTGTGCATCCCTTTGACCCCACAACAACCATCCAAGATGTCCAAACCAAAATAGAGATTAGATCCCCAAAAAAAATGAGATAAGCAGATAAGTCCTATATGTCCCCAGTCTGTGGTACTACAGCAGGCATTATTTTCTCCTCTTCCTTGTAGCCTTCTCTCCAGCCTTCTCTGCAGCCTTGGTTGGTTTCTTCCTTGGAGGCTGGGGATCAGGAGGAGAGGTTGTGGCAGGAGGAGTAGTAGGAGGAGGAGGAGGAGGTGGAGGAGTAGGGACAACCTCCGTTATGTCCGTGTACCTAGTGAGTTCACCCAGCACGCCCTTATTGATGACTTTCAATAGCAGGGTCTCACTGATTTTTTTTTGCTGCAACTCCATTTGCCCTAGTTTGTGGGCGAGGACTGCGGCAAATCCCTCATCAACAGAGGGTGCCTCTCTGAGGGCAGCTGTTGCCTCTCTGAGGAAGGCCCTGGTTTCTTCCTCCACCTGCCTACCTCTCCTTGGCCCTCGTGGTTTAACTACCAGGGGAGGCATCTGGGCTCTTGTGCTGGGCCAAGCCTCCTCCTGGGTGCCACTGGGCCCAGCCTCCTCCTGGGTGCCACTGGGCCCTGCCTCCTCCTGGGTGCCACTGGGCCCTGCCTCCTCCTGATCCCCAACATCACCCTCTTCCTGGCTCTGCTCTGGCTGTAAAAAAAGAAAGGGACATTATTTATTTTGCCACATCATCATTCACAGACATTGTTCACCTCTAGACATTGTTGAAATCAATGCCAAAAGTTATGTAATTTTCATTGATTCCGCATCCTGGTTTTGTTGTCTTGTGCACATAAAATTAGGCCACTACTGTATCTTGCTCTTCACAAACTTTATTGGTAGAAGTGTACATACCTTTAACAATACTAACATCTATTAAAATTCTACAATTTTGTACGATATAAATATAGATATCAATACTTTACCTGGCTCCATATCTCCAAATCTGCCTCCTCAAGGCCCTGATCTTGATCCTCAGAGGAAGCCAGAGCAGGGTTGACAGGAAGGCTGGAGGACTGGCTGCAGGGAAGGCTGGAGGGTTGGGTACAAGGAAGGCTGGATTGACCTCTGGGGGGAAGGGTTGAGAGAGATTCCCGCACTTCCAGCTGGTCATCCAGAAAAGCAAGCTTACTGTAGTACCACAGACTGGGTTTATAAACCTTATCTGCTGGTGCACCTGACCTCTGGGACCTCAGGACCATAGTCCTCTGGGTCCTGTATGTCCCTCTGATGGTCGCAATTTTGTTTTTGACATCTTGGAGAGTTGTTGTGGGTATCTTTGTTTGCACAAATGCAAGCAGGCTCTCCAGTGCTGCTTTCCTGGCGTCTTTATTTTTATTACCGCCACTTTTTGTTTGCCATAATATAGGGAGCTCTTGCCATTTGTCGATGAACTCCCCCATGAAGTCTGGGTTTTTAAAAGTATTCATGATATCTGTAAAAGCGAGAAACCAAAAAAATATATATATTTCAGGCAACATTCCTCAACTGTGCATTGTCTACATATTTTGAGCACACAAATCTCCTCGTCTGATGAACCTCAAAAAGTAAAATTGTTAGGTACCTTGGTCACGACGTTCGTTGCTAACTCCCTCTCCCGACAAATGAACGTATTTCCCAGACATGGATCTTCACTTGATATACACAGCGCATGCGTGAAACTCCGCACGCTTTCCCCGCCCCTGACATTCGATATTGTACTTTGCCCGCCCCTTCTCGCTCGTAGTGCTGAACAAAACATGGCGGAGACACAGGTGGCTGAGATTACCTCTACAGAGGATGAAATTACAGAGGAGCCCAAATCAAGACCCAGGAGATATAAGGCATCCAACATGTCATTCGAGGAAATGGTGGAGATGGTCGCCATTTTAAAGAAGGAGGATTATGATGCCAAGCATGGTCCGTATAAAAGGCCTAATCTGGTCAAGTCCAGAATTATGGGCAAAGTGGTCAAAAGTCTTCACCAAAAATTCGGGGTGTGCAGAACGAAGGAACAGCTCAGAAAACGATGGTCAGATCTGAAGTTGCGGGAGGCCGACCAATATAAAAGAATCAAGAAAGTTATATTAAAAAGTAAGTTTTTTTTATTTGAGTTTCCATGGTACATATTATTTTCTTGTATTCTCTCGTGTATTTTTAACTTTCATATAGTACACTGAAAGATACCATCTTTCAGGTTCGTCCGCACAGTAAACGGACGTATTAAACCTCTTTCTCCGTACAGTTCCTCAAACGATGTTTTAGGATCATCCAGTGTGAACACCCATGTATTTTGGTTTATTTGGGGGAGAAAATTTGGGCCTCACTGATTTTTTGTGTGCTAATCCAAAGGACATTTGTTCGTTTGAAAAAAACGATATGCATGGTAATGTTAAAGGGAGTGAATGCTCAGCAGCTGATGAAACATCTGAACGCAGTAGTACAAGTGTGGGCCTAAAGCCAAAAAGCTTGAGGGAGTCACACACAGGTGATCCAGTGTAGATACTTTGGGGTGTTACAATGTTTCAAATTTGTGTTCAAAATGTATATGCTCTGGTTTGGGCTATGTATCCAATCATTTGTCCCGGTTGGCACAGGGGGTAAAATTTAAAATGGAGCATGCTTCAAAAGAATGATTACAAAGTTTTTTTTCATGTTTCTTATTTTAGCAAAATTGAGTCGCTACTAATAAAACTATTCCTTTTATTTCAATCTCCCTAGGGATTCGAAAAGCTACCTCAGATGAGACGAGAATTGCAATACCTACAACAATACCCCCAGAACCCCAGGATGGAGAGGAATGTGATGTTGTGGAAGTGGAAAGTGGCACCACCACAGGTCAGAGAGAAACCAGACACATGCATGTTAAATAGATGTAGGCCTACATACTCTATCCTACATATTTCTTTTTACATTTAGGTGCAGTTCTGGCTGAAGACCCCAATAAGTTGACACATCACAGTGCCCAGATCCTGATCCAATACCTGATGGTCTGCTGTCGTGACCTCGAAAAAATTAAGGGAGACTTGCTAGAGATCAGGGCAAATACAAAGCGGGTGGAGGAAAGGCTCCAAAATATCATGGCTGTGCTTGGGCGTGTCTAATGTTTTTACACCAAATAACGTTTTACTTGCAGAGTTTTCTATGTTTTTTTTTTTTCTTTTACCCTTTAATGACTAGCACATGTTTAGCTTTTTCAAAATTTTGACAAATATAGTTTGTTTATGCATGGCTGGTCATGCGTTTTAATACACCCGAAATTAAGGGAACATCCACATTTCTAAGGAAGTTGCCCACCTAAACAAAAAAAATAAAGGTATTTTTACATAACAAATCATTGTGGCTTCATTATGTAAATGTGGTGCTGAGTGAACTAATCAATGTTTGGTGTTTACACTGACAATGAAGGCTAATTAAAAGATTGTTTAATCCACATGGCAAAACAAGTGCACTAGGTAAACCTACCAGAAACATCAAACATTATACAATAAAAAATCCAAACCAATCTTTACTCAAGATAAAGTTTTATTTTTTTGGTCTAAAATTATTATAGATTGTCTGGCATTTCAATGGCCCCCCTACCCATAAAATAGTCCACATATTGGTTACGGACCTCACGTCCGGTTGGGGGGGCCAAGCCAGGAAGGCCAGGTTCCAGGGCCACCAAAGTTTCTGCATTGATTAAAGAGGCCTCAGGCCCACTCAAAGATATATAACTCGTTGAATGCACCCTTAGGAAATTATGCAGCACACAGCACGTCATAACCACATGGTTCCATTTGTATGGGGCAAGGTGGATGGAGGTAAGGAAGAGGCGAAATCGGCTGGCCATGATCCCAAACGCATTTTCCACCACCCTTCTGGCTCTGGCCAGCCGATAATTGAAAACCCTCCTCTCAGGGGTGAGTGTGCGTTGCGGGAATGGCCTCATCAAATGGGGTCCCAGGCCAAACGCCTCATCCGCCACAAACACAAAAGGTAGTCCCTCCACATTCTGCTCCGCTGGTGGCAAGGCCAGCAGATCCAAAAGGAGCCGTTCTCCAAACTCCGTCTGGGCAAAAACTCCTCCATCAGACATCCTGCCATTCTTGCCAACGTCCACATAGAGGAACTCGTAGGTGGCCGACACCACTGCCATCATCACGACGCTGTGGAACCCCTTATAATTATAATAAAAGGATCCCGAATAGGGTGGTGGGACGACCCGAACATGTTTGCCGTCGATGGCTCCTCCACAGTTCGGAAAGTTCCATCGCTGGGCAAACTCGGAAGCCACATTCTGCCATTCATGTGGCGAAGAAGGGAACTGTGGAATTAAAGAAAGAATAAATTAATACTTGTAGTCAGAAACATTGAAAGCGGATTTCATACACACATTCATGGCCAACATTGGTAGAAACTGTTAAAAACATAAAAAATTGGAAGCAAGAAAATAAAAAAAATAAAAAAACATTATGGGGGGGGGGGGGGGGTTGAAGATGAGTTGGGAATATCACACATGAAGGCTGTAGCACTCTGTATTGAAGTTAACAAAAATAAAACATTCCTAGGCAAAATTTAGGGTGCGTTTTGGGTAAAGCACTACGATGGAACATATAATAAAAAACATGGAAATGACTAGGCAAGGTAGGTATGGCCCCAGGATAGCATGCTGGAGAGGTTAGGTAATCCAAATTTACAGGTAGGCCTCAAACCCCAAACTTTAAATAATAAAACATGGGGAGAAAGGGGACATTCCCTGCAGCTAAGAATCATGTGAATTAGGGACTGCAAATAAAGCAAATTAAAAATATCCAAAAATAAAAACCATACAATGTGAATTTTTGAAGAAGAACACTTACCTTAATATAATCCTCCTGCAAAACTTGAAGGATGGCAGAACAAGTCTCTGGTATAATGATCCCCAGAGCCTGGGGGGATATGCCTGTGGAGAACTTAAGGTCCTGCAGGCTTCTCCCAGTAGCCAGGTATCGCAACGTGGCGATGAGCCTCTGCTCAGCACTGATGGCTTCCCGCATAACGGTGTCCTGCCTGGTAATATAGGGGGACACCAAAGCCAACAGCTGCTGAAATACGGGGTCAGACATCCTGAGGAAATTCCTGAAATCATAAGGATTATTCTCCCTGATCTCCCGCAACAAAGGCATGTGACAGAATTGGTGCCGCTGGAGCAACCAATTCTTGGTCCATGAACTCCTCCTGACCCTGCTCATGGCATGGAGTCGGGATACAGCATGAACCCCTGCACCAACTACAGCACGAACTCTACGACGAGTACGTAGTCGCAACATGGCTAGATAACGGTCGGCTGAACAGAATGAACTAGAAGAACGCACGGAAGAACAGCAAGGCCTATGAAGAACAAGCTGAAAAACACGAATGTGCAGAGCAGGCCGCACTGAATAAACAGATACGAACTGACTACAAGCAGTGCTAAACAGATACGAACCCACAGGCGCAAACTGAACTCCCGAAAACGATCTTCAAAGCACGAAGACTGAAAAGCGCGAATCGTCTCTCACCAAACTTTTACTAACACGCGGTAACACGGAATTAGCAAAAGCGTCCCAAAGGGTGGCGTCATTCGAACGGAACTTCCCCTTTATAGTGCCGTCGTACGTGTTGAACGTCACTGCGCTTTGCTTGATCGTTTTTTTTAATGATGGTGTGTACGCAAGGCAGGCTTGAGAGGAAACATGAAAAAAAACGAGGAGAAAAACGTCGGTTTAAAAAATGACAGTAAAAACGATCGTGTGTACGGGGCATTATTCTCTGATTTTCTTGTTATTACCATTTTATATTCTTGTTGCTTATCCAGCCATGTTCTTTGTCGCTCAGGTGTTGGATTTTCAACATATTCCTTTTCTACATTCACTAGTTCCCACTTAATCTTATTCTCCCACTCTCTAGATACCTTTTTAATTTTAGCCACTTGTTGAATACATATACCCCTTAGGAATGCCTTCAATGTATCCCACAGCTCTCCCCTTGTCGCGGTGCCTTCATTAAATTCTATAAACTCTTTTAATTCAGCTAGTGTCTCCTCTGGGTTCCCAATTACTTCGAACCACAGTGGGTTCATCCTCCATGCTCTTATAGATCTATTCCCTTCTAGATTTACCAACACCGTCACTAGTGAGTGATCTGACACCCCTCTCGGGTGATATGCTATATCTTTTATTATCTGGGAGGCTTCCGTATTACCCAGGACTAAGTCTATCCTAGATAGGAGCTGGAAAAGCAAGAATATTGTAACACCTCCGGGTTCCTCACTCTCCATATATCAAGTAGCCCAGCTTCTTGTAGGATCTGATACAACCGGCTCTCTGGAACATTCGGTTCCCTTCCCCCTGGAAATCTATCCCATTTTTTGTTTATTACCTCATTAAAATCCCCCACTGCTATAACTGGTACCCCAGTTTTATCCATCATAAATTCCATTAATTTATATATAACCTCCATTTTAAAGGGAGGAGGTATATAAATATTTGCAAGGACATATTCTTTACTCTCTATTACACAATGAAGAAAAATATACCGCCCCTCCTCGTCGATGCTGATCTGCTTACACGTGAACACCACCCCTCTAGTAACCAATACAGACACACCTCTTGAATAAGAGGTGTGTACTGAGTGGTATTGATATTGAAACTTCTTACTTTGAATTTGTTGCTTGGTAGTTTTAGTCAGGTGTGTCTCTTGAAGACAGATCAACCCCACCTCATACCTTTCCAACATATCAAATACTGCGGCTCTCTTAGCAGGGGTGCCCAACCCACGGACATTCCAAGACCCTATTTTCATGACTCTAGGCTGCATATAAAAATCAAAACATTTAAAGATATATAGGCTAAACAAATCATGAATTTCTTTAAAGAGGTCACAAAATAGGTCACAAAGCTCCTATAATCATACACTGTACTAAAAACTTTTGTTTCCCCCCTATACCACACAGTGCAAAAATATTCTTTCCCTTTCTTTTCCCTTCTTATCCCCTTATCTTGAGGGGTTTGATTATGTGATTGTTTCCTCTTTTTCTTACTAATTTGCTTAGTTATTTTGTCATTATCCAGTGAAATCACTATACTTTGCCCCCGTGAAATTGTGCTATCTGTGTATATGTAAATTTTTACTTTTCATAAAAAAATGGGCTATATATATATATATATATATATATATGTAGCGCTACCCCCAGTTAAGAGAGCCGCTGGTTTGTTTTCGGGCCCTGTGTGCAGTACCGCCAACCCCCGGCTGGCACAGTTAGTCTAGGGCTATACTTATACCACATTCAATTGTATTGCATGAATTAATCTCTAAGCAGTAAGACAACACACTAAGGCGAGAGATTGATTATAACGGTTTTACTCTTATAGAAAATAGCATAGGTATAACATCACACATGCAACTGGCATCAATTCAGCACACTATAATGGCACTGCGCGGTACTACACCACGCGTAGTTATTATGGTGTGCGCGCCCTATGGTGCACTAAACAATATACTAACTCCCCACCCGAGTCAGGCCTGACATGGAGTAAATCTCAGTCACTTCCTATAAGGATTTCTTCGCATGCCAGCTTTCGGTGGTGCACTTGATGAAATTCTAATTTGTAATCCACAACAGGCAGTAACTTGGAACAACTATACTGGGGGGGGGGGGACACTTCAACTCTGTCCTTCTACCGGTCCCCCCTGTGGAACAGCAGATAAACGAGCTGTGGGCCTATGCAGTTCTATAGGCCTGAACACGACACAGTCTATTGGTCTGGGCAGGTGCCCGCTCACCACTCCGGACGCAATCCCAGTCCGGGACTTCCACCTGCTGTGTATCCGCACACAGCGTCTGCAACGATCGGGTCCCCGATCCAACTGATGTCCTCACTCGACAAGACAGGATCCACCCAGGCTCCGCAGTGGGGTGGAAGGCTCTTCAGAAGTCACGCAAGGCCCCAGGCTTCGGGCCTTGCACCGCAGCAGATCTGCACAGGAAGACTGGTTGCTTGCAGCGCGGTGTCCAAAGAGGCCGAGCTTCGCCTCCCCTCTTCCTTAAATAGCCCCTCCCATGAGTCTCTGCGGTGGAAACTTTCACCCTGAGGCCGGATGGGGTTCTGGGTAACGTAGTTCCGGGGCCTTAAAGGAGACCCCGCTACACACTCCCCCCACTTAAACTCTTTGGTCCCCAAAGATAACATAACCTTAAATTACAGAACGTACAACATCAATCAAAGTTTCATATGATGTCGGCAGAGGAAATTCCCACCAAAACCAAGGTAGCGAACTCCCCTGCCCACAGGACCCACTATCATCAGTATCCTGTCTAACTGTGCCAGAGAGTGAGTTGGGGTTGCCTCCCACCAAATGAACAGTGGGAGAGTCAGGGTCTTCCATACTCCTTCTGGCAGTGACCATAGTGTCTTCAGCATTCCTCCCCATTTGTGGGTAGGTTAACCTCCTGGGAGGTTTTATGGCTCTTCCCTTCCTCTGTCCTCTTGGACTTTCTCTTGAAACAGGTTCTTCTTCTGTAACTGACTTAGGAACTTCCTCTGGTTCGGGAACCTTGGATTCCCGAGCAGGGAGGTACATGGCTTCCCTTGGATCTTCCTCTGGGAGTAATTCACAGGCGCTCTCCCAAGCATCTGACCAAGGACTGGACGGGATGAACTCCGTAGCTTCTGCATTCAGTGTTTGATCTTCGGTATCTTCGTCAGGAGGAAGATCAATAGCTGAAGTTGCCGGGGCCTGGGAAGGCCAAAGCCAACTAAGTTCTTCTCCCTCATCTTCACTTATCTCTGAGTCTTCTGTATCCTCGGTTCTAGGGGTCTGAGACCGAGTGTTTGGTCTAGGAGTGTCCATAATGGACGTTGGTTCAGGGGAATGCATCATAGGGGGTATCCGAACTGCCTCAGCTAGTGGGAGTAGGTGGTTCCGATGCCAGGTCTTCAAAGACCCCAACTTCCCTTCTGGTTTAAATCTCTAAACGGGTAGGCCCGGTAGTCTTTTGCAAACAACATAAGGTTCAGGTCTCCATCTGTCTGCAAGCTTGTGTTTTCCAGGGATTCCCAAGTTCTGCAGCAACACTCTGTCTCCTGGTTGTAGATCTTGGATCCTAACCTTTAGATCAAAATTTCTCTTGTTGCATGCTCCCCTTTGCTCCGAAGCCGCCTGGGCCTGTTCATAGGCCACTATCAAATTACGTCTGAGTCTATCGACATATCCCTTGTGGGAAGCAGCAGAACAATTGTCTATGGAGGTACCAAAGGCCAGATCCACTGGCAGTCTTGCTTCTCTCCCGAACATGAGTCTATAGGGTGAGTATCCTGTAGCGTCGCTGATAGTGCTATTGTATGCATGCACAAGGGCCGCTATGTGGTTACTCCAATGTTGCTTCTTTTCACCGTTTAAAGTTCCCAGCATGTTGAGCAGGGTTTGGTTGAACCTCTCCGGCTGAGCATCACCTTGTGGATGATAGGGGGTAGTCCTTGTCTTCTTAATCCCCAAGGTATCCAGGAGCTTTTGTATCAGTCGACTTTCAAAATCCCTTCCTTGGTCTGAATGGAGCCGTTGTGGTAGCCCGTAGTGTATGAAGTATTTCTCCATAAGTACCTTGGCCACAGTGGAGGCCTTCTGGTCTTTGGTTGGGAAGGCCTGGGCATACCGGGTGAAATGGTTGGTTACTACCAGAACATTTCCTAGTCCACTCAGGTCGGGTTAGAGGCAGAGAAAATCAATGCATACCAGATCAAGCGGGCTTTGACTTTGTAGATGGCCCATTGGGGCAGCTTGATGGGGCAAAGTCTTTCTCTGGATGCATCGTGCACATGAATGGCAGTATTCCCCAACTTCAGCCCTCATGCAGGGCCAATAGAAAGGGTCCCTAACGAGTTGGAAAGTCCTTTCCGCCCCTAGGTGGCCATGGTTGTCATGCAGAGCAATCATGACAGTCTCTCTGTGTTTCTCGGGCAGGAACAACTGCCATTTGTCTTCTAGGTCATCAGAGGGGCCCCTTCGGTAGACCACCCCTTGATGCACCTGCAACCTGTCCCACTCCTTCTTTAACAGGCGAGCTTCCTTTGAAGGATGACGTAGGAGTCTGTTAGGATCCTGGTTCTCCAGTGCCTCTAGGACCAATCTCCCCATAGGGTCTTCCAATTGGTCAGATCTCAACTCCTTTTTGGACAGTTTTGGTAAGTTACCTTCCCCCAGTTGGGTTACCCCACAGTATTGCTTGGGATCTCCTACTATGGTAACCCCTATTACTTCTGCTCTTGAGCCTCCCCGGGCCTGAAGTTCAGCCCCTTGACAGAGGGCCCGCACCGCGTCGGGTGCCACTTGGGTCCAGTCTTCTATACTGCAGGTGGGGACGTGAGATCTTCAGGACAAGGCGTCCGCATCTCGATTTCCCGCCCCAGGTCTGTATTTGAGGCTGAAATTAAAGGCAGACAGCACCGCCAGCCATCTATGTCCTGTGGCGTCCAGCTTTGCTGCAGTAAAAAGGTAGGTAAGGGGATTGTTGTCCGTTTTTACAGTGAAGTCTGCCCCATACAGATAATCTTGGAGTTTGTCAACTACAGCCCACTTGAGGGCCAGGAACTCCAATTTATGAGTAGGATAGTTCTTTTCGGAGGGGGTCAGGCTTCTGCTCACATACGCAACAGGTCTCAGTTGCCCCTCATGCTCCTGGTAGAGCACTCCTCCCAAACCATCATGGCTGGCATCTACGTGGAGCTCATAGGGCTTCTTTGGGTCTGCGTAGGCCAGAACAGGGGCAGTGGCTAAGTTATTTTTCAGCATCTGGAAGGCATCTTCACACTTCTCATTCCACTGGTCCTTGACTGACTCCCCCGGCTTTCTGGGGCCCAAGTCATCCTCTTCCCCCTCCGTCTTCAGCAGCTCATTCAAGGGCCTGGCTATCCGAGCAAACACCTCCACGAACCTCCTGTAATAGGAACAGAATCCCAGGAAGGACCTGAGTTCTGTTACGGTGGTGGGCCTTGGCCAAGAGGTGACTGCCTCCAATTTTCCAGGGTCTGTGGCCACCCCTTCTTCAGACACTATGTGCCCCAGATAGTTGACTGAAGACTGATAAAATTGACATTTTTCAGGTGAGAGCTTGAGTCCTTCCTCACTCAGTCTCTTCAAAACCTTCTCCAGCCTTTCTTCATGTTCCTCCAAAGTTCTCTCGAAGACAATGATGTCATCCAAGTATACGAGGACTTCGATGAGGTTCATGTCTCCCACAGTCTTCTCCATGAGTCTTTGGAAGGTGGCTGGAGCTCCAGACAGGCCTTGAGGCATCCAGTTGAATTTGAAGAACCCTACCGGGGTTATGAAAGCCGTCTTTTCTTTGTCTTCTGGATGCATCGGGATCTGATAGTACCCGCTCTTGAGGTCCATAACACTGAACCACTTGGCTCCAGACAAGCTCTGTAGGGCATCCTCTATCCTCGGAGTGGTATACTGATCCGGTGTGGTTCTCGGTTGAGGGTCCTATAGTCTATGCACAGCCTCAATGACCCATTCTTCTTCCGGACCACCACTATGGGGGAAGCATAGGGACTTCTAGATTCTCGAATCACCCCTGTTCGCTTGAGCTCGGCGAGTTGCTCCCTCAAATCTTCGAGGTCTGCCAAAGGAACCCGCCTAACCCTCTCCCTGAAGGGCTTGTCTTCCTGGAGGCGGATTCGATGGGTGGCACTCCTAGCACACCCCACATCAAATTCATCATGGGAAAAGATCCTTTCCCACCTTGTCAACTGGGCCTTGGCTCTCTCTCTCCAAGCTATGGGCAGGTTTGGATTCTCCATGGAAAGTTTCTCCCACACAGTACTTTCTTCATCTGTCTTCTCCATATCTGATGAAGCAACTGGTGTAGCTGGGCTCACCCAACCTAGCAACAACCTGGCTGGGATCTCCATGGGACCATCCGTGGTGTTTCTGACACTCACAGGCACTTTACAGTGGGCCTTCTTCAGGGCCCTCACCGGAACCACTTCTGGGACTACTTCTAAGCCCGAGGGTTCTTCCGTTGGATCGGGTTCCAACATGACAAAGGGGCCAGGCTGCTCCCAAGTGAGTTTCACTGTGGCTTTCAGGCAGGTTACCTCACCAGGCTGCAGCACTATCCTTCTTCCCAGTCTCCTGACCTTCCCTACCCCCTCTTCTGGGGCCTTCTGTTCCAAGATCAACCGTTGATAGGCGTTCTTCAACATTGGGTGGATCTCCGTTTCTGTGGGGTTCTTCCTTCTTGTCAGTGGGGCCAGAAGTCTTCGGACCAGATCCGTGTTGGTCCCTATTATTAAGGAACTCCTGTTAGCTCCAAGCGGTCGGGGGCACACCACAGCTAAGGTGTCGAACACTTCAGCCTTTCCAGCTATGGACGGGTCAAAAGTCAGTTTTATGGGAAAATAGCCATCATAAGGGAAGCTCTCTGTCCCAATTCCCCATATCTCCAACTCTTCAATCTTCTGGATGGGTAGGTGACTCAGATGCTTGTCATAAAAGTCCCGATACAGCAAGGTCACCTGCGCCCCAGTATCCAATATGGCTCTGGTGTAAACTCCCTCCACTTGAATAGATACTATTGGGGAGGGGCCCACCAGCTTCTCTGGATACCGCTTCAAAGGGGTTTCTTTCTTTTGATCTTTGCATTCCCCTTTTTGACTTTCTTTCTTCCATTTGTCTCTGGTCTTAAGTCTCTCTTGGGCCTGGTATGCATTGATCTCCCTCCTTTTGGTGGGTGTAACTACCCGCTGAGGGACACTACTCTCTTTCTTTGGGGTGCGTTCCTTCTGAGGAACTTTGCGTTTCTTCTGATGGGTCTTGTCCACTCCTCTCATGTGCTTCTCATTCAGTTTGGAGCTCACTGGAGATGATGGGCACCCGGTTGACTCCTTCACCGGGGCCCGCTGAAGTTTTCCGGCGGCTTGCGGTTATTCATCTTTTTTTTCTTTGGGCTGGCACACACTTTGGCGAAATGGCCAGCTCCTCCACAATTGAAACAAATCACATCCCCCCAATCTTCCAGGGATGCGGGCACCGAGGAGTTGGGAAACAGGTCCCTCCTCGGACTTTCCCTCTCTGGCTCCCTTGACTTCTTTTCCATCAGGGAGGTCAGCATCCCCAACACTTGGGACATCTGCGACTTCAAGGTATCCACCTCTGCGTCTCTTTCCATTGTCATGGCCGTCCTGACCATCATGGGAGGAGGATTCACCGTCTCAACTGGTTGGCTCCTCTTCTTCTCCTCCAGCATAGCTTCTTCTTCTCTGACTACTCGGATCAAGTCAGGGTACTCCAGGCTCTTCCCGTCCTGTCTTGTACGTAGCGCCAGTGCGATGGGGTCCAGGGGCTGAGATCCTCTCATCACCTGTTGAACACGGGCCTCATCCACCTTCCGTGGATCAATCCCCTTCTTAAGGATCATCTTGTGCAATATCTTATCCAGGCGCTTCATGAAATATGACAGCTTTTCTCCTGCCTTTTGGTAGCAGTGCTCCAGCTGGTAAGTGAGCTCAGTGATTTTCTCTGTTCCACCAAACACATTCTGCAGAATGTACAGATAGTCCTGCGCATCACAGTCTGTCTTGCTCATCTTAAGGTTGTGTATGGCCTCCAGAGCAGGTCCCTTTAAGCTCTCAGCAATTCTCTGCTTCTTTCTGTGGTCTGGGACTTCCCATTCTTCTAAGGCCTGAGTGGCACCGTCTAGCCACTCCTCAAACCCCTCTTCACCTGAAGGTACAGGTTTCCTCCCTGAAAACATTCTGAGTTTTCGGTATCCTGACATTTGGTAATCTGGAGGGTCTTTCTTACACTGGGCTATAATTTCCTCTAGGACCGCGCATAGTTCGGTGCTGAGGGTGCCCTGCGGCGACCCGGGACATCTTTCTTCTCCCTTTTTACTGTTTTTGTGAGTGGCAATGCGTGTATTAGGCTATAGGTTTGATCATATGTCGCTTTTATACTTGGATTCTTACAGTCCTCTGGGACTCCATCCTTCCACTCTATCAGTGCGTGCGTCAGCGAAGAATTCGACCTGACATCCACTATCCATGCCTTCTGGTGCGGGGACAGCGACGTCACTAGCTGTTTCGCCGCTTCTTCTTGCCAGATCCCTGGGAGTTCTATACCTACTACCCCTCCTGGATCTGTGCTGACCACCTTGCACCACTTGAATACTTCCGATGGGTCCATGCTGGTACTTTTTGGCGCGTTACTTGCTGCACCAGGATCCCGGACTCAAGAGCCCCACGTGTAGCGCTACCCCCAGTTAAGAGAGCCGCTGGTTTGTTTTCGGGCCCTGTGTGCAGTACCACCAACCCCTGGCAATCTTACTCGACCCCTGCTGGCACAGTTAGTCTAGGGCTATACTTATACCACATTCAATTGTATTGCATGAATTAATCTCTAAGCAGTAAGACAACACACTAAGGCGAGAGATTGATTATAAGGGTTTTACTCTTATAGTAAATAGCATAGGTATAACATCACACATGCAACTGGCATCAATTCAGCACACTATAATGGCACTGCGCGGTACTATACCACGCGTAGCTATTATGGTGTGCGCGCCCTATGGCGCACTAAACAATATACTATCTCCCCACCCGAGTCAGGCCTGACATGGAGTAAATCTCAGTCACTTCCTATAAGGATTTCTTCGCATGCCAGCTTTTGGTGGTGCACTTGATGAAATTCTAATTTGTAATCCACAACAGGCAGTAACTTGGAACAACTATACGGGGGGGGACACTTTAACTCTGTCCTGCTACCGGTCCCCCCTGTGGAACAGCAGATAAACGAGCTGTGGGCCTATGCAGTTCTATAGGCCTGAACACGACACAGTCTATTGGTCTGGGCAGGTGCCCGCTCACCACTCCGGACGCGATCCCTGTCTGGGACTTCCACCTGCTGTGTATCCGCACACAGCGTCTGCAACGATCGGGTCCCCGATCCAACTGATGTCCTCACTCGACAAGACAGGATCCACCCAGGCTCCGCAGTGGGGTGGAAGGCTCTTCGGAAGTCACGCAAGGCCCCAGGCTTCGGGCTTCGGGCCTTGCACCGCAGCAGATCCGCACAGGAAGACTGGTTGCTTGCAGCGCGGTGTCCAAAGAGGCCGAGCTCCGCCTCCCCTCTTCCTTAAATAGCCCCTCCCATGAGTCTCTGCGGTGGAAACTTTCACCCTGAGGCCGGATGGGGTTCTGGGTAATGTAGTTCCGGGGCCTTAAAGGAGACCCCGCTACATATATATATATATATATGTAAATTTTAGTCTTTATTAAATTCCAACCCTTTTGTATTCCTTGTAGTAACTCAGTTTGATATTTTCCTACCCCATTCATCCCTCTATTCTCCCTCCCTCCTCCCTCCCACTCCCCACACCTTTCTAGGTATTCCCTCTGGGCTTTTTTTGTGACCAATCCATCCATCTCCCCACTTTCCCTTTTTATACCCACCCTAGAATCTTCCTTCCCCCCATCCCCCCACCCTCCCTCCCCGACATCCTTCAAACCACATTCTGTCTGACTGCATTCCCCAGCCATTCTTACTCCTCAAGTGACACGTACCTCCACTCCCCCTCCCATCGAACTATTTCCATCCTTCCCTAAAAGGGGAAAAGAAAGTAGGGACACCCCCAAAACAAAACAAGAAACATATCCAAAAGCAACCAAAAAATTATAATAATAATTTATAAGGGCCTAACTGTGTCTCTTTAATGAACTAAGTGTCCCTTCATCTTCTTAATAGCTCGTTCTTTTTATCTTCCAGCCATGTGTTCACTCCTTCAGGGGTGTCAAAAAAGTGAGTCCCCCCTAATGCTTCCACCCGCAACCGTGCTGGATACAATAATGCATACGTGACATTAAATGTTTGCAATCTACGTTTGACTTCTATGAAACCCGCCCTGCGCTTCTGCAGATAGGGGGAGAAATTTGGGTACATTGAGACCTTAAATTCACCATACAAAATAGTCCCCATCTCTCTACCCTTTCTCAGTAGGGTTACTTTATCCCGGTAATTAAGGAATTTCATTAGCATTGAGCGTGGATGCCCTCCTGAGGGGGGGGGGGTTTGAAGGGAACTCTGTGCGCTCTTTCTATCGAAAACTGTTGCGAAAAGCATTCTCTTCCAAATAATTTTATGAACCAACTTTCCAAAAATTCTATGGGATTAGTCCCTTCGCACTTCTCCGGTAATCCCACCAGTCTTACATTGTCCCTACGATGTCTATTCTCCATTTCATCCATTTTTTCTTCAAACGTAGTCATTTGTTCTTTCAATATTCTGCACTCTTGTTTTACCGGGTATAATTCATCCTCTATTTGTGATATCCTTCCTTCTGTTTCTGTTATCCTTTCATTTGTTCTTTGGAGCTCAAGCCGCATTGAGGTCAGCTCCTCTTTAATACCCTTCATTTGGTCGCATACCTCCCCTAGTGACTGTTTACATGCATTGACCACTTGGAACACATCATTTAATGTGGGAGTTCCCTCTGTAGAAATATTTGATACTAAGTTTATCTCAGTCCCTTTATCGACCGTAACCATATTTTTGTTATTAATATTTTTAACAGTGGCTGCTACCGCGTGTCCTTGGCTTTCCCTATCTGTTGTCCCTTTAGCCTGGACTTGTGATCCCCCTTTAACTGGGGTGTGTTCTGGGGTATGAGCAAATTTCTCCAACTTGGCTGCTCCTGCTGTGGTCTGACTGCTTTTAGCCGACCGTAGCGATTGCGGCCCCCTCTTTTCCTTGCTGCCATAATTCCTTACACACTATGTTTTATGAACTATAACATGCGGTTAACTAATAGGTAATAGCCAGACAGTCTTATATAGGATTTGGATGTAGTTTAAATGTGGGGGGGACCCATAAACAGCGAAAAAAAAAAGGCTTTATACCTCAGTACCTTGCACTGCAGCCACAGCCAACAAATCTGCCTCAAAGATAACAAAGCAGAACACACAAAAAAAAGGGACCTGGCCGCCTAGAATCGATGGTCTACAATTTCAAAAAAGGTTTCTGCAACCATAGTCCTGTGTCCCCGAAAGTGTGAAAAATTGGTTTTCTGAGCAACAATGGAACAATAGAATATGTTCAGCAAGCCTCAACCATAACAGTAATGCAGTGATGCACATACATATGCAATCTATATCAAGCGTCCTAATCCAGTCTAAGGGTATCTCAATTGTGTCTCTCCCAATGCGCACATTTAGGGTCTTCACCTAGTGCTATGGACAGGGCTCAGGGCTCCTGGATCAATCCTGTACACACAGGGCCTTACGATCTGCGGAGGGGGGGGGGAACTCCTCCGGTCCAAAATACCAGACTTATGGCTTGATTGAGATGCAGGAATCAGAGTGGGATTTTCTGTACTCACAGCCTCAGCGCCAGCAGCTCCTCGGATGCTTCCTGGTACTTCCTGGTGCTTTGCAAGTCACTCCGTGCTGCATACTGCTTTCATCTCCGTTCCGGTCCGTTCTGTTCTTTAATAATGCTGCAAGGCTCTGAGCTCTCATGGACGGCCTGAAAAGCGGTGGCTAAGAGCGGGTTACTCAGCGGGATGGTCGGCAGTATCGTCAGCTTAAGCGCTGCTTTAAATGCCTTACAATGCCGCCATCTATCTTCCCCAGCCAGGGGGTCAGCACAGCACGGTCCGCGGCTATCACAGGGTAGTCATACAGCGGACGGGAGTGGAGACACTCTCACGCTCTCTCTCTCACTCCTCACAACTCACTCCATCTGGTCACGCCCCCCATAGTCCTCAGAACTGCTGCCTTTTTAGTTGGTAGACTCTTCCCCCTTCCGTGAGTTTGTGGAATGTGCGGTTCCTCAGTGGCAGGTTCCCAAACGCCACTTTTTCTCACGGAAGGCGATTCCAGTTCTCTACCGGCATGTGGAAGGCAATGTCTTGGCCTCGCTGGACAGGGCGGTCAGCGGTAAGGTGCATATTTCCACTGACTCATGGTCCAGCAGGCATGGACCTATCTTTCACGGTGCATTGGTTGACTCTGCTGGCAGCTGGGAAGGATGCAGGACAAGGTGCAGTAGTGTTGGAGGTTGTTTCACCACCACGCCTCCAAAATGTTACTACTGGTGATTCTGACACACCTCTCTCCTCCACCCCCTCCTCTTCTTCTTCCTCCATGGCCTCTACCTGTGCTTTGTCCTTGGAACCAGCGGTGCTCCATAGGCGTTCAAGGGGCTACGCAAGTACGCAGGCAAAAAGATGCCATGCGGTGCTTGAGCTGGAGTGCTTGGGGGACAGGAGCCACACTGGGGTAGAGATTCTGTCAGCTCTGCAGGGGCAGGCTCAGAGGGGGTTGACGCCATGCCAGCTTAAGCCAGGAAAGGTGGTTTGCGACAATGGCACCAACCTCCTCTCCGCCCTCCGACAGGGACAACTGACCCATGTGCCCTGTTTGGCTCACGTCCTTAACTTAGTTGTGCAGTGGTCCTTGGGCAGGTACCCAGGCTAACAGGAGGTCCTGAAGCAGGCCAGGAAACTCTGTGGGTATTTCCGCCGGTCATATAATGCCAGTGCTCGGCTGGCTGACCTGCAAAAGGATTACAACCTACCCAAGAACCGCCTAATCTGTGACATGCCCACTAGGTGTAAATCTACGTTGGCCATGCTGCAGCGGCTGCACATGCAGCAGAGGGCCATCAATGAGAATCTGTTGCAATATGGCACCAGGACAGGGTCAGGGGAGCTTGGATTTTTTTCCCCACGCCAGTGGGCCATGATCAGGGATGCATGCACTGTCCTGGCACCATTTGAGGAGGCCATGAGGATGGTGAGCAGTGACAGTGCATGCATCAGTGACACTGTCCCTCTTGTCCACCTGTTGGAGCACACGCTGCGTGGAATAATGGACAGGGCACTTGAGGCAGAACAGAGGCAGGAAGAGGAGAACTTCCTTACCTCTCAAGGCCCCCTTTATCCAGACAGTGTTCCTGCTGGCCCAGCTATCACACAGGAAGAGGACGAGGAGGAGGAGGAGAAGGAGGATTGTGGCAGCATGGAGGTGGAGACTAGCACTCATCATCAGCAGCAGTCTTCAAGGGATCAATTACAGTCCCAAGACACCCGTGGACTTGTACGTGGCTGAGAGGAGGTGGCTGCGGATCATGTCGTCCTCAGTGACCCAGAGGACTCGGCACCGAATGCTTCAGCAAACCCACGCTGCATGACCTCCCTGATCCTGCAAAGCCTGCGCAAGGATCCTCGTATTTGTGTGATCAAAGAGAGGGATCATTACTGGCTGGCAACCCTCCTTGATCCACATTACAAAGGTAAGGTTGTGGACCTTATCTTGCCGTCGCAGAGGGAGCAGAGGATGAAGCATCTTTGTGAGGCCTTGCAGAAAGGTCTGTGCAACGCGTTCCCAGAGACTGGGAGGTTACAAATTCCTGGTCCTGGACAACGTGTTGCTGAGGCTTCGGTCAGTCAAAGAAGGAGCGGTGGAGAATGTGGCCGTCTGACCGATGCGTTCAGACAATTTTTTAGTCCTCAGCCCCAAGGTATGATCGGTTCCAGCAACCATCGCCAGCGTCTGTTTTACATGGTGCAGGAATACCTAGGGGCAAGATCAGACTTGGACACCTTTCCCACCGAAAATCATCTGGGTTACTGGGTCTTGAGGATGGATCACTGGCCAGAGCTTGCACAGTATGCAATTGAGTTACTGGCCTGTCCTACAGCCAGCGTTCTTTCGGAACGCACATTCAGTGCTGCTGGAGGCTTTGTAACCGATCACAGGGTGCGCCTGTCCACCGACTCTTTCGATCGACTGACCTTCATAAAAATGAATCAGTCTTGGATCACCGCCAGCTACCAAGCACCTGATGCTGATGCAACCGTATAATTTTTTTTAAATGTCAGATCCCTTCAAGACTGCCTATGTTGATGCTGAGTGACTATCCTGTTATGCTGAGTGACTATCCTCTTCCTCCTCAATGATCATGCTGATAGCTTGTAAGAACATTTTTGGTTCTGGGCACCGCCACCAGTGGCTAAGGCCCAATTTTTCAGCACCTGTTTGACAGGGGCGTGTATTTAAAATTTTTGATGCAATACTTTGCAGCAGGGCTCATTGCTGCGCTCCAAGTACAGTATCTGTGAGGGGTTGCAGTGTTGTGGCACCAGTGCCTAAGGCCCATGTAATTACAATTCTTGATCTAATTCACAGCAGGGCCCATTCCTGGGCCCACCAAGAGTAACTGTGAGGGCTTACAATGTTGTGGCAACTCCACCACCACCACCACCAAAGGCCCAATTTTTCTGCCCCTGTTTAACAGGGGCATGTAATTACAATTCTTGATATAATAGTTCACAGCGGGGCGTTCCAGCGCTCACCAAGAGTAACTGTGAGGGCTTAGAGTGTTGTGGCAACACCAACACCTAAGGGCCAAATTTCTGCAGAGTATATACAGCAGGCCCCTACTTTCAAACATCCAACTTACAAATGACTCCTACTTGCAAACGGAAGGAGACAACAGGAAGTGAGAGGAAATCTACCCCTAGGATTAATATGGCATCTCTCCACTGATGCTTTATCACCAATCCTTTTTTCAATAAAAAACCCAAATTTTCAAAAAACATTTGTCATTGGGATGGAAAGTGAGGTGAAATATTCTGAACAGGTGCACAGACAGCAAAACAAATGTTACAGGGGTGATAACCCCTCCCCATGTTTTCCAAAATGCTTAATATTAGATTTTTGGGCTGGAGCTACACTTAAAAAATGTACCCTGTCTTGTTTGCACCGCCTGTATACTGCTGTTCAGAGTATATAGGGCCTTTTTTTAATTTGGGTGCGGGGTTCCCTTTAATATCCATACAAGACCCAGAGTGGGCTGGGGGGGAGGGTACCCATGCCATTTTTCTCAATGATTTTCATCCATATTGCCGGGACCAGACATTACATTAAAGCCGCAAGCAGTTTTAAACACTGCAGGGACAGTTCTAAACACTGGAAACATGTGCCACTTCATAGACATACTATAGACACCCCCCAGATACGATATTTAAAGGAATATTTCACTTTTTTTCCCACTTTAACCACTTGACAACTGGGCACTTAAACTGGGCAATAACCAGACCAATTTTCAGCTTTCGGTGCTCTCACATTTTGACTGACAATTACTCAGTCATACAACACTGTACCCATATGAAATTTTTGTCCTTTTTTTCACACAAATAGAGCTTTCTTTGGTGGTATTTAATCACCGTTGGGGTTTTTATTTTTTGCGTTATAAGAGAAAAAAAGACTGAAAATTCTGATAAAAAAAATGAATTTTTCTTTGTTTCTGATATAAAATTTAGCAAATTAGTAATTTTTCTTCATAAATTTTGGTCTAAATTTATACTGCTACATATCTTTGTTAAAAATAAGTACAAATTGGTGCATATTATTTGGTCTTTGTCTAAGTTATAGAGTCCACAAGCTATGGTGCCAATATCTGAAAATTGATCACATCTGAAGTACTGACGGCCTATCTCATTTCTTGAGACTCTAACATGCCAGAAAAGTACAAATACCCCCCAAATTATCCCTTTTTGGAAAGAAGACATTTAGAAAGAGGCATTGTGAGTTTTTTTAAATTGTCATTTTTTCCCACAATTCTTTGCAAAATCAAGATTTGTTTTTTCTTTTCTTTTTTTCACAAAATTGTCATATTAGCAGGTTATTTCTCACACACAGTATATGCATACCACAAATTACACCCAAAACACATTCTACTATTACTCCTGAGTATGGCGATACCACATGTGTGAGACTTTTACACAGCGTGGCCACATACAGAGGCCCAACATGCAGGGAGCACCATCAGGCGTTTTGGAGCACCCAGGCCAATTCTGACATTTCTCTCCTACATGTAAAAATCATAATTTATTTGCTAGAAAATTACATAGAACCCCAAAACATTATATATGTTTTTTTAGCAAAGACCTTAGAGAATACAATGGTGGTCGTTGCAACTTTTTATCTCACACGGTATTTGCGCAGCAATTTTTCTGACGCATTTTTTACGGGAAAAAAACAGTTTTGTGCTTAAAAAAAAAAAACAGTAAAGTTAGCCCAATGTTTTTACATAATGTGAAAGATGAAGTTACGCGGAGTAAATAGATACCCAACATGTCACCCTTAAAAATTGAATACGGTCGTGGAATGGCGCCAAACTTCGCTACTTAAAAATCCCCATAGGCGACGCTTTAAATATTTTTACTGTTTACATGTTTTTAGTTACAGAGGAGGTCTAGGGCCAAAATTATTGCTCTCGCTCTAACGTTCGCAGAGATACCTCACATGTGTGGTTTGAACACCGTTTTCATATGTGGGCGGGACTTACGTATGCGTTCGCTTCTGTATGCGAGCACAGGGACAGGGGCGCTTTAAAAAAATATATATTTTATTGTTCATTTTACTTTATTTATTTTAGTTTGACACGTTTTTCCACAAAAATTAATTTTTTTATCACTTTTATTACTATTACAAGGAACGTAAACATCCCTTGTAATAGGAATATGGCATGACAGGTCCTCTTTACAGTGAGATATGGGATCAATAAGACCATATCATTCAGATATCCCCGCACAATGTCAAGGACATCATATGATGGCCGGCGGGCGGGAAGTCGATATTGAAGAGTATTGTAGGGTATTGCAGGGTATTGCAGAGTATTGCAGGGTATTAAGGAGTATTTCACAGTATGGGCAGGGTATTGCAGACTATTGCACAGTATGGTCAGGGTATTGTAGAGTATTGCACAGTATGGCAGGGTATTGCAGAGTATTGCACAGTATGGGCAGGGTATTGCACAGTATGGGCAGGGTATTGCAGAGTATTGCACAGTATGGGCAGAGTATTGGCAGGGTATTGCAGAGTATTGCATAATATGGGTAGTGTATTGCAGAGTATTGCACAGTATGGGCATAGTATTGCAGGGTATTGCAGAGTATTGCACAGTATGGGCAGGGTATTGCACAGTATGGGCAAAGTATTGCAGAGTATTGGCAGGGATGGCTGAGCATGGATGGCTGGATCTGTGACTGCAATTGTCACAGATCCAGCCCACAGTGCTGCTGCCATCCGCTCTCTCCCCCTCTCACACTGTACCGATCGGTACAGAGAGGGGAGAGAGGAACCGGCGTCATCACATGACGCCGGTTTGTTTACAAGTGATCGCTCCATCATTTGACGGAGCAATCACATGGTAAACAGCAGAGATCAGCGACCATTTACCGTGATCCGTGATGTGCCGGGTCCTCTGGACCCGGCGGTCACGGACACTCCCGTGTGCGCGCACCACGGGGCACGCGGGAGCGCGATTCTGGGAGGACGTCAATGTACGCCCACCCAGAGTTAAGCAACCGCCCTGTAGCCGTCATTCGGCTATGGGCTGGTTGCCAAGTGGTTAAGCATCATTAAAATCACTGCTCCCGAAAAAACTGCAGTTTTTAAAACTTTTTTTTGCATTGATACATGTCCCCTGGGGCAATAACTTGCATATTAGCCGTTATAATTAGCACTTTTGATTTTGAACGTTTGAGTCCATTGTATTTAATAGAGTTCTAAAGTTCGCGCAAACTTTCGGTCCGTTGGCAGGTTCTGGTGCAAACCGAACTGGGGGGGGGTGTTCGGCTCATCCCTACTGCCCACTTGCTTGCATATATATGTTTTAAAACAATAAATAAAGACTGAATAGATTTGGAATATTACTTAAAGAGGAACTGCAGTCTGCTCACATAATTTGTAATAAAACATCTTTGCCATTCCGAAGCTTCCCTCCAACCACTTTGCATATTAGTATTTATCGGCGTATAACACGCACCCCAAGTTTAGGAGGAAATTTTAGGGAAAAAAAACTTTTAGCAGGGAAGTTTAAGGAAAAATAACTTACATTTAAATGCAGCCTTGTCAGTGTCCATTGCAGCCTTGTCACAGTGCAGCCTTGTCAGTGTCCATTGCAGCCTTGTCACAGTGCAGCCTTGTCAGTGTCCATTGCAGCCTTGTCACAGTGCAGCCTTGTCAGTGTCCATTGCAGCCTTGCCCCAGAGTCCATTTCAGCCTTGCCCCAGAGTCGCAGTGCAGCCTTGCCCCAGAGTCGCCGTGCAGCCTTGCCCCAGTGTCGCCGTGCAGCCTTGCCCCAGTGTCGCCGTGCATCATTTTAAAATTGGCGCTGAGACTGTGCGGACGCCGCCGAGAACGCCGGGGACGCAGGGACTGGGCGGAGCCACCGCCGAGATACACATAGCCGAGTGTACTCGGCTATACTCGGCTTTTCTCGGCTCCGCTCACAGTCACGCCGAGTCCCGCCCTATGATGGACATAACACAGGTCCAATGGCGGGACTGGGCGTGACTGTGAGCGGAGCCGAGAAAAGCCGAGTATAGCCGAGTACATTTGGCTATGTGTATCTCGCTCCGCTCCGCTCACAGTCAGCGGATACAGCTCAGGGATGTCAGTATCGGCGTATAACACGCACCCACGATTTCCCCCTGATTTTCAGGGGAAAAAAGTGCGTGTTATACGCCGATAAATACGGTATACTGTGATTATGTACTTGCCACCAAGTATGCTGCCGAAATCTCCCTTCATTGTCTGGCTGCAACCATTTTAACCACGTCAATACAGGGCACTTATGCCCAGACCAATTTTCAACTTTCAGTGCTCTCACACTTTGAATGCCAATTACTCAGTCATGCAACACTGTACGCAAACAGAATTTTTATATTTTTTTTTTTCATACAAATAGAGCTTTCTTTTGGTGGTATTTAATCACCACTTAGTTTTTTATTTTTTGCAACATAAGTGAGAAAGAGCAAAAATTGAGAGAAAAAAAAACACTTTTTTTTTGTTTCTATGATAACATTTTGCAAATAAGTAATTTTTGTTCATAAATTTGTGCCCAAATTTTTACTGCTACATATCTTTGGTAAAAATAACCCAAATTATTGTGTATTATTTGGTCTGTGTGAAAGTTATACAAGCTATAGTGCAAATCATTGAAAATTGATCACACCTAATGTACTGACAGCCTATCTCATTTCTTATGGCTCTGAAATGTCAGAGCAGTACAAATACCCCCCAAATGACCCATTTTTGAAAATTAGATAGCCCAAGGTATTTAGTAAGAAGCATGGTGAGTTTTTTTAAGTAATTTTTTCCCACAATTCTTTGGAAAATTAAGACATTTTTATTTATTTATTTTTCACAAAATTGTCATAACAAGTTATTTCTCACACACAGCATATGCATACTTCCAATTACACCCCAAAATACATTCTGCTGCTCCTCCTGAGTATGGCGATACCACGTGTGTTACTTTTACACAGCCTGGCCACACAGAGAGGTCCAACATGCAGGGAGTCCTAGGAGCATAAATTACACCTCTAATTTCCTAATGACCTATTACATTTTTGAAGGCCCTGGAGCACCAGGACAATGGAATTACCCACAAAATTACCCCATTTTGGAAAGCAAACACCCCAACGTCTATTCTATGAGGCATTATGAGTCTTTTGAACGGTTCATTTTTTTCCACAAGTCTTCGGAATATGTGAAAAGAAAATGAAAACCTATTTTTCTTACACAAAGTTGTCAATTTATAAGATATTTCTAACACATAGCATGTATATAGCAAATATTACACCCCAAAACATATTCTTCTACTCGTCCTGAGTATGGTGATACCACATGTGTGAGACTTTTACAGCCTGATCACTATTGATGAGCCGAACAGCAGAACATGCGAACAGGCAAAACATTTGTTCGAACACGTGAACACCGTTAAAGTCTATGGGACACGAACATGAAAAATCAAAACTGCTAATTTTAAAGGTTAATATGCAAGTTATTGTCATAAAAAGTGTTTGGGGACCTGGGTCCTGCCCCAGGGGACATGTATCAATGCAAAAAAAAGTTTTAAAAACGTCAGTTTTTCGGGAGCAGTGATTTTAATAATGCTTAAAGTGAAACAATAAAAGTAAAATATTCCTTTAAATTTCATACCTGGGGGGTGTCTATAGTATGCCTGTAAAGTAGCGCATGGTTCCCGTGTTTAGAACTGTCCCTGCACAAAATGACATTTCTAAAGGAAAAAAAGTCATTTAAAACTAACGCGGTTATAAAGAATGGTCGGGTCCCGGCAATACAGATAAAAGTCATTGAAAAAAACAGCATGGGTTCCCCCCCAGTCCATTACCAGGCCCTTTGAGTCTGTTATGAATATTAAGGGGTACCCCATATCAAAATAAAAAAAAAGCGTGGGGGTCCCCCCAAAAATCCATACCAGACCCTTATCCGAGCACGCAACCTGGCAGGCTGCAGGAAAAGAGGGGGGGCGAGAGAGTGCCCCCCCCTCCTGAACCGTACCAGGCCACATGCCCTCAACATGGGAAGGATGTCCCTATGTTGATGGGGACAAGGGCCTCATCCCCACAACCCTTGCCCGGTGGGTGTGGGGGTCTGCGGGCGGGGGGCTTATCGGAATCTGGAAGCCCCATTTAACAAAAGGAGACCCCCAGATTCCAGCCCCCCTATGTGAATTGGTAACGGGGTACATTGTACCCCTACAATTTCACAAAAGAAAGTGTCAAAATGGTAAAAACCACACAGACACAGTTGGGATAATTCCCTTATTACAAAAAGAAAAAAAAAAAAGAAAGAAAAAATTCCAACGATGTAATCCTCTGAGCGATACGGAGAAAAAAAAAGCCGACTCGATCATCTCTCTATGGGAGGTACCCACGGAATGACGCTCTCCCTCTGTGACAGCTCTTTTATAGCTAGGGCGGGGCCACCCGTCACGTGTGCGGGTGAAATAGCTGCAGGTCCATAGCAGAAAATCTGTAGTTTATAGGTCTGTTTATCAAGAGGTAACATCCCCCAGGGTTCTGTACTGGGAAAAGGGCCTGTGGGTCCTAATAGATGACAGGCTCAGCAATGGCATGCAATGCAAATCTGCTGCAAGCATAGCAAACAGAATATTGGCACGCATTAAAAATGGGATTAACTCCAGAGATAAAAGAATAATTCTCCCACTTTACAAGACTCTGGTCTGGCCACACCTAGAGTATGCTGTCCAGTTCTAGGCACCAGTCCTCAGAAAGGATGTGCTGGAACTGGAGAGAGTCCAGAGAAAACAAATAAAGGGACTGGAGGACCTTAGTTATGAGAAAAGGTTACGAGAACTGAACTTATTCTATCTGGACGCTTGAGAGAGTATATGACTTCAACAATGTACAAATACCGTACTGGTGACCCCACAATAAGGATAAAGCTTTTCTGTGAAAGGGAATTTAATAAGACACGTGGCCATTCACTAAAATTAGAAGAAAAACGGTTTAACCTTAAACTGCGTAGAGGGTTCTTTACTGTAAGAGCGCTTAGGATGTGGAATTTTCTTCCACAGGCAGTGGTTTCAGCGGGGAGCATTAATAATGAAAAAAAAAAACTATTGATAGACACCTGATTGACCACAACATACAGGGATATACAATGTAATACTGACATAAAATCACACACATTGAACAGGTTGGACTTGATGGACTTGTGTCTTTTTTCAACCTCGCCTACTATGTAACTATGTAACTATGTAACTATGTACTATGTAACATTTTGCCTGGTAATAGTCAGATAGTGGCTGGCCCAGGCTAGGGTAACTGTTGCAAACTCAGTTGCCAGGCTTTTGATCCTAGCCAACCCACCTGTTCTATAAAAAGAGGGAAGGCTTAGGTCCAAAGCACCTGGTTCTTCGTCTTGTACTGGTCAATTCTGTTCATGGAATCGGGACTGCTGCCGAAGACATCAGGATTTTTGGGGACATCCAAGTCATGGAAATGCCATAATGGACTTTCAGCTCACAAAGTTATGATTGGGCTGCCACACTGCTTCAGTTAGAGTCAGGGGAAAAATGTTGTTCATATTGGACTGTTATGCCACACTTCTTCAGTAAAGTACATTAACCGTCATGAGCCTGGTCTGAAGTGATGGTGGTGATTCTGGCGTATCTAAAGAATCAGGGTCTGTAAAGTACAATGAGGTATAAAGTAACACCACTACAAATGGTTAACTCGGCAAGACAAGGAGAGGAGCACAGTAAGCTATGCAAACCTTACAAGAAGACCTCAATAAAATAAGGGAGTGGGCTACTACATGACAAATGGGGTTTAATGTTGAAAAATGTACAGTAATGCATTTGGGTGCTAAAAACTTGAATGCAAGTTACTCGCTAGGGGGAGAACCTCTGGGACAATCTAGGATAAAAACAGATCTGGGGGTCCTAGTAGATTATAGGCTCAGCAATGGCATGCATTGCCAAGCTGCAGCAAGTAAAGCTAGAAGAATATTAGCATGCATGAAAAAGGGAATTCACTCAAGAGATAAAACTATAATCCTGCACACATTATAAAACTCTGGTTTGGTCACATCTGGAGTATGCCCTGTAGTTCTGGTCACCAATCCTCTGGAGGGAGGTGTGGAAACTGGAGAGAGTCCAGAGAAGGGTTAGTTAATAAGGGGCCTGGAGGACCTCAGTTACGAGGAACGTCTACAAACATTAAACGTATTCTTTCTGGAGAATAGATACTTGAGAGGAGATATGATATACAAATACCTTAATGGTAATTCTATCATAGGGATTAAACTATTCAGTCCCAGGTAATGTAATAAGACAAAGGGCCACAGTTTAACCTTAAACTGCGTAGGGGGTTTTTCACTGTCAGGGTGGTAAGGATGTGGAATTCAGTTCTACAATTGGTGGTGTCAGTGGGAAGTTCTGATAGTTTAAAAAACTCTTGGAAGGCGCATATGCGGCGGCTCCATGGACGATCACAAGATCTGAGTGCTCCGCACCACTCCAGCCTACACTCTCCGCCGCAGCTAACAGCAGAGGAGGATTCCCTGGATCGGGCACCCCATCACCCTCCGAGGACCTGGGACACCCACCCGCATGATCGGGGGCACAGAGAGATGGGATTTATCCCGGCAACTTAATCCCGGTCCTCAGGCCGAGGCCTCCGCCAAAATGGCGGCCATTCCAACCACACGAGGCCTGATCCAGGATCCAGAGGAATCCATCGCTGATCCAGTGGACCAAGATACAAGCACAGCAGGTAAGCATCCTCCAACAGTGAGTAACCAACAGCTCCCATTTGTATCCCCCACATCCACTGAATCGCTGCTTGGCAGGACCCCGGACGGCATCCCCCTTACACCTATGGAGGATTTTACCATTACCCCCGACCATCCAGGGCCTCATACCAGATCTCTCCCGTCTACCCCCACAGACTTTTCATCTTTAACCACTTAACGACCGCTCAGTGTACATATACGTCGGCAAAATGGCACAGACAGGCACAATCACATACCTGTACGTGACTGCCTTCGTATGGGTGGGGGGTCCGATCGGACCCCCCTCCGGTACAGTGAGCGGTCGGTATCGCTCCGGAAGTGATCCGTGATGAGGGGGCGGCCATTGGTTTCTGGCCACCCCCTCACGATCGCTCCTGGCGAATCAAATGCTTCCTCTGCCTGTGTAATGTATACACAGGCAGGAGGAAGTGATGTCATCTCTCCTGCGGCGCTCACATATACCGGAGCGCCGTGGAGAGAAGACATCAGGTTAGTGCACAAACAGTACACTGACACCAGGACACATAGGCACACGATCGCTCCCCCAGTCACCCCCAGATCACCCCCCCCAGATCACCCCCCAGCCCCCAGTCACAGTGTCACTGATTGCAGTGATCATTTATTTACTGATCACTGCAAACAGTGACATTTGTAACTGTAAAAGTGTCAGGGCAGTTAGTTTTAGGTCCAGGGTAGCCCCCTAACCCCCCTAATAAAGATTTAACCCCTTGATCGCCCCCCAGGTAACCCTTTCACCCCCTAGCACCACTGTGACTAAGCAATCGTTTTTCTGATCGCTGTTTTAGTGTCGGTGATGCCGCTAGGTAGTCAGTTATTTTTTTAGTTTCGCCGCCAAATTTTTATAGCGTCAGGTACCCCCATATATTACCTAATAAAGGTTTAACCCCTTGATCGTCCCCCAGGTAACCCTTTCACCCGCTTTTGCCAGTGTCACTAAGCGATCGTTTTTCTGATCGCTGTATTCGTTAAGCTGGTGCCGCTAGGTAGTCAGTTATTTTTTTAGGTTCGCCGCCAGTTTTTTATAGCGTCAGGTACCCCCATATATTACCTAGTAAAGGTTTAACCCCTTGATCGCCCCCCCAGGTAACCCTTTCACCCCCCTTTGCCAGTGTCACTAAGCGATCGTCTTTCTGATCGCTGTATTAGTTATGCTGGTGCCGCTAGGTAGTCAGTTATTTTTTTTAGGTTCGCCACCAGGTGTTTATAGCGTCAGGTACCACCATATATTATCTAATAAAGGTTTTAACCCCCTGATTGCCCCTAGGGTTAACCCTTTAACCAGTGATCACCGTATAAGTGTCACTGGTGACACTGGTTAGCCAGTTAGTTATTTCGTTATTTAGGTTCCCCGTCAGGTTTTTATATAGCGTCAGGTACCCCCATATATTACCTAATAAAGGTTTTAACCCCCTGATTGCCCCTAGTTAACCCTTTCACGCTGGTTAGTTAGTTTGCTTTTTATAGTGTCAGGGCACCCGCCGTATATAACTCAATAAAGGTTTAATCCCCTGATCGCCTGGCGGGTGATATCAATTAGGTTTTAGCGTCAGAGAGGGTCTGCGTCACACCCCAGGCAGCGTCAGGTTAGTGCTAGTAGCGCTAACACCCACGCGTGAAGCATACACCTCCCTTAGTGGTATAGTATCTGAACAGATCAATATCTGATCAGATCTATACTAGCGTCCCCAGCAGTTTAGGGTTCCCAAAAACGCAGTGTTAGCGGGATCAGCCCAGATACCTGCTAGCACCTGTGTTTTGCCCCTCCATCCAGCCCAGGCCACCCAAGTGCAGTATCGATCGATCACTGTCACTTACAAAACACAACACACATAACTGCAGCGTTCGCAGAGACAGGCCTGATCCCTGTGACTCCAGTGCTGTAGGAGGTGATTTCACCACCACAGTTAAAAAAAAAGAGCATATATGCCGAAGCATGGGGGCAGCAGGGATGGAGGAGCGTTTTTGCTCCTAATGTCGTGTACATACGGTCGAAATTTCGACGGAGGCTTGCCCGTGGAAAAGTCTGATCGTGTGTACGTGGCATAACTTTTGCAAGAGGATGCCCCCATGCTTCGGCATATATAAATGGTGCATGTATGCCCATCATTAGAAGTGGGTGGATGAAGGGAGGTATTCTAATGGTGGGCATACCGACCGATCAATCTCTTTTTTTTTTCGTTCACCCAAAAAGATTATAATACATGTCCAACAAGGACCAGCAACGTACTGGTATGTTGCTGGACTTTGAATGGTTATACCAGAATGATGCCTGCCGGTTTAGGTATCATCTTGGTATCATTCTTTTCAGCCAGCGGCCGGCTTTCATGTAAAAGCAATCCTAGCAGCAAATTAGCCTCTGGACTGCTTTTACAAGCAGTGGGAGAGAATGTCCCCCCGGGATATTAAAAGATATTAAAAGCGCCATTGGGAAATTGGGAAAGCATTTTATCACACCGATCTTGGTGTGGCCAGATGCTTTGAGGGCAGAGGAAAGATCTAGGGTCTAACAGACCACAGTTTTTTCAAAAAAAGAGTACATGTCACTACCTATTGCTATCATAGGGGATATTTACATTCCCTGAGATAACAATAAAAATGATTAAAAAAAAAAATATGGAAGGAACAGTTTAAAAAAAAAAATAAAACACCCCTGTCCCGCCCTGCTCTTGCGCAAAGGCGAACGCAAGCATCGGTCTGGCGTCATGTGTAAACAGCAATTGCATCATGCATGTGAGGTATCACCGCGAAGGTCAGATCGAGGGCAGTAATTTTAGCAGTAGACCTCCTCTGTAAATCTAATGTGGTAACCTGTAAAGGCTTTTAAAGGCTTTTAAAAATGTATGTAGTTTGTCGCCACTGCGTGTTTGTGGGCAATTTTAAAGCATGTCGTGTTTGGTATCCATGTACTCGGCCTAAGATCATCTTTTTTATTTCATCAAACATTTGGGCAATATAGTGTGTTTTAGTGCATTAAAATTTAAAAAAGTGTATTTTTTCCCCAGAAAATGTGTTTGAAAAATCGTTGCGCAAATACTGTGTGGAAAAAAAAATGCAACACCCACCATTTTAATCTGTAGGGCCTTTGCTTTAAAAAAATATATAATGTTTGGGGGTTCAACATAATTTTCTTGCAAAAAAAATAAAAAATTTCATGTAAACAAAAAGTGTCAGAAAGGGCTTTGTCTTCAAGTGGTTAGAAGAGTGGATGATGTGTGACATAAGCTTCCTAATGTTGTGCATAAAATGCCAGGACAGTTCAAAACCCCCCCAAATGACCCCATTTTGGAAAGTAGACACCCCAAGCTATTTGCTGAGAGGCATGTCGAGTCCATGGAATATTTTATATGTTGACAGAAGTTGCGGAAATTTTTTTATTTTATTTTTGCACAAAGTTGTTGTTGTTAAACTAAATGATATATTGCTCAAACATGCCATTGGAATATGTGGAATTACACCCCAAAATACATTCTGTTGCTTCTCCTGAGTACAGGGAAACCACATGTGTGAGACTTTTTGGGAGCCAACCGCGTACAGGACTCCAAAAACCAAGCACCGCCTTCAGGCTTTCTAAGGGTGTAAATTTTTGATTTCACTCCTCACTGCCTATCACAGTTTCGGAGGCCATGGAATGCCCAGATGGCACAAACCCCCCCCCCCCAAATGACCCCATTTTGCAAAGTAGACACCCCAAGCTATTTGCTGAGAGGTATAGTGAGTATTTTGCAGATCTCGCTTTTTGTCACAAAGTTTTGAAAATTTAAAAAATAAATAAAAAATTACCGTACTTTCTTAATTTTCAAAAACAAATGAGAGCTGTAAAATACTCACCATGCCTCTCAGCAAATATCTTGGGGTGTCTACTTTCCAAAATGGGGTCATTTGGGGGGGGGGGGGTTTGTGCTATTTTGGCATTTTATGGCCTTCAAAACTGTGATAGGAAGTGAGGAGTGTAATCAAAAATTTGCGCCCTTAGAAATCCTGAAGGCGGTGCTTGGTTTTCGGGGTCCCGTACGCGACTAGGCTCCTAAAAAGTCCCACACATGTGGTATCTCCAAACTCAGGAGAAGCAGCAAAATGTATTTTGGGGTGCAATTCCACATATAACCATGGCATGTGTGAGCAATATATCATTTAGTGACAAATTTTTGTAATTTTTTTTTTTTTTGTCATTATTCAATCACTTGGGACAAAAAAAAAAAATATTCAATGGGCTCAACATGCCTCTCGGCAATTTTCTTGGGGTGTCTACTTTCCAAAATGGGGTCATTTGGGGGGGTTTTGTACTGCCCTGCCATTTTAGTACCTCCAAGAAATGAGATAGGCAGTCATACATTAAATGCTGTGTAAATTCCAGAAAATGTACCCTAGTTTGTAGACGCTATAACTTTTGCGCAAACCAATAAATATACTCTTATTGACATAAAGATATGTGGCTGAATACATTTTGGCTTAAATGTATGACTAAAATTGAGTTTATTCGATTTTTCTTATAACAAAAAGTAGAAAATATAATTTTTTTTCAAAATTTTCTGTCTTTTTCCATTTATATCGGAAAAAAAAAAAAATCGCAGAGTCAATCAAATACCATTAAAAGAAAGCTCTATTTGTGGGAAGAAAAGGATGCAAATTTTGTTTGGGTACAACATTAAATCATCAATCCAACAAAGTAAATTAGTAAAAAACAAGGTAAAAAATTTATATATATTGATATATATAAAAAAATGTGTAGAAGGAGTTAATATAGAGAACCTTCTATTCCCAGAAATCTCCAACCAATGTTCATTTAACGAGTGTGTGTTAAAGTGTCCACCAAAAAATTAATTATAGATGATCAGCTCCACTAATTTTCGTATGGGTAGGAAAATATCCAAGGGTAGCTCTTATTCCATATAATTTCGATGATAGGGGATAATCATAAAGCCGCTTACCAGATTGATGGGACCTCGGTTTACAGAGGTCTCAAAAGCGTGTGCATCTGCCTGCCGGCACCGAAGGTATCCACCTACTCCTTATCCCAAGGGATCTCTCCTCGCTCCACCAGCCGATCAGATGTCCACCACACAGGATCCAAGGTAAGCAAAGATAGAGATTGCTCCAGGTGTACTCCTAGGAGTTTATTCAACTCAGCAGGAAGGGATTGAATGAAAAAGACTTCATAGTGCAGTATTTCAAAGAAATTCCAATTGATTTATTAAAAAAATCACTACAAAACCAAGACAAGTCCACATCCAATCCACAATTCATAAAAAAGGTATATATATAAAAGCAGGAACAAAACAACAAAAAAAAAAACGAGGGTAAAAAATAGAAAATATCCGAATATCAGTCAGAGAACAAACACTGACTGCATCAATGAACAAATACGTGATGACGTTTAGGGATGTATGCTCCACCCGACGCGTTTCCCCAAAAATGGCATTAACTGGGAACGGAGGCTAATTCCCAGTGTCATCACTTCACGTATATATACTCACAAGGCAGTCGTGACACCAGAAGCTACATTTCTCAGATGCAGCCTTGTAGTCACCAGATTGGTAAACTGAATCCAGTATATTATAAATTCAATACATACCAAAAAAAAATCTTCAGCTCAATAGGACAGATAATTAACATATTATAAACGTTGAGAAAATATATATAATAATATATATAAAAATGGTTTTAAAATTAATTAATTGTTCAAATTAACCTCTAAACACTAAAATACAATTTGATAAAGTGGTGTAGAGGAAGGATGCAGATGTATGTATTAAGTTATATGCTACCTAAAAAAACATAAAAAATATATGAAAAAATATATATAAAAAAATATATCAATTAGTAACAAAAATAATTTAATATTATGTTACTATTAAAAAAGATGGTTGATTTTAAAAGGATGGTTGATTTAAAAAAAAAAAAAGATTTTAAATCCTAAACAAGGCACATTTAAAAATGGGAATTAATATGCTATTTATTATCAATAAAACAATTTATATCCCATTCTATGTTTAAACCCAGGGGATTGTAACATTGGAGGTCGTGTATCCATCTGGTTTCACGTCGGGATATATGTCTCTTCAAATTATCCCCCCTCCAATGGGCAGTATATTTCTCTATGGCCACTACTGTCACCAAAGAGGTATCCCTATCATGATGTGTACGAAAGTGCTTGGATACACTGTGTCCCACAAATCCTCATCTGATATTCCCAAGATGTTCTCCTATTCTAATATTCAGGGCTCTTGTTGTTCTGCCAACATACTGCAATTTGCAAGGACAGGTTAGGAGATAAATAACTCCCACCGTCCCACAGGTAATAATATCTTTGATTTTATATGTTTTAGATGTCACCTGAGATGTGAAGGAGGTGGTTCTAATAGTCTGAGAGGTTTTACACACCTTACACCTCCTACACGGAAAAAAACCTTTCATGTCCCCAAATAAACTGATTTTAGGAGGTATGTCTCAATGGCACTGGGTGCCAACTTATCTTTGAGAGATAGAGTTCTCCTATAAACAATATTGGGTTTGGTAGGTAGGACTGATCCCAGGACCCTATCCCCCTTAAGAATTTTCCAATGTTTCTTCATGGTTTTATTAACCCACCAATGACGTGAGGAGAAGTTGGTAATAAAGGCCCATTCAAACCCTCCATTATCCTCTATGTTCCTTACTTTAGGTTTCAAAAGTGTTTCTCTCTCCATGCTGTTAACTTTGGCAATGTCCATCTCCAGGGTATTGGGATCATACCCCTTATCTATGAAGCGATTTTTGATGATATCTACCTGTGTTTTAAAATCCTCCATATGTGAACAATTCCTCTTTATCCGCTGGAACTGGCTCTTGGGTATTGCTTTTAACCAGTTGGGATGATGACAACTACCCATTGGTATATATCCATTTTTATCAGTAGGTTTAAAGAAAGTTTTGGTAGTTAGCCTGCCCTCTTCTTTCATAACCACCAGATCCAGAAAGTTCACCGAATAGATATCAGCTTCATATGTGAACCTAATACCCCATTGGTTGGTGTTGATAGTTTCCATAAACAATTTCAGGGATTCAAGATCACCTTTCCAAAGGAAAAAGGCATCATCAATGAATCTTCGCCAGTATAATAATTTGGGACATCTCCATGAAAAAATGTGATCATTCTCCCATAAGGCCATAAAAAGATTGGCGATGCTGGGAGCGAATTTCGCTCCCATCACCACGCCTGTTTGTTGCAGAAAATATTGCCCATCATAATAAAAGTAATTGTGCTCCATCGCAAATTTGAGAAGTTTCAAGACGAATTCCATCGTAGGTTTATCCACTGACTTGTCTTTATTCAGGAAATACCTAGCCGCTTGGAACCCCAATACATGGGGAATATTGGTATATAGGGAAGAGACGTCTGCTGTAACGAGTAGTACATCATCCTCAATGTGAAGTGTAGATATTTCATTCATTAGTTGCATGGAATCCTTCAAAAAGGCGGGGGTTTTGGTGACCACAGGCTGTAGGAAAAAATCAACATACTTTCCAATTCTAGATGTGAGAGACTCAATGCCGCTCACAATCGGTCTACCGGGTGGACGAATTAGATCTTTATGTATTTTGGGTAGGTAATAAACAATTGGCATCTTAGGTGCCAAAGGTATTAGGTATTCCATTTCTTTCTTGTTTAGAATACCCTTTCTAAAACCATCCTGTACCAATCCATCCAACTGCTTCTTATATCCTAGAGTGGGGTCACGTCTAAGGATAGTATATGTATCCCGATCAGCCAATAGTCTATTCATCTCTTACAAATAATGGGATCAGAGAGGAAGTATCTTTTGATACTAAGCTTCCTCATGTATTTTTGTAAATCGACAAACATCTGGAATTTATTTAATCCTTGTCTGGGTGCAAATTTCAAACCTTTATTCAAGGTGATCTGTTCTGTTTCTGTCAACTCTATCCCACTCAGATTGAAAATTCCTTCACTGTTTATCTTCTTTTTTTCCTTGGAGTTCCGTTTTCCTCTGCATCCTCTCTTAGTCTTCCTTTTATGTTCTGTCCTTTCCCTAAAAAACTATTCGATTTATTCCTAAGAGGGGCTGGGTTACCTGATCCCTCATATGATCTGAGGTGATCTTCTCGTGACGGCCCCTGTCCACCTCTTATGTACTCTCCCTCATACTCATGCTGAGGGTCCTGTAGGGAGCTATAGCGATTCTCTACCCTCAAATCATATTTCCAGGGACCCGTGGGTGAGTTATATGGACCTTCATACTGTTCATTCCAATATGGTCTTTTTTGCATAGGATCTTCATATCTCCCCGTATGGTCCATTTGTGATGGTCTCCCTGGAGGGTAACTATGTTGATTCTCATAGTTTTGAGGGGTATGGGGAGGTCCACTTCCTCTATTATGGCTCGCTTGTTGTGGTCTACCTGAATTTTTTGGATAGTTATTTGCTGAAGGATGTAGGGTCTTAGGGGGGTAGTTATTTCTCTGGGGGACATTCGCTCCTTTTTTCCTTATCTGCTGTGTAGAGCGTCCACCTCCTCCCTTTACCTGACCCATATCATGATACTGTGGAATTTGTGGGTCTACCCCCCCTCTATTTTCTTCTAGGGGAGGGTGAGATTGTACTCCGCTTGAAGCTTCCATATTCTCAACCCCTGAGTTCTCCATATCAGTAACGTAAATGTCCCTATATAATTCCTGCCATTTAAAGACGTTATTAGTTTTGTAATCTTCCACGTCTCTTAAATATTTCTTTCTCTTTTTTACCCGTTGTTCCTCCTCCTCCTCTGTCATAATGTCTCTTAATTCTTTGGTATAAACCTGATATAAACCTTCTTTGTTGAAAGGTATAAGTTTATCCCTAATTTCATTTATTTCTTGTTGCAATTTGGCAGCCTTACTCTGCTTTCTTACTATTAGAAAACTAATAAAGGCCAAACCCACATCATTAAAATAGATTAACCATTCTTAAAGGTCCTTATCTGCTTTATCAGGGTACACGTGCCACCGCAAGCTTCTCGGGATCATCTTTTCTTTTAAGTACCTTTCCAGGAAGATGATATCCCAGGTGGTGTGTAATTCAGCAATCAGGACATTTTTAAGCCTCATAAAAATCCCTCTTATATTGTCTGTTTCCAGAGTAGTCTGGTCAAAAACCTCCTCCGGATAAATTTTCCTATTTTAATAGTATTCAAAAATATCCATATTAAAAAAGGGAAAACTGATAAAAAACTAAAACAATATCTATTAATATATAATATAGTTACCCTCCAGGGAGACCATCACAAATGGACCATACGGGGAGATATGAAGATCCTATGCAAAAAAGACCATACTGAAATGACCAGTATGAATGTCCATATAACTCACCCACGGGTCCCTGGAAATATGATTTGAGGGTAGAGAATCGCTATAGCTCCCTACAGGACCCTCAGCATGAGTATGAGGGAGAGTACATAAGAGGTGGACAGGGGCCGTCACGAGAAGATCACCTCAGATCATATGAGGGATCAGGTAGCCCAGCCCCTATTAGGAATAAATCGGATAGTTTTTTAGGGAAAGGACAGAACAGAAAAGGAAGACTAAGAGAGGATGCAGAGGAAAACGGAACTCCAAGGAAAAAAAGAAGATAAACAGCAAAGGAATTTTCACTCTGAGTGGGATAGAGTTGACAGAAACAGAACAGATCACCTTGAATAAAGGTTTGAAATTTGCACCCAGACAAGGATTAAATAAATTCCAGATGTTTGTCGATTTACAAAAATACATGAGGAAGCTAAGTATCAAAAGATACTTCTTCTCTGATCCCATTATGAGGAATTCTGTCCCCCAGAAAAAATCTGAAAATATTAGTGCAGTGAAGTCTAAGGGAACGGGTCTGAGGAATGCGTCCCTTTTTAACCCCCCTGGGAAACCAGCTGCCAGTATTTCTGTTTTTAAGGAGATGGTTCTAGAAGATCTACGAAAGGCACATTTTAGGAATGAAAGCCAAAAAGATATCCAGGAAGGCGTGGAATCCCTATGTCAAAAGAAGGAACTAATCATATGTCCTGCAGACAAAGGGGGGGGGGGGGGGCATTGTGCTTCTTAGGAAGCAGGATTATTTGGAAGAGATGAATAGACTATTGGCTGATCGGGATACATATACTATCCTTAGACGTGACCCCACTCTAGGATATAAGAAGCAGTTGGATGGATTGGTACAGGATGGTTTTAGAAAGGGTATTCTAAACAAGAAAGAAATGGAATACCTAATACCTTTGGCACCTAAGATGCCAATTGTTTATTACCTACCCAAAATACATAAAGATCTAATTCGTCCACCCGGTAGACCGATTGTGAGCGGCATTGAGTCTCTCACATCTAGAATTGGAAAGTATGTTGATTTTTTCCTACAGCCTGTGGTCACCAAAACCCCCGCCTTTTTGAAGGATTCCATGCAACTAATGAATGAAATATCTACACTTCACATTGAGGATGATGTACTACTCGTTACAGCAGACGTCTCTTCCCTATATACCAATATTCCCCATGTATTGGGGTTCCAAGCGGCTAGGTATTTCCTGAATAAAGACAAGTCAGTGGATAAACCTACGATGGAATTTGTCTTGAAACTTCTCAAATTTGCAATGGAGCACAATTACTTTTATTATGATGGGCAATATTTTCTGCAACAAACAGGCGTGGCGATGGGAGCGAAATTCGCTCCCAGCCTCGCCAATCTTTTTATGGCCTTATGGGAGAATGATCACATTTTTTCATGGAGATGTCCCAAATTATTATACTGGCGAAGATTCATTGATGACACCTTTTTCCTTTGGAAAGGTGATCTTGAATCCCTGAAATTGTTTATGGAAACTATCAACACCAACCAATGGGGTATTAGGTTCACATATGAAGCTGATATCTATTCAGTGAACTTTCTGGATCTGGTGGTTATGAAAGAAGAGGGCAGGCTAACTACCAAAACTTTCTTTAAACCTACTGATAAAAATGGATATATACCAATGGGTAATTGTCATCATCCCAACTGGTTAAAAGCAATACCCAAGAGCCAGTTTCAGCGGATAAAGAGGAATTGTTCACATATGGAGGATTTTAAAACACAGGTAGATATCATCAAAAATCGCTTCATAGATAAGGGGTATGATCCCAATACCCTGGAGATGGACATTGCCAAAGTTAACAGCATGGAGAGAGAAACACTTTTGAAACCTAAAGTAAAGAACATAGAGGATAATGGAGGGTTTGAATGGGCCTTTATTACCAACTTCTCCTCACATCATTGGTGGGTTAATAAAACCATGAAGAAACATTGGAAAATTCTTAAGGGGGATACGGTCCTGGGATCAGTCCTACCTACCAAACCCAATATTGTTTATAGGAGAACTCTATCTCTCAAAGATAAGTTGGCACCCAGTGCCATTGACATACCTCCTAAAATCAGTTTATTTGGGGACATGAAAGGTTTTTTTCCGTGTAGGAGGTGTAAGGTGTGCAAAACCTCTCAGACTATTAGAACCACCTCCTTCACCTCTCAGGTGACATCTAAAACATATAAAATCAAAGATTTTATTACCTGTGGGACGGTGGGAGTTATTTATCTCCTAACCTGTCCTTGCAAATTGCAGTATGTTGGCAGAACAAGAGCCCTGAATATTAGAATAGGAGAATATCTTGGGAATATCAGACGAGGATTTGTGGGACACAGTGTATCCAAGCACTTTCGTACACATCATGATAGGGATACCTCTTTGCTGACAGTAGTGGCCATAGAGAAATATACTGCCCATTGGAGGGGGGATAATTTGAAGAGACATATATCCCGACGTGAAACCAGATGGATACACGACCTCCAATGTTACAATCCCCTGGGTTTAAACATAGAATGGGATATAAATTGTTTTATTGATAATAAATAGCATATTAATTCCCATTTTTAAATGTGCCTTGTTTAGGATTTAAAATCTTTTTAAAAAAAAATCAACCATCCTTTTTAAAATCAACCATCTTTTTTAATAGTAACATAATATTAAATTATTTTTGTTACTAATTGATATATTTTTTTTATATATATTTTTTCAGATATTTTTTATGTTTTTATAGGTAGCATATAACTTAATACATACATCTGCATCCTTCCTCTACACCACTTTATCAAATTGTATTTTAGTGTTTAGAGGTTAATTTGAACAATTAATAATTTTAAAACCATTTATATATATATTATTATATATATTTTCTCAACGTTTATAATATGTTAATTATCTGTCCTATTGAGCTGAAGAATTTTTTTTGGTATGTATTGAATTTATAATATACTGGATTCAGTCTACCAATCTGGTGACTACAAGGCTGTATCTGAGAAATGTAGCTTCCGGTGTCACGACTGCCTCATGAGTATATATACGTGAAGTGATGACGCTGGGAATTAATCTCCGTTCCCAGTTGATGCCATTTTTGGGGAAACGCGTCGGGTGGAGCATACATCCCTAAACGTCATCACGTATTTGTTCATTGATGCAGTCAGTGTTTGTTCTCTGACTGATATTCGGATATTTTCTATTTTTTACCCTCGTTTTTTTTTGTTGTTTTGTTCCTGCTCTTATATATATACCTTTTTTATGAATTGTGGATTGGATGTGAACTTGTCTTGGTTTTGTAGTGATTTTTTAAATAAATCAATTGGAATTTCTTTGAAATACTGCACCATGAAGTCTTTTTCATTCAATCCCTTCCTGCTGAGTTGAATAAACTCCTAGGAGTACACCTGGAGCAATCTCTATCTTTGCTTACCTTGGATCCTGTGTGGTGGGCATCTGATCGGCTGGTGGAGCGAGGAGAGATCCCTTGGGATAAGGAGCAGGTGGATACCTTCAGTGCCGGCAGGCAGATGCACGCGCTTTTGATACCTCTGTAATCCGAGGTCCCATCGATCTGTTAAGCGGCTTTATGATTATCCCCTATCATTGAAATTATATGGAATAAGAGCTACCCTTGGATATTTTCCTACCCATACGACAATTAGTGGAGCTGATCATCTATAATTATTTTTTTGGTGGACACTTTCACACACACTCGTTAAATGAACATTGGTTGGAGATTTCTGGGAATAGAAGGTTCTCTATATTAACTCCTTCTACACATTTTTTTATATATATCAATATATATACATTTTTTACCTTGTTTTTTACTAATTTACTTTGTTGGATTGATGTTTTAATTTATGGTGATTGCGCACTTGTTTTTTTGTACATGTTTGTTGAGCTTTAGTATTTTTAGCTTTTTACTTGTAGCAGCATCACAGTCTTTTTCTGATCACATATTTTATAAATTTTTTCTTTAATTAATTATTGGTTTAGCGCAGGTTTTTTCCAATATATATATATCTGTACACAAATACACTTTAACTTTGCTGCTTCCAATAATTTGCACTAATTTTGCACTATTTGCACTTATTTATAGAGAATATTTTTATTTTCTACAACTTATTTATATTAATAGATATTGTTTTAGTTTTTTATCAGTGTTCCCTTTTTTGATATGGATATTTTTGAATACTATAAAAATAGGAAAATTAATCCGGAGGAGGTTTTTGACCAGACTACTCTGGAAACAGACAATATAAGAGGGATTTTTATGAGGCTTAAAAATGTCCTTATTGCTGAATTACACGCCACCTGGGATATCATCTTCCTGGAAAGGTACTTAAAAGAAAAGATGATCCCGAGAAGCTTGCAGTGGCACGTGTACCCTGATAAAGCAGATAAGGACCTTAAAGAATGGTTTATCTATTTTAATGATGAGGGTTTGGCCTTTATTCGTTTTCTAATAGTAAGAAAGCAGAGTAAGGCTGCCAAATTGCAACAAGAAATAAATGAAATTAAGGATAAACTTATCCCTTTCAACAAAGAAGGTTTATATCAGGTTTATACCAAAGAATTAAGAGACATTATGACAGAGGAGGAGGAGGAACAACGGGTAAAAAAGAGAAAGAAATATTTAAGAGACGTGGAAGATTACAAAACTAATAACGTCTTTAAATGGCAGGAATTATATAGGGACATTTACGTTACTGATATGGAGAACTCAGGGGTTGAGAATATGGAAGGTTCAAGCGGAGTACAATCTCACCCTCCCCTAGAAGAAAATAGAGGGGGGGTAGACCCACAAATTCCACAGTATCATGATATGGGTCAGGTAAAGGGAGGAGGTGGACGCTCTACACAGCAGATAAGGAAAAAAGGAGCGAATGTCCCACAGAGAAATAACTACCCCCCTAAGACCCTACATCCTTCAGCAAATAACTATCCAAAAAATGCAGGGAGACCACAACAAGCGAGCCATAATAGAGGAAATGGACCTCCCCATACCCCTCAAAACTATGGGAATCAACATGGTTACCCTCCAGGGAGACCATCACAAATGGACCATACGGGGAGATATGAAGATCCTATGCAAAAAAGACCATATTGGAATGAACAGTATGAAGGTCCATATAACTCACCCACGGGTCCCTGGAAATATGATTTGAGGGTAGAGAATCGCTATAGCTCCCTACAGGACCCTCAGCATGAGTATGAGGGAGAGTACATAAGAGGTGGACAGGGGCCGTCACGAGAAGATCACCTCAGATCATATGAGGGATCAGGTAACCCAGCCCCTCTTAGGAATAAATCGGATAGTTTTTTAGGGAAAGGACAGAACATAAAAGGAAGACTAAGAGAGGATGCAGAGGAAAACGGAACTCCAAGGAAAAAAAGAAGATAAACAGCGAAGGAATTTTCAATCTGAGTGGGATAGAGTTGACAGAAACAGAACAGATCACCTTGAATAAAGGTTTGAAATTTGCACCCAGACAAGGATTAAATAAATTCCAGATGTTTGTCGATTTACATAAATACATGAGGAAGCTAAGTATCAAAAGATACTTCCTCTCTGATCCCATTATGAGGAATTCTGTCCCCCAGAAAAAATCTGAAAATATTAGTGCAGTGAAGTCTAAGGGAACGGGTCTGAGGAATGCGTCCCTTTTTAACCCCCCTGGGAAACCAGCTGCCAGTATTTCTGTTTTTAAGGAGATGGTTCTAGAAGATCTACGAAAGGCACATTTTAGGAATGAAAGCCAAAAAGATATCCAGGAAGGAGTGGAATCCCTATGTCAAAAGAAGGAACTAATCATATGTCCTACAGACAAAGGGGGGGGGCATTGTGCTTCTTAGGAAGCAGGATTATTTGGAAGAGATGAATAGACTATTGGCTGATCGGGATACATATACTATCCTTAGACGTGACCCCACTCTAGGATATAAGAAGCAGTTGGATGGATTGGTACAGGATGGTTTTAGAAAGGGTATTCTAAACAAGAAAGAAATGGAATACCTAATACCTTTGGCACCTAAGATGCCAATTGTTTATTACCTACCCAAAATACATAAAGATCTAATTCGTCCACCCGGTAGACCGATTGTGAGCGGCATTGAGTCTCTCACATCTAGAATTGGAAAGTATGTTGATTTTTTCCTACAGCCTGTGGTCACCAAAACCCCCGCCTTTTTGAAAGATTCCATGCAACTAATGAATGAAATATCTACACTTCACATTGAGGATGATGTACTACTCGTTACAGCAGACGTCTCTTCCCTATATACCAATATTCCCCATGTATTGGGGTTCCAAGCGGCTAGGTATTTCCTGAATAAAGACAAGTCAGTGGATAAACCTACGATGGAATTCGTCTTGAAACTTCTCAAATTTGCGATGGAGCACAATTACTTTTATTATGATGGGCAATATTTTCTGCAACAAACAGGCGTGGCGATGGGAGCGAAATTCGCTTCCAGCCTCGCCAATCTTTTTATGGCCTTATGGGAGAATGATCACATTTTTTCATGGAGATGTCCCAAATTATTATACTGGCGAAGATTCATTGATGATGCCTTTTTCCTTTGGAAAGGTGATCTTGAATCCCTGAAATTGTTTATGGAAACTATCAACACCAACCAATGGGGTAGTAGGTTCACATATGAAGCTGATATCTATTCGGTGAACTTTCTGGATCTGGTGGTTATGAAAGAAGAGGGCAGGCTAACTACCAAAACTTTCTTTAAACCTACTGATAAAAATGGATATATACCAATGGGTAGTTGTCATCATCCCAACTGGTTAAAAGCAATACCCAAGAGCCAGTTCCAGCAGATAAAGAGGAATTGTTCACATATGGAGGATTTTAAAACACAGGTAGATATCATCAAAAATCGCTTCATAGATAAGGGGTATGATCCCAATACCCTGGAGATGGACATTGCCAAAGTTAACAGCATGGAGAGAGAAACACTTTTGAAACCTAAAGTAAGGAACATAGAGGATAATGGCTTCTCCTCACATCATTGGTGGGTTAATAAAACCATGAAGAAACATTGGAAAATTCTTATGGGGGATAGGGTCCTGGGATCAGTCCTACCTACCAAACCCAATATTGTTTATAGGAGAACTCTATCTCTCAAACATAAGTTGGCACCCAGTGCCATTGACATACCTCCTAAAATCAGTTTATTTGGGGACATGAAAGGTTTTTTTCCGTGTAGGAGGTGTAAGGTGTGTAAAACCTCTCAGAGTATTAGAACCACCTCCTTCACCTCTCAGGTGACATCTAAAACATATAAAATCAAAGATTTTATTACCTGTGGGACGGTGGGAGTTATTTATCTCCTAACCTGTCCTTGCAAATTGCAGTATGTTGGCAGAACAACAAGAGCCCTGAATATTAGTATAGGAGAACATCTTGGTAATATCAGACGAGGATTTGTGGGACACAGTGTATCCAAGCACTTTCGTACACATCATGATAGGGATACCTCTTTGGTGACAGTAGTGGCCATAGAGAAATATACTGCCCATTGGAGGGGAGATAATTTGAAGAGACATATATCCCGACGTGAAACCAGATGGATACACGACCTCCAATGTTAAAATCCCCTGGGTTTAAACATAGAATGGGATATAAATTGTTTTATTGATAATAAATAGCATATTAATTCCCATTTTTAAATGTGCCTTGTTTAGGATTTAAAATCTTTTTTTTTTTAAATCAACCATCCTTTTAAAATCAACCATCTTTTTTAATAGTAACATAATATTAAATTATTTTTGTTACTAATTGATATATTTTTTTATATATATTTTTTTATATATTTTTTATGTTTTTTTAGGTAGCATATAACTTAATACATACATCTGCATCCTTCCTCTACACCACTTTATCAAATTGTATTTTAGTGTTTAGAGGTTAATTTGAACAATTAATAATTTTAAAACCATTTTTATATATATTATTATATATATTTTCTCAACGTTTATAATATGTTAATTATCTGTCCTATTGAGCTGAAGATTTTTTTTTGATATGTATTGAATTTATAATATACTGAATTCAGTCTACCAATCTGGTGACTACAAGGCTGCATCTGAGAAATGTAGCTTCCGGTGTCACGACTGCCTCATGAGTATATATACGTGAAGTGATGACGCTGGGAATTAGCCTCCGTTCCCAGTTGATGCCATTTTTGGGGAAACGCGTCGGGTGGAGCATACATCCCTAAACGTCATCACGTATTTGTTCATTGATGCAGTCAGTGTTTGTTCTATGACTGATATTCGGATATTTTCTATTTTTTACCCTCGTTTTTTTTTTTTTTGTTGTTTTGTTCCTGCTCTTATATATATACCTTTTTTATGAATTGTGGATTGGATGTGGACTTGTCTTGGTTTTGTAGTGATTTTTTTTAATAAATCAATTGGAATTTCTTTGAAATACTGCACCATGAAGTCTTTTTCATTCAATCCCTTCCTGCTGAGTTGAATAAACTCCTAGGAGTACACCTGGAGCAATCTCTATCTTTGCTTACCTTGGATCCTGTGTGGTGGACATCTGATCGGCTGGTGGAGCGAGGAGAGATCCCTTGGGATAAGGAGCAGGTGGATACCTTCGGTGCCGGCAGGCAGATGCACACGCTTTTGAGACCTCTGTAATCCGAGGTCCCATCGATCTGGTAAGCGGCTTTATGATTATCCCCTATCATCGAAATTATATGGAATAAGAGCTACCCTTGGATATTTTCCTACCCATACGAAAATTAGTGGAGCTGATCATCTATAATAAATTTTTTGGTGGACACTTTCACACACACTCGTTAAATGAACATTGGTTGGAGATTTCTGGGAATAGAAGGTTCTCTATATTAACTCCTTCTACACATTTTTTTATATATATCAATATATATAAATTTTTTACCTTGTTTTTTACTAATTTACTTTGTTGGATTGATGTTTTCATTTATGGTGATTGCGCGCTTGTTTTTTTGTACATGTTTGTTGAGCTTTAGTATTTTTAGCTTTTTACTTGTAGCAGCATCACAGTCTTTTTCTGATTACATATTTTATCAATTTTTCCTTTAATACATTTTTGGTTTAGCGCAGGTTTTTTCCAATATATATATATCTGTACAACATTGCATGTCCGCACAATTTAAAGCAGCACAGTGCCAAATTGTAAAATCACCTGTGGTCTTTATGCTGCGTATTGGTCCGGGGCTTAAGTGGTTAATGGAGACTTTTTCCAAAATGCTCTCTAGAGGACTTGCCCAAAATGCCTCACAAATTACATCAACAATACAGGCTGATCTGCATCACCTGGGGGCCAGAATAGAGGCGATTGAAATTAAAACTGACCATACTGTTGCTATTGCCCAACAGAATACTGACAGGATCCAAGAATTGCATGAACAGTTAGATATTGCATTCTCAAAATAGGTTCCTTTAAGCTAGTGCATTGTTCATGCCGCGGGACATGTAAAAATAATTTCGTCCCTGCAAAAAAGAGTTGTTGAGCGGGGGGGGGGGGGGCGCCGATCGCGGGGGGGGGCGCCGATCGCGGGTGCCGCGGAACACTGTTTTGTCCACCTTTAGCGGGGGGGGGGGCTTACCTGCTGGTTCGCTGTTTCCTCCACTTCATGCTTCCTGCTGTGTGGGAAAAATGACACTCTCGCGGGACTGCGGGAAGCAGGAGCCTATGCAGGTAAAACCAGTTGGGAGGTATGCATTGTTGGTTCACTTACCTTTTCCTTCTATTTACCTTCTAAATGTTTTTTTGTCTGAATTTCTCAATTCCTGTTTCTCCTCATTAAACTTCACACCATCACCTGAGTGGTGTGGAGTCAGCCAGAACAGCTTACTGAACAGCTTACTGAGGAGGAACAGGAAGTGAGAAATTCAGACAAAGAAAACAAAGAAAAAAAAAACATTTAGAAGGAAAATCGAAGGAAAAGGTAAGTGAACCAACAATGCACGAGCTTAAAGGAACCTATTTAGAAAATAAAAAACGAACCTTTACAACCCCTTTAAAGAGATTGATAAAATCGTTCACGCATTTATCAAAAATCGGATTCCTGACATACCAGAACACCACCTGGAATTGGACCGTGCCCACAGAGCCCTCCAACCACCACGCCAGGATGGCCTACCCAGGGACATTGTGGTTCAGCCGCATTTTTTCAGAGTTAAAGAGGAGGTCATGTGTAAGGCCCGGGAAGTGGAAAACCTTACCATTCAGGGTCACCCCATTCAAATATTTGCGGACCTCTCCCCTTATACAATACAAAAGAGAAGATCCTTAAAACCTCTTCTGCAAATCTTCTCACAAAAATCGATCACTTATAGATGGGCTTTTCCTTTTCGCTTAAACTTTGCTTATCTGAACAAATCGTATAGCTTTGCAAACTTCATAGATGGAGAACGCCTGCTACTCCAACTAGGCCTCATCTCCCATTCCCCCACTCCCACATTTGACCCCAGGACCCCAATCTCCATGAAAAGGCCTCCTCCCATGAGCCCCATCAAACCCCTGTGCAAAAACAACAAGCAAAGAGATCTAAAGACGGACGTCCACCTTAATGAGAATCCGGCAATCAACCTTTCATTTTCCTTTTGGGACTCCACTGACTGGTCAAAGGACCCCGCTAATTATCCCTGCTGACTATTTTACTAGATTTTTCTTTTTGATTTTTGACTTATATCATTTTTTCTTCTTTAAGTTTTTCTGGTGGATAGGCTGGAGCGGCCGCACTGCGCCTCCACCTGTCTCGGAGTGGCGTTTTCCCTCCACTCGGAGACTGCAAAACGACCCCCCTGTTTGGGGTTATTTTTTGGGTAAAACCTGCCGGGAGAGGGTCGCAGCCCCTTCTCCCCGCAAGGAGACTTTGGTCTTACTTAAGCTGCTTTTTTTTATTTTTTGCCTGTTATACTGTTATGTACAATGTTTTTGACATGCCTTGTCTATCTTCCTCAGGATCGGCTTTCTCTACCCCCCTTTCTACCCTTTCTCTTTCTTCTTCTGGGTCACCCAGAGGCACTTCACGAAGCCTGCAGATGCACCATCAAGGCCCTCAGCCTCCAGAGGCCGTGTGCTGGAACCTACTTCAGGAGATCAGGGTAAGAACCCACAGATTGATGCGCACATCCCCCCCTCTGATCCATGTACTCTGACGCCAACACATCTACCACTTTATGTATGGTCACCCACAACGTTCAAGGAATAAACTCCCCAATTAAAAGACGAAAACTTTTTAAACAGTCCTCTTATTACAGGAAACTAATTTTCCTTCATCATACAATCCCTCCTTCCTACATGGTAACTACCCCCAGTTTTTCCTCTCCAATGCGAGTAATAAAACTAAAGGTGTAGCTATATGCTTTTCCAAAAATCTGGGATTTTCCCCAACAGACATTATAAGAGAACAAGCAGGCAGATATTTACTAGTAAAAGGCTCTATCGAGGGCACACAATATTTATTTATCTCTTATTATGCCCCAAATAAAGGACAGGCGACTTTCTTTTCCTCCATGATGTCCACACTTGGCCCCCTACTAGAAGGGAAAATAATCATGGGAGGTGACACTAATCTCCCGTCTGATCAATCCCTTGACAAATCAGGGTCAGGTCCCTCTCGGTCACGGAAACCCCCGAAACAGAGCACCAAGATAGCCTCCACATTGTACTCACTGGGCCTTGTGGACATCTGGAGGGAATTGAATCCTAGATCCAAAGACTACACTCATTACTCTGCACCACATCAAATATACACCAGAATTGATCACATTTTTATTCAGTCTCACAACATTCCATCGGCTGCTAAAGCGGTCATCAGAGATACCACCATTTCAGACCATTCTATGGTTCTTTTGTACATACAGCGTACCCATAACCCTTGTACGAAATTCATATGGCGACTAAATGAAGGGCTACTAAGCGATCCAATCCAATGCACGATCCTCACACGTGAAATCCAAGAATACTTCCTCCTGAACAATAGCGACTCTATTTCCCCAGAAACCCTGTGGGCTGCTCACAAGGCAGTGATTAGGGGAAAGATTATCCAAATTACCTCACAACTTAAAAAGAACGCAAGGCAGACATCAACAATCTCACCAGGGAATTCCAATCCTTAACCACTTAAGCCCCGGACCATTTGGTAGCTAGAGGACCAGAGGTGATTTCAGAATTTTGCACTGCGCTGCTTTAACTGTAAATTGTGCGGACATGCAATGTTGTACCCAAACGAAATTTGCGTCCTTTTCTTCCCACAAATAGAGCTTTCTTTTAATGGTATTTGATTGCCTCTGCGATTTTTATTTTTTGCGATATAAACGGAAAAAGACCGAAAATTTAAAAAAAAAATGATATTTTCTACTTTTTGTTATAAGAAAAATCGAATAAACTCAATTTTAGTCATACATTTAGGCCAAAATGTATTCAGCCACATGCATGTCTTTAGTAAAAAAAATGTCAATAAGCGTATATTTATTGGCTTGCGCAAAAGTTATAGCGTTTACAAACTAGGGTACATTTTCTGGAATTTACACAGCTTTAAATTTATGACTGCCTATCTCATTTCTTGAGGTGCTAAAATGGCAGGGCAGTACAAAACCCCCCCAAATGACCCCATTTTGGAAAGTAGACACCCCAAGGAAATTTCTGAGAGGCATGTTGAGCCCATTGAATATTTTTTTTTTTTGTCCCAAGTGATTGTATAATGACAAAAATAAAAATAAAAAATTACAAAAAGTTGTCACTAAATGATATATTGCTCACACATGCCATGGTTATATGTGGAATTGCACCCCAAAATACATTTAGCTGCTTCTCCTGAGTACGGGGATACCACATGTGTGGGACTTTTTGGGAGCCTAGCCACAGATGGGACCCCGGAAACCAAGCACCGCCTTCAGGATTTCTAAGGGCGCAAATTTTTGATTTCACTCCTCACTACCTATCACAGTTTCGAAGGCCATAAAATGCCAAAATAGCACAAAACCCCCCCAAATGACCCCATTTTGGAAAGTAGACACCCCAAGCTATTTAATGAGTGGCATGTTCAGTCCATGGAATATTTTATATTTTGCCACAAGTTGCGGGAATATGACAAACTTTTTTTCTTTTGCACAAAGTTGTCACTAAATTATATATTGCTCACACATGCCATGGGCATATGTGAAATTACATCCCAAAATACATTCTGCTGCTTCTCCTGAGTAGGGGGATACCACATGTGTGGGACTTTTTGGGAGCCTAGCCGCGTACAGGACCCCAAAAACCAAGCACCGCCTTCAAGGTTTCTAAGGGCATAAATTTTTGATTTCACTCCTCACTACCTATCACTACCTATCACAGTTTTGAAGGCCATAAAATGCCAAGATGGCACAAAACCCCCCCAAATGACCCCATTTTGGAAAGTAGACACCCCAAGCTATTTGCTGAGAGACATGTTGAGCCCATTGAATATTTTTTTTTGTCCCACATGATTGAATAATGACAAAAAGAAAAGAAAAAAATGTACAAAAAGTTGTCACTAAATGATATATTGCTCAAACATGCCATGGTTATATGTGGAATTGCACCCCAAAATACATTTTGCTGCTTCTCCTGAGTACGGGGATACCACATGTGTGGGACTTTTTGAGAGCCTAGCCGCGTACGGGGCCCTGAAATCCAAACACCGCCTTCAGGATTTCTAAGGGCACAAATTTTTGATTTCACTCCTCACTACCTATCACAGTTTTGAAGGCCATAAAATGCCAAGATAGCCCAAAACCCCCACAAATGACCCCATTTTGGAAAGTAGACACCCCAAGCTATTTGCTGAGAGGCATGGTGAGTATTTTACAGCTCTCATTTGTTTTTGAAAATGAAGAAAGACATTTTTTTTTTCTTTTTTCAATTTTCAAAACTTTGTGACAAAAAGCGAGATCTGCAAAATACTCAACATACCTCTCAGCAAATAGCTTGGGGTGTCTAGTTTCCAAAATGGGGTCATTTGGGGGGGTTTTGTGCCATCTGGGCATTCCATGGCCTCCGAAACTGTGATAGGCAGTGAGGAGTGAAATCAAAAATTTACACCCATAGAAATCCTGAAGGCGGTGCTTGGTTTTCGGGGTCCTGTACGCGGCTAGGCTCCCAAAAAGTCTCACACATGTGGTATCCCCGTACTCAGGAGAAGAAACAGAATGTATTTTGGGGTGCAATTCCACATATAACCATGGCATGTTTGAGCAATATATAATTTAGTGACAACTTTTTGTAAATTTTTTCTTTTTTTTTCTTTTTGTCATTATTCAATCACTTGGGACAAAAAAAAAATATTCAATGGGCTCAACATGCCTCTCAGCAAATAGCTTGAGGTGTCTACTTTCCAAAATGGGGTCATTTGGGGGGTTTTGAACTGTCCTGGCATTTTATGCACAACATTAAGAAGCTTATGTTACACATCATCCACTCTTCTAACCACTTGAAGACAAAGCCCTTTCTGACACTTTTTGTTTACATGAAAACATTTTTTTTTTGCAGGAAAATTATGTTGAACCCCCAAACATTATATATTTTTTTAAAGCAAAGGCCCTACAGATTAAAATAGTGGGTGTTGCATTTTTTTTTCCACACAGTATTTGCGCAGCAATTTTTCAAACGCATTTTTTTTGGGGAAAAACACACTTTTTTTATTTTTAATGCACTAAAAAACACTATATTGCCCAAATGTTTGATGAAATAAAAAAGATGATCTTAGGCCGAGTACATGGATACCAAACACGACATGCTTTAAAATTGCGCACAAACGCGCAGCGGCGACAAACTACATTCATTTTTAAAAGCATTTAAAAGCCTTTACAGGTTACCACGTTAGATTTACAGAGGAGGTCTACTGCTAAAATTACTGCCCTCTATCTGACCTTCGTGGTGATACCTCACATGCATAAAGGCCTCTTTACTAGTGTACCTTCGTCTTGCCATTTTGGGCTCTAAATTTAGGGGTACACTAGTAAGATTCACAGGTAAAAAAAGCACCTGACTGTCACCAAATGAAAACTGTTAGCGATCGCAGGGATCAGGACTGTCTCTGCGAACGCTGCAGTTATGTGTGTTGTGTTTGGTAAGTGACAGTGATCGATCGATACTGCACTTGGGTGGGCTGGGCTGGACTGGGCTGGGTGGAGGGGCTAAACGCAGGTTCTAGCAGGTATCTGGGCTGATCCCGCTAACACTGCATTTTTGGGAACCCTAAACCGCTGGGGACGCTAGTATAGATCTGATCAGATACTATACCACTAAGGGAGGTGTATGCTTTGCGCGTGGGTGTTAGCGTTACTGGCACTAACCTGACGCTGCCTGGGGCGATGCAGACCCTCTCTGGTGCTAAAACCTAATTGATATCAGCCGCCGGGCGATCAGGGGGTTAAACCTTTATTGGGTTATATACGGCGGGTTCCCTGATGCTATAAAAAGCAAACTAACCAACCAGCGTCACCTGTAACCTTTATATGATGATCACTGGTGAAAGGGTTAACTAGGGGCAATCAGGGGGTTAAAACCTTTATTAGGTTAAATATGGGGGTACCCGACGCTATATAAAAACCTGACGGGTTACCTAAATAACTAAATAACTAACTGGGTAACCAGTGTCACCAGTGACGCTTATACGGTGATCACTGGTGAAAGGGTTAACTCTAGGGGCAATCAGGGGGTTAAAATAATATATGGGGGTACCTGACACTAATAAAAACGTGCGGCGAACCTAAAAATAATTAACTGGCTATCTAGGGCACCAGCGACAAGAAAAAAGCGATCGGAAAAACGATTGCTTAGTGACGCTGGCGTTAGGGGGTGAAAGGGTTACCTGGGGGGCGATCAAGGGGTTAAACCTTTATTAGGGGGGGTTAGGGGGCTACCCTGGACCTAAAGGGGCCTAATCCTAACTGCCCTGCAACTTTTTACAGTCACAAATGACACTGATTGCAGTGATCAGTAAAAAAAATGATCACTGCAAACGGTGCACTGTGACTGGGGGTACTGGGGGTGATCTGGGGGGTGATTTGGGGGTGACTGGGGGGTGTAAGTGTGCCTACGTGTACTGGTGTCAGTGGGCTGTTGGTGCACTTACTGTTAGATGTCTTCTCTCCTCGCGCCGGATCGAAAAGACCGACACGAGGAGAGATGACATCACTTCCTCTGCCTGTGTTTACATTACACAGGCAGGGGAAGCTCTCTCATTCGCCGGGAGCGATCGAGAGGGGGTGGCCAGAATCGAACGGCCGTCCCCTCATGCCGGATCGCTCCCGAACACTTAACCACCGCTCACTGTACAGAAGGGGGGTCTGATCGGACCCCCCAACTATACAAAGGCGATCACGTAGATATACGTGATTCTGCCTGTCGGTGCCATTCTGCCGACGTATAATTACAGTGGGCGGTCGTTAAGTGGTTAAGCAAGGCCCATAAACTTCACCTCACTAGAGAGTCTTTGAATTCCCTTGAAGCAATCCGAGCGTCCTTAAATCTAGCCCTTACCACCGAAGCAGAGAAACATTTAAGATGGTCAGGAGCATGATTCTACTCCCAGAAAGACAAAATAGGAGCCAAACTGGCAGAAAAACTATCCCCCAAGCCCCGAACCCATACCTTTCCCAAGATACGAACTCAGACGGGGGAACTGACACAAAACCCAGACCGCATCATGGCAACGTTCTATAAATTCTATACCTCTTTATACAAAAGCGAGCATTTAAGTACCCAACATCCCCTAGATGAGTTCCTGAATAACATCCCTCTCCCAAAAATATCCTCGGAACACTCTGACCACCTGGACGAGCCGATATCTGAATCAAAAGTCCTGGAGGTAATTAAACAGCTTAAACTGAACTCAACCCCGGGTCCAGACGTCTTTTCAGTCGGCAATTACAAAAAATTTGCCACTACCCTTGCCCTATTTATGGTCAAATTCTTTAACGCTCTCAGGTCTGGTTCTCCCCTGGATAAAGCCCTAAACTTGGCTTATGTATCGGTGATACCAAAGCCTGGTAAGGACCCGACTTTGGTGTCTAATTATCGTCCTATCTCCCTAATTATTAACGATCTCAAAATCTTAACAAAAGTATTGTCCAATAGACTTTCATCCTGTATCGCACTTTATGTCCATAAGGACCAGGCAGGCTTTATCCCAGGGAGACAATTACTGGACCAGATAAGGAGAGCAGTTGATATCATATCCCTCCTCAACTCACGTTGGGATGGTGGCCCCCACCAAGAAGGATTTTTACTGTCGATCGGTTTACAAAAGGCTTTCGACACAGTTACCTGGTCTTACTTCTTTAATGTCCTAGAGAGATGGGGCTTCGGCCCACACTTTCTGGGGATGCTACGAGCCCTGTACTCTAGCCCTAGTGCACAGGTTAGACTCCAGGGCTGCTATTCTGACCCCATCACAAACAGTCTCCTGCGCTTGGAAGTTTGGTCTCTTAGTGACACAACCAGAGTGTTCCGTAGGAAAGGAAATGATCAGGAATCTTGCTGCCCTCCTCAGAAAAATTGGTATTCTTTAAGACTAAAATGTAAAAGGAAAAAAGAGGGCGCACCGACCTAGTGCATTACCAATGGCTAGGTTTATTAAAAGTAAGTTAAAAGATTACAAATACTCACAAAGCAAGTATGATAGTAGGCACATAACCATTCCATCAAAGGGGATTTCCTCCTGCTGGAACCAGATGACCAGAGAGTCCAGACGACAGATATTACAGCTACGGCTGACGCGTTGCGAGGGCGCACCCTCTTCCTCAGAGCCAAAAAGTGATAGTGACTGGACCCCTCTCTGGACTCCTTTATATCCATGTGTAAGTGGGCGTGAGTGGTCACCTGTCTACAGCTCCACCCACCACAGGCCACTCCTCCTCTCACCCAAAGCGCATGCCCATATATACTTAACCCCTCACTATCCACACTGATATAACCATCTGTATATTAGATAGTATATGTACATACACCATATGGCTATATGTCTATATGTCAGCTGGCAAAGAACGAACGGCACACATACCTGGCGGGACTTATCCATACCACTAAGGCCACCAAGGGCAGCCAGTCGCTGCTGACACCCGTCTGCACGTAGCCACATTCGCTTCCTATGACGCTAGGCTATCGTCCCAGCACTAGATGGGACGCACTCTAGCCGAGGAACCCGGAAGTAGCGGTGGATATGCGTTCCACCCGCCACTTCCGGTAGTTGAAAACGTCACTTCCGCCCTCAGATGAGCTGGAGAGGCATCAAAGGTTGTCCCGGAAACGGTGGCGGAGCTCACACTCTGCATCCGGTGTCAACAACCCTCTCTATACAGGCGCTAGTACCGGCCAGAGACAGTCCCTGAGTTACTGATCCGCGCGCGGCACAAAACAGATGTGCCCCGCGCAGACCGGAGACCCGGAGGGACACATTGATACCGACACAGCCTCTAATCCACATGGGGTCCCATACCGCTACAATAGTGGTGGACACAACACCCTCTATGGATGATGAATTCAGGATGTACATAGGGGGACTCGTATATATACTTATAAGAAAAGGGGGGGGAGAAGAGGGGGTTTTTTTTTGGGGAGCTAATTAATGATTAGCACAAGTTAGTGATATACCATATCTATTGACAAATGGAAACTCAAGCCATAAGAGTGGAACCCAAACTAATTGTAGAAGGGCAGTGCTAATCTAGATGACCTGTGAGGGCTGTTACTCCAGCAAATGACCCCACACCTGTAGGCAGACGGGACATAAGAATACACCAAAAATAATAATAAATAATAAAAAAAAAAAAAAATGTAATAAATAAAAATGGTATAAGCACCCGTAGTTACATAATTAACTCTTGCCCAAATACACATGAAATCAATATGTCAAATACACTAGGTAAAGGGAACCAATAGTTCCTCAAATGCTCCAGGAGAAGTCCAATATCACACTTCGGTCCATATTGATATCATAATATGGGACCAAATGACACAAACCAAAGCAATATAAATATACATGTGTGTGCTCGCACACTAACCACTCGGGGCAGGCACCCGCCCCACCGCATACCCATAATAATTGAGCCAGCGGCAGGCACATGTGTGCACCGAGTCACCCAACACCCTGGGCTCGTACGCATGCGCCCACACACATGCAAACTCTCGAACAATGTACCCAATCGATGTAGGAACACTGTGCAGCATTGTAAAAACATCTTGAAGGACCCACCCACAGTCCATAAAATATTGTCAAGACCTATTCATTGGTGGGACCATCCACCAAAATAAGATGGCCTAACAACTACCTCGGGACTACATGTCTAACCTACCACAAGCCCCACTACCACAATATTAGATAATTCTATATGAAAACTAATAAATAAATAATTATCTTCTTGAATAAAAAGTATGAAAATTTTAAAAATATATTAAATGTAATGTAATGCACTCCCTAATACTTAAAAATTCTAAAATACTATAAAAGATTAAACCAAAGGTCCTGCTACACTAGAGGACCAGTGGGCCTGACCAAGATATGTAGATTCGCTATATGGCGTAACAAATGGTCCCACTAACTTAGGGAAGTGAGAACTACCTATCTATTTAGACCAGTGATTCTCAACCTTCTAGTGCCGTGACCCCTTGATAAAATTTCTCAAGTTGTGGGGACCCCTAACAGTAAAATTATTTATAGCGTGGGTTGTCAGCACCCAAGGCAAGACAAGTAATTTGCGCCCCTAACCCACAGACTTTTAGCGCTCCCGGAGTCCTTTTAATGGTAATTATAATCACAGGTAGTGTTACTCACTGTGTCTCCAGCTTCACTGTGTCTCCGACTTTGTGGTGTCTCGTAGCAGTGACACCTATGCCGAAATCAGGAGATAGGGTCTCCTCAGCCCCTCCCACTTCACGTTCCTCATCAGTCAGCTGACCTCTAGTCTTTGCCCCCCAGCCATCCCTTGAACTGAATGGGCGGCTGCGAAGAGGCTGAGTGGGCGGCTGTGGGCTCCAGGAACAGCCCAGCTGGGTGGTCGTGGGCTCCAGGGATAGCCCTGCTGGGTGGCCACAAAAAGGCTTGGAGAGTGGTGCAGGCTTCAGGACCAGCCCAGGATTCGGTGACCCCTGGCAAATCATCATTCGACCCCCGAGGGGGTCCCGACCCCCAGGTTGAGAACCACTGATCTAGACGGTACAGGAAACATGGCGCTATTCAATCCAAACGAGACAGAGGGGGATCTACACTACATTGTGTAACTCGATCCCTTCATTTAGGCCATGAGGAACTAGAGAGCCCAAGGTGAATATCCAATATGCCTCTCTAGTACACAGGATCTGGTGTTTTTTACCACTGTCAAAATCATTCGATATGGCCTCAATCCCAAAGACTTTTAAGCCACTAACCGAACTATCATGAGCCTCTTTGAAATGTCTGGGTTCCGAATAGTTCTCTTTTTCCGTCAGGATACTACTCCTATGCTCTCCCATTCTCGTTCTCATTGGTCGTGAAGTACGACTAACGTACAAGAGGTCACATGGACAGAGAAGACCATAAATCACGAAGGAGGTCCCACAGTTAATAAACTGCTTGACCTTATGGTTCTTCCCGTCTGTTCCCTGGACTTCCTTCTTACGATGGCTCATGTGTAAACAGTTACCACAGTTTCCAACCCCACACTTGTAACTACCTTTTTGGTCAAACAGTGTGGTCCAGGGTTTGTTTAGACCTGTGTTTCTGATCTTCTTAACTCTGCTCGGGGCCACCATACTTCTCAAGTCTCTTGGTCTTCTAAAAACTAGATTTGGATATAAAGGCAGGCTAGTTCGCAGGATAGGGTCAGATCTTAGAACTTTCCAGTTTCTCCTAAAGATCTTCTGAATCATTGGGACTTTGTTATTGTATCTAGTACAGAATCTCACCTGCGGTTTTTCATCGTTAGCCTCCAACTTAGCCACATTGTCCAAGTCATTTACCAGATTATTATCATATAATTTGAGGTACTTCTGGAATGCTTCATCAACGTTTGTCCTTGTGACAGGAGGGTCACTTTGGACACAGGGTGAGCCAGGAAACCATGGACATTAAGAAATATCTTGGACTACCTAAAATGTAATATTTATCCACCATATTCCCAAGGATATCTGTAAAGGACTATTTACTAATTCTGAACTCAACAGGTTAATTGAGAGATACTGATGTGTTCAGCCTCAATCACCTGTCTGCCTAGTGTAATGCTAATGAATCGCAGCTTCTAAAAGACCTGTTCATTGTTTGTGGTGATGTGGATTGGGGAAATTAAGTCTGTCCTTGTGTGTATTGTAAAGTAACAGACAGTCTGGTGAATATAAAGGTCATGCATAGTTATTTAAACATAAGGGGATTAGAACCTGTTGTCTCCTAACAGGTGTCAAAATAATGTGTATTGGGTCTGGTTATGTTGTGGGTGGAGCTGGACCATTGTTCATTTTAGGTTAATGCAGTATTGGATGTGTATAAAAAGTACAATGTTTTTGGCAATAAAGTGAGTCTATCCAGAGAAAGATACAGAGTGCGTCTCGTTCTTTCAGAAGGATTAATTCCTATGGGAAGTGGTCGTCTGGCTGGAGGATCGACAGTGAATTTGTGTACAGGAGAGGGAAGATATCTAAACGGCGTTAAACCCCTTTCATATTTGGGGTGCCGTTACAGTCCTCATATCCTTTCTCGCTAAATTTATTTTTGAGGATCTGTGCCTGTTCCTCATAGTCCTACTCAAAGACGCATTTTAAACCAAGCGCAGGTAATTCCTACCTTCATGCTCGTAGTCATCACCACCCTAGGTGGATCAAAAATGTCCCCTTTGGACAGTTTTGTAGATTGCGGAGGACATGTACCTTTAAAAAGGACTATGAGGAACAGGCACAGATCCTCAAAAATAAATTTAGCGAGAAAGGATATGAGGACAAACATGTTGATGAAGCATTCCAGAAGTACCTCAAATTATATGATAGTAATCTGGTAAATGACTTGGACAATGTGGCTAAGTTGGAGGCTAACGATGAAAAACCGCAGGTGAGATTCTGTACTAGATACAATAACAAAGTCCCAATGATTCAGAAGATCTTTAGGAGAAACTGGAAAGTTCTAAGATCTGACCCTATCCTGCGAACTAGCCTGCCTTTATATCCAAATCTAGTTTTTAGAAGACCAAGAGACTTGAGAAGTATGGTGGCCCCGAGCAGAGTTAAGAAGATCAGAAACACAGGTCTAAACAAACCCTGGACCACACTGTTTGACCAAAAAGGTAGTTACAAGTGTGGGGTTAGAAACTGTGGTAACTGTTTACACATGAGCCATCGTAAGAAGGAAGTCCAGGGAACAGACGGGAAGAACCATAAGGTCAAGCAGTTTATTAACTGTGGGACCTCCTTCGTGATTTATGGTCTTCTCTGTCCATGTGACCTCTTGTACGTTGGTCGTACTTCACGACCAATGACAACGAGAATGGGAGAGCATAGGAGTAGTATCCTGATGGAAAAAGAGAACTAATCGGTACCCAGACATTTCAAAGAGGTTCATGATAGTTCGGTTAGTGGCTTAAAAGTCTTTGGGATTGAGGCCATATCAAATGATTTTGACAGTGGTAAAAAACACCAGATCCTGTGTACTAGAGAGGCATATTGGATATTCACCTTGGGCTCTCTAGTTCCTCATGGCCTATATGAAGGGATCGAGTTACACAATGTAGTGTAGATCCCCCTCTGTCTCGTTTGGATTGAATAGCGCTATGTTCCCTGTACCGTCTAGATAGATAGATAGGTAGTTCTCACTTCCCTAAGTTAGTGGGACCATTTGTTCCGCCATATAGCGAATCTACTTATCTTGGTCAGGCCCACTGGTCCTCTAGTGTAGCAGGACCTTTGGTTTAATCTTTTATAGTATTTTAGAATTTTTAAGTATTAGGGAGTGCATTACATTACATTTAATATATTTTTGACATTTTCATACTTTTTATTCAAGTAGGTAATTATTTATTTATTAGTTTTCATATAGAATTATCTAATATTGTGGTAGTGGGGCTTGTGGTAGGTTAGACATGTAGTCCCGAGGTAGTTGTTAGGCCATCTTATTTTGGTGGATGGTCCCACAAATGAATAGGTCTTGACTAGTGTTGAGCGAACCCGAACTGTAAAGTTCGGGTCCGTACCGAACTTTAGCTTTTTCCCGAACCCGGACTTTGCGCGAAAGTCCGGGTTCGGGTTCGGGTTCGGCAATCTAATTACGCAGTTAGAAATGCTTCAGGGGCCAGCCAATCACCTTTTGATTAGCTGTTGTGCCCTTAGAAGCCATCATAGCCATGCCTACTAATGGCATGGCTGTGATTGGTTAGTGCAACATGTGACCCAGCTTCTATATAAGCTAGAGGCACACAGCACACACGTCACTCTGCTTCAGAATAGATAGGGAGAGGATCTTGTCTTCTGCTGCTGCTTTTTAGGGAGAGATAGAAAAATACATGAGTTAGTCCTGATTCTGGAATCTGAGGGAAAAGATAGAGAGACAGTGTAGTGTAGGGCCAGGTTCCTGTTTTTTGCTTTTAGGGAGAGAGATATATTATATAGGAATAGGAGTCCAGATTCAGAGATATAACTCAGTGATCTGCATAGGTTTACCTGTTTGTGTTGCAGTGCAGTCTTTTTACACTGCTATGAGCCCAGTGTCAGAGAAAATCTACCTTTTATCTGCAAGCTCAGTGCACCAGCACTGCATATATTACGTTGAGAGATACACAATTTCCATACTGTGGGTGTATTCTGCTCTTGGAAAAAGATCCATTTAGGACAAAAAAAAGGCACTTTATTGTGCTCTTTTCCAAAAGACCCATTAAGGGCAAAAAAAATAAAAAATTTCCATTTTATTTTGCTCGTGCAAAAAAAGACCCGTTTAGGGCAAAAAAAATAAAATAAAATTGCACTTTAATGTACGCTTGCAAAAAGACCCATTTAGGGCCACAAAAAATATTTTGCAGTGTGTTATACATATGTGGAGGTGTGTGAAATAAACAATTTCTATATATTTGTCTTCTACTGTGCTATACTAAAAAAAAAACATTTCTTTTTTAATAGCATTTTCTGCAGTTCTGTAGCTGTGCGATTCAGCGGTTACGTACTGTGGGTGTGTTGTGGTCTTCCAAAAAACGCCATTTAGGGCCACAAAAAATATTTTGCAGTGTGTTATACATATGTGTAGGCGTGTGAAATAAACCATTTCTATATATTTGTCTTCTACTGTGCTATACTAAAAAAACAACATTTTTTTTTAATAGCATTTTCTGCAGTTCTGTAGCGGTGCGATTCTGCGGTTACGTACTGTGGGTGTGTTCTGCTCTTCCAAAAACACCCATTTAGGGCAACATCCTAAATTTGGAAAATATGAGGAGAAGGTCAAAGGGACGTGGTGGCCCCGGTCGTGGTGCTGCTGGTGGAGCTCCTGTTGCAGGGAGAGGACATGGTGGATCTGTGCCAGATACACGCACAAGTGAAACACCTTCCTCAGGTGCGAGTAGGCGACCGAGCCTGCGGCGGTATTTTGTCGCGCCTAATGAGGCTGTACGAATGTTTAGGCCAGGACAAGTACAGGCGATAGTAGATTGGGTTGCTGACAGTGCCTCGGGTTCCTTCACATTGTCTCTCACCCACTCTTCTGATGAAAGATCAGAGTTGGCACCTGAAACCCATGTCTTTCACCTCACCCCCTTGCAAATCAGCCAAGCAGTCTGAGCCCCAAATCATGCAGCAGTCTCTTCTGCTTTTCGATGACTCTGTTAGCAGGGTTTCCCAGGGCCATCCACCTAGCCCTGCCCCAGAAGTGGAAGAGATTGCGTGCACCGATGCCCAACCACTTATGTTTCATGATGAGTACATGGGAGGACCATCGCAGCACGTCTCGGATGATGACGAAACACAGGTGCCAACTGCTGCTGCTTTCGCAATTGTGCAGACAGACAAGGAGGGCAGGGGTGAAGACTGGGTGGAAGATGATGTGGAGGACGATGAGGTCCTCGACCCCACATGGAATCAACGTTATGCAGGTGACCAGTGTAGTTTGGAGGAAGAGGCGGTGGTCGCACAGAGCCACCAGCACAGCAGAAGAGGGAGCAGGGTGCAAAGCGGAGCGTCCGTCCCCTAGACAGTATGTCTGCTACTGCCCAATGCAGCAAGGGACCGAGCACACCAAAGCCAGGTCCAAGGAGTTCCCTAGCGTGGCAGTTCTTCACACAATGTGCTGATGACAAGACACGAGTGGTTTGCACGCTGCGCAATCAGAGCCTGAAGTGAGGCATAAACGTTCTCAACCTGAGCACAACCTGCATGACCAGGCATCTAAGTGCAAAGCACGAGCTGCAGTGGAGTAGACACCTCAAAAACCAAGAAAGGTCTCTGGCTCCTCCTGCTTCCTCTTCTGCTGCAGTCTCGGCCTCTTCATCCACCTCTGTAGTGACAGTGGCACCTGCCACCCCGCAAACAGAGGATCTGCCAGCAACACTACCACCTGGGTCACCAACCATCTCCACAATGTCCCATGGAAGCGTTCAGCCCTCTATCTCCCAAACATTGGAGCGGAAGAGGAAGTACCCCCTAGCCACCCGCGATCCCTGGCCCTGAATGCCAGCATTTCAAAACTCCTGGCCTTTGAAATGCTGTCATTCCGTCTGGTGGAGACGCAGAGTTTTAAAAGCCTGATGGCATTGGCTGTCCCACAGTACGTCGTGCCCAGCCGCCACTACTTTTCCAGGCGAGCCATCCCTTCCCTGCACTACCAAGTGGGGGACAAAATCAGGTGTGCACTGCGCAACGCCATCTGTGGCAAGGTCCACCTAACTACGGATGCGTGGACCAGTAAGCACGGTCAGGGACGTTATATCTCCCTAACAGCACACTGGGTAAATGCAGTGGCGGCTGGGCCTGAGGCAGATAGCAGTTTGGCGCATGTCCTTCCACCACCGAGGATTGCAGGGCGCTTCAGTTTGCCTCCTGTTGCTAACTCCTCCTACTCCGCTTCCTCATCCTCTACCGCCTCCTCATCCGGTCAGCGTAACACCTTCATCACCAACTTCAGCACAGCCAGGGGTAAACGACAGCAGGCAGTTTTAAAACGTTCCTGTTTGGGGGAAAAACCCCACACCACGCAGGAGTTGTGGAGGGACATGGAACAACAGACCAATGAGTGGTTGCTGTCAGTGAGCCTCAAGCCCGGCCTGGTGGTGTGCGATAATGGGCGAAATCTCGTAGCAGCTCTGGGCCTAGCCGGTTTGACGCACATCCCTTGCCTGGCACATGTGCTGAACTTGGTGGTCCAGAGGTTCCTTAAAAATTACCCCAATATGCCAGAGCTGCTGCAGAAAGTGCGGACTGTGTGTGCGCACTTTCGGCGTTCTCACCCTGCTGCTGCTCGCCTGTCAGCGCTGCAGCGTAACTTCGGCCTTCCCGCTCACCGCCTCATATGTGACGTGCCCACAAGGTGGAACTCCACCTTGCACATGCTGGCCAGACTGTGCGAGCAGCAGCAGGCGATAGTGGAGTTTCAGCTGCAGCAATCACGCGTGAGTCACTCTGCGGAACAGCACAACTTCACCACCAATAACTGGGCCTCCATGCGAGACCTGTGTGCCTTGTTGCGCTGTTTCGAGTACTCCACCAACATGTCCAGTGCCAATGACGCCGTTCTCAGCGTTACTATCCCAGTTCTATGCCTCCTTGAAAAAACGCTTCGGGCGATGATGGAAGAGGATGTGGCACAGGAGGATGAGGAGGAGGAGGAGGAAGCGGGATCATTTCAAAGGCTTTCAGGGCAGTCTTTCACAAGTGGCTACGAGGGTGGGTTCCTGCACCAACAAATGCCAGGTACACAATTGTCCGGCAGAAAGGGCACAGTTCTGGAGGATGACGAGGTGGAGGAGGAGATGGAGGAGGAGGAGGAGCCATTTTCACAGCAGGGTGGCACCCAGACCAGCTCGTGGCCATCACTGGTGCGTGGCTGGGGGGAGACAGGAGGACACAGACGATACACCTGCCACAGAGGACAGCTTTTCTTTGCCTCTGGGCAGCCTGGCACACATGAGCGATTACATGCTGCAGTGTTTCCGCAATGACCGCCGAGTTGCCCACATTTTAACTGGTGCTGATTACTGGGTGGCCACCCTGCTGGATCCCCGTTACAAGGACAACGTACCATCCTTAATTCCCTCACTGGAGCGGGATCGTAAGATGCGCGAGTACAAGCGCACGCTGGTAGACGCGCTGCTGGTGGCATTCCCACCTGACAGCGGGCGTACGGTGGAAGCACAAGGCGAAGGCAGAGGAGGAGAAAGAGGTCGCCAATGCAGCCGGGGCACCGGCAGCACCTCAGAAGGCAGGGTTAGCATGGCTGAAATGTGGAAAAGCTTTGTCAGCACGCCACAACAACCAGCACCACCAGCTGAGATGGAACGTCTTAGCAGGAGGCAGCATTTCACCAACATGGTTGAGCAGTATGTGTCAACAGGCCTACACGTACTGGATGACGGGTCTGCCCCCTTTAACTTCTGGGTCTCCAAATTGGGCACATGGCCTGAGCTTGCCCTTTATGTCTTGGAGGTGCTGGCCTGCCCTGCAGCCAGTGTATTATCTGAACGTGTATTTAGCACGGCAGGGGGCGTTATCACAGACAAGCGCAGCCGCCTGTCCAGAGCCAATGTGGACAAGCTCACGTTCATTAAAATGAACCAGGCATGGATCCCACAGGACTTGTCCGTACCTTCTGCAGAATAGACATGTATACCGGTGTTGTGACAAAAACTGTCCGGCCATCGGATTGTGTCCGGCCCGTACTGCGAAGGCGCAGCGCTTGCGCAGTACAGAGGACAAGGAGATTCACAAAATCTCCAAAGATGAACGGCGCCTGCGCCGTGAGTGCAGGTTCAAGCCCCAACATCCAAGTGGACATACGGTAGCACATAGTAACAGGGCCCCTCACGGGCTCGCTTCGATCGCCACGCTTCGGGCACGGCCTCACTTGGCTCGGCTTGAACCACGGATGGTGTGGCCTTCACCTGAACTCACCACGCAGGCGCCGTTCATCTTGGGAGATTTTCGAAATCCTCTTGTCCTACATACTGAGCAAGCGCAGTACAGGGTGGACACTATTCGACGGGGGACAGAATTCGACACATCACTGGCCTTACCCAGCCATTGTTGTATTTTTGAGCCAGTGTTGGCTACCTCGTCCTCCTCCACCGCCGCTTCCACCTACACAGCCACATCCACATCCACCGCCACCTCAACCTCCTACTCCATATGGACCTCGTCCTCCTAGGTCAAGATTATAATTTTTATTTTATTTTTTTGTAGCGCACAGATCCTTTCTCCCTTACCTGCCTTTATGTTGTTGGCTCCTCGCAGGAGGGAGAAAGGCACACCGCACTACCAGCCCGTACCCTCCTATATAAAGAGGTTGAGCGGTGTACTTGATGGGCCGTGTCCACAGCCGGAGTCAAAACTCCTCCAGAGGATGATTCTCACCTCTACTGTAGGTAGAGGCAAGTCCTTTAATTCCCAGTAAAGTCAATGTCCACACCAGCTGAAATTACAACTCTTATTCTCTCATGGCAAAATAAACTCTACTCGGATAGAAAAGGTTAGAGCAAAGAAACAGGACAGCTTAAGGTGTGGAGGAGGTCCAGGCACAAACGTAGCACATTCACTTCACTGCTTAGGTTTCTCAAACAGTTTTAGGTGCACGGTCTCTGCCACAGACCTTGAGGTTGGTCTCTGCCACAGACCGGGTGTACAAGGCCCCTGCCACGGACCTGGAGAACTTTGGTCTCTGCCACAGACCAGGGTGTATAAGGCCCCTGCCACGGGCCGGGTGAATAAGGCCTCTGATACAGTCAAGATGACCTTGAGCTTCTCCTTCTACGAACCTAGCCCATATCAAGGGGAAGACATCTCTCCAGGGAGTCAACAGACCCTTCCTTCACCGTGACTCCTGCATCGGTCCATCAGAATGATCCTCCCTTCCCTGGAACATGGTCCCCTACACGAGGCGGCACCCTAAGACTCCTCGACCCTTAGCGGACTCCAGACGAAGGCTCTGGACTCCAGGCTTTACTCCCGCACCTAGGCCTCCATACCCAGGGCAGCAGGAACTCCAGGATAGTACCTCACCCCGGGCTAAAGGTACCTGAGATGGAACAGGAACACATGCACCCAGGCCGAAGGCACCTGGGCATGGACCCCACTGGACATCAGCCCCCAGGCCAAAGGTCTGCCCCTTTTATATGCTCTCCCGGCATGCACAGCAGGTTCCCCGCCCCGCTGTACTACTGCCAAGAGGGGACACAAAAGGCACAGCACTGTATCGGCGGTTCAACCCTAGCCTACCATGGCAGCGCCACCTGTAGGCCGCAGGGAACTGCACACCAATACTGTCCCAAATGGTCCATGAATCCTACAGAATTAGGGTGTTTGAGCCTATTTACCACTCAAACACTATCCTTAAATTTAGCACCCCGCTACATTTTTATTTCAAAGTATTTTATTTTCCCACTAGCTTATCCATTAAATTGAATAATTTATTCCAGAAAGGGAGTATTCTGGGGCATTACCACCATATGTGTGGCATTGTGCCGTTGAGTTTCTGAGGTTCTTAATGACTTCCCGTACTTCTTCTGCTGAAAAGGGGGCCTCCAGCATATTTTTTTATTTTTTTATTTTTTTTATGTTATTTTAAGTTATTTCCCTATCCACATTTGTTTGCAGAGCACTTGCCATGCTCTTAACAACATTTTGCTGCCATTTGCAGCCCTCTAGCCCTTTCCATTACTTTTTTAGAGCCTTTTTAGTCCTTAGAAGTCCGGGTCCCCATTGACTTCAATGGGGTTCAGGTTCGGGTTAAAGTTCGGTCCCGAACCCGAACTTTTTTCCGAAGTTCGGCCGAACCCGTCGAACCCGAACATCCAGGTGTCCGCTCAACTCTAGTCTTGACAGTATTTTATGGACTGTGGGTGGGTCCTTCAAGATGTTTTTACAATGCTGCCCAGTGTTCCTACATCGATTGGGTACATTGTTCAAGAGTTTGCATGTGTGTGGGTGCATGCATACGAGCCCAGGGTGTTGGGTGACTCGGTGCACACATGTGCCTGCCACTGGCTCAATTATTATGGGTATGCGGTGGGGCGGGTGCCTGCCCTGAGTGGTTAGTGTGCGAGCACACACATGTATATTTATATTGCTTTGGTTTGTGTCATTTGGTCCCATATTATGATATCAATATGGACCGAAGTGTGGTATTGGACTTCTCCTGGAGCATTTGAGGAACTATTGGTTCCCTTTACCTAGTGTATTCGACATATTGATTCCATGTGTATTTGGGCAAGAGTTAATTATGTAACTACGGATGCTTATACCATTTTTATTTATTTAATTTTAATTTTATTTTTTATTATTATTTTTTGGTGTATTCTTATGTCCCGTCTGCCTACAGGTGTGGGGTCATTTGCTGGAGTAACAGCCCTCACAGGTCATCTATATTAGCACTGCCCTTCTACAATTAGTTTGGGTTCCCCTCTTATGGCTTGAGTTTCCATTTGTCAATAGATATGGTATATCACTAACTTGTGCTAATCATTAATTAGCTCCCCAAAAAAAAAAACCCTCTTCTCCCCCCCCTTTTCTTATAAATATATATACTAGTCCCCCTATGTACACCCTGAATTCATAATCCATAGAGGGTGTTGGGTCCACCACTATTGTAGCGGTATGGGACCCCATGTGGATTAGAGGCTGTGTCGGTATCAATGTGTCCCTCCGGGTCTCCAGTCTGCGAGGGGCACGTCTGTTTTGTGCCGCGCGCGGATCAGTAACTCAGGGACTGTCTCTGGCCGGTACTAGCGCCTGTATAGAGAGGGTTGTTGACACCGGATGCAGATTGCGAGCTCTGCCACCGTTTCCGGGACAACCTTTGATGCCTCTCCAGCTCATCTGAGGGCGGAAGTGATATTTTCAACTACCGGAAGTGGCGGGTGGAACGCATATCCAATGCTACTTCCGGGTTCCTCGGCTAGCGTGCGTCCCATCTAGTGGTGGGACGATAGCCTAGCGTCATAGGAAGCGAATGTGGCTACGTGCAGACGGGTGTCAGCAGCGACTGGCTGCCCTTGGTGGCCTGAGTGGTATGGATAAGTCCCGCCAGGTATGTGTGCCGTTCGTTCTTTGCCAGCTGACATATAGACATATAGCCATATGGTGTATGTACATATACTATCTAATATACAGATGGTTATATCAGTGTGGATAGTGAGGGGTTAAGTATATATGGGCATGCCCTTTGGGTGAGAGGAGGAGTGGCCTGTGGTGGGTGGAGCTGTAGACAGGTGACCACTCACGCCCACTTACACATGGATATAGAGGGGTCCAGTCACTATCACTTTTTGGCTCTGAGGAAGAGGGTGCGCCCTCGCAACGCGTCAGCCGTAGCTGTAATATCTGTCATCTGGACTCTCTGGTCATCTGGTTCCAACAGGAGGAAATCTCCTTTGATGGAATGGTTATGTGCCTACTATCATACTTGCTTTGTGAGTATTTGTAATCTTTTAACTTACTTTTAATAAACCTAGCCATTGGTAATGCACTAGGTCGGTGCGCCCTCTTTTTTCCTTTTACATTCTGACCCCCTCACCATAGAAAAAGGAACCAGACAAGGCTGCCCACTCTCCCCCTCCTTTTTGCCATAGCTATTGAGACCTTGGCCATAGCAATCAGGACTCACCCTGACATTAAAGGAGTCTTTTGCAGAAAACAAGAGCATAGGTGTGTGTTTGCCGACGATCTGCTCCTATTTGTTTCCTCCCCACTGATATCAAAGCCCAACAATTTCTCCCTACTTGATAAATTTGGCAAAATCTCTGGTCTTCGTGTGAATGTCTCAAAATCATTAGCGCTAAACATCACTGTTCCCCCCAACTTACTTGGTAATTGACAAAACCATTTCCCGTTCTCCTGGTGCTCGGCTTCCATCCCATATCTAGGGGTCAATCTACCTCCTAGAATAGACTCCTTATACTCCTCCAATTACCCGGCCGCTTTCCACAAACTGACATCAGACCTTACTAATTGGGCTAAGCATAACCTATCCTGGCTAGGCCGCATAAACACAATCAAAATGACCCTCCTCCCTCACCTCCTTTACTTATTCAGGTCCCAACCTATCCCACTCCGGAAATCACAAGTGCATGCTCTTCAATCTAAAATTCTGCAGTTTATATGGGGTCCAAAAGGCAGAAGATGCTCTAAAAATATCCTATTTAGACTAAAATCTCAGGGAGGGTTCGCACTACCCAATATCTGGTGGTATTACCAAGCCACACAGCTGGCCCAGATATCTATTGTCTATTCACGGGGTCCAAAACCTGATTGGGTCTCCATGGAGAGACAAGCAGTCCCCCTCCACACTATTGATTTCTTAATATGGTCCCCTGCTAAACTTAGACCTCCCATTTTGGCTCCCACTCTCTCCCACTCGTTAGCTCTGTGCGATCGATTACACAAAAGCCATTCCCTGGTCTCGGCCCTTCTCCCCCTAACACACGTGTTCCACAATCCTGACTTCCCCCCGGGAATGAACATTTTAGCATTTAGTTGGTGACTCAATAAAGGTCTCCATAGAATAGGGAACTTCTTCACCTCCGGTGGTCCCATTTCCATCGCATTCTGCATTAGTAAACTTGAGATGCCCTCCTCTGAACGATTTAGATACTCACAACTACTACACTTCCTCCAGTCGATCTGGCCTAATAAACCAGTTTCTCCCAGGGTCACAACCTATGAATCTTGGTGCTCGGAGATCACAGATCAGAGGGGTGGGATCTCCATCGTCTACTCTCTAGTCTCAGTTATGTCTAAACTTTCCTACGCTCTCTTGGGAAAATGACCTTGATCTATCCTGGGACCAGGATAAATGGTTTACTTGTTTTCAACGATTCCTCAAGGGTATACTAAATGTCTCCCTGATTGAAGCAAACCTTAAAATACTGACCCGATGGTACAGGGTTCCCTCCCTCCTTGCCAGAATCTACCCAGATGCTTCTTCGCTGTGTTTTAGAAAATGCAACCATATAGGAACAATGTCTCATATATGGTGGTCATGCTCACGTATAAGAGGTCTCTGGAACAAAGTATTTTCCTTGATCTGTAAAGTAACGACAGTACAGGTCCTCCAAACACCAGACATAGCACTCCTTAACCTTAAAGTGAATAAGGTAGACAAACATACTCAAGCACTAATCTTCTTCATCTTGTTGGGCACTAAAATTACAATAGCTCCCCATTGGAAAAAACTTTGGTCCCGATCACAGCGGTGAAGCATAAAATATCCTGGATCATGGCGCAGGAGAAAATAGTCAGCATTATACAATACAGAACCCATAAATTTGAACTCACCTGGAAACCTGGAAACCCTGGGCAGGCCGGGATTTACTCCCTTTGCCGCCCCAAGGCCGTGTCCTTCAATGCCGCCCCCCCCCACCATCACATAGGGGGGGGGCGACGCGCCGGGGGGGTGAGCGATTTTTCGTAGACAATGACTGGTGTTAGTGCTTCAATCATTCCGGCACCATGGTTGTTATGGTGTCAGGATGATTGAAATGCATTATTTCTATCATTACATTGTAATATAAAATGAAATAGTTAAACTCACCATAAAGCAGAATGAGTGGGAGCCCTGAGTGTGTCACTTGCCACCGTCGCTTGTCACCAGATGGGAATGTCACTTGCCACGCTGCCTGCCACCAGATGGGATTGCCACTTGCCACACTGCCTGCCACCAGATGGTAATGTCACTTGCCACACTGCCTGCCACCAGATGCGAATTTCCCTTGCCACGCTGCCTGCCACCAGATGGGAATGTCACTTGGCACGCTGCCTGCCACCAGATGGGGATGTCACTTGCCACACTGCCTCCCCCCCAGCATTGCAGAGTACTTGCAGCCAGGTACAACGCTATCAGCCTCTCCTCTCCCGCGCGGGAAAACTACCTGCAGGTGAACCGTGAAACAGAGGCACATGAGACTCGAGTGAGAGATGAGAGTGAGGGCGGGCGGTGAGAGATGACGTCATTCTCTCTCTTCTGTGTGATGTCGCACAGCCTTCGCGGCCCTGTAAGTAAGGGCAGAAGTTGGAACAGCAGTGCGGGCAATGAGAGATGATGTAATATCTCTCCGCCGCCCAGTGGCGTAGCGTGGGTTGTCAGCACCCGGGGCAAGGCAAGTAATTTGCGCCCCCCTAACCTGCAGACTTTTAGCACTCCCCGAGTCCCTTCAAATACAATAGTACTGACCTACCTGATTCCAACACTGACCTATCTGATACCTATACTGACCACTATACTATATGTCCACTACACTACACTGACCACTATACTGACCACTACACTGACCACTATACCAGTGTTAATTTCGTCAACAAAAACGTTTTCGTCAACGATTTCGTCAGCGGCAATTTTAAAGTGACGAAAACGGAATGAAAAGTATAGCACGTTTTCGTCCTCTGACGAAAACTATGACGAAAATTTGATCCGTTTTCGTTATCGAACGACAATGGTAAGGAGGGACGTTTAACAACTTACGGAGCTCCGCCTACTTACGCAATCCGCGCGCCCAGCGACACCGTAAGAAGAGTCCGACGCCAGTGGTGAGGCGAGGCTGCCCACGTGAGGACACAGAGAAAGCACTCCGAGTCTCCAGACTCCCGACTCCACCCGCCACTCTTCTCCCACCCAGCTGCAGCAGTCAGAGCTACACAAATTGTGGTGGCACGTACAACAAGTCTGAGGCCTCCCCCTCCCCTGACCTCACTACTAGTTAGTACAGTACTACTGCCCTTAGACGACCACTTGTGTGTGTATGATGAAATTCCAGTCAGTGCTGTAGGCCTCCTCTGCTGCTCAGTGGAGTGGCACTGGCATCCATTCCAGGCCTTTTTGCTAAATATGTCTCACTGTCGATTATAGGCCATCCCCTCAGAGTCAGACCAACATCCAGGCTCCAGGCAGAATGTGTACTGTACTGACTGCATGCCATTTATTTCCTAATTTCACAAGCCTACTCTACTCAGAGACCACTGTCGAGAGAGCACTGCACTGCCACATACAGGCTCCCCCCACCGTACAATATCCAAGACTCCAAAGTCCAAACTATTACTATACCGGAATGTCGGCTGTGATTATCACTGGTAGAAAGAGAAGAGAAGATCTATGGCTGTATTTTACATTTGATGTTAAGGACAACAAGACTCTTTGCAAACCATGTGGAGCGACACTCGCTGGTAAAAATACAACAAATTTGAAGCGTCATTTGCGGACAACTCATCTTGAAATTCATAAAAAGGTAAGCACAGCAACATGTGACAATATAAAATAAATAAAATGAATACGATTTTTTTTTTTAAAGCGTCCCTGTCCCCACGAGCTGAAAACGTAAGTGGCCCTTGCACAATGCATATGTAAACGCCAGTGTTCAAATCACACATGTGAGGTACCGCTGCGATCACGAGAGCAATAATTCTATCATTAGAACTTCTCTATAATCTGTATTAACTCTATAACCGTTTTTTTTTTTAAGATGTAGATGTTTAGGTACAGTAGTGTAGTTTGTCGCCAATTCACCATTATTACACGAGTCATGTTGGGTATTTACTCCGCGTAACATCATCTGATCTTTCACATTATACTAAACAACTGAGCTTTACTGTTTATTTATTTTTTTTATTCATGAAAGTGCCTTTTTTCCTAAAAAAAAAATGCGTTTGAAAATATCGTGTGACATAAAATATCAACGACCGCCATGTGTTTCTCTGTTATACATATAGTATAGTATAGAGAGGCAACTTAGTTGGAGCTGACTGACTGTGTGGGTGGGGAGGATCACTGGGGTGAGAGAGCACGTAAAATCAGAATAACTTTAATTTTCCAGCCTAATTCAACTCCACAGATACTGAAAACATCAAATGATGGACCGAGTCAAGCCAGTGGCAGTGCACAACCACAGCAAATTATTTGCACTGCTCTTTTAGGTGCTTCAAAATATAAAATTTACTCTAAGGAACAGCATGCCAGGGAGAAAACCATAGCAAGATGGATTGGGCGCACCAGATTACCAGTCAGAACGATTGAAGATGAGGACTTTGTTAGCATGATGGAGACACTAGATAGGAAGCTGACTGTTCCAAAGAAAACTAAAATAAGCAATCTGATTGACAAACAGTATGAAGATGATAAACAAAAATTCAAAAAGAGAGTGGCTGCTGCTCGGAGAGTATCTATTTGCACTGATTTGTGGACCAAAAAATGACTCTCAGCTTCATTCCTTGCCATAAGTGCATGCTACTTTTGTGTTGAACAACATAAACCTGAACACATATTGTTGGCCTTTGAACAAGTAGCCCACCCACACACTGCACAGTCAATCAAATCACGTGTGGACAAATGCTTGCAAGACTGGGACATACCAAAGAGGAAGATCCTTACAGTGATAACAGACAATGGGAGCAATATGGTGGCGGCATTTAAACAAACCACAGCAGCAGCAGAAGAACCACCCTGCTCTAGTGAGGAAGACTCCCCCATGACGGAAAGTGACTCTGAGACTGAGACAGAAATTGATGATCTGCGGTGAGTGAGTGAGCCATTTTTATTCTTTTACATGATGACATGGTTGACACGGTGACACCAGTCAATTATCTAATGGCTATGAGATGGTTGATATGGGGGCAGGCCGCTATCTGCTCTAGTCTACGGGGTGCAGTCAGTCAGCGCACCTTTTTTATTTTTCCACTATAATTTTTCTTGTGTACTGGAAAAGTATTCCCATAAGATGTTAAGTGTTAAAATAATAGAATGGAACAAACATTTTCTATAGTATACTTTATGCTTATTGGGCTGTGTGTGTGTGTTCCACTTGATAGGTACCAACAGATCGACATGGACCGGACACCATGTGTGGTGCATACGTTGCAACTTGTGGTCCACATGGTGCATAAGGAGGCAAGTGTGAAGAGAATACTGGATTAAGCAAGATCAATAGTGCACCTCTTCCGCAAGTCTTCAGTTGCAACACAGAAGCTATTGGAGCATTGTGGCCTTATTCTTTTAAATGACTGCCTCACACGCTGGTCAAGTGCATTCAACATGATCGCAAGACTCCTCAAACTGAAAGAGTCAGTCTGCCAAATTGCAAACAGCATGGGATGGGACAGCTTGCTCCCTAGTGAATGGCAAAAGCTCACATCATTGCATGACCTACTGCTGCCTTTTGCAGAACGTACCAAAACCCTCCAGAGTGACACCAAGTACATGTCCCTGGCTGTTCCTGCCCTCTTTGATCTGCTCAGCCATCTTGAGGACTTTAAACAGAACAGTAGCTACCAAGACTTTGCCACAATTGCACAGAAAATGAAACGGAGTGTCATCCAACGTTTTGCTTCATTCTTAGATCCAACTGACGAAATGTTCTCTCCACTTGCAGCAGCTGCTTGTTTTGTCAACCCTACCGTCTGTGAAACCCTTGTTGATGTGGCGGATGAGAATATTCAAGAACTGCTTAAAAAGGCAGAGGAGTATGCCGCAAGAAAATCCACATTGCCACACACACCCCTTAAAGGAATTGTCTGACGATGATGTGGTAGAAGAACTATCACAGGAAGTTGAAGAAGCACCGCCACCGGCATCCACATCTAAGCAACCAGTCTTTCAGTTTCTTTCAAAATGCCACAGAAGACTCAAGCAGAGGATCTCCCCAAACAGCGTAGAGCAGCAGTTCAGAAAATATAAGGAAGAGCTTTTGCACGAAGTTGCCATCAGTGAGGAGTACACCACCGCAACAGATTTTTGGCTGTCAAAGAGTGACACTTTGTATCTATCACCAGCTAAAACCTTTTGAATTAGACCTGCTGGCTATGCCAGCTTCTCAAGCCTTTGCAGAGAGGGTATTCAGTGTTACAGGTGACCTCTCTAGAGGTCGGCGGAATAGAGTAAGGGTCATGTTGGCACAAAGTGCTTTCCTTAAAATGAATCGAAACAAATAGGAGTGTTTTATTATTCTCTTCAAGTATTTCTATTTACAGAAGCATACCTAATACTTGTGGGTTCTGCTTATTGCGATAGGATAGGAAGAATCAGTAGTTCAACAGTTTTAATTGTCAGCAGGGATGAGCCGAACCCCCCCCCCCCTGTTCGGTTCGCACCAGAACCTGCGAACAGACAGAATGTTCGCGTGAACTTTAGAACCCTATTAAATACAATGGACTCGAACGTTCAAAATCTAAAGTGCTAATTATAAAGGCTTATATGCAAGTTATTGTCCTAAAAAGTGTTTGGGGACCCGGGTTCTGCCCCAGGGGACATGTATCAATGCAAAAAAAAGTTTTCAAAATGTACGTTTTTACGGGAGCAGTGATTTTAATAATACTTAAAATGAAAAAAATAAAAGTGAAATTTTCCTTTAAATTTCGTACCTGGGGGGTGTGTATAATATGCGTGTAAAGTCGCGCATGTTTCCCATGCTTAGAACTGTCCCTGCACAAATTGTCATTTCTGAAGGAAAAAAAGTAATTTAAAACTCACTCGCGGCTATTAATGAATTGTCGGCTGCCGGAAATACAGAGAAAAGTCATTGATGAAAAAAAAAAAAAAGCGTGGGGGTCCCCCCAAATTCAATTACCAGGCCCTTCAGGTCTGGTATAGATATTAAGGGGAACCCTGCCGCAAATTTAAAAAAAAATCCGTGCGGTTCCCCCCAAATATCCATACCAGGCCCTTCAGATCTGGCATGGATTTTAAGGGGAACTCCACCCCAAATTTAAAAAAAAATGGCGTGGAGTCCCCCCAAAAATCCATACCAGACCCTTATCCGAGCACGCAACCTGGCAGGCCGCAGGAAAAGAGGGGGCGATGATAGAGCGCCCCCCCTCCTGAACCGTACCAGGCCACATGCCCTCAACATGGGGAGGATGTCCCCATGTTGATGGGGACAAGAGCCTTATCCCCACAACCCTTGTCGGTGGTTGTGGGGGTCTGCAGGCGGGGGGCTTATCGGAATCTGGAAGACCCCTTTAACAAAGGGGACCCCCAGATCCCGGCCCCCCTATGTGAATTGGTAAGGGGTACATTGTACCCCTACCATTTCACAAAGAAAGTGTAATTTTTTAAAAAAAAAAACACAAACACCTTGGAAAAGTCCTTTATTTAAAAAAAAAAAAAAACATTCCAGCGATGAAATCCAGTGTCCCGCGGCGATCCGATGTCCAGCGCTGTCCGTCATTGGCTGAGCCTGAGCGGACCTGATGGGGAACTTCCTCCGCAGTATATTAAATGTATAGACCCGCCCCTTCTAAAGTTCCCCATCAGGTCCGCTCAGCCAATGACTAGGTGTAAGGCTAAGCGGACCAGATGCGGAACGTGAGAAGGGGCGGGTCTATTCATGTATTACACAGTGAAGGAAGTTCTCCATCAGGTCCGCTCAGGCCAATGACGTAGGCGGGGTCTGACATACGAGGGGGTGGACCTGATGGGGAACTTCCTTCACTGTGTAATACATGAATAGACCCACGCCTTCTAAAGTTCCCCATCAGGTCCGCTCAGCCAATGACTAGGTGTAAGGCAAAGCGGACCAGATGCGGAACATGAGAAGGGGCGAATCTATTCATGAATTACACAGTGAAGGAAGTTCCCCATCAGGTCCGCCCCCTCGGTATGTCAGACCCCCCTCTTTTCCTGCGGCCTGCCAGGTTGCGTGTTCGGATAAGGGTCTGGTATGGATTTTTGGGGGGACTCCACGCCATTTTTTTTTTAATTTGGGGTGGAGTTCCCCTTAAAATCCATGCCAGATCTGAAGGGCCTGGTATGGATATTTGGGGGGAACCGCACGCATTTTTTTTTAATTTGCGGCGGGGTTCCCCTTAATATCTATTTCAAACCTGAAGGGCCTGGTAATTGAATTTGGGGGGACCCCCACGCTTTTTTTTAATTTTTATCAATGACTTTTCTATGTATTGCCGGGAGCCGACAATTCATTAATAGCCGCGAGTGAGTTTTAAATGACTTTTTTTCCTTCAGAAATGACATTTTGTGCAGGGACAGTTCTAAGCATGGGAAACAAGCGCAACTTTACATGCATATTATACACAACCCCCATGTACGAAATTTAAAGGAATATTTTACTTTTATTATTTCACTTTAAGCATTATTAAAATCACTGCTCCCGAAAAAACTGCAGTTTTTAAAACTTTTTTCTGCATTGATACATGTCCCCTGGGGCAGGACCCGGGTCCCCAAACACTTTTTATGACAATAACTTGCATATAAGCCTTTATAATTAGCACTTTAGATTTCTCCCATAGACTTTTCGAATTTGCCGCGAACACTCGAACTCGAAGCTCATCCCTAATTGTCAGTCAAATTCATAGGAAAAATGAACAGGCTCAGGCTGAGGCTACAAATGCCATACCATTAGTATGTGTATTTTGGAACAATAACAAGTCAACCACCACTTTTTATCAACCAACTTGTTGACTGACAATGTACCCTCTCTCTTAGCATTGACAAATTTGACAATATAGGTAAATATCACACTAATGAAAGAAAAATAGATCAGTAACGGACGGTCAAAAAGGGCAACCGTCTTTTCTTTTAGTGTGATATTGACCTCTATTTTGTCATTGTGAAACTGGATGCTGAGAGAGAGAGGACTGGAGTTGATAAAAAGTGGTGACTGTTATAATCCAGTAAATCCACACACTAATGGCATTATTGTAGACTGTGCACTTTTTCTTTGAATGTATCTGAGAATTAGAACTGTTGAAATAATAAACTGACAGTAAACGTATTCTTATTGTAGAAATAAGCATTACCCTCAAGTATTGGATTGTTTGTTATGCTGTCACAGCATAGTCGGGAGTCAGACTCGGAAGTGCTCTCTCTGTGCCTGTGCCACTGCCAGACAGGCACCAGGCAGTAAGTAAGTAACAGTGCCTGTGCAGTGTGCTGCTGTCTGTGCTTGGTTGGCCATGGCATGTACATGTACAGCTATGGCCAAAATGACACCAAAATAATTTTGACAATGTCTGCTAGTGCTGCTTCAGTGTTTTAGATCTTTTTGTGTCAGTCTCAGAATTGTATCTGGGATACAATGATCTGACATTTGTGTCAGATCATTGTATCCGGTAAAAGCATTGCATAAGTGTCTAATGCTTTTATTGACATAAATTTTATGCATTGCAAATGCAAAGAGTCAATATTTGCACTGCAGTCACGCAGTCACAGTGTTGACTTGAGTTAGTTGACCCTTCTTTTTAAAGACCTCTGCTCTGCTGCAATTTGCCCTGGGCCTGACAATCGTGGTGGCATGTTGTCATTGTCAATCAAGTTCAACTTGTCAGAATTTTTTTTTTTTTGGGGGGTTCCCTTTCCCTCACCCTCATCACCAGCCTCTTGAGGTTGGATTGACCATGACCACCAGTCCACCACAAGTTCAACTTGTTACTTCTCAAAGGGATTAAGGTCTAATTTCCCTGGCCATGAACCCAAAATTTAAAAATTTTGTTCCCAGTACCGCTTACTTACTAGTACTACTTATCACTTTTGCCTTATGGTAAGGAGCTCCATCATGCCGGAAAAGACATGTTGTTCTGTTCATCACCAAACTGTTCTTAGATGGTTAGGAGTAGGACTTAGGAGAAGTTGTTCTCGGAGCCTGAATAGTATGTTTTTGTACCATTTATTCATGGATGTGTTCTTCTTAGGCAAAATTGTGAGTGGGCCCACCACACCGCACACTCCCTTGGCTGAGAAGAAGCAGCAGAGCCAACCGCGCACAAATGAATGTCACGCAAACTGTTCCTATTTTTTTGGGGGATAATAAAAAAGAAAAAATGGCGCAAAATGAGTTCTAGGCAGAGTATATAATAATAAAAAGAGTCAATGAATATAAATGTTGTAAGCACCAGCGGCAGCTACCATGAGCAGAAGCAGGCTCTGTAAAATATGATGCAAAAGAGAAAGGTGCGCCAAACTAAGTGCAGTAAAACAGGCTTTAATGGCAAAATTATATAAAAACCAGCCAAATGGCTACTCACAGGATGCAGGACAAATTAAGGCATGTAAGGGGTTAATAGTGGTCCGGAGTCATCTAAGGCGGTCCTCAGGGGAGATGTAGGTTCCAGATGACAGAAGTTGCTGAAGATGGCTGAAGGCAGGAAGGCTGGAAGCAGGTTGCGGTGTCAGCAGGGGAAGTCAAGGCATCCGAGCTGCAGGTGATGTGAAAAGCCCTGTATCGCTGGGATGGACAGGAAACAACCAGGAAGCTGCAATTCAGCGAGCGCTTCAGCGTGCGCTTCAGCGTGGAGCGCAGCGTGCCGTCGGACCGGAAGTGACGTGGGGATAGAACGGACCAATGGGATGACGCGTTTCACAGCATCCGCTGTTTCATCAGATCCATGGAAGGCATTATCATAGGTGGATGTAATATAGTTGAGAGACGTGGCGTGATTGGTTGAAAACATACTAGCAGGAGTATATCAGCAATGTGATTGGTTGAAGGAGAGATAATGACACAGAGTTATGTGAGAAGTACAGGGGGGGGGAAAGGAGGAGAGGGACAAGATAGAATGGTTGGCAAGGGATATTTCTGTATGGGAGATTTATATTATAGTATGTGGGAGAACAAATAGAAATAGGAAATAAAGATATATTAAGAATTATTAGTGTGGTGGTGAACAGCGCTAGGATGGAAAAATTATATAATAATAATGAATGTAAGTATTGTATTAATATATAGGAGAAAGAGCAGCACTATTATGGGGAACATATATGGATATTATTACAAGATTATAATAGGGGAACTATTAGGGGGTACATTTGAAAGGCTGTATATAGGATGGGAACGACTAAGGGTACAATATATATGGGTACAATATATATAGGATGGGAGCAACCCCCAAACCCCCCCCCCCCCATTCCCCTCCCTTTCCCTTGTCCACACCAACTTGTTCTTGCTCCCATCCTATATATATTGTACCCATATATATTGTACCCTTAGTCGTTCCCATCCTATATACAGCCTTTCAAATGTACCCCCTAATAGTTCCCCTATAATAATCTTGTAATAATATCCATATATGTTCCCCATAATAGTGCTGCTCTTTCTCCTATATATTAATACAATACTTACATTCATTATTATTATATAATTTTTCCATCCTAGCGCTGTTCACCACCACACTAATAATTCTTAATATATCTTTATTTCCTATTTCTATTTGTTCTCCCACATACTATAATATAAATCTCCCATACAGAAATATCCCTTGCCAACCATTCTATCTTGTCCCTCTCCTCCTTTCCCCCCCCCCCTGTACTTCTCACATAACTCTGTGTCATTATCTCTCCTTCAACCAATCACATTGCTGATATACTCCTGCTAGTATGTTTTCAACCAATCACGCCACGTCTCTCAACTATATTACATCCACCTATGATAATGCCTTCCATGGATCTGATGAAACAGCGGATGCTGTGAAACGCGTCATCCCATTGGTCCGTTCTATCCCCACGTCACTTCCGGTCCGACGGCGCGCTGCGCTCCACGCTGAAGCGCACGCTGAAGCGCTCGCTGAATTGCAGCTTCCTGGTTGTTTCCTGTCCATCCCAGCGATACAGGGCTTTTCACATCACCTGCAGCTCGGATGCCTTGACTTCCCCTGCTGACACCGCAACCTGCTTCCAGCCTTCCTGCCTTCAGCCATCTTCAGCAACTTCTGTCATCTGGAACCTACATCTCCCCTGAGGACCGCCTTAGATGACTCCGGACCACTATTAACCCCTTACATGCCTTAATTTGTCCTGCATCCTGTGAGTAGCCATTTGGCTGGTTTTTATATAATTTTGCCATTAAAGCCTGTTTTACTGCACTTAGTTTGGCGCACCTTTCTCTTTTGCATCATATTTTTTTGGGGGGTATTCTATCCTTTTATTAAAACAGCAATATTCTTGATGAAAAGTTACTTAAATAAAGACGTTATATAACGACTAAATCTCTGTAGTACATGTTCAAACCTAACCATTAAAAAACAACATATTTGATTTCTCACTCCAGCAGCAGTTACTATATAATAATGAGTTTGGAAATGGTAGAGAAATGCTTAAATGATGCATTACAATTACAATTTAACTACACTCATTAGATTTTAGACAACTAAAAGGACTTTTAGTAGACTAAAAGGACTTTTAGTTGACTAAAACTTGACTAAAATGAATTGGAGTTTTACTCGACTAAATACGACTAAAACTAAAACTATTGCAGAAGACTAAAATGGGACGAAAACTAAAATGCCATTTTAGTCCTGAGACTAATGCCGCGTACACACGATCGATTTTCTCAACGGTGAAAACACCATCGAGAAAATCGACGGGAAAAATGAGGGAACGGCTTGGTTCCCTACACACGGCCGTTTTTCCCGACATTTTTTTTCTTGGTCGAGAAAAACGACCGTGTGTGGGCTCCGTGGCAGTGTTTCCCTATGGGAAAACTGCCGCGGAAAAAAATGACGGGAATCATTAGAGCATGTTCGAATTTTTCTCGTCATGATTAATGCCGTTTTTCCCGTCTGGAAAAATGACAAAAAGCCCACACATGGTCGTTTTTCTTGTTAAAAAAAAAATAATTAATTTTTCCCAACGGGAAAAATTATCGTGTGTACGCGGCATAAGACTAAAACTAAAACAAAATTTGCTGCCAAAATTAACACTGCACTATACTATACCGTCCACTACACTACAATGACACCTATACTATACTGACCACAATACTACACTGTCCACTACACTACACTGACCACTATACTGTCCTGCCTACTGTAACTGTCTCTCTGCCTCTCTCTCTCTGCCTCTGCCACTCTCCCTCTCTCTGCCACTCTCTGCCCCCGTCTCTCACTCTCTGCCCCCGTCTCTCACTCTCTGCCCCCGTCTCTCTTTGCCTCTCTCTTTGCCTCTGCCTCTCTCTCTCTCTCTTTGCCTCTGCCTCTCTCTCTCTCTCTTTGCCTGCCTCTCTCTCTCTTTGCCTGCCTCTCTCTCTTTCTCTCTCTCTTTGCCTCTCTCTCTTTCTCTCTGTCTTTGCCCCTCTCTCTCTCTCAGTGCCTCTGTCTCTCTCTCTCAGTGCCTCTGTCTCTCTCTCTCTCTCTCAGTGCCTCTGTCTCTCTCTCTCTCTCTCTCAGTGCCTCTGTCTCTCTCTCTCTCAGTGCCTCTGTCTCTCTCTCTCTTTGCCTCTGTCTCTCTCTCTCTCTTTGCCTCTGTCTCTCTCTCAGTGCCTCTGTCTCTCTCTCTCAGTGCCTCTGTCTCTCTCTCTCAGTGCCTCTGTCTCTCTCTCTCTCAGTGCCTCTGTCTCTCTCTCTCTCAGTGCCTCTGTCTCTCTCTCTCTCAGTGCCTCTGTCTCTCTCTCTCAGTGCCTCTGTCTCTCTCTCTCAGTGCCTCTGTGTCTATCTTTGACTCTGTCTCTTTGCCTCACTCTCTCTTTGCCTCACTCTCTCTTTGCCTCTGTCTCTCTTTGCCTCTGTCTCTCTTTGCCTCTGCCGCTCTGTCTCTGCCTCCGTTTCTCTCTCTGCCTCTCTCCCCAGTCTGTGATCCTCCTCACCTGCTTGTCCTGCATCATGGACATCGGTCCAGAGGATAGGAGGAGGCAGCCGCCATGTTTGTTCAGTGTCCGGCACACTGTGATTGGGCGTATGGAGGTCATGTGCAGAGGCGGGAGTTCAGGATCACGGACAGGCCAGCCCCACGCCGCACATGACCCCCATGGCCCAATCCCATTGAAAAATGGCGGCCGGAGCTTCGGGCGGCCGGGGACACAGGAAATTAATTTAGGAGGACTTGTCTCCTCCGCCACACAGCGACACACCTGACCCTGGGCCAAATTTTTTAATATCCCCCTCCTTTCAGGCTTCGACCCCCTTTAAATGATGTTGCTCTGATTGACCCTACTGAATCCCTCTTCTCCCCCATCTCTTCTCGTCCCCTCCTCCTTGCACCCTTTCCTCTCCTATTGTTTATTCAATTATTTTTCTCCCCCCTGATTTTTGTCAACGTATACAAGTCAAAGCGGATCCTGACTTCTTTCATACGCATTAGATGTGCATGGAACAGCAATACCGGGGATATGTTTCACTGGAACTCTTACTCTTGAGGCTACCTGACCTCACTTTGGTTCTGTTCCTACCAATCAAGTTTCAGTTCTGAACTTACCAATAGTTAATCTATCCGTTTTTGATGTTCTAATATATCTAAACAATGCTTCCTCACTTATTACTCTACTGAGTGGAAATCAGGGTTGAATATTAAGGGAGTCGAAGAGTAGGGGGGTCCCCCACCCACAGCATGATCCCTTTAGGGGTGACTGGGGCAAATTCCTCTCATCCTCCTCTCCATTTCTAGATGAGAGCACGTGGGCAATAAACCCAAATGCCTCTCTGAACCATTAACATGTTTACCATGCTGACTTGAAATATAATAGAGTTGGCGTTGTTTACTGACGAAATGCTCTTTTGCGAATTCAAATGCATAATCTATGCTGTTTCCTAAGTACGAGTCACATGTTATCTCACTGTTTGTCAGGCCATGTTGTCCAACTTTTATACTTCTTTAAACCATATGTACCAAACGTTTCCTTTTCATTTCTGGAACGTACTGTGTTTATGTGAACATAAAATCAATAAAAACGATTGGAATTAAAAAACTCTTGGACGGGTATCTTAGCAAACACAGTATAAAGGAATACAGGAAATTATTTTTGCATTGAAGACACATCCACACATGTTGAACTGGATGGACTGGTGTCTTTATTCAACTTTACCAACTATGTAACTATATATAAGGTGTATGGTTGCTAGGAGTAACCAAGTACAAGTTCAAGATCAAGGTCAAGACACAAAGCAACTAGTTGTTAGGGCATGGTACCTGGTAAGGTGACAGGTCCTCTGGTAGTGAAGGGGTCGTTGTCTGGCTAACTCCTTAGCGGTCAGTATCCAATAGCCACTGGATCCGAATCTGCGTTACCAAGATCTATGCCTGGTATGGGAAGTGAAGAAGTTAATAAGTGCACACATGCGCTAGGTGCACGGCAAAACCCCATTCTATTAGACATGTGCATTCGTTTTCGTCCGAATGCATTTTCGGCCAAATTTCAGGTATTTTCGTTATCGTTTTAACAAACGAAAACTAAAGCACAGAATCCGAAAACTGAAAGATTCGACATAAACAAATGCTTTATTTTCGTTTTCGTTGCGACAACAGTTCGATATAGATAGGAGATTCGACGTGACGCTGACAATAACAATCTGTGTCTATCGAACCTGTGGTCGAATGTGCCTAACCATAACTCTATTATATTCTACATAGAGAGAAAAGATTTGACATAGAGAGAAAAGATTGCTGCTGGAATTGGGTGGGGGAAGTAAAATAAAAATTATGATGAGGAATGTTATTGGCTGATTGTAACCACAGAGGAGGAGCAGTAAAATAGCTAGAACTAACTTGTCAATTCAACATGAACGACGAAGATTCGACAAAGCATCGAAAAACATACAAACGTCGAATCTGTCATTGAAGGCTTATGATGTCTGATGAAAGTTAGAAGATTCGATGGTGCAGCTAAACTGTACGACGCTGCAATCGTACATTTCCGGTCAAATGCTCGGCCCATAGGCTATAGAAGAATTCTAATGTTGGTTGACTAGTAATAGTAATTAATAAATATAATTATTACTAGTCATACAACATTAGAATTCTACTATAGCTTGTAGGCGGAACATTCGACCGGAAATGTATGATTGCAGAGTCGTACAGTTTCGCTGCTCCGTCGAATCTTCTTTGAACATTCGACAGACACCATAAGCCTTCAATGACAGATTCGACCTTAATTAATTCAGATTTTCGGACGAATGCAATTTCTAATGAAAAACTAAATAAATAAAAACGAATTTCGGGAGTAACTAAATAAATTTATTTTTCGTACGAAAACGAAATTCCGAAACAAAATATTTCAGTGTGCACAGGTCTACATTCTATTACTGGTGTAATACACTGCATTATTACTGATTGCAGGTTGTTAAATGGACACAAGAAGGCAGTACTCTGCAGTTTAGTTGGCACATGAACCAGTATAGCAATGCGAAGAATATTGTGACTTGTATGCTGAAAGCAAGACTCTTTTATCAAAGGGGCAGGAGCTTCTAAATTGAAAAGCCTGGGAAACCTCAGGGGAGAGAGGAGAAGATGGAGAGAGAGACAAGACATGTGAGAATGGGGATAAGCAATGACTAAGCACTAGATACAGTGCGAAACGCGTCTGCTGCCTAGGTTCTTTGTTTGCTGTGACCTGTAGTGCTGTTTTTTATTCAATAAAGGCAATTTTCGTTCAGAGTGCGGCTGTCCAGAAACATCTCTTTTGTTCCTGCCTTGCTGATTGCAACGCCTGCACCTGTGAATTTCTATCAAGGTTTTCCACCTAGAGCGGCCATATCCTTCCTTCCTGAGAATGGGGAGTGTTGATTATACTGAGAGGCAGGCAGACAGATCGGGTCATCGCCATCGATGTCACAACATCAGAGAGAGGACAGCGGGAAAGGGGGCCCCCCAGCAGCGAAGTGGATCTGTCTCTCGGCTCTCGGGTGGAGGCGCCGCCATCTTTGGTAAGGGAATCAGGAAATGAAGCCTTGTGGCTTCACTTCCTGGTTCCCTACTGTGCATGCGCGAGTCGCACTGCACAATCTCACTGGTCCCTGCTGTCTTCTGGTCCCCCCTCCCCTCTGCTCCCCCCTCCCCCTGAAAGGTGCCAAATGTGACACCGGAGGGGGGGAGGAATCCAAAAAGCAGAAGTTCCATTTTTGGGTGGAACTCCGCTTTAAGTCCAGGGTTACTTACACAACAAAAAAGAGCAGTGGTGGGAGTCCTATCACTAAAGATAGTAGCACTCACCGTAGATTAACGGGGGTGTGGTCAAATAAACATATATCAAAGAAGGAAAAAACAACAAACAGAATAGACCTCCACCCACCTAAATGAGTTTATACTACAAAAATGTATTAATAGCCTATATAAAGGCAAATGGATTTGTTACAAAACATTGCTATAATACCCCAGGTTAAAAATATATTTCTACTCCAAAACCAACTGGGAAGGGAGAGATAACCTGGTAGCTGGCAGACCCATTCCCTCCCCCAGTGTGAAAACAGCCCCCCAAAAAACCCACTGAACCCCAAGAGCTACCCTTACGGACAAAGTTATTCCCACATACAGTTTCCTAAACTATAGCAGCGTGCACCTATAACAGGTATTTCTCGCTGCTACAGATTAGAAAAAGCACACACCGAGAAAGACACACAAGTTATTGCAGCAAACCAGTCTAAAGTCAGTCAGTCACAAGAGAGAGGGGGGGGGAGGTATCCTGAAGATACTTGAAAAATATTATGTAACTGATGGAAGTCCAAAAAAGAAAAAAGAAAGGAGGAATCTGAATGATATGTAATATATAATAGGAGATGTGGAATAATATTCCCGACTAGAATAAATAACAGTCGGCTCCAATCGTTGTAAGAAATAGAGACGAGTGCTAAACTGCGATGATAGTTGGTACAAAGTTTATATTGTTGGAGAGATATTCAAGTGTGAGTGATCCCAAAATATATGAGATTGGTCTCTATGATTGTCCTGGATATATCACACCAGATATAGGACTATAGTGATTTGTATCACAAATGTACTTACTCTCAACGTTCATAGGTATAGTCTCAATACTTCCGTTATGGCCGCAATAGGCGTTCCTGCAAGCTGCAGGTAAAAAACCTATGGTTATATAAATCAAAAATACATGCGGCAGAGTTTTGTTGTACTCACGGATCCTATAGAGATCACCAATGGATTATATTCGGGGGTAGTCGGCTCATCTGTATTCCAGCAGTTTAAATGGTTACACAGAGATCACCATATGGGATCGATCTATGTATGGACGCCCCCGACAAATGTATCGTTGGTCATCAGCAGTGCATCCAGTGTTATTTGTAATGGTCTCTATTTCCAAGTCATAGGTTTGATCCTTCTAGAAGGCTTGCTTGCAGGGTGTGTGTAGATCTCGAGGATGATATATTCATGTGGTGCTTCGCAGGACAACTTTTTAGAAAGTCATTTCCAGGGGTGAGGATCACTTGGGTAGGTGTCAGGTAGGTGTCAGAGGGGGTGTTCACCCCAAAAGTTGACACCCCATTGGGTGTTCACCCCAACAGTTGAAGAAGAAGAAAAAATCCAGTTGCAGGATTTAGAAATACAGCTGAAGGAGAGTATAGAGAATCTAGATATATATCAGGATCTAGATGATTTTAGTAAATTTAATGATAGATTAAAAAAGGAAGTAGAGGATTTCCAAAAAGAACAAAAAGCAGGAAAACAAAAGAAATTTCAGAGGGATACACTAGACTTTGAAACAGGCAATATCTTAGATCTAGAGAAAAAAAGAGGGAGGAGTATGTCCCGCAATAAATCAAACAAACAGAAGGGTAGAACTAATAGTAAAGAGGGAAATAATAAATAAAAAAGTCACTTTTTTAGAGAAGACAAATGGGATGGAGGACCCCCTAGGAGGGAAGAGTACAGAAAGAAAAAACGAAGGAGAAAGAGAAACCGGAAAAGAAACACCATATGGAACACAGGATCAGAATGTATCCAAGATGGGGAGCTCTACTTCAAAGGAGGGCAGGATAACAAGGAGTGTACAGAAACTGCAAACATGAATGTCATTAATTTAACAGAACACACACTGAACTCCAATCACCTATCAGTTTTGAGTAAAGGCTTGGGGTTCTCACCTTGCAATAAAGGAAACTCTTTTGAAATCTATAAGGATATATGTCTATTTTTGAGAAGGGTTAATTTTAAGTTGATGTTTTTTTGGAAAAAATACAGATATTAAAGATGAAATTGAATTCAATGCACTTATGGAGGTTGATGACTCGCAACTTATTGATTATCTTGAAGGAAATACCTGGATAGACTCTACACTATTGGACTTACCACCTAAGTCAGGATTGGCTAATAAGTCGCAACGCTTTCCAAGCTTTGCTAACAACAAATATCTACAGATGTTCTTGGAGGCAGCATCTGAGGATATAAGAACTATAAAATGGGACAAACTAGAACCCACTATGGACAACCTGACAATAGATGAAAGAAAAGCCCTGCATGAATTAAAAAAGCTACCAAACTGTGTAATCAAACCCAGTGACAAGGGGGGAAATGTCGTACTATGGAATGAAACTGATCATCTGGAAGAAACAACTTGAAAATCCAGAATGTTATGAAAGATGGCCTAACAACCCCTTCCCAGATTTAGTAAAGGAAATCAATTATCGTCTGCCTAGAGCCCAGGAGGTGGGACTACTAACACAAAAAGAATTCATCTTTCTCAAAGTAATCAACTTTAATACACCCACCTTTTATATTACACCCAAAGTGCATAAGAACCTCAAAAAAAACCCCGGCCGACCAATTGTATCGGGAATGGGGGGTCCCCTTGAAAGAATTGGGAAATGTATAGACAAAAGAATTAAACATCTGAATAAAGAGTTACCCTCATATGTACAGGATTCTGCCGATATCCTAAGAAAATTGGAAAATCTACAAATACCAGAGAACTCACTACTAGCAGGAATAGATTAGGAATCGCTTTACTCATCCATCCCTCATCAAATAGGGATGCAGGCAGTATCCCAGTGGTTGGATGTTAGGCACCCCCTAGAGGGCCCCCACAATGAATTCCTATTGGAACTACTTGAGCTAGTATTGGACAACAATTTCTTTATCTTTGATAACAAATATTACCGGCAAAAACGGGGCGTAGCGATGGGGGCATCATGCGCCCCCCATACGCCTGCCTACATCTTGGATGGTGGGAAAAAGAGGATGTATATAGTCACCCTGCCTTCCAAGAACATGTAGCCTTATGGGTACGCTTTATTGATGACGTCCTGGTGGTATGGAGAGGTACTAAAATACAATTTGAATCGTTCATAGGGGAACTCGATAACAACACTAGAAACATCTTCCTCACATACAAATTGGATAAGGACAAAATCGAGTTCTTGGACCTTTTGATTCGCAAGGAGAATACAACCATTGCAACTAATACCTTCAGGAAACCAACAGCAGGAAATACCCTCCTCCATGCCACCAGTCACCATCCATGGCCCCTAATTAGAGGAATCCCCACTGGCCAATTTATTAGGATTCGCAGGAACTGCTCAAACATTAAAGATTTCCATAAAGAGAGTAAAGACCTGAGTCAAAGGTTTAAACAGAGAGGGTACCCGAATTCAGTAGTCAAACAAGCAAAAACCAAGGCATGGAAGAAAAGAAGGGAAATCATCTTAGGCTTAGAAGTGGATGAGGAAAAAGAAGAAGAAAAAAGAAACAAAAAGAATGTGGATAATATAGGTGTAGTAACCACTTATGGCACCCACTGGGAATACCTTAAAAAGCTATTGGGCAAACACTGGCATCTTCTCATGCTAGATAGTAAATTAAAGGAAATCTTGGGCCTTTGCCCAAGGATAATAGCAAAACGAGCACCAACAATAGGAGGTACCTTGGTGCACAGTGAATATATTAGATTGGGTAAAAAAATCCCTATTAATTTATCTACAGTACACATCCAGGGCATGTACCCATGCGGGCATTGTACTGTATGTAAGTTTGTCAAAAAAGCGGATACCTTTAGTGACTCTGCTGGAAATAATGTATACACAATAAAACCCTTTGTAAATTGCTCAACAACCTACACTATATATCAAATAATTTGCCCTTGTGGGAAAATATATGTAGGAAAAACCTTAAGGGAATTCCGCAAAAGAATTGGGGAACATACAGTATATCCAGCATTGTCACAAAAGATGATACATCGCCAGTGGCGATCCACTTCAAGGATAACCATGATGCTAAGCCGGCTGGCCTAAAATGCATGATTATCCATAAACTAAAAGTATCCAATAGAAGAGGAGATTGGGATAGGATTTTTCTACAGGAAGAAGCTAAATGGATTTTTCTGATGCCTAAGGGGTTAAACAGCGATATGTCCCTACAATGCTTCCTATAGTGCAAACAGGCCACCCCATAAGGTAATATGGATGCCAATATGAGTGGTATGCCCTTAGAATGTTCTCTGAATGATCTCCGCTATAGCGCACTTGGGGTTTTAAATCAGTAATGTGATCTAATAAAATCCCTTGCACACATATCCTCTATAATGCAATGTGGACAAGCACCCTTCATAAGTGCTAATTACAACGTCCCTTAGGACTAGATACAGCTGAAGGAATATGTATAACACCAATAGAAAGCATGTGATATATATAGAAGTATAGGGGTAGGGATGAGCTTCGAGTTCGAGTCAAACTCATGTTCGACTCGAACATTGCCTGTTCGCCCGTTCGCCGAACAGCGAACAAATTGGGGTGTTCGCGGCAAATTCGAAAAATCTATGGGAGAAATCTAAAGTGCTAATTATAAAGGCTTATATGCAAGTTATTGTCCTAAAAAGTGTTTGGGGACCCGGGTCCTGCCCCAGGGGACATGTATCAATGCAAAAAGAAGTTTTAAAAACGGCCGTTTTTTCGGGAGCAGTGATTTTAATAATGCTTAAAATGAAAAAATAAAAGTGAAATATTCCTTTAAATTTCATACCTGGGGGGTGTGTATGATATGCATGTAAAGTGGCGCATGTTTCCCGTGCTTAGAACTGTCCCTGCAAAAAATGTCATTTTTGAAAGAAAAAAAGTCTTTTAAAACTGACTCGCGGCTATTAATGAATTGTCGGCTCCCGGCAATACATACAAAAGTCATTGATAAAAAAAAAAAAGCGTGGGGGTTCCCCAGAATTCAATTACCAGGCCCTTCAGGTCTGGAATGGATATTAAGGGGAACCCCGCCGCAAATTAAAAAAAATATTGACGTGGGGTTCCCCCAAATATCCATTCCAGGCCCTTCAGATCTGGCATGGATTTTAAGGGGAACTCCACCCCAAATTTAAAAAAAAAATGGCGTGGAGTCCCCCTAAAAATCCATACCAGACCCCTTATCCGAGCACGCAACCTGGCCGGCCGCAGGGGAAAAGGGGGGGATGAGAGAGCGGCCCCCCTCCCTCCTGAACCGTACCAAGCCACATGCCCTCAACATGGGGAGGATGCCCCCATGTTGATGGGGACAAGGGCCTCATCCCCACAACCCTTGCCCGGTGGTTGTGGGGGTCTGCGGGCGGGGGGCTTATCGGAATCTGGAAGACCCCTTTAACAAAGGGGACCCCCAGATCCCGGCCCCCCCCTATGTGAATTGGTAAGGGGTACATTGTACCCCTACCATTTAACGAAGAAAGGGTAAAACAATGTTTAAAAAAACACACAAACACCTTGAAAAAGTCCTTTATTTAAAAAAAAAAAAAAAAAAACATTCCAGCGGTGGAATCCAGTGTCCCGCGGCGATCCCGATGTCCAGCGCTGTCCTTCATTGGTTGTGCCTGAGCGGACCTGATGGGGAACTCCCTCTCAGTATTTTAAATGTATAGACCCACCCCTTCTAAAGTTCCCCATCAGGTCCGCTCAGCGGACCAGATGCGGAACATGAGAAGGGGCGGGTCTATACATGTATTACCAAAGTGAGAGCAGTTCCCCATCAGGTCCGCCACCTCGGTATGTCGGACCCGCCTACGTCATTGGCTTGAGCGGGGAACTTCCTTCACTGTGTAATTTAAATTTACATAGTGAAGGAAGTTCCCCGCTCAAGCCAATGACGTAGGCGGGTCCGACATACCGAGGGGGCGGACCTGATGGGGAACTGCTCTCACTGTGGTAATACATGTATAGACCCGCCCCTTCTCATGTTCCGCATCTGGTCCGCTGAGCGGACCTGATGGGGAACTTTAGAAGGGGCGGGTCTATACATTTAAAATACTGAGAGGGAGTTCCCCATCAGGTCCGCTCAGGCACAACCAATGAAGGACAGCGCTGGACATCGGGATCGCCGCGGGACACTGGATTCCACCGCTGGAATGTTTTTTTTTTTTTTTTTTTAAATAAAGGACTTTTTCAAGGTGTTTGTGTGTTTTTTTAAACATTTTTTTACGCTTTCTTTGTGAAATGGTAGGGGTACAATGTACCCCTTACCAATTCACATAGGGGGGGCCGGGATCTGGGGGTCCCCTTTGTTAAAGGGGTCTTCCAGATTCCGATAAGCCCCCCGCCCGCAGACCCCCACAACCACCGGGCAAGGGTTGTGGGGATGAGGCCCTTGTCCCCATCAACATGGGGACATCCTCCCCATGTTGAGGGCATGTGGCTTGGTACGGTTCAGGAGGGAGGGGGGGCCGCTCTCTCGTCCCCCCCTTTTCCCCTGCGGCCGGCCAGGTTGCGTGCTCGGATAAGGGGTCTGGTATGGATTTTTAGGGGGACTCCACGCCATTTTTAAAAAAAAATTGGGGTGGAGTTCCCCTTAAAATCCATGCCAGATCTGAAGGGCCTGGAATGGATATTTGGGGGAACCCCACGTCAATTTTTTTTAAAATTTGCGGCGGGGTTCCCCTTAATATCCATTCCAGACCTGAAGGGCCTGGTAATTGAATTCTGGGGAACCCCCACGCTTTTTTTTTTTTTTTATCAATGACTTTTGTATGTATTGCCGGGAGCCGACAATTCATTAATAGCCGCGAGTCAGTTTTAAATGCATTTTTTTCTTTCAAAAATGAAATTTTTTGCAGGGACAGTTCTAAGCACGGGAAACATGCGCCACTTTACATGCATATCATACACACCCCCCAGGTACGAAATTTAAAGGAATATTTCACTTTTATTTTTTTCATTTTAAGCATTATTAAAATCACTGTTCCCGAAAAAATGGCCGTTTTTAAAACTTCTTTTTGCATTGATACATGTCCCCTGGGGCAGGACCCGGGTCCCCAAACACTTTTTAGGACAATAACTTGCATATTAGCCTTTATAATTAACACTTTAGATTTCAAACGTTCGAGTCCATTGTATTTAATAGGGTTCTAAAGTTTACACGAACATTTTGTCTGTTCGCAGGTTCTGGTGCGAACCGAACAGGGGGGTGTTCGGCTCATCCCTGTATAGGGGATCACCTTCTTTGTACGGTACTATGTTAGTGCAACCATCGTACTATATCTATATAACTTAGATTATGGGGATTCATGCAACCATTAAAACATAGACCTAAGTAGAGATATGCCTTGAACAAAAACCTTTCTCATAATTTCCCCATCCGCTATGTATGTTCAACCTTTTTCCTATTTATATGATGATAGTGAACCTAACGAATGGCCGATCTATAAGTATAGTCGGATATATATGGTAGTATGCCAAGATCGCAAACTGACTGATGTCAGTGGACCTTACAACGGCCGATCTATAAGTAAAGTTGGATGTGTATGAATACTGATAACGCAATGTATCACACATAGGATCTATGTAATTATAAACACAACCCCCATTAGAGATATGTTTTGAATTCAGTTAATCTTTTCTATAATTTTTTCTATAATCCTCCCTTCATTATGTATGCGTATCCTTTGTTTATTGATCTGATGATTAGTGGGTTTAGTAAACGTCTGATTTATAAGTATAATCGGACGCATATGGTAATATGTCGAGATCGCTAACTAACTCAATGCTAGTGGACTTAACAACGGCCGATCTACAAGAAAAAGTGGGATTTGTAAGCTAGCATACTGAGAATGCCACATCTTACACATAATTGTGGAATATAAATTGGTAATATACCACCAGACCTGACAACTATCTATGGGTAAGGTACATCTATGGAGGGGTTTTATCTATAACACACTTATTCTCTGAGGGGCAGCATATCCCTCTTGTTAAAAGTACAGTAAATTTAAAGCCACTATATATGTTGGAAAATTGACATGCACTCCACCTATTGACTTTCAAAAATCATATAAAGCTACTCCACCAATCAAGCATATAAATACATTCACCAAGTAAAATAGGAATTCAATATATCTGTATCCTCTCTGTATGGAGGACTAGCCCCACTATAGATATAGTGACATAATATATCTATACTCATGGGGAAATCCTCTACTTTGATATGGTTATCATCTTATAGGAATGCATAAGACTCTATCCGTTGTACATGTATGCATATACTGTATTTATATACATTTGAGTTATAAGTAATGTATGGATAAGTGGACCTGTGGATTTTTTCGTTTCTGCGGAGCAGCACATTACTGCATATATGTTTTTAACCTTTTTAATATAGTCACAAATAGGGTGTAACAATAGAAGGGTATGCAACACCTGATAATCATTCCCATGTAATTAGAAGTGGGTTGTGGCTGAGTATTTAAACTGGTGACCATTGACCAATCCCTTAGTTCTGACAAAGTTCCGGGATATCGGAAAGAAACATGTCAACTGTTGGGGTGAACACCCCCCTCTGACACCTACCTGACACCTACCCAAGTGATCCTCACCCCTGGAAATTACTTTCTAAAAAGTTGTCCTGCGAAGCACCACATGAATATATCATCCTCGAGATCTACACACACCCTGCAAGCAAGCCTTCTAGAAGGATCAAACCTATGACTTGGAAATAGAGACCATTACAAATAACACTGGATGCACTGCTGATGACCAACGATACATTTGTCGGGGACGTCCATACACAGATCAATCCCATATGGTGATCTCTGTGTAACCATTTAAACTGCTGGAATACAGATGAGCCGACTACCCCCGAATATAATCCATTGGTGATCTCTATAGGATCCGTGAGTAAAACAAAACTCTGCCGCATGTATTTTTGATTTATATAACCATAGGTTTTTTACCTGCAGCTTGCAGGAATGCCTATTGCGGCCATATCGGAAGTATTGAGACTATACCTATGAACGCTGAGAGTAAGTACATTTGTGATACAAATCACTATAGTCCTATATCTGGTGTGATATATCCAGGACAATCATAGAGACCAATCTCATATATTTTGGGATCACTCACACTTGAATATCTCTCCAACAATATAAACTTTGTACCAACTATCATCGCAGTTTAGCACTCATCTCTATTTCTTTCAACGATTGGAGCCGACTGTTATTTATTCTAGTCGGGAATATTATTCCACATCTCCTATTATATATTACATATCATTCAGATTCCTCCATTCTTTTTTCTTTTTTGGACTTCCATCAGTTCCATAATATTTTTCAAGTATCTTCAGGATACCTCCCCCCCCCCCTCTCTCTTGTGACTGACTGACTTTAGACTGGTTTGCTGCAATAACTTGTGTGTCTCTCGGTGTGTGCTTTTTCCAATCTGTAGCAGCGAAAAATACCTGTTTATGTAGCGGTCATGCTACACTGTACCCAAACAAAATTTTTATCATTTTTTCCCCACAAATAGAGATTTCTTTTGGTGGTATTTGATCACCTCTGGGATTTTTATTTTCTGCTAAAAAAAATAAAAAAATACCAAAAATTTTGAAAAAAAAAGTATTTTTTTTGTTTCAGTTACAAAACTTTTTAAATAAGTAAGTTTTCTCCTTCACTGATGGGGCTGCACTGACGAGCACCAATGAGGTGGCACCAATGAGGTGGCACTGATGAGGTGGCATTGATGGGCACTGATGATGGGCACTAATATGCGGCACTGATAGGTGGAACGGATAATCGGCACGGATAGGCGGCACAGATGGGCACGGATAGGCGGCACAGATGGGCACGGATAGGCGGCACGTATGGGCACTGATAGGCGGCACGAATGGGCACTGATAGGCGGCACGGATGGGTACTGATAGGCGGCACGGATGGGCACTGATAGGCGGCACGGATGGGCACTGATAGGCAGCACGGATGGGCATGGATGGGCACTGATAGGTGGCACGGATGGGCATGGATGGGCACTGATAGGTGGCACGGGTGGGCACTGATAGGCGGCACTGATGTACTGTAATGGATGCCAATCAGTGCCAAACAAAAATGCCTGCCAATCAGTGATGCCCATTGTGGGCACTGATTGGCATCCATTGTGGGCACTGATTGGCATCCATTAGGGGGCACTAACTGGCATCCCTGGTGGTCTAGGGTGGCATACCTGGTGCTGGCATCCCTGGTGGTCCAGTGGCATCCCTGGTGGTCCACTGGCATCCCTGGTGGTCCAGTGGGGGCATCCTCGGGGGGGCTGTGCTGATAATCGATCAGCACAAACCCCCCCTGTCAGAGGAGCAGCCGCTCGGCTCTCCTCTACTCGCGTCTGACAGACGCGAGTGAGGAAAAGCCGATGACCGGCTTTTCCTGTTTACACTGTGATCAGCCGTGATTGGACACGGCTGATCACGTGGTAAAGAGTCTCCGTCGGAGACTCTTTACCTAGATCGGAGTTGCGGGGTGTCAGACTGACACCCCGCAGCAACGATCGCCGCGATGTCCTGTCAGGATTTTGCAACCACTTTGCCGACGTCAATCCGCTATAGGGCGGGCAGCAAGTGGTTAAAGTTGCACTTCCGTTTGTCGAAAAGCAATATTTGTTGTATTTGTTTGTACAGTATTTGTTTGTTTATGGAACTTTGTCTTATTTATAAAGACTAGGGATGAGCTTCTTGTTCGCGTCGAACACACGTTCGACTCGAACATTGGTCGTTCGATCGTTCGACGAAGAACGAACGTTATAGTCCGTTCGCGCCAAATTCGTGTTGCGCGACACGACCCATAATTCACTGCGGCATCGCAGTGCATTGCTGGCTGATGATTGGCCAACCCTGCACTATGACCCGCATGCTTGGCCAATCACAGCGTGGAAAAAATGGAGAGCCGTAATTGGCCAAAACCAGGGTGGATTTGGCCAATTATGGCTCAGGGGGTTTAGTACACGCTCCACACTATATAAGGCCGCCTGGAAGTCGGTCTTGTGTAGTGTGTTGGCGTTTGTGTAAGAGGCAGTGTCAGAGAGATAGACAGTGTCATTTATATTGAGTTAGATAGAGCAGGCAGGCGAGTCAGTTAGCTGTTGTTACAGTGTGTAGAGGATATATATGCATCCTAGGTGTTGTATATATATTTATACACTAGATTGAGTTTAGCTAGATCCGTTCCTGTTAGTCTCTATACTGTGACAGGCAGGCCGGTGATTGTGCTAGCTGCAGACAGTCAGTGTTTCACTTAGTGTACTACTGTGTGCTTTGCATAGCGATCACCTAAAGCTCACCTGGATACAGTTATTCTCTATACTGTGACAGGCAGGCCGGTGATTGCGCTAGCTGCAGACAGTCAGTGTTTCACTTAGTGTACTACTGTGTGCTTTGCATAGCGATCACCTAAAGCTCACCTGGATACAGTTATTCTCTATACTGTGACAGGCAGGCCGGTGATTGTGCTAGCTGCAGACAGTCAGTGTTTCACTTAGTGTACTACTGTGTGCTTTGCATAGCATTCACCTAAAGACTAAATTTTTGATGCAATACTTTGCAACAGGGCTCATTGCTGCGCTCTAAGTACAGTATCTGTGAGGGGTTGCAGTGTTGTGGCACCAGCACCAGTGCCTAAGGCCCAATTTGTCTGCCCCTGTTCAACAGGGGCATGTAATTACAATTCTTTTTTTTAAATCCTTTTATTTTTCATTTGCTCAATCAATACATGTGATTTGTGCATTTAGTCTTACACATTGATATATAAACAAAAGCATATTAAAATTCCTGTCCATACAAAAAAAAAAAAACCTAATCAATTTACAGTACAACTGTGACATTTAAATGTTTCCCTTTTACTCCCCCCCAACCCCCCCCCCCGCCCAACCCTTTGAATCTTAACAACCTGGGTCTTTTCTCCTGTTCGCAAGCTCTCCCAAATCGAATGCATTGTCATTAGCGCATTTAACTTATAATTCCCTCCCCCCCCCCCCAGCCGCCCCATAGGTTTCTACATCAGGAGCCTATCCTTTACCAGTTGTAATGACACAAGGCTAGGATCCTCCAGCCATGGTTGCCATATAAGATTGAATTTATCCACTGCCTTTCTACGTCTGTAGGCGAGCCGTTCTCTGAAAAGCAAGGAATTGACATACGCAATCCACTGCTTCCCTGTGGGAACTGTCTCTGCCATCCAGTATCGCGCTATTAGCTTTCTAGCCAGGTACATCAGTCTTGTTATCATATAGTACCTTCCTTGTGGGAACTTTTCAGCTTCAATCGCCCCAAGCAGGTACACTAGAGGGTCCAAGGGTATAGGTACCTGGGCCACTCTTGTGATGTTCTGGGAAACCTCCTCCCAGTATCTGTGGAGTTTTGGGCACCTCCAAATTAGATGTATAAAGTCCCCTTGCTGTACTTTGCACTTTGGGCACAAGGGGGAGTCCCTTCCTCCCCACTTGTAAAGCTGTACTGGTGTTCTATAGGCCCTATGCAGAATAAATAATTGTGATAATTTGTGGGACGCTGATACAGATACCGCCGGAATAGAGTCCAACGCCATATCCCCATCTATATCTCCGATGTCTTCTGCCCATTTACTACGACATCTAAGGGAGGCATAGTCCTGTATTGAGGATAGTAATTCCGCATATGTTTTTGATATTAGTCCTCTCCGGGTATCCGCCTGGAGGACCTCCATCAGCAGACGTGACGATGATATTACTAAGGATTGTGTCATTTGCTGTGCCTGCAGAGCATGCCGAAGCTGAAGATATTGATAAAAGCCCCTTGGGGCTAACTGGAATTCCTGGCACATCTGTTCGTATGTTTTTAACACTTCTCCCTCGTACAGTTGCGAAAAAAAAAAATCCCTCTCTCTTTCCAGGAGATAAAGCCCTCTAGGTCCTGTAACTCTGGGTATCTAGGGTTTTGCCATATCGGGGTAAAGGGCAGTGGGCCCCTTAACCTCAAAGCCTTCCGGATCTCCCCCCCAGACCTTTTTAAGGAGAATACCCGTAGGTGCAGAGTGTGGTATACTAGGCAAGTCCATCTCCAAATGAGATGCTGCCTTTAGTGTAGGAGCCACTGTAGTCACCAGGATACTTGTAGGATCCTCTTTTTCTTCCCTGCCCCATCCCGCCAACTGCTGGAACTGTGAGGCCAAAAAATACATTTTGGGGTGGGGTACTGCCAATCCCCCCCTGTCCTTACTATATTGCAGGGTGGTTAAGCTTATCCTGGCTATCTTTTTTTTCCATATCAAATCCCGCATCAGGGTATCTATTCGTTTGAACCATTTATTTGGGATCCACATAGGGGAGTTGTGAAAAACATAATAACTGTGGGGCCCATACCATTTTTATTAAATTTGCCCGTCCCACCACTGACAGAGGGAGCTTGCACCAGCTATTGCATTTCACTCTCTGTCTTTCCAGTAGTGGGCCCAGATTCAGCTGAAGATATTCCGCTGGATCCAGGGATACCACTACCCCCAAATATTTAAAGTTCTTGGTTATGGCGATCTGCTCCGCACCAGCTGGTAGTGGTTCTGTCAACGGATCTATGGGCATTATTGTTGATTTAGACCAGTTTATAGTGAAACCTGAAAAACCTTTAAAATCTCCTATGATACCCATCACTGTTTGCAACGATGCAGCCGTATCCCCCAGATAAATAAGTGCATCATCCGCATATAAGGAGATTTTTTCCTCCCTTTGACCCCTACGAAATCCGACCACCTCCGACGCAGTACGAATCAAGACAGCCAGGGGTACGACCGCCAAAGCAAACAGCAGTGGGGATAACGGACACCCCTGCCTGGTACCTCTATGTACCTCAAATGAGGAAGAAAGATTGTTATTGATACGGAGTCTGGCTCTCGGTTTGGAGTAAAGCACCTTCACCCATGTTATGAATTTCTTCCCCAATCCAAATATTGTCAGGATTTCCAGGAGGTAGGGCCACTCCACACTGTCGAATGCTTTAGCAGCATCCAGCGACAGAATGGCCCTACCCCCCGGGTTATCCACCGGCACCTGTAAATTTAAGTACAGCCGTCGTATATTATCTGCCGTTGAACGTGTTGGTATAAATTCAGATTGATCTCTATGGATCAGCTTATCAATCACCTTGGATAGTCTCGTAGCCAGAACTCTAGCCAAAAGCTTGACATCCTTATTCAATAAAGAGATCGGGCGATAAGAGTCTAGCTGGAGCTTGTCTTTGCCTGGCTTGGGGAGTACTATTATTATAGCTTCTTGCATACTTTCTGGCAGGCTACTTGTCTCCGCTGCCTCTGATATGGCCTCCAGTAAGGGTGGAAGAAGAATCTCTCCATACTGGGAGTACACCTCCGCCGGTAATCCATCCGAGCCTAGGGACTTATGGTGCGGGGCTTCATCTAGGGAATCTTTCAATTCTGTCAATGTAATAGGGAGGTTTAACATCTGCCTATCTACCTCTGACAGTTGGGGGAACGGGCAAGTTTGCAAAAACCGGGCCAGTTCTGACTCCGTATAATTAGTTTTAGAGGAATATAAATCCCTATAAAACTGATGGAAGTCATCTAAGATTTCACAGCCAAGAGTATGTGTTTCCCCAGACCCCACTCTTATAGCCTGAATGCCAGAAGAGTCCCGCTGTTCCCTAGCCACCAAGGCAAGAAGATGACCCGTTTTTTCCCCTTCCTCAAAATAACTCTGCTGATGGAAATATCTCCTCTTCTCTGCTGCTGTTAACAAAACAGAGTTGTATAAAGATTGTGCCTCATTCCAGGAGTCATGATTAGCTTGGGAGGGGTCTGCTACCAGTGCCTGTTCTCTAGCTTTCATTTCATCTCGTACTTTGTTCTCCCATTCCCTAGAGCCTTTTTTAATACCTGTAATTTCTCTAATGAGACGTCCCCTCAAGAAAGCTTTAAGTGAGTCCCATACAACTGCTGCACTAGCCGATCCCCTGTTAAAATATAAGAATTCCTGCAATGCCCCCACGGTCTCATCTGGGGACGGGAACAGGGTCAGCCAAAAAGGGTTCACTTTCCACAATGGGCGGCCCGATGTAGCAGTAAGATCTAGCTGTACCCAAAATGGAGAGTGATCTGACAATAATCTTGGCTCATAGGCGGAGTCCCTTACCCTCTGCATTAAAACCTTGTTTCCTAGACCCATGTCGATCCGGGAGAGTCCACCATGTGAAGCAGAATGGCACGAATAGCATCTCTCCCCATCATGTCTCTCCCGCCAGACATCGTGTAGTCCCAATTCAGAGAGCAAGGAGGCAAAGGCTGTCCTACCGACTGTGGACCTTGCCCCTCTAAAAACCAGTTGCATTCTATCCAGTCCTGGATCTAGGGTATTATTATAATCCCCCAATGCTAGCACCGGGACCTCTGGGAATAATGCCATAAGTTGCGCCAACTTTCTAAGAGGTGCCTCCAAAAATGGCGGAGGAATATAAATCGCAGCAACAATACATAGTAACCTGTTAAGCTTACACAGCAAAAATACGTATCTGCCCTCTCTATCCACCTGTTGCTGAATGCATTCAAAGGGGACATTAACAGACACCAGAATACTGACTCCCCTGGAGTAAGAGGAGTACATGGAATGATATTGCGTCGGGTATTTTCGTGAACGCAACAGGTGGACAGATTCAGGTCGCATGTGTGTTTCCTGGAGACAAATTATCTGCGGTTGCAATCTTGATCTAATATTTCACAGCTGGGCCCATTCCTGTGCCCACCAAGAGTAACTGTGAGGACTTACAGTGTTGTGGCACCAGCACCACCGCCACCACCAAAGGCCCAATTTTTCAGCCCCTGTTCAACAGGGGCATGCAATTACAATTCTTGATCTAATAGTTCACAGCAGGGCGCATTCTTGCACCCACCAAGAGTAACTGTGAGGGCTTAATGTGTTGTGGCAACACCACCACCACCACCACCACCACCACGAAAGGCCCAATTTTTCAGCCCCTGTTCAACAGGGGCATGTAATTACAATTCTTGATCTAATATTTCACAGCTGGGCCCATTCCTGCGCCCACCAAGAGTAACTGTGAGGGCTTACAGTGTTGTGGCACCAGCACCACCGCCACCACCAAAGGCCCAATTTTTCAGCCCCTGTTCAACAGGGGCATGCAATTACAATTCTTGATCTAATAATTCATAGCAGGGCCCATTCCTGCACCCACCAAGAGTAACTGTGAGGGCTTACAGTGTTGTGGCAACACCACCACCACCACGAAAGGCCCAATTTTTCAGCCCCTGTTCAACATTAGCAGATAAAAGCCCTCTGCTCTACCTATGACATGCCACCAGCTGCAACCATGGTTTATTACACCTGTGGTTGTCAAATGAAAAACAGAGGATTAAGCAGAGGGCACCTGCTAAATGCTATGAAAAGACTATTAACTGTTTTACAGAAAGAATATCAGGTCATGAATAGAGTTGAGCGGACACCTGGATGTTCGGGTTCAATGAGTTCGGCCGAACTTCGGAAAAAAGTTCGAGTTCGGGACCGAACTTGACCCGAACTTGACCCCGAACCGAACCCCATTGAAGTCAATGGGGACCCGAACTTTTGAGGACTAAAATGGCTCTAAAAAGGTAATGGAAAGGGCTAGAGGGCTGCAAATGGCAGCAAAATATTGTTAAGAGCATGGCAAGTGTTCTGCAAACAAATGTGGATAGGGAAATAGCTTAAAATAACATAAAAAAATAATAATATGCTGGAGACCCCCTTCTCAGAAAAAGAGGTACAGGAAGTCATTAAGAACCTCAGAAACTCAACGGCACGATGCCACACATATATGGTGGGAATGCCCCAGAATACGCCCTTTATGTAAAAAATTATTCAATTTAATGGATAAGCTAGTGGGAAAATAAAATACTTTGAAATTAAAAAAAATTTAAATTATAATCTTGACCTAGGAGGAAAAAGGTCCATATGGAGTAGGAGGTTGAGGTGGCGGTGGATGTGGCTGTGTAGGTGGAAGCGGCGGTGGAGGAGGACGAGGTAGCCAACACTGGTTCAAAAATACAACAATGGCTGGGTAAGGCCGGTGATGTGTCAAATTCTGTCCCCCGTCGGATAGTGTCCGCCCTGTACTGCGCTTGCTCAGACATAGGACAAGGGGATTTAGAAAATCTCCGAAGAAGAACGGCGCCTGCGCGGTGAGTCCAGGTTCAAGCCACACCATCCGAGGTTCAAGCGAGGCCGTGCCCGAAGCGTGGCAACACTGGCGAGCGAAGCCGTTCATCTTCTGAGATTTTGTGAATCTCCTTGTCCTCTGTACTGCGCAAGCGCTGCGCCTGCGCAGTACGGGCCGGACACTATCCGATGGCCGGACAGTTTTTGCCAGAACACCGGTATACATGTCTATTCTGCACAAGGTATGGACAAGTCCTATGGGATCCATGCCTGGTTCATTTTAATGAACGTGAGCTTGTCCACATTGGCTTTGGACAGGCGGCTGCGCTTGTCTGTGATAACGCCCCCTGCCATGCTAAATACATGTTCAGATAATACACTGGCTGCAGGGCAGGTCAGCACCTCCAAGGCATAAAGGGCAAGCTCAGGCCATGTGCACAATTTGGAGACCCAGAAGTTGAAGGGGGCAGACTCGTCATTCAGTACGTGTAGGCATGTGCACACATACTGCTCCGCCATGTTGGTGAAATGCTGCCTCCTGCTAAGACGTTCCATCTCAGCTGGTGGTGCTGGTTGTTGTGGTGTGCTGACAAAGCTTTTCCACATTTCAACCATGCTAACCCTGCCTTCTGAGGTGCTGGCGGTGCCTCAGCTGTGTTGGCGAAGTCTTCCTCCTCCTCTGCCTTTGTCTTGTGTTTCCACCGTGCCCCCGCTTTCAGATGGGAATTCCACCAGCAGCGCATCTACCAGCGTGCGCTTGTACTCGCGTATCTTATGATCACGCTCCAGTGAGGGAATTAAGGATGGTACGTTGTCCTTGTAACAGGGATCCAGCAGGGTGGCCACCCAGTAATCAGCACCAGTTAGAATGTGGGCAACTCGGCGGTCGTTGAGGAGACACTGCAGCATGTAATCGCTCATGTGTGCCAGGCTGCCCTCTGTGGGAGTTGTATCGTCTGTGTCCTCTGTATCTCCCCAGCCACGCACCAGTGATGGCCATGACCTGGTCTGGGTGCCACCCTGCTGTGAACATGGTTCCTCCTCCTCCATCTCCTCCTCCTCATCCTCCACCTCGTCATCCTCCAGAACTGTGCCCTTTCTGCCGGACAATTGTGTACCTGGCATTTGTTGGTGCAGGAACCCACCCTCGTAGCCACTTGTGAATGACTGGCCTGAAAGCCTTTGAAAATGATCCCGGTTCCTCCTCCTCCTCCCATGCCACATCTTCTTCCATCATCGCCCAAAGCATTTTTTCAAGGTGGCATAGAACTGGGATAGTAACGCTGAGAACGGCGTCATCGGCACTGGCCATGTTGGTGGAGTACTCGAAAGAGCGCAACAAGGCACACAGGTCTCGCATGGAGGCCCAGTTATTGGTGGTGAAGTGGTGCTGTTCGGCAGAGCGACTCACGCGTGCATGCTGCAGCTGAAACTCCACTATGGCTATGCTGAAGTTGGTGGTGAAGGTGTTACGCTGACCGGATGAGGAGGCGGTAGAGGATGAGGAAGCGGAGTAGGAGGAGTTAGCAGCAGGAGGCAAACTGAAGCGCCCTGCAATCCTCGGTGGTGGAAGGAAATGCGCCAAACTGCTATCTGCCTCAGGCCCAGCCGCCACTGCATTTACTCAGTGTGCTGTTAGGGAGATATAACGTCCCTGACCGTGCTTACTGGTCCACGCATTCGTAGTTAGGTGGACCTTGCCACAGATGGCGTTGCGCAGTGCACACCTGATTTTGTCCTCCACTTGGTTGTGCAAGGAATTGATGGCTCGCCTGGAAAAGTAGTGGTGGCTGGGCATCATCATCCGAGATGTGCTGCGATGGTCCTCCCATGTACTCATCATGAAACATAAGTGGTTGGGAATCGGAGCACATAATCTCTTCCACTTCTGGGGCAGGGCTAGGTGGATGGCCCTGGGAAACCCTGCTAACAGAGTCATCGAAAAAGCAGAAGAGACTGCTGCATGATTTGGGGCTCAGACTGCTTGGCTGATTTGCAATGGGGTGAGGTGAAAGACTGATGGACATCGGCTGCAGGTGCCAACTTTGATCTTTCATCAGGAGACTGGGTGGGAGACAATGTGAAGGAACCGGAGGCACTGTCAGCAACCCAATCTACTATCGCCTGTACTTGTCCTGGCCTCAACATTTGTACAGCCTCATTAGGCACGACAAAATGTTGCTGCAGGCTCTGTCGCCTACTCGCAACTGAGGAAGGTGTTTCACTTGTGCGTGTAGCTGGCACAGATCGACCAGGTCCTCTTCCTGCAACAGGAGCTCCACCAGCAGCACCACGACCGGGGCCACGTCCCTTCTTTGACGTTCTCCTCATATTTTCCTAATTTAGGATCTTGCCCTAAATGGGTGTTTTTGCAATAGCAGAATACACCCACAGTATGTAAACGGTGTATCTCACACCTACAGAAATGCAGAAAATGCTATTAAAAAAAAAAGTTTTTGCCCTAAAAAAAATTGTTTGAATAGCACAATAGAAGAAAAATATATAAATTGTGTATCACACACCTCCAGATATGCAGAAAACACTGCAAAATTATTTTTTTTTGCACTAAATGTGTGTTTTTGCAATAGCAGAATACACCCAGAGTATGTAAACTGTGTATCTCAAAACCTACAGAAATGCAGAAAATGCTATTCCAAAAAAATGTTTTTGCCCTAAAAATTTTTTTTTTGAATAGCACAATAGGAGAAAAATATATAAATTGTGTATCACACACCTCCAGATATGCAGAAAACACGGCAAAATATTTTTTTTTGCCCTAAATGGGTGTTTTTGGAAGAGCAGAATACACCCACAGTATGTACAGGGTGTAACTCACAGTAACATATGCAGTGCTGGTGCACTGAGCTTGCAAATAAAAGTTATATTTCCTCTGGCACAGGGCTCATGGCAGTGTAAAAAGACTGTGCACTGCAACCCAACCAGGTAAATCTATGTAGATCGCTGAGTTATTAGAATAGATTTCTGAATCTGGACTCCTAGATAATTCTCTCTCCCTAAAAGCAGCAACAGTAACCTTGCCCTACACTGTCTATCTTTTCTCTCAGTGCACTGCACCCACACAACTAAATCTATGTAGATCGCTGACTAATTAGAATCTTTTTCACAATCAGGTCTGACTCCTATCATGTAATTCTCTCCCTCACAGCAACAGCAGCCAGGAACCTTTCCCCAACCTGTCTAATGCAGAGTGACGTGCTGTGCTGTGTGCCTCTAGCTTATATAGAGGCTGGGTCACATGCTGCACTGGCCAATCACAGCCATGCCATTAGTAGGCATGGCTGTGATGGCTTCTAAGGGCACACCAGTTAAACTAAAGTTGATTGGCTGGGGGGGCGTGGCCAAGATGGCGCTGTGAGCGGCTGCTTTTACTGAGGGCTCCGCTGCTTTCTGCTTCTTACCCGGATCCTGGGCAGTTAGAGGCCGATTCATCCACCCCTGCTGACTGGGGGAGTGGGGCGCAATAGAGAGGGAGGCGAGGCAGTCCTCCTGACGGCTGCTAACCCCTCCACAGGCAAATTCCGGCTCCTCCGCGTGTAACTAGGCCGCGGTCTTTCCTGGCGGCGTTCGGGGGTCCGGATCGGGCCGGAGCTGCGCTGAGGCCCCCTGCAACTCGGATTGGTGCACTGGCGGCGGCTGTGGGCGGCGGAGGTGGTGGGGAACGCATCGGTTGCTGCTCGCTTCCCCGTCCATCCTGCATCTGGGCCCGCTCGCGCTGCTAGGCCGCAGCCGCGGACTTTCCTGGAGGACATCGGAGCTCCGGAGCGGAGGAGCGCTGCGGCCCCCTGCACATGAGAAAGGTGGGCTGACGCGGGCTGTGGGCGGCTGGACAGAGGTGGACACACTGACTGCTGACCCATCCATCCATTCATCGGTCCTGCGGCCGGGCCCGCTCGACCTGCTAGGCCGCAGCCGGGGCCTTTCCTGGCGGTCCAACCGGGCCCCTCTCCCCCCCCCCCTTTTCTCCTCTTGTGACTCTCCAGGGGGAACACGGGGAACCCCTAAAGCCGCCAACTATATTTTCAGGGCACGGTGAGCACCCTGAATGCGGCGCCGGAGCTCGGGTGCAAGGTCCAACAAAGGGGGCAGGAAACTAACTTCTCAACCGTTACCGGACCCCCCTCCAACGCCCGCTGATCTCCCGGTGCAAAGCCGTACCACCCGGAGCTCCCACAAGGCCTCACGGATAGGCCCCATGGACTCGGCTGAAGCCCGACCGCCCTGGCTGGCGGAAGTCATGGCGGCCATTGCCACATGCCAGTCCACCTTAACCACAAAAATAGAGGCCGTCCAGATGGACGTAGGCCTTATCCGCCAGGACATGGACAAGCTTAGGACCAGGATGGCGGAGACCGAGCAGAGAGTTAGTAACACTGAAGATGTGGTCGCAGAACAGGGCGCAGCGCTCCGCAATCTCCAAACCAAAGTCAAAGCCCTTGAATACAGAGCCGAGGACGCCGAAAACAGAAACCGGCGCAACAACCTCCGCATTGTCGGTCTACCCGAGGGGGTAGAGGGGAGTGACCCTATAGGCTTTATAGAGGGTATGCTGCATACCCTCCTCCCCGAGGCTCGCATGTCGCCCCAATATGTGGTGGAAAGGGCGCACCGCATTCCTCCTAAGCCGGGACCTCCTGGAACCCCGCCGCGAACCTTCATCCTCCGCCTGCTCAACTTCCGGGATCGGGACGAAGTTCTCCGTGCCTCCAGGCTCGTGGGCGACCTACGATTCCAGAACGTCAAGCTGATGGTCTTCCCCGATTATTCGGTAGAAACACAGAAGCTCAGGAAGTCGTTCGACCAGGTCAAGGTGACTCTGAGGGCGCGCAACATCCGGTACAGCATCCTTTTCCCGGCCCGTCTGAGAGTACAGGACGGGGAGACGACCCGCTTCTTCACTAATCCCAGGGAGGTGTCTGTCTGGTTGGAGTCGCTGCCGCGGGCCCGCTGATTGGACGCATGGTATGTACTATTTGATACCACCCTTGTTTTTAATTTGCCTATTGCGGTGGGGCCGGCAGACTAGCCCCCTGGACGGAGCTCTCACACCTGTTGTTGCACCTGTTGTGTCCGGCTAATCTCCTTGGTGTGTGCAGCTCCGATGGTGACGGCTGGCCCCTGCCGATGTGGGAACCCAAGTTGGCGCCCCTGACGTGATCAGGAGAACACTCCTTTTTCCCCTTTTTTGGTTTTTTTTTTTTATCCCCCCATGTGACACTGGGGACCATACCACGTTTACTCCCTTGTCACTGGATCGACTGTACTGCTGGGACGCATTCCTGTCCGCTTCCATCCTCCTGAACTCCTGTCCCTTACAGCTTGTTGCATTACCAGCGGAAGTCTCGCACTTAGAGAGTCGCTCAGACAGTTGCTCGCCCCCCCCCAGAATTTATCTGGGGGGCTGAGTTCGCCTCTTGCACGGAACCCCCTTTGCAGCCGGCGAGCTGTTATTGTTTGGGATGGATACCCTCCTCAGTTTTAGGGGGTTGGGTGGGGTGGGGGGTGGCGATTGTTGCCCTTCTGGGGCTATTTTTCTTGTTCTGATCTGTTTTTTTCTTTTTGTTGTTTTTGTTTTCATTATGTTTTTGCTTTACATTCAAAACGTTGATACTTCGGCATTGCTCTGTTTCCAGATGTGTACATCCTGGGTCTGGGGGTCAGGTCCGGGAGTCATGCAGTGTCATCCTGTCCCCCCTATTAATCTGACGGTCCATGTCAGCAGTTAATATCCTATCGTGGAACACCAGGGGGTTGAATTCCCCGACCAAGCGCTCCCTGGTGCACCTCATGGGGAGTAGAATTCTCTCACTTAAAAAGCCATGGGTGGGCCACCACTATCACTCTACCTATTCTAGCTTCTCTAGAGGGGTCAGTATACTTGTGTTAAAGTCCCTCCCGTTCCGGCTCCTGGACCTGATTCTCGATCCTGATGGTAGATACGTCATAATTCATGCCGTGATTCATTCGCTGACCTGGACCATAGTGGGTCTATATCTTCCCCCGCCAGCCTCCCTGTTGCTGCTGAACCACATAACGAGCAGGGTGGCCGAGTTCACCTCTGATAATACTGTGTTTTTGGGGGATTTTAACTTGGTCCCCGATCCAGATATGGATCGCCTGATGCCTGGAGGTCGACACTACTCTGGGTTGGCTGAATGGGCTGATGTCTATGGACTGACGGACGTGTGGAGGTGGAAACATCCTCGGGACTTGGCCTACACCTGCCACTCGGCCTCCCACAGGACGTTCTCCCGTATAGACCTGGTATATGCGGGCAGACCGGTCCTGCAAAGGGTTACAGATGTGAAGATCTTGCCTAGGGGGATCTCGGATCACGCACCATTGCTTCTGGCGCTGGATTTCTCTAGGGGCCATCCTGTTCGCCTGTGGAGGTTGTCCAGGTTCTGGATCTCAGACACCTCTGTGGACGACCAGTTCCAAACTGAATTGACCGGTTATTGGGCGGACAATGAGGGCACGGCGGGGACCGGGATAGTATGGGATGCCTTTAAAGCCTCCACGAGAGGACACTACCAGACCATTATTGCCAGAGTTCGTAGGGAACGCAGCGCAGACTTAGTGAGGGCGGAAAGGGAGGCTGCCAGTGCAGAGGAGACCTTTATTAGGACCCGTGACCCCCAACACTATGCCCACCTGCAGCTCCTGACGGGGGAGGTCCTTGGTATCCGTACCTCACTTACCCAAAAAAAGCTACTCGCTCAGTCCCATAGGATTTTTGAACAGGGGGAGAGGTCGGGTAGGATGCTGGCTTGGCTTTCCAGGGAGCAGGAGGGGGGGGTTAATGTCTCCCATATTACGGGCCCCACGGGGGAACTGGTAAGCTCTCCGGGGGGTATTAATCAGTGCTTTGCTGACTTCTACCGTGCACTCTATGAGTCAAGGGTGGACTATGGTGACGAGGACCTGGTGAAGTATTTGGGAGACATTGACATTCCGGTCCTTACGGCGACCTACCGTGAGCGACTTGACGCCCCTGTCACGGTGCAGGAGATCCGGCGGGCCCTTAAATCTATGCAATCTGGCAAGACGCCCGGGCCTGATGGAATTCCTGTAGAGTTCTACAAACACTATGCAGACGAACTAGTGCCCAGACTACATTCCCTATTCGCGGTGTCCGCGCAGCAGGGAGAGCTCCCTGTTTCCATGGGTGAGGCGGTCATAGTGGTGATCCCGAAGCCGGGGAAGGACCCTTCCCTCTGTTCCTCGTATCGCCCTATCTCGTTGCTGAACGTTGATGCGAAGATCCTGGCCAAGATCTTGGCAACAAGACTGAACTCTGTCATTACTGCCCTGGTACACTCGGATCAAACAGGCTTTATGCCGGGTAGGGGAACGGATATTAACATTAGACGCCTCCTCACCCACATTGATGGGGCTGGTGAGGGGTCGACGGGAGTGGTGGCCTCACTTGACGCAGAGAAGGCCTTCGACTCTGTAGAGTGGGGTTACCTCTGGGGGGTGCTCGACAGCTTCGGGTTTGGGCCAGGCTTCCTGAAATGGGTACGCATGTTATACAGCTCCCCATCTGCTAGAATTCGGACCAACGGCTGTCTATCAGACGTCGTCCCCTTGGGTCGCGGCACGAGACAGGGGTGTCCCCTCTCCCCGGGTTTATTTGCCCTTGCTATGGAACCACTGGCCATCCTGTTGAGAGCTGAGACGAGGGTCCGGGGATTGAAAATAGGTCCAATTGAAGAAAAGCTGTCTCTGTATGCGGATGATGCCCTGCTATACCTGGCGGACGCCTCTTCATCCCTGCAGGTGGCTTTAGATCTGATTGATCAATTTGGGGGCTACTCCGGTATTCGCATCAACTGGGACAAATCGGTCTTATTTCCCCTATGTCCCTCGGCCCCGCGTCCCACGACACGAACGCGGCTCAGATGGGTGGACGAGTTTACATACCTGGGCATCAGGGTTAGCAGTAAGAGTGGGGACTACGTTGGCAAAAACATACAACCACTCCTGACCCAACTAGTGGCCAAGTGCGCGGTGTGGCGGTCCCTCCCTCTGACGCCAGTGGGTAGAGTCAACCTTTTGAAGATGGTCTTTCTCCCGAAATTCCTGTACTTCTTTCGCAATACCCCCTCGTATATCCCTAGGTCTTTCTTCCGGAGGTTGGACAGCCTGCTGATCTCTTTTGTCTGGGCTGGGAGACCCCCCCGGGTGGCGAGGAAGACCTTATATTTGTCTTTGTCCGGAGGTGGACTGGCGCTCCCTAATTTTTTGCTTTACTACTGGGCAGCTGTCCTGGTTACGGTGAGATGGTGGTTCTCCCAGCCTAGACAAAATCCGCCGGTCACACTTGAGGCGGCTATTGTGGGCTCTTATGCGGCCTTGAGCAATCTACCGTTTCGTGGCCTCAGGGCCAGCCCCTGTATGACGACCCTCATGCGGACCACAGTTAAGGTCTGGCAGGAGGCTCGTATAATGTACCGGCGACCCAACTTGGTATCCCCGCATATGCCCTTGTGGGCTAACCCTATGCTGCCTCACATGAATAGTATCCCAGATCCATCCCTGTGGGCGAAAAAGGGAATCGTTACTCTGAAACATATAGTGAAAGCGGGTACGATTATGCCTTTCCGGGAACTCAGGCAGGCGTGTCTCCTGCCGGTCTCTTTCCAATTTAGGTACTGGCAGCTGAGACATGCTTTTGAGGCCCAATTCCCAGAGCCTATAACCCTGGAGTCAGACTCTATTGAGCGACTCTTATCCTCCGCCCTCATGGACCGCCCCCTCTCGTCCCTCTACCTGTACCTCACTGTACAGTTTGATGCCAAGCTTACTAAGCTGTGGGAGGAATGGAGGGCTGATATTCCGTCACTGGACGAGGAGGAGTGGAGGGATTGCCTCGCATCTTATATCCCTGTTATGATAGCTGCAAAGGATAGGTTTATACAATTTAAATTTCTCCACAGAGCCTACTACACCCCGCAGAGGCTGGCACGTATTTACCCGCAGCGAGATCCTAATTGTCAGAGATGCAGGCAGGAGATAGGTACGTTTTGGCACATGGTCTGGTCGTGTCCGAAACTCCAGCCCTATTGGGTGGATGTGGCTTCCAGACTGACGGACGTGACTGGCTTAAGCGTGCCGACTGACCCCAAGATCCTACTGCTGAATCATATGGAGGACGTGGAGGGGGATAGATATTGTAAACTCTGCCTGACCTTCTCACTATTTTATGCTAGGAGGGAAATCCTGCTCAAGTGGAAATCTGAGGACCCCCCCACATGCGCCGCCTGGCAGCGCTCAGTCGACTCAGTACTTTCTCTATATAAATTGACTTATGAGAGTAGACAGTGCGAAGTTCGACAAAATTTGGTCTTCATGGCAGACCACTCGCTCTGACTTGGAACTCCCCCCTGGGTGTGACTGACTGGGCTGTTGTTGGGGATGGCTTCCCCCCCCCTGCCCCTCTTGGTCCCTGGACTTTACTGCTACTCAGGGTTGTTGTGTGGCCGGGGAGGGGTGAACTAGAGTCGTTTTATGCGCGACCGGGTTTGGGCCAATGCTTGTTGATTATTTGCATTTAGCAACGAATGAGAGGGGTGTGTTCCCCCGGATGTGACGCATTATCCTGTTTGTTTGCTCTGCACTGGAGGATGTGCTATTTACTGGTTGTATTGTAATGCTGATTTGTCTAATAAAAACTCTCTGTTAAAAAAAGTTGATTGGCTGCCCTGCAGCTTTTAAAAATGCGTCATTACATCGCCGAACATCGGACCCGAACCCGAACATACAGTCAATTGTTCGGGTTCAGGTCCGGGACCCAAAAACCCAAAAGTCTGGTACGAACGCGAACTTTACAGTTCAGGTTCGCTCAACTCTAGTCATGAACCAAAGATATTTCCAAATGATTGAACATCTAAGTTACAAGTTCTCTGATTCTACCTGGTGTAAAATGAGGATGGTGGTACATACAAATGCAATAGAAAAAAGCTAATTAAAACAAACACAAGCTTTTAGATACAGTACATAAAGCAACTGCCCCCCAGTGCACACAAAAAAAAAAGCGATTGTAGAATCATCAGCACAATAGTGCCAGAAAATAGAAATATGCTGATTGCAAAACCTGGTAGATCACTGAAGCCCCCTAAATGCATTGATTTGTAAATTTGCACCCTGAATGTGATTTTTGGTTATATTCTTGCTTTGGATATTTCATATATTTGTTTGTACTGAGCTTTTGAAATAAAGATGTAATACAGTATATTACATTGTTGTGAACACAAGGTGGCACTAACTGCCATCATGTTAGTTTCCTTCCATCGGTATTTTTTCAATGCAATCAGCATACTTTCTGTGTTCTGTGACTGCCTCCAAACTCCAATTTCAGAAAATGCACAACAGCATTACAGCAACAAGCATTAAACTGTGTCAATAGATATAGGGTATATTGCAACGCATAGGAATAAAGGATAATGGAAGTTATTGATATATTATATATTTATACATTACTCAGATTGGAATAATACCAAGTTACCAGGGGTTTCTTATTGCAAAAATAAAAAGAATGGGGACATCTTACAAAATAAAAAGACAATAGATATACAGTTTTAGTGAAACTAATAACTTGGAACCTAGGGTCCAGAATTGTTCCATTGCATTTAACATATATAGAAAAATACATGTTTACATCATATGAACATACAGTGACTCAAAAATCAAGCACAATCTTCTCAGTGAATACACACCACCAAAGTATCATCAAAAATCGCTTATCAGAGGCTAATGACCCTCAAAAGTTTGAATGGTCATATGCGGCTTGGTAACACTAGTATGTCCTCTTACAAGTTGGGTCACAGACGCCTCCACCTTTCACATGTAACCATCTCTCCCAAGAATCAATGTATATGAATAGTGACTGCAATATGTGGTAACCTTGGCCCGGCCTATAGTGCTTTTGTACATTGGCACATGAGTGTTTTTAATCCTTCTTTTTAATAAAATAAGTTAAACTGGTATACAGTGTTGGAGTATTTTCATTCATATACATCTATCCTTCGGAGAGAAGGTTACATGTGAAAGGAGGGGGAGTCTGTGACCAAGCTTGGAGATGGACATACTTATAAAAATGTGAGTCTTGTGTGCTGCCATGGTGATGTATTCTTGTATTAAAACCTTTAAGCAGCCCCACCTACAAACACTCTAATATGTGTTCACTGAAAATGACCACTGTAAAAGAAAAAGAAAATCCCACATTTTTGCTTGTCCCCAGAAAAGTAATAGGGTGAAAATCTTCCAATGGGGACACTAGTTCTGGTCACCTCTGGTTCCCCAAGGTATTCCCTTAATTTGCAGGGATTTCCTCTCACTTCCTGTTTGGCTATGTGACAGGAAGCGAAGGGAAATCTAAAAAAATGGGATAGCAAAAAATAACCCTCCTTTTTGTTCATTTTGGATAACGCAAAAGTTTTGCCTATATATCTATTTTAAGGATTCCAAAAGGGGTTAAAGAATATTTGAGGACCTTTATAAAGGGGACACGTGCTTTTTCGACCTTACATTCAGTTGGGGGTCAAAGCTGTCAGGTGAGAGTACATCCAGTGAAGGGCAGCACTGTGGTGCATAAAGTGGATGCATGCACAGCATTGGTGGTTGAGAGAAGCATCGAAGGAACTATTAAAGAGACAATTGACAGTTCTTTATTAGAGACTTTTATGATTTAATTTGTTTTATTTTTTTAATTGATTGATTGATCGATAAATTGATCACATATTTTCAAATTAAGTAGATGTTTACACATTATTGGTAGTTGGAAGAAGTATAAGAAACAGCATTGAAGACATGGTGGATAATTCTTTGATAGAGACGTATAAGTTTATTCAGTTGCTACAGCAATACTACAAACGTTAGTGATTGCAGATTGTCGTCTACCTTGTTATCCTTTATACCTACCATTGGAACACAGTGTTCATGTATTTTTGTACAACAACTACAGATATAAACATCAACCAGTAGATGGCAGTGTTTATATGTTTTTAGCTGCATCCATGACTATACTCTATTCTTCCTGAATAAATTTCCTGTCTGCAGTTAAAGGGGTTGTAAAGCTTTGTGTTTTTTTACCCTAATGCATCCTATGCATTAAGGTGAAAAAACACCTTGCACTCTCGGGCCCCCCAGCCCCCCCCCCCCCCATTTTACTTACCTGAGCCACTAAACTCTGTGGGTGCGATCCCACGATGCTTTCCCCCAGCTTGAGGTGGCTCTTCATTAGAGATTGATAGCAGCGCAGCCATTGGCTCCCGCTGCTGTAAATCAAATCAATGATGCAGCGCGCTGGGGGGGGGGGCCGAGTGATATACTTGGCGGCTATGGCCGCAACTGTATCACACGGGAGCACGCCCGCAAGCTAAACCCCTTGGGAGAGCGCTTCCCAGAAGGGGGTTAGCTCTTGCGGGGAGGAGCCAAGACAGCTGCCGAGGGACCCCAGAAGATGAGGATTGGGGCCACTCTGTGCAAAATGAACTGCACAGTGGAGGTAAGTATGGTATGTTTGTTATTTAAAAAAAAAAATTAACCCTTACAACCCCTTTAAGCAACAAAGCCCATGAGGACCGTGCACTGTTTGTTCTGTAGGGCTATATATAGAATCTCTAACAGGTTATGGGCCCAGACATAGCCCGGACACCCAGTCATAACCTTTTACAGCAAGTGCAAGATACAGCAACCAAAAGATTACTGCAACCGAATATAAAATAAAATGGCCAGTAACACAGCTGCAACAAAGCTTTTATTTGCAAATCTGACAAACCAGATCTACCAGTCTTGGAAATTCAAGATTAAAATACTGCTAAAAAGAGAAAGTACTTGGAAATGTATAAATTAAGTCAGGTCAGAAAACCCTTCAGGTGACTGGATGGAGAAAGATCAAAAATCTCAGAACACAATCTATCTTAGCATAGAAGATGATCAAATCATACATATATGTAAGCATGGAACTGCTAAAGAAATGTGGGAAGGATTACAAAAGGTGCATCAAAGAGCTGAGCAGTAAGAGCTAAGCTCAGCAATAAACTGTATTGGACTAGAAAGCTATACAAAACCAAGCGGCTGAAAGGCCAGTATATGCAAGATTACATAAGGCACACCTTGGAAATGGTTGAACGTCTGAGAGGTATAGGAGAAGAAATCAAAGATTTTCATGTCGAAGCACTATTACTCAGTGGCTTACCAGAATGTTATGAATAGGGATGAGCTTCGTGTTCGAGTCGAACATACGTTCGACTCGAACATCGGCTGTTCGATCGTTCGACGAAGATCGAACGATTTGGGCCGTTCGCGCCAAATTCGAGTGACGCGAACGGCCCACAATGCACTACGCCATCGCAGTGTCATCCAGGCGCTGTGATTGGCCAAGCATGCACTGTGACCCCGCATGCTTGGCCAATCACAGCGCCGGCAGCGAGGAGAGCAATGATTGGCCACAGGCAGGATGCCTGTGGCCAATTATTGCTGAGGGTGTTTAGTACACGCCCCACACTATAAAAGGCCGCCAGCACGGCGGCCTAGTGTAGTGTGTTCCAGAGCAGGGAAAGAGCAGCATAGGCAGGGACAGTGACATTTATTTCTTTCTTGCTTAACCTGGATTCCTTTAGTTTAGGGAAAGAGAAGGATAGGTAGGGAGAGTGTCAGTGTGTTTTACTGTGCGAGTCCTTGTTTCTAGGGACAGGGAAGGACAGTGAGTGAATTCTCCTTGTGCTATAGTGTGCTTTAAAAAAACATTTTTTCTAGGGACAGAAAACTCTAGGTAGGGAGAGTGTCAGTTTCTTTCACTGTGCGAGTCCTTGTTTCTAGGGACAGGGAAGGACAGTGAGTGAATTCTCCTTGTGCTATAGTGTGCTTTAAAAAAACATTTTTTCTAGGGACAGAAAACTCTAGGTAGGGAGAGTGTCAGTTTCTTTCACTGTGCGAGTCCTTGTTTCTAGGGACAGGGAAGGACAGTGAGTGAATTCTCCTTGTGCTATAGTGTGCTTTAAAAAAACATTTTTTCTAGGGACAGAAAACTCTAGGTAGGGAGAGTGTCAGTTTCTTTCACTGTGCGAGTCCTTGTTTCTAGGGACAGGGAAGGACAGTGAGTGAATTCTCCTTGTGCTATAGTGTGATTTAAAAAAACATTTTTTCTAGGGACAGAAAACTCTAGGTAGGGAGAGTGTCAGTTTCTTTCACTGTGCGAGTCCTTGTTTCTAGGGACAAAGAAGGAAAGTGAGGGGAATTCTCCTTGTGCTATAGTGTGCTAAAGCATTCCTCATCAACCATCTTTGAAATCCTTGTTTTTTGGACAGTCAGGGAAATTGTCGTTGTGCTATTCTGTGCAAAAGCAATCATCCTCAACCATATTTAGAAATCCTTAAGTAAAGGGACAGAGAAGGACACCTGAAGGTAGCCCTTATTGCTTTTTTCCCATCTCCCTGCAGGCCATCTATTAGAATGTCTGGAAGGCAAACAAGGAGAGGCAGACAGTCAGGAGGCAATAAAAGAGGGCAAGCAGGCTCTGTGTCTGGGGGCAACAGTGCTGGTCGTGGACGCGGTGCATTGTCATCAGCACATGGCCATGGGACACGCTTGTCCTTCTTTTCGGCAGCTGGACATGTTGAGCCACATCATGCCGAAGACTTGGTAGAGTGGATGACCAAGCCCTCCTCCTCCTCCTCATCCTCTCTCACCCAGGCTCAGGGTACTGGCAAAGCAGCTGCCAAAGCGTCCTCTTCCCTGGTATCAATGTCAGACTCATCATCAGTCACTCCTTCCCTAGACCCACCATGTCCTCCTCCTGAGGAGTCCCCCGAACTGTTTGAGCACAGTGTTGGGTACATGCTCCAGGAGGATGCCCAGCGTTTCGAAGGGTCTGATGATGAAACCCAGCTACAGGAAGGCAGTAGGGTGAGAGCAGACAGAGGGGATGCTCAAGAAGGACACCAATCTGGCAGTCATGTTCCAGCAGCTGCAGCATACTGCCAGATTGGCTCCAGTGATGAGGAGGGAGGGGATGATGAGGTCACTGACTCCACGTGGGTGCCTAATAGGAGAGAGGAGGAGGAGGAGGATGAGGAGGAGGCACATCTCCAACAAGGCAGGATGCCCTTTGGTGGCCAGCGTAAGGGCAGTACACCGACGGAATCACACCGCAGAGCTCCGCCTGTGCAGGGCGCTGCCTCTGCCCGTCATTCAAAAAGTTCCTTGGTGTGGGCCTTTTTTGAGGCTAGTGCATCAGATCGCACAGCTGCTGTTTGCAACATATGTCTCAAGCGTATATCGCGTGGCCAAAACATCAGCCGCTTGGGTACCACATGCCTGACCAGACATATGTTGACCTGCCATGCAGCTCGTTGGCAAGCCTACCTCAAAGACCCACACCAAAGAACAAAGCGGACCTCTCCTTGCACCGCATCAGCTGGGATCTCCAACCCCACTATAACTTCAGTCCTCTCTGAAACATGCACTGAGAGGAATGAAGGTGTAGAATTAGGTGTGTCACAGCCAAGTACTTGCGGCCACTCTGCTAGCAGTACACCGACGTCCGATTCTAGCAGGCAAATTTCCCTGCCCCAGCTGCTGGACCGTCGAAAGAAGTTCACTCCCAGCCATCCACATGCCCAGCGGTTGAATGCTAGCTTGGCTTAATTGCTAGCGCTTCAACTGCTGCCTTTTCAGTTGGTAGACTCGGCCCCCTTCCGTGAGTTTGTGCAATGTGCGGTTCCTCAGTGGCAGGTTCCCAAACGCCACTTTTTCTCACGGAAGGCTATTCCGGCTCTCTACCGGCATGTGGAAGGCAATGTCTTGGCCTCGCTGGACAGGGCGGTCAGCGGTAAGGTGCATATTACCGCTGACTCATGGTCCAGCAGGCATGGACAGGGACGTTACCTTTCTTTCACGGCCCATTGGGTCACTCTTTTGGCAGCTGGGAAAGATGCAGGACAAGGTGCAGTAGTGTTGGAGGTTGTCCCACCGCCACGCCTCCAAAATGCTACTACTGGTTGTGACACACCTCTCTCCTCCACCCCCTCCTCTTCTTCTTCCTCCATGGCCTCTTCCTGTGGTTTGTCCTATGAACCAGCGGTGCTCCGTAGCCGTTCACGGGGCTACGCAAGTACGCAGGCAAAAAGATGCCATGCCGTGCTTGCGCTGGTGTGTTTGGGGGACAGAAGCCACACTGGGGCAGAGGTCCTGTCTGCTCTGCAGGGCCAGGCCGAGAGGTGGTTGACGCCACGCCAGCTTAAGCCAGGAATGGTGGTTTGCGACAATGGCATCAACCTTCTCTCCGCCCTTCGACAGGGACAACTGACCCATGTGCCCTGTGTGGCTCACGTCCTTAACCTGGTGGTGCAGCGGTTCTTGGGCAGGTACCCGGGCTTACAGGATGTCCTGAGGCAGGCCAGGAAAGTCTGTGTGCATTTCCGCAGATCTTATAATGCCAGTGCTCGCCTGGCTGAGCTGCAAAAGGAGTTGAACCTGCCCAAGAACCGCCTTATATGTGACATGCCCACCAGGTGGAACTCAACGTTGGCCATGCTGCAGCGGCTGCACACGCAGCAGAGGGCCATCAATGAGTACCTGTGCGACTACGGCACCAGGACAGGGTCAGGGGAGCTTGGTTTTTTTTCTCCACGCCAGTGGGGCATGATCAGGGATGCATGCACTGTCCTGGCACCATTTGAGGAGGCCACGAGGATGGTGAGCAGTGACAGTGCATGCATCAGTGACACTGTACCTCTTGTCCACCTGTTGGAGCACACGCTGCGTGGAATAATGGACAGGGCACTTGAGGCAGAACAGAGGCAGGAAGAGGAGGACTTCCTTGCCTCTCAAGGCCCCCTTTACCCAGACAGTGTTCCTTCTGTCCCACCCATCGCACAGGAAGGAGGAGGAGGAGGAGGAGGAGGAGGAGGAGGATTGTGTCAGCATGGAGGTGGAGGCTGGCACTCAGCATCATCAGCAGCAGTCTTTTAGGGATGATTTACAGTCCCAAGAAACCAGTGGACTTGTACGTGGCTGGGAGGAGGTGACTGCGGATCATGTCGTCCTTAGTGACCCAGAGGACTCCGGAGCGAATGCCTCAGCAAACCTACGCTGCATGGCCTCCCTGATCCTGCAAAGTCTGCGGAAGGATCCTCGTATTCTTCGGATCAAGGAGAGGGACCATTACTGGCTGGCCACTCTCCTTGATCCACGGTACAAGGGTAAGGTTGCGGACCTTATGTTACCGTCGCAGAGGGAGCAGAGGATGAGACAACTCCGGGAGGCCTTGCAGAAAGGTCTGTGCAACGCGTTCCCAGAGACTGGGAGGTTACAAACTCCTGGTCCTGGACAACGAGTTGCTGAGGCTTCGGCCAGTCAAAGAAGGAGCGGTGGGGAAGGTGGCCGTCTGACCGATGCGTTCAGACAATTCTTTAGTCCGCAGCCCCAAAGTATGATCGGTTCCAGCAACCATCGCCAGCGTCTGATAAACATGGTGCAGGAATATCTAGGGGCAAGGTCAGACTTGGACACCTTCCCCACCGAAAATTCTCTGGCTTACTGGGTCTTGAGGATGGATCACTGGCCAGAGCTTGCACAGTATGCAATTGAGCTACTGGCCTGTCCTGCATCCAGCGTTCTTTCGGAACGCACATTCAGTGCTGCTGGAGGATTTGTCACGGATCACAGGGTGCGCCTGTCCACCGACTCGGTTGATCGACTGACTTTCATCAAGATGAACCAGTCTTGGATCACCACCAGCTACCACACACCTGATGCTGATATAACAGACTAATTGATTTTAACATGTCACATCCCTTCAAGACTGATGCTGATGCTGAGTGCCTGTGCTGTTATGTTGACTGGCTATCCTCCTCCTCCGAGTCCTCAATGATACGATTGATGATGATAGCTTGGAAGATCATTTTTGTTTATGGGTGCCGCCACCAGTGGCTAAGGCCCAATTTTTCAGCCCCTGTTTTACAGGGGCGTGTAATTACAATTTTTTTTAGCAATAATTTGCCATAGGGCTCATTGCTGTGCTCCAAGTACAGTATCTGTGAGGGGTTGGAGTGTTGTGGCACCAGTGCCTAAGGCCCAATTTTTCAGCCCCTGTTTAACAGGGGCGTGTCATTACAATTTTTGAAGCAATACTTTGCAACAGGGCTCATTGCTGTGCTCCAAGTACAGTATCTGTGAGGGGTTGTAGTGTTGTGCCACCAGTGCCTAAGGCCCAATTTTTCAGCCCCTGTTCAACAGGGGCATGCAATTACAATTCTTGATGTAATAATTCACAGCAGGGCCCATTGCTGCACCCACCAAGAGTAACTCTGAGGGCTTACAGTGTTGTGGCAACGCCACCACCACCACCACCACGAAAGGCCCAATTTTTCAGCCCCTGTTCAAAAGGGGCATGTAATTACAATTCTTGATCTAATAATTCACAGCAGGGCCCATTCCTGCACCCACCAAGAGTAACTCTGAGGGCTTACAGTGTTGTGGCAACACCACCACCACCACCACCACCACGAAAGGCCCAATTTTTCAGCCCCTGTTCAACAGGGGCATGCAATTACAATTCTTGATCTAATAATTCACAGCAGGGCCCATTGCTGCACCCACCAAGAGTAACTGTCAGGGCTTACAGTGTTGTGGCACCAGCACCACCATCAAAGGCCCAATTCTTACTACCACTGTTCAACAATTATATGTAATTAAAATTCCTGATATAATAGTTGACAGCAGGGCGTTCCAGCACCAACCAAGAGTAACTGTGAGTGCTTACAGTGTTGTGCCAACACCAACAACTAAGGGGCCTATTTCTGCAGAGTATATACGGCAGGTCCCTACTTTCAAACATCCAACTTACAAACGACTCCTACTTGCAAACGCAAGAAGACAACAGGAAGTGAGAGGAAATCTACCACTAGGAAGGAAAATTCTCTCCTGTAAGAATAAATATGGGAGAAAGGTGTCTCCTCTGTACTGATGCTTTATCAGCAATCCTTGTTTCAAGAAAAACACCACATTTCAAAAACAGTTGTCATTGGGACGGAAAGTGAGGTGAAATGTTCTGAACAGGGGCACAGACAGCAAAACAAATGTTACAGGGGTGATAACCCTTACCTATGTTTTCCAAAAAGTTTAAAAATTGATTTTTGGTCTGGAGCTACACTTCAACAATGTACCTGTTCAAAATTACAAACAGATTCTACATAAGAACAAACCTACAGTCCCTGTCTTGTATGCACCGCCTGTATACGGCTGTTCAGAGTATATAGGGCCTTTTTTATTTTATGTGCGGGGTTCCCCTTAATATCCATACAAGACCCAAAGGGGCTGGTAATGGGCTGGGGTAGGGGGGGGGGGGGGGGTCATGGGGTAGCTATGCCATTTTTCTTAAAGAATTTCATCCATATTACCGGGACCAGACATTACATTAAAGCCGCAAGCAGTTTTAAATGGCTTTTTTTTCCTTTAGAAGTGTCATTTTGTGCAGGGACAGTTCTAAACACGGGAAACACGTGGCACTTCACAGGCATACTTTAGACACCCCCCAGGTACGATATTTAAAGGAATATTTGACTTTTTTTTTTTCACTTTATGCATCATTAAAATGACTGCTCCCGAAAAACGACCGTTTTTAAAACTTCTTTTTGCATTGATACATGTCCCCTGGTGCAGAACCCGGGTTCCCAAACCCTTTTTAGGACAATAACATGCATAATAGTTGTTATAATTAGCACTTTAGAATTCGAACGTTCGCATCCATTGTATTTAATAGGGTTCTAATGTTCGTACGAACTTTCGGTCCGTTCGCGGGTTCTGGTGCGAACCGAACCCGGGGGTGTTCGGCTCATCACTAGTTATGAAATGCTTGTCACAGCACTTGATGCACATCCAGATGATGAACTGTCATTGGAATATGTTAAGGGCAAGCTTGTGGATAAATTTAAGCATAAAACAGAAAGCATTAGTGATGGTGCTTCTGTTGCAGAGTCTGCTTTAACCACTTCAGCCCCGGAAGGTTTTACCCCCTTCATGGCCAGGCCATTTCTTGCGATATGGCACTGCGTTGCTTCAACTGACAATTGCGCAGTTGTGCGATGCTGTACCCAAGTAAAATTTATGTCCTTTTTTTCCACAAATAGAGCATTCTTTTGGTGGTATTTGATTACCTCTGTGATTTTTATTTTTTTGCGCTACAGCAAAAAAAGACTGTCAATTTTGAAAAAGAAACAATATTTTTTTACTTTCTGCTATAAAACATATCCCAAAAAAAAATTGTACAAAAATCTAATTTCTTCATCAATTTAGGCCAAGATGTATTCTGCTACATGTTTTTGGTAAAAAAAAAAATCCCAATAACAAAAGTTATAGCGTCTACAAACTGGGATATATTTATGGAATTTTTATTTATTTATTTTTACTGGTAATGGTAGCGATCAGCGATTTTTAGCGGGACTGCGACATTGCAGTGGACAAATCTGACACTAAGTGACACTTTTTGGGAACCAGTGACACTAATACGGTGATCAGTGCTACAAAAAATGCACTGTCACTGCACAAATGACACTGGCAGGGAAGGGGTTAACATCAGGGGCAATCAAAGTGTTAAATGTGTCCCTAGGGGGGCTTTCTAACTGTGTGGGTATGTGCTTTGACTAGGGGAAGACAGAGACACAAGATCTCCATTTTCCCCTCTGACAGAACTGTTTACATAGGCAGACCGTTGTTCTGCCTCTCCTGAGAACAATCGGTGGGTTCTGGCGGACAACCTGTTCGTCGGATCATTTGATTTGCTCCCTCTGTGTCAAATCACAGCGGGAGCGGGTCACCGGTGGTGCGTTCACCAGACCCTGTGCACGAAATCACGTACAGGTACGTGATTTCACACAGGGGGGTGCCCTGCCACAGTATACAGTCTAGGGTGACCACATTTCCAAACTACCATTCAGGGACAGCCTCCCTTCCCAAAAATCAGCACAGTGATTAGACACAAGAGGCGGGATTTATGATTTCTCCAATCACAAGCAGGGGGCGGGATTGTGCTCCTCCAGGTATTCCTGGCCAGGACAAGTACTGTCAGTGAGTAAAGCGGTGATGTGGCAGCCTTTTTTGGAGGCATCAGATTGGCCCGGGGGGTGGCTGTGTCAGTTTCATTCCGGGACACTGTATTGTCCTGGAATGAAGGTGCCCGGGACAGACCTGCAAAATGCGGGACTGTCCCGGGCAATCCGGGACACGTGGTCACCCTAATACAGTCATGGCCGAAATTGTTGGCACCCCAGAAATTTTTCCAGAAAATCAAGTATTTCTCACAGAAAAGTATTGCAGTAACACATGTTTTGCTATACACATGTTTATTCCCTTTGTGTGTATTGGAATAAAACAAAAAAAAAAAGGGAGGAAAAAAAGCAAATTGGACATAATGTCACACAAAACTCCAAAAATGGGCTGGTCAAAATTTTTGGCACCCTTAACTTAATATTTGATTGCACACCCTTTGGAAAAAATAACTGAAATCAGTCTCTTCCTATACCCATCAATAAGCTTCTTACACCTCTCACATGGAATTTTGGACCACTCTTCCTTTGCAAACTGCTCCAGGTCTCTTATTGGAAGGGCGCCTTTTCCCAACAGCAATTTTAAGATCTCTCCACAGGTGTTCAATGGGATTTAGATCTGGACTCATCGCTGGCCACTTTAGAACTCTCCAGCGCTTTATTGCCATCCATTTCTGGGTGCTTTTTGACATTTGTTTGGGGTCATTGTCCTGCTGGAAGACCCAAGTTCTCGGACGCAAACCCAGCTTTCTGACACTGGGCTCTACAGTGCGACCCAAAATCTTTTGGTAATCCTTAGACTTCATAATGCCTTGCACACATTCAAGGCACCCAGTGCCAGAGGCAGCAAAACAACCCCAAAACATCATTGGGAAGACCACAACACACCCACAGTACGTAACCGCTGAATCGCACAGCTACAGAACTGCAGAAAATGCTATTCAAATAAAATGTTTTTTTAGTATAGCACAGTAGAAGAAAACTATATAGAAATTGTTTATTTCACACACCTCCACATATGTATAACACACTGCAAAATATTTTTTGTGGCCCTAAATGGCGTTTTTTGGAAGACCACAACACACCCACAGTACGTAATCGCTGAATCGCACAGCTACAGAACTGCAGAAAATGCTATTCAAAAAATTTTTTGTTTTTTTAGTATAGCACAGTAGAAGAAAACTATATAGAAATTGTTTATTTCACACACCTCCACATATGTATAACACACTGCAAAATATTTTTTGTGGCCCTAAATGGTGTTTTTTGGAAGACCACAACACACCCACAGTACGTAACCGCTGAATCGCACAGCTACAGAACTGCAGGAAATGCTATTCAAAAAAATTTTTTGTTTTTTTAGTATAGCACAGTAGAAGACAAATATATAGAAATGGTTTATTTCACACGCCTCCACATATGTATAACACACTGCAAAATATTTTTTGTGGCCCTAAATGGGTCTTTTTGCAAGCGGACATTAAAGTGCAAATTTTTTTTTTTTTTTGCCCTAAACGGGTCTTTTTTTGCACAAGCAAAATAAAATGCAAATTTTTTATTTTTTTTTGCCCTTAATGGGTCTTTTGGAAAAGAGCACAATAAAGTGCCTTTTTTTTTGCCCTAAATGGATCTTTTTCCAAGAGCAGAATACACCCACAGTATGGAAACGGTGTATCTCTCAACGTAATATATGCAGTGCTGGTGCACTGAGCTTGCAGATAAAAGGTAGATTTTCTCTGACACTGGGCTCATGGCAAAAAGACTGCACTGCAACACAAACAGGTAAACCTATGCAGATCGCTGAGTTATATCTCTGAATCTGGACTCCTATTCCTATATAATAAATCTCTCTCCCTGAAAGCACCAACAGGAACCTGGCCCTACACTACACTGTCTCTCTATCTTTTCCCTCAGATTCCAGAATCAGGACTAACTCATGTATTTTTCAATCTCTCCCTAAAAGCAACAGCAGCAGACAAGATCCTCTCCCTATCTATTCTGAAGCAGAGTGACGTGTGTGCTGTGTGCCTCTAGCTTATATAGAAGCTAGGTCACATGTTGCACTGACCAATCACAGCCATGCCATTAGTAGGCATGGCTATGATGGCTTCTAAGGGCACACCAGCTAATCAAAAGGTGATTGGCTGGCCCCTGAAGCATTTCTAACTGCGCCATTAGATTGCCGAACCCGAACCCGGACTTTCGCGCAAAGTCCGGGTTCGGGTTCGGGAAAAAGCTAAAGTTCGGTACGGACCCGAACTTTGCAGTTCGGGTTCGCTCAACCCTAATTACTAGTCATCCAACATTAGAATTCTTCTATAGCCTATGGGTGGATGCATTTGACCGGAAATGTACGATTGCAGCGTCGTACAGTTTAGCTGCACCGTCGAATCTTCTAACTTTCGACAGACACCATAAGCCTTCAATGACAGATTCAACGTTTGTATGTTTTTTGATGCTTTGTCGAATCTTCGTCGTTCATGTTGAATTGTCAAGTTAGTTCTAGCTATTTTACTGCTCCTCCTCTTTGGTTACAATCAGCCAATAACATTCATCATCACCATTATTTTTATTTTACTTCCCCCACCCAATTCCAGCAGCGATCTTTTCTCTCTATGTCGAATCTTTTCTCTCTATAATGTCGAATCTTTTTTCTCTATGTCGAATCTTTTCTCTCTATGTCGAATCTTTTCTCTCTATGTAGAATAATCTTGGACTAATAGAGTTAAGGTTAGGCACATTCGACCACAGGTTCTATAGACACAGATTGTTATTGTCAGCGTCACGTCGAATCTCCTATCTATATCAAACTGTTGTCGCAACGAAAACGAAAATAAAGCATTTGTTTATGTTGGATCTTTCGGTTTTCGGATTCTGTGCTTTCGTTTTCTTTTGTTAAAACGATAACGAAAATACCTGAAATTCGGACGAAAATGCATGCGGACGAAAAGAAATGCACATGTCTAATAAATATGTGGCATACTGGCATGGACCATAATCATAGTACATTAATGGTTCATTTCAAAAGATCATAATAGGTCAAATAACAACAATTGTATTATATTTTATATTGAACTTATACAGGAACAGTGTGTTAGTTCAAAGGTCTCAAAACCCTGCATGTAGGAGTCAAGAACAAATATTTGTTTGAATATATTGAGGATACTGCAATACAGGAATCTGAAGTAGATTGGTCCTGATGCATGAATAAGGGAAGAAATGCGATTACAATCTGATTCCCAAATTGAAGGGTGTGTTGCCTCAACACGAGGCTAACATTAATCACCCTTCAATTATTTAATGTGGTTAAATTAAAGGGTCAACCATGCAGGGGTTATAGGGACTACAGAACAACACAAAACACCTGTCTTATCTCTCATGTGAAACCACCCAATTGTAGAGTAGAGTATTGGCATAGAGCGGCCGCATATTTGCATGTATTAGTGCAAATATAGCTGTGTCGAGAGCGTGCTCCCTGCGCGCTCCTGGCACAGTTACCAGTGGCTAATAGAAAGCTCCCAATTAGAGTTGAGCGGACACCTGGATGTTCGGGTTCGACGGGTTCGGCCGAACTTCGGAAAAAAGTTCGGGTTCGGGACCGAACTTTAACCCGAACCCGAACCCCATTGAAGTCAATCGGGACCCGGACTTCTAAGGACTAAAAAGGCACTAAAAAAGTAATGGAAAGGGCTAGAGGGCTGCAAATGGCAGCAAAATGTTGTTAAGAGCATGGCAAGTGCTCTGCAAACAAATGTGGATAGGGAAATAACTTAAAATAACATTAAAAAAATAAAAAAATATGCTGGAGGCCCCCTTTTCAGCAGAAGAGGTACGGGAAGTAATTAAGAACCTCAGAAACTCAACGGCACGATGCCACACATATGGTGGGAATGCCCCAGAATACGCCCTTTCTGGAATAAATTATTCAATTTAATGGATAAGCTAGTGGGAAAATAAAATACTTTGAAATAAAAATGTAGCGGGTGCTAAATTTAAGGGAAGTGTTTGAGTGGTAAATAGGCTCAAACACCCTAATTCTGTAGGATTCATGGACCATTTTGTCCTCGGGGGACAGTATTGGTGTGCAGTTCCCTGCGGCCTACAGGTGGCGCTGCCATGGTAGGCTAGGGTTGAACCGCCGATACAGTGCTGTGCCTTTTGTGTCCCCTCTTGGCAGTAGTACAGCGGGGCGGGGAACCTGCTGTGCATGCCGGGAGAGCATATAAAAGGGGCAGACCTTTGGCCTGGGGGCTGATGTCCAGTGGGGTCCACGCCCAGGTGCCTTCGGCCTGGGTGCATGTGTTCCTGTTCCATCTCGAGTACCTTTAGCCTGGGGTGAGGTACTATCCTGGAGTTCCTGCTGCCCTGGGTATGGAGGCCTAGGTGCGGGAGTAAAGCCTGGAGTCCAGAGCCTTCGTCTGGAGTCCGCTAAGGGTCGAGGAGTCTTAGGGTGCCGCCTCGTGTAGGGGACCATGTTCCAGGGAAGGGAGGATCATTCTGATGGACCGATGCGGGAGTCACGGTGAAGGAAGGGTCTGTTGACTCCCTGGAGAGATGTCTTCCCCTTGATATGGGCTAGGTTCGTAGAAGGAGAAGCTCAAGGTCATCTTGACTGTATCAGAGGCCTTATTCACCCGGCCCGTGGCAGGGGCCTTATACACCCGGGTCTGTGGCAGAGACCAAAGTTCTCCAGGTCCGTGGCAGAGACCATGCACCTAAAACTGTTTGAGAAACCTAAGCAGTGAAGTGAATGTGCTACGTTTGTGCCTGGACCTCCTCCACACCTTAAGCTGTCCTGTTTCTTTTCTCTAACCTTTTCTATCCGTGTAGAGTTTATTTTGCCATGAGAGAATAAGAGTTGTAATTTCAGCTGGTGTGGACATTGACTTTACTGGGAATTAAAGGACTTGCCTCTACCTACAGTAGAGGTGAGAATCATCCTCTGGAGGAGTTTTGACTCCGGCTGTGGACACGGCCCGTCAAGTACACCGCTCAACCTCTTTATATAGGAGGGTACGGGCTGGTAGTGCGGTGCGCCTTTCTCCCTCCTGCGAGGAGCCAACAACATAAAGGCAGGTAGGGGGGAAAGGATCTGTGCGCTACAAAAAAATAAAATAAAAATTATAATCTTGACCTAGGAGGACGAGGTCCATATGGAGTAGGAGGTTGAGGTGGCGGTGGATGTGGCTGTGTAGGTGGAAGCGGCGGTGGAGGAGGACGAGGTAGCCAACACTGGTTCAAAAATACAACAATGGCTGGGTAAGGCCGGTGATGTGTCGAATTCTGTCCCCTGTCAAATAGTGTCCACCCTGTACTGCGCTTGCTCAGTATGTAGGACAAGGGGATTTCGAAAATCTCCCAAGACGAACGGCGCCTGCGTGGTGAGTTCAGGTGAAGGCCACACCATCCGTGGTTCAAGCCGAGCCAAGTGAGGCCGTGCCCGAAGCGTGGCGATCGAACCGAGCCCGTGAGGGGCCCTGTTACTATGTGCTACCGTATGTCCACTTGGATGGTGGGGCTTGAACCTGCACTCACTGCGCAGGCGCCGTTCATCTTCGGAGATTTTGTGAATCTCCTTGTCCTCTGTACTGCGCAAGCGCTGCGCCTTCGCAGTATGGGCCGGACACAATCCGATAGCCGGACAGTTTTTGTCACAACACCGGTATACATGTCTATTCTGCAGAAGGTACGGACAAGTCCTGTGGGATCCATGCCTGGTTCATTTTAATGAACGTGAGCTTGTCCACATTGGCTCTGGACAGGCGACTGCGCTTGTCTGTGATAACGCCCCCTGCCGTGCTAAATACACGTTCAGATAATACACTGGCTGCAGGGCAGGCCAGTACCTCCAAGGCATAAAGAGCAAGCTCAGGCCATGTGCCCAATTTGGAGACCCAGAAGTTAAGGGGGGCAGACCCGTCATCCAGTACGTGTAGGCCTGTGGACACATACTGCTCAACCATGTTGTTTTTTTAGTATAGCACAGTAGAAGAAAACTATATAGAAATTGTTTATTTCACACACCTCCACATATGTATAACACACTGCAAAATATTTTTTGTGGCCCTAAATGGAGTTTTTTGGAAGACCACAACACACCCACAGTACGTAACCGCTGAATCGCACAGCTACAGAACTGCAGAAAATGCTATTAAAAAAAAAATTTGTTTTTTTAGTATAGCACAGTAGAAGAAAACTATATAGAAATTGTTTATTTCACACACCTCCACATATGTATAACACACTGCAAAATATTTTTTTGTGGCCCTAAATGGCGTTTTTTGGAAGACCACAACACACCCACAGTACGTAACCGCTGAATCGCACAGCTACAGAACTGCAGAAAATGCTATTCAAAAAAAATGTTATTTTTTTAGTATAGCACAGTAGAAGACAAATATATAGAAATGGTTTATTTCACACGCCTCCACATATGTATAACACACTGCAAAATATTTTTTGTGGCCCTAAATGGGTCTTTTTGCAAGCGGACATTAAAGTGCATTTTTTTTTTTTTTTTTGGCCTAAACGGGTCTTTTTTTGCATGAGCAAAATAAAATGCACATTTTATTTTTGTTTGCCCTTAATGGGTCTTTTGGAAAAGAGCACAATAAAGTGCCTTTTTTTTTGCCCTAAATGGATCTTTTTCCAAGAGCAGAATACACCCACAGTATGGAAACGGTGTATCTCTCAACGTAATATATGCAGTGCTGGTGCACTGAGCTTGCAGATAAAAGGTAGATTTTCTCTGACACTGGGCTCATGGCAGTGTAAAAAGACTGCACTGCAACACAAACAGGTAAACCTATGCAGATCGCTGAGTTATATCTCTGAATCTGGACTCCTATTCCTATATAATATATCTCTCTCCCTGAAAGCACCAACAGGAACCTGGCCCTACACTACACTGTCTCTCTATCTTTTCCCTCAGATTCCAGAATCAGGACTAACTCATGTATTTTTCAATCTCTGCCTAAAAGCAGCAGCAGCAGACAAGATCCTCTCCCTATCTATTCTGAAGCAGAGTGACGTGTGTGCTGTGTGCCTCTAGCTTATATAGAAGCTAGGTCACATGTTGCACTGACCAATCACAGCCATGCCATTAGTAGGCATGGCTATGATGGCTTCTAAGGGCACACCAGCTAATCAAAAGGTGATTGGCTGGCCCCTGAAGCATTTCTAACTGCGCCATTAGATTGCCGAACCCGAACCCGAACCCGGACTTTCCCGCAAAGTCCGGGTTTGGGAAAAAGCTAAAGTTCGGTATGGACCCGAACTTTACAGTTCGGGTTCGCTCAACCCTACTCCCAATCATTGCTTGCGATTGGGAGCTTTCCGATCATGTGACCACAATGACGGCGATCACATAATTCTAAACCTCGCCATCCAGCATCCTAAACCTCTTAAAAAGCCCAGGAGCTGCTGGCTCCAAGAGGTTAACTGAGAATGACTACGCAAGTGGAATAAAAATTAGTCCATGTGATAAAACAATAAAATGCACCAGCTGTATAATAGGAAAAATTACAATAAAAGCCTTTCCAAAGCAGAGTAATAGCAGAGCTAAAAAAAAAACAACTCTGGATTTAAAGTGGAGCTCCACCCTAAAGTGGAACTTCTGCTGATCGGAACCCTCCCCCACCTCTGGTGTCACAATTGACACCTTTCAGGGGGGAGGGGGTGCAGATACCTGTCTAAGACAGGTATTTGCACCCACATCTGGGAGTCCTCTCGGCGGGAAATCTGCGGGAAGTGCGTCACTTCCCGCAGAATACCCGTTGTGTTCTGGGAGACATTCGGCTCCCAGAACACAGAGGACCATGCAAAACGACGCAGCGCGACTCGCGCATGCGCCATAGGGAACCGGGCATGAAGCCGCACGGCTTCACTTTCTGGTTTCCTCACCGAGGATGGTGGTGGGGGCAGCAGAGTGACGAGCGATTGCTCGTCCTCTGCTGCGGACGTCGCTGGACTCCAGGACAGGTAAGTGTCCTAATATTAAAAGTCAGCAGCTGCAGTATTTGTAGCTGCTGGCTTTTAATATATTTTTTTCCGCGGCACCTCCGCTTTAATTTCGATCTTTGTGGTCCACTGGAAAAATTAACTCCAGGAAAGAAGAGGTATTTTCTAATTTGTATAGATGATTACTAGTGAAGAATTTGAAAAAAGAGGAAATAAAGTGCCACATCCCTTAGTATATTCTACAAAAATGTTGGATCACAGAGAAATATTTGATTTTTAAGGCGCATCATTATGCCTAAAATCATCTTTTATTTAAAATACAATTTAAAAAACTCTGTATACCATTATTTCATAACAATAGAATTTCTATGTCCTTTACCCGAGAACACAAATTTAAAAACATTACAGTAACGTCTTGCAGCATATCCATAAAATGTAATTCATATGGCTGATGCGTTTCTTGTACTTCTTGTCCATTTCTTCAGTAGCCAAAATAATTTTACACTGCAAAGTCTAAAAAGAATCATATATTTATAGATGACTACTCCAGGTATACTACACTATGGGGGGTTATTTACTAAAGGCAAATCCACTTTGCACTACAAGTGCACTTTAAAGTGCACTTGTAAGTGCAGTTGCTGTGGATCAGAGGGGGACATTCAAGTAAAAAACAGCATTTTAGCTTCCAAAATGATTGGATTATAAAATCAGCAGAGCTTCCCCTCATTTCAGATCTTCCCCTCAGATCTACAGCGACTGCACTTCCAAGTGCACTTGCAGTGCACTTGTAGTGCAAAGTGGATTTGCCTTTAGTAAATAACCCCCTATGTCTGTTACACAACAAAAGTGAAGTACCAGAGAAATTTGAACAGTATTTGGCTCAAGTAAGCAACAAATTTGGTAAAATGCTAAGTGTATTGTGCACAGACAATGGAACTGAATATACAGGTGATAACTCACAGATAGAGTTGAGCGGACACCTGGATGTTCGGGTTCGACGGGTTCGGCCGAACTTCGGAAAAAAGTTTGGGTTCGGGACCGAACTTTAACCCGAACCCGGACCCGAACCCGAACCCCATTGAAGTCAATGGGGACCCGGACTTCTAAGGACTAAAAAGGCTCTAAAAAGGTAATGGAAAGGGCTAGAGGGCTGCAAATGGCAGCAAAATGTTGTTAAGAGCATGGCAAGTGCTCTGCAAACAAATGTGGATAGGGAAATAACTTAAAATAACATAAAAAAAATAAAAATAAAAAATAATAATCTTGACCTAGGAGGACGAGGTCCATATGGAGTAGGAGGTTGAGGTGGCGGTGGATGTGGCTGTGTAGGTGGAAGCGGCGGTGGAGGAGGACGAGGTAGCCAACACTGATTCAAAAATACAACAATGGCTGGGTAAGGCCGGTGATGTGTCGAATTCTGTCCCCCGTCAAATAGTGTCCACCCTGTACTGCGCTTGCTCAGTATGTAGGACAAGGGGATTTCGAAAATCTCCCAAGACGAACGGCGCCTGCGTGGTGAGTTCAGGTGAAGGCCACACCATCCGTGGTTGAAGCCGAGCCAAGTGAGGCCGTGCCCGAAGCGTGGCGATCGAACCGAGCCCGTGAGGGGCCCTGTTACTATGTGCTACCATATGTCCACTTGGATGGTGGGGCTTGAACCTGCACTCACGGCGCAGGCGCCGTTCATCTTCGGAGATTTTGTGAATCTCCTTGTCCTCTGTACTGCGCAAGCGCTGCGCCTTCGCAGTATGGGCCGGACACAATCCGATAGCCGGACAGTTTTTGTCACAACACCGGTATACATGTCTATTCTGCACAAGGTACAGACAAGTCCTGTGGGATCCATGCCTGGTTCATTTTAATGAACGTGAGCTTGTCCACATTGGCTCTGGACAGGCGGCTGCGCTTGTCTGTGATAACGCCCCCTGCCGTGCTAAATACACGTTCAGATAATACACTGGCTGCAGGGCAGGCCAGCACCTCCAAGGCATAAAGGGCAAGCTCAGGCCATGTGCCCAATTTGGAGACCCAGAAGTTAAAGGGGGCAGACCCGTCATCCAGTACGTGTAGGCCTGTGGACACATACTGCTCAACCATGTTGGTGAAATGCTGCCTCCTGCTAAGACGTTCCATCTCAGCTGGTGGTGCTGGTTGTTGTGGCGTGCTGGCAAAGCTTTTCCACATTTCAGCCATGCTAACCCTGCCTTCTGAGGTGCTGCCGGTGCCCCGGCTGCGTTGGCGACCTCTTCCTCCTCCTCTGCCTTCGCCTTGTGCTTCCACCGTACGCCCGCTGTCAGGTGGGAATGCCACCAGCAGCGCGTCTACCAGTGTGCGCTTGTACTCGCGCATCTTGCGATCCTGCTCCAGTGAGGGAATTAAGGACAGTACGTTGTCCTTGTAACGGGGATCCAGCAGGGTGGCCACCCAGTATTCAGCACCAGTTAAAATGTGGGCAACTCGGCGGTCATTGCGGAAACACTGCAGCATGTAATCGCTCATGTGTGCCAGGCTGCCCAGAGGCAAAGAAAAGCTGTCCTCTGTGGGAGGTGTATCGTCTGTGTCCTCTGTATCCCCCCAGCCACGCACCAGTGATGGCCACAAGCTGGTCTGGGTGCCACCCTGCTGTGAAAATGGCTCCTCCTCCTCCTCCTCCTCCATCTCCTCCTCCACCTCGTCATCCTCCAGAACTGTGCCCTTTCTGCCGGACAATTGTGTACCCGGCGTTTGTTGGTGCAGGAACCCACCCTCGTAGCCACTTGTGAAAGACTGCCCTGAAAGCCTTTGAAATGATCCCGCTTCCTCCTCCTCCTCCTCATCCTCCTGTGCCACATCCTCTTCCATCATCGCCCAAAGCGTTTTTTCAAGGAGGCATAGAACTGGGATAGTAACGCTAAGAACGGCGTCATTGGCACTGGACATGTTGGTGGAGTACTCGAAACAGCGCAACAAGGCACACAGGTCTCGCATGGAGGCCCAGTTATTGGTGGTGAAGTGGTGCTGTTCCGCAGAGCGACTCACGCGTGATTGCTGCAGCTGAAACTCCACTATCGCCTGCTGCTGCTCGCACAGTCTGGCCAGCATGTGCAAGGTGGAGTTCCACCTTGTGGGCACGTCACATATGAGGCGGTGAGCGGGAAGACCGAAGTTACGCTGCAGCGCTGACAGGCGAGCAGCAGCAGGGTGAGAACGCCGAAAGTGCGCACACACAGTCCGCACTTTCTGCAGCAGCTCTGGCATATTGGGGTAATTTTTAAGGAACCTCTGGACCACCAAGTTCAGCACATGCGCCAGGCAAGGGATGTGCGTCAAACCGGCTAGGCCCAGAGCTGCTACGAGATTTCGCCCATTATCGCACACCACCAGGCCGGGCTTGAGGCTCACTGACAGCAACCACTCATTGGTCTGTTGTTCCATGTCCCTCCACAACTCCTGCGCGGTGTGGGTTTTTTCCCCCAAACAGGAAAGTTTTAAAACTGCCTGCTGTCGTTTACCCCTGGCTGTGCTGAAGTTGGTGGTGAAGGTGTTACGCTGACCGGATGAGGAGGCGGTAGAGGATGAGGGAGCAGAGTAGGAGGAGTTAGCAACAGGAGGCAAACTGAAGCGCCCTGCAATCCTCGGTGGTGGAAGGACATGCGCCAAACTGCTATCTGCCTCAGGCCCAGCCGCCACTGCATTTACCCAGTGTGCTGTTAGGGAGATATAACGTCCCTGACCGTGCTTACTGGTCCACGCATCCGTAGTTAGGTGGACCTTGCCACAGATGGCGTTGCGCAGTGCACACCTGATTTTGTCCCCCACTTGGTTGTGCAGGGAAGGGATGGCTCGCCTGGAAAAATAGTGGCGGCTGGGCACGACGTACTGTGGGACAGCCAATGCCATCAGGCTTTTAAAACTCTGCGTCTACACCAGACGGAATGACAGCATTTCAAAGGCCAGGAGTTTTGAAATGCTGGCATTCAGGGCCAGGGATCGCGGGTGGCTAGGGGGGTACTTCCTCTTCCGCTCCAATGTTTGGGAGATAGAGAGCTGAACGCTTCCATGGGACATTGTGGAGATGGTTGGTGACCCAGGTGGTAGTGTTGCTGGCAGATCCTCTGTTTGCGGGGTGGCAGGTGCCACTGTCACTACAGAGGTGGATGAAGAGGCCGAGACTGCAGCAGAAGAGGAAGCAGGAGGAGCCAGAGACCTTTCTTGGTTTTTGAGGTGTCTACTCCACTGCAGCTCGTGCTTTGCACTTAGATGCCTGGTCATGCAGGTTGTGCTCAGGTTGAGAACGTTTATGCCTCGCTTCAGGCTCTGATTGCACAGCGTGCAAACCACTCGTGTCTTGTCATCAGCACATTGTGTGAAGAACTGCCACGCTGGGGAACTCCTTGGACCTGGCTTTGGTGTGCTCGGTCCCTTGCTGCGTTGGGCAGTAGCAGACATACTGTCTAGCTGACAGACGCTCCGCTTTTGCACCCTGCTCCCTCTTCTGCTGTGCTGGTGGCTCTGTGCGACCACCGCCTCTTCCTCCAAACTACACTGGTCACCTGCATAACGTTGATTCCATGTGGGGTCGAGGAGCTCATCATCCTCCACATCATCTTCCACCCAGTCTTCACCCCTGCCCTCCTTGTCTGTCTGCACAATTGCGAAAGCAGCAGCAGTTGGCACCTGTGTTTCGTCATCATCCGAGACGTACTGCGATGGTCCTCCCATGTACTCATCATGAAACATAAGTGGTTGGGCATCGGTGCACTCAATCTCTTCCACTTCTGGGGCAGGGCTAGGTGGATGGCCCTGGGAAACCCTGCTAACAGAGTCATCGAAAAGCAGAAGAGACTGCTGCATGATTTGGGGCTCAGACTGCTTGGCTGATTTGCAAGGGGGTGAGGTGAAAGACTGATGGACATGGGTTTCAGGTGCCAACTCTGTTCTTTCATCAGAAGAGTGGGTGGGAGACAATGTGAAGGAACCCGAGGCACTGTCAGCAACGCAATCTACTATCGCCTGTACTTGTCCTGGCCTAAACATTCGTACAGCCTCATTAGGCGCGACAAAATACCGCCGCAGGCTCGGTCGCCTACTCGCACCTGAGGAAGGTGTTTCACTTGTGCGTGTATCTGGCACAGATCCACCACGTCCTCTCCCTGCAACAGGAGCTCCACCAGCAGCACCACGACCAGGGCCACCACGTCCCTTTGACCTTCTCCTCATATTTTCAAAATTTAGGATCTTGCCCTAAATGGGTGTTTTTGGAAGCGCAGAACACAACCAAAGTACGTAACCGCTGAATTGCACAGCTACAGAACTGCAGAAAATGCTATTCAAAAAAAAAATGTTGTTTTTTTAGTATAGCACAGTAGGAGAAAACTATATAGAAATTGTTTATTTCACACACCTCAAAATATGTATAACACACTGCAAACTTTTTTTGTGCCCCTAAACGGCGTTTTTTTGGAAGAGCAGAACACACCCACAGTACGTAACCGCTGAATCGCACAGCTACAGAACTGCAGAAAATGCTATTCAAAAAAAATGTTGTTTTTTTAGTATAGCACAGTAGGAGAAAACTATATAGAAATTGTTTATTTCACACACCTCAAAATATGTATAACACACTGCAAACTTTTTTTGTGCCCCTAAACGGCGTTTTTTGGAGGAGCAGAACACACCCACAGTACGTAACCGCTGAATCGCACAGCTACAGAACTGCAGAACTGCAGAAAATGCTATTAAAAAAAAAATAGTTTTTTTAGTATAGCACAGTAGGAGAAAACTATATAGAAATTGTTTATTTCACACACCTCAAAATATGTATAACACACTGCAAACTTTTTTTTGTGCCCCTAAACGGCGTTTTTTTGGAAGAGCAGAACACACCTACAGTACGTAACCGCTGAATCGCACAGCTACAGAACTGCAGAAAATGCTATTCAAAAAAAATTTTGTTTTTTTAGTATAGCACAGTAGGAGAAAACTATATAGAAATTGTTTATTTCACACACCTCAAAATATGTATAACACACTGCAAACTTTTTTTTGTGCCCCTAAACGGCGTTTTTTGGAAGAGCAGAACACACCCACAGTACGTAACCGCTGAACCGCACAGCTACAGCACTGCAGAAAATGCTATTAAAAAAAAAATGTGTTTTTTTAGTATAGCAACGTAGGAGAAAACTATAAAGAAATTGTTTATTTCACACACCTCAAAATATGTATAACACACTGCAAACTTTTTTTGTGCCACTAAACGGCATTTTTTGGAAGAGCAGAACACACCCACAGTACGTAACCGCTGAATCGCACAGCTACAGAACTGCAGAAAATGCTATTCAAAAAAAATGTTGTTTTTTTAGTATAGCACAGTAGGAGAAAACTATATAGAAATTGTTTATTTCACACACCTCAAAATATGTATAACACACTGCAAACTTTTTTTTGTGCCCCTAAACGGCGTTTTTTTGGAAGAGCAGAACACACCCACAGTACGTAACCGCTGAATCGCACAGCTACAGAACTGCAGAAAATGCTATTCAAAAAAAATGTTGTTTTTTTAGTATAGCACAGTAGGAGAAAACTATATAGAAATTGTTTATTTCACACACCTCAAAATATGTATAACACACTGCAAACTTTTTTTTGTGCCCCTAAACGGCGTTTTTTGCAAGCGTACATTAAAGTGCAAATTTTTTTTCTTTTATTTTTTGCCCTAAACGGGTCTTTTTTTGCACGAGCAAAATAAAATGCTTTTTTTTTTTTTTTGTTTTGCCCTATGGGTCTTTTGGAAAAGAGCACAATAAAGTGCCTTTTTTTTCCCCCTAAAAGTTAGATTTTCTCTGACACTGGGCTCATGGCAGTGTTAAAAGACTGCACTGCAACACAAATAGGTAAACCTATGCAGATCACTGATTTTAATCTCTGAATCTGGACTCCTATATAATATTCTCTCTCCCTGAAAGCACCAACACAGGAACCTGGCCCTACACTACACTATCTTTCTATCTTTTCCCTCAGATTGTAGAATCAGGACTACCTCATCTATCTTTCTATCTCTCCCTAAAAGCAGCAGCAGCAGACTAGATCCTCTCCCTATCTATTCTGAAGCAGAGTGACATGTGTGCTGTGTGCCTCTAGCTTATATAGAAGCTGGGTCACATGTTGCACTGACCAATCACAGCCATGCCATTAGTAGGCATGGCTATGATGGCCTCTAAGGGCACACCAGCTAATAAAAAGGTGATTGGCTGGCCCCTGAAGCATTTCTAAATGCGTTATTAGATTGCCGAACCCGAACCCGGACTTTTGGGCAAAGTCCGGGTTCGGGTTCGGTAAAAAGCTAAAGTTCGGTACGGACCCGAACTTTACAGTTCGGGTTCGCTCAACACTACTCACAGACGATTCTCAAAAAGCATGGCATGATATTTTATACTAACGTACCATACAACCCAGAACAAAAGGGGTTGCAGAAAGAATGAACCTTACTCTATGTGAGCGTGGAAGAACCATGCTGTTTGATGCAGATATGCCAACCACATACTGGAGGAAGGCAATTATGACCGCATTCTATCTCCAAAATCTACTACCAGGAAAATCAACTGAGAAAACTCAATATATAATGTGGAATGGAAATGCCTCGAATTTGTACCATCTAAAAAAAATTGGAAGCCTATGTGCACATCCCAAAAGAAAAACGTACAAAATGGGATGCTTGTGCAAAGGAAAGGGGTACTTGTGGGGTACAGTGAATCTCAAAAGGGATACAGAATTTAACACCAAGACACAAACAAGGTAACCATCAGTAGAAGTATAATTGTCGATGTAAAGTTTGGTGTGTTCAAAATTTTGTGAACTAACACAAACACTTCAAACTGGGGGAAATTCCACAGTGAAGATAAGCAATGAAGATAAGCTCAAAAGTAACACAGAAATATATATTAAGGCAGACAATCCAAACACTGTAAAAGAAGAAACCAGGAATGGAGGTTTATGGAAGCATCTTTGAAACAAATAGGTCTTCCAGTGGAATTCATACAAGAAATAATGGCCTTGTATAGTGCTCCATCCGCAAGGATAAGGATTGATGGAATACTCTCCCGATCCAGTAATATTTTTAAAAGGACATGCCAGGGCTGTCCGCTATCACCATACCTATACATTTTGGCTATGGAACATCTGGCGATGGCTCTACGATTTAATTCCTCTATCTACGGAGTTCAGGTGGGCAATAGTTCTTATAAACTAAGCATTTTTGCGTATGATCTAAATTATATATATATATATATATATATATATATATATATATATACATACAACCCAAGAATAGCCTTTCCAAGCATCTTGTATGAATTAGAACAATTCGGATTCCACAGTAATTTTAAAGTTAATGTAACAAAATCCAGGTGACTCAACATCTCCAACTCCATTCTCTTAAATATTTAGGTGTTAATATTGCCCCTACAGAAGAAAAGATATATAAATTGAACAATTTGCCTATGCTGAACTCCATGATTAGCCAACTGCAGATTAGGGCTAGGGGGAACACTCATGGATAGAGAGAATGACAACACATAAGATGGATATTCTACCTGCTTTTTATATTTATATCAAACACTACCTATAACACTCCCAAGGTCTTTCTTCCGTTCAGTACGATCTAGCTTACTAAGGTATCTCTGGCCAAACTCTACAGCTAGGCTCCGTTATGACATCTTAGCAAAGCGAAAAACAGAGGGGGGGGGGGGGTTACCGCATATGAAACTATACCATATAGCATCCATATTGACTAGAATAGTGGATTGGTTTTATCATGGTAAAACGAAACAGTGGGTAACTATTCAGCAACAAATAACATTGGTCCCCTTGACCTCTCTTCCTTGGATTATGCCTAAATTCCACCCCCCCCCCCCAGACAAACACTTTCACCTTTGACATTATCATTATTAAAAGTCTTACTTACTCCAATTATGGGTAATCCAGAATTCCAGCCGGGTTTATTGTCAACCAGGTTCCTATGATGGACAACACTGGCCCCTTTACCAATTTAACAAGCACTTACAACTAAAGCCCTGTACACACGATCGGTTTTACCGATGAAAACAGTCCGATGGACTTTTTTCATCGGACAAACCGATCGTGTATGGGACCCATCGGTCTTTTTTCCATCGGTTTTAAAAAATAGAACATGTTTTAAATTTTTCCGATGGATCAAAAACCGATAGCAAATTCCGATCGTCTATGGGCAAGTCCATCGGATAAAAAACCCACGCATGCTCAGAATCAAGCCGACGCATGCTCAGAAGCATTGAACTTCATTTTTCTCGGCTCATCGGAGTGTTTTACGTCACCGGGTTTGGAACGGTCGGTTTTTTGACTGAGGGTGTGTAGGCAAGACTGATGGAAGTCAGCTTCATCGGATTTCCGATGGACAAAACCATCGGATTAGAATCCATAGGATATCCGATCGTGTGTACAGGGCTTAAGGGACTGCAGTCATTTAATACAATAGCAACTGCAGAATGTAACTACCCAGGTTGTTGGCTACACTACTTTCAGCTTCAGCATTTTTATATACAATTATCGAACAAGGGGTCACTTCATAGGGAATTAACTAATTGTTATAGACTACCTAATGTTAACAAGGAGGCTGAGACTCAGCTCCTTACACAGATGGAAAGGGCTGCAAGGGCTGGGACGGTGATAATAATGGGGGATTTTAACTACCCAGAAATTTACTGGAGTAATGGCACTGCTGGGACAGTTAAAGGGCAAAAATTTATAAACCTATTACAGGACAATTTTATGGTCCAGTTTATTGAGGCCCCAACTAGGAATGATGCTCTGTTGGACCTGGTAATCTCAAACCATGCAGAGCTTATTACTAATGTTCAGATAAAGGAACACCTGGGTAGCAGTAATAACATAATTTTATTTGATGTTAGCTGTAAGCTGTTAGCTGTAAGCAAAAAAAATCATACAGGATAAAAACACTTAACACTTTCAAGAGAGCAAATTTTCCAAGGATGAGGGCTGCTCTTCAGGACTTAAACTGGAAGGGAATATTGGCATCGATAAACACAGAACAGAAATGGGAATTCTTCAAAAAGACTGTTTGTGAACTCACTGCAAAGTATATTCCCATGGGCAATAAGTTTAAAGGGCTAAAAATAAAACCTATGTGGCTCATGGCCAAAGTTATAAAAGCTAAAAACAATAAGAAAAGAGCTTTTAAAAATATAAAAATGAAGGAACATTAGTGTTGTTTAAATGTTACAAAGAATATAACAGAATATGTAAAAAGGAAATCAAGGATGCAAAAACTCAAAACGAACGACAGATTGCAAAAGATAGTAGGACAAACCCCCAAAAATTCTTCAAATATATTAATAGTAAAAAGGTCAGGTCTGAGCATGTAGGCCCTTTACAAAATAATGTGGGTGACTGGGGATAAAGAGAAGGCAAATGTATTAAATACTTTCTTCAGCTCTGTGTATACAAAGGAGCATGGGGGAGCTCATGTCTATAATGGGGGTGGTATTGACACAGCCCCAAATGATCCACAATGGCTCAAAAGTGATATGGCCAGAAATATTTAGACATAATAAAAGGTGGATAAAGCACCTGGACCAGATGGCATCCGTCCATGGATCCTAAAAGAATTTAGCTCTGTAATTTCAAAGCCATTGTATCTAATTTTTAGGGACTCATTAACCACTTCAATACAGGGCACTTATACCCCCTTCCTGCCCAGACCAATTTTCAGCTTTCAGCACTCTCACACTTTGAATGACAATTACTCAGTCATGCAACACTTTACCCAAATGAAATATGCGTCATTTTTTTCACACAAATAGAGCTTTCTATTGGTGGTATTTAATCACTAGTGGGGTTTTTATTTTTTGTGCTATAAATAAAAAAAGACCGTAAATTTTGTGAAAAATTGCCTTTTTCTTGGTTTCTGTCATAACATTTTGCAAATTAGCAAATTTTCTTCATAAATTTTGGCCAAAATTTATACTGCTACATATCTTTGGTAAAAATAACCCAAATTAGTGTATATTATTTGGCCTTTATGAAAGTTATAGAGTCTACAAACTATGGTGCCATTTCTTGAAAATTGATCACACCTGATGTACTGACGGCTTATCTCATTTCTTGAGACACTAACAAGTCAGAAAAGTACAAATTCTCCACAAATTACCCCTTTTTAGAAACATTCCAAGGTATTAAGTAAGTAGCATGGTGAGTTTTTTTTAAGTTGTAATTTTTTCCCACAATTCTTTGCAAAATGAAGATTTTTTATTTTTTTTCACAAAATTGTCAAATTAACAGGTTATTTCTCTCACAGAGCAAATTACACCCCAAAATACATTATGCTTCTTCTCCTGAGTATGGCGATACCACGTGTGTGAGACTTTTACACAGCCTGGCCACATACAAAGGCCCAATATTGAAGTAGCACCTTCAGGTGTTCTACGAGCATAAATTGCACATCTCATTTCTCAACCACCTATCACTAGGGATGAGCTTTCTGCTCGGGTCGAACATGAGTTCAACTCGAACATTGGCTGTTCGCCCGTTCGTCAAAATTCGAACATTATGGACCGTTCGCGCCAAATTCGAGTGGCGTGTCACGCCCCATAATGCACTGCGACATCGCAGTGCATTGCTGTCTGATGATTGGCCAAGCATGTACTATGACCCGCATGCTTTGTCCAATCACAGCGCCATCAGCAAAGAGAGCCATAATTGACCAAAGGTAGGGTGCCTTTGGCCAATTATTGCTCAGGGGGTTAAGTCCACACCCCACACTATATAATGCCGCCTGCACGTCGGCTATGTGTAGTGTGTTGGTGGAGTTGAGAGAGAGAAAGTGTAATTTCATTTACTTTGAGCAGGCAGGCGACTCAGGTAGCTGCAGTGTATTTAGTATATACAGTATATACATCCAGGCTTTATATATATATATATATATATATATATATATATATATATATATATATATACACATACACTGTATCCAGTTTAGCTAGATCTCACTGCAGACTGTTCCTGGTGTACTGTTTCTAATATACTTCAGGCAGGCAGGTGATTCAGTTAGCTGCAGTGTATTTATTATATTTATATATATATATATATATATATACACACACACACACACACACATCCCGGCTTATATATATATATATATATATATATGTAGCGGGGTGGTCAATTCAAGGGAAGTCTCTGAGTGGTAATTAGGCTCAGACACCTTGATTGTTAGTGGCTATGGACCATTTTTGTCCTCAGGGGATAATGCTGGTGATGAGTTCCCTGTGGCCTGCGGGTGGCGCTGCCATTCTGGGCTGGGGTTGAACCATGAGCGTAGTGCTGTGCCTTTTGTGTCCCTTCTCGGCGGCCGTGCAGTGGGGCGGGGAACCTGCTGTGCATGCCGGGAGAAGATGTAAAAGGGGCAGACATCTCCTGATCGGGGTCCACCCCCAGGCACCTTCAGCCTGGGAGTGAGTGTGGTTAATCTCCGGGTGCCCTAGGCCCGGAGGCTGTGTTCCTGTTCCATCTCAGGCACCTTTGGCCTGGGATGAGGTACTACCCTGCTGTCCTGATCGCCTGGGTATGAAGACCCAGGGGATGCGGAGAAGGCCCGGGGCCCAGCACCTTCGGCTGGGGTCCGCCAAGGATTGAGGAGTCCAGGGTGCCGCCTTGCGAGGGGACCTGCACTCTCAGAGAAGGGAGGATCAATCCGAAGGACCGATGCAGAAGTCACGGTGAAGGAAGGGTCTTTTGACTCTCTAGGGGGGACATCTTCTCCTTGAAAGGGGTCATGTTCTAAGAAGGAAGTTCACGTTCATCAGGTCAGTGGCAGTGGCCTTATTCACCGGGTCTGTGGCAGAGACCAAACTCACGGTCTGTGGCAGAGACTGTGCGCCTAGTATACTGCTTGAGAATCTGAGTAGTACAGTAAAGAGCTAAGTTTGTGCCTGAACCTCCTCCACACCTTGAGCTGTTCTGTTTTCTTTTCTCCAACCTCTTTTTCCTATCCGAGAGACTGTGTATTTTTCCCCCATTTCTTTTGTTTCCTTCACTATTGACCTCCACCGATTACTTTTTCTAATGAAGTATCTCACTTCTAATCAGGTACTTTGTCTATACAAATTTATACACAGATCACCACCTTAGACTACAGAGACCTTCCAGAATAATCTACAATACGTGGTGTCTACCTATCTAGGATTTTCAAGGTATATATATGCCCCCCTTTCTCTATAATGACTATTCACATGCACGCATGTGAATTATATATATATGCATGCATGCATGTGTATGTAGCGCTACCCCCAGTTAAGAGAGCCGCTGGATTTGTTTTCGGGCCGTCCTCCTGGCTTGAGCGGCAGCGCGTGTATTAGGCTATAAGTCTGATCATCTATAGCTTCTACACTTGGGTTCTTGAAATGTTCTGGGACTCCGTCCTTCCACTCTATTAATGCGTGGGTCAGTGAGGAATTTCTCCTGACATCCACCACCCATGCTTTCTGATACGGTGACAGTGACATCACTAGCTGCTTCACCGCTTCTTCTTGCCAGATTCCTGGGAGTTCTATGACTACTACCCCGGCTGGATCTGTGCCGACCGCTTTACACCACTGTCCTACTTCTACTGGGTCCATGCTGGTACTTTTGGCGCGTTACTTGCTGCAACAGGATCCCGGACTCGAGAGCCCCCACATGTAGCGCTACCCCCAGTTAAGAGAGCCGCTGGATTTGTTTTTGGGCCCTGTGTACAGCACCACCAACCCCCGGCAATCTGCTCGACCCACTCTGGCACAGCTAGTCCAGGGGTTATATTTTTATCATAATCAATGGGTATGGTAAAGGCACCCTCCTTACAGTAAGACAACACACAAATGTTAAAGATTAAGTATAACAGTTGACTTTGGTTGTAAAAAAAAGGCTTAAACAGAATATAATACACCCAACTGGCTTGCAGAGCCCTGCAGCAATCAATATAGCACACAATAATGGCGCTGCGCGGTAATCCACCACGCGTAGCTATTATGGTATACACGCCCTGTGGCGCACTAAACAATATCCTATATCCCCACCCTGGCCAGGCCTGACCCAGAATAAATCTCAGTCCTTCCTATAGGGATTTCTTCGCATGCAAACTTTCGGTGGTGCACTTGATGAATGGTATTTGTAATCCACAAACTGTCAATCACTAAGAACACTATGCTGGGGGGGGGACAATTCAACTCTGTCCTGCTACCGGTCCCCCAGTGGAACAACAAGCAAACGATCGGTGAGCCACGGCAGTCTATAGGCCTAGAATCTGTAAAGTCTATTTGATTGAGCAAGTGCTTGCTCACCACTCCAGGCGCGATCCCAGCCCAGGACTTCCACCTGCTGTGCCTCCGCACACAGCGTCTGCAACGATCGGGTCCCCGATCCAACTGATGTCCTCATTCGACAAGTCCGGTGCCACCCAGGGGTGGAAGGCTCTTTGGAAGTTGCGCAAGGCCCAGGCTTCAGGCCTTGCACTGCAGCAGATCCGCACAGGAAGAAACTCTTGCTTGCAGTGCGGTGTCCAAAGAGACCGAGCTCCGCCTCGCCTCCTCCTTAAATAACCCATGAGTCTCTGCGGTGGCTAAATGCACCCTGGGTGCCGAACAGGGATCTGGGTAACGTAGTCCCGGGGCTTTAAGACCCCGCTACACACTCCCCCCACTTAAACTCTTTGGTCCCCAAAGATAACATAAACTTAAATCACAGAACGTACAACATCAACCAAAGTTTCGTATGATGTTGGCAGAGGAAATTCCCACCAAAATCGAGGCGGTGAACTCCCCTGCCCACAGGTCACACCATCACTAGTGTCCTGCCTAACTGTGCCAGAGAGTGAGCTGGGGTTGCCCCACACTAAATGAACAGTGGGAGGGTCAGGGTCTTCCGTACTCCTTCTGGCAGTAACCACAGTGTCTTCTGCACTTCTCCCCATCTGTGGGTAAGTTAATCTTCTGGGAGGCTTTATGGCTCTTCGCTTCCTCTGTCCTCTTGGGCTCTCTGTTAGAACAGGCTCCTCCTCTGGAACCAACTCAGGAATTTCCTCTGGTTCGGGAGCACTGGACTCCGGAGCAGGGAGGTACAGAGACTCCCTTGGATCTTCTTCTGGGAGTAAGTCACAGGCACTCTCCCAAGAATCTGACCAAGGACTGGACGGAATGAACTTAGTAGCTTCTGCATTCAGCGTTTGATCTATGGTGTCTTTTTCAGGTGGAAGATCAATAGGAGAGGTTCCTGGGGCCTGTGAAGGCCAAAGCCAGTCAAGTTCTTCTCCCTCATCTTCACTCATCTCTGAGGTCTCTGTACCCCCAATCTGAGGGGTCTGGGACCGAGTGTTCGGTCTGGGAGTATCCAGGATGGAAGTTGGCTCAGGGGAATCCGTCACAGGGGGTATCCGAACTGCCTCCGCTAGTGGGAGTAGGTGGTTCCGATGCCAGGTCTTCAAAGGTCCCACCTTCCCTTCTGGTTTAAGTCTGTAGACGGGCAGGCCCGGTAGCCTCTTGCAAACAACATAAGGTTCAGGTCTCCATCTATCTGCAAGCTTGTGTTTCCCAGGGACCCCCAAGTTCCGTAGCAACACTCTGTCTCCTGGTTGCAAATCCTGAATCCTAACTTTCAGGTCAAAATTTTTCTTGTTGCGGGCCCCCGTTTGCTCCGAGGCCGCCTGGGCCTGTTCATAGGCCAATTTCAAATTGCGTCTGAGCCTATCGACATATCCCTTGTGGGAAGCAGCAGAACAATGGTCTATGGAAGTGCCAAAGGCCAGATCTACTGGTAGTCTTGCTTCTCTCCCGAACATAAGTCGATAGGGTGAGTACCCTGTAGTGTCACTGGTGGTGCTGTTGTATGCATGCACAACTGCTGCTATGTGGTTGCTCCAATGCTGCTTCTTTTCACTGCTTAGGGTCCCCAGCATGTTGAGCAGGGTTCGGTTGAACCTCTCCGGCTGAGCATCACCTTGTGGATGATATGGGGTAGTTCTTGTCTTCTTGATCCCTAAAGAATCCAGGAGTATTCCGGATCAATCGACTTTCAAAATCCCTTCCCTGATCTGAATGGAGCCGTTGTGGTAGCCCATAGTGTACGAAGTATTTCTCCATCAGCACTTTGGCCACGGTGGAAGCCTTCTGGTCCTTGGTTGGAAAGGCCTGGGCATACCGGGTGAAATGGTCGGTTACTACCAGAACATTTCCTAGTCCACTCAGGTCGGGTCCGAGGCAGAGAAAATCAATGCATACCAGGTCAAGTGGGCTTTGACTTTGCAGATGGCCCATTAGGGCAGCTTGATGAGGTAAAGTCTTTCTCTGGATGCATCGTGCACATGAGTGGCAGTACTCCTCAACTTCAGCCCTCATGCAGGGCCAATAGAAATGGTCCCTAACAAGTTGGAAGGTCCTTTCCGCCCCTAGGTGGCCATGGTTGTCATGCAGAGCAATCAGGACTGTCTCTCGATACTTCTCAGGCAAGAACAATTGCCATTTGTCTTCTAGGTCATCAGAGGGGCCCCTTCGGTAGACCACTCCCTGATGCACCTGCAACCTGTCCCACTCCTTCTTCAATAGGCGAGCCTCCTTGGAAGGGTGGTGTAAGAGTCTATTCGGATCCTGATTCTCTAGGGCCTCCAATACCAATCTCCCCATGGGGTCTTCCAATTGGTCAGATCTCAACTCTTTTGACAATTTTGGCAAGTTATCTTCCCCCAGTTGGGTTACTCCACAGTATTGCTTGGGGACTCCTACTAGGGTAACCCCTATCTCTTCTGCTCTTGAGGCGCCACTGGCTTGGAGTTCAGGCCCTTGACAGAGGGCCCGCACCCCGTCGGGTGCCACTTGGGTCCAGTCTTCTGTACTGCAAGTGGGGATGTGAGATCTTCTAGACAAAGCGTCTGCATCTCGGTTTCCAGCCCCAGGTCTGTACTTCAGGCTGAAATTGAAGGCAGACAGCGCCGCCAGCCATCTTCAACATCTGGAAGGCATTCTCACACTTCTCGTTCCACTGATCCTTGACTGACTCCCCTGGTTTTCTGGGGCCTGTGTCATCCTCTTCCCCCTCCGTCTTAAGCAGCTCATTCAGAGGCCTGGCTATCCAAGCAAATCCCTCCACAAACCTCCTGTAATAGGAACAGAACCCCAGAAAGGATCTGAGCTCTGTCACAGTGGTGGGCCTGGACCAGGAGGTGACTGCCTCCAATTTTTCGGGGTCTGTGGCTACCCCAGCTTCAGAAACTACGTGCCCCAGATAGTTGACTGATGACTGATAGAATTGGCATTTTTCAGGTGAGAGCTTGAGTCCCTCCTCACTCAGTCTCTTCAAAACTTTCTCCAGCCTCTCTTCATGCTCTTCCAAGGTTCTTCCGAAGACAATGATGTCGTCCAAGTATACGAGGACTTCGATGAGGTTCATATCTCCCACAGTCTTCTCCATGAGACGTTGGAAGGTGGCTGCCGCTCCAGACAGACCTTGAGGCATCCGGTCGAATTCAAAGAACCCTACCGGGGTTATGAAAGCCGTCTTCTCTTTGTCTTCTGGATGCATCGGGATCTGATAGTACCCGCTCTTGAGGTCCATAACACTGAACCACTTGGCTCCAGACAAGCTCTGTAGGGCATCCTCTATCCTCGGAGTGGTAAACTGGTCCGGTATGGTTCTCCTGTTGAGGGTCCTATAGTCTATGCACAGCCTCAGTGACCCATTCTTCTTCCGGACCACCACTATAGGGGAGGCATAGGGACTTCTAGATTCTCGAATCACCCCTGTTCGCTTGAGCTCGGCGAGCTGCTCCCTCAAGTCTTCGAGGTCTGCTAACGGAACCCGCCTAACCCTCTCCCTGAAGGGCTTGTCTTCCTGGAGGCGGATTCGATGGGTGGTACTCCTAGCACACCCCACATCAAATTCGTCTTGGGAAAAGATCCTTTCCCACCTGGTCAACTGGGCCTTGGCTCTCTCTTTCCAAGCCCTGGGCAGGTTTGGATTCTCCATGGAAAGTTTCTCCCACACAGTACTTTCTCCATCTGTCTTCTCCACATCTGATGAAGCAACTGGGGTAGCTGGGCTCACCCGGCCCAGTAACAGCCTGGCTGGGATTTCCATGTGACGATCCGTGGTATTTCTGACGCTCACAGGCACTTTACAATGAGCCTTCTTCAGGGCGCTCACCGGGACCACTTCTGGAACTACTTCTAAGCCCGAATGTTCTTCCCTTGGGTCGGGTTCCAACATGACAAAAGGGCCAGGCTGCTCCCAAGTGAGTTTCACTGTGGCTTTCAAGCAGGTTACTTCACCGGGCTGCAGCACTATTCCCCTTCTTTCCAGCCTCCAGACCTTCCCTACCCCCTCTTCCGGGGCCTTCTGTTCCATGATCAGTGACTGTGAGGTCTTTCCTTCTTGTCAGAGGGGCCAGCAGTCTTCGGACCAGATCCGTGTTGGTCCCTATTATTAAGGAACTCTTGTTAGCTCCAGGCGGTCGGGGGCATACCACAGCTAAGGTATCAAACACTTCAGCCTTCCCGGATATGGACGGGTCAAAAGTCAGTTTTATAGGCAGATAGCCATCATACGGGAAACTCTCTGTCCCAATTCCCCATATCTCCAGCTCTTCAATCTTCTGGATGGGTAGGTGACTTAAATGCTTGTCATAAAAGTCCTGGTACAACAGGGTCACTTGCGCCCCAGTATCCAATATGGCTCTTGTGTAGACTCCCTCCACTTGAACTGGTACTATCGGGGAGGGACCCACCAGCTTCTCTGGATATCGCTTCGAAGGGGTCTCTTTCTTTTGATCTTTGCATTTTCCCTTTTGACTCTCTTTCTTCCATTTCTCTTTGGACTTAAGTCTCTCTTGGGCCTGGTATGCATTGATCTCCCTCCTTTTAATGGGTGTAACTACCCGCTGAGGGACACTACTCTCTTTCTTTGGGGTGCGTTCCTTCTGAGGAACCTTGCGTTTCTTCTGAGGGGTCTTGTCCACTCTTTTCATGTGCTTCTCATTCAGTTTGGAGTTCACTGGAGATGATGGGCACCCGGTTGACTCCCTCACCGGGGCCCACTGAAGTTTTCCGGCGGTTTGCGGTTATTCATCTTTTTTTTCTTTGGACTGGTACATACTTTGGCCGCATGACCAACCCCTCCGCAGTTGAAACAAGTCATGTCCCCCCAATCTTGTAGGGATGCGGGCGCTGAGGTATTTGGAAACAGCTCCCTCCTCTGACTTTCCCTCTCCGGTTCCCTTGACTTCTTCTCCATCAGGGAGGTCAGTATCCCCAATACTTGGGACATCTGCGACTTCAAGGTATCCACCTCTGAGTCTCTTTCCAGGGTCATGGCCGTCCTGACCATCACCGGAGGAGGATTTACCGACTCAACTGGTAAGCTCCTCTTCTTCTCCTCCAGCATAGCTTCTTCCTCTCTGACCACTCAAATCAAGTCAGGGTACTCCAGGCTCTTCCCGTCCTGTCTTGTGCGTAGCGCCAATGTGATGGGGTCCAGGGGCTGAGATCCTCTCATCACCTGTTGAACACGGGCCTCATCCACCTTCCGTGGGTCAATCCCCTTCTTAAGAATGATCTTATGCAGGATCTTATCCAGGCGCCTCATGAACTCTGACAGTTTCTCTCCTGTCTTTTGGTAGCAGTGTTCCAGCTGATAAGTGAGCTCAGTGATTTTCTCTGTTCCACCGAACACATTCTGTAGAATGTCCAGATAGTCCTGTGCATCACAGTCTGTCTTACTCATCTTGAGGTTGTGTATGGCCTCTAGAGCAGGCCCCTTCAAGCTCTCAGCAATTCTCTGCTTCTTTCTGTGGTCTGGGACTTCCCATTCTTCTAAGGCCTGAGTGGCACCGTCTAACCACTCCTCAAACCCCTCTTCACCCGAAGGTACAGGTTTCCTTCCTGAGAATATTCTAAGTTTTCTGTATCCTGACATTTGGTAATCTGTAGGATCTTTCTTACACTGGGATACAAGTTCCCCTAGGACCGCGCACAACTCTGCGCTGAGGGTGGCAGATGACGACCCGGGACTTTCCCTTTTCTGCTGTTTTTCTGCTTTTGGGGTGGGTGATGGAGATAGTTTCGGTGTCTGAAACCGTCCTCCTGGCTTGAGCGGCAGCGCGTGTATTAGGCTATAAGTCTGATCATCTATAGCTTCTACACTTGGGTTCTTGAAATGTTCTGGGACTCCGTCTGGGTCTCCTGACATCCACCACCCATGCTTTCTGATACGGTGACAGTGACATCACTAGCTGCTTCACCGCTTCTTCTTGCCAGATTCCTGGGAGTTCTATGACTACTACCCCGGCTGCATCTGTGCCGACCGCTTTACACCACTGTCCTACTTCTAGTGGGTCCATGCTGGTACTTTTGGCGCGTTACTTGCTGCAACAGGATCCCGGACTCGAGAGCCCCCACATGTAGCGCTACCCCCAGTTAAGAGAGCCGCTGGATTTGTTTTTGGGCCCTGTGTACATCACCACCAACCCCCGGCAATCTGCTCGACCCACTCTGGCACAGCTAGTCCAGGGGTTATATTTTTATCATAATCAATGGGTATGGTAAAGGCACCCTCCTTACAGTAAGACAACACACAAATGTTAAAGATTAAGTATAACAGTTTACTTTGATTGTAAAAAAAGGCTTAAACAGAATATAATACACCCAACTGGCTTGCAGAGCCCTGCAGCAATCAATATAGCACACAATAATGGCGCTGCGCGCCAATCCACCACGCGTAGCTATTATGGTATACACACCCTGTGGCGCACTAAACAATATCCTATATCCCCACCCTGGCCAGGCCTGACCCAGAATAAATCTCAGTCCTTCCTATAGGGATTTCTTTGCATGCAAACTTTCGGTTGTGCACTTGATGAATGGTATTTGTAATCCACAAACTGGCAATCACTAAGAACACTATGCTGGGGGGGGGGGACAATTCAACTCTGTCCTGCTACCGGTCCCCCAGTGGAACAACAAGCAAACGATCGGTGAACCACGGCAGTCTATAGGCCTAGAATCTGTAAAGTCTATTTGATTGAGCAAGTGCTCGCTCACCACTCAAGGCGCGATCCCAGCCCGAGACTTCCACCTGCTGTACCTCCGCACACAGCGTCTGCAACGATCGGGTCCCCGATCCAACTGATGTCCTCACTCGACAAGTCCGGTACCCAGGCTTCAGGCCTTGCACTGCAGCAGATCCGCACAGGAAGAAACTCTTGCTTGCAGCGCGGTGTCCAAAGAGACCGAGCTCCACCTCGCCTCCTCCTTAAATAACCCCTCCCATGAGTCTCTGCGGTGGCTAACTGCACCCTGGGTGCCGAACAGGGTTCTGGGTAACGTAGTCCCGGGGCTTTAAAGGAGACCCCGCTACATGTATATTTGCCTCACCATTTCCTTACCATATACCATCTATATCTTTTAGAGACTTTCTTCATAATATGAGAGGTCCCATATTGATCTGAATTTCCTCTATACAATTCCACCTTCATGCCAACTACCTGTGAGATGTGATTGGATGTGTCCTCCCAGGAGGTTGGGGATACCTATATTTGAAATCCATTCTTTATTAAACATACTCTATTTAGCCGCCTTTTATGGCTTGGCCTATAGATATCCTATGTTCATACAATACTTTGAATATTTTCAGATTACCCATACCTCCTGTTTTTCGTGTCCTTAGTGGGGTTATCAACCCCAGACAACACAACCGGAAATCTGGTCTGTTTTGTGGCCTCCTTTGGTCCAGCACCCACTGTAAGAATGGATGACATGGCCCCGGTTTTTTTGACTTGGGAGCAGCCTGGTTGTTTTTATGTTGAAATGTGTATTTTCTATATCCACGATAATGTTATTTACTATGTTTTCTTTTAATTCATAGTTACGTGACAACATAAATTTTCCATTGAAAACCTATACATATATAAATATAGCTCCTGAAGAAGCGGATTCTGTTTTTGAATCATAACGTGAAACATGTAGAGCATAGCATATTATGTATGTACAGTTGTATTCTTTTCCATTGATTGTAATGGTATAATGCATTGAATGTCACAAAATTACCATTGTTTCTATGAAATGTACAAAAAAAAATTTCTATATATATAATTTTGTAATATTTTTTTTTTAAATTATTTACTCTTAACTGGTGATCAGTTTACATAAGGTGCCAACACAGTCCATACTAGCCTCATTCCTCCCTCCATATAACGTTTAACGGGACGAAGGCACCAACTCAATACACTCTTTACTTTCAGCACTTTCAATATATGTCTCCTACATATATATCCACTCAGGGCCGGACTGGTCTATCGGGATAACGGGACATTTCCCAATAGGCTGCCTGCCCTGAGGCCGCTTTGGGCTAAGCTGTGGCTGCAGCGCAGCGCTCCGCTCCCTCCTCCTCCTCCTCCTCCTCCTCCACCTCACGTCACACAGAGTCAGCGGGCATCTCCCGCTGTGTGTCTGGGAGTTTAGTGTGAAAACTTTGGCCGCGCTGTGAGAAAAGTCCCGCCCTCCTAGTCCTAGACCAGCTCGTGTCTGCTGTGGGGGGGCCCAGAAGCTAGTAATGTGGCTTCAGGGTTGCTGGCTTCAGTTATGAGCAGAGAGTGTCTCTGTCACACTGCTCGGACCCCGCACTGACAAGAGAGAAAATAAAGATAACAGAGAGCAGGATCTTCTCCTCCCACCCCCCTCGTGTGTGTCCCCGCGGCCCCGCCCACATTCCAATCCTCTGCAGCTCCTCCGTGCTTCGCAAAAAGAAACTCCAGCAGCCTGCAGGTAGATAGTGGAAGTGGAGGAAAGGCAGGCCAGCTTGTACTATGGATGCTGCGACCCTCCACAGAGGATCCACAGCTCTCCAGGTCAGCCAATTGCCTTGCTTCCTAATGAAACTTCTCAGTGATTGAAAAGAAAGCAGCACACAGGTGGGTCAGTCATTGATGGGGCTGAACAGAGTGTGTTGTCACCTCCAGAGTCCCTCAACCAACACAGCAGCCCACTAGGGTTTCCCTAGTGTGGTGCACTACAAGCCCCAGCATGCTCTGCCAGCCTATGTATATGTATAGCACAGGCTAGTAGGCCTTGTTTGCTGACCGATCCAGGGCCCAAGCCTTCATCTATGGTAAGGGAAATGTCCCCCCCCCCCTCCTCTCTTATCTCGCCAGCCTCTGAGCACACTTAAAGCGGAGCTCCGCCGAAAAATAAATATTAAAAGCCAGCAGCTACAAATACTGCAGATGCTGACTTTTAATATTAGGACACTTACCTGTCCTGGAGTCCAGCGATGTCCGCAGCAGAGGACGAGCAATCGCTTGCCCCTACCGCCATCCTTGTACCAGCCTTGCGGCTTCACTGCCCCGTTCCCTACGGCGCATCGTTCTCACTGATCCCTGTTGTGTTCTGGGAGCCGTGTGTTTCCCAGAACACAGCGGGTATTCTGCGGGAAGTGACGAACTACCCGCAGAATACCCGCAGACAGGACTCCCGGAAGTGGGTGCAAATACCTGTCTTAGACAGGTATCTGCACCCCCCTCCCCCTGAACGATGCCAAATGTGATACCGGAGGGGGAGGGTTCCCATGAGCGGATGTTCCACTTTAGGGTAGAGCTCCGCTTTAAGTAAGGGAGAGATCTGTGAACTGTGATGTAAAGGGGGTCTCTGATGTATGTGGGGGCTTTGGTGATCAGAGACCCCCTTACATCAGGATTCCATGAGTACCTCTTAGGGCCAGTTCACACCAGACGCAGTTCCGTACAGTTTTGTGTGCATTTTTTTCTGCACTAAAAATGCATGCACAGTGTTTTTCATGTATTCCAATGGCTCTTATTGGCTCTAGTTCACACCATGCAGTCAGTTTCCAGTCAGTTTCTGCACCGGAAACTGACTGCATGGTGTGAACTAGAGCCATTGGAATACATGGAAAACACTGTGCATGCATTTTGTTAAAAAAAAAATGCGCACAAAACTGCACGGAACTGCGTCTGGTGTGAACTGGCCCTAACATCAGTTTCCCTTTACATTACAGTCCACAGAGCTCTCCCTAAGGCTCAATGGCGTCCCGAGGGGGGGGGCAGAGGGGGCCCTGCCCCCCCCCCAACATTATGCTGTGCCCCCCCCCCCCCCCCCCCCCCAAAAAAAAAAAAAATTTTTTTTTTTATTTGTATTTTGCTCTGGCCGCCGCTGGCGTAACACAGTCTCTCCTGAGAGGGAGAGTGCCCCAGTCAGCTCCTGCGGGGGATTCCTCCCCCTCCCTCTGCTCGCTGACACTGCATAATGCGAGCGCTCACACAACCACAGCCACCCGATCTGCTCCTTCCCCTGCATCCTCATTGGCACGGAGAAGAGTGAGTTGCAGGAAGGACTCCACGAGCACTGTGGGGGGGGGGGAGGGGGCCCAAGCCTTCATCTCAGTTACTAAAAAAACTGACTGATTTCTCCCGTCCTTAGGACAGGAGAACCAGCCTGTAAATTCCGAGAGTGGTGACTGCAAGCTGAGCCAAGTGTCAGTCAGTCAGTCACAGCCCAGCGAGTCCAGCCACCCCCCTTACTCTCCTCACATACGAGCAGGGAGGAATACAGCTCCTCCTCCTCCTTCCAGTCCTGTCCACACTATCCCAGCATGCTGTATCTGAAGATGTGTGGGCGGGAAATATGAAAATCAGCAGCATTCCTGGCTGTGTTATGAATGATGCCTGAGATTCTAGCCTGGATCGTGGGTAAGTGTGTGCACTGCAGACTGCAGTACACTGTAATCACTGAACTGCATTATGTCCATCCCCTTCTCTCCCCATCTGTCTCCCTCCCCCTCTCCTGTTCTTTCAAGACATTCACAATTTACTTTCACTTTCAGTTAGGTAGGTAATATACGGTGCAAATTTCTTTCCTGCATCCACAGATTGCAGGGAAGAAACTTGCATAATTCCCCCATCAACACAGACAGTGCTGACAGGGGAATATCCCTCCTGCCCAGCAATTGTATTCTCCCGACAAACAGTGATTATCACTAGTGGCTATAGCAATCACTAGTGATAATCATAAGAGAATCTGCTCATTAATGGTTCAAATCTCAGCCAGTTCCTGCTGAACCAGATGAGATTTAAACTGTCTATGGCTGGTCTTAGCTCTTAGGCAGCCCATACATTGATCACTTTTATTCATTCAACTATTAGGTTGAATGAAAAAAAAAGAAATGATCCAATTCCCCCATCTACACATTATAGGTGGATGGGGGAATGTTCCCAGTGTGGACCAGTGCTGGAACAATCAGAGTTGCGCTGTTACTAGTGATAGAATCAAATAGTAAAGTTAGATAACTGATATTACCAGAATGGGAGTGCAACAGATTGCTAAACGCATGAATGCTAAACGCATAAACATAAATCCAAAACACAATAATAACAAAGTGCAGCGTGCATATGAAACTCAGAATCTGGAATATGCGTAAATATCCATAGGGGCTGTGCAAAAAAGCAAAATAAATGTGCAAAGTCCAATATATAATCCTGTGCAAAGTACTCAGTGGCAGCAAGGATTTAAAAAAGAAATGGGGTCTCAAATAGTGTAGTATGTTTAAAACCAACAGCGGTATTTATTATATCAACAGTTAAGGGTACTCACATAATACATATAAACACAACACTTATCTCCTACAAGCAGCGAGCTTGTCTGCTTACGTCTAGCTGTGTGCCTATTCGTCCCACTGAGTGACAAAGACTAAAGCCCAAGACCCACATCTGGTCCAGGATCAAAAGGGAGGAGCAGCCACCCCTGTGATATATATACACATATATGCGGTTGTCCTTTTACCGCAAGGTAAGAGGCCACTCTCACTGGTGTGTCCTTTGCACGAAGAGGAGACTGTTACACCTCTAAAGCACTTTTGCACATGGAATCTGTTTGCACACTGAAGAAAGAATATCAGATACCCTGAGAAGCCTCCATTGGCTAGCCGTAAAGGATCGGGTCACATTCAAGACCTTCTTCCTCACCCACAAATGCGCACAAGGAAACGCACATCAATATTTATTCGAGAAAATAAAACACTACACCACTACTCGCGACCTCCGATCAACCAACCAAAACCTCCTCCACATCCCCAAGACTCGCTACAAAGCCAAGGGAGAACGAAGGTTTGCTGTCCAAGGACCAAGGCTATGGAATGCGCTTCCCACGAACATCCGCATGGAAGAAAACCATCGGGCCTTCCGGAAAAAACTAAAGACTCATCTCTTCTAAGGATCTCAACGACACTGGATGCCAAGCGCCTTGAGGCGATTTAGTTAGCAATTGGAGCGCTATACAAGTTACTCACTCACTCACTCACTCATTGCTATGCTCACAATTTGATTGTGATTTTGCACATAGTTTTTGGACTTTGCACTACTTATTACAGGTTGGACATTTTTATATTTTGCTTTGCACAGTTGCACCTAGTGTTTGTTTTGCACTTTGCACAGGATTACATATTGGACTTTGTACATTTATTTTGCTATTTTGCACAGCCCCTATGGATATTTATGTATATTCCAGATTCTGAGTTTCATATGCACGCTGCAGTTTGTTATTATTGTTTTTTTGGATTTATGTTTATGCGTTTAGCATTCATGCATTTAGCAATCTGTTGCACTCCCATTCTGGTGATATTAGTTATCTAATTTTACTATTTGATTCTATCACTAGTAACAGCGCAGCACCACCCCCCCCCCCCCCCCTCTGCTCAATCTAACATTAAGGGGTTGGTTTGACCCTTTTCGGTGCCTGCAGCAGCTCCACTTTCTTACTATGTTATTCCACATGGTAGCGCGGGAATAAACATATTACTCAACAACCAGAGTTGCTGTCCTGTCCCGGCTATTCACAGCGCTGGTTTCTGTCTCCATGGCAGCGGCGGCAGCACATTGTAACCCAGTGCTGGTTACTTTATGGGGCTGATGTACAGGAGGGCCAGCACAATTTGTTGTTAGAGATGGGCTGGGCATGTTCAAAATCCCACATGCCCGATCCCACCATGAAGCCCACACTGCACAGCGCTAATCACAGGCAGTGAGACTCTTCCTGGTCCGCAGCTGCACGGATCAGGAAATGTTTCACTGGCTGTGATTAGCACTGTGGAGTGTGGGCTTCCTGGCGGGATCGGGCATGTGGGATTTCAAACACACCCGAGCCCATCTCTATTGGTTGTAGACAGTTGAGCTCCCTACAGGTTGCTTAGCAGCAGTGGAACCTTCTCTGACATGCTGATCGTGATGCAATCCAGGTGATGCTCCTAGTCAAATCCTAGTGTTAAATATCAGTGATTTTATTGATCAAAGCCCACACTTTACAGGCATAGAGCCCACATGGCTGCTGAACATACGGTTGATTATATACTGTATAATGTGGTTTTACTCTTGATGCTAATAAATACTGTGTTTATTAGATCTGACTGGGAGCATCATCTGGATCACATCCCGATCAGCATGTCAACAGAGAAGGTTATACAGCATTACTGCTGCTAGGTGACCAGCTGGGGGCTCGGCTCTCTATAACCAATAGTGCCAGCCTTCCCCTGCATGCACCCATAATGTCACCAGCACTAGGTCCTAATAGACTGTCGCCGCTGCCAAGGAGATAGATTCCAGACCAGTGCTGTCAATAGCAGGGACAGGATAGCTGGGGAACCCCACAGTGGCAGAACACCAGGGCCCGGTGGCAAGACAACCTTTGCAACCCTGATAGTTCTTCCACTGCTTTGGACCCTTATATTTTCTTGTGTGCTGGTGACATATATATCTCTTGTTTTCTGACACCCTGGGGGGGGGGCCCAGTATAGTAGGAAGGGAGCTCACTGCAGAACATGTGAAAGGGCCCGTTGTGGGATCGTAGTAAAGGGCCCCAGGATATATAGATATATATATAATTGCATGTTATAGTTGGCCCCCCTACTTTTGTCCCTGTCCCCCCGTGTGCCCCCCTAAATATGGAAGCTGGAGACGCCAGTGTTAAGGCTGGATTCACACCTATGCAGTTTTAGTGCTTTTTTGCATTTTGCAGATTTGCACTACAGAACGTGTTCCATAGGAAACCATGTTAAATGGACTGTAGTGCAAATCTGCAAAATGCAAAAAGCACTAAAACTGCATAGGTGTGAATCCAGCCTTAGGGCCCTTTCACATGGGCGGACTCTGCCAAGTAAATCCACCTGCTCAGTGGGGGAACTCTCCGCTGATCCCTGCTGAGCAGGCAGATGACAAATCCGTGTCTACTCCACTTGTGCAGATTGGACACGGTCACAGACTGCTGTTCTCTATGGACCAGTCTGACTGTCATCTAATCTGCTAGATGGATAGGGAATGGATCTTCATCCATCTGTTTTCATACGAGTGGATGCAGGCAGGTGTAAATGGACACGTCTGTTTACATCCGCCTCCCCATACAAAACAATGGGTTGTCCGATCAGTTCAAATGTGTAAAAGGGATCCTGCTGCAGGACCATAATCAAGGACCCTGTGATGGGAGAAAAGGACACCAGGATCATTAGAAAGGGCCCCGGGCCCTTCATGGTTCCTTGCACCGGGGCCCTGAAGGTTCTAGTTACGCCTCTGGGCACAGGCACTGACTGCAGTGAGGCTGCGATTATGGGCATGGTGAAACTGCAATATGGGCAGGGTGAGACTGCATTATGGGCATGGTAAGGCTGAGATTTTGGGCACGGTAAGGCTGTGATTATAGGCACAGTGAGACTGCATTATGGGCACGGTAAGGCTGCGATTATGGGTACGGTGAGGCTGCGATTATGGATAGGGTAAAGCTGTGATTATGGGCATGGTCAGGCTGCGGTGATGGGCACGGTCAGGCTGCAATGATGGGCACTGTGAGGCTGCATTGATGAGTACAGTGAGGCTGCAATGATGGGTACAGTGAGGCTGCATTTGATGGGCACTGTTGAGGCTGCATTGATCTCTTGTACCATGTCTGCAGTCTCTGACCATCTCCTGTATCATGTCTACATATCTTACCATCTTTAGTATCATGTCCTCAGGCTCTAACCATCTCCTGTACCATGCCCACAACCTCTGACATCTCCTGTACCATGCCCGCAGCCTCTGCCATCTTGACATCTCCTCCTGTACCATGCCCGCAGCCTTTGACATCTCCTCTACCATGCCCGCAGCCCCTGACATCTCCTGTACCATGCCCACAGCCTCTGGCATCTCCTGTACCATGCCCGCAGCCTCTGGCATCTCCTGTACCATGCCCACAGCCTCTGGCATCTCCTGTACCATGCCCACAGCCTCTGGCATCTCCTGTACCATGCCCACAGACTCCGACATCTCCTGTACCATGTCTGCAACCTCTGACCATCTCCTGTTTGATATAATGTCTGCAGTCTGGAGAGGAGTCAACAGTGGGAGCACCGCCGGGATGGGTGTCATGGGAGAAGTCAGACATGTGGACTGTGGAGAGGAGACTATAGGAAAACCAGAGCCACCAAGCTGGAGCCGACTGACTGAGCCCTGCAAGGTGCACCTGAGAGGAGGCCAGTGAAAGCGCCGCCAGGCCAGTCTGAGGGGGGGGTCATTGATGTAAAGGGGAGTGAATACAATAATGTAAGGGGGCATCCCCCTTATATCAGTACCCCCCCCTTACCTTAGTGTATTCTTTCTGCAGAAGGTCATCTCTGGTCATCAGAGTCTCCACCAGGTGTCCCCCTTGATGATTGCTCCACTTTTAACTGGAATTTGCTGATATATATATCCCTAGCCCTATGTGCTTTCATATCTGTCTTATCTTTATATAATATGCTCTTCAAATGTGCCCTTTTATGAACAAGAAAATAATGATGGTATGATGTTGGGCTGGTATAATAATGGGGCTGGTATGACATTTTTTCCAGGGCTGGTTTTTACTCCCAGTCCGGCCCTGTATCCACTGCATTCTAGTCTAGCCAAGCCTATACCTGACTACAGGCCATTCCTGGTGTACGTTTTCAACTACACTTTCACGCAGGCAGGCAGGTGATTCAGTGATCTGCAGTGCATAAAGATATATATACTGTCTCCTACATATATATCCACTGCATTCTGGTCTAGCCAAGCCTATACCTGACTGCAGGCCATTCCTGGTGTAATATTTCTAGTAAACTTCAGGCGGTGTTTTGCTAATCCAATTTTACAGCATGTCTTGAAGGCCACCAAGAAAAGGCAGACGCTCACAGGCCACTAAAAGAGGGCAAGCAGGCTCTGTGTCTACAGCCAACAGTTCTGGTCGTGGACACGGTGCATCCTCAGCACGTGGTCGTGGGGCACGCTTGTCCTTTTTTTTCGACAGCTGGCCGTGTTGAGCTACAACATGCAGAAGAGTTGGTAGAGTGGATCACAAAGCCGTCCTCATCCTCCTCATCCTCTGTCACCCAGGCTCAGAGTACTTTGGCTGCCAATGCAGCTTCCAAAGCGGCCTATTCCATCGGCTCAATGGCATCAGTCACTCCTTCCCTAGCCCCACCATCATGTCCTGAGGAGTCCCCTGAACTGTTCGACCACAGTGTCAGGTACATGCTGCAGGAGGATGCGCAGCATTTTGAAGGCTTCGATGATGGTACCCAGGTTGAGGATGAAGGCAGTATTGTGAGCCCAGAGAGAGGGGGTGCCCAAGAAGGACAATAAACTGGCAGTCATGTTCCCCCAGCTGCAGCATACTGCCAGGTTTGCTCCAGTGGTAAGGAGGGAGGGGATGATGAGATGACTGACTCTACGTGGGTGCCTGATAGAAGAGAGGAGGTGGAGGAGGAGAAGGCACATCTCCAACGAGGCAGGGTGCCCTCCAGAGGCCAGCTTAGGGGCAGTCAACCGAATGCATCACACCGCAGAGCTCCGCATGTGCAGGGCACTGCTGACTCCGCGCATTTTTTCAAAAGTTCTTTGGTGTGGGCCTTTTTTGAGACATGTGCAGCAGATCGCACCGTTGCTGTTTGCAACATATGTCTGAAACGTATCAAGCGTGGCCAAAACAGCAGCCGCTTGGGCACCACATGCTTGACCAGACATATGTCGAGCCCCAATGCAGTCCGTTGGCAACAGTACTTAAAAGATCCACACCAAAGAACAAGGTGGACCTCTCTTTGCTCCTCATTAGCTGGGATCTCCAACCCCACTATACCTTCAGTCCTCTCAGAGACCTGCACTGAGAGGAATTAAGTTGTAGAATTAGGTATCCCAAGCACTTGTGGGCAATCTGCTAGCGGTACACCTAAATCTGATTGTAGCAGGCAAATTTCCCTACCCCTTTGTTGTGGGTTTCCTTAATAATAATAATACATTCAGGGGAGGGCTGGGAGCCTTAGGCCTGGGGGGCAAGTCCAGTCAAGTGGCCCATTGAACCATCGATTAAGCGCAACCTCACCAGTGCCCATCAGCGCAGCCTCACCAGTGCCCATCAGTGCAGCCTCACCAGTGCATGGAGATTAGAGAGGAGAGCAGCCGGATTACACAGAGCGGAGATCTCCCTATTACACAGCGTGGCCAATGTGATACGAAGTCCCGTCTCCTGGACCAGCTCCTATGATGGACGTCATCAGTGTGCTGTCTATCATAGGAGCCAGTCCAGGTGGCGGGACTTTGTATGACAGCGGCTGCCAGGTAAGTGAGAGATCCCCGCTCTGTGTAAACTGGCGGCACTTCCCCTCTGAGGCAGCCCAATGGACACAGCGGGACCCATTGTAGGGCCGGCCCTGGGCGCCCTCCCACTGCCCCAGCCCCCGATTGGCCCTGCAAAGCAGGGACAAAACCAGGGACAGACTTGGTCTAGGGACAGTGTCCTCAGTCCAGGGAATGTCCCCAGAAAAACCAGTGACGTCTGGTCACCTCAGGCTAGTGGCCAGAAGGACCCACAGGTCAGTGGCCAGCAGGACCCACAGGTCAATGGCCAGCAGAACCCACAGGTCAGTGGCCAGCAGAACCCACAGGTCAGTGGCCAGCAGGACCCACAGGTCAGTGGCCAGCAGGACCCACAGGTCAGTGGCCAGCAGGACCCACAGGTCAGTGGCCAGCAGGACCCACAGGTCAGTGGCCAGCAGGACCCACAGGTCCGCGGACAGCTCCCAGCAGGACCCACACGCTGACAGGCGGACAGAGAGGGATGGGTGGACAGAGGGACAGGCAGAACAGAGAGGGATGGGCTGACAGAGGGACAGGCAGAACAGAGAGGGATGGGCTGACAGAGGGACAGGCAGAACAGAGAGGGATGGGCTGACAGAGGGACAGGCGGCCAGAGAGGGATGGGCTGACAGAGGGACAGGCGGCCAGAGAGGGATGGGCTGACAGAGGGACAGGCGGCCAGAGAGGGATGGGCTGACAGAGGGACAGGCGGCCAGAGAGGGATGGGCTGACAGAGGGACAGGCGGCCAGAGAGGGATGGGCTGACAGAGGGACAGGCGGCCAGAGAGGGACGGGCTGACAGAGGGACAGGCGGCCAGAGAGGGACGGGCTGACAGAGGGACAGGCGGCCAGAGAGGGATGGGCTGACAGAGGGACAGGCGGACAGAGAGGGATGGGCTGACAGAGGGACAGGTGGCAAGAGAGGGATGGGCTGACAGAGGGACAGGTGGCAAGAGAGGGATGGGCTGACAGAGGGACAGGCGGCAAGAGAGGGATGGGCTGACAGAGGGACAGGCGGCAAGAGAGGGATGGGCTGACAGAGGGACAGGCGGACAGAGAGGGATGGGCTGACAGAGGGACAGGCGGACAGAGAGGGATGGGCTGACAGAGGGACAGGCGGACAGAGAGGGATGGGCTGACAGAGGGACAGGCGGACAGAGAGGGATGGGCTGACAGAGGGACAGGCGGACAGAGAGGGATGGGCTGACAGAGGGACAGAGAGGGATGGGCTGACAGAGGGACAGGCGGACAGAGAGGGATGGGCTGACAGAGGGACAGGTGGACAGAGGGACAGGCAGACAGAGAGGGATGGGCTGACAGAGGGACAGGCGGCCAGAGAGGGATGGGCTGACAGAGGGACAGGCGGCCAGAGAGGGACGGGCTGACAGAGGGACAGGCGGCCAGAGAGGGACGGGCTGACAGAGGGACAGGCGGCCAGAGAGGGATGGGCTGACAGAGGGACAGGCGGCCAGAGAGGGATGGGCTGACAGAGGGACAGGCGGCCAGAGAGGGACGGGCTGACAGAGGGACAGGCGGCCAGAGAGGGACGGGCTGACAGAGGGACAGGCGGCCAGAGAGGGATGGGCTGACAGAGGGACAGGCGGACAGAGAGGGATGGGCTGACAGAGGGACAGGTGGCAAGAGAGGGATGGGCTGACAGAGGGACAGGTGGCAAGAGAGGGATGGGCTGACAGAGGGACAGGCGGCAAGAGAGGGATGGGCTGACAGAGGGACAGGCGGCAAGAGAGGGATGGGCTGACAGAGGGACAGGCGGACAGAGAGGGATGGGCTGACAGAGGGACAGGCGGACAGAGAGGGATGGGCTGACAGAGGGACAGGCGGACAGAGAGGGATGGGCTGACAGAGGGACAGGCGGACAGAGAGGGATGGGCTGACAGAGGGACAGGCGGACAGAGAGGGATGGGCTGACAGAGGGACAGAGAGGGATGGGCTGACAGAGGGACAGGCGGACAGAGAGGGATGGGCTGACAGAGGGACAGGTGGACAGAGGGACAGGCAGACAGAGAGGGATGGGCTGACAGAGGGACAGGCGTCCAGAGAGGGATGGGCTGACAAAGGGACAGGCGGACAGAGAGGGATGGGCTGACAGAGGGACAGGCGGCCAGAGAGGGATGGGCTGACAGAGGGACAGGCGGCCAGAGAGGGATGGGCTGACAGAGGGACAGGCGGCCAGAGAGGGATGGGCTGACAGAGGGACAGGCGGCCAGAGAGGGATGGGCTGACAGAGGGACAGGCGGCCAGAGAGGGATGGGCTGACAGAGGGACAGGCGGATAGAGAGGGATGGGCTGACAGAGGGATGGGTGGACAGAGGGACAGGCGTGTATCTATCCATTCTCCTTTCATATTTTCCATCATCTCTTTTGTCTATCTTCTCTCTGTTCAGATTGCCCATCACCTCCTATGTAATTTCCTTCTCCTTTCAGATTTTCTGTATCCTCCCATGTCTATCTCTTCTCCATTTAGACTGTCCCTTAACTTCTGTGTCTATCATTTCTCCCGTAAGACCAGTCCCGCCTGGCCACATCCACACATGACCAGCTCCGCCGAGCCAATCGCAGGGCGCGCCGCTCGCCTGAACTCCAAATCCCAGAATGCCACAGCGTTTGGCTGATAATTGAACCTGATTGGCCAATCACAGGGCGCACCGCTCGCGTGAACTCCAAATCCCAGAATGCCACAGAGTGTGGCCGAAAAAATGAACCTTGTCGGCCAATCACAGGGCACTTGCGTAGACTACAATTCCCAGAAGCCACAGCATGCGGCCGGACGCCGCGGCCATGCCCCTGGCTCAATTCCTCACAGAAAAAATAAATAAAAAATGGCAGTGGTCGATCGCCGGCCGTTTTGCATATAAGTTGGGATGGCCTGGGCGGAAATTGCAACCTTGCCTCCCAGCCCAGCCCGCCCCTGAATACATTTAAAAATTTACTGGCAGAAATTTGAAAGTCCAGTCGGCCTCAAGAGTGAAGTGAACTATTGCACTTGTGAATCTTACAGAGCAAAACACATGTTTTCCAATGATCAATGGATGAGTCATCTCTAACATTTACAAGCCTGGTTTGAGAGTTTAGAACAATGATAAATTTTGTCACAAGACAAAAGAATGTTGTCCCAGCTTTCATAGACAAACAAGAAATGTTTAATATATTGGTTGGTTAGAAAACTTGCCATAGAGGACATTTTCCACAGATAACTAACTAAGCAATTATCCCCTGGAAGAAGTCCCTATCTGAAAGAAGCCCATTGTCAGGGAGACTCGTAGTAAATACCCATGTTGATTCTAGCTGTCTTTAAAACAATTGATGATGACCAAGAAGGGCCCATAAGGAGAATTTGTTTATATAGCTGGACTGGTATCTTGTCTTAACCACCTCGCGCCCGCCGTACGACTATATACGGCCGCGAGGCGGTTGTTACATGCCGGGAGGCCGTTATTATACGGCCTCCGCTAATTTGGCCACTGGGGGGCGCGCGCACGTACCCGGCGCATCACTGCAATGCCGATGCGCGTGCCTGGCGGCCGCGATGTCCGCCAGGCACCCGCGATCAGCGGTTACACAGACAAGGACATGGATCTGTGTGTGTAAACACACAGATCCATGTCCTGTCAGGGAGAGGGGACAGATGGTGTGTCCCTTGTACATAGGGACACAGATCGGTCACCTCCCCCAGTCAGTCCCCTCCCCCACACAGTAGTAATCACTAATAGGGCACACATTTAACCCCTTCCTCGCCCCCTAGTGTTAACCCCTTCCCTGCCAGTCACATTTATACAGTAATCAGTGCATTTTTATAGCACTAATTGCTGTATAAATGTTAATGGTCCCAAAATAGTGTCAAAAGTGTCCGATGTGTCCGCCATAATGTCGCAGTCACGTAAAAAATCACTGATCGCCGCCATTACTAGTAAAAAAAAAAAATTATAAAAATGCCATAAAACTACCCCCTATTTTGTAAACGCTATATTTTTTGCGCAAACCAATCAATAAAGGCCGCTTGCGTTTTTTTTTACCAAAAATATGTAGAAGAATACGTATTGGCCTAAACTGAGGAAAAAAAAAAATTTTCCAAAAAAATTGGGATTTTTATTATAGCAAAAATCAAAAAAAATTGCTTTTTTTTCAAAATTGTCGCTCTATCTTTGTTTATAGCACAAAAAATAAACACCGCAGAGGTGATCAAATACCACCAAAAGAAAGCTCTATTTGTGCGAAAAAAAGGACGTCAATTTTGTTTGGGAGCCACGTCGCACGACCGCGCAATTGTCATTCAAAGCGTGACAGTGCTGAAAGCTGAAATTTTGCCTGGGCAGGAAGGGGGTATATGTGCCCAGTAAGGAATTAGTTAAGGAAAATCCAGTCCATTACTAACAGCCACTGAAACTGAAATTAAAAATAACATTACGATTTATATAATATACATATATAAAATGTTATATTACAATGTTGCCATACATTTTGTGAGCTGCTTAATAGTGCATCCTAACACATAGTAGTAACATAGTTGAAGTTTTGCCAATCGGGATACATTTTTACAAACCATAAACAAATCAAATCATGTATTATTTTTCTTATATACCTGTATATATAGATATGGAATAAATGAAAAGGTATGTTTAGATTATCAAATTACATCTTAGGTCATAGGGAAAAGTATGATCTTAGTATATGTTGACCTAGGAATTTTGTTAGAAAAAGAAATATAGATACCAGTGTGATTTTATGAATAGAAGTGTTTTAAAGTGTTAATTATCACTATGAAAAACGTCAAATTGTGATTGTAAGAATATAAATGAACCTACGTTTAGAGAATAACACGTATTCAAAATATATAGATAAATATTTGTGTGTTATATTGATTGATATATAATCTGTACCCTGTTTAGAAAAACCAGCTTATAGATATATTTTTGAAAACAGAAATATAAAACAATTTATGTTATGAAGGGATCAAAAAGTATATTAGAAATACGTTATGTATACCAGATTACTAGAAGATAAAAATATATATGTATAGTCTTCCCAGCATTACATAAACTTATACACATTCTGAAAATAGAATATATCAATTTAAAGAATCAATGTCCCGGTGGTTGAAAGTGATATTACCTGAGGATCTCAAAGTCGAGAGAACAGTTAATCATTAACCACTTAAGGACCCCTCACTGTATATTTACGTCGGCAGAATGGCTCGTACAGGCACAATCACGTACCTGTACGTGGCCCTTTAACTGCCGCCGCCGGTGGCGTGCTTGCGACCCCCCTGCCTTCCCCGTGAGTCGGACCGTGATCGTCTCACGGAGGCATGGAGCGGGGAGTTGTTAGTGTAAACACAACATCTCCCGGCTCCCCCACTGACAATGTCAGCGATCTCCGCTCTGTGTAATTAGAGCGGAGATCGGTGACGTGTCACTCATAGCCACGCCCCCCCTCAGTTATAAACACGCCCCTAGGCACACTTAACCCCTCCAGCGCCTCTAGTGGTTAACCCTTTCACTGCCAGTGTAATTTTTACAGTAACCAGTGCATTTTTATTGCACTGATCGCTGTAAAAATGACAATGGTCCCAAAAATGTGTCAAAAGTGTGCAATGTGTCCGCCATAATGTCGCAGTCACGAAAAAAAAAAATCGCTGATCGCTGCCATTACTAGTAAAAAAACAGAATTTATAAAAATGCCTATTTTGTAAACGCTATAATTTTTGCGCAAACCAATCAATAAACGGTGATTGCATTTTTTTTTACCAAATATATGTAGAAGAATGATAAAAGGGGAAAAAAAGAAGGGGTTTTTTGGGACTTTAAATGAGGTTCAGGGGCCGTTCAGATCCCCTCCTCCATCCCGGGTTTAGTATTCAAAAAGGAAAGTAGAGGGCGGGACTTTGTGTGAGGCACACGGACACAAAGAGATAACTTTGATGGAGGACAGCTTTTAATTGGTTCAAATCGCAATACAATTTCATATTTAAATGTTATGCATTTTGCTATATATCAATACTTTTTTATATTTCATCCGAACCAAATATTGCACAATAGTAAATAGTTAATAAATATTCCATCAAGGATATTTCATATATTTGCAGATACACAGTACATATCTTCCAGACATTGCAGTCGCTACCTATGCAACTTGGTAATCCACTAAAACATTTTTTTTTAAAAAAGGGAGACATAAGCAGGGGGGGATTTGGTATATATTGGAAGGAACGTCCATAAAGGTTGATGGGTATATACACTTATCGGTAGATATTAGCTCTATGCATTTCGGGCCTTGCGGGCCGCTCATCAGGAGCAAAAACTGAAGTGATCATCTGGGGATGAAAAAGACAGATACATTTTAATGATCTAAAAGAATGCTACAGAGCTGGTGGGCAAACATAGAATAGGAGAAAAATCCCCCACCCATACATTTAACCCACAGAACTTACGAATGCGTCTGCATGGGGGTGGTGTGTCCACGAGAGTCACGGACCAGCCAGAGGGCGTCACAACCGGGAGCTGGGGAGGCATGGCAGGGCGACAAAGACCCATACTGACAATGCCCCGTGAGGGTGGAAAAATAAAATTCAAAGTGGTTGTGAGCTATGTAGGGTAACCCCAAATGTGGGGACCTCTGTGAAAAAAGAAAAAAAATTAAAACTGTCACACTGAAAAAATGTTGTAACACTAAAAGCTGTGTGTATCTGTATGTGAAAAAGTGGTGTGTGTCAGGGTGTGGGGGAGGATAGTGTGAGGTGAGAGGACATTAATTAGGCAGGGAAAGAAAAGAAAAAGGGAGAAAAAGAAACAGAGAAAAGGCTGAGAAAAAAAGAAAAGAAAGGGAGCAATAAAAGGGATTAAAGATAGGAAAGCCAAATAGTGAGTGAATATTGGGAAGAGAAGAAGATACCTGTTGCAAAGTGGAAAAGGCATACAGATAAAAAAGCCAGATAGTGTGTGAATATTGAGGAGAAAAGAAAATACCTGTTGCAAAGTGAAGAGAGCAAGTTATGCAGTGTGAGTGCTGTTCCAAACTGAGAAGTGATGTGTGTGATCCTGAGTGTAGGGCCCAAAAGGGAGAGGCTTATATGGGAAGTGCCGCCATAACCACGCCCCCAACGTCACACTGACACATGCAAGTGGGGGAGAGAGGAGGGAAGGCGCCATCAACCAGGCCGTAAGACCAGGCGAGATGCGCCCAACCAACCAATCATTCCCCCCTGCGCGCCAGCTATGGAACACACTAACGTCGGTAGTGCAGTGCCCGAAGGACACCGCACGCCCGGTGTGCTAAGCGTGACGTCGACGTGCAGTGGCGGAACCCCCACTCACCCCAGGCCACAACAATGCGAAGGGAGAGGGGGGGACCCCAGTGCACGTCGCAGCTCCCTGAAGCGAAGGCGACGGCAAAGTCCAATGAAGGACATGCACAGGACCACCCACATGCATACACATTAGCATTATAAAAAATGAAAAAATGGAGCAGGGTAGGATGTTGGAAATTTTTTTTCTCCCTTCGCCTTGTTGTGGCCTGGGGTGAGTGGGGGTTCCGCCACTGCGGAACAGCACTCACACTGCATAACTTGCTCTCTTCACTTTGCAACAGGTATTTTCTTTTCTCCTCAATATTCACACACTATCTGGCTTTTTTATCTGTATGTCTTTTCCACTTTGCAACAGGTATCTTCTTCTCTTCCCAATATTCACTCACTATTTGGCTTTCATATCTTTAAGCCCTTTTATTGCTCCCTTTTTTTTCTTTTTTTCTCAGCCATTTCTCTGTTTCTTTTTCTCCCTTTTTCTTTTCTTTCCCTGCCTAATTAATGTCCTCTCACCTCACACTACCCTCCCCCACACCCTGACACACACCACTTTTTCACATACAGATAGATACACACAGCTTTTAGTGTTACAACATTTTTTCAGTGTGACAGTTTTAATTTTTTTTTCTTTTTTCACAGAGGTCCCCACATTTGGGGTTACCCTACATAGCTCACAACCACTTTGAATTTTATTTTTCCACCCTCACGGGGCATTGTCAGTATGGGTCCTTGTCGCCCTGCCATGCCTCCCCAGCTCCCGGTTGTGACGCCCTCTGGCTGGTCCGTGACTCTCGTGGACACACCACCCCCATGCAGACGCATTCGTAAGTTCTGTGGGTTAAATGTATGGGTGGGGGATTTTTCACCTATTCTTTGTTTGCCCACCAGCTCTGTAGCATTCTTTTAGATCATTAAAATGTATCTGTCTTTTTCATCCCCAGATGATCACTTCAGTTTTTGCTCCTGATGAGCGGCCCGCAAGGCCCGAAATGCATAGAGCTAATATCTACCGATAAGTGTATATACCCATCAACCTTTATGGACGTTCCTTCCAATATATACCAAATCCCCCCCTGCTTATGTCTCCCTTTTTTTTAAAAAAAATGTTTTAGTGGATTACCAAGTTGCATAGGTAGCGACTGCAATGTCTGGAAGATATGTACTGTGTATCTGCAAATATATGAAATATCCTTGATGGAATATTTATTAACTATTTACTATTGTGCAATATTTGGTTCGGATGAAATATAAAAAAGTATTGATATATAGCAAAATGCATAAAATTTTAATATGAAATTGTATTGCGATTTGAACCAATTAAAAGCTGTCCTCCATCAAAGTTATCTCTTTGTGTCCGTGTGCCTCACACAAAGTCCCACCCTCTACTTTCCTTTTTGAATATGTAGAAGAATATGTATCGGCCTAAACTGAGGAAAAAAAATGTTTTTTTTAATATTTTTTGGGGATATTTATTATAGCAAAAAGTAAAAAATATGTAATTTTTTTCAAAATTGTCGCTCTATTTTTGTTTATAGCGCAAAAAATAAAAACCACAGAGGTGATCAAATACCACCAAAAGAAAGCTCTATTTGTGGGAAAAAAGGATGCCAATTTTGTTTGGGAGCCACGTCAGTTAAAACGACGCAGTGCCATATCGCAAAAAGGGGCCTAGTCATTATGCTGCGTATTGGTCCGGTCCTTAAGTGGTTAAGTTGTCAACCTATAGAATCCAGACACTTTTGGACAGTAACTCCCATATCTGCAGCCACCAATGAGTTGAAGACACATGTCCCTTGGGCAGAACTTAGTATAATTTTTATAATCTTATTGTCCAGAGACAATATTTAAGGGAAGAAAAATTAGATGGAAGGGACACAGACACACACACTGACTCCTAGACTGACTCCCACAAACACACTCAGGGACCCACCCTGAGGGGCACACTGGGAGATTCACACTCTCAGACAGACTGACACCCATGCACCATGCATGAAGACATATTTTTACACTCATGAAGATTCCTAGACACCCGATACCTGAAAGCCACGGCAGCCATTTTAACTCTGGTCACTTGCCAGTAGGAAATAGACGATGTTGGAAGGGTAATTATGTTATTTTTGATTTAATTTTGAATTCATTGTTGTTCTCAAAAATATTAAGTATTGATTATTCTTCAATTATGATTTATTCTCATTAACCAACAACTGGTAGATGTTTTTTGTAAAGATTACACTTTTCATTATATTTTTCTTTTTGCATAGTTCCAATCTTAGTGACAAAACAAACGTCCAATTTATTTCATATTGTTAACCACTTACTTACCTGCAGTATAGTAACGGTTAGATGTGTGAAATACAGACGTTCTGTTTCATTGTCAATTATACAAGGTTGTTGAACCTATTGAGAATTTATCATGACAGCATTATGTCAAAGGGACTGCATGCCCATTTTGCGGGTACTGTTATTGATTTTCAAGTCGTTCATGTAATGCAATTGGTATTTTAATCTCATGTAAATATTTGCTTTTTGTCAACCAATAAATGTAGCTATTTTGTATGATGACACGTCTCCATGAATAAGTTTCATATTATAGACTGTATCATATAGATTGACTTGTATTCAAAAATATCTTCGTTAAAAATTACTCAATAATTAATATTGTGCGGGCTCACTGGCCAGAGCTTGCACAGTATGCAATTAAGCTACTGGCCTGTCCTGCATCCAGTGTTCTATCTGAATGCACATTCAGTGCTGCTGGAGGCTTTGTAACCGATCACAGAGTGCGCCTGTCCACAGACTCAATTGATCGGCTCACCTTCATAAAAATTATGCTACCAAGCACCTGATACTGATGGAACCGATTAATTTTACTATGAATGTGAGATCCCTTTAAGACTGCCTATGCTGATGCTGAGTAGGGATGAGCTTCGAGTTCGAGTCGAACTCATGTTCGACTCGAACATTGCCTGTTCGCCCGTTCGCCGAACAGCGAACAATTTGGAGTGTTCGCGGCAAATTCGAAAAGTCTATGGGAGAAATCTAAAGTGCTAATTTTAAAGGCTTATATGCAAGTTGTCATAAAAAGTGTTTGGGGACCCGAGTCCTGCCCCAGGGGACATGTATCAATGCAAAAAAAGTTTTAAAAACTGCAGTTTTTTCGGGACCAGTGATTTTAATAATGCTTAAAGTGAAACAATAAAAGTGAAATATTCCTTTAAATTTCGTACCTAGGGTGTGTGTATAGTATGCATGTAAAGTCGCGCTTGTTTCCCGTGCTTAGAACTGTCCCTGCACAAAGTGTCATTTATGAAGGAAAAAAAGTCATTTAAAACTCACTCACGGCTATAATGAATTGTCGGCTCCCGGCAATGCATAGAAAAGTCATTGATAAAAAAAAAAAATGCGTAATGTTCCCCCAAATATCCATACCAGGCCCTTCAGGTCTGGTATGGATTTTAAGGGGAACTCCACCCCAAATTAATAAAAAAAATAGCGTGGAGTTCCCCCAAAAATCCATACCAGACCCTTTATCCGAGCACGCAACCTGGCAGGCCGCAGCAAAAGAGGGGGGACGAGAGAGCGCCCCCCCTCCTGAACCGTACCAGGCCACAAGAGCCTCATCCCCACAACCCTTGCCCAGTGGTTGTGGGGGTCTGCGGGCAGGGGGCTTATCGGAATCTGGAAGACCCCTTTAACAAAGGGGACCCCCTGATCCCGGCCCCCCCTATGTGAATTGGTAAGGGGTACATTGCACCCCTGCCATTTCACGAAGAAAGTGTAAAAAAAAATGTTAAAAAAACACACAGACTCCTTGGAAAAGTACTTTATTAAAAAAAAAACAAAAAAAAAACAAAAACATTCCAGCGATGAAATCCAGTGTCCCGTGGCGATCCGATGTCCAGCGCTGTCCACACGAAACGTCATTGGCTGAGCCTGAGCAGACCTGATGGGGAACTTCCTCCGCAGTGTATTAAATGAATAGACCCGCCCCTTCTAAAGTTCCCCATCAGGTCCGCTCAGCTAATGATGTAGGTGTAAGGCTAAGCGGACCAGATGAAGAACGTGAGAAGGGGCGGGTCTATTCATTTATTACACTGCAAGGCAGTTTCCCATCAGGTCCGCTCAGCCAATGACATAGGTGGGGTCTGACATACGAGGGGGCGGACCTGATGGGGAACTTCCTCCACAGTGTAATAAATGAATAGACCCCCTTCTCACGTTCCGCATCTGGTCCGCTTAGCCTTACACCTACGTCATTGGCTGAGCGGACCTGATGGGGAACTTTAGAAGGGGCGGGTCATTTCATTTAATACACTGCGGAGAAAGTTCCCCATCAGGTCCGCTCAGGCTCAGCCAATGACGTTTCGTGTGGACAGCGCTGGACATCGGATCGCCGCGGGACACTGGATTTCATCGCTGGAATGTTTTTTTTTTTTTTTTTTTTAATAAAGGACTTTTCCAAGGTGTCTGTGTGTTTTTTTCTACATTTTTTTACACTTTCTTCGTGAAATGGTAGGGGTACAATGTACCCCTTACCAATTCACATTAGGGGGGGGCAGGATCTGGGGGTCCCCTTTGTTAAAGGGGTCTTCCAGATTCCGATAAGCCCCCTGCCCGCAGACCCCCACAACCACCGGGCAAGGGTTGTGGGGATGAGGCCATTGTCTCCATCAACATGGGGACATCCTCCCCATGTTGAGGGCATGTGGCCTGGTACGGTTCAGGAGGGGGGGGCGCTCTCTCGTCCCCCCCCCCTCTTTTCCTGCGGCCTGCCAGGTTGCATGCTTGGATAAAGGGTCTGGTATGAATTTTTGGGGGGAACTCCACACCATTTTTTTTTTATTTGGGGTGGAGATCCCCTTAAAATCCATACCAGACCTGAAGGGCCTGGTATAGATATTTGGAGGAACATTATGCATTTTTTTTTTAAATTTGCAGCAGGGTTCCCCTTAATATCCATACCAGACCTGAAGGGCCTGGTAATTGAATTTGGGAGGACCCCCACGTTGTTTTTTTTTTATCAATGACTTTTCTAAGTATTGCCGGGAGCCGACAATTCATTATAGCCGCGAGTGAGTTTTAAATGACTTTTTTTCCTTCAGAAATGACACTTTGTGCAGGGACAGTTCTAAGCAAGGGAAACAAGCACAACTTTATAGGCATACTATAGACACATCCTAGGTACGAAATTTAAAGTAATATTTCACTTTTATTGTTTCACTTTAAGCATTATTAAAATTACTGCTCCCGAAAAAACTGTGTTTTTAAAACTTTTCTTTGCATTTATACATGACCCCTGGGGCAGGACCCGGGTCCCCAAACACTTTTTAGGACAATAACTTGCATATTAGCCTTTATAATTAGCACTTTTGATTTTGAACGTTCGAGTCCATTGTATTTAATAGGGTTCTAAAGTTCACGCGAACATTCTGTCTATTCGCAGGTTCTGGTGCGAACCGAACAGGGGGGTGTTCGGCTCATCCCTAATGCTGAGTGACTATCCTGTTATGCTGAGTGACTATCCTATTCCTCCTCAATGTTCATGTTGATAGTTTCTAAGAACATTTTTGTTTCTGGGCACCACCACCAGTGGCTAAGGCCCAATTTTTCTGCCCCTGTTTAACAAGGGTGCACAATTACAATTTTTGCTGTAATATTTCGCATCAGGGCTCGTTCCTGCGCTCAACTAGAGTATCTGTGAGGGGTTGTGTCATGGATATGCATTAATGTCTGTCTGCCATCTTACCTTCCTCCTCATGTGTTCATCTAGAGACCAGACCTCCTTCACCTGGCTTCCTTTATAATCTCCTCCCAGCCTGACTCCACCCCAGGCCCTATCACTGAACACTATATTAACCTGTGCACTGCAAGCCTGCTTTGCTGATCAACGTGTTTGTTAGGCATTGTGTGTTTGGGTTCCTGCCTGCTGTGTGCTACGTCTGTCTCTCTGTTACGTTATTGGCTTGTCCCCGACTATCCCTGTCTGCTCGTGACCCTTGACCTTCGGCTCGTTCTTCGTTATCCTTGTCTGCTTGTGGCCCCTGACCTTCAGCTTGCTCTTCGGTTCTCTCTATCGTGTGCTGCTGCTTCCCCTCTTTTCCCCTTATCCTACGGGGCGTGAGCTAGGAAACTCCAGGGGCCGCGACCTGGTCCCAGCCTGCAGCGTAACATCCTCACCACTAGAGGCCCTGGAGAAGACCAGCTGGGTCTTAGACTCCGCGCCCTGGGGAATCTTGGCTCTCGCTTCCGTTGGGATCCCGGTTGTGCTCCTCTGGTCCCGCTTTCCACAACCACCCAGTTTCCTATCCGCAGAAGCCAGCCATAGGGTTCACTACCTCGCGGTGCACTCCTGTCCCCCTATGGTGTGCATCTGTCACCTGGCCACAGGTGACCCTGACAGTTTGATCAGCCATGAACCCGGCTGACATCCCGCTTCCCGCGGATGATCCATTGCAGGGCATAGTTCGCAGACTTGAGACCCAGGAATCAAATCAGACCCAGGTGATGCGATTCCTCCAGGATCTGGCTTCTCGATTCGAGCAGCCTCAGGTCTCCTTGGGAACCCCGAATCCGCAACCCCAAGTACAACCAGCGGCTGTACCTATCGCACCAGTCGCAGCCTCACACTCACTAAGATTGCCAGCTCTGTTCCGTTTCTCTGGGGACTCCAAGGCCTGCAGGGGGTTTCTCAGCCAATGCACTATTCATTTTGAGCTTCAGCCTCAAAGCTTCCTGTCTGACCGGGCTAAGGTAGCCTATATCATTTCCCTCCTCTCCGGTGAAGCTTTGGCCTGGGCTGCCCCCCTGTGGGAGAGGAACGATCCGGTGGTTTCCAGTCTGTCCGAATTCTTGAAGCTCTTTCGTAATATCTTCGAAGAGCCGGCTCGGGCTTCTTCAGCGGCTAGTGCTGTCTTACGTCTTCGCCAAGAATCTAGTTCAGTGGGGCAATATGCTCTTCAGTTCCGTATCCACACAGCTGAATTGAGCTGGAATAATGAGGCCCTGGTCGCTACCTTTTTACATGGCCTCTCTGACCGAGTGAAAGACGAATTAGCGGGAAGAGCCATTCCCGTCGGTCTGGACGATGTAATTTCATTATGCAACCAGATCGACATTCGTTTTCAAGAGAGGTCCTTAGAAAAAAGACGCCAGCACTCTCTGGGTCCTAGCCAGTCTGAGCTCCCCTCCCTTCATTCCGTGGAGCATCCTCTACCTGCTGAAGAACCTATGCAGCTGGGCCGGACCAGACTAACCCCCGAAGAACGTGCTAGGCGCAGAACTCTGGGCTTGTGCCTCTATTGTGGGGGCAAGGGTCATTTTCGTGACTCCTGCTCGCTTCGTCCGGGAAACGCTCGGGTCTAATACATTTGGAAGGTGGAGTATTGGACCCAGAAACATCACCTTCTCGCCTGCTCTTGCCGGTGTTCCTTCATGTAGGCACTTCTCCTCAGTCAACCCTTGCATACCTGGATTCCGGGGCTGCCGGCAATTTTATGGATTGGAGAACTGCTTCTTCTATGAAGCTTACCCTTTCACCTCTCACTACCCCATTGGTAGTCTCGGCAATTGATGGCACTGTTCTCCCAGGGGGCCCTATTCGCTTCCAGACGCTACCCATTAGGATGTCGGTAGGGATTCACCAGGAGTGGATATCCTTTCTTATTCTACCCAAGGCCTCTACCCCAGTTGTATTGGGCCTCCCTTGGCTACAGCTCCACTCTCCACATGTGGACTGGGTCTCTGGGCAGATCCTGGCCTGGGGTTCCTCATGTTTCTCGTCGTGTCTTCTCAAGGTGACCCCCAAGGAGAGTCTTCCGGTTGCTGCCACTTCTGTTTCTTCTGATCTTCCCGCCGCATACAGCGATTACCGGGATGTGTTCTGTAAAAAATCAGCTGAGGTGCTTCCTCCCCACAGGTCTTTTGACTGTGCTATTGATCTTGTCCCCGGAGCAACTCTACCCAGGGGTCGTACCTACCCTCTGTCCATCCCAGAGACCCAGGCCATGTCGGAGTATGTAGCAGAGAATCTGGAGAGAGGTTTCATCCGGAAATCCTCATCGCCTGCAGGGGCAGGGTTCTTTTTTGTTGCCAAAAAGGATGGTACCTTAAGACCCTGCATCGATTATCGGGGTTTAAATGCGGTTACTATTAAAAATCGATACCCCTTACCCTTAATATCTGAGCTATTCGATAGGTTGAAGGGTGCCTCCATTTTCACCAAGTTGGATCTCAGAGGCGCGTACAATCTCATTCGAATACGGGAGGGTGACGAATGGAAGACTGCATTCAACACTAGAGACGGGCATTACAAATATCTGGTGATGCCTTTTGGTCTGTGTAATGCTCCAGCCGTGTTTCAAAACTTTGTCAATGAAATCTTCAGAGATCTGCTGTACCAGTTTGTTGTCATCTATCTGGATGACATTCTGATCTTTTCTGAGAATCTGCTCGTCCACAGAAACCATGTCCGCACTGTACTTCAATGTCTTAGAGAGAACAATCTCTATGTCAAGCTGGAGAAATGTTCCTTTGAATGTTCTGAGGTCCTGTTTTTGGGGTGCTTCGTCTCATGTTCGGGGCTTCGTATGGACCCTGGGAAGGTCTTGGCTATCACCAACTGGCCTCTTCCTGCTAGCCTCAAGGCCACACAGCGCTTTCTTGGCTTCACTAATTATTATAGGCAGTTCATAAGGAATTACTCTTCCATTGCCGCGCCTATTATCGCTTTGACCAAGAAGGGTGTGAATGCCAGAGACTGGCCTCCCGAAGCTGTCTCTGCATTTCACAACCTGAAACAGGCCTTTGTTTCTGGCCCCCTCTTGAGGAGACCAAATCCTGGGAATGCATTTTTTATTGAAGTGGACGCTTCTTCAATGGGGGTGGGAGCTGTGCTTCTTCAAATCTTTGAGAAGAGACGCCAACCATGTGCGTTCTTCTCCAAAAAAAATTCTCAGGCAGAGAGGAATTATGCCATCGGTGATCGGGAACTTCTCGCAATTAAATTGGCGTTAGAGGAGTGGCGTCATCTCTTGGAGGGTTCCCCTCACTCCATAACGATCTTTACCGATCACAAGAATTTACAGTATCTACAGAATGCTAAACGTCTGAATCCTAGACAGGCCAGGTGGAGTCTCTTCTTTGCCCGTTTTAATTTCACGATTACCTACAAACCTGGTTCCTGCAACGGTCGGGCTGATGCGCTCTCTAGGTCATTTGACACTTTGGACGAGGAGTCCGCCCCTGAACCTGACCCGATCATTCCCACCTCATGCATTGTTGCCCACTCTACCACCCTGAAGTCTAAAATTCCGCCTGGTAAGACCTTTGTCCCCACTGAGCTAAGAGCTAAGATCCTTCGTTGGGGACATGATTCCAAGGTGGCAGGGCATTCTGGATTCCTCCGATCCTTCCTACTCATCAGTCGTCACTACTGGTGGCCTAATCTCCGCTCAGACGTCAAAGACTACGTTAAAGCTTGTCATGTCTGTGCTCAGTCCAAATCCTCCACACAAGCTCCTGCTGGTCTCCTCATGCCCTTGCCCATTCCTAAGGAACCCTGGGTCCATATTGCCATGGATTTTATCACCGATCTCCCACTGTCTGAGAATAATACAGTCATTTGGGTGGTAATCGATCGATTCTCCAAGATGGCTCATTTTGTTCCTCTTCCTGGTCTTCCTTCTGCCCCTGCCTTGGTTCCCATTTTCATTCGGGAAATTCTCCGCCTACATGGGGTCCCTTCTCATATTGTTTCCGACAGGGGAGTCCAATTCACGTCTCGTTTTTGGAGAGCCTTTTGCAAATCCCTCAATATTGTCTTGGATTTTTCTTCTTCTTACCATCCCCAATCCAATGGACAGACTGAGAGGGTTAATCAGGAGTTAGAGGTCTTTCTTCGCACCTTTGTGTCTTCTCACCATGACGATTGGTCCTCTCTACTCCCGTGGGCAGAATTCTCCCATAACAATCATGTGAATACCAGTTCACAGAAGACACCCTTTTTCACAGTTTATGGAAAACACCCTCAACTTCCTCTTCCCATGATCTGTTCTCCAGACATTCCAGCTTTGGCTTCGGTTCAGGAGTCTCTCAATTCCGTTTGGGGTCACGTTCATGATTCCCTCCGGGCAGCTGCTGAAAAATTCAAAGGCTTTGCCGACCGCCGCAGGCGTAAACCGCCTTCTCTTCAGCCAGGGGACAAAGTCTGGCTCTCTACCAGGAACATCAAGCTCCGAGTTCCTTCTCTGAAGTTTGCTCCACGATTCATCGGTCCATACACGGTAACTGCTAAACTGAATCCGGTTTGTTTCAAACTCCAGATTCCTAAGAGCCTTAAAATCACTAACTCCTTTCATGTTGCTCTTCTAAAGCCTTTAGTCCTCAAAAAATTCTCTCGTCCTCTCCCTACCGTGGCGCCTGTCTCTGAGGATAATCAGGAGTACGAGATCAGTCAAATTCTGGACTCCCGACTCTGTAAAGGCGTTCTTCAGTACCTCGTTCATTGGAAAGGGTTTGGTCCTGAGGAGAGGTCTTGGATCACTGCATCTGAGGTCTTTGCACCTCGTCTGTTAAAGGAGTTTCATCTGAAGTTTCCCTCTAAACCTGGGCCCAGGCGGGGAAGGGGGAGGCCTCGTAAGAGGGAGGGTACTGTCATGGATATGCATTAATGTCTGTCTGCCATCTTACCTTCCTCCTCATGTGTTCATCTAGAGACCAGACCTCCTTCACCTGGCTTCCTTTATAATCTCCTCCCAGCCTGACTCTACCCCAGGCCCTATCACTGAACACTATATTAACCTGTGCACTGCAAGCCTGCTTTGCTGATCAACGTGTTTGTTAGGCATTGTGTGTTTGGGTTCCTGCCTGCCGTGTGCTACGTCTGTCTCTCTGTTACGTTATTAGCTTGTCCCCGACTATCCCTGTCTGCTCGTGACCCTTGACCTTCGGCTCGTTCTTCGTTATCCTTGTCTGCTTGTGGCCCCTGACCTTCAGCTTGTTATTCGGTTCTCTCTATCGTGTGCTGCTGCTTCCCCTCTTTTCCCCTTATCCTACGGGGCGTGAGCTAGGAAACTCCAGGGGCCGCGACCTGGTCCCAGCCTGCAGCGTAACATCCTCACCACTAGAGGCCCTGGAGAAGACCAGCTGGGTCTTAGACTCCGCGCCCTGGGGAATCTTGGCTCTCGCTTCCGTTGGGATCCCGGTTGTGCTCCTCTGGTCCCGCTTTCCACAACCACCCAGTTTCCTATCCGCAGAAGCCAGCCATAGGGTTCACTACCTCGCGGTGCACTCCTGTCCCCCTACGGTGTGCATCTGTCACCTGGCCACAGGTGACCCTGACAGGTTGCAGTGTTGTGGCACCACCACCAGTGGCTAAGGCCCAATTTTTCTGCCCCTGTTTAACAGGGGCACGTAATTAAAATTTTTGCTGTAATATTTTGCAGCAGGGCTCGTTCCTGCGCTCAACTAAAGTATCTGTGAGGGGTTTCAGTGTTGTGGCACCACCACCAGTGCCTGAGGCCCAATTTATCTGCCCCTTTTTAACAGGGGTGTGTAAATAATTTTTTTGCTGTAATTTTTTGCAGCAGGGCTCGTTTCTGTGCTCAACTAGAGTATCTGTGAGGGGTTGCAGTGTTGTGGCACCACCACCAGTGGCTAAGGCCCAATTTTTCTGCCCCTGTTTAACAGGGGCACGTAATTACAATTTTTGCTGTAATATTTTGCAGCAGGGCCCGTTTCTGCGCTCAACAAGAGTATCTGTGAGGCTTTACAGTGTTGTGCCACCACCACCACCACCACCACTGCCTAAGGCCCAATTTTTCTGCCCCTGTTCAACAGGGGCATGTGATTACAATTCTTGATATAATATTTCACAGCAGGGCCCGTTCAAGTGCCCACCAACAGTAACTGTGAGGGCTTACAGTGTTCTGGTACCACCAACACCTAAGGCCCAATTTTCTGCAGAGTATTTAGGGCAGGCCGTATAGTATATACAGGCGGTCCCCTACTTTCAAACATCCGACTTACAAACGACTCCTACTTACAAACGGAGGGAGACAACAGGAAGTGAGGGGAAATCTACCTCTAGGAAGGGAAATTCTCTCCTGTAAGAGTTAATATGGGAAAAAGGTGTCTCCACTGATGCTTTATCACCAATCCTTGTTTCCCTAAAAAAAACTAATTTTCAAAGTCCAATTGTCATTGGGACAGAAAGTGAGGTGAAATCTTCTGAACAGGTGCACAGACAGCAAAACAAATGTTACAGGGGTTATGATAACCCTTCCCTATGTTATCCAAAAAGCTTAAAAATCGTTTTTTTTTGCTGGCGCTACACTTACAAAATGTACCTGTTCAAAAATTACAAACAGATTCAACTTAAGAACAAACCCTGTCTTGTTTGGACCGCCTGTATACTGCTGTTCAGAGTATATAGGGCCGGGGGGCCCCACGCCTTTTCTTTTTTTAATTTGGGTGCGGGGTTCCCCTTAATATCCATACAAGACCCAAATAGCCTGGTAATGAGCTGGGGGGGGAGGGGGGGACCCATGCCGTTTTTCTCAATAATTTTCATCTATATTGCCGGGACCTAAAATTACATTTAAAGTTTTAAATGACTTTTTTTCCTTTAGAAATTTAATTTTGTGCAGGGAATGTTCTAAACACTTTACAGGCATACTATAGACACCCCCAGGTACGATATTTAAAGGAATATTTCACTTTTATTTTTTTCACTTTAAGCATTATTAAAATCACTGCTTCCGAAAAAACTTCAGTTTTTAAAACTTTATTTTGCATTGATACATGTCCCCTGGGGCAGGACACGGGTCCCCAAACACTTTTTAGGACAATAACTTACATATTGGCCTTTAAAATTCGCACTTTTGATTCTTGACGTTCGAGTCCCATAGACTTTAATGGTGTTCGAAGGTTCCCACGAACTTTCGGTCCATTCGCATTTTCTGCTGCAAACCGAACCGGGGGGTGTTCGGCTCATCCCTACCTATCACAATTTTGAAGGCCCTGAAGCACCAGGACAATGGAATTGCCCACAAAATGACCTGATTTTGGAAAACAAACACCCCAACGTATAATATATGAGGCATAATGAGTCTTTTGAACGTTTTTTTTTGTTTTTGGAAAATGTGGAAAAAAAATTAAAACGCATTTGTTTTTACACAAAGTTGTCCATTTATAAGATATTTCCAACACATAGCAAATACATAGCAAAAATGACACCCCAAAATACATTCTGCTACTCCTCCTGAGTATGGCAATACCACATGTGTGAGACTTTTACACAGCCTGGCCATATACAAATGCCCAACATTGAAGTGGCACCTTCAGACGTTCTACGAGCATAAATTGCACATCTCATTTCTCAACCACCTATTACACTTTTGACGGCCCTGGAGCACCAGGACAATGGAATTGCCCACAAAATGACCCCATTTTGGAAAACAAACACCCCAACGTATAATATATGAGGCATAATGAGTCTTTTAAAAAGTTCATTTTTTTAAGTTTTTGGAAAATGTGGAAAAAAAATGAAAACACATTTTTTTTTACACAAACTTGTCAATTTATAAGATATTTCCAACACATAGCAAATACATAGCAACAATTACACCCCACAATACATTCTGCTACTCCTCCTGAGTATGGTGATACCACATGTGTGAGACCATTACACAACTTGGCCACATACAGAGGACCAACATCCAAGTAGCACCATCAGGCGTTCTAGGAGCATACATTAACATATATCATTTCCTGGCAACCTATCATTTTTGAAGGCCCTTCATATTTTTAACATATAGTGTGTACATACCAAAAAAAAATCTATTGAGGAAAGGGTAAAAAAAAAAAAGTATTACCTGTGCTTTGAGTAGTGTCCACAGAAGATGTCGCATTTTAGTGTTTTACAATAAACAAACCAACCAGGTTTTACCTATGGAGTACATTGTATGTCGTTTTTCTGAGATACATTGTTACCTTTGAGCCATCATCCGGCTGGTGGAGAAGGATTGATCAGCTGTGACCCCACACGGATGTACCTGCTGGTGGAGTGACCAGATTACTCATTGGAATCACCGCGAGGAAAAGACCTTGGCTGGGTGTAAGCTACAGACTATACTGGTCTGTGCAGCTGGTAAGCGCACACTTCTTTCGGTGGTGGATTCATGGTGTTTTGAGAGTCACATGAAGTTTGATACATGCACATATTGATTCACTTTCCTATTTGAACTTTTTCCTGCAAACAAATTTGCATCTCGGATCCACCTGGATTTCTTTCTTACAAAAGACCTTGTGCCTTGGATATAATTTTTTGCAGAATTTTTACACAGGATTATATATTACATATTTTTATATGTGTGGAATCACCCATATTTCACTATTTTGGACTCCTTTTTTTCACAGGTTTATTTTATAATATCACATATTTATGTGAGGGGATTTAACTATTTATTTATCCATTAATTTATTTTTGTGTTAGGTATTCACCATTCACTCATTTATTAATTAATTAGAGCGCAACCATTACTTATTTCCTACCAACTCTATATTATTGATCTTATTACATCTACCATCATTGTTGCGAAACAACCTACACTTGATTTACTTTAATTAATTACTGTAAAAAAATATATGTATATATATATCTCTATCTATATATCTCTATCTATATATATATATATATATATATATATATATATATATATATATATATATATATACTGTATATATATATATATATAAATAAGAGTATAGCATCAGGTCAATTAAACTCTTGGGATATTGATCTAGTCAGTTAAGTAGCAGAAGGGGTTGTTAATCAGTTTCAGCTGCTTTGGTGTTAGTGAAATTAACAACAGGTGCACTAGATGGGCAACAATGAGACGACCTCCAAAACAGGAATGGTTTTACAGGTGGAGGCATGTTGTTTCCCTACTCATCTTTTCTGACTAGTTTTGCATTTTGCTAAGGTCAGTGTCACTACTGGTAGCAAAAGGCGATACTTGGACCCTATAAAGGTTGCACAGGCAATCCAACTCCTCCAGGATGGCACATCAATACGTGTCATTGCCAGAAGGCTTGCTGTGTCTCCCAGCACAGTCTCAAGAGCATGAAGGAAAATCCAGGAGACAGGCAGTTACTCTAGGAGAGCTGGACAGAGCCGTAGAAGGTCCTTAACCCTTCATCAGGACCGGTATCTGCTCCTTTGTGCAAGGAGGAACAGGATGAGCACTGCCAGAGCCCTACAAAATGACCTCCAGTAGGCCACTGGTGTGAATGTCTCTGACCAAACAATCAGAAACAGACTTCATGGGGGTGGCCTGAGGGCATGAAGTCCTCTAGTGTGCTCTGTGCTCACTGCCGGACACTGTGGAGCTCGATTGGCATTTTCCATTGAACACCAGAATTGGCAGGTCCGCCACTGGTGCCCCATGCTTTTCAGAGATGAGGGCAGGTTCACCCTGAGCATATGTGACAGATGTGAAAGGGTCTGGAGAAGCCGTGGAGAACTTTATGCTGCCTGTAACATCGTTCAGTATGACCGGTTTGGTGGTGGGTCAGTGATGGTCTGGGGAGGCATATCCATTTTGAGTTGTTGCAATGACATTTCAGCAAAATGGACTAGCTTACTGCATAATTTTTTCACTTTGATTTTTGGGGTGTCTTTGAATTCAGCCCTCTGTAGGTGGATAATTTTAATTTCCATCAAATGATGTGCCATCCTTTCATTCCTAACACATTACCCAGTCCATATCAGTATAGATATCCAGCATGAGATTTTTGCCCGTTGAGATCTGATTTGTTTTCAAAGTGTTCCTTTAATTTTTTTTGAGCAGTGTATATTTGTATATATATATATATATATATATATATATATATATATATATATATATATATATATTGTGACAGCAGGAAGGTAAAGTCACCTGGTTGCATCCAGGGGGGTAGATATATTTCTCCCAGATTCAGGCTTTATGCTGACTTATACAACTAGGGTGGAGAGTTGTATAAGCCCAGCTGAGGCTAGTAGGCTCATGGATGACTCATACCTCTAGGGAGAGGGCTGGGCGTCGTGCAGGCAGGGAGTTGATGAGACCAGCTGAAGCCTGTCAGTTCGTTTAAGGCCTCTATAAAAACTCCCAGATTCATTAGGTGTTTGCTCATGCCTGGACCCAGACCTGTGTGGACTGTCTAGGGAGAGTGAACCCCTGTGCGGTGAGGCAAAGCCTGTGTGGCTATTTGTTTGGACTTTTACTAAACCAGGGACTTAGGGACTAGGACAGCACCAGGCTGATCCCAGTTGTTAGTTTAGGAAACCTGCATGTTTAGTCAGAGGTCAAACTGACCAGGATTTATTTTGTTTATGTTTCTTTTTGGCTTTGCTGTGTTTTTGTCACTGTACATAGAGAAATAAACCGCACCTTTTGATTTTGAAAACCACAACCTCCGTCTGCTGGCCCTGTTTTTGTGTGGGGAGCCCAACCAGGGGGTCACACACACCCGCTACTGAGTTAACCCCCTCACAGTTGGTGGAGAACCAGTGGCAGTTTTTTTTAAGCCAGCATGGAGGAGATACTGAAACAGCTGGCTCTAGCAAATGCCAATCAACAGCAGACAAATGCAGGTTTGCAAAGGAGCCTTGCAGCCCAGCAGCAAGCTCATCAACAAGCCCAGCAGCAATCTGAGGCCCGCTTCATAGACCTGTTACAGAAGCAAGAGCAGAGACTACAACAAATGGAAGCAGTAATGCAGCAACGTCCGCAGACCAGTGAGGAAAGCCGTCCCACTAATACCGCGTCCTTTGGGGTGAGTCGTTTATTGACAAAAATGACTGGAGAGGATGATCCAGAGGTATTTTTGACCACATTTGAAAGGACTGCTGAAAGAGAAAAGTGGCCTGAGGAGCAGTGGGCTGGACTGGTGGCTCCTCTGTTAACTGGTGAATCGCAGAAGGCTTACTATGACCTAGAGCCTGACCAAGCAAAAGACTATGTGATGCTAAAAGCTGAAATATTGGCAAGGCTGGGTGTCACCCTGGCTGTCCGGGCTCAGCGTGTGCATAACTGGACTTTCCAGCTTGGAAAACCCCCCAGGTCTCAAATGTATGATCTCATTCACCTGAGCAGGAAGTGGCTACAGCCAGAGACTTTGTCTGCACCAGAGATTGTGGAACGTGTTGTAATGGATCGGTTTTTGAGAGCTCTTCCTACTGCCATCCAAAAGTGGGTAAGCCATGGAGACCCAGAGACGGCCGGTGGTCTTGTGGATCGTGTAGAGAAATACTTGGCTACAGAGAACCTGACGGCCTCTTCCAGAGACTCTCGGACTTTCCACCCTAAGACCAGACCATCCCCAGGGGCGGATAAGAGGATTCCAAGGGGTGAGGGTGGAGAGAGTGAGAGGGTGGGAGCTCTACCCAAAGTTTGGCGAGAACAGCCTGGGAAGTCAGGGGCTCAAGAGGCAGCCAAAAGGATTGTTTGCTACCGCTGCCGGCAAGCGGGACATATTGCAGCAAATTGCCCGGTTGTGGAGGAACCCATGCAATGTGACTTTCTGACGGACAGACGTCAGTCGCTGTGTGCGACAGTCGCATGCACTGCCATTCGGGGAACTGAGAAACATTTATGAAAAATGTGTATTAATGGTAGAAATGTTGTGGTATTACTGGATTCAGGTAGCCTTGTGACCCTGATAAAGGCTGAATTAGTTAAAACAGAGGTCTCTGGGAATAGCAAGGTAGCTGTTATTTGTGTGCATGGGGACACCCAAGAGTATCCAGTGACTACAGTGTGTTTCGAGACCCCCAAAGGTACCCTCTCTCATCCAGTGGGGTTAGTATCTCAATTACCGCATGATGCCATTGTGGGAAGAGATTTTCCGAAGTTCTGGGAACTGTGGGATGATCCTGAGCCCCCCACTGGTGCCCCTATGTACCAGGAATGTGATAGCCAGAACTCCTCTGAGAGTGGTGAGGACTCTCCAGAATTTCCCTTGTCAGTATTGGCAGGGGAGACTCAAGAAACTGGAGAGGAGCCCACCTCCTCAGACGAAAACCTACCGTCTGTGGAGTTTTCTGATCTGGAGGTTCACAGGGAAAATTTTGCCACAGAACAGTTAAAAGACCCCGCCCTAATAAAGGCACGGGAAAACGTAGTGGAAATAGATGGCGAGTTAGTGAACCCAGATAATACCTGCACTTACCCATACTTCAGCGTAGAGAAGGACCTACTGTATCGGGTGGCAAAAAGGGCAGAAGAAACCGTTGAGCAGCTTGTGGTGCCCAAACCTTACAGGAAGTTGGTGTTGGAGTTGGCCCATGGGCACATTCTTGGAGGTCATCTGGGGACAGAGAAAACCCGAGAGAGGGTATTACAGAGATTCTATTGGCCTGGGGTGATGAAGGACATAGAAAATTATTGTTCCTCCTGCCCTGTGTGTCAGAGGTCGGCCCCGATGCCACATTTCCGTAGCCCGCTGGTCCCTCTACCCATCATTGAGGTCCCGTTTGAGAGAATCGCAATGGATTTGGTAGGTCCTATAATCAAGTCCGCTAGGGGGCACCAGTACATATTGGTTATAATGGACTATGCCACCCGTTATCCAGAAGCGATCCCTCTCAGAAATACCTCGGCCAAAACCATAGCCAAAGAGCTATCTCTTGTTTTTAGCCGGGTGGGTATTTGTAAAGAACTGCTTACGGACCAAGGTACACCCTTTATGTCCCGGGTTATGAAAGAGCTGTGTAAATTGTTCAAAGTGACGCAATTGCGTACATCTGTGTATCACCCCCAAACCGATGGGCTGGTTGAAAGATTCAACAAAACCCTAAAACAAATGTTGAAGAAAGTGGTGGATAGAGATGGAAAGGATTGGGACTGTCTACTTCCTTATTTGATGTTTGCTATTAGGGAGGTGCCCCAATCCTCTACGGGATTCTCCCCCTTTGAGTTACTGTATGGGAGACACCCAAGAGGGCTGTTGGATATTGCCAAGGAAACTTGGGAAAGTGAGAGTTCTCCCCACAGGAGTGTGATTGAGCATGTCGCCCTGATGCAAGATCGAATTGCACAGGTAATGCCCATCGTGAAGGAACATTTGGCCCAAGCGCAGTTGGCACAGCAGAGAGTGTACAACCGTGGAGCAAAGACCCGTACCTTTTCCCCGGGGGATAGGATATTGGTACTTGTCCCTACGGTTGAAAGTAAATTCCTTGCCAAATGGCAAGGCCCCTACGAGATAATGGAAAAAGTGAGCGAAGTGAATTACAAGGTCAGACAACCAGGAAGGCGAAAGCCCGATCAGATATATCACGTTAATCTGTTGAAAGCCTGGAGGGATAGAGAGTCCCTAGTCGCAGAAACTTGGTCACCAGCTCAAACTGGTTGCGTGATTCCGGAGGTTGGAATAGCAGCCACCTTGTCACAACCCCAACAACAGGAGGTTAAGGAGTTTGTGCTTCGCAACAAGGAGGTGTTCTCTGAGCTGCCGGGACAAACATCTGGGGTAGAGCATGATATTATTACCCCGCCCGGTGAAAGGGTGAAGTTAAAACCCTATCGGATCCCAGAGGCCCGACGGGAGGCAATACGGGAGGAAGTACAGAAAATGCTGAACTTAGGGGTGATAGAGGAGTCCCAAAGTGATTGGTCTAGTCCCATTGTGTTGGTGCCTAAACCGTATGGGAGCTGGCGATTTTGTAACGATTTTCGTCAGTTGAACAAAGTTACAAAATTTGACACCTACCCCATGCCACGTATAGATGAGTTGATCGACCGGCTGGGAACAGCCCGATACATGACGACTCTTGACCTCACAAAAGGGTATTGGCAAATTCCCCTGGCCAAGTCGGCCATAGAGAAAACCGCATTTGTAACCCCAGACGGGGCGTTCCAATATAAGAGAATGCCGTTCGGGTTACAGAATGCGCCGGCCACATTCCAGCGGAAAATGGACCAGATACTGAGGCCCCATCGGAAGTATGCTGCGGCTTACCTGGATGACGTAATTGTCCATAGCACAGATTGGGCCTCACATCTGCCAAAAGTGCAAGCAGTCCTAGACTCTATCCGGGAAGCGGGGTTTACGGCTAACCCCAAGAAGTGTACCATTGGGCAGGAGGAGGCCAAATATCTTGGGTACACCATTGGCAGGGGAGTGATAAAACCCCAACTCAACAAAGTCGAGGCCATCCAGAGTTGGCCACGTCCCAACAGCAAGAAGCAGGTACGGGCCTTTCTGGGAATCGCGGGTTATTATCGGCGCTTCATTCCCCACTTTGCTTCTAAGGCTGTGCCCCTAACCAACCTGACGAAAGGGAAAGGGTCGGTCATGATTAAATGGACCCCCGAGGCTGAGGCAGCATTCCAATTCTTGAAACAAGCCTTATGTAGCCAGCCAGTGTTGTACTCACCCGACTTCTCTAAAGACTTTGTCGTACAAAGTGATGCGTCAGATGTGGGGTTAGGAGCAGTATTGTCCCAGGTCTGGAACGGGGAAGAGCACCCAGTCATTTACCTCAGCAGGAAGTTGAAGTCCCATGAGGTAAATTACGCCACGGTTGAAAAGGAGTGTTTAGCGGTGAAGTGGGCTCTAGATTCCCTTCGGTACTATCTGCTAGGTAGGCACTTTGACATGGTTACGGATCACGCTCCGTTAAAGTGGATGGCTCAAAACAAGGAGACAAATAGAAGAGTGAATAGGTGGTTCCTGGCCCTACAGGAATTCAACTTCACAGTAAAGCATCGCCCTGGCGTTCAAATGGGGAATGTGGATGCTTTGTCTCGAGTACATGAATGCCTGATTGCTGGTGTTCCAACCCCAAGGTTAAAACAAGAGGGGGGGGGGGTATGTGACAGCAGGAAGGTAAAGTCACCTGGTTGCATCCAGGGGGGTAGATATATTTCTCCCAGATTCAGGCTTTATGCTGACTTATACAACTAGGGTGGAGAGTTGTATAAGCCCAGCTGAGGCTAGTAGGCTCATGGATGACTCATACCTCTAGGGAGAGGGCTGGGCGTCGTGCAGGCAGGGTGTGGATGAGACCAGCTGAAGCCTGTCAGTTCGTTTAAGGCCTCTATAAAAACTCCCAGATTCATTAGGTGTTTGCTCATGCCTGGACCCAGACCTGTGTGGACTGTCTAGGGAGAGTGAACCCCTGTGCGGTGAGGCAAAGCCTGTGTGGCTATTTGTTTGGACTTTTACTAAACCAGGGACTTAGGGACTAGGACAGCACCAGGCTGATCCCAGTTGTTAGTTTAGGAAACCTGCATGTTTAGTCAGAGGTCAAACTGACCAGGATTTATTTTGTTTATGTTTCTTTTTGGCTTTGCTGTGTTTTTGTCACTGTACATAGAGAAATAAACCGCACCTTTTGATTTTGAAAACCACAACCTCCGTCTGCTGGCCCTGTTTTTGTGTGGGGAGCCCAACCAGGGGGTCACACACACCCGCTACTGAGTTAACCCCCTCACAATATATATAATGAGAAAATATTAAAATAAGGAAAAAAAAAAGAAAAAAGGAAAACAAATAAAATGTAGGGAAAAAATAAATAAAATAAAGATAAATAAAAATAAATATAAATAAAAATACTGTAAATATAAATGAAAAAAATATATATTTATTTTGATTATTTGTATTTATTTTTATTTTATTTCTATTTCTATTTTGCATAGCATTCACCTAAAACTCACCTGGATAGAGTTATTTTCTATACTGTGACAGGCAGGCCGGTGATTGTGCTAGCTGCAGACAGTCAGTGTTTCAATTAGTGTACTACTGTGTGCTTTGCATAGCATTCACCTAAAGCTCACCTGGATGCAGTTATTCTCTATACTATGACAGGCAGGCCGGTGATTGTGCTAGCTGCAGACAGTCAGTGTTTCACTTAGTGTACTACTGTGTGCTTTGCATAGCATTCACCTAAAGCTCACCTGGATACAGTTATTCTCTATACTGTGACAGGCAGGCCGGTGATTGTGTTAGCTGCAGACAGTCAGTGTTTCACTTAGTGTACTACTGTGTGTTTTGTTTGCATAGCATCCACCTAAAGCTCACCTGGATACAGTTTCTCTCTATACTGTGACAGGCAGGCCGGTGATTGTGCTAGCTGCAGACAGTCAGTGTTTCACTTAGTGTACTACTGTGTGCTTTGCATAGCATTCACCTAAAGCTCACCTGGATACAGTTATTCTCTATACTGTGACAGGCAGGCCGGTGATTGTGCTAGCTGCAGACAGTCAGTGTTTCACTTAGTGTACTACTGTATGCTTTGCATAGCATTCACCTAAAGCTCACCTGAATACAGTTAGTGACTAATACTATTATAGTGGTGTTCTCATAATAAAACCACAAGCAGAGAGCTGCAAGTATTTTCAGTGTACTGTGTCCTCTGTACAGTTTTCACCTAAAACTAACTGAAAACAATTGCTGCTTTTCCCATACTAACACCACAGCAGGCCATTAGTATGTCTGGAAGGCAAACAATGAGAGGCAGACAGTCTCGAGGCAATAAAAGAGGGCAAGCACGCTCTGTGTCTAGAGGCAACAGTGATGCTGGTCGTGGACACGGTGCATTCTCATCAGCACGTGGCCGTGGGAAACGCTTGTCCTTCTTTTCGGCAGCTGGCCATGTTGAGCCGCAACATGCCGAAGACTTGGTAGAGTGGATGACCAAGCCGCCCTCCTCCTCCTCATCCTTTCTCACCCAGGCTCAGGGTACTTTGTCTGGCAAAGCAGCTGCCAAAGCGGCCTCTTCCCTCGGCTCAGTGGCATCAGTCACTCCTTCCCTAGCCCCACCATGTCCTCCTGAGGAGTCCCCCGAACTGTTTGACCACAGTGTTGGATACATGCTCCAGGAGGATGCCCAGCGTTTTGAAGGCTCCGATGATGGAACCCAGCTGGAGGAAGGCAGTAACGTGAGCTCAGAGAGAGGGGGTAGTAACGTGAGCCCAGAGAGAGGGGGTGCTATCTGGCAGTCATGTTCCCCCAGCTGCAGCATACTTCCAGATTGGCTCCAGTGATGAGGAGGGAGGGGATGATGAGGTCACTGACTCCACGTGGGTGCCTGATAGGTGAGAGGAGGAGGAAGAGGAGGAGGAGGGGGCCAGCTTAAGGGCAGCATACCGACTGCATCACACCGCAGAGCTCCGCATGTGCAGGGCGCTGCTGTCTCTGCGCGTTATTCCAAAAGTTCTTTGGTGTGGGCCTTTTTTTCAGACGTGTGCAACAGATCGCACCATTGCCATTTGCAACATATGTCTAAAGTGTATCTCGTATGGCCAAAACATCAGCCGCTTGGGCACCACGTGCTTGACCAGACATATGTCGACCTGCCATGCAGTCCATTGGCAAGCACACCTAAAAGACCCATACCAAAGAACAAGGTGGACCTCTCCTTGCTCCTCATCAGCTGGGATCTCCAACCCCACTATACCTTCAGTCCTCTCTGAAACCTGCACTGAGAGGAATGAAGGTGTAGAATTAGGTGTGTCACAGCCAAGTACTTGTGGGCAATCTGCTATCGGTACACCGACGTCCGATTGTACCAGGAAAATTTCCCTGCCCCAGCTGCTGCACCGCCGCAAGAAGTTCACTCCCAGGTATCCACATTCCCAGCGGTTGAATGCTAGCTTGGCTAAATTGCTAGCACTTCAACTGCTGCCCTTTCAGTTGGTAGACTCTGCCCCCTTCCGTGGAGTTTGTGGAATGTACAGTTCCTCAGTGGCAGGTTCCCAAACGCCACTTTTTCTCACGGAATGCAATTCCGGCTCTCTACCCGCATGTGGAAGTCAATGTCTTGGCCTCGCTGGACAGAGCGGTCAGCGGTAAGGTGCATATTACCGCTGACTCATGGTCCAGCAGGCATGGACAGGGACGTTACCTATCTTTCACGGCGCATTGGGTGACTCTGCTGGCAGCTGGGAAGGATGCAGGACAAGGTGCAGTAGTGTTGGAGGTTGTTCCACCACCACGCCTCCAAAATGTTACTACTGGTGATTCTGACACACCTCTCTCCTCCACCCCCTCCTCTTCTTCTTCCTCCATGGCCTCTTCCTGTGCTGATTTGTCCTCGGAACCAGCGGTGCTCCGTAGGCGTTCAAGGGGTTACGCCAGTACGCAGGCAAAAAGATGCCATGCGGTGCTTGAGCTGGTGTGTTTGGGGGACAGGAGCCATACTGTGGCAGAGCTTCTGTCAGCTCTGCAGGGGCAGGCTCAGAGGTGGTTGACGCCACGCCAGCTTAAACCAGGAAAGGTGGTTTCCGACAATGGCACCAACCTCCTCTCCGCCCTCCAACAGGGACAACTGACCCATGTGCCCTGTTTGGCTCATGTCCTTAACTTGGTGGTGCAGCGGTTCTTGGGCAGGTACCCGGGCTTACAGGAGGTCCTGAATCAGGCCAGGAAACTCTGTGGGCATTTCCACCGGTCATATAATGCCAGTGCTCGGCTGGCTGAGCTGCAAAAGGATTACAACCTGCCCAAGAACCGCCTAATCTGTGACATGCCCACCAGGTGGAACTCTATGTTGGCCATGCTGCAGTGGCTGCACACGCAGCAGAGGGCCATCAATGAGTATATGTTATAATATGGCACCAGGACAGGGTCAGGGGAGCTTAGATTTTTTCCCCACGCCAGTGGGCCATGATCAGGGATGCATGCACTGTCCTGGCGCCATTTGAGGAGGCCACTAGGATGGTGAGCAGTGACAGTGCATGCATCAGTGACACTGTCCCTCTTTTCCACCTGTTGGAGCACACGCTGCGTGGAATAATGGACAGGGCACTTGAGGCAGAACAGAGGCAGGAAGAGGAGGACTTCCTTACCTCTCAAGGCCCCCTTTATCCAGACAGTGTTCCTGCTGGACCGGCTATCACACAGGAAGAGGAGGAGGAGGATTGTGTCAGCATGGAGGTGGAGACTAGCACTCAGCATCAGCAGCAGTCTTCAAGGGATCAATTACAGTCCCAAGACACCCATGGACTTGTACGTGGCTGGGAAGAGGTGGCTGCGGATCATGTCGTCCTCAATGACCCAGAGGACTCGGCACCGAATGCCTCAGCAAACCTACGCTGCATGGCCTTCCTGATCCTGAAAAGCCTGCGTAAGGATCCTCGTATTCGTGCGATCAAGGAGAGGGATCATTACTGGCTGGCAACCCTCCTTGATCCACGTTACAAAGGTATGGTTTCGGACCTTATCTTGCCATTGCAGAGGGAGCAGAGGATGAGGCATCTTCGGGAGGCCTTGCAGAAAGGTCTGTGCAATGTGTTCCCAGAGACTGGGAGGTTACAAATTCCTGGTCCTGGACAACGTGTTGCTGAGGCTTCGGTCAGTCAAAGAAGTAGCGGTGGAGAACCGATTTTTCAACCCGGGCACTCCTTCCATAGACTCCAATGTTAAACGGTCATTTCTCAGGTGACTTTGCAGACCCGGTACCGGGTCTCCCATGTTAAACATCAGTCTAGTCATGGGCACAGTGAAGCATGGGCACAGTGAGGCATGGGCACAGTGAGGCAAAGTGAGGCACAGTGAGACATGCAGATGGACACCCTAGGCTTATACTCGAATCAATAAGTTTACCCATTTTTTGGGGGTAAAATTAGGTGCCTCGGCTTATATTCGGGTCGGCTTATACTCGAGTATATACAGTACTTGTTCTGCAGCTGCCGCTGCCTCTCTGAGTCTCTCTCTCAGTTTCTCACATCAGCCGATCAGCGGCGCCGAGAGAGAGACTCGTCTAATGTAGTTACGCGGCGCATTGACACAATACCAGGAGCGGAGGTGGAGGTGGGTGGAGCGTCTTCCCTGCACTCGTTGCTAACGCCTGGGCTGCTTGGCGTCTAGCAATGAGTGACGTCAGTGAGTCACGTCGGGCAGCTCTGCAGGCAGGTGCGATAGCGTGCGGCTCCACAGACGGGTAAGAAAGCGGGCGGCTCCGCTTGCGGCGCGGTTTGTGGGCGGGCGGCGCGGTTCGTGGGCAGACCGTGCTGCTCAGTGTGTTGGCAGCGCAGGTGAGAGTGAGAGAGCAGACTCATCTCTCACAGCCCGTGCCTGCCCTGCATTCCTGCAGTGACTTCCGCCCTCACTGTGCAGGCAGCAGAGAGATTACATTATCTCTCTGCTGCCTGACTCTGGGAGTCTGGGACACAGCTAGAGACAACCAAAACTACACCTTAGCAGGCAAGTTAGTGACAATCCGCAAATTGTGTCAGGTGACGTGGCAAATGACCATCTGCATCTGGTGGCAGGCAAGTGACAATCAGCAAGGTGTGGCAGGTGAGTGGCAAGTGACAATCCGCAAGGTGTGGCTAGTGACAATCCGCAAGGTGTGGCAGGTGATGTGGCAAGTGAAAATCCACAAGGTGTGGCAAGTGACAATCCACAAGATGTGGCAGGTGACATGGCAAGTGACAATCCGCAACGTGTGGCAAGTGACACGCTCAGGGCTCCCACTAATTGCAGGCGACGGTGGCAAGTGACACACTCGGGGCTCCCACTGATTCTGCATTGAACTATTTAATTTTATATTACAATGTAATAATAGAAATAATGGGCTTCAATCATCCTGACACCATAACAACAATGGTGCCGGGATGATTGAAGCGCCGACACCAGCCATTTCCCTGATAATTTTCCCACAAAAAAAACATATTTTTTGGCAGTGACCCTCCCGAGAAAAGACTCTGGATCCGCCCCTGGTGCGGGGTTCCCCTTAATATCCATACAAGACCCAAAGGGTCTGGTAATGGGCTGGGGTGGGAGGTGGGGTGATGGGGTAGCCATGCCATTTTTCTCAATGATTTTCATCCATATTGCCGGGACCAGACATTACATTAAAGCCGCAAGCAGTTTTAAATGGCTTTTTTTCCTTTAGAAATGTCATTTTGTGCAGGGACAGTTCTAAACACGGGAAAAAAGGGGGCCACTTCACAGGCATACTTTAGACACCCCACAGGTACGATATTTAAAGGAATATTTGACTTTTTTTTCACTTTATGCATCATTAAAATCACTGCTCCCGAAAAAACGACAGTTTTAAAAAATTATTTTTACATTGATACATGTCCCCTGGGGCAGGACCCGGGTCCCCAAACACTTTTTAGGACAATAACATGCATATTAGCTGTTATAATTAGCACTTTAGATTTCAAACGTTCATGTCCATTGTATTTAATAGGGTTCTAAAGTTCGTGCAAACTTTCGGCCCGTTCGAAGGTTCTTCTGCGAACCGAACGGGGGGGAGTTCGGCTCATCCCTACTCACCAACTAAGAATTAGCATTGGTTTGCGCAGCAAATTAGTAATGCAGAACAAATTGTACTACATGTCCTTTTCACATATACCTGAACTGAAGTCTTCCAAGAAGGGCCTATAACTCAAAACAGTGTTGAGTCCAGGTGGAAAAGTGGCCCGAAGGTCCATTATCCAGCGGGACTCTTTTTGGAGGAGAATTTTATTCCAGTCCTCCCCTCTGGAATTTGGATGTATTCTGTCAAGAATGACAAAACAGAACTTGGGAACAATACTAGCATGAAAGTCTCTTATATGCCTTCCAAGTGGAAGGTCTGGATTGATTTTGACAATGCTGTTGATATGCCTAAGTGCCCTTTTGCGGAACTCGAGTTTAGTTTTCCTTATGTAGAAACTTGGACATTGACATTTAAAGAGGTAAATGACTCCAGGAGTTTTGCAATTAGCAAAGTGCTGAGACTTAAGTTCTTTTCCATTGGGCAACATAAAGTGTGGCTGTGTGTTCATATAACGGCAGATACTGCAACCTCCACACGTAAAGGTACCCTGTCGTTTGCACGGATCATCTCTGAACGTGCCCCCAAATTCTGTTTGGACTAATTTGTCCTTAAGGGATGTGGCCATTTTGAATGTGACAGTGGGTCGTGTAGACAAGTGGGAATGGATCAGAGGGTCAGATTGCAAAATTCCCCAATGTTTCCCCAAAATTTCTTTAATTTGGTTGTGTTGGTTGCAGAATTTGGTAATTACTCTAGTGTGTTGCTCTTTGTGAGATTTCGTTTTTTGAGGGAAAAGTAACTCAGATCTTGGTCTTTCACATGCTCATCTAAATGCTTTTTTGAGGCATGTATGTGAATACCCCCGTAGAAGTAGACGTTTTCTCAAAGCATCCGCCTCAGTTTTAAAAGACTCGTTGGTTGAGCAGTTTCTTTTGAGCCTTAAATATTGGCTGAATGGGATAGAGTGGATCAAGGACTTAGGGTGGGCACTAGAGGCATGAAAGATGGTGTTTCCAGCAGTGGGCTTTCTGAAAAGCCCACTGGAAAGACGACCATCCTCATGCTTGTAAATTATAACATCCAAGGAAGAAATGTGAGTGGCACTGTAAGACATGGTAAACTGTAAGTTAAAGGCATTTTTGTTAATCTCTGCCATAAAGGCATTAAGAGTGGCAACTGAGCCCTCCCAGATGACAAGCACGTCATCAATATATCGGTACCAACTAGTGATGTTACTCATAAGCGGAACCAAATCATCATAATCAAGTAGAGAACGTTCCCAATCCCCCAGGTACAGGTTTGCATATGATGGGGCGCATGACGTCCCCATAGCAACACCCTGCACCTGGAGGTAGTGGGAATCGTCAAAGGCAAATTAGTCCAATCAGAATTCGTGGGCACGTTCAGAGATGATCCGTGCAAACGACAGGATACCTTTACGTGTGGAGGTTGCAGTATCTGCCGTTATATAAACACACAGCCACACTTTATGTTGCCCAATGGGAAAGAACTTACGGTAAGTCTCACCACTTTGCTAATTGCAAAACTCCCAGAGTCATTTACCTCTTTAAATGCCAATGTACAAGTTTCTACATAGGGAAAACGAAACTCGAGTTCCGCAAAAGGGCGCTTAGGCATATCAACGGCATTGTCAAAATAAATCCAGACCTTCCACTTGGAAGGCATATAAGAGACTTTCATGCTAGTATTGTTCCCAAGTTCTGTTATGTCATTCTTGACAGAATACATCCAAATTCCAGAGGGGGGGACTGGAATAAAATTCTCCTCCAAAAAGAGTCCTGCTGGATAATGGACCTTCGGGCCACTTTTCCACCTGGACTCAACACTGTTTTGAGTTATAGGCCCTTCTTGGAAGGCTTCAGTTCAGGTATATGTGAAAAGGACATGTAGTACAATTTGTTCTGCATTACTGATTTGCTGTGGAAACCAATGCTAATTCTTAGTTGGTGAGTTGTGCCAATTGATGATGTGGGTTTGGATTGCTGTTTCCTCCAGATATGTATGTCTTGCTATACATTAACATCAATGTCTAGTTACCCTCTGTGTATATTCTTGAGATGTACTAATATGTTACTTATTTATTCAACATATTTATGTTTTTTTTTTTTTTCCTCAGTTCCAGTTCTGAGTCGCACTATGTGTTCCATGTTGCCCTGTGCTATCGCATCATCTCAGGAAGTGAAAGATAAATTCCAACTGGCTATTGTGAGACATGAATTTTCACTAACAGACATGCATTCTATATTTATCTATACAATCTTAGCCCTTTTTCTAACCATCATTATACCTATATAGTTATATATACTGATTTGACAACTTCTTTTTAAAAAAATATACATTTTCCCTTCGTTGGCATCTTTGGTGTCACTAAGGTTTTTTTTTTTTCTTTTTGTTATGCCTTGATGTATCTGTCATCCGCATTGGCCCTATTTATTAGCCATCTGCCACCTATGGCTGACATTTGTCCTCTCCCTGACACAGTGTTGTCAGCAGAAAATGACATTCACAGGTTCACGCATGCGCTGCGCTGACTCCACTTGCGTCCATTGCTCTGTGTTACCTGCACGCCGTCATGTTCAATTTGACATGCAGCGTTTCCGACACGCCCATCACTCACGGCTGCCCTATAGTGTGGGGCCGTGCATACGTCGGCGCCTGACATCACCGCGCTACAATGCTTTTTGTTTACTTCTTAAGCCAGCCCCCACCAGGCGCAATGCACGTTCAATCCCTTCCTTCAATGTGCTGCTGGATGATTTCTTTATCATATGTAGCGGCCTCCACTCTCTCCCTCTATGTATCAGTTCTTCTGGCTCTGGTCTAGGGGTACCTCTGAGGAGAGAGTGCGGGGTCACCACGCCAAGCCCCCCTGCAGATGTATGTGCAGTGAGAGACAATCCTCTTTTACCTTCGGGTCGGTGTTCTGCATCTGGAGACCTCCTCCTGGTTTCTCGAACAGTGTCTGCCAGTAAATGAGCCCCACACCACTAAAGTCCAACACTCCTTTATTCTTCTCATGGAAAAGTGAACACAATCAGTTGGACTCCCTCAACGAACAGAACAGACAGGGGGGTGTGGATACGAGTAGGGCCAGGCACAATGAACTCTCCTACTTCCTTCCCAGAAGTAGGTTTCTGCTCCCAATCGAGGAAGACATCCCTCCCGGCAGTCTCTGGAGGCTCACCCGTCACTGGCAATTTGCTGCACCAGGTCTTCAGGTAAGTACCCCCTCCGGTCCCTTACGCCACTGGATTTGAGTACCCACTCCCGGGGTCCCCTAGGAAGTTCCTCCCTCGCGGAGCCTTAATCCGGGACCCTCAGTCCCGGACCGCCATCCAAGTACCTCACCCCAGGCTAAAAGTGCCTGGGATGGAACACGACCTCCGAACGTCCTCCAGGCCTAGGCCGCCTAAAAGACCGCCACAAACCACCACCCTCAGGCTGAAGGTGCCCGGGACTCGACCCCGTGACAAAGATGGCCGTCCCCTTTATACCCTCTTCCAGCAGGCACGACGGGTTCCCCGCCCCACCATACAACCGCTGAGAGAGGCCAAAAAGAGTTACGATGCTGCAATGATGGCTCAACCCTGGGCCCAAAGTGACAGCGCCACCCGGTGGGCCCCAGGGAACCATGCATCACAGTTTCCCCACCAGATTCAAATAGAAAAGCACATACCCGCTACACATACAAACAGATGTCAGCTGCTCCCTCACCATATCATTCATCACTGACAAGTCTGGCGCTGCTTTACTAATTAGTTGCCTCACAGCTGCATTGATATCAGCACACATGCTCAGTACACTTTCTTGGGCTATTTAAATGGAATTCATTCCTCTGACCATTTGCACACTGCAGTCTGCTGCTCCCAACAGGTATGAATGCTTTTCAAACCCCTTCAAACTCATTGACTTCTGATGTAGTTACCCTTTTCCTATGGAACAGCCTGCTTTTTTGGCACATATTATTTTGAATTTTGTTTTGCTGTTTCCTTCCTTTATACTCTGTGAAGATACAACTATGGGTCTCTGCTTATTAGTCTCTATCCTTATGTTCAACTGACTTGTGGTTGCATTTATATACGAAATTATTATACATGGCATGCCCTGTTTGCTATAAAATTGATTCTAACTGCAGTACATTATCATATACATGTGGAGCTATTTAATAGGCAGGGCGGTGAGCCTTGCATATCATTGAATTTGACACATACTGTATGTTATTGTTACTCTTTTTAGAAATTGTCACAAGCCCACTGACGGGGCTCTACCCTTTTCCCTATGGTCTTCAATGACCAGTTATGGACATCGGTAAGATCTTGACATAATTTATTGTTGCAGCCTGACTAAGCGGTCTTTAACTATAAGTCCACTGTTCAGTCAACCTTTGTCCTTATCAGGACATTGTTTGCAGTTTTCCACCTGGACTCAATGGTTGGCATACACATCAGGTTAGAATTGCCCATTCATTGTCTCTATTTGTTTTCTATGCATGCTCTGTCACATGTTTCGCATCATTGTTCATCTTTTTTTTTGCCAATTGTTGTTTACCTTTTGCTTCAATGATGCTCATTTGCCCCTGTTTTGCTTGTTACGACCATGTCTTTGTATATATATTTTTTAGATGCTATTTAAATCTCCAACAAGGACACGCCCCTGATGAAAGGGAACATTCCCTGAAACACGTCGGGATCAACCACAGATTGGAAAAAAATTGTATCTGTATTTCTTGTTTTTATGCACCTTACTATATATGAATTTTATTCTACAGTCAGCTTTGGTCGCCACATGGTTGGCTTCTTTAAATTATCAGATTAAACTACTTTATACTCTAACAATTTCTTGTTTATAATTTTTGTTGCCGTGAAAGTCCAGCCCCTAGTTAGGGGGACACCTTCTTTAAATCTAAGGTGAGTATTTCATAATGAGCTAATATGGTATGCATACTAGCTCATTATGCCTTTGTCTTGCAGTTTTTTTGTTTTTTTTTGTGGGATTACAACCACTTTAATCTCCTTTTTTCAAGAGAGAATAGAATCAGTTCCTCTAATATTCCCTCATAGCTGAGTTCCTCCATGCCTTTATCAGTTTGGTTGCCCTTCTTTGCACTTTCTCCAGTTCCCTGATATCCTTTTTTAGAACTGGTGCCCAAAACTGAACTGCATATTCCAGATGAGGTCTTATTAATGATTTGTACAGGGGCAAAATGATATCTCTCTCTCTGGAGTCCATGCCTCTCTTAAAACAAGAAAGGACCTGTCTAAATAATGTGTCCGGGTTTCAGGACGTCTGAAACCCAGACACATGATTCAAAACCCGGACTGTCCGGGTGAATCCCGGACAGGTGGCAACCCTAGGCAGGTGGCAAGTGGTTAATAAAAGCATTGTCATTTACTTTTTTACTGCGTGAGTAAAGGCTTTGTACCACTTCCTCCTTCGTGCGGTGAATGAGCAGATATCTGGGGGCCCCTTTACCAACCAAGGTACCCTCCCCAGATTGGAGTTATTTGACCTTGTATATGTAGCGGCCTCACCCCTCTCACCCCTTCTTCTTCTCAGCTTGCTGTCTTGTCTAGGGGGATCAGGGAGAAGGGATGTGGTACACTACGGCCTATGTCCTCTAATGTGTAGAGGTGAAAGCCAACACCTGTTTATCTTCGGGCTGTGTGTATAACCCAGAGCCAAGTTGGTTCTGCAGATGACCCCCCATTGCTCCCAGTAACTGGAGTTCCACACCACTGGAAAGGTCTAACTCTTATTTATTCTCTGACAGTAATAAATCGTCCTTTAACAGCAGACAGGTTGTGACCCAAAGAACAGTTCAGTATAGGTGGGGAGTAGGTCGAGGCACAATCCTTGAATACAACTAACCATTGAAGTGTCACCAACGGTTATGGCACACAGCCGCTGCCACCGACCGTGTAGCAAAGGAACAGAATTTACCTTCGCTAAGTGCAGCCCCTGTCAGAGGGAAGACATCCTTCCAAGAGAGTTACCAGAGGCTCCACCGTCACGAGCAATGCTGCACCGGGCTGTTCGGAGGGGTTACGCTCCCTGGCCTCCTCATCTCAGATTCGAGCGCCCAACACCTTAGGGCCCCTCGGAACAGTGAGGCATTGTTGACCCTCGGCTTATACTCGAGTCAGTAAGTTTTCCCAGTTTTTGTGGCAACATTAGGTACCTCGGCTTATACTCGGGTCGGCTTATACTCGAGTATATACGGTAACTGTGAGGGCTCACAGTGTTGTGGCAACACCAACATGTAAGGGGCAAATTTCAGCTGAGTATATACGGCAGGCCCCTACTTTCAAACATCCAACTTACAAACGACTCCTCCTTGCAAACGGAAGGATACAACAGGAAGTGAGAGGAAATCTACCCCTAGGAAGGCAAATTCTCTCCTGTAAGAGTTAATATGGGAAAAAAAGTGTCTCCTCTCCACTGATGCTTTATCACCAATTCTTGTTTCAATAAAAACCCCAAATTTTCAAAAAACATTTGTCATTAGGACGGAAAGTGAGGTGAACTGTTCTGAACAGGTGCACACTGCACAGACAGCAAAACAAATGTTGCAGGGGTGATAACCCTTCCCTATGTTTTCCAAAAAGCTTAAAAATAGATTTTTTGGCTGGAGCTACACTTAAACAATGTACCTGTTCAAAATTACAAACAGATTCTACATAAGAACAAACCTACAGTCCCTGTCTTGTATGCACCGCCTGTATACGGCTGTTCAGAGTATATAGGGCCTTTTTTATTTTGTGTGCGGGGTTCCCCTTAATATCCATACAAGACCCAAAGGGGGGTAATGGGCTGGGGTAGGGGGGGAGGTGATGGGGTAGCTATGCCATTTTTCTTAAAGATTTTCATCCATATTACCGGGACCAGACATTACATTAAAGCCGCAAGCAGTTTTAAATGGCTTTTTTTCCTTTAGAAATTTAATTTTGTGCAGGAACAGTTCTAAACACGGGAAACACATGGCACTTCACAGGCGGCATACTTTAGACACCCCCCAGGTACGATATTTAAAGGAATATTTGACTTTTTTTTTCACTTTATGCATCATTAACCACTTCCCTACCCAGCCATAGACAAATGACATCCACAGATGGGATCTCCCATCCTGGGTGGACGTCATATGACGTCCTCGGCTTTGTAGGGGGATATCTGAATGATGCCTGCAGCTAGAGGCATCATTTAAGGCGGTGCTTGGTTTTCGGGGTCCCGTACGCAGCTAGGCTCCTAAAAAGTCCCACACATGTGGTATCCCCGTACCCCGTAGTGACAACTTTTTGTAATTTTTTTTTTGTCATTATTCAATCACTTGGGACAAAAAAATAGAATATTCAATGGGCTCAACATGCCTCTCAGCATATTCCTTGGGGTGTCTACTTTCCAAAATGGGGTCATTTGGGGTGGGGGGTTGTGCTATTTTGGTATTTTATGGCCTTCGAAACTGTGATAGGTATAGTGAGGGGTGAAATCCAAAATTTGCGCCCTTAGAAATCCCGAAGGCGGTGCTTGGTTTTTGGGGTCCTGTACGCGGCTAGGCTCCTAAAAAGTCCCACACATGTGGTATCCCCGTACTCAGGAGAAGCAGCAAAATGTATTTTGTGGTGCAATTTCACATATAATCATGGCATGTGTGAGCAATATATCATTTAGTGACAACTTTTTGTAATTTTTTTTTTGTCATTATTCAATCACTTGGGACAAAAAAATAAAATATTCAATGGGCTCAACATGCCTCTCAGCAATTTCCTTGGGGTGTCTACTTTCCAAAATGGGGTCATTTGGGGGGGTTTTGTACTGCCCTGCCATTTTAGCACCTCAAGAAATTGTCTTATCCGCTGCTTCAGTATTTAGATTAGCAGCAAGTTAGGGCTAGTGTCAATTAACTTTTATTTACCGTATTTATCGGCGTATAACACACACTTTTTTCCCCTTAAAATCAGGGGAAAATCGTGGGTGCGTGTTATACGCCGATACCCACTGATCCCGGCGATCTCCGCTGACTGAGCGGAGCGCAGCGATCGCCGCCGAGATACACATAGCCGAGTGTACTCGGCTATACTCGGCTTTTCTCGGCTCTGCTCACAGTCACACCCAGTCCCGCCATTGGACCTGTGATATGTCCATCATAGGGCGGGACTCGGCGTGACTGTGAGCGAAGCCGAGAAAAGCCGAGTATAGCCGAGTACACTCGGCTATGTGTATCTCGGCTCCGCCCAGTCCCTGCGTTCTCGGCGGCGTTCGCCCCGCTCCGCCCAGTCTCTGCGGCGATCTCGGCGGCGCCAATTTTGAAAACTGGGGCAAGGCTGCACTGGACACTGGGCAAAGGCTGCACTTAGCAAAGGCTGCACTGGACACTGGGCAAAGCTGCACTGGACACTGGGCAAAGGCTGCACTGGACACTGGGCAAAGGCTGCACTGGACACTGCTGGCAAGGCTGCACTGACAAGGCTGCAACGGACACTGGTAAGGCTGCATTTAAATGTAAGTTTTTTTTTTCCTTAAACTTCCATCCTAAAAGTTTTTTTCCCTAAAATTCCCTCCTAAACTTGGGGTGCGTGTTATACGCCGGTGCGTGTTATACACCGATAAATACGGTACATCAGAACGTCTGCGTTCTCATACAAAAGCATAAGCAAATGTGGGTTATCAGGAGGATATCAAAGAATTCAAAATGATTTCAGAAATGTCATAAAGTGATGTCAAATACAAACACAGCCCAAAGCCTGTTGTCACTGGCCCTTATGGCAGTTCAAAAAAGTGATTACACGAGTGATCAAGTGCATTAACCACTGACAACTTCAAACAACCAATCTATTTTCAGTTTGCGGTAACCAAGTAAAGACAATTTCTGACTGTTTAGGGAAGGAAAAAATATATTTTTGCATTTTATCTTATTAAAAAAAAAAAGTTGGTCTGCTTGCCCCAGATTAACAAAACTGTGTAGTGTAAAATCATTCTTGTCTGAAGCAGCTAATTGCTTTGGTAGGCCCTCACCATAATTATTTGTTAAAGAGAATCTGCACTGTGCTTACTAATGCTAAACCTTGTGTAAGCTTCATTATCAGACAGTTTTGGAGGTTACAAGGGGTTATTGACCTTCCCTCACATGACAGTGTTCAGGCCTGGTGATTGGGTACTCGTAACTAAGCGTTGCATCCTCGGAAAAAAAAAGATCATCAAAACAGTGTGGGTTGTGCCGGCAATGCAGGAAGGGTGAGTATCAGTAAATAGAGGCAAGCCCTGTAAAGGGCCTGTAACAGTTTCTGTTAGTTTAACCACTTAAGCCCCGGACCATTACGCAGCTTAATGACCAGAGGTGTTTTTACAATTTGGCACTGCGCTGCTTTAACTGGAAATTGTGCGGACATGCAATGTTGTACCCAAACGAAATTTGCGTCCTTTTCTTCTCACAAATAGAGCTTTCTTTTAATGGTATTTGATTGCCTCTGCGATTTTTTTATTGTTTTTTGCGATATAAACGAAAATTTTGAAAAAAATATATATTTTCTACTTTTTGTTATAAGAAAAATCGAATAAACTCAATTTTAGTCATACATTTAGGCCAAAATGTACTCAGCCACATGTCTTTAGTAAAAAAAAAATTCAATAAGCGTATATTTATTGGTTTGCGCAAAAGTTATAGCGTCTACAAACTAGGGTACATTTTCTGGAATTTACACAGCTTTTAATTTATGACTGCCTATCTCATTTCTTGAGGTGCTAAAATGGCAGGGCAGTACAAAACCCCCCCAAATTACCCCATTTTGGAAAGTAGACACCCCACGGAAATTGCTGAGAGGCATGTTGAGCCCATTGAATATTTTTTTTTTTTGTTCCAAGTGATTGAATAATGACAAAAAAAAAATTACAAAAAGTTGTCACTAAATGATATATTGCTCACACATGCCATGGTTATATGTCGAATTGCACCCCAAACTACATTTTGCTGCTTCTCCTGAGTACGGGGATACCACATGTGTGGGACTTTCTAGGAGCCTAGCCGCGTACAGGACCCCGAAAACCAAGCACCGCCTTCGGGATTTCTAAGGGTGCAAATTTTTGATTTCACTCCTCACTACCTATCACAGTTTTGAAGGCCATAAAATGCCAAAATAGCACAAACCCCCCCCCCCCCCAAATGACCCCATTTTGGAAAGTAGACACCCCAAGCTATTTGCTGAGAGGCATGGTGAGTATTTTACAGCTCTCATTTGTTTTTGAAAATGAAGAAAGAAAATATATATATATTTTTAAATTTTTTTAATTTTCAAAACGTTGTGACAAAAAGCAAGATCTGCAAAATACTCACCATACCTCTCAGCAAATAGCTTGCGGTGTCTACTTTCCAAAATGGGGTCATTTGGGGGGGGGGGGGTTTGTGCTATTTTGGCATTTTATGGCCTTCAAAACTGTGATAGGTAGTGAGGAGTGAAATCAAAAATTTGCACCCTTAGAAATCCCGAAGGCGGTGCTTGGTTTTTGGGGTCCTGTATAGTGATGAGCCGAACACCCCCGGGTTCGGTTCGCACCAGAACCCGCGAACGGACCGAAAGTTTGCACGAACTTTAGAACCCTATTAAATACAATGGATGCGAACGTTCGAAATCTAAAGTGCTAATTATAACGACTATTATGCATGTTATTGTCCTAAAAAGGGTTTGGGAACCCGGGTTCTGCACCAGGGGACATGTATCAATGCAAAAAGAAGTTTTAAAAACGGCCGTTTTTCGGGAGCAGTCATTTAATGATGCATAAAGTTTAAATATCGTACCTGGGGGGTGTCTAAAGTATGCCTGTGAAGTGCCACGTGTTTCCCGTGTTTAGAACTGTTCCTGCACAAAATTACATTTCTAAAGGAAAAAAAGCCATTTAAAACTGCTTGCGGCTTTAATGTAATGTCTGGTCCCGGTAATATGGATAAAAATCTTTAAGAAAAATGGCATAGCTACCCCATCACCCCCCCCCCTACCCCAGCCCATTACCCCCCTTTGGGTCTTGTATGGATATTAAGGGGAACCCCGCACACAAAATAAAAAAGGCCCTATATACTCTGAACAGCCGTATACAGGCGGTGCATACAAGACAGGGACTGTAGGTTTGTTCTTATGTAGAATCTGTTTGTAATTTTGAACAGGTACATTGTTTAAGTGTAGCTCCAGCCAAAAAATCTATTTTTAAGCTTTTTGGAAAACATAGGGAAGGGTTATCACCCCTGTAACATTTGTTTTGCTGTCTGTGCAGTGTGCACCTGTTCAGAACAGTTCACCTCACTTTCCGTCCTAATAAACAAATGTTTTTTGAAAATTTGGGGTTTTTATTGAAACAAGAATTGGTGATAAAGCATCAGTGAAGAGGAGACACTTTTTTTCCCATATTAACTCTTACAAGAGAGAATTTGCCTTCCTAGGGGTAGATTTCCTCTCACTTCCTGTTGTATCCTTCCGTTTGCAAGGAGGAGTCGTTTGTAAGTTGGATGTTTGAAAGTAGGGGCCTGCCGTATATACTCAGCTGAAATTTGCCCCTTACATGTTGGTGTTGCCACAACACTGTGAGCGCTCACAGTTACCCTTGGTGGGCGCATGAATGGGCCCTGCTGTGAATTATTAGATCAAGAATTGTAATTGCATGCCCCTGTTGAACAGGGGCTGAAAAATTGGGCCTTTGGTGGTGGTGGTGTTGACACAACACTGTAAGGCCTCACAGTTACTCTTGGTGGGTGCAGGAATATGCCCTGCTGTGAATTATTAGATCAAGAATTGTAATTACATGCCCCTGTTAAACAGGGGCAGAAAAATTGGGCCTTAGGCACTGGTGCCACAACACTGCAACCCCTCACAGATACTGTACTTGGAGCACAGCAATGAGCCCTGTTGCAAACTATTGCATCAAAAATTGTAATTACACGCCCCTGTTAAGCAGGGGCTGAAAAATTGGGCCTTAGGCACTGGTGCTGGTGCCACGACACTGCAACCTCTCCCAGATACTCTAGTTGGAGTGCAGGAATGAGCCCTGCTGCAAAGCATTGCATAAAAAATTGTAATAACACGCCCCTGTTAAACAGGGGCTGAAAAATTGGGCTTTAGCCACTGGTGCTGGTGCCACGACACTGCAACCTCTCCCAGATACTCTAGTTGGAGTGCAGGAATGAGCCCTGCTGCAAAGCATTGCATAAAAAATTGTAATTACATGCCCCTGATAAACAGGGGCTGAAAAATTGGGCCTTAGCCACTGGTGGCGGCACCCAGAAACAAAAATGTTCTTCCAAGCTATCATCATCAATCGGATCATTGAGGAGGAGGAGGATAGTCAGTCAACATAACAGGACAGTCTCTCAGCATCAGCATCAGTCTTGAAGGGATGTGAAATTTGAAAATAAATTAGTCTGTTATATCAGCTTCAGGTGTATGGTAGCTGGTGGTGATCCAAGACTGGTTCATCTTTATGAAGGTCAGTCGATCAACCGAGTCGGTGGACAGGCGCACCCTGTGATCCGTGACAAATCCTCCAGCAGCATTGAATGTGCGTTCTGAAAGAACGCTGGATGCAGGGCAGGCCAGTAGCTCAATTGCATACTGTGCAAGCTCTGGCCAGTGATCCATCCTCAAGACCCAGTAAGCCAGAGGATTTTCGGTGGGGAAGGTGTCCAAGTCTGACCTTGCCCCTAGGTATTCCTGCACCATGTATATCAGACACTGGCGATGGTTGCTGGAACCGATCATACCTTGGGGCTGCGGACTAAAGAAATGTCTGAACGCATCGGTCAGACGGCCACCTTCCCCACCGCTCCTTCTTTGACTGACCGAAGCCTCAGCAACTCGTTGTCCAGGACCAGGAGTTTGTAACCTCCCAGTCTCTGGGAACGCGTCGCACAGACCTTTCTGCAAGGCCTCCCGGAGTTGTCTCATCCTCTGCTCCCTCTGCGACGGTAAGATAAGGTCCGCAACCTTACCCTTGTACCGTGGATCAAGGAGAGTGGCCAGCCAGTAATGGTCCCTCTCCTTGATCCGAAGAATACGAAGATCCTTCCGCAGACTTTGCAGGATCAGGGAGGCCAGGCAGCATAGGTTAGCTGAGGCATTCGGTCCGGAGTCCTCTCGGTCACTAAGGACGACATGATCCGCAGCCACCTCCTCCCAGCCACGTACAAGTCCACTGGTTTCTTGGGACTGTAAATCATCCCTAAAAGACTGCTGCTGATGATGCTGAGTGCCAGGCTCCACCTCCATGCTGACACAATCCTCCTCCTCCTCCTCCTCCTCTTCCTGTGCGATGGGTGGGACAGAAGAAACACTGTCTGGGTAAAGGGGGCCTTGAGAGGCAAGGAAGTCCTCCTCTTCCTGCCTCTGTTCTGCCTCAAGTGCCCTGTCCATTATTCCATGCAGCGTATGTTCCAACAGGTGGACAAGAGGTACAGTGTCACTGATGCATGCACTGTCACTGCTCCCTATCCTCGTGGCCTCCTCAAATGGTGCCAGGACAGTGCATGCATCCCTGATCATGCCCCACTGGCGTGGTGAAAAAAACCCGAGCTCCCCTGACCCTGTCCTGGTGCCGTAGTCGCACAGGTACTCATTGATGGCCCTCTGCTGCGTGTGAAGCCGCTGCAGCATGGCCAACGTTGAGTTCCACCTGGTGGGCATGTCACATATAAGGCGGTTCTTGGGCAGGTTCAACTCCTTTTGCAGCTCAGCCAGGCGAGCACTGGCATTATAAGATCTGCGGAAATGCACGCAGACTTTCCTGGCCTGCCTCAGGACATCCTGTAAGCCCGGGTACCTGCCCAAGAACCGCTGCACCACCAGGTTAAGGACGTGAGCCACACAGGGCACATGGGTCAGTTTTCCCTGTCGGAGGGCGGAGAGGAGGTTGGTGCCATTGTTGCAAACCACCATTCCTGGCTTAATCTGGCGTGGCGTCAACCACCTCTCGGCCTGCCCCTGCAGAGCAGACAGAACCTCTGCCCCAGTGTGGCTCCTGTCCCCCAAACACACCAGCGCAAGCACGGCATGGCATCTTTTTGCCTGCGTACTTGCGTAGCCCCTTGAACGCCTACGGAGCACCGCTGGTTCCGAGGACAAAGCACAGGAAGAGGCCATGGAGGAAGAAGAGGAGGGGGTGGAGGAGAGAGGTGTGTCACAACCAGTAGTAGCATTTTGGAGGCGTGGCGGCGGAACAACCTCCAACACTACTGCACCTTGTCCTGCATCCTTCCCAGCTGCCAAAAGTGTGACCCAATGGGCCGTGAAAGAAAGGTAACGTCCCTGTCCATGCCTGCTGGACCATGAGTCAGTGGTAATATGCACCTTACCACTGACCGCCCTGTCCAGCGAGGCCAAGACATTGCCTTCCACATGCCGGTAGAGAGCCGGAATCACCTTCCGTGAGAAAAGGTGGCGTTTGGGAACCTGCCACTGAGGAACCGCACATTGCACAAATTCACGGAAGGGGGCCGAGTCTACCAACTGAAAAGGCAGCAGTTGAAGCGCTAGCAATTTAGCCAAGCTAGCATTCAACCGCTGGGCATGTGGATGGCTGGGAGTGAACTTCTTTCAACAGTCCAGCAGCTGGGGCAGGGAAATTTGCCTGCTAGAATCGAACGTCGGTGTACTGCTAGCAGAGTGCCCGCAAGTACTTGGCTGTGACACACCTAATTCTACACCTTCATTCCTCTCAGTGCAGGTTTCAGAGAGGACTGAAGGTATAGTGGGGTTGGAGATCCCAGCTGATGCGGTGCAAGGAGAGGTCCGCTTTGTTCTTTGGTGTGGGTCTTTAAGGTAGGCTTGCCAACGAGCTGCATGGCAGGTCAACATATATCTGGTCAAGCACGTGGTGCCCAAGCGAGTGATGTTTTGGCCACGCGATATACGCTTGAGACATATGTTGCAAACAGCAGCTGTGCGATCTGATGCACTCGACTCAAAAAAGGCCCACACCAAAGAACTTTTTGAATAATGGGCAGAGGCAGCGCCCTGCACAGGCGGAGCTCTGCGGTGTGATTCCGTTGGTGTGCTGCCCTTACGCTGGCCCCCCGAGGGCATCCTGCCTCGTTGGAGATGTGCCTCCTCCTCCTCCTCCTCTCTCCTATTAGGCACCCACGTGGAGTCAGTGACCTCATCATCCCCTCCCTCCTCATCACTGGAGCCAATCTGGCAGTATGCTGCAGCTGCTGGAACATGACTGCCAGATTGGTGTCCTTCTTGAGCATCCCCTCTCTCTGCTCTCACGCTACTGCCTTCCTCTAGCTGGGTATCATCATCAGACCCTTCGAAACGCTGGGCATCCTCCTGGAGCATGTACCCAACACTGTGCTCAAACAGTTCGGGGGACTTCTCAGGAGGACATGGTTGGTCTAGGGAAGGAGTGGCTGATGATGATATTGATACCAGGGAAGAGGACGCTTTGGCAGCTGCTTTGCCAGTACCCTGAGCCTGGGTGAGAGAGGATGAGGAGGATGAGGAGGGCTTGGTCATCCACTCTACCAAGTCTTCGGCATGATGCGGCTCAACACGTCCAGCTGCCGAAAAAAAGGACAAGCGTGTCCCATGGCCACGTGCTGATGGCGATGCACCGCGTCCACGACCAGCACTGTTGTCTCTAGACACAGAGCCTGCTTGCCTTCTTTTATTGGCTCCTGACTGTCTGCCTCTCCTTGTTTGCCTTCCAGACATTCTAATGGCCTGCAGGGAGATGGGAAAACCAGCAATAAGGCCTAGCTTCAGGAGTATATTTTGCAGGAATCACACTACGCCTGCTGTAAGTGCTGCAAATGCCTGTTGGTGTAACACACCAGGAAAACACAGCAATACAGGCTAACTTCAGGTGTAATATGATCAGGAGGCACACTCCGCCCGCTGTAAGTGCTGCAAATGCCTGTTGGTGTAACACCAGGAAAACACAGCAATACAGGCTAACTTCAGGTGTATAATGTGCAGGAGGCACACTCCGCCCGCTGTAAGTGCTGCAAATGCCCGTTGGTGTAACACACCAGGAAAACACAGCAATACGGGCTAACTTCAGGTGTATAATGTGCAGGAGGCACACTCCGCCCACTGTAAGTGCTGCAAATGCCTGTTGGTGTAACACCAGGAAAACACAGCAATACAGGCTAACTTCAGGTGTATAATGTGCAGGAGGCACACTCCGCCCGCTGTAAGTGCTGCAAATGCCTGTTGGTGTAACACACCAGGAAAACACAGCAATACGGGCTAACTTCAGGTGTATAATAAGCAGGAGGCACACTCTGCCCGCTGTAAGTGCTGCAAATGCCTGTTGGTGTAACACCAGGAAAACACAGCAATACAGGCTAACTTCAGGTGTATAATGTGCAGGAGGCACACTCCGCCCGCTGTAAGTGCTGCAAATGCCTGTTGGTGTAACACCAGGAAAACACAGCAATACAGGCTAACTTCAGGTGTATAATGTGCAGGAGGCACACTCCGCCCGCTGTAAGTGCTGCAAATGCCTGTTGGTGTAACACACCAGGAAAACACAGAAATACAGGCTAACTTCAGGTGTATAATGTGCAGGAGGCACACTCCGCCCGCTGTAAGTGCTGCAAATGCCTGTTGGTGTAACACACCAGGAAAACACAGCAATACAGGCTAACTTCAGGTGTATAATATGCAGGAGGCACACTCCGCCCGCTGTAAGTGCTGCAAATGACTGTTGGTGTAACACACCAGGAAAACACAGCAATACGGGCTAACTTCAGGTGTATAATGTGCAGGAGGCACACTCCGCCCGCTGTAAGTGCTGCAAATGCCTGTTGGTGTAACACCAGGAAAACACAGCAATACAGGCTAACTTCAGGTGTATAATGTGCAGGAGGCACACTCCGCCCGCTGTAAGTGCTGCAAATGCCTGTTGGTGTAACACCAGGAAAACACAGCAATACAGGCTAACTTCAGGTGTATAATGTGCAGGAGGCACACTCCGCCCGCTGTAAGTACTGCAAATGCCTGTTGGTGTAACACCAGGAAAACACAGCAATACAGGCTAACTTCAGGTGTATAATGTGCAGGAGGCACACTCCGCCCGCTGTAAGTGCTGCAAATGCCTGTTGGTGTAACACACCAGGAAAACACAGCATTACGGGCTAACTTCAGGTGTATAATGTGCAGGAGGCTTAGCAACAATGACACTGACACTGTCCCCTGCCTATCCTTCTCTCTCCCTGCACACAAGGTTTATCAAAGAATATGACACTGACACTCTCCCTGCCTATCCTTCTCTCTCCCTGCACACAAGGTTTAGCAAAGAATGTGACACTGACACTGTCCCCTGCCTATCCTTCTCTCTCCCTGCACACAAGGTTTATCAAAGAATATGACACTGACACTCTCCCTGCCTATCCTTCTCTCTCCCTGCACACAAGGTTTAGCAAAGAATGTGACACTGACACTGTCCTCTGCCTATCCTTCTCTCTCCCTGCACACAAGGTTTATCAAAGAATATGACACTGACACTCTCCCTGCCTATCCTTCTCTCTCCCTACACACAAGTTTGAGGTACAAAAAGCACTGACACTGTCCCTGCATATGTAACTCTTTCCCTGCACCGGAACACACTACACAAGGCCGCCGCGCTGGCGGCCTTTTATAGTGTGGGGCGTGTGCTAAACCCCCTGAGCTATAATTGGCCACAGGCAACCTGCCTGTGGCCAATTATGGCTCTCCTAGCTGCCGGCGTTGTGATTGGCCAAGCATGCGGGGTCACAGTGCATGCTTGGCCAATCACAGCGCCGGGATTGCACTGCGATGGCGCAGTGTATTGTGGGGCGTTCGCGTCACTCGAATTTGGCGCGAACGGCCCAAATCGTTCGATGTTCGCCGAACGGTCGAACAGTCGATGTTCGAGTCGAACTTATGTTCGACTCGAACACCGAGCTCATCCCTAGTCCTGTACGCGGCTAGGCTCCCAAAAAGTCTCATACATGTGGTATCCCCGTACTCAGGAGAAGCAACAGAATGTATTTTGGGGTGTAATTCCACATATGCCCATGGCATGTTTGAGCAATATATCATTTAGTGACAACTTTGTGCAAAAAAAATAAATAAAAAAAATTAAAATAATTTTTTCTGCAACTCGTGTCAACATATAAAATATTCCATGGACTCGACATGCTTCTCAACAAATAGCTTGGGGTGTCTACTTTCCAAAATGGGGTCATTTGGGCGGGTTTTGAACTGTCCTGACATTTTATACACAACATTAGGAAGCTTATGTCACACATCATCCACTCTTCTAACCACTTGAAGGCAAAGCCCTTTCTGACAATTTTTGTTTACATGAAAACATTTTTTTTTTGCAAGAAAATTACGTTGAACCCCCAAACATTATATATTTTTTTAAAGCAAAGGCCCTACAGATTAAAATGGTGGGTGTTGCATTTTTTTTTCCACACAGTATTTGCGCAGTGATTTTTCTAACGCATTTTTTGGGGGGAAAATACACTTTTTTTTATTTTAATGCACTAAAACACACTATATTGCCCAAATGTTTGATGAAATAAAAAATATGATCTTAGGCCGAGTACATGGATACCAAACACGACATGCTTTAAAATTTCGCACAAACGCACAGTGGCGACAAACTACATAAATTTTTAAAAGCCTTTAAAAGCGTTTATAGGTTACCACATTAGATTTACAGAGGAGGTCTACTGCTAAAATTACTGCCCTCGATCTGACCTTCGCGGTGATACCTCACATGCATGATACAATTGCTGTTTACATATGACGCCAGACCGACGCTTGCGTTCGCCTTTGCGCAAGAGCAGGGCGGGACAGGGGTGCTTTTTCTTTAAACTGTTCCTTCCATATTTTTTTTTTATCATTTTTATTGTTATATCAGGGAATGTAAATATCCCCTATGATAGCAATAGGTAGTGACAGGTACTCTTTTTTTTTAAAAACTGGGGTTTTTATATCCGGGGGGGGACATTCCCTCCCACTGCTTGTAAAAGCAGTCCAGAGGCTAATTAGCTGCTAGGATTGCTTTTACATGAAAGCCGGCCGCTGGCTGAAAAGAATGATACCAAGGTGATACCTAAACCCACATGCATCAATCTGGTATAACCATTCAAAGTCCAGCAACATACCAGTACGTTGCTGGTCCTTGTTGGACATGTACTTGTTGTATTGTAATCTTTTTTTTTTCATGCAGCCTGTTGGCTGAATGAAAAAAAGAGATTGATCGGTGGGTATGCCCACCATCAGAATACCTCCCTTCATTCACCCACTTCTAATGATGGGCATACATGCACCATTTATATATGCCGAAGCATGGGGGCATCCTCCCGCAAAAGTTATGCCGCGTACACACGTCAGACTTTTCCACGGGCAAGCCTCCGTCGGAATTCTGACCATATGTACTTGGCATTAGGAGCAAAATCGCTCCTCCGCCCCTGCTGCCCCCATGCTTCGGCATATATGCTCTTTTTTTTTAACTGTGGTGGTGAAATCACCTCCTACAGCACTGGAGTCGCAGGGATAAGGCCTGTCTCTGCGAACACTGCAGTTATGTGTGTTGTGTTTTGTAAGTGACAGTGATCGATCGATACTGCACTTGGGTGGCCTGGGTTGGACGGAGGGGCAAAACGCAGGTGCTAGCAGGTATCTGGGCTGATCCCGCTAACACTGTGTTTTTGGCAACCCTAAACTGCTGGGGACGCTAGTATAGATCTGATCAGATCAGATATTGATCTGTTCAGATACTATACCACTAAGGGAGGTGTATGCTTCATGCATGGGTGTTAGCGCTACTGGCACTAACCTGATGCTGCCTGGGGTGTGACGCAGACCCTCTCTGACGCTAAAACCTAATTGATATCACCCGCCAGGCGATCAGGTGGTTAAAACTTTATTGGGTTATATACGGCGGGTGCCCTGACACTATAAAAAGCAAACTAACTAACCAGCATCACCCGTAACACTTATACGGTGATCACTGGTGAAAGGGTTAACTAGGGGCAATCAGGGGGTTAAAACCTTTATTAGGTAATATATGGGGGTACCTGACGCTATATAAAAACCTGACGGGGAACCTAAATAACGAAATAACTAACTGGCTAACCAGTGTCACCAGTGACACTTATACAGTGATCACTGGTGAAAGGGTTAACTCTAGGGGCAATCAGGGGGTTAAAACCTTTATTAGATAATATATGGGGGTACCTGACGCTATAAAAACCTGGCGGCGAACCTAAAAAAATAACAGACTACCTAGCGGCACCAGCATACCTAATACAGCGATCAGAAAAACGATTGCTTAGTGACACTGGCAAAAGGGGGTGAAAGGGTTACCTGGGGGGCGATCAAGGGGTTAAACCTTTATTAGGTAATATATGGGAGTACCTGACGCTATAAAAACCTGGCGGCGAACCTAAAAAAACAACTGTCTACCTAGCCGCACCAGCATAACCAATACAGCGATTAGAAAAACGATCACTTAGTGACACTGGCAAAAGGGGGTGAAAGGATTACCTGGGGGGCGATGAAGGGGTTAAACCTTTATTAGGTAATATATGGGGGTACCCGACGCTATAAAAACCTGGCGGCGAACCTAAAAAAATAACTGACTACCTAGCGGCATCACCGACGCTAATACAGCGATCAGAAAAACGATCGCTTAGTGACAGTGGTGCTAGGGGGTGAAAGGGTTACCTGGGGGGCGATCAAGGGGTTGAACCTTTATTAGGGGAGGTTAGGGGGCTACCCTGGACCTAAAGGGACCTACACTAACTGCCCTGACACTTTTAGGCCTCATGCCCACGGACGTTTTTACAGCCGCGTTTTTGAGCATTTTTTACAGCTTAAAAATGCCTGTCCATGTTAGTCTATAGCTTTATGCCCACCTAGGCATTTTTGAGCTGCAAATAGCATAGGCGTTTTAAAGCTGTAAAAAAAAAACAGGACCAGTGCGTTCCTCAACGTCGTTAGGCATAAAAAATGCGAAGCATTAAAAAACGCGCAAAAATGCGCAAAAACACGCGGAAAGCGCAAAAACACGCAAAACGCAGCGATTGCGTTTTTGAGCTCCGACGTTTTTCAGGGGAAAAAAAAAGTCAAAAAATTTATACAACATGGACAGGCGTTTTTAAGCTGTAAAAAATGCGGCTGTAAAAACGTCCGTGGGCATGAGGCCTAACAGTTACAAATGTCACTGTTTGCAGTGATCAGTAAATAAATGATCACTGCAATCAGTGACACTCTGACTGGGGGCTGGGGGGTGATCTGGGGGGTGGTCTGGGGGTGACTGGGGGGCCGATCGTGTTCCTATGTGTGCTGGTGTCAGTGTAGTGTTTGTGCAGTAACCTGACATCTTCTCTCCACGGCGCTCCGGTATGTGTGAGCGCCGCAGGGAGAGATGACATCACTTCCTCTGCCTGTGTTTACGTTACACAGGCAGAGGAAGCATCCCATTCGCTGGGAGCGATTGCGAGGGGGTGGCCAGAAACCAATGGCCGCCCCCTCATCACAGATCGCTCCCGGAGCAATACCGACCCCTCACTGTACCGGAGGGGGGTCCAATCGGACCCCCCACCCATACGAAGGCAGTCACGTACAGGTACGTGATTGTGCCTGTACGTGCCATTTTGCCGACGTATGTATACAGTGGGCGGTCGTTAAGTGGTTAAAGTGGTTGTAAACCCTGTTACACCACTTTTACCTACAGGTAAGCCTATAAAAAGGCTTACCTGTAGGTACCTTGAATATCTCCTAAACTTGCACAGTTAAGAGATATTCAGTATATGCGCTACTGCTGACATCGTTGGCGCATGCGCACTGAAGAAACGGTCCGCTGGTGCTGTTTCTTCAGTAGCTGTGCTGTGACCTTCGGCTCCACCGCTCATGAGCGGAAGAGACGTCATCGTGGCTCCGGCCAATCACAGCACCGGAGCCGACAACCCGGAAGTAGCTCCGGTGGAACATGTTCATGCTGTATTCGGGGGGCTGGCGCTGATCCAGGGCATCATTCTAAGGTAAGTATTTCATAATGAGCTAGTAAACGATGCATACTAGCTCATTATGCCTTTGTCTTGCAGGGTTTGTTTGTTTTTTGTTTGTTTTCTTCCAAGGTTTACAACCTCTTTAAGAGCAATTTTGTATTATTTTCCTTGAGGGCTTGCTTACTCCATAACATGCCTTGCCATGTGATCCTATTTAAAAAAAAATGAATAGGGCCACACTGGGCAATGCACCAAAAGGCTTTATGAAGGAATTTTACCAAGATATACCAAAACAGTATTGACTACAACCTTGAGATACAGCGTGTCTGCTTTCTGCTCCTAATCCTGGGTTATTGCGAACACCCGTTTTTCCTGCTTTGATTGCCTTGTTCGGTTTTTCATTGATTGTGATAACATTTCTAGACAGAGCTTGACAACTGGACCTCTGGAATCTCTAACATATTGCGGGCATTTACTACAATAATTCTAAATGATGATCAGTCATTCTAAACATGATGTACCATAGGACACTTTGCTGTGTTACTCCCACAAATTGAAACTTAGACATTATGGGATGAATAAGAGATCTGACATTGGATAGATCCAGACTAAAGGATTTTAACCGGTTCCCGACCGCCTCACGCAGATATACTGCGGCACAATGGCTCTCCTGGGCAAAACCCTGTACGGGTACGGCTTTCCTTTTAACCCCTTACCTACCAGTAACATTTACACAGTAATCAGTGCATATTTATAGCACTGATCGCTGTATAGATGTCAATGGTCCCAAAAACGTGTCAAAAGTGTCCGATCTGTCTGTCGCAATGTCGCAGTACCGCAAAAAATCGCAGATCGCCGCCATTACTAGTAAAAAAAAAAAAATAATAATAAAAATGCCATAAATCTTTCCAATCGTTTTTAGACACTATAGCCTCGTACACACGGCCGAGTTTCTCGTCGAAAAAAACACGTCGTTTTTTTTCGACGAGATCCTTGGACAAGAAACTTGTCCCGGCCAAGTGTACAGACGCTCGATTCAAAGAACCCGCGGTTCTTTGAATGGATGAATGGAGCGTACGCGGTGACGTCATCGACTACTACGAGCATGCGCTCGTCACATTCGATGCCGTCGCCGCCATCTTGGTATACCCTACCTATGCCTAGGAAGCTACCGCGCATGTATCGAATTCATTTCGAACATGCGTGGGCTTCCCGGAGGACAGGTAAGTGTACACACACTCACTTTTCTCGTCGAGAAACTGGCTGACGAGAATCTCGACGAGAAAATAGAGAGCAGATTACTTGTCGGTTTTCTTGATGAGAAACCATACACACGAACGAATTTCTCGGTCGTGTGTACGAGGCCAAAAACTTTTGAACAAACCAATCAATATACACTTACTGTGATTTTTTTTTTTACCAATAATATGTAGAAGAATATATAGTGACCTAAACTGATGAAGACATTTTTTTTTTCAAAATTTGGGGGATATTTATTATAGCAAAAAGTAAAAAATATAGGTTTTTTTGTTTATAGCGCAAAAAATAAAAACCGCAGAGGTGATCCTCCCCTGATGAAATGACGAAACACATAGGGACACAGAGGCACCGGAAGTGACGCTGGCGAGCTCGGCGCTCATGGATTTTTAAACCGATTGAAACTGTTTAATGTGAGTACTTATTGTTTTACATTCGAAATAAAATTTACATGTAAAAACATACTACACTATCTTGGGATTTCCTTGCTTCTTGCTACCATTTATGCACTTAATACGAGAACCACACACGTTACTGTGGAAGTTTTACCTGCATTTGATCATAAAGGAACAGACCCCAAGGGTTAACTCTGACAGGACACACAGAGGATCCAATCGGGATTATTACAACCATGCTGTAACCTCACAGCTGTAAGGTAAGAAGCCATCTACCATCACAGTGCATGACACAGAAGAGGCTATCACCCTATACTATAACCTTATGTGATTGTGCATGCACAAGGGTGTTGGATAGCAGATTGTCACATTTAAAGACTTACTACGTTTTACTTCATTTTCTTGCATGCAAGCAAGATAGTCACTTTATATATATTGTTTTGCACTTTGCACTTTATTACTCTTCAGAGGATTATCTGTCACCGTTTTAGCACATTTATATATTTTTATGTTATTCGAATCGCAGCAGCAATTTTGCATTTATTTATTATTGCAGTTATTTATTCATTTTTGGCACTAGCACTTTCTGATTTATGTCATTTACATTTTGGATGCACTAAGGATCTTTATATATACCCAGTCTTTTCAGCCCCTATGATACACCAGTAACCTACCCCCAACAGCGCAGCACTATTCTTTATTTCAGAGGTGATCAAATACCACCAAAAGAATGCTCTATTTGTGGGAAAAAAAGGATGCAAATTTTGTTTGGGTATAGCATTGCATAACCGCGCAATTGTCAGTTAAATCGACTCAGTGCCAAATTGTAAAAGGTGCTCTGGTCAGGAAGGGGGTAAAATCTTCCCGGGGTTGAAGTGGTTAAGATTTCATTTTGAACCTCTAATACTAAATCATTTCTGCAAAACCTGCCTTTATTTGTTAAAGTAGAACTATAGGCAAAACTTTTTTTTCTATTTTAGATAGAGTATAGAGTATAGAGTATAGGGTTATAACATCTGTCATATTTTTTTTATTGCGCCATCTGTGTCCCATTGTGGAGATTTACCTTCACTTCCTGTCATATAGCCAAACAGGAAGTGAGAGGAAATCCCTGCAAATTAAGGAAATTGCTTGGGGGCCCCCAGGTCACCAGAATTAGTGTCCCCATTGGAAGATTTCCCCTCTATTTCTTTTCTGCGGACATCCCAAAATCTGTGATTTTCTTTTACTTTCACTTTCAATGATAATGGTAAACAGGACAAAAAAAGAGGGTGAATCTCCTTAACGGGGGCACAGACAGCAATAAAAACTGACAAGCATTCTAATCCCTCTACACTCTAAAACTTAAAAAAAAAAGGTTTGCCTTTAGTTATACTTGAAGGGTGTTTTAATATTAGTACTGTTGGTTTTTAATATTAGTTGTGGTGGCTTATTTATTCACTACTCATGTTCTGATCTTAATGTACCCTTCCAGTGCTTGGGGACATATACTCTCACTAACCCTAGAGTAAGGTGACCAGATTTTTAAAATGAAATCTGGGGACATATTTTTTTTTTTTACTAGTGTAGCGCCCATCCCCTTTCAGGGGTGCTATATACCCAAATTTAGGGGGCTGGTCTGAGTTAGTAGTTAGACTCAGACCGTTCTCATTGATAGGTTGTGCTACTTTGTTTCTGCAGGTGGTATACTGGTGTGCAGTTCCCTGTGGCCTGTAGGTGGCGCTGCCATGGCAGGTCAGGGTTGAACCACTAGTAATAGTGCTGTGCCCTAGGGTGTCCTCTCTCGGCAGGGGTACAGTGGGCGTGGTTGGCCTGCTGTGCATGCTGGGAGAGGATACATAAGGGGCAGACGCCGCCTGGAGCGTGGTTGTTCCAGAGTTCCGGGGCCCGGGAGTTCGGGTCGCGTGACCTGGCCCTCCAGGCCATGGTGCCGTGTGCGCATCAGTCCCAGGCACCTTTAGCCCTGGGACTGCAACTTCAACACTGGGCCCAGCACCTTTAGCTGGAGCCCACTTCTGGGAAGAAGAATCCCAGGGTGCCCCTTGCAAGGGGACCCGCTCTAAGAAGAGGAGGCCGGGGGAGGACCTTTCTGAGGGACCGGTGAGAGTTCATGGTGAAAGCAGGGGCCCGGTAACTTTCTAGAGGGATTCATCTATCCACCAAGGGTCTAGTAATGTGCTGTTGCTGGCACCTGTCCTTATATTGCAAAAGCTGAGAAGTTCGGGACATGATAGATTCTGTGGCAGAGGGTCTCCCGATCGTATCTAAGAAAATAACTTAATTAAGCGTCCAAGCATCACTTCGGCTGCTAGGATCCACTTTTACAGGAGACTATCCGGATGAGCTGAACCCACTCAGGGATTGAGGGGTGATTGTAACATTTACTTGTGCCTGGACCTACCTCCCAAAACCTTGCTGTCCTGTCTTATCCACCCTTTCCTATCTGCTGAATATTGAGGAAAAATAAACTCAACGTTGGAGTTTAGAGTGGTGTGGACATTGGAATTACTTGGGGGGGGGGGGAAACAGAGACTTGTCCCTATATCCTAGGAGACGTGAACCAACCGATGGAGAACCTAGCTGTGGGACCCAAATACATTACACTGCTCAACCTCTTCAAACAGGAGGGTACGGGCATATAGTACGGTGTGCCCTTTTCCTGCAAGTGAGCCAAAGGTAGGAAAAAGGGTCCGTGTGCTACACTAGTAATGGTGGCAATCAGCGACTCTCTGCCCGTCACCGCCCGCCTCACACAGCCTTTTAAGTCTTACTCTCTGGGCCCCGGCTACTACTGGGTGGGGAGTGGAGAAAGATCACTCCACTAGGTAAGGCAAGGAGACAAGCAGGCAGGTGGCTGGCCAGGATTTGAGCCAAGGCAGAAGAACATGTGAGCGGAGCTGAATGGGCATGCACCCGAAACTGAAGAAATATTCCCTCCGCTCCGAACAGCCCCTGTTCAAATCCAATCCGGGGACAAAACCGGGGACAGACTTGGTCCGGGGACAGTGTCCTTAATCCGGGGACTGTCCCCTGAAACCGGGAATGTCTGGTCACCCTACCCTAGAGTAAAGGGAAAATAGTCCATATGCATGGTTTGTTGGGCTGGTATCTGTTAGGGAAGGACTAGTTATATCTTTTAAAAACAAAAGGTTTTGACAGGGAGACCTAATGAGCCTGGTAAAAGAAGGCAAGAACAACTCACCTCACTGCCCATTCTTTTTTTCCCATCACTTCCCCCTCCTCTTCCTATGTGTCCTTCTTCCTTATATGCCATTGTTTTGTTGGGTAATTTTCTATGCTGCTTTGTGGTCAAAGATGTAAGCAATATGACATGCAATCTTTCAATTTCTACTACTGGATCATAGAATCTTGCTAGCTTCATATATACCAATAATGGACAGATATTTTCCTATGCTTTCATAACTGTATTTTGTAAATTGTACACCGAGGTAATAGGGCATGTAAACTGTGTAAACATTTCAAGACATTTTGGGGTAAATCTTTATTATTTTCTATTGATCAAGGAGCACAGGACACAGCTACCCCAAATTTGCCATTACAATGGGTAACAGAATTTAAATACCTTGGTATAATAATATCTCGACAGGTTGAAGAATTTTGAATGTTGAATCTGGATCCAGTAATACAGGAGTTTAGGAAAAAACTAAAGGTATGGGAAGCGTTGCCTCTGTCACTGTTAGGACACATAAATGTAATAAAGATGAAGATTCTTCCTAAATTTTTTTACTTGTTTAGAAATTCTCCACAATGGCTGCCTAAAAGTTTTTTGTACAGTTACATGGTATGCTTTCCTCATTTATATGGAAAAACAAACCAGCCCGATTTAAATTAAGCACAATTTCCAGACCTCTATAAATATTATTTAGCTACACAGCTGGTGACGGTGGGGAGATGGCTGAACCCCGATAAATATAACCCCGCTACAATGTTAGAGGCTGCAGTGGTCCACTCGGTGGAGGCACTTCAGGTACTGCCATTTCGTGGGTTAAAATCCAGATGAGACCTGACCCCTTCGATGATAACGACAGTAAAAATATGGAGAGCTGCTGTAGCAAAAGAGGGATATTCGAAAACAAATTTAACTCCAAATATCCCATTATGGAGAAATCCAGAGCTTCCACATCTAGACTCTACTCAAGATACAGGGGCATGGACTAAATTTGGGGTCAAAAAATTATCACAAGTAATACACAGAGATTTTTTTTTTTCATTTGCAGAAATGAAGCAATGTTGGAATATACCTGAGAGCTATACTTTCGGATATATGCAGTTGGTCCATGCTTTATTAACCCAGTTCCCTGAGGGTTTCCCACAATTAGTAGAACCATGATTAGAGCAAATAGTAAGAAAAATAAGTGAAAAGAAGTTAATTTCAACTCTATCAAGGACAACATTGTTAGATATTTGAAAATTATGTGAATGTTGGACAAGAGATGTCCCAAAATTTGTAGAAGAGAACTGGGAGGAGATATGGAGATTTCCATTTCAGATATTAGTATCACTTCAAGATAAACTAATACAATTTAAGATAACACACATGAGCTATTATACACCATATAAACAATATAAAATATTTCCATTGAGTCCCCAAAATTGCTGGAGATGTGCAGATATTCCAGGAAATGTTATCCACATATTCTGGTCTTGCCCAAAGATAGTGGTATTTTGGAGGGAGGTCTTGAGAGTAATTACTATAGTAATATCAGTTTCTCTGAATCAGGAGGCAGAGATCTGCATATTAGGACTGGTAGGGAATAATATTACCTCTATAGGAAAGAGAACACAGGTGGGCTTGTTGCTCTTTTATGCAAGAAAGGCAATAGTGTTGAACTGGAAAAAGGTTGAAGCTCCTTCGTTGGTAAATTGAAAAAACCTAGTAAATAGTAATCTGCCATTGTATAGGGAGACATACTGTAACAGAGGATATGGGGAGAAATATGAAAGAGTATGAGCAAGTTGAATAATGAATCCCATAACGGCTTCAGGATAAAGAGGGTACAGAGATAGGGCAAACCACACCAATAGAATAAGACGTTAAGGGGAGGAATGAATGTATATATGTAAGTGTTTACTTGTTTTTGATGAAATTACTATTAATGAAATTGTATGGAAGCTCCTGAGAGAGCAGATAAATGTAATTCTAAGTTGTGGAATGTAAATTTGGATATGGAAAAATTAATAAAGAGATATTTAAAAAAAAACCATTTCAATAAATTTGTCTGTATTACAATACCTTGTTGTTTTGTGTACTGCAAACAAATGTAAAAAAATATATAAAAAAATATTACACTAAAAATATCTGTAAAACAGTGATTTCATTTTGTTTTTAATTTTTAATTTTAATTTTAATTTTAATTAAAAAAAAAATATTTTTATGACCAGCATAATTTTTTTAATCATATCCAGAGATAAATTATCTTCCATGCCCTGCACATAACCTACACATTTCAACATATGTAGGTAAATCAGCAACTTAAAATTTAAAAACATTTGTTTTTTGCTATTTAGATAGACAGAGGGAGCACAGCCTATCTGCTAATGCCTTTTTTTAATTTGACACTAATTCTGTGAACTTTGCCACCCCTTTCTTAAAATTCTTGTGTTTGCCTATAACTCAATATCATGGAATATTCTGCTCCCAAGTAGGCGGACCTGGGAGTGCATAAATCCCAAATGACACATCCTGTAAGGATAGGAATTTTACCATGTACATCTGATCCTAATTAGAATCTTAAAGTCAATTCATTCTAATTTTGCACAAAAAAAGTATAACATATGATGACTTGGGTTTTAGACTGGAATAGAATATACTGTATCTTCTGACAAGGGTATGACAGTCTTTCTAAAAATAATGTTGGTTTTGAAGTACCCAGGAAAAGTGATTTTGGGTCTACCTAGCCACCCATCCATGCCGGGTTTCACTTAGTTGGGAAAAAGCCAGAAAGAGATTTTGTCTGAACTGGGTTCACTCCATGAGGAAAACCTTTTGTGGTACTTTCAGGAAATTATAAAAGTGGACTAACAAGCTCTTGAAACAGACTGGTGAGTGGACCAACCCTTGTTTGTGTCTTGTTTCTTGACATCAAAACCTCACCACCCCTAAAGTAAATCTGGAGACATTAATGAAATTTGGTGCACAAGAATTAGGAATGGTAACTAAAGAAAGCTTTCTAAATAAAGGTTTTGCCTAGATCCCTCCAGTTTTTCAAACTGCAAATCTAGACACACCCTAGGTCACCCTATATACATTATTCGGTAATTATTCATATCACTGATGTACCCCTTTGCTGTCTGTAAGCATTTCTCATGAAGAGCTGTAGTTCTCAGGGAAGGAGGTCGCACAACACAACATGACTGACATTAGGCCCCAGGACAACCTTATTATCCACACCACTAATCATTCAGAAATGATTCACACACTGATCCACCCTGCTGATTCTTCTCAAAACACTTCTTATTAAGACCTGTAGTTCTCAGGGAGGGAAGTCATACAACATAAAATGATTGACAGTAGGCTGACAGCCTGCAAAGGGGCACTACGAAATTTATGCTCAGTGTAACTACAACTGATCATAGAAAAATATTAACTAAAATTTGAAATAATTTGAGTAGGCTTTCTGTCTAATCATAGTGACAATTTTTCCTTAATTGAATTGGTGGCTAAAAATATAATTTAATTTTCTGGAGCTGATTTTATCATTTGAATTTTTATGTTTAACAGCTGTACAACTTTGACATTGTTGAAACAAAGTAAACTAAATAGTTTGGAAATGTTTCACTATGGAAAAATTAACAGAGATCAGTATTAATTAGGATTATGCAAATCTAATTCAGTTGATCATAGATCATAAAATAATAAGATAAAAAGTTATTTTATACACACTAGAATATTTTATCAGATGGGATGGATTTAACAATCACGTTTAAAGACAAAATGGAGATTTAAACAGTCACTCCTTTTAATTTATACAGATAATTCTAATTTAATTTAATTTGGTGATTTCATGTTTTCCATTGATATACAATATAACCAAAAAAAAGTTATACTTGAAAATGTATTTTTAAAATTCACTTTTTTTCAGAACAATGGAGTGATATCAGAGCAACAACATTAAGGTACAGGAATGCAACACACAATTTGCCATCTGTTACCTGTAGTTTCATCTACTAAAAGAGACACTTATGATATGTTTTCTAACACAAGCAAATACACAGACATGGGTATTCCTGTGTTAGACCCACATACAGGCAGATAACAGATGGCCTGAATTTCTAACTCCCATAATTAATTAAGAGCCTCATTCCTCGGACTTGACAATTCAATGAGCATTCCCAGTGAGATTTCCTGAATATATATATAAATATATATTTATACACAGACCAATGCAAACTCCTCTCCAATTTCACTGGTCCCAGGAGGGAAGCAGATTAAGGTCCCTTTTCTCTTTCTCTGCTTGGAGAGCTTAGAAAATATGGCACATGATTATATCTGAGGCCTGTGCAAAGCCTAAATTAAAAAGTGACACTTGTTTTTCAGTGGAGACTCTTTCTCCTCTGTTGATGTATTTGTGGCAGATTTCCTCCTCTTGTTCTTAAGAAAGCAGAGAGAAGGGGTCTTTAGAATTAACATATTGCTCACTTGGAAAAACAGACGGTCTTCTCTTTCAAAACACTTGTTCTACTGCCAACCCAGATGTCCTTTCTAATCATCTAAGCAGGTCATATAGAAAAGAGAATAGGGGAGATGGCTGGGAGTTAAGACAAAGAGACAGGGAGCGAAAGGCTAACACAACAGGCTGGTCTGATGCTTGATTTAAGTGGGTGATTTAGCCCACAATAAATCTGAATTCTGCAACTGAGCAACAACCATGTTAACAAAGCAGGATCTTGTCAAGATAAAAGTTTAAGAGATAATAAATCACTCTTTAAGAACTAGGTGATCCATGAAAAAATAGAATGCTACTTTTTGGTAATATTAACATATAGGAAAGGTTGTATTGTATTATTTTCACTGAAACTGTGTTTTTTGGACAAATAAATAGCCATTTAGTTGGTGTGATTTTCACATATGTGGGTCTCCTAGCGCGTTATGCACTGCATCATTGACCCATGTTTTATGTGCATTACATCTTGGGTTTACTATAGAGGTTAATCCTGCTGTTAATCTTTCACAAACATATGTTGGTGCTGTAGGTTTCAGCAGGCATCTGACTCTGTCTTTGTGTCTGTGAAACTGCAGACAAAACACCTGTATACATGCACTAAAAGGCTTGCTTCTTACATTTGGACCCCCACTCCCATAATAAATTGGGCTTTAAAATAAATTAAAAACTGTGGGGGGAAAAGTTAGTAAAATATACCTACCTTACCCTCAGCTTCTACCTATGGCACATAGGTGAGGGTGATGTCAGGGTTCTTTTTTTTTTTTTTTTTTTACTTTAATGTAGCAGTTATGTGGATGGGAGCCAGATGTGCTATGTGGACCTTGCTTTTTAGTAAAAAGTTTGCTTTATAGTAAACCAGTCACAAACCTTGACTTTTCCAGTGAACGTAAAGCTCAGCTACACCTCTTCTTTATCCAAACTTTTGGTTAATGAGCCTTAGTTAAAAGAGTCATGAGCAGTAGTTGAGACCAAGTTTGATATTTACAGGAAGAAATTCGATATACATATGACTGACTAGCTAGTTCTTGCTACCTACTGATCTATTTGACATGTTAGGGTTGATTTACTAAAAGCAAATACACTGCACTTTGCAATGTACAGTTGCCCTCTACAAGTGCAGTTGCTCCAGAGCTTAGTAAATGAGGTGAAGCTTCACTTTGGAAAGAGTACCCAACCATGAGCAAGGAAAAAAAAAAAAAAAACAGCATTTTTGATTGCAATGAATTCGTCTCAAATAGTTTAATTTTGGCCCTATCATTCTTGTGCTGTAAGGATTCGGCATAGGCAATGTAAAGAGTTGATGCAAGGTGTGAGACACTTTTGTGTCCAACCACAGCTTAAGTTTGACTGTAAAGCCACACATTTTCAGCTAAACTCCAGGCAAATATAAAAGACATATTATAAGATTCTAGGATTGTCAGCATCTGCCACTTATGGGTTTTTAAGATGCCTACATTTAGCCTCTGTGTGCTGTGGTTCCCTCTTTCAGAGCGTTATGAACATACCAGTGACATAGCAGTTGGTGGGTAGAACCTCAGCTCACAGTAGGTAGATGAAGGCATCCTACACATCTGGAAGCTTTGGATGCTAGAGATCATAGAACTGCCTGTAACTCTGAAATAAAATGAAGTTTCTATTCAACAGAGGCAGTAATGGTAAGAATAATACAAGTATTTCAAAGAGACACCGTTGTTTGGATATGTGTATCCTAACGAGAGTGCCTCTTTAACCTCCCTGGCGGTATGATTATGTCAGATTTTTGCGTCTCAAAGTGGTACATTGTTTTGCATAGAAATTTGGTGTTTTATATTGTAGGCCTGTAATTCTTAGTAATAACACACAGTCTAGTAGACATTCCAGGAATAATAACGTTTGAAACACGAAATCATAAATTATAATATAATAAATAACTATAAATAATAATAATAATAAGATGAATTTCTCCACGATTCCCTATCGCTCAATTCTGCAAGTGTTCTAATTCACTATTGATGTTTTCTAGCTGGTCTAAAACCACTTTTGACATAAAGGGACACTTTTTGGTTTCCATGGACAATCTCAAGTTTCCAGGCAGAAAGAACAGTATATATAATATAAAACTACATGCAGGGCATTGGACAAAGCATTTCGGACAAAAGGGATGTAAAATAATTTGATACAGTAATGTAATCTGTAAGATTACAGTGTACTGTATGTTATGTTTTGTGTACTTTTCGAATTTGCCGCCGGACTCCGCACCCATACGTCGGGACACTCGCAGGGAACAGAGCCTAGAACACAGAGCATCGAGCGGAGGACACAGCCCGCAGACACAGCGGGGGGACATTGCAGAATGCTGGTGACAAGGTAAGTAACCTGGACCAGGATTCTGCAATGCAATCCCGAGTGGGGCTCAGGGTTACCACTAATGGTACTGAAATTTAACCCCGAGCCACACTTGGGAGGTTAAGTAAATGGCCCCAAAACCCCTGATTTGATATTCTTGATTACTTAGCAAGGACATCATACATTGAAGTGTGATTAAACCAATCATCTTTTAAAGGAAACGTAGAAGCATCATTTACATACATGCCTAAAGCTGAACTCTGAGTATAAAATCTTTAATTGAAATGTATTCCTCAATAGCCACAAAGGATATAAATCCACTCTGTGTTCACCAAATGCCTTTGCAAACCCAAATATTATCTTTTAAAAATGTCCTGTGCAGAAAGCGGAGCTGTGGGAGGAAGCCAGCAGGCCCCACCTTCTAAAGGCTGCATGCAGAAAACTACAGGAGGGGGAGGAGACAATACCAGTTACCCTGCACTAGGAGAGAGAGGGCAGCAGTGATTGGTCTTTTTTACAGGTAGCTTCTGCACAGAAGCAGTTTTATACTGCATTACTGCACAAATCTGATTCAAGTGAGAATACACATGCCTCTTATGTTTAGACAGTATTTGCTTATCCTGAAGTTTATCTTTTAGTGCTGTTTCATGGTACCTTCAATGCTCACGTTTCCACAAAATAAGAACATGAATGCCTTCCTATGTACAAGTTTACCTGTTTAGTGGCTCATTGCCTTCCAGTGTCTCACTGGAGCCACATTTACTTGTGTGCTCCTTATAATAAGGCCGGCCATATACGGTTCAAATCTCGGCCGGTTCAGCAAGAACACTGGGAGCAGACAGTTTCTCAGCAGGAGGGATTCCCCTGTCAGCGTTGTCTGTGTTGATGGGGGAATCGTGTGAATTTCTTTCCTACAACCTGTGGCTGCAGTAAAGGAATTTGCGCCATGTATGGCCTGCCTAAACTGTGTATGCAAAGATACAGTCAGACATTGGCTTTAACTGTTAACTGCACCATTGTTTCACCCACCAGCTTTTGGATTGACAGCTGATCTCCCTGTAATTACCCCTGTGTGTCCTGCGTGTCTGATGTAATGGTGCCTACTTTCTAACAGGAAGTTCAGGGAAGCAGTGCAGAGACTGAGCAGAGCCTGGATCAGCAGCATTTATCTGCAAAAAGGTAGAAAATATGATTAGGAAAAAAAACATTAAATGTGCTGCTTTACACATGGATCTCAAGAAAACTTGCGGATTTATTATTACTTTAAAATTACCGTACTCTACTTCTGATGTAAGCAAAATAGTAATAATGTTTCTCGCATGTGGTTCTGATGTATGAAAAGGAGCAGGATTGCTGAATTCACAGTATCGTGGCATCTCAGCGAGCCACTCATCCCCTGACTGTAGTCAGGTTGATGAGGAAAATACAGTCAGAGAATATTTAAAAAAAGTATTTGTTGTTTATGTCTGTGGTATAATCATATACTTTTAAGTCACTTTATACATTTTAAACTTTGTACAATACTGTAAATTCTTTTTGATATTTTACCCAATTGGTACCGTTAAAGTCCTCAATTTAGTTTGTTAGGTGTTTCTTTGTGCAATCATGGGATGGTAATATGCTACAAAGAATTGCCAAAATTAATTATGTGCACACCCACCACCAACTTCCCTTCACATATCCTACATATAGGGGTTGATTTACTAAAACTGTAGAGTAAAAAAATCTGGTGCAGCTGTGCATAGAAACCAATCAGCTTGCAGATTTTTGAGTGTCAAAGTTTAAAGTGATTTAAACGATTACCTTGTAAAACAACCTATTCAGTTCAAAAAAGAAGAGAAAGGCAACACATTTTTGCATAGATATAAAAAAACATTATAAATACCCTTTTTCCCTTTTTTATAAGTGATCACATTTCCTCTGTTCTCAGTTGCATAAGAGCTGGTGGGAGGAGAAACAGCAGCACACTGAGCTTGCCAGTGAAGGGCTGTGCAGTGGGAGCATATCAGGACAGGTCTGATCATTGGAGGAGAGCAGCCTGAGTTTCCAGCATTGCTAGGGAACTGGCCACAGTGTTCTCTCCTGCTTAATGTGGTCAGTTTTTAATAGGTAAGGCAGGGGACCGGCAGGAACACCAGGGATTTCACACACAGGAAGCAATACAAAGAGAACAGGATATTTTCACATACAAGTACATGGTAGAGCAGACACATATCAGGAAAATGAAGTGTTGGGCTAACAAGCGCTTTAATTGAACAAGCTGAAGTTAGAAGCTAATTGGCTACCATGCACAGCTGCACCAGATTTTTCACTCTCCAGTTTTAGTAAATAAACCCCATAGTATTTCTCACATGGTCAGGATGCCCATCCATTAAAGTTACAAACCCCCCCCCCCCCCCCAATTGTCTGATACTAGCTCTGCCCACACTTATATAATGCAGTTACAAAAGGAGAACTTTATTCCTTTCATCAGCAGTAAAACCGTACGTGCACTGTACCAAACATTTCAGCATAAGCAGGTGTCTTTCTCTTACTTATTGTGTGCTATTTATGATTACTGATTGCCACATACAAAAGGCAGTATAAGTGCTTTTGGAATGAAGGAAGAATTGGAAATGTGAGTGGGTGAACTGAACAGAAAATAATAATTTTAGGTGGGTGAGAGAGCTTGATTATCATATAAAATTTGTGTTACATCAGTTAGGCCTCATTCACATGACCATGAAAAGTAAATGCAGATCTGTAACACAAAATCCAAAAATCTGCATCCTGAGGACATATGAATACATGTATGCCAGATGCAGATATTGGTGGAAAAATCAGGATGGTTTTACGCAAGTATTTACTGATTATTACGCTGGAATTTGTTTGTTATAGAAAAACATGCATAATAAGATTATTAAAATTTTTATGTCAACGTGAATGTAGCCTTAATGTACCTATTTGTAGGATGGAATATATAAGATTTGAAGATTTAAATAACTTATTTCAAAATGACATTATACTTTTAAACTGATATGAGTGCAGCTCCATATGCAGAAGAGAGAATATATATATATATATATATATATATATATATATATATATATATATATTATATATATTATATATATATTATATTCTAGGTAGAAAACTGAAGTCTAACACTAGAACACAAGAGAGTAGGTTTAGTTACTGAATTACTAAAAGAATACAATGAGCCAAATCAGCCTACACTAAAGGAAAGTGAGTGGGAATAGGACACAATAGTGGACCCTACACTTGGGAGAACACTTTATAGGCTTTATTATGCCTCATTAAAAGAAGCCGCTGTGACTTGCAACTCCCCTCTATACAAGTTGTCCATAGCAGTTTTCTGCACAGTCCTCTCTTGACCAAAATGTCAAAGGTAGAAGGTCAATGGAGTGACTTCTATAGGTGGGAGAGTAAAGTGGCTCCTTTATTCTAAGAATCCAGAGACGTAACTCGATTCATTCTTGGAGGCTTCTGGCATGGGCCACCATTCCACATGGGCAGACTTGAAGATCATTTAATTAAAGTGAAAATCCTCTATACAATATGGATGTGCTTTGAAGGCAACCACTAGCAATAATGGCTGTGCAGTTGGGCAAATGAAAACAGTCGGTCAGGTCATTACTTTTAATCCTAGGAATAACATGCTCTAATTCAAACGTATTCGTTCTATTAATTAATTGCAAACGAATATTGAGAATCTTGTTATTAAAATAGAATTTCTATAATTTTATAAAATTTGAAGTTTTCAAACAGTCAAACGTTTTATATATATATATATATATATATATATATATATATATGTTCAACGCTAGTTTTTATTTGGACAGTATAATAAAAAAGGATGTTCCTGTGAGCAATTATTAATTAAATGAAATGTTGCTCTGTAATCATCCACAACCCCATATGAATTTGATTTCTAAATCTAGTAAGCTAAAAATATTATTGCTCTCTGAAAATTAGAACGGAAATTCTATATCCCTACCTAGAGTGCAAGCTGCATAAAAGATTATAGTGAACAGTAAATGATTATATTTTAATAAAATGCTGATTGATTAAAATAGTTCTTATTCAATAAATTGACTAGAGAACAAGTGATATCGAATGTGTATGTATTGCACGGTAATATCCCTTCTGAATTTTGAACTGCTGGTGCAGATCAGTTTTCTGCTGAAGCCATTTTTTTACTTAAATGGTCAATTCACAAAACCACAAAACAAATAGCTGAATGCAAACAAGACTGCGATTTTGGATAGATAAAAAAAAGAAAAAAAAAACTTTTGTGAACGTCAATTATTTCGCAGAATCATATTATTATGTGATTTACAATAAAATACGTATTCAGACCTAACAAATAGTTTGTCATAACTTTAACAAATTCGGGAAAGAAAAACTGGAATTTGTATTTTCGGGTTGATTTGGTGTTTACATTAATTTTATCTGGTTTAAACTAAAGACAAGAAAAAGTTCTCCCAAGTGGACAGTGTGAAAACGCAACACATACATTTGATATAAAAGCTGTTTTCAAAGTGATTGTGAGCATAAGTAATAGGAATGCACCATGTGTTAATAAGTTGTATCTATTCTTCTAACGAAAAAAGATTATCGGGTAATATTATTTATCAATACTGTACACCTACAGTATCTAAATTCATATATTGAATTAAACGAATGTAATAGAATGTTTCTTATTTTTCTATTTAAATGTGTCTTACTATTAGAAAATGATTAATGGGCTAGTACTACAACGACTTGTAGATCTTTGACCTATTTTCCAGCGTTTTGCATTACAATAATTACCTGGCAAATGATTTGGGAATTGATGTAAAATTATTTGACACTCTTAAATATATTTACCGAAAAAAAGTTTTTATGGTACGTTTTTAGTAATAAAAACTGGAGAAGAGAACCAGTGAACAAATGCAGAATTGTTTCCCACGATGACCAAAAATTCGTTGTTTTACCTTCCCAGGGAATAAAATAAATCTGACAGTTATTAGGGGAAAAAACTTTTAGTCCCCGTTTTCTTTTATCCGGTTGTTAAAAAAAAAAAAAAAAAAATACAAAGAAAGAAAGAAAGGAAGAAAATAAATAAAAATCTCGACAGGCTTAAAAAAAAAAAAGTTTAGGTACAAAATCTGTAATTACAAATTTGAGATGCTTAGCTCGAGATTTGGCATGTAAATCTTATTTTAGGATTTGAATTCCAATATACTTGATACCTTTCTCTGTCCAAATCATGATTTGCATATCGGAGATTTTTATTTATTTATTTTTCTCTTTTTTCATATGCCTGCTATTCACACCTATGCAAATAACGAGTGAATTCAAGCGCAAGAGCGACACCTACCTGCGAAAGGGAGCATTGATCTAGATTTACCTTACCCTGAACTGACTGCCCCTCTATCCAGTCTTGTCTTCTGGAAAAAAATAAACTCACATTCACTCAGCAATTTTACCTCTTCTCAAACCGAAAAATTACTTTGTTTGGAAAATTGCAATAGTCAGATAAACAGCGTGTGCATATGATCTTATGTTTTAAATATTATGAAAGCTAGCTTGGTTGTACTCAGTTCCTACAGTCTTTGTAATGCCAAGATTCCTGCATAAAATCGAATTCATTAGTAAAGGTCACTGCTTGATTGCATAGCGTGGAGCAGGGCATTGGTTAAAATTAATGAGGTTAACACATTCACAGCCAATGAGGACCGACACATAAATGCTGCGTGCCTTTTAAAGGGCTCCCCATTCATTAGACTCCCCATGCAAATGATACATACAAACATTGGAGTGTTTGTATGAAGAGAATAAAAGGAGGGAACAAAAGAAAAGGCAAAAAAAAAGAAAGTTATTAAAAGGTAGATAAATTGATGATTTGACTGTGAGAAAAAAGAGGCAAAGAAGAAAGGCATTTAAAAAAGGAAGTTAAATTTGTATTATTCACTAAGAAATAATTCAGAAAAAAAGTTCATATATTTATATTACAAAAACAGCATAAATCATTGAACGTCGGATTTAATTCCATAATTTACTTCAAAGATAGTGGTGATTCATTTAAATACAAAATGCTACAATTAAATATACAGGTTCATATTAATACAAATTCTGAATTTCTTTGTAGCTGGTTTAAGACATACTGAGACCAGCCAGAGATATTTCTGCAGTGGCCTTTAGGTTTTAGAATGTTTTGAATGACTAAACTTTCTTGATGGCGAACTGGTAAACTGTCAAGGCATTTTATGTTTCAATAAATTAAAGTAAGTCCCAACACTGGCAGAGGAATCCAGAATTAAAGGCTGGACATACCTTTCTTTAGTTCGTAAGCAGAGTCCTTGCTAAGGTCTGCTTGGGATTGACCTCTAAGCTTACACTCTTTGGCCATACCTTCAGCTCTGTTTAAGACAGTTTGGGTTAATCCATTGTAATGTGCATTGCTGTTGGCTGAAGTCGTTGTATTTGGTCCATGGTGACTGTGCATATGCCCAAAAGAGCCATAGTTCGTGTACCCGGGGTAAAATGGGGTGCTGTAGTACAGGGGACGGGACAACACAGAGTTATTAGGAAGGGGACACGTTGCTCCAGGAGATTTGGAAAGGGGAGACGAATTGCCAAGCATGGACTGGACTGTAGTTGACCCTGTTCCAGCTGTGATTTCACTGTTTTCTTTAGATTTGTCCGAGGATGTGGCAATCTCTGCCAAGGACCACAGTTTGGGCTTGGAAGCCAAAGCAGGGGGTGAGTGTATGACCGATGCGGCATTGCTGGGAACTGTGCCATGATGAAGTGGGGTGCGCCTATTCACAAGGTCTATTGGGCGGGGCTGCTGCTCGTGATGCTGGGGGTGCTGGGCTGGGTGATGAAGATGATGATGGTGGTGATGAGGATGGTGGTGAAGATGGCGATTAAGTAAAGTCTGTTCTTCCTGGGCCTGGCCAGACTGGCACATAGGTGGAGAAGTTGGAGCAGAGCTTTTAGACAGAATATCACTAGACTCTTCAGCTTCCTTTAACTCCGCATCACTCCGGATTGAGATCAAATCCTTCTCCTGGAGATGTTCTTGTTCCAAACGATCGGAATCTTCCCTGGTTGGACTCCGCTTTTCTGTTGAGAAAGAAATATTCAGAAGATTACTGACAACATCCAGGACTAACTGCTCCTAGGCTTAACAAAAAATGGCATTCAATACACAAGGACTTCTGGATTTAATTAGGCTTTCTTACAGTCTACAAACAATTGGAGTAATATATAATAAAATTGCATAACACTATACATCGCAACAGTGCATTTAATCAAATTAATTCAATGAATTTAAAACTGACCTGTATCCACATCCAACTCCCCCTTTTCATCTGGTTTTAGGGGCTCATCTTCATCATTTTTCTCCAGATCAATGTTTTCCTCCTCCTCCTCATCCTCACTCCTGTTTCTGGGAGTCCAAGTCATTTTGTTCTCCTTTTTAAGCCTCCTCCTAGCATTGGCAAACCAGGTGGACACTTGGGTGAGTGTCATCTTGGTGATGATGGCCAACATAATCTTTTCTCCCTTGGTGGGATAGGGGTTCTTCCTATGCTCATTTAGCCAGGCCTTTAAAGTGGCGGTGGCATCCCTGGTGGCATTCTTCCTGTAAGCTGGATCACCATATGGATAAGATCCCAAGGGGGAAGCGTATGGATGGTACCCTAAAGAACCAGCCATGCTTGTGCCGTGATCATATGGAGAGCCCTGGGGGAGGATAAAAAATAATGATAAGTCTCACGAGGCATTAGAAAACGTCCATCATTTTATTACATTCAAGCAGCCATGTCATTCATGCACTTCTTTTAAGGCTGTGTTCCTTTCTCTTATATAGCTAATATTTATATCAAGTAGACTAAATCAGACTGATTTACTTAAAGAGATGAACTCACAGTTATTTTAAGGATGTGCTTCTTTTTTTTTTTATCTTAAATAAATAATATTTAGATCAAGCTGACTAAATAAGACCGCGTTTTAAAGGAGATGAACATGCACTTTATTTAAGGTTGTTTTCCTTAAGTCCCTAAATCTAAACAGATAATATTAAGTTCAAGTAGACAAAATAAGACTGATTTACTAAAGGAGATGATAATGCCCCTTTGTTAAGGATGTGTGCTACTTTCGTTTCTTTATCTTAAATTAATAATAGCCTACATAAGGCTGATGTTCTAAATAATCTGAGAATGCACTTCGTTTCAGGATGTGCTCTTTCACCATAAATAGATAATATTCCGTTCAGGTAGACTAAAAAAGCATTAATTAAGGAGCTAAGAATGTTTCCGCAAAAAAAAAAAAAAAAAACAACAACAAAATCATTGAGGCTGATTTACTAAAGGAACTACGAATACACTTCGTTTAAGGTTCTGTTATTTTATCTTAAATATCTTTTATCTATTCAGATCAAGTAGACTCATGGACCTGAAAATGTTCACACAATAAATGTTGTGAATATTTACTTTAATTATCCAATTATGTGCAGATCAAATAAATTAAAATGGTATTTAATACTGGACACTTGAAGTGGATCTTAATACAATTAATTAAGTGAGCATTCTTAAACCCTTTTAATAATTCAGCCATATATAGTTACATAGTCTGTACGGTGCAATAAAGACACAGACCTGTCCATCCTGTTCAATCTATACATGTGTATGTCGCTAGCAATATTCATACATCTGTATAATGTGTTCGCTAAGAAACACATCTAATAGTTGGTTTCAATATTATCTCCTTATGCGTAGATCTTCAATCCAGGTACTACTCCTTTAGTTGTGGCCTACATGTCCCCTCAAGATTGCTGTAAACCTGACTCCACCATAATAACACAGCGATAGAGCCGACAGATCCTAGAGTTTGTAATCTCTACCGCTGGGATCCTGAACAACCATAGCAATCTCCATAGCCCTTCATTTCTCACGACAACCACACCTAGACAGACAGCCATGGAACTACAAACATTCCCCAAAGATTTCATTAAGTCGGTGGTCGCATGGGGCTTGACTCGCCTAATTAAATCAGAACCGGGCTGATAAAAGCTGTCATTAAGGGACATCGGTGACACTTTTACAATGTCAAGAGTAAATTCACGGGCACGGTAAAACAAACCCCGCTCCTGCCTAGGTGTCAGCAAGAAGAAAACAATTGGCTGCACTTATATTTTATCTAATAAGGGCTAATGGGGAGATCGATTACACCCCAAGCCATATCGGTTCTCACCACTCAATCGATGGATCAAGTGGTGAAGAAGACCGATTGTGAAATCACCTTGGAAGTTTTCAGTTTGAAGGAAAACAGATTCAGCAACTGGACGCTAAGATCACATTTCTATTGGGCATGTTTCCTTCTAATAGAGGCATCCTCTGTAATTGGAAACATACTTCATATTTCAGAGGACTCCTTCACTGCTGGAAAAGTTCGGGACGGTATGGGTGACCACAGAGGCTCTATCGATTTTACAGCATTGATGTGGTTAAGGGGATTCGTGGAGCTTAGATACAATCTCAGATCTGGTAACCCCATCATCGTTTTAGATCTATAGAATTTCGCAGGTTTGGTGGTGGTGGGGGTCATTTTTTGGGGTA